>CM056574.1:142683782-145511282 GCA_029721435.1 Gymnothorax reevesii
GTGAGCAGTACAGGTGGGTGAGTCTAACAGGTGGGAGAAGTCGGGGATTCACTTCAACACTGGGACGTTTCACAGGCTGATCAGGTACATATCGGTCACTAAAGAGAAACATTGAAAAAGAATGGTTCTTTCATTTTTACCCATCACCAGCCTGTTAACACATTCACTATCATGGCGCAAGGTACAAGCCTTGAACTTCATCTGCAGTAGGCCCTAGTAATGTAGGCTTGTTGCTGCAATGTCATTCAATATCAGTTTACTTGTGAAACCCGTGGAATTCTTTATCAGATTATTCGAGTAGTCCTCCGGGTACGTGAAGTGTTCACTACTCACATGGACCTGTTGATCTTATGGCTCAGGACATGCACATTTCGCAAGCCATTGCTTCCGTAGGCGCTTTTTTTGGTACCTTTAATACATTATAAACGATCGATTGACATTATTTCATTTTTTAGCATGATGACAATTTAAGCCATAATCCATATCCACAGGCCACCTATGCTTTTCCTCTTTAAATCCCAAGGAGTTTTGGGGAGTTTTGAATTTACATGAGTATGAATCAATTGGGATTATTCCATAAAAATAAGCAATACTTCACTTCCATATGATGCTATTCAGAGTAAAAATAAAATACCGGTTGTCTCTGAATTCATAAAGATGAGTCGTCTGTTCATCTATTAATGCACTTTTAATGCCCTCTTTTTATTATTAAAATTTTTATTTTATTATACAGTTGTAGAAATACAAATATGTTCAGTAGTGACATCAGTGGTTTGGTTCAATTTAGTTGTAGCAAAGCAGCCACCACAAAATGGTTCACTGTGAAACATAACCATCTCTTTGAGTTTTGATAGTTCTGCATATTTTAGCAGAATGCAGCACACAAGTAAACAACACAGTTGTTGTTTCATTAAGGTTGTTCAGTACAAATGAAGGCAGAAAAAACATTAGCATTTATGAATAAGAGTAAGCACTGGTCTTGAGACATGGACCAGACCATGACATTTAAATTTCCACTCTCTGTGAAAGGAATTCTTTCTTACCCACAGGCATGATTTTTCCTTTGAGAAGCAGAGGCGTAGGCTGAATGTGGGGGTCTGCAGTCATTCCTTTCAACACTGCACATCCTTTTATGTCTTTTTTTTCTCTCAGGTGAGTTACTTTGCCACATGTTCCTGCCTGAGTGATAGATACCAGTATCCCTCCTTCTTCAGAACCATACCAAGTGATGCCTTCCAGGTCAGAGCCATGGTGCAGATCCTGGAGCGGTATGGCTGGGAGTGGGTGGGACTGGTCTTTAGTGATGATGATTATGGTGTGCACGCTGCCCAGTCTTTCCACCAGGAAATTAGCCACTTTGGCTGTGTGGCCTTCTCTGAGATGCTGCCCCATAACAATGATCGGAGGGAGATCAAACGAATTGTGGACATCATACGCCACTCCACAGCCAGGGTGGTGGTGGCATTCTCCACAGAAGCATACCTATTACCCTTTACTCAAGAGATAGCTCTGCAGAATTTGACAGGTAGGCAGTGGATCGCAAGTGAGGCTTGGGCCACTTCAGCTGTCTTTCACACTCGGCAGCTACTGCCCTTCCTTGGAGGGGCCCTGGGTATCGCCATCCGCAGAGGAGATATGCCTGGGCTCCATGACTTCCTGCTCAGTCTACGCCCAGACTTTGACCCTGAGAACAACATAGTGAACCTCTTCTGGGAAGAGATGTTCGACTGTAAGTTCAAACCAGACTCACTTAGCAGTGTGTGCACAGGACAGGAGAGTCTGGAGGGCACAGAAACATCATACAGTGATGTATCAGCACTCAGACACTCATACAACGTTTACAAAGCGGTGTATTCCCTAGCGCATGCCCTGCATGATCTGCTGAGCTGCATGCCAGGCACAGGGCCTTTCCCAGGCAACTCCTGTGCTGAGCTCCATACTCTGCAGCCCTGGCAGGTGAGACAGTCGTTTGTCACATGATATTCACTACAACACTTCTTATTGGCTTTAATGGTTGTTTTATTCCCAACTCTAATCAGCCAATGGCAGCATTCTGCTCTCTTCTGCACCTGTTTTTCATTCTGTTCCTTCTGTTTCTGTTTGTATAGCTGGTGCACTACCTACAAAAGGTGAATTTTACCACCAGCTTCGGTGACCAGGTGTCCTTTGATGAAAATGGTGATGCCCTGGCCATCTATGATGTGATGAACTGGCAGAAGGCAGCGGATGGGGCCATCAAGACCGTGACAGTTGGGGTGTTTGACGAATCTGCTCCTCCTGGGCAGAAGCTCATGCTGGAGGAAGAAAAAATCTTCTGGAATTTTGCGTCAAATAAAGTGAGACCATCTCTTTTATTCTACACCCCCAAATCAGAAAAATTTTTGGGCCTATAAGTCAAATTAAAAATTAAAAACTAAAGATTTGTAAATTATCTTTGAACTGTATAACTTTGAAAATAACTTAACTAGACATTATTTTATGTTTCACCCATTTAATTTGATGGATTTTTCAAAATAAACATTACTCTCAGTATTGATGTTTTACAGTGTATTTTAAAAAAAGTTGTTCCAGTAAAGTATTTTGCCATTCCTTCTCATGACACTGAAAGGGGAAAATCACCAATAATTAAACCATACGTAGTTTTAAAGTTTTGGCTTCAAGTAAGTAAGTCATTCACAAACTATTAACATTTCCCCACAGCAGCTTGAGACATTTGCATATCTATCACCACAATGGTTTCCCTTTAAATTTGATGTCAACTACTACCACAATGCATTGCGCTAGCCCTCAACCCAACATGACATAACTGTCATAGACAAAATACCATTTGTGTATTGTTCATGTTTCGGCGCGGCCAAAAATGTAAACGGCAATGAACAGCAATGAGCTATGGCAAACACTACATATAAGGTGGACTTTCTGAGCTATCAAATAAATATGTAAATGTAACAGTATGCAGAAAGCATTTTGTTTTTGAGAACTTCAAGAGAGATCTCCAATCAGAGTTACTTGGTTGTCCTCCTTCATAAATTCTGAACAGTGCTTGCAATGTATAATTTTATGGCCCAAACAATTAACATCAATCAAAACTCATTTTTGCCCTTGAAACTCCCGGTGGAGAAGAGAGGATGACGGAAGGAGATGTAGGTGAGGTCAACAGGTAGTTGTATTCTCATGTCAACGCAATGATCCGGCAAAAATTTGCAGGCCTGGCCAAATTTCCCATTTTTTAGCTAGCTCCAGTGAACTCATTTACAATTTGAGCAATTGTCAATACAAAAAAAAAAAAAAAAAAAAGAATGGCCTGGTTTTGCATTCATGCCCCATTTCTAAATTGAACAGAATCAGTGCAACTGAAGTAATCAAGCTGTCCACATTATAGTGTAAACATTCAATTTTCTTTATCATAAATTCGAAAACAGATTGCCACATTGAGCAAATAATAATAACTAATATGACAAACTAGCAGCCACAGTATGAAGATCATGGCAATGGTGGTAAATGGAAATGAAAATGGTGAGCTAATTATAACAAAAATTTGTTCCATGCAACAACAAATTTACTTACACTCTGAGGAAAGACACTCCGTTACAGACTTGCTCGTCCAGAGAATCAGTGCTATCAGGCTCAAGTAAACCTTCAGGTCGGTTCCATTCACTCTAACTTTCGACATCTATGTTTTCATTGCTTTACCGTCTCAAAAACGTAACCTAAGCGTTTCTGGGTTGCTTTTGTTTTGCAATGCGCTTGTGTAAGTCTATTGCGCAAATTTGAGAAGATGTGACTTAAGTATTAAAACCATTGCGTAACACCAGGTTATGTCAAAGCCCAATCAGTTTTTTTCAATGGAAAAGTTAATACTGTCCGGAATTGGATGAAAACTTGTTAATCAACAGATAATTACCTTAAAAGTTTCATTTGTGAGTGAGCTATAGCTGCGCCTTACACAGACAAACCTGAGCAAATAACCAAATGACAAAATTTCTGGGTGATATTGTTTGACATTAAGTGACCATTGATTCTGCGAGGGACAAATCTACATGTAAATCAATGGTAGGGTAATATGCATTTTTAATATTTGATAGCTATAATGGACATTAGATTGACATGGTATATGTACCATATTGAATGTTTGCTGCAGAAAGCTGATTTCTACTTTTTCTTTAAAGATTTTTTTGGGGGAATTTTTCCTTTATTTGATAGTTATACAGTGTAGAGGGACAGGAAAGTTGGGGAGAAGTATAAGGGAAGACATGCAGCAAATGACCCGAGTCAGGATTGAACCCAGGTCGCTGTGGGAAGGACACAGCCTTTATGGTGCGCATGCTTAGACTGATGAGCCACTGGGGCACCCTGTTTCCTATTCACTGAAGGGCAACTCATTCATGCAACTTAGGGCTTCCAAGGTGAATAAATAAATTAATAAATTGTAGTTCCTCAGCTTCTATCTCAGCATTAGTAATTTTTATTTTATCTAGGGTGAGCAAAGTCATTAGGTAGGGGGTTCAAAATGTGGCCAAAACTATGTGACGGTTGCAGGATGATCACACTTTTGGAAAGAGATTTCCAGGGTGGGTTTGTCTGCCACCGGTGCCAGCTAATTGAGCATCTGGAGAGCAAGATCCTTGATCTTCAGGGCCAGTTGGCGGCGCGACATAGTTCCTCTAGGAACTCTACTGATTGCGAACTAAGTAGTATGTCGTTTAGAGAAATGGTGTGTATGCCAAAGCAGGGTGGTACTGGGATCCCAGAACAGGCAGGGAGAGAAAGTTGGGTGACTGTAGGTCGACTGTGCAGGAAAGGGCGTGCACGCCGTACAGCGACAGCTTCTCCAGTGGTTGAGGTGTCCAACCGATTCCAGCCCTTGCAGGAACTCGACTTGGCCCCTGACCCTGAGAGTGAGGGGACTGATGAGCAGCAGGGCACCCTGTTAGCCTCTACCCCTCAGAAAAGAGAGTTATTGATAGTGGGGGACTCAATACTTAGAGGAATAGATAGCTTAGTCTATTCGCGTACGGTGTGTTGCCTGCCTGGTGCCCAGGTAGGAGACCTCCTGGAGCGTGCGGACAAGCTCCTGGCCAGAGCGGGGAGGGATCCAGTCGTCATGGTCCATGTTGAGACAAATAACATAGGTAAGGGTAGCTTTGAGGTTCTGCAAGGCAAATTTCTGGAATTAGCTGAGAAGCTTAGGAGCAGATCCTCAGCGGTAGTGTTCTCCGGGATTCTACCGGTACTACGTGCAAGCAGAGGTAAGCAGAATTTTATCTGGAGGTTTAACACATGGCTACGAACCTGGTGTAGGAAAGAGGGGTATAGGTTTATGGGGCACTGGAACTTTTTCTGGGACAGGGGTGACCTGTTCAAGCCTGACGGGCTGCACCTGAGGGTGCTTTTTTCCTTCTCCGCAGCTTCCACTAGAGTTCCAATGTGCAAATTATACACAGCTGTCGTAAAAATCTCACCGTAACCACCTCCTCCACCCCCCCGTCCATGTGCATTTGTTTACAATGAAGCCGGCGAGAAGGCACCGATATTTATCAAACGTAATGTTTTCGTAACACGCTCTTCTAGTTGCTATTGTAATGAATCTTGAACTACACAATGTAAATAGCGAACTGCACAAAACTCACAAAGCCTAGATTCAGCTGACGAAATTATGTGGCTCATAATAAAATTGCACTCCTGGGGCAGAAACAGGACGATGTAGTAAGATAAATAACAGCTATGTGACAAACAAACATGTTTACCGGTAACTATGCTAACATCTCTACTTGCTAAAAAGCATCAAGCACCACTCATAGAATAATCGTGCAAAGGCCTTTACAAGCAACAGCAAACATGAAGAGTGGGCACTGACATATGAATACAGGGAATACATACATTTTTTCGCAACAATGCTTACAAGAGCAACAGCAACAACGCCTAGTCGGCATCTGACCTGCATGCTGTGACTAGCGTGTGAAGTGTATTTTTCTCGTATCATAAAGCAGTTCGTTTCTCGTGACAGCTTCATCCAGTGACGAGATTTGGGACACCGGGGCGGTGGACCTGATCTTGCAGGGTCGGTTTTCAGCCCAGATACGCTAGGGAGCATGCAGATAAGCCCCATTCTCCCATAACAAGTTGCTTAAACATCACAGTGACTTCGAGGCACAGTAATTACTGCCAAAATCCTGCATATCCTCTTTAAGGAATGCTAAAGTATTAGGTCTTTGTTGTCCCAATTTGTGGTTCAAATGCATCACACGTTCACAACTGAGGAATAGTCAGACTGCAGGCAGGCCATTCCAGCAACCACACCCTCATCTTACCCAACCATACTTGTGTAATGCATGCAGAAAGTGGTTTTGCATTGTCTCGTTGGGTGTACTAAGAAAATATGTCATCCCAAATTTCAGCATATTTTGATCCAAAATCTGAGGGTACTTTTCAGCATTAATGGTGCATTCACAGAAGTCACCCCCGCCAAGTGCACTGACACAATCAGGTACCACAGCAGAGCATAGCTGTTGGACTTATCACTGGTCAAGGTCTGGATGGTCTTGATTGTCTTTGTATTTTTGGGACCAAAGCACACAGCATCCATCTCTGCAAGTCTGACCACACGACATGTTTCCACTAAGTAACCGACCATTGCAGATGCCTCTGAGTCCAGTATGCTTCCTTTATGCGCAGTAAGGGTTTAACCAGCATCTGTAGATGTACAGTAACTACATCATGTCATACTTGACAAAGGTTTGCCAAAGTAATCATGAGCACAAGTGGTAATATAATTTATAGATAAATGACAGTTCTTGGTGCAATGCTGTCATATTTATCGCCAATCACGTTTATTTAGCTTTGGGTTTGGTCCTTTCCCCTAATGCACAGAAAGTCAACCAGATTCCTTGATTTTTTTTCCATTTTGTTATGCACCACAGACAACCTGTCCTCCAACCATACACTCAAATAGGTTGATTATTCTCATTTACACTGATTTATGTCCCATAGGAGCGTTTCCGAAAATCGTGTCCCAACTGGCAGCAGGTAGGTACTGTTAGAGTTACAATTTGAGTTCCAGATACAGTTTCAGTCATATTAACACTTAAAATGACGGTTTGGCTAAGGATTAGGGTTGGGGTTAGGGTTAGGGTTAGGGTTGGATTTGGGTTTAGGTTAGAGATTTATTGACGGCGACACCAGATTGTTGTTATTTAAATGACCGCTAAAGGTCGCTTAACTCCTAAACGTAACTTTAGGTCGCAATAAGTTGTTTGACAAACAAACCTCTGGCGTATTTTGTCAGAGGACAGGTTCACCATTGAGGGTGACATATCCAAATATTTTGCAATATCTCTTTCTGAAAAATGCTTTTTTATCTTTCAGAAATTTTTCTCATTTGACGGCAAAGTGGTGATCCTCTCCCCTTCGTTGCTCTTCAATTTTTCCTGGATGCTGCTCTTTCTGCCTGATCATGAATAAAATTAACTGCTAATATCACCTATTTAAGATCAAATCATTTCTGAAAATGTTTTACTCGTTACTAGCCCTAAATTGCACCCATCTGTACTTTTTTGAAATATGTTGTTTTCCTGAATGGTAGGAATGACTGTATACTTAAAATATAAAATTAAACTGGACAAATAGAGCTCAAAATGTCTTGCCTGCATACAGTCTGCAATGAATTGCACGTTAAAGTAAGTTAAGAAATCACTGCTTTATGATTTCAGTTGCATTTTCCTTATTGCTCAAATTTTTTTACTGGAAATTGTTGCTAAATTTTGTGTTCTCTTCTCTGCAAAGGGTCAATTGAATTCGAATAAACGTCATCTGTGACATGTGGGTTGAGTATGGTTACTTCAACATGGTCAGTGAGCAAAAAGTAATATTTGTGCAGCGCTCAACAGTTTCTGTACCCTCTACATTTCAGGTCTCATATGGAAAGAGCTGTAAGTGTAACGTGTCAAAAATGTAACAAATGACACCATTCCTCTGAACTCCCAACAGCCCCCGCTTTCCATTTGCAGTGAGTCCTGCCCCCCAGGAAATAGGAAAGCAATGAGGAAGGGGCAGCCAGTCTGTTGCTTTGACTGCCTTCCCTGTGCTGATGGGGAGATCAGTAACCAAACAGGTCAGTGCACCCACAAGACTATCTGAAAAATCACTGTAACAAAAGAGATGAGATGCTTAGAAGCTTTGGTTAGTCAGGAGGGTCTCAGAACCTCATATTATCTGAGAATACAGGAGGCACAGCACATCGCTTTAAGCAATGATTGGTCTTGCCCTGCTTTCAATCATCTATTTCAATTAGCTTGGATGTTCCCAGAGATGGACACGAGCCGTATACTTGAGAATTTACTTTCCTGTGTTGTTCTTAGTCGAATACCAGAAACTAAACCGGTCTGGAACCCTAGAAAAACATGTTACAAACGCAAAATTATACAATGTATAAACAAAAGGATCAATTAACAATTAAGTTTTAATTCTCCAGTAAAACCAACTGGCGTCAACTGGTGTCAATTAGTCAAGCAACATGCTAACTTACCCATGTGTGGATGCCCATTCCGATGCAGCATGTCTGAGACTTATTACCCTGTTTAAAAACTTCAGTGAAGAAAATCATGACAAAAGTCAGAAGACACTGACAGAGTGGTGTTCTTGATTTTTCACACGTCACTACCATCCGATAGATAAAGTTTACTGCTTTTCTCAAGACTCTTAAAATGCACAAAGGCAACTGAACAGAGTTTGATTTTTCAAGGACAAGAACTTTCAATCGCTGAAAAACAATGGAAAGCTAACCTAAGTATTAAGAAAAAAAAATGCTCAGAATGCATGAAAATGAAATAACCTCTTGGTATTCAGTTATTGCATCTAGTCAATGTATTGGAATGCAGTTGCAAAGCACAGATCTCTTTATCCAAACTGCATCGCCATCTTAACATTGCTATGAACTCATTTCTTTGGGGTGTATGAAAATACTTTGTCCCTTAACGCTTTTCTTAGGCAAAGTACACCATATCTAGCATGTTCCCGATTTATTTTCAATTAAATGGCTGCTGTATTGATTACTAAGGCTAGCATTAAACTGAAATTCTGTGTCAGAGAACGAAGACGCATTTTGTCGCATGGCGTGAATTTAGCAACTTTTACAAAATCGAACCATGTATTTATGGTAAATTCACCCGTATACACTCAAATATGCTTGGATCACTGAGAAATTTTGAAATATGATATTTAAATAATGTGAACTACCAGACAGTGTTTTTTTGGTCTTCTTTGGGTTCTCTCTGAGAGGGTTCAAACTTGTGTCAGAGGGGGGTCTCCATCTACGGGTCAGTGACCGTTGATGGGTAACGCAAAACTAACATTACGTGAAATCCAAAAACACTTAGCATGATCAGATGTGACCACTTCTCCAAAATAAGGTAAGATGAAAAGTAAAATGCATCAATTTGATGCAAAATTCATTTGAATTAACATCATTCAATTGCTGATGCTTGTCACCAATACTTGTGCCAGTTTGGTAGCCTGCATTGGAGGAAGTGCTAAAAACAAACATGGCGGTTAATGGAGTGGTGTATATTTTTGTGTAAAGTGAATAAAATAATTATTTCCTGAATTAAATAAAATTTTTAATTGCTGTTATATTGCATTGAGAAATTCAGCTGTCAAGCTGTCACAGATACACATAGACTCATGGGTAACAGTTGGAAGTTTTTTTCATTAAAAATTGTTCTTATCTATGGGCCACATCACAGAAAACTTTCAGTCATCTTTGGCCTCACATCAAACCATAAGCACATGGAAGAAAGGCCCTGCAGCCTCCATTTCCCTCTACTTTTAAGGTGCAAAAACATCATTAGTTTCTACTTACCTCTTACAGATTCCAGCGAGTGCTACAAGTGTCCAGTGGACTTTTGGTCAAACCAACTACGAAACCAGTGCATACCCAAGGAAATTGAGTTCCTCTCTTTCCAAGAACCCCTGGGGATCTCTCTGACAACTATCTCAGTGTTGGGGGCAACCGTCTGTGCAGTTACCATGTCCGTGTTTGCCCACCACAGGAATACCCCAGTGGTGAAGGCTAACAATTCTGAGCTGAGTTTCCTGCTGCTGTTGTCACTCACACTGTGTTTCTTGTGCTCCTTGCTGTTCATTGGCCAACCTCAACGGTGGACCTGCCAGCTGAGACATGCTGCATTTGGCATCAGTTTTGCCCTTAGCATCTCATGCATCCTTGTTAAGACCATAGTGGTGGTGGTGGCCTTCAAAGCCACAAGACCTGGTGGGAATTCAATGAAGTGGTTTGGTGTGCAGCAACAGAGGGGCACTGTGCTGGCCTTCACTGTCATCCAGGCAGTGATCTGTGTGGCTTGGCTGACTGCTGCCTCCCCTGTTCCCTACAAAAACACTCACTCCCAGAAGTCTAAGATCATCTTTCAATGTGCAGTTGGGTCGATTGCTGGGTTCAGTGCCCTGCTTGGCTACATCGGCCTCCTAGCAGCCATCAGCTTCCTGCTGGCCTTTTTGGCTAGAAATTTGCCCGACAACTTCAATGAAGCCAAGTTCATTACCTTCAGCATGCTCATATTCTGTGCTGTCTGGATAGCGTTCATTCCTGCCTATGTCAGCTCTCCAGGAAAGTACTCAGATGCTGTGGAGATATTCGCCATCCTGGCGTCTAGCTTTGGTCTCCTAGGAGCGATATTTGCGCCAAAATGCTACGTAATTCTCCTGAATCCAGAAAAAAACACAAAGAAGGCCCTAATGGGCCGAGATGCCCCCCAAAAATGAATGCTTTTTAAATTTATTTCATTTATAATAGATTGTCATATCTAAATTAATCTTTTAAGCTGTGTTATTGCAACTGAGAGTTAGAGGAGTTGTGTTCTGCAAGCATTTTACAAACTGTCACAAAAGACATCGTGTTATGACAGACCACAGCTCTCAATATTGAAATCTTGCCAATATCATTCTGATTTATCCATATTATTAGTTAGTCTGATTTGGGGTGGTAGGGTAGCTAATTGGTGGGTTGCTTGACTGGTAATCAAAAGGTTGCTGGTTCAAGCCACCAGTGGGGCTTGTGATTCTGACTTGAACTGGAGAGATGAAGTTGGAAGAGCTCTGCCAAAGGCCCCCTTCAGCAAGGCCCATAACACCAAAATTGATTCAGGGACTATATCCATGTTCTCTCTGTTCCTCCTCATTTGCAACTGCCTTAATGAGAATTTCTCCCGGGCATTCTTGAAAAAGCAAAACTTATTTTCATTGAAATTTCCCTTGTTAAAAAAACAACAACAAAAAGAAACAGTCTATGTTAAGCTGGTGATTTTGCCACAAAAGGCCTAGTCCCTCAGGTGAAAAGATGGTTCAAGGCTCAACTAATGCCAACAAATGCATGAGTTATAATTGATTACATTGAGCAACTTTCACCAATGATAAATCAAGAGGATTTTGAGAATTTCATCCACAATGGTACATAGTATACTTAAAAGATGGAAGGAATTCAGATGAATCTCCATCTACATATGACTAGATAAAAAACCACTTTTGAATGTGGTTAGTCGGTTAGTTAAAAAGCTACTGTGTTTTTTCAGAGCAGCTAAAGTGCTGTCATTTTTTTAAATATACTGTGCAATTGAAATGGTGTATTATTTTCAGGTAGGACCTCTTTCAGGCCGCGAAAATATTCTGTTTCTGTGGTCCCATTCACAACAGTGCATCGCTTAAATTTCCACCCAGCATTATACGCTGGTGCAGCTAACTGGGGGAGAGCAGGGAGCTTTCTATTGCATATAATGTATGAAGAGGCTATTTATAGCTCATACAACCCCACTTAAAAAAAAGTGAACTATCCCTTTAATATTTACATAATGATGAAACATAATTAACACATTTAAATCTTAAGAGTGTAACTTGCCACGACTGAGATTTATTTGTCTTTGCTCATGTTTATTATTCTAAAACATCAATAAGGTTTAGTCAGTATGACCCTCACCTCATCTTCCTCAATACTATAGTTTTTTCCCCATATCTTTGATGACCGCATTTCCAGCAAAGTCAATTTAATTGAAAGATATTTACCGTAATATAAACAAATAATATGCAGCCAATTCACAATTGTTTTTACTGAAATTGACAATCTAATGTAGGTCCCTTAGTATTTACATAATGATTAAATGTAATTAACATATTTAAATCTTAAGAGTGTAACTTGCCACGACTGAGTTTTATTTGTCTTTGCTCGCATTAATTATTCTAAAACATCAATAAGGATGATCGACGTATCCTTGCTTCTCGTTTGCACTACCTGCTTATTGTCCCACGGATATTAAACAAGCCTCATCACTCGTGGGCTTGGGTGCAATTGTAGACTGGCATTTCAAACCCCTTGTCATCACGTACTTGAATATCAACAACTGTCTAAATTTCTGTCACTTTCCACAACCTTCACTAACTAATTCAAACCATCTCAGTGCACTCAGGAAACCCGCTCAGATCGAGCAGCCTGGACATTGAAACCAAGTAAGTGGATAATCACTACGTTAGGAAGCCAGTTCACAATCCTATCTATTAAGCATCTTAACGTGCTGGAATGCGACTGCAGCCGAGATAAACACTTCAAAATGGACCACTTACTATCTATGAATTGAACAAAGCCACAAACGAAACATTTTAACGGACTGAATCATGTTAGATATATGAGTACTCGTTTCTTTGTTTTCCACACTGAGCCAAAGTTGGTCGGGACAGTTTTGCTTTGTCTGAAAGTTCGTTTGGAGTTAGAAACAAACAATGACTAATGAATTGCTCAATGCTCATTGGATACCTGCCAAGGTGACAGTTATATTGTCAGTTTTACCTGGCTATTGCAAAATTAACCCACATTTGGCATGTGGTCGGGTGTTCATTTCAGGCCCTGGTCAGGATATATGACATCGGTGACTTGCACATTTGCGAGGACACCATGAATGCAAAAATGTACTATGTATGAATTTTGAAGCAACAGACTTATGCTGCTATCTAGAGGTTAGCTGCTTCAGGGACGTCCCTGCATTTTCCTACAAGTGTCTGGAGGCGTGAGCAGATGGCTGGTGCTAGATTAGCCTGTCTGCAGTCCTGATCTGTCTCTGACTGAGAATGAATGGAAATTGTTGAAGTGAAATACATGGCAATAAAAACACTGCACAGTTCTTTAGCTGAAGATATATAAAAAGGAGGAATGGGGGAAAATTCTGCTTGCTTGGGCCAAGTGGTGTCTTAATTGCCCAAAACGCACGAAACACATCGAATCATGGTAAACAATCGACGAAATCTTGCTGTCATCACATTGTAGGTTTTTATTAAGCTATTGAATTCATGTGTTAGAACATCAAATTATGCATTGAAGGGACATTATCATGGTACAGCAAGTCATACTCTATAGTTGCATAAATATAAGAAATCAATCATACATTGAAAATTTTTCTTGTGGCGTCATCCTTTCAAATTGTTTCAATGTTCTTGATAAGTTTTTGGAAGGTGCCGCTATGGGCGCAGTAAATTGTGACGTCATCCTGGCTCACCATGGCTGTCATTTTCATCTGCACAGGGTGTTTCAAAAAAAATTATACTCAAATGAAATCATCATTTTTTATGAAAAAAACTGAATATTTTTTTTAAGTATAATATGTTGTTGGAAAGGGCTGATTGAGCTCTTTCCAATGTTGCCTAGAACATGCATTCATTTCCACAGGTGAATGAGCAGCAATGCATCTTTTGAAGGGCACCCAGATCCTCACTGTACCAAATGTTGTGTTCTTCATTACGAATGATTGGGAAGAGAAATCAAACAAAAAGATTGATGAAGATTACTCATTTATTCAGTGAAATGTTCCCCAGAGTAAATTGATAGCCCTGGCCCCTCAACATGACCGCCCTCCCTATCAGGAAGAAGTCAGAGGGGGTAAGACCTGGGGATTCCGGTGGGGTTATCTGAAAGATAAGGTTTTCACCACACCTCCAGCAAATCTGGATGATTTAAGGCAGAAGATCACACAGGCAGTTGATAACTTGCGCCATGATCACCAAATGATCCAACAAGCTGTTCGCGACATGGTCAGATGATACCAGCTATGCATTGATTGGGAGGGCGGTCATGTTGAGGGGCCAGGGCCATGAATTTACTCTTCATGCATGCATTCACACATTATGCATTCTGCTGATAATACTTGAACATGATGCGTCTTTTGTGTGATATCCAGCAATTAAAATGAATCGCCTGCCTTGAAAGAAAGCGGCTAAGTTTGATTTTCTGCACCTAGACTTCCACTAAGTCTGCATGACTGACATACAAACATACATGACAAAGGACACAAACTCACAGTGCGGTATGGTAGCCTACCCTGGGGATATACGTGATAAAGAGGATCTTACGAGTAAGCATGTCTTATGACAGTTATGAAACAAGTTGAGTAAGTTTTGTGTTTGTTGCGAGCATTATGCTTGTACTGAGCTTCATCACTTTCATACACCGTAATGAGTCACAGACATTCACGGTTGAACTTGCCATGGTTTTTAAATTCACAGTCAACACTGACTAGCTAGCTAGCTAACAAACTAATGTTACATATTGATTATAGAAAGGTAATCTGTGCATACTGGCTAGCTTGCTCATTTGACAAAAATTGCAGTGGAAAGATGGTGATTTTACTGTGTATGCTGTATGTAGCGTAAATGCAGAGTAGCCAGCATAACGTTACAGGGACGAAAAAGAGGCTGCTCTAATTAAATGGCGTGACCCATTCAAGAGATATCCAGTTAGCTCGTACCGTTGGTTCGATATTTGAATTTCATGGGGGTTGAATCACCCGATAAAGGATAGTAGTTCAATGTATTGTTATCTGGGAATGATTTAAGTGGCAAATTGCATTGGATGATAATGTCCCTTTCACTGTTTTCAATTTAATAAGGGAAGCATGAACTTTTTGATTTTATTTACATTTTTCATTATAGCTGACTTTTTCAGAATTTTTTTCAGATGTTTAGGTTTGACCAATACTGTAAAAGGGGTGTCCCGCAAGTGTCCCACACCATATGCACTAATGCATCCCCATACAGCATCAGAGATGCTGGCTTTTGAACTGAACACTGATAACAGGAGGCAGGGTTCTGCCGAATGCACCAACCAGCACTCGGAATCCCCCGACCACCACTCAGCCCAGAAAGTTCTTTTTCCGCAGGGTACTATTTTTAAAAAAATCAGTTATAATGAATGCATCCAGTGTCCAATAAAACCGCAAGAAAAAAAACATAAATGACCCTAAATATGCCTCCTCCCCCCTTATAATACTGTCAGAATGGCGAACTTTCATTTTCGACCCGCTCCCTGACAGCCAATTCGCGGGAATCGTCTGAGGTGGTCGTCATAGCAATCCGCCTATTCATAGGTACCAAAAACGTCACTTCCGATGTTCCCGCCGCCATATTTGTATGCGATTCCACTTCTCTCTCTCGCTCATGACAGCGAATGCAGTACATTTAAATAAGGAAGAGAGTTATCAATGAAAAAACATCAATAATGGGTTGTGATCCATGTTTAGAACCCATTATTTTATTGTGTACGTTACCATTTGCGAGGTGTCCACCCCAGCTAACATTACCTGATATTTATGTATACCTTGATATTCTGAAGGCTTTCAAAAGTATGGATGCCAATCAATATGCAGTTTCAGGATTCGTGAGCAACACTATGGCATCTGGAGACAAAAAAAGTCTACGTGATAATAGGGAATGTAAGTGATTCAACAACAATTAGCAGCCATGTTATCTTGGCAGTGATTAAGTCTTAAGTGCTTTTAGCTTGTTTGTTTTGAAGTAGGCTATGGTCGGGGCTATGCAGGTTACAGGTGCGACTTCTCATGTGATGTATTATGGTCATTTGCCTATTCTGATCTTAAAAACAAAGGACTACCACCTGTTTTTTGATTTGCTGATCAGTATTTCCGTGAACGATTTTATGACCAGTTGCAGGTTTTGGCAGTTTAATGTTTTCTTCTGTTGCTATTCTGTTTCCCAATTTAAACAAGAGTCATCAGAACATATCCCACCGGTTCCACATAATTCGTGATTTGTGGCAGAGTTTTTAAAATTCTGCAGTAGAAAAGGGACAGAGTCCAATTTTTGGGCTGTTTTTGGTGTAGAAATCAAAACTTTTGGGCAGAATGGAGCTGAAACCCCCAAAAGGCACAACTACACCATAAGAGTAAGTTCCATACCAAATTTGAATTTCCTAAGTGGCATAGTTTTTGAGTTCTGTCCTGGTAACGAGACAAAGTCCAATTTTAGGGCTGTTTTTGGTGCAAATTTCCGAAATTATGGGCAGCATGGAACTGAAACCTCCAAAAGGCACAACTACGCCATAAGAGTAAGTTCCACAGCAAATTTGAAGTTTGTAAGTGGTATATTTTTTGAGTTCTGCTCAGGAAATGAAAATGAATGCGGACGGACGGACAGATACATTTTGGGCACCATGATTTCAAAATGCCCAAAAGGCACAATGGGATCACTAGAATAACATGCGTACAAAATATGAAGTTTGTAAGTGGCAGAGTTTTTGAATTCTGCTCTAGAAAAGGGACAAAGTCCAATTTTTGAGCTGTTTTTGGTGTAGAAATCAAAAATTTTGGGCAGAATGGAATTGAAACCCCCAAAAAGCACAACTACACCATAAGAGTAAGTTCCATACCAAATTTGAATTTTCTAAGTGGCATAGTTTTTGAGTTCTGTCCCAGAAACGAGACAAAGTCCAATTTTAGGGCTGTTTTTGGTGAAAATTTCCAAAATTATGGGCAGCATGGAACTGAAACCCCGGAAAGGCACAACTACACCATAACAGTAAGTTCCGTAGCAAATGTGAAGTTTGTAAGTGGCATAGTTTTCGAGTTCTGTCCCGGAAACGAGACAAAGTGCAATTTTAGGGCTGTTTTTGGTGGAAATTTCCAGTTATGGGCAGCATGGAACTGAATCCCCAAAAGGCACAACTACACCATAAGAGTGAGTTCCAAAGCAAATTTGAAGTTTGTAAGTGGTATAGTTTTTGAGTTCTGCTCCGGAAATAAGAATGATTACGGACTGACGGACGGACAGGGCGATGACTATATCCCACGGTATTCCATACCGGTGGGATAAAAAGGTAACCTAGCTAATTCTCCAGGCCGTTTATTTTTACTGGCAGATGTAAGCTAATTCGCCACTATTTTAAAACGTTGCTTTCTTTGTCAAACCATCAGAGGCAAGGAAACGTTTGGTAGAAATGAAACATCAAAAAGATAAAAATATGTTAATGAATGCAATATTCCACTGTTTTTCTGCCTTAAATGAAAGCACTGCTTAGCAAAACTATTGTTTGTCTAACGCAACGTATATTAGCAAAAGTTATGTCTTCATTCATTACAATTCAGGCTCGCTCAGTCAACTGCATCTGTTTGCATCATTACCATTAAGATAATCAAAATCTCTGAGGGATATTCACACAGATAAGAGGTGAGAGCTATCACAGGTACAAATGCATGTGATCGTGTCTCGCAGGTAAGCACGCCTAGGTTACCGTTTGTAGCTAACTCATTCAAGTTCTGTAATGTTAGGCTACCTAGCTAGCAAGTGTTAATTACTGCTTAATCTCCTGAAATACTAAGAACTGATTTGACAAACTGAATGATTAATAGTGTGACTCAATAATGGTTTCCCTTAAAGTTAATTTACCGTGTTTGAGCGTGACAAGTGTTTCCATTGAGTTTTCCTAGCAGAGGGTGCTTAAGGATTAAAAAATAAGACTTGGCTAAGTTGAGAACAAACCTTACTTGCTGAAAACAAATCGCTGACAGCACGATAACTGGGAGTTAGATGCAGGCTCCCCGTGGTCCCTTCTAGAAGCCAACCATTTATTCTCCCAGTTTAGCAAAGTCTTTTACGATGGAATTAAACTGTAGTTTGGAGATTCTCTGACAACTGTTGTGACAGCAAACTGTGCGACATATCCCTGGCAAATTGGATTCACTTCATTTCAGTATTTCATACATCTTCATGTCTCGTCTGCCAACTGCAGTCAATTGCTGCGGGATGCAGCTGTGACCATTTCAGACACAAATATGGCGGCGCAAAAGCACAGTGACGTCATACGGTCCCTATGAATTGTACATGTATTATGCTCTGATTATGCTTTGACACGAGTGTAACAGATGTGCAGACAGCTAGCGGAAAGATGGCCAAATGGAAGAATCAGGGCCCAATTGACAGATTTTTAAGGTGAGATTCAGTGTTGCACTTACAAAACAGGGTTCGAAATTCGCGTTAGTCCGCTAGTGCACACAAAAGTAAAAATTAAGCTCGTCTTCAAACTAGTCCAA
Organism: Gymnothorax reevesii; assembly: GCA_029721435.1. Lineage (NCBI taxonomy): Eukaryota > Metazoa > Chordata > Actinopteri > Anguilliformes > Muraenidae > Gymnothorax > Gymnothorax reevesii. The sequence continues at coordinate 142,702,154 of CM056574.1, forward strand.
ATGTCTAATAAAATATTTTCAACATGGAAAGAATTCCGTGGCCAACCTCTTTATCTGCTTTCTATTTCCCAAAACAATTTCAAAAGGAGGCGACAATAGTGTTCACTGCCTTGGGGCATACCGCAAGACATGTCCTCCCACTCATTCTGTCCTACAAAGGCTAAGTGCAGTAACTACAAAACAATTTACAATGTAAAAAATGGCTTCTGAGTTTGTTTGCTGTCCCAACAAAGGAGTAGTTGGCACATCTATGATAGATAATGGTTAATTGATTTTCCATGGTATAATTTCTATCCAAATAAATCCTGACTTCCAAATATTTTCAGACCCAAAACCGCACAACTCACATTTTATCCAATGTGTAGTTACTGCACTGTGTAGGACAGCATTCGCGAACGCTTTTAATCGGAAAAATGAAATTAAAAGCCTATTTTAATTTTAAATGGTCCGTTTTGAAGCTCCTTGACTTCAAAAAGGTAAATCTGCACCGTAACGGTTTATATTTGTTCGAGATGAATGAATGTCTTTTAACTTAAGAATTGAATAGGCTACCTGTTCTGTGAAATTATGCATAATAAACAGCTCAACTGAAAAAGTAAGCTTCCTACGTGCACAGATATGTTATATGATATCGTATCAGTGTTGGCTATATATCCCGCACTTCGGTATGTATGAACGGTATTCTTTAAGCGTGATGTTTCATGAATTTGAATGAACAAAATGATCAAGTTTCATGTTATCCAGTCTGACCTTAATAACGCCAGTGTTCTTCCTAACCCAAGAAGGAGCACACTTGGCTATGTCTTAATAACCAAAGCATATTTTGACTTTCATGATGGGTGTATATTCAATTCAATTCAATAAAAACATTCGAATCATTTTCCTCTGCGTAACGTCAATGAAGAAATTATGCATTTTCCTCATAGCTTTTGAACACCATTATCTCAATTTCCGTTAAAGCACGTCACAGTAGCTTGCATAATGATCGTGATCAAAAGTTTTGCATGTTTATTTTGTACCCGAGATGTATAGTAAGTAAATCGTACTGTAAACCTGAGATAATTAACCAACCGGGCTCTCCAGCCATAGGTTTGACTAGTGCCCGGTCAAAAAAAGAAAAGTACTGGAAGATGCGCGATTCAGTGCACGTTATGACTGCCATGCCCCCTGTTGAACAAAGGAAATGCATCTCGGCAATGCACCCACTGCTCAACAAAATGGAACCGGCAGGCAAAAAATTTGCCGACCAGCACTCCTAGCATCCTGGGCAGAACACTGAGGAGGGGTGGTCTTATTTCTCATTAGCTCGGACACCCATGATTTCCAAAAGAATGTCAAATTTGGACTCGTCTGACCACAGGACACTTTGCCACTTTGCTACAGTCCATTTTAAATGAGCCTTGGCCCACAGAACACGACGGCGCTTCTGGATCATGCTCCGCAATGGCTTCCGATTTGAGTTTAAGGTGTGAATGGCACGGCGGACTGTCTTTACAGAGGGTGGTTTCTTAAAGTATTCCTGGGTCCATTTAGTAATGTCAATGACTGAATCATGCCGGTGAGTGATGCAGTTGCGTCTGATGGCCCGAAGATCATGGGCATCCAGTAAACGTCTTCAGACTTGTCCCAGTTTCTCTGAATATTTTGATGATGTTATGCACTGTCGATGATGAGATCTTCAAAACCTTTGCAATTTGACATTGACGAACATTGTTCCTAAAGTACTCCACAATTCCACAATTTTTACGTGAGCCTTACCATAGGTTGGAGAGCCACTGGCCATCTTTACTTCCGAGAGACTCAACCTCACTAAGACATCCCGTTTATCGCCAGTCATGTTACACACCTGATAATAGTTCATCTAATTACTTTCTTAATGTTTTTTCAGCTGATTTTCCGGGTATATATAGCCTTTTCTGCCCTTTTTTGCCTGAGTCCCAACTTTTTTGAGACCTGTTGCAGCCAGGAAATTTGAAATGAACTCATTTTGTGGATAAAAATTTTAAATGTCTCAGTTTCAACATTTGAATGTAATCTATGTTCTATTGTAAATAACATATTCACTCATGTAATCTGAAAGTCATTGCATTTTAATTTTATTCACAATTTACACTTTGTCCCAACTATTTCGGAACTGGGGTTGTATATGTTTGAACCTTTATTACTGAAAATTCTGACATTCAGGATTTCAGCTTAATGCAACAGTAATTTTCTGCAACAAAAAAGTAGTTACGTTATGTTGCTCACCTTACAAGTAGGTTTTAAATATCTGGAGGCTCACCATACTGCATTTTACTGATCATTCACAATGTTTCAGCTGTGTCAGCCATTTCTATTCAAGAGGCCTTCATGATTTCCAATTCTTAAGGCCCCAGTGTGCAAGTCCGTCCTCCATCCACTTGGATTGCTTTTTCATGTTCAAATTTTCAGTGATCATGTTGCACTTCTGCTTGAATCGCCCAATATTAGTGGTTAATTCACACTTTTGGCTGGTTCTATTGAAAGTGCTCTACTGCATTTTAAGTCATATAGCAAAGGGTTTATGACAGGTGTGACACAGGGCTGGGTTTGTCTGCAGACCACATGGCAACAAGTACTGAAAATTGGCTCAACGCCTTTTATTAATTCTAAGCCCAACATCAATAAATAAATTATGAAACACAAAAATAAAAGGTGGTCGCTAAAAAAATACCACAGATCGAAGTTAAGTTAAAAGGCCCACCTACAAAACCTCCCAAACATCCAAAAGGAACAGGGCCTCAGTCATGTAAGCAGGGAAAATGTTTTTACTTGGTGGATAGTCCATCACCACCATTCCTAGCTGAGTTTCTAATCAGTTAAACAGATTTAAAAAACATGTTTGTATGCCTTAATCCAAAATGGCATTGCACAAGGAAATGGCTGCTGTTTACAGCCAATTAGTGGCTGCACAGTGAAGGGAGCCTGGGATTCTCATCGCGCACAAACAAGCTATTCAGGGAAAGGGAGAGGAAGTGTTCTCGAGGGATTTAATTCAGAAGCATGGTTTCATCATCACCGTAGCAGTTAGGTGGCAGGGACAACAAACCTCAGGTGCATGCCATCTCTAGCGACAGCATATATTACAAGCAATTAACCCCATTTTCAGAGGAAAGGGGGTGGATGAGGAGACTTGTGAAGAGGCTATAGGTCATTAATGGAATTAAATCACTGTCATCTGATTACCAGAAGTACACTGCTGCGAGAAAAAGTATTTTACCCTTAACAATTTCTTCTGTTTTTTCATTTTACTCACACTTCAATATTTCATGTTAAACTTATTTTAATATGAGACAAAGATAACCTGAGTAAACACAAAATACAGTTTTTAAATGAGGACTTTCATTTGATTGAAAGAAAAAAGCTACCCAGCCCTATTTGGCCCTGTGAAAAAGTATTTGCCCCCTCAGTGACTATATCAACCAATTAACCCTCTGACAATTAAGACTTTTTTTCCCCATTTTTGGTTCACCTGGTCTCCTTGTGTAATAATGCTTGTATAACCTCAACCCTGTAATCCACTATCAGGTTGTATACGTCAGTTTTTATTTTATTATTTTGTTTTAAGCTGCGACCAAGCAGCTCTATGAACGCTTCTGTCTGTCTGTCCGTCTGTCTGTCCATCCGTCTGTGACACCTTTTTCACCATGTTACTTTCGTCGTATCCTCATGAAATTTTCAGGAGTTATTGACCTTCACCAAAGTGATGTCCAGGTCGAGGTCAAAGGTCAAAGGTCAAGTTCACAGAGGTCACAACCTTGTTTGCGGGTTTTCGCGCTGTAATTCCAGTTAGAATTCATGGATTGCTATGAAATTTTGGAAATAGCTTCTAGGCATAGAGGAGGTTTTCCCTATTGTTTTTCAAGGTCATCCGTCAAATCCCAAGGTCACACAGGTAAAAAAAATTGTCAATTTTGCCCAATTTGACGGTTTTCGCACCGTAACTCAAGTTTAATTCAATGAATGGCTATGAAATCATAGAACAAGCTTCTTGGTATAGAGGAGGGGTTCCCTATTGATTTTCAAGGTCATCTGTCGAATCCCAAGGTCACACCGGTCAAAAAAGTGTCGATTTTGCCCCGATTTCACAGTTTTCGCACCGTAACTCGAGTTTAACTTGATGGATGGCTATTAAATCGTACAACAAGCTTTTTGGTACAGAGGGAGGGTTTTCTATTGATTTTCAAGGTCATTTGCCAATTTCGAGGTCACACTTGTGCAAGACACCACCAGCCATGGACACTAGGCCACGTGATGGATGCTAGGCCAGGTCGCAGCTATTAGATCCCTCTGATCTACTTGTTTTAAGGACAGAATATGTCCCGAGTTATCAAAATATGATATATGTATAAGCTCTCGGAATATGTATGCTGCAGTGATTTCACATGAATGTATGATATTTATATGACCATAAATATAAAAAAAAGGAAATTAGATCACTCAGAATTTTATCAAAATCACCCAAAAATTCATAATGAATAAGATGTTGCATTGAAAATGGTTCTCCCAAGCATTTGGAATCAAGGGGTAAAAATAAACATTGTGATTAACTCATGTAAAAAAGATTTTTTTTTTCTAAGAAGTCCTTTCATTTTCCTTCTGTTTTTCTCCAGTTAGCTGTGCCATGTCAACCACACTGAGTCCTGTCATGAAAGCCTACTGTATACTCTTTGTGTGTAGCCCCAACTCCCACTCTGAATTTGTGGTGTAACTGACATCTTGCCTGGAAACAGCGGAAAATTGAGCAAATGAAAACCAACCTGACATATAAGTAAATCTTATATCTGATATCACCTACGCCCCATTACCATGTCAAGAAGCTAAATAAAATGTTTACAAATACAAAAGTAGAACAAAAGGAAGCTATATGTGCGTGGAATTATTAATGCGCACATGGCGGACGCCTTAGTTTTATCCAACTGCGCAAAAAAGAATGAACATGTACGCCGCTATACTGAATATTTCAAAGGCTTGACCTCCATGGTATTGATCCGTAAGTAGTAGAAATGAGACAGTACCATGTTACTTCAGAGCACAATTCGATTCAGATCAGTGTTATCAACAACTATGGCTGCAGGTCAAAAACAGCCTCCGATTGCTTAAAAAGTCAAGAACACAGCTCAGTCTACAGACTCAATCCAGGGGATCACTGGATTGACACTACACAGCAGTAGCTGTTTTCGACACCGGAAATGGAATAATTAATCAAATCAGCATGTTCAGTTTTGGATTTTTCATAATGGATATATCTTGCAAATAATTTCCTTTCAGAGACTTTAGAAAATATATCCAAAATGATAAGGGCTTTCATTGGGCACTATAACTTTCAATTGTAAGTGACCTTGAATGGTCAAAATTACGGTCACAAATTTTCAGTGTTCCGGACAAGATTTGTTTTGCCTGGAAACACTTGTTCATAATTGGGGATTTTTGTCATTGTATGAGAATCAGTATGTCACTAAGTATGGAAAGTCAAGAGGGCGCTTTCACACTAGTACGATTGTTCCATACCGTGCCCAGGAACGATTGTTCCCCCTCACCTCTCCCCCCGCTGGTCAGCTTCCATACAATTAATATTGTACCATACCCGAGTACACAAGCATATGTCAAAATTATGATACAGCACGTTGTTGTATGCATCTGGGTGGTTGCATTAAATTAAATAGGGAAATATATAGAAAGAAAAAGAAGCGTGGAAAGAAAGTACCCAACGTCCACTTTTTCCCGGCTTTTTATTTGCCAGCACGATTTTAAATGGAAGCGCCATTATATTTTTGAGGGTTTTATTATTTAGAAAGGGGTTTAGAATATTAATATTCAATATTAATATCGCAAATGCATATGCTGCGTGTGCCCTAGCAACTGTCATCAGTAACATGGATTATCATGTATAGCAGCACGCGAAATGAAACTCAAAATATTCTTGACTGGATGCTTGTTGTTTTTACAGAGCCAAATCTTTCTCTGGGTACCAAAACATCAATGTAAGCAGAAAAAGTATTGGTTACATTGGATATTGGTGGATGTTGAATACGGAAGTCTTTCGCCCTGGCGTTTTGGCCGATTTTGCTTTCCACTGCCTCATACCATGAAAATTATCTTTCTCATAACTTGAGCTGACAGACTATCCCATTGTGTCCTGCACTTTAAAAATTTCGCAGCTAAATTTTATTGAGTTTGTCATGGCACTGTTCTATTGATCTGTGATAACCACACAAATGTAACTACTCACGAGTATGATGCATTGTCTTTGCATTGACTTTAAATGTAATCTGTCGCATGAAAAAATTTGCTTCGCATCCGGTGTGAAAGCGGCTTGACACACCCTTAACGTGTGTATTCACGTCTTTGCATTGACTTTGTATGTAATCTGTTGCGCAAAAAATTACTTTGTGAAGTATTCGGCTGATCCTGGTCATGGATAAGTGACGCGATCACAAGCAGCCGTAAAGAAACCCAAACACGTATCCCATGCTCTGGGAAACCTGTCTGGTCTAACTGCAGCCTTTTCAGCCCAACTCTGTGGACACATACAGCCCCTCTCCGGTTAGCATCAACTGTAGTGGCTACAATCGGGCAACTTTATGATGAAACTGCCACATTGATGCTTACCGAAGTAACACAAGCATACCGATCAGAATTACTGCATATAAGTTCACCAGGAGCATTTTTAATTAGCACGGCACACAAACTAACATGCAGTAGCTGGTAGTTGGTACAACTGGAACAGTGGTAAACAAGCCTGGACGAGGACGCAAGGTTATTATGTCACCACGCACAGTGAGGAGGATGGTAAGAGAAATAAAAAGTTCACCAAAGCTCACTGTTAAAGAATTGCAACAAATTTTAGCATCTTGGGGTCACAAAGTCTCCAAAACAACCATCAGGCGCTATCTACATGCCAACAAGCTGTTTGGGAGGCATGCACGGAAAAAGCATTTTCTCACTCACAATCATGAACGCAAATGTCTGGAGTTCGCTAAGCAGTACTGGGACTTCAACTGGGACTGTGTGCTTTGGTCAGATGAGACCAAGATAGAGTGTTTGTTGCCAAAAAGCTCTAAGTGGGTGAGGTGGAACACAAAAGATGAGTATGCAGAAAAGCACCTCATGCCCACTGTGAAGTATGGGGGAGGATCGGTGATGCTGTGGGCCTGTTTCTCTTCCAGAGGCCCTGGGAACCTTGTTAGGGTGCATGGCATCATAATACCTGGTATTTCAAAGCGTTCAAAATCTGGTGGCCTCTGCCTGAAAGCTGAAGATGGGTCGTCAGCAAGATACTGACCCTAAAAATGTGGCCAAATCTACACAGAAATGGTTCACCAGACACAGAATCAAGCTCTTCCCATGGCCATCTCAGTCCCCAGACCCCAACCCCATTGAAAACCTGTGGAGTGAGCTGAAGAGGAGAGTGCAGAGGAGAGTACCCAGGTCACTGGATGATTTAGACAGATTTTACAAAGAGGAATGGTCGAAGATCCCTCTTTCAGTATTTTTCCATCTTGTGAAACATTATATGAGAAGATTAGGTGCTGTTTGGGTGGCAAAATGGGGTTGTACAAAGTATTAACATCAGGGGTGCTAATGATTGTGGCACACATGATTTGATGTAAAAGAATTATTTCTTAACGTGGGATTTTTTTCCCACTGAGTTAATGCACTTGAATTAAAGGTCGGTTTTCCTCTTTTTTTCATTGTGGTCCTATATTATGTAGAAAAAAAACTGAATTGATTAGAAGCTAAAGAACACATCTTGACCAGGGGTGCAAATTATTATGGAGGGCGCTGTATTTCCCATAAGAAAATAGTAAAAAAAATTTGGAAAATTAGCCTGACATACACACTTTAAATCCTATTGAGATGCAGTGGCATGACCTTAAACAGGCCGTTTATGCTCAAAACCCCTCCAATGTGGCTGAATTAAAATAATTCTGCAAAAAAGAGTGGGCTTTTTTCCCTTAATAAATTAATTCATAATTTAAAAACTGCATTTTGTATTTACTCGAGTTGTCTTTGTCTAATATTAAAATGAGTTTGATGATTTAAAACATTTATGCGTGACAAATATGCAAAAAAAAAAAAAGAAGAAATCAGGAAGGGGGCAAATAATTTTTCAGGCCACTGTATCAGTGCAGAAGCCAGGTGGTGTTCACCCTTCCAAGGGTTTACCAGGAATGCAGACCCAATCCTGTAGACCGATGAGGCCTTGGGGGGTACATTGCTGTGAAAAAGTATTTGCTCCCTTCCTTATTTCTTATTTTTTTGCATATTTGACACACCTAATGTTTCAGATGATCAAACAAATTTTAATATTAAACAATGATGACACAAGTACATACCAAATGTAGTTTTTAAATGATTATTTAATTTATTAAGAGAAAAAGCTATCCAAACCTTCCTGGCCCTATGTGAAAAAGTTATTGCCCCCCCCCCCCCACACTTATCAGTCTGGACAGGGTAACAAAGCCATTTCGAAGGTTTTGGTACTCCAACGAACCATGGTGGGAGCCATTATCCACAAATGGAGAAAACTTGGAACAGAATTGAACCTTCCCAGGAGTGGCCGGCCTACCAAAATTTCTCCAAGAGCGCATCGACAATTCATCCACAAGTTCAAAAGAGAACTCAGAACAGCATCTAAAGAACTGCAGGCCTCACTTGCCTCAGTTAAAGTCAGTATTCATGATTCAACAATAAGAAAGAGACTGGGCAAAAATGGTCTGGGGCTGCTTTGCTGCATCAGGACCTGGACGACTTGCCGTAATTGATGGAACCATGAATTCTGCTCTCTGCTAGTAAATCCTGAGGGAGAATGTCCGACCATCAGTTTGTGACCTCAAGCTCAAGCAGACTTATGTTATGCAGGAGGACAATGACTTGAAACACACCAGCAAGACCACCTCTGAATGGCTTAAAAAAACAAAGTGAAGGTTTTGAAATAGCCAGTCAAAGTTTGGACTTAAATCTTATTGAGATGCTGTGGCATGACCTTAAACAGGCCGTTCATGGATCGTAACCCCTCCAATGTGGCTAAATTAAAACAAGTCTGCAAAGAAGAGTGGGCCAAAATTCTTCCACAGCAATATGAAAGAAGTATTGCCAGTTATCACAAAGGCTTAATTGCAGTTGTTGTTGCAGAGGGTGGCAAAACCAGTTATTAGGTTGAGGGGGCAATTACTTTTTCACTTTGGGCCAGGTAGGTTTGGATAGCTTTTTCCCTCAATAAATGAAAACATCGTTTAAAAACTGTATTTTGTATTTACTCGGGTTATCTTTGTCCAAAATTATCATTTGTTTGATGACCTGAGATATTTAAGTGTGACAATTATGCAAAAAAAAGAAATCCGGAAAGGGGTATATCCTTTTTCAAAGCACTTATTTCCTAATTAACTGGGAAGAAGAACTAAATGGATAGGCAGGTTAACAGGAACACTGTCCCAATCCTGGAATCTGGTGAAGCCTTAGGAAGTTTTCCAAATACACAGGGTAGAGTAAGGGACCCTGGGTGTAAAGACAGGACTGCTTCCTACACTGAGCTCGGAGGTGCAGAATAGTCTGAAAGGCTGAGATGTGCTGCTGACGCTAGGTGTTCCTCCATGTATACCAGCTAATCTCTCTCATGCATTCCCATTATAAACTTCATCAAGGGAAATTGAGTACAAGTACTTTTCATACTGGAAGCAAGCAGAACAACTGCTTAATGATAGATGCCCCTCATAAATTTGCAAAAGAGTGTTTCCCATCTTTCTGATTCCATCTGATTATTATTTATCCTGTAAATATTTCACAAGGGGGTTCAAAACTTTTTTTTCATGACTGTAAGCTTTTCATAAATTTCAATTATTTGTATCATGTACATGCAGGAAAAAAAAGTTGAAAGAATGGGAAAAGTGGGTGAAGATATGGTTGCTCATGTTGCACCTAGGTGAACCCCGTTTCTATTCTTGATTGCCTCGCAGAGCCATCAGCAACGTCCTCCATACGTTCTTGGAAGAATTAATAGCACTTCATTTGAAAGTTGAAACTGCAGAGAAAGAAAGGGCCAGGGGTACATTTGCAATTGTAACAGCAACAGGACTGTCATTTGCAGTAGGTACCATCTACAGGCTACTTGGTGTAATTTTGGCAATGTCTCATGAATTCACCTGCAACTGAGGCTCTTTCCATTGAAACGCATGAAAGTGAGGTGAGGGTGACACCTTCACTGAGATAATTATACATTAAATTACATGCTACACTGTCACAAGTATAGGAGGACACTGTAACTGTTTGCCTTGTCATTGACCAAAAAATAGCTGAGTGATGAGTGATTTAAATGGTGGCAGTTTTCAGTTGATCTCCCTTTCAAACACAGATAAGGTAACCTCATAAAACAAACAAAAAAAACTTTCAGTGTTTGTGTATTTAGGTTCTCAGTGTTACCTGTGTCATTTGAGATTGGGAGGCCCTCAAAAACACAAATGAATTTCATGTAGTGCTGAAGTTTTCACTTATTTTAATTTAGCATTTTTAACCTAATTTTCTTACCGAGCAAAATAAATCCAATTCTGAGTTTTCATCAAAAAAATTGACCAGTTGTGCAAGTAGTGGATCAAAGTATAATGCATGAGCGAGTTAAGGGAGAATTCTGCCTGCACTGTAATTTATCGAAAATAAAATGAAATGCTGGCAACACTGATAGGTATTATATACTCTAGACTCAGTTGTTAGAGTCAGTGCTTTAGGGAAGCACCAAGCACCCAGAATGATTCAAGAAGTAAATGATCCACAAAATACCAGTGATGTTGTGGAGTAATGGAGCTGTATCGAAATGGCAAAAAAACAGTTATTATTCTGCTTAGTTTCAAGTTTGCATTCAAAGAGTAGTATTGACTGTAGTACTGTGAGCACTTGAAATTTAGTTTGGCTTGGAATTTCGGTTGTATCCAAACTTATAGCTTAGCGTCCAAGTGGTGCCCAGTTCTATTTTTTTCAGGAGGAGTAAAGGATGGGCGCAATGCAAATGGAGATTTGTGTCTCCAGAGGGTCCAGGGAAGTGCACTTATAAAAGCATGTGACCTGGACGCCTGGCTGTGAATTGGGGGATATCTGCGGCAGGGATGAGGCCTGCGCTACTGTTGTGTCTGAACCTGGCCCTTGTATTGGCCTCTGCTGCTGCTTCTCAGACAGCCTGCCGACTCCAGGAGTGCTTCCGCCTGAACGAGATGTACCAGAAGGGGGACGTGGTTTTTGGGGGACTGTTTGAGGTCCACATCCTGACAGTGTTCCCTGAGCTGTCTTTCAGGTCCAAGCCAGACCAGCTAAAGCAGTGGTTCTCAAGTTCGGTCCTGGCGCCCCCCTGTGTATGCTGGTTTTTGTTCCAACTACAATTGGAATGCTAGGATTTTAAAAAGCTGTTACTTTGTCTCAATTAGCAGCATTCCATGTTTTGAGCAGTTATTTACCATCTTAAGTCACATTTGGATGGACATATCCTTTCTGCTATGAAAAATAAAAACCCTTGAACATATTTTGCTTAATTTTCAATATTGCTAGGATTTTCAGGTGAAACCATTTTTACACAGATCAAATTAGACTCTGAGAAAATCAATAAGCTCCAAATTAGGTTTCTGACTACAGGTGTTTTGAGTTTTTCCCAAATAACCTGCCTGAACCAAATAAAATCAACAGGAAACACAACAGGTGTGACTCCATTGTTTGCCAAGTAAATTGTCGGGTTTTGCCACCATGTGTCAAGAGTTTCACCAATGAGGAACCTTTTGATTACGTTGATTAAATGTTTGGTTAAATTGTTTCCCTCTGCCAATATTTACAATATATCTCAATGTGGATATTTGCATAAATGCACCTAATTAAAACTCATCAGCTTGTTAACCCCTTTCTGCAGATGTAGATGCCCGCGTCTATAGACCTGCAAATTGGAAGTACGCTGTTACTGTACTCGATCACTAGATAGCACCCCCGGATCAGCTATTGGATATTCACAAGCAGGCAGAGCTGAAACGCGATTTATAGTATGGAGAAGTTCCCTCCAATCCCTGTTTTTCAGGAGTAGCATGGATTAAACTCCTCAGCTAAGCCTGATGTGCAAACTGGTCAATATCCTTGCCCATAGTATCGATCCAGTAGTTTTAAAAAATTATCACTTGCGACAGAAAAAAAACGTTCTACTCTGTAGCAACCATTTTAGCTACAGTGAGCCAACAGTATTCCAATTAGTGGTTAAAAAAATACGTTTTGTGAAGAAAAAAATCCGACATAGTATTGCTTCTCTCACATTCTACTGTCAGTTACAATCATCACACACAAAATATGCGTAGTTCCCTCCCATGGATTAACGCTTAGATTCCTCCATCGACAAATTCAGCGCTCCCTTCTATCCACCGAAGTACTGGTGTCGATAGCCAGTCACTCAATGATATACTCAGATTCATCTGCGTAACTCTACAGTTATAGTTCACGTCCTCGTGAAGCTTCCCTGGTAACGATGTGTTGACAGACTCGTTTCTTATCCCATTCCCCAGTGTCTTAACTTTCCTCTATAACTGAAATACATTGATCGGACAATAAGAATGGGATACAAAGCTAAGCGTAAAAGTAAGGTCGGTTGTATTCTTCGAATGTTGGCCCGCGGTTGCGCAGCTGAAAATGATGCGATATCAAAGAAATAAAGACACTCGAGACCGTTCTGAAGTGTTCAGTTTCATTTACGAGATGTAAATGTTGTATGGACGCGGTCAACGGGAATTATTCCGAATGAAACAGAACTGGAACGTTCCTTCTACCCGATACATCTGTCTCTGGAGGGGGGCATCTATGAAGAAAACAGGTTATACTTCTACTCTGTTTGCATTTTGCTTAATTTGGCTTTTTGCTGTAGAATCTATACCGCGTTTAAAGACATCGAATGCCGAGGTTTTCGTTTCTCCAAATGCATACATCCCACGCAGGTCGGTAGATCCCTCGGTACGTTCATTACACCACTCTGATGAATATGGAGGCATATGTCGTTGTATTTTTTTCCTGAAAGTGAAATTTCTGTTCTGTTAAAATAAGGTGTATTTCAGAATTCAGATATTACTGAGTTAGTGAGTTTTCACCCTTATAAGGTGTAAGGTTATGAGCTCGGATGTGAGAGCGGTTAGCTTTTTATTCATATCATGTTTGGTCTTGCGTGAATGTTATAGCTGTTAAATCTGCACTTCATTGCCCCTCACCTCTCCCCCCGCTGGTCAGCTTCCATACAATTAATATTGTACCGTACCCGAGTACACAAGCATATGTCAAAATTACGATACAGTACGTTGTTGTATGCATCTGGGTGGTTAAATTAAATTAAATAGGGAAATATATAGAAAGAAAAAGAAGCGTGGAAAGAAAGTACTCAACGTCCACTTTTTCCCGGCTTTTTATTTGCCAGCACGATTTTAAAAGGAAGCGCCATTATATTTTTGAGGGTTTTATTATTTAGAAAGGGGTTTAGAATATTAATATTCAATATTAATATCGCAAATGCATATGCTGCGTGTGCCCTAGCAACTGTCATCAGTAACATGGATTATCATGAATAGCAGCATGCGAAATGAAACTCAAAATATTCTTGACTGGATGCTTGATGTTTTTACACAGCCAAATCTTTCTCTGGGTACCAAAACGTCAGTGTAAGCAGAAAAAGTATTTGTTACATTGGATATTGGTGGATGTTGAATACGGAATTCTTTCGCCCTGGCATTTTTGGCCGATTTTGCTTTCCACTGCCTCATACCATGAAAATTATCTTTCTCATAACCTGAGCTGACAGACAATCCCATTGTGTCCCGCACTTTAAAAATTTCGCAGCTGAATTTTCTTGAGTTTGTCATGGCACTGCTCTATTGATCTGTGATAACCACACGAATGTAACTACTCACGAGTATGATGCATTGTCTTTGCATTGACTTTAAATGTAATCTGTCGCATGAAAAAATTTGCTTCACATCCGGTGTGAAAGCGGCTTGACACACCCTTAACGTGCGTATTCACGTCTTTGCATTGACTTTGTATGTAATCTGTTGCGCGAAAAATTACTTCGTGAAGAATTCGGCTGATCCTGGTCATGGTTAAGTGACGCGATCACAAGCAGCCGTAAAGAAACCCAAACACGTATCCCATGCTCTGGGAAACCTGTCTGGTCTAACTGCAGCCTTTTCAGCCCAACTCTGTGGACACATACAGCCCCTCTCCGGTTAGCATCAACTGTAGTGGCTACAATCGGGCAACTTTATGATGAAACTGCCACATTGATGCTTACCGAAGTAACACAAGCATACCGATCAGAATTACTGCATATAAGTTCACCAGGAGCATTTTTAATTAGCACGGCACACAAACTAACATGCAGTAGCTGGTAGTTGGTACAACTGGAACAGTGGTAAACAAGCCTGGACGAGGACGCAAGGTTATTATGTCACCACGCACAGTGAGGAGGATGGTAAGAGAAATAAAAAGTTCACCAAAGCTCACTGTTAAAGAATTGCAACAAATTTTAGCATCTTGGGGTCACAAAGTCTCCAAAACAACCATCAGGCGCTATCTACATGCCAACAAGCTGTTTGGGAGGCATGCACGGAAAAAGCATTTTCTCACTCACAATCATAAACGCAAATGTCTGGAGTTCGCTAAGCAGTACTGGGACTTCAACTGGGACTGTGTGCTTTGGTCAGATGAGACCAAGATAGAGTGTTTGTTGCCAAAAAGCTCTAAGTGGGTGAGGTGGAACACAAAAGATGAGTATGCAGAAAAGCACCTCATGCCCACTGTGAAGTATGGGGGAGGATCGGTGATGCTGTGGGCCTGTTTCTCTTCCAGAGGCCCTGGGAACCTTGTTAGGGTGCATGGCATCATAATACCTGGTATTTCAAAGCGTTCAAAATCTGGTGGCCTCTGCCTGAAAGCTGAAGATGGGTCGTCAGCAAGATACTGACCCTAAAAATGTGGCCATATCTACACAGAAATGGTTCACCAGACACAGAATCAAGCTCTTCCCATGGCCATCTCAGTCCCCAGACCCCAACCCCATTGAAAACCTGTGGAGTGAGCTGAAGAGGAGAGTGCAGAGGAGAGTACCCAGGTCACTGGATGATTTAGACAGATTTTACAAAGAGGAATGGTCGAAGATCCCTCTTTCAGTATTTTTCCATCTTGTGAAACATTATATGAGAAGATTAGGTGCTGTTTGGGTGGCAAAATGGGGTTGTACAAAGTATTAACATCAGGGGTGCTAATGATTGTGGCACACATGATTTGATGTAAAAGAATTATTTCTTAACGTGGGATTTTTTTCCCACTGAGTTAATGCACTTGAATTAAAGGTCGGTTTTCCTCTTTTTTTCATTGTGGTCCTATATTATGTAGAAAAAAAACTGAATTGATTAGAAGCTAAAGAACACATCTTGACCAGGGGTGCAAATTATTATGGAGGGCGCTGTATTTCCCATAAGAAAATAGTAAAAAAAATTTGGAAAATTAGCCTGACATACACACTTTAAATCCTATTGAGATGCAGTGGCATGACCTTAAACAGGCCGTTTATGCTCAAAACCCCTCCAATGTGGCTGAATTAAAATAATTCTGCAAAAAAGAGTGGGCTTTTTTCCCTTAATAAATTAATTCATAATTTAAAAACTGCATTTTGTATTTACTCGAGTTGTCTTTGTCTAATATTAAAATGAGTTTGATGATTTAAAACATTTATGCGTGACAAATATGCAAAAAAAAAAAAAGAAGAAATCAGGAAGGGGGCAAATAATTTTTCAGGCCACTGTATCAGTGCAGAAGCCAGGTGGTGTTCACCCTTCCAAGGGTTTACCAGGAATGCAGACCCAATCCTGTAGACCGATGAGGCCTTGGGGGGTACATTGCTGTGAAAAAGTATTTGCTCCCTTCCTTATTTCTTATTTTTTTGCATATTTGACACACCTAATGTTTCAGATGATCAAACAAATTTTAATATTAAACAATGATGACACAAGTACATACCAAATGTAGTTTTTAAATGATTATTTAATTTATTAAGAGAAAAAGCTATCCAAACCTTCCTGGCCCTATGTGAAAAAGTTATTCCCCCCCCCCCCCCCCCCCACACTTATCAGTCTGGACAGGGTAACAAAGCCATTTCGAAGGTTTTGGTACTCCAACGAACCATGGTGGGAGCCATTATCCACAAATGGAGAAAACTTGGAACAGAATTGAACCTTCCCAGGAGTGGCCGGCCTACCAAAATTTCTCCAAGAGCGCATCGACAATTCATCCACAAGTTCAAAAGAGAACTCAGAACAGCATCTAAAGAACTGCAGGCCTCACTTGCCTCAGTTAAAGTCAGTATTCATGATTCAACAATAAGAAAGAGACTGGGCAAAAATGGTCTGGGGCTGCTTTGCTGCATCAGGACCTGGACGACTTGCCGTAATTGATGGAACCATGAATTCTGCTCTCTGCTAGTAAATCCTGAGGGAGAATGTCCGACCATCAGTTTGTGACCTCAAGCTCAAGCAGACTTATGTTATGCAGGAGGACAATGACTTGAAACACACCAGCAAGACCACCTCTGAATGGCTTAAAAAAACAAAGTGAAGGTTTTGAAATAGCCAGTCAAAGTTTGGACTTAAATCTTATTGAGATGCTGTGGCATGACCTTAAACAGGCCGTTCATGGATCGTAACCCCTCCAATGTGGCTAAATTAAAACAAGTCTGCAAAGAAGAGTGGGCCAAAATTCTTCCACAGCAATATGAAAGAAGTATTGCCAGTTATCACAAAGGCTTAATTGCAGTTGTTGTTGCAGAGGGTGGCAAAACCAGTTATTAGGTTGAGGGGGCAATTACTTTTTCACTTTGGGCCAGGTAGGTTTGGATAGCTTTTTCCCTCAATAAATGAAAACATCGTTTAAAAACTGTATTTTGTATTTACTCGGGTTATCTTTGTCCAAAATTATCATTTGTTTGATGACCTGAGATATTTAAGTGTGACAATTATGCAAAAAAAAGAAATCCGGAAAGGGGTATATCCTTTTTCAAAGCACTTATTTCCTAATTAACTGGGAAGAAGAACTAAATGGATAGGCAGGTTAACAGGAACACTGTCCCAATCCTGGAATCTGGTGAAGCCTTAGGAAGTTTTCCAAATACACAGGGTAGAGTAAGGGACCCTGGGTGTAAAGACAGGACTGCTTCCTACACTGAGCTCGGAGGTGCAGAATAGTCTGAAAGGCTGAGATGTGCTGCTGACGCTAGGTGTTCCTCCATGTGAACCAGCTAATCTCTCTCATGCATTCCCATTATAAACTTCATCAAGGGAATTTGAGTACAAGTACTTTTCATACTGGAAGCAAGCAGAACAACTGCTTAATGATAGATGCCCCTCATAAATTTGCAAAAGAGTGTTTCCCATCTTTCTGATTCCATCTGATTATTATTTATCCTGTAAATATTTCACAAGGGGGTTCAAAACTTTTTTTTCATGACTGTAAGCTTTTCATAAATTTCAATTATTTGTATCATGTACATGCAGGAAAAAAAAGTTGAAAGAATGGGAAAAGTGGGTGAAGATATGGTTGCTCATGTTGCACCTAGGTGAACCCCGTTTCTATTCTTGATTGCCTCGCAGAGCCATCAGCAACGTCCTCCATACGTTCTTGGAAGAATTAATAGCACTTCATTTGAAAGTTGAAACTGCAGAGAAAGAAAGGGCCAGGGGTACATTTGCAATTGTAACAGCAACAGGACTGTCATTTGCAGTAGGTACCATCTACAGGCTACTTGGTGTAATTTTGGCAATGTCTCATGAATTCACCTGCAACTGAGGCTCTTTCCATTGAAACGCATGAAAGTGAGGTGAGGGTGACACCTTCACTGAGATAATTATACATTAAATTACATGCTACACTGTCACAAGTATAGGAGGACACTGTAACTGTTTGCCTTGTCATTGACCAAAAAATAGCTGAGTGATGAGTGATTTAAATGGTGGCAGTTTTCAGTTGATCTCCCTTTCAAACACAGATAAGGTAACCTCATAAAACAAACAAAAAAAACTTTCAGTGTTTGTGTATTTAGGTTCTCAGTGTTACCTGTGTCATTTGAGATTGGGAGGCCCTCAAAAACACAAATGAATTTCATGTAGTGCTGAAGTTTTCACTTATTTTAATTTAGCATTTTTAACCTAATTTTCTTACCGAGCAAAATAAATCCAATTCTGAGTTTTCATCAAAAAAATTGACCAGTTGTGCAAGTAGTGGATCAAAGTATAATGCATGAGCGAGTTAAGGGAGAATTCTGCCTGCACTGTAATTTATCGAAAATAAAATGAAATGCTGGCAACACTGATAGGTATTATATACTCTAGACTCAGTTGTTAGAGTCAGTGCTTTAGGGAAGCACCAAGCACCCAGAATGATTCAAGAAGTAAATGATCCACAAAATACCAGTGATGTTGTGGAGTAATGGAGCTGTATCGAAATGGCAAAAAAACAGTTATTATTCTGCTTAGTTTCAAGTTTGCATTCAAAGAGTAGTATTGACTGTAGTACTGTGAGCACTTGAAATTTAGTTTGGCTTGGAATTTCGGTTGTATCCAAACTTATAGCTTAGCGTCCAAGTGGTGCCCAGTTCTATTTTTTTCAGGAGGAGTAAAGGATGGGCGCAATGCAAATGGAGATTTGTGTCTCCAGAGGGTCCAGGGAAGTGCACTTATAAAAGCATGTGACCTGGACGCCTGGCTGTGAATTGGGGGATATCTGCGGCAGGGATGAGGCCTGCGCTACTGTTGTGTCTGAACCTGGCCCTTGTATTGGCCTCTGCTGCTGCTTCTCAGACAGCCTGCCGACTCCAGGAGTGCTTCCGCCTGAACGAGATGTACCAGAAGGGGGACGTGGTTTTTGGGGGACTGTTTGAGGTCCACATCCTGACAGTGTTCCCTGAGCTGTCTTTCAGGTCCAAGCCAGACCAGCTAAAGCAGTGGTTCTCAAGTTCGGTCCTGGCGCCCCCCTGTGTATGCTGGTTTTTGTTCCAACTACAATTGGAATGCTAGGATTTTAAAAAGCTGTTACTTTGTCTCAATTAGCAGCATTCCATGTTTTGAGCAGTTATTTACCATCTTAAGTCACATTTGGATGGACATATCCTTTCTGCTATGAAAAATAAAAACCCTTGAACATATTTTGCTTAATTTTCAATATTGCTAGGATTTTCAGGTGAAACCATTTTTACACAGATCAAATTAGACTCTGAGAAAATCAATAAGCTCCAAATTAGGTTTCTGACTACAGGTGTTTTGAGTTTTTCCCAAATAACCTGCCTGAACCAAATAAAATCAACAGGAAACACAACAGGTGTGACTCCATTGTTTGCCAAGTAAATTGTCGGGTTTTGCCACCATGTGTCAAGAGTTTCACCAATGAGGAACCTTTTGATTACGTTGATTAAATGTTTGGTTAAATTGTTTCCCTCTGCCAATATTTACAATATATCTCAATGTGGATATTTGCATAAATGCACCTAATTAAAACTCATCAGCTTGTTAACCCCTTTCTGCAGATGTAGATGCCCGCGTCTATAGACCTGCAAATTGGAAGTACGCTGTTACTGTACTCGATCACTAGATAGCACCCCCGGATCAGCTATTGGATATTCACAAGCAGGCAGAGCTGAAACGCGATTTATAGTATGGAGAAGTTCCCTCCAATCCCTGTTTTTCAGGAGTAGCATGGATTAAACTCCTCAGCTAAGCCTGATGTGCAAACTGGTCAATATCCTTGCCCATAGTATCGATCCAGTAGTTTTAAAAAATCATCACTTGCGACAGAAAAAAAACGTTCTACTCTGTAGCAACCATTTTAGCTACAGTGAGCCAACAGTATTCCAATTAGTGGTTAAAAAAATACGTTTTGTGAAGAAAAAAATCCGACATAGTATTGCTTCTCTCACATTCTACTGTCAGTTACAATCATCACACACAAAATATGCGTAGTTCCCTCCCATGGATTAACGCTTAGATTCCTCCATCGACAAATTCAGCGCTCCCTTCTATCCACCGAAGTACTGGTGTCGATAGCCAGTCACTCAATGATATACTCAGATTCATCTGCGTAACTCTACAGTTATAGTTCACGTCCTCGTGAAGCTTCCCTGGTAACGATGTGTTGACAGACTCGTTTCTTATCCCATTCCCCAGTGTCTTAACTTTCCTCTATAACTGAAATACATTGATCGGACAATAAGAATGGGATACAAAGCTAAGCGTAAAAGTAAGGTCGGTTGTATTCTTCGAATGTTGGCCCGCGGTTGCGCAGCTGAAAATGATGCGATATCAAAGAAATAAAGACACTCGAGACCGTTCTGAAGTGTTCAGTTTCATTTACGAGATGTAAATGTTGTATGGACGCGGTCAACGGGAATTATTCCGAATGAAACAGAACTGGAACGTTCCTTCTACCCGATACATCTGTCTCTGGAGGGGGGCATCTATGAAGAAAACAGGTTATACTTCTACTCTGTTTGCATTTTGCTTAATTTGGCTTTTTGCTGTAGAATCTATACCGCGTTTAAAGACATCGAATGCCGAGGTTTTCGTTTCTCCAAATGCATACATCCCACGCAGGTCGGTAGATCCCTCGGTACGTTCATTACACCACTCTGATGAATATGGAGGCATATGTCGTTGTATTTTTTTCCTGAAAGTGAAATTTCTGTTCTGTTAAAATAAGGTGTATTTCAGAATTCAGATATTACTGAGTTAGTGAGTTTTCACCCTTATAAGGTGTAAGGTTATGAGCTCGGATGTGAGAGCGGTTAGCTTTTTATTCATATCATGTTTGGTCTTGCGTGAATGTTATAGCTGTTAAATCTGCACTTCATTGCCCCTCACCTCTCCCCCCGCTGGTCAGCTTCCATACAATTAATATTGTACCGTACCCGAGTACACAAGCATATGTCAAAATTACGATACAGTACGTTGTTGTATGCATCTGGGTGGTTAAATTAAATTAAATAGGGAAATATATAGAAAGAAAAAGAAGCGTGGAAAGAAAGTACTCAACGTCCACTTTTTCCCGGCTTTTTATTTGCCAGCACGATTTTAAAAGGAAGCGCCATTATATTTTTGAGGGTTTTATTATTTAGAAAGGGGTTTAGAATATTAATATTCAATATTAATATCGCAAATGCATATGCTGCGTGTGCCCTAGCAACTGTCATCAGTAACATGGATTATCATGAATAGCAGCATGCGAAATGAAACTCAAAATATTCTTGACTGGATGCTTGATGTTTTTACACAGCCAAATCTTTCTCTGGGTACCAAAACGTCAGTGTAAGCAGAAAAAGTATTTGTTACATTGGATATTGGTGGATGTTGAATACGGAATTCTTTCGCCCTGGCATTTTTGGCCGATTTTGCTTTCCACTGCCTCATACCATGAAAATTATCTTTCTCATAACCTGAGCTGACAGACAATCCCATTGTGTCCCGCACTTTAAAAATTTCGCAGCTGAATTTTCTTGAGTTTGTCATGGCACTGCTCTATTGATCTGTGATAACCACACGAATGTAACTACTCACGAGTATGATGCATTGTCTTTGCATTGACTTTAAATGTAATCTGTCGCATGAAAAAATTTGCTTCACATCCGGTGTGAAAGCGGCTTGACACACCCTTAACGTGCGTATTCACGTCTTTGCATTGACTTTGTATGTAATCTGTTGCGCGAAAAATTACTTCGTGAAGAATTCGGCTGATCCTGGTCATGGTTAAGTGACGCGATCACAAGCAGCCGTAAAGAAACCCAAACACGTATCCCATGCTCTGGGAAACCTGTCTGGTCTAACTGCAGCCTTTTCAGCCCAACTCTGTGGACACATACAGCCCCTCTCCGGTTAGCATCAACTGTAGTGGCTACAATCGGGCAACTTTATGATGAAACTGCCACATTGATGCTTACCGAAGTAACACAAGCATACCGATCAGAATTACTGCATATAAGTTCACCAGGAGCATTTTTAATTAGCACGGCACACAAACTAACATGCAGTAGCTGGTAGTTGGTACAACTGGAACAGTGGTAAACAAGCCTGGACGAGGACGCAAGGTTATTATGTCACCACGCACAGTGAGGAGGATGGTAAGAGAAATAAAAAGTTCACCAAAGCTCACTGTTAAAGAATTGCAACAAATTTTAGCATCTTGGGGTCACAAAGTCTCCAAAACAACCATCAGGCGCTATCTACATGCCAACAAGCTGTTTGGGAGGCATGCACGGAAAAAGCATTTTCTCACTCACAATCATAAACGCAAATGTCTGGAGTTCGCTAAGCAGTACTGGGACTTCAACTGGGACTGTGTGCTTTGGTCAGATGAGACCAAGATAGAGTGTTTGTTGCCAAAAAGCTCTAAGTGGGTGAGGTGGAACACAAAAGATGAGTATGCAGAAAAGCACCTCATGCCCACTGTGAAGTATGGGGGAGGATCGGTGATGCTGTGGGCCTGTTTCTCTTCCAGAGGCCCTGGGAACCTTGTTAGGGTGCATGGCATCATAATACCTGGTATTTCAAAGCGTTCAAAATCTGGTGGCCTCTGCCTGAAAGCTGAAGATGGGTCGTCAGCAAGATACTGACCCTAAAAATGTGGCCATATCTACACAGAAATGGTTCACCAGACACAGAATCAAGCTCTTCCCATGGCCATCTCAGTCCCCAGACCCCAACCCCATTGAAAACCTGTGGAGTGAGCTGAAGAGGAGAGTGCAGAGGAGAGTACCCAGGTCACTGGATGATTTAGACAGATTTTACAAAGAGGAATGGTCGAAGATCCCTCTTTCAGTATTTTTCCATCTTGTGAAACATTATATGAGAAGATTAGGTGCTGTTTGGGTGGCAAAATGGGGTTGTACAAAGTATTAACATCAGGGGTGCTAATGATTGTGGCACACATGATTTGATGTAAAAGAATTATTTCTTAACGTGGGATTTTTTTCCCACTGAGTTAATGCACTTGAATTAAAGGTCGGTTTTCCTCTTTTTTTCATTGTGGTCCTATATTATGTAGAAAAAAAACTGAATTGATTAGAAGCTAAAGAACACATCTTGACCAGGGGTGCAAATTATTATGGAGGGTGCTGTATTTCCCATAAAAATCTTTTGGAAAATTAGCCTGACATACACACTTTAAATCCTATTGAGATGTAGTGGCATGACCTTAAACAGGCCGTTTATGCTCAAAACCCCTCCAATGTGGCTGAATTAAAATAATTCTGCAAAAAAGAGTGGGCTTTTTTCCCTTAATAAATTAACTCATAATTTAAAAACTGCATTTTGTATTTACTCGGGTTGTCTTTGTCTAATATTAAAATTTGTTTGATGATCTGAAACATTTATGCGTGACAAATATGCAAAAAAAAAGACGAAATCAAGAAGGGGGCAAATAATTTTTCAGGCCACTGTATCAGTGCAGAAGCCAGGTGGAGTTCACCCTTCCAAGGGTTTACCAGGAATGCAGACCCAATCCTGGAGACCGATGAGGCCTTGGGGGGTACATTGCTGTGAAAAAGTATTTGCTCCCTTCCTTATTTTTATTTTTTGCATATTTGACACACCTAATGTTTCAGATGATCAGACAAATTTTAATATTATACAAAGATGACCCAAGTACATACCAAATGTAGTTTTTAAATGATTATTTAATTTATTAAGAGAAAAAAGCTATCCAAACCTTCTTGGCCCTATGTGAAAAAGTTATTGCTCCCCCCCCCCCCCCCCCCCCCACACTTTTCAGTCTGGACAGGGTAACAAAGCCATTTCGAAGTTTTTGGTACTCCAACGAACCATGGTGGGAGCCATTATCCACAAATGGAGAAAACTTGGAACAGAATTGAACCTTCCCAGGAGTGGCCGGCCTACCAAAATTTCTCCAAGAGCGCATCGACAATTCATCCACAAGTTCAAAAGAGAACTCAGAACAGCATCTAAAGAACTGCAGGCCTCACTTGCCTCAGTTAAAGTCAGTATTCATGATTCAACAATAAGAAAGAGACTGGGCAAAAATGGTCTGGGGCTGCTTTGCTGCATCAGGACCTGGACGACTTGCCGTAATTGATGGAACCATGAATTCTGCTCTCTGCTAGTAAATCCTGAGGGAGAATGTCCGACCATCAGTTTGTGACCTCAAGCTCAAGCAGACTTATGTTATGCAGGAGGACAATGACTTGAAACACACCAGCAAGACCACCTCTGAATGGCTTAAAAAAACAAAGTGAAGGTTTTGAAATAGCCAGTCAAAGTTTGGACTTAAATCTTATTGAGATGCTGTGGCATGACCTTAAACAGGCCGTTCATGGATCGTAACCCCTCCAATGTGGCTAAATTAAAACAAGTCTGCAAAGAAGAGTGGGCCAAAATTCTTCCACAGCAATATGAAAGAAGTATTGCCAGTTATCACAAAGGCTTAATTGCAGTTGTTGTTGCAGAGGGTGGCAAAACCAGTTATTAGGTTGAGGGGGCAATTACTTTTTCACTTTGGGCCAGGTAGGTTTGGATAGCTTTTTCCCTCAATAAATGAAAACATCGTTTAAAAACTGTATTTTGTATTTACTCGGGTTATCTTTGTCCAAAATTATCATTTGTTTGATGACCTGAGATATTTAAGTGTGACAATTATGCAAAAAAAAGAAATCCGGAAAGGGGTATATCCTTTTTCAAAGCACTTATTTCCTAATTAACTGGGAAGAAGAACTAAATGGATAGGCAGGTTAACAGGAACACTGTCCCAATCCTGGAATCTGGTGAAGCCTTAGGAAGTTTTCCAAATACACAGGGTAGAGTAAGGGACCCTGGGTGTAAAGACAGGACTGCTTCCTACACTGAGCTCGGAGGTGCAGAATAGTCTGAAAGGCTGAGATGTGCTGCTGACGCTAGGTGTTCCTCCATGTATACCAGCTAATCTCTCTCATGCATTCCCATTATAAACTTCATCAAGGGAAATTGAGTACAAGTACTTTTCATACTGGAAGCAAGCAGAACAACTGCTTAATGATAGATGCCCCTCATAAATTTGCAAAAGAGTGTTTCCCATCTTTCTGATTCCATCTGATTATTATTTATCCTGTAAATATTTCACAAGGGGGTTCAAAACTTTTTTTTCATGACTGTAAGCTTTTCATAAATTTCAATTATTTGTATCATGTACATGCAGGAAAAAAAAGTTGAAAGAATGGGAAAAGTGGGTGAAGATATGGTTGCTCATGTTGCACCTAGGTGAACCCCGTTTCTATTCTTGATTGCCTCGCAGAGCCATCAGCAACGTCCTCCATACGTTCTTGGAAGAATTAATAGCACTTCATTTGAAAGTTGAAACTGCAGAGAAAGAAAGGGCCAGGGGTACATTTGCAATTGTAACAGCAACAGGACTGTCATTTGCAGTAGGTACCATCTACAGGCTACTTGGTGTAATTTTGGCAATGTCTCATGAATTCACCTGCAACTGAGGCTCTTTCCATTGAAACGCATGAAAGTGAGGTGAGGGTGACACCTTCACTGAGATAATTATACATTAAATTACATGCTACACTGTCACAAGTATAGGAGGACACTGTAACTGTTTGCCTTGTCATTGACCAAAAAATAGCTGAGTGATGAGTGATTTAAATGGTGGCAGTTTTCAGTTGATCTCCCTTTCAAACACAGATAAGGTAACCTCATAAAACAAACAAAAAAAACTTTCAGTGTTTGTGTATTTAGGTTCTCAGTGTTACCTGTGTCATTTGAGATTGGGAGGCCCTCAAAAACACAAATGAATTTCATGTAGTGCTGAAGTTTTCACTTATTTTAATTTAGCATTTTTAACCTAATTTTCTTACCGAGCAAAATAAATCCAATTCTGAGTTTTCATCAAAAAAATTGACCAGTTGTGCAAGTAGTGGATCAAAGTATAATGCATGAGCGAGTTAAGGGAGAATTCTGCCTGCACTGTAATTTATCGAAAATAAAATGAAATGCTGGCAACACTGATAGGTATTATATACTCTAGACTCAGTTGTTAGAGTCAGTGCTTTAGGGAAGCACCAAGCACCCAGAATGATTCAAGAAGTAAATGATCCACAAAATACCAGTGATGTTGTGGAGTAATGGAGCTGTATCGAAATGGCAAAAAAACAGTTATTATTCTGCTTAGTTTCAAGTTTGCATTCAAAGAGTAGTATTGACTGTAGTACTGTGAGCACTTGAAATTTAGTTTGGCTTGGAATTTCGGTTGTATCCAAACTTATAGCTTAGCGTCCAAGTGGTGCCCAGTTCTATTTTTTTCAGGAGGAGTAAAGGATGGGCGCAATGCAAATGGAGATTTGTGTCTCCAGAGGGTCCAGGGAAGTGCACTTATAAAAGCATGTGACCTGGACGCCTGGCTGTGAATTGGGGGATATCTGCGGCAGGGATGAGGCCTGCGCTACTGTTGTGTCTGAACCTGGCCCTTGTATTGGCCTCTGCTGCTGCTTCTCAGACAGCCTGCCGACTCCAGGAGTGCTTCCGCCTGAACGAGATGTACCAGAAGGGGGACGTGGTTTTTGGGGGACTGTTTGAGGTCCACATCCTGACAGTGTTCCCTGAGCTGTCTTTCAGGTCCAAGCCAGACCAGCTAAAGCAGTGGTTCTCAAGTTCGGTCCTGGCGCCCCCCTGTGTATGCTGGTTTTTGTTCCAACTACAATTGGAATGCTAGGATTTTAAAAAGCTGTTACTTTGTCTCAATTAGCAGCATTCCATGTTTTGAGCAGTTATTTACCATCTTAAGTCACATTTGGATGGACATATCCTTTCTGCTATGAAAAATAAAAACCCTTGAACATATTTTGCTTAATTTTCAATATTGCTAGGATTTTCAGGTGAAACCATTTTTACACAGATCAAATTAGACTCTGAGAAAATCAATAAGCTCCAAATTAGGTTTCTGACTACAGGTGTTTTGAGTTTTTCCCAAATAACCTGCCTGAACCAAATAAAATCAACAGGAAACACAACAGGTGTGACTCCATTGTTTGCCAAGTAAATTGTCGGGTTTTGCCACCATGTGTCAAGAGTTTCACCAATGAGGAACCTTTTGATTACGTTGATTAAATGTTTGGTTAAATTGTTTCCCTCTGCCAATATTTACAATATATCTCAATGTGGATATTTGCATAAATGCACCTAATTAAAACTCATCAGCTTGTTAACCCCTTTCTGCAGATGTAGATGCCCGCGTCTATAGACCTGCAAATTGGAAGTACGCTGTTACTGTACTCGATCACTAGATAGCACCCCCGGATCAGCTATTGGATATTCACAAGCAGGCAGAGCTGAAACGCGATTTATAGTATGGAGAAGTTCCCTCCAATCCCTGTTTTTCAGGAGTAGCATGGATTAAACTCCTCAGCTAAGCCTGATGTGCAAACTGGTCAATATCCTTGCCCATAGTATCGATCCAGTAGTTTTAAAAAATCATCACTTGCGACAGAAAAAAAACGTTCTACTCTGTAGCAACCATTTTAGCTACAGTGAGCCAACAGTATTCCAATTAGTGGTTAAAAAAATACGTTTTGTGAAGAAAAAAATCCGACATAGTATTGCTTCTCTCACATTCTACTGTCAGTTACAATCATCACACACAAAATATGCGTAGTTCCCTCCCATGGATTAACGCTTAGATTCCTCCATCGACAAATTCAGCGCTCCCTTCTATCCACCGAAGTACTGGTGTCGATAGCCAGTCACTCAATGATATACTCAGATTCATCTGCGTAACTCTACAGTTATAGTTCACGTCCTCGTGAAGCTTCCCTGGTAACGATGTGTTGACAGACTCGTTTCTTATCCCATTCCCCAGTGTCTTAACTTTCCTCTATAACTGAAATACATTGATCGGACAATAAGAATGGGATACAAAGCTAAGCGTAAAAGTAAGGTCGGTTGTATTCTTCGAATGTTGGCCCGCGGTTGCGCAGCTGAAAATGATGCGATATCAAAGAAATAAAGACACTCGAGACCGTTCTGAAGTGTTCAGTTTCATTTACGAGATGTAAATGTTGTATGGACGCGGTCAACGGGAATTATTCCGAATGAAACAGAACTGGAACGTTCCTTCTACCCGATACATCTGTCTCTGGAGGGGGGCATCTATGAAGAAAACAGGTTATACTTCTACTCTGTTTGCATTTTGCTTAATTTGGCTTTTTGCTGTAGAATCTATACCGCGTTTAAAGACATCGAATGCCGAGGTTTTCGTTTCTCCAAATGCATACATCCCACGCAGGTCGGTAGATCCCTCGGTACGTTCATTACACCACTCTGATGAATATGGAGGCATATGTCGTTGTATTTTTTTCCTGAAAGTGAAATTTCTGTTCTGTTAAAATAAGGTGTATTTCAGAATTCAGATATTACTGAGTTAGTGAGTTTTCACCCTTATAAGGTGTAAGGTTATGAGCTCGGATGTGAGAGCGGTTAGCTTTTTATTCATATCATGTTTGGTCTTGCGTGAATGTTATAGCTGTTAAATCTGCACTTCATTGCCCCTCACCTCTCCCCCCGCTGGTCAGCTTCCATACAATTAATATTGTACCGTACCCGAGTACACAAGCATATGTCAAAATTACGATACAGTACGTTGTTGTATGCATCTGGGTGGTTAAATTAAATTAAATAGGGAAATATATAGAAAGAAAAAGAAGCGTGGAAAGAAAGTACTCAACGTCCACTTTTTCCCGGCTTTTTATTTGCCAGCACGATTTTAAAAGGAAGCGCCATTATATTTTTGAGGGTTTTATTATTTAGAAAGGGGTTTAGAATATTAATATTCAATATTAATATCGCAAATGCATATGCTGCGTGTGCCCTAGCAACTGTCATCAGTAACATGGATTATCATGAATAGCAGCATGCGAAATGAAACTCAAAATATTCTTGACTGGATGCTTGATGTTTTTACACAGCCAAATCTTTCTCTGGGTACCAAAACGTCAGTGTAAGCAGAAAAAGTATTTGTTACATTGGATATTGGTGGATGTTGAATACGGAATTCTTTCGCCCTGGCATTTTTGGCCGATTTTGCTTTCCACTGCCTCATACCATGAAAATTATCTTTCTCATAACCTGAGCTGACAGACAATCCCATTGTGTCCCGCACTTTAAAAATTTCGCAGCTGAATTTTCTTGAGTTTGTCATGGCACTGCTCTATTGATCTGTGATAACCACACGAATGTAACTACTCACGAGTATGATGCATTGTCTTTGCATTGACTTTAAATGTAATCTGTCGCATGAAAAAATTTGCTTCACATCCGGTGTGAAAGCGGCTTGACACACCCTTAACGTGCGTATTCACGTCTTTGCATTGACTTTGTATGTAATCTGTTGCGCGAAAAATTACTTCGTGAAGAATTCGGCTGATCCTGGTCATGGTTAAGTGACGCGATCACAAGCAGCCGTAAAGAAACCCAAACACGTATCCCATGCTCTGGGAAACCTGTCTGGTCTAACTGCAGCCTTTTCAGCCCAACTCTGTGGACACATACAGCCCCTCTCCGGTTAGCATCAACTGTAGTGGCTACAATCGGGCAACTTTATGATGAAACTGCCACATTGATGCTTACCGAAGTAACACAAGCATACCGATCAGAATTACTGCATATAAGTTCACCAGGAGCATTTTTAATTAGCACGGCACACAAACTAACATGCAGTAGCTGGTAGTTGGTACAACTGGAACAGTGGTAAACAAGCCTGGACGAGGACGCAAGGTTATTATGTCACCACGCACAGTGAGGAGGATGGTAAGAGAAATAAAAAGTTCACCAAAGCTCACTGTTAAAGAATTGCAACAAATTTTAGCATCTTGGGGTCACAAAGTCTCCAAAACAACCATCAGGCGCTATCTACATGCCAACAAGCTGTTTGGGAGGCATGCATGGAAAAAACCTTTTCCTCACTCACAATCATAAACGCAAATGTCTGGAGTTCGCTAAGCAGTACTGGGACTTCAACTGGGACTGTGTGCTTTGGTCAGATGAGACGAAGATAGAGTGTTTGTTGCCAAAAAGCTCTAAGTGGGTGAGGTGGAACACAAAAGATGAGTATGCAGAAAAGCACCTCATGCCCACTGTGAAGTATGGGGGAGGATCAGTGATACTGTGGGCCTGTTTCTCTTCCAGAGGCCCTGGGAACCTTGTTAGGGTGCATGGCATCATGATTACCTGGTATTTCAAAGCGTTCAAAATCTGGTGGCCTCTGCCTGAAAGCTGAAGATGGGTCGTCAGCAAGATACTGACCCTAAACATGTGGCCAAATCTCCACAGAAATGGTTCACCAGACACAGAATCAAGCTCCTCCCTTGGCCATCTCAGTCCCCAGACCCCAACCCCATTGAAAACCTGTGGAGTGAGCTGAAGAGGAGAGTACCCAGGTCGCTGGATGATTTAGAGAGATTTTACAAAGAGGAATTGTCGAAGATCCCTCTTTCAGTATTTTTCCATCTTGTGAAACATTATATGAGAAGATTAGGCGCTGTTTGGTTGGCAAAATGGGGTTGTACAAAGTATTAACATCAGGGGTGCTAATGATTGTGGCACACATGATTCGATGTAAAAGAATTATTTCTTAATGTGGGATTTTTTTCCCACTGAGTTAATGCACTTGAATTAAAGGTTGGTTTTCCTCTTTTTTTCATTGTGGTCCTATATTATTTAGAAAAAAAACTGAATTCATTAGAAGCTAAAGAACACATCTTAACCAGGGGTGCAAATTATTATGGAGGGTGCTGTATTTCCCATAAAAATCTTTTGGAAAATTAGCCTGACATACACACTTTAAATCCTATTGAGATGCAGTGGCATGACCTTAAACAGGCCGTTTATGCTCAAAACCCCTCCAATGTGGCTGAATTAAAATAATTCTGCAAAAAAGAGTGGGCTTTTTTCCCTTAATAAATTAATTCATAATTTAAAAACTGCATTTTGTATTTACTCGAGTTGTCTTTGTCTAATATTAAAATCAGTTTGATGATTTAAAACATTTATGCGTGACAAATATGCAAAAAAAAAAAAGAAGAAATCAGGAAGGGGGCAAATAATTTTTCAGGCCACTGTATCAGTGCAGAAGCCAGGTGGTGTTCACCCTTCCAAGGGTTTACCAGGAATGCAGACCCAATCCTGTAGACCGATGAGGCCTTGGGGGGTACATTGCTGTGAAAAAGTATTTGCTCCCTTCCTTATTTCTTATTTTTTTGCATATTTGACACACCTAATGTTTCAGATGA
The DNA here is from genome assembly GCA_029721435.1 of Gymnothorax reevesii. Lineage (NCBI taxonomy): Eukaryota > Metazoa > Chordata > Actinopteri > Anguilliformes > Muraenidae > Gymnothorax > Gymnothorax reevesii. The sequence goes on from CM056574.1 coordinate 142,733,478, forward strand.
TCAAACAAATTTTAATATTATACAAAGATGACCCAAGTACATACCAAATGTAGTTTTTAAATGATTATTTAATTTATTAAGAGAAAAAGCTATCCAAACCTTCCTGGCCCTATGTGAAAAAGTTATTGCCCCCCCCCCCCCCCCCCACACTTATCAGTCTGGACAGGGTAACAAAGCCATTTCGAAGGTTTTGGTACTCCAACGAACCATGGTGGGAGCCATTATCCACAAATGGAGAAAACTTGGAACAGAATTGAACCTTCCCAGGAGTGGCCGGCCTACCAAAATTTCTCCAAGAGCGCATCGACAATTCATCCACAAGTTCAAAAGAGAACTCAGAACAGCATCTAAAGAACTGCAGGCCTCACTTGCCTCAGTTAAAGTCAGTATTCATGATTCAACAATAAGAAAGAGACTGGGCAAAAATGGTCTGGGGCTGCTTTGCTGCATCAGGACCTGGACGACTTGCCGTAATTGATGGAACCATGAATTCTGCTCTCTGCTAGTAAATCCTGAGGGAGAATGTCCGACCATCAGTTTGTGACCTCAAGCTCAAGCAGACTTATGTTATGCAGGAGGACAATGACTTGAAACACACCAGCAAGACCACCTCTGAATGGCTTAAAAAAACAAAGTGAAGGTTTTGAAATAGCCAGTCAAAGTTTGGACTTAAATCTTATTGAGATGCTGTGGCATGACCTTAAACAGGCCGTTCATGGATCGTAACCCCTCCAATGTGGCTGAATTAAAACAAGTCTGCAAAGAAGAGTGGGCCAAACTTCTTCCACAGCAATATGAAAGAGGTATTGCCAGTTATCACAAAGGCTTAATTGCAGTTGTTGTTGCAGAGGGTGCCACTACCAGTTATGAGGTTGAGGGGGCAATTACTTTTTCACATTGGGCCAGGTAGGTTTGGATAGCTCTTTCCCTTAATAAATGAAATCATCGTTTAAAAGCTGTATTTTGTATTTACTCGGGTTATCTTCGTCCAAAATTAACATTTGTTTGATGATCTGAGATATTTAAGTGTGACAATTATGCAAAAAAAAGAAATCAGGAAAGGGGTATATACTTTTTCAAAGCACTTATTTCCTAATTAACTGGGAAGAGGAACTAAATGGATAGGCAGGTCAACAGGAACACAGTCCCAATCCTGGAATCTGGTGAAGCCTTAGGAAGTTTTCCAAATACACAGGGTAGAGTAAGGGACCCTGGGTTTAAAGACAGGACTGCTTCCTACACTGAGCTCGGAGGTGCAGAATAGTCTGAAAGGCTGAGATGTGCTGCTGACACTTGGTGTGAACCATGTGAACCAGCTAATCTCTCTCATGCATTCCCATTATAAACTCCATCAAGGGAAATTGAGTACAAGTACTTTTCATACTGGAAGCAAGCTGAACAACTGCTTAATGATAGATGCCCCTTTTAAATTTGCAAAAGAGTGTTTCCCATCTTTCTGATTCCATCTGATTATTATTTATCCTGTAAATATTTCACAAGGGGGTTCAAAACTTTTTTTTCATGACTGTAAGCTTTTCATAAATTTCAATTATTTGTATCATGTACATGCAGGAAAAAAAGTTGAAAGAATGGGAAAAGTGGGTGAAGATATGGTTGCTCATGTTGCACATAGGTGAGCCCCGTTTCTATTCTTGATTGCCTCGCAGAGCCATCAGCAACGTCCTCCATACGTTCTTGGAAGAATTAATAGCACTTCATTTGAAAGTTGAAACTGCAGAGAAAGAAAGGGCCAGGGGTACATTTGCAATTGTAAAAGCAACAGGACTGTCATTTGCAGTAGGTGGCTACCATCTACAGGCTACTTGGTGTAATTTTGGCAATGCCTCATGAATTCACCTGCAACTGAAGCTCTTTCCATTGAAACGCATGAAAGTGAGGTGAGGGTGACGCCTTCACTGAGATAATTATACATTAAATTACATGCTACACTGTCGCAAGTATAGAAGGACACTGTAACTGTTTGCCTTGTCATTGACCAAAAAATAGCTGAGTGATGAGTGATTTAAATGGTGGCAGTTTTCAGTTGATCTCCCTTTCAAACACAGATAAGGTAACCTCATAAAACAAACAAAAAAAAACTTTCAGTGTTTGTGTATTTAGGTTCTCAGTGTTACCTGTGTCATTTGAGATTGGGAGGCCCTCAAAAACACGAATGAATTTCATGTAATGCTGAAGTTTTCACTTATTTTAATTTAGCATTTTTAACCAAGAATGAAAACAATAATTTTCTTACCGAGCAAAATAAATCCAATTCTGAGTTTTCATCAAAAAAATTGACCAGTCGTGCAAGTGGTGGATCAAAGTATAATGCATGAGCGAGTTAAGGGAGAATTCTGCCTGCACTGTAATATATCGAAAATAAAATGAAATGCTGGCAACACTGATAGGTATTATATACTCTAGAGTCAGTTGTTTAGATCTGAATGGTGAGGGAAGCACCAAGCACCCAGAATGATTCAAGAAGTAAATGATCCACAAAATACCAGTGATGTAGTGGAGTAATGGAGGTGTATCAAAATGGCAAAAAAAAAGTTATTATTCTGCTTAGTTTCAAGTATGCATTCAAAGAGTGGTATTGACTGTAGTACTGTGAGCACTTGAATTTTAGTTTGGATACAACCTAAATTCCAAGCCAGAGTTATTAACTTAGCGTCCAAGTGGTGCCCAGTTGTGTTTTTTTCAGGAGGGGTAAAGGACGGGTGCAATGCAAATGGAGATTTGGCTCTCCAGAGGGTCCAGGGATGTGCACTTTATAAAAGCATGTGACCTGGACGCCTGGCTGTGAATTGGGGGATATCTGGGGCAGGGATGAGGCCTGCGCTACTGTTGTGTCTGAACCTGGCCCTGGTATTGGCCTCTGCTGCTGCTTTTCAGACAGCCTGCCGACTCCAGGAGCGCTTCCGCCTGAACGAGATGTACCAGAAGGGGGACGTGGTTTTTGGGGGACTGTTTGAGGTGCACATCCTGACAGTGTTCCCTGAGCTGTCTTTCAGGTCCAAGCCAGACCAGCTAAAGCAGTGGTTCTCAAATTCGGTCCTGGCGCCCCCCCTGTGTATGTTGGTTTTTGTTCCAACTACAATTGGAATGCTAGGATTTTAAAAGCTGTTACTTTGTCTCAATTAGCAGCATTCCATGCTTTGAGCAGTTATTTACCATCTTAAGTCACATTTGGATGGACATATCCTTTCTGCTTTGAAAAATAAAAACCCTTGAACATATTTTGCTCAATTTTCAATATTGCTAGGATTTTCAGGTGAAACCATTTTTACACAGATCAAATTAGACTCTGAGAAAATCAATAAGCTCCAAATTAGGTTTCTGACTACAGGTGTTTTGAGTTTTTCCCAAATAACCTGCCTGAACCAAATAAAATCAACAGGAAACACAACAGGTGTGACTCCATTGTTTGCCAAGTAAATTGTCGGGTTTTGCCACCATGTGTCAAGAGTTTCACCAATGAGGAACCTTTTGATTATGTTGATTAAATGTTTGGATAAATTGTTTCCCTCTGCCAATATTTACAATATATCTCAATGTGGATATTTGCATAAATGCACCTAATTAAAACTCAGCTTGTTAAAATCTAAAGATTGCAATTGTTGTTGGAACAAAAACCAGCATACACAGGGGGGCGCCAGGACCGAACTTGAGAACCACTGAGCTAAAGAGAAAGTCAAGTTACTCAGAAGACAACTGCACATATATAGGTTCTCACACACACACACACACGTATACAATCATGAGGGAAAGAAAGTACACCCTCTTTCAGTTCTACATATCAGGAAATAAAATTTGCTGGTCCTTATCAGGTCCTAAAATTGAGAGAAATCAACCTCAGGTGTAAAACAGATTCCAATATACCATTATGTATTAAATCAAAATTCAGAAGTTTTGTGAAAAACTAAGTATAAACAATGACTTAATAGCTTGTAGAACCTCCTTTAGCAGCAATAACTTCAAATCATGTAGAAAACGATAACTTGAGGAATTTTGGCCCACTCTTCTTTACAACATTGCTTCAGTTCTTTGATGTTTGAGGGCATTTGTTCACAACTCTGTTAAGGTCCAGCTACAGTATTTCAATCAGGTTGAGGGCTGGACTTTTATTTGGCCATTCCAACACCTTGATTTTTTTTTTTTTAATTTTCCAGCCATTCTGTTGTAGATTTGCTGGTATGCTTGGGATCACTGTCCTGTTGTATGACCATGTAATGTAGCGATCAGGAACCAGAAAATGCAGTAGAGCTTGTTTTATTAATAAAGGGGAGAACCCCCGCAGGGCAGAAAGCAACAGTACAGAGTCCACAATCCAAAAGTCAAAATCCAGTTGGGCAAAAATAGAATCAAAAACCTGGGCAGCAATCACAGTCGGACAGAAATGTGTCTGGTACACAGGAATAGTACTATCAGAGAAGCAAGCCAGAATCCACAAGACGTAATCCGAATCGTTACCAGGGCAGCAAACAGATCTCGTAGTTTGGCAGAAAAACGGTCAAAATGCACAGATGCAACAATAATCCAAAATAACAAAGGCAAAAATCAAAAGTCGGGCAATCCAGTCAGCAAGCCACTAAGAAATCAAGGCGAGAACCATAGCACGAGAAGACTAGGGAAAATGATCTGACACTGGAAGTGTTTGAAAAGACATCTTAAATACACATCCGGGTGAACACATGACCAGGGAGAAACAGGTGCAATAAATGATACAATAATCAGGAGTGACACATGAGGAATAATCTAATTACATGAATCTGGCCAAAGCCAAAACGCTGACAGGGATCATAAGACAAACCTTTGTACAAAACAACAGCTCTGGTTAAGGAGTACTAAAGTGCATAGTTTAAAGAAAAGGAAAGCATAAAGTATTAGTGGAGATCCACAGAAAACTGCTGCAGAGATAATTAGGGATAGGCAAGGAGGCGGAGACTAGAATTGGGCGACTGCTGAGAAATCGTTAGTCAATTAGTATGTGCAGCTATACAATCCCAAGTGCATGTTAGTAAGTTAGGAGAAATATACAATGTTAATATGTGTTAGTAATTATCAAAAACAACAAACTGTTAGTATGGATTAGTAGATAGTAAAAGAGAGAGGAAGGAAGAACATGAGATAATGAAAGAAGGTTGAAACCCAGAAACCAATAAATCACCCAAATGAGTGGCACGCAAGACTAGGGACCGTGGGCAAAGACCTACATAAGACAAGACAGGGTAGATGAAGTGCAAAGCAAGGCATGGCAGAAAATAAACATAGTAAGGGATCAATGAAACATAGCAAAGACAATAAATACACAAGACCAGAAAAATAATAAACCAGAATACTAAAATAACCAAAACACAATACATTATCTAAAGAATGGTCAAACACAGGCAGTGGTCACTAAGCGCAGAAAATCCATCAACATGGCAAAGCCAGGCAAAGAACATAAACAAGGCATGAGCATAATGCGGAATCACAACAGACCCAGGTGCAGCGAAGCTTTAGCTGGCGTACAGATGGTTTCACATTTGACTTTGGAATATTTGGTACATACATGCTTGAGTCAATGACTGCAAGTTGCCCAGATCCTGTGGCTGCAAAACAAGCCCAAATCCTTAACCTTCCACCACCATGCTTTAAAGTTGGATTGAGGTGTTTGTGTTGATACACTGTGTTTGGTTTGTGTCCAAAGCAGCACTGTGCATCATTGTCAAACAACTTTGCTTTGGTCTCGTCTGTCTAAAGGACATTGTTCCAGAAGGCTCTTGGTTTATTCAGATGTGACTTTGCAAACCTAAGCCGACTGCTATGTTCTTTTTGGAGAGAAGAGGCTTTCTCCTGGCAATCCTTCAAAACAAGCCATAGTTATTCAGTCTTTTTCAAACTGTACTGCTGTGAATTTTAACATTTAATATGCTAGCAGAGCCGTGTAGAGTCGTAGATGTAGTTCTTGGGTTTTGTGAAATTTCTCTGATGATCAATCAATCAGGTGCATTTGATCAGCAATCTTGGCTGCTAATTACCTTCTTAACACGTTGACTGCCTACGAAATAACTCATAATGGCAGGTCAGGGCCGATACTAGATCTGAAAATTCGGGGGCAAATATCCATCCCTTTATTGACAACAATTAGTCCTGGCTAATTCTAGATGGTTTTCTTTTATTAACACGTTTTCCAATTCAAGAATAATCAAGTGGCAATTGAAGACATAGCCGACCCGCCATTATGAGTTATCTCGTTGTCAGCAGTCAACAGGCTCTAAATTCGTAGACAAGGCACAGGCGCGGTGCAGGCATGGCAAATGGGGGGTGCGCCGCGCCAACGGGTTGTGCCCAGGCGTATGTTGCAATTTCGTGCCCGGCATAGCCTGGTACAAGTACTCCTCTGTCCTGCCTCTTTCCCTCCTTCTATCCCGCCAATAATTATGGAGGGCGCTGTATGTCAGAGTCGGAACAAATAAACAGCACATATTTACATTAGTGAGTTTCCTCATTAGAATTAGTGAGTTTGACTTGTGACAAAGATCATATTGGTCATTGATTTCATTGAAAATGTTTATTTTTTAAACAAAATATATACTGTACATACATACAGTATATGGAGTGTACCTCCCGAATTGCTGTAAATATACTACCGTCATGATGATAGATAGATAGATAGATAGATAGATAGATAGATAGATAGATAGATTTTGTCATTCAAATATACACAGCCGTGTACAAATTATGAAAAGTTGTTGCACTAGTTCAGGTGAGAAGAGATGTAATTAACCAAAACTACAATCAGCAATACACACCCACACGTGTGTATATACAGCACCCTCAATAATTATTGGCACCCCTGGTTATGATGTGTTCTTTAGCTTCTAATAATTTCAGTTTTTTTTCTAAATAATATAGGACCACAATGAAAAAAGAGGAAAATTCAACCTTTAATTCAAGTGCATTTATTCAGTGGGAAAAAAATCCCGCATTAAGAAATAATTCTTTTACATCAAATCATGTGTGCCACAATTATTACAACCCCTGATGTTAATACTTTGTACAACCCCCTATTGCCAACAAAACAGCGCCTAATCTTCTCCTTTAATGTTTCACAAGATGGGAGAATACAGAAAGAGGGATCTTCAACCATTCCTCTTTGCACAATCTCTCTAAATCATCCAGCGATCTCGGTCCTCTCCTCTGCACTGTCAGCTCACTTCACAGGTTTTCAATGGGGTTGAGGTCTGAGGACTGAGATGGCCATGGGATGAGCTTGATTCTGTGTCTGGTGAACCATTTCTGTGTAGATTTGGCCACATGTTTTGGGTCATTATCTTGCTGAAAGACCCAGTGACGACCCATCTTCAGCTTTTGGGCAGAGGCCACCAGATTTTGATTTAAAATGTCCTGGTATTTCAAAGCGTTCATGATGCCATGCACCCTAACAAGGTTCCCAGGGCCTCTGGAAGAGAAACAGGCCCACAGCATCACCGATCCTCCCCCATACTTCACAGTGGGCATGAGGTGCTTTTCTGCATACTCATCTTTTGTGTTCCGCCAGACCCACTTAGAGTGTTTGTTGCCAAAAAGCTCTATCTTGGTCTCATCTGACCAAAGCACACAGTCCCAGTTGAAGTGCCAGTACCGCTTAGCGAACTCCAGACGTTTGCCTTTATGATTGTCAGTGAGAAAAGGTTTTTTTCCGTGCATGGCTCCCAAACAGCTTGTTGGCATGTAGATAGCGCCTGATGGTTGTTTTGGAGACTTTGTGACCCCAAGATGCTACCATTTGTTGCAATTCTTTAACAGTCAGCGTTGGAGAACTTTTTATTTCTCTTACCATCCTCCTCACTGTGCGTGGTGGCAAAATAACCTTGCGTCCTCGTCCAGGCTTATGTACCACTGTTCCAGTTGTTTTAAACTTCTTAATGATTCCTCTGACAGTAGATATGGGCAAGTGCAGGCGAGTAGCTATTTTCTTGTAGCCATTGCCTGACTTGTGAAGGTCGACACACATCTGCCTTACTTGAATGGTGCGTTCCTTTGTTTTTCCCATGTTGAAGAGTGGATAAGAGAAATGGCCTCTGTGTCACGTCATATTTATACCCCAGGGAAACAGGAAGTGATGATTTACTAATTAAATGTTCCTAGATACTCTGATCAATTTAGTAAAGTACTGTAGAAATGACAGAAATACTTCAAATACATTTAATTCCTGGGCTGCCAATAATTGTGGAACAGGTGATTTTATGAAAAATAATTATTTTTTAGTCAGTGATTTTTTTCCCTTAAAATTCTCTTGAGTTGAAGGTTACATTTTTCTACCATTTTCAGTGTGAAAGTATGCTTCTGCAATAGAAATTGAATTTATTTTAAGGCTTTTGACACATCTTCACCAAGGGAGCCAATAATTATGGAGGGCGCAGTATATATGTATATATATATACATACACACATATTATATACTATGTATGTATTATGTATTATATACATATTATATATTTCAGCTGTTTGTGGTAAAAAGACTAAAGAAGAACATTTTAAATAGCTCAACACAACTACCCAATTTGGAGTGATTTCTGCAAATTTAACACAAAATGCCATATTTAATGACTTCTGCCATCTCAAAATTTTTCAACCCTCTGAAAAGAATCTGTCACAAGCATTTTTGCAAATCAAGTGTTGTCTAAATCACACCTAATGCAGGTAGTCAAGAGCTTAATTAGTTGCATCAGGTTTGCTTGAGATAGAATACATAAAATACTTGCACTCGCTAGGGGTTTGTCGACAGTAACTTTTGATTGCATATTAGAAATACGGCTGTCAAAAGAATTATCCAAAAACCCAATAGAGGAGATTATTGCCGGGCACAAACAAAGGATACAAAAAGATAGCACAGGCACTGAATTTTCTTAGATACTGTTCGAAGCATAGTTTGCAAGTTCAGAGTTAAAGGAAGGGTGGCTACAGTACCAGGATGTGGCAGAAAGAGGAAGCTATCGATGGCTTACTCCAGATTCCTGAGGAAACGGGTGGTCAAAAAAAGTCTCCAAGACATACACCATGACTGATCCAAAAGCACAAGCCCCAATATGCACAAAACCATATAAATAAGCTACAGAAGTTTGGGGATATTTTTCTGTGGAGTGATGAAACAAAACTCGAATATTTGGGGCTTAGGAATCAGTGGTATGTCTACAGGAGGAATAAAGAAGCATATGCTGGAAAGTACACCCTGCCTATAGTGAAGAATTTTGGGGGCTTTTCGATACTCTGCGGCTGCCTTGCTACCTCTGGCACTGGAGATCCGCGAAGTGTGGAGGGTGAGATGGATTCATTCAAGTACCAGGATATTCAAGAAGAAATTGTCATGCTGTCTGACGCTTGGGCATCATTGGACTCTCCAACAGGACAATGCATACTAAGCATACTTCAATATCCACCAAGACTTGGTTTCAGAAAAGGACCTGGAACATTCCAGAGTGGTCATCATAGTCACCTGACTTGAACCCCATAGAAAATCTCTTGCAGAAGGCAGTTGCAGTATGAAAACCCAAGAATATGAGTGAACTGGAGGCCTTTGTCCATGAGGACTGGGCTGAGATTCCTCTGCAGTGCTGCCAGAAGCTGTTGTTTGCCTATGTTTAACATCTCCAGCAGGTCATAGCAGCAAAAGGGTGCTCTTCTAAGTATTAAAGATGCTTGTCATGAAGGGGTTGAATAATTTTGAGACTGCAGCAGTCATTAAAAGTGGCATTTTGTGTTGAATTTCGAGAAGCCACTTGTAATATTTGTTGTATTGAGCTATTTAAATTGTTCTTCTTTGATTTGTTCATTGCAAACAGCTGAAAGTTTTAAAATTTTGCCAGTAAACCTAACGTGCAATGGGGGTTGAATAATCTTTTTTGCAACTGTTTATGTAAGTAAAAGGAAATTACATAGCTGGAAATATATATTTCCATCACTAGAATTACATTTTCATAGTTGTGTGAATGTAATGTATTGCACCTGACAGTATCATATTGCACTTGGTTTAATCATTGCACATAGTCAAAAGGTTGCACCCAGAACAGAAAGGGAGGCAGTCCAGTCAATATGATTGTGATGCGGGGATCAGGTGCCAGGGGTCAGTGACCGGGAGTTCAGCAGTCTGATGGCTTGGGGAAAGAAGCTGTTGCAGGACCTGGTGGTTCTACACCTGATGCTAAAATATCTCCTGCCAGAGGCCAGCAGGCTGAACAGTTCGTAGTGTGGCTGGGTGGGGGTCCCCGGAGATCCTCTGCACCCTGGTCACTGAGCGTTTTGCAGTCAGGTCCTGGACGGGGGGGGAAGAGAACTGCCGATGATTTTCTACGCTGTCCTCACCATTCTCTGGAGAGCCCTCCAGTCTGAGGCTTTACAACTTGCAGACTAGACAGATATGCAGCTGGTCAGCACACTCTCGATGGTTCTTCTGTAGAATGTGGTAGCAGGGAGATGAGCTCTTCTCAGCCGAAGCAAGAAGTGCTGACGCTCTTGTCCTCTATTCACCAGGGCCTCTGTGTTGTGTGACCAGGTGAGGTCATCTGTGACCTGCACCCCCTGGAACTTGGTGCTGCTGTCTATCTCTACGGCGGTGTTATTGATGAGGAGTGACGTGTGTTGGCGTCGGATCCTTCTGAAGTCAACAATCATCTCCTTTGTTTTGTTGACGTTGAGGACCAGGTTGTTGAAGCTATATTACTCCATCAGATCCTTCACCTCCTACCTGAAGTTCTCATTGCTGTCCCTGATGAGGCCCACCACAGTTGTATCATCCGTGTACTTCAGGAAGTGGTTGTTTCCAAACCTGGCGTGGCAGTCGTGGGTCATCAGGGTAAAGAGCTGACGGCTCAGAACACAGCCCTGAGGAGAGCCAGTACTGAGGGAGATGACGCCAGAGATGTTGTTCCCCACCCGCACATTCTGAGGTCTGTAAGTGAGGAAATTCAGCAGCCAGTTGCACAAGGGGGTGCTGAAGCCGAGGGAGCCCAGTTTGCTTATTGCATTCTTTCAGTAAATATTATCAAAGCAACAAGTGGTAGCAATCCATTTACATTTTGCAAATGTGAGACTATTCCTGCCAAAGATGGCTGCCGTATGCTAATTGGTATTATTCCACTAATGCACAGATAATGACAGCGTCCGCTGTAGTATTTTTTTAGCTTAGTCATATAAATGAATACCAAAAAGCAACGGGCCAAAACATTATGACTACATGCTCAAATGTTGTTGCCACGCCTCCAACTGTCCAGCTCACCAGCTCACCGGGACTGCATTTCTCCCATTATTCAATAATCACTTGCATCTGTTGTTAATTCCCACTGAGTGGTAGCAGTGATGTATACTACTCAAAATTTGATAGGGATCATAAGAATTTTTTTGTGAAATGACATGCAAATTTGGTAACTGCCACTGATGAACAATATATTGGATAAATGACATGCAGTCAGACACAAAACACATTTGCATGTGCATTTCATGACATTAAATGAGTGTGCAGCCTCACATTTTGGCTTTGACTAACACTTCACCATTTCAACTCAGACATACTGTATGTGTTGCTTGTTGGTGAAAATTTGGAAGTTCCCAAATTTTTTGCATTACATTTAGCAATAACAATGTCTCCTCAACGTCTTATACATTGATTGACTTCAGAGCAATTGTGAAGATGCATCGGAATGCTTGACTCTGGCTTCTCACAACGTCACATTGCTATTGCACTTAACGTCAGCCAAAGAGTTGTGAACAGAGCATGGAACCGGCATTAAATGTTTCGTACAGCAGCACACCATCATGGGGGTGGTCGACAGAGATCAACTACACAATGACAAGACCACTTTCTCACACTTCAGGCTCGACATCATCCTTTCTGGACAGGCACCATCCTACGAAATGACCTTCATAATGCCGCGGGGGCCAGGGTATCCACTCAGACAATACGGAATCGTCTTCATACTGCCGGCCTCAACTCAAGAAGGCCATGTGTTCGAATCCCACTGACCATTGGGATTGGGCTCACGATCATGTCACATGGACACACAACAATTTGGCTCCAGTTCTCTTTACTGATGAGTCCCGATATTGCTTGGACTTTACTGACAGGAGGCAACGGGTGTGGCGAAGACAATGTGAGCGAATGACGCCTACATCAACGAGACCGTTATGGTGGCGGATCAATTATGGTGTGGGGAAAAAAGCAGAAACGGCACAACAGACCTGCATGTCATGGGGAGAGGGATGATGACAGGGGTACGGTACACGGATGAGATCCTCAATGTGTGGGTGATTCTATAATTGGGGGTACATTTCATGTCCATGGGGTGTATTAGTCAATTTTACGAAATATTATTGGTCATTATTTCAAACAATGACTAACTTTATATTGGATGATATTTCTCTTTCATTTAATACAAAAAGCTAGCAGGTTCCGTAATTTATTTAGGAAAAAATGCAAATTGTTTATTGGAATTTGCAGTTTTTGTGCTGTCCGATTTCTTAACTGTCAAGTTTGCTCTTAAAACTTAACTGTAGAATTCATGTTTATGTATATTATTTCAGCATTAATTGTTCACAAATAATCATTAAATCACGATAAAGCTGTTTTTAAATGTATTTAAAACATTAATATACATGAAATTATTCACTTTATGTGTGTCCGAGAAATCACTGTCAACTGTGTTGCCCACTGATGAAACCCTTATAAATCAGCAATGCTTTGCTCCAAAGTCACATGACTCCCATTGCTGGAAGGCACATCCTTTTTGGCCGGAACTTTGAGGACAGTATGTTAAATTTCAACTCCTCCTTGTCAATATTCATCAAAATGATTGTCTACACATGGAGTAGATTAATTGTTCGTCAACTGTGTTATCAACATTTTCTTTTGTACTTACTTTAGATGTTTTAATGACAAGAATGTAAAGAAAGCATGCAGAAATATGAGTTGATCATGGTCATGTGGTGACATCTTCAACGTCTGTTGCTAGCAAAAAGGCCTAAAATGGAGGAAATGTCAACTGTGTTACATGTCAATTGTGTTACCCATCAAGCGTAACTCAGTTGACAGGGAATGACACAGTTGACAATTTTGGCAGGGTTTATTATCATAGTTCATGCTTTTTGAGAAAAGTTGGTTTAACTTGATTAAATTTTTATTACACATAAATTGCACAATGAAATACAAGCGCAATAAGGTAGTGATTACATAAATGCATGATTTGAATGATACTTATCAGGGAATAACTCAACTGATCTGAACCTATTAATTAAATATTGCTATTACATAGAAATGACATGATGAATACACCTTTGCAGGTCTAATTACTTAGTAATTAGACTACATAAACCATGATTTGAATGATACAGGGATATCATCATTTAGCCAATTTGTCTTGTTCCTGGGAATTTTGGCTGAAACGGTAACAGAGTTCAGAAAATGGAGATGGAAATGAAATTAGGTAACGGAGTTGAAAAAAAGAGGAACTCAAGCTAAAAAATGAAGACATTGCGAGAAAAAAAAAATACGACAACTTTATTCAAATCTATTTCTTGAACTCTTAAACACTGTAAATGAACACTTAAAGTAAAAAAAAAACCTCTAAAAAAGAATGGATCTCTGCAGTCTGGTAACCAGTATTAGAAACAGAGTTGAGGTTATGAAGTTGAGTGTTTTTCAGAAAAGTGGAATTTCCCATGCACCACTGCAATAACTTTTGATGCTTCCTCTCATCCCAATGAGGGTTTTGCACAAGTATTATCAAAAGCATGTGTGAAAAATTTGAAGGTAATAGAGTACTCACCATAGGATGCCAAAATTTTGAAAAATATTTAAATAATCCCAGCGGGCGATTCCTTGAAAATGTGGGCAAGATCAATAAAAATTCAAAATACACCAAATGTATTGCGTTGATAATTTTCATATTTCATATAACCCCTTCTTTCAGGAACAAAAAGATCTCTGATCAGAAAATCGTGTGTTGTTGTTTTTTAACCCTTAATCTGCAAATACCTAATTTCGGACAACACATGGTTGATCTTGCATAACTTTTTTTACACAGGCTGTCTCCCATTGGTTTAGATAGTGCAACTGTCTTCTCCCGTGAATGGGTAATGGATAGTACGGTGTCATTGTCACAACCCATAGATTGAACTTGGGCCTTTTCCACATGAAATTAATCTCTCTTGAAATTTACCAAGCCCCGTTGTCCCGTACAAGACCAAATCTATGAATTTATCTTTGTACCACTTCTTTAGAATGTTTCACAACAGTGGTAGTTATTATATCCCCGTACGCCGAACGGCGTTTCGGGGATATTATGTTTTTGGTCCGACTGCCGCGCCGCCCTACGTGTTAACGTGATAACTTCAGTAATATTTCAGTTAGAAATTTCATGTTTTGCATAAAATGTAAGTATCATAAAGAGGAAGAATTGATTCGATTTTGGAGAATTTACAATTTCTAGATTGGCCACCAGGGGCCAAAAACTGCAAAATCACTGTTTTTATCATATCTCTGGAAATATTTGTTCGACTGACCTCAAATCAAGTGCAAATGAAAGGTCATGACCTGAGGATGTGTCCTACGATGACATTATACCTATTTTGTTCAAAGTTTTGACACAAGGTGGAGCTTTGTCACATAAAATTCACAATTTTTGCCATATCTTTGGAACCGTTTGTCCAATTGATTTGAAACCATGTGCAACTGCAAGGTCATGACCTCACAATGTGTCACATGATGACATCATACCTGTATGGTTTAATATTTGCCACCAGGTGGAGCTTTGTGAAGGAAAATTACCATCTACAGAACCATTTGTCCGATTGACCTGAAATTAAGTTCACATGAAAGGTCATGACCTGAGGGGCTTATTATTGTATTAGGTCTATTCGAGGATTGGAGAATTGGAGGATTGGGGGCGTTCGGCGATATACCCCAAGCCGTCGCCACTGACGGCATAAGTCTAGTTAATTTCTGAGAGTTCATACTACACAACAATATCATAATCATTATAATAATAAAATAATAATATCATAACAATATAATGATCATTAAATTCGCCTTCTTGGTTAGGACTAGACACCAGATATTTACTTGTCCTGTACGACACTTTGTCCCGTACAACGACAAAACAGTATTCAGGTTTTTGAGAGACCCCAAGGTATGTACAAGGCAGAAAATCAGTAAGAATCAATACATCATTTTGCTTTAGTTATCTCAGCTGGCAAAATGAGGTATAAAACAAGAGAAGGCAGCATGTGAATGGAATTTTCCACCGGGCATGCTAGAAAAACAGATCATGAAGACACACACAAGTTTTAAAGTGGCGTACTGTCTGAGACAGTAGACAGTACCAAATTTCAGGTAAAGTGAAGCAGAATGCATATGGTATGGCAAATTAATTACAGGTAATATTAATCAAGGCCAAAATCCATTGACAGTTCCATGTTTGGTGTCATTGTCAGCCATGTGTCAGCCCGGTCTTTATCCAGACATAGTACTGTTAGATACTTGTCATTGTGGCCAATGACCGTCATTTTCAACGTCAAACTTACGATGATCGGTCAAAACTGCCACACCCAAGTGATGTCGCTCACTAGCTCTATGGCTGACCATGGTGATTTGCAAGGTATAGGTATTAGAATTAGAAAATGTTGGTTTAATGAGAGCTGCTCAGTTCTGGCTTGTTTGGCAGAAAAAAAAATGTGCTTGTTTATATTGTTCAAATTTTTATATGTTGTCAATTTTGTGATAAAACCGGGGACTTAGTGTAATAAAAGACTTCATATAGCCATGTTATGAATATTACCATATGTGTCCTGTCAACTGTGTTATTGAAATGTCAACTGTGTTACATATGAATTTTGTGCCACAATTACTTTAAATGTTGGCTAAATTGTAGTATAAATGATGAGGGACATTTCTAGTGAGTGACGACTAACATAATACAGTTGAATAACTTTTAAATTCAGTGTAATATGGATTTGTGTTCAAAAGTTGTCATCCTTGATGATAATATCCCACCGAATATCCATTTTCAGTTCAAAATTCTTATTTTCAAAGCAGTAACACAAACAACAACAAAACCCTGGATGAATAGACCCAAGAAGTTGCAAACAATTGTTTGATCAAATGCATAGTACTTCATTCATGCCTTCTACAACACAACTTTTGTCCGTAACACAGTTGACAAAATATTGAATCAGTTGTTTATTTTGATTTGAATATTTAAGAAATAAGTAGAGCTTAAGCTTGCTAATTAATGGATTTAGCACAATCCAGGGGTATACTATGGAAACAAATAGAATACTGAGCCAAAAAGCATGCTGATTTTTTCACTTTTTGGTTGATCAGAAATGTACCCCTAATTATAGAATCACTCGTGTACGTAAGACCATACGCTGGTGCTGTTGGCCCTGATTTCATCTTGATGAATGATAACGCCCGTCCCCTTCGTGCTAGGGTGGTGAATCAATTCCTAGAGCAAGAGACAATTGTCCGCATGGACTGGCCCGCGGGTTCGCCGGACCTTAACCCTATCGAGCATGTGTGGAACATGCTGCAGGTCGCCATTTCCGGTCGTAGGGCACAACCCACAACTCTAGAAGAGCTCGGAAATGCCCTTGTCGAAGAATAGAACAACATTCCAATTGCAAGCATCCGGGTCTTGATTGACAGTATGACCCGACATTGTCAAGCCGTCATTCAAGCTGAGGGAGGCCATACCCGTTATTGACATTGAGTGTGGTAATGAAACATCAAACGAACACTGTCTGTCTTCACTTCACATGTCAGAGGTGAAACCATGAAGTGTTCATGAAAGCCAAAAGTGTGAGGCTTCACGCTCATTTAATGTCATTAAATGCACTTGCAAATTTGTTTTGTGTCTGACTGCATGACATTTATCCGATACATTGTTCATCAGTGGCAGTAACCAAATTTGCTTGTCATTTCACAAAAAATTTCCTATGATCCCTATCAAATTTTGAGTAGTATATATATACAGTGGCTCCAATAAGTATTTGTACACTACTTGAAAATTCGACTACATAACTAACAGCTAAATGCTTGCTATTGTGTGTAAAAGTGATTAAAATATTTGATAATCAATATGTTTTAAACAAATATTTTATGTCAAAATGGCATATTTGGTCAGAAAGGCAATTATCTGACCCAATAAGTATCTGTACAGTTCCATTAGTGAGTCACAAAACTTATAATACTCACCTAAAATTGACTCAAGATGTTTACAGGACATGGTTGACTCACTTGGTCTGATTTGGTCAAGCGTGACCATACTGGACAGTACCCCTGTACACAGACTGGCCTATGTAAATGGCCTGACCATGCCCATAATGTACTCCTGTGATATATGGCTAAGACAGGCGAGATACCCCGTCGAATGCAGGAGCAAATCATTCAGCTACATAAATAAGGCCAAAGCACCAGAAATATTGGAACTCGGCTATCGTTACGCCACACGACCGCGCAGTACATCATCAAGAAGTACAAACAGTACAAACCCGTATGTTTACATGACCACTGATCCACTGTCACTTAAGTTTGCAGATCTTTACCATCACTTCCGGAGTGCTACAGACTCAAATACCATACGTACGTTTACATAAATTCACACAAGCTGAACTCCTTTTGCGGAACTTTACTGCTCAGTGGGTCTGCTCTACAAGTCTCAGTACAAGGAAGCATTCATTCCGTGATGACTTAGTCTTAAAATTTGCAGCAACAAAATTTGACTGGTATATGACACTGTCATATCATAAAAGTAATTGTGAATTTGTAAAAATCCATCAGTTCTAAATATATCTGAAATCAGCTATAAGGAATGGCGAGGAAAGAAAGCTAAGGCACTGGTTTGTCTCCTCTTATCATGTATAAGTTATACAAAGTAATCTGATGTATCAAAGAAAGATGTTACCACAAAGGGTGATAACGTTTCTCACTGGTCATATTTGACCAGAATTTGGCAGTGCTGTTGGGAAAGAGTAAATCACCACAGAGTAAAATTTCCCTCTCATAGCTTTGTTTTGTTAAGCTCGCTGGAGAAGAGTGCTATTCACAGATGAACCCCAGTTCCAGTTTTTTGTCAATAAAAACTAAAAAATTTGACATGGGAGTTGCTAAGTTGCTTTTTTGAGGATTTGTACTTTAATTGAGGTTTTTATTTTAAACCGGGACTTTTACTCTACTACATTTAAAAAATGAAAGTATACTTTTACTTCCTTACTTTGACACTGGCCACTTCGTTACACGTTACAAATTAAAATATGAATGTAATTCATTATTTAAGAATTATCTGGATTTGGCGCGCTCCAGAAGAACAACGGTGCTCGGCAGGGTATCTTAATCACGCTTTGAGCAGATGTGTCCTCCAGCAGACATGGAGCCGCAAATTTATGCACACAGTTACGATATTCTGTCACAAGGTGGCACACCCGGATCAGTTGTTGAATATTCACAAGCAAGCCAAGCTCAAACACGCTTAGAATATGGACAAGTTCACTCCAATCCCCGTTTTTCAGGATTTGCCTGAATTAAACTCCTCAGCTAAGCCTGATGTGCAAACTGCTTAATACATTTGCCCATAGTATCTATCCAGCAGTTCAAAAAAATTCTCCCCTGCTACAGAAAAAAATCGCTGTCTTCTTTAGCAACCACTTCAGCTACAGTAAGCCAATGGTGTCCCAATGAGTAGTTAAGAAAAATCATTTTTCTGAAGCAAAAATTCTGTCATTCTACTATTAATTACAGTCAATTATCGTGGTTTTTTTTCAATGCCAGTAAACTCAAAGTATATAAAGTATATAATAACTGTGTGGTTGTTTTTCTATGCGTACTCTGAAAAATACTTTGTACTTGTACTTGCACTCTTTATACTTAAGTATATTTTTTCACAAGATACTTTTTGTTCTTGAGTACATTTAATGTGAGCTACTTTAAGACTTTTAGTTCAGTTCAGTTCAGTCGGTCAAATGGTTCTGAAGATATGGCCAAAAGGTAATTTTCCATCACAAAGCTCCACCTTGTGTCAAAATTTTGAACCAAACAGGTATAATGTCATCGTGGAACACATCCTCAGGTCATGAGCTTTCATTTGCACTAAATTTGAGGTGAATCGGACAAATATTTCCAGAGATATGATAAAAACAGTGATTTTTTCAGTTTTTGACCCCTGGTGGCCAATCTAGAAATAGTAAATTGTCCAAAATCGAATCAGTTCTTCCTCCCTATGATACTTATTTATATGCAAAACTTGGAATTTCTAATTTAAATATTACTGCAGTTATCGCGTTAACACTGAAATCAGTTTTTGGCCCCTGGGGGCCAATCTAGACATCATAAGTTGTCAAAAGTCAAATCAGCTCTTCCTCTTTATGATACTTACTTATGTGCAAAATTTGGAATTTCTTATTTAAATATTACTGCAGTTATCGCGTTAACACTGAAATCAGTTTTTGGCCCCTGGTGGCCAATCTAGACATTATAAATTGTCCAAAATCGAATCAGTTCTTCCTCTTTATGATACTTACTTATGTGCAAAATTTGTAATCTGTAATTGAAATATTATTGAAGTTATCGCGTTAACACGTAGTGCGGCGGCCGGACCAAAAACATAATATCCCCCGGAACGCCATTCGGTGTTCGGGGATATAATAATTTACCCTTTTGAAAATTTTGTCCCAATAACTTAGTGCATTCTCCACTAGGTTCCCATGCAATTGAAAAGTTTATTTTGTTTGTGCTTTGACTGACACTTCTAGTAGTTTGGTGGGAGTGAAAAAGAATGACCTAAAACGAAACTTTTTTTTTTTGTGACGGCAAGCTTATTGTGAATTTCTGTCATTTCAATCATGTACATGCAAAAAAAGCTGCCAGGATTTAAGAAATGGATAAATAGACAGTCGCTCATGTTGCACACAAGGGAAACCAGTTTCGTTTTTGATTGCCCTGCAGAGCCATCAGCAAGATCCCCCATTCATTCATGGAGGAATTTACTGCGCTGCGTCTAGTAGATGAAAGGTTATTTTCTCTTTTAAACTCCAGAGACGGAAAGGTTCTGAAAAAGAAATTCAACAGAGAGAGAGAGAGAGAGAGAGAAGGGCAAGAGAGAATAACGAGAGGAAAAGAGGGCCTGAGGGACATTTGTAATTGTAAAGATTGCAACAGAACTGTCACCTGCGGTAGGTGGCTACCATCTGCAGGCTGCTTGGTGTCATGTTAGTAATATCTCATGTATTCACCTGCAACTGAGACCCCTTCCATTGAAATGTGCAAAAGTGTACACTGTCACAAGGATAGAAAATCATGATCAGCGGCGTAGTTTGGCTTGTCATTGACCAAAAATTAGCTGAGGGATGAATGATTTAAATTATGGCAGTGTTTTGTTGATTTCCCTTTCAAATGCAGGCATAAAAACACTTAGTGTATTTAGGTTCTCAGAGTCTCCATGTCATTTGACATTGGGAGGCCCCTCAAAAATATTTGCAAAGTCAACACAAGTTAATGTAATGCTCTGAAGTTTTCACTCATTTTAAATGAGCATTTTTCACCGAGACAGAAAAGATTAAATTTCCTAACAAGCAACACCGAGCCAATTTCCAGTTTCCATCAAAAAAATTGACCAGTTGTGCAAGTTATGGATTACAGTAAAATTCCTAAGCAAGTTTGGGGAGAATTAAGCCTGCCCTTTAAATTTTCCAAAATACGATGTAATAGTGGCATTACTGATGAGTGTTATATACTCTTGTATCAGTTTTTTAGATCTGAGTGGTCAGGAAAGCACCAGCCGTAGTAATTCAAGAAATAATCCTCAAAATACTGATGAAGTTATGGAGCTGTATCAAAATGGGGAAAAAAACTGACACATTTTCAGGATTTTTTTACGTGTCATTTAGCACCTTGTTTCGAATTCGCTTTGTGCTGAAGTGCATATGAAGTGTAATCATGACTACACTACTGTGAGCACTTGACATTTAGTTTAACTTTAGCTTGGTTTAGTTTTTTATTAATCTAGCTTTCAACTTTTAAATTGAAATTTTATCCAAACTTACAACTTTCCATCCAAGTGGATGCCCAGTTGTATTTTTCAGAAAAGATTAAAAACAAGCACAGTGCAAATAGAGATATGGGTCCCCAGAGGGTACAGGGATGTGCACTCCATAAAAGCATGTTACCTGGATGCCAGGCAGTGAATTGAGGAATATCTGTTGCAGGAATGAAGCCTCTGCTGCTGTTCTGTCTGAACCTGGCCCGGGTATTGGCCTCTGCTGCTGCTTCTCCCACAGCTTGCCGACTCCAGGAGCGCTTCCACCTGAACGGGATGTACCGCAAGGGGGACGTGGTTTTTGGGGGGCTGTTTGAGGTGCACTTCCTGACAGTGTTCCCTGAGCTGTCTTTCAATTCCAAGCCAGACCAGCCAAGGTGTGAGAGGTGAGGTAATCAGAAGACAACTGCACCAAATATATGTACTCAGTGCCATTAGAAACGCAGTTATTTTTTGTCAAGAATTTTCATTCCAAACACTTGTGTGGGAACAGAGGGCCTATGTTACTGGTCCAGGGGTTGAACATGAACTCTTGCTTGCGCTGTTGTTTGTCAAATGCCCTCGTTGAAAATACGCAAATAAGAATGTATCGCTCATTTTACGGAATGGTGATTGGCTGTTGTGTTTGAGCAAAAATTTAGGGTGTGGCCCCCTGTCCATTTAAGGGGACGATGATATCTGCCAAAATTCAAGTTGGAAAGCCATTGTGCCGCGATTGTCAAATCAATAAAAAGAACGTACTATAGGCCTTTTACAGGCAGGTCTCGGCTGCAGCGAAGTGGCTCGTCGGATGAGTTTCCATCATATCACAATAATTTGCCTGTGCAGCAGAGAGAGGCTAACTGGATCTGTTATGATAGACCACAACCAGGGCAACCACGCATGGTGACTGCTGCTACAAATCGTGGTATCCAGATACTCCACCAGTTCTGACAGGTTCAGAACTGCTGTGCAAACAGCAAGAGAAACACCTGGATGCTGCAACCAGCGAGTGAGTGCAAACACAATACGTCGCCGACTGTGCACAAGCAATCTTTGTGCAAGTCGAGTCTATGGGGGAAGCATCCTGACACCACTCAACCGTGATAATTGGCCAACACGGGCGCGACAGCACCAAAGATGGCGTCTAGCCCAGTGGAACACCTTGCCCTTTTCAGATGAGAGCAGAATATGTCTCGACAGACCAGATGGGCAACGGAGACAGTGGCGACTTCGGAGCGAGCGCTTTCCTGACGCTTCTGTACGCTAAGGCAACTGTTGGTGTGGTCCAAGTGTGCTGGTGTAGGACGCTATGTCAACCCATTATCGAACGCCCTTAATCATTGTTGATGATGCTCTGACAGCACAGTCCGGTTCAGCTGCCATTTCTTATCGCATATCCAGATGTCACAACGTTTCAACAGGATAACATTCGCCCACATGCAGCTCTCGCAACGCAAGCATACCTTGCCAATAACAACGGTGATGTGATGGAATGGCCGCCATATTCACCTTTGGGATCAGCTCAAAGGGGCTGTAAGTCGGCTTATTCCAGGGCCACGTAACCATTGTGAACTGGCTGCAGTGGTTCAGGAGGAGTGGGATCGGATTCCACAAGCCAGAATTGCCCGCCTTATATCGTCCATGCGTCGGCGATGTGTTGCTTGTGTTGATATTCGAGGCGGACACACACAATACTAGTGATGCGAAATCGCAAGAAGACCCCCCAGGTCATAGACTGTAACTTATGCAGCGACAGAAAATCTCTCAATAATGCAACATACAGACATGTTCATTTCTATTGTTGTTCTTTTATGTGTGTAACTTGCAGCTGAAAATTCAATTATTAAATCCCGCTAACGAAGGCAAATCTAACTAACTAAATCTAATGGCACTGAGTATATATATGTAAAAACACATACACACTCCAGAGGCGACAATAGGGAAAGCTCAAACCATCCCTAAAAAATAATGATTGGTCATGACCTTGTTTTCAGTCTTTATAAAACTGGCTTTACTTGACTCCAAAAATCATAAGGATCATCAGGTGTTGCCGGTCCTCCTTGTAAAGCTAAAATGAGCATGAATAGCCTAGTGCTTTACCTGTTTTAAATAATTCATTTAAATTACCATCATGGAAACTCCAAAAACTCAAAATGATCAAGTGTGGCCAGTTTTTATTAATAACGCATACCTGTCAACTCTCACACATTCGGCATGAGTTATAGTGGCATATTTACAGTGCCGTGAAAAAGTATTCGCCACCTTCCTCATTTCTCACTTTTTTGCACAGTTTTCTCACTTAAATGTTTCAGATCATCAAACAAATTTCAATATAAGACAAAGATAACCTGAGTAAATACAAAATGCAGTTTTGAAATGATGACTTAATTTATTAAGGGGAAAAAGCTATCCAAAGCTACCTGGCCCTACTTGAGTAAGTAGAGGTCTCAGTAGGTCAAGTTGAGGTCAATTAAAGTTCACAATTCACATATTGAATTTTCACCAAAACTGCTTCAGAGTTTAGGATTGAACAAAGTATTACAGGTCTAATAAATGTATATGAACTTTTATTTAGTGACCTTGACATTGACCTTCAATGATTTGATGGTCAAAGTTCACATTAAATTTTCATAACTTGTATCATCACTATGAGATTGCTTGCCAGAAATCTACTGGACCCCTTGTCCTATTTTTCTTTATTTAACAGGTAGTGTAAGATAAATGTCCGAACTTATGACTGATACTTAACATATATGATGTATACCTCTCGGTTTGCTACAGATACTCCTCTATCATGATTAAAATGCTGCTCGTTGCATTTTTCCTGTAAATATGATTAACAAGTGATAGACATTTGTTTACATTATATAAATGTATGTCTATTCCCTCCAAAGACAGTGGCTGTTGTTTTCACCAACGTTGTCTGCTTGGTCATATACATAAATGACTTACAGCAATGAGCCAAAGAATTATGATCACCAGCCCAACATGGTGTTATTCCAAAAACAGCTCGGTGACATTGACGTCTACATGAATTCCTAGACCCAGGGTTTCCCTGCGAACGGTTCAGGTTTCCCACAGCATCACACATCCTCCTGGCCAATGTTCATGATGTAATGAAAAAGGACTCATAAGACCGGGCAACCTTCTTGTGGTTGGGTTTCATGCAATATGTATTATAATACATTCTGACAAAGACTATCATAAAAATAATCGGTGGCAGTAGCCCTTCTATCGGTTTAGACCAGATGGAACTTTTATAGCCTTGCGTGTTGATGAGCCTTCGGCACCCAGTTGCCTATCGTCAGGTTGAGGTTTGCCCTTCCTCAATCCACATTTGTCGGTGTTAATCACCACACCCAGGGAGCACCACACAAGGTTTGCAGCTTGAGAGATCTTCCGATCCAGTTATTTGGTCAAAACAATTTGGCTCAGTTCCCATTTCTTCCGCATTCATTAAGTTGAAGAGCAAACTATTTGTGTACCATCTGAGTTCTAATCACAGACCTTGAAATGTGCTGTTGTCATGAAATAATCAACATTATTTACTTAATCTGGGAGTGGTCGCATTGTATTGGTTTAGCAGGGTATGCATTTTTGCTTGTTTGTGGAACAACTCGTTTGTAATTCTACAATTTTAACGATGAATAAGTTAAAAAGGCTTTACCTAACTTTGACTGAAATAGGAATAAAATTTACTGATATTAAAGACACATACCTGACAGTACATTTTTTGTGTCTATCTCCTATGTCAGACTTGACTTTCCAGGGTTTCAGGCAGCGCAGACAATGATCTATGCAATTGAAGAAATCAACCAAAACCCAGACTTGTTGCCTAACATCACCCTGGGATACCATCTTTATGACAACTGTGTGAAACTCGGTGTCGCATTCCGTGCAGCCACAGCACTGGTCAGTGGTACAGACGAGTCCTTCTCTGATTTGGGGTGTACAGGATCACCGCCAGTTCTGGGCATTGTGGGGGATCCAGGCTCCACCCACTCCATCGCCATCTCCAGTGTTTTGGGCCTGTTCCGCGTTCCCATGGTACTGTATGATGGAGCACAAATTCAGGTCCACAGCCCAGCTGTGCTTGTAGTTCCTTGATAGGGCAGATCCATTATACGGTAAGGTTATTTGTGTACGTTAACAAAATGCCTTACATAAACTTTCTGCCGAAATTTTGTGTCTTTGTGAAAACCAATTGATCAGCTTGTACAGAATGTTGCGTCTGTGTGAGATGGCATTAAATTTAGGGTCTTGCATAAACTTCTGCATGGAACTGGGTGCGCAAGATGTTTTCTTGCATGTTGGAAAAAAATCAACCATGCAACAAGACTTATCTTTATTTTGGAATACGCAGCATGCAGTACCCTGCTGCCAGTACGTCAGAATATCTACGAGACATATCAAAATTGCAAAAAAATAAATAAATAAATTAACCTCAAGCTAAGTTATTCAACTTTATAGACAAGTTTTCTGGTACATTGGAAAAAGCCCTCCGTAGTGGAACATGTACAAACCCGTATGTTTACATGACCACTGATCCACTGCCACTTAAGTCTGCAGATCTTTACAGTCACTTGTGCAGCGCTATGGATTTGACTACCATACGAAGGTTTACATAAATTTATGCAAGCTAAACTCCTTTTGAAAAACTGCACTGCATAGTGGATCTACTCCACAAGTCTCAGTGGAAGGGAACATTCATTCCATGATCACTTTGTTTTTAAATTTGCAACTACAAAATATTACTGGTAGATGACATTGTCATATTGGAATTTTTGTCCCCCATCGCCCCGGCGGGACGGGGGACATAGAAATGCTGTTCGTCCATCCGTCCGTCCGTCCGTCCGGGAACAGTGTACTTGCAATAACTTTTGACAGCTTTGATGAAGGATCACCAAATTCACACTTTATATGCCTCTCATGAAGGCCTTGCTCAAGTTCAATGATGATTGACCTTGACCTAGTTTTCAAGGTCACTGAGCAAAAACATGTGAACAACACTGTACTCGCAATAACTTTCGACAGCTTTGATGGAGGCTCACCAAATTCATATGACATTCTTATTGGCTTGTTAGGTAGATCTCAGCCATGGGCACAAAACTATGCCTTGGCGATGCGTCCATCATCCACAAGTCATTAAAATTGTAATCTCTCTCATAACCCATGGTTCTATTTAGCTCATATCACAATGACTTATCCCTCATCCATCTCCCTGTTCAACCAATGACCAATGAGCTACAGTGTCATTGTACTTCACATTATTAGTGGTACAGTGCACCACATTATTTTCAGCCATCAAAACAGTTTTTGCCACATGTTTCTGGTCACTTGTGCGACAGGGGACACAAGGCCTTCAGGCCAGCAGGCCATTTTAAATGTGAATTTGAAAAGCTGCATCAGCATGAAACAAATGGGATTCTTTCCAAAATAAAATGCCATTACATCCAGAGTGATTCCAAAATCAACAAAAAAATGTATTGAACATCCTTTGTCTTTCTGCCATCTAGGGTAGAATTACTTCGTGTTCTGCTTTTTTATGGCATTATATCAAATCCCTGTTCACAACCTTGTGTATTCTAGCAACATCAATACGAATGCTACTGTCTACTTCAGCAAAGCAGCCGCCATTATGCTGCATGACACTAAAGAGGGTGAAAGTTTTCACATTTTTATGTTTTAGTCTCAATGAAGACCTATGATATTCAGTCGTGCCAATAAATATTTGGACATTGACAAACTAGGTTATTTAGCTGTCAACATAAGCATACAGCAGTTGAGAAACTCATGAAAATCAGCACAAATTGCAAATGTATTGCTTTAATTTGTGGGCACCACATCCAAATTAAGCGGACGGAGTTGGAATTATAAACTTAATATAACTTTTTATAAATTGTCAGCTTATTTTAAGGGATGAAAAGTCAATGGCCACAATGCTGTTCCATGGCTAGATGTATGTTAATTCCTCATTTTATTTTCATGGGAGCAGACAAAATGTCTTTTGTTGATTTTTGAAGTGGGATTTCCATTTAGAACCTGTGCTGTTCAAAGATGTGTCACTCCCATTGAATCAAGCCATCGTTTTGCTGAAAAAATCAAAACAAATCCCTCAAAGAAAGAGCAGAATCAATAGCAACTAGCAAAATAAGCTACAAATAAAACTGAAAGAAGCAATGAGGAAGCCAAGTGGTCTGGCCACACTGAGTCACCATGGCAACTTGATTTGATCTTCTCAGAAGTAGGGCCGTCAGTCAACTCAAATAGAAGGTTTTATGTGAATTTAGTGAAGATTGTGGATGTAATTGAGATATGAGATCATGTCCTATTTGGGTTGTGTTCCTTTGATTAGGGTGCAAATGGTTTAGAAAATATAAATTCCATTACATAACTTTCGCAAGATCAAGCCATAAGATCATGCCAAGCAAACTTGGGGAAAATTGTACTAAATTTGTGTGTGTGATGGGTGGAAGGCAGATCCCCCTCAAAAAAAAAAAAAAAAAACTCAAAGCACGGCTTTGAGGGCGCCATGCCCGACAGAGAATATTGGACGCAACAAGGCAGTTAGACAGGAGTGGGACGAGAGCTGTGAGATACCCGTTACGTGTAAAATTTTTATTCACAATACTGGGCTCGTATGGAACTCGCACAGACATCTGTAGATACTCGTACAATAAGATCTTCCCCAAATTCTGTGACAGCAGTATGAATGCTGCAGGGACTTTACTGGGTCAGTACAATGCTTGTACGATGTGTCTACAGGCTTAAGGTCAAAAAAACATCTAACATTTTGGGAACTTTTAACTCCGTGCCAATAAAAACCTTTAAAATTTTGGTAACTTTTAACTCCATGCCAATGCCCCACACAGCAAGGAAAAAAAGCTAAGTCGTCTGCAGGATAGCCACTGCACTCTTGCAGGCGCTGTGATATTTTGCCCATTTTCCTCAAAATTTTAGCCAGTATGGCACTCGTAGGTGACACAGATAAAACTGGCAAGCAAACTTGCTTGCTGAGAAAATGCACAGATGGGTACATATCAGGTGAAAAGAGGAACAAATGGGCTACTGGTGGGCAGGGAAGACAAGCATGCAGGGAGGTGTGGCTACAAATGGGGAAACAATCAATCAAACACTGATAATGTGAAGTTGCCATGTCTCTGCCTTAGAACTACCGATAGTATAAACAAACTCAAGAATATTTTTTTAACACAAACACATTTTTGATTATTGCAGCAGCCTTTAAAGCTGAAATGACGCAAATATGTTCTTGCTCAAAACTAGGCTTATGGCATCAGAGGCGACGGCTGGGGGTATATCCCCGAACGCCCCCAATCCTCCAATTCCCCAATCCTTGAATAGACCTTGAATAGACTTTCATTTGAACTTAATTTCAGGCCAATCGGTCAAATGGTTCTGAAGATATGGCCAAAATGGTAATTTTACATCACAAAGCGCCACCTGGTGGCAAAATATTGAACCATATAGGTATGATGTCATCATGTGACATGTTGTGAGGTCATGACCTTGCAGTTGCACATAGAGTCATGTCAATTGGAGAAATAGTTCCAAAGATATAGCAAAAATGGTGAATTTTATGTGACAAAGCTCCACCTTGTGTCAAAATTTTGAACCAAACAGGTATAATGTCATCGTGGAACACATCCTCAGGTCATGACCTTTCATTTGCACTTGATTTCAGGGCAATCGGACAAATATTTCCAGAAATATGATAAAAACAGTGATTTTTTCAGTTTTTGGCCCCTGGCGGCCAATCTAGAAATTGTAAATTGTCCAAAATCAAATTAGTTTTTCCTCTTTATGATATTTACTTAAATGCAAAACTTGGAATTTCTAATTGATATATTACTGCAGTTATCGCGTTAACATGTAAATCAGTTTTTGGCCCCTGGTGGCCAATCTAGAGATCGTAAAAGGTCCAAAATGGAATCATTTCTTCCTCTTTATGATACTTACTTATGTGCGAAATTTGTAATTTGTAATTGAAATATTACTGAAGTTATCGCGTTAACACGTAGTGTGGCGGCGGCAGCGGCGGCCGGAACAAAAACATAATATCCCCCGGAATGCCATTCGGCGTTCGGGGATATAATTCGGTCTTCAGTCTATGTACCAAGATTGACTCTGATAAATCAGTGTTGCTGATATGATCGCACTTCCTATTTGACTGCTTCACTCCAATTTCAATTGGCTGTCACTGGAGAGCGCTTTCAGGAAATCAAAACTCAATCTGAAACTTTTTGTGAGGTGTGGTCTGAAGATGCAGGCCAATAATGGTGAAAACTGGATAAAATTTGTCGCCTGTGAAAAAAACATTTATACCTTTCCATAAAATCCAATATGGCCACGTCTCGCATGTCTCATCCTTTGTGACCGTCCACTGTATTACTAGTCACAAGAATAAATTTTCTGGAACAAACACATCAGTAATTATTTACCAAAACAGATTTTTGCTTATTGTAACGCCCCTCAGTGATAAAATGACAATTTTTTTGCTTCCTCCAAATCGAGTCTTGAGTCCAAGTACTAAGTTTTGTTTCAATACAACAAAGCGTTGTTGAAATAAGAGCTCACTTCATGTTGAATGTATGACACAAAGTAATCTGATGAATGAAAGAAAAAGGATTGTGGAAAGTTTGATGACCTTTCTTGTCGGGCATGTCTGACCAGGATTTGGCAGTGCTGTCGGGAAAGAGTAAATCACATCACAGTATTATTTCCCTCACATTGCTCTATTTTGTCTAGCCTACTGAGGATGAATGAGGACAAATGAAGACAGTCTTAACAAATTTGAAAGCAGTTAAAAGTATAAACAGGAGGGAATCCTGATCAGCCTGTGACTAGTGATGGGAAGATGAAGCTTCATGAACCATTTTCTTTATTTTCTGTGGCCACAAGATGGCGCCCGTAGTTAAAAAATAAGGCTTATAGAATGAACTTACAAGCCTTTGTTGAACAGAGTGCACCATCTTGTGGGCACAGAAAATAAAGAAAATGCTTCATGAAGCTTCATCTTCCCATCACTACCTGTGACTGCCAGATCTCTGGCAAGTTTGTGATAGATTATTTGCTGCTTGCTTCTGCTTTGTATTACAGGCTCGCAGTGATAAAGCAGCAGACAATGAAATAGTACTTGAGGATTGCAGGATATGCCTCAGCACATAATGCTCTTAGACAGTGGTTGTCAACCCTGGTCCTGGAGGGCCGGAGTGTCTGCTGGTTTTTGACGTTACTCTGCGCTTAATTGATGAAGGAAAGCAGTTCATTACACCCTTAAAGGTCACAGGCCAAGTCCACTATGTCAAGTCAAAATCTATTTTACTCTTTCCTATTTAGCAGTATGACAAAAAAATGTCACATCCCATCCAAAATTACCGCGTTAAAAGTGAAATTGGAAACAAATAACAACCCATGGCCCAAGCCAGTCGAGAGCCCAGCCGAACAAAATTTAGTTTCAAATCACGCCGCTAAAGGGCCTGCCAGTGACGTCACAGTTTTCAAACAATTGAAGTTGACTCTATTCATCTGCAGAGCATTACAACGTTTTTCACGTTTCCTTGCAATAAATCCCGGACTCTCGACGAAACATGGACAATAACGTTAACCCTACAGACACAATTGATTTTGATGAGGATGAGGAGGCGAGTTCTGTAGAAGTTTACGGCCTGCAGCCGTATTTATTCGAGCTGGTTTTGAATAAAGCGGGCAACGAGTCGCCACAGTCAGGTAATTCAGCGACGACGATAGCTCTGCCTCTGTCGCAGGTGGAGATGCAGGGGCCGCAAAGTGGAAGGGATACTCCTAAGGATCCGTAATACCGACTGGTTCGTATATAAATGCTCTTTGTTATTATTATTATTATAGCTAATTAAAAAAAAACAGTCGTGTTACTTGGACTGGAGTGCACACAGTAACGATGTCGCCAGGATTCATCTTGCCAATAAAAATTGTCATAGAGATTGAAGAAAAGAAAATAGATGTGGGCTAAGATGCTAGTTAATTTGTTATGGTGCATTACGCTATACACATCAAATTCAAATTTAAATTCTACCCTTATCGGGTAGTAGTGATGCGCGGGTTGGCCTGGAACCCGTGGGTCCCGCGGGTTTACCCGCGGATCGGGCGGGGCGGGTCGATATTTTAATAACTTTTAGCGGGTGCGGGCAGGTTGGGCCAAACAGTAGCGACATCTAATTCCCACGAAATTCATCCAAACTCCATAACGCGAGTACTCATTGGAAAGCTCTCGACGAGACCTATACAATGATTGTAGCCATCAGTTTTAGAATTTGGGGGCAATAACAGTTTTTTTTTAATTTCCTCAAAATACCCTCCCTAAAGGGTTCATGAAGGAAACCCTTTTACTTTCCAGGTGCCAGTGTGGAAACTGCCTCCCTATGCAAACTGAAAAGGAATGCAGGTGTTGCTGTGAGAACCACTTAATTGAGGCAAAAATCGAGAAAGACAATTTGACTTGTTTATTTAACACGATGGCTTCCAGCCACAGTCAGCAATAAAAAAATCTAAAAATTACTATTAGTTGAAAAATTAGTTGATGAAATATATTTTTCACAAACTCTGAACTGAAGAAATGGGCCCTAGACAGCCTCGTTTCAAATTAGACTATTAATTTAATTCATTTACGGATTATCTGGATTTGGCGTGTTCGAGAAGAACAATGGTGACTCTTTGTGCAGATGTGTCCACCAGTGGACGTGGAGCTGCAAATTTATGCACGCAATTACAATATTCTATGACTAGATGGCACATCAGGATCAGTTATTGTATAACTGCCACTAAACTCAAAGAAGAAGTGATTTAATTCCCTCCAGTATCTATACTTTTTAATTTCAGTGGGACTCCTCGGTATAATAAAGGCTAAATTAAATAATTCTTGTGTGTATTTTTACCGTTTTGTCTGTCACAAACAAGGGATGTTGCGGCACTACCTCTGACACCGGATCGGAGCAGGGTTTGTTTTCAGCTAAAATACGTGTGTGTGTGTATATATTTATATGTGTGTGTGTGTGTGTATGTGTATGTGTGTGTGTGTGTGTTTGGTCCCCCCCAGTTCAAAAATCCTATCTGCGCCCCTGCCTGCCTTGGTCTGCTGGTGGTAACTTACCTCTTGATGCCGTCTCTTTTCAAAGGCCTTCGACCTCCTTGCCTTCCGTTCTACCTGTTCTGGTCTAGCTTTAAAAACCATCGGTATTGCATCGGGTTTTAATTTTCGTCTAATAGATCCACTGTAGTCGATGCTTTCGGCAAACTACTCATCAAACAAGAAGCAGAAAGGATCAAAATGGTCACAGCACAGACGCAAATGCTTCGACGGTTTCCACAAAGTTCCGGGCTTCCTCCCAGCACGATTTACTCGCCGCAGCCATTCCTCCAACAAATTAGGATCCGTGGGGAACTTGTGGGTACTCTTACCACTGTTCGACCCGTTATTGCACCCGTAGGCAACACAATAAACCATTATAAACTGCACAATAGACCTAATCACAATATCGCCTCGTACACACAATGAACCGCCGCCATTAAGCTAGCTTATTTTGTTTGACAACTGTGACGTTGCGCCGTGGGAATACCAGAATCATCTTCAGGTAAATCTCGCATTTTCGCAGGCCAGGCGGCCACTAGCAGACGATGCATTCGAAAGCATTTTAGCCGTTTTTATTGTATTTGTGACAGTAACTGATTAATTATTTGGGGGCCAGACCTAGTATTACGGCATAACCGACCATTTTGAATCAAATTTCTCATGACTTGGAATGACTTGGTCTGTGACCTTTAACACATCTCACCTGGTGTCTTAGGTTTAAATGGGGTGGAGAAAACCAAACTCAGCACACCCTGTGCTGTTAGCAATACTGCACTGAAGGAATAATAAGCCAATCAATCAATCACCAGGAACAACCCACAAGACTCCTAGGGCCAATTAAACAGACATGCAGGTTGTCACAGAAGTCTAAGTGGAAACCAAGAGTTGTCAGTGTAGTTGTACATTGAGCATAGTTGTAATCCGGACAAAGTAGAGGTGTATAAGATAAAAGTGTATAGAGCAGGGGTAAAAAGCCCTGGTCCTGGAGAGCTACAGGGTGTGCTGAGTTTGGTTTTCTCTACCCTATTTAAACCTAAGACACCAGGTGAGATGAGTTAAGTATGTAATGAACTGCTTTCATTCATCAAATAAGTGCAGAGTAACATCAAAAACCAGCAGACACTCCGGCCCTCCTGGACCGGGGTTGACGACCACTGCTCTCAGACTTATGGGTGTTCAGTTCCATGTGCATAATCACCAAGCTGCCCTCCAGGTGCAATAGCAGCACTGAAACCCTTACATCTGGCCATTCGAGTGATCAACCTACAGCACATTTAGCATTCAATCTGCATCATTTTTAGGCTCTTCAACCTCTAAGCAACTCACCAACCTCCTCAGTGAATGAACATTTTTTTAAGGTTATAAGCTTGCATTTATGTAAAAAAAAAACAAAAAAAAACATACCCAGTATGTGTGCAAAAACGGCTTCTGTTTTATTGAGTTGTAACAGTAAAAAGAAGTTCTGGTTTCTATACCAGCCGTAGTAAAGATGTAGGCTATATGGAGCAGTTTTCGGGCTGGCCTCTTTCCAATGTTAATTTTATAAATGTTTTTCTTCACCAGGTGAGTTACTTTGCCACATGTTCCTGCCTGAGTGACAGAGAGAAATATCCTTCCTTCTTCAGAACCATACCCAGTGATGCCTTCCAGGTCAGAGCCATGATGAAAATTCTTGAGCGGTTCAACTGGAAGTGGGTGGGACTCCTCTTCAGTGATGATGATTATGGTGTTCACGCGGCCCAGTCCTTCCACCAGGAGATTAGTCGCTTTGGCTGTGTGGCCTTCTCTGAGATGCTGCCTCACAACAATGACCGAAATGAGATCCAGCGAATTGTGAATATCATACGGCACTCCACAGCCAGGGTGGTGGTAGCATTCTCAGCAGAGGCATACCTATTGCCCCTCACTGAGGAGGTCGCCCGGCAGAACCTGACTGGGCGGCAGTGGATTGCCAGTGAGGCCTGGGCGACCGCAGCCGTATTTCATACACAGCAGCTGCTGCCTTTCCTGGGAGGGGCCCTGGGTATCGCCATCCACAGCGGAGATATCCCAGGGCTCCGTAACTTCCTGCTCAGTCTACGCCCCAACTTTAACCCAGACAATAACATGGTGAACATATTCTGGGAGGAGATGTTCAATTGTAGCTTCAAGCCAAACACACTCGACAGTATTTGCACAGGGCAGGAGAGTCTGGAAGGCACAGAGTCATCTTACAGTGATGTGTCAGCACTCAGGTACTCATACAATGTTTATAAAGCAGTGTACGCCCTGGCACATGCCTTGCATAATCTGCTGGACTGCAAGCCAGGCACAGGACCTTTCCAAGTCAGCTCCTGTCCTGAGCTCAGTACTTTACAGCCCTGGAAGGTAGGAGACATTCTGTTACATTCTCTGAATAATAAGTGACCCCTGCATGAGAAAAAATTGCGTGGAGGGAAACGCTTAGGTTATTTCATGGAGAAATTGAAGATTTAGGTTTTTTCATTTCCAACCATGACCGCAGTCATCCGAACATTGAGAAATATCATTATCTTATTGTTTCTAACATGAGAGTAATTGCACTGAAAATTCAGCCATTATACAAGGTATCCATTGGGGTGGAAATTGATCATCCCTATAACTTATATCAGTCAGCTCTCAATGAAGATACATAACGCCGTATTGGGCTGTCTCAGATTTAGAATGCCTTCAGTAACCTCACCTTTCAGTGCAAGATTGTTTTCAAGATATTGCCATTTAAGTTTGCCCAATTAACAATCAAACAATTTATTTACTGAATTATCAGGACTAATTTGTGGTTGGTAATCATGAAGAAATGATAATGACACAGTGTTTGCTTATTGACAAAATTTATTTGTTGGATGTAGCACTGTAATAATGGCAATAATCTAAATAAATGCAAAAAAATGGCTTCCATCTCCTGTTTTAGCATTTCATTAGCAAAAAGATCATAAGATTGCCCTTGATTTCAAGAATACATCTCAGAAAACACAATCATGCAGGTGATTACTGAGAGTAATGTTACAGAGGATAAACAGGGCTGTAACAGTTGAAGTTGACCAAGATCTGAGGTAATAATAACCTACACCTTGATGGAGAGGTTAGCTTGCAGACATATCAGTGTTTGCTCAAGGGATAATCAGTTTAATCCTTTTTGGAGGCTTTTGGAAACTGCAAATGGTTCAACTAAAACATATTCCTTTGTGATCAATTTCACTGTTTTTTACAGAAATATCTGCTCTGCATGACAGCGCTGACTAATTGAAACTTGCACTGTTTGCTCAGCGTAAATTATTAGGTCATGAAAGTACTTTAAAATGAGATGGCATCATGCCCGCAAGTTCCTTTTGTTCTCTTAATTTCTTTAATATGTTTAACTGTTTTATCCCTGTATAGCTGGTGCCTTACCTGCAAAGGGTTAACTTTACCACCAGCTTTGGTGATCAAGTGTCCTTTGATGAAAATGGTGATGCCCTGGCCATCTATGATATTATGAACTGGCAGAGGGCAGCAGACGGGACCATCAGAGCTGTGACAGTCGGAGTGTTTGATGAATCCGCTCCTCCTGGTCAGAGGCTTTTGCTGGAAGATGAAAACATCTTCTGGAATTTTGAGTCAAATGAAGTGAGTCCCTCTCTGTTTTTCCTTCTGTTTACATTTACTGTTTCCTTCTCTGTCAGAGTTTTTTGAGGTGCCATGAGCCAGAAAAGAAAAACATATCATCGTGAAACAAATATTTTTTGCAAGCACAAATTGTCCACAATTGTTGCATTCCTTTCATTCAATATTTTGTGCCACCACCAACTGGCAAAATAACGGCCCAGAGTTTTTATTATCTTGCCAAAAGTGGAGCTTTTTGCAACATATGTTGGTCGGAATGTTTGTTTATTGTTTGTTGTTTGTTTGTTTTTTTGTCTGTAATCATTTTTCTTGAACACTTTTCTCAGCTGTGCGCGTTGCCTGCTCCTTGTCATCTCTTGTGCAGTTGCCTACCAATGACTCATCATGATTCCCATTATTCGGGGGACTCTATCAAGGTCAAGGTCAAAGGTCAAGGTCAAATTTTGGTCAATTTGAGAGTTTGACGAAACCGTTATTTTTTGAGTTGCTTTGATCGGATCGACTTCAAACTTGGTGTGAATGTAGTATATGGTCAGGCGCTTGGCTGATTAGTTTTTGGTGGCGATCGGCCTTGACCTTCATGGTTCTCGCTGAAGGTCAACAAATTTTGACCCCAAGGTCAAATTTTGAACTTGCAGGAACTATGTCGCGTAATGCCTCATATGAAAGCCCTTGATGACAGCTTTCCATATCAGTCAAAATTTCTGCGCTGTGACGTTATTTGGTGACGTTATGACGAAAAAACAGATTTTTACCGGAAATTTTTCTTGAGCAATTTTCTCTGCTCTGCGTGATGCCTGCTCCTTGTGATCTCTTGTACAGTAGCCTACCAATGACTCATCACGATTCTCATCGGGGGACTCCATCAAGGTCAAGGTCAAAGGTCAAGGTCAATTTTTGGTCAATTTGAGGTTTGAAAAAACCCCTATTTTTGAGTAGCTTTGATCGGATCGACTTCTAACTTGATGTGAATGTAGTGTATGGTCAGGCGCTTAGCTGGTTAGTTTTTGGTGGCGATCGGTCTTGACCTTCATGGTTCTCGCTGAAAAAAACACGACCCTTTTGGCAACATACCGTTCAACCTGTGGTTGACATCCTTCATTTTTTTATTATTGTACGTATTGAGGTCAGTGAAGACGTGACTAGTAATAGATGATTGCAGGAAATTGACTGGTTTGACACTTCATATTTGTACCTAAGAAAAGTCGTAGTTGACCATTTACTTATTTATTAATCATCATAGCTAACAATTGTTCTTTTGATCATTTTCTTTGAATCAACTGTTAGTTTTTTGTATACATAACATGTATGCATTGTATACATTATACATAAATGCGCATCTTTGAGGCCATTCTTTACTCTGATATTATTCTAGTTTATAACCATAGCTCTCCATACAGGCCTCATGGTTTATAAACCACTTTTTATAGTTCAACTTCACTATTCGGCTTATCTTGCATCATGACGAATTTATTTGGATGCATTTGCTTTATGCGATAGGAATAACTGAGAAACTCTTTTCTCACAAATGAAAAATGATACACGGACTGAAGCCATGTATATTTAATTTAATTTTGTTGTTTTCGTCCTAAAGTTTAAGAAGGCAGGCTTGCCGGGAAATTGTTTGACCAATGCCTTGCTTGTCCCCTGTTGCGGTAACAGTCTAAAAACGCATTTCAAGAACTACTTCAGATGAGAATGTCAGAAAGCAATAAAAGGCGGAAAAGCTTAGAGAATGAAGCAGTGGCAGGAAATGGACTGAGAACAAAGGAGGGCGATAAACATGTCTTGAAACTGCTTATTAGTCTTGATCTGTTTTCACTCAATTTCCCTGGTAAAAGACACTTGAACTGTCCCTTCTCAGGTGTAGCTAATTGTTTTTGTTAAGACGAAAAATCAAACGCACCAGTTGAATGCGAAAAAGAGCGCATTTCAATCTTTTTCAATTAAACAATCATTACGCACAGGTTTGACGACTTGCTTCGGATGTGACAAAATTTTACGCGGAAAATCCACAGTGGTTTTTTTGTGAAGAGTTGCCTATTAAGGCATGTGAAATAAACATTTTATATTAGGGAAACTGATGAAATTGGGTCACTAATCTCACCCGTTTCAAGGGATGTTTTCCGTCCCCTCGATTTTCCATCCACCGCCCGCCACTGGAATGAAGTAAACCGAAATTTTAGGCTCAGCCTTTCAAATTAAAAAAAATGACGTGCTGTTTGGCCATGATGATCCGTGCAGCAAGCAGTTTTCATTTGCAGGGGGACATGGAAGCAGTAAGACTGGTGTTAAATTAATAGGCTATCTCAAGAATGCGTTCAGTAGAAATTTGCTTGAGCTTACAAAAGGCCCCCAGTGATGGACCAGTTGTTCATAGTCTACTATTTGATGTATATTGAGTCGTTGTTTTACGGTGCCAAATAAAATTTGTCCTGGAATACTGAAAGACTTTGCAAATTTTCCATTCCACAACCCTGTCTTGACGTTCAGAATCACCCGTCATTAAACTTGAAACCAGCGAGTACTGCGGTTCTGAAGTTAGTGAGCTATTCTATGCCCTTTACAGTCTGTGAGATATGTAACATTATATTAAAAATGCTATGTATGAGTCAATCCAAATAGTTCAATGGTCTTATTGAAAAATTTTATATGGCCCTTAAGTCACAATTCTTTTTCACATTCATTCATATAAATATAATAATAATAATAATAATAATAATATTTCCGTAAAAAAATTGTTTACATGTTAACAATGTTATGTTTTAATATAGGACAGGATCATTTAATTAAATTTAAATCAAGACATCCCAATCCAATTGGGTGCCGACCTCTAAGGTAGAGGGTTGGCTGCCAGAGTTCGCCAGTCGTCTCTGTAGAACGCCCTTCTTGTAGCCTCGATATATTGCAGGCCTGTCCTCTGGCTAATGTTATTCGTACAGTTCATTCTCGGCCTCCCTCTCGCTCTCCTTGCAGGCACTTTCCCATCCAGTAATTTTATTTGAAGGTTGTCACTTCTAAGAACTTCAATGTTCTTGTCTGGATGTTGTTGTAGAGACGTTTCGTGGGGTTGGTTCTTCTCAGTACTTTTGCATTTGTGATTCTGTCTGACCTCTTGATCCGCAGCATTTTCCTGTAGCACCACATCTCAAAAGCTTTAAGGCGTTCTCTCATGGGTTTAGATATGGTCCACGTCTCTGCTCCATACTGTAAAGTTGACCAGATGTAGCAGTATAAAATCCTTAACCTTGTTTTAAGAGGGACTTGTGGTTTGGTTAAAATCGAATTCTTTTTTGAGAAGGCTGTTCTTGCTATGCCAATTCTTCGCTTGATTTCTTCGTCTCACGTCATGTCAGGAGGAATGTGCCCTGTCTTGTAAATCTTGTTCACTAGATCGTGGACTCTGCGCTCTCCTTCTTCATCCATGGCCTTCAGTAGCTCGGTGGCTAGCTCGTCTGGACCTGCCGCTTTGCCAGCCTTAAGGTCCTTGATGGCTTTCTGAACCTCTGATAGCAGGATGTAGTTCTCGTCAAGCTCTACTTCGGTAGATGGGGGATTGCCTCTTTGATCATTGTAGAGTTCAATGGTGTACTCTTCCCATCTCTTCTCGATCTCTTCTTGTTTGAACAACATGCGACCGTCCTTGTCCCTGATGCACTTGCTGCCCTTCGATTTAGGCTTGCTTACTGTGATCTCTTTGATCTTTTTGTGCATTGCTTTGTACTGATGGGTGGACTGGAGAGTTTCGATCTCTCTCTCAATCAAGACATATTTAGGATAAATAGGATCTTTAATATAAATAAGATTTTGGACATTACTAACCCAACCACTGCCTCCACATCAGTAAATTCAGACACGTGCAGAAATTCAATTTAATGGTGAGTTTGATTATTTGTATGACTACACTTCCTACTCTCACAACAATTGGGAGTGTTTTGGGAGCATTAAACCCTCATCTTTTAGAACCATTTTGAAAAATGGCAATCACAGCATTGTAATAACATTTTACAAGCTGTCGAGTGTGGTATCTTTTACTAAACCTGGTTTAGGGACTTGGGGGGGGATTTGGTGATCTGTTAACATCTGCTAAAATAGCCACTGGGTTTGCATGGTAGATATACACTACAATTATTTTGTTGGAGGCTATTTGGTGTTATACAAACTCAAAACTAATGATATCAATGTTTTGTGGGAAATATGGTCAAACTCTTTCACTGCTAGTGGTGATTTTGTCAACATTTCTGAAACATCAAAACCTTTGAAAATCGCTCAAATCATAGCACATTGGTATTCACTGGAAAGCTCTCATCAAGCACTTTCCAATGAATGCCAACACCGTAGGGTTTGGACGATTTCAAATATTTTCTCCTCTTTGAAATTTTGAACAAGTCACCAACAGCAATGAAAGGGTTAAGGTCACAAACTTTGATAGTAGAGTGAAAGTTTTAGGTAAACGTTCAAGTTGTCAGTTAATGTAAAACTGTGCTGCAACGGCGATTTGAAAGTTTTTTACCTTAATTTTTGGATCCTTGGGAGGGAAATCATTTTTAAAATTTTTCTGGAAGAGGTCACCCAGTCCCCCCTCCTTGCTGACGATCCGAAACAAAATCACGTAAATAATCCATGGCTAACAAAAGGGCTAATAAATGCATGCAAAAAGAAAAATCTCATATAGACAATTCATTAAATCTAGAACTCCTGATGACGAAGCAAAATATAAGAAATATAAAAACAAATTAATTAGTGTTTTGAGGAATTATAAAAAAGATTATTACACCAAATTACTTGAAAATAATAATAGCAATATTTAGGGTATGTGGAAGGTGCTCAACTCAATTATAAGAAATGGTTCAAATGGTGTGAGATTTCTAGATTATTTGATAGATAATGTTAAACCTATTAGCAATATGGAGGATGTGGCTGATGGTTTTAATAGATTCTTTGTTGGAGTTGGACCTGAACTTGCATGAAAAAAATCTCTGCGAGGGGTAAAATTGATAATGTGTCACTGGATGATCTAATTGACAGAAATTCTAATAGTATGGTTCTCAATCCAGTTGATGAAAATGAAATCAGAGATATTATATTGAATTGTGAAAACAAAACCTCAACGGACTTTTATGGGCTCGATATGACAATAACAAAACAGGTCATGGACGGAATCTTGAAACCACTTACATACATCTGTAATACTGAATGAAAACTGCTAAAGTAGTACCATTATATAAATCAGGATAAACATCTTTTTACCAATTATAGGCCAGTTTCTCTACTCCCTCAAAGATTTTGGCGAAGCTCTTCGCTACCAGACTTGATAGTTTCATTGAGAAGTATCAATTATTAACTGACAGTCAGTATGGTTTTAAAAGAAATAGATCAACTTCATATGCATTAATCGATGTAATAGAAGAAATAACAAACTGCCTTGATAAAAAGAAGTTTGCCATTGGAATCTTCATTGACTTAAAGAAAGCCTTTGATACAATAGACCAGTGGTTCCCAAAGAGGGGGGCGCAGAGCAATCGCAGGGGGGGCGCGGGGTGCGGGAGTTCCGGACACCAACAGAAAATCATTTGCATACAGTCCATTCGCTGCCCAGAATTCTGCGATTACATCGTAAATGCCTGCCTTACTCTCAACATAACTGTTCGCCAAATCATTCATCTAGCCTGCCATTTTCATAAATAATTTATGAATGTAGTTGTTCAAATATTTGAAGCCGGTAATGTAGTCTCGCGATTCCCAACTCGCCGCTTTTTATCCTGCACTGATCTGGCATATTGATAATAAAATGGCAAGTGACACCGAACAAAATCCGATGAATACAAAGCAGAAATAACCGAGATTGCGTCATCTTATTCTCGATAATATGAATGCTCTGTATGCCGACAGATTATTTTTATCTAGCCCACCAACTGAACGTTACAAACATATCGGCAGGTTCGGCAAGTGGTGTTCATGAATTTTTTTTCGTACTTCGCTGTCTTTCTGCATCATAGAAACATAATTTTAAGTAGACGGCTATACTCAGGCAGAGGAGTGTGATACAGCCTAATGATTTTATACTTTAAAAGAGATTTTGCATTATTAAATTTTCGTGTCCTTAATTGGAAAATAACTGTGGTCGTTTCCAAACGTGCCAATCATTTTTAATGTTCCCAGCTAGGCTAGACAAAAATCATCCATTCAGAGCATTAATATTCTCTATAATAAGCTGACGCGATCTCGGTTAACGTATTTTAACTTAAAAGTGCGAGGCCAGTGAAGAGAGGAAAATGTAACTGTCTCGAGACACTCCTTCAGCGGTCCGCACAAGGTTGCTGATTGGCTGTATGCAAGTAAGTTTCTGTTGGTGTCCGGAAAATGCATAAATAGCAATGTTGTTGTATATTAAAAAAAATAAACCTGTTACACTGAACATAATTACACAGTTAAGATGCTTGAAAACAGTTACACTTAAAATAATTACACCGTGGTTGTTTGTTATTTTGCTATTTCCAATTCTAAAAGTAGCCTAGTTTTAGTTTATGACAATCTAAAGTTTATGACCGTTGACTTACATTTTTTCCAAAAAGGTTGAGGTTTATATAAATTGCAATGAGTGAAATAAACTGCAATGGTCTCTGAAAACAAAATGTGCGTATGTATTACCTATTACCTATTTTTTTATGTACCAAAGGGGGGCCCAGCAGAAAAAGTTTGGGAACCACTGCAATAGACCATGATGTGCTGTTAAAAAAGATGGAGAAATATGGTATTAGAGGAACTGTACTGAAATGGCTGAAAAGCTATCTTGGTAGCCGGTTTCAGTTTGTCCAAATTGACAATTATATTTCTACTGGTAGGGTCATCACATACGGTGTACCTCAAGGGTCAATACTAGGGCCCGTTTTCTTCAATATGTACATAAATGACATCTGTTAAGTGTCAAAAATTATGAAATAAATTGTATAAAATAAATTGTATATTGTAATTGTATTGTATATAAATAAATTGTCTCTAAATTTGGACATAATAAAACTTATGTTATTTGGAAGACGTAAAATTGATATTCCAGTCCAAATAATTATAAATAATGCAGTCATTGAAAGAGTGGACCATACTACATTTTTAGGTGTGATAATAGATGAAAAAATCTGCTGGAAACCTCATATCAGTCATGTCTGTTCCAAGCTGG
Source organism: Gymnothorax reevesii (assembly GCA_029721435.1). NCBI lineage: Eukaryota > Metazoa > Chordata > Actinopteri > Anguilliformes > Muraenidae > Gymnothorax > Gymnothorax reevesii. The sequence goes on from CM056574.1 coordinate 142,776,451, forward strand.
CAAAGAGTGTGGGTGTCATGAGGAGAACTCGGCATTTATTGAATCAACAATCTTTGCTTATTTTATACTATTCTTTTGTTTTACCTTATTTGAGTTATTGTGTGGAAGTCTGGGGCAATACTTATAAGACCAATTTACTCCCTCTGTACATTCTACAAAAAAGAGCCATAAGACTATTTTATAATGTCAGGTTTAATGCCCCTACTAGTCTACTGTTTCTGAAGTCATTTGTGCTGAAATGACCAGACCTGGTAAACTTAAAAACTGCACAAGTCATGTATAATGCACAAAATTATATTTTACCAGGTAACATCCAAAAGCGGTTTCAAGAGAGGGAAGATATTTCAAATGATAACCTAAGAGGAAAACTCAAATTAAAACAACAAAGAGTTAGAACCACCCTCAAAAGTATGTGCATTTCTGTTTGTGGGGTTATTTTATGGAACGGATTAGACGATGATGTTAAACTCAGTAATAATGTTAATCAGTTCAAAAGGAAGCTTCAAAAAAGCATGTTTGAAACGTATAACAAGGAGGAGGAGAAAAATTGATGTAAATTGCTGAGATGATTGTGGGGACGGGGGGATTCCGAGAGTGTCTAGTGTTGGTTTTAGATGTTTGAATCCGTATTGTGGTGTCTGGGGGTTGGAAATGGATAAGCTCTGCTTCTTAATCCCCTTTTCAAACTCTGTTGATTGTTGTTTCATTGTTGTGTGATTGAGGTTGTTCCATTGTCTCTTATCAGTGGTGTTCTGTAGTTTTGTTTTGTTGTGCAAAATTGGTATTTTGGTTTGAAATGAATCTTTGAATTGAACTGAATTGAATTACTAGCGACGGACAGTAGACCAGTGGTCATACCTCTGGAAATAAACACCGCCGAATTTTGGAGATTCACCAATCAGAATCGAGTATTTAAGAGTGCCATGTTCTAAATATATATAAATAAAGCAGAACGTATTAATGAAACTGATAACTGATAATGAACTGGTTGCTTTTCACATCATACTTTTTCATCTTAACATTTCTTGTTCATAACAAAACAATAGTTTACCATAGAAACTTACTGTAATCTGTCGTAAAATTTACTATATTACTCTGTATTGGGTCTAAATACATTTCACTGTTTCAAAAAGTATGTTACCCACGCCATACAATGCTTGGTCTCATGTAAAGATCATCAGTTCTGAATAAGTTAATAAATAGTACCGCATCATTAAATTGGCAGGATTCTTATGTTCTCCCACCAGCCTCCGCGCTCCATCTGCAGTGAGCCCTGCCCCCCAGGCACCAGAAAAGCAATAAGAAAGGGTGAGCCAGTCTGCTGCTTTGACTGCCTTCCCTGTGCTGATGGGGAGATCAGCAACCAGACAGGTCAGTGAACCCACATGGCAAAAATTAAAATGTTTATCTGAGAAAACATTTGCAGTCACAAAAGGGATGAGATGTCCTGGTCAAATTGTTGGCCTCCAGTTATAATTTGCACAAACATTGTTCAGTCTCTGCCAAATTTCATACATATGTTAATTTTTGTGTCTTGACAAAACCGGCATATCAACTGAGTGTGGACGTGCCCCACTGGCTCTATCGCGCCACCAAACGTGGCTGTTTTGGGATTAACTTGAAACTTTCATGAAACTTGGCAGGGTGATAGGGTTCATAATTAATTACTTTGGCAAAAAAATCCAAAAAAAAATTCAAACAGGAAGTGAGCTATGCCATGAAACAGGAAGTTGTTCTTACTGAAACAAATATTTTCAAAACTAGTCCAAACGTCATACGCTTAAGTAGACTTAAGTAGGGTGCGAGGGCCTATTCAATGCTGTTTGCAGCTTTAATTAAAATGTATTTATTAATTTATTTCTTTTTGTTTTTTGCATGCTCAGTATTTATAGCTGTAAATGAAATTAAGATGCCAGTTGTCCACAACCCAGTGAATTAAGGTGACAAGGATTTTTCAAAGTAACCTTGCAGTACCAAGTAAAGCAGTCCTCCGACTGTGAGTGTTACACTTCGGTAAACACCCCTAATGTTACAATCCAATTCTCAATCTCCTTGCTGACTGTGCCCAAGACAACAACTACTGGAAAGACATATATCTTCTTCAAAGCCTCTTTACCTCCCTGGTCAGGTTGTTATACCTTTCCTTTTTCTGTTCTTCCTTTTTGCAAACCCTATCATCACCAGGGCATGCAAAGTCCATGATCAGACAAGGCTGTACATCTGTATTCACAATATAAAAACATTATTATTATCATTATTATTATTATACAAATGTGTAAATTACAATCCATTTTAAACAGATATACAAAATCAATAAAGTTAATTAAGCATGAAAAGACGTACAAATTTTTAAAATCTCAGTAAACATCCAAAACAGCTTTCACGTCTTGGATGCAAACAAAAAAAAGAGACAAATGAGAGAAAAAAAAGATTCAGTACAGCAGGCATCCTTTGAGGAAAATTTCTGAATCAAAATGTCCATAGATAATCAGTCAACTCCTGTGCGCACTCTTAATAAAATTATCCTTATTTTCAAAGTAAAATGTCTGTAAACAACACCATCATTGCTGTTTAACCTAATGAAATTGCATAATTTCTCCATGGAATCCCAGGTTATTGCTAATGCATGCACATTCATGATTTTATAGGCGCTTTTAGTATGCAGGCTTATCCATTCCAGCTATAAATTATATTCACATATTCCTTATTGAAAACCTTTGTTTACATTGAGTGAAAGTTGATTTGAGGGCTATGTTTTAATGATGTTATTGCCAAGCTTGTTACCAAACCATGCTCAATTGGTATACAGCGGAATGGCACACCTCCTGGATATTCCCAGCAATGCTTTTTTGTAGCAGCTGAAAACTTGCCTCAACCAAAGCCTCTCTCAAACCCTGGAAACAGGAGCAGGAGTCCCCTTGCACCCCAATTTTTAGCGAGAAGTAAGTCGGTTGTTTCATCCCAAATTCCACTTCTCTTTGACAGATTCCAGCGAGTGCCACAGGTGTCCGGAGGAATTTTGGTCAAACCAACTCCGAGACCATTGTGTACCCAAGAAAATCGAGTTCCTCTCCTTCCAAGAACCCCTGGGGATCTGTCTGACAACAATCTCACTGTTTGGGGCATGTATCTGTGCACTTACCTTGTCTGTCTTTGCCAGCCACAGGAACACACCAGTGGTGAAGGCAAACAATTCTGAGCTGAGTTTCCTGCTGCTGTTGGCACTCACACTGTGTTTCCTGTGCTCCTTGCTGTTCATTGGCAAACCTCAACGGTGGACCTGCCAGCTGAGACATGCAGCATTTGGGATCAGTTTTGCCCTTAGCATCTCATGCATTTTGGTGAAGACCATAGTGGTGGTGGCGGCCTTCAAAGCTGCACGGCCCGGTGGGAAAACAATGAAGTGGTTTGGTGTGCAGCAACAGAGGGGTACTGTCCTGGCCTTCACTGTCATCCAGGCAGTGATCTGTGTGGCATGGCTGACAGCTGCATCCCCTATGCCCTACAAAAACACTCACTCCCAGAACTCAAAGATTATCTTCCAGTGTGCAGTTGGGTCAGTTGTCGGGTTCAGTGCTCTACTTGGCTACATTGGCCTGCTGGCAGCAATCAGCTTCTTGCTGGCCTTTCTGGCAAGGAATTTACCTGATAACTTCAATGAAGCCAAGTTCATTACCTTCAGCATGCTCATATTCTGTGCTGTCTGGATCGCATTCATCCCTGCCTATGTCAGCTCTCCAGGAAAGTATTCAGATGCTGTGGAGATATTTGCCATCCTGGCCTCAAGCCTTGGGCTTCTAGGAGCGATATTTGCTCCAAAATGTTACATAATTCTGCTGAATCCAGAAAAAAATACGAAGAGGGCCCTGATGGGCCGAGATGGCCCAAAGAAGTAAACGTTCTTTTTACATTCATATTTCATTGAATCAGCGGTGGAAATCTAGAAAAATGACTTTTGAGCTAAAATGGAATACATTTGATATGAAGCAATGAACATTCAGAACAGAATGCATGTGAACTTCTTTATAATTTCTCCAAGTAGCAGTCTTCTCCAGCTGTGGACAAACGCATTATCAAATAAGTGTTTGTCAAACATGATCTCAGTTTTAGGATGGTTGCTGGATTCCACCAGAGGAAATGTCAGTTTCACGTGTTGGATGACCACCTCTTGAAGTTCTGGATACTGGACTGTGGACACCTGCTTTTCAGATTCTCTGCCTACAGGCTTATTGATCTACTTTCCCTGTCACTTGGTCAACAGAACGGGTTCTCAACCTTATCCAGACAGGGTTGGTGTGGGTGCAGGCTTTGGTTCCTGCCATGCAGTGACTTGTGCTCCTGATTCATAGACTGTAGGGGATGATTTATAAAAATCAAATGTATCATTGTATGGCTGGAAAAAATGCCCACACCCTAACCACCCCTCTTTGTATAATAATATATTCCCCCACCCAAGATCCAATGACACAGAAAGTAGGTTGGTCATCTCCCTGGCAGGGATATCAGAAGAGGCATTTGATTGCAGAGGAGTGCATGGCACTGAACCAAGTGGATGTCTGGCATCTGAAACTAACATTTCCTTTGGTGTATTCTAAATGTGTATCCAGTGTTCTACTTCTCAGAATGCAATGATAATTTCATTAATGCTGATCCCTTACGCAGCAAATAGCCACCGGAAACAGCTCAAAATCTCTAAATTTCGCTAAATTTCTTCTCTGTTTTAGCTGTTCATCTCAAAGCTTGAGCAAATAATCATATCTTAATTATATGTCCTTAGTTTGTGGGTTATCTTAGTTAGCTGGAAGTTATTTCATCATGAAAATAACAATTATAAAATCAAAATTATGTGTATTATGAAATAAAATCTTTCATGATAATGATTTGTCACGCCATAATAAAGGTGAGAAACTTCATACTGTGCCGAGTTTAATCATTTCAGCACTGGTATTTATTCATAGGAACAATTTATTTAATTATGAATATTTAAGTTTTTGCATTTTGAAGTTTACATTTTCATCCTCACTTTAAATATTCAAATTATGATTTCACATCTGAAATAACTTTCAATTTTACGTTTTGTTTTTCAATATTATGATTATTCCTAGGAATTTAGTTAATTATAATCTGTTTGAGTAGAACTGCTGCGTCATAGGTTTGTGTTGAGATAAGGGCTCAAATGGTGGCACTCTTGTGGTGAAAAAACGCCTTAGCAGTGGCGATGTTGTTGTGCATGCAATGGCACGTCACACAAGGGCGCCTGCTGTTGGGGTTACACCTTACAAGTGGACTAAAGTGGACTCGACTAAAGACACAAGAAAAGGGAAATAAAACAAATGAATCCCTTTCTCACTAACACTTTTCCTTTTATGCAGCTAAGATCCTGACGATACAATACAAGACCTTACCGGCTAAAGCGCCAAGGGGAAAATTACACTCTAGCAACCCGAACGTGGTAGAACAGGAGCTTAAATAGAGTCCGGGTAATGCCCCCAATTAATGCCAGCTGGCCCAGGAATCCGATGGTGAGCAAAACGATGTCGTCCCGGACGAGAGTAACAAAAGGAGCTAACAAAGCTCCAAAACCATGACAGTGTCACAGTGAGTTACCATACCAAATTTGGTGAAGCTGTGAGAATTAGTAGCCAAATACTGACCCGGAGAAGATCTCCAGGGTCAAGGTCACAGCTAAGGTCAAAGGTCAAATCCAGCAAAAAACATGAGGTTGCATATGCATGGGTCATAATGAGTTACCATACCAAATTTGGTGTAGCTGCGATAATTAGTTACTGACCCGAGTACTGACCCGGGCAAGATTTCGGAGGTGAAGGTCAAAGCATTAAAGTGAAAGGTGAAATCCAGCAAAAAACCTGACGTTGCACATCTATGGGTCATAGTGAGTTGTCATACCAAATTTTGTGAAGCTGTGAGGATTAATTGCCAAGTACTGACCTGGACAATATTTCCAGGTTCATGGTCACAGCGCGAAGGTCAAAGGTAAAATCCAGCAAACAAACTGGACAATGCACATCTATGGCTCATAGCGAGTCACCATACCAAATTTGGTGAAGCTGCGATCATTACTTGCTGAGTACTGACCCGGGCAATATTTCTGAGGTGAAGGTCAAAGCATTAAAGTCAAAGGTGAAATCCAGCAAAAAACCTGACGTTGCACATCTATGGGTCATAGTGAGTTACCATACCAAATTTTGTGAAGCTGTGAGGATTAATTGCCAAGTACTGACCTGGACAATGTTTCCAGGTTCATGGTCACAGCGCTAAGGTCAAAGGTGAAATCCAGCAAAAAACCTGACGTTGCACATCTATGGGTCATAGTGAGTTACCATACCAAATTTTGTGAAGCTGTGAGGATTAATTGCCAAGTACTGACCTGGACAATATTTCCAGGTTCATGGTCACAGCGCTAAGGTCAAAGGTGAAATCCAGCAAAAAACCTGACGTTGCACATCTATGGGTCATACTGAGTTACCATACCAAATTTTGTGAAGCTGTGAGGATTAATTGCCAAGTACTGACCTGGACAATATTTCCAGGTTCATGGTCACAGCGCTAAGGTCAAAGGTGAAATCCAGCAAAACACCTGACGTTGCACATCTATGGGTCATAGTGAGTTACCATACCAAATTTGATGAAGCTGTGAGGATTAACTGTCAAGTACTGACCTGGACAATATTTCCAGGTTCATGGTCACAGCGTGGAACACTGATGGAAACACTAGGAGACTTGACAATGGGGAGACAAGACGAGGGCGCAGCAAAAACAAGACTCGGAAAATAGCACAAGGAAATACTCGGAAGGCACAGGAGCTGAGATTTCACAGTGCAGAGCTGAGTCTAGCAAAGTTCCGTCTGATGACCCGTCCCATCTCTGCCACATATATAGTCACAAGAGGGGGCAGGGACTTGAAAAGCAATCTCAACTGGAACAGAAACACATGGGATTAATAAATAAACGAGGACCGGGTAAACCATAATGAACATAACAAGACGCTGAGACCAATCAAACTAGACAGTTTAGATTAAGGTAATCTAAACATGACGAGTAATAGAAAGCACCACGAGAAAAGCAAGGGAAAGCACAGCTTTAAATGCAGTTAAGGGAAAGCTTAGTCAGGAATACAAAAGGTAGAAATGCTCGCACTCGCTAATGACTTAATTAAGGTTAATACTATGTGACAAAATATTTATAATCACCCTCAAATAAGTGCTGGTTAGTGCGGGTTAGTAACTAGGCTTAAGCCGTCAGAGGCGACAGCTTGGGGTATATCCCTGAACGCCCCCAATCCTCCAATTCCCCAATCCTTGAATCGACCCAATACAATATAAAGCCCCTCAGGTCATGACCTTTCATTTGAACGTAATTTCAGGTCAATCAGACAAATGCTTCTGAAGATATGGCCAAATGGTAATTTTTCCATCACAAAGCGCCACCTAGTGGCAAAATATTGAACCATACAGGTATGATGTCATCATGTGACACGTTGTGAGGTCATGACCTTACAGTTGCACATGGTTTCATGTGAATTGGATAAATAGTTCCAAAGATATGGCAAAAATGGTGAATTTTATGTGACAAAGCTCCACCTTGTGTTAAAATTTTGAACCAAACAGGTATAATGTCATCGTGGGACATATCCTCAGGTCATGACCTTTCATTTGCACTTGATTTGAGGTCAATCGGACAAATATTTTCACAGATGTGATAAAAACAGTGATTTTTTTCAGTGTTTGGCCCCCGGTGGCCAATCTAGGAATTGTAAATTGTCCAAAATCGAATCAGTTTTTCCTCTTTATGATACTTACTTATATGCAAAACTTGTAATTTGTAATTGAAATATTACTGAAATTATCGCATTAACAGGTAAACCAGTTTTTGGCCCCTGGTGGCCAATCTAGAAATCGTAAATTGTCCAAAATCGAACCAGTTCTTCCTCTTTATGATACGTACTTATGTGCAAAACTTGAAATTTGTAATTGAAATATTACTAAAGTTATCACGTTAACACGTAGGGCGGCGCTGGTCGGCGTTCGGGGATATATTTATCCTATCAGAGAATGCGTATTCACTCAGTGTTTTAGCGAGACCCAGAATTAAACACAGGTGGACGCAATGAATGAAATACCACAGTCGAAACCGAAAGAGAAAACGTGATTGGACAGCGAGGCGCAGGCAACTGAAGGCTGTCACACGACATCACTGGAGATTGGCAGAGAGGAAATCGATCATCAGATGGCAGAGATGAAAGATGAAAAATAAAACAAAAGTAAGGCACAAGCACAAATAAGCACGAAGACAACACACATGAGGCAGACTCATAACAAATTTCATTCACTGTTGTACAACATTAATAACCACAGCATGTCTTTAAAGAATATTTATTTAAATGAAACAAATGAAACACACGATCTAGACTACACTAAAAATTAACTCTATATACACAATGAAGGAGGTGTGTGTGCGTGCGCGCGTGTGTGTGTGGGTGAGAGGGAACAAACGGATGATCCAAGGTGTGACTGCAGTTGCCTTACTGACTATGTGGAAGTGGGGGAAGTCAATCCTACTGTAACAAGGACTAAGTCTTTGTAACAAAGAAAAGTTTCATAGAGTGTTTAAAGCCAATTTAAATAACTTAATACATACAGAAACACAACATTGAGCGTTTTAAGTTAAAATGAAGAGATGAGTGTGTTTTGCGCAGGAAATGTGCCACATTAGTATACAGGAGGTTATTTGCATGCAAGACCCTGTATGCTCCACAGTAATACCATCCTGAACTAACTAAAACACAATCCTAAAAATAATCACAGCAACCATGTCTCTGGGCTATCCCATTTCTTACGTGGTGTTTTTTTTTTTTTTTTTTTTTTTTCCAACTTTCTAGATCTTAATCTTTAAAAATCTTTGTAAATAGGCATATGCAACATTTCTGTCCATGGTCTTTTGGACTGATGTAAATAAGACCTTTGTTGACAAGTTATTTGTATCTTGCTATGTAGACTAGTACATGTGCAGCACAAAGCTAAATCACAAAAACCTGCCATTGTCCCAAACATAATGCAGCTAATTTAAACACCAGCAACATCAGGTTGCCCAAAGCAATTGATAATTTATGGATTAAATTAATTGATTTGGTCTTACAGCACTGAAATAATGTAATTTTTTAATAATAATAAATAGAAGATTTCTGCAAATAAAATATTGTGCTGAATGACTTTTTTTTTTGCATCTTGGGAGCCGGATTTTATGCTCCTCACTGATATATGACTTCTAGACGGGGAGTCCACACCTTTTTCTGCGTTACTACTAACTTCTCCTAACTTAGTTACTCCTAACTTCATTTTTCAACTCTCTTCAAATCACTGGAAAAGGTAAGGGCCTGTTAAGACTAATGCTTTTTACACATCCTAGAACGGGCAAAAGATTTGTGATAAGAACACGCATGACTAGCAATACAGTACATCAAATATTATTTTCTTTTTTATTGTCCTTGTTTTTTGGGGTATGTAGGTAAAACAAGAAGGCCACCGAAAATAAGATTGTCTGAATATAAAAGCTGAATAAGGAGAAAAGATCTTAATCCGCCCGTAGCTAAGCATTTCATTGAGGCTAAACATAGTATTCAGTCCCCTAAATGTATAGGCAATAAAAGTGGTCTCTTTAGGTAATCAGGGTGGCGAACTTAATAACAAAATTCTTAAAAGCGGCTTATTGGATAAGTTTGCTTGTCACCATTAAGTTTAAATGATGAGTTTACTCTTCTTCGTTTCCTTTTCTTGATTGGGATGTATTTTTAACTGTATTGGATGTTTAAGAGAATTATTTCTCGAACAGATGTAATCTATTAATTGGTTGATGACTGTGGAATGTGGTCACGTAAAATTGCGTTGGTATTTAAACACTTGGTATTGTGATTATTGTGAGACGTTGAAAACATCTGCCTGACAATAAATTAGCTTTTTTAAGCTGCTCACTTTTTTGTGCGTGGACTTTTTCTTTTGCTTCTTTATTGATTCTACCTAGAAAGTCTACTCACTACTTAAACTATTTTTGGTATACTATTTTGGTAAGTGCCAGGTAGACAGCTCTATGCTGAATTGTTTTGAGGAGTTTATGATCCTAGAAATGTATTCTTTTAACCCCTAGCCATAATCCTCAGTATTATGATTATTATTTTTTGTTTTTTTTTACCATTTCAATGTCAAATTTGCATGAAGATTTTCATCTGCAGCCCTTTTTTCTGCCAAAATCATGAAAATACACTGAAATATGATGGATTTCTAAATGCAGCAAGTGTCTCATCTCACTTGAGCCACATTGGTCCTCTCTATGAAGCTTAAATCTTGAATTATAAAGGATTTAATAGGGTAAGGCATAAATTGCCTTATTTGGCTTCTGCGCAAAGGGGTTATATCCAGTATATGCAAGAAAAAAGAAGAAAGAGTAAGAGAAGTGGGTGAAGATATGGTTGCTCATGTTGGTCATCAAGGAACCCAGTTTCCATACTTGTTTGCCCAAAAGAGCCATTGGCAATAGCCCCCCATCCATAGTTGAGAGAATTTACAGCGCTTGATTTGGTCATTTTTACATTTAAACTTCAACAAACTCAAGGTAATGACAAATAAATGCGAGAGAGAGAGAGTGGAGGGGGGGCAGGGGGACATTTGCAATTGTAACATCAACAGGACTGTCACTTGCGGTAGGTGGTTGCCATCTAAAGGCTGCTTTAATGTTGACAATGTCTCATGAGTTCACCTGCATGTGAGAGCCTTTCCATTGAAACGCACAAACAGGAGGTGAGTATGACACCTTCAGTAAGATAAGTATATGCCACAAGAATTGAGGGGTGCTGTCACAGACATAGTTTGGATTGTTGACAGAAAAATAACTGAGTGATGAGTGATTCAAAAGGTAGAAGTCTCTCCAGTAGACCTCCCTGATACATGATAATATTTTAATAATCTGAAAAAAAGCTCTGGGTGTGAGGACATTTATGTTCTGAGTGTTCACCACGTCATTTCAGAGTGGGCCAATTAGCCCACAAAAATATTAAATTAATTTCATTAATATTTTTATTTACAAATTCAACACAACTTAATGTAATGCAGTGAAATTTTTGCTCATTTTAGCTTTTTAGCACTTATTTTTAGCATTTTTAAAAACTTTGTATTCAGCACTTTGTCCCAAATTTGATTTGCACTGAGAAAGTGTGATGGCACTACTGTGAGCACTAAACATTTAGATTAGTTCTGAATTACATTTTATCCATCCTTCCAACTCAGCATACAAGTGGTGCCTAGTTGTATTTTGCAGAGAGGGTTAAGGACAAGCACAATGGGAATGGAGATATGGGTCTCCGGGGGGCCCAGGGATGGGCACTTTATAAAAGCATGTGATCTGGATGTCATGCAGTGAATTGGGGGATATGTGTGTCAGGAATGAGGCCTGTGCTACTGTTTTGTCTGAACCTGGCCCTGGTATTGGCCTCTGCTGCTGTTTCTCAGACAGCTTGCCGACTTTGGGAGAGCTTCCGTCTGAACGGGATGCACCGCAAGGGGGACGTAGTTTTTGGGGGGCTGTTTGAGGTCCACATTTTGACTGTGTTCCCTGAGCTGTCTTTCAGGTCCAAGCCAGACCAGCTAAAGTGTAAGAGGTGAGTTACTCTGGGGACAAACGTACTTAAATGGATTTACACAAATATATGGGCATTCACACAGCCAAACAAATCAGTTTGATCATTCATGCACTAGTTTTGATCATTCATGCATTACTAGCAGTTAAGAGATTGAAAGCAAATTAAATACATAGAAATTTGTTCAAAAAGAAAAGTCAAAATTGTAGATTCATATCCATGATTGCTGAGCATATTCATGATTATTTTTTCACAAAGTCAGTCATATGGCTCTTTAAGGTGACAACATAATCGTAGTAGTTTCCACAGGTGTGCTACAGGTGTGCTTCATGTGTGGGTAGCTGCTTCTTGATTACTGTGTCCATTATGCCCCAAATTAGCTTGACTTTCTGGCTCTGCTGGACAATAGGAATAATTTGACAACCTGTTTTTTGAGGATTTATGATTTCTGTATTCACTCAAAAATTTTGGCAATGATCTTGTGAAATTTCTTTTGCAAAACTGATACAATTTGGCCCAGGGAAGTTCCAAAAATTCCTTCCCACGACATTGCCTAATATGCAGCACTTTTCCTTTATTAATAGTTTATGAAGATGACATGAAAGAAACCAGGATTTGTTTAGATTATTGCGCTCCCCCTTTGTAATGGTGAATGCTAGACTTTCCCGTGGCCCACGGAAACGTAATCTTTCACGACCAAACTGCGCGAGCCTAGCTATTGACATAGCTTCTTTTAGGTGACTTTAAATGCTTACTGGTTGTTTGCAGATAAACGACCAACTCCACGGCTCTCTGTGAATTGCCATCTACTGTCATATCTTCACATTTTTTTCCCCTTCCAATTCAATAAACCTGTGAAATAGTATGTTTTTCTTCAGTATTTATAAAAATTTTTTAAAAATCAGTGTTTGGATTAATGCATGAAATAAATGTTATGATCTGTATCTGTTTGGTTTTGTATTTATCGTTTTTCATGTTTATTTATTCATACTTATATTGCATTCCTCATTGTCTCCCCTGATGTGATTTATGTTATCATGCCAGTGTGCTCCCCTGTCTGCGTGCAGACACGCTTTGGGTGATTTTGAAGTTTTCCAGTGTTTTGTGATCGTCGGATTGACTTAGAATTTTGTACAAATCATTGTGAGACCAAGCTAATCAAAAGTTGTGCTCTGCATATCTGTAGGTCAAAGGGCGTGGCTGCTATGACGTGACAAATTTTATTGACTTGATGAAAAAATTTCAAAATGCTCTCACACCCAAATACTTGATAATAGTAGCTTCAAACTTGCAGAACATGATGACTGCTCTGTCCTGAACGTCCTGATATATTAACTTCCCACTTTGCTAATAGCGCCTTCCTGTGGTAACAGGAAGTGACCACTCGTTACTTACACTTGTACTGATGACACATTTTTGAACCCATCAGCTTCATTCTACTTTTTAAACATGCAGAACAAGTTGCTGAAGCTACATTATGAACGCTGTGTAGCTACAAGTAATGGCGTCTATGTGGCGACGCAGTAACTTTGGATCCCTCGCCATGAAAATACGGTTGGGATTCCCAATGCTCTCACGCCCACATAGTTGACTGTAGTAGCTTCAAACTTGCTGCTCATGATGATTGCTACGGTTAGGACTCGTTCCCACGCCTCAGAAGGACGGTCATTATGTATGCACTCATGCATCATTAGCATACTGAATTCGTCAGTCCCCGCTTCTTCTTCTTCGGGGTTTCACATCAACATACAAACGCAAGGTGTATTACCCCCAACTACTGGTTCTATATTCTCTTTTAAAGTAACTTGAATTATAAAATATATAATAATAAAAATACACTGAACAAAAATATAAACGCACCACCAGATGTTTTGTGAATTTTATTTCATATGCGATAATGTGAACCTCAGCAAATTTTACGAGATGATAAAGACATCTATACTGATCATATTGATGTCCGTTACACCTTGATACACGCACAATCAAAAGTCTGGCAACAGTTTCAACAGGGCAGGGGTGGATACCGTAAATTTCACAGTTTAGTATCGCGTATGTCCGCCACGCGCATCTCTCAACGCGACACATCTCCTACGCATGGAGTTTACCAGAGTGTCTATGGTGGCCTGTGGAATGTTGTTCCTCTCCTCCTGGAGCGCTATCCAGAGTTGCCGGACATTACCTGGGACTGGAACACGGTCCCGGACACGCCGATCCAGAGAATCCCAAATGTGTTCTATGGGTGACATGTCGGGCAAATATGCGGGCCAGTCCAGCACCTGAATGTTCTGAGCTGTGAGGAACTGGGTGCAGACCCTAGCGACATGAGGACGGGCGTTATCATGCTGGAACGTGACATTATGCTGTTGGACAAACGGTACTACAGTTGGTGCGAGTATCTCATCACGGTACCTTTGGGCGTTCAAGTTGTCATCCATAAAATGCAATGGAGTTCTCTGTCTCTGTGCAATCCTTGCCCATACCATGACACCATCGCCGCCATGGGCGACTCTCGGGGCGACATTCGTGTCAGCAAACCGTTCACCGACATGGCGCCACACACGACGTCTACCATCCGCGTGATACAAGTGGAATCTTGATTCATCTGTGAACAGCACATTTCTCCATCGTGCCAAGGGCCACCGGAAGTGTGCGTTAGCCCATGCGAGATGATTCCGGCGGCGTACGTCTGTGAGGTCCAGCCCACGGTGAGGGCGTCGAGCATGCAATGCTGCTTTTCGGAGGCGGTTGCGAACTGTTTGAGCAGAGATTCGTCTATTGTTCAGACCGACTGTCTCATCGGCCGTGCGTGTCGCGGGTCTGAAACGTTCACGCAAGTGCACCAGCCGGATGTGACAATCCTGAGCAGGGGTGGTCACACGTGGACGACGCTGATGAGGCCTCTTTGCAGTGCTTCCAGTCTGTCGGAAATGCTGTCGTAGACGAACTATGGTACTGTAGTGAACATTCAGCTGTGCAGCGACCCCTCTGATGAACATTCCAGCATTCGGCGTGCCAATGGCACGCTCCCGCATAATTTGAGACATCTGAGGCATGGCTGTGTCTGACAAAATCCAACATTTTGGTGTGGCCTTTTATAGTCCCCGGCCCAAGGTTTGTCTGAGTACTGCTCATTCTGTCTGAGCAGTGTCTGGGTACACCGCACTCGTTTACTCATACCAATCATTACACCAGTGAAAAAAATACTCAATGTCTGAGCTGAACTCAAATTTTAGACATCAATAAATGGAAACATTCCTTTTGCAAATGAAAACAAATAAATTTGGTATTTCATAACGGCATACTTGAAATGGTGCCAATATTTCAAGTGGTGCGTTTATATTTTTGTTCAGTGTAGAAAACTGCACCCAAGTGTCAACGTCTAGTAAAAAGCAAATATCTCAGCCTCTGTAGCAGATAGAAACAAAATTCAAAAAGTACTTGAGAGCTTACACCCGTGGCTTTCATGAAAACTATGTTTTTTATTTCTGCAAATCTTCATCACAATATTTAAAACACTGAACAAACTATAACAAACTATAAAATAAAATAAAACCGATAAAATAAATAACAAATCTCTAACTATAAAATGCCCAAAACTCAAATGGAATAAAGAGGCCTAATAAAGCTCTGCACTTTCTCTGGAACAGGTGGCAGCAGTGGCGGAGCTACGGGGGGGCAAAGACACGTCCCTTTTAGTCCTGGCTAGATCTCAATCATTTTCCTTTAACATCTTTTCCAATTATTGTAATTGGCAACTGAAGACACGGTTTCTCTCCACATGCGTTCTAACAGCGATTGAATCGCAGGTTAAATTCAGCACAGTGGCGGAACAGAGAACTGGGTTGCACAAAACAGCCGTTTAAAACCATTATAAATCCTGACCTGTTCTCAGCCATCTTTATGATTAACAAAAGGTTCATTCCGACGGCGCTCCGCTCTTAACAGGTGCTGCTTCTTCTGCCCAATTAGGGAAGGCGACAATCATTCCTCTGAACATGAATTTGCTGTATTTTTTATCTAGGTTATTCAAAGTTGCAAAGCCTACCTGTCAACTCTCACGCAAATGGCTTGAACCGCACGCTTGTTATAACAAAGGCTATTTAACTGCCGAGTGCCACAGTTTTTTTGTTTTTTTAAAAAATCAACCCACGAAACCCACAAACTCACTCCGTGTTAAAAAGAAGAGGGGATGCTACACCAAACAGGCCCCTGTCCCAACTTTTGAGATCTGTAGCGGCCATCAAATTTGAAATGAGCTCATTTTGTGGATAAACTTGTAAAATTTCTCACTTTCAACATTTTCTGTTATCTCTGTTCTATTTCAATAAAATATTGGCTGGTGTGATTTGAAAGTCATTGTGTTTTGATTTTATTCACAATTTACACTTCGTCCCAACTATTTCAAAATTGGGGTTGTAAAGTAACTCATTAAATTTTGCTTTCACACCATTATATTGACTGAAAATATTTATTTTCAATTTGTATTTTATGGCAAATTTAAATTGAATGTCTGCAAAGAAGTGGCCTATCCCACTCAGGAAACATTATCGTTAACTGATAGTAATCAAAATGTTTGACATTAAACAATGTTTTTATGTGTTAGCGAGAAATATTACATTTTTACCTTTCTTGTTAAAGAAGGACAATGGTGTGGTGGTTTTTAGTTTTGTACGTATAGGTTCAGCCATCTCGTATCTTCGGTCAGATATTGAAGCAAATTTTTTGGCTGGCTGCCCATGTGAGCACCTGTAGTCCTCATCAACACTGTTTCAGGAGCTTTCAGGTAAAGCACCGCCTTGCGAAGCAGACTATCATCTTGTGGGTTCGATCCCCGCCTCGTACCAGTCGGCAGCTTTTTCGGAGTATCGCAGTCGGCTATTGGGTTGCAAATTGGGAAGAGACTGCTGGGTAGGGAAAAGTAATAGTTGCCTTGTTCATTGCTAAAGCGCCTCCTGTTGGCCAGACGGGCGCTTGTCAGGAAGTTTCTAAGCCTGTTCATGTCCGGGTAGCGAAATGACGACTCCTACTATGGCCACACCAAAACCTGCCCCCCTCTGTCTCTGATTGGCTGGGTGTTCTGTGCGTTGCACCGACGTTCTTCGCAAGCTGAGCTCCGCAGAATCATGAAAGCGAGTGTAATTTACCCAAGTGGTGAGATGGCTAACTTTTCTTAAATCACGTGTTTACAAATGCTACTTTAACAGTATCCAAGAACTAGCTAAGTTAACACTGCTAGCTAACGTTTTTATTGTTGACCTAGTGGTAAATTAGCTAGATAACTTTTGAAGAGCAGGGCCCCATTTCAGGAAGTGGAGTAAATGGTAACTCTGAGTTGCAGGAATCTGAGTTTTTCGGTCTCAGTGTGAGTTCAGTTCAACTGACTCCATGAAGCTAACCTGCTCGCTGGCAGGTTTTCTTTCAGTAACTCAGTGTTTCTTCTCCTCCTGAGACTGATATGAGACATGGCATGTCCCTTCCTTGAAGAGACAATGACATTGAAGCAAAAATACTGAGAGGAATTCACTGTCAGGAGAGAGTTACCCGACCATATTTGGATGTTTTATCATTTCTGGTTGAATATTTGTTTTAGCGCTCCATTTCTCTGTGGAATCTATGATTGATTTCAACAAAATTCTCAGCCCTCATATTGCTCGTGTGACACACTGAGGACATGCTCACAGTTCCCCCCCAAACGGCAGTTTTCATTATCGCTTAGTTTTATTACGGAAAGAAACAACCACGACTTCATTAATTAAAGGCACAGTCAGTTTCTATCATGAGTGGACTCTTCTTGTGCAAAATAATGAATAGCTCTCTGGAGAGTTTTAACTCTTCACAATGCATGTCGGAAAGTCTGCTAATTTGCTAAAATGAATGATCAGCAGTTCGTATTTCAATTTATTCCAAGTCAAAAGACCTCAAGATAGAACAACTTAATGTTATAAAATGTGAAAATTAAAGTCTGTGGAATTATCCTGAAATAAGTTATTTGGATCAGCTTGGAATGAGAAAAAAGATTCCACTTGTATCATCTAAAATAAAATAAGGACAACTTAAACTTGCATTTTTTTGCTTCAAAGAAGAACAAATGCAGTAGTTAATTTTATATATGTTGAGCAAACAAGTAAAATCATCCACCAGTTATCCCCTCATCCGCCTGAAACTGATGCTCCAGCATTTGGATATCAAATTTAGTTTTCTGCATTTGCAGCCTTTTGTGGTCCATTTCCAGGTTGGATTTTTTGTTTTGTTTGTTTTTCTAGATACAGCGTATACAGCTGCTTCACAGGGAGCTATAGGAACACAAAAAAACTGTGAATCTTAGTGCCATGTCTGATTTGTGTCAGTGTAAGTCACTGGCCAGCGTTGAACATCTAACAGCGTTGCAATAGTTAGCATTAACAACTGGCCTCAAACACAGACTTTGTAAAATATCTGATGATAAAGCTTGTATCGGTCACGACTGTCCATGACTCGCAGACACAGAGCTTTTACTGCATTAGCCAACCTGACGTGATGGCCAGTTGATTGTAGCTGTAGCATAGCGGCTAACGTAGCCAAGTTACTGT
Source organism: Gymnothorax reevesii (assembly GCA_029721435.1). Taxonomy (NCBI): domain Eukaryota; kingdom Metazoa; phylum Chordata; class Actinopteri; order Anguilliformes; family Muraenidae; genus Gymnothorax; species Gymnothorax reevesii. Next base: position 142,794,667 of record CM056574.1, read on the forward strand.
TGCTAATTATGTGTGTCCTAAATATGTAATAGTGATATCAGGGGAAATTCTACAGAAGGTGTGTGAACATAACTTCATTTGAAGCTAACTTTTAATAGTTTTTGTAATTTGGATGCTTGGTAAAACTGTTCATACAGTTACTAACAGAACTTGCAGTGTGTAAAACCTGTATTGCAAGGGTTTGTCTCTGTGGTTATGACCGCTCGGTTACCAGCTACTGCATGTTCGTTTGCGTGTCGTGCTAATTAAAAATGCTCCTGGTTAACTTAGTAATTCTGATCAGTATTCTTGTTTTACTTTGGTAAGCATCAATGTGGCAGTTTCATCATAACGGTGCCCGATTGTAGCCACTACAGTTAGTGATTGCTTCACTTATCCATGATTGGGATCAGCCGAACACTTCACAAATTTCTGAGCAAGGTCTCTGGTGCTACCATAAGAGCAATGGGAAACACAGAAGCTCTACCGGTTTACAAATGATTTCTCTGCACTACCTTGTTATGTAATTTCATCCCACTTTAGATATTGTTGTGGCTAATAAAAAGCCGAAAAAGGCGGAGATTAAATTGGTAATTCTTTCCTGTAGAAGTGATCAAATTCGCTAGCTCCACATAAGGAACTTGTCCGCGCTAACGGAACTTAGGGTCTGCCTGTATTATGTTCATATCATAACCGATCTCTCTCTAGCTGTCGTGTACTATCCATAAAGCTGCTTGTGTTACTTTGGTAAGCATCAATGTGACAGTTTCTTCATAACGTTGCTTGATTTTAGCCACTACAGTTGAAGTTAAACGGAGTGATGCCGTATGTGTCTGCCGAGTTGGGCTGCAGTTAGACCAGACATAGATTTTGCAGAGCTTGAGATGCGTTTTTGCTTACGTTCTGGAAAAACTGTATTATATTCATGACATAACTGGAGCTCTGTCTAGCTCTCGCACGCTATCCATAATGCGCCCATTTTCCGCGAGGAAAAGCTGGTCATTCCGAAGCAATAAGTAAACCATTACCACGGGCAATTTCCGAAAAGGCCATTTAGCTTGGAGCTTTCACCCCTCCGTCATACACCAGCGTGGAAGCTGTTGGTTTCTCTGCGCTAACAACACAGCACAGCTATGCACACGAACCAGCAGGTCCTAATACACACCGAAGCAGTCCATAAGCTGTTGGTCCACTTTTAGCAGCTCCTCAACTCTCCATGTTTCCCTCTAAACTCAGACCCACCGGATTTCTACAGTCTCCAGTCTACACTTGGGCACGTCGATCCGTTCAACAAATGTGTCTATATGGGGTGGATTCTAGCTTTCCCCGCATCCTAGCTAAGGACTAGAAAAACTGCTGTACTCACCAACTGTTGCCGTAGCAAACTGTAGCCGACACCAAATTCGTGCTTGAGCTGCCAGACTTTGGCACTGCGCCCTCCACTTTCGCCGTTGCGTTTATTAGAACAAGTTAATTTCATTAAATCTATACACATGTTACACACTATACACACTCTCCAATTTGTATAGTGAAGCCATCCTCAGCAGCCTAATAGAAGTAGATGAGGGCATCAAGGTGAACGGGAAACTTACCTGAGAAAGCCAAAAACGTTTCGGAAGAATGTTCTCTGGTCAGATGAGACAAAAGTAGAGCTTTTTGGGAAAAGGCAGCAACATAGAGTTTACAGGAGAGAAAACGAGGCCTTCAAAGAAAAGAACACAGTCCCTACAGTCACACATGCCGGAAGTTCCCTGATGTTTTGGAGTTGCTTTGCTGCCTCTGGCACTGGACTGCTTGACCGTGTGCACGGCATTATGAAGTCTGAAGACAAATTTTGTACCGTAATGTAGGGCCCAGTGTGAGAAAGCTGGGTCTTTCTCAGAGGTCATGGGTCTTCCATCAGGACAATGACCCAAAACACACTTCAAAAAGCACTAGAAAATGGTTTGAGAGAAAGCACTGGAGAACACCTGTGAACATAGAACACCTGTGGAGAGATCTCAAAATGGCAGCTTGGAGAAGGCATTCTTGAAATCTCAGGGACCTGGAGCAGTTTGCCAAAGAAGAATGGTCTAAAATTCCAACAGAGCATTGTAAGAAACTCATTGATGGTTACCGGAAGCGGTTGTTCGCAGTTATTTTGTCTAAAGGTTGTGCTACCAAGTATTAGGCTGAGGGTGCCAAAACTCTTGTCCAGCCCATTTTTGGAGTTTTGTGTAAAATGATAATTGATTTGACTTTTTTTCAATTTCTTTTGTGTTTTTTCATTGCAAGCAAAATAAATGAAGATATTAATACCAAAGCATTTGTAATTGCAATCATTTTCTGGAAGAAATTGAGCATTATCTGACAGAATTGCAGGGGTGCCAATACTTTTTGCCAGCACTGTAGTTCTATAGGCTCATCCTAAGGATTCCATGGATTCACCAGAAATGAAACTGTTCTGCAGATGATACAACAGGACCGACAGCTGCTGAGAACCATCAAAGATAGAAGGAAGAAAGTTGTTTGGCATGTCATCAGAAAGGGAGAAGTGGAAGAACTCTCCTAAGCAAGTAGACTCTTGGGATCGCGGGCCCGGGGACGTCAAAGGAAACTCTTCCTACAAGACTTCCAAATGACTGCAAGAGAAATATGGGACATGGCAAGAATTCATCAGTTTTGAATAATCATCATGATCATGGTTCGCCTAGGTCTGACTTGGACATGGCATAGAAGAAGATGTACTCAGCTAACCACAGCTACAGAAGTGATGGTCCTGAGAGTGCAGCAGACGCTGAGTGGGAAGGTAAAAGAAGTATCGACAACATTAAAATATGCGTCAATCGAATGGTAGATTTATGAAACTGCATTTCAACGTTAATGGAATATTTATACATTAAATTACCAGATATTTAAGTTTAGGCTCCGTTCTACTTCTTTTTTTTTCAGGGTTGCGATTGTCCTGCTCATGGGCGCACTTGGTTTCGCGATTGACCCATAGATGTATATATAGAACACTACATTGCTGATAGGGTACGCTAAAGTGAAGCATCTGTTCCAGGAGCGTACACTCCCATTCATTTTCCCCTGCTGTGAAATAATATTTTCAAAAACACTTGCGAGCAAGTCGGGATGATTTTGGTATCGCTGTGCAGAGCCACATTTTCTCTCCCTAAATATGTGCTTTTTAGGAGGGTGGAAAACGGCACACTTACTAATGGGAATATCAAAATGTGACTCGGTGTCAACGTTGAAGTGCGAGCAGAAAAGTTTACGTGACGAGGCTTTTAATTACCCTCTGATAACATTGTTGCTTGGAAGTTTTCGGCATTTCACAAACATCGCTGATTGTCTGTATGCGTTATCAAATTACTTTCAGGTTTCATCACTTCATTGTAAGGGTTGAGAATATTTGCATATTTGAGCATCCAGGTTGAGCATATTTGCCGTTGACCGAATAGTTCATACTGAGTCATATGGCTAATGTTGTTAAAAGGAAGTGCCTGTTAACTCTGGCTACACCTTTACTAAGCGTCATCATTGCCTCTGTCCCATTATAACACTGCTCTCAAAAAATAATCAGTGCACAGCATGGATCAATGGAATAGAGAAAGGTTTTTTTTTTTTCTCCTGACTTCTAACAGCCATACCTTTCTCCCCTCCTTCTCTTTTGGAGCACTATATAAACGGACAAAGCGACTTGGTCATTGTTTTAAGTATTATGCAGGTAAGGAATATTGTCCTTGGATGTCAATTACAAGCAGCTAGCTAGTTACTCACCTTGTTCATTTTATTGACTGCTTGTGCAATCCTCGCGACGGTAAGGGTACCACAGTAACTCGCTGGAGTCCATTATCGATCACTAGCGTTTGCTTTAGTCAGCGGTCTATTTAAGAGGAACGGCCAATTAACTAGCTAGCAAGGGAATGCGATTTTTTTCTATTAAAGTGACAAGTTTGCACTTCTACGTTAGCTTACGCATGAAACGTTTTATTACAGCTCTTCAAATAAATATTGCTGCAAAAGGCAGCCGCACATTTTAATGCTTACATTGACTTATTTGAAATTGGCCACATAGGAAACCATTCATTTTTATGAAGAAGTTGGATGTATTAATATGGCGGCCGGGTGCTTCTCTTTGGATAATGTAAATATCACATCATCTAGTGTTCTACAATATGTATCTATGGATTGGCCCAGGCCTAGACTCGGCCCAAGTGCAGGCTCTGAGGAGCCACTTGTTCCACATTTGTTGTCTGTCTCTTAAAGCCAGTTCATCACTCATCAGTGAGAACGGCTGGAAATGTGATGCTAGTTAAAAACCCACTCATTTCTCAGTGGAGCAGCTGATGTCTCATTAAGAGTGCCAACGAACAAACATCAGTCGCCGGTAATCGAGACAAATCTTGCGAACATCATTCGTGGTTAATTAAGCCAAATCCTGAGAATATCGGCGATGGCTAAAATCTCATATCCGGGATGATACACCTATTATCTGCTCAGCGTCTGATATAGACTGATAAGTGGCAGAAGCAAACCATTAATGATGAAGCAACCCTGCATATTTCAGAAAGTACTTAACACCATCTCGTGCAACTAGTCAATGGGCCATAATGAACGATCTTTCGTCATGAAATAAAGGACTGGGACAATCACACTATCCAACACAATAATAGTGCATACCTCTGGGCGAAGGGCGACGCTTCGCCATTCTTAGGCGACGTTACGTCATTATCACGCAACAGTAGAAGCAGATGACAACTAATTAGGGGGAATAAAACCTCATTTATCTCGTCTTTGAAAATAAAAATTCCACATTTTTGTATTTCATAATATTTATTTACTAATTATGATTGTATAAAACAGCATTATGATTTAGCCCTGAGTTCCCCTTTAAAACACAACATAATTTTGAGCAGAAACCCAGAAGCATATTGCCAGTTTGTTGCTTGAACCACCTCAATACCTCAATCTACTTTTATAGGCTCTCACTGCTGCCAAGGAGCATCCTACAAGGCATACTGCTTCAGAGATGCTCTGATCCAGTTGTCTGGCCATAAGGAGTTGGCCCTTGTCAATGTCACTCGGGTCCTATTTCTCTCACATCCACTGCATTGACAGAAAGAACCTACTGATAGCTTAAGGTCTCAGGCTTAATTGCAGACCTTGACATGCACTGCTGTCACAAGATAATCAATGTTATTTTCTTCATCTGTGAGCGGTCATATTGTTTTGTCTCATCAGTGTGAGCATTTCTGCTTGTTTTTGAGGGTGCCCATTGCATCTGTAATTCCACAGTTTCAACGATGGTTTACATAATTTTGTTGTAAGTTAGGCATAAAATTAACAGACATTAAAGATCTGAAAGTAAATGTTTTCATCTCTCCTCTGACAGGCTTGATTTTTATGGATTCCAGGCAGCACAGACAATGGTCTTTGCAATTGAAGAAATCAACAAAAACCCAGACTTGTTGCCAAACATCAGCCTGGGTTACTATCTTTATGACAACTGTGTGAAACTCGGTGCTGCATTCCGTGCTGCCACTGCACTGGTCAGCGGGACAGACGAGTTTTTCTCTGATTTGGGATGCACAGGTTCACCGCCAGTTCTGGGCATCGTTGGGGATCCAGGCTCCACACCCTCCATTGCCATCTCCAGTGTGCTGAGCCTGTTCCATGTTCCCATGGTACAGTATAATGGTCCACAACCCAGCTGTGCTTTTCGTTCCCTGAGTCTCAGCTAAAGGGACCATTAATGGCATGATCACATCATTTTTCAAAATACAAATACAGAAATAACTGGTATATGGCACTGTTATAACTGCATATTTATTATATATTGCATTATTAACTTACAGCAACATAAAATAAATAGAATTCTTTACAAGAAACAAACACAGTTACTTCCTGAATGAACTCGAGATCAACTGAAAGACTTTTATACCTTATTTAATCTTAAAGAGCATGAAAACCCTAGGGGATAGGCAATCATTGTACGATAGAGAATTAACTCAAAGATAGCAAAACTTATTTATTTTTTACAAAAGTCGATTGCAGATTGGTGCAAATTAAACTTATTGATCTCCTCCGGCGTAGTATGCCGACCACGGTGCGAGCGCACCTGAAGATTGCATGACATCAGCGCTAGAACACAAACAGGCAAGGTAAACATGGCGTCATACAGTTTCCATGAATCTAGTGGGAATTCTGGACCGGTGAGAGTTTTCACGACTGGAGCGATGAGGAATCAGGAGACAGAGAATTAGTTCTTACTTTGGCAGATACAGTGGAATGCAACAGTCCTCAACCCTACCTGTATGGGCCACCAGCAAGGCAAATGATGGAGGACCAAGCAAGACATGGAGCTGATGCCGTTCCTTACGATGCCTTATCATTACAAGATTGCGTTGGCAATACGACTTGGTATGTTACTTTTCTATAGTTTGAATTATGGTAATGTTTATTTGAAAACAATATTAAAGTAATCAAGTGTATAAGGAATGACTTGACGCAGTTTAAGATCCCCGATCTCCGCAAACATATTGGACTATTATCTAGCTGCAGTGGTGTGCCATCAGTTATCAGGAAGGCCTTCAGTAACATCACCCTTTCCTGCATAAATTGTTTTAAAGTGATTTCGATCAAGTTTGCCTGATTAACAATCAAACAATTTCTTAACTGAACAACCACCGCTAATGCATGACTCGTAATGATTAAGAAATGCTAATGACAAAGCGATTGCCTGTTGGCTATGTTGATATAATTGTTATGGCTCCCTAAGGATGACAATCTGAAAAAAATCCGAAACTTTAGCTGACTTTGCAGTAGTGGTGGGCGATATGACGATATTAAATCGTGAAGGATTACAACGTGAAGACGATCTGTCAAAGTGCAGAGATCGTAGGATCGTCTCTAGGGCACACTATCGCTCTGGGGCACACCGACGCACACGACGTCAACCTGACTGTCATAGCGAATTACGGGCAGTGACGCGCTTTCTTACCCCCCCCTTGTTTGTGTGTGTAGCGGTAGTCGCATAAAGAGCGATGGCTGAAAGCCAAGAGGAGTTAGTCCCTAAAAAAAATTCCACTTCCATCATATGGAATTGGTTTGGATTTTTCCGCAAGCGATACAGCACAAGAAAATGTAGTTTGCAAAGTTTGCACGGAAATGGTTCGAACGTCAGGTGGCAACACGACAAACCTGTTTAATCACCTGAAGAGACAACACCCGAAACAATATGCAGAGAGCCAAGCAGCGAGGGGCCCGGTGGCACCGCAGCCAGCGGCAGCAACTACCGTAAGACAAAAGCAAACAACACTGGCACAGGCATTTGATAAAGGCACCCCGTATGACAAGACAAGCAAGCGGTGGAAAGATGTAACTGAAGCCGTTACGTTTTATCTGGCCAAAGATATGGTACCGTTCAAGACGGTAGAGAACGAGAGGTTCAAATGCCTGCTTAAAGTAGCCGACCCACGGTAAGAGCTGCCCAGCAGAAAGTACTTTTCCAGCACTGCCTTGCCACGTCTTTACTCTGAATGCCGACAGAAGATTGAACGCAAAGTTCAGAAGGTCCAGTTTTTCGCAACAACGAGTGATATGTGGTCCAGCCGTATTTGAGCCTGACCATTCATTATATTGATGACTGGAAGCTCTGCAGTGCGACTCTACAGACAACATACTTTCCAGAAGATCACACGGGGGAGCTCATAGCGCAGGGGCTGAGAGACGCTCTTCAATGCTGGGGACTCAAAGAGAATAACATGACCTGCATGACCACAGACAGTGGGACTAACATGGTGAAGGCCCTGGAACTAAACAACTGGACTCGTCTGCCCTGCTTTCGGCATAGACTGCACCTTGCCATTGGTGAGTGAATTTCAAATAAAAAAATTCAAAGATGGGGCTTGATGCTTAACCTGTTACCCAGCAGACGACCCGGTACCGACCCAAAGGGCCTCGCACGATAATTGAAATGAACGGTAAACGAATTGGAACGCAACCCATCATTAAATAACATAGTAACAGCGTATATCGTTAGAAAGCTGAGAGTCTTGGGAATCCTTATAAACATAGGTTACAGTGAAATAACATATTTTGTTCGCTAAAACTGTCAAATTACGTCACTGCGTCATGTTTCAAAACACCTCCGAAACTCTCCTTTAAATCGCGTCATCTTACCTTGAGACCGGTGTTTACATCTGAAGCCTGTATCCGACCCTGGCATGCTTGGTCTTTAAATGTCCGTAAGAACCCAACAAATACGAATATCCACCGTGTTTTGCTGATATTACGATTGGTAGATGCATTATCCAACTCAAACAAAACAGTTTCGTCATAAAAAAGACAAACGCGAACTTTTCTCCGATAAAAAATGAGACATTTTGAATAGTTCTGCGTTATTTTCAGCGGAATGACACAGCTAGCTGTGCCTGTTAGACTCTCACGATTACCGAGACACCATATGCAAGTCTGTAGCAGCTATCGGTGTCGAGTTACAAGTCTTGAAAGCGAGTGAGGCTTGCACGAATGAAATCGCACTAACTTGCTTTGATTGACGGTTGTTCTGTCATATCACAAGCTACAAAGATGGGCACAAGATGTCCTTGTAGCCAATGAGGAGACCTTTCCAACGACGTATAGCACTTCCCCTCACTGTCACGGGAAACCTGGGAGAATGAGTGCGCTTCTCTCGCTGCAAGCTCGTGCGTAAAATAGCTGTACTATAGCCGTCTTGCGCCTCCCCAAAACTTTCGTATTTTCGTCAAAAATGCCCAAACGGCAAGGAAAAACAAACCTCGCGAAGGAAGAAGGGGCAAAGAAAGAGTAAAAGAGAGAAAGTTATATTGAGGAAAAAATAAAATAAATCGAAATAAGTGAAGTCTCTGAGTGTTTCATCGATTTCCTGCAAGGGAAGAACCCCGATCTTGAATGGTGCGTAGCCTAATCATTATGTCTATATAAACAAAACAATACTTTGCTTATTTTTATCCTAACATAATTACAATACATAATGAGGATTTTCCAATGATGTGTAGTATGTATGTGTGTGTAGGACGTGAATTGGATTGCCTTGGGAAGCCCTTACGAAAATGAACTGAAGAGTTACTGTAGTATACTTAAACAAATCTGGATCAGATAAAAAAAAAAAAAAGACAGAAAAAGCAATAGGTTAAAACAATCACCTTATTAATGATGATTTGCTGCATAACTTAAGATTAAACTAGGGACACAGAACAAAGTAATTTATTACATTACATTACAACTTTCTGTTATTACTGTTGCAAGAGTGCACTTTATAAGAATGTTGTTGTTGTTTACCTTAAACTTTATCTTATTTGCACATGCAGGCAAAACTGTGACTATTTAAAATAAAACCTGGTAAGAAAGGTAAGAAAGTTGTCTGTTTTTCTTTTTTGAACTTAAGATCGTGATAAAATCGAAATCGTGATTTTATTTTTAAAAAATCATGATATGATATTTTTGCCATATCGCCCACCCCTACTTTGCAGCAATTATATTTGCCATCACTCAGCTGTGCATCGTACCTAACAATGCCATTTAGCTGTCACTTCATTCAGACTGTAGAACAGATTCTCATGGCTTATTGCTCAGTGAGCCTCACAAACTAATTTACGCAAATATGCGCTGTTTCGACAGCTATACGAGTGCAGAATTAATAACGACATATTGATATTTTTCGTTGTCACTGATGTGCAGAAGAAAACGCTGTATAATTTGTTAGTGCAATTTATAACGAGGCTTCCAAAAATAAATGACTCTCGTCAATTCTGCCAATTAGTCTGAGCAGCTGTTGCCAATTGGGAGAGGTAAAATGCGAGAGGGGTAGGTTGGAAATTTGTGAATGCTTTGTCCGGATTTATCAGAATGTCTACAGAATTTGACAACACAATACTGAACCATTGTTCAAAAAGCTAGATAAACGATCAAAACAACCCACGTCAATGGCTGAATGCGAAGTATGGCTGTTCATGTGTGCCTGGTGCAGACTGCAAGTTAGTTTGTGTTCTAGATCTGAAGTCTGATGCCTCTAACAAGAGTGCCGTCCTATTTTTAGCCAGACAGGCAGACAGCATGAAATGGTGACTTTCTGGTGACACGGCAACAACCGACCACCGGGTGGAACAGCTGTCTCCAAAATGGTTTTGGGTGCTCAAACCGAACACAAAAGCAGAGCAAAAGTGAAGGAAGGGTTTTCATACTCTTTAATGCCATCTAGGGTAAAATACCTTCGCACGCGACTCCTGTCTGGCATGCTTTCCAGTCCCTGTTTACAGCCTTGCATACCATACCAATGCCAGTGCTTTTATTAGGGTCCGAGCCCCTAGGCCTGCAAGGCCTGGGCACAGGACCCTATTGCTATTATAGTGTTTCTTATTTTTCTTTCTTCTGCTTACGCCTGTTTCGACCTAAATTTCACACCCCTAAACATGTTGAAAAGCTCACCAAATTTGGCAAGCACCTCATGTCTGGCGGAAAATGTCATAACATGTAATAATTATCCCCTAAAGTGCCAAAATGGCTCTCTAGCGCCACCAAGAAACATAAAAACGGCATTTAGAAGGCCACCATGGCCAGTAGGAAAGTTATAATGAGATGAAACCAAAACTACATTGTTCAGCTCATCAAGACCTAAAAAAACTAAAAATCTGACAGGAAGTTGGCAATTAATATATCAAAATTGCAATTCGCCCCTAAATTTGGCCTCAATTTGCCCTTGAACAAACACAGGCTCCGTTAAGGGCATTCATCGTATCAACCCCAAATGCTAATAGATCACGAAGCACACTCTGCTGATGAGAACTACAGCACAACTTTGTCAAAAGTCGAACGGTTTGGATTTCATGAGGTGTCAAATTTGGAGTCACCAGTCACATTGACTGCCTTTTCCTCTGCGTACGCGGTTTCCAACCTCAATTTGACCCCTTGAACATGCTCAAAAACTAACCTAATTTTGTAATTATTCCAGAGCAGGATAAAAAAAGAAACTCTCAACAAAAACAGCTGCAATGTGTTCTCTAGCACCACCTAAATACACTCAAATGGGCCTGTCGCAATCACCACGGCCTGACGCAATGTCATAAAATTCTAGAAAAATTCAGACACCATTCCTGTACCATGCTCTCACTTCTCACTTGTTTTTAGTGAAAATCGATATTAGAATTTTTTAAATAAAACATTTTATGTGCATTGTACACTGTACAGTAATCTTTACTTTCTTGCTGTGGACACACCGTTTATCATATCAAAATGTCCTTTGGTATACTTCATAGGCTCCATATATACCATGCTTGGCAATACAGAAAGTATTTGCCAAGCCTGGTACCATTTGAATGAATATTTGCTGAGACATTGGCATGTTTTAAATTTTCATATTTTGAAAAACATAGAGTGACAGACTTCTGAATTGACCATAGGTTGCGATGTATGAAAGTTTCGTCTGTGTTTAGTGGACATCCTCCTAAAATTTCAGCTGTGTAGGACGTACATAGAAGAACCAGTTATTCATTTGTTTTCCTTTCTTTTCCTTTTGAGTGTTTTTGTTTGTGTTACACATTCTGACCACCAGGTGGTAGCAGGATCACATGAGTCATCTCCCTTCCACTAAGTTCATGGGGGAAGATTCCACAATGCTCAACAGTGATAAAATCTGCAAAAGAAAGTTTGACCAGGTTGCATGGGTCATAACTCCCATTTACAAAGGGAAAATCATTTTCAGTAAAGGTGTTTGCACTGAACTCAGGTTGTAATATTTTACTCGGTCTCGCACTGTCCAATGGTTGAGAATGCTCATCGGCGCCCGACCACATCTCTCCCCCGCCCTGACGTGCACAGGGAGGCGAAGTCCCGCCCAACGGTGCTTGCAGCTTTAATTTAAGTTGCTTCAGTAACACAGCCACCATCATGCTGTACGGCACTCAAGAATATGAATGTTTTCAAATTTTTGTTTTCGTCTTAATTTGGAACCACGATATTCAATCATACCCATAAATATTTGGACATCAACAAACAAAGTTATTCAGCTGTCAACCTAAGCATATTGGACTTGAAAGCATATTATGAATATTATCACAAATTGCACATTAAATTGTGGCCATTACATTCAACTTTGTTGAACAGAGCTTGAGGGGACTGAATGTAATTGGTTGCTCAGCTCTCCGAAAGCAGATAAAAAGTTTTCAGTTGATTTCAAGTGTGGCATTTGCCTTTGAAACCTGTTGCTTGAATGTCCAATGAGCTGTCATTGCGAGTAATCCAAGTCATCATTTGGCTGAAAAATCAAAACAAACATATCATTATGCAGCAGAAACATTATATTTTGTTTAATCTCTGCTAAGTGTAGCTTGAATTATACAGCATTAAATTGGGTAACCCATGAATAGCCAAATTTGGCTTCTGTGCAAAGGGGCTAAAGAGAATTTGACAAAACCAGGGTGTAACAATCATGGGTCCTCTTAAGCCAAAACTCCAGAGCCAATACAGTATCAATTCCATTAGCGATAGATTTTGGTCAGCAATCTAACTTCAAGAAATCCGAAAGACTTATGCTGCACTAGCCCTTTATCAGTTGGTCGTAGTCAGGTTTGTCTCCCCTGAGTATTTAGACGAAATTTTAACAAATGTGGGAACTTGTTTGCAATCTTCCCCGAATGGATTGCCTCTCTTTGCTTAAAGCCAAATCATGTCTTTGATCCAGGCGGCATCAAAACCTCTATGGATGGTGATGCCAAGAAATCATCCATTGCTATTGATCTGTCAATATAAATCTAGGAAAATTCAAAAAAACTATTTCACAATTTGAAATTTTAGATTTTCAATAAATGACTCGCACAATGGTCTATCCTGGACGTGCCCTCAATTTTTTATGGCCCCAATTTGTTATGACATATTGGACAGCAAGGAACGACAGAAAAAAATATAAAACTAAAACAGATTTAATTAAAACAAAGTCTGACCAAGATTGAAATAATTAAGAAAATGAGATATTTACAGTCCCTTGAGATGGAGTTGCTATCTTGCGATGCCCTGGGACAAGCAAATGCTCCAACACAGGCAAAAGAGCTTCACAGGTCCTGAAAAGAGTGACAGGTCTGGTCAAATGTATCCTTCCACAATTTCTCCTTGCAATTTGTCCTACTACTTTACTCTCACAATTTTTCTCCTTATATACTCTTTTCCAGCCCCCTCCCACCTATAAGACTTTTTTCAATTCTCTGGGACTTTCCCCTCTGAGGCATGCCTAGGACATGCCCAAAACCTAGTTCCAGACTGGCTTAACAACAACAACAAAAAAAAAAATGTCAATACTGCCATCTAGTGGCTCCCCCCCGACATAAATAATGTTATTATTTCAGCAAAAGGAACTGCCTCTTTCATTCTTGGAACAATACAAGTTAATTACTTTCTTATGGTCTTGTTAACAAGTTTTTCTGTAAAATACTGTAGTGGAATCGAACACCACAAATTTTTTTTGGTCTAACAGACGACCTGACGTCTGGACAAAACATTGATAAAATAACCGTTTTTGGCTGCGCAATAAAATATGACGCTTAAAGACAACATTTATGACATTGACATCATGTTTATGACATGTTCATGACTGTTTTATGTCACTCTTATGACGATACCTTCAAGTAAAGTGTTACCATAAATTGTTATGAATGTAGTTGTTCAAATATTTGAAGCTAGTAAAATGAGCTGGTTATAACCATTGTAGTCTAGCAATACCCAACTCACCGCTTTTTATCCTGTACTGATCTGGCATATTAAAAATAAACTAGTTAGTGTCACTGAACAAAATCCGATGAATATAAAGCAAAAATAACCGAGATTGCATAATCTTATTCTCGATAATTTGAATGCTCTGTACACCTACCGATTATTTTTATCTCGCCTAGCGACTGAACATTACAAACAAATCGGTGTTCATGAATTTTTTCGCACTTCGTTGTCGGCTGTTAATATAGGTTGATTATGGTGCTTTTTTTCTGCATCATAGAAACATAATTTTAAGTAGACGGCTCAACTCAGGCAGAAGGGTGTGATACAGCCTCATAATTTTATACTTAAAAAGAGGTTTTGCATTATTAAATCTTTGTGTCCTTCATTTGAAAATGCGGTGGCCATTTCCAAACCTGACAATCATTTTTAATGTTTCCAGCTTGGCTAGACAAAAATCATCTGTCCAGAGCATTCATATTTTCTAGAATAAACTGACGCAATTTTGGTTATTTTTACTTCGAAGCGCAAGGCCAGTGAAGCGAGAAAATTTTCACTGTCTCGAGACACTCCCGAGGTCCGGCACAAGGTCACTGATTGGCTGTACTCAAGTAAGTTTCTGTCGGTGTCCGGAAGTGTCTTGGGGAAAAAAATTTTGTGCGCGGCTGGATTGAATGAATAAATAAATACGGTAAATGAAACTGCTAGCATAACATGGACAACTTTTTGCCGGAGCTCCCATGTAAACGCAAAGCAGAGGATGAAGCACCGCCAAATGTGCTTCTAAAGCAATTTCCTTCCAAGGCAAAGACAAGGAAATATGACGACACATATCTTGCCTTTGGCTTCACCTGTACAACAGTGGGCAATAAGGAGAGATGCAGTGTGTTGTCTTTCTTCAACAAACCTTTAGGTTTTGGTATTTTTTCCTCTCAAGGAGTTGGTCATGTTTTAAAACCCATTTTTGCAGCGAGGCAGTTTTTTCAAAAATGCATAAATAGCAATGTTGTTGAATATTAAAAAAAAATAAACCTGTTACACTTAAAATAATTACACCTTAAGGGTGTAATGTTATTTTGTTATTTATTTCTCATTCTAAAAGTAGTTGTAGTTTATTACAACCAGAAGTTTATGGCAGTTTACATTTATTTTTTCAAAAAAGGTTGTGGTTTATATTAATTACAATGTGTGAAATAAACTACAATGGACTCTGCAAACAAAATATGTGTATGTATGTCCTGTTTTTCTTTTTTTTGGGGGGGGGGCAAAAAAATTTATTTTGTACTGTTATGGCCCCAATTTCTTATTACAATCTACAACACAACAGCAACAGCAAGGGATGACAGACACAGTTTTAAAAACTTAAACACATTTAATTAAACACAACAACTAACTAAACTGACCAAGATTGAATAGGAAAAAAAAGAAATATTTACAGTCCCTTTTTGTGGGGTGGCTTGGTGATGTCCTGGATAATGAAAATGCTCAAACACAGGCAAAGAAATCCACAAAAGAAACGTCACAGGTCTTGAACAGAATGGCAGGTCTGGTCATCTTCTTGCAATTTCTCCTACTACTTTACTGTCTCAATTCTTTTCCTTATATACTCTTTTGCAGACCCCACCCACATTTAGACCTCTTTTTTTTTTAACTTTCTGAGACTTGCCCCAGACATGTCCAGGTCATGTCTAAACATGACTGATGAGCTTAACAAAAAAAAGGTAAATACTGCCGTCTAGTGGCCTATATTCGCATTACACCTCCATTCCAAAAGGGAAAAATTTTGACTCATAAAGGCAAAATTTTTCTTTTCAATACAAAATGGTTAAGTGAACACTTGTCTATATATACATATCATACAATATTCAAACACATGATATATATATATACACATTCAAACACGGGATAAGCAATCAGCAATTACATTGTCTGTACCCTTCACATGCTTAATTTCCAAGTCAAACTCCTGTAAAATCAAACTCCAATTCAACAATCTCCGATTCTTGTTTTTCATCTTACTCAAAAACATTAACGGATTGTGGTCAGTGTACACAATCATTGGCTTTTGTCCTGTACAAACATAAACCTCAAAGTGTTGTAAAGAAAGGACCAGAGCCAACAGTTCCTTCTCTATTGTGGAATAGTTCCTTTGGTGGCGATTGAACTTCCTGGAGAAGTATGCCACGGGATGCTCAATGTCATCAGAGTCACTTCTCTGTAGGAGCACAGATCCACAAGCTTGGTCGCTAGCATCGACCGCGATGGAGAACGGTTTGTTGAAGTCAGGAGATTTGAGCACGGGGAAGTGACACAGCAGAGACTTCAGGTGATTGAAGGCTCTCTGGCATGCATCATCCCAGGTGAACTTTACGCCTTTCTTCAGTTGGTTAGTTAGACTGAGAGCAATCTCAGCAAAGTTCTTGCAGAACTTGCGGTAGTACCCGATCATTCCAAGGAAGCGGCGCAAAGCTTTTTTGTTGTCAGGAACTGGAAAGTCCATGATGGCTTGGACTTTAGCATTTATGGGTGCCACCTTACCCTGGCCTATGACGTAGCCAAGATAGGTGACAGTAGCACAACCAAAGTCACTCTTGCTCAGGTTAACAGTCAGGTTAGCCTGGGTCAGGCGCTGGAACAACGTCTCTACATCTTTTAGATGTTCTTCCCAGGAGTCACTCCATGTGATCAGGTCATCGATGTACGCACCCGTGTGTGGCAATCCGGCGATTGTAGACTGTATCATCCTTTGGAACGTGGCTGGGGCATTTTTCATGCCAAAGGGTAGGACTTCATACCGGTACAATCCAGATGGTGTGGCAAAAGCACAGATGCTCTTGGCCCTCTCAGTTAAAGGCACACACCAATAACCCTTCAATAAATCAATCTTGGTCAGAAACTTTGCTTGCCCTACACTATCAATACAATCATCAATCCTAGGTATTGTAAACACATCAGTTCTAGTTACAGCATTGACTTTGCGATAATCTGTACAGAATCTAGTACTTCCATCAGGTTTTGGAACTAGCACACAGGGTGAACTCCATTCAGAGTTGGAGGGTCTGATAATATCATGTTTTAACATGTACTCAACCTCTTTCTCAGCAATCTTTCTCTTTTCAGGATTCATCCGGTATGGATGCTGTTTTATTGGTTTGGCATCACCAACATCTACATCATGAGAGGCTATAGTAACTCTCTTTGGAACATCAGGAAACAAATCCTCATATTTCTTGATCAACCTTTCAAACTGATCTCTCTGTGAGGGTTCTAAGTGCTGGAGTTTAACATCAAGATTTTACAACACTTCAGTGTTTGACAATTTACATGAAAGAACTGCAGCTTTAATTCTTGGTTCATCATCTTGAAACTCCCCCTCATCTTCACACGTTTTGACCATGGGAGAATCTGAAGTGACAGATGCAACCCTAGCATTTCTGTCATGATAAGGCTTCAGCATGTTAATGTGACACAATTGTTTTGGTTTTCTCCTATCTGGAGTCTTCACAATGTAATTGAGATCATTGAGTTTTGTCAGAATTTCATAAGGACCATGAAATCTAGCCTGCAATGGATTGGACTGCAAGGGAAACAGCACAAGGACCTTGTCTCCTGGTTTAAACTCACGGCTTCTAGCCTTATGATCATACTAAGTTTTCATTTTTCCCTGACTTGATTTCAAGTTCTCTTTGGCAAGGTCACAAGCTGCACGCAATCTTTCCTTGAACTTGCTAACATAGTCTAACAGACTGATGTACGGCTCTTCCTCTTGCCATTGTTCACTCAATAATAGCAAAGGTCCTCTCACTTCATGACCAAACACTAGCTCAAATGGACTGAATCCAGTAGACTCCTGCACCTCTTCTCAAGCTGCAAACAACAGCAAATGAACCCCTTCATCCCAGTCTTTCTCATGGTCATAACAGTAAGTCCTCATCATTGTCTTGAGAGTGGAATGAAACCGCTCTAAGGTACCCTGACTTTCTGGATGATAGGCACTAGAAAGAATCTGCTTTGCACCTAGTTCATACACAACCTGCTGAAACAATCCTGAAGTGAAATTGCTACCCTGGTCTGACTGAATTTCCCTGGGAAGGCCAAACAACGTGAAGAACTTTATCAAAGCCTTCGAGATTGCAGTTGCCTTGATGTTACGTAGAGGTATGGCTTCGGGGAATCTGGTAGATGCACACATGATTGTCAACAAGTACTGATTTCCAGATCTAGTCTTGGGTAATGGACCAACGCAATCAACAATGACCCAAGAGAATGGCTCCCCAAATGCTGGGATAGGCTGCAATGGAGCTACAGGTGGGTCTAACTGGTGTTTTCCAACTACCTGACAAGTGTGACAGGTTTTGCAAAAGTTGGAAACGTCTTTCCGAAGCCCAGGCCAAAAGAAGTGTTTCATGATCTTATCAACAGTCTTGTTAACACCAAGATGACCTCCTAAAGGTAAACTATGAGCTATTGTTAAGATCTCATTCCTATAGACCTTTGGAACAACAATTTGCCTGACCACTGCCCAATCTGCATTGGCAGGGATATCAGGAGGGCGCCACTTCCGCATCAACACACCATCCTGGAGATAATACCCAACTGGAACTGCGTCTATTTCTTTATCAGGAAGGGCTCTCCTCTTTAGTACACAAATTTCAGGATCATTAGTTTGCTCCTCAATCAACCGCTTTCTGGACAGAGACAAGTCTCCAGACACATCAGAATCACCAGACCCATCCGGCTGGCTGAATAGAGAACTGATAAAAGTATCTGATAAGTCCTCAAACGGAGAAACCATAGTAGGCCAATCAGAGTCATGAGGCGAACCACCTGAGTCCTGACTATTCAATGTACTGGACGGCACCACATCATCTTCTTCTTTAGCCTTCTTGGCCATAGCACGAGTCACTGCGCAAGAAGGATACAGACATGGGTCCTCATCCCCATCTTCAGTGCTCGGCTGTGAAGTAAGATGTACAGGGGGAACTACTTTGCCCCCAGCCAGGTCATTGCCTAGCAACAGAGAAACACCCTTTATAGGTAGACTTGACATAAGTCCCACCTTTACCTGTCCTGTAACTAAATCTGACTTCAAGAATATAGAGCGCAGGGGTAGAGATACAGCCCTCCCTTCAATACCTTGTACAAGTATGAAATCCCCTGAAGCGGTCTCATCACGTAACTCCAAGGAGTCCATCAACAAAAGTGACTGAGAAGCTCCGGTATCCCTGAGGATATATATGGGGACAGGAGTAGTATGCTCATTCAGAGCCACAAATCCCTCTGACACAAATGGAAGAAATTCCTCCCTCACGAAGTCAGCTGTATCAGGCTTTTTAGCCCCACAAGAAGCAGGCAATTTAGCAGATTGGTTATCTACTACAGGGGTTTCTAACCTTGTTTTCACAAAGTCATTTGGTTTGGTATCCTTTTCTTTTTCTTTCTTAGCTTTTAGGAACCAACAGTTAGTTGTAACATGACCAGATTTCTTGCAATAACTGCAAACTAGACCACATTTGTCACTGTCAGCTTTCACACCTTGATCAGACCTGTTACTGGATTTCTGAGCACCATCACCAGATTTGTCTTTGTCTTTGGGTGAGGAATCTTGGGTATCACCATAACCCTTTTTCTGAAATTGGGACCATCTATTATTACTGCTAGACTGAAATTTGGACTTATGTGTGAGAACATATTCATCTGCAAATTTGGCAGCTGATTGCAAATTCAGTGCTTGCTTCTCATTAAGGTAGGTCTTAACATCATCTTTAACACAGTTCTTGAATTCTTCAACTAACATCATCTCTTTTAGTGAGTTGAAATCATCCTTGACCTCCATAGAAGTACACCAGCGCTCAAAGCAAACCTTCTTCTCATAAGCAAATTCCATATAAGTCTGATTTTCAGATTTCTTCAAACCTCTGAATTTCTGTCGGTAAGCCTCTGGAACCAACTCATAAGCTCTCAAAATAACCTTTTTGACAATCTCATAATCAGAGGAATCATCTGCAGACAAAGCCGAATAGGCTTGTTGAGCTTTACCCTTGAGGACAGTTTGCAACATCAGAGGCCAGTGTTCCTTTGGCCACTGGCAACTCTTTGCTACCTTTTCAAAACACTGGAAATAGTTGTCAACATCCTTTTTTCCGAAAATGGAGGCACCAGTTTTACCTCCTGGCTAGCCCGAAATTTATTTTCAGATTGAATTTTTATTTTTAGTTGCTCCATTTGGAGTCTTTCTTCTCTATCGAATTTCTCTAATTCAAAATCTCTCTGTCTTGCAAATTTTTCTAACTCAAATTCTCTTTGTTTTTCTTTTTCTTCCCTCTCAAATTCTCTTTGTTTCTATTTTCCCCCCTTTCTTTTTCTCTTTCCTCCCTTTCTTTTTTCTCTTCTCTTGCTAATTTTTCCAACTAAAACTGCCTTTGTTTTTCTTTTTCTTCCCTTTCAATCTCTATCATTTTTAATTTAAGTTCCATTTCTACATTTGGGTTTTCCACTGGAAACTGTTCCAGATCTCCTGGTGCAAACACATTTTCATCAATGTAATATTCAACTATCTCTCTAGCCAGTCTTGCTTTTCGCATGGCTGGTTTTACCTCTGTCAGCTCTAAATGTCTGCAAATTTCTCGCAGTTCTGTCTTTTTAAAAGACTTCAAAACCCCTACGGTTGGTGATGCCAAGAAATCATCCATTGCTGTTGTCAATATATATGTATTCAATTAAAAAAAATCAATTTTTCAATTTGAAATGTTAGATTTTTAATAAATGACTCACAAAATGGTCTATCCCGGACCTTGAGCCCCCAATTTGTTATGGCCCCAATTTCTTATTACAATCTACAACACAACAGCAACAGCAAGGGATGACAGACACAGTTTTAAAAACTTAAACACATTTAATTAAACACAACAACTAACTAAACTGACCAAGAATGAATAGGAAAAAAAAGAAATATTTACAGTCCCTTTTTGTGGGGTGGCTTGGTGATGTCCTGGATAATGAAAATGCTCAAACACAGGCAAAGAAATCCACAAAAGAAACGTCACAGGTCTTGAACAGAATGGCAGGTCTGGTCATCTTCTTCGCAATATTCGCATTACAGTACCAAAGGGAGGCCCAGCAGAGAAAGTTTGGGAACCACTGCTCTGTAGTAAAAATTTGAGCATCTTAGTTCATACAATAAGGGGGCAAGAGCTGTTTAAAGTTTTGGAGAAAAAGCCACCTGGTGGCCAAACCAAGAATCAAAGCACAACCAAAATCGAAATTGGGCTAGATCTTGTGCCCATATACATGCACATAAAATAGGAAAAGGATCTGTTGAGAACTGAGGAAGCTATGGCATGGAAACAAAGCTGGCACATTTTATGACCTTTGACCTATATCACCTTTAAAAATAGGTCAAATCAAAAACCCATCACACTTACGATGAACCCTTGTCAGATGCTCAAATTTTTACGGTGGGGTGTTTTAAGTTCATAGAATACGGTGTTATGGCCCCAATTTGTTATTACATTTATAACACAACAGCAACAGCAAGGGATGACAGACACAGTTTTAAAAACTTAAACACATTTAATTAACAAACACCATAACAACTAACTAACCTAAAGACCAAGATTGAATTATGTACAAAACATAAATATTTACAATCCCTTTTCGTGGGGGGTGGCTTGGTGATGTCCTGGATGATGAAAATGCTCAAACACAGGCAAAGAAATCCACAAAAGAAACGTCACAGGTCTTGAACAGAACGGCAGGTCTGGTCATCTTCTTGCAATTTCTCCTACTACTTTACTGTCTCAATTCTTTTCCTTATATACTCTTTTGCAGACCCCACCCACATTTAGACCTCTTTTTTTTTAATTTTCTGAGACTTGCCCCAGACATGTCCAGGACATGTCTAAACATGACTCCAGTCTGAGCTTAACAAAAAAAAGGTAAATACTGCCATCTAGTGGCCTATATTCACATTACACCTCCATTCCAAAAGGGAAAAATTTTGACTCATAAAGGCAAAATTTTTCTTTTCAATACAAAATGGTTAAGTGAACACTTGTCTATATATACATATCATACAATATTCAAACGCATAATATATATATACACATTCAAACATGGGATAAGCAATCAGCAATTACATTGTCTGTACCCTTCACATGCTTAATTTCCAAGTCAAACTCCTGTAAAATCAAACTCCAATTCAACAATCTCCGATTCTTGTTTTTCATCTTACTCAAAAACATGAACGGATTGTGGTCAGTGTACACAATCATTGGCTTTTGTCCTGTACAAACATAAACCTCAAAGTGTTGTAAAGAAAGGACCAGAGCCAACAGTTCCTTCTCTATTGTGGAATAGTTCCTTTGGTGGCGATTGAACTTCCTGGAGAAGTATGCCATGGGATGCTCAATGTCATCAGAGTCACTTCTCTGTAGGAGTACAGATCCACAAGCTTGGTCGCTAGCATCGACCGCGATGGAGAACGGTTTGTTGAAGTCAGGAGATTTGAGCACGGGGAAGTGACACAGCAGAGACTTTAGGCGATCGAAGGCTCTCTGGCATGCATCATTCCAAGTGAACTTTACGCCTTTCTTCAGTTGGTTAGTTAGACTGAGAGCAATCTCAGCAAAGTTCTTGCAGAACTTGCGGTAGTACCCGATCATTCCAAGGAAGCGGCGCAAAGCTTTTTTGTTGTCAGGAACTGGAAAGTCCATGATGGCTTGGACTTTAGCATTTATGGGTGCCACCTTACCCTGGCCTATGACGTAGCCAAGATAGGTGACAGTAGCACAACCAAAGTCACTCTTGCTCAGGTTAACAGTCAGGTTAGCCTGGGTCAGGCGCTGGAACAACGTCTCTACATCTTTTAGATGTTCTTCCCAGGAGTCACTCCATGTGATCAGGTCATCGATGTACGCACCCGTGTGTGGCAATCCGGCGATTGTAGACTGTATCATCCTTTGGAACGTGGCTGGGGTATTTTTCATGCCAAAGGGTAGGACTTCATACCGGTACAATCCAGATGGTGTGGCAAAAGCAGAGATGCTCTTGGCCCTCTCAGTTAAAGGCACACACCAATAACCCTTCAATAAATCAATCTTGGTCAGAAACTTTGCTTGCCCTACACTATCAATACAATCATCAATCCTAGGTATTGGAAACACATCAGTTCTAGTTACAGCATTGACTTTGCGATAATCTGTACAGAATCTAGTACTTCCATCAGGTTTTGGAACTAGCACACAGGGTGAACTCCAATCGGAGCTGGAGGGTCTGATAATAACATGTTTTAACATGTACTCAACCTCTTTCTCAGCAATCTTTCTCTTTTCAGGATTCATCCGGTATGGATGCTGTTTTATTGGTTTGGCATCACCAACATCTACATCATGAGAGGCTATAGTAACTCTCTTTGGAACATCAGGAAACAAATCCTCATATTTCTTGATCAACCTTTCAAACTGATCTCTCTGTGAGGGTTCTAAGTGCTGGAGTTTTACATCAAGATTTTGCAACACTTCAGTGTTTGACAATTTAC
Organism: Gymnothorax reevesii; assembly: GCA_029721435.1. Classification (NCBI taxonomy): domain Eukaryota; kingdom Metazoa; phylum Chordata; class Actinopteri; order Anguilliformes; family Muraenidae; genus Gymnothorax; species Gymnothorax reevesii. The sequence continues at coordinate 142,817,909 of CM056574.1, forward strand.
ATGAAAGAACTTCAGCTTTAATTCTTGGTTCATCATCTTGAAACTCCCCCTCATCTTCACACGTTTTGACCATTGGAGAATCTGAAGTGACAGCTGCAACCCGAGCATTTCTGTCATGATAAGGCTTTAGCATGTTAATATGACACAATTGTTTTGGTTTTCTCCTATCTGGAGTCTTCACAATGTAATTGAGATCATTGAGTTTTGTCAGAATTTCATAAGGACCATGAAATCTAGCCTGCAATGGATTGGACTGCAAGGGAAACAACACAAGGACCTTATCTCCTGGTTTAAACTCACGGCTTCTAGCCTTATGATCATACCAAGTTTTCATTTTTCCCTGACTTGATTTCAAGTTCTCTTTGGCAAGGTCACAAGCTGCACGCAATCTTTCCTTGAACTTGCTAACATAGTCTAACAGACTGATGTGCGGCTCTTCCTCTTGCCATTGTTCACTCAATAATAGCAAAGGTCCTCTCACTTCATGACCAAACACTAGCTCAAATGGACTGAATCCAGTAGACTCCTGCACTGCTTCTCTAGCTGCAAACAACAGTAAATGAACACCTTCATCCCAGTCTTTCTCATGGTCATAACAATAAGTCCTCATCATTGTCTTGAGAGTGGAATGAAACCGCTCTAAGGCACCCTGACTCTCTGGATGATAGGCACTAGAAAGAATCTGCTTTGCACCTAGTTCATACACAACCTGCTGAAACAATCCTGAAGTGAAATTGCTACCTTAGTCTGACTGAATTTCCCTGGGAAGGCCAAACATCGTGAAGAACTTTATCAAAGCCTTTGAGATTGCAGCTGCCTTGATGTTACGTAGAGGTATGGCTTCGGGGAATCTGGTAGATGCACACATGATTGTCAACAAGTACTGATTTCCAGATCTAGTCTTGGGTAATGGACCAACGCAATCAACAATGACCCTAGAGAATGGCTCCCCAAATGCTGGGATAGGCTGCAATGGAGCTACAGGTGGGTCTAACTGGTGTTTTCCAACTACCTGACAAGTGTGACAGGTTTTGCAAAAGTTGGAAACGTCTTTCCGAAGCCCAGGTCAAAAGAAGTGTTTCATGATCTTATCAACAGTCTTGTTAACACCAAGATGACCTCCTAAAGGTAAACTATGAGCCATTGTTAAGATCTCATTCCTATAGACCTTTGGAACAACAATTTGCCTGACCACTGCCCAATCTGCATTGGCAGGGATATCAGGAGGGCGCCACTTCCGCATCAACACACCATCCTTGAGATAATACCCAACTGGAACTGCGTCTATTTCTTTATCAGGAAGGGCTCTCCTCTTTAGTACACAAATTTCAGGATCATTAGTTTGCTCCTCAATCAACCGCTTTCTGGACAGAGACAAGTCTCCAGACACATCAGAATCACCAGACCCATCCGGCTGGCTGAATAGAGAACTGATAAAAGTATCTGATAAGTCCTCAAACGGAGAAACCATAGTAGGCCAATCAGAGTCATGAGGCGAACCACCTGAGTCCTGACTATTCAATGTACTGGACGGCACCACATCATCTTCTTCTTTAGCCTTCTTGGCCATAGCACGAGTCACTGCGCAAGAAGGATACAGAGATGGGTCCTCATCCCCATCTTCAGTGCTCGGCTGTGAAGTAAGATGTACAGGGGGAACTACTTTGCCCCCAGCCAGGTCATTGCCTAGCAACAGAGAAACACCCTTTATAGGTAGACTTGACATAAGTCCCTTCTTTACCTGTCCTGTAACTAAATCTGACTTCAAGAATATAGAGCGCAGGGGTACAGATACAGTCCTCCCTTCAATACCTTGTACAAGTATGAAATCCCCTGAAGCGGTCTCATCACGTAACTCCAAAGAGTCCATCAACAAAAGTGACTGAGAAGCTCCGGTATCCCTTAGGATATATATGGGGACAGGAGTAGTATGCTCATTCAGAGCCACAAATCCCTCTGACACAAATGGAAGAAATTCCTCCCTCACGAAGTCAGCTGTATCAGGCTTTTTAGCCCCACAAGAAGCAGGCAATTTAGCAGATTGGTTATCTACTACAGGGGTTTCTAACCTTGTTTTCACAAAGGCATTTGGTTTGGTATGCTTTTCTTTTTCTTTCTTAGCTTTAAGGAACCAACAGTTAGTTGTAACATGACCAGATTTCTTGCAATAACTGCAAACTAGACCACTTTTGTCACTGTCAGCTTTCACACTTTGATCAGACCTGTTACTGGATTTCTGAGCACCATCACCAGCTTTGTCTTTGTCTTTGGGTGAGGAATCTTGGGTATCACCATAACCCTTTTTCTGAAATTGGGACCATCTATTATTACTGCTAGACTGAAATTTGGACTTATGTGTGAGAACATATTCATCTGCAAATTTGGCAGCTGATTGCAAATTTAGTGCTTGCTTCTCATTAAGGTAGGTCTTAACATCATCCTTAACACAGTTCTTGAATTCTTCAACTAACACCATCTCTTCTTCTCATTAGCAAATTCCACATAAGTCTGATTTTCAGATTTCTTCAGACCTCTGAATTTCTGTCGGTAAGCCTCTGGAACCAACTCATAAGCTCTCAAAATAACCTTTTTGACAACCTCATAATCAGAGGAATCATCTGCAGACAAAGCCGAATAGGCTTGTTGAGCTTTACCCTTGAGGACAGTTTGCAACATCAGAGGCCAGTGTTCCTTTGGCCACTGGCAACTCTTTGCTACCTTTTCAAAACACTGGAAATAGTTGTCAACATCCTTTTCCGAAAATGGAGGCACCAGTTTTACCTCCTGACTGGCACAAAATTTATTTTTAGTTTCAATTTTTATTTTTAGTTGCTCCATTTGGAGTCTTTCTTCTCTATCGAATTTCTCTAACTCAAAATCTCTCTGTCTTGCAAATTTTTCTAACTCAAATTCTCTTTGTTTTTCTTTTTCCTCCCTTTCTATTTTCTCTTCTCTTGCTAATTTTTCTAACTCAAACTGCCTTTGTTTTTCGTTTTCTTCCCTTTCTTTCTCTCTTTCTTCCCTCCCAAATTCTTTTTCCTTTTCGCTTTCCTCCCTATCTTTTCCCCTTTCCTCCCTTTCAATCTCTAGCATTTTTAATTTAAGTTCCATTTCTATATTTGGATTTTCCACTGGAAACTGTTCCAGATCTACGGGTGCAAACACATTTTCATCAATGTAATATTCAACTATCTCTCGAGCCAGTCTTGCTTTTCGCATGGCTGGTTTCACCTCTGTCAGCTCTAAATGTCTGCAAATTTCTAGCAGTTCTGTCTTTTTAAAAGACTTCAAAACCCCTACGGTTGGTGATGCCAAGAAATCATCCATTGCTGTTGTCAATATATATGTATTCAATTAAAAAAAATCCATTTTACAATTTGAAATGTTAGATTTTCAATAAATTACTCACAAAATGGTCTATCCCGGACCTTGAGCCCCCAATTTGTTAGGCCCCAATTTGGTATTACATTTATAACACAACAGCAACAGCAAGGGATGACAGACACAGTTTTAAAAACTTAAGCACATTTAATTAACAAACACCATAACAACTAACTAACCTAAAGACCAAGATTGAATTATGTACAAAACATAAATATTTACAATCCCTTTTCGGGGGGGGGGGGGGGGGTGGCTTGGTGATGTCCTGGATGATGAAAATGCTCCAACACAGGCAAAGAAATCCACAAAAGAAACTTCACAGGTCTTGAACAGAATGGCAGGTCTGGTCATCTTCTTGCAATTTCTCCTACTACTTTACTGTCTCAATTCTTTTCCTTATATACTCTTTTGCAGACCCCACCCACATTTAGACCTCTTTTTTTTATTTTCTGAGACTTGCCCCAGACATGTCCAGGACATGTCTAAACATGACTCCAGTCTGAGCTGAACAAAAAAAAGGTAACTACTGCCATCTTATGGCCTATATTCACATTACAAAGGGAACTCTCGCTATTGGAAGTTCTAGAGAGAAGGCCACCTGGTGGCCAAACCACGAATCGCAGCATGACCAAAAGCGAACTAGGGCTAGATCTTGGGCCTTTATATATGCATTTAAAATAGGAAAAAATATCCATTGAGAACTGAGGGCACTGTGGTGCTGAAACAAAACCGGAAAATTTTATGACCTTTGACCTATATAACCTTTAAAATTATGCCAAATCAAAAACCCCGTGAATATATGATGGACCCTTGTCAGAACACCCTACAGTAAAAATTTGAGCATCTTAGCTTGTAAAATAAGGGAGCTAGAGCTGCTCGAAGCTTTGCAGAAAAAGCCGCCTATTGGCCGAACCAAGTATGGCAGCACGCCCAAAATCTAAGTCGCGCTAGATCTTGGGCCCACATACATGCATATGAAATATGAAGCATCCATGGCAAACTGTAAGCTGTATCGCACTGAAACAACAATTGTGGATGCACTAACGCACGCACGCACCTACTTACGCACACATGAACGTACAACAGACCACCACTAATGACTCTAGGCACAGCATAAGCCCCTTGGGCCTGTCGGCCAAGTAGGCTAAAAACAACTGTTTACCATGGTCCCTTAGTATGCAAGAGCGGTGTCACTGAAAGTCATTAGTATGGGCTCCAGAGATCTTGCAAAAGAAGTCTGTGACAAAGGTGGAAAGGTACCTATCAGGTGAGGAATATAAGAAGATTTCTAAGGCTTTGAAGATGCCTTGGAGCACTGTTAAAAACATTATGGTTTTGCCCCACCCGCCTTCGCCGCGTCCGCCGATTTTAGCCATTAGTGCGATAACTCACAGAATACTTTGGCTTCTCATTTTTTGCATATGGGTAGATATGGTAGAGAGGATGAACTGATTTGCTTGTGCTGTGGCGCTGTTCGTTGGTGATCATTCTGCTTGAGCTGAGAGAGGAAGACGAGTGGGATTGAAGCTGAGAATTTAAGTTTGTGTTGACGGGGTTTTCTGAAAATAATTCATGTGTGAACACTCAAACAATTATAGAGATTAGACGATTTGCTCCTGAGGTATAACCTTTGTCGCAGTAGGGACAGGGAGAATCTTCTCCCCGTATTGTTCCCCTTTTTCCCCCTGCAACAACTCGGTGAGTAAACAGCCGAATTAAGTTGCGAATCTGGTCAAAGGCGACAGGGTTTTTTTTGGGGTTTTTGGGGGGTTTCAGTCTGCCAGGAGCAAAGGGGGTTTTGGGGGGTTTCAGTCTCCTGGAAGCAAGGCAAAGCAAAGTAAGGTAAAGTAAAATAAATTTAAACGCTAAACTTAGAGAATAAATTAAATACTAAATAATTGTCGAACTAAGTGAATTGTGCGATATACAAAGTAAAACAGTTTTCAGGGACTGTGGTACTCGCCTGTTTTTTTTTTTTTTTTCTGTTTCTGATTTAGCAAACGAACTCTTGCAAGCTCTCAACGCCAAGAATATAATCAAATTACCTGGATATCTAACTATAGGCCGGCTTGGTTCATACTTGGTTGCTTGCCTTTCAAACAGTCTTCTAGCCAATAATTATTGACGTTCACCGGGGTAATTTAGTCCCCTTCGTTCTCTATCCTGACAGCATTACGCATTGCCAAGCTGAATATTAACGCGGACCAGGGCTTTTGTCTGTCTCGCATTTTATTATCACGAAAGGGCTCTTCTGATTAAACACATTGTAAATACCCTATCTTTGTATTTTCCTCCGGTTGCTGTGCCTTGATCAGCTGATTAAAGTTGAACTGCTAGTTCGGGTACTTAGGACAGCTTGTTGGGGGAAGTACCGTGTTTATTTTGCTCACATAGTAAACGACTTGTTTATTCGGTCCGTTTTAATTAAAGGGAACCAGGGCTTTACTCTTTTTTCGCTTACCCTTGGTTGTATTTGCGGCTAGCTAGCTAGATAAGTACTGTTTGCATTCTTGGCTGGGGATCTGAGATTTAATATTTAGTAAGTAGAGCAGCAGTCACTTGACTCGTCCGGTAGGTTAGGTTGGAATTTTAAAGGTAAGTTTCATACCGGAGTGCTCCGCCTCCTCAAGTCTCTCCTGAGCGTTGGAGCCAGTCTGTTATATCTGGGTTCTCAGCAAAGCCCTGCGATATTTTTAGTTTATTATATTAATAGTACTGGGACTAGATAAACTCAAGCCGGCTTATTGGGAGCGCTTACATATAGAGTTTGCCTCAATTTGGTATTTCATTTCTGTTTACTGAAACTAAGCCCCTGTTTAAAGAGGCTTATAATCAATTTACATAGTTTCCTCAGGGTTTCTATTGTGACTGCTGCTTAGGGCTTGCTAGGATAATAAATAAATTAATAAGTTGTGGTTCCTCAGCTTCTGTCTCGGCATTAGTCATTTTCTTTTATCTAGGGTGAGCAAGGCCATTAGGTAGGGGGTTCAAAATGTGGCCAAAACTATGTGACGGTCGCAGGATGATCGCACTTTTGGAAAGAGATTTCCAGGGTGGGTTTGTCTGCCACCGGTGGCAGCTAATTGAGCATCTGGAGGGCAAGATCCTTGATCTTCAGGGCCAGTTGGCGGCGCGACATAGTTCGAAATCAGTAGAGTTCCTAGAGAAACTAAGCAGCATGTCGTTTAGAGAAATGGTGTGTACTTCAAAGCAGGGTGGTACTGGGATCCCAGAGCAGGCAGGGAGAGAAAGTTGGGTGACTGTAGGTCGACTGCGCAGGAAAGGGCGTGCACGCCGTACAGCGACAGCTTCTCCAGTGGTTGAGGTGTCCAACCGATTCCAGCCCCTGCAGGAACTCGACTTGGCCCCTGACCCTGAGAGTGAGGGGACTAATGAGCAGCAGGGCACCCTGTCGGCCTCTCCCCCTCAGAAAAGAGAGTTATTGATAGTGGGGGACTCAATACTTAGACAAATAGATAGCTTAGTCTGTTCGCGCGACAAGCAGTCTCGTACGGTGTGTTGCCTGCCTGGTGCCCTGGTAGGAGACCTCCTGGAGCGTGCGAACAAGCTCCTGGCCAGAGCGGGGAGGGATACAGTTGTCATGGTCCATGTTGGGACAAATGACATGGGTAGGGGTAGGTTTGAGGTTCTGCAAGGCAAATTTGTGGAATTAGCTGTGAAGCTTAGGAGCAGATCCTCAATGGTAGTGTTCTCCGGGATTCTAGCGGTACCACATGCAAGCAGAATTTTATCTGGAGGTTTAATACGTGGCTACGAACCTGGTGTAGGAAAGAGGGGTATAGGTTTATGGGGCACTGGAACTTTTTCTGGGAGAGGGGTGACCTGTTCAGGCCGGACGGGCTGCACCTGAACCGGAGGGCTACCTTTGCACTGGGCCAGCGTATGTTGAGGGTAGCACTGGATTATTTAAACTAGGGACTTGGGGGGCAGGGAGGTTAGTGAGTGTTACACAAAGGGAAATGCAGACTGCCCCGATGGAAGCTGACGCCGTTACATGCACTATCGATGATTTACTTTTAAAGCAACAAAGCGTAGTGGGGGGCTGAAGGCAGCGGCCACATGGGGAATCAAGGGGGAAGAGCATTAGTAATAACCTGAAATGTTTTTATTTAAATTCAAGAAGCATAAAAAATAAATTTCCAGAACTTGAGGCTGTAATGATTAGTGAGGGCTATTACATAGTTGGGATTACAGAGACATGGCTATGTGAAGAGTTTGGAGATGAATATAACATACAAGGTTACAAGCTCTTTAGGAAGGAAAGATGTAATAGGCGAGGAGGGGGCATAGCACTCTATGTGAACGAAAACATTAATGTACAGGAAATTCCCGAAATTGAACATTCCTTGTCCTGTGAAGATATCTGGGTCAGGCTCATTGGAAAACACGAGACAGGTTTAAACATAGGAGTATGCTATCGACCACCAGCTTTGGACAGTACAATAAATGAAATGCTTTTTAGGAGGATTACGCAAGCTTGTAGAAGTGGTGGGACTATTATTATGGGAGACTTAAATTATCCTGGTATCAATTGGGAAATGGTGAAAGGACAGGGTAGGGGGGAGGAAGAATTTCTAGATGTTATAAATGATAATTTCTTGGTGCAGTTTGTTAATAAACCAACCAGAGAGAAGGCAATTTTAGACTTAGTGCTCTGTAATGACCCTGATAGAATTAGCAATGTTGAGATAGTGGAGCCACTTGGGACAAATGATCAATCTGCTGTTAATTTTGATGTTTCATGGGAAGTTAAGAAGGTGTATTCTAAAACAAAAATGTTTAATTTTAGGCGAGCAAGCTTTGACAGGATTCGCTAATATCTAGGTGAAATAAAATGGGAGACATCCTGGACTGTGAGTCCGTAAATGAGATGTGGGAAAGATTTAAGGGGGTTTTACTTGAAACACAATGCAGATTCATTCCAAAGATGTCCAAAAGTAAGCTGAAAAAGCAGAATCCTGAGTGGATGACCACAAGTATTCGTAGGATTTTGAGGGAAAAGAGGAATCTTTATAAGATGTACATAATAATAACAATGAGAACGCTAAGGCTGAAAACTGTAAAATGCGGGCTGTGGTCCAAAAAGAGCTGAGGAATGCTAGAAGACTGTATGAAAGACAAATTGCAGAGGGGGCAAAATCTAACCCTAAGCGCTTCTTTCAGTACTGTAGCAGAAAAAGGAAAGTTAAAGAGCAGGTTTCAGTGCATAAAGAATAAAAACGGATCGCTGCTATATGATAACAAGCATATCGCGGATGCCTTAAACAGTTACTTTGTTGAGAATTTTACCTCAGAGGGGGTCTTTATTTGGCCAGAGGGTATGACAAATGTTCCAAGATTATTTAGCGGAAATTGAGGTTCGGGATAAAGAAGTATTAGACAAGTTGCATAAACTAAAGGCAGATAAGGCGGCGGGTCCTGATGGCTTATATCCTAGAGTGCTCAGGGAAGTTGGTGAGATCATCTTTAAGCCGCTATCCGCCATCTTCAGACGGTCTTTAGAAACTGGAGAAATACCAAATGATTGGAAACAGGGCAATATAATACCAATATATAAGAAAGGGGACTGTACTGAGCCAGGAAACTACAGGCCAGTCAGTTTAACTTGCATTGCGTGCAAAATATTCGAATCTATCATAAAAGATGAGCTGGACTTATTTCTTGAACGTAACAGTATCTTGAGGGATAGCCAACATGGTTTTCGGAAGGGATGGTCATGCCTAACAAACCTTCTGGAGTTTTTTGAAGAGGCCACCAGGACTTATGACCAGAGCAGGGCTTATGACATCATATACTTGGATTTTCAGAAAGCATTCAATACAGTACCGCATAAGAGACTAATTTTTAAAATGAGCTCCATTGGAGTTACAGGAGGTATTCTGGAGTGGATTCAAAACTGGTTACAGGACAGAACACAAAGAGTGGTGGTCAGTGGTATTTCATCTGAGCTCGGCATGATGGGGAGTGGCGTCCCCCAGGGATCGGTGTTGGGACCCCTGCTGTTCCTCATTTACATTAATGACCTTGATAGGATTATTGAGAGCAGATTTGGTAAATTTGCAGATGATACTAAATCGGGGGGTTTGGCAAATAGTTTAGGGTCCACTAAAGTGATTCAGGATGATTTGGATAGAATCCAGAATTGGGCAGAAATGTGGCAAATGAAATTTAATCTAGCAAAATGTAAAGTTGTACATATAGGTAATAAAAACATTAGACGGGATTACTTCATGGGAGGTTTAAAACTGGAATGTGCTTCACAAGGGAAAGATCTGGGAGTGATTGCTGACCAAACCCTCACAGGTTCTTGCCATTGTGCCGTAGCAGTTAAAAAAGCTAATCGGATGCTGGGATACATTGCCAAAAGTATTGAGTACAAATCTAAAGAGGTGATGCTTTTTTTGTACAACACGTTTGTTGGACCACATCTGGAGTATTGTGTACAGTTCTGGGGACCATACTTTAAGAAAGATGTAGAGGCTCTAGAGAAAGTTCAGAGAAGAGCCACTAAGCTTATTCCAGGTATAAAAGATGAAAGCTACGAGAAAAGGCTGAAGATCCTTAATCTCTTTAGTCTTAGGAAAAGGAGACTCAGGGGTGATTAGATTGAGGTCTTTAAATATGTTAAAGGGATTAACAAAGTGAATTATGTAGGATTCCTTCGACTAAGTGTTGCGAGTAGAACTCGAGGTCACAAATGGAAGTTGACCAAAGGTAAATTTAGCACTGATTTTTGGAAATATTTCTTCACCCAAAGAAAAATTTCAATGTGGAATAGCTTGCCTGACCATATTGTTGAGGCAGAGACCTTGGGGGTTTTCAAGAGCAGGCTTGACTTAAAGCTAGATACCATTGAGTCATTTAGTATCTGAAGGGATATATTCACAATAGTATAAAGAAACTGGTGAGCTTAGTTGGGCTGAAAGGCCTGTTTTTGCCATTCATCTTATGTTATTCGATTTTGGGCAAGTATGCACTCCTAGGTTTGCCACCAGGTGGTGTTTTATATTGAAAAAATACAGTTTTTTAACCACATCTCTAGAACAATTACTCACACAGACCTCAAATTTGCCTCATATTTTAGGTCTAGTAAAGGGGAATCTAATAAAGGGGTGCTTCGAGAATTGTGGAATTTCGGGGATACACCCCTTGCTGTCAGCTGCCGACAGCATAGGCCTAGCTAAGAAATGGATAGTGCGTGGCACCACTCACATCCTACCAAAATTAGGGTGTCTGTCGAAACTGGATGACTGCGAGAGAAGACAACTGTTCAGAGAGGTTACCAAGAATCCAATGGCAACATTGAAAGAGCTCCAGGATTTTATGGCCAACAGAGGGAAACTTGTGCATCATGGAACTATATCAAAGATATTGCACACATCTGGCAGGTATGGAAGAGTGATAAGAAAAAAGCCATTTCTCAAAAGCAGGAGGCCCGCCTTAAATCTGCAAAAGAACAGCTTGGGGAATTTGCAACAAACTGGCAGAACGTTTTGTGGTCTGATTAAACCAAAATATAACTTTTTGGCAAATGCAAAAGGCTATGTTTAGTGAAAACCCAGCACCGGTCATCACCAAAAAAAATACCATCCCGACTGTGAAGCATGGTGAGGGCAGCATAATCAGGCCTACCAAAGAAAACGTAGCCTCAGCACACAAAAACTTTGAAATGCCTACATTAATCGCAGAAATAGCAACAGAAAAATAAAACCCCGCTACCGAAACTGCAAGAACCGCAACATAAACTGTTGACTCGTAGCATAAGACTATGAAACTGCAACATCTTCTCTCGCATCCGTCTTTGCCATTTACTGCGCTTGCGCTTACCGGCCCAGGCTGCTTTCAGAGATGGCGGAATCAGGCGTGTCTCCTTCGGTTGGTAAGTAAAACTTCCAAATATGACGTTATTGTTAATGCAGATGTTTAACAATGAATTGTAAGACGTAGCTGTTACATCCACATTCTCGTAAATTCGCTTATTTTAGCATGTCACCCTGCCGAAAATGAACGATGCACTGTCGATTTCGCTATAGTCTTAGAGTTGCCAACTTGACGACTTTCTCGCTAAATCTGGCGACTTTCCAAATCGGGATTGTTTGTCCACTCAAGACGTATGTATACGTCTTGAGAAAGTCGTCAAGTTGGCAACTCTAAGACTATAGCGAAATCGACAATGCATCGTTCATTTTCGGCAGGGTGACATGCTAAAATAAGCGAATTTACGCGAATGTGGATGTAACAGCTACGTCTTACAATTCATTGTTAAACATCTGCATTAACAATAACGTCATATTTGGAAGTTTTACTTACCAACCGAAGGAGACACGCCTGATTCCGCCATCTCTGAGAGCAGCCTGGGCCGGTACGCGCAAGCGCAGTAAATGGCAAAGACGGATGCGAGAGAAGATGTTGCAGTTTCATAGTCTTATGCTACGAGTCAACAGTTTATGTTGCGGTTTTTGCAGTTTCGGTAGCGGGGTATTATTTTTCTGTTGCTATTTCCGCGATTAATGTAGGCATTTCAAAGTTTTTGTGTGCTGAGGCTACGTTTTCTTTGGTAGGCCTGATAATGTTATGGCGATGTTTCTCATCTAAAGGGACTGGGGAACTTTTCAAGATTGAAGGGAGGATGGATGGGGCCAAATACAGGGATATTCTGGAGAATAACCTGAAGTTGTCTGCAAAGAAACTGAGAATGGCTCCAAAATTCATATTCTAGCACGACAATGACCCAAAGCACAAGGCCGAAGCTACCACTGAGTGGCTTGAAAAGAGCAAGGTATATGTGCTGGAATGGCCAAGCCAAAACCCTGACCAAAATCCAATTGAAAACTTGTGGAATGACTTGAAGGTTGCTGTCCATTAGTGCAAACCAACAAACCTCTCCCAGCTTGAATAGTTCTGCAAAGAGTAGTGGGGGAATATCTCCGAGTCCAGGTGCACCAACCTTGTGCAGAGCAACCCAAAAAGACTGGCAGCTGTAATGGCTACCAAAGGCGCTTCCACCAAGTATTTACTCAGGGGGATGTATACTTAAAAAACTAGGTTTCAGTTTTGTTCATTAAATGCACTCCTTTTTTCAAATTAAAATAATCTAACTGCAGTCGTATGGCATATTGTGTTCTTTGGGTCAAGGAAAAACAAGTCCCATTTTAATCCATTAAATTTACATTCTGTGACGCAAGAAGACATAAAAATATTGAAGGGGGGTGTGTACATTTTATATCCACTGTATATTAAAAATTCACTCTTAGGATGGCTCTGAAATCGAGTGGGTGCCGTCCTACTAGCACCTTGGAATTTTTATTGATGAAAAGCTAACATAATTTGATGAATGAACAGATTTAATTGGGATAATTGGGTTCTTTTACTTAAATAGATCATGTGAGTTTCCAAAGGGCCCAACTCCAAGGAACACTCCCTTTAAAGAAAGGAATTTTTTTTTGGTTTATTTCTTTACAAGAGCATGTAATTGGTATACTTTTGGCTGAAATTACAACTTCCCCCTACTTGTTACAAGATATGCAGACCTCTAATTCATTGGAGTTGGGTGTTTTGGAAGCTCAATGAGTCATGTGATTATAGGAAACTTCAATTCAGCCTACTTTTCTGTCAGCACTTGATGATGGCGAAATTATCTGTATGAAAGCTGCTCCAACAATCCAGTAAAAGCTTGGCACTGTCTACCATGCAGCTCTTCATTTAATTACCAAAGATCATTTTTGAACGGATCACTGTACGCTGTATCAGGCAGTGGGCAGGCCATCCCCTGCTAGTAAGAGAAAACTGTTTCGGGTGATTTTTATTTTCAAACATAACTCGAACATAACTTATGTGGTGGGAAAAATATCCGTAAATATTCTTAATAAAAAGTATTACATAATCACAGTTCAACAGAAACTGAGCCAGGTTATGGCCCCTTAACATGCTGTAAGAGTGTGGAGCTGAGAAGAGGCATATACTCATAAATCTGTTGACAAAACCTGATTAAAAAAATCTCCTGCAGGCCACTCAGGCTGGCTAGATGAGCAAGTTTACCGGAATGACATATCAGTTGTCAACCAACAGGTGGTCACATTACAAGAGCATGCCCACTCCAGTGTTCTGGAAAAATCTAAGAATCCTGCATCCAAACTGACCTTCACCGTCGTCACGTGATTATGGTCACGTGTGGGCAAAGGGTGAATATCCCCGAACGCCAAATGGCGTTCCGGGGGATATTATGTTATGTTATATGCAGTGTTTGTGCATCCCTGGAGGCCTAAAACGAATTAACGATCCAATTATATAACGGTAAGCTTGTCACTAAGGGTGTAGGGTTACTTTGTGATAATGTCATCAGAAATTAATAATGTTTGATAAGGTAATAAAGAGTCAAGTTGAACCACACCTAATGGGAAGTTCTCATAGCTTAATAAATATGAGGATTCGGACCATCGGTGGTCAGTCAGTGTGGAGTAATTGATGGGATAAGAATGCTACTTGGTTTGTGCAGACCAACTTGGGTTTTGTATTTCACCTGGAGTTACAATAAACCCAATCGCATCAGACTCTGGAGAATGTTTCAGTTCCTTGAGGATAAATTTAGAGGGGTAAGAAAAATACTTGATCCACTTGCCTGGGCTAAGTTTCTTCTACGATAGTTAATTATTCCCAGACGTCCTTCATTGTGGCACTCTAGTTTTTACTAGGCAAGGTCTTGGGATTGGTTGGTTCATGAGGTTATTGAGTGAAAACCGAGCCTGGGAAAACTGCTTTTAAGTATCATGCGCTAAGGACTTGGAACTAACCTAAAAGGACTTTGAAATTTGATGCCTTGGAGAAATTCAAAAAAGTAATTGAGGACCTTAAAGTTTTGGTCAGTTTTTATTTTAAACAATGTTGCAATAGTTTTATTATTCAAAGGTATTAAATGTACTGCAGTACAGTAATTTCATTATAATATTGTATTTTATTCATGCTCTATGACAATGAGTCTTTTTTTGGGAACAAGGTACCAGGGAAATAAGACTGAGGTCTCATTGGGTTTTCCTGTTAAAATGAAGGTGTAAATAAATAAAAAAACACACATCTCTCTTTCACAGGTGAGTTACTTTGCCACCTGTTCCTGCCTGAGTGACAAACAGCAGTATCCCTCCTTCTTCAGAACCATACCCAGTGATGCCTTCCAGGTTAGAGCCATGATGCAAATTCTTGGGCGATTCAACTGGAAGTGGGTGGGACTCGTCTTCAGTGATGATGATTATGGTGTTCACGCTGCCCAGTCCTTCCATGAGGAGATTAGCCACTTTGGCTGCATGGCCTTCTCTGAGGTGTTGCCCTACAACAATGACCAAACTGAGATCCAGCGAATTGTCAATATCATACGCCTCTCCACAGCCAGGGTGGTGGTGGCATTTTCAGCTGAGGCATCCCTTTTGCCCCTGATTGTGGAGCTCACCCAGCAGAACCTGACTGGGCGGCAGTGGATCGCCAGTGAGGCCTGGGCCACTGATCCTGTATTCCATACGCAGCAGCAGCTGCCTGTCCTGGGAGGGACCCTGGGTATCACCATCCACAGAGGAGATATCCCAGGGCTCCTTGACTTCCTGCTCAGTCTCCGTCCAAACTTCGACCCAGACAATAATATAGTGAACCTGTTCTGGGAGGAGATATTCAATTGCAGGTTCAATCCAGACTCACGTAACAATGTGTGCACAGGACAAGAGAGTCTGGAGGGCACTGAGTCATCATACAGTGATGTGTCAGCACTCAGGCACTCATACAATGTTTATAAAGCAGTGTATGCCCTGGCACATGCCCTGGATGACCTGCTGAACTGCAAGCCAGGCTCAGGACCTTTCCCCGGCAGCTCCTGTGCTGAGTTCCGCACTCTGCAGCCCTGGCAGGTCAGAGACACTTGGTTAACTTTTCTGAATAATAGGTGACCCTGGCTTGAGAGGATATTGTTAAGAGAGAAATGTTTGAGTTCATATTTAATAGAAAAACAGAATGTTTTCATTTTCAAATGTCTCCCCAGTCAGTTCAACCTGGGAAATAGCAAGCTGTCCATCTGGAATAAGAATCATGGCATTAATTAATCACAAAAAAAAAAACTAAATTTTTCTGTGAAATTTTGGCAATTATTAAAAGCTTCAATAGGAATTTAAATAGATCATCCCCAACACTATCTCTAGTTAGCTCTCAATCATGAGACATTGCGCAGTGGGAGGCCCTCATCAACCTCACATTTCAATGCATGATTGCTCTCCAGTAATTCCAATGAAAGCTTGGCTGATTAACTATCTAATTATTTATTAACTCCATAAGTTAGGTCAATGCATGACCAGGAGGGATTAAGAAATTATCATAACAAATTGATTCCGTGCCAGCAACATATACATAATCAATACGACATTTTAAGGACGACAGTACAGTTGTTCCAATACAATGATTGTGTGCTAGCAGAAATGAATGCCCCTTTGTATTAATGTTTGCCCAGTGGTCTTGATGACTATCACCTTGAATGCAAATTGCAGTAATCAATATGATTTTGCTCAAATTGCTGGTAAACTGAATATGTTGCTGGGAGTAGAGTTACAGCAGACAACAGGGCGGAAGCTGTTGAAGTTACCCAAGATCTGAGGAAATAATTGTCTACACAATGATGAAGCACATATTAACGTAAACTCAAAGGATGATCGGTAGATTTCTGGACTTTTGATCCTTTTGGGAAAGGCACCCCGTTCACCTGAAAAAATATTTTTTGAGATTAATTTCTATGATTTCTTTACAGTAATCACAGCATTGCATGCGAAAGCTAACCAATGGAAACATGTACTATGCTTTCAGAGTAATTAATGAATATACTTTTGCGTGAAATGGCATTCTGCCTGCAGCTTCATTTTATTGTCTCAATTTCTCTACTGTCCTTGATTGTTTTTCCCGTCATAGCTGATGCCTTACCTGCAAAGGGTTAACTTTACCACCAGCTTTGGTGATCAAGTGTCATTTGATGAAAATGGTGATGCCCTGGCCATCTATGATATTATGAACTGGCAGAGGGCAGCAGACGGGACCATCAGAGCTGTGACAGTCGGAGTTTTTGACGAATCCGCTCCATCTGGTCAGAAGCTCTTGCTGGACGAAGAAAATATCTTCTGGAATTTTGAGTCAAATGAAGTGAGCCACTCTCTGTTTTTGCTTAGAAAAATTGTTTTCCTGTATGTAAGGGTTTCACTGAACTGCAATGAGGCAGAAAGGGGAAAAAGCACTATCACAAGCCAAAAATTTTTGGAAAAATGTGTGCAGCAATAGTTGGGTCTCTTTCGTGACTTTGTGCTGCCTCCAAGATAACAGCCCAGAGTCTTCTATAGTATGTAATGAGGTCAGTAAAGATGTGACATGCAATGAATGACCGCAGGAAATCGGCTGGTGTGTAACATCATGTTTAACAGACAGAGTTGCGGTTGGCTATTTATCTTTACCTAATAATTCTGGAAGACGATGACTGCGGCACACACTCAGTGGGAAATTATTCAACCTATTGGGTCATTGATTGAGTTTTGTTATTATGATTGTCTTGTACAGTATAACTTTCTTTAATTGTGTTTATTTTTTGTTGCCACCTTCTCTCCCCGTTCTGCTCCTACGTGTAATTCTTTATATCCAGACTACCGCACTGGCTCTCTCCATTCTGTTTGTTTATCAATTCCTATTAGTTTCCTTGTTTGTAAATCAACCCCCATCACACTTTCCAGCTCCTGCTCACCAGTTCCATCTCATTCATTCATTCCTTTCACCCAGTTATAGACTGATTTTGCATTTGCTTTTTTCCAAGTTGTTGCCTTATCTTAAGCCACCTCTGACCCTTTTATTTCCGAGTTTATTGATTTTCTGGTCATGATTTTCCTTCGTTGAACGGTTTATAAGATTTCCTACTCATCTGCACAATGTGATTTCTGGATGAAAACTTTGACTGGCTTCTTGATTTACAATTTCGCAGTTTCTTCTTACTTTATCATTCTGATCATTTGGTTATTGAACCTGGGACTGAAAACTGACTACAATTTGGATTTACGCATTTGTGCTGAATGTTCACTGTTTCGCACTGACCGGGATTGAACATATAAAATTGAATAACTGTATGCGCCTAAATCCTTAGTCCGGTCCCTGTCAGAACGAACCCCCCAGGATGGACTAAGTAGACAGCAATCAGTTCAGAACTGTTTTGAATTGACAGAGAGCTCTATTGGGACAGCACTAAGCATGTCTTGACAGTATTACCAAGACTCTCAAGACCTTTGCCTCCAGTATGAAAACCTTCTCTGGAACTCGCAGCTTAGAGCCTAGCCTAAGCCTGCTTCATCTGCTCCAGTGACCTCTGGCAACTTGCAGCTAAAAGCCTAGCCTAAGCCTGCCTCATTTGCTCCAGTGACCTCTTAAATGGCTCCTGTTGTTTGTCAACGTCTTGCACCTCCCAGCGCTGGTGATGCCAATCCTGGTACCTGTCAGTTGTTCCTTTTCCAGTGCTCTCTGGCTTTCAAGATACAGCCTTCTGTCTTCCCTACTGATGAAATCTGCAGTGCCTACATAATTACCCTGTTGATTAAGAGAGTTTGGGTGTGTGGCACCACATTGTTGAATACCAGATCTCCTGTCTACAGCAACCTGAGCTTGTTCATGGATGAGATGAATAAGGTCTTGGACCAGGTCATGCATGGTAATCAACAGCATGTGGACTTTCCTGCTACACCAAGGTACCCACTCAGTTTCTGACTATGCTACTGACCTCTGCACTTTGGCCGCAACATCCAGCTGGAACCTCCATGCACAATACTAAGCCTTCTGCATTGTACCCTCCTGTGAGACCAGCTACTCATCTAAAGATAAACTTGACTCTGACAGAGTAACTGACCTGGCTATTTGAGTTGACCATTGCCTGGGCTGTCAACACAAGAAGCTGGGTTGCACCCGGAGAAGATGTCTCTCCTTTCCTGGAGCTGCTCCTCCAGTCGTCATCATGGTTCAGTCATCTGTACCTCCAATCCATCCATCTGAGAACCTGACTTCACTTGCTGAATCAGTTGAAATAATAAAGTCTCCAGCACCCACCTGACACCAGCTGAATGCCAGCGGCACATGTCAACTTGCTTGTACTTTCACTGGGTCAAACCTGACCATTACATTATTGCATGTCCAGTAAAAGCCACTACTCACCAGAAGATAGGGGATTACTGGTGAGTGGAGATCAACAAATCAACTCCCCTAAACTTGGTTCACGACTGCCTGAGCAGGTCAGCCTGCGAACAGGCCTTCGGCTCAATTGGGGTGATAGAGGTAAAAGAGGGCCTATAACAGCCAAAGCACCAAAGAATGGTAGCGCAACAAATAGAATCAAGAGGAAAAATGTGAGACGGCCATTGTTTCATTTGTGAAGTAATGAATAAAATCAAGAAAAATATCAGTGTCCCAAAAATTATGTTGCCTGCTCCATACAGGGTGGGGAAGCAAAATAAATCACCATCCATAGATTGTATATTATTCTCAACTGGCATGTTTATTGAAAAAAGAGATTATAAAGCAGACAATAAAGATAATATGTCAATATGTCCCCCCGTCAACAGGAAGTGGGAGGGGGATATACTGTAGGTTTGACCTCCGTTCGTCTGTCCGTGCGTGCTTGCGTCCGTCTGACTGAGAGAAAGGGGACAACTATTCTCAGAAACTATTACAGATAGGACAACCAAATTTGGTAAGTAGCTTCAGCCCATAAAGGCCCTGATGGACTTTGAAAATAAGATGCACACAATTGGCGAGGGATGTTGTTGACCATGTCGACTTGTTAGCAAGAACAGGTGCAGACAATTCAGGGAAGTGGTTGTGGGATTGTTTGTACTTTAAATGTCAGTGCAAGTTTTGCTTCCCCACCTTGTACACCGTTTGCTGTCATGTAAAGATTATCAGTAGTGAAGAAGCCGATAAACAGAAACGCGTCATTAATGAGTTAAATTGGCAGCATTCTTATGATCTATCACCAGCCCCCACGCTCCATCTGCAGTGAGCCCTGCCCCCCAGGCACCAGGAAGGCAATAAGAAAGGGTGAGCCAGTCTGCTGCTTTGACTGCCTTCCCTGTGCTGATGGGGAGATCAGCAACCAGACAGGTCAGTGAACCCACATGGCAAAGATCAAAGTATTATCTTCAAAAACATTTGGAATCAAAAAAGCAATGAGATGTGTCGGTTATTTGGTCAGCCTCCAGAGCCTCACGAGGCCAAATCTTGGGCTGGACAAAAAAAAAAATCAAAAAGTAAAGAAAAGAATTTATCTGCTGTACATACCATTATTTCTGTCTGTTTAAAAAAAATGCTCCTAAATGAAAGCTGAAGACGCCAAGTTGACAGGATGTACAATGCTGTTGGGATAATAACAAAAACAATAATAGCCTACTAATAATTATAAAATATTCAGAATATAAAAACACCACTGTTTTTATAATCTATTTTTCACACACATACAAAATCTCTATGGTCAATTAAGTCTTCAAGAAAGGAAAAATTCTAAACAATGGGCCTCATTTACGAACCGTTCTTAAGTCCTACTTATGAAGCTTTTAGGAAGATTGTGCCATTCATGAATGTTTTCTTATGCAGGATTTGTTCTTCAGTAAGAACAAATCCTAAGAACACTCAGGAGTACTCTTACACACATTTCAGTGTCGCCTTCTTTTGCGCAGTTAATTAAAACGCAATATTACAGTGATATATTCGTCATATTAATTTATTTCTTTTATTTTTTTATTTTTTTTGTAATTTACAGAGCATTTTCTATTTTAAAATAAATTAAATGTAGCAACACTTTGTAAAATAGCTCCGTGGGAATGCACCTATACTCGAACAAAGAGCAGCTGATGACGCATGGCTCATTGATACGTATCTTTTAATAATTAGTATTTCCCACAAGTGTGTCATTTAATTTGATCTTAATTTGATTAGATTTGTTTTATTAGGGGATCGAGGATATGCCCTGGCCCCATGGTTAATGACACCACTGACCAACCCTCAGAGTCCTCAGATTTCATATAGCTAATCAGATTTACGCACGCACTTGCTCCACCATCAAACGCACCATCGGCATTTTAGTGGGACATTGGATGTGTTTGGACACAACAGGTGGCAAAATGCTGAACAAACTGGAGAAGGTATGTAAAAAGAACTGAAGATTTGTTTTATCCTTGTATACACTGCTTTGACTCAGGTCAAGTTTAATCAAACTCCTTGCATCTTCTAATTTATCTCTCCCTCACCATTATAGGTCTGTGGGATAATCATGGCCTACTGTGTCCCGTGCAACATCGCAATGAAGCGTGGTTTTCCACTTTACACTCTACCACAACACCATGAGGATGTGCGTCCTGACAGAATGATGGGACCAGGCTGCAGGCTCGCTGTTCAAGTTCTGGTGCAATTAATTGCCTGTTTGTGAATATAGTTGCATTAATATTAAAATTTGAATCAAACAAAAAAAAAGAAAAACTAAGTCTATCACTTCAAAAATAAGGACAGACAGGTTTCAGTGCACATTTTTATTTTTTTAATTTGTCAATTTATTTGAGTGTACTGGATATGGTTGCGAGTGTTGAGGCAATCTTATCGAGCGTGTCAGCTATCCTTTCTTGATTGTCCAACACCGCTTCCAAGATCAGGCGAGGAGAGGCACGGGACCGAGTACGCATGGAGGTACTGCTGCAGCAGGGTTCTTGTTCTGTTGCAGGTTGGCTCTGCGGGACTTCATCTGTGAATAAATTAAAAAATCAAGCCATTTTTGCGACCCTCAGTCCAATACTAAGACATTCTTTTATCTTACAACACTATGGTAAACTACTGCCTTTAGGACACACGTTTGTATCCAGACACTCAGTCGATGGTACTCCTAAAAACTAGGGAGGAGAAATTAAACAATTAATTAAAATAATAATAAGAAAAAAAAGTATAGAGATTTAGATTTCTCCATAGCCTACCCGAGAGTGCCGTCTAAGTGATGATCGCCCCAATGCTCTGGTCCAACTCAGACAGGTTTGGGAGGTCTGCTGTTCCCACTCAAGTCCGTTACATCTCCTGTCGGAATTTTGCAATGCTTTTTTTTTTTTTGGTGTCGGTTTGATCTCAAATCAATTTCTTTTTCACGTCCTCTGTTGTGCGCTCTTCTCCAGATACTGCGTTCACAGCGCAGTGTGTGACACTTGTGTGACAGCCTCCTCCTTTTTGTTAGTGTTAGTGAAAACCGCACTAAAGCTACTAAATATATACGTATTTTTATTTTAATTATAATTTTTTTCTGTAGGAGTACCTCCTCCTCTGAACTACCAAAAGTTTTTTTATTTCTCTCTCTACCGTCTGC
Organism: Gymnothorax reevesii; assembly: GCA_029721435.1. Classification (NCBI taxonomy): domain Eukaryota; kingdom Metazoa; phylum Chordata; class Actinopteri; order Anguilliformes; family Muraenidae; genus Gymnothorax; species Gymnothorax reevesii. The sequence goes on from CM056574.1 coordinate 142,839,690, forward strand.
GCTCCAATTGATTTACTTTTTGCTTTGGACATTTTGTTGCTGCTGTTTCCCCGGGATGACATCTGTGCCTGCTCATGGCTCTGCAGTTTCATGCCCTTTTATGGGCATTGATGGGCTTACCTATGCTAATCATATGTTAATTAGGCTTAACTGGCATGAGGAGTTTTCAAGGAGATGAGAATCATCAATTTAAGAACACAGCTGTGAACAATTCTGCAGTTTAAGAACACGTTGATGAACCTGATGTAGAGTTTTCTTAAGAACCTTCTTAATAACACCGTATGAAAGAATTAAAGAAGATTCTTAAGAAGTTATTGGTGAATGAGGCCCAAAGTCTCTAAACATCGTCAAAAACTTTCATATCTTGGAGTGAAACAATTACAAGACAAAAGAAGCAAATCTTTAGATTCTGTACAGCATACATCCTATGAGCAAAATCTGGCGTCATTCTGTCGATAGACACTCATTTATCTCTTGTGCACATACTAAGAACATTGGGCCTCATTTACCAATATCTTCCTCAGTTTTTACTTAAATTCCTTTTTTAAATTGTTCTTAAGACAGTTCTTAGGGAAACTCTACGTCAGATTCACAAACGTGTTCTTGACTCATGGAGTCATTTGCACTTGTTTTCTTAGATTGATGAATGCCATTCTCGTAAATTGAAAATGCATGCCAGTTGTCCCTAATTACCATAAGAAAACGCCCACAAATTGCCTTAAAGGAGAATGAAATGAAAGGGCCGTGTGCGGACATAGACAGAAGTCACAAAGAAATTCCTTCAGGGAAAGTAGAGGAAAAAACGTAAATCTAAAAACGGAGCACCAGACTCAAAACGCAAATAGTTCTGAAGTGGAGGTACTGCTACGGGAAGTGAACCGTGAACAAACAGTGCTATTTACAGGTGTTAATTCTGGACGTAAAATCATACACAAAAAAAGATGAATGTGATGCAGTAACCCTTTCTGGAACGCTTTATCTGCAGAGGGGTGCTCAACAAATGAGTTGACTTCAAATCGAACACATTCAAAAATAAATTAATTGAATTCAATTAAATTTAATTAATAAATAAATTTAAAATTCAGATGAGAGATGCACAGCACTGGAGGGGGGATAGCAGGCAAAGAATTGTCTGAGATGGACCAGCCCCTCAGGATCAGGATCAGGAGAGATGGCACTATCAGGTGCGCCATCAGCTGAGTGTCTGGACACAGACCTGGGCCCCAAGGGAGCACCTTCATCTCCTCCTTGTCTGTCTCCTATCCAAGAGAAATCAGAGGGCAAGCCACTTTTCTCTGATAATATCATTGATAAAGTGTGTGTCCCAGAGGCAGGTTTAATTTGCAAGATCGTCTTTTAAAAGAATATGTGCTTTATATGAAATGAAGACATTTGGGCCTGTTTTACAATCGCAGATAAAGGTCATACAGTGTTTTCATTTTTGATGATCAAGTCCTGAACCAACCACCGTATGTGTACCTCCCAAGTTTGAAGGACCAAAATTCTGGTCCATAATGACTCAGTTTCATTTCTCAAGACGGGGGGCGTGGTTAGAAAACGATTGATTTCCTGATCATTATATTGATCGGGTGGAGATATTTGCATTAAATTTCAATGATACATAACACATTTCACGTGGGTGGAGAAATAACGCGTTAAATCCGCAATGTGCCAATTGCGGGTTTTTCATTCGATTGCGGGTCCGCGGGTTTGGCTATTCAAATGCGGGTCACTTGGGAGCTATGCCTCTGTGGCGCAACCAAGAACCTTGAAGTCCAACCCAGCGCAGCCAGTGCTTCCGCACAGCAGTGCCTCCTGTCTCCAAGCTCCTGCTGTAAGGTCCCGGGGCCTATAAAACTTAAGGTGGAGAATACCTTCACATTGTGATGGCACAGGGTTAGACTATCTTGTTTGGCTCGAAAGTCCTGGCTCCACAAGGGTCCAAGAGGACAGCTCTGGGTAGCCAATGGGTGCTTTCACACTAGGTACAATTGTTCCATATCGTGCCACAGCACGATTGGCCCCCCTCCCCTCTCCCCCTGCTGGTTAGATTTCACACTAATAATATCGTACCGTACCTGCATACTCTTGCATATATCAAAATTCTGATGCAGCGTGTTGCAGTATGCACCTATAGTTGGTTTTTAATGGGCAAATATAAAGAAGAAGAAGCAAGCTCTTGCGTGGAAAGAATTCTCTATCAAATCTAAACTTTCTTGCGGCTTTTTTTTTTTTTGCCAGTTCGGGTTTAAAAGGAGGCATCAATATATTTCAGGGGGTTTTATTATTGAGAAGGGGGTTGAGAATATTAATATGAAATATTAAAATAGCTAATGTACATGCTACCAACTACCAACTACCTACCAACTCGGTGTGTCATCAGTAACATGGATTACCACTTATAGCAGCACGAGATTAAACCCTAAATTTTCTTGACTAAATGCTTGATGTTGTTACATATCCAGATTTTTCTCTGGGTACCCAAACATCAAGGTTAGCTGAAAAAATTCAGATTTTATTCGATATTGGTGGAGACTGAATACGGAATTCTTTCCACCTAGCGTTTTTAGCCGATTAGGCTGTCCATTGCCTCATACCTCGAAAATATATCTTCCTCATAACTTGAGCTGCCAGACATTCGCACCACGTCCCACACTTTGAAATTCCGCAGCCACATTTTCCTTAGTTTGTCACAGGACTGTTCTATTGTTCAGGGATAACCATACGAACGTAACTACTTATTATTCCATTCCTAAATTATTCCATAAATCTCTGAGTTTTTGCATGTAGTATTGAGTTGCGATTGTATGTTTTCATCTGCCTGAATTTCAAGTTAGCATTGAATTTTTTTGTTTGAATGGAGGGATCCTTTCACCACTGCGTTTGTGAGAACAAGAGAGCCATAACACATCACAGTAATCTTCCATGCTCAAGTGCAATTACTCTCACATTTGGTACGAGTATGCATGCCTGAGTCCACCTCTTCCAACCGTACTTGTTAAAGAGAGTTCAGGTGGACACCAGATGCAGGATCCAAAGTGTTTATTAAAACACAAAATACTAAGAGAAAATTGGCAAACAGGCCAGAAACAAAACACCAAGCACATGCGCTGAACGATTGAAAAAACTAAGGTACACTGCCAAACGCAGGGGGAAACAGAAGTACTCGCTCCAAGAGTGGATAAACTTGAAAAACAAAAACTGGACTTAACTAGACTGACAGACACATTGGGAGACTTAGACAAGGGGCAGACAAGACGTGGGGCAGCAAAACATAAGGCTCGGGAATCATACAAAGCAAATACTCAGGAAGGCACAGGAGCGGAGATTTCACAATGCAAAGCATGGCCAATACAAAGTTCTGTCTGATGTCGCATCTCACTTTGCCACAGAGCCATAGGAGGAGGTGGGGACTCGGAAGGCAATTTCGAATGGAATAGAAACACGTGGGATTAATAAACAAATTAACTAGGACCGGGTTAACAATAATGACTCGAGACAAGACCCTGAGACAAATCACACTAGACAGTTTAGATTGAGGTAATCTAAACGTGACAAGTAAAAAGCACCACAAGAAAAGCAATGGAAAGCATAGGCTAAACACAGTTAATCAGGGAAACCTTGGGCAGGAATGACAAAATTGCCACCAGACAAAGCGTTGCGACACCTGCACTGGGCATGTTTACGAAGTCCCTCAGATGACATGGTAAAAAAAAAAAAAAATTGTGGCCACGAGATAGTAAATCGTTCCCGTGAGATACTAATTGGTTCGCAGGAGATACAAATACTAAATCGAGCGCACGAGATATAAACCGTGAGCTCCAGATAAAGTTATTTCCCAGTTTTGACTTGTGCGTGCTTACGGCTCTCAATAGTGACCACTTCAGATGTTCACAGTCACACAAGCAACACAATAGAGAGAAGAACCCAGCTAATTTTCACTCGGCTGCATTGTAAATGAGGTCTCTACCTCAATCCAAGTTTAAATAAAGGCTGAATGAATGAATAAATGAATGATTAACTTTTATTTTCACCTTTTGCTCTTTATTTCACCTTAAAGATTTAGCAGAGACGCGCTGTTTGAATTAAACTGCTCTCCCCCTCAGCTGCGCTGTCCGTCATCCAGTAGCTGCTGATTGCGCTCAGTTTTTTTGCAGCCTTTCAAAAGACATATGTTACATATTAAAAATAAACATTCTTATTAATTGCGCGTGAATGAAGAAATCATTTCCATTGTCCTCTACGGTGCAGAAACCTGGCCTCTAAATAAGACCCTGGCTGACAGAATTGACGGCTTTGACACCAGAGCGCTGCGCACAATAGAGGGGATAAAATGGCAAGATCGAGTCTCCAACATCACTTATAATTTATATAAATTAATATACGCTATAACGCCTCCTTGCTCAGCAGCCTCGGTGAGCGGAGAGAGATAAACACAATGTAAACAGCGGAGAAGTTGGACACCCATTTCTCGCAACTTCTCTGAGATCTGATGATATGTCTCTCCATTCATGAACATAATCATTAATAATATAGATTTATGGCTCGAGTGAGGTAATTATAACGTATTATAGTGCTCTAATAGGACTGGACCATACCGTGGTCTCAACTTTCGGCGCACGTACGCGCAACGGGCGCACACAACACAAAGACCGTGGCAAATAAAGAAAATCAATAATCGTAAATTAGATGTATTATCTCGCTTTGGTTTCCCTGTTTATTATTTGATTTTATTTTACTCCGTTTTATTTCAAACACAGACTGTACAGTGAATGGACATTTTTTTATTTTAAGTTGGCAGATCTCAAACATCCGACCTGTCTGTTTAGATTACAGATTGGCAGTATGGTGTGGACTAATGCACTAGTCCAGTTCGATCTAATGAGAACCTCCCATTAGTTCGAACTCTCATTACTCCGATTGTCGGACCAATGGGAGTTCGAACCAATGGGAGGTCGAACTAATGGGAGGTCGGACCAGTGCCATGGACCCTTTCAAATCTTGCAGTGTATGGAATATATTTTGATGTTCAAGAATAATGCTATGTAAGGGAACAAAGCTTGTTGAGGCAACTAAAGGAGTTTTGTAATCCTATTCCTGCTAGAGATGAGGCGTTCGCGAATGGGTCGAGTCTTTTGAACAGCTCTTTCAAGTGAATGATGAGAACCGATCCGCAGTTGCGAGCCAGTCATTTGCAGCCATTCTTATATGCAAATTGTCCATGCTGCCTTCATGTGTCATCTGTGTGCCCCATGAGTCTGAGTTGTCCACACTGCCTTCACGTGAACGACTAATGACATCGAGTTTGAGTTGTCCACAGCACGCTCTACTCACCTGAACGCAGCTATATATGTGCAGCTAACTTTGGGGAGGAGAATATTAGTGATCGCCGCCTGACTGGACTGAAGACATTTGCTGCTGTATTACTTCTGGTATGGATTTGAGTCAAGGAGCTGAGCTACTGTTTATAAAGCAGTTCAGGTATTTCATGTACACCAGGTAGGGAAGTACAACTTTGCATTCACATTTTTATCATGTCCTAATTTTAATCTAGTTTTATTTATATTTTTTGATGTACATATATTTTTTATTCTTATTTTAATATATTTTTTGAATCGTTAAAATGTTCTTGTGTGGAAATTTTACAGTGAAGTGGTTTTGCATGGACGTTATCTGTCGCCTGCGTAGTTTTTATTGTGCCACAATGTTGTTTAGGTGAGGGAAAATTCAAAATGGTGATCTCACTGTCAAAGCCTGGGGATATGGCACCACCTTATGGAATGTTTGCAATGAAGGGTTACAATGAAGCCAAATGAAATTCTAATCAATATTTGAGAATAATTGGTGGGATGTGTAAGTTTGAATTATTCTGATCTAAATCTTATAACTGTTACCAAAGATTGTTTCCTTGATAAAAACGAGTTATCCCTGGTTGACCTCAAGAAAATAAATAAATATCACAAGGAGCCAGTCTTTTGAACGGCTCTTTGAAAGGAACGGCTCCTCAAGATCCAGCTCCCTTCAAAAAGCCATAAATCCTAATCGCTGCTGGTGGGCCTACACACGTATCAGAAGGCAGCAGGTCACTGGTGTTAAGTCCCAGCCCAGGACGGGGGAGAAAGGGAGGAGTGTGACTAAATTTACCACTCGTCATTCGCCCATTAGTGTAATCAGTTAATATTCATCTATATATGCCTCGGGAGGAGTAATTCTATTTTTAAACCTTTTCGCTTCATTCCATGGAGAAAAAAATGCATAACAAGCAGTTTAGTGCATCTTGTTTTCAATGGTTCTTCATGGCAGATGCTCGATGCTTGCCAGACATCCGCATCACGTGACGATCATTCTTGTTTTCATGACATCATTCGGGTGGGTCCCCGTTAACAAGATTGATATAAGTTGAAGTGCAGTGTAGCGTTCATATTTATTTTGAAAGACCATAATTCTTTGAAAAACAACAATAGAAAAATATTGTAAACAAGAGCAATCAGAGATTTCTGGCGTCCGCTGAATCGTGATCTGGATTCGGATCAACACCAAATTTAATGGGGTCGTCCAAGTTATAAGATCTTCATATAGGTGAATTTTCAATGAAATAGGTTAATCAGTTTTTACGTTATCCTGTTCGAAGACAAACAAAAAAAACCGAGGCGATTTAAAACATTCTTCGCGGACGTAATTACAAAAATATCATGGGAATTCAAATAATAAATATTACACAACTGCAAAACACAAAACAATTCAATAACCACTTATTTCCCTCAAATATGCCAGCACTTGAATGTGCATAAGAGTGCTCCTCAGTAAGCGTATATTCTGTCTTTTCCTGAGAACAAATTCCAAAAAAGAAAACATTGTTGGATGTGAGAACCTTTGTAAAAAATGCGTGCCTGGGTTTCACAAAGAAATTTCCTCTTTAAAGTGGCGCCGACGTGAATTTTTAACCCATAATAGACAATACTTTTTATGTTTACGGATATTTTTACAGTCATCTGATACCAAATACACAAAAATCTGTGCATAATAAGCTTTTTTATTCCGTGAATTCTCCCTCCCGTGGATCAGTTTCATATTTCCAGAGGCCAAGTTCCGCTTTGTACTCGCTGGCACACGTGACGTCACATCAGAGTTGTGCGTGCGTGCGTGTGTGTCCAGAATGTCAAGGAAATAGCTAACTTTAACCTTGCCATTTAAAAGTAGTGGCCCTATGCCTATAATTGCATCTTCAAAGCCAGATAGACTGTAAGTAAATTATGGGGTTCTTGGCCAATTAACATAATTTCACAACATCAACAATAAGCATTATTGCTAGAACATAAGAGCAGTAGCATGCTGGCTACCTACGGGTCATACTGTGATCTGTGTCTAGCTGGCTAGTCTCTGCTGCTTTCGCATGAACAAGGATAAAAGGATGTCTTGGTCAGTAAATCTTGTAAATATACTTTAATGCATTTGGTCTCTAGATATCAAGTACAGATATTATAATGAATCTTTAGTAAACATCAGTAAGTTGTGGTCGGTAACGTCTTGTGGATAATGCATTTGTGGGCGAATAGCTGCGTGTACCACAGCTAACAGTAACCTTGGTCACCCTAGAATTGCTGCATGATATAAGTAAATCAGTGTTTTATTAACTTATTACTTTAACTGACATGGCTGAGCCATTAATCGGTATTGTACATGGCTTATCGCTTTTGACGCAAAATAATTTATCGTATTAGTAGGGATTCTGTGTCCAACTTTCTTCCGCGTTTTTAATTTGCCAGAACGATTTCAAAAGGAACATTCTAAAACGCTTAACATGAAAAAAGCTTAACGAGGCTTAATGTACCAACACAGCAACCAATAATCCCCAAATTCCACTTGGACATTTCTTTTCAGGAGCACTTTCTCCTATTTAAAAAAAATCTAAACTGAAGTCCGATAAGAAAAGAGATGTTATATGACATTAGGCATTTTTCGCCTTTGTAAAAATATTTTGAGTTGAACACCAAAAGGATAAACAGCCAGACATTTTTTCACGGCCAGTTTTGCTCATATTCACAAAGGATGCCAATAATTCTTGATACAATATGACATGAATTGATATTTCTCTTTTAATGTGCCTCAGTATTTATTTTGACCTGGCACCCGCAGTCGATGTGCGTTTTGCTAGATTTTCACCTCAGTATTTATTTACCTTTATTTTGATCAAGCATTAAGGCACATTAAGCTTTTACCTTATTAATGTGCACCGATGCGGGGGAAAATGATTAATGTGATAGGACGTCGGTTTTCTTAGGACTTCGGTCATAATTATGCAATTGGCAAAGTTCTCCAGACAAGTAATATCAGAGAGGAATTTGGCAATTATTAGTCGCTGTTTAGGTGTATTAAACCATGTTAAAGTGCTTAGGACATGCACTTAGTAAGTTTATGAATATAAAAGGGTACAATCAAAAGAATTCCCATCATCTGCCTAAAAAACAATGTAGAAAATTATTGTTTACAAAAATTGCTATTTTTTGTTACTTGCTCCGCCCCCCTCATAAACAGTCTGAGCAACACAGAAACCGATTCTGGCACTCTCCTGTGTGGTCACGTAATAAGTTGTACACGGTGGACGATTGTGCGTCCAACAACGATGGTATACGAGTCAGACTCCAATTGTCCCACAGAATTTTCAGTTGAATCAGTCCGTTCTGATGAAGAAAAGTACTTTTTTTATGGAAGTTGAGGAAACTCAACTGTGTGAAAGCAGCTTGACACGAGATTCAGAACCACAGATTCCAGCCTGAGTACTTGAGCAATGAAGGCAGGTAATTGTCAGTGACTCCGCCTGTCCCGAACAACACTTACCAGCCAAGTGGCGGAATGATTATTATTCCGGTTCTACAATTGTTTCTGTGCATTGTATGTTGAATAACCAGCCTACTCACTTTTCAACCTTAAGTGAGTTCAATAGACCTGACGTTTGATTACCTTACCTAACAAGACCATCCATATTATAATAGCCGAGTGGCCTCTGTGGGTGTGCCTGCATGCGTGTCCGGCCAATCCAGATTCCACTGGGCATGTATCTGCAGCAATGGTGCATTGTTCATAACTATAAAGACGAAGTTACATGAAATAGAACTAGTGGATCCCCACGGGCAGATTGCTAGTATAGAATATATTAGGTTAAGAATAGCTCTAGTAGTGGTTGAACTTAGGCCTGATCCAGAGATGCCAAGGCTTACGTCTTAGGCGTGGGTTTCTCCTCTAAGTGGAATTCAATGTTTCTGTGCCGTAGTCAGCAATTATTCAATCAAAGCGCACTAAAGAAATTCACTCGTGGAATTTAAGTCATTGTGCATCAAGTTAATCAGTTTCACGTGTACTACGGTGGATTTCCCCACTAATGACACGGAAATCGATTATGATTCGGGAATTCTCAGGCTTGTCTTTACTGAGGGATTTTAAACAATGGAATTGCATAAAAACGTTTCAAATGGTCATATTTCATTAAAACAATTTAAACGATCATGAAACGCATGCATTGTTTCCAATCCCTGAGTAAAGAGAAGCACGGGAAGTCCAGAGTCATAATCGCTTTCCCCGTTACTTGTGATGAGATGCACCTTTACACAAGTAAAACAAAAACTTCAATGCGCAAGGATTTTATTTCCGAACGGGAATCTCATTAAGCATTCAATGAATAATTATAGACTTCGGTGAATAAGCCTAAATGAACATTCATTTCTGTGCAGTTTCACGAGCTCTCAAAACAGTGTGTAAGCCCTACCTCGCAGCTTGCTATTATCAACTAGTTAGCGAGCGAACACGCAGTGCGCCGAAATACAGAGTCGTGAATGATATCACAACTTGTGTAAACCCATATCTTGCAGCTTGCTATTATTAGGTAGTAAGCTAGCAAGCACGCAGTGCACAGAAAGAGCGCCGTGAATAGTATCATTTCATATTTAGCTGGCTAGATGAACAGCGAGTTGCTGGCTATTGAACCGGCAGTGCAGAGAAACGATTTGGGTTTCGCAAATAATAATAATAATTATATGTACCAGAAACCCCCGCGTTTGAACACCCTCGGCCTGACGGTGCACACACGGACAGACAGACAGACCGACAGACGACGAACTGATGACAATACCCTTTGGCCTGAAGTCGGGCCGAGGGTAAAAAACATGTGAATGCTCGAAATTTTGGCCGCATATTGTAGGTTTCAGTGACCTAGGCTTGCCTGGGCCAGCAAAGTTGGCACCAGTACATTGGACTTGTTTTGTCCATATTCTGCCCATATCTCTGTATCTTTCGGCCACAGAAACATTCCATGGCCATATGCATGCGTTGCACTGCATCCCCACAGTATACATCGCTTTCCGTTCACTCTCTGTGATTTTTGTTGGTCCATTCTTTAAGGTATTCTCCGTCCAGAGAGTGTGAAATGCTAGGGGTGAAGAAAGTGCTACTGGATCCTAAGCCTCGCTCTGAGAAATGAAAGTAAGTGTGAGACCAGGTACGAGTCCGGCCGGGCGGGCCGAGAAGGAGGCCTGCAGGCAGAGAGGACGCGTGGCCGGTCTCTCGCAGACGAAATCCTCCGCATGCGACTATGCGCAACCGTCCTAAGAAACTAGCGATTTGGCCCACTGTCATATCTCCACCAAGCGGTTCGTGAACTACAGATCAGCCCCCTAGTGGCGGAAGAGTGGTCGCAACAATCCCAAGAAACCAGCTATTTGGCCCGCTGTTATAACTCCGCCACGCGATTCTTGAGCAACAAATCAGCCTCCTAGCGGCGGAAGAGTGGTCGCAATCATCCCAAGTATCCATCGATTTGGCCCACTGTCATAACTCCCCCATAGGGTTCGTGAGCTACAAATCAGCCCCCTAGCGGCGGAAGACAGAACTAGTTAGGCCGGAGGGAGGAGATCAGTAATTGGATGCAGGAGAGGAGACAATGGGAGATGGAGGAGAGAGAGTAAGGAGACAGAGAGAGAGGATATAAATACAGAGAGAGTGACTGATAGGAGATGGAGACGTAGGTCATGCACGCAGATGAGAAGGAATTGGATACGCAGAATGAGGCAAAGGTGGAGGGTGAGTGCAAGGTGGATAAGGACGGTAATGGACAGCACAAACCACCTCTCATTCAACATCAGGAAACAACTGCACTCCTTATATTTTGTTCACGCTCCCAAGTCCCATCACGGGCTGACGGTTACAGACTCAACCTATACACCTGTAGAGGTATAGGCACACGCGCTCTTCCGTGATTACGGCCAAGAGATTGGGAGGCACTTGCAACACCCAATTTAAAGCGAGCCTTCCGCCTCGCACCTTTCTGTTATGGCACCGGAAAGACGCAAGGCGCTTAACACTGAAGGCCCCCATAGAACTGCAAATTTAAGACATGCGGTGTGCCTCGCGCCATTCCTTCTCTCGCCGGAAAGATGCGAGGCATTGAAGGATCATATACCCTGGACAGTATCGACCCTGACTTTCATAATGGTTTTCCAATGAATTAACATCTATCCAGATTTCTGCGCGATCTCAGTGAAACATGGCTGCCACCGTTGACGTTGGCTGTGCGGAGTGCGACCCAAAGCCGCTTCTGCTGCCTTTGTGGCTACACAAATGCGATGTGAAACTTCCGAGATGTGGGCGCGGATGAATCTGGCACCTGACATTTAGGACCGCCTTTCAAGGCCACCAGAATATAAAACCCGATCTCGCCTAGTTCCACTGATATTCAATTTCCCGCGTTTTGAAGGGCCAGTTCAGCTTTAAAAACTTCAGGACCGCCAAGGTCAAGGTCATGACCCTTGATCGCCCCCTTGGTCCTTAGCCCTGGGGTCCACATATGACCCCCTCTTTCAGAGTGACCGGATTACCTCGGGTCTGTCTGCTGTGGCAGCGTTTACCCTTAAAGGTACGCCCTAAAACACCGCACTGCCATCCATCCACCATTTTTATTTTATTTATTTATGATTTTTCTAAAAATTTGTCTATGTGAAGTGTTTCGTGCTACATTTTATGCATGAAAAGTGCTGTACAAATACAGTTTGATTGATTCTTTGTTCTAAAGGTCAAGGATTAGCCCCCCAGGACCCTTCTGGACCCTCGGGCCTGGTCATTCCCTATAACCTCCTGTAGCATACCCCTCCAATAATGGTACTCCCTTACCTGAGGACCCATTGGTTTTGGCTGACCCCCAAAAAGTGACCCCTCATTGAGACCCCTTTTTGACCCCTTAACCATTTCCCAGGGGGGTGGCTGAAAATTATGCTGGAGGTCAAGTTACGCCCTTTCCAAAGATCTAAGGCAGCACCCCCCAGGATTTGATTTCATGGAGATAAGTTACCCCGAAAACGTTTCGGCCTCCCTGCCGGCTCCCTTTGGGGCTGGAGACGAACGGTTTTCGGATTAATCCGTTTGCCCCTCTGGCATATCCGACAGTACAAACAGGAACTTTGGCAAACGCCGGGAACCCAGAAAACTTCTCCACTGGAAAATTTATCGAAAGGTTGCAATATTGCCATTCTACGATTAATACATATTCACCGTTACCATGCAATGTTCAGCGGCAGACTTATCGTAAGGACTTACACTCACTTGAAAACTTGCGTTTTCAGAGCGCTTCGCCTGACCCGTCCAGACCAGAGTCGTGAACTACGGCTAACCACCTAGACCAGGGGTGGGCAATCATGGTCCTGGAGGGCCGGTGTGTATGCAGGTTTTTATTCCTATCAATTACCCTGACTAATTGAGTTAATTGATTGCATGCACAATTATAGATTTTCGCAATGATTCAATAAGAGGAAAATGTTTTATGAAGGGAGACAAGACTAGTCATTGTAGTTCCATGATAATTTGAAGAAATGCGCATGAAACGTCAGACTTCATAAATGGTTTGGCTAATTGAGACAATCAACTAATCAAAGACCAGACGTTGGGGTGAAAACCAGGGACAGATACGGCCCTCGCTACCCACCTCTGACCTAGACACAATCCATGGACAACTTATGTCGTCACGTGGCTGAGCTAGCCCAGCGCAAATGTTGTTGATTGAAGCAAAGGGGGCGTTTCCTTAAGTGGGTAATTAAGCAGATAAAATGCTTTTTTTTAAAACATTGCGTAATATACATGATATTAAAGTCATCACTAATTGTTCAAGATAGGTATTATGTAGCTTTTTGTCACGTTATAAACAGAGCTGAATTTCATGTCTTTAGCTCTTTAAGCTTTTTTTCCTCATAATGAATGGAAATAGAGGGGAAAACGCTTAACTTGATGGAACTACCATATTGAAACAGAGAGAAAAATGCTCAACTTGATATAACTACCATATTCTTTGCTCATCGGTTTAAATTTTTTGATTGGAGAAGGTGCTCCAGACAAGAAATGTCCAAAAGGAATTTGTTGATTATTGGTCGCGATTTTGGATCAGTAAGCCACATTAAGCTTTTTCATGTTTTTTCGCATTTTAGAATGTCTCCACAGTGATGTCTGAAGTTATTAGCCTCAAATGTCTTGAATGTACATGATTATTTGCTCAGCATAAATGAAATTGGTGACTGCTTGACCCGGGTGCTAGATGACTTATTTCCATTAGAGTATGATAAAGATGAGAAAAGCTGCAGTTGTAAGATTTATAGTCTATATTTTTTAGTGTTCTGATAATTGGCCAGCGGTCAGGTGAATAGAATTTTGTCGATTGCAGCAGACGTTCAAAATTCTGTTTCAGAAACTAACTGGTCACGTCTAGCCAATGTACTCCAGTGAATAGTAAATGCTTATCAATGCTCGATGCCTCAACTAGGAGCCTGTCACGAACTGTCTACGGTTAATAAGCAGACTGTGTTTTTGGGCTGATAAGGTCAAACATCGCCTTTGCTTTCTGACACCACAGAAGTTACTCTCTGATCAGCAGTATTAGTCACCGAAGCCAAGGCCTAACAAATTTGTGCAATTTCACATCCTGATCAGTTGTGTTGGAGCAACCAAAAGTGACCTTGATTATTCCCTTCCTCTTTTTTACAAGAAGAAGCCAATCTGGGTGCTCTAATTTCAGCAGGAGATACAGAGCTAGATTGAGTGTTTACATTTCCCACCATTGCTACTCCAGCAAACTCAAACGAGAATCCTCGAGATAACAGTCACCGCGTACATGCATATCCACTGATGTAACTGCTCTCTGTCGGGTGGAAGTGCCACGAGTTTTCGAATGATGGAAATTTTGTGCAGGAAGTGCAAACAGTGATACATCTATTAATATATTTAGTACATCAAAATATCAACGTACACGACTGTACTTATGTTTCAGAGATTACACTGATGGGTTGACAGGTGTTGCGTGAAGAATGATTGGTAAATGAGGCCCATTATCCTTATTTCTTTCAAAGCAAATAAATCACCATCATAGCTGTTTAACCCTGTGAAATCACATCATTTTTTCTGGAATGCCTGTTTGTATGCAACGCATGTTCTGATATATTATTATTGTAGTTATATTGTTTTTGATTGCTTTACTGCCCTGCCCTTAAGTGATGTTATTCAGATGGAATACAGTACGCTGGCATAACCCTTCAATGTTTTTCTCATAAACAGAATTTTTTTTTACTCAAAACTGGCTCTCAACTGAGGCCTCTCTGAAGCCCTGGAGACACAATCAGGAGTCCACTTAACATGGCCCCCCTGCCTCATTTTGGCTACATCCCCCCCCCGGCAATCTGGTGGTTGTGTCATTGCAATTGATTCCACTCCTTTCTCTCAGATTCCAGCGAGTGCTACCGGTGTCCTGTGGAATTTTGGTCAAATCAAGTCCGAGACCGTTGTGTACCCAAGGAAATTGAGTTCCTTTCCTTCCAAGAGCCCTTGGGGATATCTCTGACAATAATCTCGCTGTTTGGGGCATTCACCTGTGCACTTACCCTGTCTGTGTTTGCCTGCCACAGGAACACACCTGTGGTGAAAGCCAACAATTCTGAACTGAGTTTCCTGCTGCTGTTGGCACTCACACTTTGTTTCCCGTGCTCCTTGCTGTTCATTGGCCAACCTCAATGGTGGACCTGCCAGCTGAGACATGCTGCATTCGGTATCAGTTTTGCCCTTAGCATCTCCTGCATCCTGGTTAAGACCATAGTGGTAGTGATGGCTTTCAAGGCCACACAGCCCAGTGGGAATTCAATGAAGTGGTTTGGTGTACAGCAGCAGAGGGGCACTGTACTGGCCTTCACTGTCATTGAGGCAGTGATCTGTGTGGTTTGGCTGACTACTGCATCCCCTGTTCCCTACAGAAACACTCACTCCCAGAACTCTAAGATCATCTTCCAGTGTGCAGTTGGGTCTATAGCTGGGTTCAGTGCCCTGCTTGGCTACATTGGCTTGCTGGCAGCCATCAGCTTCTTGCTGGCCTTCATGGCAAGGAATTTACCTGACAGCTTCAATGAAGCCAAGTTCATTACCTTCAGCATGCTCATATTCTGTGCTGTCTGGATAGCATTCATCCCTGCCTATGTCAGCTCTCCAGGAAAGTACTCAGATGCTGTGGAGATATTTGCCATCCTGGCCTCCAGCTTTGGGCTTCTAGGTGCAATATTTGCACCAAAATGCTACATCATTCTACTGAATCCAGAAAAAAATACGAAGAGGGCCCTAATGGGCCGAAATGACCAAAAGAACTGAATGTTTTATTCACATTTATATTTCATTTTATCAAGGCAAGAAATCTAGAAAGTATAACTTGTGAGTTGAGATGAAATAAATGTCATTGCATGTTATTCAGTTTATGTGAAACAATTCAGATTGATCATGGAATGTTTGTTGTCTTCTTGGTAATTTCTGTGGAAAAATGCATGATCAAGTAAGTGCTTGTCAAGGAATCAACCATAATCTTAGTTTTAGGATGGTAGCTGTATTCCACCAGCGGAAATGTGTTTCACGAGTTGGATGACCACCTCTTCAAGTTCTGGATACTGGACTGTGGACATGTGTCTTCAGGAAACTCTACCTGCAGGCTTACTGACCTTTTTTCTTTGTCACCTGGTCAATGGCTGGGGTTCTCAGCCTTATCCAGACAGGGCTGGTGTGGGTGCAGGCTTCTGTTCCTTCCATGTATGTAGTTACACACCTCATTCAATGACTGTGGGGGTTGATTTATAAAATTTGATGAATTTTTACTTTGCTGGAAAAAAAAAAGCCTGCCCCCAGACTGGCCCTTTCTGGATTGGGGTGAATACCCCTCTTGCAGATCCAATGACACTGAAAGAAGGTTGGTCATCCCCCTGGCAGGGATACCGGAAAAGGGATTTGACAGTAGAAGAGTGTGCAGAACTTCAAGAGCTACAGATCTGGCATCTGAAACTAACATTTTCTTTGATGTATTCTAAACGTGGATACAGTGTTCAATCTCTCACAATGCACTGATAATTTCATGAATGTTGATTCCATGCATAGCAAATAGCAGGGTCGCACTGCTCAAAATGGTATCTCAGGCAAAATTTCCTCTCTCTGTTTCAGTTGCTAATCTCAAAGCTTGGGCAAATCATACAAATCCTAATTAACCAGATTATTCTGTGGGTTATCTTAGTTCACTGGCTGTTATTTCATCATGAAAATGATGAAGTCAAAATTATCCATATTGTGGAAAGAAAGAAATGTTTCATAATGATTTGTCATGTCATCGTGAAGCAGACTTATTTCATACTGTGCTGAGTTTAATAAATATTCATTTTGAAATAATTCCTGAAATTATTAAAGTTCTTGCATTTTGGAGTTGACTTTTTCATTGTCACTTTACATTTTTCGAATGATCATTTCACATTTGAAATTTGCTTTTTCAATTTCTGTTCTTCTTTCTAAAGCTATAGTCTTCGATTTTTCCCAAGGTTAAAATCATTATCTTCAGTTTGATGATGATTATGGCTCAAAAGTATTTCCTGCACACTTCTCATAGCAAAAGGAATCAAAAAAATCCACTCTCTCTGGAGGCTGCAGGCACGTAAAGAAATCGACCAATAGGAATCCTTTGGGCCGAATAGGCGTCTCCCCGGCTCGGTTTCGCAACTCCAGTTCAACTGCCGTGTACATCTTTCCCTCGTTCAAATTTGGCACTTCGGTTCTCCTACCCTCTCTCTCCCGCTGTGCCCCGGTTGATCTGGTCAGTGCCGACTTAATGCAGTGAAAGCTAAGCTTAGTAATGTTATTTCTGTCAGCCTTCTTACTATTGAAATTACGTTATCGTTAGCTTCTAAATGCTGGTGTGTTGTGAGCAATAGTTGTGAAAACAGGAAACAAATCTCAATGGGGGAATGATTTTGGATACAACACTGGACACTGGACAACACTGCTAATATTCCCTACATTGATTGTGCAAAGACGGTGTGAGTGTTAACTTGCTCGATAGAGACCCACATTGCGGTGTCAATGCTTGTTACAGTTAGCCTCTAAATAGACCTTATATGCTAATATAGCTAACATGTTTACACATTGTGTGCGCAAAATCACCATGTTTTTTGGTTCAGGCAGCTCAGCACTGTTGTCATTATGAAGATAAGAAGCTAACGTCAGCAATTCTTTGCCTCCACGTCAATTCAATAGGCTAAAATGCCTGCTTTGTTTTTTTTTAAAAAGATTATTTTTCGGGTAATTTTTCCTTTATTTGGCAGTTATACAGAGTAGAGAGACAGGAAAGTTGGGGAGAAGAATGGGGGAAGGACTCAGCCTTTATGGTACGCGCGCTTAGACCGATGAGCCACTGGGGTGCTCCAAATGCCTGCTATGTTGACAGGTGTTTATAACTTTCTATAACTCTGATCCACAAAAAGTTCGAAGTTGAAAATGAAAAATTTTGCTCTCCACTGGAGACCGGCGCTCTGTGTGTGGCGAACCTGCTCTCTTCTAAGTGGGAAGGGGCGTGTGGGTTTCTGAGGGGACGAGACGGTGCTTTCAGGGGAGGGCGCATGGCATCGGAAGATGTATAGACGGTGTGGGGGAGGTGTGTGTGGTGGAGAAATCTTTGACTATAGCTTTAAGTTTAATTATGTCCTGATTAATCCCAGGAATTTAGTAAATAATCATCTTTTTGAGGAGCGATGCTACCTCACAGCAAGAAGGAAAGAAGGTAGACTTGAATCTGGTCTGGGGCCCTTTAGTGTGAGGTTTCCATGTTCTCCTCATGTTTGCATGGGTTTCCTTGCACAATCCAAAGACATGCATTTCAGGCTAATTGGAAACTTCGAAAAGACCATAGGTATGAGTGTCTGTGTGTGCGCAAGAGAGAGAATGGTGCAAGCACCCTGTGATGGATTGGTGAGCTGTTCACAGTGTGTCTCTGCCTTTCACCCATTGTCGCCGAGGATTGGTTCTAGCTCTCCTGAAACCCTGGCGAGGAAGAATCTAATACATTTTCTGTTTGGCTTTTAATTTCAGTGATCAGATTAAGGGGGGAAAAAATGATTAGCATTTTTTACTCATCAGTATATCAATTGATTAACAATTGTTTAGCACATCTGAATAATGATTAGCAAAAATTAGAAAACAGCAGATCAGATTTTAAATGACAAAAGGGCTTTTTTATTCTTTCCTAATGTAAAATTACAATTATAAGAGAAGTACAACTGCGCTCTGAAAGCAAAACAAATTATATCCAAAAGGCATCAATTTTACCCTGAACAATCTTCATTTAATACAGCATACTTCCGTAACCTTCAGTAGAGCTGTCTTATCTACAGTATATGATGTTGTTTAGCACCTAATCAGAGATGTGAAAGGATCCATACCCATTAAAATCTAGTCATACAAGGCACTCTCCAACTCTCAACATCATATATTTGAATGATCGGGAGAGGCCGGTGGCGAACTTGTGATTCCCTAAACCACATGGCAATGAGAGAAGTTTTGATGACTTTGAATGTAGGCTTACCGTGATGCTTGGGTTGGCTAGAAGAACATTCAGACGTATAAAAACATAAAGCCTACATCCAGTCAAGTCAATTCAGAGTTAAATCTGAAAAAATTGCGAGGTCGGACACGCAATTTTTTTCTCATAAGGGCAAAAGTCAAATCACATTGCTTTAGTATAACAATGATTACAAAGATTCCCCTTATCTAGTGTCAGCTTGGAAGCAAGATGGCTTGCTTTATAATCTGTAGAGTATCCTAATACACGATAGCATGCATAGCGAGATAACTGAGCTAAAACTAGCCATGCAATAACATGTCTCAGGCCCGAACTGTGTGTTTGCTCTTTAGGTAAAATAAACAAGCCATCAATGTTGAAAGAGATTCTCTGCGTGCGATGGCGTTGAAAGTGTCAAATCAGAGCTATAAAAACTTCTCCAATAGGCATCATAGTTACCATAGGTTCATGAGCGAGCAAGCTGTACCTAAGCAATTGCTTTTGAACTAACTACCAAACTAGCAATCGTCCCAAAAGTGTAAAAGTTCTGTTGGGTCGGACGAAACTGCTGCGAAACCTCAGATAAGTTCATGCCTATGACAGCTGGCAAAGTTAGTAAAGTTGGGGCAAGAAACAAATCATGTCGGCTTCATATGATGATCATTTGCAAAGATTTTTCCTTAGATAACATTAGTTAGCTTACTAGCCAACTAGGTGGCTATATCCAAAGAACAACGTAATTTAATTCGCTATGGCTCGCACTGCAGTCTTGACATCATGACGATACCAGAAAGCCTCCCTAGTGCATGCATGTGCTCCCCAGAAACTAATTGTTTGGTATGCAAATGAACATAATTTTCCAGCCAAGCAAAGTCATTAAAACTTCTCCTATAGCTATGCAGCTTGAGAACTTGGAGGTTCGCAGGCCAGAGAGTCGGGATCAATGAAATATCATTAGATTTTTTGAATCACTCTTTTTGGGAAGGGATTGTTATGATCATTAGCATTTTGTCAAAACTCCTGAAATTTGATTCGCTTTTGATTTGAATTTCAAGACCAAAAATATTCTCCATAACACAGTCTGCCATTTTCATTGATTTAAAATTTAGAATTGTTAATCTGAGGGTAATATACAGTGTAGAGAAAATGCATACACCCCCCTTCAATATTTTTTTGTCTTGTGTCACGGTATGTAAATTTAATGGATTAAAATGGGACTTGCCCAAAGAACACAACATACCATATGAATGCAGTGAAATTATTCTAATTTGAAAAAAAGATTGCACTTAATGAACAAAACTGAAATTTCCTAATTTTTTAAGTATTCACCCCCCTGAGTCAACACTTGGTGGAAGCACCTTTGGCAGCAATTACAGGCACCTGTCTTTTTGGGTAGATCTGCACAAGGTTGGCACACCTGGACTTCCCCCACTCCTCTTTGCTGAACTGTTCAAGCTGGGAGAGATTTGTTGGTTTGCGCTGATAGACAGCAACCTTCAAGTCATTCCACAAGTTTTCAATTGTATTGATACAATTGTAATTGTATCCTCCGCCCTTGTTCTGAACTTGCGAAGATTCAACCAATGAGTGTATAAGAAGCAGTGGCTGACGGGCACGTGCTTCGGAGGAGAGCCGCGAACTGTCTTCACTATCCTGAGTTGGCAGCAAGGGGTCGCATACTGTACGAGCAAGCTTTGTACATAGTTCACCAATTGAGCATTCCAGATTCGGGTGGGATTGGAGATGCCAAATTAAGAAAAAAAAAAAAATTGCGACCTCCTCCTCAACTGTTGTACTGTAGGCCTATATATGGTGCACAGGTTGCAAGTGATTTATAGCTATCTTCTTGAAAACCTGGCTTAATACATTGGAGTTTATTTGCTCCAAGCCAGTTGATGGAAACACAGGTCATTAGCATTTCCTTTGAAGCAAATTGTCTAAAATTTACCAAAAAAAAATCCCTTGATGTGAAATGCAATCTTGACTATTGACTTAAAACGTGAAAATACGCTCATGCATGTGATGGTAGCGTTTCACCAAAAGTGAAAACATTAATTAATGTCATTGTCCCCACCACTTCTCAAAACGCACACATTCTGATATTTATTGTCCCCTCCACTTTTCAAAACAAACTGACGCCCATGGTTAGGGTTTTACATTGGGCCCCTGTCTAATGTAAAAAGCAAATATCTGCAATTCTTAATTGCGTTTGTCAACAAAGTGCATTGTTCATTCCGCTACAAAGGTAAAATGGCGCCATGAGGCACTTACAATTTTTTTTTTTTTGAACAATGTCTTTATTGACATTTTCAATTTAAAGATACAAGTACACACAGTGCAGTTGAAGCGTATAAATAAGCTTTTGTTTCCAGAATCCAGGTCAGCACTAAGGCACAGGTACCAAAACACAAAAGATAAAGAACGAACAACACACAAAAACAAAAAACAACCATCTTGCTCTCAGACAAAACAAAATACATTCTTAATTTAAGGGAAAAGAGAAAGAAAGATCTTACACACTATGGATCCAACAGCCACTTTATGAGGCCTACATCAGTCAGCAATCAGCTCTCCTCATCCACCAGCTCCAGACCCCTCACAAACAAGATAAATGGTCCCCAAACCCTCTCAAATAAATCCTGTCTCCCTCTCTGTATATATGTTATCTTCCCCAATGGAAAAGCTACCAGCTTCTGTCTCATTCAGAATGTGACACTTAGGGCACTTAGAATTTTATTCAAGATATTCATTGCTTAAACCATGTTTGTCTTTGTATTTCCCTACATTCAACTTGACTTCCTGATATGAGCAGTCCTACTGGGAAAATGTAATTTTTAAGTTGATGATTTCATGAAACTATGCAATGAAATAGGTGAGACGGAACGACAGTATTACCACGTGGTCCGGTCGACTCAGACTAGAACTTTCTTTGCTTCTATTTACGAAATTCTGTAATATAGTATAAGATAGGCTAACTAACTGACCTATTATTTGTTGATGTTTACTGCATATTTCACAGAAAATGAGCGTAACAATTGACATGTCTGAAACATTTGGGGCCAGTTTCACAGCAATGTATTAAGCTTAGTCCTGGACTAAATTGAGTTTCATATGGAGAATCTGTCATACTGCCCTTGCTAGAGTGTCAGTGTTTTGTTTCCACTTAAGCTGGTAAGGTCTAGTTGTTGAGGTATTAGCTGCAAAAGAGGAAGGTGCTAGATAGCAAGGGAATCTTTCTGTTTTTCCTCTTTCTGGGCACCGTCTGGTTCTTATTCTTTTTATCTAGGGTTCTGAGGTTTTTTCCCTTTCTATTCCTTCTGTCGAACATGCTTTGCTTCCTCATTGTTTCACAGACTGGAGCAAGGTCCTTTGGAAGCACAAGTCTCTCTCTCTGATTTCTATCAGTGTTTGTCTCTAATTTTGCCATCCTTCATTTCCTTCCAGCCACAGCATAATGTTACCTCCTCATCGTCTGTATGATTGCGAGATCAATCTCTACCCTGGTACTACTCCTCCTAAAGGTTTGCTATACTCACTGTCAGGGCCTGAACGTAAAGCCATGCAAGAATATATTCAGGTAGCTCTCGCTAATGGTTTTATTCGGCCGTCCAAGTTTCCTGCTGAAGCGGGGGTTTTTTTTGTGGGAAAGAAAGACGGCGGTCTGAAACCCTGTGTTGACTATAGGGGTTTGAATAAGATCACCATTAAATATCGATACCCCCTGCCGTTAATAAATTCCGCGTTTAAGCATCTGTAGGAGGCATAATTTTTTTACCAAGCTAGATCTCCATAATGCTTTTAACTTAGTTCGCATTCAGAAGGGGGACGAATGGAAGACACCTGACTGGTACTACAAATATTTAGTCTTATCATTCGGATTGGTTAACGCCCCCTCGGTGTTTTAGGCGCTCGTTAATGACGTCCTCCGAGAGATGTTGCAGAAATTCGTCTTTGTTTATCTTGACGACAACTTGATTTTTTTCTCCAACACTCTCGGAACATAAGCAACACGTCAGACGTGCTTAAGGCCCTCCTAAATGCAAAGCTTTTTGTCAAGGCTGAGAAATGTGTCTTTCACGCCCAAACTGTCTAATTTCTTGGCTTTATTGTCTCCAAGGGATCGGCCCGTATGGATCCTGAAAAGGTGGCTGCGGTCAAAAAATGGCCTGCTCCTGAAAAGTGTTAAGGAGGTCCAACGCTTCTTGGGCTTTGCTAATTTTTACAGGAGGTCTATTTGTAATTTTAGCGCGGTTGCTGCCCTAGTTATTGCACTCACCAGTAAGAATACCTCCTCAGTGTTTTTTTGGTCTCCAGCAGCCAAGGCTGCCTTTCAGGAATTTAAAAATCTTTTTTGCTCAGAGCCCATTCTGGTTTTGCCTGATCCCTCCCTCCCTTTTGTGGTGGAGATGGATCCTTCGGAGATTGGAGTGGGTGCTATTTTGTCCCAGTAACCCCCTTGGGACAATAAGCTACACCCATGCGCATACTTCTCCCAGTTTTTGTCCGCCGCGGAACGGAATTACAGCATTGGTGATGGGGAGTTATTAGCAGTCAAGTTGGCCCTTGAAGAGTGGTGCCACTGGCTGGAGGGGGCTGAACACCCTTTTGTGGTATAGACAGATCATAAAAACCTCCAGTGTATTCAGCAGACCAAGCGATGTAATTCCGGGTAGGCGCGGTGGTCATTGTTCTTTAACAGTTTTAATTTTATTTCCACCCCTCCTCCCTGGCTCTAAAAACATTAAGCCTGACGTCTTGTCGCTGATTTACAACCGCTCTGATTGACTGGCTCTGGGGTAGGATCACAATCTGGCTGCTCAGATTATGGCGCCCAATTAATGGGAGGTTGAGATGGTGGTTCAGGAGGCTTTGAAGACTGATCCTGGTCCTAGGGGGGGAGCCTCTTGGCTGTTTGTTTGTCCCACCTAGAGTTAGGCCACAGGTCCTCCAGTGGGGACACTCTTCCTGTTTGGCGGGGCACCCTGGGGCTCATCGCACTACGCAGTTCCTGGCCCAACGTTTTTGGTGGCCGGGTATGATGAGGGATATTCGGGAATTTGTTGCTGCCTGTGGCATCTGCTCCAGGAACAAACTTCCCCTCTCCCTCCCTCTGGTCTGCTGCGACTATTGCCCGTCCGCAGGCGTCCTTGGATGCATATTACTTTGGATTTTATTAGGGGACTGCCTATGTCTGAGGGCAACATGGTCATCTTGGTCGTGGTTGACCGTTTTTCCAAGGCCGCTCATTTTGTTGCGCTACCCAAGCTCCCTTCTGCGCGGGAGATGGCCCTTCTTGTGGTTAGCCATGTGTTCTGGCTGCATGGGCTTCCACAAGATGTTGTTTCTGCCTGGGATCCTCAGTTTACGGCCAGATTCTGGCAGGCATTTTTATAGGCAGTTGGGAGTTACGGTGAGTCTCTCCTCTGGGTTCCATCCAGAGACTAATGGGCATACCGAGCGTACAAATC
Source organism: Gymnothorax reevesii (assembly GCA_029721435.1). Lineage (NCBI taxonomy): Eukaryota > Metazoa > Chordata > Actinopteri > Anguilliformes > Muraenidae > Gymnothorax > Gymnothorax reevesii. Next base: position 142,864,032 of record CM056574.1, read on the forward strand.
AGTCAGTGGAAAATACTTTGTTGTTTAGCAGTGGATAATCCATCCTCATGGAGTAGAATTTTAGCATGGGCCGAGTATTCCCATAACTCTTTGAGTAATTCCTCCACGGGCTTCTCGCCGTTTGAAGCTCAGGTGTGTTATCAACCCTCACTGTTTCCTGAGACTGAGAATGATTTCGAGGTTCCCTCAGTTCATTAGTCACTGTCAGTTCAGGGTCCGTTCATCTCTGTTGCGCAAGGGGCTCAAACAGAAATCTGCCACCAATAGAAGGCGTCGTTTGGCCCCATCTTATCGGGTCAGAGAGTGTGGCTGTCTACCCGGGACCTCCCCTTGAAAGTAGAGTCACGGAAACTGGCTCCCTGCTTTTTATTAGCCCGTTCAAGATTGTGCGGAATTCAATCTGGTCACCGCTCAGTTGAAGCTCCCTAGATCTTTGTGCATCCATCCGTCGTTCCATGTCTCTCGGATTAAGCCAGTTAGCACTAGCATCTTGGCACCTGCCGACACACTCCCGCCGCCACCATGAATGGTAGAGGGGGGGCCAGTTTACACCGTGCACCATATTCGCTGAGAGGCGTGTTGGTCGTGTGGTCCAGTTTCTTGTCGACTGGGAAGGATATGGCCCCGAGGAGCGGTGCTGGGTTCCTTCTCAGCATATTCTGGATCCCACACTCATTTCTGAGTTCCGTGCACGGGGTTCCCTAGGGACTTCTGGAGTTGTCCCTTAGAGGGAGGGGTTTTGGAGGCTGGTGGTGGCTTTGAGAGCTTTCTTGGTTGCTCTCGTCTGGGACGATATCGGTTTGCCCACTATCGGATTCTTGGTCCAGCTGGCATTGTTAGGGGGCGTCACTCGGATTCTATTTAAGCCCTAGTTCCGCCTCACTGCCCTTGTTAGAGTGTCAGTGTTTTGTTTGCACTTTAGCTGGTAAGGTGTCTAGTGAGAAAGTTGTTGAGGTATTAGCTGCAAAAGAGGAAAGTGCGAGATAGCAAGGGAATCTTTCTGTTTTTTTCCCTTTCTGGGCACCGTCTGGTGCTTATTCTTTTTTTCTCGGGTTCCGAGATTTTCTCCCTTTCTATTCACTCAGTCAAACTTGCTTTGCTTCCTTATTGTTTCACGGACTGGAGCTGGTCCTTTGGAAGTGCGAGTCTTCCTTTCTGATTACTGTCAGTGTTTGTCTCTTATTTTCCCATCCTTTTTTTTCCGGCCACAGCATTTGGCGTCTCAAAAATCTGACTATCATAGAATCTCCATTAAAATTTGAAATTAGTCCAGGATTAAGCTTAATCTGTGTCTGTGAAACTGACCCTTGATGTATTACAGAAATGTACTCTCTAGGGCCTAATGTAAACACGAAAGTGAATGTGATACTTTTTCAGTCATGGAAAATCAGAGTATCGAGTACGTGACTTTATTTTTTGAAACATCATGAAATTATGGGCCGAAATGTGAAAATGTATGGACAAAAATGAAAATATAACAAGAAAATGCCGAAATAACTTAAAATGATGCTATTTTGTAAAGGTTCAGGTTGTCAGATTCTTAAATGAAACAACTCTTTATTGATAACATAACCTCAGCAACGTTATACCATGTCTTAGGGAGGTAACTCTTGAAACAACTTATTTTTTCAGATGAGTTGTAAGACAGATCTACAGTTCAAATCCCATGAATGATCATTTTTAGCCGATTTTTTTTTTCTTCTTGAATTGTTTTACAAATGACATCTATATAGTTTGTGGAACTAATTTAAATAAAGCTAATTTACTTTGTACTTAGACTTTTTAAAAAAAAATTATGTTTTTGAATGCATATACTAAAACTGAACGAATGAAGACTTCTCTTGAAAGCTAGTATAAATTGTTGAACTAAGTAAATTTGACTATGTATTGGCTGGGGTTTTTTCAGTTTGTTAATATTTTTACAGATAAAATTCATTAATATTTTACATATTCAGGACTGGAAATATGTTCTTCATTCTGAAATAAATATTTACATCTATTTATTTTGTTGAGGTACACCCCAAGTCCGACCCAGAAACAGCAAAATTTCATTACCCAACTTTTTGTTGTGTGATTCAATAAACTGGAGTTTCAACTTGCAAAACTGCATTTTGAAATTCAAGTGTACATGTCACTTCCAATCTCCAAGAATCATTCAAGTGCAAATTAAGTAGGTTTGATTTGGTAAATTCCAAGAAAACACATGTTAATTGACATCACAAATGGGCTATTCAGGAAGACTGGAAATGGCATATATGAGTGACTCATTTACTTCTCATCATACAGTAATATTAAAGTTTAAACATAAGCACATAATACACATCTAGCCACATATTCTGGTCCAGAAATGACATTTAAAGCTATTCTTACCTTTCTGACATGCGGCACAGCACTTAGTAAAAATTTGAACATGAACAACTCCGCCTCCTTCCAAAGTCCCACCCTCCTCTGCCTGCCTGACCTCTGAGGCTCCCCTCCTCCCCTGACGCGTGCGATGAGAAAGTGAACAGTGCGAATGGAGCTGCTTTCCCTGGACGCGAAAAGAACTTTTTGCACGACAGATTACATTCAAAGTCAATGCAAAGACGCAAATCTCGTCTATCGGCATCTATAACTGCCAGAGCAAGTTAAATGTATAAAACACACACGTGCACACTTCACTCAATAATACACACTCGTAGAATTAACACTTTGATTTGCACACGTGAACATCTTTCACTGCAAACAATAAGCCACATCACCCTTTAAGCCTGCATTGAAGGATTGACTGGGACTTAACCTGAGTGAAATTACTTAGTGGGGGAAGCGAGCAGCTATTAAAAGACAAACACAACAAAAGGAAAAAGAAAAAAGAAATCTAGTCCGCAGTTCCATAGATGCGAGCATCTACATCTGCAGAAAGGGGTTAGCATATATCACCTTAGGAATGAGAGAAAAAATGATATAAAACTTTATCAGTTTTTCTTCTGTTCAAATGTTCAAATATTTTTTTAAATTAACTGTAAAAATAACATTGTTTGTGTTTAATTGGCAACTGAAATAATACCATTCCATGGTTGACTTAACCAAAAGGAGTGAAAAAAACTTTGGTGGAGTGATTGTCCAGGTGAGCGACAGTGCTGTGGCACTATTTTTCTATATACTATATTTAACCCTTCCAGACAGGCCAGATGTGTGCAATTTCTTTGATAGTTGTAAGATGCACAAGTTTCCCTCTGTTGGCCATAAAATCCTGGAGCTCTTTCAATCTTGCCATTGGATTCTTGGTAGCCGCTCTGACCAGTTATCTTCTCTCTCGGTCATCCAGTTTTGACAGACGCCCTGATTTTGGCAGACTGTAAGTGGTCCCATGCACTTTCCATTTCTTAATTAAAGGGCTCTAATTTCTTGAGCAGTGCAGGGTGATGCAGCGTGGCGTAGCGTATCACGGCCTACGCAGTGGTAATTTCATGCGGTGCAACACCGTGCGCAGCCACTTTGGCAATTTGGTAGATGGACGTGCGCAGAGATGGGTGTGGCAGCGTAGTAGGGGGAGGTGTCACATATTCATCAAGACGCAGTGACAATTTCTAAAAAAAGTCTCCGCTGAAGTGGTGCAGAAAGCTTGCCAGCTCCAACCTGGTTTACTTTCTGTGCAGTGGTAATTTGGCTGACCGGCGCACAGTGCACACGCGTCACCGAAACCTCACAGGCAGGATTCCAGCATGTCAGGCACATTTCAATGCAATAAATAATTACAGTAACCACAATTTAATGTGACTATCTGAATCAGGACATAAATTACAGTATCTATATCGACTTTTCTTGGTCTTTTTATTCGTGTGTTTTCTTCTGTTGAAGATAGGCAACAGTCTATTCAGTCTCTCTTTTGAAAATTAGTCAGATGGATCGAATAGATTCACGCTTTATTTCCACACCAGAGATAAAATAGTGCTTGTATTCAGTGAGCAAGTCACTTCCATGACCATTACCAGTGCTTATAAATGAATTGCATGCACGATCAAGACTGCCTGAGGCGAATTGCAAAATACTCCATGTCCGGCAGCCAGCAAAAAGTAAAAGTATTGGTATGAGAACAGATTTATAATGCAATAAAGAATAAAAATATATCACCAACAAACAGAGCATCCAAAAAAGATGACCTGCAAATCAATAAATCGCAGTGTTCATTGGATGCTCTGTTTGTTGTTATAATGTTTCTTTTTATTACTAATTTCGTTATCAAGCTATTCTAATCGTCCTCCTTTTTTTTGGCTGTCAGACACAAAGTATTTTACATTTAATGTCCGACAGGCATTGTACATTGTCCCGTGCCATTGTCGACTCACTTTATTGAGCAGAGCTTAAACAGAAGCATTGATTGAAATTCTCGGCACTCATCTTTGTTATGGCCCCAATTTGTTATGACATTTAAGGGATGACAGACAAAATTTTAAAACTTAAACAGATTTAATTAAACAAAGACTGACAGCTAACCAACAATTTATACTACTGACCAAGATTGACTTATACAAGAAAAAAAAATATTTACAGTCCCTTGAGATGGGGTTGCTTGGTGATGTCCTGGGACAGGGAAATGCTCCAACACAGGCAAAAATCCACAAAAAAAAACTTCACAGGTCTTGAAAGGAGTGACAGGTCTGGTCAAATGTATCCTTCTCCTTGCAATTTCTCCTACTACTTTACTCTCTCAATTTCTCTCCTTATATACTCAGTTGCAGCCCCCTCCCACCCTTTACACTTTTCTTGAAGAACTGAGCCTCTTATCAAAACATTCACGTTTACTATCTAAAAAATTCAGTAGACTGAATAAATTAAAAACAATAATCAACTGTCGGACATGGAGTTATATTGAAACCATCCAACTGTCAGACCCGAAGATATATTAAAACCCTGTCAGACTTTCGGACATGTAGGCACTGCGTTCAATGCAATCTGCCGTGCAAAAAATTTGTTTCGCGTCCAGTGTGCAAGCGGATTACTACTAGGCTACTATTATTGTCACTTTGGTTTCATCATTTTTAGTGGGGTAAAGGAATACAGCCTGATTGCTATGATCTCATACTGAGATAAGATCACATATTGAAAATAAATGTGTAACGTATTTCGCATTATTGTCCATACATGTTAATCCCAAAATTTTAAGCAGCAACAGGGTGTAATAATAGGAACATCCCATCCATTGTTTCTCTTCCCACTGATGCAGGCAGGAGAAATAAATGAGCAACCATCGTATTTCATTCCAACTTCATAAGTTTGAATGATCTGACGTAGTTTCGTTTTGAAATGCCATTCAAGTTGGTGATAATGGTGATAATTCACGAAGGCCTTAGCTAGCCAGCTAACTGATATTCGTAATGCTTAATATAGACATAAGCGGTGCAGAAAACATGCCTGAAGCAGCAAAGTAAAATGCAACATTACCGCATCATGCAGATATAGGACAGAGGCTTGTATATTTCAACAAATTAAAGGTGAGGAGAGGAGCTCATTTGATTGGTGAAGATTTGACTTGGCTGTGTTATACCCAAACACGCCTTCTCTCCTCCCTCTTTGCCACTTGAGCCAGCAGGAGGGACTGTGAGGCGGGACAGAGGAGTACTTGCGCCAAGCTATGCCAGGCATGAAATTGCAACATACGCCTGGACACACCCTGTTGGCGCAGCGCACCCCCCATTCGCTGCGTCTGTGCCTGGTCTACGAATTTAGAGCCCCATGGTCTTAACAGTGGTCCTAGGTATCTTCAAAGCCTTAGAAATCTTCTCATATTCCTTACCTGATCTGTACCTTTCCACAACTTTGTCACAGACTTCTTTTGCAAGATCTTTGGAGCCCATGCTTTTGCCTTTCAGTGAGACTTATTAGCTCGCCGGGACGAATGTCCGGAGAGCTATCGTCGTATCCCCCGGCGTCCGCGTCCGCGTGCAGAAAAACTTTAACCTTGCCTATAACTTTTGAACCGTGAGAGATAGGGCTTTCATACTTTGCATGTGTACTCCTTGATGCCAGACCTACCAACTGATGCCAAAATGTCTGACCTCGTGACCTTGACCTTTGACCGACCTTTAGAAAACTTTAACCTTGCCCATAACTTTTGAACCGTGAGAGATAGGGCTTTCATACTTTGCATGTGTACTCCTTGATGCCAGACCTACCTACCGATGCCAAAATTTCTGACCTCGTGACCTTGACCTTGACCTTTGACCGACCTTTAGAAAACTTTAACCTTGCCCATAACTTTTGAACCGTGAGAGATAGGGCTTTCATACTTTGCATGTGTACCCCTTGATGCCAGACCTACCTACTGATGCCAAAATGTCTGACCTCGTGACCTTGACCTTTGACCGACCTTTAGAAAACTTTAACCTTGCCCATAACTTTTGAACCGTGAGAGATAGGGCTTTCATACTTTGCATGTGTACTCTTTGATGCCAGACCTACCTACCGATGCCAAAATTTCTGACCTTGTGACCTTGACCTTGACCTTTGACCGACCTTTAGAAAACTTTAACCTTGCCCATAACTTTTGAACCGTGAGAGACAGGGCTTTCATACTTTGCATGTATACTCCTTGGTGCAAGACCTATGTACTGATGCCAAAATTTTGACCTGGTGACCTTGACCATGACCTTTACCTGACCTTTTTTACAGTTGAATAAGCAAAGATGCTGCATTTCTCAGCAGATTCTGCATGAAAAGAGTGTTAACTAACAAAACACATGTTGTTTTCCAGACACTGTATACAGCAATAATTTTGGGTGAAATTTGTCTTTTCACCTAGCAGTTCTTTTGCCTTGTTTTTTTCACCTAACATTTTTTTTTGCCTTGGCTGAACAATGACTTGTCTGATAGTTTGAAAATAAATTTGAATTACAATCTCAGTAATCAAAACCTGAGTCTGGAATACATCTATGTCATAACTAAAAAAAAAAATCAACTTCACAATATTCCATACGAAGTAGTATCCTTTTAAAGCAGAGGTAGTAAAACAGTAAATAATGATCGTTGCCCTCCGGCGAGCTTTGTTGTCTTTCTGACAACTCTTGTCTTGTACATTAAGGGACCCTGGTAAACGGCTTTTTTTATTCACGTCATCAAATTAATTGCTGTGATTCCACACAGATGTGGTAATTGGCTTACTGTTTGATCTTGAAGGCAATTTAACATTTCCTGAGATAGTTTATGGGATGATTCAAGTAAATCTGATTGAGTAATTGCTGGCTACTAGAGCATGGGAATGTGAATATACCACTGAACCTCACGCATTTCTCATGCCAAATGCGTGGGAGTTGGCAGCCCTGAATTTAATTACTGGTCTTACAGCAAGTACTAGCCAAGGAACTTGAGTTTTACTTGAGTAGCATTCTAGTGAGTGACTTGAACATCTATCAAAGTCATTTCTTTGACATTTGAGTAGTCCAGGGTATCTGAAATACTCAAATGTGGCTTCCAGGTGATTTATATAACTTTTGTTAAATATCAGTCTGTTGTTAATTCTACAGCCCAAAGGATTCCACCACCAATCACTTTCAGACTCTTAAATAGGCAATAACATCACCTATAACACCTATAATGCTGCTGCATATGGGGTGTTATGTGTAAATAGGTAGATGATATGAAGGGTTTTCAGGATCTTCTTCGAATGTTGGTGGAGGAGTTCAATTATCTCCAGGAGCGGGTAACTCCTCATGTCCTCAAGAGGGATACACATCTTAGGAAGGCAATCAGCCCCAGGGGGAGCCTTTCTGTTGCCATATGATTTTTGGCAACAGGCAAGGGTGTGCACATGTAAATCACACTTCTGTAATGCTCTCTATTAAACTACAGATAGGTGGACATGAGGCAAGGTCATCTATATCACATTATAAATCAATTGACCCATTCAACTGCACACATCCATGCTACATCATCTTTCACCTTTCTAGGTCAGTTACACTGGTCCAATATCTATTCAACTATATACTACGACTAAATTCATACTACATACTACTACTATTACATTCTGTTCTTTTCCATTCATCAACTAAAATCTGTCAATCTATCAAGATCCATCCATGTCCACCTTCCCATACATTAACCATCTAAATCCACCTGACACTATGTAAGACACTTCCTTCGTTTTGGCAGGTGAAACCTTTAACTCATTAAGTTCCCAGTAAAGGATTGGAAGCACCACACTAAGCAGGACTGTTATGGAAACATGGACAGCCCTTACCTCTGTACTACGTGGAGATTACTTGAAGGTAAATTTGGAAATACACTCATGTTACTTCACATACCCATGTTCATACTATTGACAGGCTGACTTGCACATTGTCAAAAATGTCCCGTTAATACATCCAGACAAGTTTGTCACCATGGTTTTTGCATGTCTTGGACTGCACAACTTTGTCTGGAACCAGAGATCTGATGCCTACTTACCACCCGGTTATGTGAATTTTTAAAATGCAAACCATCAGCTGGTCAAAGGAGCATATAGAAGGGAGGGAGTACTTCAGTCTGTTTCAGTGGGCTGAGCAAGGAACCCCTCAGTGGAAGCGAAGAAGCAATGGGATGTCCTTTGCCAATACTTTGTCTCACCTGCAGGGAGTGTTTCATGGCAAGAAGACATGGTGTAGGAAGATAAGAAACCAACGTTAAAAGACAAATCCACTGTGAATCAATCTATAGCCCTGCTGCTTGAGGTCACCATGTGCTGTCTGTAGGAAAAAAATGAGAAAATTTGATACAGCATAGACAAACTAGCGAACCATTTGGTAACTTTCAAGGTCACCTAATATGCTATTTTTCCAAGTATATATTTTGGGCTTTGACTCCCCTAGAGTACTCCTGATCGCGCAAAGTAAAGTAAAGAAAGGGTACTTATTTTGCTCATGCTGCCATCCTCAAAAAACTCCATTTGTAGTCCATGGTAGTCTCTGCCTGAAACGCCTCATTGGGGTGGCTCTTCCGATATGGCCCCCACTCCCCGTGTGCCCACTTTCTTTTGACTGGCCCGCTCTATGGAGGGAGGATCTAGGCGGGACGAGGCAGGAGAACGCAGTTTTCCTGGTCCGGCTCCAGAGTGAAACTGACGGGAATTGATGGGCATATTCTGCAATCTAACGCAGTACATGTGTATAGATCTAATGAAATCATCGTGTTCTAATAAACGCAATGGCGAAAGTGGAAGACGCTTCGCGAAAGTCTGGCAGCTCAAGCACGAATTAGCAATCGGCAGTTGCTACAGTTTGCGACGGCAACAGTTGGTGAGTACAGCAGTTTTTCTTCTCCGTAACTAGGATGCAGGCAAAGCTAGAATCCACCCCATATAGACACATTTGTAAAATGGGTCGACATGCCCAAATGTAGACCAGAAACCGTAGAAATACGGTGGGTCTGGGTTGCTATGGCTGTGCTTTCAAGCTACTCCTCCCTCCTCCCACCCTCTTCATTCACTCGGCGGTAAGCTTCCAAAGTCGGTAAGCTCGCTGGCTAAATTAGCCGGCTAACGGTTAGTTTGCTTGCTCAGCTAGCCTTACTTTGTGAATAGAAATTGCTATTTACAGTGAATTGTAATTATTTTGGTACTTAACTAGCATTAGATGAGCAAGTAGACATGAATTAGTTATGTAGCTAGGTCAGTTATGTGTTGACAAGGCTGATTTACTTGTTCGCTAACTACCGAGTTTTTAAGCAAATAAACATTGGCTAAAGATGCTTGGCTGTTAAAGTAAATTGACTGATGGCTAAGCCCTGCCCCCTCCATGGACTCGGACAAACAATAAATATTTTTGAACAGGCGCTAATGGCTGGTATTACAGTTGGAGATATTTTTCAGTATGCTATCAATGATTTTTGGCAATAGAAGGCTAAAATATCACCAAGAAGTCAGCAAACAGGGTTACGCTATGCATTGGAGGGATACATTAATGAATGTAGAGTGGAGAAGGTCAATGAAAATTTTTATTTGACGGTAAAATTTTCAAGTCCAGTGCAAACGCGATCAACCGCATCTTGTTTCTGTCACCCTCTCACACAAGATAGAGGATCAGCATTGTTTGTGCACTGCACGGTAATAAATTTAATTTACGTACTATTATTGCTAGTTACCGAATTTAAGAAATCTAACCTGACGTGACTGAACTCTTTCTAAGTTAACAAGGTGATATGGTGAACAATGCAGCCAACAGCTCACGTAAAGCCATGCAGTTTACTAACATTTGCTAACTTAGTGATGTAAAAGATAACTTTACATTAATCTACAGCGAAGTGACAAGGTGTCGCCTTACACACAATTTTGACTTGGCTTGGAACAAATGTAGACGTCCTTGTTTAACTTTGTTAGCTACGTTAAGCTTATAGTGGGGTCTTCCACAGAGCTTTATGGTGCTTTCCTAGTGGACGCGAAATGAATTTTTCGCACGACAGATTACATTCAAAAGTCAATGCAAAGACGTGAATATGTGCGTTTGTATTTACTTTGAATGTATTCTGTCATGCAAAAAATACATTTCGCGTCCGGGTGTGAAGGCAGCTTTATCCAGAGGAGACACTTCTCTGTGTTCTGATGTGGCTTTGGGAAGAGCATAAAATACACCCCATCGCCCAGCCTCTCTGGATACCTTGTATCAGAGTTAAATTTACCCCAAGCACAGCGTTTGATAATTTTTTTAAACTTAGAAACATTTAAAAACCCCAGCAAAGCGAACGATTCGGGGTTTCCATAATGCATTTCAATGGAAGTTCAGGCTCAGAATGTCCGAGTATAAAGGGAGGGAATACGCACTGTGATAGGCTCATCGCATTTGAGGGCGGGGCTTAGCCATGGGCTCATTGGCGCTAACTGCAAAACTTTATATCTAGCAAGGCAAGCATAACTGAGTAGAATGTAGAGTGGCTGAATAACTAGTCAAGTCTCCCCAAGCTAAGCAAACAAATTTGGAATGATGGCGGAAATTTCTAATGCATTATGAACCCAGAATCAGGAGGATCATGGGACGTGTAGTTTTTAGACTACAAAGATAATTAGTACGGTGGCAAAAATTTAAATGATTTAAATATAGCTGAATCCAGTCAAGAAAAATTACATTTGTTGCAACTTGAAGATATGACGCAAAATCTCAAAATTGACAGAGGCTTGAAAACAATGGGAATATCTTTCAAAGTGAATATTTTAATACAGAATTTTTAAAAGTTTGTAAAATGAATGGGATCTTTTGCTTCCCACACTAGCGTGTTGGCGTCACTTCAGTACTCTATTCACATATAAATAATTATTACCCTGAAAGACATCATGTAAAAAAGCATGAAAGACTGAGACCAAACGGTTCAACCATATTGAGCATATAAATCCAAAATGCCTCCCCTCAAAGCTGACGATGAACAGTATCACCTCCTGTTGAAGAAGGGTCATTTTAAAATCAGGTTTATTTTGAGCATTTCACCTTCTGCAGTGCCTAAAATAATGAAAACATGGAAGGAATCCAGTCAAATTACCATGTGTAAAGGGCAAGATCAGAAGCCGTGCATAAATACTGTCTAAAAGTGCCGCCAAAGTCTCTGGGCTCTGTTTCATCATGTAGTGGACATAGGCACAGTGGAGGCATGTTTGGTGGTCCAATGAGTCAATATTTCAAGCGGTTTTTGGAAAATACAGCTGCCGTGTTCACTAAACCATAGAAAACAATTGGTGTCAGGTCCAAGAGCCGTAAAGCTTCTATTACGCAGGTAACAAAAATGTTGCCAGTCAGAACGCAACCCAGAAACGTGATGAAATGTTGCGCAACAAGGAACCCAGTTTTCATATTTGTTTGCCCTGATGAGCCATCAGCAAGATCCCCCATCCATTCTACGAAGAATTACAGCACTTTGGTCAATGAAAGGTTATTTTCCACATCTGCATTTCAAAGAACACAAGGTACTGCCAAAGAAATGTAATAAGTGAGAGAGAGAGAGAGAGAGAGAGAGAGAGAGGGAAAGAGAAAAAAGAGTGAAAGAACAGCCTGGGGAACATTTGCAATTGCATTAGTGACAGGACTGGCTCCTTCAGTCAGTGGCTGCCATCTTCAGGCTGCTTGGTGTAATGTTGAAATTGTCTCATGAATTCCTTTGCAGTTGACAGCCTTTCCACTGAAATGCACAAACAGGAGGTGAGGATGACACCTTCAGTAAGATAATAACACGTTACCACAAGTATTGAGGGGCACTGTTAGGGGTATAGTTTGGCTTGTTTAACCAAAAAATTGCTGAGCGATGAGTGGTTTAAAAGGTGGCAGTATCTTCAGTTAATCTCCCTTTCAAACACTGACGAGATAATCATAGAAAGCTTAAAAAAGCTCTGGGCGTGAGTACAGTCAAAGGGCTTAGAATCAGAGCGGTCATTGTTTTTGAGATGACAGATGTCAAAGTTTTTATTTTTTTTTTTTTAAAGAACAGTGTTGTTCACAGGTATAATACACATCATGACACCAATCTTGCGCTATGAATCTTATAAGCATCTGTCACAATATGACCCAAACTTTAATTTTCATTATTGGGGTTTGAACACTCTGGTTTTGGGTTTGAGCACTCTGGTTTTTAGCCCTTTATTTATGTTCACCACATCACTTCAGGGTTGGAGGCCGATAAGCCCGCATAAATATTTAAAAATGTAATTTAAATTTTTATGAAACTGCACTACTGTGAGCACTAGAAATTTAGAGTAGCTTTGAATTTACATTTTATCCACGCTTCCAACTCAGCATACAAGTGGTGCCCAGCTGTATTTTTCAGAAAGGGTTAGGGACAGGCACAATGGGAATGGAGATATGAGTCTCCAGAGGGTCCTGGGATGTGCACTCGATATAAAAGCATGTGACCTGGATGTCAGGCAGTGAATTGGGGGTTATCTGTGGCAGGAATGAGGCCTGTGCTACTGTTTTGTCTTAACCTGGCCTTGGTATTGGCCTCTACTGCTGCTTCTCTGACAGCTTGCCAACTCTGGGAACGCTTCCACCTGAATGGGATGTACCAGAAGGGGGACGTGGTTTTCGGGGGACTGTTTGAGGTGCACATCCTCACAGTGTTCCCTGAGCTGTCTTTCAGGTCCAAGCCAGACCAGCTAAAGTGCGAGAGGTGAGTTACTTAGAGGACAGCCGCACTTATATGGGTTCACACCAACATACAGGCATTCACATGCGCACCCAAGCACACAGCAAATCCAATTTACCTGGAGAGTCAATCAGAAAGATGCAATCAACTACGGTGAGGCAAATACAAGTCAGATGTTTTTGATAACCTACGAATTAAAAGCAGTTAGAGATTGAAAGCCAAATAAATATACAGACATCATTTGTTCAAGGGAAAATTTCAAAATTTTTGATTCTTAGCCATGATTGCTGAGTATATTCATGATGATTTTCCCACAAAGTCCGTCATATGGTTCCTCAAGGTGACACCATGATTGTGGAAATTCTCACAGGTGTCCTTCACTTGTAGGTTGCTTCTTTTTGGTTACTGTGTCCAGTATGTCCCAAATTGGCTTGATTTTACTGACCATGCTGGAAAATTGGAATAATTAGACAATTTGTTGATGAATTAGGAGAAATTCACAGGAGCGTATTCACTCAAAAAATTTGGCAATGATTTTGTGTGAAATTAAAAGTCCCTCTTGTCATCTTTACTATTCACCGCTTACATTGTGCCATTAAAGGTAATTTAACTTAATTAAAACAGGAGTGCAATGGTTAAGCATGCTTAACTTGGGACCGAAAGGTCCTGAAAGTCTGAGTCCTTGCAACGGCCTTCGCAGTGTGTTCTTGGGCAAAAGATTTTACTCCCACAGTGCTTCTTTCCATCCAGGTTTATGATTGGGCTCCAGCAAATGGTCAGGGGAGACCTGACCTACAGTTCACAAAAAACGGATTTCCAAACGTTTGAATCTGGTGTGAATATTTAATGTTTTCAATTTTGTTTTTAAAGCCTGACAAGTCAGAACTCATAAAAGATTTCTACCAGTAGCTCATAGTTTTAAATCCCATGTTTAAATCTTAATTTTTTGAAGCTACTGTCGCATAAAGGTGATTTCTTTTATCGATGCGTATTAGTTTTGCAGCTTATTTTGGTTCGTTCCATGCCGGCGAAAAGTCTGGTCGCCATGCTGGCTATACTCTATGTACATACACATTTACCAGTTTAGAAAGAAAATTATGTTTTTACTGGAGTCATGCTACCATTCCAAGGAAGGTTGGATAAGCCAAACCTGGGCTACAACAAAGATTGTATTTTATGAACACGATCAAGTGGACTCTGATAACAGTAATTGACTGATATAGAAACATGGAGTGATGAGGTTGATGCCATTTAGAACACAATCGTACCCGTCAAATACCTCCACCCAATACCTCAAGAGTAGCCTGAATCGTCCGCCTGTACTTCTCATGTACTCAAGCTCAATTTCAGGTCTTAATTGCTTTTTATCCCCCTGGCATATAATGCGGGGGGATATAGCGATCAGTGTGTCCGTCCGTTCGTCCGTCCTTCTGTAATAAAATCGTTTCCGGACCAGAACTCGAAAACTATACCACTTACAAACACCAAATTTGGTATGGAGCTTCTCCTTATGGTCTAGTTGTGCCCTTTGGGGGTTTCGGTCCGTCCTACTGTCCACACAACCTGTAGGTTACACAACCTGCAGCCGGGGGGATCTGCCATTGCCAGATGACTCTTGTTTATAGTTGTTGTATCTCTTCCTATGGTTCTTTCTTCAACTTCTGGTCCTTCCTCTTCCATGATGGCCAAAACGAAACAAAACCTTAGATATAATAACGTTAGATTGTTGCAGTATACGCAATAGAAAGATCTGACGACAGGCAGCTGCAAATGCATGAACAATATGTTTTCCTGCGCGAGTTAAGAGAGAGAATACATTCTAAAAATCTTCCTATTTTGTTTTGTCGTTGCTCTTATCAAGTCTACTCATCGAAAACATATCATTCTAAATTAAGGTATCAGTCCTCCCTGGCTTCTCTGTATTTACACGATTTCCGTCAGATCGTTTATATGTCCATGTTAATCTTCAATGTGCAAGGCCTATATAGAAAAATAATGACTTTAAATTAAAAAAGACAGATAAAGGTTTCTCCATTATAATTTATCCATCTCAAGTAAAGTACGACTCAATTTTAACCTTAAACATATTGTATAGCTTTGCGAGAGACATTTTATTTCTATTGCCAAGTAACAGAGAAGAGCTTGCAAAACCCATACGTGATGTCACCTAAAACGTGCCTCTTTCCTAGCATCACGGAAGTATTCACGCTCGATAAAGTACTGTCATTTCATGCGTGTTTTCCTTTTTCTCGAATCGAAAATGGGGCAGAATGACATTACATTGCATTCTAAGCTTTCCATTGATGTCGAAATTTCCATATTTCAGTTTTTCCTTTGAATCCCTACTTTAAATGTGGTATTCCCCCTAGATTTGCAACAGATTTGGCACATTTGTGAATCCACTTAATTCCTTCAACCACCGGCTTTGGCGCAACAACTTCGTCAGACATTGATAATGTGTTTTTGGGTCTTTCCCATTGCAAGCAAAGTTCATTTATATACTGCCCTGCAAAGCCTAAGTGCAGTAACTACATACTGGGTAAAATGTAAGTTACACAGTTTTGGGCCCAAAAGTATATTGAGTGCAGGATTTATTTGGACAGAAATTATACCATGGTGAGTCAGTTAATCATAATCAAAATCATAGAAGTGCCGACTATTTATTGGTTGGGACTACAAAGAAAGTCTGGAGCCATTTTTTTACTGTTTAGATTATTGCGTAGTAACTGCACTTACCCTTTGTAGGGCAGTATAGCTGCTTCACACTAAGAATTATAACCCAAGGATACAGTAGTACAGAAAATAATGAGAGCCAAAAAATACAGTGGGACATAAAAAGAAAATAATAAATGGCAGAAAAAGATAAAGAGGACACTTATGAAACATGAGAGTAGCAGACATAAAATACAAGGAAAATTGATATTGATAAATGACTGGAAATTCTGCCTATGTCACGTCGTATCTAGGCAGTGGCGGCTCGTGAACTGGCAATAGGGGAAGCTCAAACAATCCTGTGAAATTAATGATTGGTCATGACCGGTTTTAAATCATTCATTTAACTGACCATTAAATAAACTCCAAAAACTCTCAAAATTCAGATGTGGCCAGTTTTCTTTTACAACTCATACCGATTACGTACTTCCTACCGGACTTCTCACGCTTTTCTTTACTCAGAGGTTGAAAGCAATGCATGTCTTTCATGATTGTTTAAATGAAATATCATTTAAAATGTCTTTATGCAAATCCATTGCTTCCAACCGCCCCATGTGCAAGGATTTCAGTGCAAGAATCCATTATGTCTTGATTGAATAATTGCTGACTACAGCAGAGGAGCATAAATATGCCACTTAAGCTCACATCAAATGCGTGAGAGTAGAGAGGTATGCATTATTAATGAAAACTGGCCCCACCTGATAATGTTGAGAGTTTTCGGAGTTTCAGAACTGGTAATTTAAATGAATGATTGAAAACAGGTCATTCATTTTAAGGGATTGTTTGAGCTTCCCCTGTTGCCAGTTTACAAGCCGCCACTGCATTTAGGTTATACCCTCATAAAAGAGAAGGTCATGCTTGACAGCAGAAAAGTTCCTTATCAAACAGGTGAACTTATGTAATGGCTGGTGTTTCAAGACGCCAAAAGCAGCAGCCGAAACGAAAGGAAGTCCTGAAAAATAGGAGAGACAAACCAAACACACTGGCGTAGCAGCCGCCTCCGCGGGGCGGGGGGGGGCTCGCAGTTCAGGGGGGGGTCCTACTTGATTTTTTTCCCCTTTACATTTTGCATCTACTTGGGTTTCCGTCAACAGGAGCAGGGCACAGAGGGCGGGGCCCCGTCTGTTCGATGTTGCTACTGTGTAAATGTGTAAAGAAGCCACTAGATGGCAGTATTGACTTTTTTGTTAAGCCCAGTCTGGAACTAGGTTTGGGCATGTCTGAGAGGGGAAAGTCCCAGAGGAAAAAAAAAAAAGTCTAAATGTGGGAGGGGGCTGCAAAAGAGTATATAAGAAGAGAAATTGAGAGAGTAAAGTAGTAGGAGAAATTGCAAGGAGAAGGATACATTTGAACAGACCTGTCACTCTTTTCAAGACCTGTGAAGCTTTTTGTGGACTTTTGCCTGAGCTGGAGCATATTTCTCATCCGGAACGTCACCAAGCAACCCCATCTCAAGGGACTGTAAATAAAACAAAGCAGGAGGTAACACGAAGCGCAAATACCCTATTAAAATTAAACAAAACAAGAAAGCTGTTGCTGCGGCGAACCCCCCGTCGCATCTGTCAACTGTGACGGTCATTATGGTCACCCTTCGTGCACCCTAGTGTATTATGGTACCAAGTTTGGTTGGAATCAGCCCAGAAGATTTGGAGATATAGTGCAAAATGTTTGGACGGACGTATGTCTCCACTAGACTCCCTTTCAGCGCCTATCGGCTGGCGATTTGCGATTGGGGTAAAGGGCATCTTTTGGCATCCAGATGATGTCCAAGGAGAAGGACTAGCTGCTGTAAAGATTTCAGCCACCTAACTTCATCACTCAGCTAACAATGGCCATAAATGTGATTTTTTCACTTTTTAACCCCATGACCTAATTATTATGCAAATTAGGTCAAGGTCACCATGGTCACCCTTCCCCCACCCCAAAGTATTATGGTACCAAGTTTGGTTGGATTCGGCCCAGGAGCTTCCAAGATATAGTGCAAAATGTTTCGACGGACGGACGTACATACGTACGTACATACGTACGCAGATCTCCACTAGACCCCTTTTCGGGGCCTGTCGGCCCACGACGGGGGGTAATGAGAGCGAAAGCCAAACAGGAGAGGGCCAAGCTACCGAAACATCACTGTACCAGCAGGTAGCAAGGGTAGACTCTAACGTCACTGCAGATGCATCGGCAGTAACCTCTTCACCCTGGCCGGCCACCGCTAACCCCTCGGTTAGGTACGAGTTCAAGCAGACGGCGCAGTCAGGTCCAATCCCTTTACAGCTGAGCCAGCTGGCTCACCACCAGACCCGGCCAACGTTTACAACCCGCCGCTCAGCTATAGGTCCAGGCAGATAGCGTACCAACAGCCCAGCCCCGTTACAGCAGAGCTAAGTAGCTTTGCCTCATGCTTTGAGACAAGTGGAATAGTTGAACATTTCATCATATGCTAATTTTTACCATAATTAACGATGCATTTTGTCCAAAAAAATTTTTGTCAGCTGGCTGGTGAGTAATGTTAGTTCAGTACCCTTCTAAACCAAAAATACAGAACAAAATACAGAACAAACTGTTTTCCATAGCTTTATTTCATCAGTGCTTATGCAAGCACAAGCACTGATGAAATAAAGCTCTGAAAAACAGATACTAACTGTGGATACACACCAAGAGCTGTAAATGCTGCCGATTCTATTCATTTTCAATGGACACTGGCGTTTAGCGCTGCCAATGCTGCAAAGCGTCCGGTGTCTATTGAAAGTGAATAGAATCGGCAGCTCTTTGTGTACCCATAGTAAACGATGCTGTATCCATGTAGCTCTGTAGGAAGCTAGCTACCTGGCTAGTGTAGTGCAGAATCCTTCATCGGAGCAAGAAACACGTAAGTGTTACAGCAGCTTATTAAAGTGTTTTAAACTTATAAGTCCTTATACTGGTTTCTAAGTCTTTGGGAATCGAGTATTTCAGAACCATGTGTCACACTGGGTCGAGATCCCAGGAAGTTTTTAAAGTGCCGAATTGTGCCCTAAACGCAAGTTTGAATCAGGTCTCCCCAGAGATTTGTTTTCGCAGTGCCCAAAAATTCTATTTCATGAATACTAAATAAAAGTATTACTCTTCGATCCCGAAGTTTGAAATTATAAAATTTCTGCGTACTTTTGGGCATATAAGCTGCCAAATTTGACCGCTGAAAACTCAGAGCGTAAAATTAAAATAAAGTAAAAATCCTTAAGATATTCTCATTTTGTCTCACAAACTAATAAAACCACTCAAATTACTCAGAAATCTCAGTTTTTGGTTTAGATTTGTCTGCTTTTAAGAACCACGCGCTGTTTTCATATTTTTGTCAAAATATCAAGCATGGAAAATTTTGCCTAAAACAACAGTCCAAGTCCGCATAATCCTTTTAGGCTCTCGTTCTCCCAAAATATTTATCTGATCAGACCCAAGCTTTCACAGTAGATATAAGTCATCAAATGCTATCATTTGAATACAAAAAATAGATTTTGATTTTTTTGCGAACTTCGCGACATATTTGATGATTTCAGAAAAGCACTCTTAAAATATCTTTAATAAATAAAAGCCGTTGTGATTGGTTAATGGATGATGCGTGTGCTTGGCTTTATTGTCCAATAAAATGGATGAGTTGTTGCACTTGAAATATTTGCATAGCCAGAGTTTAAAATCTGAAACGAAGAATAAAGAAGCAAAAAAAAAAAAAGTCCAGTGAAAGATAATGAGCCGCAATCGGCAACTTTGGTGGGAACACTGCCAGCTAACCAGCCGCTTGCAAGTGAGGCAGCAGCAGTAGCAGCAGCACCAGCGAAATCGCCACCTGATGCTGTCACAGGTCAGTTAGAAAGCAAAATTAATCATGACTGGTCACAAAAATAAGTAAATAAACCGCTTCAGAGGTTTAGATTTCCTTAAGATTATATTACAGACAAATGACGTCTTAGAAATGTGTGTGAACCTTCATTTAGTGACATTGACAATGATTTGAAGGTCAAATATAAAATGAAAATTTCATGAAATTTTTGATGCCTGAAAAATAAACATTTTTTAAAGCATTAAGTGGCCACAATGTCTATCCCATGTCACTCTATTATTGTTTTAGATAGGGCTGAGGGAGGGGCCCCATAGTCTAACCTGCATGAGGGCCCCAAAATATTGTGCCACCCCACTGAACCAGCAAAAGGAGAGAGAAAGACTTGCACTTTCAACGGACAAAGATCTAGTCCAGAAACAAAAGGAAGCAAAGCAAGCTCTATAGAATGAAATAAAAGGGAAAAATCTCAGGAACCGAGATAAATAGATATAGCAACAGACTTTGCCCATAAAGAGGAAAAAAGAGAGAAAGATTCCCTTGCTAACTAGCACTTTCCATTTGCAGCTAATTCCTCAAACAATTCTCCAGCTAGAGACCTTACCGGCTATTGTTCATAGTAACACTGAGGCCCGTATTCAGAAACGACACTCACACTCACCCTCCACTCACCAAATAGTGAGTACGACTGAAATGTGACTGGAGTGTGAGAAAGTGATCGACCTACCACTAACCGAGAGAGCGGTCCCACTACTCGCCAGTGGCTATTCACAAATGCCACTCGAGCATAACTGACAGTTGTGGGCACTGGGTACCAGAGATGGTGCGTCGGCTGCTGCAAAGGGACGCTCAATCCTCACCCTTCAGTGCTGAATGACCTCAACATGTCGCAGTTTACTTTTCTTGATAAGAAGTTTCTCCGACCAATTGGTAAAACGACAATCAAATTTATTTATTTTTATAGCGTCGTCATACCCTTGCTTCACAAAATTGAGGCGTTTCTTTCGCACAAATGACAAAATAAATAATAATAATAAATGGCTCGCGAAAGGCGCAGGACAGCCTGCGAGGCTCCCTAAGCAACAAGCTGTGAAACGTGCCGGACATTTCCTTCTACATTCAGCAATTAAGAATGTAGAAAAGAATGGAGTCTCGTAACTTACAGAAACACGAGCCTCGCAGACCAATCCGCACGCGACCCACGAGCCAGCTGAGCGCAGGATTTTCCAACCCATGAGTAAAGAAAAGTTTGAGAAAAACCAAATGCGGGAGAGTTAATAGATATGCGTCATTTGTGAAAACTGGCCACATCTGATAATGTTGAGAGTTCTGAGTTTTTGCAATGGTAATTTAAATGAATTGAAAATAGGGCGATAACCTAATTATCAATAGGCTACTCATTCTAACTTAACAAGTAGAACTGGCAATACATGATAATCCTTTGGATTTTTGTAGTTCAAGTAAATAAAATTTTATTAAATGATTGGATATGACCTTTTTACAATCGTTATCTTTAAGGGATGGTTTTGAGCTTCCCCCATTGTCAGTTCACCAGTAGCTACTGGTGGGTACACAAATGCTAACCTCGAGCTCACCACAGAGCAATTCGTAAAGACTGAAACCAGGTGGTCAGTTAGTAAGATACCGGCATCGTTATCATCATTAGAGTTAAAATTCGCATATTTGCGATTGCGTTGAGCACGTGGCTGTAAATGATCCAGAGTTTCTAGTGTTTGTAACCACCTGAAAGCCATGATAACGAAATACCGGCGCAAGTTAGTGCGGCTCAGGGGAGGTGTTCCCTGCACTCAACCTTCACTAAGAAAGAGACGCTATTTTCAGTGTGAGTGAGGTTTCTGAAAGCAAATGAGTGTTCTGGCAACCTCTGACTCATTTAGTATAACCTGACACTAAGTTTTAGAACTCACTCGTACTCATTTAGTGTGAGCGTTGTTTCTGAATACAGGCCTGACACTCTAGCAAAGGAGGAGAGGCAGAACTTGGGTTTAAATAGAGTCCGGGCGAGGCCCACAATTAATGCCAGCTGGCCAAAGAATCTGATTGTGGGCAAAACGATATCATCCCAGACGAAAGAAACAAAGAAAGCTCGCCAGCCTCCAAAAACCATGACAACTTAAAATAGTAAAGCATGAATGGAAGTGTACTCACGTGAGAAATTAATTGTTGGATTTTCCATTGGTGCCAATTTTGAAGAAAAATATTTATTCAATGTCTAAATTTCATTTCTTTCAGTGTTTTACTTACATTGAAAAGGAAAGATTTTTGTGATTAGTTTGAGTGAAAGACCCAGTGGAAACCAGCAGAGACATTTGTGTTTTGCTTTTATTCAGTAAGGGTGCCTACAATTTGTGAGGGCACTGTACATGCTGAAAGAATGCACCCAAAACTCAAATAATTTCAGCATATCCCATGTGTTAATTGGAAAATGTTACATTCGGACTAAGGATTGATTCTGAATATCAGAAAGGAATATAAGCCTCGCATGATTTGTATGAGATGTAATAATCGGAATAATGGTGGAAAATTTGTGTGCATATAATTGCACTCATCCTTCAAAATCAATATTTGTTTTTTAAGATACAAGGAAATACACAAAAAAAGGTAAATGAAGATTTGAATTAAAAAAATACAGAAAAGTTGGGCCGCTGTGTAAAATGTCAATGAAAACAGAGTGCAATGATTTGCAAATCAGTTAAACCCAATATTTAGTTGAAAATAGTGCAAATGTTGAAATTGTGAAATGTATTATTTTTGAAAAATATTTGTTAGTTTTGAATTTTATGATAACAATATGTTTTTAAAAAGTTGGGGCAAGGGCAATGTTTGCCACTGTGTTGCCTCACCTTTTCTTTCAACAATACTCTGAAAGCATGGGCGGCATACCTGTTTCAACCGTTTCAGTTGAAATAGGCCCTGGCCTCCAGAGGGCTCCCAACTGTCATGCAAGTATTTATGTCAAGGTTGTACCGATTTCAAAAGCTCCAAGCCACACCAACACAGGAGGGCAGAGTTAGGCAGATTTTATTACAACAGGTAAAAAGATATAATAGTCCAACAAGATACTTTAAAAAAAAACGGCTAAAAACATTAGTTACTGGCCAGCATTCAGTAATGAGGATAAAATCGAAGGGTGACAAGATTATAATAATAAAACGATGCCCAGGCTCTTCACCACACAATGGCCCACGCCCACCCAATAACTAATAAGATACTCAGTTCATAAAAAGTCCGTCCTGCGGCAGAGGCGTGGATCCTTGTTGACTTGGCGTATCCCCTGCCCCGTCTGATTGGTCCACCAACGCTCCTCGTGTGGCTCAATGCGGAAGACACTAAATCCAAACAATTGCAATTACTATCGGACTTATTTACACACAACAGCCCATCCACACCAATCGCATCCTCCTAGGTTGTTCATCTTCCCTTTACTTATCGTAATCACTGGCTCATCACGAACTCTGGTCATCCTCGGAACCGTTTCATCTGATCACCGCTGAGTCACGCAGGAGCTTGAAAGGAGGAAGGCACACTGCTATCACGGCTATTAAACTCACCGAAGAGTTGCAGCTGGCCAACTCGTGAACCGCCCACACCGGAGCAGCTGGTGGACGTCCATATAGGGGAAGTACTGCTTTGCTCGCCTGAGAGAGATCTCTCGAACCAGGAAAATGCCACCCAATTTATACCGGAACAGGCTGACTCCGGACTAATTGTTGGCAAACAATTAGGAAGGAGCAAGATACACGGGGGGGGGCGGACCATGTGTCATTAATGATGTGCACAGCAGCTTTAGATACAAAGTGAATCTACAACAAATTTCATGCTATCTAATCCGCTATATTACACTTAAAACCACACGTCAAACAGCGATAACCCAAAATACCAAATAAAGCACAATGTAATTACTACACACAAACCTATACGCCATAGTGTCATCAAAACATAAACTGAGTGGCCACTGTCACCCCGTGACATTAACATCTTAAACGCTGAGTGTATGAAAACATGCAGAGGTACACCACCAAGAAAGGCAAACCGGGCAAATATTTGAGTCCCCCCAAACTGGCAAATGTTTGGGATCCCCGACGGCCACTCAAATAGGCACATTTTGCAATGACTTATAAAAACCCCATTAAGCCTTCTATGAAGGCATAAAAGCACACCTCCAGCCAGTGCCTCGAAAGCCCCTACATGGGGCCCCTTCACTGAGCTGTAGCAAATGCGCAGAATACAGGGCTCTCCGCAGTCGGAGTTAGTGATTATATCTGTCAGATTATGGTAGTTGCATGGACACTGAGTTGGCTAAGAAGTGTAGTAATTATTCATCGTCTACAAATGATGGCAGCAAAAGAGCAATGA
Source organism: Gymnothorax reevesii (assembly GCA_029721435.1). Lineage (NCBI taxonomy): Eukaryota > Metazoa > Chordata > Actinopteri > Anguilliformes > Muraenidae > Gymnothorax > Gymnothorax reevesii. The sequence continues at coordinate 142,888,003 of CM056574.1, forward strand.
TAGCTGATACTCTGGGAATTTCGGAAATACAGCTGTCACCTTAACCAATGTTGCTCGCGCCTCGGACCTATCAGTTGGCTTGAGAACAGTAAAAAAGTAATTCACTTGCTGCATTCCGGGGGTTTTAATATTTTACAACACAGCGAGCTTTGATGTGTACATTTTAAAGCATTATCTAGCAATTTTATGCGTTTTTACGTATTAAATTATCTATGAATATCATGGAAATATCTGGATTCCGGCCGGGTCTTGGTCTGGTAGCCTCCAGAACCGGCTCAGTCAAAACAGCGGTGATAATGAGCTAAATTTAAGTTGCAACATTAAAGAACTTGACTACTTTGCTGTAATAGTTGTCTGATCAGTAATTGACATTTTTAAATTAGACACCTTGAAAACGAACATATGCTTCCAACCTTTCATTGAAATAGATCACGTGCGCAGATTTCTAAAATTAGAAATGACAACTATTTGTTGACTTTTGGCTACTCTATAAACAAGGAGTTTCTGGACATAACCCGACTAAAGCCAACGGGAGGTGAGATTTCTGGGACTAGTCGGAGTTCAGGCATCTCCACACAGAAACAGAAATCGGGCTGAAAATTACAGGTGCGGACCTGTTCGATTTTCGCCTATCTGTCATCAGTACATAACATTAATGTTACACACTGTGCCCTGTTTTAATATAACGTTAGCTATAGCAAGAAAAACCTAGGATAGTGAGATAAACAGAATCTGTTACTTGTATCTCCTCTTATTCTCCTCTCTCTTTTACTATCAGATCTACTTTTAAGAAACACTGGCATATTTTGACCTCGGACCCTGATTTGGCCCCCCATTTTAAATTTCATCCTCTTTTTGTAAACAAGGGAGGGAGAAATCTGAGAGACCTCCTTGTACATGCTGACTTTACCACTTACAAGCCTAAGCTGCCTACTAAGCGACTTTTATCCCCTTTACCTGTGGGAAATTATCCCTGTGGAAATTGTGCACAATGCATTAATACCTTGAAAACTGACTTTTTTATCATCCCCATACTAATGAGACATTTTCCATAAAAGAGGTAATAACTTGTGCAGCTACACATGTGATATACATGCTGCGTTGTCCCTGTGGTTTGGCATATGTGGGTAAGGCATCCAGGCAATTGAAACAGCGCATTAGTGAACATAAAAGCTCTAGACGAAGAAATGACAGAAATTATCCTGTGGCTGTCCATTTTAAGGATAAAAAACATGACATTTCTACCTTACGTTTCTGTGGTCTTGAAAAAGTTAGCTTACCACGGAGAGGGATGATCTTGATTTGCTGCTCAAACGTCACAAGGTGTATTGGATATATATTTTACAGACTTTAACACCTGATGGATTGAATGATGAACTTCCCTAATTGTTTCCTAATTCCACTATAGAATACTGGTCTTTTATTGATTATAATTCTTTATTTTGTTGACTGTTTATATTTACAATGTTTACTTATATGACAAAGACTTTCTTATCTGGTCTCCTCTCCTGTTTTCAGGGGTTGGGACGATTAGGAGGTGGCAAAATGTTTTTGCTAATTATTTTTTTTTCATACCATCATGTTTTCAATCTCATGATTGTACTGTAAACATGTGGTTATTATAATTAAAGCTTGGAAACTTTTTTCTATTTTGCTATGTATTGCAAATAATGTATTGCGTCTTCCCTAAATAAGGTTATGATTAGCTTTGTATACGGTTTTTTGTATTGATGTTTTTACTTATGAGATGCGTCTCACTAGTGGTCATGTGACTTCATCTGATTGGGCCACGTAAGCCTACCAGCCTGCATTTCAGATATGCTCTCCAGTGTATTCTGTTTGTTGTCCTGAGGAGGGTTGGTTGACCGAAACGTTGGCTAATAAATTAATTGCAAGTGAGAAGACTATGTGCGGGAGTTTTTTTCATTAATATTAAATTAGCTAAAAGTACTTTGCGCTAAAAACATGCTCCTTAATTCACTTGGCATTGCAACTGATTGAAATCATTAAAACAAAGCAGAGGGATACTGCGTCACCTTATGTTGTGTAATGTTCATAGCTATGTAAATTTGACTTCAGGTCTGGCAATATGAGTCATCTAATGCTTCTAAACCTAATCAACTCAAGCGATATTACATTATGTTGATGCAATTTCAACATAATGTAATATTATGTGACAAAACCTCCTCAGTTTTGGAGGCTGGCTTTGGTTTGGGAGCTTTCTTTGTTACTCTCGTCCGGGACAATATCGATTGGCCCATATCGGATCTTGGGCCAGCTGGTATTAATTGTGGACGGCACCCGGACTCTATTTAAGCCCAAGTTTCGCCTTGCCACCTTTGCTTGAGTGTCAGTGTTTTGTTTGCACTATAGCCAGTAAGGTCTCTAGTTCGAGAGTTGTTGAGGAATTAGCTGCAAAGAGGAAAGTCATAGTTAGCAAGGGAATCTTTCTCTCTTTTCTTCCTCTTTCTGGGCACCGTCTGGTGCTAAAGCTTTGTATCTCGGTTCCAAAGATTTTTCCCTTTTATTTTGTTCTGTCGAGCTCGTGTTTGCTTCCTTATTGTTACCCAGACTGGATCTAGGTCCTTTGGAAGCGCGAGTCTCCCTTTCTTATTTTGTCTGTGTTTGTCTGTTATTTTGCTATACTTCCCTTCATTCCAGCCACAGCATTTGGTATCTCGAAGAAGCCAACCATCACAGCTATATATATATATATATATATATATATATATATATATATATAAAATTTTTTTTTTTTTGCATTATTCAACTTTTCCAGACTTTTTTAACTCCTGTCCCAGCTTTTTATACATTTTATATATTATATAATATAGTTTCTCATTTTCAACATTTGTTATTTGTATGTGCACTATTTCAATTAAATGTAGGGTTCAAATGATTTGCAAACCATTGCATTCTGTTTTTATTTACATTTTACATACCATCCCAACTTTTCTGGAAATTAGTTGTATTTTTGAAAAAAAAAAAAGAGATATTTTTACGAGACATTTCCCTTGTGATTGCGGAGCACCATGGTGTCTCAATGCTGGTGAATATGCTGTCTTGGAGGAGAAGGGAGTAATACTACGATGTAAATTTTGATCCAAATATTATTAATGAGGTGGTGAAGAAAATTTTGGAATTCATAGCATTCATTTTAATTTGGCCTGTTTTGGAGACTGGAGTAGGAGGCTGGAGGCAGGGGTTGTAGTGCCCATATCTCACCCCTAAAAAAATCACACTTTTAAAGGTGACCTAATATGCTATTTTTCCAAGTTTATATTTTGGTCTTTCACTCCCCTAGAGTACTCCTGATCGCGCAAAGTAAAAAAAGGTTACTTATTTCGCTCATACTGCCATCCTCAGAAAACCTCATTTGTAGTCCATGGTAATCTCTGCCTGAAATGCCTCATTGGGGTAGCTCCTCCGCTATGGCCCCCACTTCCCGTGAGCCCACTTTCTTCTGACTGGCCAGCTCTTTGGAGGGGGGATCTAGGCAGGATGAGGCAGCAGAACGCAGTTTTCCTGGTCCAGCTCCAGAGGAATCGTCGGGCATATTCTGCAATCTAACGCAGTACATGTGTTTAGCTCTAATGAAATTAACTTGCTCTAATAAACGCAACGGCGAAAGTGGAGGACGCAGAGCAAAAGTCTGGCAGCTCAAGCACGAATTTGCTATCGGCAGTTGCTACAGTTTGCTATGAGAACAGTTGGTGAGTACAGCAGTTTTTCTACTCCGAAGCTAGGATGCCAGGGAAGCTAGAATCCATCCCATGTAGACACATTTGTAGAACGGGTCGACATGCCCAAGTGTAGACCGGAGACCGTAGAAATTCGGTGGATTTCTGAGTTTAGAGGGAAACATGGACAGTGAGGAGCAGCTAAAAGTGGACCAACAGCTTATGGACTGCTTCAGTGTGTATTAGGACCTGCTGGTTCATGTGCATAGCTGTGGTGTGTTGTTAGCGTGGAGAAACGAACAGCTTTCGCGGTGTTATATGACGGAGGGGCAAAAGCTCCAAGCTAAACGGCCTTTTCGGAAAGTGCCCGATATAATGGTTAACTTATTGCTTCAAAATGACCAGCTTTTCCTCGCGGAAAATGGGCGCATTATAGATAGCGTGCGAAAGCTAGGATAGAGCTCCGGTTATGTCATGAACATAATACAGGTTTTACAGACCGTAGGTTCTGTGTGAACCATTGCATATGTGGAGCTAGCGAATTGATCACTTTTACAGGAAAGAATTTAATATTCAATTGATGGCAATGCAGAGAAATCGTTTGTTATACAGAACACATTATAGCCAGTGCGCTTCCCTATTGCTTTTAGCTGTTGTTTCAGAGAGCTTGCTCAGACATTAAATATGTATCAGGCTGACCCCGGTCATGGATAAGTAAAGCGATCGTTTCATAAGTTCCCAAAAACACACTCCAAGCTCTGCAAAATCTACGTCTGGTCTAACTGCAGCCCATCTCGGCAGACACATACAGCACCTCTCCGTTTAGCTTCAACTGTTGTGGCTACAATCAGGCAACGTTATGATGAAACTGTCACATTGATGCTTACTGAAGTAACACAAGCACACCGATCATAATTGCTGCATATAAGTTAACCAGAAGCATTCTTCATTTGCAGAGCATGCAAACTAACCTACAGTAGCTGATAAGCAATCATGACTTTGAATGTAATCTGTCGCGCGTAAAATTTGTTTTGTGTCCGGTGTGAAAGTGGCTTGATGTGCCCATAACTGGTATTTGTGTCTTTGCATTGACTTTGAATGTAGGCTAATCTGTCCAGCAAAAAATTTGTTTTGTGTCTGATGTGAAAGCAGCTTTATGGATAGTATGCGACAGCTAGAGAGAGCTCAATTATGTAATGAGCATAATACAGGTTTTGCAGACCGTAAGTTCCGTTAGCGCGGACAAGTTGCTTATGTGGTGCTTGTGAAATTGATCACTTCTACAGGTAAGAATTACCTATTTAATCTCCGCTTTTTTCGGCTTTTTATTAGCCACAACAATTTCTAAAGGGGGATGAAATTATGTCAAGGTAGTGCAGAGAAATCATTTGTGAACCAGTAGAGCTTCTGTGTTTTGCATTGCTTTCATGGTAGCACCAGAGAGCTTGCTCAGTCATTTGTATAGTATCCGGCTGATCCCGGTCATGGATAAGTGAAGCGGTCACTTACTGCAGTGGCTACAATCAGGCAACGTTATGATGAAACAGCCACACTGATGCTTACTGAAGTAACACAAGCATGCCGATCAGAATTACTGCATATAAGTTAACCAAGAGCATTTTTAATTAACATGACATGCAAACTAACAAGCAGTAGCTGGTAACCGAGCGGTCACAACAACCACAGAGACAAACCCTTGCAATACAGGTTTTACAGACAGCAAGTTCTGTTACTGTGAACAGTGGTACTAAGCATCCAATTTACAAACAAGTATGAAAAGTTTGCGAGCTGTGGCTCGATGCAACCGCTTCAGGTTTGAGAAGCAGCTGAAACGCTTATCCTGAGTCGAATTATCCTTTATTGACAAAGCTGTCTTTGGTGAAATGCTGAGCAGAAACAGCTAATGTTCCCTTTGGCCGTGGCTGTTTGCTGCTAGCAAACAAAAAAAGCTACTTACTGATTTCTGGTGGCATCGACTTTTGGAAGAGAAATAATAGTTTTTCTTAGTGTCCAAAAGTAAACGGACAAGTAGCTTTGGGAGAGATACTGACAAAATTGCACCTCAAATGATCAGAGGTTCTACTTTTATATTCTCAAAAGTGTAGACGCTACTAAGGCATAGTATGATCTGCCATTGTTAGTGCCTGCTAGAATAGTTTCCAGTGTGGGCATGTCCAGTGCAGTGGTTGGCTCTGGCTAGGTCTGTACTAATTGGACAGCACAACGTGACGTCAGGTTTTGCCCAGATCTCGGGAGGAGCTGTTCAGAGAGGAAATCCCGCTCACGAAATCACGTTATTGGATTATGGCAAAATCCCTGTATCTTTAGTTTCCAAACGTTTCAGAGCTTGAGCATGGACTACCAACATTATGACATTACTAATATGTATTAAAAGAAGGATCAGCATATTAGGTCCCCTTTAAAGTCACTGCTCCACCCCTGCCCTTGCACTTCAAATACTTGCAAAAATTGTTTTGCTTGACTTGCAAAGGATTTACTGTGGTCCTGAGATGGTAATGAAAACTTGTCCCAGTCAGTATAAGGTATTTGGCGTGACTGTTTCTGTTATGCTAAATTAATCAGCAAAATTTCCTTCTGGTAGCATGCAAATTTGTTGCCAAGTATTTTAGTTATTTCTTTTGATTGTCAGAGAAATAACAATAAAAAACAATATAGTTCTGAGGCAAAATATTGGACATGGATCTCTTGAGAATAGTAAAAGCTCACCGATGGTTTATAGCAAATAAAAATGATGGCAGCATTCATTTTCAAATAATAACGAGCCAAAACATTATAACCACCTGCCCAACATGCTGTTAGTGCTCCACATGCCACGATCATCGCCCTGCAACATTCACATCCACATGAATTCCCAGACTCAGGGTTTCCCAGCATTTCCCAAACCATCACCCATTCTCCTGGCCAAAGTACCTATTGTAGAAAAGGAACTAAACAAGGCAACCTTCTTCCATTCCTCCAATGTCCACTTTTGATGCTCTCATCCCACTGTAGTCAGTTCAGACTGTGAACAGGGGTTAGCATGAGCACTCTGACCGTACTGCTGCTATAAAGCCTCATAAGCAGTAAGGTGTGATGTACTGTGTGTAGTAATACATTCCTGTTGTAAATATTGTGAAATATTCAACAGAAGTTGCCTTTTTGTCAGTTTGAACTGGATGAAATTGCTCTCTTTGGCGCCTACAGGCATATCACCAGTATGTTGTTCGTCCCACCTCAAACCACTGTGGTAGGTATTCACTGCTGCCTGGGAGCACACAACAAAGCTGGCAGCTTCAGAGATGCTCTGTTCCAGTTGTCTGGCCAAAACGATTTGGCTCTTGTCAATGTCACTCAGGTTCCATTTCTCCCACATCCATTGAATTGACTGCAAGAACCAACCGTTTCCTAAGGGTCTAAGGCTTAATTGCGGACCTTGACATGCACCGCTATCAAGAAATAATGGTTATTTGCTTCATCTGTGAGCGGTCATATTGTTTAGTCTCATCAGTGTATGCATTTATGCTTGTTTTTGACTCATGTGTCCCCATTACATTGGTAATTTCAACAAGGAATGAACAAATTAGGTTTTACATGATCTTGTTTTAAGTTCGTCAAAAAAGTAACAGACATTAAAGACACAAACCTGACAGTAAATTTTTTCATCTCTCTGTCAGGTTTGACATTGGACACTTCCAGGCAGCACAGACAATGGTCTTTGCAATTGAGGAAATCAACAAAAACCCAGACTTGCTGCCTAACATCACCCTGGGATTCCACCTTTATGACAACTGTGTGAAACTTGGAGTTGCGTTCCGTGCAGCAACAGCACTAGTCAGCGGGACAGACGAGTCCTTCTCTGATTTGGGATGTACAGGCCCACCACCACTTCTTGGCCTCGTAGGGGATCCAGGCTCCACGCACTCCATTGCCATCTCCAGTGTGCTGAGCCTGTTTCGTGTTCCCATGGTATAGTATAATGGAGCACCAATTCTGGTCCAAAGCCCAGCTGTGCTTTTCATTCTCTGATTCTCAGCAGAGGGAACCATTTATGGCATGATTACATCATTTTTAATGATGAAAATACAAAAAATAACTGTTATAACTGCATTATAGACAAAAATGTATAAACTGTACGCATCATTAAATAAATAGAATTCTTCCCAAGAAAAAAAAAGCACAATTACTTCCTGAAATAACTCAAAATTAACTGTAAGACTTTTCTAACTTACTTAATTTTTGTGGCATCTTGGGTAAAATTACTTCACATATTACTCCTTTGTGGCATTATTTCAACTCCCTGTTTACAACCTTGCATACCATACCAATTTCAGTGCTTTGACACAGTTTTCTTCAGCAACACAGACACCATAATTCTGCATGGCACTCAAGAATGTGAACGTTTTAAAATTTTTGTTTCAGTCTTAATTTTGAACCATGATATTCATTCAAATCAATAAATATTTGGACACTAACAAAGTTATTTCACTGTCAACCTAAGCATATTGGAGTTGAAAACAAATGATGAATATGAACAGAAATTGCACATTAAATTGTGGACATTTCATGCAAATTTGATGAACATAGTTTGAATAAAGACCTCACTTTTGTGGTCCTCCTTTTTTAAAGGGCTGAAAGTAATTGGCTGCACAGCTGTTTGAAATCAGATAAAAAGTCGACAGTTGACTTCAGACGTGGCATTTGCTTTTGGAACCTGTTGCTGTTAAGTCCTCTATAATAGTCACTGCCTCTGATCCAAGCCATCATTTGGCTGAAAAATTAAAACAAACATATCATCACATAGCAGAAACATTAGATTTTGCAAAATCTCTCCTAAATAAAGCAGCAAGCAGTGGTGAGGGCTAAGTAATCCAACAGACCAGTCGCCATGGCAACTTGCTGTGATCATGTTAAAAGTATGACTGATCAGAACAAAAATGATTGTGTGATTTATGTGAATTGAGCAAAGTTTGTGGGTATTACTGAGATGTGGGCTCATGTCCTGTTTGTGCTGTCTGCTATCAATTTGGGTGTAAAGGAATAATATTTTTAAAAATCTAATATTCATCCAATAACTCTTGTGAGGCTTAGTTTGGGGTTCATTCTGGGCAAATATGGCGAAAATTGGACAAAATTTGTGGCCTAAGAGAAATTTTTAAAGGGGAACTCCGGCCAATTTCAACACGTATCTTTGTTGTCTGTGGTGAAGGAGTACTGTCAATAACGAGACGAACGAAGAAATTTGGTTTTGCTTACACAGAGTTATGCTCCTGCTAGAGTTCGCACCCAAGCGACTTGAACGGGGCAGGCTTTTAACGTGCTTTTAGCCTCTTAACACGATCGAGATGTCTTTTCAAGTCCATCGCCTTGTTAACCTAACCCTTCCAAGTGACCACAGTGAATTTGACTGTAGCAGCTGACCTAGAAATGCCTAAATAGAGTGCCAAAGCAGCTTTGCTGCTTGGCCCCAAAATAAATAAATATTGTACTGGAGCACTCAAGAAAGTCCCGGAAGACTGTGTAGGTCAACTTTTGAGGATGATGGAAGATTTATTTTTCAGGTGAAGAAAAACCCTTTCAAAACAGTGGACTAAATCAAGAAAATAGGAGAGAAAACCTGAGCAGTTTTGGAACAATATTCTTTGCACAGATAAAAAAAAGTTGATCTTGTACCCAGTTGGTGGGAAGAGAAGAGTGTGAAGAAAGGAAGGAACTGATCCAAGGCATACCATCTAACTGAAAATCAGATCATGTGTGGGCATATAGTGCTACCAATAAAAGTGACTTCCTTGTATTCATTGATGATATGCCTGATGACAAAACAATGAAGCATGTGATTCCAACCCTGATCAGCCTCCGGAACTGGGACCGCGTTCTTGTTCAAATTCAAATTCAAATTCAATTTATTTGTATAGCGCTTTTCATAGATAAACTGTCACAGAGACGCTTTACAGTTAGAGATGAGTTACTGAAAGGGCAGTGCCCAGCCTATTCCCCACTACAGCAAATGAGGCAAAAAAAACTCCCAGTTGGGAGAAAAATCCTCAAACAGTGGAGAGAAAAAACTCCCCAGAGGGAAGAAATCTCAGGAGGAACCCGGCTATAGTGGGGAAGCCCATCCTCCGCGGGCTAGCTAGTTAATAAGTAGATAATGACAATAGAGTTGTTAATCCATCCCAGTCTGTTTTCCTTGTCCATTTTGTTAGAAACAATCTTTCCACTCTGATCCGGATCCAGGAGTGGGACTGTGTTCCTTTCAAGCGACCTCTACTTCCTCTGATGCCATACTGAGTTGGCAGTCTGTACAACACTTGACTGAATCCCAGAAGCCACCGCCAATTGACTGGCAGTCCAGTTTAGCCTATAACTTCTGTACTGAACTGTCAATCCTTATCTGGGTTTCCACTCCCACTCAACTATCAATCACATGCATGCAAGGCAAAACAGTGCAAGCAAAACACTAAAATTTCAACTTGCCACTCATTGAAATCCAGCAGCAATACTTCAGCTGCTTCCTCCTCCCATTTGGCATCGGATTTGGAATCAAACAAGTACGGTCTCACAGAAATACATGCCGTGGAAAGCTGTCCCGAAATATTCCCTTTTGTTTTATTTGTTTTATAATCTTTGTTTCCTGGTTTTTTGGATCCGCACCCTCCCCTGGAATCAAAGCGGCCAGGCAGCCAATAAGAGCAAAGCCTCATTAAAATAGCCTCCCCACCCATTTCAAAACGGCTCGTGTTTTAGGCTGGCACAGAAGGGGTGAGGGGAGAGAGGTCTTACTAGGCCTGGATGTGTATGAGTGTTTTTTTTTTTTTGTGTGTGACTGAATTCCTAACATTATTATAAAGACCCATTGGACATACTTTAAATGACTAAATATAGCATAATAGGGGACATTTAAACTTTTTGCAAAAATTTAAAACGGTGATCAAGGATTTGAAAGTTTTGGTCAGTATTTGATTTCAATAATGTAACAATGGTTTTATTATTTGAATGTATCAAATGTATTGCTGTATAATGATTTTATTATAATACTGTATTTTGTTCATGTTCAATGATAATGTGTCTATGTTTGTAAACAGGGTACGAGCACAGAGAAGACTGAGGTCTTGGTGGGTTTTACTCTTAAAATGAAGGTGTAAATAAATGAAAACACATATCTCTCTTGGACAGGTGAGTTACTTCGCCACGTGTGCCTGCTTGAGTGACAGACAGCAGTTTCCCTCCTTCTTCAGAACCATACCCAGTGATGCCTTCCAGGTTAGAGCCATGATGCAAATTCTTGAGCGATTCAACTGGAAGTGGGTGGGACTCCTCTTCAGCAATGATGATTATGGTGTGCATGCAGCCCAGTCCTTCCACCAGGAAATTAGCCACTTTGGCTGTGTAGCCTTCTCTGAGGTGTTGCCCTACAATAATGACCAAACTGAGATCCAGCGAATTGCGGATATCATACGCCACTCCAAGGCTAAGGTGGTGGTAGCATTCTCAGCAGAGGCATACCTATTGCCCCTCATTGAGGAGGTCACTCGGCAGAACCTGACTGGGCAGCAGTGGATCGCCAGTGAGGCCTGGGCCACTGATCCTGTATTCCATACTCAGCAATTGTTCCCCTTCGTGGGGGGGACCCTGGGTATCACTGTCCACAGAGGAGATATCCCAGGGCTCCAAGACTTCCTGCTCAGTCTTCGCCCAAACTTCGACCCAGACAATAATTTGGTGAACATGTTCTGGGAGGAGATGTTCAATTGTAGGTTCAAACCAGACTCACTTAGTAATGTGTGCACAGGACAGGAGAGTCTGGAGGGCACAGAAACATCATACAGTGACGTGTCAGCACTCAGGCAGTCATACAATGTTTACAAAGCAGTTTACGCCCTGGCACATGCCCTGCATGATCTTCTGAGCTGCAAGCCAGGCACAGGGCCCTTCCCAGGCAAATCCTGTGCTGAGTTCCACACTCTGCAGCCCTGGCAGGTAGGAGACATTCTATATTCTCTGAATGATAATTGACCCAGGCTTGGGAAGATATTGTGAAGAGAGAAATGTAATTATCTAATGGAGAAATAGAAGCTATGTTTTTTTTAACATGTTCAGATGTCTCCTCTGTTAGTTCAATACTGGCAATAGCATTTTATCTTTCTGGAGTAACAATACTCATGGTATGAACTTATAGCAAAGAAACTACATCTTTCTGTGAAATTCTGACAATTATAGAAAGCTTCAATAGGAATTTGAATCAATTATCCCTAACACTATCATCAGTCCGTTCTCAATCATGATGCATTGTGCAGTGGGGGGTAGTGAGAGAATTAGCATGCCTTCGTCATCCTCACATTTCAATGCATGATTGCCCTCAAACTATTCCCTTGAAAGTTTGCCTTATTAACTATCAAATCATTTATTTACTGAATGATCAAGACAAATGAATGAGCGGTAGGGATAAAGAAATTATAATCACAAAGTGATTCCGTATTCGCTACATTTACTTAATCAATGTGACATTTTAGAATGACAATACAATTATTCCAAAGCAACGATTGAGTATTAGACAAGTGACTGCCCCTTCACATCAATGTTTGCCCAATGGTCTTAATGATCATCACCCCTAATGCTAATTGCATTATTTAAAGTTCTTTTGGACAAAATGCTGGAAACTTTATTCTATTAAATGCACTTTGACCTTAATGATACTTATCTGGACTAAAAGTGCAGATTGCTTACTCCAGTTCCTCATTTTTACATTTTTTTGTTGTTGCACAATCAAAAGATTACCTTTGATGTCTTTAGAATATTATAAGCATTCCAAAAAAAAAAAAAGTTGATGAAAGTGATGATAATTCTACTTACAAATGTAGAGGGGGGGGGGTTCCCAGTGCTTCCTGCACCTCAGACTTGTAGAAATATTCTACTAATGAAATACAGCATTGAAAGACATGAAGCTCTATCTGACGCCCAGCGCAATGCATGGTGGAAGTATCTTTGCTAATTACCTAATTTGCCTGGGTTTGTTTGTGTGTTTGTTTGTCTGTTGGTTTCCAAAATAACTCAAAAAGTTATGGACAGATTTTGATGAAATTTTCAGGGATTGTACAGATCGGTATAAGAAAGAAATGACTAGATTTTGGAAGTGATCCGGATCTCCGTCTGGATCCAGGTATTTTTTAAAGGATTCTTTAACATTGGGAGATAGGGCCATTTTCAACATTTATGCGTATAACTCCACCAAAAATGGTCAGGGCACTTGGGAAAAAAATACAGGACAAGTTTCGAACATGTTCTACAATATATCAAAGACTGATCCTGAAAATGGAATAATTCCAGATACTATGATACTATTATCCAGAATACGAAAGTAGGGGACCTTCGGAACTTTCATTATAGGAAGAGAACAAATGAAGCTACAAACATGCGACAAACACCATTATATAGCCAAGATATTGCAGAATTCGGAAGGTGTCACCGAATTTACTGTATCATCAAAAGCCAGGGAACTAGTTCCAGAAGAAAACCACCATTACGGAAAATTTGATTTTCGTGAATAACTACTGAACTAATATTGATATCATTATGAATTCAGTTGCAAATGGTATGTTTTCTTGGTCAGGGAATCTGAAAAAAATAGATGAAATAAATGTAGGACTAATATTTATATGTAAATCACAACATGAGGGGAAGTGTTGCATCATAATAAAAAAAAAAATGAAGCTAGAAACATGCAACAAACATCATTAAACAGCCAAGACGCTGTGGAGCTAATATTGATATAACATTATGAATCAAATTGCCATGTTTTTATGGTCAAGGAATCTAAACATGAAGATAAAATTAATGTAAACTAATATCTATGGTGGAAGTCGCAATATGGAGGGAAATGTTGTTCTTAGCGGAGGTCTGCGCTTTCTGAGTGCTTTTCTAGTTTATGTACTGTCGTAATTGTCCTTATCCCCTCCACTGCCCAGTTTGCATGGAAAGCAAATGAGCTTGCAACAAACTGAGTGGCTAGGGGCATGTTGATCTTCAAATGAGGTGTAGGCAAGCACATTAATGGCGCGTTGCTAACTTGTGACAGCTGAAAGCGATTGCGTGATTGACCCACAAAATCCTGGTCAAAAGTCAACTGTCAGTTTTTGAAAGCTAATTTAGTAACAGCGCATAGTAACCATAGTAACCTTTCATTTGGCGCCTTCGAAGACGAGTGCTCAATGTGCGCATACTTGGCTTGTCAAATGCTGCACACGGATGAGCAGCTGTGATCACACATGCAAATAATTAAAAATAGTAAGATTATGATGAGAATATTGGTGACACTTTATAATAAGGGGACATGAATCATGTAGTTATCATGTATTACTTCATGCATGATTCACTCATGAGTTCATCACGATTCGTGCATTATTTCATAAATGAACGCATCAGGACACATCATGAGTTAACATGAATCCATGCTTACTCATGTCTGAATTCATGCAATGACATCATATCAACTAAGGCATTACTTACTGTAATAAATTCATGAATCAAAAGAAATTAAGCATGATCACGAGGAGTTCGTGGTTCATTAAAGACAGTAGTTTCACTTTTGGCATCCATTACTTCATTCTTACTTCATTTATTAGCTTCCCATTAATTAATCATGTTTGTGCCTCCTTAACTAAAGTGGTAAGTATATTAACTTGTCATTTGTGTCATTGAATGGCATGAATTAAAGCTTAAATTCATCATGTTTGTGCCCCATCAACGAAAGAGTTGGACAAACGGTAGCTTCCATTGTAATGGATGTGCGAAATGCTATTGGGGAAGAATCATTGAATGACATGAATTAAAGCTTACTTTCACATGAGTTCATCATGTTTGTGCCCCCTCAACGAAAGTGGTAGCTATACAGTAGCTTTCATTACAACAGATGTGTCAAATGCTATTTGGAAGGAATCCTGGAATGACACAAATTAAAGCCCATGAACTCATTACGATCATGCTTAATTACTTTTGATTCATGATGAATTTATTACAGTAAGTAATGCCTTAGTTGATATGATGTCATTGCATCAATTCAGAGATGAGTAAGCTTGAATTCATTTTAACTCATGATGAATTCATGAATGAAATCATGCAGGAATCAGGATGAACTCATGAGTGAATCATGCAGGAAGTAATGCATGATTCATTTCCCTTTATTATAAAGCGTTACCAAAATATTTTAAAAATTCATGTGAGAATGGTCAAGGCGATCAATGTCCCAGCATCAGAGCATGCTGTGATGAAGGCAACTTAAAACTTAAGGGAACCTATTCCATCAGGTAATTTGCGATTCAACATGTGAGGTTATTCAAATAGGTATTCGCAAATTATTCTGGATAAAGCCATGACTCCAAAGTACTGGCTTACTCAATCATTCCTGCTGTCTTTCAGAGGATTACCCAGGGAGGGCTGGCTGGTTGAGGACAATGGGTAGCCTATATACGCTGCCAGGCCAGAAAAAAGTAACCGTTTGGAAATTAATGAACAAATTCTATAATCGGATCATTATTGCGGTTATTAATACATTTCAGCTGGCAATAATCATTTTTACCCTGACTGAAGAAGGGCGTCGCTACTCATTTCTTAAAAAATCATGCCGGAGGACACATCCCCTGATGATGGAAAAGCATTTCAGAACGGGCAAGTTATTGGCCTGCATTTGGCAAAGAAAACCATGAATGACAAAAACAAGTATGAGGAATCATTTTCACAAACAAATTTGCACCGCAAAGTCCTGAACTTAAACACATTAAAAGTTATTGGGATGTGCTAAAGAAAGACCACCGAGTGGTTCAACCATTATTTTGAGAAGACAAGATCTCAGCCAAAAATTAAGGCCTTTCTGATCGAAAAAAAATGTTCTGGCATTGCATATAGTTGTCAAAACAATGACAAGATGAATATGCACTGTAATCAAAGCTAGGGGTTCCAACTAAATATTTGAGTGTGCGACTTTAATTCACTGCCCGGCCAAGAAAAAAAAAAAATTCATGGCATATCATGTCTAAAACAGTGTATGTTACAAACCGTTACAGAATGAATGTTTGAAGTGCTGAAAATGCAGTTCAGATCTTTGCAGAGGTCCTGCATCGGTCAACCTGCTGCCAGCAATTCTCTAAAAAATCTATTTTGAATCCTACCTGATCCATTAACCCCTCTGCTCACGTTGACGCCAGCAGACATAGAGCTGCTCGATTTATGCATGCAGTTACACTATTCTATCATTAGAAGGCAAACCTGTTACAGTTATTAAATATTCACAAGGAGGCTATGCTGAAAAACCATTGAGAATATGGACACATTAAGTTCTATCCCTGTTTCCCTGGAATTGCATGAATTAAACTCCTAAACTAAGCCCGATATGCAAAGTGTTCAATATTCTTGCCCATAGTGTCTGTCCAGCAGTTCATAAAATTATCTCTTGCGACAGAAAAAAAATCATTGTCATTTGTAACACTCACTACAGCTGCAATGAGCCAATGGTATCCCAATGAAGTATTTTTAAAGATAATCAGTTTTCTTGAGCAAAAATTTAACTTGGTATTGATACTATATCTTTCTACAATCAATAATAGTCATAACATATTAAAAACGAGTAATTCCCTCCCATGAATTTATGCGTAGATTTTTCCATAGACAAATTCAGTGCTCAGTTATATCCACATAACCACGCCCACTGATATCCAGCCACTCAAATGCTTGCTCAGGCTCATCTGCGTAAAGCACAGTCAGGCAATTCCATTTTGGAGAGGTTCAGAGGCCAAAAATGATTTTCCACAATTTGAGAAAAACAGTATTTGAAATGAGCAGAACAGATGTTCAGCTTTGTGGAGCAAAAGTTATTTTGGTTGATGTGGACAAGGTAACTATGGTGCACTGAACATGCTTTTTCATGTTTTTCCAACAGCTAAATACACATGAATTAGCCTCACTTTATATCTTGAGTGTAAACTTGTTTCTTATACAATGCTTAAGTTTTGTAATACCAGTGTCCACATTGACAAGGTGACAACAGCAGAAAATGGCTTGTTCAAAGCATTGAGTTCAAAATACCTTTCAAATAAACTAGTTTCATGGCTGTAACGTAAGTCACAAAAGTCAGATGTATACTCAGTGCTTTTAAAAATGCACAGGTGAGGTATGTACTGTATTTGCGGCAAATTGAAGAATCGATTGCTTTTTATTGCTTTTCCAGTGAGGCACGAGAGGAAATAAAGAAAAGCGCGTGGTGTTGTAATCCTGACGTGCACCATGTGCATACGCCAAGCACTTCAGTAATAACAAACATCGAGCTGTTTGTGATGTGTACAGTGACACTTGACTTATTCTTTTTGGTGTGGTCAATAGCCTACATAAAGCTAACAAAAAAATGAAAAATGCTACTGCATCAAGAAAATGAAACAGCTTGTGACACAGGAGAGAGAAAAAGAGCCTTTGGCATGTTACGGGCAGATCTCAGCCACTGAGAGGTGGCGCGTCATTTGCACTGTCACCGTTCAACAATCAGTCAGCTGTCTATAAGAGAATGGAACACAGGCACTTTCACTGACCGACCCCGCTTAGGGCAGCCACAAGTGACGATGACCTGTTGGAGCTGCCATCATGAAAAGGGCTAGAACACTGACTAAAATGTTTTAACTGATGGAGGAATAATCACACAGCCATCGGTTTCATCAGACCAGCATGCTTGCCTTCTGGCAATGTTATTAGGGTAAAGGTATCATTTTCCCTCAAAGAATTCATCTCCTCCCACATAGCCTCGTCCACTGTACTGACTCTGGTGAGCTCATAGCCTCCCTCAGTGTTTGGGGTACATCGCATATGACTCTATAACAATAATAAATACTTGTTAATACATGGTCATCATCACATTTTACCTCACACTCATAGTCACTTAAATACTGAAGACGTCTCCTCTCCCTCCCTGGATAACGTCAACCATTACCACTCTCCCCTTCACCTGTATTGGTGTTTAGATCACACACCCCTGCTTTTTTTCCCTGGGTAGTAAATTTTGTCCCGCCAGTTTCTGTTCAGTGAGTTTCAACTCTCTCCCCACGCAAAACATACTAATTTCCTGATCTGCCTGAGTATGACACTCATAGACACTCTTGGAGATAAACTTCATCAACCTGTTGTTGGTTACCTTTCCAGAGTCTGGATAGAAATCTAGTTATGCAGCGCATTCGTTCTCATAACGAGAGTCCAACTTTTTATTATTCTATTTGTATGCATAGCGCACAGACCCAAATGTTTTCATTCTTGAAAGATCTGGCTTCTTCCCAGTCAACATGTAATATGGAGTCTGTCCTTCACATCTGTTATAACATTGATTGTGAATGACTGCAGCAGTCTGAACTGCATACGTCCACAGCTCTTTTGGTAGCCTACTCTCAATTAACATGCATCTTGCCATTTCTAGCAAAGTTCTCCAATTCTTCTCAGCAGTCCCATTTTGATGGGGTGAATAGGGAGCTGAAGTTTCATGTCTAATGACATCTTTGCTGAGCACTGACTGAAATTCACTAGATGTAAACTCCGTGTCATTGTCAGATCTAATGGATTTATTTTTACCATATGGTGCAACATCAGCAATGAACTTCTCAGTACCTTTAACTATGTCACTCTTAGCTTTCAGGAAATATGTAAACACTGCTTCTGAATAGTCATCTCTGAACCCATCTTTTGCTATCGGCTCTATAGGTCCAGCCAAATCTGTGTGTACAAATTCAAGAGGAATTTTTGCTTTTTCATCTGAATCTCTATTCCTGCTCTGAACAAATTTAAGATTTAAATTAAAATTTAAGCAAATTCCTTTTGTGCACACTTCACATTTCAGGTTAGACTTTTCAGTTTTACCTTTAATTTTCATCCCCTCTGTGACACTTTCCAACTTTAACACATCCTCATAATTAGTGTCTTAAGATTTCATGCCACATTTGAAGATCATAACACCCATGACATTCGTCAATGTCATCTGTAACAGTGCTTAATTAGAATAGTCCATCATGCACCTGAATGTGAAATGTCACACCATTTTTATGGACAAGCTTCCTTGAAGATGACTTTCGCTCCTAGGGTGGTCGTTGCCTTAACCTGTGGAAAAGATGGTACGTACAGCGCCCCAATCAACATTGTGTCCATCACCTGACTTTTACTGTCCCTCTGGTGAATCATGGCATTACCTTTTTTCAGCTCAATGCCACTGGTCCTCTCTCCATCAGCAAGTTCCAAAACATGCTTATGTGGCTCAAAACTTGCGTCAAAGTCCTTGTCCCTGATGATGTGTGAAGTGGCCCCTGTGTCAACCATGAGGCCTCTGTCCTTCACTCCTCTGACCAGGGCTCCATCCACCTGATGGACTTTGAAAGCGAACATGTGATCCTCCTCATCCACCGCCTGCTTCACCTTCACCCGCCTTCTCCGCCTGCAGTTCGCTTCCTTATGCGTGGAACTCATGCAGAAAGTACACCACTGTCTCTGTCCCTGCTCGACACCAGCAGAAGTGTACTCCACAGCTTTATGACTCCTCTGGCCGCAGTTATAACAGGACAGTTTCACGCTCCCGCTGTCTCTTCCTCTCACTTTCATCACGCTGTCATCATCTGGGCAAACGGCATTGAACTTTTCCTTGCATTCATAGCTCCTTAGCTTTGTTTTAAACTCGGTGAAACTCAACATCTCATCACTTTGTGTAATATGGATGGAAAATGGCTTCAATGAGTCCGGCAGGCCCTTCAAGATCATTGCAGTTAACAAGCCATTACTTAAAGTTTGCCCTGAATTCCTTAATGCTGTGATAGCAGTCTCTACATGAATAACATAGTGTGTGACGCTCTCATTAACAGCGCTCTGAAGGGATGTGCCGAAAAGAATTCTGGGATATGCGTGCTGTCCAGTTCACAGAAGTGCATTTTTCCGATGCATCCTCAGAAAAAATGGGCGTGTCAAGAACACTTCCGGGACTGGTAATCGATCTCGTCGAAATGCAAACTTTGAATTGAGACAGTGCATGGTGTCAGAGGGATGACGTTCTTCAAGTTCTCAAGAACAGAAGTACAGAGAATAACGCATATTGAGAAACGGCCCTTGTTTTGAAATAAATAAGTTTTAAATATTTCACGGAGAAGTACTTCATTACCCACAGTCCTACGCTGTTACCCTGGAAACATTCAATAAACTGGCGAATGTCTCCATTAACTCGTGAGTTAGGTCAGTAACGAAGGAAGCACTGGCGATGTCACTAATTACAAACAATATAAAAAGCTGTATATACTCACGACACAAACTAAAATTTATTACAACGATAAATGAAACAAGCAGCTAAACTATTTATTCTGCGGCGAGATGACAAGGAGTTATGTGTCCCTCACTCAGATTGTCGTCGCACTGGTTCTATTTCAGTTCAACTATTATTCACCGCACTGACGAAGTTTCATGTCATGCAATGTGTGTTAGTTCGAGTTTTTAAGTAAAATATCAGCAGAAATTAAATGGGCAGTCTCTGTGCCGTAATTCTGACAGACAGTGTTGATAATGCTGACAGTTGGCATCACTGACTTGTCAGCCAATTTGGGAAGCGTACTGCACCCAGTCGAATTCCTCCCTCCAGCTATGTACAAATTTTCTCTCCCTTTTCGATTCGGCTCAGGTGCAGTTGCTGTTTTTCTTCTTGGTGCTTTTCTGTGAGCTTGCCTGGGTTGCGGAGCCTTGAAAAACATTGCTGCTCCTCTGATGGAAGCGGTTCCTACTGTATGCGCGCATGTCCGTGTCTGTGTATCTGATCAGTCAATCAAAGCGTTCGAGTTGGTTAGATGTGTCGTGGGGTAAAAATCGGTATTCTAAATGTATTTATACAACGAATTGAATTCAGGGGCACATAACGTGAAGACACAGTATTTTTTCAACGACTTTTAACTTGTCCGGTGGGGAAAGCACATTTCTCTTCCACTTGTCCGACAATAAAATCTCCTTGTCCCGGACAAGTGTTAATGTCGAGCCCTGGGTTAATATTCCAAGCTACGAAAAAAACCAGACGCTTTTTTTTCCAAGAATTTTTTTTGTCCATGAGGTCTTTTCCAGGGTGATAGCAATGAGACCTTCACAATTGCGTAATAAGGACATTGGAGATGCTGACATAACGAGCCAGAATATCAATTTTAATAAAGAGAGAAAAGCCTTTTTAATAACTCTAGGAGTGCATAAATGGAACTATTGATGTTTCTTTTGCAGCACATTGGACATAGCCTACTGTGCGTTAATAACATTAATTGAAATAACGCTGGCCATTCGCCACATGATTTGGGCAACAAAATACAAAAATTGCTGCCCAGTAGTAATGCGCGGGTTGAGGTTTTTTATCACCCGCACCAACCCGACCCGACGTGACAGCCAAGCGGCGACCTGCGAGGATGAAAAGTGAAGCAAACACGGAAGTGCCAAAAGCTGCAGTTCCTCGAATGGCCACTTGAGGCTGGTGGCAGAAACGAGTCAATCCCCATTGACCCCCATATTAAAAAGCCCAATTTTACAGCAAAAATAAACATGTTTAAAGCCTGGTACAAAATACGGTTTTGGTCTCTATTGCTAATTTTCCCCTCCATGAAAACTGTGGGGGGAGTGAATTTTTTTGGTAATTTTTTGTAACTCTACTATTTAAAGGTTTAAATTTCTGCATAATTAAGGGCGTGGCCACGTTGTAGTGACAGAACCTTGAATTACAGTCTCTGGGTGGGAGCCGGCTCATCCGGTTATGTTGTGGCTAGGCTAAAGCACAGGCCTACGTGGCATAGGGCTGTAGAGTAGGAACGCCAAGCCCTACCGCTAACCGCGGTCCTCGCCTGGCTGTCTGAGGGAGGGGGGGTTACTACAGCTCAGCTTGCCTAGCCGCTAACCCTTGGCCTTTTCTAATCGTCTATGAGCCGTTATCTTACCTAGGCTCATACAAGTCATGGAACTAGATCCATCGGCCGCGTTTCTGACTGGAGATTTTTTTTAATCAAATATCAGGGTGATAATGGCCTGCACAGTTATTACACAGGCATTCAGCGAAGTAATGGCGGAACAGAAAAGTGCTTGAATTTAGCGTTAACATATTTTTGAACAAAAGCTGTCAGTCAGTCGTTGGAAAACCGTCACGGTTTCCCTAACAGGTTGCCGACGTAATTGGCTGGTCAGCTACCCTAGAACCACGATAGCTCGCTACCAATTGACGGGGCTCCTTAGCTGATTCCCCGGCGTAATAGGAAGGCTTGAACGGAGAATGCCGTGGTTATACACTCAGTAATGTTAGACTCACATAGCTTTTCAGAGTGATTACGGAACCGTATCATTGTAAATAGAAACACTAGTTAGCTATAATTTAACATATCCCACGTTATCTAGCAAGGTAACTAGCTGTTGCTATAAGTGTTTCTACATGAAGTCCATCATCCACAAACTAGCTAACCACATTAAAACAACAATTAAGCCAGACGGCAACGAAAAAGTGCTACTAACCAGCCACGTTCGGCTATATTTAGTGTCAATAGGAGTAACTAATTTCACAACATTAATTTCACGACGCGATTAAAAAAAAGTTGCGCGTTGCAGTGGTATCGTTAGCCAATATAAGATAAGCTGGGCAGCGGATGAAATATCCACGGAGCCTTCGAGCGAGACGCCCAGCTGTGCTAGTATTGATGAGCCCACATATGCTGGCTACAGCAACCAATTAATTCAGCATTCAGCGAAGTCAAAATGTAGAGTGATAATACTTGTGATCTGAATGTGCGAGGGTGTGGCAGGGAAATGAAGATCCGTCAGGTTTGTCAGTAAGGTTACGTAGTGCAGTGTTATTGTTTGGATGGCCATAGTACCGTTAATGGGACCGGGGTAAGCTGCGTACAAGAGCTGAGACGAGCAACCGCTCGCACTGGGGGGATTCTGATGCTCAGTGAGCCAACCGTCTCGACTTCCCAGCGGTGTACAGCGTTTGTCGCGCTATTGCCTCACGGATGCGAAAAACGTTTGTCCTGAAACCGCTTCATGAATATAAACAGCGTACGACCCGCCACCGCAAATGACTTAGCAGGATCTATTGCTTTACTGGGACACATATGACCTTGCATCTCAGCCTTTGCGAACCAGGAAGCATCGGGCTGGTTGAGGTTTTCGGTCGAATATGGAAGCCGAAGCGAGCTTGGTAGTTGCGAGCTTGGAGGGCGTGTTTCAGCAAACGAGCTCCATTCGGCCTGCCCACTGGGCTTGCGTCAGCTCCAGCAACGGCCCGCCTTTTTGCCCATTTTTGGATTATCCGGGAGGTAGGCGGAGTCAAGTAAGTGCCAAGATGGCGACCAAATTTGCTTCAAAATGGATATTCGGAAACTTATGGGTGACGTCACAGAGGCTACGTCCATGTTTTATACAGTCAATGGTGACAGTTAACCCGCCCCGCTAAAACTCGCAGTGATTTTCAACCCGAACCGACACAAAAAGGAGGCAAGAGAAAAAGAATACAGTGATGTCTTGGACATGATTTGCAATGGAAAAAAACTATTCCTCTGTTACGCTATGGATTTGAGTGGAGCACAACATACCGTAACCGAGTGGCTTAGGCTCGCCTGATTACACTTAGGTGTAATCAAGGACATAAGACGCGGAGTCGGATTTGGAGCACACAGCAACAACTGCTTGTCTTCTTTTACTGTTTTCTCAGCATACCTCATCATAACCAAAACAAGGCGGAAGTCCACCAACATCTCCTCTTCTAGATCTACGGTACCCGAAAGGGGACACCCTGCTGATCCTTTTTAACCAACATGAACTAACCCAAATGCAGTTTTAAAGAACAAGAGAGCCTGTTACATACGTCCCCCCCTTAAGTTGAAACGTCCCCGTTTCGGCACATAAGTAAGAAACACGGGAAACAATTACACAATTCCCCTTACTTAACAGCAACTCAAAAAATCCATATATTGACACGAAAAGGGGACAAAAAAAAAATAAGAATAAGAATATAGAAACAGGCAAAACTCAAAACCTAATAAAGTCTTTCTGGTGCAAAAGGGGGTCTCACCACTCGCCCTCGGTGAGACTGCAGAGGCTCTAGCTCTATGGTATCCGAAAGGGGACACCGTGCTGATCCTTTTTAACCAACATGAACTAACCCAAATGCAGTTTTAAAGAACAAGAGAGCATGTTCCAATTTGGCTTTTGTACATTTGGCTTTTGGCTGGAATTCTTAATACAAAGTTTAGGCGCTGTCTATTAATTGAACCTTACCGTGATTTCTGATCTTTGCAACCAAAGAAAATGGCATCAGGCAAAATATTGCAAACAGGCAGTTTTATTGGAACAAAATTAACATGACAGTGGCGCACTGGCGCCATCGCCTACTCTCCCATACAGTGTTGCGATATCCTGTCTACGTGGAGATTTTATTTTCCTCGTATATTTATTTCAAGATTGTTTTGGGGGGGCTTTTAGGCTATTTTTTCAACACAGCTTATAATGTAGGCCTAGGCGTATTTTTCCCCAAACTATGCAAAAACAACATTATGTCAACAGTGCCAGGGTTTAAGCGATTACGGCGCGCTTCCTGGACACGGCCAGCCAAACTGAAAGTTTGCTCGCTTGTTGCCCTAGTTGCTGGCACGCAGAGGACTGCTTTGGCCACCATGGAGTTTTACACAATTATTCTTTGTCTCATGGTATGGTAATTAATGAGAGCAAGACTAAGTTTATGACCATACATGCTCCAGTAATGATAAGTTACCTCTTCGTTTGGGTGATATGTGTAGAGAATGGTGTTATAGATATGTATATCTAAGAAGTGTCTTTACTGCCGACAGCAGCACACACTCTGAACAAGTTGATTTTATTTTCGAATAAGAATCGTCATATGCCTTTCACTGTAAAGTGGCGAAAACATGTTTTGTCTATATGTTGTTTGGACCCACAGGTCAATAAAATTACTACTACTATATAATATTTCGGTGCTGACTGCAGAACGATTTATAAGGTGAGCTATCATTCAACCTTTGGATCCTTAGTCTAACCGTGGAGGATTAAGCCGCGCACCAGCGTGTACATCGAGAGTAGGAAGAGGGAGAGGTACAGTTGGCATTCTATCCTGCTTAAGGTAGCGTTACATCGTTTGACAAGAGCATAGAGGCTGTATGTCTAGAGCCCTCAAGTGGCCGATAGCCTATTATACTTTTTTTTCGCAATTTCGTGGGAATTAGATTTCGCCACTGTTTGGCCCAACCCGCCCGCACCCGCTAAATGTTATTAAAATATTGACCCGACCCGCGGGACCCACGGGTTCCGGGCCGACCCGCGCATCACTACTGTCTAGTGTTTGATTGGCGTGTTGCTGAAGATTTGCCAGCATAGCATAGACAGCTTAGGGTAACATGAATTGGGAAAATACCAAGGTAGCTCATCAAAGTAATGATGCATTAAATATACCAAAATCAACTGACTACAAACCAAGCTCACATGAACTGATGTTATTTTACATAACAAAATTATGCACATTATGGGTAATTTAAACTGACTACTCATATATGCTTATTAGAAGATTGAATCTTGTACTACTTGGCCAGCAAATGGTGCAGTTTAGCAAAAAAAAAAAAAAAGTAATTGAACATATGTGAATACAAATTTAAAAACTGATTGACATTTTAATGGTCTTATAGCGCACATTTCACCAACACATTATTTTCCAAAATCATAAAGGAATTCAAACACCGAAAACACAATCACACAGCACTAAAACTTCCCAGTGTTGTGTAAAGAGTACCACGGTCCAAAGGAGGAAAATTCAGAGGTCAAAGAGTAGAAGTTTCGTCATGTTTTTCTGCCATCATTTGATCAGTCAGCGAAAAGAACTAATTAGGTCTACTGTCTGGCTGAAAAATTGTGCCAGTTGAGATTGATTGAAACAGAATAGTAGGCTGAATCTTTACTCTTCCTGGATTTTCTACCTATAAAATACACTCAAAGTTTGAATAAAGCTTTTCGGAGGCAGATCTAAAATTGAAGCGATTTGCCCACTGGTATAATTGTTGCTTAAAGCACTCTAACAGAAGATAAAGAGTGCAGATACTGTTATAAAGAAGATAGCAGTTGAAGCTGGCCAAGATCTGGGGTAAAAAGAGTCGGCACATCAATGTAGCGCTAACTGATGTTAGTGTTAGTTCAAGGGATAATCAGTAGATTTCTTGACTTATGATGCTTTTGGGGAAGGCAAACCATTCACCTGAAACATATTTTTTGAGAGTAATTTCTTTTTTTACAGAAATCATTAAATTACAACAGAAAGCTGACTAATGCAAACATGCGCTGTACCTTCAGAGTAATATATTGGTTAATGAATGTACTTGAGCAAGAAATGGAATTCTGCAAGCAGCTTCTTTTTATTCTTTCAATTTCTCTTCTGTGCTTGACTGTTTTTCCCTTCGTAGCTAATATCTTATCTGCAAAGGGTTAACTTTACTACCAGCTTTGGTGATCAAGTGTCCTTTGATGAAAATGGTGATGCCCTGGCCATCTATGATGTTTTGAACTGGCAGAAGGCAGCAGACGGGACCATCAAAGCTGTGACCGTCGGAGTTTTTGATGAATCGGCTCCTCCTGGTCAGAAGCTCTTGCTGGAGGAACAAAATATCTTCTGGAATTTTGAGTCAAATGAAGTGAGCCTCTCTCTGTTTTTCCTTTGTTCATATCCTCACTACCACACTCGCCCTCCTATTTATGTCGATTAATCACTTCCTATTCAGAATCAGAATAACTTTACTGTCCCATAAGGGAAATTTGTCTTGGGCCACAAGTGCTACAGCAGACATAAACACATGTATTCCACACGAAGTATAAGCAGCACAGGTGTTACATCAAAAATAAAAACATACGTTCTTGTGTATACACTGAAAGAATAGAGATGAGATGTCCCACCAGCATAACATTGCACAGTCCCCTTGAAATGAGCATTTACCCTCAATTGCACGAGGAGAAAAAAATTTCATGAATAAATTAAAACCTCATTGACATAAGAGGAGGAAACCTTTTTTAAGAAAGATAATGTAGAGATCAGTCAATAATTACAAAGGGTGAGGTGGTCAAGATTTGGTTTTGTTAAAATGATTTGTATCATTGCATGTTTAAAATATGAAGGAAAAATACCAGAGGTTAAGGAACAGTTAACAATTTTTCAAAATGAAGGGGTTGATTTTGGACAGTACGTATTTAAACCCTCTATTAAACACCATAGCATATCTGCTACATAAAAGCCTGGGCACCCTGCTGGTTTTGTTTCTTATTTCCAAATAAACATTTGAGAATAACTTGAATGGTCCGTCACTTTAATTTTTCCATTCGTATTATTACCTTATGTAGCAGATCTGCAACATTTTGGAAAGGTGGGCAAAAGGGTCGAATTTTTTTTAAAAACAATTTTTCCAAATGTTGGCCCAAATAGTCAACATATTTGCCTAAGGAAATGATTTTTACACAGTTGCAAAGGTACTTGGTTAACAGAGGGTTGATAGCTAAGAGGGCATATTGTCAAGCTAGGAAGAAGATTTAATTTCAGCAACTATGTTTCCCAGGTCAGTGTGCAAAAAGGGCTGATAATTGCTCAGAACAGATAGGATTCATGGGTTTGGAACAATCAGAGACCTTAAGCCTTTTTCCCACATATCGCTACTCGCCCATTGCAAAAATTAAAAAAATAAACCCATAAATAGTACCACTTATAGATCGCCTTTTCTGTTTTCTTTTGTCAGTTTAGGCATAGTTTGATGTCCACAGTTGGCTGACAGTTAGCTTCCAAAAGCATATTCGGCTAAGGAGAAAAACATAATTTAAAACATCCTCTCACCTGAAACGCAGATGATGGCAGACACTCTGTTCCATGCGTCATGCTTTCGGTTTTTGTTTTTATAATTTTTGAGGGTGGTATCGTATCCGGCTGGTTTGAGATCGCTATTATTAGCTGCTCGTCAGACATAATGTAGGAACCAAAATTCTTGTGCGTTGCGATGTTCAAACAGCAGCTCTCTGTGGAACTGTCTGTTCACGTCAACAGTCAATCATCTCTATCCTACATTCCCATTAGTAACTCGCTTCACTCGCATCGCTGACAGTAAAAACTATTTTATGTCCGTACCAGACGCGTAGCCAGCAATGGGCCTGGACGGGCCAGTGCTGCCCAGACGAATCATTGGCCCACCCATCCACGTTTGAGGAAAAGGTTTTAAAATAACGTTACATGTTTGAAAGAAGACCTATTATGCTCATCGGGTTTTTTAATGCGATATGTAGGTCTTTATGTCTATTTTTCTTTTTTTTTAATGCGACCAGACCCCAGAGCAGTTGTTGTTGTTGTTGTTGTTGTCGTCATTGTTACAGTTACGCGCGTGACGTGCAGCGGGCGCGCCGTAACTGCCAAAAAGCCAACGAAGGAAAACACAGCCTAGCAACTATTGTCCGTTAGCTAAGCCAGTGGACTTTTAACTCCAGTTGACATAGGATCCAAATGATGAAACAAAGTAATTTAATGTCATATTTTAAACTAGCCAGACTCGAAGAAGATGCCACACCACTGCCTCGAACATCTGAGCCCACACAGCCCGGTTTTACGGACTTCGCCTGCAAAACGGTTAGCCCAAGCCCAGTTGCTTGCACTCCACCACCAGACCTCCCGCCTGGCCAGCCTGACTCGGCTTTGCCTACCGATTTATCGGCAATTGAGGAACCACCTTCACAGCCACATCTGAAGCAATTTCCCTACACAGTTAAAAATGGAAAATCACGGTGTTTCTCATCCAAGTGGTATGGGGAGTTTTCTTGGTTGGAATACAGTGTAAAAACGAATGCGATTTTCTGTAAAATGTGCAGACATTTCGATGGCGGAGCTGACGGCCCATTAGTGACCGTGACGGGTTTGTAGACTGGAAACATCTGCGTGAGGCATGCCACAAGCACTAGAGTTGCAAGCCTCACTCCCTTTCACTTCACAAATTTCAAAGCTACTGGGCTAATCAAAGTTCAGGCCGGGGAAATGTGCTAAACCAAATGAACCGTGATGCCATGGACTATTTGTTCATCCAGAGGAATCGAGACCATCTAAAAGTCGTTTTGGACATTGTACTATTTTGTGCCAAGCGGGACACCCCCCTACAAGGACACAGGGAGGATGCAGATGCTCTTAATAAAGGAAACTTCCTCGAGCTGTTCATGAGCAAATATGACCCACAGATCCAAAGTCATCTGGAGAAGCTTCCCAGAAACGGAACTTTGATGAGCCCTGATGTTCAAAATGAGCTGCTCGAGTCAGCTGCCTCTTTGTTATTGCGCAAGATCAAAACAGAAATACGTGAACCAGGCACCTATTATGCCCTCATGGCCGACGAATACAAGGATGAGTCCAAACGTGAACTTGTAGCTGTTTGCGTCAGATACATTAACGGAGAAAAGATAAAAGAACGGGTAATTGAATTCGTGGACACAAATGACATGAGCGCAGGTGCTATAGCAGAGAAAATACAGCAGGTGATTGAACCACTACAACTTGACCCATCTCTGTGTGTTGGTTTCAGTTTCGACGGGGCCTCCATTATGTCAGGAAACAAGGGAGGTGTGCATGTTATTCTAAAACAAACGTTTCCTCAGGCTGTTTTTGTCCACTGTAATTCTCACAGACTGAATCTGGTGCTATGTGCAGCATCAAAGGTGTCCGGACATGTCAGCACATTTTTTTGATACAGTGAACAATATACATAGTTTCATGACAGGCAGCAGCAGACACGCACGGTTTGTAGAAGTGCAAAAGGAGCTCCATCCAGAGCGCCCGTGCTTGGAACTTCAGCGGTCCGTTGACACGCACTGGATTTCCAGATCTGGAGCAGTGAGCAAAATTCTAACTTGACTGGATGTCATATTAGAAGTACTTGTTGAGTACAGTGAAAGCAGCGGCCAAACGCAGATCAAAGCGCAGTCCCTGATCCTGCAAATACAAACTAAAAAGTTCATATTCTTACTCGTCACGTTTGGAAAATTATTTCAGACGGGTGACTTTGCTACAAGGGGGTTACAGAGCCCTACACTGTCTGTCACTGAGTGCATCGACCTCGTTGAGGGACTAAAGGAGAAATTTGCTCAATTCAGACAAGATTCAAAATGTGGGTATGAAGCGGCAATGAAGCTGACTGAAGAGCTGATGAGCAAATACGACATCACGATCTGGGACATCGCTGCCGGGAACAGAAAAAGGAGGCTTCCTGCAAGGCTCGCGGAATCTGTGGTGACAACAAGCCTAGGAAAAGCAACGAGTGTCAAAAATGATGATGACCTGCGACACCTCTGGAACGATATCCTAGACAGAGAACTGACAGAGCTGAACACTCGTTTCCAAGAGGACCAGTATGGGATCATGAGGACAGCAGCCGCGTTTCTCCCACACTCTAAGACATTTGGTCAGACAGATGTATCACGATCACATCTCAGTTAAGGATGCTGAATTAACAGTATTCATTGAGCAATTGCGCCGGAAAGTTGCCAACGGGATGGAATTTCCATCCCTCGTGGAAGTGCTGGACATATGTGCTCCTGACATTTTCCCTAACCTCAATAAACTACTGCAAGTAATCATCACACTTCCCATGACGTCTTGTAGTGTTGAGAGACTAATCTCCACTGCAGGTCGAATTAAAATGCACCTCAGAGCATCCATGAGTACTATCTGTCTCAACAACCTATCCCTTTTGTCCTTTCAAAAGGAACTCTGTGACACTTTGGACTACGAGGAGATCATCTCTATATTCAATGCAAGACCCAGGTGTTTGCGCCTTGTTTTGTAGGCCATGAAAACAACAGAGGTAGGCCTGCTGTCGTAGCACTGCTTCATATTTGCCTGTGATGTGAAGAGATTGCTTTGCTTTAAATAACAGTGTTGTGTAGTAGCCACATGCTCTTAATAGGCTACATTGTTGGAGTGCCAGTTGCTCTTTTTTCATTAACAGTGTTCATTAGATGTGATGGGTTTGAAGCTGACTGTTCTCTCTCTCTCTCTCTCTCTCTCTCTCTCTCTCATTTTTTTTAAAACTGCTGATCAGTGAGCTGTCCATGGTTCTTAAGATTTAAGTCTGATGTATCTTGTGTCCATGCTTAAGTGTTCCCTGAAATTTGGTTCTTTGCAACTTTGTGCAATAAAGTGGTTAAACGGTGCTGTGCACTGTATGAAATGCACTGTCCTTTTTTCTGAGAAAATATGGCCCATCCAATTTTGTACTGGCCCACCCAAGATAAAAATTCTGCCTACGCCACTGGTCCGTACCCGCCCACATCGCATCGCTAGTCCTCGACTCGCCTGTCCTCGCCACATTCTGCTGGAACACATTCACATTCCATTGACGGTTATCGCTCAGAGATGGGCGAGTAGCGATATGTGTGAACGCAGCTTAATATTCTCCACCTCATCAATAAATTAATAAAATACTCTGCTAGTTCAGGAGTCATGTCAGCATGGAATTTGCCAGTACCATTCACTACAGAGTTGATCATCTTAAGGCTGTGGAAGTATGGCAATTGCTAAAGATCAAACATGAAAAATATTCTGATCTTGCTTCTTTAACTGGTATCTGATACCTGGCCATGTAACATCTTAGGATGTCAAGAGAGATCTGCAATCTATCAGCCTTCCACTTGCGTTCAGCTTTTTGGCATTGGCATGCTCATTAAGCCAGAAGAAGCATTGTGCTTTTTAATTTTAGTTTTTAGAGGCGCAATATTGTTAAGGATAGAGATGCAAGTATTGTTGAACAAGCTTAACAAAGGATCAGGGCGCTGTTGTTGCAAAACAGAGCACGTGGTTAAGGTTTTGCAGAAAGCTTCACAAAATTCTCTAGCAGAATCAGCTGGTAGAAAAATGTGGCAAAACACGGGCACAAGGCTTGTCAGTGGGAGGGTATGACTCAGCATCAGAAATAACAGCTTTGTGGTCTGAAACATGAAAATGTAAGATATTCGTCATTACCTGAAGAAAACCATGTTGAACTGAATAACTGTCTGTACCTGAACGGTCCCTGTCGGTGCAAACTTGCCATGATGGACTAAGTAGACAGGACTCAGTTCACATCTGTGCTGGATTGACAGGGAGCACTGTTGGGACAACACCAATCACATCTTGACAGTCTTCAAGACTCTCAAAACCTTTACCGCCTGCATGAAAATCTTATCCGTACAACTCACAGCTAAACCAGAACCTGACTTCTGTTCCTGAATCAGTTGAACTAATCAAGTCTATTGCACCCACCTGTCACCAGCTGAATGCCAGAGGGGCACATCAACTTGCTCCTGCTTTTCTGAGTCAAACCTGGCCATTACATCACTGCATGTCTGGTAAAAGCCACGACTAGATAGGGGATTACTGATGACCAACGAGTTCAACGAATCAGCTCCCCTAAACTTCATTCACTACTGCCTGAACAGATCATCTATGGAGATGAACATCTGGCGTGCAAGCACTCTCATTGATGCCATTGCCAATGGAAGCTTCAACATGCATCAAGCAGATAAACTACAACTACCCTGCCAGCCTTTGGTGAAACCTATTCTAGGCAAAACAACGTCACCAGAACTCCATTGGAATTTTATTCCCCAATTGTCTGGACCCATCACCACAGACAAGTGAAGTTCTGCCTGTACAAACCACTGCTTCATGGAGGCCACTAAACCAGTCCTTCACTTTTTAGCCCCATCAAGAAGAGTTTTTCACCTGATGGGACTGTTGTTAGAATAATGGGACTCAAAGTGAAGATTTTTCCAAGGCTCAAGCTACCAGCTGTCTGCTTTATCGACTCTACAACTGTGCACATGATCCCCTTCTGGGCACTACGCCTCCTTGTGGTGGTCTGTTCCCCTTGTCCCATCCAGAAAAGGAAGCAATAGAGAAATACATTTGAGAATCCCTGCCTGCTAGTCATCTGTCCTTCTTCCTTTCCTGTTTGGGCCAGTTTCTTCTTCGTGGGAAAGAAGGATCGAGGGATTTGGCCCACTATAGGTTGTTTGCTGTCACGTGACACTAGTGATGTGTGAAATTCAAATGGAGGGCTGGAAGTGAGCAGCAGCTATGGATGTGATGGAGGACAGTCCATATTGTGCTAGCCTAGACATTATAACAAGCGGAAGATATAAACAGAAAATAAGTAGATATGTTGGATGCGATCAATGTCTTATGAAAAATACAGATTTTTCAACTGATTTGAAACATTTGCCGCCTATCAAGGCTGTAGATATTGGCAACTTCCTTGTTCGCCAGACCTCTTTCTACTCAAAACAACAAATGAAAGCATACATAAGTATGGAGGCATACAACGTCTCTGACATATGCTTACTTTTCTGGTAACCAAGACTAACTGTAGGAGCCCAGACTATGTCCTTCAAGGCATTAGGACAGCCTAAAGAAAGCAATAAACCCCTCATTACAGTTTGCGCCCCATAAAACATGTATTTTTGTCAGTTAGGACTAAAAACTCAAAGAAAACAAAGAAGCAACTGCAACTGTAACATAACAAGCTCAGGAAAACCGCTAACTGTAAGCTAACCCTACATAAACAATGCCACAATAGGTAACTTACCATTGACAAAGTGGTCACTGCACACACAGTCATTATCCGACTCTGCTCCTCCCGACCGCAGACGAAGGTTAAAAATCCACTTTTCAGGGCATTTTTCGGTCAACTTCTCACATTTTCACCTTTGCGAACCACAAGTTTTGGCTCTCAATAAAAACGTTTCTCGGCTGGAATGATTTGAACAACCATAAACGACGCAAAACATTGGGTGCGTCTGAAAGCGTTGGCTGCATCCTTTGAAGGCTGCATTTTTGGGGGTCATCACTTAAGTGTCATTGCATGGATAGGCCATGTAAAGGGTGATAACCTGGGGTCAGCCGATTTTGCCAATATTTTGTGTACACGTGCACCTTACCAAGTAATAAATGAACCTACAATATGAGCGTCATCCATCTGGTTTTGCAGTTGTAATCAATATGAGCGTCATCCATCTGGTTTTGCAGTTGTAATCACCAAATAATGGATTGTGGACCATTTTTGAAGGATTTTCAAGGGGTTAAATCGGACTTACTCTACATAAAACGGCTGAGCTTTCAACACTACCCCTTTGTGTGAATGTTGCCCATAGGATGGTCCATCAAACTGCCAAGAATGATCAAAAAATATTTCCAAATGTGCCAGTTTTGTGTCAACATATCTCCCCCACCTCAAAATTTGGAATTGTGTATAGGCCTATTCGACAGCTTCTAAGTCATCTGCCACAGGGGTGGAAACTATGAATCATGATGGATATAGTTGCTAATTACTTTCTCTTTTATAATTAGAAATAAAAAAACTGGCCGCTCAGCTCAGTACTTCATAGTGGCACCAGGAATGAGGAGAGTATTTCATCGTTTTGCAGTGCTGCCACCTACATGCTGCATCTGGAACTAAAAACCTGTACACTAAACAAGTAAGGCTACCAATGTTATTTTGTTTGCCCTGGCCTTATTCATTCAATTATAATGCCAACACATGAAAATTAAGAGTATTCTACCATAAATATGGCCGTTTCCCTGGATAGGGGCGTCAGGCATTTTTCCATGCACAATCCAATATTCCATAAATCTTTCATATGGCGCAGACTGTCTTTAAAAGTTTTCATATTGCTGTTTCAAACCGTGATATTTATGCTTCTGTAACATCACGTCTGCACTATGAAAGGGCCAGAAGCGGGATGGGGGATCAAGTGATCCCACCTCTGTAACACCTTCAGAGGTAGTCACAGTGGTGTAAAATTGGAGGGACTGTTGGAAGCAGGACCACTATGAATCGGCCATTCCGGCAAGGCGTAAAATATGACGTCACGCGTGACAAATTCTTCTTTCCGTGATCAGTGCCAACTGACTTAAAAGAACCATACGTCTTCATCTCCGGCGTGCAGAATCAGCTTGCCTCTCTTCCTCGAACCATCTCTGGCTGCTCCGTATGTTCTCCTCCAGGGCATTTTTAATAGCAGAAGCATGGCCTTCAATCAACAGTAAACGATACATGTTAATCAAAATACACAACATCTTTGCCTGAATATGCAGTATCTCTACAGCGAGAAACAGCACAACGTTCACTCCTTCAGTCCCCTCTCGTTCCACGACGCCAGGCTGCACTATGAAACGTCTCGAATATCAAGCCTTACGGAATCACTATGAATGTGCTAAGGTGAAAAGCTGGCACAGATCTTCACGGCAATATAGTGGGTTGATTCACGGGAATGCGTTATGAAAGCATCTTTTGACTAATTGCTTTCTCTATGAAGAGATTGGCAACAACCCAATATAGACCTGAACATTTCATTTCTGCTTGTTTCAAACTTTCGGTCTTATCAAAACAGAGTCTAGAGAGTCCAGTAATGAGGCAGTCTTGGACTTAGCGATGTCAGCAGGAGCAGTGCCACTATCTATTACCCAGCAGTTCAAGAATGACTGGGTGTGAATGGCATCAACTAACAGACCACCAGTGAAGCCAGCACGAGGAAGTGAAGAACAAAAAGACAAAACAACCTGTTGAAATTTATCCTTATTTCAAAATATTTAGGATCAAATATAAAAAACAGCGTTGGGCCCAACAGTTCCTGTAAGTCCACAAAAAAGGATGATGTTAGTATGCCCAGGTTCAGCCAATAACCATGATAATGGCACTATGGACAATCACAGCAAGAATGAACAAAACTTTACTAGACAACTGAAGTATCCACGTCGTCAACTAATATGATACATGATGCAGAATACATGTGAACTCTTTCAGAATCACTAAGAGTTCACAAATCCACCTGTTCAATGACCTTTGCTTGAAGTTGCGATCTTGTAGTCATGGAGGAAGCTAACAGTTGCTGGTCATCTAAAGGAGTATCAGTGTTATCCTTGGTCAACTAGCCATACTTCTGTTGAACAGAGATGGGAGAAGTAGCTTGAAGCCTGCATGGTAGTTAGCCAGTCCTCTTTCACAAAACGGGCTTTGGTTTTCTCAGCCACCGCCCCAGGGTTTTACTTCCTTCTAGTCTCTACTCTTCTCATAGGCCTTGTGGTTGGTTGATCAGGCTACTTTGTGCCTATGGGATAACAATGTGGCTGCATCAATGTATTGATGCGGCCAACGACTTAAATGGTGGAAGGGGTACTGGCACTTCTGTGACGGCTTCCAGACAAGGCCAAGCTTGTATCTATGTGCTGGACAGATAGTGATGTCCTTGTCAACAGCATGGAATAGCCCAGCACTCTGTGCAATGTCATCACACTCCTTCTCCAGTGGCAGTCATAAGCCCTTCTGTCCATGTTCTCCACAAAGAGGAACTTTAAGCATTGAACCATAGCTTTCAATGGACTTGTCACACTTTCTCAAAGCAATGAAATTGGATATTTATTCATTACACTGCATGCAATGGCAGGAGAGACAATGAAAAACCTGCATTTTATTGCATAGTGACCTGGGATTCATCACTCCAAGCAGCCATGGCTGCCATTTTGAAACAATCTGTTTGGAATGTGTGTCAAGTGTCAATAACGGGGCTCTAGGACGCATTTTCCCTGGACCTTTTGTCACTGGAGTTTTTGTCCCTGAATTTTTCGTCCCCAGACTTTTTTCCCCGAACTTTGCATCCCCTAGGAATTTTTGTCCCTGGACTCTTTGTTCCCGTGGACTTTTTCGTCCACATAAACTTTCCATCCCAGGATGGTTCATCCCCAATAATGCTTTGCCCTCTTCCTGCATTATGGCACTCTCTCTATCCCGATGTCTAACCCTAACCCTGTCCGTCATCCATTCATCTATCCGTCTCTCAGCAATGGTGGCACATTTTTATTATCATTTGGGGAGGAAAAATTTGGGAGTCCTGTAACCCAATGGGAGGGGGAGTCCAACACTGCTGCTGTGGTAGAGCCATTTTAGAAGGTGTGAGGTGGTGGTGGGGCTGTTGAGATGGGGGATGATATATGCATCATATCCAGCCACAAAATATGGTATTATGGCTTGTGGAGAAGTATAAGGACATGGGGTCAATCAAAGTGCTCCATATCAAAACCATAATGAGCACCAAGAAATTATTTTTTTTTTGAATGATCAAATGACACTTGGACTTGCTCCTCTGGTAAAACGGTGGCAGTTGGGATATTGGCATGTAAATAGGGCATTATTTTATGATCTAGAGGGGTTAACCTTTTTTAAGGGATTAATACACCCATCATACCTTGCAGTATGCAACATTTTATATTTTTTATAGAAAGGCCTAGGATGTCTGCAGCAGTTTACCTATAAACCAAGTCTGTCTTGATCGTTAAGTATTGTGCCAAAAATTTGCAAAGTCTGTCAACTTCATAAAAATTTTGCATCGGAAATGCATTGGGAGGGTCAATTTCCCCTTACTCCTGAACAGAGTGATTATCCATGGAAAGGTTTTACCTGCCCTCGTTCAAGCCCAGGACCAATCTATGGTAGGAATTTGAAGAAAATCCATTGTCTCGCAGGTTATCACTTTTTACAGATTTTGCATGGTCAATCCATGCAATGGCACTTATTTCCATCTGCTAAACTAACAAAACGTCATTCTATCCCCATTAAACAGCTTTATTGTCAGCGAGTCGTCACTGGTTTCCCTAACTTTAACCATAGCTCTGAACCTAAGCCTAACCTTCAATTTAACCGTGTCTCTTACTTTATATTTCAGTTTAGTGGATAGAAGTAGGTGTTGACCCCTAAAAATGCTGGCTTCAAAGGATGTAGCCCACGCTGTGAGATGAACTCACTGGCATTTTATCGTTTCGACTGCTTCCTCAGGAGAAATTTACTTCCTGCCCTCTATCTGCATTTCCGGCCACAGCAACGCGGCACGTGAAGTGATATGCAAACAAGCTATTGAATACCAAGGATTGAATGACATCACAATTACAAACACCCATTTCCTCGCATTTCCACTGCTTTCAAATCACTCCAGAAGGCTTAAGTCTTCATCAAACTGGAAATGCTGATAATCTATTTCACATCTATGACAGTGATGAACGGCGGATGGCTTTCAACACTTCTAAAGGCAACTACCAATACCTGGGGGTGCCAATTGGGCTTTCCAACTCCTCCGGGGTCTTCCACAATCTGGTGAAATGACAAGCTCTGTAACATGCTAGGAGGTTTCATATGCATCTACCAGAAAGAAATCCTGATCCTCTCGTCTGGGATTGCCAGTCATACTCAATAAATACGACAAGAACCCTCTGTGTTTCAAGACCCAAAAATGGGTTTCACTAACCATCAATGAGTTTCTTGGGTTTCACTGCCTCAGACTTTGGTATTTCTATAGACTGAGCTAAGGTCAAAGGTTGCTTTCTAGTACCTCAGGACATGTTCACCAGGGCTCCAGTACTCATTAGGCTCAATCCTAACCGCCTGTTTATTAAAAACCTGTTTATAAAAACGGCGTTCAGGGATATTATGTTTTTGGTACGACCGCTACCGCCGTGCCGCCCTACGTGTTAACGCGATAACTTCAGTAATGTTTCAATTAGAAATTTCATGTTTTGCATATAAGTAAGTATCATCAAGAGGAAGAACTGATTCGATTTTGGACAATTTACAATTTCTAGATTGGCCACCAGGGGCCAAAAACTGAAAAATCACTGTTTTTATCATATCTGGAAATATTTGTCCGATTGACCTCAAACCAAGTGCGAATGAAAGGTCATGACCTGAGGATGTGTCCAAAAATGACATTATACCTGTTTGGTTCAAACTTTTGACACAAGGTGGAGCTTTGTCACATAAAATTCACAATTTTTGCCATATCTTTGGAACCATTTGTCCAATTGACATAAAACTATGTGCAACTGCAAGGTCATGACCTCACAACGTGTCACATGATGATATCATACCTGAATGGTTCAATATTTTGCCACCAGGTGGCGTGGTTGTGATGGAAAATTACTATTTTGGCCATATCTTCAGAACCATTTTTTTCTATTGACCTGAAATTAAGTTCAAATGAAAGTCTATTCAAGGTCTATTCCTGGATTGGGGAATTGGAGGATTGGGGGCGTTCGGGTATATACCCCAAGCCGTCGCCTCCGACGGCATTAGCCTAGTTGTCGAGGTGCTCAGTGTTTTCATCCCAATTTATATACAAAAGTATTTGACAATCAACACAAACACTAAAATGTAATATATTTCTATTTAGCACAATTATACAACGTAAATGATCACATGATTAGACCGCCTGCCTCTTAACAATAAATGGCATATAAAATTTTAAAAAATGTGGGATGTATTTCAAGTCGTTGGGGTTTGGGATGAATAACTGCACCTCAATCAATGAACTAATACCCAATCTTAATCAGATCAGAAAACATCATGAGCTCCTGCCCAAAATACTGCTTTCCCTCACTTGCTGCCACAACCTTTTCCATCAAATTTATATCTACTCAAATTCCCGGGCCCAGGGTTACTCAATTTAACATTATGAACAGCAGCTCACTCCTACCACCAGCTTGTCTCCAGGCTTAGTGCATCCTGGTCTCATCTCTGTCTCAGGTAAATGGCACACACCTACCTGGCTGATGTAGAGCACTGTGAAAAAGTATTTGCCCCTTCCCGATTTCTTATATTTTTGCATATTTCTCACACTTATTTGTTTCAAATGATAAAACTTACAATTTGATATTAGACAAAAGTAACCAGAGGAAACATGAAATGCAGTTTTTAAATTATGATTTAATTTATTGAAAGAAAAAAGCTATCCAACCCTACCTGGTCCATATGAAAATAAGACTAATTCAACCACTGAAATGAATTTAATTGATAATTGATAATTCACTCGGGACGCTCTTGAACCTGTCTGGGAATATGAAGTAGCCAAAAAGCTGCGCATGCAAGGACTGATGAGAAATCAAGTCAATGGCATTCAGCAGCCTGGAAAGGGTTACAAATCTTTTTCCAAGGTTCAGGACTCCAGTGCTGAGAGCTATTATGAACCATATTCTGAGAGAGTGGCACTGATAGTGGAGTTGACATCTCAGAATTGCATGAAATTCGTCACATTGGTGCCCATACATGTGTAACGGGAGATCCCGAAGTTTGAGCTCAAACATTTTAGCACCACCTAGAAGAGGTCAGGTACCAGGTCAGGTACCAAAATTGAGCATTTTTGAGGAAAATTACCAATTTTTGAAGGAATATTGTGGATAAATGCTTCAATGTGCTAAGTACGTTATGATTGTATCTGCTACTGGGATGCCAAAATATTTATAATGTGAAAGTGCCACCTGCTGATGATGTTGGTTATATGTGCAATGATAAGAAATCTGTGTACAACAGGAAAAAAATATTCTGACAAATTCAGGCTTATTTTAATTTTTATGTGTGTGTGCTATGTATGTTTTGTGTTGAGCACTATATGTCATTTGTGGAAGGAGATTTGTTGCATACTGTTTGTGCTGCCTTGCTGGTCGGCTATTTGTTTGTTTTGTTCATCATTTAGTACCCTCTGGTGGTATGTCTGTTCCAAAGCATGATCTGATGCAATACCTCTTTTTTGTGATGAAATAGACTACTGCTTTCTGGCATTTTCTTGGCTGGAAGGGGCCTGATCACCATGGACTCCTGTAGACCTTTCCAGAAAGTTCCTAGTCCATATAAATTCTGTGGTTTTGGTCACTTAAAAAGGAGGTTTTTGTTTTGGCACCAGAGTTACATAGCGGCATCAGAGTGTTATTGAAAGATTACATAGTGGATTATTTATAGAAATTTTCGGACCTAATCAGTGAAGAATAAATTTGTTTAAGTTGTCATCACTGGTTCTCTTTGTTGCGATTTTCAAGTCATAACACCAGACTAGTGCCAAATTCATCTTACCTGTTTCCTTTTCAGACATTAAAGGTGAGAAAAATCTTGAGGTATTTTGTCTAGCACTTTTTTGGTTTTTTGAGATATTTGCTCCCAGAGTTGAGTGCGAGCTAATTTTTTCCTGTGTGTACAGGGGATTAACATTAATAACTAGACACCTGAGCAGATGGGTAGACCATTCATTTGAACCTTCCTTTGGGCCTAAAGGACACCAGAAACATCTTTGGCACTATGCTCCATCTTGGACCATCGGCTACAGACATGTTGACAAAATCTCTAATTTTTTATGATTTACAGTGATGTTCAGGGCCCAAAAAATGTTAAACAAGAAGACACAGCCTTGAAATTACCTGAGTGTCCAGCCCTTTCAAGATATTTTATCATGCCAAAGGAAGTTTTATGGCACTCAACAGTTTGTTGAGTTTTTTGGTTGTGATATATGTAAAAAATCTGTCAAATCTAGGCACCAGTAGTGGTATTACATTGTGCAGTAAGTATCCACGAAGTAACTCACAAGTGCCATTCTTTCAGAACATGGTGCTTTTATCAAAAATCCACAAAACATGGAACAGTCGGTGTGGAATCATTTTTATTGATTCTGCTAATTATTATTAATTATTTATCCTTGCTTGCTCTCACTTTGCTTTAAGTTCATAGTCTTTTAGGCCTTGGGATGTTCTCTGGCATGTTTCTGATTAGCTTAGGCCAGCATAACTGTAAGTTTCCATAAATCTGACCGGTGCGTCATGGCATATAGCCTATCCGGAGTCATGAGGACCTGCTGGGCCCATAGCAGGGGCAAGATGTTCTTTCTCTCTCTTAGTTCATGTGTTTACAGAAGAAGAAGTACAAGGGAGAAGCTTCGGAAGAGTGGCTAGTCTCACAAGATTCTTCAAAGAACGCATTGATGACTCATCCAGAATGTCTCAAAAAAACCCGGAATA
The DNA here is from genome assembly GCA_029721435.1 of Gymnothorax reevesii. Taxonomy (NCBI): domain Eukaryota; kingdom Metazoa; phylum Chordata; class Actinopteri; order Anguilliformes; family Muraenidae; genus Gymnothorax; species Gymnothorax reevesii. The sequence continues at coordinate 142,929,559 of CM056574.1, forward strand.
ACATCTAAAAAAAAAACTGCAGGTCTTACTTGCGTAAGTTAAGGCCATTTTCCACAATTTCACAAGAAAGAGACAGGGGATTATGACATCAATGGGAGAGCTGCAAGGCAAAAACCACAGCTGAATAGGAAGAACACAAAGGTTTGTCTCACATTTGCCAATAAAACATCTTGATGACCCCCCCGAACTTTTAGAATAATATTCCGTAGACCAAAGAGCTATTAAAAGTGGAGCTATTTGGAAGTCATGGGTCTCGTTATGTCTGCTTTAAAACTAACACAACATTATACCTACAGTCAAAAATGGTAGTGGAAGTGTAATGATCTTGAGCTGCTTCTTTGCTTCAGTACCTGGGTGAGTTGGCATAATTGATGGAACCATGAATGCAGCTCTCTACTAAAAAATCACAAAGGAGAATGTTTAGCCATCAGCTTGTGACCTAAAGCTAAACGTTATGCAGCAGCACAATAATCAGAGGCATACTAGCAATTCCACCATTAAATGACTCCAAACAAAATCAAAGTTTAGCCTGACTTGAATCCTGTCACAGTTCTCATGTGTCCATAATTGGTTCCTCCCCCTTTCCAGTAACCGACACGCATTTTTTTGGTTCTGTCTCCTTAAATTTATTTGTGGTCTCATTTCCTCTTTCACTCCCACCTGTGATCATTTGCATGTCTTACTCTTTTTGTGTTATGGTTTGGTCTAATTAGGAAGAGGTGTTGGTGGGCCATTCGGTTGCAATCTTCCTTCTGGTGGAATAATTCCCAATGCCCCAGCGCAGTGATGGGAACACTGTACTAAAGGAGATGGTGTCTTTCAGATGAGACGTTGAATGAAGGTCCTGACTCACTGTGGTCATTAAAGATCCCATGAAACTCTTCAATAAGAGTAGCGGGTTCCCTGCTGTCATGGCTAAATTCCCAACCTCGCTCTTTCAACCTGCCACCTAATCATCCCTAAATTGCTACGCATCTAGCCCTCCTACTCCCACCCTCAACTCAACCCCCCCCCCTTTTTAAATAAATTAAAATTTCATTTAGGTCCTATATGGTAGCTGGATTGCAATGCTTTGCTGGACTGGCCTCCCTCAGTTCTAGGCTTCAGTCCTTCCTTCGATTATTATTGAACTCCAATCAATAAATACTCCCCTGTGGATTGTGCTCAATATCTGCATCAAGTTCCTTTTCTGGATCATAGCAGCACAATGCAGCCGAGGAATGGAACCAAAAGATTTGCCTTAAACCAGTTGATACTCTGAGGTATCAAAGGGTGCAGATTACTCAGCAAAAGAAGAGCTCTGTCAGCTAGACCAATCCATTGACACTATTTCTAATCAACTTGTGGCTAACACTGATATCTTTCAAGATTCTGCAGCAGAATCTGCAGGGTTGGGGGGAAAATATCTAGACGAACTGAGTGCTTTTTTTTTGTCAAGTGCAGTAGAGCACAGAATTTGTCGGGGTCAGAGCCTTGGTGCCAGACTTTTGTTGTATCTATTTGTAAATTTTTTACTTCTGTTATTGTTGGTTTACAGGTGATTTAGCAGACAGAAATAACTTTCCAAGGACTTGTGATTAAGACAGTGTTTGTCTATTTCATGCAGAAATGAGAAAGTTGATTCTAGGTATTTAATAAGCATTTGAGTCTCTTCCTGAAGTTAAAATAAGGCTCCCAGTTTTGACAATGAATGGCAAGAAAAAAGCTAAGCAGTCTGATGAATTGGACAAACCCTAAACATACTAAAATCAACTATTTAGCATGATAAAGACCTATTAACTTTAAGATCAGAATTGGCAGAGTCTCGTAGGGCAAGCTGGCCTATAACAGTCTCTAAAGGCAATCCAAAGAATAAAACAAAGACCAGTAACTGAAAGCTCAGATGCCAGAGCAAATGAAGCAATTGAACACTCCTGATGGAATAATTGAAAAACACTTATAAATACATTTGTGCCAAACACTATGGTCCCTCAAAATAGTGAGACTAAGAGAAAGAAGGCTCGGCCATTTCTATATACTGTATAAAATGTATGAGGAATACAATTTAATATCAGTGTAAGATAAGAACTAGCAGCAACATTCAGTACATTTTATTCATTAATTTACAAATGAAACAATCAAGAAAAATATCAGTGGCCCAAAAATTATGTTGCCTGATCCATCCGTTTGGTGTCAAAATCATAATTTGTGAACAAGCTGATCAACAGAACCGCAGCATAAATGAATAAAATTGGAAGAATTGTTATTATTTCCCACCAGCCCCCGAGCTCCATCTGCAGTGAGCCCTGCCCCCCAGGCACCAGGAAGGCAATAAGAAAAGGTCAGCCAGTCTGCTGCTTTGACTGCCTTCCCTGTGCTGATGGGGAGATCAGCAACCAGACAGGTCAGTGAACATACATTGCCAAGATCAAAGAGTTATCTTCAAAAACATTTGCAATCATAAAGGGATGAGATGGGCCTCAGGACCTCATGTGGCCAAATCTTGGGCTGAACAATTTGGCAAAAAATTTAAAAAATCATATTGTGAAGGAAAGAATTTATCTGTCGTACACACCATTATTTCTGTTTAAAAATGCTCCTGAATGACAGCTGAAGATACTAAGTTGTCAGGGTGTACAATGTATTTGGGATCAGTAATAATAATAATAATAATAATAATTATAATATTCAAAACATAAACAGCAGGGTGTAATTTTCAATCTATTTTACACAGACATACAAAATGACTATCATGCATTAAGTATTAAAAAATGTAAATATTTAAAACAATGTTTGCAAACATCCTCAGCTTTCATGCCATGGTAGAAAACTAATCATTTAAAAATGGAATATAAAAATCTTAAAGGGGTTGTGTGAAGTATGTGGCTAAAATGTTGAAAACCATTTATTCAAGTTTAAAAGATGATAAATAAAGGGTATCAGCTAAAAAAAAATTGTAAAAAGAGGTGGTCAGTGTTTTGGGGGCTAAAATTTTCCAAAGTCAATTCAAATTTTCCCACGAAAGACGGCAAACCTGGAAATCTGACGTCAAAACAAAAAGAACACAGCGAAAACAATGGTGGAACAAGTAGAAGATTTTTCAGAAAGCAAGTCAGAAACATTCGTTTCTGAGGTTTCTGAAGAGCCTCCAGTCTTTAGCCCTGTTCAGACAGGACTGATTTTAACGTGGGGACTTGGGGTAAAGTAACCTTACCACAGGATGTCTTAATAATATGAATGGCCCATTTGCATGGGACAAGAAATCTCCGTAGTTCTGTCAGAAGTAGGAGGAGTAACTCGGTATACACTATGCCATCACTCCCCTGTCGACATGCGCATCATGAGCTGAAGGATAATTATAAAAATTGAGTAGCGGATTTAGAGCAGACACGTCCCTTTATGACAACAGTTAGTCAATATTAGTCCTGGCTATTTCTCAATCATTTTCCTTTATTGACGCATTTTCTAATTATCGTAGCAGGCAATGGTTTCTCTCCATATGCGATCTGACAGCGATGAAATACTGGGCTAAATTCAGTACAGAAAAATAATTAACTTATTAATAGGCCAATGCTTTACAAAAGACAAACTGCTCTGAAACTTCCAAGCTACCTTTTTCGCACATCAGACAATTTAACTTCATGATCGTTTAAATTTGTCATTTAAAAACAGACAAACTTACATAAAGTGTTCAATTCCGCATGATAATTTTTTAATTTCGCGATGATTGAATAATAACTTAGCCATGTTCCAATGAATCATCGCCTTTCACTCTCGGTACAGCTTGGGTTGATAAAAAATGGCACTCAGCAATTAAATATAAAAAGTATGAGACTCCAGCCATATCTTCGAGAGTCGACGGGAATGCAATTTTGAATAACGCTGATTTAATGCAGAAAATACACGTCCAGATGAAAGGCTCTCATCTTACCCAATCCCGGAGAACTAGCAGCACCTGTTAAGTAAGGGGTGCTCTCACAGTGAATCTTTAATTATGAAAAAGACTGAAAACAGGCCAGGACTAATAATTGTTTTAATCACCACTGTACTGAACTTAGCCCATTATTTCACTGCTGTTAGATCGCATTTGGAAAGAAACATTGTCTTCAATTGCTTGCTACGATAAATAGAAAACACATCAAAAAATGAAGGAGACCCAGCCAGGACTGATTGTTGTCATAAAGGGACGTCTGTGCCCCCCAATTCCCAGTTCTAGATCCGCCACTGATAATAATGGTTGGCCTAGAACTTTTTCCCATATGCAAGATGATTTATAATGATTATGTATTTACATTTAGGCCTACCTAAAACAACCAGAAGTCTTGGCGATCCGATCGTGTATCAGCGATTGAGAGAACAATCGACAATGGTTTTTTTTCTTGCCGATTTTACAAAACACATACAAAATTTTTTTTTTTACTTGAATGAAGTAAAAAAAATACATATTGAAAAGAAAGTGTAATCAATAATTCAATATATGTATAGTTTCTTTTTTGGAAGAGTATATTTCTATATATTTTCCACATTTGTCAAAACATTTCATGTATAATAAATTGATGCTAAAAACAATGTATAGTTTCTTTTTTGGAAGAGTATAATATCATAGGACCTATAATACTATAACAGATCATCAAGGTCACTTTCACCAATTAGCACCACAACTACATCAGGGTAAGTAACTCAAGGGTAAGTAGTCTGCCCTGTTATAAATATACTTCAGTTATTTTTCACTATGACTGCTAGATGCTGTTACAGTATTGCATGTTTAACATGCATCATTACACTCTCAAGAGGATGTGTTGCAAAAAAAAAGTGTCAGAGTCAATTTACCCAGCGATGTGAAGAAGAGAAAAAAACCGTTGCCTAAAGTTAAGTAGGAGCAATCTAACAATCATTCAAAATTAAAACAACAACAAATGTGAGGTAATCATACTCCAGCACTTTTTCACAACCAAAGACCACACTATTGGGAAGCTTTCCAGTTTATTGAAATTAAGGAACAGGAAAAGGCTTCCAAAGCTTAGGAAGTTGAGACTCAGGGTGCAGGGTGAGTGTTGTCTGTCTCATTGCAGGGGGTCCTCTGGCTCTAACCAAATTGACCCATTTACAGCCGACGTCATCAAAAAGATGCGTGCATATCTTGGCAACGGAAGTAGCAGTTTCCCCAATTCAGTCTGACGAGTTATGAATCTGCAAACATTGAATTAGATATTTTACCAGCACCGAAATGTTTGGTTGTTGCCTGTGAGGCTGTGAGAATTGATATTTCATCAGTGGACTCAAGTTTTACAGGATTCCAAGAGGATCACATCCGTATAACGCCCACTGGCCACAAGCGAAGCTTCAAGTCAAACTCCGAACGTTGCCTTGATGCTTTTACACCCACTGAAAGTGTCAGCCGCATCAACATTAACAGCTGTCAACACGACTGAGAAGCCATGGGTGTCACTCTGAAAATAGTCAACAAGACAACGATTAATTTTGAAAACACATATTTTAACTGATTGAAAAACTGCGACATGAAGTGGCATCAGTTACTGATGTGATGGTAATATGTATAAAGATAACTGATGTTCTTCATTCTTTTGGACATGTAATACAGAATAGCTTATTTTTTGTTTCATTTCATTTTATTTATTGAATGCATTATGATACCCCACTTAGCCTTTTATGTTTGGCCCAGTTTGACTTTTTTTCTGTTTTAATCTTGTATTTGGTCCCCAGCTTCCCTCTCCATTTGCCATCAATCCTAAATCAGCTGAGCGGCAACAAAATCTAAGCAGGTAATAGTGAACTGATTCACAAATCCGAAGACACTCAAACCATTGGTTTTATTTATTTAACTTCATACAAGTAAAAAAAATTACACGTAAAATCAATATTAATAATGATGTATCACAACAAATAAACTCCTTTTAATGCCCCTGCCCTTCAAAGAAGAAAATGGGCATTATGTCGACACCATGTCCGTCCGTTATCCATCCGTCGTCCGTTAACTTTTTGTTTCTGTGGGATAACTATAGAATCCCTCGTCGGATTGATGCCATTTCTTAATGGCGTATTGAGAGTGGCTAGAGGAAGGTTCCTTTCGAAAAACAGCGTTGAGCGATATCGAACATGGCCGCCACAGCAGCCATCTCAATATGCCCTTGATCAACATACACACTCTGCGTTGCTCTTGTTTATTATTGAACAACGTAAACTTTATTACACTAATGTCAGCTTTAACTCAAAATGGATAACCTCACTTCATCGCCTCCACTCATCAGAACACTGACAAAACCAATATATTTCCGCCAATTTTAAAATTAATTATTAATATTTGACTCCCCAACCCCACAAAAATCACGTCCGAGAGACATTTTTCTCCAATTCCACAACGGCTGTGTATGAACTGGCATTGAAAGAATGGAATTTACAATAGGCTATTATGCTGCTCGTGGTTAATGCTAGTTACTATGCGTTGCTACTTTAACTAGCTAGCTAGTATCCTAGCCCAATTTTTAGTCCATAAACTTTGAATACAGCGCCATATTTAGAGGGGGATAATCCAATTAAATGCTTTACTGTACATGTAAATTAAATTCATATGTGCTGACGGCATACTATATAATTGTTTAAACATTACCTTCTGTAAATACCTTCAGTAAATGCATCATCACTGCATCTTTTTCGCTTCAACTCAGCACTAGTCATCTTTGATAACTTCCGAGAACTACGTATTTCATTGTTGTGAAAAAATTGGTCCATTGGAGTCAATGGAAATGACTCGACTCTCTCTCTCTCTCTATGGCTCTGGCCTGGGTGTGCCAGCAGCCTGACTACGTGGCACCGGCACATCCAGGCACATGTGTATCTACGCCAATGTTCCAACCACCTGGATTTACTCCTAACAAGAGATAGAGCTCACTGATCGGCTCATTCTGTGGGAGGAAGAAAAACCTGGCTGGATTTTTACTTTCTGACCCCTGGATTTTCCATCTCTGATTTCCATACATGGGTCGCATTCGCACGGGATTAATATTACCCAGTGGCGGTCCATCGGCAGAAACACAGGGCCAGCAATAACCTGACGTTTCAGCTGCTTAATGGCCTAAAACTCTCACGGTTACCTAAACCTCTCACCTCTCCTGATGACCAACAGTTGCTCAGACTGATTTCAAATTTATTTTTTAAAGCCTTGTTATACATTGCACGATGAATTTATATGGCGTTTTCTTCCGCACATCAATGACTGACTTGACGGGTTCGGACGGGACTAAAATCCCTGGTATTAATTACATTACCCCATATGTCACCACGTCAAACCAGCCCCATCCAAATAGGGCTTTTGAGGAGACAGAATAGGAAGAGGGCAATGTAGTGATGTATGTTGGACCGTATAAATATGAGTCAGAAGCCGTGGATAATCCCAAGTATGTTGCCCCCAAAAGACCTGTTCTTCAATGGCGTCTTGACTAACCTAAAGTGGATGAATGGTAAGTCTTGCTGTCTTGTTTCATCGTATGACTTTGTCTTTCATTGATAAACATACATACAATTGCGAAATTGACAACAAATTTATTGATGTTCATGTAAAAAGTCATATTTATCGTAATGAATACCCTGTATCTATAGTCATTTCGCAGTGGGCCTAATGCATGCAAATTTAGGTACATGTGTGTATCGCCGTCAGTGGCAGCTTGTGGACTGGCAATAGGGGAAGCTCAAACAATCCCATAAAATTAATGACATGTCATGGCCTGTTTTCAATCTTACATTTAAATGACAATTAGGCCTACAGAAACTCCAAAAACTTTGTCAGATGTGGCCTGTTTTCATTTACAAGGCATGCCGATTACGACTCCGGATTTCTTATGCTTTTATTTACTCAGGCCTTGGAAGTAATACATGTGTTTCATGATTGTTTTCATGAAATAATATAATTTAAAACGTCTTTATGCAATTCCATTGCTTCCAACCCCTTCATGCACAAGGACTTCAGCGCAAGAATCTTTTACATATGCGTTAATTGAATAATTGCTGACTACAGCAGAGGAGCATAAATATGCCACTTAAACTCACCGAATGCGTCAGAGTTGACAGGTATGTATTATTAATGAAAACTGGGCACAGCAGATAATGTTGAGCAGGGCAAAACAGTCATACGTGAAGTGCTTGTAAGAAAGCACACTAGTCGGAACCGCAGTAAAATCCATTCTCTTTCTTCTGACAAAACTGGGCCATTTACGGGCTCTATTTTTGTCCTTCGGCCACTCAAACAACTGTTGGGCTGAATGAGAACAATACATAGTGATACACAGCCAAGGCATCCAAAGAATTTCGACACAAAGCCATCAAAACAGTGAAGACTGAACAGGAATTTCAATGGCGTGCACAGAATCATAACAATGGCTGTTCTGGAGTTCACTTTACCTCCAGAGATTACTGAAGATCGCCAAAGAATTTTGTCAGCGTTGCTAAGGTCGTTGCTAGGGCCATTTCTCGTAAACCAGAGGGAGTTTTGGAAAAATTCCAATGCAGAATGTTTTGAAATGAGTGTCTCGCCACAAACAAATAGAAACACTGATATTTCTGCCTACTTCACACAACCACGGTAAGATTCTGTACAGTATACATCCTTTGAGTAAAATATGTTATCAAACTGTCTATAGACACTCATTTATCTCCAGTGCACACAGCAAAAACATTATCCTTATTTTATGAAAAATCCTGGTTCATCCCCTGAATATTTTTCTCAAAAATAATGACTCAAAACTGGCTCTCAACTGAGGCCTCGAAGCCCTGGAAACACGATCATGAGTCCACTTGCCATGCCCCCCCTTGCTTTTTGGCTGTAAGAATATATTGATTATTCCATCCCAATTCATTCCACCCCTCTCTCTCAGATTCCAGCGAGTGCTACAGGTGTCCGCTGGAATTTTGGTCAAACCAAGTCCGAGACCGTTGTGTACCCAAGGAAATCGAGTTCCTCTCCTTCCAAGAGCCCCTGGGGATCTCTCTGACAACAATCTCACTGTTTGGGGCATTCATCTGTACGTTTACCTTGGCTGTGTTTGCCCAACACAGGAACACACCTGTGGTGAAGGCTAACAATTCTGAGCTGAGTTTCCTGCTGCTGTTGTCACTCACATTTTGTTTCTTGTGCTCCTTGCTGTTCATTGGCCAGCCGCAACGGTGGACCTGCCAGTTGAGACATGCTGCATTTGGTATCAGTTTTGCACTTAGCATCTCCTGCATCCTGGTCAAGACCGTGGTGGTGGTGATGGCCTTCAAAGCCACACAGCCTGGTGGGAATTCAATGAAGTGGTTTGGTGTACAGCAACAGAGGGGCACTGTGCTGGCCTTCACTGTCATCCAGGCAGTGATCTGTGTGGCTTGGCTGACCACTGCATCCCCTGTTCCCTACAAAAACACTCGCTCCCAGAACTCAAAGATCATCTTTCAGTGTGCGGTTGGGTCAATCGCTGGGTTCAGTGCCTTGCTTGGCTACATCGGCCTCCTGGCGGCCATCAGCTTCTTGCTGGCCTTTCTGGCAAGGAATTTACCTGATAACTTCAATGAAGCAAAGTTTATTACTTTCAGCATGCTCATATTCTGTGCTGTCTGGATAGCGTTCATCCCTGCCTATGTCAGCTCTCCAGGAAAGTACTCAGATGCTGTGGAGATATTCGCCATCCTGGCCTCCAGTTTTGGGCTTCTAGGAGCAATATTTGCGCCAAAATGCTACATCATACTGCTGAATCCAGATAAAAATACAAAGAGGGCTCTGATGGGCCGAGATGACCCAAAGAAGTGAACGTTTTATTCACTCTCCTATTTCGTTTTGTCAAAGCTAGAAATCTAGAAAGCATGACTTGTGAGTCGAAATGAAATAAATTTGATTGCCTTTATTTATATTCATATGAAACAATGAAGATTCATCATGGAAGGTTTGTGCGCTTCATGCTAATTTCTCTTTATGCCTCATGTTGTCTAGCTGTGAACAAATGCATCATGAAATGAGAGCTAGTAAAACAATCAAAAATGGTCTCAGTTTTGGGATGGTTACTGGATTCCACCAGAGAAAATGTCACATACTTGTGTCGGACAACGATCTCTTGAAGTTCTGGACACTGTTCATGTACAAGTGCTTTCCAGCATCTCAATCTGTGGGCTAATTGACCTGCTTTCTGTGCCACTTTGTCATGGGCTGGGGTTCTAAAACTCATCCAGAAAGGGCCAGTATGGGAGCAGGCGTTTGTTCCAGCCATGCAGATATTAACATACCTTATTCAACTGATTATGTCTTTGGCAAAGACTCCAGGGACTGATTATAGGAATTGGATTTGTTACTGCATGGCTGGAACAAATGTATGAACCTGAACTGGTCCATTCTAGATAAGGTTGATAACCCCTGCCGTTGAGCAAGTGACACAGAAAGCAGGTCAGTTAACCCACAGGTAGAGAGACTGGAAAAAAGGATATTTTTTCAAATTCATTTTTTCCTTAATTTTGCATCCTCCAATGTCAGCAGTCCTGTAAACCAAGTAATAAAAAATGTGGCCTAAAAAGGAAAAAAAAAGTCACTGCTTTTAATCAGGATGTAGCATTTTCCCCAGATGTGGTATTGCAGTTATGTAAAAAAAAAGTAATGTCTTTAGGGTGCCAGAATACACTGATTACTTAAAACAATATCAATCCTTCCAACATAAGAGATGGGTATTCTTTTCAGGCAAGCCCGTTTTAGTTTGGTTAACAAAATTTCTTCTCAATGAACAATGATAATTATTTTGAAAACATGCTTTGTCCCAATGCTCCAGTGACAGAGTGATAGATGATACTTTTACAGATAGCTAAATAAACAGAATAATGAAGTTTTAAATGTCTAAAATGTAACTTGCACAGCACTGCACATAATTATGCTGTGTAGTTGGACACTCCAATGCATTTCAACATGCCAACGTGCACAGGAAAAACAAACCCAGATGGAGAGTCAATTAAAGTCTATGTAAAGTCATAATAAATATGTCTCCTGAGTTTCTCACAACACAGAAAAGTGTGTTATTTACCACCCAGAAATTTTTTTTTTACCACCCACCCAAAATTTGAATGATCAAAAATTTGTCAAGTATTAAAAATTAGGTTTCAAAAACCTGAAAAATGAAGGAGTTATCTCTCCTCTAAGATGCTGGGGGCGTGTCTGCTGGGAGACGAACGACACACACTCTCAATGGTCACCTGTCAATCAAATACCACCACTGCAAAGTGAAAAATTGATGCTAATGCATGTAGCAGCTTCATTGGGGTCACACAGTCCTACATGTTTGAACCACCAGAGCCAGACTCCAGTTCAGAGGACAGTGTTCAACCTGAGAATCAGCCGTGTTCATCTCGGTCTGCAACAGAATGGTAATGGTTTTATTCTCCTATTTGTGAAAGTTAGCAATTCATATTACTGACTAGCTAAGCTAGCATAACACTGGAGATAACACCACCAAGTGTGTTATCATACCATAACACCAAGTCCGGCCAGGACGGACTAATGAGAGGTCGGAACAATGTAGGGTTGCCAACCGTCCCGTAAAAAACGGAATCGTCCGTTAATTGACAATTGAATATCATGTCCCGTATTGAACCAATACGGGACGTAATTTGTTCCATATTTTCATAAATGTCCAAAACACATGTCTGTCACACACAAATCAACACTAAATCTAACAATAATGAACAAAATAAAACACAGGAAATACTAAGGCCAGCAAAACAGTCGTGGCGGGATCTACGCAGGACACCCCTGCTCCGGTCAACTACTAATAATATAAAACTGGAGCTGCCGGATAGCTCACTCGGTTAAGGCACTGCGTTACAGTGCAGAGGTGACTATCACGTCGCGGGTTTGAGCCCCGGCGTACCCACCGACAGGGGTCGGCAGCTTTTTCAAAGTAGCGCACAATTGGCCATCGCGCTGCAGGGTTCCAAATTGGGAAGGGACTGCCGGATTTTGGGATACAATAGCAGCTTTGTTCGTTGCTCCAGCGCCTCCTGCTGGCCAGACGGGCGCTCGTCAGAAAGACTCTGGGTTTGTTCATGTCCGGGTATCCTCCGCCTTCGTTCTGAACTTACGAGGATTCAACCAATGAATGTTTAAGAATCAGTGGCTGACGGGCACGTGCTTCGGAGGAGAGTCGTGAACTTTCTTCACTATCCTGAGTTGGCAGCAAGGGGTCGCATACGAGCAAGCTTTGTACATAGTTCACCAATTGGGCATTCCAGATTCGGGTGGGGATTGGAGATGCCAAAATTTTTAATATAAATAAAAAATAAATAAATCAATAAATAAATAAATAATATAAAACTAATTTTAATAACCATGTTAGCTAAATAAGAACAACAAGTTCCAACAATAACAATAGTATGTCTACCTACTGTCATAACCTAATAATTGGGACATTGTAACTCAAACAATAAACAACCAAATCAACAGTCAATATGAGCTAGTGTATCTCTGTATCCACTGTTTACTGTGAGCACTAGTGAACACAGCATGTCCTCTCTGGGCAGCCAGGTCTGTCCATCATGATCAATCTCCTCAAGGTCTGTAGTCAAGGTGGTCAAATATGACACAGCCATGATGGCTATACAGTCATTCTCATAAATAAATAAGGTATAACATCGGCTTAATTTACAAAAGCAAATGACCTCGGTGAAACAACGCACAATGAATATCTTCGTCACCTGAGGCTGTTGCTCCAGCTCAGCATTTTTTAAGGGAACCGTTTTATGAACTAACCGACAAAGTGAGTAGATGACCTGCATTCGCAAACGGGGAAGGTGGCTAATACATGGCGTGCACTGTTGCATGAAAATGATGATCTACACGTTGTGTTATCACACTAGAGAGTTGTATCTCTTTCAGTATTTAGCAGTTGCTGTGGACTAATCTTTACATAAGGACATAATAAGACCTGCAATCATTTGTAAGCATGCAAATTATCATTACTACCGGCTCTCTGCGCTGGGAGGAGAGTCAAGTCCGTGGAGTGGGACGGCACCCATGTGCGCTATTTTCGTTGAACATGGAGCATTACATGAAAATAAAGCTAATCTACACGACATAAAAACACGTTAGAGAGTTGCATCTCCTTCGAAAATTAGCTGTTACTGTGGACTGAAATCATAACATAGCACACAAGGAAACCTGCACTCATTTGCAATCATGCAAATTAACGTTTTAACGACCGAGCCGCACCGGACCTAATGTCCCTTGAAATTTTACACATTAAATGGGCATGACACGGCGCACGATTTAACGTTACACTCTTGGCGGTGATACTGGCACCTGTTCCCGGCAGGATGGGAGGATGCAAGTTGGGGAGGGAGTCGGTTGGTGGTGGGCACATAATGCCAGTTGCACCTGTTGCACCTGCTGCTGGCGGGACCAGAGTACGTGTGCCTGCCCCGGCGGGGAGGGAGATGGTCGGTTCGGCCCCCCTGACCAGCGTCAACGGACTGCTCAGGAATCCAGCCTTTACCTGGTGATAGTTGGTGAAACTTACCGGGGTAAAGTGGACGCTGCACAGGCGGGAGGGGGTGGTGATTTTGAATTCTCCACAGTAGCTCCGAACAAAATCTATCCACCGTTTCTTGATACTGTCATCCGTTGGAAACTTAAATAAACTGACAGAGCCACTACTCTGCACACTGTGGCATCAAGGAAAGATGCACAAAAGTTGAGGAGACATGACTATTTTGTAAGTTAGCTAGCTAGCTGCAAACTACGATCAGTTGATGCTTTCAGAGACTCGAGAATGAGCGGGAATACCACAGAGGCTAATGCACTGAAAGTATTCATACTGCTACAGCAGCAGGGGTGGGGTTATACAAATCACTGCCGCATTACATAAAGCGGCAGTGATATTCAGACCTGCCCAATAAATCCTGAACACAGAAACTTTGAATCACAGTTTGTAAAGCCTAGCACCAAAATTCAAATCTAAATGGTTGGAATGCTTTTTACGCATTTTAGAGAAATGCATTTATGACCAATTTAATATGTTTAGAAGAAAATTGCTGAATTCACTTTACACTGGCTTTAATCTAGGTGGAATTTAGTATGACAAATGACAAAAGGACTGACAAGCGCACATTTCCATGTGATGAGGCAAACTGGAGGACACTTCCATTACTTTGGATATAATAGGATTAGCCTGAGTCCCAAACAGTCAAGCAAGCACAGCAAATAAGTCATGGCCCTTCATGAAAACCATCAGTTCAGTCAGGAAAACTCTTGTTTCAATAAAATAGAAAAATATATTCATGGGTATAAGCATGACATTGTATTTTGCTGGCGGTTCTGCTCTGGAAGAATGTCTTACCTCGGAATGCCAAACATATAAACATAGTTAGTCATGAACAGAAATCAAAATCCTCCTGATGTGAGCAGAACCAAACAGGTAGAGGCTGGGGTGGAGGAGGCAAGCAAAAACCAGAGTGTGTTGCATAGCATGAAAAGTCATTGCAAACGACAGCAGAAGTGACTGAGCTTAACATCTTTTAAATAGACTGCTGTACTACCTCATGTGATGTGTATCGTCCAATTGTTGTGTACCTGCTGATGCTGACGTGGCTGGTAGCTTACCAGGCTGATGATACAGCTGATGTAGCTCTACTCAAGTTTCCTGCCTGAACTAGTTACACTTATTTATGTTCAGCTAGCTTTTAAGCAACATAGTGTAAATCACTGAAGCTGTATGATATGCAGAGTTGAGAAAAATACAGATAAAAAGTGATGAGTTACAGTGACTAGTTACTTCTAAAGTAATTTAGTTATTTTTGAATTACTGCAGCATAAGTAAATAAGTAAATAGTTACCCAGTAAAGTAACTTTTGAGTTTCTTTTTGTCCACTATCCAAGTATTGCTGTGGCAACGTGGGACATGACTACCAAGTTTTATCCGTCATTGCACACCCATTATCACTATAATTTATGTCATGCCCTGACACCAGGGCAAAGAGTGGAGAGGAGGACCCAGTCACAGGGTCTTGGAGTTGATCAAATAATAGGTGAAGAGGTTACAAAACAAATACAAACTTAGGGAGAACATAAAGGGGAGTGCAATAAACACAACGGGGTATACCACACAAAGGCCACCAGCTCGAATTGGGAGAAACTAAGGTATGAATACTCTAAGGTAATGAGATATACTAAAAGGAAACTGGAGGGCATAATCAAGGCTGGAGGAACCTGATGACTGAATAATTAGTGCAGGGCAGGAGACCATGCGCGTATCTGCAGCATAGTGGGAGCGACACTGTTTGACTCCATCTTGCAGGCGACTGTCTCTGGCCAATCAGTGCTAGACTCCACCGGGCGCGGACCTGCAGCATAACGTAAGCGACACTATTATAATATAAACATACAGGGGGGATCCCCCTTTGTCCTCTCCTGGGGATTCCCCCTGTATGTCCTCTCCTGGGGATTCCCCTTTTGAACCCAGGCCAATTCATCTACAGGAGTCCCGAATCCCAAAAAACAGATGCCAGGCCACAAGAGAAAGTAACGCGTAATCTGCAGCATAATGTGAGCAACACTATTTTGCTCCATCCAAGACTTCGTGTTCCACTGAGCTCGGAATGTCAGCGCAGCGTACTAGCGTTGATGGTTACTTAGTTTTAGTCATTATAAAAACATCAGTCGCGTGACAGCCACCTTGGTGTTCATGGAAACACCATAGCAACATGATGACATCATAGAGGTGCATGTGATGACATCATAATGCTGCACAAAGTTACCCGCGGATCCCCATAGGCAGAGTACTAGTTTATTTTTGAAAGCCTTGTTATACATTGCACCACAGAATTAGAAGATGTTTTCTTCTGCCTGTAAAATATCAATATGTCTTTGTAATTTCCGCGCTTGTATAGCTCCTGAAACAGGACAGATTTGCATAAATTACTTTGAATGAAGTCAAGGCTAAAGGACGTTGTTTGGTACGATCCACAGCTGAGTGGCGGCAAAAAATAACTGCTGCAAAGTCAGCGAAAGTTTTTTGCATTTATTTTTCCATCCTAACAGTGTTGTATCAATCATATAACTGTTGGCAATAGGCATTCATTTTTTCATTATCATTTCTTGTTCTGGAAAATGGATTGGTCTTGGTCGTTCAGTCGATAAATTGTTTGATTGTTAATCAGGCGAACTTGAATGAGAACAGCAAGAGGACAGTTGAGTGGTAAAGGGTTCGGTTACTGAGGGCCCTCAGAACATGTGACCGCACGCTGCTCAACAAGTGTCAAACTGAGCATCAAGCACACTTTTACAGTGCAATTTACCAACAACTACCCTCTTCTCACAATATGAAATAAAATAACTACACTCTCTACTTAGCAGTGTGAAAAAATGAGACTCTCAAACACTTAAAGAGGTTATGGGAATTAATTTCAAAATCTCTGAAACCAGGCTCAGTTCGATTAATGCACCGTTATAAAACACTCTACATTGAAATTTTTCCAAAATATCACCTAGTTACTGAGTGATGGCCATGGCAACGCACTTAGCAACCAAGACAAATGGCTTTGGCCATCTTCGGGAATTCCGGTAGTGACGTCAGTGGCGTGCACAAATAGACACTGGGTGGTGCTACAGCACTTGCCCCTTTGCCCTTTATCAATGAAAGTGCCCTTTTGAAATTTCGTTTTTTTTTAAATGATTATATTTATTATTATTATTATTATTATTATATATAACACTTTAGTGGGGCCAATGTTGAAATGATCTTTTAGAAAAGCTGTGTGATTAAAAACTACCGAAAAAAATGCCCGGAAATGGGCCACCTCCTCACGCATTTCCGACCTCTTTTCCTTTGTCACGTGAATACGCGTGCAGTGCATGTAGATGCACTGCAGGAGCATATCAGCTGAGCGACTGGAAGCCACAGTCTTGTGCCCCACCAGCCAGGTAATACACAGATCAAGTGAAATCGTACAGTTTGCCCTCCAAGCCCAACCTGTAATCATTTTGTTGAGCAGTAGCATGTCTCATACACAGTGACGGTCCGTCGGCAGAAACACAGGGCCAGCAATAACCTCACCTTTCACTTCTTAATGACAGACACCTCTCGCAGTTTACCTCACCGATTAGCAACCGTTGCTCAAACTGATTGGAGGAACCGACGAGAATCTAACTTGGCTGCACGGAAGTTGTACCTGAGGCTTTTGGTTTGAGCACTACAAGTGCATCAGCTGGCTCTGAAGCAATGCTCTGACAAAACACAAATTCTTTCAAATTAAATTGGTTTAATTATTCATTTTTCATTGATCTTTGTAAGGAAATGGCATGACTTATTTTCTTTTTTGAATGTTCACCCCATTGGCAGCAGGTGGTCTGACGGTTCGGTCACGGTTGACTATCCCCCATCCCTAGTTGAATGGCATCATCAATGCATTAGAAAATGAAAATACATTTTCTATTTGTGTTCACATCACACAGAATGGTTATGGGGAAATAATCAAAAACTTATCCCAAGTTGCAAACACACTGCTACTTTGTGTTTTAGTTTGTTAGTATCACACAATAATGTAAAATACAAAGAAAATATACACTCAACAAAAATACAAACGCAACACTTTTTGCTCCCATTTGTCATGAGATGGACTCAAAGATCTAAAATTCCTTCCAGATACACAATATTACCATTTCTCTCAAACATTGTTCACAAATCTGTCTAAATGTGTGTTAGTGAGCACTTTTGCTTTGCTGAGACAATCCATCCCTCCTCACAGGTGTGCCACATCAAGATGCTCATCAGACACCATGATTAGTGCACAGGTGTACCTTACAAGTGTACATCCATGGTTTCATCAGCGTTGACAAGGCTTTTTGATACACGGTGGCTGCCGTAGTTGCAATATGTGTTTAAAGTGAGGCGCTAGAGTGCATTATTTGGTTGAACGTAATACACGATTCCAACGCTGGATGGGAGTAATTCCTACACAATTTCTCTTTAAATAGAGCATTCCATATGGGCAGTTCTAACGCCTGAAAAGAATCTGTGATCAAGAATCAGTTTTTGAAACCCAGGTCAGAGATATGCAGACCAGGTTTCTGAATAGAGGCTACAAGCCCAGGTTCATTAAAGAACCCTACACAAAAACCAAGGAACTGAGAGGATAGGATCTCTTGCAAAAGAAAAGTAAAGAAAAAGATGAAGAGAAGAACTATTTTTTGTGACACAGTACAACACTAGAGCTAACAAAATGAAGCAAATTATTCATAATAACTGGAAAATCATTGAAAGTGATCCATCCCTCTAAAATGTGTTTCCATCTGGTCAGCAAATGTCAGCTTCAGAAGAGCGCCCACCATAGGAGATAAGTTGGTTCACAGTTACCTGCCAGGTGATAAACAGTGCTCATGGCTTGTTCGTAGACCACAGGGCTTTTTTAAGTGTGGGAAGTGTAACCACTGTGATACCATGAAACAAACCAATTAATTTAAGGATATGCATTTCAATAATACTTGTATAAAAGGGTTCATAAACTGCAGTACAATGTATGTAGTCTACCATCTGCAGTGCCCATGTGGCTACTTCTATGTGGGGAGAACTAAAAGACAACTGAAAGAAAGGATTGCTGAACATAAATATGCTATCCGCACAGGAAATGAGGACTACCCTATGGCCAAGCACTATAAGGAGCACCACAGATGTAACCTGAGATCACTCAGAGCAGTAGGTATCAAGGCCATAGAATTGTCTAAGAGGGGAGGTGACAAATTAAAGAAACTCTTACTGCGGTAGACGTTTTGGATTTTTAAGCTTAAGGCCACCACAAATCCAGGTCTTAATGAAGAGCTGGACTTCGTCCCATATTTGTAAATATACGCGTATGATATCTTTATGTCTGCTGACCAGGTTGTAGATGTCTGATAACTACTCTATATCTGCATGTGATGAAGATGACGATGATGCAATGTACACTCCCGCCCCTCAACACCCTGCCCTTTCCTCTTAATTTCTTAATTTTCATTGATTATTTTCTCTCCTTATAGGTTCTCCACCTAAAGGGAAGCAATGAAATTGCAGTATTATTAATTGACGTATTTTGGTTTTATTTGTGCCATGTGATTACTTTCTATGTGATTAGATGTACTACCCCAATTTCAAAATAGTTGGGATGAAGTGTAAATTGTGAACAAAATCAAAATGCAATGACACTCAGATCACATGAACCAAAATGTTATTTACAGTAGAATATACATGTAGATAACATTTAAAATGTTGAAACTGAGACGTTTTACTTTGTTATCCGCTAATGAGCTTTTTTCAAATTTTCTGGCTGCAAAAAGTTGGGAAACAGGCAAAAAAAAAGGGCTGAAAAAGGAATTAATATAAAAAAAGAATCAGCTGAAAGAACATTTAGCAAGGAATTTAGTAAACTGGCATCAGGTGTGTAACATGATTGGCTTTATAAAGAATGTCTTAGAGCAGTGGTTCTCAGCTGGTAGGTCGCGGACCTGTTCTGAGTGGGTTGAGGACAGCTGGTTAAAAAATAAATAACCAAGAGCACTCAGAGAGCGTAGCACCTCCGCCACACCAAGGCAACTCTCTGCATGAGTTATTTTTGTTGGCAAATGTAGGGTATTGTTGCATTCCACCGCCAGATGGCAGCAAAACCCAATAGCATGGTAGTTGGAAATCCGGCCCATTGGAAAGGCTTGAAATATTGAACTTCGGCGTATATCCCAGCTGTAATTTGGCCTAGATATGCTATTTAATCACTTGTTCCTCTTGTGCTACTCCAACATCCTGCAAAGTTTGGTTAAAATCTATGCGGCTGTTTTTGAGATATCCTGCTAACAGACAAACAAACAAATCAACCAACACCGGCAAAAAAATACACCTCCTTGGTGGAGGTGAATAATGCTTAATGCGCATCTGACTCTGGAGCCATGGTAACCATCATTTGATTGACGTTCACTTTAAGGCCCGCGTGCATGAACAAGGTCTGACTTGTACTGGGTGTAAGCTTATACCGATGAAAGTTATTGAAGCCCGTGTGGAGTAAGAAAATTGGCATGCACGAAAGGTAGTTTGACTATTCGCGGAATAACTATTGTGTGGATAAGCTATTCCGTAGTCGTAGGGTTATTTAAGTGATTTATTGCTGTTTTTTTTTACCACAAATCTATTAATAGGCCTCACGCTTCATTACTCAGAATAGGGAGTTTTCACAAGCTAGTACGCGAACGTCAATCAATTGCGCGACCGCTGTTTTTGTGGTCAACGCACAAAAGATGGAAGTTCGCATACACGTTCCGGGAAAGTTTGCGGAAACTCCCTAATTACAATGGGGTCATGGTGATGCTGAGGTGGAGCCAAATGAACATGTCAGGGACAATATGCAAGGGGTTCGAGTCAGGGCCAGACTGATTTTCGATCATTTCGCCGGTTAAATGAATATGCACTGCAACCTTTAATGTTTGTTCAGGCATTTAGTTATACTTTTTTATTTGGAAAAGACAAGTATCAAATGAGTTGAAAATTTACATTTCTAAATGAGTGTCAATCTATACAGGGTAATTTGAACATCACTTCACGCCAGTATCTTGAAAACAGAAGCCACAGTTTTGAAAGCAGACCGCAAATTGGCTTATTCCACTCGTTAAACCTACCCCTTGGTTGGTATAAGTTACTCCAGGAAATCTGCGGTATTTAAAACACTGATTAAGCTATTCCATATTGATGCATACGGCTCCCTATTCAAGGTTTAAAGTTATACCGCCGTTAAACTTACACCACGTTCATGCATAGCAACTGTAAGGCATTATAGGAGAATAAAGCTTACCTAATGTGCTAAGGTGTTGACTTGAACTGGGATTGGCTTCCTGGGGATGGGAACTTGTCAAGGGGCTTGGTGGATAATGTCTGACTGCATTCAAATGGGATGCAGACAAACACACGTGAAGGTGACAATAGCCAACAGGTTAGAACAATGGGCCTCAGTATGCATGACTGTTGATGTCTTTTGTCCCACAGGGGGTCTGACGGTTCATCAGGGAGGAGGAAGGGTTAGCAGTCCTGCATGCTGAGGTAACAATGACCATTTGGTGACCTGCCACCTCATTAGTACACTGGTTTCAGGAGAGGTATAATGCTCCTTCCCGACTCACAGTAATTTGTAATTGCCTTGCCTTGCTATTACCTGGTATGTTACATACTGTAAAGAAGACTATTTTGCTCTGTAAATAAATTGTTGTTGACCTGAACTTTGGGACTACCGGTTTACTTCACAAAGGACCAAATTCCGACACAACAGTGGTAAAACCATTGATTTATACCTGGTATAGGCTTTTCTGTCCCTAATCCGCTTTCATGCATATGGGCCTTTGTGTTGTGTTGAGGTTCTGGAGAGTCGAGGGGAAGAGGAAGAAGCGAGGAGAGTTGAGCTCACAAGTGACAATAGGAGTTTGAACTTGAAGCACAAGTTTTTGTATAATTAAGGTTTTTTTTTTTTGCATATTCAATATGTATCATAATACATCTCACCTATAGTGGGCAGTAATACGCTGAGCGTATAATGCAGAGCGATTCATAGACGCAAATGATTCAGTTTTGAGGCATTATTTATGTTGCGCAGTTTTGATAATTTTATTTTATTCACTTTTATACATGCAGTTGTTATGTTCCTCCATATTTTGTGCTCTGAATGCAGAAATATTAATAGAAATTAAATATTTAGTTTTGTGGCAGTTAATTTATTTATTTTGCGCAGTTCTGGTATTTAATTGCATGTTATTCATTAATGCAGTTTTCATGTTCCTCATTTTCTTAATGTGCTCTGAAATGCACTTTGCACATATAAATAAATGTGTATGTTTGTTTAAAAAGATGACATGTTTTCAAAGGCTGTTTTTGAAGAATATATTTGCTTGGTTTCGATTCTATAAAAGTGAGTCGCAGTGTAATGACCATGGGAAAATGTGGGTCCTGTCGAGAACCCCTGTCTTACAGAGGCTGAGTCTCTCAGAAGTAAAGATGGCCAGAGGCTCTCCAACCTGTGAAGGGTTGCATTAAAAAGTTGTGGAATACTGTAAAAACAATGTTCCTCAATGTTAAATTGCAAAGGCTTTGGAGGTCTCATCATCGACAGTGCATAACATCATCCAAAGACTCAAAGAAACTGGAAAAATCTCTGTGCGTAAGGGACAAGGGACAAGCACTATGAATGCTGAAAGGTAGATAAGGTTTTACAGCAACATATGCTCCCCTCCAGACAACATCTATTCCAGGGAAGGCCTTGTGTATTTCAGCAGAACAATGTAAAACCAAATACTGCAGCTATTACAACAGCATGACTTCGTAGTACAAGACTCCGTGTGCTGAACTGGCCTGCCTGCAGTCCTGATCTTTCACCGATTGAGAACATTTGGCAGATAATTAAACAAAAATACCGTCAAAGGAGACCCAAAACTCTCCAGAGGCTGGAAGCCTGTATTGAACAAGAGTGTGATCAAATTCCAATGGCTAAACTCAAGAAACTTGTCTCTGCAATGTCCAGACAACATTCTGTGTTGAACAGAAGAGGGGATGCTGCACTATGGTAAACAGGGCCCCTGTCCCAACTTTTTTGAGACCTGTAGCAGCCATCAAATTTGAAATGAGCTCATTTTGTGGATAAAATAGTAAAATTTCCAAGTTTCAACATTTGCTGTTATCTCTGTTCTATTGTGAATAAAATACTGGCTGGTGTGATTTGAAAGTCATTGCATTTTGATTTTATTCACAATTTGCCAGTTTCCCCAACTATTTTAGAATTGGGGTTGCATATAGGAGTTGATATTTGTTAATTAAGATACACTCTATTAAGATGTATGCATTGATGCTTTGCTGGGGCTTCCTCAATTGACCCGCATCAATTCACTGCACCTGCGGTAATTACCCGGGGCTCCCTCAATTAACTACACCTGTGTTAATTGTCAAATGTTTGTGAATGGTGGAGTTCATGTGCGTGCAGACAAACCCTTTTTACCCTCGGCCCGACTTCAGGCTGAAGGGTATTGTCATCGGTTCGTCGTCTGTCTGTCCGTCCGTGTGTGCAGGCCGAGGGTGTTCAAACGAGGCGTTTCTGGTTTAATATTGCCCAGATGAAGACTTAAGTGTCGAAACGTGTAGGCGCAAGCCCATTTATTAAAGGCTTTGTTATTCACTTTCAGCAGAGTGCCTTGGGATTTTTTCAGGTTTTTGATATTTTACAATGCAGCATGTCTTCTTTTCTGAGATTATTTTCCTTGCACCCAAAGAGCACCTGTTTTTTGATCTAATGTAGTAAAGAAGCACTCCTTATTTGTCTGTCGTAATATGAATAATCCGTTGGAATTTAAGTACAAAGTTCCCCTTTTAAAGAAATGTTAAGACAAGTGAATAATAAATTCAATAAAAATGTTTACTTCGCTGGCCTTAATAGACAACTCCTCACGAATAAAACTACTGTGGACTTTCCACATTAACTTCTGTCACACTCTGCAAAGCAAGCCATCAAACCTGTGCATCATGATGGTGTAATTGAAAACAAAGATTGAAATTAACACTTTTTTGCATTCATTTGACTCGTTTATCAAAGACAATTAGCTAGACCTGAGAAGGGAAAGTTAAAGTATCTTTGATCAGGCAAAATAACTGAGAACAGCTCAGTTTAAAGACATGTTAATCGCCCTCCCAGCTCTCCGTCCAACGGCTGCCACTATTTTAAAAATTTAAATGGCCATATGGTATGACAGATTTGCATGAACGCGATTTCACGATTTTTTTTTAATCGGCCATATCATGCAGTTGCAATAATTTGTATAGCATTTTTAGGTTATTAAAGATTAATTGAAAAGAAAGAGATTGTTTTAAGATCGCCCTAGATTTCAAACATTTAAAAAATACTCAAAGTGGAAAACATTCTGTAAAGCGGGTGAAAAATGAATGTCAGATATAAATTATTGCAACGACACGGAGTGGCCTACTGTAAGACCACAAAAAAAAAAAAAACTGAGCAATCGCATTCATGCAAATCTGTACCATTCTATGGCCATTTAAATTTCAAAATTTGACAATCAAACATGCTATCTTAATAAATGCTGCTATCAATTCATTCAACAAAGTCAATGAGTGCCAGAGCGGATATTGGATCCACCTGGGGTGGCAAAATCTCACTTTGTTTTCCTGAAGGGCAGGTACCCATAAATGAAGAAAAACCGGGAAGCCAAGCTTGGAATGGTAGTTAAGTGCCTGTATTTGTGATGGTTCTGCCCTGCAGGCGCTTCCCCCTGTTGCATTCTTCGCCTCCACCTGAATGGCCAACAGGTGTGGCTTGTTAAGGTGGAGGTGAAGGGTTGTTATTTAAGGGTTGGCTGACCCACAGTTCAGTGCAGCAGTATTCTGTTTCTGGAGCCCTACTTATGTGTGCTGCTGGTCCCCTCTGGGGTTTTGTGTTATTTAAATTAAAGAATTTTATATTTATACTCAGCTTGTGCATTTGAGTCCCTGGTCCTGCTTTTGGGTACATGGTCCCAGTGCCCTCTGGCTTCTTGTCTTCAGCCGGCAGGGGCAAATCCATGACAGTGTTAGCATGTTAAATATGGTGTACCGAGCAAAATCCTGGACCCCTAGTTTTGGGGTTAGGGAAATAGAAATTGTAATGGTCAGAATTGCACAAATTACCAGTTTTCCTTCATCTATGGGTACCTGCCTTTCAAGAAGCCCTACATTATCTAGCACCTGCTTATCTCATATCTCCTAACCCCATACCAACCAGCTCGCACCTAATGTTCCACTGATGCTCACCACCTATCCACCCCCTTCGCCCATCTTCGTTCCATGGGTGACAGGGCGTTTAGCACGGTTAGCCCTAAACTCTTGAGAAACCTCCCTCCTGCCCTACGTCAATGCACTTCACTTTCCACTTTCAAATCTATGCTAAAAACACACCTTTCTACTCTGGCTTTTCCCCTCTACTCTTAACTGTCCCCTCCATCTCATCCTCTCCCGTTGTTTTTATAATTTCTCTCCGATACTACTTCAACCTGTTCAGTGTGATCCTCTCCTGGTTCATATGGCTGTGCTCTTGTGTTTTGGGCTTAAAGTAGTGTCTTTTATCAAGTCTACATTGTCCCTGTATATTTATTTTATGAAGCGATTTATTCTTGCTTTAATTGTACAGTGTCCTTGGGTTACTTGAAAGGTGCTTTGAATAAAATGTACCGTATTGACCCGAATATAAGACGACTCCTCTTTTCAAGACCCTTATTTGGAAAAAAACTTTTTATTTGAACAAAATTTCAAAAAACATTTCATTCTTTTTCTCGCACATTTCAACATCTTTGGTGTTTATCATGGGGGAGAAAATCATAAAATCATCCATAGCCCTGCAAATAGGAACAGCACAGAACGCACTTCACGGTTATATGCCATGAAAACAGTGCAATAAAACGGGCTTAGGCCTACTGGCCTAACTTGTGCAATAAACGGCGCTCATTCGCTTGACAAACACTGTCAGAAAAGTCTGCAAAATGTAAGAGCATTAACATCCAAAAACACTATGAACAGTTTTTTTCCAAATTCATTCTGAATGACGTTGATTTAAATACAGCAAATACGCGTCCAGATGAATGATTGTTGTCCCACAACAACAAGAACAAGGAACACCTGTTAACTGTGGAGTGCTCTCGGAGGGAACCTTCTGTTAATTATGAAAATGAGTGAGAACAGGTCAGGACTAATAATTGTTTTAAACGGAGGTTTTGTGCAGGGGCGAAGCTAGAACCGGGAATTGGGGCGGCACAGACACGTCCCTTTATGACAATTAGGATAGTCCTGGCTAGTTCTCAATTATTTTTCTTTATTGACGCGTTTTCCAATGATCGTAATAGGCAACTGAAGACACGGTTTCTCATGCGATCTAACAGCGATGAAGTCATGGGGTAAATTCCGTAAAACAGAATTGGGGTGGACTTATCATCTGTTTTAAATAATTATTAGTCTTGACCTGTTCGCAGTCATTTTCATGATTAACAAAATGTTCACTCCGAGAGCGCTCCGCACTTAACAGGTGCTGCTTGTTCTCCCCGATTAGGTAAGACGACAATCATTCATCTGGAAACGTTTGCTTAATTTTTCGGTTGCCAATTACGATAATTACGTTGCACTCTGTCATACATCTTTTTCCTGCCCTCGCGTTGTTCGTTCTCTCAGCTTCGTTTACAACCGTAAGTTTAAATTTCACATCATAACTTCTCCTCTGATTTTTATTCACCTTACCGATTTTGGAAGCACTTTTTTCAAGTGGATCTTTGTGCCTTGGCTGCATCTTTCTGTCATTAAGTAGCTCATGCAAATGAAAGCTAACACACCCACTCCAGCCGACTTGTTTACAGGATCACGCTAGGGTCACACTGCTCTAAACACTGACAGAGAGAAAAGCGCTCATATGGCACCACATATTGTTTTACATGGGTAACTCCTTAGACCCCGAATATAAGACGAGGTGTCATTTTCAGGCATTTTTCAAGGAAAAAAAATATCGTCTTATATTCGGATCAATACGGTATTATTATTAAGAAAACATTGGAGGATTTGGCCGCCCCTGGCAGTGCCAATCTAAAAATCTGGGGTCTGGCTCATAGACTAAATCCCCTGTTTGTTTGCTAATTGAGCCAAGTAAACAAGGACGGGATTAAAGTAGCCTAATAGATTTAAAGGAGATGATTCAGTTGTCTTTGCTTTGCTCCATTCAGCATGTCACTGAAAAAACTGACGGCAGCCAAGTTTTTTCCGGAAGCATTTCACATGTCCTTTGATGTTTCACACTTTGACAGCCGTTCATTCAACACTGCATCAGGTTTAATAATGGAAAAGGGCAAGCTTGGATGTTCACCCCATGGCAGCAGGTGGTCTTACTACGCTTAAAAAAATGAGTTTCAGTTTCGTTACACCGTCACAAGTCAACAGAATCAAATGCTTATCATAGATCTAAAAGTATGCCAAATTGCATGCTCATTATTTTTTAAAGCTATACATATTCATTCAGTAAGTTCTAAGACAGCCATATAAGTTGAGTGATTTTACCAAATCCATACTGAGGATTATGGAGAATAATGTGTCCAAGTGTTTCAGTGATTCTCTCATACACTAACTTTTCCAAAATTTTTGAAAAACAAGGTGATATTGAAATGGGATAATATCTTGTTATGAATCCCAGATCACCTGATTTATATAATGGTATTTCTCTGGCTAGTTTTAGGTAGGAGGGTATGATACCAGTCTCCATTGATAAAGTAAAAATGAAAGTCAATGGCTTAGTAATTGAAGTCATGATTTCTTTGGAAATGCAAGAGAGACAGAGTGGGGGGCAAGAGAGAAAAAAGAGCAAAAGGGAGGCCTGAAGGACACTTGCAGTTAAGACAGCAGTAGGACTGTCACCTGCTGTTGGTGACTGCCATCTGCAGGCTGCTTTTATGTCATATTCACAATATCTCCTGAATTCACAAGCAACAGTGACACGTTCCATTTAAAGGCACACATCGGATGTCGCCATTAGTGCCATGATTATACATAAGATTACTTGCTATGCAGAGGGCCACTGTAAGAGGCATAGATAGGCTTGTTTTTGACTGAAAAATAGCTGAGTAATGAGTGATTTAAAAGGTGGCAGTGTCTCAAGTTGATCTCCCTTTCAACAACCAACAAAAAATTTTAAAAAGGCTATCAAAAAGCTCAGTGTCAGTTCATTTATAATGTCAGTGTTTGCATGGTCAGTGAGCTCGCACAAGTATTAATTCAATATCATTCAAATTTTCATTGGCACATTCAACACAACTAGTGTGAAATTTTCACTCAAATTAAATTGGAATTTTTTTTTTGCATTTTTAAAAATATTGTATTCAGCACCTTTTTTGAGGCTTGCTTTGCAGTGAAGTGCTTATGAAGTGTAGTAGTACTGTAAGCACTAGGAATTTAAATTAGCTCTAAATTAACATTTTATCCATGCTTCCAACTCAGCATGCAAGTGGTGCCCAGCTGTATTTTTCAGAAAGTGTTAAGGACGGGCACAATGGAGATATTCGTCTCTAGAGGGCCCAGGGATGTGCACTTTATAAAAGCATGTGACCTGGACGCCTGGCAGTGAATTGAGGGATATCTGTGGCAGGAATGAGGACTGTGCTACTGTTGTGTCTGAACCTGGCCCTAGTATTGGCCTCTGCTGCTGCTTCACAGACAGCCTGCAGACTTCGGGAGAGCTTCCGCCTGAATGGGATGTACCGCGAAGGGGACGTGGTTTTTGGAGGGCTGTTTGAGGTGCACATCCTGACAGTGTTCCCTGAGCTGTCTTTCAGGTCCAAGCCAGACCAGATAAAGTGTAAGAGGTGAGTTACTTAGAGGACAGCCGCACTTATATGGGTTCACACAAACATATAGGCATTCACATGCACACCCGAAGCACACAGCCAAACAAATATACCAGAACAGTCAATCAGAGAGAAATTATCAATTCCATTTGATTGCAATTGCAGAGGCAAATTCAAGGCAAAGGTTTTTGATCATGCACGCATTGCAAACAGTTAGAGATTAAGAGCAAATTATATACTATATAGATACCATTTGTTCAAAAGAAAATTTCAAAATTGTAGATTCCTAGCCACGATTGTATATAAATCATAATATATATGCTCAGCAAAGTCAGTCATATGGTTCTTAAAGGTAACACCATGATTGTGGAATGTCCCAAAGATAAGATTCACCTGCGGGTTGCCTCTTCAATGTATTACTGTGTCCAATACATTGCAAATTAGGTTGATTCTACTGACCATGCTGGAAAATGACAATAATTAAAGAACTAGTTTTTTCATTAAATACGGCTCCTGTATTTACTCAAAAATTTTGGCAACAATCTTATGAAATTAAAAATCCCTCTTGTGATCTTACTATACACTTCTTACATTGAACTATTAAAGGTAATGTACATTAATTAACATGCGGGAACACAGTGGTTAAGTGCGCTTGACTCGGAACCGAAAGGTTTTGAGTTCGAGTCCTTGCCACAGCCTTAGTTGTGTGTTCTTGGGCAAAACACTTCACTCCCATGGTGCCTCACTCCACCCAAGTGTCACCCAGGTATATAGTTAGGTACTGGAAAATTGTTGGGGAAACCTGACTAAGAGCTGGGAGAGTAACCTGCGATAGACTGGCCCATTCAGGGGGAGTAGCAATACTCCTAGTTGCTTCATGCCATGAAAACTTGGGTTTCGCACCGGCCTGATGGCCCACTAGGCTCGGGACAGACTTACTGTACTCTCTCTCTAAATCAGAGGTGGGCAACGAGGGCCGTATCTGTCCCTGGTTTTCACATCAACTTCTGGCCCACAATCAGTTGATTGGCTAAATTAGCCAAACCATTCATGAAATCTGACGTTTCAGGCCCATTTCTTTAAATTATCATGAATGACCATCAGACTGTTCTTGCTTCCCTTCATGAAACATTTTTCTTTGATCTAATCATCGGACAAATCTATATTTGTGTATACCACCAATTAGGTCAATTAGTCAGGGTAATTGATAAAAATAAAAACCTGCATACACACCGGCCCTCCAGGACCCGGAATGCCCACTCCTGCTCTAAATGAATTAAAACAGGTTTTAATACATAAACAACAAGGCAATCAGAGATTGCAGACCTGGCCCCAGCCACGGGCTGACAGACAGAGTGACAGACACACACACACACACACACACACACAGGCATGATCATTGCTTAACCTGGCCCCCTAGGGGAGGGGCCAGGTAAAAATATGACTTTGGTCCACTAATACATTTTTGGGAAAAAAAATGTAATTAAATTTTTTTTAAGTATTTGAATGATTCAAAATATAGTTAGCCTCATAGCATAATTCCCGAGTCATTTTTTGGCTTACTGTTGCAATATCAAAAAAAAAATAAAAAAAACCTAATGTGCTTGCCAAAAGTTGTGTTTTCGTTTTCCGAAAACGTTCAAATATGACTTAGGCAACTATGCTGTTAGGCTAACGATATGTAAACTCACATGAGATGAGTATTCAAATTGCTTCATATGATGAAAATTTGCTATTTTATTCTACAAGGTGCGGGTAGCCTTACATGAAGGCTGCCATGTTAAAAGAACTAACGTTAAAATTTGCAGAAGAAAAGTTACGCTATCCATCAAGATCATTTATCAGCTGTGCCTGTGTGATCATTGCTGGGAGCTACTGCCAAGTATCCTGTGCCTGATTAGTGTAGTTTGTACAATAGGTTGCAACAAATGTCCATTTGAATCAACAAAATAAATGAAAGATGGTCACTTTGTAGAGGGGTCTGAAGCAGTCAGGCCCAAAAAGCACAAGCAGGCTTGTAAAGTCACTTGCCTCCTGCTGGATAGGAAAGTAATATATTTCATATAATTTAAAACTTCTGCCCAATTCTGAAGAGAGAACTTTTACTGGGAATAAAGACATTATTTACCAGATCATCTCTCCTATATTTATCCTTTCCAAATTTGCCATCTAGGTCACTTTCTCTCCTGTCTTTCATCTGTTGTGAAATGTGGTGTGAATAATAACCCCAGTTAATACTGGAGCTGTGCAATTTAAATCCTTGCAAATATTGAGTCACTTGGCTTGTAAAGCATTTACTGAGATCCTGCAATTGTCATGAAAACTTTTTTCTGTCTTAATAGGGCTTTAGGCCTGACTAATCTTTTATGCTAAATTCTTTTGCAACATTTCCTTTTGATGGCATGTTTATCTCAACTTTATTGCTCAGTATTTTAATAATTTCTTTTGATTGTCAGAGAATTAACGATTAAGAAACGACAAAGCTTTGAGAGAAAAAAATCTGACATGGATGTGTTGTGAATAATACCATTAGATAATAAATGCTCATCAATGGTATGAGGCAAAACAAAAATGATGGCAGCATCCATGAATTTTGTCTTAATTTGTGCAGCGCCTACATTTAAGATACTTTGGCAACATAAAACGCAAATCTGAATCTGACATCACTTTCATGAGAAAAACAGTGATTGAATAATTTTGACTTTTTGCCTTTAAATAAGAGCAATGTGCCCTCCAGGGCTCGCTGGTTGGATGGTGAGGTGCAATCATGCTATTTTTCAATCTGTATTGGTCAGTGTTGGTCTAGAGCAGGGTTTCCCAAACTTTTCCAAATCAGGGCCCACTTGAAAATCTAAAAAATGTCCGCGGCCCACCTTTGTCCTATAAACAGTACATAGACGAAATTATGCATTCTCAGAACACTTAACAATAATAATTGCTGTTGTTGTTAAGAAAATAAAATAAATAAAAAACAACAACAATAATTGTTGTTGTTGTTTTTTATTTATTTATATATTTATTTATTATTATTATTATTATTATTATAAAGATTCAGGATTGAAATGAAAGCAGGGGGATAAAGGAAGCCCAAACTTTTAATCTGTGGTGTACACACAAGACAGAATTAATTATCGAACACAGTACATGCTCCTCTGATTATGACCCCTGGTCATGATGACCAGAAAGCTACGTTCCTATCATAAACTATATAAGGTTCCTAAAATATTGTGAGGTCAATAATACTCCATAGGTTATTACTTCTAAATATTTTTTTAAATCGTGCAATAAATATTTTACAATAAAAATCACAAAAAATCATATTTGCAAAAATGAATCATATTTTTAATGACCTCTCACGGCCCACCTGCAGTACCACCACGGCCCACCAGGGGGCTGCGGCCCACACTTTGGGAATCACTGGTCTAGAGATCAAGAGCAGGGTGTCTCTTAAAGCTGGAGTACGCAATTTTCCAAAAAATCTCACTTTTTGTCATATTTGTTAAAATGTTACTATGACCTGACAGTGGGATGTGAGTCAGATGATCTTTGAGAAAATCAGACTCATCTGGCTCTACCCAGTGCTTCTAATTCCTTCTACAAGATTTCACCCCGACCGGACGAAACAACCAATCAGAGCCAGGAGGAGTGACTGATGATGACAATCATTTCTCGTGCACACGCTACTCAATCAGCTGTGTAGCCTAGTTTTAGGTGTTTCTTTACAGCAGGACAAACGCTAGCCAGCATAAGCACTGCCAATTCTCACGGACTACCTTATAGGTGAGTCAAACTTGGAAATTTATACTGCCGTTCTCAACTTCTCAAGAACACGAGGACATGGTCAGCTGAATCTGCAGTTTGAGACAGTTGCGTTCTTGTCTACTTAACATTTCATCACGAGAATATATTTGTTCACTTTTTTCACAATTTTAATATTGTTAAAAATAAACAGTTATGCGCTTTTTCCTCGGCGGAGGCTGTTGTCGCTGACTGTCACCAGAGATGCTGTCACATTAGCTGCAAAAGCCATAGGGAAAAAGCAGACTGCACTTGCTGCCGATAGTCATTACAAGCTCGGCTCAATAGTTGGTAGTTTGTTGGTTACGGAAGTGGGTGGCTCGTAGATGCATCGTATATCACCACAGATGTATCTGAAATGCCATATAGCTTCATATGGTAAAACGTCCATGGTTACTGTAACACTTCGTTAAGAATATCTCATGTTACAAACGTTGTGCAAGTGGCTAAAGTTCGCTTGTTTCCTGTGCTAAGGCTAGCTCAGTGGCTAGCTGTGTTTTATACATAACTCTATTTCTAATATGCCCAGGTAGTCGTATTGGTTTGGTCTTTGACCTGAGGCCACATTCATAGGATACCTGTTGATGATAAAATGTTATTTTTATTATTTTGCTGTGTTGGCACCTAGCGTTCACACAGCTCCGCTGACGATTCAGGCATACGACACTGCATCCAGGTAACGGGATGCGAGACTCCCGCTCGTCTATGTGAATCATGGGGCGTGGCTTTGGTCAGAGACTTGAGGGGAGGGGGTGGGTTTAGAGGTGAGGCTACATTCAAATCTTGCCTGCTGTTCCAAGATTGCCTACTCCAGCTTTAAAGCTAAGAAGAGATTTGTGGAAAATGCCTTCTTGGATATTGAAGATTGAAAAACTTTTAACATGTCATCTACATTCATTTCCATATATCAATCAGCCAAAACATTATATCCATCTGCCCAGCATGCTGTTGGTGCTCCGCATGCAACCAAAACAGCCCTGTTACATTGACATGCACACAAATTCCCAGACTCAGGTTTCCCAGTGGATGATTTCCCAAACTATCACACATTCTCCTGGCCAGCGTACATAATGTAAAAAAAAAAAAAACTGTTCAGACCAGGGAATCTTCTTCCATTGCTCTAATGTAAAAAAAAAAAAAAAACTGTTCAGACCAGGGAATCTTCTTCCATTGCTCCAAGGTCCAGTTCTGATGCTGCCATGCCATTGTAGTCAGTTCTCACAATGAATGGGCACACTGACCAGACTGCTGGTATAAAGCTCCATAAGCTGTAATGTGTCATGCACTGTGTGTTGTAATGAATTCCTGTTGTAACAATTGTGAAATATTCTGTGGAAGTATCTTTTTTGGTCAGTTTGAATGGGATGAAATGGCCTTCTTTGATGCCGAGAAGCATGTCCCTAGTTTGTTGTTTGTCCAACCTCAAACAACTTTTGTAGGTAGTCACTGCTGCCAGGGAGCATCGCACAAGGCTTGCAGCTTCAAGGATGCTCTGATCCAGTTATCCGGCCATAATGATTTGGCTTTTGTCAATGTCACCCCGGTCCCATTTCTCCCACATCCGCTGGGTAGACTGCAAGGACCAAATGTTTGCTTATTGTCCAAGGCTTAATTGCAGACATTGACAGCAGTGGTGGCTGTTGACCTGGCGATAGGGGAAGCTCAAACCATCCCTTAAAAATATTGATTGTTCATGACCTGTTTTCAATCATTCATTTAAACTACCATTACAGAAACTCTGAAAACGCTCAACATCATCAGGTGTGGTCAGTTTTCATTAACGTATACCTATCAACTCTCACACATTCAGCGTGAGTTTTAGTGGCATATTTACATTCCCCTGCAAAATTGAAGTCCTTGTGCATAGAGGTTTATCAGTTTCACATGTATTACGATGGATTTCACCACTAGCAATTGGAAACCGATTATGACTCCGGACTTCTCACGCTTTGTCTACTCAGGGGTGAGAAGCGATGCGTGTGTTGTAGGATCGTTTAAATTTTTTAAATTAAATAAGATCATTGGAAGCAACAGAATTACATAAAATTCAAACCACTGAGTAAAAAAAAGCGCAAGAAGTCTGGAGTCATAATCAGTTTCCGATTACTTGTTAAGAAGAGGTCTGGGGAACACCAGATGCAGGATCAAAAAGTATTGAAACGCCAAACACTAAATTAGAAAGGTAGGCAACAAGCCAGGAATAGAACACTGTGCACATGCACTGAACAAATGGGAAAACTAAGGTACACTGCCCAAGGCAGGGGCGAAGCAGAAGTACACACTCCAAGAGTGGCTAAACTAGAAAAACAAAAACTGAACCTAACTGGACTGACGGAAATATTGGGAGACTTAGACAAAGGGCAGACAAGACGTGGGTGCAACAAAACTCAAGGCTCAGGAATCATACAAAGGAAATACTCCGGAAGGAACAGGAGCGGAGATTTCACAATGCAGCGCATAGCCAACACAAAGTTCCGTCTGGCGGTCGCTTCTCTTGTCCCCACTGAAATACCCACGGGAGGAGGCGGGGACTCTGAATATACAAATTCACAAGGACTGGGTTAACAATGACTCGAGACAAGACGCTGAGACAATCAATCAAGCTAGACTGTGTAGATTGATGTAATCTAAACGTGACAAGTAAAAAGCACCACGAGAGAAGCAAAGGAAAGCATAGCTTTGAATGCAATTAATCAGGGAAAGCTTCGGAAGGAATAACAAAAGCTAGAAACACTTGCTAATGCTTTAATTAAGATTAATACTACGTGACGAAATATATACAATCACCCTCAAATATGTGCTGTTTTGTACGGGTTAGTAATTATCCTATCAGAGAACGCGTTCACTCAGAGTTTAGTGAGACCCAGAATCAAGCACAGGTGGAAATACCACGGCCAATTCCGAATGAGGAAACGTGACTGGACAACGAGACGCAGGCATGCTGAAGGCTGTCACACAACATCACAGGAGTTTGGGCAAGAGAGAGTCAATTGTCAGACGGCGGGAATGAAAGCTGAAAAATAAATAGAGAGAGTGTGGCACGGGAGAAAAAGCACAAGCACAAATATAAAAGGAATAGGCACAAAGACAAAACAGCACACGAGGCAGAACCATAACATTACTAGCGGTGAAATCCACCGTAACGCACCTGAAACCGATAAACCTCCCTGCATAAGAACCTCAGTTCCGCACAACAATCTCGTACTGTTGATTGAATAACTGCTGACTCCAGCAGGGGATGTAAATATGCCACTAAAACAAAATTATAATAATTTTATTCACACAGAAAAAGTACGGCAAAGAGGAGGGAATGATTAATCAGGTACGGTAGTAATAAGCTTGAAGTGCATGCCAGTAAAGTGATCATACATTCAATATAATTCATTTCAAAGTTGCATTTTTCATTGCAAAATGATCACATCACAGAGTATTGACATTTAATCTGAATATAAGATGTCTCATGTTGACAGCTGCTGATGATTGACTGTACAGAAGTTATAAAACAGACGAACTAAATCATTAACACTACTAGTAATATTGCATATAAACATGGCAAACCTATCCAGTAACTGATTTTCAATGCTGAGAACAGACATACGAGAGGGAAGCAAACTGCAGTGCGTATTACAAGGGACACGCCAAATACTCCGCAACACCATACGCCGTGAAACATAGAAACACTGAATATGATTACTATTCAAATTCCAAAGCACCTTGCCATTAAATGAGGTACGTTTGGAATAACCTGGCCTTTGTACTCGAGGCACACATATTAAATTTAGCCAACATAGTATTGGAGCCGGAAATGCAGTGATTGATCCCTTGATTAATGTTCCTGATTTTTCAATCAAGGCCTATTATATGACCGAGATCTACTGCGGAGTCATCTTGCTTGATACAAACATCACAAATTTTGAATGAGGTACAAGAATTAAAATTAAACGATACACTGGCACTCTTTGGGGGTTAAAAATGACACCATATTCCTTGGCAAATTCATCACAAATGTTTAACTATCCTTTCATACCCCATCTAGATGGAGAAATCAAAGTCAAGTCATCAGCATAACACAATACCACAGACACGGCGTCCTATATAACAACCATAACCAGACTGGGCAGGTTTATTGAGCAAAACATCCATGGTAATACAGCATAAAATTGATTATAGTACCCCACCTTGTTTTACATCATTTAAACAGAGGAAGGCATCACTGACATGCTGGCCCCACTTAACTCGGAGGCTCAGGGTGGAACACAAATTGAATAATAACATAATAGTTTTATTAGGCAGATTCCTGCCGGTCAGCACCTCAACAAGTTTACAGTAGTGGACCCTGTCAAATGCTTTAGACACATTTGTAGTACACAGGTACACAGCTGAGTGATTCCTAACATGCATATCAACTATTTCATTTAAAACAAAGGTGCAATTAATAGTGGAACTCTTAGCCTTGAAGTCTAATTGTAACTCAGATGTACAAAGCTTGTTGAGATTCCTAAACAGAATAATATTATCAACTTTTCCAATTACACTATCAATCGCGATAGCGCAGTAATTATCACTTTTTGTCACAGATTTCTTTTTACTCTTAGAATCAATTGTGAACAATTGTGACATTTCATCTCTGTCATAGGGCACACTACTAAACCAAGATTTGTACTTTGTTAGGGAAACAGAGCCTATATCTTTCATCACCATGGACACCATCTACAATATTAGCAACATTATTAACAGATTTAGACACATTTTTCACTTCTTGCCAGAAATCATGCGTGTTCCTTCACAAAAGAGCAAAGTCATACATTCCATTATAAGCTTGAGTTGTGACCTAATAACTCTACGTGATATGAATTTGTAATCAGCGCGAGTTCTAAGCATAATGTCAAATAGTATACCATGGCAAGCACAACTGTTTTCTTTCCATAGCGAATGCCAAAACACAGACCTCTCATATTCCGACCAGCCAGCGACTGGTTTAAAATCAGATGACATAAGTATGGTTTCAGAGCTGAACAACACACAAAAATTAACTAGGACATTATAGTAAATATCAATATCATGATGATGCTTGACACACCGAGACTGAGTACAGCTAATACAGCTTTGGGGAACATTGATATTTCTCAGTCTATCATGAAGTACAAGTAAACTTTAGTTATGCAGTATTAAACTGTAATACTGATGAAATTCGGAGAGACAGGACCTTGAACAGATAAAGGTTTCCAAGTTTTCAAATTTGAGTCTTTTATAGCTCTTGAGGTTTAGGAGGACAAAGGATTTGGTAACATGAGAACATTGCTGGTTCACTGCCAACTAAAGTTGGAAAAAACTTGTAATTTATGATGTGCTCATCAGTCACTTTCTGCCATACAACAAGAGGACGATTAGCTGGCTTGACGTTGATATACAGGTATACTCTTTAGGGATATCTGGGCACAGATCGATAGCACAATGGTCAGAAAGGTTGTAGCCATCGTGTTGCACGCCATATCTCTAGTCACACAACTATAACACAACTAGTCACAAAACTAGTCCGGCGTGTGGCGATCGGCGCGGGAAAAAATAAAGACAGTAGACCTTAGGTGGGCTTTGATAGACCTCTAGCTCTCAGCCGATGGGTTTCACTCCCAACCAGTCCAAAGCATGGGTGTATTATCAGAACTGGATACTGAACCAGGGCTGGGACGCACGCCAACAAGGGCTTAGTGGACAAGCTGATATTGCAAGTCACGTGATGCCATGGGGGGCAAAAAAGAAATTTTTCCATGGGGAATGATTGCAAAAGAAACTCTGAAAATCCGTGAATACATTTTTTTGACTACCACAAATGATCAATCTATAATCTGTTGATTTTTCTCTTTTAAATTATTAGTGCCTTTTTCACAGCAGCGACAATTTTTTTAATTCTAATTTTTATTCAGGCTATGTGAACACCAAGGGGATGTTGTCTCTAAGCGTGTTCTCGTAAGCAGTGCAGCAGCTGCAGTTCTCTGCATGTAGCACAGGTCAGGAGATTCCATGTTGTCGGCTTTCAGTATTACCAAATCGGTAAAGTGAGCAGGTTTAACAACATCAATGTTTTCAGTCATTGTATTTGATGAGTGGCTTTTGTTGAGGATTATATTTCAATACTTCTCATCATATTCATCAGTAGATCAATTACCATGTTGAATAACCATAATCAATTATCTTAATCAATAACTATATTATGTAAGCAGCAGTATCACACACACAAATGAGCAGTGCACACAGACACATACAAGCAGTTCACACATGTAGGGAGGGGATGAGCCGTGCACACTGGCACCACACGTACACATGCACACGCACACAAACACATACAAGCAGTTGACACACAGGGCTCTAATTTCTTGGCGCAGAGCAGGTGGCGAATCGTGGCGCAGCCCACGCAGTGGTCATTTTGTGAGGTGCAACACCCTGCGCAGACGATGTGCGCCGAGATGGGTGTTGCGGCGTAGGAGGGGGAGGTGTCACTTATTCATCAAGACGCAGTGACAGTTTCATAGAAAAAGTCTTCGCTACAGTTGCGCAGAAAGCTCGCCAGCTCCAACCTGGTTCACTTTCTGTGCAGTGGTAATTTGGCTGACCGGCGCGCAGTGATTGAGTGACGAGATTGAACTTTCATCTTATAGAGCAGCAAGTCAACTGTTTTGCTCTTTGCAACATTGTGAATAATATTATTTCCCTTTTAAAGCTATCCTTACCTTCCTGGAATTTTTACACTTTTCTTTTGTAATCTTAAAATGCTCCTAATGAGCGTATGGCACACAAAAATGTAAAAGAAATCCACCAGGTGTTGAAACTCATCGATATTCAATTCTCATATATTTCTGATTAAAGTCTGACCAATCATTTTCTTCGGTCCGAATAAAATGATTTGCCGAGCTTCCTGTCTGTCATCCTTGCTGTGCCCCTTCCAGTTGCCTAACACTGTCAGTGCTTGTGAGTCGCGCGCCTCTCAGGCAGAGCAGCAGAGCGGTAGAAACAAAGCAGGTAGCTTCTCAATGAAGTCAGCCTGCAAACAAAGCAGCTGTAACTGCTCTTGATTTAATGACTCACGTTACCGGGACAATTCTGGTGAGGTAAGACATTATGACAGCAGTTTAACAAGAATATATGTATGAATTCTGCCGAAACACGAAGCATCTGACTGTAAACAAGCAGGCGCTGAAATGCTATAATTACTAACGTTGATGGTAGTTCATCTGAATATTATGGAATTAATGTTGTTTAGTTTCCACTAACCAGTGCCTCTGAATCTGACTCCATTGCCCCGTTTCAAGATCCTTTCACACCGGATGCGAATACGCGTGAGATTCGCATCTTTGCATTGACTTTGAATGTAATCTGTCGTGCAAAAAGTTTGTTTCGCGTCCGGTGTGAAAGCAGCTTCATTCGCACTGCTCACTTTCTCATCGTATGCGTCAGGGGAGGAGGGGAGCCTCAGAGGTCAAGCAGGCGGAGGAGGGTGGGACTTTGGAGGGAGGCGTAGTTGTTCATGTTCAAATTTCTACTAAGTGCTGTGTCGCATGCCAGAAAGGTAAGAATAGCTTTAAATAAAAGTTCATCAACATTTTATATCCCTATATACGTATAAACTGTTTTTCTGAACAATATTTAGGTCTTCACCGAGTGCTACATTTATTTATTATTTTCAAAAAAATGTCTTGCATGTTTTGAAAGTGTGTTAATTAGTTAGTAGGTACATTCAAAATATCATTCTAGATATAGAGTCATCCAAAGTGAATTCAACAGTAGTTGAATTAAGATTTTCTGTAATAATATTGTTCTGAAAATTCTGATCAATCCCCATAGTGGTGTCCATTGAGGAACTTGGGTTACTAATCCAAGAATAACCCATCATGAACTAAGCTTGACTTTAGAGCCATTGTTTTGGCCCTGATGTCCTGGTTTTGATGCAGTTAAAGCCCAAACCCAATGTTACTACATCACTGTTGAAAGCTCAGCTCATTCATCCTCATGCCGATCCACGAAATGCAGGATGTGTGCCCATCAACGACCCATTCCTCATGACCCAACCTGAAGAAAAATTTTCAGGCTTGAGAATTTTTTTGCAATCACCCCTGTGAATGTCCTGCTGCATCGTGCCCTTTTCAACACTGTAGACGAAGAGGTCCCAACTGGGTGCTGGAGCACTTTTGATATTAGAGAGGAAAGTGTGTCAGTAAAGGCCTTCTTCTTACGGGAGTTTCAACGTTACTGGTCGAGAGGGTACTCAAACCCACTGGTTAGGGAAGCATGAGACGTTAGTGACATCATGGATGAGGCAGGAGCGAGCGAGCTGATGGAATTCATTTTCACAGCAGGTCTTGCATTGTTGGCTCTTGGCATGCCAACTTTGGGGTCGGATTTCTTGGCAATCAAGGAGATTTCTTGGCAATTTTTGAGTAAGATGAAAAACAAGAATCGGAGATCGTTGAATTGGAGTTTGATTTTACAGGCGTTTGACTTGGAAAGTAAGCATGTAAAGGGTACTGACAATGTAATTGCTGATTGCTTATCCCGTGTTTGAGTATGTGTATATATCACGTGTTTATTAGCATATTGTACCATATGTATATGTATATATATACACAAGTGTCTACTTCACGATTTTTGTATTGAAAAGAAAAATTTAGCCTTTATCAGTCAAATTTTCTCTCTTTTGGAATGGAGGTGTAATGTAAAAAAAAAAGCCACTAGATGGCAGTATTGACTTTTTTTTGATAAGCCAGTCTGGTGCTAGGTTTTGGACATGTCCTGGGCATGTCTGAGAGGGGAAGTCCCAGAGAATTGAAAAAAGTCTGGAAGGTGGGAGGGGGCTGCAAAAGAGTATATAAGGAGAAAAATCAAGGGAGTAAGGTAGTAGGAGAAAATGCAAGGAGAATGATACATTTGGCCAGACCTGTCACTCTTTTCAAGACCTGTGAAGCTCTTTTTGTAGATTTTTGCCTCTTGGAGCATTTTTCCTGTCCCAGGACTTTGCACCATAGCAACCCCATCTCAATCACAAAGGGAGTGTAACGATCTCCCATTACATTTGTAATTCCAGAATTTCAACAATGAATAAACTAATGAGGATTCACCTTATTTTAAGTTAAGTATGAAAATAAAGGACATTAAGGACACAAACCTGACAGTAAATATTTTCATCTCTCCTCTGTCAGATTTGACTTTCGTGGGTTCCAGGCAGCACAGACAATGGTCTTTGCGATTAAGGAAATCAACGAAAACCCAGACTTGTTGCCCAACATCACCCTGGGATACCGTCTTTATGACAACTGTGTGAAAATCGGTTCTGCATTTCGTGCAGCCACTGCACTGGTCAGCGGGACAGACGAGTCCTTCTCTGATTTGGGATGTACAGATTCACCACCAGTTCTGGGCATCGTGGGGGATCCAGGCTCCACGCCCTCCATTGCCATATCCAGTTTGCTGAGCCGGTTTCTTGTTCCCATGGTACAGTATAACAATAACTAATTCTTAGCAGAAGTGACCATTCATGGCATGATCACTGCATTTTTTAGATATGCAAATACAAAAAGAAAAACTGCC
The DNA here is from genome assembly GCA_029721435.1 of Gymnothorax reevesii. Classification (NCBI taxonomy): domain Eukaryota; kingdom Metazoa; phylum Chordata; class Actinopteri; order Anguilliformes; family Muraenidae; genus Gymnothorax; species Gymnothorax reevesii. Next base: position 142,971,284 of record CM056574.1, read on the forward strand.
ATATGAAACTGTTATATCTGCATTATAGAAAAAAAATTACAAACTTACAGCCTTATGAAATAAATAGGATACTTTTCAAGAAAAACACAATTACTTCCCGAAAGAACTCAAACTTTTCTAACTTCCTTTATTTTTATGCCATCTTGGGGAAAATTGCTTCACTCTTTGCTCCTTTGTGTTAGGAAGTAGACAGGTGAACACCAGATGCAGGAACTGAAGTGTTTATTGAAACACAAAACACGAGGACAAAATTGGCAAACACGCCAGAAATAAAACACCGTGCACATGCAGTGAACAGATGGGAAAATGAAGGTACACTGCCAAAGGCAGGGGGAAACAGAAATACTCACTCCAAGAGTGGCTAAACTATAAAAACAAAAACTGGACCTAATTAGACTGATGGACACACTGGGAGACTTAAAGAAGGGGCAGAAAAGATGTGGGCGCAGCAAAATACAAGACTTGGAAATAATACAAAGAAAATACTCAGAAGGCACAAGGAGCTAAGATTTCACCATGGAGAGCTGAGTCTAGCAAAGTTCCGTCTGATGGCCCCTCCCATCTCTGCCACATATATAGTCCTGAGAGGAGGCGGGGACTCGAAAAGCAACCTTGGCTGGAACAGAAACTCATGGGATAAATAAACAATTACATGAGAACCAGGTTAACAATAATGACTCGAGACAAGACGCTGAGACCATCAATCAAACTAGACGGTTTAGATTAAGGTAATCTAAACGTGACGAGTAAAAAGCACCACGAGAGAAGTGAAGGAAATTACACCTTAAAACGCAGTTAATCAGGGAAAGCTTAGGCAGGAATACTAAAGCTAGAATGACACACACTCGCTAATGAGTTAATTAATTTTAATGCTACGTGACGAAATATTTACAATCACCCTAAAATGAGTCCTGGTTAGTACGGGTTAGTAATTATCCTATCAGAGAATACATTCACTCAAAGTTTAGTGAGACCCAGAATTAAGCACAGGTGGAAATAATGAATGGAATACCAGAGCCAAAAGAGGAAACGTGATTAGACTAAGAAGCGCCATTTGGCGCTGAAATGGAACATAAGAGCTAAAAATACAAAAAACACCAAAAGTCTAATACAAAACAAGGAACACCTACAAATACTAAATACCAAACCCTAAAGACTTACAAAAAACATCTAACCAAATACTTAAGACTAAGACACAAAACACCTAATCAAATTCTAAATAGCACAAGAACAAGAAACACTAAACATAAGCGGGAATACTCAGGGGTCTCCAGCAAGGCTGGGGCTAAGGCTTAGGGTGAGTCTTGTGAAACTCGGTAATCAGATTTTTATCTAAGATGAATCTCGCGGGGACACAGGAACATTCCTTGGGACCGTAACCTTCCCAGTTCACAAGGTACTGTAACCCCCTACCCCTCCACCGACAGTTAAGGAGCTTACGGACGGTGAAGGCCTCCCCTTCCAGGGCACTTCTTGCAAATGAAAACAATACCTACATGGACATGAAAATGCAAAAGTAAAGTGGAGGATTACTTTAGCGTTTTCGTGATGATACAAGTAACACGTGTGCTTCTCGAAAATGAAAAAGCATTTCCGAGAATGTATTTACTTAAAACGAAAACGCTAATCGTATAGTTAGTGATATTGCAGGGCACTTCTCGAAAATGCAAGTGAGGACTGTATTTTAATTAACCATTTGTTATGAAAATTGCATACATTGACTAAAAAATGAAAATGCAAAGAGGGGGATTACATTTGCATTTTCATTATGAAACTAATATTGTGCTTGTATCTGTCTGTATCTGTATCTGTATGTAAAATGCATTTCTGACATCGCATTTTCATTTTAATTTTGTTAACTATATGCTTCCATAGGATTCAACAACTAGGCCAACTAGTAATGCTTTTCCTGTGAGTACGCAGCGACTGTGTACAACTCGCAGTCAGGTTTATTTCTTTGTCCGAGTGGGCCGGCGCAAAACTGCATAACAGTTTAGACCTTTAGATCCCATTATTGATACTTAAATACGAGTTAGTTATTGTACAGGAAAGGCTCTGTCAATTCAAAGCAGCTTTCCTAAAATCTTTAAATTAAAATTACTACATGAATGTTTTAGAGAAACACCAACTAAGATTAGGTGCACGCACAACGGAGGGAGTGCACATGCAGCTGACATCACGCACCGTCCCCATACTCCATTTGCGATACTGTATGCTAGTCACACAGTGGCACGAGTGCGGGGATGGTCGCAGTTGATTGCTCACCGGTGTAGATCTTGCACCTTCATGGTTTACGAAAAGTCCCTATTATCAGGTGTGGCCAGTTTTCTTTTATAACGCATACCTGTCAACTCTCACACATTCGTTGTGAGTTTTAAGCCGCTTTCACGCTGGACGCAAAACCAAAGAATTAAGTCAAAGAACAAGTGATTAAATTTTGGCATATCTAGGCCAAGTACTGCTGAGATATACGTCAAAGTTCAAGATTTCAAGTCTTTCCAATGGGCCGGAGTTCCAATCGCCGTGCTTTTGGGTTTTGCTGCCCCCTGATGGAGGTCTGCACTCTCAAAGCGCTTTTCTAGTTTCAGCTGTATTTCCATTATAGAGCTGTGAAGAGCCAATGAGAAAAAAAAATAGTATCATTGAAAAAATACTAATTGATCTGCTGTATTATTTTTTTCTCTTGCATTGTTTTGTGAAGCTTGCTGAAATTAAATGGAGACAAATCAAGATTACCATTACAAAATTGAAAAATACTGTAGGTTATAGAATTAATTAGGGGGGCCACTGATCTGCCCAGAAAACTTTTGTTTTATTGAGGTGGAAGACCAAAAAATAACATCTGCTTCTGATATGAGCAGTGGTAAATGTGTAGGCTAGATGGAAATGTTTTCAGCGGTGGTTTTTTATAATGTTAGTTTTTTGACCGGAGATTGCCGCACAATTTAAAATGTGTGACTTAAATATGGTGTCCCTCATGTACCACAGATCTAGACCTGGCCTCATAAATTTTTCTAATTCTTTAATTACCATTGCTGACAATCATGCTGCTGTCAGAACACTGCAGATTAAGGACAGATATACTCTGAGGTTCTCTGAATTAACCAGAGCATTTACTAAAAAGCATGGGCAATGGCTCAAAAAACATGGGTGTTTCTGATTGGACTGCAAAACAAATGGGCTACCATGATTAGAAAAGCAAAATTATCTTTTAATCTCCACTATTTGTAAAGATTGCTTGTCAACCCACTAAAGTCAGAAAAGAAATTAAATTAACAAGCAATAACTTTGCCCCAGCACTTTCTCCACATATATGGTCTGACTCCGGTCCTATAAGTGACAAGAAAGAAATTTGTGTCGCTTTAAATGATCACTTTATTAGTGCTGGTCTTCTGTTATCCGCCTGAATCTGATTGAAATCTCAAGCAGATTGGGTCAACAAAAGAAAATGAAAATTAGTGGCGGAAGCATGTGACAATGGGCTCGGTGCAAGAATTATCTTCTTGCCTCCCAAGCCTGCTCATTCACAAAATAGCCACCTGATCTAATTCCATTAGGTTTCTGCATATTAATGCGCACACAAACAGGACTGTACTTGCAGAAAACAAAGGCATTGCATCAGTTTGTGTATTAGCAGAAATCTTCGCCTCGTAGAAGTGAACAACGGCAACTTAATTGGGTAGACGGGAATGGCGACCCACATCAAAGCTGACACATGATGTGACGTCAGACCACATGATCTGTGCGGTAAGTTCACAAAATCCCCCACTTTGAGCAGAGAAGCCGACCATCAGAGAAATTTGTTAATTGTCGGTAATTCCTGGCGGTTTCAGTGACATAAAGGACGCTGAACTACGGGAGAAAAATTTATGCTAGTTTGCTTAAAAACTCAGATCAGATTAGTTTAGAGACAGAGATTTTGGGTATGGCCTGATGGCCTGTTTGAGTAATAGAGTACTCGTTGCTGAGGTTAGTATTTGAGTAACTCTTCACTATTCGCACAACTGCACAATATGTTGGTTTTGGCTACAACTCGTTTGGCGGTACCATAGACATAGAAGTAAAGCAAGACCACTCACTCTCTATTCTTTGTGCATTCCACCATGGTTAATAGGCGCCAGCTTCCGATCATGGCAAAACGCATAGAAAACATTATAAATATCATAATTCATTTCTGAATAATGGTATTTATAATCTTAAATAGCAATAATAAATAAATAAAAATAAGGCTGCTATCGGACAGTTGAAAGCTTTCAGAATAATCGCAATAAGATATCTGGGCGGCATAGCATTGCTGCCTAACAGCAAGAAGGTTGTGGGTTCGAATTCGGCCTGGGGCCTTTCTGTGTGGCGTTTGCATGTTCTCCCCGTGTTTCTCTAGGTACTCCAGTTTCCTCCCACAGTCCAAAGACATGCATATCAGGTTAATTGGAGACACTAAATTGCCTATAGGTAATAATAGAGTGTGAGAGTGAATGGTCTGTGAATGGTGTGTGTGTCCTGCGATGAATTGGCAACCTGTCCAGGGTGGGTCCCTGCCTTTGCCCGTAGCCAGCTAGGATAGGCTCCAGCTCACCCCGCGACCCTAGTGAGGAATAAGCGGGTATAGAAAATGAATGAATGGATGATGAATGAATACATATCTGTAAGTATGAGTAACTTCGGTTTTGGAGGGAATTTTTTAAAAAAATTCTTCACGGCCTGTGCGGCTTTCGCAGGCAACAGCGCAACAGGAACTAACTATTTTCATGCATAAATCATACGTATCCAAATTGGTTTCTACACAACATTCTTTCGTTCGCGCTGCGGACGCTGGAGCCAACTTGCTATGTCCATGGGCGATGCATGCACCATGTCAGCCACGACCAGGAAGAGTAATGTCTGTAAATACTTTGACAAAAGGGATGAGATAACGTGCAGTGCAAGATATATGGCGTTAAATTTGCATATCACAGAAATACTAGCTCAGCAAGTGTGGGTACAGGAAACTCAGTCTGCTGGCGAAGCAGTACCTGAGCATTCCTGCTACCTCTGTACCTGGAGAGAGAGTATTCTCAACAGCGGGACTAATTCTAAATCGCCTCTGCACTCGGCTATCGCCTGAGCATGTGTATATGTTTATTTTTTAAACAAGAATAAGTCAGTGAATCTACTTCATTTGTATTAAAACGCTTAAGGTAAAGGCATAGACAGTTAATTGATATTGTTGTTGTGAATTTGGCCTGTTTTTATTATCGTCGTAGTTTAATTTGGGCTACTATTCACGACTCATCAAAGCGTGATTTTTTTTTTCGCCGGTGGAAACTACAGGCTTAAATGCCGTAATTATAGTTTATTATTTGTTTTAACCAAAACTAATTTGAACTTTGTGTTTACCAAGACCGCAAAAAGAGGCGTATAGGATCCATACATTTCCGCCATACCTCGGTTTACCAGTCAGACGCGCTGAAGGCCCCTGCAACAGATCTGGCAGATTGATAGTCACCTGACAGATCCGTGCCAGATACGGGCTGTAAACAATTGGTCATTTGTGGATCTGGTTCAGATCTGGTCCGGATCTATTCCAGAACTGTTAAGTGGATCCATGCCGGATCTGGGCAGGGAGCAAAATTATCTGGAGTGGATCGTTTTCAGGAAGTTGGACTATATCCGGCGCAGATCCGGCCCGGATCTATTTGCTGTCTGGGTATGATTTAGGCTGTTTATTGAGAGTTTACTGAGTGTTAAGCGACACGGAACAAAGTCCATACCGCTATCCTGTCTCGTTAGCTACCTCTGACGTTTGGCAACTGAATGTTACAACAGGGTAATTGACGAACCTGTTACGGTTCTTCAAGAAATGCATTTGCAATTGCACTTGGTTTGCAGTTGACTGTTTATTCACATAAATGGTGAAGTATGAGGTAACTTTAGGGATGTTCTCTGTAAGCCTGCTATTATGTAAACAATTGGCCAAGTTGGGGAGGTCCGTGTCCGTCTGTAAACAGTGTTGGAACTAATGTTACAGACCTCCCGTATTTATTTTTATGGTAAAATATGCACTATATATAGTTAGCAAGTAATCGATTACTCGTTTGTAATGCAAAGAGAGTACTTGAATATTGAAATCACTGAAAATGCCCATCCCTTTACCCAATATTTTAATCTATTAAAGTCCACATACATGACAGACACAATTTTAAAACTTAAACGCATTTAATTAAACAAAGACTTTTAACTAGTCTACTATCTACTCTACTGATCAAGATTGATATATACAAGAAAAAAAATATTTACAGTCCCTTTGGTTGGGTTGCTTGGTGATGTTCCAGCTGAGGAAAATGCTCCAACACAGGTCAAAATCCACAAAAAGCTTCGCAGGTCTTGAAAAGAGTGACAGGTCTGGTCAAATGTATCCCTCCTTGCAATTTCTCCTACTACTTTTCTCTCTCAATTTTCCTCTTTATATACTCTTTTGCAAACCCCTCCAATCTTTTAGACTTTTTTTGATTCTCTGGGACTTTCCATCTCAGACATGCCCAGGACATGTCCAAACCTAGCTCCAGTCTGGGCTTAACAAAAGCAAAGGTGAATACTGCCATCTAGTGGCTTCTATTCACATTACAATACCTCGATATTGATGTTTTGGCAATATTGTTGAGACAAATGTTGGTGTTTTCAGAAAATATTTACACAGTGCTATTTTTGATAACCATTTATTAGTAAGGTTGACATAACGACCAATTAGGTGCAGGCAACAGCTACAACAGTCTTGAAAGAGGAGAAAAATGCAACCCTTTACTGTAATGCAGCTTTCAAAACCAGAAAAAACAACACTTATTTCATATCACGACATAACGATATCCAAAATCCATGACGACGATATCGATATAATATCGATATATTGCCCAGCCCTAGTCAATAGCGGCTTTTCAACAGGTGCTGGCCATCCGTTGTTCCTGAGCTGTTCTAGTGCTGCACACCGCACGAGAAGACCAAAGAAAAAATAAGAAGAATGTAATGTAGGCTTTGACTCTCCTTTTTTAAATTTTTGCTCCTATTGTTGTGTTTTTTGTCTGATGCCAGTATTTTCAATAAAGCTATGTCACTTAGAAAACTTACACGCCAACAAAGCTTACTCCAACATTTCATTGGTCCTCACAAAACACAACAGGAGAGCAACAGAAATATTAACAGAAAGCCTAGTCGCCATCAATTTCACGTAAAAAATTCATTACCCATGTCTGTCATAGGCTTCTACATACATTCATGAGTATTAGACATAGACTGATTAAAAACCTTAACTCATTCACCCACAATGACTTAATTTGATGCCTAAGTGCATGTTAAATTTTAACTTCAATAAGACTATTGTGTTATTTCATTTTTACTTCAACAGCAGCTTTAACTCCTTTCCCCACAAACTGTATTAAACGACTACATATGATGCCAATATGTAAATCAATGGACCTTCTCCCTCACCTCTCCTAAGGCTGTCATTTGTTGTCCTTATGGGAAAAAGAGGGGGGGGCTATGGGGGAAAGACTTAAAATATTTGTCTTCAAGAAGGACATCTATTTGACCTAAGAGCTATTTACATCACAATAAATGCTGCAGTGTGAAGAATTGGAGCTGTTGTTGATCAACCGAAAAACTGCATAGAACTGTGAAAATAAAAATTTTGCCAGTCACATGCTTACTTGTTAAAAGACCCCCATCATGCAAGGAGCCAGGTGCAAATGCTCCCCCGGTATTTCTCCCCTTGGCATCATTGCTTTCAGGTAATAGGAAACATTGTGGGCTCCGGTTTTACTTTCTTACAGAATCAGGATTGAAGCTCTTTCGAAAGAGGTCAAAAATAAGTAAGCTACTGCTGATCTTTAGGATGCCAGACTGTTGAGTTTTGATGCATGTTATAGCATGGCCTGGCCATTATACATACCTTTAATAATTCACTTTGCTCAGGATTTGTACTAAAAATACTAACATTTGTGCTCGTGTTTCTGCTTCATGAGGGCAGAGACTATTGAGATTCTAATCATAACCACTCAATTTAAAAGCCACTTTGTTTAGCTAAGGTTCTTGCAGCCTTATTATTAGTCAGCTTCATTTGTTTTGGAGCAGAAATAGCATTCTGAATACTTTTCAGTCCAGTTTTAAGCCTGGTCACGGCACTGTGTCAGCAGAAATCTTGTTGTGAATGATTTTATCTGTGCTATTGACAATCCAAAACTATGGTTGCCGAGACCCGCCATCGCTGCAAATAAAAGAAACGCTGCTAACAAAAACAAACACTGCTGCAAATAAAAGAAACGCTGCAAACAAAAGCAAAAGCCGCTGCAAATAAAAAAATAAACTTGCCGGGAGCAGGTTATGTGCCGAGTTTCGGTTTAAATCGACTATACATGTGCTGCCTAATCACTAAGCACCTCCTTTGAAGTTGGCGTCACCTTAATTGAATAATCCTGTGACTTTGGTGTCTGAAACGTATGCGGTTCTCTTCGGAGGGAGATTGGCATGACCCGTTCGCTTTTTCTGACGATATTCTCTATGAACGCTGCAGATTCTCATCTGAGGGAATTCATTACTTATGCGATCTACTGGAACCATATATTGGCAATGTAGCAAAGCAGTTGCAAGAACAGTATGTATAACTTTGCGTTTTTTTTTTTTTTTTGCCACGGAACCGACAACATTCAGGTGGTGATTTAGAAATTCTAAGCAAGAATATTTTATGCCGCTCTATACATTTTACACAGCATGCCATTGAAATAATTGAAATAATTATGAAAGCAAAGCAGCATAGGCTGTGCCGCTTTGTATAGCCAGCACATGCAGGGCAGCACATGTATAGCTGATTTAAGCCGAAACTCGCCACATAACCTGCTTCAGACAAGGTTAAGTTACCATGGTAATCTAGCCACGTTTAAAGAGAGGCACCTTAGTGACATTGAAAAGCCTGAGTTTAGGCTCGACATACCTCGTTAACCCACTTATCTTCCCTCGTAGTATACCCCGACTGGAGTGAGAGCGTGCGGCGGTACATGTAACTGAGTTTGCTGCATATTGGAGTAAAGCGACTGAACGCGATTCTCCTCTCATTAGTGGTCTTTCCATACCCACACACTGGGTTTCTCTGTGTTTTTTTTTGCATCATTTATTTATTTTTTTGCAGTGGCGTATGTTTTTGTTTGCAGCGTTTATTTTATTTGCAGCAGCGTTTCTTTTTATTTGCAGCGGTGTTTGTTTTTGTTTGCAGCGCATCTTTTATTTGCAGCGATGGCGGGTCTCGGCCACCGTAAAAAACACTGTGCTGCCCTGCTTGTTGAACTGTATAAGGCCTTTGATTAAGTTGATCATTCACTTTAAGGAGAAAAAATAGCATGTGCAAAGTTTGATCAGAATGCTTGCCAATGGTTTTCAACAAATAGATCACAATATTTTGTTGCAGTCAGTACTCAATCAGCACTTTGCAAGGTCACTAAGGGAGCACTACGTGGTTTTCTTTTAGGACCTTGACTTTTTATCCCCCCGGCAGCATTAATTACGGGGGGGATATTGTCATCAGTCTGTCCTTTTGTCTGTCCATCTGGGCGGGCTTGCGTCCGACTGTAATCATACCTTGTCCAGGCCATATCTTGGAAACTATACATCTGATCTTCACAAAACTTAACAGACATGTTGAGCATGATGTCTAGATGTGCCTTCAGGGGCCGGGGGATATGCCATTGCCAGATGGCTCTTGTTATTTTGTATATTAATAATATGATTTCTTTTGAAAATGGCTGGAAGACACACTTCCCTGCACTTGTTACAATACTTTATATCTCTGCTTCTTCAGTGAAAGAAGCGCTATCTGCCTTGCAGGCAGCTGTTGATTCCTTTCTGTGCTCACTTCTAAAACTTGTTTTAAATGTATCTAAAACAATACACAAACAAGCATTTCTCCAGATCGCATTTGTTAGGGGAAAGTAGTTTAAAACTACAATAAAGGGACTGCTGTGTTACACGCACTTTGGAATATGTTTTGATGAAATTCTAACACGTTAGTGAGTGAACAAATTTTAGAGAGAACATTTGGTTCTTTTACTTAAATATATCATGTTTCTAATGTGATGATAGGAAACCTCAATTCAGTCTACTTTCCAGTCAGCACTTGATAATGGCGATATTATCTATATGTAGAAAAGAAAATGTCAGCACTCAGATACCAAAACATAAATATTTATTATTACACGGTGGCAGAAAACAGACGCGTTTCAGCCCTAGGCTTTCCTCAGCGTTTATTATACAATTGAGAGTGTAACCCTTAAAAAACCAGCCAGGGATCACCAAACACTCAATAACCAGCTGATGACAATTAAGCCTACCACATCAATATACAAAGAAAAAGGAAATGATAAAATATATATTTCAACAGAAAAACAAATGAAAATGAATCACATTAACAATGCAACCTACTTTAGACAATAATCATTGCATAGGCCTATGTCCATGAAAAGGTTCATACATATACAATCGTAATTTTTATAGACCTTTTTGTAGACATAGGCCTATGGCTAGGGCTAAAACGCGTCCGTTTTCAGGCGCCGTGTAATAATAAATATTTATGTTTTGGCATGTGAGTACTGACATTTTCTTTTCTATATTTTTGTCAACTTTTTTTGGTATAGCACCTGATACTTTTTATTATTATTATTATTATTATACGCCCGTCTTAAGACGGGACGTATTATGTCATCACCCCCGTCCATCAGTCTGTCCGTCCGTCCGTCTGTTGTCTGTTAGCAATTTCTTGTCCGGGGCATAACTCCTGAGCCGCTTGAGCAACATTCGTGATACTCCACATACACGTGCACCATCACCAGGCGCTGTGTCGCGCACCATGATTTCGTTCACCCGGTCAAGGTCACTGGCGTCACATGGGGCCCAGATGGGGCTTGTCCGGAGCATAACTTCTCAACCGCTTGAGATACATCCATGACATTTCATACACACGTGTACCATCACTGAGCGGAGTGTAGCGTACCACGTTTACGGCCCTCCCTCCAAGGTCAAGGTCACTGGCAAAGGTCAAAGGTCACATGGGGCCCAGATGGGGCTTGTCCGGAGCATAACTTCACAACCGCTTGAGATACATCCATGACATTTCACACACACGTGTACCATCACTGAGCGGAGTGTCACGTACCATGTTTATGGCCCTCCCTCCAAGGTCAAGGTCACGGACATAGGTCAAAGGTCACATGGGGCTGTTGTCTGTTGGATATTGGTATCATGTTGTCTGTCCACTTCCTGATCCATGTTCATGACGGGCGTATTATGCACCGTTGCCGGTGCTCTTGTTAGTAAACTCTGAGTTGAGCACACAGGTTTAATGAAGTGATATTATCTTTATGAACTCTGCCTCTACAACCCTGAAAGAGCTTGACACTGTCTACCTTGTAGCACTTAATTTTATTATCTGGGATTATTTTTGATCACATTACTATACGCTGTATCAAGCGGTGGGCTGGTAAATGCCTAATTACGAGACATACTTCATCATGTGGCACTCTAGTTTTTACCAGGTAAGGTCTCGGGATTGGTTGGTTCTTGAGATTTTAAGTAAAAACCAAGTTCAAAAAATTGCTTTTAGGTACTGAGCTCGAAGGACATGCAACTGGCCCCAAGGGAGTTTTAAATTTGATGCTGTAATCTTTTAGGAGAAATTCAAAAAAGTGATCTAGGACTTGAAAGTTTTTGGTCATTATTTTTTTTTAACAATGTTGCAATAGTTTTATTATTTGAATGCATTAAATGTATTGCTATGTAATGATTTTATTGTAAAATTGTATTTTGTTCAGGCTCTGTGAATACTTGTCTATATTCATCCGTTGGGTGCCAGTGCAAATAAGATTGAGGTCTCAGTGGGTTTTCTTGTTAAAATGAAGGTGTAAATACTGCGAATAAAATAAAACGCACACATCTTTTTCCAGGTGAGTTACTTTGCCACGTGTTCCTGCCTGAGTGACACAGAGCACTATCCCTCCTTCTTCAGAACCATACCCAGTGATGCCTTCCAGGTTAGAGCCATGATGCAAATTCTTAAGCGATTCAACTGGAAATGGGTTGGACTTCTCTTCAGCGATGATGATTACGGGGTGCATGCTGCCCAGTCCTTCCACCAGGAAATTAGCCACTTCGGCTGTGTGGCCTTTTCTGAGATGCTGCCCAACAACAATGACCGAGCTGAGATCCAGCGAATTGTGGACATCATACGCCACTCTACAGCTAGGGTTGTGGTTGCATTCTCAGTAGAGACATACCTATTGCCCCTCACTGAGGAGGTCGCTCGGCAGAACCTGACTGGGCGGCAGTGGATTGCCAGTGAGGCCTGGGCCACTGATGCTGTATTCCATACGCGGCAGCTGTTGCCCTTCCTGGGAGGGGCCTTGGGTATCACTATCCACAGAGGAGATATCCCGGGGCTCCTTGAGTTTCTTCTCAGTCTTCGCCCAAAGTTTGATCCGGAAAATAATTTGGTGAACCTGTTCTGGGAGGAGATGTTCAATTGTAGGTTCAAACCAGACTCACTTAGCAATGTGTGCACAGGACAGGAGAGTCTGGAGGGCACAGAATCAGCATACAGTGATGTGTCGGCACTCAGGCACTCATACAACGTTTACAAAGCGGTTTATGCTCTGGCACACGCCCTGCATGATCTGCTGAGCTGCAAGCCAGGCACGGGACCTTTCCCAGGCAACTCCTGTGCTGAGTTCCACACTCTGCAGCCCTGGCAGGTGAGAGACATTCTCTGAATGATACATGCTCCAAGCATGGGAAGATATTGTTAAGAGAGAAATATTTGAATCAATATTTAAAAGAGAAATATAAGGTTCGGGTTTAGTTATGAAATTCAGCGCGGGGAAAAAGCATTTGGTCTTTGTGGAAATTTTGGCAAAAAACATCAGTTAGTTCTCAATTATGATATATTGCACAGTGGGGGGGCAGTAAGAGAATTAGAATGCCTTCATCAACCTTGCATTATAATGCATGATTGCTCTCAAGCTATTTCCATTCCAGTTCGCCAGATTAACTATCAAACTATTAATTCCTGTATAATTAAGAACAATGCATGACCAGTAGGGATTAAGAAATTATAATAACACGGGTGCTCAGAGTCCGTAATGTTACGGATTTCCGTATTTTTGAAATTTTCCTCCGTAAGAACAAATCTGGCACGAATACAAAATAATTTTGGGTATGTGAAAAACTAAATTTCCCATAAGTTCGGTCAATTGAGCCAATATGTGCTTTTGTACAAACTTAACTCATAGTCAATCAGAGAGCCTTTTGTTGGTGATTTTGAGCAATGAGAACCGATTACGTCAGGGGCTGGGGGCAGAGTTACTGCAAAGCTGTGATGGGGAACCCTCGGTATGCGATACGCTGAAACGTAGGCTGATGCTGATGTATAGTGTAGAACCCATTTTTATTTAGAGCAGATGTTGAGCCGTATCATTGATTCTCTTTTGCATCACCCCCTTGAACCACAGATGCAGCCCCCAAACACCACGCCTAACACATTTCAACTGATTAAAGGTTTCCTATCCATTCAAAATTTGTACCTGATCAATTAAAATGTGAACCGCAAATATTGTGTGCTTGTTTGGTGCTGTCGTGCGAATACTAAATAACAGAAACTCGACATTTTAGATCTTATCTGACAAGTTGCTGTAAAGTTATGACATTGTGCCGAAGTCTACAATTAGTCTAAGCTGCTTTCCCGCAAAACAAATTTTTTTCGTGCGACAGATTACATTCTAAGTCAATGCAGAGATGCGAATACACGCAAGTTCGTGTGTATTCACATGCTAGGGCCCCAATTTAAGTATTGAAATGGGCCCCCTGGTGCCAGAGGCTGCTGCTGGGTGGGAGGGCTTGCTGAGTAAAGCCAAGCTCCCAAACCAAATTCAGTTGTGAATGCAGGTAAATTCTAACTTTGACAAAATTAGTTCTTACTAAGGCAAATCACTTCATCAAAAAAATGCAAAGCCCAGATCATCCTAATGATGATTTTTTTTTTGGGGGGGGGGGACTTTATTGGTAGCATGTGACTTGTCTTTGTTATATTTTATATCACCAGCTCTGGATAATTACAGGGCTAGGCTATTTGTCCAGGCAAAAGGAAGCACTGGTAGGCTGGAAGCACTCAAAAATATTTTTCCTTTGGAAAATATGTTAACCATAAAAATAATGTAAAATCAGGCAGCTTTTTGCTTACTTGGCTTCCTTCTCTTCCTGAAAATCATGATTTGTTAATTTACTACTTGTTCTGGCAATGACATAAAATTGGTTAAATGTCCCAGAAATTGATTAGATAACCAGAGAAATGGGATTAATATTACAAGCTAAGGCAAGATCGGGTGCATTTTTGCAAAATTAGTGTCCCCATTCACCTGTCTAGAAACTAGACAAGTTTCCCTGCCTAATTGCCTTCGATCTCAAGTCAAGCCTACTTGACCACTGCGCTACTGCGTCTCCTGATCCTCTATAGCAGGGGTGTCACCACATCACCACATCTTTCCCAGAGCAGATAGATAATAGGTACCACTCGATAGTTAGATATATGATCTTAGTAATTTGTCCTTTATTATCATCTCAAAGGTGATGGGCTTCAACACTTTCATGTTCTCATCGAGTTCGTTCCAAATCCGCGGCCCCCCTCATGTAATACTCAAGGTTGTACATTTAAGTTTTCTTTTTTTGCCAAAGATAAGATGTTTCTTTCTGGTATTATGAGCGTGCAGAGGACTATAGACTGGAATAAGCTCAGATAGTCTGCTGTTCATATTATGGTATGATGTACTAGGAACATCCTACAAGCATTTTGATGCACATTTAACTCTGCAAGCCTATGGAAACCATAGCAAAGGAACAAAGGGCGTGAGGGTGCATTGTACCTGGCCCATGACATAGCTCGTATCATCTTCTTTTGTAAACTTTCAAATTTTATAAGATGACTGGGGAAGGTGTTGCACCATATTTACTGTAATTGATATGCGGCTTAAACATGGTTTTGTAAAGGGTTGGGAGAGGAAGCATCTTATTTTGAAGAATAATCCAACATATTTGGATAAGTTGGATATATAAGTATTCTATGTGCCATCTGAAAATTTGTGACTCATCTATGAAGACCCCCAAGAACTTTGAGGAACTTACCCTTTCTAACTGCTTGTCATTCATTTTGAGGCAGATATTATTTGTATGCATTATGTTCATATTTGCTTGAAACACAATATAATTTGCCTTTCTGATGTTGAGAGATCATTTATTACAATTGAACCAGGTATCAAATTTCTGTAATTCTGCATTTATTAGATCTTGCAATACAATTGGGTTCCTGTGTGACAAAATATAACCTTATGTAGGATTTTAGATGAATTTACTAAGTCATTTATGTACAGGATAAAAAGCAATGGCCCCAAAATTGAACCCTGGGGGACCCTATATTTGATGTCCTTAAATGAAGATTTATAATCATTAAAAAGAACATATTGTTGCCTTCCGAATAGATAACTCCTAAACCAAATGAGTACAGATCCCCTGATGCCATAATGGTGCAACTTTTCAAGTAATTTTTCAAAGTCACTTGTGTCAAAAAACTTTTGAAAGGTCCAGAAAAGTGCAAATCCCACAATCACAGTAGTCAATGGAATTGTAAATTTTTTTTTACTGGTAAATAGTGAGATTATTTAGCTTGTAGAGACAGTCACTCAATCTGTTGTACACTACCCTCTCAAATACCTTTGAGAGAGTAGATAGAACAGATATAGGACAATAATTGCTAAAGTTATTTTTATCACCAGATTTGAATATTGGTACAACTCTGGCAATTTTGGCCATATCTGGGGCGACGCCATCAAGAAATGGTAGGTTGATGCAATGTGCTAATGGTTTTTCAATTTGCACATTGCAACTTAATATGAACCACACTCATCATTCTACTACTTTATACTTAACAGAAGTACTATGAGTTGGGTAGTGAACCCAGTCGTATGCTTGCCCATCAATTGAAAAATCAAAAAGAATGACTGTTTGATCAATCTGATTTGAACACTGTGTGGTTATGTAACATGTGATCCACCAACTATTAATTATACTTTCTATTCTAATTTCTATAAATCTCTTTACAGCTCTGAAAAAAAGTGAAAATCAACACTAATAATGGCCTTTGCTGAAATAATTCTCTTTACCCACTGTTGGGGACGAAGATTGGGCTAAACGTGGCTTTCACACCTGAGGAAATCTGGGCTGCAATTCAGGCCATGCTAAACGGGAAGTGTCCAGGTCCAGATAGGTTTCCTTTAAAATTCTTTAAGAAATTCTGGCTGGAAATTCACCCAGCCTTCAAGCCTGCTATTAATGGTATTCTGAAGGGGGATATCTCACCCTCTTGGAGGTCTGTTATTTAAAAAAAGATTTTTTTTTTTTTAATCTCCTGGACTGTTCATCATATAGGCCTATCAGCCTATTTAATGTCGACTACAAAGTAGTCACAACAGCAGTGGGGGAAAGGTACCATGCTGTTTTGGTGACCTTGACCTTCATTTGAAGGTCACAAATCATAAATTTGTATATCTTAAGAACTATTGACTAAATAACTCTCATATTTGGTACCTAGGTTCATCCCAGTGGGGGGAAGGTACCATGCTGTCTTGGTGACCTTGACCTTCATTTCAAGTCACAAATCATAAATTTGTATATCTTAAGAACTATTGACTAGATTCTTCTCGTATTTGATACCTAGGTTCATCCCAGTGTGGGAAAGGTACCATGTTTTGGTGACCTTCACCTTTATTTCAAGGTCACAAAGCATAAATTTTAATATCATAAGATTTGTTGACTGGATTCTTTTCATGTTGGATACCTGTGACGACCCTCAAAATTCTGATGTTTCCTGGAGGTGATGGAGGTGACAGCTTGTCAAAATAAACATCGCCATGTCGATAATTCATCAACTTTTCAGTGGGAAAATTAAACATTGCACATTCTAATTGCAGAATTAACAATGAAAAAGATCTGCAAAAGTCATAATAAAGCATATTAAATGTTGTTGACCTAGTGTTTTGACTTTCTGAGTTTGTTATTTTTATGAAATGTCTCCGTGATCGAGTGGCAGTCAGTCATTACAAATGCATACGGTGGTCATGTCAAAGTTGATTACTGAACAATGATACATTTTTACATTATTATCCCCCGTCGCGCAATTGGCGCAAAGCGGGGGATATAGTATTGGGCTCAACACATAAAATTTAGGCGGCAGGAGATATTGCCATGTTAGTGGCAGACACTTGTTGTCAGAATTGGAAAACACCATTATCACTACCAAATTTCCTAAAGAAATGATCTACAAAAAATGTATGTTTTATTATCGTATTCTAACTCCTCAGCACATGATTCACTAAAGCCTCTGTCGGAACGTGATCTGAAGGCAGCTTTTAGTCCTGCAGAGTGGGAAAAAATTTGTCAAGGGATTTTTCTGTAATGCTCTTTGATTTCTATACATGAACAACTTTTTTTTTCATAGAACTTATTTTACTCCTATTCATCTCGAGAAATTGCTCTAACATCTGTTATAAATGTAAAATACATCAAGGCACATTTATTCACCTATTTTGATCTTGTACTCATCTTCAGACATTCTGGAGAGAGGGTCATTCTGTGATCCAAGAAATCACTGGTAAAAGGTTTACACAGACTTTTATTTTTATCTTTTGAACTACATTCCAGAGAATCTCTTTGATAGAAATTGTAAATCCTTGCTAATAATTGCCAGACCACGCCCCCAGCCATCTGGCTCACACCAGTGTACTATGACCCGGACTGCATTTCGCTCCATTATTCTGCACATGCACCTGTTGTTCATCTCCACTGTGCTTTACCAGTGCCCTGTTTAAGACAGAACTTTGCACTTATTGCAAAGTCTTGTAACCACATGCCTGCGCTGTACTCTTAATGTTGTATAGATGTATTCTCCACATTTTGGGTGTATCATTCTCTAAATCTAACTTTTTGCTGTTTATGGTTTTAAACAAGCACTTTATTTAAAGCAGTGTTTCTCAAACTCTTTTGTTTCACACCTCTGTGTATGTTGGTTTTTGCTCCAACCAGAATTGCAATCTTAGGATTTTACCAAGGTGTGGATTTGTATTAATTAGCTGCATTCCATGATTAAAGCAGTTATTTACCACCTTTAGCCTCAATTTTACGGACATATCCACTGTGCCATGAAGAATTAAAAACCCTCAAACATTATGCTTATTTTTACATATTGTGAGGATTTTCAGGTAAAAAGGTTTCTAAAAAGATCAAATTAGATTCTTACTCATTAATGAGAAAATCAGTATAAGCTCCAGATTGCTTTGCTGAACACAGGTGTTTTGAATCCTTTCAAGATAATTTGCCTGAACTTAATAAAATTTCCTCTGCAGACTTTATAAGACCTCAACCATAATTCAAAAAAATTTTGGAAAGTCTGGGAACCTTTACAATCCTTCCTGCAAAAATGTTGAATTCATTGTCCGTTTCTGGAAATAGATAGCCGATTGCTTTTCCTGGTTGTTTTTTTTTTAAAACCCTCTGTCATAGACTACTGTATTTGTAAATGTACAGTACAGGCCATAAGTTTGGACACATCTTCTCATTCAATGTGTTTCCTTTATTTTCATGACTATTTACATTGTAGATTCTCACTGAAGGCATCAAAACTATGAATGAACACATGTGGAATTATGTACTTAACAACAAAGTGTGAAATACCTGTAACTGAAAACATGTCTTATATTCTAGTTTCTTCAAAGTCGCCCCCCTTTGCTCTGATTACTGCTTTGGACACTCTTGGCATTCTCTTGATGAGCTTCAAGAAGTAGTCACCTTAAATGGTTTTCACTTCACAGTTGTGCCTTGTCAGGGTTAATTAGTGGAATTTCTTGGCTTATCAATGGGGTTGGGACCATCAGTTGTGTTGTGCAGAAGTCAGGTCGATACACAGCTGACAGCCCTATTGGACAAGCGGTAGATTCTTACATAATTCCACATGTGTTCATTCATAGTTTTAATGTCTTCAGTCAATGCCTTACAATGTAAATAGTCATGAAAATAAAGGAAACACATTGAATGAGAAGGTGTGACCAAACTTTTGGCCTGTACTGTACATTTCTTTAATTAATGCCATTTATTTTTAATTTAGCCGTTTCACACTGCAGTACAGCCTGATTATGGATGGGAAATTGAATTTATTTTTATTTTATGCTTTTTTACTTATTTGATTTTATTGCATTTTTATCTTGGTTTGTTTTCTCTTTGTATTATTGGGTGTACATTGATAAACCAATAAAAAAATCAACTAACTACAAACGAAGCTCCTACAAATTGATGTTATTTTTCTTATCTAAAATTATGCACATTATGGTTCATTTAAACTGACGACGCATACCTGCCTATTATCTCTGCAGAAGATAGATTCCTGTACTTTGTGGTGAGCAAATGGTCCAGTTTTCCGAAAAAGTTGTATTCACATTTATTCAAATACTATCAAAACTCAAGGACATATTAAATCTTGTTGTTCACATTTCAGAAACATATCATTTTCCAAAATCAAATAGGGATTCAATCAAACTGAGAAAATGCAATCAAACAGCACAAAAATTTCAGCAATATTGTGTTTGAGGCACCACAGTCCAAAGGTGGAAAGTCCAGGAGTCAGAAAGTCGAAGTCCTGTCATGTTTTTTTTTTTGCATCATGTGATCAGTCAGCCTGATCAATTGTGCAAATTGACATTGATTGAAACAGGATTTTAATTCTCTGTGGATTCTCTAAAGTTTGAATTATGCTTTCTGTAGGAAGATTTAAAATTAAAGCGACTAGCTCAGTGGTGATCATGTTGCTGGAAGTAGTGCAACACAAGACAAACAGTGCTGTAGCAGTTACAGTTGACCAAGATCTGAGATAATAATAGTCTGCATATTGTGCTAACTTATATCAATGTTAGCTCAAGGGATGGTCAGTACATTTTTGGACTTTTAATGCTTTTAAGGTAAACCATTCACATGAAATTTTTTTTTGGGATGAATTTATTTTATTATTAATGTAAATTACTGCATTATGTGACCAATGGAAGCAAGCACTGTGCCTTCAAAGTAATTTAGTGGTTAATGAACGTACTTCATCTTGAAATGGCATTCTTCCTGCAGCTTCTTTTTATTCTCTCAATTTCAGTTCTGTGCTTGACTGTTTTTCCCTTCCTAGCTGGTGCCGTATCTGCAAAGGGTTAACTTTACTACCAGCTTTGGTGATCAAGTGTCCTTCGATGAAAATGGTGATGCTCTGGCCATCTATGATGTTTTGAACTGGCAGAAGGCAGCAGACGGGACCATCAGAGCTGTGACAGTCGGAGTGTTTGATGAATCCGCTCCTCCTGGTCAGAAGCTCTTGCTGGAGGAAGAAAACATCTTCTGGAATTTTCAGTCAAATGAAGTGAGTCTCGCTCTCTCTCTCTGTTTTTCCTTAGAAAAATTGTTTCTTATTTATTAGGGTTTTGTTGATCCGCAATGAGGCAGAAAGAGGAAAAATAGGATCAAGAGCCAAACTTTTTGGCAAAAGGTGTGCCACAATAATTGGACCTCCTCCATTACTTTGTACTGCCTCCAACAAGACAACAGCCCTGAGTCTTGTCTTATAGTATGTAATGAGGGCAGAGAAGATGTTACATGCAATGAATGACTGCAGGACATTAGCAGGTGTGTAACATTGTATTTATACCCAGAGAGAGTAATTGACCATTGATTTTTTCCTAATCAGGAAGATGATGATTGTAGCCCATGCTTTTTGCGTAATTACATTTTTTTTTGGTACATTTTGTGAAAATTGAGTGGAATGACACAAGGAGTAAGTATTGAACTCATGAAGAAAAGGAGGTACAAAAAGGCGGGTAAAGCCAAGAAACCAGCTGCAATCTGTCAGTATTTAGAAAGCAATCCTGACCCCCATGAGTGCAAATCAATATCAGCTGGTTTAGTCCTAAACGATGGCCTATAAAATGATTTCTCATTTCCAAGGTGTCACATAAGAAGCATCTCATGACGGGTAAAGGCAAAGAGCTCTCTTAAGACCTTTGCAACCTTATTGCTGCAAAACATACTGATGGCATAGGTTACAGATGTATTTCTAAACTTCTGAATGTTCCACTGAGCATCAATGGGGCCATCATCCGGAGGTGGAAAGAACATCGTTTCACCATAAATTAGCCACAACCAGATTCTCCTTGCAAGAGTTCCGACAGAGGAGTCAGAAGAATAATCAGAAGAGATGTCCAAGAGCCAAGAACCACTCACGGAGAGCCTCAGAAAGACCTGGAATTAGCTGGTACAGTTGTTTCAACTAAAACAATAAGTAATGCCCTCTACTGCCGTGGCTCGCTCACCACACCAGTTTTTCGTCCAATGCTGAAGAAAAAGTGTGTTGAGACTCCTTGAGAAGTTTGCTGCACAACATTTGGACCAGCCTATGAATATATTGGGAGAATGTAGTCAGATGAGACCAAAATGTAACTGTTTGGATGTCACAGCACACATCATGTTTGGAGGACGAACGGCACTGCGCATCATCCCCAAAACACCAGGGCCCGTACTCACAAAGCATCTTAGGGCTAAAAGTTGGTCCTAATTGCCAGATTTAGGAGAAACTCCTTAAAAAATGGGTGTGTCAGTCATAAATTTTGGAGTCCCAATTATTTTTACGAAGTGTTATTCACAAAGCATTTTAGGCCTAAAAGAAGCTCCTAAGTCTGGGAGAGCTTAAAGTAGTCTAGAGGACTTCTAACTCGCTAAAACCTATTCATAAAGAATCGGAAAATGGCTGCTGCTGTTGAAAGACGGAATGACATGGAAATTCTGAATGATGCACAGTTGTTGAAAAAATATTGGATTGACCGTGAACGAATTTTATTTGTTGTTGACTTGGTGAGGGAGAGAATTACGTCTCCAACATGAGAAACAATCCACTAAGCCCCAAAATAAAATTATTGACAACACTTTGTTACTTGGCCCCTGGAAAAATGCAACTTTGCAACGCAGGCAATTTAGGGATTTCACAGTCATATGTCTGTCGCTCAATTCACAAATAATCATTGTGCTCAGTGAACCCCATATCATCCAACAGTTTATCCGGTTTCCAATGGACATTCACCAACAACACAGAATCAAACTTAAATTCTTGCCCATCTCGGGTATGTCCGGTATCATCGGTAGTGTTGACGAGACCCATATTTGAATTATTTCTCTGACCCAAGATGAAGAGGTATTTGTTCCATTCCATCAACACCCAGATAGTATTTTATGCTGATACAAAATTTTGGACATTGTTGCGAAATGGCCAGGATCCACGCACGACTCGCATTTTAATGGAAAGCAGCTTATGCCAATTATTTGACGGGCATTATGTTTCTGAGATGCCACTTGCTGGGGGACAGTGGCTTTGGTGATGTACCTCTTCCTGCTATGCATGAAATATTTTATTAGGCTGTTGAGCAAGGGTTACATTTAATAGATCATCATAATAATACCAGCCTATGTCATATTTTGTATACTTGTAGGCTATAAATTACATACCAAGCTCGGTATGCTTTCCTGGTAAAACGATAGCCCGTTTATAGGCCGCAACTCGGACCTCCCCTGCAATTGCAGCCCATACCACCACTTCTCGCAGTTGGCTGTCGTCTGAGGATTTGCTGATCACCCCCGAGCCAAATTTCCCTTGCTTTCGCTCCAGCAGCAACTGGGCCAGCAGCAGTAACTGGTCGTAGCTCCAGTTGGGCTTTCGCGTCCTTCTTGAACTTTCATCCATGACAGTTTAGGGCAAACAAAGTTGAAAGGCTCGTCATTTAAATGATCGCAACATATTCTCATTGAATAATAAGTTGCCAATTATTGGGGAAAATGATGACTCGATGACTATTTCCTCATTTTTTCCTCTATGGGTTGTATGTGGGATACTTTTTCAATGGGCTGCCCTGTCACCAAACAACCAATCCCCGTGCTCATTGTCCCAAGACTCGTGCATGAGAATTGACGTCATCCATAGCAACGGAGA
Organism: Gymnothorax reevesii; assembly: GCA_029721435.1. Taxonomy (NCBI): domain Eukaryota; kingdom Metazoa; phylum Chordata; class Actinopteri; order Anguilliformes; family Muraenidae; genus Gymnothorax; species Gymnothorax reevesii. Next base: position 142,994,397 of record CM056574.1, read on the forward strand.
TTTACTCCCACCTATCTCAGAGCTACTCCTATTCTAAGAGTTACCAGTGTTCTTAACTAAAATTTGTTCTTAACTAAAAAAGATTTTATTCCCACATAAAATGTTTTAGCGTGACTGGTAGGAGTACTCCTATCAGTAAGATAAGATGCTTTGTGAATACGGGCTCAGACCAACAGTGAAGTTTGGAGGTGCCAACATCATAGTGTGGGGCTGTTGAAGTGGGGCAGACTTCATAAAATTGAAGGAAGGATGAATGGACAAATGTACAAAGACATTCTTGTTAAGAATCTGCTGCCATCTACCAGGATGCTGAAGATGAAAAAAGGTTGGACATTTCAGCAAGACAATGATCCCAAAACACAGCCAGGGAAATTCTCAATTGGTTTCTGAGGAAGAAAATAAAGCTCCTGGAATGGCCCAGTCAATCACCCGACTTGAATCCAATTGAAAATCTATGGAAAGAACTGAAGATCAAAGTAAAAAAAAAGGCCACCAGAACCTTCAAGATTTGAAAACAATTTGTGTGGAAGAATGGGGAAAATTTACACCTGAGGAATGAATGCAACTAGTTTCTCCATGCAGGAGGCATCTTGAAGCTGTCATTGCCAACAAAGGCTTTTCTACCAAGTATTACATGAATTTCAGTCAGCATGTTCAATAGTTTTTCCCTGTGCCATTCTACTTTATTACACTTCACTGAATTTTTGGACTTATTCGATTTGATTTCTTTGCATGTGTGGACTTGGGTTTCACTGACATCTGGTGAAAATTTAATGTCAACAGTGTTGTGATTTACGAAATGAACCAAGTGCGACAACCAGTAGAATGCAAAAAGGAGGCTTTATTTCTGAAGGGGGAAACCCCCCAACAGAGCTGGCAACGGTACAAAGTCCACAATCCAAAAACAGTATCCAATGGGCGTAATCCAGAATCGTAACCAGGGCACCAATAACAAAGTTCGTGGTCAGACAAAAAGGGTTCGGTACACAGGCGTAGGTTTGGAGGAGAAACAAACGCATAAGCCAAAGACAGTCCGAATCCAAAACCAGGGCAGTAATCACAAAATCAAGGTCGGGCAGAAAAAAGGTCAAAATTCACAGATGCAACAATATCCAAAAAGGGCAAACCAAAAACAATAGTCGGGCAATCCAGTCAGAAAGATAAACACTGAGATATCGAGGCGAGAAACGTAGCACAAGAAAACTAGGGAGAACGATCTGACAAGAGTGTGAAGCAAACAGACATCTTATATACACATCCAGGAGAACACATGACCAGGGAGAACAGGTGCAATCAATGGTGACAATGATTAGGGAGAGACACATGAGGGATAAACTAATTACATGAATTTGGCTGTAGCCAAAACGCAGACAGGGATCACAAGACAAACCTAAGTACAAACAGCTCCGGTTAAGGAGTACTAAAAGTGCATAGTCTAAAGAAAAGGAAAGCATGAGATATAAGTGGAAAACTGCAGCAGAGATAATTAGGGATAGGCAAGGAGGCGGAGACTAGAATTGGGCGACAGCTGAGAGATCATTAGTCAATTAGTAAGTGCAGCTATACAATCCCAAGTGCTTGTTAGTAAGTTAGTCCAAATATACAAGGTTAGTGTGGGTTAGTATTTAGCAAAGACAAGAAACTGTTAGTATGTGTTAGTAAGACAGTAAAAGAGAGAGGAAGGAAGAACACGAGATAATGAAAGAAGATTGAAACCCAGAAACCAATAAATCACCCGAATGAGTGGCACACAAGACAAGGGACCGTGAGCAAAGATACACACATGACAAGACAGGGGAGACAAAGTGCAAAGCATGGAAATGAAAACATGGCTTGGAAACTAAATGATCTAAACATGAAAAATAAACAGGAAATCTAAATACCAACACACAAAACACAATCCTAAGAATAGTCAGACAGAGCAGTGGTCACTAAACACAGAAATACTAAACATGGCTAGGCCAGGCACAGAACTTAACATGACAGCAAAATCCAGAATCCCAACAGAACCCCCCTCCCAACGAACGCCTCCTGGCGTTCAACCTGAAGGTCGTGGATGAGAAGCGTGATAGTCCTTAATCAATTCTTTGTCCAGAATGTGCCTAGCTGGCACCCAACTGCGATGTTCCGGTCCGTAGCCCTCCCAGTCGACGAGGTATTGTAATCCTCTGCCTCGTCGACGAGAGTCCAGGAGGGAACGGACCGTATAGGCTTCGCCTCCGTCGATGATCCGGGCGGGTGGTGGGGGATCAGGTCCAGATGACAGGTGGTGGGTTATAGCAGGTTTGATTTGTGACACATGGAAAGTGGGGTGTATACGTCGCATAGACAGGGGGAGACGGAGGCGAATGGCAGTGGGGCTCAGGACCCTTTCAATGGTAACAATGATTAGGGAGAGACACATGAGGGATAAACTAATTACATGAATTTGGCTGTAGCCAAAACGCAGACAGGGATCACAAGACAAACCTAAGTACAAACAGCTCCGGTTAAGGAGTACTAAAAGTGCATAGTCTAAAGAAAAGGAAAGCATGAGATATAAGTGGAAAACTGCAGCAGAGATAATTAGGGATAGGCAAGGAGGCGGAGACTAGAATTGGGCGACAGCTGAGAGATCATTAGTCAATTAGTAAGTGCAGCTATACAATCCCAAGTGCTTGTTAGTAAGTTAGTCCAAATATACAAGGTTAGTGTGGGTTAGTATTTAGCAAAAACAAGAAACTGTTAGTATGTGTTAGTAAGACAGTAAAAGAGAGAGGAAGGAAGAACACGAGATAATGAAAGAAGATTGAAACCCAGAAACCAATAAATCACCCGAATGAGTGGCACACAAGACAAGGGACCGTGAGCAAAGATACACACATGACAAGACAGGGGAGACAAAGTGCAAAGCATGGAAATGAAAACATGGCTTGGAAACTAAATGATCTAAACATGAAAAATAAACAGGAAATCTAAATACCAACACACAAAACACAATCCTAAGAATAGTCAGACAGAGCAGTGGTCACTAAACACAGAAATACTAAACATGGCTAGGCCAGGCACAGAACTTAACATGACAGCAAAATCCAGAATCCCAACAAACAGCCCCATTAGAAATAAGTTTTCTGAAAAAAATGTTGATGTGTTCAATACTAATTTGTGACCCGCCATGGTAAAAGGTACCTCCGAGCGGCGATCTTGCTATTGAGAAAAACGAGATTTAAGTGTCCCGTTCGCCATGTGGACTGTGTTTACTTCCACATTTGGAAAACTGCTTCTGATCCACGAGTTTTAGCTTCATTTACGTCATGCGGAATCCCCTCAGTGTCGCGATAAAGTTCCGTCGAAAATTGGGTATTATTCAGTGGCGGAGCTAGAACTGGGCATTGGGGAGCACAAAACATCTGTTTAAAGGAATTATTAGTCCTGACCTGTTCTCAGTCATTTTCATAATTAAAAGGTTCACCCTGAGAACACTCCACACTGAACAGGTGCTGCTTGTTCTCCCCGATTCAGTTAGACTGTATATTCAGTTTTCCTGTGGCACCCTACTGAAATTTGGGTGCCACACCCCTTTTTCACTGATGTGAATTGGTTAATTAGATTTGTAGCAGTTTTGAAGGACCATAACTTCTCACATAATAATGATAGGAAGCTACAATTTGATGTGCTGGTGTATTCTGGCCCATATCAGGATTCTGCAGCCAGAGTCACCATGAAATGTCAGAGTGGTGAGAGGAGGGCCCCCAAAATCCAAATTTTTTTTAAAGCTATAGTGTGCAACTTTTACATGTCCATAAATGTCCATTTCTTCAAAGCCACTACTAATGTGATATTTCAAAGTGGCGGGCGCTTTGCGAATGTCTAGCAGCTCAAGTTATGAGAAAGATAAATTTTCATGGTATAGGCAGTGGATAGCATAATCCGCCAAAAACGTAAAGGCAAAAGTATTCAGTTTTTAACCTCCATCGCCTGTTGCGGCTACGGTCATCTATCATTATGACAAACTACCACCATGATAATAACCAAAATAATCCAAGCATTATAACAGTGCAAACTCTGCCATCAGTCGTCTTCAGCCTTCGGCAGTGTGATCCAGTGCTGCATCCTTCTGATTCTAGTGGGTCGAATTTGCTATCCACCTATGGCTGTAGTGGTGAGTATAGCGGTGTATCTACTCTACAGGATTCAGGAAAAGCTAGAATCCACCCCATATAGACACATTTGTAGAATGGAACAACATACCCAAGTGTAGACTGGAGACTGTAGAAATCCGGTGGGGCTGAGTTTCGAGGGAAAAAGGGACAGTGAAGAGCAGCAAGAAGTGGACCAACAACTTATGGACTGCTTTGGTGTGTGCTGTTGCCTTGCTGCTGTTGGATAAGTGAGTGACTTGCTTTATAAGACATGAGTAGGATGTGTTGCTGTCACATGTACTGGACCTAGTACTTTTCAAGAAGATGGTGCTGTGAATGAAATGTAATGTTAGCAGCCTGGTGTTGGCCACATTGTGTGGCGAGAGACCGTAGCGAGCAGTACACTGTGTGTAGTGAGTGTTACTCTGTGTATCATAGCGAGCAATACACGGTGGGTAGCGAGTGTTACTCAGTGTAATTTGGCTACTGGAGACTGACGGACAACAAATAATTTCTGACTACCACTGGGTCTTTCCATCCACTAACCTGTCAGCTACAAATTAGCAGGCACCTTGTCTCCCGTTTGTAATAGGCTAAATAAACAAACTATTTTGCGTTTCTGTGGCAGAAAAAATCATACTCCTATTCTGAAGAGTCCATCTTTTTTTTAGTTCAAGTTCGAGAGTCTTTATTATCCCCTATGGACAATTTGTTTCACTGCATGTAGTAAAAATATAAAAACAAACAATTCCAGTTTCTTTGAAAAAAAACATTCCAAAAGACATTCAATCCCACAAAAGAAAAAGAAAACATTCAAACAAGGTCATTTAAGAGCCTAATCACGGCAGGGACAAATGAAGCTCTCAGTCTATTAGTCCTGCATCTCGGAAGCAGATATCTTCGCCTGGAAGGTAGCAGTCTGAATTCCTCATGCAAGGGGTGGTCTGGGTCAGCCAGGATCAGTCTGGCTTTGGTCACTGATCTCAACTTGTGGAGATCAGAAAGGTCAGTTAGGGCTGTGCCGGCAATTTTGCTGCACACCTTAACAATTTCCAAGATTTTGTTCCTGTTATCCCCCCGGCATATAATGCGGGGGGATATAGCGATCAGTGTGTCCGTTCGTCTGTAATAAAATCATTTCCGGACCAGAACTCGAAAACTATACCCATTACAAGCACCAAATTTGGTATGGAGCTTCTCCTTATGGTCTAGTTGTGCCTTTTGGGGATTTCGGTCCATCCGTCTGTCCACACAACCTGTAGGTTACACAACCTATAGCCGGGGGGATCCGCCATTGGCAGATGGCTCTTGTTTTTACATGTAAAGTTAAAGGTTAGTAAAGACTCAATAAAACAAGAATAAAACATTCTCATAAAAGTAGTATCCACTTTAAAACTTCGGAGCTTGCGATAAGAGTACATTCGCTCATAAGCCTTCTTACAGAGTGTGTCAACATGGGCATCAAAGGTCAGCCAGTCGTCAATTACAGTTCCCAAGTATTTATACTGGTTCACTACCTCCACCTTTTCTCCAAGGATTACCGCAGGTGAGGTGACCGTACTATCTTTCCTAAAGTCAATGGGCATCTCCTTTGTCTTTGTGACATTAATCCTTAAAAAGGAGGACTCGCACCAGTCAGTGAATTCCCTGATCACTGGCCCGTGGTGAGAGTCGTCACTGCTGAGAAGAGACAGGATGATTGTGTCGCCAGCAAACTTAAGGATGTGACGCTGTGGATACTGGCTGCGACAATCGTTGGTGTATAAAATAAATAAAAGGGGTGAAAGAACACAGCCCTGAGGAGAGCCGGTAGACGAGAAAAGGACATCAGAAAAAACCCTCACCCGCTGAGAGCGTTTGAGAGCTCCTTTTGTTACTCGTTTTGCTCGCCATCGGATTCCTGGGCCAGCTGGCATTATTTGGGGGCGTTACCCAGACTCGATTTAAGCTCCTGTTCAGCCTTGCTCGTGTTGCTACAGTGTCATTGTCTCCTTGGCGCTTTAGCCGGTAAGGTATTTAGAGAGAGAGTATAGTCAAGATCTTAGCTGCATAAGTGTTAGTGTGTAAGGGAATCTTAGGTTTATTTTCCCTTTCTTTTGTTTTTTTCAAGTTCGCCTGTTTTCTACCACGGAGGGTGTCAGGTCCGTTGATAACGTGAGTCTCGTGATTTCTATCTGTTTTAGTCTCTCAGCACGCTGCTGGTTTTTCCTTTTATTTCTGTCCACTGCTCTTGGCATCCAACTACCAACGCCCATCACAGTACACGCTAGCCACTATGGAGACGTCAGCGGTGGCTGAAATTAAGAGGGCTATTGCCAGCCAATCACTTTCAGGTTTTTGTAATCAGCGTTCTGAACTTGCTGAGAGATTACACCTGCAGGAGACTGCTCTCCAGAACCAGCAGAGCGTCCTGTTAGATTTGTCTGAGAGTATTAAATCTCTAATGTTACAAACTTCACAAAGAGTTGCAGAGGCACCATCCATACATTCTCCCCGAGAACCTAAGTTACAACTGCCCCATAGATACAGTGGCGAGGCCGGAAAGTGTAAGGATTTTTTTGCCCAGTGTGAAATATTTTTGAAGGCTCAGCCATCACGTTTTGTTAGTGAGGATTCTCGGGTTGCGTTTATATTATCCCTGTTGGCTCAATTGGGTCGGCCTGCTAATTAGATTTAACTCACCAGTCGTAAATTCGGTAGAGGCCCTTGTTAGGGAGATGGTTTCTATTTTTGATCAAGACATTTGTGGACAAGACGCAGCTACGCGTTTAATGCACCTAAGACAGGGCAAAGAAAGCGCAGCTGAGTTTTCTATTGCTTTTCGTTCTCTGGCCACAGAGACAGGCTGGCCGGAGGCCTTTCTGATGACTGTATTTAGCTATGCCCTTAAGGAGGAGATTAAGGACGTGCTGGCTACGTTAGAACCCTACTCAACTTTAGACTCCTTAGTTCGTACTGCTGTGTGGATTGACGCGAATGCAGCCGGAAGAGACTTGATAAATCTCCGCTGGCTGACAATGGGGCTAAAATTGCTGGTGGCCAATGTGCACCTCCTATTCCAACCATATAAGATTCTACTCCGGTGGAGCCCATGCAAGCTGATAGTTCGTTTGACCGACAGACTAAGAGACCAATGCGCAGAAAACTAATCTGCCATAATTGTAATGTGCCAGGTCATATCCGTCCACATTGTCCTAAGCCTAGGGGAAACTGAAAACCCCCCTAGCGATTCAGGGGGCGCTTGAGGGGCAGACCCAATTTCCCTTCCGAACACTAATCCCCGTAGAACTTACTGTTGGGAGCAAGAGATTTACTATTGAAGCGTTCGTGGACTTAGGCGCTGTTGATTGTTTCATAAATATTAAGTGGGCTAGGAGGCACTCCATTCCTATTGTTGCGCTTTCACAATCACGTTCTGTAAGAACTTTGGACGGTCGCCCGCTGGGAACGGGAGTTATAACCGAAGTTTCAGAACCACTAAGAATGTTCATCTCCTTTGGTAGCCCCTCGGAGAGGTTCGATTTTTTTATTATCAGATCCCACACTTGCCCTATAGTTTTGGGTCATTCATGGTTACGGGAACATGATCCTTGTATCAGCTGGGGGGAACAGATTAATCCTATCATCCGCTGGGGTCCCAAGTTTAGCACTCATTTTAGAACAAATGATATTGGTTCTATCGGACGTGAAGCAATGGGGCAGGCTGACGCCGAGAGCGAGTGTGAGGACGTTATCGCTCTGTACCCTCCTAGACCGGAAAAAGGGGCAGAGGAGGGGTTAGAATGGGATCCTCAATTTGACTGGCGAGAGCCAGAGGAAGATTACTTTTTGGAGGACTTTAGTGATTCGGAATCAGTCACGGAGTCATTAGATTCTGAGCAGGGTAAAGAATTTGGGGTCACCCTGAACTTTGACTTACCTTCGAATGTTCCCAGGGATTACGCCGATCTGGCTGAGGTGTTCAGGAAACAGCGAGCCTCTACGTTACCCCCGCATCGTCTGTACGACTGCGAAATTAATCTTTATCCAGGGACGACTCCTCCTAGGGGTTCGCTATATTCGCTGTCAGGACCTGAGCGTAAGGCTATGCGAGAGTATATTCAGGAGGCTCTCGCCAATGGTTTAATTCGGCCGTCCACGTCCCCTGCCGGAGCGGGATTCTCTTTCGTTGGGAAAAAGGATGGCGGTCTGAGACCATGTATTTATTACAGGGGTTTGAATAAAATCACCATTAAAAACCGATACCCCCTTCCGTTAATGAATTCCGCGTTTGAATGTCTGCAGGAGGCGTCATTGTTGACGAAGCTAAATCTTCATAATGCTTACAATTTGATTCGCATTCGGGTGGGGGACGAATGGAAAACGGCTTTTAACAAGCATGACGGGTACTACGAATATTGGATTTTACCATTCGGGCTGGTTAACGCCCCCTCTGTGTTTCAGGCATTCGTCAATGACGTGCTCCGAGAGATGTTGGAGAAATTTGTCTTTGTTTATCTTGATGACATTTAGATTTTTTTCTTCAACACTGTCAGAGCACAAACAACTCGTCAGACGTGTACTGGAAGCCCTACTTAATGCCAAACTTTTTGTTAAAGCCGAAAAATGTGTTTTCCACGACCAAACTGTCTCATTCTTGGGCTTCATTGTTTCTAAGGGGTCGGTTCAGATGGACCCGGACAATGTGGCTGCGGTCAGGAATTGGCCTGAGGTTCAACGCTTTCTTGGCTTTGCAAATTTTTATAGGAGGTTTGTTCGTAATTTTAGCGTGGTTGCTGCCCCCATTATTGCGCTCACTAAAAAGAATACCTCCTCAGCGTTTTTTTGATATCCTGCAGCTGATGCTGCCTTTCAGGAATTAAAAAAACGTTTTAGCTCGGAACCTATTTTGGTTTTGCCCGACCCCTCCCTCCCATTTGTCGTGGTGGTAGATGCTTTGGAGGTGGGCGTGGGTGCTATTCTGTCCCAGCGCCCTTGTTAGGATAATAAGCTTCACCCATGTGCGTACTTCTCCTGGTCTTTGTCCGCCGCCGAACGCAATTATAGTATTTGTGACCAGGAGTTATTAGCGGTCAAGCTGGCGCTTGAGGAGTGGCGCCACTGGTTCGAGGGAGCTGAGCACCCTTTTGTGGTTTGGACCTCCAATATATTCAGCATACCAAATGGCGTAATTCCCGGCAGGCGCGATGGTCATCGTTTTTTAACCGTTTTGAGCACGAGTCTCGTGATTTATATCTGTTTTAGTCTCTCAGCACGCTGCGGGTTTTTCCTTTTATTTCTGGCCACTGCTCTTAGTGTCCAACTACCAATGCCCATCACAGAATTTGCCACCTGGATTCTGCCTTAGGACAACAACTGGCCTGAATGCAAACACATCCCTACCCTCTACAGTCAATTCTCTGCTTGACTGCCCCCTTCTCAGTTCTGGGCTTCGGTCCTTCCTATTATTAAAATCCTATCAACAAATACACCCCTGTGGATTGCGCCCGGAATCTGCATCCAATCTCTTGATTATAGCAGCACAATCCGGCCGAGGTATGGAACCAACAGATTTGCCTTTCCCGGTTAATACCCTGAGGTACTAAGAGGTGCGCATTTTTCAGCAACAGGAAGAGCTCTGCAAGCTACACCAATGTACTGACTCTATTTCAAATCGATATGTGGCTATCACAGACATGCCTCAGGGTTTCGCGGCAGACTCCATGGCGTGGGGGAGCAGCTTACATGAGTTGGCAGACAGAAATACCTCTGTAAGGGCTTGTGATTAAGCCAGTGTTTGCCCCTTTCATGCAGATACGAGAGTTGATTCTGAGTACATAATAAGAATTTGAATCTGCTCTTGAAGTTAAAGTGAGGATTCCAATTCTGACAGTGAATGGCATGATAGCTGCGAAATTAGCAAAGCAGTCTGAAGGATTGGACTAACCTTAAACCTACTAAAATACACTTTTGAGCATGGTAAAGAGCTTATTGGCAAAGGACCATTCAGACCAAGCTATAACAGTCTCTTATGGCAATTTAAGGAATAAAATGAAGACCAGAAACTGAAAGCTCTGATACCAGAACTTATAGGGCAATTATACACATTTGCCTGATTGATTTAAAAACACTTGCGCATCTATTTGTGCCGAACACTATGATCCCCAGATATGGTATGACTATGTAAAAAAGGGTCAGTCATTTCTCTATGATGAAACTAAAATGTATGAGAAATACCATTAAATAACAACTGAACTTTAAGGAAACATCCATTACGTTGTTTCATCAGTTAAGTAAGGAATCAAACAGTAGCGGCTCTAAACCCAGGAACGGCGGGGCGCAGACACATCCCTTTATGTTGGTAGTTTATGGTAATTCGCAATCATTTTCCGGTAACACTTTACTTGAAGGTATCGTCATAAGAGTGACATGACACAGACATGAACTTGTCAGAAACATTAAGTTAATGTCATAAACTTTGTCATTTAGTGTCATTTGGTTTTCTGAGATGACAAGTTGACATTGTTTGAGTTGTTTTGATTATGACAACTTCGTCATAACAGTGACATGACACTGTCATAGCTGTTACATGACACATGTAACAGTTATGACAGTGTCATGTCACTCTTATGACGGTACCTTCAAGTAATGTGTAACCCATTTTCCTTTACTGAAGCGTTTTCCAATTATCGTACTTGGCAACTTAAGACACGGTCTCTCCATATGCGATGAAACAGCGATGAAATCATGGGCTTAATTCCACTCAGTGGCAGAACCTGAACTGAGAATTGTGACAAAACATCCGTTTAAAGCAGTCTTTAGTCCTGACCTGTTGTCAGTCATTTTCATTAGTAACCGAAGGTTCGCTCCAAGAGCACTCCACAGTTAACAGCTGCTGCTTGTTCTCCTTGATTACGTAAGAAGACCATCATTCATCTGGACGCTTATTTGCTGTATTTAAATCAACGTTTGTCAAACTTGCATACCTGTCGCCTCTCACGCAAACAGCTTGAGCAGCACGCTGCCTATTTAACTGCCAAGTGCCACTTTTTTATCAACCCAAACAATACCGAGAGTGAAAGGCGATATTTCACTGGAACAGGGACCTGATCAATCAACGCGAAGCACTGGCCTATTGATAAGTAAATTTTTTTTCTGTACTGAATTTCGCCCATGATTTCATCGCTGTTCGATCACATATTGAGAGACCGTGTCTTAAGTTGCCAAGTACGATAATTGGAAAACGTGTCAGTAAAGGAAAATGATTGCAAACTATCCAAGACTAATTGTCATAAAGGGACGTGTCTGCGCCATTCCTGGGTCTAGAGCCGCTACTGGAATCAAATCAAGAAAAATATCAGTGAGCCAAAAATTTTATTTCCCAATCTATACAACGTTTGGCGTCATGTAAAGGTCATAAGTTGTGAATAATAAAATATATACTCAGACTTTGAGTATATATATATATATACTCAAAGTATATATATATACTTTGGTTTATTTTTGCTCAGGACCTGAGTAGTCCAATTCGAGTTCTAAAGTGACTATTGGGGTCACAATGTGTACCTCGTCACACATCAATGATCATCATGTAACTCAACAGTGTGAGTTGGACTGTCATCAATCCATATTGAGAACAACATATGAGATTAGGGGTTGTGCAAGTACAGTGGTTGAAATGAAGGATCGGTTGTCTTCCCTATGTAAAGGCATGATAAAAGCCACACAAAAAACATTTTTAAATGTCATAATGCCCCGTCTGTCGACTGAACAATGGAACAGGGCCCTGGGTATGCTAGAGGCGGGAGTAATTGCCCGGCAAGTGGCTCACCGATTTGGGTGTAGTACGTCCAGCATCAGTACGTTTTGGGTGTAGTACGTCCAACTGGGACGAGCTCTTTCATCAAGAGTACCCAGACCTCAAACCAGGCAGTAACTCCAGACTGCACTACTGGCAGTGTGGTGATAACTTCCCCAAGACAACCTAAGATGCTTAATGAGGTCTATAAAGAGACGTTGTACTGCCTGTGTGGATGTTCGTGGGGGCCACATCCGATACTGACTGTTCTTTTGAGTTCATTTTTAAATGTGTATTCCTTTCAGTCTTGTTGTGATTTTTCATTTTCAATTTGTGCTCTATATGTTAAATGCATCTGTTTATTCTTGTCCAAATCGGCCCATCAACACATTTAATTAATCAAAGTCAACCCACCTAACATATATGAATTGTTAAAATAAGAAAATAAATTTAAGTCACAAAATTCTTTGAATCCAAACTGGTGTTGCGTTTTTATTGCCTCTGAGTATATATATAACTGCATCATAAATGAATTAAATTGGTGACATTCTTATAATCTCCCACCAGCCCCCGCGCTCCATCTGCAGTGAGCCCTGCCCCCCAGGCACCAGGAAGGCAATAAGAAAGGGTCAGCCAGTCTGCTGCTTTGACTGCCTTCCCTGTGCTGATGGTGAGATCAGCAACCAGACAGGTCAGTGAACATACATGGCAAAGATCAAAAACATTTGCAGTCACAAGAGGGACGAGATGTGCTGGTGATTTGGGCAGCCTCCAGGGCCTCAGGACCTCATGTGGCCAGATCTTGGGCTGCTCAAAATGGCAAAAAAAATTTCCATTATTACCATTATTCCTGTCAAAATAAATAAATAAATTGCTCCTGAATGAAAGCTGAAGATGCAAAGTTGCAGGATGTACAATTTAGAAATTTTTATTGTCATTTTTACTTGTATTGTTTTTTATTATTATTCAGAAGATATAAAATGCCAGAGTGTGAATTACATTCCATTTTACGTTGCACACATGCATTCAGAATCACTGTAGTCAAATAAGATTTAAAAGATGTCATAAATTTAAAAAACTTTCTGCAAACATGCTCGTCAACTTTGATGTCTTGGAGGAAAACAAATGATATAAATAAATAAATGATATATTCTTTTTCAAAACTGGCTCTCATTGAGGCCTCTTTCAAGCTCAGGAAACACGATCTGTCCATCTGTCATGCCTTCCCTCTTCCTCTTGCTTTTTAAGTGCAAGTATGTTGGTTGTTTCATCCCATTTGTTTCCACTCCTCTCTCAGATTCCAGCGAGTGCTACAGGTGTCCTGTGGAATTTTGGTCAAACCAAGTCCGAGACCGTTGTGTACCCAAGGAAATCGAGTTCCTCTCCTTCCAAGAACCGCTGGGGATCTCGCTAACAACTATCTCACTGTTTGGGGCATTCACCTGTGCACTTATCTTGGCCGTGTTTGCCCACCACAGGAAAACACCAGTGGTGAAAGCCAACAATTCTGAACTGAGTTTCCTGCTGCTGTTGTCACTCACATTGTGTTTTCTGTGCTCCTTACTGTTCATTGGCCAACCTCAACGGTGGACCTGCCAGCTTAGACATGCTGCATTTGGTGTCAGTTTTGCCCTTAGCATCTCCTGCATCCTGGTTAAGACCATAGTGGTGGTGATGGCCTTCAAAGCCACACAGCCTGGTGGTAATTCAATGAAGTGGTTTGGTGTGCAGCAACAGAGGGGCACTGTGCTGGCCTTCACTGTCATACAGGCAGTGATCTGTGTGGCTTGGCTGACCACTGCATCCCCTGTGCCCTACAAAAATACTCACTCCCAGAACTCTAAGATCATTTTCCAGTGTGCAGTTGGGTCGATTGCTGGTTTCAGTGCCCTGCTTGGCTACATCGGGCTGCTGGCGGCGATCAGCTTCTTGCTGGCCTTTCTGGCAAGGAATTTACCTGACAACTTCAATGAGGCCAAGTTCATTACCTTCAGCATGCTCATATTCTGTGCTGTCTGGATAGCATTCATACCGGCCTATGCCAGCTCACCAGGAAAGTACTCAGATGCTGTGGAGATATTCGCCATCCTGGCCTCTAGCTTTGGGCTTCTAGGAGCAATATTCGCACCAAAATGCTACATTATACTGCTGAATCCAGAAAAAAATACCAAGAGGGCCCTGATGGGCCGAGCTGACTCAAAGAAGTAAACGTTTCATTCTATTACTATTTCATTTTATAAAAGCTAGAAAATCGAGAAAGATTGACTTGTGAGTTTAAATGAAATTAATTTGATTGCATGTATTTATGTTCATATGAAAAAAATGTAGGTTCATCGCAGAATGTTTGTAAACTTATTGCTAATTTCTCCATATGCCTCGTCTTGTACAGCTGTGGCAATGCATAATCAAATGAGTGTTAAAAAATCAAAAATCATCTCACTTTTGGGATGGTTACTGGATTCCCTCAGAGAAAATTGTCAGATACATGTGTCAGACAACAACCAGGGGATCCAGAGTGGGCCAGTATGGGAGAAGGACTTTGTTCCAGCCATGCAGTTAGTTACACACCTGATTCAACTGATCATGTCTTTGCCAAAGACTCTAGGGGTTGATTAATGGAATTGGTTGTGTCACTGCGTGGCTTGAACAAACGCCTGCACCCATGCCAGTTGGTTCTGGATCAGGTCGAGAACCCCGGGCATTCAGCAAGTGACACAAAAAGCAAGTTAGTTAGCCCGCAGGTGGAGATACTGGGGGGGGGGGAGAAATCCAATTTGTTTTTTTCTAATTTTGGATCTTCCAATGTCAGCAGGCCTGTAAACAAAGTAATAAAAAAGTGAGGCCTAAAAAGGAAAAAAACTTCACTGCTTTTAACCAGGTTGTGGAATTTTTTCCTGATGTGGTATCGCCGTTATGGATAAAATGTCACTTCTTTGGGGTGCCTAAATATGCTGACTACATATGTTTAAAAAAAATTGAATCTTTCTGACCTAAAAGAATGGTTTTTCTTCTTTTCAGGCAAGCCCCTTTTGATTTGGTCATCAAAGTGTCTTTACGATGAGTGAGTGTGGTTATTTTGAACCCATACTTTTTGCCAGTGCAAAACAGATCAATGCAGTTTTAAATGTCCTGATTGTAACTTGTACAGCACTTTCCATAATTCTGGTGTGCAGATGGGGACACTAATGCATTTAAACATGCCTCATGCATTCAGGAAAGACAAACACCGATGGAAAATCTATTGATCTGGGTAGAATTTAGTATAACAAGTAAAAACTGACTGACAAGTACACATTACCAAACTGAAGGACACTTACAATACTGCGGATATAATGGGATTAGCCTGAGCACCAATCACTCAAGCAAACACATCAAATAAGTCAAGGTCCTTCAGGGTAACCAACAGTTATCTTCAGCATGAAACATGAGTCTCAGTGCTATTTGCCTTTCGTCCAGTGATTACGTTCAGAGACGTAATCACTGGACGCAATTACAGGATTGGTGCAACATTTACTTCAATCCAGATACCTTTTTTTAAGAGAATGCCTTGCTCATTTCAGCAACATCATACTCTGCATATATTACAACAACATGGCTTTGTAGTAAAATGGTCTGGGGTGGTAAAGTGGTCTGTCTTAAATCCGGATCTGTCAGCCAATGACAATGTTTGGCGCATTTTGAAGCGAGAAATATGAAAAAGGAGGCTGCAAAGTATTGAAGAGCTGAAATCCTACATACAGCAACAATGGGAAAACAATTTGCTTTGAAAACTACAACCCCAAATCAGAAAAAGTTGAGACAGTGTGGAAAGTGCTAATAAAAAAGAAAGCAGTGCTTTATAGATTTCCCTTAACTTGTATTTCATTGCAGACAGTATGAACACAACATAATTCATGTTTTTTCTGGTCATCATTTGATTCGTTAATAAACATCCATTCTTGCCATTCAGGCTTGCAACACATTTAAGAAAAGTTGGGACAGTACAGCATTTACCACTTTGTACTGTTCCCATTCCTTTTAACAACATTTAAAAAACGTTTTGGGACTGAATTAACCAAATGACTGAGCGTTGCAGGTGTTAGTTTGTCCCATTTGTTCCCACAAACAATTTTTTAGGTGTGCAACAGTACGAGGTCTTGTAGACACATTTTGAATTTCAAAATGCGCCAAACATTCTCTATAGGAGACAAATCAGGACTGCAGGCAGGCCAGTCATCTACCCACACCCTCTTCTTACGCAGCCATGTCTTTGTTATGTGCGCAGTATGTGGTTTGGCATTGTCTCGCTGAAATAAGCATGGGCGTCCCTGGAAAACATGTCACCTTGAAGGCAGCATTTCGAAAATCGAGATGTACTTCTCAGCATTAATGGTGCCATCGCAGAAGTGCAAGTGACCTTTGCTGATGGCACTGACACAACATCATACCATAACAGACCCTGGCTTTTGGACTTGTAGCTGGTAACAGTCTGGATGGTCCTTTTCCTCTTTAGTCTGCAGCACACGGCGTCTATTTCTTCCAAAAAAGACTTCAAAAACCGATTCGTCTGACCACAATATGCGTTTCCACTGCGAGATGGACCATCTCAGATGCCTCCAAGCCCAGAGAAGTCGACAGTGGTACTGGATACTATTTATGTAGGGCTTCCTTTTGGCACAGTGCAGTTATAGCTGACATTTCTTGATGTAACTACGTACTGCAGTGCTTGAGAGTGATATCCCGAAGTAGTCCCGAGCCCATGCAGTTTTGTCACTTATTGGCGAATGAGTTTTTAATGCAGTACCGTCTAAGGCCTCGGAGATCACGGCCGTTCAGTTTAGGCTTGTGCCTTTGCCCTTTGCGCACTGTAATTCCTCCGGACTCCCTGAATCTTTTCACTATGCCATGCACCATATAGGGAGAAATGCCCAAATCTCTTCCTGTCTTTCTTTGAGAAATGTTTTTCTTCATCATTTCAATGATTTTTTCACGCACTTGGTGGCAAACTGGCGATTCTCTGCCCATCTTTGCTCCTAAAGGATTAGGCCTTTCCTGGATGCTGCTTTTGTACCAAATCATGATTGCAATCACCTGTTGACACCACTAATTTCAAATCACATCATTACTTAGTTATTGTACCTCATTACTACCCCTAAATTACCCCCATCCCAACTTTTTTTGGAATGTGTTGCAAGCCTGAATGGCAAGAATGGATGTTTATTTACAAATCAAATGATGTTTACCAGACAAAATATGAATTATCTTGTGTTCATACTGTCTGCAATGAAATACAAGATAAGGTAAATTTATAGATTAGTGCTTTCTTTTTGTATCCCCTAAACAAAGTTTGAGGATACTATGGATTTGGCCTCGTCACGCGTCCGCCCAGAGTTGTGACCAAGTCATCATGTTCAAGTCAAATCAAGTCACTGGTCATTAGCTCAAACTCAAAGCAGATGAGGAAGAGCAATGAGGAGTGAAAGGGGGCAGGGGAACAAATTAGACAGTGAGCTAACTAATTAACAAGTAGAGAGGGGAAAGCTGAGAGACTTAAAAGCTGAGATACATTTAGGAACAGAAAGGGGTTAATGTCAACATGAAATGCAGCTCATGGTTCTCTTTGCTGATTGTTAATTAGTTAGCTCATTGTCTAATTTGTTCCCCTGCCCCCTTTCACTCCTCAGTGTTCTCCTTTGTCTGCTTTGAGTTTGAGCTAATGACCAGTGACTTGATTTGACTTGTGCGTGATGACTTGGTCACAACTCTGCGTCCGCCACGTCCGCAGAGATTTTCTTGCGAACGCTCTACAGCCCACATAAGTGCACCGATTCTTTTCAAATTTTGCAGGGACATGTATTATGGTAAGTTCACGACACCTATTGATTTTGGGTACTCTGGGACCATCTGGCCCCAACTGGGGGGCCTTCGAGGGATACACGTTATCGGTTGCAAGTGCTCTAGTTTTATTTCCATTTTCCACACTGTCCCAACTTTTTCAGATTTTTGGTTGTACAGGAGGTGGTCTCCTTTGTTCACAAATGCTTACAGAGTGTTGAGTGAAGTTTACGTGGTAAACATGCCCCTGTGCCAGCTTTCAGAAACGAGTTGCTGGCATCAAATACAAAATGAGGTCATATTTTTCAAAAATAATAGAATATCTCAGTTCCAACATCTGGTATATAGTCTTTGTGCAGTTTTCAAATAAATATAAAAATCAAATGATTTGAAAATCATAGCGTCCTGTTTTTATTTACGTTTATACAGCATCTTAAATTTTTTGGAAATAGGTTTGCGCCAAATATGCAATCCCATCGTTGCATTTCATAATGAAAGCATCGTACCAGCAGTCAAGCACAGTGGTGGAAGCGTGATGGTGTGGGGCTGCTTTGCTGCCTCAGTACCTGTGCAACTTGCCATAATTGATGGAGCCACAAATTTCTCCCCTGACCAGATAATCCTGATGATAATGTTTGGCTATGAGTTATGAGCTATGTGACCTAAAGCTCCAGCACACAGCGGGACAATGATCTGAATGAAGTTCATAAACAAGTTCACCAATGAATGTCTCAGTGGAGACAGAATGAAAGTTTTGGAGTGCCCCAGTTAAAGTCCTGACTTTAATCCAGTTAAGATGCTGTGACATGACCTTAAACGGGCAATTCCTGCTCAAAAACTATCAGTGTTGCTGAATTAAAACAATTCTGCAAAGAGGAGTGGGCCAAATTATCTCTACAGCCGAGGTCACTAATAGGCGGACCGCAGTCCAAGTCTGGACCCAGACACCATCCCATCTGGACCCAGAGCTGTAGCCAACACGTCAGTTTTGTTGAGTTTTACTCAATTTTGGCAGCTTTAATTTTTTTTAGCCGCCTCTTTTGCGGAATTTACGGTAGCTACGTAACCGCGCATTTCGTGTGTGGGCGGTGCATGCCCTCTTGCTCCTGCAGTGTGGCTGCTGCCGTGTCAGAAAGTTGTGAGAAGGAGATACACTGGAGAGAGACGAGGCGAAAGAGAGAACAGCGGTGAGAGAAAGGCTGAGTATGTAATAGTGAAGGAACATGACATGGCTTGTTCTAAACAGCGCAAAGTGGACAGTGAAAACAGAACTTCTAAAGCGGAATGGACAGAATCTTATATGTTTATTCTCCCTGCTTGAAGGTCAAAGCCACTGTGGCTCATATGCACCGAGACGGTGGTGCTAGTGAAAAGTGCAAACTTAAAATGCCTGTGCGAAATTAAACAGCTGTTGAACTGGAGGTGCGGGGGGCTGGCTTAAACTCATCCTTTAAAAATAACAGTTGGTTATGGCCTGTTTTTAATCAAATTGGAATCAATGCATGTGTTTCATGATTGTTTAAATGCAACAAGATCATTTGAAATTTCTTTATGCAATTCCATTGCTTTCAACCCCTGAGTAAAGAAAAATGCGAGAGGTCCAAAGTCATTATCACCGTAACGCATGTGAAACTGATAAGCCTCCATGCACAAGGACCTCACTTCTGCGCAAGAATCTCATACATACGCATTGGTTGAATAATTGCTGACAACAGCAGAGGAATGTAAATATGCCACTTAGTTCACACCAAAAGCATGATAGCTGGCAGCTATGCGTTATTAATGAAAACTGACCACACCTGATAATGTTGAGAGTTTTCGGAGTTTCCCTCATAGTAATTTAAGTTATTGAAAACAGAAATGACAAATCATTATTTTTAAGGGATAATTTGAGCCCCTCCCCCCATCGCCAGTTCACCAGCTGCCACTGAACACAATACTGCATTTGAGATATAAAATCCTGGCAGACAAAGCCAGAGCTCACTTCTCTCACTAAACAGGAAAAAGTAGGCCGTGGTAGGGAAATATATTCATTTTTATTATCAACATCCTTAATATTATAATCCCCTGTTGTATATGAAAAAAATTAAAACTATACAGTTCACGAGACTATGGAGGGAAGAAAGGAAACTCAAGCTAAACTTTTTATCTATTTCTTCTAAAATGTAAGCACTTTAAGATACACAGTCATGTCTCACAGCTTTGATTTGCTTCTATGTTATTTTTCAAATGGAGATCTTATTTGACTTGAAGTGAGTGCATTTACATTCCTTTTACTTTTATTTAGAATTATTTATGATTCTATGTAGCCTGTATGATTGTATGTGACTGTATTATGATGCAGCTTAGACATGATGACGCTGTGGACCCTTATTTGCAGAAATTTTTACGATCCGGACTTCTTTGATTTGTAATATAATACCCCTACTCTACAGCAATGAAAAAGACTGTCGCTGCTTAAGGCGGTACACCCAGCTATCAGATTTTGGAGGGGCAATAATTTTTTTTCGCTTGGGTACTATAGGTTTTAAATAACTCTTTTTATCCCCCCCCCCGCGTGTAATGTGGGGGGATATAGCGATAGCCATGTCCGTATGTCCATCCGTACGTCCGTAATCATTTCGTTTCGGGAGCATAACTCAAAAACCGTTCAATATTTTTTCACGAAATTGTACGTGTAGATCTGATATATCATGTAGATGTGCCTTTTGGTATTTAGGAATTTCTTGAGCAGTTAATCAATGAATGTGGGAGGCCGGGGGGATACGCCATTGCCAGATGGCTCTTGTTGAATGATGAAATGATCCTTTGAAGGCTGCATTTTGTATTTATTCTTGCAGTCTCTTTCTTATGTTGAGATCAGCCACATGATCTGAAAAAATTAAATTGACTTATAAGCAAAAAATAGGAGAAATTGAGAAAGGGGCAATTACTTCTTCACAGCACGTTATAGAACCATAGTAAAAATTGGGAAAGTTCAAAAGGGTCTTTAAAGGGAGACAAGGGAGTCTCACAATAAATCTTTAAATACCTTAATACCCATGATCAGTCATGGCCTGTTATCAGTAATTTTCCATTATTAGTAAGCCTTTCAATGCTTCAAATAGTCAATTAGCAAAGAAACATGCCTTTTTTCATGCAATATTAAAGACTAAAAACTTAAATTACTGTCTTGACTTCCATGATTGCTTTTCACAATCTGATCTATACTTCATGATCACTCAAATAAAACAAAGAAAACAAAAATTAGCTGCAAGCATCCACTTTGATTGAAATGTGTTCGGATCCAGAGGAGAAATCAAGCGCTGAGACATAGTACAATCCAACAGTAGGGTTTATTGACAGTAATACAGTAATGATGGGACAGAGTCCAGTGGAGAATAACACAGTACAGCTCAACTGTTTCAGGTGAAGTCATGTGGGCGAAGCAGTGTTTCTGAACCAACCTCTGGCCAGTGGCTTTCTGGGGTGACTGCCTGGTGGAGTGCACATTTCACCAGAGCCAAACTACTTGAAAGCAGGATAGAGTATCTTAGGAGGAAAGCAGTTCCGATCCTAATGACGTAGAAGGATTGGGAGCCTGTTCCTAATAAACTGGGCAGAGGAAATACTTAAAATGGATTAACAGGAACACAGTCCCAATCATAGAGACCATGAGAAAGGTTTGGGAGCTTTAACTGAACAAGGAAGGAAAGTTCCCTCAATTACCATCATAAAAGATTGCATCTTACTGGAAAAAAACAGCAAGAGATCCTCTAGGAAACAGTGACTGGCTGTAAGCACACATAGTATATAACAATACAGCAATTTAAAACTAAAAATAGAAGGTATAAATATGTCACCCATTTGAGACGTGGGGAAACTACGAAAAAAGACACACCCTCGGATTAAGGGAGCACGCAAGACGTAAACTTAACAAAGGAGATATTACATCTAATTGACATGCAAGTTGCTGAATGGAAGTAGACAAAGAAGGCATTCACATGAGGGTTGTAATAGAAATGTGCACAATTTTGCACCCAAATTAAGCTTTATCTCATTTTCCCAAAATTAGAGCTGGCTACACTGGAGTTTGCTCTGTATTTTCTGTCTTCCACAGTGTTGATAAAGGAAACTGATTTAAAACAGGAGTTGAGACAATGGACTGTTTAAGATGATATTTCAGCCCCCTCAATTTTTAGCGGCCATCACCTGTTTGTATAAGTTCCAAAATACAATTCAGTAGAAGACTAGGACAAGCTTTCCATACCAAGGTCAATTCCTGTATGTCCATTCAGACATTCTTTGCTTGTATGAATAGCCCAACAGACCTGGGGAGGGGACAAGGTCAGACCCAGGGTTCAAAAACAGGCCAGCTTCCAATTTCACTGAACAAGGTGACAGAGAACTGTCTGAGAGACTGATGCCGGGATTACATCAGATGTGTGTCTGGTCTGCCTCCGCCCTGCTGCATGTTTGCTGCAGGGTCATTCCAGCTCAAATCAACTAGTGGCTTCCAGGTCACCCCTTCAGATTCTTCTGAAAAAATTCACAGGTGCTCCTCTACCATATTTATGCAGGATCCCAAAATATTAGCTCTGGATGGTTTTCAAATGGTTTTGAAGTTACCATCCCCGGGCATTTTGATCATTTTTTTCCATTTTACCAAACTTGCATCTCAGTGCAACTTCAAGCAAGAATATATCCCAATGCTTCCGATGTACAGCGTTGAAATCAAGTGTCTTGGGCTAACTTTTACTGTGGATTATGAAAATTCTGTCAGGTTTGTTATAGCTTGTTCCCTTTTCTTCTCACAAGGCTCTAAAACTGGCCGAAAATCAAAAACATTAAAAATCGCTGCCTCCTTTGATTTTTAATAACTCAAAGGGTATGCTAGATAAAGCAATGAACATACATTGGTTGAGCCAGAACAATTGTTTTAATTTTGGTTTAGTTTGAAGTTTTCAAAAAATTGCTTATTTTCACATCCTTATTTGGGCATGTGGCCAGTTATATAAAAATACCACATTTTTACCATGAATTCCTACATATGATATGATAAAAATATGATGTTCTTACCAGTCTTTCTTCTTACTTTATTATTTTTTAATTCCATTTTAAAAATTTGACGGATGTAGAATTCAAAATGAAATTATTCCTTTTTGAGATATTACATCAGAA
Organism: Gymnothorax reevesii; assembly: GCA_029721435.1. Taxonomy (NCBI): domain Eukaryota; kingdom Metazoa; phylum Chordata; class Actinopteri; order Anguilliformes; family Muraenidae; genus Gymnothorax; species Gymnothorax reevesii. Next base: position 143,017,269 of record CM056574.1, read on the forward strand.
GAGCCTTTTCCACATCCGGAAACAAGTTTTCATTCATATGAAGACTGCAAACAATGAATAACTGACGATATTTTACCAGTAAATTACATTCATTAAATGTCACAAAAAAAAGCTGTTTCAGTAATTCTACAAATACTCACAAGCGTAGCATTTAATCATTACACATCAGTATTTTGAAAAACAGCATTCAAGCAAATGCTTTACGAGTTATAATTCTTTGTTCACTTAGTTAATGCATCGCATTGTGAAGCAGAAGTGACTGTCACGATGCGGGTTCGAGCCCCGGTCATACCAACCGGCAGTGATCGGCAACTTTTTCAGCGTAGCGCACAATTGGCCATTGCACTACAGTGATGCAAATTGGGAAGGGTCTGCCGGGAAGGGTAATATAACATGGGCTCTGTTGTTCGTTGCTCTTGCGCGTCCTGTTGGCCAAGACGTCAGGAAGATTCTAAGCTTGCTCATACTTAGGTATCCTCTGCCCTCGTTCTGAAACTTGCAAGGATTCAACCAATGAGTGTATATGAAGGGAAGTTAGGGACATCATCTTTAAGCCGCTATCCGCCATCTTCAGACGGTCTTTAGAAACTGGAGAAATACCAAATGATTGGAAACAAGGCAATATAATACCAATATATATGAAAGGGGACTGTACTGAGCCAGGAAATTACAGGCCAGTCAGTTTAACTTGCGTGCAAAATACTGGAATCATAAAAGATGAGCTGGACTTATTTCTTGAATGTAACAATATTTTGAGGGATAGCCAACATGGTTTCTGTAAGGGAAGATCATGCCTAACAAACCATCTGGAATTTTTTGAAGAGGCCACAAAGACTAATGACCAGAGCAGGGCTTATGACATCATATACTTTAATTTTCAGAAAGCATTTGATATAGTACCGCATAAGAGACTAGTTTTTAAAATGAGCTCCATTAGAGTTACAGGAGGTATTCTGAAGTGGATTCAAAACTGGCTGCAGAACAGAACACAAAGAGTGGTGGTCAGTGGTATCTCATGTGAGCTAGGTATGGTGTGGTGTCCCCCAGGTATTGGTGTTGGGACCCCTGCTGTTCCTCATCTAAATTAATGACCTTGATAGGAATATTGATAGCAAATTAGTTATTTTTACAGATGATACTAAATTGGGAGGTTTGGCAAATAGCTTACAGTCCACTAAAGTGATTCAGGATGATTTGGATAGAATCCAGAAGAAATGTGGCAAATGAAATTTAATGTAGCGAAATTTAAAGTTGTACATGTAGGTAATAAAAACAACAGATGGGATTACTTCATGGGAGGTTTAAAACTGGAATGTGCTCCACACGAAAAAGACCGGGAGTAATTGTTGACCAAACCCTCACAGGCTCTAGCAATTGTGCCGTAGCAGTTAAAAAAGCCAATGTGATGCTGGGGTACATTGCCAAAAGTATTGAGTACAAATCCAAGGAGGTCATAGTTCTTTGGTACATCTGGAGGTGAACGTGGGAAAAGTATCAAAAGTGAAGTGACCCTGGAAAAGTGCGGCGCTCAACGACCGCTTCATTTCTTGCGCACATATTTTTTTCCTGCTTTGGAGCCGTTGGTGAGACATAGTGGTGATGCTGGGAAACTGTTAATAATGTGAAAAAGATCAATCCTTATACTCAGATGATCAATCAACACATGCAGGTGTTTGTAATTAGATTTGTGTATATAAAAGTATGCGTAAAATGGTGCAGAAAATACTGTTAACAATGACAGCGTTGGCACTGTTAGAAGACATTGCAAATGGAGCAGTGGGAAAAGAAAGAGTTTTCAGAGAAAGGGAGGATTTTTGGCACAGGAGGATGACTGGCTCATCAGCCGTTTTAGGTTCCCAAGGGCAGTGCTATTGGAGCTGTGCGCGGAGCTGCAGCCATTCTTGGAGCGCAGCATGGCTAGGAGCCATGCCTTACCCGTGCCAATACAAGTGTTGACTACACTGGGCTTCCTAGCCACAGGGTCGTTTCAGAGAGTGTTGGCTGACCGATCGGGACTGTGCCAGTCGACAGTAAGCACAGCCATGCCAGCTGTGTGGGATGGAATTATTCAAATGTCAGCAAGGTATATCAAATTCCCATACACTGTAGTTGAACAGGCTAACATCAAAGCCCAATTTGCAGCAAGGGCCGGTTTTCCTAATGTAATAGGATCTATTGACAGCACACATATTGCTATGAAGGCACCGTCACAAGATGAATTTGTTTATGCGAACAGGAAGCATTTCCATTCCATCAATGTACAGATAATTTGTGATGCGCAAATGCATATAAGAAACATTGTTGCGAGGTGGCCTGGATCAACACACAATCCATTCATCCTGACTAACAGCATGGTTGGGAACAGGCTACAAGCTGGAACGATGCGGGATGGATGGCTTCTTGGTAAGTAAATTATGTAAACGTCCCAATATTAATCCCCTGACGCAGCATTGAGCATGCGCCACCCAAATATCATAGTATCATTACTCAGTGATTGGAGTTGGTGACGTCCTGTTTTTTTGCTACTTAAACTACAGACTTGGAGCTTTTCAACAAGCCCCTTATTGTCTGTGTGTAAAGTACTTGTATCAATAAACATGTGCATAAAGTTTATCGAGACTTGATCAGCCTCACATTTTCCTGGGCGCACAACTACATTGGTTTACAATAGTGTGTGGTCCATGTTATTGATGGGTTAAATCACCAAATGGAAACTGAAAATTCATTTCACAATATACCAAAATATGGACTCTTAATTCACCACAGGGTACCATGGCTACCCATTGAAAACCTGGCTGATGACCCCTCTCACCAACCCCCAGACTGACCAAGAGCGGAGGTACAATGATCAGTCGTTGAGAGGGCAGTCGGGATGCTGAAGGGGCGGTGGCACTGCCTGGACCGGACTGGGGGTGTGCTGCTCTACAGACCTGAAAAGGTTTGCCGCATCGTGATGGCATGTGGTGTCCTCCACAATGTGGCACAGTGGCACGCCATCCCACTGCCAGGGCAGTACATTCCACTACCAGACGAGCCAGACGCTGGGCCCATCGATGCCCATCCTGCCCGGGAAGCCATTCAGGCGTGTGATTTCAACCATATAAAAAGGCAAGGACATAGAATTTACTTATTAGCTAATGCATTTAGAGCGGTACTGATATTCGTTAAAACATTTATCAGGTGGTCCAGGCGCTCATCGATGCCCTCTATTCCCCTGACGATATCTTGTTGCAACTGCAGGACAGCTTGAGTCAAGACACGGCCAGTCGGACGGGCATCCGGCAGGCTGTTGTGGTGGACTTGATCAGCTGATGCCAGGGAGGCTGGGACCGGCTTCTCCTGCCTCATAATCTGTAAGAAAAATAAATGTAATTCAAACATTTGTCAAAGCCTTTGACTTCCTCTTTCATATCCTAGTTCAAAGAAGCATGAACTTTTATCATGCTTGACTGTGAGCCGATTATTGTATGACCCTATCATGAAAAAGTTACACAAGTATATATTTACCTTGGGGGTGATCCGAGTCATCCGCATGTGCGCCCACCACCATTGGGAGAGCAGTGTCCCCCACAATCGTGGCGACCCTCTGCTCAAATGGGGCGAGTTCCTCCTCTCCTCTCCCCCCGCCTGTTTGGGCCACGCTTTGGCGGTGGGCAGCAGTCCTCCGCTTCACGTCCATCTTGAGGTTGGACCACCTCTTCTTGACCTCTGCGGGTGAGCGCTGCTCCAACCCAACAGCATTCACCGCCTCACACACCTTCTCCCACTCGATTCTCTTACGTTTGCTGTTAATTCCCGATGACAGCCTGGCAAAAAGAATGGCTTTACGGCCCTCAACTTCAGTGATTAACGTGTCCATCTCACAATCGGTGAAATTCCGTTTCTTAGTTCTTTGGCTCATTGTGTAATTTGATTACGCAGAGTGAGGAATACCCACCGGCAGGCCCTGTTTATATTAATTTGCATATGTATATGGGGGCGTGGAAAGGGAGGAGTCTCGTAGTTCGACATCTGTGGTCAATTCCACATTGATTGAGATGTACAAAGGAAATGTTCTTGGATTCAGGTGTGCACATAGTTTCGTTCATCAGGATTTTTTTATACGTGCAAAGTTTTCTGGATTTAAGAATACACCAAGTTTCAGTATGAAATCCATGCAATTGTTAGTACATGAGGCCTCTGTCTTGTGTACAATTCTGGGGACCAGACTCTAAGAAAGATATACCGGCTCTAGCTATGAGAAGAGGCTGAAGGTCCTTAATCCCTTTAGTCTTAGGAGAAGGAAACTTAGGGGTGATCTGATTGAGGTCTTTAAATATGTTAAAGGTTAACAAAATGAATTATAAAGGATTCCTTCGACTAAGTGTTGTTTGTAGAACTCGGGGTCACAAATGGAAGTTGACCGAAGTAAATTTAGCACTCATATTCAGAAATATTTCTTCACCCAAAGAGTAATTTCCATGTGGAATAGCTTGCCTGACCACACTGCTGAGGCAGAGACCTTGGGAGTTTTCAAGAGCAGGCTTGACTTAAAGCTTGATACCATTGAGTCATTGAGTATCTGAAGTGATATATTTTACAATAGTATAAAGAAACTGGCGAGCCTAGTTGGGCTGAACAGCCTGTTCTCGCCGTTCATGTTATGTTATGTTAAGTTCTACATAACATTGACACTGAAATTTTGAATAGTTCATGCTTGGCCATGCAGAGCAATTACATCTCTGATTTGGTGTCATAAGAAAGAAGATAAACTGAACTTTGTAATAATGATTTTTATATTTTATGAATGATTTTATTTTACTTGAGAAGAAACTGATTTTTCCAGTTTCCATTTTTTCTGGGACACACTGCGTATCGTTGTACTCCTGGCAGAAGGGCAAGAGCAGGGAATATTTGCCAAATTTTCTACATTTTGTTCATTTCACTTTCTGAGGTAGTTTTATTTCACAAAATATGATGTAATTTTATCCCCGAAATACGAGTATTTCGATATCATGGTTTCGCCCCACCCGCCGCCGCATCCGCAGATTTTAGCTGTTAACACGATAACACAAAATACTTCCAGTGGCTTCTCATTTTTTGCATATGGGTAGATATGGTAGAGAGGATGAAGTGAATAGATTTTGGGCGAGTATGCACTCCTAGGTTTGCCACCAGGTGGCGCTAGATATTGAATAAATCAGTTTTTTAACCATATTAAAAATTAAACCAATTACTTTTGCAGACCTGAAATTTGCCTCATAATATAGGTCTAGTAAAGGAGAATCTAATAAATTGGGCTTCGAGGATTGGGGAATTTCAGGGATATACCCCTTGCTGTTGGCCGCCGACAGCGTAAGCCTAGTTAAATTATGAGGTAATCTTCAGTTGCATCAGCACAAAGTACTCGCACTCCAATAGATGATATTCAAAACGCCGAGAAGCAGCTGCAAAATTTATTCGGACAAGAAAATTCATGTGCAGAGTGAAAAAAGTGAAACCGCAAACGTTTCGGTGCTCACACCATCCTCAGTGCAAATGACTAAGTGGCAGGACAAAACCATTTAAATAGACATCACATGACTGAAAAGGACAATTGATCCTAATCAATCTCACAGAATACAATTGACATGTCAATTATTCAATTACAGGGGAGTATCTTCAGAGATGACAATTGGTAGTAACAAAGAGGATTAAAAAAAAAAAAAAAAACCAATAAACAACTAAATGATAATGCAAAAGAATATCAAAATGAATTTAATTAATGAGAAAGACACGCTGGTGCGTGCTTAAAGAAAACAGGTTAAATCAAAAGAATCCTTTAAACCAGCTGGATGATGTGTGGATAAGTAATAGATCCAACATGCTTCACACTAAAGTAGTAATTTGTCTATGTACCTTAGTCTATGACTGGGAAAAACACGGTCAATAACAAGCCAGCTGAGATCAGATACACTATGATTAAATTCAACAAAATGACGTGCCGCCGGAGATTTCAAATCCTTTCTATTAATCGCGCTACGATGTTCATTGATACGTACTCTAAGTTGCCGCCGAGTCCGGCCAACATATTGTAGTCCACAGGAACAAAACAAAATGTATACACAGTTGTTGGAACTACAAGTAATGAATCTAGTAATGGTGTAACTCTTTTTAGTTACAAAACTAGTAAATGTATGAGTTTTCCTAACATCCCTGCATGATGTACAATTTCTGCAGGGATAAAAACCAGAGGCATTGTCCAACCTTTGTTTGGGAATTTTAGAAGGATCATAACAATCGGCGAGCACCAAGATGTCTTTCAAATTACGGGACCTAGAATAAATGAAAAGAGGGAGATCATGAAATAGATTAGCACAAACAGGGTCAGTATTAAGAACATGCCAATGACTCATGATGATGGTTTTAAGTTTATGACTCAACGACGTATAAGTGATACAACACGTGATAGAGGAATCAGATCAAGGGTGATAAACATAACCCTATCAAAAGCATCACTTAAACATTGGCTAGAATAACCTCGATCTAAGAAATTAGAGTACATTTTTTTGATTTCTATATTAAAGTCATCATCCTTCATACAAATGCGTCTAACACCCAAAAATTGACTATATGGGAGTCCCCTCTTAAGGGACTCTGGACGATAACTAGACGCATGTAGAAGACTGTTTTTATCAGTAAATTTTACATATAGAGAAGTATATAGTGATTCACCATTAAAGGTTACCACTGTAAAAAATTGATCTTCTGTGAATCATATTCCAATTTAAACGTAATCGATTCCACCCAGCTGTTAGCAAATTCTAAAAAAATTTAACAATTCTATTTCTGTACCTTTCCACACAAGGAATAAATCATCAATGTACCGTTTGTAAAATACTATGTTGTGAAAAAAGGGTTATTGGTATACAGGTGTTTATGTTCCAAATAACCCATGAACAAATTTGCATAATCAGGGGCAAAAGTATCTCCCATGGCAGTGCCCTGGATTTGCAAAGAGAAGTCATAACCAAATAAAAAATAATTTTTGGTAAGGTCAATTTTTGCCATATCAACCAAAAAATCAGAAGGTGGAAATGGAGTGATTCTAGATTCTACAAAGAAACAAAGTGCTTCCAGACCAATGTCATGGGGAATATTAGTATAGGCTGGTAAAATCCATGGTGACAAGTAAAATGTAATCAGATGAAAATGTTAATGTCGATATTTGGCTAATCAAATCACCCGTATCTTTAAGATAAGATGTAATTTTAACCACCAAAGGCCTAATATGGGAATCAATGAACTTGGAAAGCGGTTCTGTCAAAGAGTTAATACTGGCTACTATCGGACGTCCCGCAGGAAAAAAGTCAAATGCTTAATGAACTTTGGGTAAGGCGTAAATCACAGGAATTTTTGGATGCTTCGTAATAAGACAATTCCGTTAGGCGTAAAACTAACACAGCATTTCATAAAAAGAACATCATACCAAAAGTCAAACATGGTGGTGGTAGTGTGATGGTTTGGGGATGCTTTAATGCTTCAGGACCTGGATGACTTGTCTTAATTGATGGAACTATGAATTCTGCTCTCTACCGGAAAATACTGAAGGAGAATATCCAACCATCAGTTTGTGACCTCAAGCTCAAGCGCACTTGGGTTATCCAGCAGGACAATGATCCAAAACACACCAGTAAGTCCACCACTGAATGGCTTAATAAAAACAAAATGAAGATTTTACAGAGGCCTAGTCAAAGTCTGGACTAAAATCTGCTTGAAATGCCGTGGCATGACCTTAAACAGGCCATTCATGCTCAAAAACCCTCCAATGTGGTAGAATTAAAACAATTCTGCAAAGATGAGTGGGCTAAAATTCTTCTACGGCAATGTGAAAGACTCATTGCTAATTATCGCAAACCTTTGATTGCAGTTCTTGTCGCCGAGAGTTTCACAACCTGTTATTGATTGTAGAGGTCAATTACTATTTCACATAGGGCCAGGTAGGTTTGGATTGCTTTTTTCCCTTAATAAATGAAATCATCATTAAAAAACTGCATTTTGTATTTACTCGGGTTGTCTGTCTAATATTAAAATTTGTTTGATGATCTGAAACATATAAGTCCAACAAATATACAAAAAATTAGTTTCTAAAAACTATCATTTCATAACAGTGTGTGTGTGGGGGCGCCCCGGTGGCACATCGGCCTAAACGAGCGCACCATAAGGACTGTGTCCTTCTCGCGGCGACCTGGGTTCGATTCTGGCTCGGGTCATTTGCCGTATGTCATCCCCATTCTTCTCCCCAACTTTCCTGTCTCACTCTGCACTCTAACTGTCAAACAAAGGTGAAACCCCCCCAAAAAAAAGTGTATGTATGGGTGAGTGTCTGGCTGGGAGTGTGTGCATGCGTGCGTGAACATAAATTTGAAAATGCTTGTTTGTCAACGCATTCAGTTCTTCTAATTTCTAGTTTTAGCTTTGGTTTTGTCAAAAAATGCAGTGTAAAAAGGACTGATACATAATGTCAGTTGTGTGCCTGCTCCTAAATGAGCTAAAAGAGACACAGACACCATGCAAATCATAAGCAGTTAACTCCACCAAGTTGTGTCTGTCCCCAATCCACAAATTTTGGACAAAATGGCCGCCAGCAGCCACATTGGAGGTCTGAAATAGCCAAAAATCGGTCTTGAGCATTGTCAAGTAAATATCTTCACCTGTGTAAAATTTGAAAAAAATTCTTTAATAATTGTGGCTTCCAGAGCCTAGAACAAAAAATCCCTGCAGTTGCAGCGGTGGCGGCGGTGGCCCCAGAACTAAACCATAGTATCTACTGACTACCCAGATAGCAAGCTCCTCCGCTCCGGATCTGTCCTGGACCAGCTGGAGCCGGGGCAGATCCGGACCGGAGGAGCTTGCTATCTTGGTATCGTTGTATCTTATCGGGAGATACAATAAGGATCTTTCAATATTTTAAGAATGTTAATGTTCGGGAAAACCTGGCGCACACACGTATTCACGACCCCAATTCTAAAAAAGTTGGGATGCTGTGTAAAATGTAAAGAAAAACAGAATGCAATGATTTGTAAATCTTATAAACCCGCATTTTATTCACAATAGAACATGGACAACAAATTAGATGTTGTGAGAGATTTTACCATTTCATGATAAATGATAGTACATTATGAATTTGATGGCAGCAACACATCTAAAAATAGTTGGGAGAGGGGCAACAAAAGGGTGGAAAAGTAAATGGTGCAAATAAAAACCAGCTGGAGGAGCAGTGTTCAACTAATTAGGCTAATTGACAACAGTTCAGTAACATGACTGGGTATAAAGAGAGCATTTTAGAGAGTCCATCAGAAGTAAAAATGGGCAAGAGTTCACCAATTAGCGAAAAACTACACAAAAAAGTGTTCCTCAATGTAAAATTGCAAAGACTTTGAATATTTTACCATCTACAGTAAATAATATCATTGCTAGATTCAGAGAATCTGGAGAAATCTCTATGCACAAGGGACAAGACCAAAGGTGAAGATTGTATTCTCGTTGTCATAGACCAGCACCCAGTACTGGGCTATTAGGTTATGGGATAATTGTGGACAGGCCTTATGTGACGAACCTCACGAGAGAGAAAAGGGGGAAGTGCGTAGGTGCAGGAAAAAAAAAAAATTTTGTTTCTGAGACGTCGGTCCACATGGTGCGATTCTTCCCACTATAACTTGTTTTTTCCACTTTTTTTTAGGTAAGAATTTGCCATGGAAGACGCCAAATGTGAGAAGGAAAGTAACAAAAAATATCCATTCATCCATCCATCCATCTTCTTCTGCTTATCAGGGGCCGGGTCGCGGGGACAGCAGTCGAAGCAAGGATGCCCAGACTTCCCTCTCCCGAACACTTCCTCCAGTTCTTCCGAAGGTACCCTGAGGCGTTCCCAGGCCAGCCGAGTGACATAGTCCCTCCAGCGTGTCCTGGGTCTTCCCCGCAACACCTTCCAAGGGAGACGTCCAGGGGGTCAATCGATACAGATGCCCGAGCCACCTCAGCTGAGTCCTCTCGACGTGGAGGAGCAGCGGCTCTACTCTGAGCTCCTCCTGGGTGACAGAGCTCCTCACCCTATCTCTAAGGGAGCGCCCTGCCACCCTGCGGAGGAAACCCATTTCAGCCACTTGTATCCGAGATTTCATTCTTTCGGTCATGACCTAAAGTTCATGACCATAGGTGAGGGTAGGAATGTAGATTGACTGATGAAATGAGAGCTTCGCCTTTCGGCTCAGCTCCTTCTTCGCCACAACAGATCGGTACAATGACCACATTATTCCTGCCGCTGCACCGATCCATTTGTCAATCTCACGCTCCATCCTTCCTTTACTTGTGAACAAGATACTTACACTCCTCCATTTGAGGCAGGCGCTCTCCTCCAACCCTGAGGGGTCTAGCCACTTTTTTCCTGTTGAGAACCATGGCCTTGGACTTGGAGGTGTTGATTCTCATCACAGCAGCTTAGCACTCAGCTGCAAACCGCCCCAGTATGTGCTGAAGGTCCTGGTTCGAAGGAGCCAACAGGACAACATCATCCACAAAAAGCAGATGAGATCCTGTGGTCCCCAAACAGGACTCCCTCCAGCCCCTGGCTGCGCCTAGAAATTCTGCCCATAAAAATTATGAACAGAACCAGTGACAGAGGGCAGCCCTGCCAGAGTCCAACATGCACTGGGAACAGGTCAGGCTTACTGCCAGCAATGCAAACCAAGCTCTTGCTCCAGTCATACAGACACTGCACGGCCCTTAGTAGAGGACCTGGACTCCATACTCCCGAAGCACCTCCCACAGAATGCCACGAGGGACACGGTTGCATACCTTCTCCCAGTCCACAAAACACATATGAAGTGGTTGGGCAAACTCCCATGAACCCTCAAGCATCCTGCAGAGGGTATAGAGCTGGTCTGGTGTTCCCCAACCAAGAAGAAGTCCCTATTGTTCCTCCTGAATCCGAGGTTCAACTATCGGCCGAATTCTCTTCTCCAGCACCTTGGAATAGACTTTACTTAGGAGGCTGAGGAGTGTGATCCCCCTGTAGTTGGAGCACACCCTCTGGTCCCCTCTCTTAAATCGAGGGACCACCACCCTGGTCTGCCAGTCCAGAGGCACTGTCCCAAACTGCCATGCGATGTGGCAGAGGCGTGTCAACTAACAAAGCCCTACAACATCCAGGGACTTCAGGTACTCAGGGTGGATCTCATCCACCCCGGTCCCTTCACTGAGGAGCTTCCGAACTACCTCAGTGACTTGAGCCCGTGTGATGGAAAAATCTGCCTCCGGGTCCCCAGCCACTGCTTCCTCTACAAAAGGCGTGTTAGTGGAGAGGAGATCCTCGAAGTATTCCTTCCACTGGCCGGCAATATCCCCAGTCAAAGCTAACTGCTCCCCACTTCCACTGTAAACAGTGTTGGCAGGGCACTGCTTCCCCCTTCTGAGGTACTGGATGGTTTGCCAGAATCTCTTTGGGGCTAACTGATAATCCTCCTCCATGACCTCCTCGAACTTTTCCCATACCCAAGTTTTTGCTTCCGCCACCGCCCAGGCCGCAGCACGCTTAGCCTGCTGGTACCTGTCGGCTGCCTCAGGAGTCCCATGAGCTAACCAAGCTTGATAGGAGTCCTTCTTCAGCTTGACGGCATCCCTTACTTCCAATGTCCACCACCGGGTTCGGGGATTGCCACCACGACAGTAGCCAGAAACCTTCAAGCCACAGCTCCAAACGACCACGTCAACAATGGAGGTGGAGAGCATGGTCCATTCAGACTCAATCTCTCCAGCCTCCCTTGGGATCTGTTCAAAGCTCTCCCGGAGGTGAGAGTTGAAAACCCCTTAGACAGAGGGTTCTGCCAGACGCTCCCAAGAGACCCTCACAATACGTTTGAGCCTGCCAAGTCTGTCTTGCTTACTCCTCGGCCAGCGGATCCAAATCACCACCAGGTGGTGATCGGTGGACTGCTCAGCACCTCTCTTCACCCGAGTTTCCAAGACATATGGCCTAAGGTCAGATGACATGAACACAAAGTCAATCATTGACCTCTGACCTTGGGTGTCCTCGTGCCATGTGCAGTGATGGACGCCCTTATGTTTGAACATGGTGTTTGTAATGGACAAACTGTGGCTAGCACAGAAGTCCAATAACAGAACACCACTTGGGTTCAAATCGGGGAGGCCGTTCCTCCCAATCACACCCCTCTAGCTACCACTGTCACTGCCCTCGTGGGCATTGAAGTCCCCCAGCAGCACGATGGAGTCCTCAGTCGGCGTACTTTCCAGTACCCCTCCCATGGACTCCAGGAAGGCCGAGTACTCTAAACTGCCATTCGGCCCATAAGCCAAAACTACTTTGAGGCACCTGTCCCTGACCCGAAGGCGCAGGGCAGCGACCCTCTCGTTCACCGGGGATAACTCCAACACATGGCGGCTAAGCTGGGGGGCTATAAACAAACCCACAACATCCTACCGCCTCCGCAGGCAATTCCAGAATAGAAGAGAGTTGGGTTCCATAGCCTAGACTGTGCCTGCAGGTGAGCCCGACTATCTCTAGCCGGTAACGCTCGACCTCCTGCATAAGCTCAGGCTCCTTCCCCCTACACGTCACTAGTTCGGGCTGTGCCCGGCAGGGTCCTGTGGGTGGAGACACGACCACCAGGTGCTCACCTGCCAGCCCCAACCCCGGGCCTGGCTCCAGGGTGGGGTCCCAGTCATCCAGGCAACTTGATGTAGCTTTATTAATAGGGGTTATTTTAGTCTGACCTGTCACCTAGGACCTGTTTGCGCCGGGAGACCCAACCAGGGGCAATAAGCCCCAGACAACATAGCTCCTAGGATCATCCAGGTACTCAAACCTCTCCAGCACGATGAGGTGGCTATTCAAGGAGGGGGTAACAATAAATATTAACAAATATTCACAAATAAAGGGAAAACAAAAATGCATGAGGGGCAACAAAAAACTACACCAAAAGGGCTGAAAAGGAACAAAGGTACGCTTCACATATCTGATAAACCAAGAAACAAAAACTTCCAGAAACTAAGGATAACACAAAACTAGCCAAGCAAGACTAGGCAAAACTCGAACAATACCATGACACTAGAATACAGGTAAGTAAACCCTCATAAAAACACAGAGGAAGACAAGGCACATGGGAGACAAAGCTACAAAACTCATGGAACAAGAAGTTCTGTCTGCAGCCTTCCTCCAGCCTCTTCCAGATATGGGCAAGGGCAATGGCACCGCCAGCCGGAATCCTGTACTCACTGTGCGTTCAATTTTTTTTGAAAGTGTGAAAAAAAGAAATATTTTTAATGGTTTTTTTTATTGTTTTTGGGGAGGGGAGACAAACGATACTGGTTTGTAATAGGCTAAACATGCTGAGTCCGCTTATTTTTTAAGCCAATTAAGCCTAGCATAAAGACCAATCATTGTCATTTACGTAATCTGTCACTAAGTGATGAATTCTGGCGCTATATTCTTCTTCTACACTACGTAGCCCACCGCTTATATGGTGATTACAGTTTAGACCAGAAATGTTATAGAAATGTCAAAAAGATAGTTTCCAGGAATTTGAAAGAAAAAGAACTAAGCCTGCTACTATTACAAACACACAGAGGAGCGAGAATGAAGGCGCTAGCAGCAGTCAGGCAGAACGGGTTTTTATGTGTCTCTGCCTGGTGCTCCGTCACCATAACGTTTTGCTGGGCTGTGTTTATGTGTCTCTGCCTGGTGCGCCGTCACCTTAACGTTTTGCTGGGCTGTGTTTATGTGTCTCTGCCTGGTGCGTCGTCACCATAACGTTTTTCTGGGCTGTGTTTATGTGTCTCTGGTGCGCCGTCACCATAACATTTTGCTGGGCAGTTTTTATGTGTCTCTGGCGGGCCATCACCAGAACATTTTGCTGGGCTGTTTTTATGTGTCTCTGCCTGGTGCGCCATCACCATAACGTTTTGCTGGGTTGTTTTTATGTGGTTCTGCCTGGTGTGCCATTACCATAATGTTTTGCTGGGCTGTTTTCATCTGTGTTTCTGTACGCTATCACTATATTCTGCTGTAAAGCCTAACTGATCTTCATTTTTTCAGTGAGTAAAAATCTACTTTGAATTATGGAATTCAAAGGCTGTGTGATTTCTCTCTCCCTCTGCTTAGCGTAGGGGAGAGCGTGGACTTACGGATCACTTTATCATATTTTTCTCTCTGCACAGAGATGCGTTTATTTATAGTAACAGCATACGTATGTCTTCTACAAATCCCGACCACGTTTGCAAAGTTCAGCTGGAACAAATCAAATGATCAAGAATGGGGTTTCGGGACAATGTCGCTTTGGATCAAGAGTGACATTAGAATCTAAGTTATATGATCACTCACTTAATTTGCAATTATAATTCTTATGATATTCATAAACTTCATGATCTTATTTTCTGAAGTTAAAACGTAGCGTACATGGACATTAACTCTGCTGTGATTTATAATCCTTATGATATTTTAATCATAACCAAAATGTTTTTTCTGGAAGCCGGGGGCAGGACTCTAATAAGCGATTTCACTTCCCCCCTGACCCTTTCGGTCATGATACATGCTGTGTGTTGAAATTGTCATGAAATGATTTTCAATCATGCCGAAATAAAAGAAAAGAAAAAAAAAAAGTTTGGATGAACACAAACACTGGTCAACAGTGCGCAGTGCCGCTATGTGTTTAATTTTAATTTTAAATTTAAGTTAACAGGTAGGCTAATCAAAAACATAATTTTCTGACCTACATGTCGCGGGTTCAAATGCATCAAATTCCCACATCCAGTTCATGGTCTGGCAGCTGTCCAGGGTGCTGAACCGGGTGACAGTTAAAGTACTCGGTGTGGAGCAGCGGCCTCTGCGTTCTTGGGGTTTGTTTGCGAATTGCTTAAGCAGCTGCTCAGGGACTGGCGGGCCACACATCTGATGGTGGTGGTGGTGGTGGTGGTGATGGTGGTGGGGGGGTCTGTGCATACTATGAAATTGATTCCTGGCGGCGCCACTGGGCAAGGGAGTGGGATAACAGGAACGAGGAACACCTGGGTTGCACATGAGGAGAAAAGCGCATGATAAGACATGGGGAAGCACAATGGAATCATGGACTCAGACAAAGACTAATTAATTAAGCAATGACAAGCTCATGGGAGTGTAATCGGCGTGTTCAGCTTTGCACCAAAACAAGATTAAGGGAAAGTGGAGAAGTGAAACTTTGAACAGAATAGCAGAGATCTGGAAATAGCGAATGTGAGCACTCAAAACCAGTCAATGCCCTTACTAATTTAGAAGTGATTAGTAAATGCCCAGCCAATCTAATAAAACACTTTACCGTGCATTGTTAGTAATGGGGTTGGTAATTAGTATGACTTACGTTGTGAAGGAAGTGAGGAAAATACCAAATGCCACTCCAGAATGCGGTGATGAAGCAAGAGACCAGATGACAAAAAATGAAATGGAAAGTGGACTTGGAGAGGTGGGGTCAGGCTGGCAGACCAGGCTGGGAACATTGGAAATAAATAAACACACATTACTAGGGCAAGGCAAAACATGAACAAGACATGGGCAGAACACCACAGTTTAACGACTACATGTCTATTTTTTTAACTAATACCTGAATTCTGATAAGGAATACTACCGCAGCGGGAGCGGAATGGCACCGGAGCCAACGATTGGGCTGGTCAAGAGGATCACCTGTAGGCTGGCCCATTTATATACATATACATACAAATATACTTATATATAAAACTGCATTTTGTATTTACTTGGGTTGTCTTTATCTAATATAAAAAAATTGTTTGATGATCTGAAGCGTGAGAAATATGCAAAAAATAAGCAATCAGGAAGGGAGCAAATACTTTTTATTTACAGAAAATTTACAAACTACACACATACACACACATCTGGCAATAACTTATCGTACAATGAGTTTTTACATTTGCGGTTTACATGTTTTGACATTTGAGATAAAAATGGAAATTTTTTCATTTGTAGACACGTTTTTACATTACTGGCGAGCCTAGTTAGGCTGAACGGCCTGTTCTCGCTATTCATGTTATGTTATTTTGGTTATGCCCTGGTGTCCATTAAAGCCCTGGTTAACTAATTGCCACAGTCAGCACGCTTGTGGGGGGATTCCTTAGAACTGCGCTGTAAACCTAATCCAAGTGTGCTGTCCTGTGACATCGTGAATTTAAGGCTCGCAGGCAGCACTGCATTAAAAACAGGCATGATTCTGCACTGCAATTCACTGCATAGGCTCAGACACACATCCAGAAATCACTGTCAGAGAGCAGTTTGCCATGTAATCCTCAAATGCAAGTTAAAGCTGTTTCAGTCGAAGAAGATGCTATATGTTAACACCATCCAGACATGCCACTGTCTTCTCTGAGCGAAAGCTCATTTATAATGGACTGAGGCAAAATGGAAAAATTTTCTGTGGTTAGATGAATCAAATTTGAAATTCTCCTAGGAAACCATGGACGCCTTGTCCATTGGAGTAAAAAGGAGATAGACCATCCAGCTTGTTACCAGCGCACAGTTCAAAAGCCTGCATCTCTGATGGTATGGAGTTGCATTAGTGCCAATGGTGTGGGCAGCTTACACATCTGGAAGGTTTTTCAACATATGCTCCCATCCAGATGTCTCTTTGTGAAGGCATTGCATATTTCAGCAAGACAATGAAAAACCACATACTGCATCCATCACAGCAGCATGGCTTTGCAGTAGAAGAGTCTGAGTGCTGATTTGGCCAGCCTGCAGGCCAGACCTTTCAATGAGTGAAAACATTTGTTGCATCGTAAAATGAAAAATCTGGCAAAGAAGACCCAGGACTGTTGAGCTGCTAGAATCCTACATCAGTGGGACAACATCCATCTCCCAAAACATCAGCAATTTGTCTCCTCACTTCTCAGATGTTTACTAACTGTAGCTAAAAGAGGAGGAGATGGTACACAATGGTAAAAATGGCCCTGTTCCAACTTTTTTTAGATGTGTTACTGCCATTAAATTCAAAATGAGCAAATATTTTTACTGAAATGGTAAAATGTCTCACTTTCAACATCTGATATGTTGCCTGTTCTATTGCAAATAAAATGTGGCTTTATGAGATTTGCAAATCTTTGCATTCTGTTTTTATTCACACTTTACACAGCATCCCAAATTTTTGGAAAATATAGGTATATATAAAACTGAATTTTGTATTTACTTGGGTTATCTTTGTCTAATATTAAAAGTTGTTTGATGATTTGAAGCATTTTAGGTTGAGAAATACGCAAAAAAAAAGCAATCAGGAAGGTGGCAAATACTTATTTATATAAAATATACAAACTACGCACATACACACACACACACACACACAAATACACACATCCGGCAATAACTTATTGTACAATGAGTTTTTACATTTGCGGTTTACATGTTTTGACATTTAAGGTAAAACAGATTTTTGCACTTGAGGGAAGAATGTTTTACATTTGTGGTTGACATATTATGACATGTGTGGTGACATATTATTGGCATATGTAGGTGCAATGTTTTGACATTTTTGGTGGATTTTTACATTTGTGGGCCGTCCAAGGGGACCTGGACAGCATTTTTAGTTGTTAAGACCAACTGTCATCTGCTGTCAGTGCCTGCCATCTATAGGCTGCTTGGTGTAATATTGGCAGTATCTCATGAATTCACCAGCAACAGTGACTCTGTTTATTTAAATGCACAAATGAGAGGTGAGGATGTCACCTTGAGTTACACAAAAAATTACAAGCTATGCTGCCACAAGAATTGGGGTCCACTGTTAGATGCAAAGATGGTCTTGTTGTTGACCGAAAAATAGCTGAGCGATGAGTGATCTAAAAGATAGTAGTATATCCAGTTGACCCCCCTCTCAAATGCTGACAAAAAAATAACAAAATTGTGATTAAAAAAGCTCTGAATATCAGTGCATTTATAATGCCAGTATTTACTGTCATTTGCAATTGAGAAGCCAGGGAGCCCACACAAATATTAATTCAATTACATTCAAATTTTCGTTTGCAAATTCAACATGTAACATGGTGAAATTTTCACTCCCTTTAAATGATAATTTTTCTCAACATTTTAAAAATATTTTATTCTGCTTCTTTTTTCAACTTGATTCTGCACTGAAGTGCTTACAAACTATGGTGGTACTACTGTGAGCACTAGAAATTTAAATTAGCTCTAAATTAACATTTTATCCATGCTTCCAATTCAGCATACAAGTGCTGCCCGGCCGTATTTTTCAGAAAGTGTTAAGGACAGGCACAATGCAAATGGAGATATTCGTCTCTAGAGGGCCCAGGGATGTGCACTTTATAAAAGCATGTGACCTGGATGTCATGCAGTGAATCGGAGGGTATTTGTGTCAGGAATGAGGCCTGTGTTACTGTTGTGTCTGAACCTGGCCCTGGTATTGGCCTCTGCTGCTGCTTCCCAGACAGCTTGCCGACTTCGGGAGAGCTTCCGCCTGAACGGGATGTACCGGAAGGGGGACGTGGTTTTTGGAGGGCTGTTTGAGGTGCACATCCTGACAGTGTTCCCTGAGCTGTCTTTCAGGTCCAAGCCAGACCAGCTAAAGTGTAAGAGGTGAGTTACTCATAGAACAACTGCACTTATATGGGTTCATACAAACATATAGGCATTCACATGCACACCCAAGTACACAGCCAAACAAATATAGGAGAACAGTTAATCAGAGAGATGTGATCAATTACAGTGAGTCAAATACGACTCAAATGTTTTTGATCATGCACGCATTACAAGCAGTTAGAGATTAAAAGCAAGTTAAATACTATATAGATATCATTTGTTCAAAAGAAAATTTCAAAATTGTAGTTACATAGCCAAGATTGCTGAGCATATTCATGATTTTTCTGCAAAGTCAGTCAAATGGGCAATTCCAGCATTACTCACATAACATTTAAAGTGCATGACTCTTCAATAAAGGTGTCCTACTATTTTGTGAATAGACTACCCAATCTTATTTTTTCACCACAATAACCACAGGCCACTCTCAATGTCCACATATGACAACATTAGAAAAATCCCGCTTAACGGTTCTTCCAGGCTGACTTTTGTCAGCATTACTCACATAAGGAAAAAAATCTTTTGGTGTTACATGAGTAATGCTGACAGAAGTCAGCCTGGAAGAACCATTAAGCAGAATTTTTTGTCATATGCGGACCATGAGAGTATGGTTATCGTGGAGAAAAAATAAGAATGTCTAGTCAATTCACAAAATAGGGAGGCACCTTTATTCAAGAGCCCTGTGCTTTAAATTTAACGTGAGTAATGCTGGAATTCCCCATGTGGTTCTTAAAAGTGACACCATGATTGTGGAAGGTCCCAAAGATAAGATTCACTTGCGGGTAGCTTCTTCTTGATTACTGTATCCAATATATTGCAAATTAGTTGATTTTACTGACCGTACTGGAAAATGGGAATAATTATACAACTATTTTATTATTATTTATGGCTCCTGTATTTGCTCAAAAATTTTGGAAACAATCTTGCAAAATTAAAAATCCCTCTGGTGATCTTACTATTCACTTCTTATATTGTACCATTAAAAGTAATTAATATTAATTAACATGTGGGAGCGCAGTGGCTAAAAACCCTTGACACAGGACTGCAAGGTCTGGAATTCAATTCCCTCCCACGGCCTTCATTGCGTGTTCTTGGGCAAAACACTTCACTCCACCAGTGTGTATAATTGGGTACTGGCAAATTGTCTGGGAAACCTGACTAAGAGCTGGGAGAGTAACCTGCGACAGACTGGCCAGGGGGAGTAGCAGTACTCTTTGTCGATTGATGCCATGGAAACTTGGATTTAGCACCAGCCTGATGGGCCACAAGGCTCGCTCTCTCTCCAAATTAAATAAATAAGCTTATAAAAACATAAACAAAAATATGACTGAATGCTCCCCAAATTCATTTAATTACATTAAAAAAAGAATAATTATTTGAATGATTCAAAATATGTAAACTCAAATTCAAATATGTAAAGTCAAATTGCTGTATATGATGAAAATGAGCTATTATATTCTATAAGGTGCTGGTAACCTTACATGAAGGCTGCCATGTTTAAACAACTAAACTGCCATGTTAAAATTTGCAGAAGACAAGTTGCGCTATCCAGCAAGATCATCTATCAGCTGCGCCTGTGCAATCATTGCTTGGAGCTAATGCCAAGTATCTTGGGCGCAATTATCATTGTTTGCACATTTGATGCGACAAATTTCTATTTGAATCAACAAAATAAATGAAAGACAGTCACTTTGTAGAGGGGTCTGAAGCCGTCAGGCCTCAAAAAGCACAAGCAGTCTTCAAAGTCACTTGTTTTCTGCTGGATATGAAAGTAACATATTTCATATTATTTAAAATCTCTGCCCAATTCAGAAGAGAGAACTTTTACTGGGAAGTAAGATAATATTTACCAGATCATCTCTCCTATTTTTATCCTTTCCGAATTCGCCATCTAGGTCACTTTCTCTCCTGTTTTTCACCTGTTTTGAAATGCGGTCTGAATAATAACCCCAGTTAATACTCGAGCTGTGCAATTTAAATCCTTGCAAATATTGTGTCACTTGGCTTGCAAAGCATTGACTGAGATCCTGCAATTGTCATAAAAACTTATTTTTGTCTGAATCGGGCTTTAGGCGTGACTGTTTCTGTTATGCTAAATTCTTTTGCAACATTTCCTTCTGATGGTATGCTTGTCTCAACTTTATTGCTCAGTATTACAGTCATTTCTTTTCATTGTCAGAGAAATTATGATTAAGAAATGACAACGCTTTGAGAAAAAAACTTTGACATGGATCTGTTGTGAATAATACCATTAGATAATAAATGCTCACCAATGGCAAAACAAAAATGATGGCAGCATCCACGAAGGTTGTCTTAAAAATATGCGCTGCGCAAATTAAGATACTTTGGCAACATAAAACGTAAATCTGAATCTGACATCACTTTCATGAGATAAAAACAGTGATTAAATCTTTTTGACTTTTTACCTTTAAATAAGAGCAATATGCCCTCCAAGACTTATTGGTTGGATCGTGAGGTGCAATCTGGCTGTTTTTCCATCTGTGTTAGCCAGTGTTGGTAAAGAGATCAAGAGCAGGGTGTCTCCTAACTCTGAGGAGATTTGTGGAAAAAGACTTTTTGGATATTTAAAATTGAAAAACCCTTTAACCTGTCATATACATTAATTTTCATATATTGATGAGCCAAAACATTATATCCATCTGCCCAGCATGCTGTTGGTGCTCCACATGCAACCAAAACATCCGTGTTACATTGACATGCACATGAATTCCCAGACTCACTATGCCACTAAATATGCCTCTAAAATTCACGCTGAACACTTAAGAGTTGACAGGTATGTGTTATTAATGAAATCTGGCTACATCTGATAATGTTGAGAGTTATCAGAGTTTCTGTCATAGTCATTTAAATGAATGATGTAAACAAGTTATAACCAATCATTAGTTTTGAGGGATGGGTTTGAGCTTCCCCTATCGCCAGGTCACCAGCCGCCACTGCTTGACACGCCCGGTGGCATGCGATAATCAAAGTTATTGGCTTCATTTGTGAGCAGTTCATTGTTTTGTCTCATCAGTGTGTGGCTTTCTGCTTGTTTTTAACTCATATGTGTGCCCATTACATTTGTAATTCCACAATTTCAACAATGAATAAACTAATAAGGATTCATTTGATTTAGTTTGAAGTTAGGCATAAAATTAAAGGACATTAAGGACACAAACCTGACAGTAAATGTTTTCATCTCTCCTCTGTCAGGCTTGACTTTCGAGGGTTCCAGCCAGCACGGACAATGGCCTTTGCAATTGAAGAAATCAACAAAAATCCGAACTTGTTGCCTAACATCACCCTGGGATATCGTCTTTATGACAACTGTGTGAAAATCGATTCTGCATTCCGTGCAGCCACTGCACTGATAAGCGGGACAGAAGAGTCCTTCTCTGATTTGGGATGTACAGGTTCACCACCAGTTCTGGGCATCGTGGGGGATCCAGGTTCCACACCCTCCATTGCCATATCCAGTGTGCTGAGCCGGTTTCTTGTTCCCATGGTACAGTATAATAGAGCGCCAATTCAGGTCCACCGCCCAGCTGTGCTTTTTGATTCTCAGCAGAACTGACCATTTATGCCATGATAGCTGTATTTTTTAATAATATGCAAAAACAAAAAAAAACTGGTATATGGAACTGTTATATCTGCATTAAAGTAGAATAAAATTTACAAACACAGCCTCATGGAAAAAAAAATAGGATTCTTTTAAAGAAAAATATAATTATTCCTCAATGAATTCAAAATCAACTGAC
The DNA here is from genome assembly GCA_029721435.1 of Gymnothorax reevesii. Lineage (NCBI taxonomy): Eukaryota > Metazoa > Chordata > Actinopteri > Anguilliformes > Muraenidae > Gymnothorax > Gymnothorax reevesii. The sequence continues at coordinate 143,039,625 of CM056574.1, forward strand.
AGACCTTTCGAACTTACTTTATTTTTATGCCATCTTGGGGTAAATTACTTCACTTTTTGTTCCTTTGTGGCATTATTTTGACTTCCTGTTTAACACCTTGCATACCACACCAATGCCAGTGCTTTGATACAGTTTTGCTTCAGCAACACAGCCACCATAATGCTGCATGGGACTCAAGAATGTGAGTGTTCTCAAATTTTTATGTTTTAGTCTTAATTTGCAACCATGATATTCAATCATATCAATAAATATTTGAACATTAACAGACAAAGTTATTACCTGAGAACCTAAGCATTTTGGAGCGGCAAACAAATTATGAATATCAGCACAAATTGCACTTTAAATTGTGGGAATTACATTCAAATTTGGTGAACAGAGTTTGAATAAAGCCCCCAATTTTAAAAAAGCCCCCCCATTTTACGGGACATAAAGTAAGTGAAGGGGTTATTTCAATAAGTGCTCAAGTCCATATTCATTAAAAATCAGATAACACTATGAATCCATTTTTTTCATTGATGAGGAATATGCCACATAAGCTAATTTTGCCTGAGAAGCACTCAAGTACAATAGAAAATGAGTAGCGAATTAGAAATTCCCCGAGAAGCTACTTCAAGAGGAGACCAAGTCCAGTCTAAAACTTTCACAAGTACACAAGTCCAGTCAACCAATCAAAGCATCGCTTAGAAAATTGGTAGATTTGTAGATTTCTTACCGTATCGAAATGGCTGACTCTACAGGCCAGTATGTGTATTTGTGGACTCAAGCCAACAAAGCTAATAAAAAGACCCAGGCAGCCAGAAACATGGGCTAAAAACAAACAAAGAAGAAGTCTCGCAAAAGGTTACTTTTTTAGCTGCTTATTCTTTGGCTGAATTTCCTCATTACCAGGCCACATCCCTATCAAGGACTAATGAAATCTTGGAACCTGTTTGGATGGTGGTACTGCCCATTCATAATTTATGTAGATTGGTTTTTATTGTGATCTTTGTTCAGCAGCATTTATCTTCCATTTCACTGTATATAACTTCCATTCATTTTATTCAAGAGGCTTTTTGACATCCATGACCATTGAGTAAGAGTATTACTACTAGCACCTAAGAACTGTGAGAGTGCACCTTTCCGAATTTCCGAGAAATTCCTCCAAAAAGTTAGAATACGCCGAGGTTTACGCTGAGGCAAACTCAGTTACAGGGTAAAATTTCTTCAACGTTATCTCGAAAATTTTTCAGATGTATGAAATATGAATATTCGCCTAATTTTTTGGGAACTTTGGAATGGTCAGTACTATAATTGAGCCTGCTGTGTCTGTGCTGTATGCAGGAACTGGCAAAGGGCAGACCACCACCATTATAAGAACAACAAAAACATGTTCAGTATTCAGCATATATTCAATCTGCAAAAGCACCAATTTACAAACAAATTAGATACACAATGTAATTTTTAAAAGAGGGCACCTTGAAAGAAATTGAACATCAAAGTGTTGCCCAAACTCAAGTAAACCGGATAGACTTTGGGATACCTTGGTAAAATTTGGCCTCAAATCTTCAGTTAACCTCGGAGTATTATACGTTTTTATAGGAATTTATTGGGAAAAGGTGCACTTTCTTGGTTTTTAGGTACTAGCTGTTGTGGGGAATCAAGAAGACATACTGCAAAAAAATGTGGTGGAAACAAAATTAGACTTGATTTATTCCTCTCAGGTTTCACAAATACTCTGGTGAGCGAAAGGGGCAGGGGCCAAAAACCAACAAAAATAGCACAATCCGTCCCCACTAGTCGCAGGTCTTGAGGGCTTCCAATTCTCTGTGGTTAGGGTTACTCTGCCGCCTACCAGTCTTCACACAGTGCTGGGGAGACAGACATTGGTGAAAAAAGCCACCCCACACTGCCAGCTTAGCCTTTTTGAAGACCTAGTCCTCATTAAATCAATGGTGCCCAGGTTTGCCCCCTTAACAACCAATTAGCCAATTAGCCAACATGTCTGCATGAAAATACTGATTGTCAATTACATAGCCCTGTGGTTTCTTCCTGCTATGTGCTCTTGAGTGCCAGGTTGAATTAGTGGGACACCGAGAAGCACTCGGGGTGCCACACTGTGTATGACCATGTTTGCCTTTCATTTTTATTAGAAAGTGGTGTGTTTTGTTTTAAAAAAGATGCGCTTTTTTAGGACTCTGAAAGAATGAAATTTACTGCTGTTAATTTTGTAGATCGAGTTCAATTTTCGTTATTTTGACGCGTTTCTGTTTAAAAGTACTCAAGTCTGCAGATTAGCGTTTGAAATATCTGGGCCAAGAATCGAGATAAAGGCAAGAAGGTCTCCTGTTTTAAGACATCTTTAATGATATTTCATTATGTTTACATCAGCTTAGCACATGTAACATGATCCTCACAAGTTGTCAAATTCTTAAAATCTTGTTTCTCTAAAAAGACAAAACAGACGTGTACTTCTGGAAATCAACCCTTCAACTGGCTGCACAGCCATGTTAAAGCAGATAAAAAGTCTGCAGTTGATTACAAGTATGGCAATGTATTCTGCACCTGCTGCTGTTAAGTCCAAAGTCCTGTCACTTCCAGTGAATCAAGCCCTCATTTGGCTGAAAAATTCAAACATCATTATATGGGGGAAACCTGAGAATTTGCAAAATCTCTGCATATAGCTGCAAGCAATGGTGAGAGGGCAAATATTGGAGAAAATTTGTAGTCTGAGAGCAATTTTTAAGCCTTTCAATTGAAAGTCATGTGGTAGCCATATCACTTACGTTGACATGACAATGTGCAGTGTCTTGGCCTTAGGACCTCCCATAGTATTAGCAGACACAACATTAATTTTTCTTTTTAAATACAATATGGCAGAAAATCAAATATGGCTGAACTTAGCATCAGAGGGTGTGTGAACTTCTTTGTATCCAAAGAATCTCATATTAGCTCATTTTAGGAAAGAAGATGGAGGCACGAATCTTTATAAAAAGAATTGAGGGAATGTCTGGAATCAGAGCGCCAAATTTAAAAAAAGTGAGCCATACAGATCTAGGGGCTGCCATGGCACCCTAGTCAGAAAAGCTAGAAACACAACAGAGCACCTAAGCAGCTTTGTTGCTTGGCCCCCAAAAAGAAATAATGCACCAAAGCACTTGAGAAAGTCCCAGAGGACTGTACTGATCAATTTTTGTGGATGAGGGAATATTTATTTTCCAGGTGAAGAAACCCTTTCAGAAAAATGGACCAAATCAAGAATGTCCTCCAGGAGTAAGGTGTATCAGCAAGAAAACCAACTATCAATAAAAGAGCAAATGCAGAAACTTTAGCAGAAAAAGGGGGAGAAAGGCTGTACAGTTTTGGAGCAAAAGTCTATGCTCTGATTACAGGAAGATAAACTTCTACCCATATGATGGCGAGAGAGGAGCAGGAGAAAGGATGGAACTGATCTAAGTCATACCATCACATCTATAAACTGAGGTCATATGTAGGCATGTAGGGCCCCCAATAAAAGTGGTTTTCTTTGTATTTAATGATTATATGCCCAATGACAAAAGCAGCAGGAAAACTGTGGAGCTGTGTAGGGCAATATTATCTGCGTAGACTGAGCCAGATGATTCAAAACTTGACTGGAGCTTCACAGTGCAGATGGACAATTACGTTATGGTTTCCTACTCGCCGGTTGCCAAACGGCAATCCAGCGGGCACTGGGACTTAAAGCCCAAACAATAACAAGGCTCAAGTGCCAAGGCTGATGAAAAAACTTGAGTTTAATACATAAAAGCAACACAGACAAATGAGAGCAGAACACCTCTCAAAAGAGAAAACGGAAAAGTGCAAACATACATGGGGCTGCAGGAGCCAGCCCTAAATACTCCTCAATCACCTCCACCTTAGCAGGCCGCACCTGCAGCCTGTCAAGGTGGATACGAGAGGATGAGGAAGAGGAGGGGCTTAAAAGCACAAACCCTTACAGGACCCCCTCCCCTAGGCACGACTCCTCACTGCTTATCACCGGACCGGACCAATGCTCTCCGCCGGACTGGCAGACTGGAACACATGGAACCCCCCAGACCGGCGCACCAGAACACATGGCACCGCTGGACCTGGAACACATGGCACCACCGGACCAACCAACAGCTCTCCACCGGACCGGAATACCCCACCAGCCTGGCTGAGTCTAAGAATGGCCTATGCATTCTGTTATGGTTTCCTATCCACCGGATGCCAAACGGCAATCCGGCGGGCACTAGGACCGTAGGCCCAAACAAAAACAAAAAGGCTCAAGTACCAAGGCTGGTGAAAACAGAGTTTAATACATAATAAAAGCTACACAGCAGCGGGAGAAAAATGAGAGCAGAACACCTCTCCAAAGAAAAAACAGAAAAATGAAAAGGCACATGGGGCTGCAGAAGCCAGGCCTAAATACTCCTCAATCACCTCCACCTTAACAAGCTGCACCTGCTGCCTGTCAAGGTGGAGGCGAGAGAATGAGGAAGGGGAGGGGCTGCAAGGCACACACCCTCACAGACCTGTGGCATACTGTAAAAGCAACCCAAGACTTATTTAATGCAAAAAAGTGGAAGTTTCTATGAAGACTAAGTCAAACAACTGCCAAATTCAGCACATTTTTCACTTGCTAAAGGAGATAGAGAAGGAAAAATTTCACAACTCGTTTGAATCCCTTGTGTGCCTCTTCGCAGTTCAGCAACTTGCATGTCTATTGGAAGTATTCGTGTTGTGATTCGTGTTTGCGTTTTGTGCATCTTTCCTGGCCTGGCTGAATCTCATTACACAGTTGTCTCCTAATGACTGTGTAATGAGTATTTTAGCTCTCTAGTTTATGTGCAAGTTGCTGGATCGGACAGTTGCATGCTTGCTTAGTTCTCAGTCAATGTACAGTCCTGTGAAAAAGTATTTGCCCCCTTCCTGATTTCTAATTTTTTGCATATTTGTCACACTTAAATGTTTCAGATCATCAAATGAATTTTAATATTAGAGAAAGATGACCTTAGTAAATACAAAATGCAGTTCTTAAATGATTATTTAATTTATTAAGGGAAAAAAGCTATCCAAACCTACCTGGTCCTATGTGAAAAAGTAATTGCTCCCACCCCCTTGTTAAATCATGAATTAACTGTGATTAACCACTTTTTTTAGTTCAATTTCACTAGCCTCACCTAGGCCTGATTACCGCCAGACCTGTTGAATCAAGAAATTACTTGAATAGAACCTGTCTGACAAAGTGAAGCAGGCTAAAAGATCTCAAAAAGTAACACATTATGCTGCAATCTAAAAAAATTCAAGAACAGATGAGAACCAATGTCATTGACAATTATCAGTCTGGAAAGGGCCATTTCTAAGGATTTGGGACTCCAGCGAACCATGGTGAGAGCCATTATCTACAAATGGAGAAAACTCTTGAGAGGGTTCACTGAATTGCTCCAAGTGCACATTGACGACTAATCCAGAAGGTCACAAAAGAACCCAGTACAACATAAGAACTGCAGTACTCACTTGCCTCAGTTAAAGTCAATGTTGCTGACTCAGTAATAAGAAAGACGCAGGGCAAAAATGACATCCTTGGGAGAGTTCCAAGGCGAAAACCACCACTGACCAAAAAGAACACAAAAGCTCATCTCACATTTGCCAAAAAACATCTTGATGATCCCAAAGACTTTTAGGGAAAATATTCTGTGGACTGACAAGACAAAGGTTGGAACTTTTTGGAAGATGTGTGTCTTGTTAGATATGGCGTAAAACAAACACAGCATTTCATAAAAAGAACATCATACCAACAGTCAAACATGGTGGTGGTAGTGTGATGGTCTGGGGCTGCTTTGCCGCTTCAGGACCTGGACGACTTGCTGTAATTGATGGAACCATGAATTCTGCTCTCTCCCAGAAAATCCTGAAGGAGAATTTCCGACCATTAGTTTGTGACCTCAAGCAGCAGGACAACTATCCGAAACACACCAGCAAGTCCACCTCTGAATGGCTTTTAAAAAAATAACAAAATGAAGGTTTTGGAGTGGCCTAGTCAAAGTCCAGACTAATATATGATTGAAATGCTGTGGCATGACCTTAAACTGGCCATTCATGGTCAAAAACTCCCCAATTTGGCTGAATTAAAAGAATTCTGCAAAGAAGAGTGGGCCAAAATTCCTCCACAGCAACGTGAAAGACTCATTGTCAGTTTTCGCAAATGCTTGATTGCAATTGTTGTCACCAAGGGTGGCACAACCAGTTATTAGGTTTAGGGGGAAAATACTTTTTTTACATAGGCCAGGTAGGTTTGGATAGCTTTTTCCCCTCAATAAATGAAATCATCATTTAAAAACTGCATTTTGTCTTAACTGTGTAATCTTTGTCTAATATTAAAATTTGTTTGATGGTCACAGCACTGTGTCAGCAGAAATCTTGTTGTGAATGATTTTTTCTGTGCTATTGATGGTCAGAAAGACTATACTGCCCTGCTTGTTGAACTGTATGAGGCCTTTGATTCAGTTGATCATTTGCTTTTAGGAGAAAAAATAGCATCTGCAATGCTTGATCAGAATGCTTGTCAATGGTTTTCAACTAATAGATCACAATCTTTCATTGTAGACAGTACTCATTCAGATCTTTGCGAGGTCACTATGGGAGTACCACGTGGATTGCTTTTAGGACCTTAACTTTTTACTTTGTATATTAATAATACAGTTTCTTTTGAAAATGGCTGGAAGACACGCATCCCTGCTGATGTAACAATGCTTTATACCTCTGCTTCTTCAGTGAAAAAAGCACTATCTGCCTTGCAGGCAGCCGTTGATTCCTTTCAGCGCTCACTCCTCCTGCTTAAACCTGTTTTAAATATATCAAAAACAAAATACAAATAAGAGTTTCACTGGATCGCATTAATTAAGAGAAAATAGTTAAAATTTTTACATTTTGGATGGCTCCTCAATCGAGGGACTGCTGTGTTACACACACTTTGGAATATTTATTGATGAAACGCTAACACGTTAATGAGTGAACAAATTTAAAATTTAATTAAATAGATCATGTTTCTCATGTGATGAAAGGATACCTCAATTCAGTCAACTTTCCTGTCAGCACTTGATTATGGCGATATTCTGTATATGAACGCTGCCCCTACAACCCTGAAACAGCTTGACACTGTCTACCTTGTTGCACTTAATTTTATTATCTGGGATCATTTTTGATCACATTACTGTACGCTGGCCGTCCCTAGCTAGTATGAGAAAGCTGTTCTGGCTGACATTTGTTTTCAAACAATCGTACAAAAAATGCCTAATTACCGGACATGCTTCATCATTTGACACTCTAGTTTTTACCAGGCCTTAGGATTGGTTTGCTCTTGAGATTTTGAGTAAAAACCGAGTTCGAAAAAGTAGCTTTTAGTTACTGAGCTCCAAGGACAAGTGACTGGCCCCAAGGGATTTTTAAATTTGATCCTGTAATCTTTTTGGAGAAATTAAAAAAACTGATTAAGGACTTGAAAGTTGCAATGGTTTTATTATGTGAATGCATTAAATGTATTGCTGGGTAATGATTTTATTTTAATATTGTATTTTGTTCATGTTCTATGATAATGTGTCAATTTTTGTTCATATGGTACTAGCACAAATAACACTGAGCTCTCAGTGGGTTTTCCTGTTAAAATGAAGGTGTAATTAAATTTACAAAAAAACACATTTCTCTCTTTCACAGGTAAGTTACTTTGCCACATGTTCCTGCCTGAGTGACAAACAGCAGTATCCCTCCTTCTTCAGAACAATACCCAGTGATGCCTTCCAGGTTAGAGCCATGATACAAATTCTCCAGCGGTTCAACTGGAAGTGGGTGGGACTCCTCTTCAGCAATGATGATTATGGGGTGCATGCAGCCCAGTCCTTCCACCAGGAAATTAGCCACTTTGGCTGTGTGGCCTTTTCTGAGAGGCTGCCCAGCAACAATGACCGAAGTGAGATCCTGCGAATTGTGGATATCATACGCCACTCCACAGCCAGGGTAGTGGTGGCATTCTCAATAGAGACATACCTGTTGCCCATCGCTGAGGAGGTTGCTCAGCAGAACCTGACTGGGCGGCAGTGGATCGCCAGTGAGGCCTGGGCCACTGATGTCATATTCCATACGCGGCAGCTGTTGCCCTTTCTGGGAGGGGCCCTGGGTATCGCCATCCGCAGTGGAGATATCCCAGGGCTCCTTGACTTCCTGCTTAGTCTCCGCCCAAACTTTGATCCAGAAAATAATATGGTGAACATGTTCTGGGAGGAGATGTTCAATTGTAGGTTCAAACCAGACTCACTTAGCAATGTGTGCACAGGACAGGAGAGTCTGGAGGGCACAAAGACAGCATACAGTGATGTGTCAGCACTCAGGCAGTCATACAACGTTTACAAAGCGGTTTATGCTCTGGCACATGCCCTGCATGATCTGCTGAGCTGTAAGCCAGGCACGGGACCTTTCCCAGGCAACTCCTGTGCTGAGTTCCACACTCTGCAGCCCTGGCAGGTGAGAGACATTCTCTTACATTCCCTAAGTGGTAAATGACCCAAGCTTCAGAAGATATTGTTAAGAGAGAAATGTTTGAGTTACTATTTAACAGAGAAATAGAAGGATCAGGTGAAATTTTCAGATGTCTCCCCAGTCAATTCAGCACCGGCAAAAAGCAACTTTTTTTTCTGGAATAAGAATACTTATGGCATTAATTAATAAAAAAGAAAAAACTGAGTCTGCAAAATTTTGACAATTATAAAAACCTTCAATAGGCATGTCAATTGATCATCCCTAACACTAACATCAGTCTGCTCTCAATTATGATATACAGGTATTGCACAGTGGGGGGCAGTAAAAGAATTAGAATGCCTTCATCAACCTTGCATTACAATGCATGATTGCTCTCAAGCAATTCCCAGGAAAGTTTGCCTGATTAACTGTCAAACAATTTATATAGTGAATAATTAAGACCAACACATGACCAGTAGGGATGAAGAAATAATAAAAACAAAGTGATTCCGTATCGGCTACTTTGCGATTTACAGAATTGATGTGAAATTTTAAGGACAATAATACAATTGAGCCTATACAATGATTTTATATTAACAAGAATGAATGCCCCTTCACGTTACTGTTTGCTCAGTTACTTTTTGAATACAAATTGCATTAATTAATGTACTTTTGGACAAATTGCTTGTAAACGTATTAGCATCAAAGAATGGGCAGTAAGGTTTTTACCATTTCTATTTAAAAAGGAGTAAACTATTTATTAGTCCCCTACCGGACACAGAGGGGACTATAGGATTGCACTCCGTCCGTCCGTCCGTCAGTCTGTCCGTCTGCCCGCATTCGTGTCCGCTCCATTACTTCAATACCGTACGATCTAGGAACATCAAAGTTGGTGTGTGGATGCATCTTGGGGAGAGGGTGTGTCATGTACCCTATTCAGGTCACTTTGACCTACTTTTTAGGAAATATAATATGCATACACCGGTAGGGGACTAGTATTGCGCAGCAATACGACATTCGCCGATAGGCAGTGCACTTGTTTGATAAGCTCTATTTTGAGAGGCTAAAGACAACACCATGCTGCACATTTGTTGAGCCCACTTTACTACAGTCAGGCCATGAAAGTTAAACATGCCAGCTGTATTAGCTTACTACTCAACTAACATCTGCTGACTCGTCCACTCCCATAGAGATGGTCTATTCACATCACCTTCCTGAGTGCACTTGGCTGCTCCCTCCAGCATGTAAGCTGCAAGTCAAGACCTGCTGCACCTGTATGCATGTTTGTCATCGTTTATCTTTAATCTCTCCACCACACCTTCTCCAGCTTCATGTTTGGATGAGACTCTGCATACTAGGTGGGAGTACAGTGGATGGCGCTGTCATTTCACAGCGAGTCAATTCCTTATTCAAATTAACCATGATCCTGCACCAAATGCAAATATCAAATCTGCATGCAGACATGATCAAGACCTTCACTTACTTTTTGGACCAAAAATCAGAATGTGGAAGAAATTTGATCAAAGTGACTTTGTTTTGTTTTTTTTTTTTTGTAGTGTCAAGTATGTGGTCAGGATGGCGATTTCAATAAAGTTTTTCATCTTTCTTCCCAAACTTTTCTACTCCTGTTATAATGGTTGCCTATGGGGCAGTTGGTCAGGGACATTGTCCAATCTACTGCCATTTTCTGGCAGACTGTAGGTCCCAAGGTGAAAACAAAAACATTGTGAGCAAGAGAAAACTGCCGAGTGTCCCCATGTATTTTTTTTTTTCTTGGCGTGTCAAGTATGTGGTCAGAATAGCGACTTCTTAGGGCCGGTTCATACTCAACGCAAGGTACGTGAGCGCGAACACAAGGCAACGCATTGAGCAACACAAGGTGTCCATCTTGCGTCCTTGCGTAGCAGTGTGTCGTCCAAATTTTTGTAACGCAACGCGTCCACGCGTGTATTTCCGTGAGATTCCAATAGGGGAGATAAAGCAAGTAATGCACCATATGATGTCTTCAACACACCAAAAAGAAGAAAGGAGGAGGAGGAGACAGAGAGGACTTTGCTACCGCCTATTGTATCAGCAGTGTACTGCTTTTTAAGGAGGCACAGCGCAGCAAGGGACGCGCGTTCAGACTTCTCTGTGAACGGAATGGAACGGACCTGTGGTCGCGTTCACTCGCGTGCCTTGCGTTGAGTATGAACCGGCCCTTAAGAAGAACGATGTGTTGCTTGCCTATGACAAGCACATAATAAAGATAATAAATAAATGGATTTAAGAAGAACAATGTGTTGCTTGCCGCAAGCACACCAATATCCAGTGAGTGGCAACCTTACAGGAATTACAACAGTACTATACAGAGGAGAATCTCTGGGAGAATTATCAGCACAATCCATGCAATTAAGAAATTCAGATAAGGACAAAGGAGTTCCTTATAAGTATATACTGTTGGAGGGTGATGCCTCCTCTTGCCTACAAGTATGGGTGGTGTGAGGGCTTGCTGAACAAAGCCAAGTTGCTGGACTGAACTCAGTTGTGATTGCGAGTAAAGTCTAACTTTGACAAAATGAGTTCTGACTGAGGCAAAGTCATTTCATCAAAAAAAGGCAAAGCTGAGTTCATTGTGATGATGATTTTTTTAGGGGACTTCATTAGTAGCATGCGACTTGTTGTATCCCCCGAACGAGTTCGGAGGATGCTATGGATTTGGCCTCGTCACGCGTCCGCAGAGATTTTCTTGTGAATGCTCTACAGCCCACATAAGTGCACCGATTCTTTTTAAATTTTGCAGGGACATGTATTATGGTAAGTTCACGACACCTATTGATTTTGGGTACTCTGGGACCATCTGGGGGGCCTTTGGGGATGCATGTACTCGGTTGCCGAGCGCTCTAGTTTTTGTTATATTTTGTACGTCATCAGTGCTCTATGATTGCAGGGAGAGGCTATTTGTCTGGGCAAAAGGAGGCACTGGTAGGCTGGAAGCTGTCACAAAAACAGCCACAATCACAGCACCAGTGATCTTCAGTATATGGGTTTGGAGGTTGTGGAGGCGCCCTCTAGAGGTGATAATAGGGATAGGCTCCTTTTACAGAAAGAATGCCAATATATTCACACTCTGGGAACCCTCATTCCTAATGGGATGAATGAGGAGATCGTGTTGACTTGTTTTTTGTGATTTTTTTGGGATGTTTCGATCTGTTTTTGGTGCGATTAAGTATTTTTTGATTTTCTTGACTTCAATTTCTTTACTCTATATATGTACCTTGTTTCATTTGGGTAGAAGATTTATTTGTAGACAATTGATGTTAATGAGTTTTAACGACTTTCAATTGCGTTAATTACCACACTTGAGCCAGTGTTGCTATAATAAGCCAACTGTGTGATATTATATTGATTTGCCACTGCACTGAAGAAGGGTTAACAGCCCGAAACGTTTTCTGCATACAGGCAATAAACTCTTGAAACTTGGAGTGCTATCCTCTTTTCTTTTTATTGCAAACATTAAAATAATGTAAAATCACACAGTCTTATGCTTAATTAGCTTTTGTTAATATACTTGTTCTGGAAATGACGTAAAATTGGTCAAATGTCCCAGAAATTGATTAGCTATCCAGAGAAATGGGATTAATATTACAAGCTAAGGCAAAACCGGGTGCATTTTTTCAAAAGTAGTGTCCCCTTTCACCTGTCGATGCTGTCTTTCCCAGGGTGATAGCAATAAGACCTTCACAACTGCACTGTACCCAAATAGGTGATGGTGACATGATGTGCCACAATTTCTCATAAAGAAAGAAAAGGCTCCAACAGTGCACCAATGGGACTAAGTGGAAATTGATCTCTCTTCTGCAGTGAGATAAGCAAAAATGGATTGATCGTAATTTTAATGATATACCGTAGATTATTTACAAATTATTTTTTTATTTTACAGCATTATCACTGTGCTTTGATAACATTAAAATTATGACTGCCTGTAGCCGTTTGATTAGGGCTATGCGAAAGATCTGGCTTGTGGTTAATTGATTTGTTGCAAAAGTTATGCCAGCATACCAAAGACAGCTTGGAGTAACATGAATGGGGGAAATACCACACTAGCTTATCTTATCTTAATGATAAATGTATCAAAATCAACCAACTAAAGCAACAGTCACGTGACCCGAGACATGATGGACGCTTGAGATTGTTAATTTACTTGAAGCCTTGAGCAGAGCACAATTTTCTCCAGTTATCTCTAAGCAACCAGTTAAGTCTGCTAAACGAGCAGCCATGTGTGTTGCTAATGAGGATCAGCAGGTTGAAGCAGCTCAAGCTAAATAACCTGGTGACTATGGAACGATTTTAACTGAAGTAAAGTCTGTTGCCTCCTAAATGAACGACGTGGACCAATCTGTTGGCGCTTGCCTGGATGTCACTGATGAAGCCTTGGATGATATAAAAACCTCTGTCACCTCCGATGAAAACTCTCTACCCTTGCCAACGGAGTGACCAACTTGGAGAAACACTTGGAGAGTTTGAAGGCAGAGTCTCCACTACGGAAGACAGCTGTGATGCCTGTGGTGCTAGCTTGTCTTCAACGGTGAAAACAGTGGAAGGTTAATAACCTGGAAAACCGTGCATGATGTAAAAATGTGAAAATTGTCAACCTCCCAGAAAAGGCATACGGCAGCATCCCTCTTGACTTTCTCCAGACAACGGTACTGACTCTGGTTGGTTTGTCCCCGGATTTTCCTCTGCTGAACGCGTCCGCCGCGCCTTTGATTCCGCTCAAGCTCCAAACAAGCCACCAAGAAGTGTTTTAGTGCGGTTTCTGAAATTCTCCCAAAGAAACGCTTTACTCCGGGCAGCTATGAAGAGGCACGACATTCTCATTGGTGGCTTTCACATACAGCTCTACCCCGAACTGTAAGCAGAGGTCCTGCGAGGACAGCGAGAGTTTGATACCGTGGGGAAAGCGATGGCTCGTCGCAATAGGTATCGCAAATTTGCCTAATCAGCCTGCCTTAGTCGTTTTTGAGAAGGCGGGATTTTCCTTTTTAACGCTCCTGAATCTGTGGCTGCATTTTTGGACTCTCTTAAATGAGGTAAAATTTTGCTTTCTACCAGTCATTATGGAGGAAGACGGACTTTAAGTACATTGAGCTCCAGGTGAAAATTATTTGCTGCTTTTGATTCCAAGTAACGCAAAGATCACTGTTGAAAAGATAAGCATCTATAGAACTGAGTAATATCTTTTTTCCCTTTTTATTTTCCCTTTTTTGGTAACTTTGTTACTGACTGCTCTACAAAATGTATTATAATGCATTGAGTTGGACAGTGGTCTTGAACTGACTTTTTCATCATGGTGCCTTTAACCTTGCCGTCTGCTGCTGCATTTTATGTTTTTATACCCCCCGCAACAAAGTTTAGGGGGGTATACTGGATTTGCTTTGTCCGTCTGTGTGTGCGTGCGTGCGTGTGTCTGTGTGTGTGTGCGTGCGCCTGTGCGTCCGGACCTAGATCTCATAACCTACTCATCCGATTTTGAAAATTGTTTTTCTTGCTGGAAGGTCTATTGACTGTGGTACTGTCCGACTACTTGTTGTTGCGGGGGTATCCTGTAAGCCATGCTTACTGACTAAATCTAGTTCATTTTGTTTTAACAACATTTTATTTGTTTCAACTTGCTGTGCATTTCTTCTCTTAAGAAGTATTTAGCATCAAGCTTATGTTTAGGATTTTTCATAACCAAGGAACTCTTATTTTGGGATCGCTCACAGGGGATTTCGCTATCTACCCTGCAGCTTGGTTATTATTTAGGGTGTCTTAACTGTTAGGGGCGTGTTTAGGGCCTGGCTACTGGGCTATAGCCCAGGGTACTTTTTCTTTAGCCCAGGGTCTTTTCTTACGGTTAAAAAATCAGACGAGTATGATCTTTGAGCTCTTGCAACCACTGAGTCTTCAGCCTATATTGTAATTTATTCTCGACGTGCGTCAGTAGGTTACCGTAGTTACGGGGATGCTTATGTTTCAGTATCGTTCTCACAAAAGCCTCCCTCTTCCACCCAAAAGCCCTGAAACTTTTATCAGCCAATTTAATGCCTTTGCACCCACAAAGTTCATGACGGCCGAAATGTGACATTTTGGAGCAAGTGAGCAGTGCAGCAAAAAAAAAAAAAAGGATCTGAGAAAAACTTTAAATGATAAAGGTAACGGTTACTTATTAGACATAAGCCTTGCCATAAGCATTGTTGATAAAAATCAATACATCATGTTATTTGCATCTAGCAAAGTGTGCAGATCTTGCTGGGTAAACAAATTAATGCCGCCGAGACAGGCACAATCTGCCATGGAACGGTTCATTTTGAGTTTTTCTCCAACTTTGGCTTCGTCTAGCTTGAAAGTGTAGATACTACCAAAGATATTTTTAATATTCCTGTAAACAGAGCTCCAAAAGCACAACAAACAGCATTTATAACCATGGAACATATCTGGGTTACTGAGAAAATATACCCCAAACATGCACCAAAATGAATTTGACCATCTGTCTGGCCATCCATTGCATTAACCCAGCAAGATACCTGTAATGATACGCTCAGAGGAACCAATCTCAACTCAGGGATAATCCAAAAATCATAAGCCTTTATTGCAAAAAGGGTCAGGACCAGAAGGCAAAAGGATTGCCAAGCCAAAAACAATGTGCAAAAAGCGAAATCGACTAGACAGGCAGGAGTCAAAACCAGTAAGGCAGATATGCAACGGTACATAGACAGTAAGCCAAACTCTTAGTCGAAATCCAGAAAGGTAGGTCATACACAGGGCATCCAAAACAGAAATCTTGTATCCACACCCTGGATGCAAGATTGCACCGTGCATTCCACATCCTGGAACTTGAGCACCCTCTAGTCATTGCCTCCATTCTTCCAACGTAAGTTTTATGGCAAGCAGCTCTCGATTTCCCACGTCATAATTTTTTCAGTAGGAGATAGTCGGTGAGAATAGAAGGCACAGGGGTGAACTTTATTGTCCTTAGCAGATCTCTGCGACAGAGCGGCTCCCACTCCAATATTGAAAGCATCCACCTCCACAATGTACTGCGCCTAGGGGTCAGGATGAATGAGGATAGGTGCACTGGTGAATAGGGCTTTGAGCTTTGTGAAGGCGGCTTCAGCTTTTCTACTCTAAGCAAACTTGATCCGTATGGACGTCAGGGCAGTGAGTGGGGCTGTGATGGTGCTGTAGCCCCTGATGAACTGCCTGTAGAAATTGGCGAAGCCCAGGAAACGTTTTAGAGCTTTCCTGTCTTCAGGATGGTCCCACTCAGTCACTACTTTAACCTTAGCAGGATCTATGCTTAGGCTTCCCAAGGAGATGATGAAGCCCAAGAATGAGGCGGTGGAGCAGGAGAACTCGCACTTGTCAGCCTTCACAAAGAGCCGATTCTCCAGAAGTCTCTTAAAACAAGGCGGACATGTTTGGTGTTTTACTTTGGAACTAGATCCAAATATCGTCCAGGTAGAGAGAAACAAATTTGTTGATCATGTCTCTGAGGACGTCATTGACAAGTCCCTGGAAGACTTTGGGGGTGTAGGTGAGCCCGAACGGCACGACGAGGTACTCCTAGTAACCAGTAGGGGTGTTGAACGCAGTCTTCCACTAGTCCCTCCTTGATCCGGATGAGATGGTAGGCGTTTCTCAGATCGAGCTTAGTGAAGATGGTGGTTTTTTGGAGCAATTCAAAACTGGTAGACATCAATGGCAGCATGTAGCGTCTCTTGATCGTGATTTCATTAAGGGCGTGGTGGTCTATGCATGGCTTGTGGGTCCCGTCTTTCTTGCCCACGAAGAAGAACCTGGCCCCAGCAGGAGAAGAGGAAAGGCGGATAAGGCCAGCCGCCAGTGATTCCTTGAGGTACTTCTCCATTGCCTCTGTCTCTGGTCTTGACAAGGAGAACAGTCGCCCCCTAGGGGGCGCTGTGGCAGGCTTGAGCTCTATTACACAGTCGTATGGGTGATGGGGCAGCAGGCAGGTGGCTCAGGACTAGCAGAACACCTCCTTGAGGTCCAGGTATTCAGAGGGAACGCTCTCCAGGATGGGGATCTTCTCTGGCCGAGGAGCAGGAACTGGAGCATGTGCCTCACAAAGCCATGACTGTTGGCAATGGGGGCTCTAGCCCAGGATCTCCTGCTTGGCCCAGTCAATTTCAGGATTATGGGTGGTCATCCATGGTTGATCCAGGACAACTGGTGAGTGAGGGGAGTCGATCAGGAAAAACCTGATGTTCTCCTGGTGGTCGCCTGAAATAAGCAGCTTGACTAGAACTGTTACTTGAGAGATGAGACCGATTTTCGGGCCATTTAAGGAGCTGGCTGAGCATGGGCGCGAGACCTCCTCCAGGGGGATCCCCCATTCCATGGCAGCTCTATAGACAATGAAACTTTCCTCAGCCCCTGAATCCACCCGGGCAGACACTCTTTTGGTTCCCCCACTCCACTCCAGGGTGATGGGCAGGCAGGTTTGGTTCTTGTAGGAGCTTTCAACAGGAATTACGCCCACTAACGCTCCTTGTTGAGCTAGTGGGCGTTGGCTCTTTCCTGGACAATTAGAGATGAAGTATTCGGCTTTGCCACAGTACAGGCACGCCCTCTCTCTCACTCATCTCTCTCGCTCCTCCTTGGAGAGTCGGGTCTGGTCCACCTGCATGGTTTCAGCCTCCGCCGCATGTCTGGAGTAGTAAGGTGGACTGGATGGAGAGGTTGAGGCTCCAGAGGTAGAGCTGTGGTTCCACTGGTGGCGGGCTCTGGATCGGTGGAATCTTCACCTTTCCTCCAGGCGAGAATCGACATGGATGGCCAGGTTGATGAGCCTCTCCAGGTCATCGGGCAGATCAGGGGTCAGCAGTTTGTCTTTCACCCCCTAAGACAGGCCGTTCAGGAATGCGTCAAACAGGGCTCTCTTTTCCCATCTGCAGTTGGCAGCCAGGGTCTGGAACTGGATGGAGTAGTCAGAGACTTCCTTGGTGGATCCGAATTTCTCTCCTAGCCTCGTGCCTGTGTTTCAACTGGTTGATGACCTGTTTCATTTCTTCCTCCAGCATCCCTGAAGTCTGGACGCAGGGTAGTCTGGCCTCCCACACCGCAGTAGCCCATTGCATGGCCCTCCTGGTGAGCTGAGGAATGATACTCGAGACTGCTCAGTCAGGAGGGTAGCGGGCTGTAAGCTGAAGATATGCCTGCCTTGCGTCAGGAAGGCTCTCCAGGATCCGGGCTCTCCGCTGTACTTCTCTGGAGGTGGTAGACGAGGCTCGTTGCCATTAGAGAAAGCGCGTGCACTGGTGACAGGAGCTGGGGCAGTGGGAGTTGCAGGAGCAGGCGGCTGTGGAACTAGAGCAAGCTGAGTGGAGCACATAGCCGTCGCCAGATCTGCCACGCTGTGCTCAAGCGTATCAAGGTGCTGCATCATGGCTTTCAGCTGCTCTTGCTGGGCTCTGAGCATAGCCCCCTGTTTCTCCACCACCGACTGGAGCTGGGAACGAGTTGCATCGTGTTCAGAGCGTACTGTAATGATACACTCAGAGGAACCAGTCGCAACTCAGGGATAATCCAAAAATCATAAGCCTTTATTGCAAAAAGGTTCAGAACCAGAAGACAAAAGAATGGCCAAGCCAAAAACAATTTCCAAAAAGCGAGGTCGGCTAGACAGGCAGGAGTCAAAACCAGTAAGGCAGATGTGCAACAGTACATAGACAGTAAGCCAAACTCATAGTCAAAATCCAGAAAGGTGGGTCATACAGAGGGCATCCAAAACAGAAATCGTGGTCGTACAAAAACAGGAGATTTCCGCATTGGCCTCTAATTTCAGATCCGGGTGCTGGGTCCATCTTTTCATACAGTCCATGAGTACTACGAATTGGGTAACAAACCCAATCGTAAGCTTGCCCATCAATGGAAAAATCAAAATAACGATTGTTAAATCAATATGATTAGAACACTGCGTGGTAATGTTACATGTGATCCACCGACTATTAATAATTCTCAGAGATTACTATAAATACAGCGCCCTCCATAATTATTGGCACCCCTGGTTAAGATGTGTTCTTAAGCTTCTAATAAATTCAGTTTTTTTTCTAAATAATATAGGACCACCATGAAAAAAAGAGGAAAATCCAACCTTTAATTCAAGTGAATTTATTCAGAAATAATTAATAATAATTAAGAAATAATTATTTTACATCAAATCATGAGTCCCACAATTATTAGCACCCCTGATCTTAATACTTTGTACAACCCCCTTTTGCCAACAAAACAGCTCCTAATTTTCTCCTATAATGATTCACAAGATGGGAGAATACAGAAAGAGGGATCTTCGACCATTCCTCTTTGCACAATGTCTCTAAATCATCCAGCGACCTGGGTCCTCTCCTGTGCACTCTCCTCCTCAGCTCACTCCACAGGTTTTCAATGAGGTTTAGGTCTGGGGACTGAGATGGCTATGGGAAGAGCTTGATTCTGTTTCCGATGAACCATTTCTGTGTAGATTTGGCCACATTTAGGGTCATTATCTTGCTGAAAAACCCAGTGACGACCTATCTTCAGCTTTCGGGCAAAAGCCACCAGATTCTGATTTAAAATGTCCTAGTATGTCAAAGCGTTCATGATGCCATGCACCCTAACAAGGTTCCCAGGGCCTCTGGAAGAGAACCAGGCCCACAGCATCACCGATCCTCCGCCATACTTCACAGTGGGCTTGAGGTGCTTTTCTGCATACTCATCTTATGTCTTCCACCAGACCCACTTAGAGTGTTTGTTGCCAAAAAGCTGTATCTTGGTCTCATCTGACCAAAGCACACAGCCCCAGTTGAAGCCCCAGTACCACTTAGCGAACTCCAGACATTTGCATTTATGATTGCTGTTGCTGACCTCTTGGCTGTGCTATAGCGCTGTTAGTTGGGGATCATTCTGCTTGAGTTGAGAGATGAAGAGAGGAAGTCGTGTGGGATTGAAGCTGAGAATTTACGCTTGTGTAAGCGGGGTTTTCTGAAAATAATTCATGCGTTAAGACTCAAACAATAATAGAGATTAGACAATTTGCTCCCGAGGTATAACCTTTGTCGCAGTAGGGACAGGGAGAATCTTCCCCCTGTATTTCCCAATTTTTTTCCCCCTGTAACAACTCGGTGAGCAAACAGCCAAATTAAGTCGCTAATCTGGTCAAACAAAGGCGACGAGGGTTTTTTGGGAGGTTTCAGTCTCCCGGGAGCAAAGCAAAGTAAGGTAAAGTAAAATAAATTTAAAGGCTAAATTTAGAGAATAAATAAAATGCTAAATAATTGTCTAAGTGAATTGTGTGATATACAAAGTAAAACAGTTTTCAAGGACTGTGGTACTGTTGCCTGGTTTTTCTGTAGCTGATTCAGCAAACGAACCCTTGCAAGCTCTAAACGCCAAGAATATAATCAAATTACCTGGATGTCTAACTATAGCCCGGCTTGGTTCATACTTGGTGGCTTGCCTTTCATACAGTCTTCTAGCTAATAAATACTGACGTTCACTGGGGTTTTTTAGTCCCCTTCATTCTCTATCCTGACTGCATTGCCGAATAAACGTATTGCCAACCTTGAATATTAACGCGAACCGGGGTTTTTGTCTTTCATGCATTTATTATTACCGTAAGGGCTCTTCTGATTAAACATAATGTAAATACCCTATCTTTGTATTTTCCCCCAGTTGCTGTGCTTTGATCAGCTGATTAAAGGTTAACTGCTTGTTCGAGTGCTTAGGACAGCTTGTTGGGGGAGGTACCATGTTTAATTCGCTTACATAGTAAACGACTTGTTTATTCAGTCCGTTCTAATTTAAGGGAACCGGAGCTTTACTCTTTTCTCTGTTACCCTTGGTTGTATTGGCGGCTAGCTAGCTAGATAAGTACTGTTTGCATTTTTGGCTGGGGATCTGAGATTTAGTATTTAGTTAGTAGGGCAGCAGTCACTTGACTTGTCCGTTTGGTTAGGTTGGAATTTAAAAGGTTACTTTTTACCTGAGTGCTCAGCCTCCTCCAGTTTCTTCTGGGCGTTGGAGCCAGTCTGTTTTATCTGGGCTCTCAGCTAAGCCCTGTGATAATTTTAGTTTAGTATATTAATAGTACTGGGACTAGATAAGCATTCCTAATAAGCCGGCTTGAGTTTATTACATATAGAGTTTGGCTCAATTTGGTGTTTCATTTCTGTTAACTGAAACTATCCCCCTGTTAAAATAGGCTTATAATCAATTTACATAGTTTCCCCACGATTCCTATTGTGACTGCTGCTTAGGGCTTCTTAGGTTAATAAATTAATAAATTGTGGTTCCACAGCTTCTGTCTCGGCATTAGTCATTTTCTTTTACCTTGGGTGAGCAAGGTAGGGGGTTCAAAATGTGGCCTAAGCTATGTGACGGTTGCAGCACTTTTGGAAAGAGATTTCCAGGGTGGGTTTCTATGCCACTGGTGCCAGCTAATTGAGCATCTGGAGGGCAAGATCCTTGATCTTCAGGGCCAGTTGGCAGCATGACATAGTTCACAATCAGTAGAGTTCCTAGAGGAACGAAGTTGTATATTGTTTGGAGAAAGGGTGTGTACGCCAAAGCAGGGTGATATAGGGTTCCCAGAGCAGGCAGGGAGAGAAAGTTTGGTGACTGTAGGTTGACAGCGCAGGAAAGGGTATGCACGCTGTATAGCGATAGCTCCTCCAGTGGTTGAGGTGTCCAACCGATTTCGGCCCTTACAGGAACTCCACTTGGCCCCTGACCCCAAGAGTGAGGGGACTGATGAGAAGCAGGGCACCCTGTTACCCTCTACCTCTCAAAAAAGAAAGTTAGGGATAGTGGGGGACTCAATACTAAGAGGAATAGATAGCTTAGTCTGTTCGCGCGACAAGGAGTCTCGTACGGTGTGTTGCCTGCCTGGTGCCCAGGTAGGAGACCTCCTGGAGCGTGCGGACAAGCTCCTGGCCAGAGCGGGGAGGGATCCAGTTGTCATGGTCCATGTTGGGACAAATGACATAGGTAAGGGTAGGTTTGAGGTTCTGCAAGGCAAATTTGTGGAATTAGCTGAGATGCTTCGGACCAGATCCTCAACGGTAGTGTTCTACGGGATTCTACCAGTACCACGTGCAAGCAGAGGAAAGCAGAATTTTATCTGGAGGTTTAACACGTGGCCACGAACCTGGTGTAGGAAAGAGGGGTAGAGGTTTATGGGGCACTGGACTTTTTCTGGGACAAAGGTGACCTGTTCAAGCCTGACGGGCTGCACCTGAACTGGAGGGGTGCCGTTGCACAGGGCCAGCGTATGTTGAGGGTAGCACAGGATTTTTTGAACTAGGGACTTGGGGGGCAGGGAGGTTAGTGAGTGTTACACATAGGGAAATGCAGACAGCCCCGATGGAAGCTGACGGCATTACATGCACTATTGATGATATACTTTTAAAGTAACAAGTTACTTTTTTCTACAATTTTCAGTGTGAGAGAATGCCTCTGCAATAAAAATTAAATTCATTTTAAGGCTTTTAACACATCTTAACCCGGGGTGCCAATAATAATGGAGGGCGCTGTATGTACATATTTGTACGCCTAATATGTAAAAATGGCCAATTTTATGTCAAATATATGCAAAACCCATATGTCACCCTATATTAAAACCTATATGACTATTTTTATTATTTGGCATCTCCAAACCCACCCGAAATCTGGGATATCCAATTAGAGAATTATGTACAAGTACTTAGGCTTTTTCGCATATGCGGCTGCATCTCATTAACTCAGGGAAGTGTACACAGCTCGCGGCACTCCACCGAAGCCCGTGCCCGTTAGCCACTGCTTATTATACAATCACTGGGGGAGGTTTGGCAAGCTCTCAGAACAAGGGTGGTGGATACTAGATCAAAAGTGTGGTCAGAATCTTCTTTATGAGGGCCCGTCTGCCCAATAGGAGATGCCCAGGGGAACTCTAGTCTACAAAGCCCTTCCCAGCAGGCCTTTCCAAATTTGCATCCCTGTAGCGCATTGGCCAATTGCACGCTACTTCTGTAAAGAGCTGCCGACCACTGCTGGTTGACATGAGGTGGGTATGAAAACATATATGTTCATATAGGTTCTTCCTGAGTGGGAATTTAAAAATCCTTGTTATTTCATCCCTGTGGGAAAAAGTCTGGGACCTTTAGTAGCTATACAAGCATCTCAGATAAAAGACAAGTGTCTGTTTATTAAAACTGTGAATAGAAATGTAGATTTTGTCTTCAAATTCATTAACCACAGTGAAATACTCAAGTAGATGTGGGGATGAAAATGACTTTTGAAAGGCATGTTTACTTGAATGTATGTTCATCTGTGCACTTTTATTTTGTTATTTTTGTTTTGTTACATTTAGACTAAGGACCTCTGAGCCATATTCATCTAGAAATTGCATTACAGACAAGATAGATAACATTGCATTTAGTGGATATATATGAGCGGTAACGATGTGAATCCAATTTTATCCAATGTGGTGAATCTGGCAGTGACTTAAACTTGAAAAAATGCTTAATTGATAAAATAAACATAATCAAACCATTTTGTTTTCAATACATTACCTTCTCTTCCACAATACACAATTCAATCTTCATAGAATGGAAATCAGTATGGTCAGGAAATAATTGATGACCTTGTTATTATTAATGTTTCAGGAAAAAAATGTAACAAATAGTATTAGATATTTGTGTTGACATCATAGCTTTTTGTCTCCTCTCACTTGCCATAGTTAATAATGACTGGTTTACACATAAAATGCCGTTGTTACATGTCAACATGTATTTAGGATCAAGTGTGATGCTGATTTCACGTGTTCACATGCGATTAATAAGTTATTGCATGAAATCCTTGTTATTTCTGTTAGGGACTTTGGACTAATATGCAGATATTACCTTGAGAATAAAAATATGAGCTAGGCATCACATATGACAGTTGCAAAAGTGAAATATGAGCTATACAATAGGTATGACAAACAGAACCTGCCAATGGGTATATAGGAGACATATACCTTGCATGTACATTAAGTATGTCCCCGAACCAGAATATGATACTCGGAGGTACGCAAATAATGCTTTGATCCCGAATAGTTTTTCTGTCCAAAGTTTCTCCTTATTATTCGGGAGCTTTTTTCTAAAAAAAAAAAAAAAACGCTTGGATGCGTGTTTTCAGCAGGATTTTGAGCAAAATACATCCAAGAGATTAAGACAAAACGTAAAAAAACCTGTTTGTGCCAGTTTTTAAATATGGAGCTCATAGATGGGGCACTCGCGAAAATGTGAGATTGATACAGTAGGTGGCAGCCACCGTTTGCACCTGAAGATTTTTCATTCCGCCAGTAAATCGAGAGAAGAATGGGCTGGTTTCGATTGAATTGTGCGGGCAAAAATAACTTTGGGCAGGTGGACACAATTTGGGCTGGTTTGGGATGAACTCAGCGGTTTTGGTTAATATCCATAATTTGTGTTTGTTTAGCACGCACGTAGTGTTAAAGAGAAACCATCATGTCAGTGTATTCATGAAAACATTTTTTTGGCTTTTAAAACATTGATTGACATGCATTTTGGTCACTCTCATTGAGAGGAGGTAGGCAAGAACTTTTTCTGGGACAGGGGTGACCTGTTCAAGCCTGACGGGCTGCACCTGAACCGGTGGGGTACCTTTGCACTGGGTCAGCTTATGTTGAGGGTAGCACAGGATTATTTTAACTAGGGACTTGAGGGGCAGGGAGGTTAGTGAGCGCTACACATAGGGACATTTTGATGTTTCATGGGAAGTTAAAAAGGTGAATTCAAAAACAAAAATTTTCAATTTTAAGGCGAGCAAACTTTGACAGGATGCGCTCATATCTAAGTGAAATAGAATGGGAGACACTCCTGGACTGTGAGTCCGTAAATGAGATGTGGGAAAGATTTAAGGGGGTTTTACTTGAATCACAATGCAGATTCATTCAAAAAGTGTCCAAAAGTAAGCTGAAAAAGCAGAATCCTCAGTAGATGACTAGAAGTATTCGTAGGGTTTTGAGGAATCTTTATAAGATTTACATAAAGGGTAACAATGAGAATACTAAGGCTGAATATTGTAAAATGCGGGCTGTGATCAAAAAAGAGCTGAAGAATGCCAGAAGACTGTATGAAAGACGAATTGCAGAGGTAGCAAAAACTAACCCGAAGCGCTTCTTTCAGTACTGTAGCAGAAAAAGGAAAGTTAAAGAGCAGGTTAAGTGCATAAAGAATAGAAACAGATCGCTGCTATATGATAACGAGGATATTGCGGATGCCTTAAACAGTTACTTTGCTGAGAATTTTACCTCAGAGGGGGTCTTTATTTGGCCAGAGGGCATGCTAAATGCTCAAGATTGTTTAGTTTAAATTGAGGTTCAGATAAGGAAGTATTAGACAAGTTGCATAAACTAAAGGCAAATAAGACAGCGGGTCCTGATGGCTTATATCCTAGAGTGCTCAGGGAAGCTGGTGAGTTCATCTTTAAGCCGCTATCCGCCATCTTCAGACGGTCTTTAGAAACTGGAGAAATACCAAATGATTGGAAACAGGGCAATATAATACCAATATATAAGAAAGGGGACCGTACCGAGCCAGGAAACTACAGGCCAGTCAGTTTAACTTGCATTGCGTGCAACATATTGGAATCTATCATAAAAGATGAGCTGGACTTTTTTCTTGAACGGAACAGTATCTTGAGGGATAGCCAACATGGTTTTCGGAAGGGAATGCCGGACAAATCTTCTGGAATTTTTTGAAGAGGCCCGCAGGACTTATGACCAGAGCAGGGCTTATGGCATCAAATACTTGGATTTTCAGAGAGCATTCGATACAGTACCGCATAAGAGACTAATTTTTAAATTGAGCTCCATTGGAGTTACAGGAAGTATTCTGGAGTGGATTCAAAACTGGTTACAGGACAGAACACAAAGAGTGGCGGTCAGTGGTATCTCATCTGAGCTAGGTAAGGTGGGGAGTGGCGTTCCCCAGGGATCGGTGTTGGGGCCTCTGCTGTTCCTCATCTACATGAATGACCTTAGTAATATTGAGAGCAGATTGGTGAAATTTGCAGATGATACTAAAGTTTGGCAAATAGTTGAGGGTCCACCAAAGTGATTCAGGATGATTTGGATAGAATCCAGAATTGAGCAGAAATGTGGCAAATTAAATTTAATGAAGCAAAATGTAAAGTTGTACATTTAGGTAAGAAAAACATTAGACGGGATTACTTCATGGGAGGTTTAAAACTGGAATGTGCTCCACACAAGAAAGATCTGGGGGTGATTGTTGACCAAACCCTCACAGGCTCTAGCCATTGTGCCGTAGCAGTTAAAAAAGCCAATCAGATGCTGGGATACATTGACAAAAGTATTGAGTACAAATCTAAGGAGGTAATGCTTCTTTTGTACAACACATTCGTCAGACCACATCTGGAGTATTGTGTACAGTTCTGGGGACCATACTTTAAGAAACATATAGAGGCTCTAGAGAAAGTTCTGAGAAGAGCCACTAAGCTTATTCCAGGTATAAAAGATGAAAGCTATGAGAATAGGCGGAAGACCCTTAATCTCTTTAGTCTTAGGAAAAGGAGACTAAGGGGTGATTTGATTGTTAATCCCTTGAACACATTTAAAGACCTCAAAGTGAATTATGTAGGATTCCTTCGACCAAGTGTTGTGAGTTGAACTCGGGGTCACAAATGGAAGTTGACCAAAGGTAAATCTAACACTGATATTTAGAAATATTTCTTCACCCAAAGACTAATTTCAATGTGGAATAGTTTGCCTGACCATATTGTTGAGGCAGAGACCTTGGGGGTTTTCAAGAGCAGGCTTGACTTAAAGCTAGATGCCATTGAGTCACTGAGTATCTGAAGGGATATATTCACAATAGTATAAAGAAACTGTTGGGCTGAAAGGCCTGTTCTTGCCATTCATGTTATGTTATGTTATGTAATATTGTCACGCCCAGAGGTCATGCCTATTCCTTGCATGGCTGCGTTGATAAGCTACGCCCTCTCTCTCCCCTCCATAACATTAGTGCAGAATGTTATCCTAGATGACAAATGCGTCTGTGCAGTCGCAAGCCCCCGCCTTTAGCCAGCTAAGCCTCCTATCCTGCCAAGATGATGGTCAAAAGAGAAAAGAGTGGAAAAATGTTTTTGGTTTGTAGCAACGGGTGCTGTCTGTGAAAGTGAAGCCCACAGCAAAATTTGGAGCACCTCGCTAGCCATTTTTGCTTAGCCCCTTTCCAACTATGAAAACGATTAAGTTACTGTGCCGGTGACCGGATCAGGGACATCACCGACGACCACCTAAAATGTTGTTAACTCTGAAAAGCCTTGTTCCTTATGTTGCATTCCTTGAGACAATAAATGCTGTTGATTATTTATTGGATATATCTGGCAATGAAACGGCAGCATTAAAGACAGGGGCTACAGTCCCAAGTGCAGGCTATTAATACATCTGCTTTGGCGCCTTTGCCGCCGTATTCCAGGAGACGGCACAGAGAGGATATTGGTGAGTCCTCATATTTGTAAACTGCAAATTTCCTTAGGCATAATCGGTTGACATGTCTTCATAACTCAGTGATTAGGTGAGCTACGCCGCTCATTTCACTCAGAAGCCTGGCTGTGCTACACAGAAAGCGCACGAGCTAGAGGAGCTCTGGCTTTCAGATAATTTTGTTAGAGGTAAAAGTGGCGACATTTCAGATAAAATCCAAATGGCAGAAGAAAACTCCTTGGATTTATGCTGGGTGTACAGAAAACAATTAATTTATCTATAGCCCACAGGTTGGAAATGACCAGACAGGAGACTGCATTTTCCTTCTCCAAAATGTCAGTTTGCTTAAACCGGCTGAAGGAATTCTAAATGGGCATACAAACTTGCTTCTCCATCTGACCATGGTACATTACCAGCAGACAGACGAGAATGTGCCAATTATCATTACGACTCGTTAGTGTAAGTTCGTCCAAACCGCAGAAAAGGGGTAGAGGGGAGGATATATGCTCAAGAGCGATTAGCCCTATAGAGGACATCAGTTTCAGTGACATTAAAATTTCATCCGTGGAGGATAAATATGTTGAAAAAGAAATAGACGGTCGTGGATCTTATTGTGGGATTTTTTACATTTTAACCCTATAAGATGTGCAGCTACTGTATTCAGACTTGTGGAACTTGAGGCTATTTTTAAATTTTAGCTTTCTGAGATCCCAAGGTTTCCAACGATTCCAAAAGTTTTGTAGAATTACAGGGAAATGTGAATAGAATTATATGCTAGATATTTTCAGTTTGATATGCAGTTGCGGAATAATCATGGCGTCCTGGATATGAACTGTGATGTGGCCTCGCTGAACCGTTGCCATTTGCAGATACAGAATATGTATGTGACATTCCTTACAAATTGAAAATAATTATTTTTCTGACTTTGAACCTACTTAATACAAAATAATTGTTTTGCAATTATTTTGCAATTGGGCGAGTCTGCTTGTTTGCTTTCGATTGCTGTTTTCACCCTAGAAGGTCTGTCATCATTAGAGATTTCTGGTAGGCTATATTGAACCATTTGACTGGTAGCAAGTTGATTTTCTGAACAGCTGTAATTATATTGCTTTTGACAGGCAAACGTTAGTTGCAATTGTATTCTCAGTCTTGTGATCTGAATGTGTTTGCACTGTGGATACATGTTGCCAGGTAAATAGTTTTTTTTCCCCCGTGGGCTTCAGGGATAATGTTTACTCCTGCGAAGATACATCAGAAATTATAGCATGCATTTGCTGATATGAACCAACGCAAAGTGAACTGTTGAAGGTAAAAATATGATGTTCTTACATAAAAAATTAATTTATAAATGGCATAAGCTTTTATTGGTGTTACTTTGGGTGATTTTTTTGCAATTAGGCGGTTTTTTAATTAGTTTTAGGCTAGAAACCACGCGACCAATCTGACAACACTGCCTAAACCGCACATAGCCTACGTCTCACAGAAAACGCCTTTGCTCAGCCGCTAAGCGGTGGCGTCTACTGCATAAAGGGGTTAAAGTACTCCGTGAATTTGTTCAGATGCATATATTTCTACTGTGATTTATACGCTTTCAGTAAAAAAGAGCTTGTTATTACATCGGGTCGATAGAGGCTTTTCTCCCCCTCAAACACAGTCGCGTGCAGTGTGAACATGGTAGGACCTACTTCCAGAGAGGATTTCATGTTTTTGTGCTGTCTCGCTCACACTCAGTTGTGCTTTCCATTATCTACTGGTCATTTAACTTTAATATACACATTTTGGATTACTTGGATTCAATTCCAGAGGGTATAGCTAAATTTCCCTTTTCCCTGGCTCATGTACCCTCCGACTTGGAGCATCCGGATACTCGCATAAACAATTTTCGATTGTGAAACATTTACCACAAGTTTTTTAGGGGAGGACAGTGTCGCGTATATAAACAACTGCGCTCGCCCCCTAGGTCGCACCTATTCATAATGAGACAATAACGGGAAAAGGAGCGGCTATAAAACGGTGGATACATTTTTTTTTGAGTGTCACATGACTCGCAACACCAGCGAAACGACTCGCTTCACAAGCAAAATTTGATCCATTCAGTCTGATTACGTTTGGAAAATCTGGAAGAGCCACATGATTAAATTATTCCCGTTCTAGTTAGCCGAGGGCTAAACTGGAAGCTAGCCGGCTAGCTCGGCGGAAGTCTCTAGTGCGCCCACTTCCGGTTTCTTCCCGATTCTGAATAACGAATCCAAAGTTTTTTTTACAAGCCCGAATCCGAATACAAATTGTGCAATGGCTGTACACCCCTAATGTACATAGGGCCTATTTGTGAATATAAAGACGTAATATAGGAGACCTAAATGCCCTGTATATGCACATATGTATACCTGAATTTGGCCTATATGCAGCCTAAACACGGCATATATGCGCATGTATGTTCATATAGATTCTTTCCATGTGGGTGGTGACTTTCAAACCTTGGTGACACGGCAACAAAGGACCACCAAGGGGAACAGGTGTTTCCAAAATGGTTTGGGTGTGAAAGCAGGGTGAAAGTGAGGAAGGCTTTCTATCCTCTTAAAGTCTTGTAGTTCACATTTCAGAAACAAATCATTTTCCAAAATCAAACAGGGATTCAATCAAACTGAGGAAATACAATCAAACAGCACTAAAATTCTCAACAGTATTATGAATGAAGCACCACAGTCTAAAAGTGGAAAGTCTAGGGGTCAGAAAGCTTAAGTCTCGTCATGTTTTTTTTTTTTTTTTTACCGTCATATGATCAGTCATTGGAGATAACTACTTTTGTAATTAGATCTACAGTCTGGCTGGACAATTTTGCAAATTGATATCGATTGAAACGGAATAGCAGGAAGGATGTAAATTCTCTCTGGATTCTCTACCTCTACATTAAACTCAAAATTTGAATTGAGCTTTCTGGAGGAAGATCTGAAATGAAAGTAATTTGCTCAGTGATCAACATGTTGCTAGAAGAAGTGCAACATAAGACAAACTTGTGGACTTGGACTTCTGATGCCTTTGGGAAAGGCGAACCATTCACATGAAACATTTTTTGGAGATAAATTTATTTTCTTTTTAACAGAAATCACAGCTTTACTTGACCAAAGCAAACATTCACTGTGCCTTCAGAGTAATATATTGATTAATGAACGTAAATCAGCTTGAAATTGCATTCTGCCTGCAGCTTCTTTTTATTCTCTCAATTTCTGTGCTGTGCTTGACTGTTTTCCCTTCCTAGCTGGTGCCATATCTGCAAAGGGTTAACTTTACTACCAGCTTTGGTGATCAAGTGTCCTTCGATGAAAATGGTGATGCCCTGGCCATCTATGATGTTTTGAACTGGCAGAAGGCAGCAGACGGGACCATCAGAGCCGTGAAAGTCGGAGTGTTTGATGAATCCGCTCCTTCTGGTCAGAAGCTCTTGCTGGAGGAAGAAAACATCTTCTGGAATTTCGAGTCAAATGAAGTGAGCCTCTTTCTTTTTTTTCCTAAGAAAACATTATTTTTTTCTTTGTTAGGGTTTCATTGATCTGCAATGAGGGAGAAAAGAGGAAAAAGACGATCATGAGCCAAATTTTTTGGCAAAAACATGTGCCACAATAATTGGATCTCCTCCATTACTTTGTACTGCCTTCAACAACATAACAGCCCAGAGTCTTCTCTTATAGTATGTAATGAAGATGTGACATGCAATGAATGACTGCAGGACATTGGCAGGTGTGTAACATTATATTTATACCTAAAGAGAGTTGCAGTTGACCATTTATTTTTTCCTAATCATGCCAGAAGATGATGATTGTGGTCCATGCTTTTTGAGAAAAATATTGAGTCACTGTTTGAGTTGTGTTATTAGAATTTTTTGTGTATATTTTGTGAAAATAAAGTGGTAAGACAGGAGGAATAAGTATTGAACACATGAATAAAGCAAGCTGCAATCTGTCAGTATTTATAAAGCAATCCGGCCCCCTATCAGTGCAAATCAACATCAGCTAGTTTAGTCCTAATTTATGGCCTATAAAAAGGTTTTTCAATTCCAAGGTGTCACACAAGAAGCATCTCATTATGGGTGAAAGCAAAGAGCTCTCTCAAGGCCTTTGCCACCTTATTGCTGCAAAACATACCGATGGCATTGGTTACAGATGTATTTCAGACGTGAGCACCAATGGGGGCCATAATCGGGAAGTAGAAGGAATATCATTTCACCATAAATCAGCCACGACCAGATGCTCCTTCCAAGATTTCTGACAATGGAGTCAAAAGAATAATCAGAAGAGATGTCCAAGAGCCAAGAACCACTTGCGGAAGGCTTCAGAAAGACCTGGAATTAGCAGTTGTTTCAAGCAAAACAATAAGTAATGCACTCAACTGCCATGGTGCACTCACTACGCAAGACTCAACTGCTGAAGCAAAAGTATTTTAAGGCTTGTTTAAAGTTTGCTTATGCCCATGAAAGCCTATGAAATACTGGGAGAATATAGTCTGTTTGGATGAGAACTCTTTGGATGTCATAGCACACACCATGTTTGGAAGACAAACGGCACTGCACATCATCCTCAAAACACCATGCCATAGTGTGATGCTGTTTTTCAGCGTTTGGTACTGGAGACTTTATGCGATTGAAGGAAGGATGAATGGAGAAGGGTACCAAGACATTCTTGATAAAATCTGCTGCCATCTACCAAGATGCTGAAGATGAAACAAGGGTGGACACTTCAGCAAGGCAATGATTCCAAACACATAACCAAGGAAACTCTCAATTAGTGCCAGAGATAGAAAATAAAGCTTCTAGAATGGCCCAGTCAATCACCTGACTTGAATCCAATGAGGTCATTGCAAGTTACGTAGGTGGTCTCATGATCCCTGAAGCAAAATGTACACAAAGGTTGATTGCAGCATAGTGAAAATGTGGAAATATTTTGCTGCTGTTTCTTGCACCAATAAAAATTCCGTTCAGTCCTCTGGAAAATACGGCAAAATAATTTTCCATCGATTTCCACAAAATAATGAAGCCCTTTTGAAAGATTGGCATGTTAAATTAACTAGAATTGACCGTGGAAAGCCTTACAACCCAAGAAAACATTCAGTTCTTTGCTCAAAGGACTTTGAGAAAAGCTGCTTCACGTACCAGAAATTCACAAGTAAGTCAACGGTTTTGTTGCAATGAAAACTGGTTTGAAAGTGAAGATTTAAAGAAATTAGTGGAAAATATATATTCAATACAAATGTTAACCTTAAGCCTGAATGTCCCCATAACACGGGCACTGAATTTACATAATAAATACAGCATGTTTCCTAATCCTCTTCAAGCAAAGAAACTCGGCAAAAAGGTTTAGGTTTTTACCTAAACTAAACACTATTTAAGTACCAAGCAAGTAAATAAGCATCTAGCAAAACATTAAATAAAATAACTCTATCACAAGCATTTCTACTGAATTTGTGCAATGCAAACAAACGATACCTCAAATGGAAAAGGACAGTCCACAGATTCCAACGATATAAGCCTTGTCATTTTAAATTGACACCACACTCAAAGAACAGCAGGCATACACTTTAAATGCTACAGAGATTAGAAAAATTTTTCTTACCTTTGATATTTTGTCATAAAAGCTGTTTGTGGGTAAATATGAACTTTCTATTGTTTTAGTCAGTCTATCTGAGAGTCCTCTCGCCATTATGCTATGCATTGGAAGACCTCAGCAGTATATTCACTTAAATGGTTGGTTTTTTGTATTTTCGCTATGATTAACTGCTAAATATCCAACAGTAGTTTTCAAAGCCAGTTCATGAATGAGAATCCTTGTGCCAATATGCTGAAGTTCAAACACAGCACAGCTATGTGCTAAATCGACCAGTGAATACATAGTCTGTTGAGCTAATGTAGTGAATAAGGCGGAGCATTTGGACCTGAGGTTCCTGCCGAGCCCTTTACTTGTATTGTCAAGCAGTCCTGCTTCGGCAAGGGGAATTCACCACCTTGATTCTGCCTTCGGAAAACCACTGGCCTGAATGCGAACACATCCCTACCCTCTCCAGTCAATACCATCTCTGCTTGACTGCCCCCTTCTCAGTTCTGGGCTTCGGTCCTTCCTATTATTATTTTCATAATCCTATCAACAAATACTCCCCTGTGGATTGTGCCCTGAATCTGCATCCAATCTCTTGACAATCCGGCCGAGGTATGGAACCAGCAGATTTGCCTTTCCCAGTTAATACCCTGAGGTACCAAGAGGTGCGCATTTGTCAGCAACAGGAAGAGCTCTGCAAGCTACGCCAATCTATTGGCACTATTTAAAATTGATATGTGGCTATCACAGACATGTCTCGGGATTCCGCAGCAGACTCTGCGGCGTAGGGGAGCAGTTTACACGAGATGGCAGACAGAAATACCTCTATAAGGGCTTGTGATTAAGCCAGTGTTTGTGTCTTTCATGTAGATATGAGAGAGTTGATTCTAGGTATTTACTAAGCATTTGAATCTGTTCTTGAAGTTAAAATGAGGATTCCAGTTTTCACAGTGAATGGCAAAATAGATGAGAAATTAGCAAAGCAGTCTGATGGATTGGACAAGCCTTAAACTTACTAAAATCAACTTTTTAGCATGGTAAAGACCTTTTATCAATAAGATCAGAATTGGCAGAGGGCCATTCAGGCCAAGCTAGGCCTGTAACAGTCTCTAAAGGCAATCTAAAGAATAAAATGAAGACCAGAAACTGAAAGCTGTGATACCAGAACTCATAAAGCAATTGAACGCACTTGTCTGATTGAGTTAAAAACACTTATAAATCTTTTTGTGCCAAACACTATGGTCCTCTGAAATGGTAGGACTATGTAAAAAAAGGGTCACTCATTTCTCTTAGGTATGTAATGTGAATATAGGCCACTAGATAGCAGTATTTACCTTTTTTTTGTTCAGCTCAGACTGGAGTCATGTTTAGACATGTCCTGGACATGTCTGGGGCAAGCCCCGAAAATAAAAAAAAAAGAGGTCTAAATGTGGGTGGGGTCTGCAAAAGAGTATATAAGGCAAAGAACTGAGACAGTAAAGTAGTAGGAGAAATTGCAAGAAGATGACCAGACCTGCCATTCTGTTCAAGACCTGTGACGTTTCTTTTGTGGATTTCTTTGCCTGTGTTTGAGCATTTTCATCATCCAGGACATCACCAAGCCACCCCCACGAAAAGGGATTGTAAATATTTATGTTTTGTACATAATTCAATCTTGGTCTTTAGGTTAGTTAGTTGTTATTGTCTTTGATAATTAAATGTGTTTGAGTTTTAAAACTGTGTCTGTCATCCCTTGCTGTTGCTGTTGCTGTTGTGTTATAAATGTAATAACAAATTGGGGCCATAACAAATTTGGGGCTCAAGGTCCGGGAAAGACCATTTTGTGAGTAATTTATTGAAAATCTAACATTTCAAATTGGAAAATTGATTTTTTTTTAATTGAATAAATATATTTTGACAACAGCAATGGATGATTTCTTGGCATCACCAACCGTAGGGGTTTTGAAGTCTTTTAAAAAGACAGAACTGCTAGAAATTTTCAGACATTTAGGGCTGACAGAGGTGAAACCAGCCATGCGAAAAGCAAGACTGGCTCGAGAGATAGTTGAATATTACATTGATGAAAATGTGTTTGCACCCGGAGATGTGGAACAGTTTCCAGTGGAAAATCCAAATATAGAAATGGAACTTAAATTAAAAATGCTAGAAATTGAAAGGGAGGAAAGAGAAAAAGAAAGGGAGGAAAAAGAAAAGCAAAGAGAATTTGAGAGGGAAGAAAAAGAAAAACAAAGGCAGTTTGAGTTAGAAAAATTAGCAAGAGAAGAGAAAATAGAAAGGGAGGAAAAAGAAAAACAAAGAGAATTTGAGTTAGAAAAATTTGCAAGACAGAGAGATTTTGAATTAGAGAAATTCGATAGAAAAGAAAGACTCCAAATGGAGCAACTAAAAATTGAAATTGAAACTAAAAATAAATTTTGTGCCAGCCAGGAGGTAAAACTGGTGCCTCCATTTTCGGAAAAGGATGTTGACAACTATTTCCAGTGTTTTGAAAAGGTAGCAAAGAGTTGCCAGTGGCCAAAGGAACACTGGCCTCTGATGTTGCAAACTGTCCTCAAGGGTAAAGCTCAACAAGCCTATTCGGCTTTGTCTGCAGATGATTCCTCTGATTATGAGGTTGTCAAAAAGGTTATTTTGAGAGCTTATGAGTTGGTTCCAGAGGCTTACCGACAGAAATTCAGAGGGCTGAAGAAATCTGAAAATCAGACTTATGTTGAATTTGCGAATGAAAAGCAGGTTTGCTCTGAGCGCTGGTGTACTTCTATGGAGGTCAAGGATGATTTCAACTCACTAAAAGAGATGGTGTTAGTTGAAGAATTCAAGAACTGTGTTAAGGATGATGTTAAGACCTACCTTAATGAGAAGCAAGCACTGAATTTGCAATCAGCTGCCAAATTTGCAGATGAATATGTTCTCACACATAAGTCCAAATTTCAGTCTAGCAGTAATAATAGATGGTCCCAATTTCAGAAAAAGGGTTATGGTGATACCCAAGATTCCTCACCCAAAGACAAAGACAAATCTGGTGATGGTGCTCAGAAATCCAGTAACAGGTCTGATCAAAGTGTGAAAGCTGACAGTGACAAAAGTGGTCTAGTTTGCAGTTATTGCAAGAAATCTGGTCATGTTACAACTAACTGTTGGTTCCTTAAAGCTAAGAAAGAAAAAGAAAAGGATACCAAACCAAATGCCTTTGTGAAAACAGGGTTAGAAACCCCTGTAGTAGATAACCAATCTGCGAAATTGCCTGCTTCTTGTGGGGCTAAAAAGCCTGATACAGCTGACTTCGTGAGGGAGGAATTTCTTCCATTTGTGTCAGAGGGATTTGTGGCTCTGAATGAGCATACTACTCCTGTCCCCATATATATCCTAAGGGATACCGGAGCTTCTCAGTCACTTTTGTTGATGGACTCCTTGGAGTTACGTGATGAGACCGCTTCAGGGGATTTCATACTTGTACAAGGTATTGAAGGGAGGACTGTATCTGTACCCCTGCGCTCTATATTCTTATAGTCAGATTTAGTTACAGGACAGGTAAAGGTGGGACTTATGTCAAGTCTACCTATAAAGGGTGTTTCTCTGTTGCTAGGCAATGACCTGGCTCGGGGCAAAGTAGTTCCCCCTGTACATCTTACTTCACAGCCCAGCACTGAAGATGGGGATGAGGACTCATCTCTGTATCCTTCTTGCACAGTGACTCGTGCTATGGCCAAGAAGGCTAAAGAAGAAGATGATGTGGTGCCGTCCAGTACATTGAATAGTCAGGACTCAGGTGGTTCGCCTCATGACTCTGATTGGCCTACTATGGTTTCTCCGTTTGAGGACTTATCAGATACTTTTATCAGTTCTCTATTCAGCCAGCCGGATGGGTCTGGTGATTCTGATGTGTCTGGAGACTTGTCTCTGTCCAGAAAGCGGTTGATTGAGGAGAAAACTAATGATCCTGAAATTTGTGTACTAAGGAGGAGAGCCCTTCCTGATAAAGAACTAGACGCAGTTCCAGTTGGGTATTATCTCAAGGATGGTGTGTTGATGCGGAAGTGGCGCCCTCCTGATATCCCTGCCAATGCAGATTGGGCAGTGGTCAGGCAAATTGTTGTTCCGAAAGTCTACAGGAATGAGATCTGAACAATGGCTCATAGTTTACCTTTAGGAGGTCATCTTAGTGTT
Organism: Gymnothorax reevesii; assembly: GCA_029721435.1. Classification (NCBI taxonomy): domain Eukaryota; kingdom Metazoa; phylum Chordata; class Actinopteri; order Anguilliformes; family Muraenidae; genus Gymnothorax; species Gymnothorax reevesii. The sequence goes on from CM056574.1 coordinate 143,076,378, forward strand.
AACAAGACTGTTGATAAGATCATGAAACACTTCTTTTGGCCTGGGCTTCGGAAAGACGTTTCCAACTTTTGCAAAACCTGTCACACTTGTTAGGTAGTTGGAAAACACCAGTTAGACCCACCTGTAGCTCCATTGCAGCCTATCCCAGCATTTGGGGAGCCATTCTCTAAGGTCATTGTTGATTGCGTTGGTCCATTACCCAAGACTAGATCTGGAAATCAGTACTTGTTGACAATCATGTGTGCATCTACCAGATTCCCCGAAGCCATACCTCTACGTAACATCAAGGCAACTGCAATCTCGAAGGCTTTGATAAAGTTCTTCACGTTGTTTGGCCTTCCCAGGGAAATTCAGTCAGACCAAGGTAGCAATTTCACTTCAGGATTGTTTCAGCAGGTTGTGTATGAACTAGGTGCAAAGCAGATTCTTTCTAGTGCCTATTCTCCAGAAAGTCAGGGTGCCTTAGAGCGGTTTCATTCCACTCTCAAGACAATGATGAGGACTTATTGTTATGACCATGAGAAAGACTGGGATGAGGGGTTCATTTGCTGTTGTTTGCAGCTAGAGAAGCAGTGCAGGAGTCTACTGGATTCAGTCCATTTGAGCTAGTGTTTGGTCATGAAGTGAGAGGACCTTTGCTATTATTGAGTGAACAATGGCAAGAGGAAGAGCCGCACATCAGTCTGTTAGACTATGTTAGCAAGTTCAAGGACAGATTGCATGCAGCTTGTGACCTAGCCAAAGAGAACTTGAAATCAAGTCAGGGAAAAATGAAAACTTGGTATGATCATAAGGCTAGAAGCCGTGAGTTTAAACCAGGAGAAAAGGTCCTTGTGTTGTTTCCCTTGCAGTCCAATCCATTGCAGGCTAGATTTCATGGTCCTTATGAAATTCTGACAAAACTCAATGATCTCAATTACATTGTGAAGACTCCAGATAGGAGAAAACCAAAACAATTGTGTCATATTAACATGCTTAAGCCTTATCATGACAGAAATGCTCGGGTTGCAGCTGTCACTTCAGATTCTCCAATGGTCGAAACGTGTGAAGATGAGGGGGAGTTTCAAGATGATGAACCAAGAATTAAAGCTGAAGTTCTTTCATGTAAATTGTCAAACACTGAAGTGTTGCAAAATCTTGATGTAAAACTCCAGCACTTAGAACCCTCACAGAGAGATCAGTTTGAAAGGTTGATCAAGAAATATGAGGATTTGTTTCCTGATGTTCCAAAGAGAGTTACTATAGCCTCTCATGATGTAGATGTTGGTGATGCCAAACCAATAAAACAGCATCCGTACCGGATGAATCCTGGAAAGAGAAAGATTGCTGAGAAAGAGGTTGAGTACATGTTAGAACATGATATTATCAGACCCTCCAACTCAGATTGGAGTTCACCCTGTGTGGTAGTTCCAAAACCTGATGGAAGTACTAGATTCTGTACAGATTATAGCAAAGTCAATGCTGTAACTAGAACTGATGTGTTTCCAATACCTAGGATTGATGATTGTGTTGATAGAGTAGGGCAAGCAAAGTTTCTGACCAAGATTGATTTATTGAAGGGTTATTGGTGTGTGCCTTTAACTGAGAGGGCCAAGAGCATCTCTGCTTTTGCCACACCATCTGGGTTGTACCAGTATGAAGTCCTATCCTTTGGCATGAAAAATGCCCCAGCCACGTTCCAAAGGATGATACAGTCTACAATCGCCGGATTGCCACACACGGGTGCGTACATTGACGACCTGATCACATGGAGTGACTCCTGGGAAGAAAATCTGAAAGATGTAGAGACGTTGTTCCAGCGCCTGACCCAGGCTAACCTGACTGTTAACCTGAACAAGTGTGACTTTGGTTGTGCTACTGTCACCTATCTTGGCTACGTCATAGGCCAGGGTAAGGTGGCACCCATAAATGCTAAAGTCCAAGCCATCATGGACTTTCCAGGTCCTGACAACAAAAAAGCTTTGCGCCGCTTCCTTGGAATGATCGGGTACTACCGCAAGTTCTGCAAGAACTTTGCTGAGATTGCTCTCAGTCTAACGAACCAACTGAAGAAAGGCGTAAAGTTCACTTGGGATGATGCATGCCAGAGAGCCTTCGATCGCCTGAAGTCTCTGCTGTGTCACTTCCCCGTGCTCAAATCTCCTGACTTCAACAAACCGTTGTCCATCGTGGTCGATGCTAGCGACCAAGCTTGTGGATCTGTGCTCCTACAGAGAAGTGACTCTGATGACATTGAGCATCCCGTGGCATACTTCTCCAGGAAGTTCAATCGCCACCAAAGGAACTATTCCACAATAGAGAAGGAGCTGTTGGCTCTGGTCCTTTCTTTACAACACTTTGAGGTTTATGTTTGTACAGGACAAAAGCCAATGATTGTGTACACTGACCACAATCCGTTAATGTTTTTGAGTAAAATGAAAAACAAGAATCGGAGATTGTTGAATTAGAGTTTGATTTTACAGGAGTTTGACTTGGAAATTAAGCATGTGAAGGGTACAGACAATGTCATTGCTGATTGCTTATCCCGTGTTTGAATGTGTATATATATATATCATGTGTTTGAATATTGTATGATATGTATATATAGACAAGTGTTCACTTAACCATTTTGTATTGAAAAGAAAAATTTTGCCTTTATGAGTCAAAAGTTTTTCCCTTTTGGAATGGAGGTGTAATGTGAATATAGGCCACTAGATGGCAGTATTTACCTTTTTTTTGTTAAGCTCAGACTGGAGTCATGTTTAGACATGTCCTGGACATGTCTGGGGCAAGCCCCAAAAATAAAAATAAAAAAGAGGTCTAAATGTGGGTGGGGTCTGCAAAAGAGTATATAAGGCAAAGAATTGAGACAGTAAAGTAGTAGGAGAAATTGCAAGAAGATGACCAGACCTGCCATTCTGTTCAAGACCTGTGATGTTTCTTTTGTGGATTTCTTTGCCTGTGTTTGAGCATTTTCATCATCCAGGACATCACCAAGCCACCCCCACGAAAAGGGATTGTAAATATTTATGTTTTGTACATAGTTCAATCTTGGTCTTTAGGTTAGTTAGTTGTTATTGTCTTTGATAATTAAATGTGTTTGAGTTTTAAAACTGTGTCTGTCATCCCTTGCTGTTGCTGTTGCTGTTGTGTTATAAATGTAATAACAAATTGGGGCCATAACAGGTTAAACTAAAATGAATGAGAAACACCATTTAATAACAACTGAACTTTATAGAAACATCCAGTACATTGCTTCTTCAGTGAAGTAATGAATCAAATCAAGAAAAATATCAGTGAGCCAAAAATTATATTGCCCAATCCATACAACGTTTGGCGTTATGTAAAGGTCATCAGTTGTGAATCATAAAATAAATAATTCTGTCATAAATGAATTAAATTGATGACATTCTTATAATCTCCCACCAGCCCCTACGCTCCATCTGCAGTGAGCCCTGCCCCCCAGGCACCAGGAAGGCAATAAGAAAGGGTGAGCCAGTCTGCTGCTTTGACTGCCTTCCCTGTGCTGATGGGGAGATCAGCAACCAGACAGGTCAGTGAACCCACTGGGCAAAGATCAAAGGGTTATCTTCAAAAACATTTTGCAGTCACAAAAGTGATGAGATGTGCTGGTAATTTGGACAGCCTCCAGGGCCTCAGATCTTGGGCTGGACAATATGGCAAAAAATTTTCATAACACACCATTATTCCCGTCAAAAAAAAAAAAAGTAATTTCTCCTGAATGAACGCTGAAGATGCCAAGTTGCAGGATGTACAATTTAGTTGTGTTTATTGTTGTTATTATTATTATAATTATTGCTATTCAGAACATTAAAAAAACATTGTGACTTACAATCCATGTTACGTTGCACACAGTCATACAAAATCACTGTAGTCAATTAAGGATTGAAAGATGTAATGAATTTAAAACACTGTTTGCAAACATGCTCAAGAACTTTAATGTCTTGGAGGAAAACAAATGATATACAAAAGAAAAAAATCTGAAGATTCTGTACCGCATACATCCTTTTGGCAAAATACAGTTTTCAAACTGTCAATAGAAACTCATTTATGTCCTGTGCACAGACTAATAATAATATCCTTATTTTTTTCAAAGTAAAATGTTACTGAAAATCACCATCATCACTGCTGAACCCTGTGGAATTAGATCATTTCTCTCTTAAATGCCTGGTTATCTGTGACACATGCACTGATATATTATTATTATAGTTCTATTTTTTTCTATTCCTTCATTGCCCAGCCCTCATCTGATTTTATTTAGATGGAATACAGTAGACTGGCCCCCTTAATGTTTTTTTTTTAATGGCTTTTTTGCTTTTTAATGTTTTTTTTTCCCGTAAAACTGGCTCTCAATGAGGCCTGTCAAGCTCAGGAAACACGATCCATCCATCTGTCATGCCTTCCCTCTTCCTCTTGCTTTTTAAGTGCAAGTATGTTGGTTGTTTCATCCCATTTGTTTCCACTCCTCTCTCTCTCAGATTCCAGCGAGTGCTACAGGTGTCCTGTGGAATTTTGGTCAAACCAAGTCCGAGACCGTTGTGTACCCAAGGAAATCGAGTTCCTCTCCTTCCAAGAACCGCTAGGGATCTCGCTAACAACTATCTCACTGTTTGGGGCATTCACCTGTGCACTTATCTTGGCCGTGTTTGCCCACCACAGGAACACACCTGTGGTGAAAGCCAACAATTCTGAACTGAGTTTCCTGCTGCTGTTGTCACTCACATTGTGTTTTCTGTGCTCCTTGCTGTTCATTGGCCAACCTCAACGGTGGACCTGCCAGCTGAGACATGCTGCATTTGGTATCAGTTTTGCACTTAGCATCTCATGCATCCTGGTTAAGACCATAGTGGTAGTGATGGCTTTCAAAGCCACACAGCCTGGTGGGAATTCAATGAAGTGGTTTGGTGTGCAGCAACAGAGGAGCACTGTGTTGACCTTCACTGTCATCCAGGCAGTGATCTGTGTAGGATGGCTGACCGCTGCATCCCCTGTGCCCTACAAAAATACTCACTCCCAGAACTCTAAGATCATCTTCCAGTGTGCAGTTGGGTCGATAGCTGGGTTCAGTGCCCTGCTTGGCTACATCGGCCTGCTGGCAGCCATCAGCTTCTTGCTGGCCTTCCTGGCAAGGAATTTACCTGACAACTTCAATGAGGCCAAGTTCATTACCTTCAGCATGCTCATATTCTGTGCTGTCTGGATAGCATTCATCCCGGCCTATGTCAGCTCTCCGGGAAAATACTCAGATGCTGTGGAGATATTCGCCATCCTAGCCTCCAGTTTTGGGCTTCTAGGAGCAATTTTTGCACCAAAATGCTACATTATACTGCTGAACCCAGAAAAAAATACAAAGAGGGCCCTGATGGGCCGAGATGACCCAAAGAAGTAAACGCTTTATTCTATTACTGTTTCATTTTATAAAAGCTGGAAATCGAGAAAGATTGACTTATCAGTTGAAATTAAATAAATTTGATTGCATGTTTTTTGTTCTTATGAAAAAATGAAGGTTCATCACAGAATGTTTGCAAACTTATTGTTAATTTCTCCATATGCCTCGTCTTGTCCAGCCGTGGACAATGCATCATCAAATGAGTGTTAAACAATCAAAAATGATATCACTTCTAGGATAGTTGCTGGATTCCACCAGAGTAAATGTCGCATACATGTGTCGAACAACCACCTATTGAAATTCTGGACACTATACTGTGGAAACGTGCTTTCTGGCATCTCTACCTGTGGGCTACTTGAACTGCAGTTGGTTCTGGATCAGGACGAGAACCCCTGCTGTTCAGCAGGTGACACAGAAAGAAGGTCAGTTAGCCCGCAGGTTGAGATACTGGAAAAAATAATATTTTTACAATTTCTTTTTTCTAATATTGGATCTTCCAATGTCAGCAGGCCTGCAAACAAAGTAATAAAAATGTGAGGCCTAAGAAGAAAAAAATAAGTCGCCGCTTTAACCAGGTTGTAGAATTTTTCCCTGATGTGGTATCGCAGTTACTGACATTTTTGGGGTGCCTGAATATGCTGACTACATGTGTCAAAAAATTTGAATCTTTCCAACCTAAGAGAATGGTTAATCCTCTTTTCAGGCAAGCCACTTTTGCTTTGGTCATCAACGTGTCTTTACAATGAATGATGATGGTTATTTTGAAAACATGCTTTGTGCCAGTGCCCCAGTAAAGTGACAGTGCGATCGATGATACTTGTATAGATGGCAAAATTAACAGATCAATGCAGTTTTAAATGTCCTAATTGTAACATGCACTGCACTGTCCATAATTCTGGTGTGCAGATGGACACTACAAGGCCTTTCAACATGCCCCATGCATTTAGGAAAGACAAACACCGATGGAAAATCAATTTATCTGGGTGGAATTTAGTATGACAAGTGAAACTAGAACTGAGTTTTCTCAAGAGTTTTCTCAAGACGAACCTCAAGAGTGTGCTTGCTTCATTATTCTATATTTTATGAGGATTAATAAAACATCAAGTACAAGACATCACAAACATCCAACACATACTCCCTCACCCACCCACTTCCCCACATCCAGCACATATCCTATGCCTAGGGGTATACAGTGCCAGGAACAAAAAAAGTAACAGAGAATATCATTAGGAGTTCCTGAGATCCACTTTTGGAAAAACTCAACCTCAACATATGACAGAAAAGGTTGCCAAACTCCTACAAACCTCTGCCTGTCTCCTCGACTAGTGAAAACGAGCAGAACCTGATTGCAAAAAATGCCACCTACCGCCCGGTCATTGAAAAATTAAGTGGAGAACACTGGGTGCAGGTGTTGGGGGGGCGCTGTTGTTGTCACTCCATACCCCCCAAAAAATGGGTAGCTGTGACCCTGCTGTGGAATGACACCAAATAACAGAGTCAAGAGATTTGGCTCAAGAACCCTACCACACACTGGAAAAAGTATGGAATATTTCTGACCAAAAATGTATTAATTTAGGACACTCCCAAAAATATGGCACAAAGTAGCCTGGTCATGCCCACATCTGAGGCAGGTTGGGTCCAACACTGGGTACATTTTCACCAGCTTGGTTCTGGACAGATGAAGCCTATTCAGTACTTTAAATTGTAATTAACCATGTCTAACACACAATGAAGATGAATGCACCATTTTCACTGCTGACTGCCAGGTTATATCTGCTTTAGCCAAACCCATTTCCTCCTCCCACCTTTCCTTTACCTGCTCAACAGAGGGTGAGGTAGATCTTTGAATATTACCATACACAACAGACATTGCCCGTTTACTTAACTGATGTATATTCAGGGATTCATCTATCCAGTCTCCTTGTGGAGGGGACAGAGATAGAGTGAAATGTGCTCTTACCAAACTGCCCACTTGCGGATAACTAAAAAAATGAGAGTGACCCAAAAAAAAATCTGTTTTTAACTGATCAAATGAAACAAAACAACCAGCCTTGAACAAATTTTTAATACATTTCACCCCATTTCTATCTCATTCATGGTAAGCAGATGGCGAGAAGAGAGCATTGGCCACAATAAGAGATGTAAGGAGCGCCGTTTTACTGTTAAAATGATTTCTAAACTGGGCCCAGAACTTAAGAGAGCCGCCAACCACTAATTTATTAGTTAGATTATTAGTTACTTTACGGGATCGGTGCACATACAAGGGTGCACAGAGATGCAGGATAACGCGAAGACTGCTCCAGAGGGAGCGCAGCTGGCACAACTGCATCCTCTAGATCGGAGACCCAGAGTAGCAATCTGGATGTATTAGCTAACCTGTAATAATGCATAAAACTAGGTAATGCTAGTCCACCCTCCTCCTTCTGTCTGTCTAACTCGTATTGCTCCGCATACGAGGTAGGTTTTTACTCCATATGAAAATCAATATATGTTTCTTTAATTCTCTAAAAAAGATTTTGATATGAAAACAGACAATCTTTGGAATAAAAACAAAAACCTTGGCAAAACAGTCGCCTTTACAGAGTTTATCCTCCCTGCCATTGACAAGGGAAGGGTCGACCACCTCTCCAGGTCCTGCTATGGCCTCTGTAGTGCACTCTGCAAGTTTTCCTTAGACAGATCACTATATTTATGAGTGATCCACACTCCCAAATATTGAACTTTCTGATTGCATATTTGGAATGAAATATTACTCAGTGTCAGTTGGTGTGCCCTGTCATTGATTGGGAAATGGATACTTTGTGAAAAATTAATTTTATAGCCAGACACCTTCCCAAAGTCTTGGATGATTTTGAGGAAAGCAGGAATAGAAGAGCATGGATCAGACAGAAAGAGGAGGAGGTCATCCACGTTTAGAGACAAGCTATGTATTTGCCAAAATCAAATAAAATAAAATTGTTAATTTAATTAATATTTTTAAAGACGTGTGTAGATTAAGCATGTGACTTTGTCATAAAATGCTATGAATTATTGTTTGTAAAAAACCCATGATAGAAATAAGCTTGGCTTCATAAGGGTTTAGATACAGAATTTCACTGCTACAATTATGATGAGAGTAAGTTAAATCATTTCAGGACGGTTGGCAATAAGCACTTAAATACAGGGCAGTTTTGGTGAATTCATGGAGTAGCTGGGTGGAAGATCAAGCAGAAGTGGTATCGAGATTGAGATATCTACATTCCTATGAAGCTGGCTAATTGGTGAGTTCTCGTATCTGCAGGTTATTTCGGGAACTAGACCAAGATTTTGGGGGAAATTTTCCCGATCAAATAGCGCGCTATTCGTGTCTTCAAACAGCAAGAATAGCTGGCTAATTTGACATCAGGCTAATTTCAAAACAGCAAAATAGCGTGATATTTTAAAACTTCAGTCTAATGAGAACATGCCTATCGGAGACTCAGCTCTTTCTTGTCCTCATCCTCGCAGTTACTTTGTTGCTGAAATTATAGTCTGAACTTATTAGTCTGTCTGGGTCTATGCAACTGTGTTATTCTGGCTGAAGTTGTTACTATGTTGCGATATGCACGCAGCCAGTCCTGTTTCAGGTGCAGGAACACTTTGTGGCCATTTGAAGTCTCCCTATAAAATGATATGTATGAAGATTTATAAAAAAATTTAATTTAAAAAAAAACTGCGAGATAAAGTGGGGGGGGGGTCAAAATGCCTTCTGACAAAAAGTCCCCCTAAACTAACGCCTATGAATACAGCAATTTGAAACTCAAGACACACCCTGGGATTAATGGACCACGTAACACGCAAACTAAACAAAGGAGATCTTACATCTATTTGGCATGCAAATTGCTGAATGGAAGGACACACAGAAGGCATTCACACGAGGGTTGTGACAGAAATATGCAACCAAATTAGGTTTTATTTCTCAGCTTCCCAAAATTAGTGCTGGCTACAATGGAGTTGGCTCTGTATTTTCTGTCCTCCACGAAGTATTAATCAAGGAAATTTATTTAAAACAGGAGTTGAGACCAATGAACTGTTTTAAGCTGATGTTTTCAGCCCCCTCAATTTTTGGCAGCCATCACCTCTTTGAATTAGTTTCAAAATACTATTCAGTTGAAGACTCAGACAAGCTTTCCATACCATGGCCAATTCCTGTATGTCCATTCAGACACTCTTTGCTTGTATGAATAGCCCAACAGACATGGAGAGGGGACTGTTTCAGACCCAGGGTTCAAAGGCAGGCCTGCTTCCTATTTCACTGAGCTCTGTGGCTGAGAATTGTCTGAGAGACTGACGCCGGGATTACATCAGATGTGTGTCTAGTCCACCTCCGCCCTGCTACATGTTTGCTGTGTGCAGTACCATCCATCAACACCCATCCGTTGCGTTTTCACTGCCTACTAGCGCCGGACAGCTAGTCTAATGAGACCAATGAGCGAGCCTGAAGAGATCACGTGGTAATTACAAAATGTAAGAGTTTGGGCTTACAGCACCTCCCCTTTCTCATTCTTTCACCTCCACTTTGACGGGTCACAGGTGCAGCTCGTTAAGGCGGAGGTGATTGCAGAGTTTATAGGGCTGGCACGTGTAGCCCCAGGTTGCTTCTGCATTTTCCTTCATCTGTGAGAATGTTGGCTGCTCCCTGGTTTTTACTCCTCGGCCGACTCTGGCCAGTGTTCAGTATTGATCAGAATTTCATGGAATTTCATAAATAAAAATACAAATATAATTTTAACCTGTTAACATTCACCCCTCCTGAAATTCACCAACATCATGATAGCAGGTGTCTGTTCAGGATTATAACATGTCTACTCCAGACCCGATCTGGCACAAGTAAAAAGAAAGACCTAGTCCACTTCGTCAACTCCAAAGTTACCTCACATTCAAGGTTCAGGGAAGAAAGGGGTTGATCAAATCTTTGAATTCCCCTAGTTTGATGTGATACTTTGTACGCCACACAACACTTGACCCTGTAAAATTTGTCCCATAGACACATACAAATTAAAAAATTCTCAAAACTCAAAAATTGGTCCAAAATAAGCACATAGCTGTATTTCATAAACGCTAACATATATAATAGCACAACTCTCAAACCTAGCAAAGTGAGAGCGAGAATGGCTACCAAATGAAATGTTTGGACCCTTCAAAAATGGCTTCTGTACCACTGATTTTATCAGTCCATTCACCGATTTCTCTAATCTACCAGCACATGCTCTAACGTGGCCATCACTGCGTGTGTGTAGGTCTCTGTGAACTGAGGTGTCTGCACTTGGTGCGGGTGAAATGGTTGGGTTATCAGTAGAGGTACCAGCAAGACTGGGTGTCAGACTAGACTGGGCTAGCTCTTCTGTGTCAGTCAACTCAGACTCAGGGGAAACTTCAGATGATGAGGTTTCAGACTCCTCTTTATCTCTGAGATTTGACAGGGTCAGGGCATCGTCACCCTGAGTCAACAGTCCAGGTATTGAAGTCGTTTCATCATCATGGTCGCAGCCCTACAAATTGGACTCTTTACTGGTCAAGGATAGGTCAGTTGCATGGGCATCATCATCCTGATCCAACTCAAGAAGTGGCAAAAAGTTGACCCCCAATAAGAGATTTCTGTGCAGAACTCTCGTGTGTCTGGCTGCATCTTGTATTTGTCGACATTGATACTCGGATTCACACCAACAACTGTGCACAGTCCATTCTCCCACTTATCGTCTAATTTTCTTTTTCCTCGTTCTCCCTTATTCGGAACCAAAACATGATCTCCCACTGACAGGTGGATCCCTTTGACACGTCTGTTGTATTGCTGGGTCTGGTTCTGCTGCTCAAGGGAAGAATGTTTCTGGGTGACTTCCATAGCATTTTTCAAGCACACAAGCAAAGACCTAGCATATGAGTCATAATCAGCAACTTCAGGGTCAATCAGGACCTGCTTAAACATAATGTCTACCGGCAGTCTCGGGACATGCCCAAACATAAGGAAAAAGGGCACATAACCTGTGGTCTCATGCACGGTAGCGTTATAAGCAAATATGAGAGTCTGTTTGCTGTGACCACCAGTGTTTTTCCTTAAGGGGGAAGGAATGGAGCATGTTACCCAAAGTGCGATTGAATTGCTCTGTTGCCACATTGCCCATTGGGTTGTAGGCTGTTGTGTGAGATTTCGCGGCACAAGCCAGCCAGAGGAGTTCCGCAATCAAATTGCTCTCAAAAATTGCCCTGATCAGAATTAATCCTCTCCGGAAATCCATAAACACAAAACACATTATCCCAGAGCTTTTTGGCAACCTGCTTCGCTGTCTGATTGGTACAAGGGAAGGCATGGGCATGTTTGGTGAGATGGTCAGTGACCACTAAGACATCCACCAACCGCTGTTTGCTGTCTTCCGCTGACCAAAAATCCATGTACGCTAACTCCATCGGGGCAGAACTTTTGATGCTCTCCAGTGGTGCGCGAGCAGAAGGTTCCAGCAACTTCCAACAAACACATCTCTTACAGCACTTCACATATGCCCTTACAGTATATCATTCTACATATCAGGCCAGTAAAAGCGCAGCCTTCTAAGTGAGGGAGTCCGATCCTGACCCTGGTGACCAGCCAGACAACGTCTGGTCCTTTAGACTCTGAGGCAACACAAATTGGGATCTCCGCTGCATGGACAAAGGGTCTTTTGTCTCTCTATACAAGACACCATCACGGATCACCAGCTAATCCCACTGTTGGAATAACCGGAGGGCCTTGGAGTCAGCACCATGCTTCTCCCGCCTAAATGGCCGCTTCCTAGCAGTAACAAAAGGTAACACTTGGGAGATACCAGGGTCTTGTTCTTGACTCAGTTGGAGTTCCTGGGCAGAGAATACGGGTAACACAATGTGACCAGCTGCTAGTTATTGGGTAAGTTGAGCCAAGCAGAGTGCTCTGACCTCTGCCGCATTACTCCAATCACTGTGAGTCTGACAAAGAGCCTTAACCTCTGCTGTATCACACAAGACCATAGGCGATGAAGAGACTGCTGATCTGTGGACCTGAGACTGGTAGCTAACCCGGAAAACATCTTGCACGGAATCCTCAGCCACTCCATCGGCTTCCTGGGTTAGAGTGGAATATAGCTCTTCCAACAGCCTCTGGCTAATAGGTTTTGCAAAGGGGTCGCGACTCAAGGCATCCGCCACCATATTGTTCTTTCCAGGCAAGTGTCAGAGCTCAAAGGAGAATGATGCTAACTTAGACACCCAGCGGATCTCGCATGCATCAAGTTTTGGCTTTGTTAGGAGGTAGGTGAGCGGATTATTATCCGTCCAGATGGTAAAAGTACAACCCTTCAGCCAGTGGCTGAACTTTTCACATACACTCCACTTCACAGCCATAAACTCCAGTCTATGTACTGGATATTTTCTCTGTGATGCACTGAGAGTCTTACTTGCGAAAAATAGGTCTGGCCTTGGTTTCCGCCTTAGGCACTTGGGAGAATACTGCTCCAAGTCCAATCAGCGACCCATCAACTGACAGGACGAACCACTCATCAAAGTTTGGAGGGGCGAACATGGCACACTCCAACAGCCCAGTCTTCAACTGATCAAAAGCATTCCCACATTCCACTGTCCAATTTGCGAGGGTAAGTTTACGATAGACGCCTTGGGACTGGTCAAGGACCTTGACCTTCCCATCTTTTGCAGCCCTTCCCCGCCTCCTCTGCCCAGCCGTCAGTGCAAACAAGGGCTTGGCAATAGATGAACAGTTTGGGATGAAATGTTAGTCATAAAAGACCATGCCAAGGAAGGATTTAATTCTTTGAACAGAGGGTGTGCATCCATCAGTCTCCATGAGGTCCTGAACTCTCATTTTAGTGATGACCTCCACCTTGGCAGGGTCAACGGAAACACCCCTACGATTAATGACATGGCCAAGGAATCTAACTCACTTTTTTAGCAAGTGGCACTTCTTGGGAGCAAGTTTCAGGTTGTTCTTCCGCAACCTCTGAAACACAGTGTGGATTCTAGACAGGGCCTCATCCTACGACAGTGCAAAAACAAGAAGATCGTCAAGAAAACATAAAAGCTTTGTGTAGTTTATGTCCCCAAAGATGCTGGTCATCATCCTCATAAAGACAGAGACCTTGTGGCTTACAATTGTATTCGAACAATCCAAGGGGATACGTGAAAGCTGTGTACTTCTTGTCAGCTTCATGCATCAGCATGTTGAAGAAGCCAGAGGTGAGGTCCGTAGTGCTAAAGAGGCAGTTGCCTCCAAGAGCAGTCAGGCAGTCAGACTGGTGTGGTAAGGGATGGGCGTCTTTTACGGTGCAAGCATTCAGCCATCTGAAATCATTGCAAATCTGCAACCCTTCATCCTTTTTCCACACCATCACTAGAGGCGAAGAATACTCACTAAAAGACCTCCTGATGATCCCCTTGTCCTCCATATCAGTGAGTACCTGCCTCAACTTCTAATGAGTGAGCTGGTGGAACTCTCCGATATGGTTAGTGAAATGGGCGATCATCTGTAAGACGGATACGATGAGTGTATCCCTTGTCTGCTCCACAGTCCAATGGATGCCAAGAGAAAATATCTTGATACTCCGTTCAGAGCTCTATAAGCTAAGATTTACAATCACCACTAACCTGACATGAGTCAATGTCAATATTGCTTAGGCCCAACTCTGAAAGACTTTTGGCTTGCTGAGCGGCAGTGCAGGTTCTGCATAACCTGTCAGGTTGCTGGTGCTCAGAGTCAGGTTTTTGTTTCTCTAAAACTGCATGAACACCCTGGAAAGCATTAAAGACCTTGATTGCCAAACATGGAAAAAGGTAAGCTATTTCTTTTCAGAGTGATAGCTTTGTCAGATAGGTTTAAAACCATCATCGGTACCTACCTATCCCCCCAAAGAGACAAGGCGACCAAGTACGTGGAGTCAGTTGGCTCCACGGTAACAGTGCTGCCAGCTGACATAGGTGCCTTAGCTGGGAGTTTGCCCCAGACTAAGTGCTCATGTCTGGGCATAAGTGTCACTGCTTGGGTGAGCTTGACAGTGCCAACCTTGTCAGGAACTGCACTCCACCGTCAGCGCTCAACATTGGAACATCAATAGGGAACAGCTGATGTTGGGGTCTGACTGATGCAGATGTCTGGATGCAATTACCCAATATTCACTGTGACCCATCAGGACATGGATCAAGTGTTTGATGACATTAGAGCCCAAGATGAGGTTGTCATGCTGACCTGGCTCTAACAAAGTGGGTATAATACAGCAAACACCATAAAGCTGCATCTCTAAGTCATAAGAGCACTCAGGTCGAGTGTGCAGACCACCACAGCCAATTAAAACAATCTCCTCTACAAACTGTTGTTTCTCCAGCAAAACCCCAGTAGATGTTAGTTTCGCTACACTATTTTTACTGATGCTTCATGCCATGGAACTGAACTCCAACATGCCTCGAAACTGCACACTGTCATTTACAAAGACAGGGGTATAGAACAACTCCCCAAAAGCTTGGATTCTCTGAGTGGCTTGAATGACTACATGTGAACCTTTGGGTGCCTTGGCACAGCTGTCCTCATATAGCTGAGCAAAGTCACAAGATTCATAGAGGGACTTGTCCGTGTCACCCACACCAACCCCCTTCAGGTGTGAGTTTCCTAGTTTAACTGCTGGTCCTGGCCACTAACACTGTCGTTTGGCTGGAAGCAGACAAGCACTTGAGACACTGTTCTCCTGTCTGCAGTGAGAAAAAGTGGAATGATCAGAAGTGCCACAAACTCTGCACATTTTCTGGGAAGAGTGAGGCACTGTGGTTTGTGTACTGAAGTTAGCTGGTGCTTGTGCATGTTGTGCGACAAGACGGTCTAACAAGTTCACCAAGCTTCTCATACAGTCATTGTCAACACCAGCAATAACTGGAGGTGCTGCAGATGGCACTGAAGACATGGCAGTGTTCAAAACAGATGTATCACCAACCATTCGGACATGACACTGTGAAAGGACTTTGCGATCCACTGAGCATGGCTTAAGTTGCCCGAGAGTTGCAGCTCGAATTTACTTTTCCTGCATGTGCTCATTGAGCCTCTCTTGAATTTCACAGGCTGGCCATTTATCTGCGGACTTAAGCTTGAAAACACTTGCAAGAGACTGGTCAGGGCAGTGCTTCAGGTATTCAGGTGCCACATCCATTGTTTACTTCAGCCTAATCCAATACTCCATAGCATCCTCACTTGGCATAGGCAGTGTGTTATAGAAATTCGCCAAGGGAATGCTTGAGTATGTCAATTTGCCAAAATATTGCTTGAAGATATCAAAGATCTTGTGAGGATTTGCGGTGTGGTCAATAGATGTGTCATTATGCAGTTTTATTCTCACCACATCACCTGCTTTGCCCATAAGCCTCCCCAAGATTTCTTGCGAATGCTCATGAACTGGGAAGGCTCGCTTCTTTAAATACAAAGTCATTTCCCACTTGTGGACTGTGAATTTGTCAGAGCTATCACCCCTGAATATGGGAGACTCCCTTGCATCTGAGTGCATTACAACCTTGACATTGGACAGTGTCATAACTGATGGCTGTTCAAGAGTTCTGATGCTATTTGTGCTCCTGCCTGACTGTAACTGAGCTATGATGAATTCACTTCACTTTTCAGCTAACTATGTAATGGGTGAGCCCTCACCCTGGCTCGGCAAGGCTGTATCAACATTGCATTTTGAGGTCAGCCGTGGAATGTCTAATGCTGAGACATTAGGCCCTGGTGTTGAGGTCACCATGGGTTAGTTGAACAACCCCCTCCCCACACCAAACCTGTACTCAAAAGAGTCACAATCAGCATCATCAACCATATCCCCAAATAAGTCTCACCCTCTGCCATAGTACTGCCAGCCACTACACAAAAGGAAAAAAATGAGGCAAATAAGAGTAAAATTTAAATTAGGATCACAAAAAACAGCACTCAAAGTCAGACTGTCACAGCAATCAGTAAACAACAGGACATAAGCAATTCGCTATTACAGTGACATAAATCAATAATTATGTCTGTTCAACTAAACTCTAACTGCTTGTTCTTCTGTGTTTTATATACATATATATATATATATATATGTTACGTTCTTACTTTTTTTTATTGTCCAGTCCACAATAGGTAGATAAAGTCCACAAATTATTCTTTCTTTACTTATCTTATGTTCACCAGCTCAGTCCATAGAAAAAAAAAAAAAAAGTCCATTGCGCAACCATGCGCAGTCCAAAGGAATACCTCAGTACCGTAACAGGCAAATGAACGCAGCTTCCCTCAGCGAACGAGCTGATGTCAAACTCCAACCAATCTGTCATGGCACCATTGTAACAGGCGTTATCTGCATTGTGTTCTGCGAGGCAATGCTAACCGGAAGAAGGACCCAGGGTTACAACAGTTACTGGTTGTTCTCTTTTAATCGCACTGTACAAGTCAAAAAGAAAATAAAGCTCTGTAATATGCAGTCTCTTCCAGACACACGGATTATCACACGCCTGTTTGCACATAAACACACAGGAAACCCTGTTGCACTAGGAAACGTGTCTCCAGTGAGACTCGTAAAAGTACTGTTTTAAGTTTATATTCAAATGTCAAAAAGCTGCATGCTTTACTTGTCTCAGTTAAAGTCAGTGTTCATGATTCAATAATGAGAAAGAGACTGGGCAAAAATGGCATCCATGGGAGATTTCCAAGGCGAAAACCACCACTGACCAAAAAGAACATAAAGGCTCATGTCACATTTGCCAAAAAAACATCTTGATGATCCCTGAGACTTTTGGGAAAATATTCTGTGGACTGGAGACAAAAGTTGAACTTTTTGGAAGGTGTGCATCCCAATACATCTGACATAAAGCTGACACAGCATTTCATAAAAAGAACATCATACCAACAGTCAAACCTGGTGGTGGAAGGGTGATGGTCTGGGGCTGCTTTGCTGCTTCAGGGCCTGGCAGTTCATTCAGAACTTCTGCCCAGTCTCCCTCCTCCCCTTCCTGTCAAAAACCCTTGAACGTGCTGTTGCTAACCAACTCTCCTCTTTTCTTGCAGAAAACAACCTCCTGGACCCCCACCAGTCGAGATACAGAGCTGCCCACTCCACGGAGACGGCACTCATCTGCATCAGTGAGGCACTTCACACTGCACGCACCGCCTCCCTCTCATCCATCCTGATCCTCCTCGACTTCTCTGCCGCATTCGACACTGTCGACCACTCCATCCTGCTCTCTTCCCTGTCTGCACTGGGGATCTGTGGCACAGCCCTCATCTGGTTGAAATCGTACCTCTCTGGTCGCTCCTACTAGGTTGCCTGGGCTGGTGAAGTATCAACACCCCGCCCACTTACCACAGGCGTCCCCCAAGCCTCAGTTCTGGTCCACTCCACTTTTCTCTTTATCTCCAGTCTCTCGGTCCTGTCATTTCTGCTCATAGTTTATCATATCACTTTTATGCTGATGACACTCAACTTTTTCTCTCTTTTCCCCCTGATGCCCAGGTCTCTGCCCGCATCTCCGCCTGCCTACAAGACATGCTGGATGGACAACCATCACCTGAAGCTCAACCCAACCAAGACGGAGATGATCTACATCCCTGCTCCATCCTCCCCTCTCCTGGACCTGACCATCACCCTGGGGGATACCACCATCTCCCCCTCGCGGAGTGTGAAGAACCTCGGGGTCCTGAAACTCCTAGAAACTCCTGCTGTGAACATCGCTGTAGTGACTCGGACCTGCAGGTTCTTCCTCTACAACATCCGTAGAATCCGGCCCATCCTCACCAACTATTCAACGCAGCTCCTAGTTCAAGCACTGATCCTCTCCCGCCTGGACTACTGCAACTCCCTCCTCGCCGGCCTCCCAGCATCTGCCACCAGACCCCTGCAGCTCATCCAGAACGCTGAAGCTTGCCTGGTCTACAACCTCCCAAGACACTCCCACGTCACCCCCTGCTCACAAAGCTCCACTGGCTCCCTGTTGCTGCTCACATCAAATTCAAGACTTTGGTGCTAGCCTATCAGGGAGTCAACAATACTGTGACGTACAGTTCAGGAACCACTCGCAAGAGATTGTAATCCAAAAAATGTATGCCTTTATTGGAGTCCGAGTCAAAGCCAGAAAGCACAGGAATTGCCAAGCCACAATACGAAATCCAAAAACAGTATCGACTAGACAGGCAGGGGTCAGAACCAGTAAGACAGATGGGCAAAGGTACAAAAACGATAGGCAAAAAGTCGTAGTCGATGGGCAAAGCCAATGGTCATACACAGGGCATCCAAACACAGAACTCGTGGTCATACAAAAATAGGTCAAAATCCAGAAAGGCAAAAACAGTACAAAAAGGGCTATGGCAAGAATCAGAGTCGGACTATCCAGTAGAAGAGAAACAATAATCAATGGCATACGAGGAGCTCTGCACAAAGAAATATTGATCAACGTTCTGACAAGAGCTGTGAGTGAAAAGACTCCTAATATACACACAGGAATGGTCACATGCTATACAGAGTTCAGCTGTGGGGAATGAGGCTAATTACATTGGGGGATGTACAATCACATGAGGGAAACCCTTACCACGAAAATTGGCGAGAGACGAAATACGAACGGGAATCACACAGACAGCCTATGACATTTAAACAGCTCCGGTCCAGGAGTTATACGTGCATAGATAACAAGAGCAGGAAAGTATTTAAGCACGTGCGAGAGATTCTCGCTGAACATAGGGAGAGGGGCGGAGAATACAACAGGGCGATTGCGAAGAGGGAATTAGTCTATTAGTAGCGGTGCAGCTTTACAACTTAAACTAGAGTGCTCATTAGTAATTAAGTAATCGAATATATACATGGTTAGTTGTGTTAGTAGACAATAATACAAAATACAAATGTTAGTCTTATTAATAATTACAACAGAAGGTCGAAGGAAGAAAACGAGATACGAAGAAATGTTTTAAACACCAGACTGCCTTTAAAGCACCCGAAGTCAGTGAGCACGCAGACAGGGAAGACGGACTGAACCAACTAGATCACAAGACAGGGGAGACAAGTGCAATGGAACTGAAACATGGAATGAACCAAAAACCAGAATATTACAAAAACCAAAAAGAATAAATAAAAGACAATAATCATGAACACAAAACCAACACATAAAACATGATCAAAAACCCAGAATCATGACAAAAACAGCTCCAGCCTACATCCAGAGACTGTTCAGACCTTACACCCCTACCAGAGCACTCCGCTCTGCTACTTCTGGTCGCCTGGCTCCCCCCCCTCTCCACTCCTCCCCTTCCCGCTCAAGGCTGCTGTCTGTCCTGGTACCTCGTTGGTGGAAAGATCCACCTATTGAGGTCAGAACACCAGAATCCTTGAGCATCTTCAAGCGCCGCCTGAAAACCCACCACTTCAGGCTCCACCTTTCCCCTACTGCCCTGAATCCTGTCCCTACATCCTTTGATTTGTTGCACTTAATTCTGTTTACCTTACTACCTGATTGTTGCCGCTTCATTTGGTTTCCCTTCATTTTGTTGCACCATATTTTGTCAGTTTACTTGATTTTCCTGCCCCTTTGTTTCACTTGACCTGTTGCCTTTTTATTGCACTTATTTTATTTTATTGCCTTTTTCTTGCACTTGACTCCACCCCTTTGTTGCACTTGCCTCTGCACTTGACCTTGTTGCCATTTTGTTCACTTGACCTTGGCCTTTCCGTTTTGTTATTGGTTTATATCTGTAACAATGGAACGTGTTCTGTCACTTACTGTTAGCATTTGTTCTTGTCTCCTAGGAGGTCTGCACTTTTGTACTGTTCTTGTGCACTTTTGTACTGTTCTTGTGCACTTTTGTACTTCGCTCTGGATAAGAGCGTCTGCTAAGAACCTGTAATGTAATGTAATGAGTGGCTTTCCATAATTGATGGATCCATGAACTTAGCTCTCTACCAGACAATTCTGAAGGAGAATGTTGGGCTATCAGTTTGTGGCCTAAAGTTAAAAGTTATGCAGCAGCACAATGATCTGAAGCATTCAAGAGATCCTTTCCACCTTTCAAGGACTCTAAAGGAAGACAACGAAGGTTCGTCCTGATTTTAATCCTGTCACAACCCTCATGTGTCCATAATTGGTTCTGAAACACACCAGCAAGTGCACCTCTGAATAGCTCAAAAAAACAAAATGAAGGTTTTGGAGTGGACTAGTCGTAAAGTCCGGATTTAAATCCGATTGAGATGGTGTGGCAAGACCTTAAACAGTCCTTTCATGCTTGAAAAACCTCCAATGTGGCTAAATCAAAACAATTCTGCTAAGAAGATTGGGCCAAAATTCCTCCACAGCGATATGAAATACTCATTGCCAGTTATGGCAAACGCTTGATTGCCGTTGTTGTCGCCGAGGGTGGGTTTAAGTTGGGGGGCAATTACTTTTTCATATAGGGCCAAGTAGGTCTGGACAGCATTTTTCCCCTCAAGAAATGAAATTTACAAACTGCATTTTGTATTTACTTTGGTTATTTTTGTCTAATATTAAAATTTGTTTGATGATCTGGAACATTTAAGTGTGAGAGATATGCAAAAAAAAAGAAATCAGGAAGGAGCCTAATACTTTTATATTTTTACGGCACGGTGTATATCTATGTATATATACATAAATCTTTACATTTGTAGGTGCACTGCTTTTACATTTGTGTTCAAACAGATTTTTACACTTGTAGGCAAAAAGTTTTACACTTGTGTTTATTTTTACATTTGTGGTTGACATATCATGACATTTGTGGTTATTTTGACATTTACAGGTGCAATGTTTTGACATTTGTGGTGGATTTTACATTTGTGGGCTGTAGAGTGGGTACTAGAGAGCATTTGTAGTTGTGAAGCAATACGACTGCCACCTGCTGTCGGTGCCTGCCATCTACAGGCTGCTTGGCGTCATGTTGGCAATATCTCATGAATTCACCAGCAACAGTGACTCTTTTTATTCAAATGCACAAATGAGAGGTGAGGATGTCACCTTTAGTGGGATAATTATGCATTAAATTACATGCTACGCTGCCACAAGAATTGGGGTCCACTGTCAGAGGCAAAGATTGTCTTGTTGACCGAAAAATAGCTGATGAGTGATCTAAAAGATAGTAGTATATCCAGTTGATCTCCCTCTCAAATGCTGACAAGAAAATAAAGTTATCAAAGAAGCTCTAAATATCAGTGCATATATAATGCCAGTATTTACTGAGTCATTTGAGATTGAGGAGCCAGTGAGCTCACACAAATATTAATTCAATTTAATTCAAATTTTCATTTGCAAATTCGACACGACATGTAAAGCAGTGAAATGTTCACTCCTGTTAAATAATAATTATTTCAGCATTTTTAAAATATTGTACTCTGCTTCTTTTTTCATGATGGCTCTGTACTGTAGTGGTACTGTGAGCACTAGAAATTTAAATGAGCACTAAATTGACACTTTATCCATGCTTTCAACTCACCATACAAGTGGTGGCCAGCTGAATTTTTCAGAATGGGTTAAGTCCGGGCACAATGCGAATGGAAATTTTGGCCTCTAGAGGGCCCATGGATGTGCACTTTATAAAAGCATGTGACCTGGGTGCCAGGCAGTGAATTGGGGGATATCTGTGGTGGGAATGAAGCCTGTGCTACTGTTGTGTCTGAACCTGCCCCTGGTATTGGCTTCTCAGACAGCTTGCCGACTTCGGGAGCGCTTCCGCCTGAACGGGATGTACCGCAAGGGGGACGTGGTTTTTGGAGGGCTGTTTGAAGTGCACTACCTAACTGTGTTCCCTGAGCTGTCATTCAGGTCCAAGCCAAACCAGCCAAAGTGCAAGAGGTGAGTTACTCAGAGGACAACCGCATTTATATGGGTTCACACAAACATATAGGCATTCACATGCACACCCAAACACACAGCCAAACAAATATACCTGAACTGTTAATCAGAAAGATGTGATCAATTACAGTAAGGCAAATACAAGTCAAATTTTTTGATCACACACATTATAAGCAGTGAGAGATTGAAGGCAAAATTAATATATAGACACCATTTCTTCAAAAGAAAATTTCAAAATTGTAGATTTATAGCCATGATTGCTGAGCATATTCATGGTTATTTTTCCACAAAGTCAGTCATGTGATTCTTAAAGGTGACACCATGATCGTGGAAGTTCGCACAAATGTGCTTCACCTTCAAGTTGCTACTTCCTTACTGTGTCCAATATGTCCCAAATTAGCTTCATTTTACTGACTGTGCTGCAACATGGGAATAATTAGACAACAATCTTGTGAAATTAAAAATCCCTTGTCATCTTCATATTCACTTCTTACATTGTCCCATTAAAGGTATTTTAAATGAATTAAAAAATTAAAATATTTCTTCAAGGTCCACCAATTCATTTTTTGAGAAAAAAAATAAAATAAAAAATGAACAATTGAAGCAGTGATTACTAAAACCCCACAAGTCAAGTCAAGTTAAGTGTGACTTATGGGGTTTTAGTAATAGGTGCTTCAATTACCTGAATATTTAAAAATATGTCAACTGACATGAGATGAAAAGTGAAATTGCTTTTTATGATGAATATGGACTATTCTGTTCTGCCAGGCGCGGGTCACCTGACATGAAGGCTGCCTTCCTTCATGGTTGCCTTAAAACAACTATAGTTAAAATTTGCGCTATCCAGCAACATCATTAATCAGTTGTGCCTGTGCGATCATTGCTTGGAGCTGATTCCAAGTATCTTGTGCTTAATTTGCATTGTTTTCACATCAGGTGGGACAAATTTGTAATTGGATAAACAAAACAAATGAAAGCTTGTCACTATATAGCAGGGTCTGAAGCCATCAGGACCAAAAGGTGAAAGAAGTCTTCAAAGTCACTTGTCTTCAGCTGGATAGGAAAGTAACATATTTCATAATATTTAAAACCTCTCCTCAATTCAAAAGACATAACTTTTGCTGAGAAGTAAGATAAAATTTGCCAGGTTATCTATTTTTATCCGTCCGAGTTTGCCATCAAGTTCACTTTCTCTCCTGTCTTTAACCTGCTGTGGAACGCTGCGTAAAAAATAACCCAAGTTAATACTTTACCCGTGCATTTCAAATCCTTGCAAATGTTGACACTTGACTTGCAAAGCATTTACTGAGGTCCTGCAATAGACATGAAAACTAACTCCAGTTTGAATATGGCTATGCTCTGATCCAGTTGTCTGGCTATAACGATTTGGCTCCTGTAAATGTCCCTCAAATCTCATTTCTTCCACATCCATTGAGTTGACTTGCTGACGGTCTAAGGCCTAATTGCAGACCTTGACACGCACTGCTGTCAGATAATCAATGTTTTTTACTTAATCTGAGAGCGGTCATATTGTTTTGTCTCATCAGTGTATGCGTTTTTGACCCCAATGCATCCCCATTACATTTGTATTTCCACAATTTCAACAATGAATAAACTAGTGAGGAGTCACCTAATTTTAAGTTAGGCATAAAATTAAAGGACATTAAAGACACTAACCTGACAGTAAATGTTTTCATCTCTCCTCTGTAAGGCTAGACTTTCGAGGGTTCCAGGCAGCACAGACAATGGCCTTTGCAATTGAGGAAATCAACAAAAACCCAGACTTGTTGCCTAACATCACCCTGGGATACCATCTTTATGACAACTGTGTGAAACTTGGTGCTGCATTCCGTGCAGCCACAGCACTAGTCAGCGGCACAGACGAGTCCTTCTCTAATTTGGGATGTACAGGTTCACCGCCAGTTGTGGGAATCGTGGGGGATCCAGGCTCCACACGCTCCATTGCCATCTCCAGTGTACTGAGCCTGTTTCGTCTCCCCATGGTACAGTATTATGGAGCACCAATTCAGTCCACAGCCCAGCTGTACTGTTACTTCCCTGAGTCTTAGTAGAAGGGACCATTTATACCATGAAGACTTTATTTTTGAATATGCAAATACAAAAAATAACTGGTATATGCCACTGTTATATATGCATTATAGACAAAAATGCACCAACTTACAGCATCATGAAATGAATAGGATTCTTATAAAGAAAGAAACAGTTAATCCCAGAATGTACTCAGAATTAGAAAAGACTTTTCTCACACACTTCATCCTAATGCCATCAAGGGTAAAATTACTTCACATTCTGCTCTTGCATGGCTTTACTTCAACTCCCTGGTAACAACCTTGCCTATCATACCAATGCCAGTGCTTTTATTCATTTTTCTTCAGCAAAGTAACCACCATAATGCAGCATGGCACTCAAAACTAAAAACTTTCACAGTTTTATGTCTTAGTCTTAATTTAGAACCATGATATTCAATCATGTCAATAAATATGTGACCCCGCCTGGGAAAAACCAGCTAAACTTGCCTGATCTAATTTTGAGATAAAGACCGTCAAGTAGTCCTTATGATCATACTTGCCAACTCTGCCGCTTTTGGCAGAAGACTACCGCTTTTGGGGAATTTTATTCATCTACCGCTTTTAATACATTTCAATGAGTTTCTAATGTGTGTGTGCACACTTTATTTTTCATATTTTTTAATCTACAGTTTATTTTTTACTTTTGAAATAAAATCGCCAACACGGATGTTTGTAAGGATATGAACATACACGCGACATGCGTTTGCAAAGATGATGTCCTGTACATTCTGCTCTTTGCTGTGTTAACTGTGAACATTTGGCAGTGCACACATTTCGATGCCCGCCATGTCAGGGTGGGATACGTTGTTGACAATAAGAGGGAGAGACGGTGATATTAAGTTTGTGTACTTTCTTTGGAGTTTATTTTTGGAACGAGGGAGAAGGTGGGAAGTTAAAGGGCATTTAAAGTTGATTCTCAGCCAATGTTTCCAAACAAATCACTTGCCTTTGTTGACATCTTGCATTGTCACATGACAAATTTCATTCATATAAACCAATGTTTTGCCTACACGTGTAGATAATCCTTCTATTTTGGTTCGTTTGCGCAGGTGCGGCTTGCTGATTGGCCGATAAACAAAAACAATTGGAATTGACTTAAGATGCCCTTTAAGCTCTTTTGGATTTTTTAAGACCTATTTCCTATAATTTCCCACATAATGGCGGAGGAATGCACTAGAAGGAAAAAAGCAATGATTTCAACTCCACATGGAGTGAACAGTACGAGTTCATCTGCCCGTCAAACATTGGTCAAACAAATGCAGTTGAACTCTTTCCCTAGGGAGGTACTTGATGAGTCTTGATGAACCTGGCCTTGGTCTAAACCAGGTTGAAATTGTTGCCGCAAAATATATATTTTTTAAATATTAGGTCCGAAAATTCCGCACAAACCAGAAAATAACTGGCGACTGATAACTCAAGTGTTTTACATCCACAAATTTCTGCATAGTTGGGTATCGTATGCAAAGTTGCTTGGCAATAAGTGCTCAATACATTGATGTTATTTTTGTAAAATATTAGGATTGAGCCTCTCCAACATAATTGCTGCCAACCATTTTCTGGATCTAGAATAGGACGAAAAATCTTTCCTAGGCCTATTTGAACACAATAGGTTGACCAGGGGGAAAGACTGTTTCTGTCCACAGATATGACACACTATGCAAGGGGTTCCTTGAAACATGGCAGTCCCTATGATAGCAGACAATAGCATCATACAAACTCTTTAAAATCTTGTTGTTGGGAATTATTTTGCTGATTGTGATGAACTGGGTGTCCAATGAATGATGATTTGGCTAACCAAATGATGTCCCCATTGAGATTCTACACTTTTGGTTTCCATTAAAGTATTTTTGACTACAGGTACAGTACAAGATTTCTTTAAGGTTTTACTGTCTGTATGTTTAAAGGAACATTGTGTAGGAATTACTCCCATCCAGCGCTGGAATCGTGTATTACATTCAAACAAATAATGCACTCTAGCGCCTCACTTTCTTAAACCCGTATTGCAACTACGGCAGCCACCGTGAAAAGCCTCGTCGACGCTGATGAAACCATGGATGTATTAATAGAACTGGTACTTCTGAACCGAAAGCCAGCATATTGAGGGCTGACTGGACAAACAGTCATGCCCAATACATAAGATCCGGACATAACTGTTTATTGCAGTCAGCCCTCAATATAATACATGAAGCAGCAAAACACAGTAACGTGAATCGATGTAGGATATTCAAAGTAATGGTCATAAATAACTCAGCCTAGGAGCATCTTGAAAATTTTATACTACGAAAAAGCAAAGCAAGTGTTAGCTACATGCACGCTTATAGGATGTCACCTTCAGTAGTTACCGAATACATACCCGTCATCCAACCCAAGTGAACCAACAACAGCCTTTGCTACCTCACTGTTGATTCTGTAACGTTACATAAAAGACAGGTGAAGCAGTCGGGTCGCTATATAACAAAGCCATTCATCAAATACAATAACTGAAAGCACAGGTGTCATTACACCTGCTCACTTTACCGACTTGCTAGTGACATAAGCCGACAGTGCGGAATCTCCTGACCAGAGCTACACGCAGAGAACCAGAGCAGTGCAGCTTACGAGAACGCTCTTAGAGACAAGGTGCCCTTGGTGTTTGCGTAGCCTGAATTCATATTAAAAAAACTGTCTCTGCCGTGAAAAAAGGCACCCACAATTTATAAGAGAAAAATCAACATTATATATTGATTATTTGCGGTAGACAAAAAATTATTCATGGATCTATTAGTTTTTTTTCAATTGTTCCTTATGGAATAATTTCCTTTTGCCCCCCATGGCATCATGTCACTTGCGATCAGCTTGACCGCGAAGTCCTTGTCAGTGAGGGAAATAATGTACTTATTAAAAGGCTAATGCTTCGCCACAATTTAATTGGTCCGCATTGTAATGTAATATCGCCTTTCACTCTTGGTATTGCATGGGTTGATAAAAATGTGGCACTCAGCTGTTAAATAGGCTAGTAAAAGCGTGCGGCTCAAGATACTTACGTGACAGTTGACAGGTATACAATTTTAATAACGTCGATTTAAATACAGCAAATACTAACCCCAACCCCCAACTCCCAACCCCACTAAAGCAGTAAAGTTTATATGATACCCCTTCTTTCCATGCATTTCAATGGGATTTATGCATTTTGGTCATGCGCATCCTTAGAAAAAGACTGATTTTGTCAAACTACTAAAATTTTCCCATGTATATATCATATATAAAATGAAAAGAGGATACTGTAAGCTTTAATTTTGCATATGACACATAGTCATGAAAATTATGGTTCAAAAGTACGGGTGTTTAAAAAATGTACTTATTTTTAAATCGCAATTTCTTGAAAAACAGTTTTCCTGAGCCTGAAATTTGCCAAAACTTTGAAATGACCTTTCTCGGTCAATATTAGAGAAATCATATAGATATTTTTTATATCGCCAGAAAATGACTTTAGCTGGGTTATCACAGGCAGGGTCATATATTTGGACATTATCAAACAAAGTCATTTCGCTGTCAACGTAAGTGTGTTTTCAGTTGCAAAAAAATATGAATATCTGTGCAAAGTGCATTCTAAATTGTGGGCCTTTCATTCAAATTTGGTAAAGTGTTTGAATTAGGGTCCCACTTTTAAAAGTGATCCCCCTTTTTTAAAACCCTAGTCACAGTAGAGGCAGAATGAGGCAGAATGCCGTTGGAATGAACATTCTGTGTATTTTCCTGGATATTCAATGTGCGCTGTAAAAATACTTTTTATTTTGGCATCTCCAATCCCAAGTGCTCGTCTGGCCAACAGGAGGCGCTTGAGCAACGAGCAAGGCAACTATTATTTTGCCTTCCTGGCAGTCCCTTTCCAATTTGCAACCCTGTAGCGCAATAGCCAGTTGTGCGCTACTCTGAAAAAGCTACTGACCATTGCTGGCTGGTACGAGGCGGGGATCGAGCGTAGTAAAAATTCTGACTGCATTCTGAATGCGTTCCAATATTCGCAGCCATTCTTATGGCTGCCCCGAATGTTTTGCTCATGCTCAAAACTTTCCAGGTATATTCGAAGTGGAGAAATATCGAACGGCATTCAAAGTGTATTCTAACCGCCCTCTGACTGCAATATAAATATTCTTACTGCATTCCAACAGCATTCAAAACATTCTGATTGCATTCGAGGGAGAATCAAAATGGCAAGCCATGTCAAATCCTGCCTGAATGTCCTGAATGCGCCTTGAATGAGCCAGAATGCACTGCGAATGCATCTTAATTGCTGAAGGAGTCTGAATTCTGAATTTTAATTTCAAAAGTTGGGGGGAGGCAATAGCCCCTTTGGTCCCAGTGCCTCTGGCACCTCTGACTCATAGCTGTTCCAGTTTAAATAGGCCCCACCCTCCAGGGGGCCCCAACTGTCAGGCAAGAATTAACATCCGAAACAATGACAGTATGAAAACATGCGGTGGCGCACCGCTAGGAAAGGCAAACCGGGAAATATTTGAGCCCCCCCAAAAAAGGCAAAATGTTTGGGATCACCAACTGCCACGAAAATTGGAACATTTTGCAATGACTTAGAAAAACCCCATTAAGCCTTCTATGAAGGCATTATAGCGCACCCCTAGCCAGTGCCTCAAAAGCCTCGTAAACGGGGCCCCTTCTCTGAGTTTTGGAGAATGCGCAGAATACAGGCAGAATACAGGAATCTATCAGCTGGAATGCACTTCGAATGGCTCGTGAACTGGCGATAGGGGAGGCTGAAACCCATCCCTTAAAAATAATGATTGGTCATGACCTGTTATCAATCATTCATTTAAATTACTATTACAGAAACCCCGAAAACCCTCAATATTATCAGGTATGGCCAGTTTTCATTAATAACGCATACCTGTTAACTCACGCATTCGGTGTCAGTTTAAGTGGCATATTTACATTCCCCTGCTGTAGTCAGGAATTACTCAATCAACGCGTATGGGACACTTGTGTTACATTCTAAGTTCATTCTGAGTATTGGAGCTGCATTCTGGTTGAATTCTTGGACATTCCAACCATATTCGGCAGCCAATCCAGGTGCATTCTGACTGCATTCTAGGTGAATTCGTACAGCATTCAAAGCACCTTCCAACCAGACTTTGGGTGGTGTTCAGACAGCAAATGAACCGCACTCGTACGACATTCAAAGTGAATTCTAAATATTCTGACTGCATTCGAAAACAGCATTCTAAATATTCCTGCTGTGTTCCATATACATTCAAGCTGTCGTGAGCTAATACACTCAGAATGTGCAAGAATTATTTGAGGCAGGTTTGAAGCACATTTAAGTATTCGAACTGCATTCTTTCAAATTTTTTTGAAAAAATTTTGGTCAATTTGAAATTCCCTCCTGAATGTTGCACGAATTCTTCATTCTGGCTGGTTCTGCTTGATTCCTGCTAATGTTGAATAAGTGTGACGGGGGCATAAGGGACCAAAACTAATTGGCTACACAGCCGTTTGAAAACAGACAAAAAGTCAACATTTGATTTCAGGAGTGGCCTTTGCATTCAGAACTAGTTGCTTTTAAGTCTGAAGAGCTATCACTACCGAAACAAGCCATCATTTGGCAAAAAAATCAAAACAGACATCTCAGAGACAGTGGAAACATTAGATTTTGCTCAAATAATGCAAAATATGACCGCAAGCAGTGGTAAGATAGCCAAGAAAATCAGGGCAGATACCATTGTAACTAGCTGTGATCATGTTAAAGTATGACTGATCGAAACAACACTGATTGCATGGTTTATGTTAATTGAGCAAAGTTTGTGGGTATAACTGAGGTGTGAGCTCATGTCCTGCTTGGGCTGTAAAAGAAAAAATATTCCTGAAAATCTAAAATTCATCTGATAACTTTTGTGAGGCTCCATCTGAGAATCATCCTGAATAAACTTGATGAAAATTGGACAAAATTTTGTGGCCTGAGAGAAAGTTATAAACTTTTAAATAAAAAGTAATGTGGGAACCCCATCAATTAGGTTGACATGATAAGTTGCAATGTCTTGGCCTCAGGACCTCCCACAGTATGAGCAGACACATTAATTATTTCTGAGGCAGTGGCGGCTGTTGAACTGGTGATAGGGGAGGCTCAAAATAATCCCTTCAAATTAATCACTGTTCACAACCTTTTTTCAATCATTCATTTAAATTACCATTACAGAAACTCAGATAACTCTCAACATTATCAGGTGTGGCCAGTTTTCATTTCATTTTTCTTTGGCAGGTGAGTTACTTTGCCACCTGTTCCTGCCTGAGTGACAAAATGCAGTATCCCTCCTTCTTCAGAACCATACCCAGTGATGCCTTCCAGGTTAGAGCCATGATGCAAATTCTTCAGCAATTCAACTGGAAGTGGGTGGGACTCCTCTTCAGCGATGATGATTATGGGGTGCATGCTGCCCAGTCCTTCCACCAGGAGATTAGCCGCTTTGGCTGTGTGGCCTTTTCTGAGATGCTGCCCTACAATAATGACAGGACTGAGATCCAGAGAATTACAGATATAATACGGCGCTCCACAGCCAGGGTAGTGGTGGCATTCTCAGCAGAGGCATACCTATTGCCCCTCATTGAGGAGGTTGCCCGGCAGAACCTGACTGGCCGGCAGTGGATCGCTAGTGAGGCTTGGGCCACTGAAGCCCTATTCCATACGCGGCAGCTGCTGCCCCTCCTGGGAGGAACCCTGGGTATCGCCGTCCACAGGGGAGATATCCCAGGGCTCCGTGATTTCCTGCTTAGTCTCCGCCCAAACTTTGACCCAGACAATAACATGGTGAACATGTTCTGGGAAGAGAAGTTCAAATGTAAGTTCAAAGCAAACACACTTGACCAAATGTGCACAGGACAGGAGAGTTTGGAGAGCACAGAGTCAGTATACAGTGATGTGTCAGCACTCAGGTACCCATACAATGTTTACAAAGCGGTGTACGCCCTGGCACATGCCCTGCATGATCTGCTGAGCTGCAAGCCAGGCGCGGGGCTATTCCCAGGCAGCTCCTGTGCTGAGTTCCATTCTCTGCAGCCATGGCAGGTCAGAGACATTCCGTTACATTCTCTGAATAAAAAATCACCCAGGATTCAGAAGATATTGTTAAGAGAGAAATTTTTGAGTTAATATAGAGAAATAAAATATACAGGTTTTTTTTTATATTTCAATTGTCTCCCTTGTCATATGAACACTAGAAGATAGCATTCTATCTTTCTGGAATAAAAATACTTTTGGCATTAGTTAATAACTTAGAAACTACAGTTTATGTGAAAATTTGGCAGTTATAAAAGCTTCAATACGAAAGTAAATTGATCATCCCTAACTCTAACATCAGTCGGCTATCTATCATAATGCATTGAGCAGTAGGGGGCAGTCAGAAATTTAGAATGCCTTCATCATCATCAAATTTTAATACATGATTGCTCTCAGGCTATTCCCATGAAAGTTGGGCTGATTGATCAAACAATGAATTTACTTAATTTTCAAGACCAATGCATGGCCAATAGAGATTAAGACATTATAATGACAAAGTGATTGCGTATTGCCCACACTTATATAATTGATGCGACATTTTAAAGAAAATAATAAAATCGTGCCTGAACAATTATTGTGTTTGAGCACAAGTGAATGCCAGTTCACAATTATGTTTGCCCAGTGGTCTTAATGACTATCACCTTGTATGCAAATGGCATTATTGTTGTACTTTTGTTCAAAATGCTGATGAACTTATTCTATTGAATCCATTTTTACCTCAATGATACTTAACTGAACATGAATGAATGTATAGCTTGCTGTAATGTCTGGCAAAAAATGTGATTCTAATTAGTTCAAATAATCTAAAAATTTTCTTTGCTTCTTTCTCTATTGTTTTAACATTTTAAGTAGCATAATTATAAGATTGCCTTTGATGTTTTCAGTATATTGTAAGCATTCAAAAAAAAAAAAAAAAAACTGTGAGGATAATTCAAGTTAAATTCTGAATTAAAATTTCAAAAGTTGGGGGGAGGCAATAGATCCTTTAGTCCCAGTGCTTCTGGCACCTCTGACTCATGGAAATACAGAGGCAGGCTTACCTGTGTTTCAGCCGTTTCAGTTTAAATGGGCCCCGCCCTCCAGGGGGCCCCAACTGTCAGGCAAGAATTAACATCCGAAACAATGACAGTATGAAAACATGCGGCGGCGCACCGCTAGGAAAGGCAAACCGGGAAATATTTGAGCCCCCCCCCCCCCAAAAAAGGCAAATGTTTGGGATCACCGACTGCCACAAAAATTGGAACATTTTGTAATGACTTAGAAAAACCCCATTAAGCCTTCTATGAAAGCATTATAGCGCACCCCCAGCCAGTGCCTCAAAAGCCTCGTAAACGGGACCCCTTCTCTGAGTTTTGGAGAATGCGCAGAATACACAGCTCTCTGTGGTCGGAGACTACATTAGTTGAATGGACACTGAGCTGGGTAAGAGGTGAAGTAATTATTAATTGTCTACAAATGGCAGCAAAAGAGCTATGGTAGCTGATACTCTTGGAATCTCGAAAATACAGTCGTCACCCAATGTTGTTAGCGCCTTGGACTAATCAGTTTGCATGTGAACAAAAAAAGAAGTTAATCTTTTGCTGCATTCCGGGGGTATTTATTATTTTATATAACAGTGAGCTTTGATGTAGGCTATACATTTTAAAGCATTATCAAGCAATTTTATGTGTTTTTTAAGCATTAAACTATCCATGAACATTATGGAAATTTCTGGATTTGGGCCAGGTCACGGTCCGGTAGCCTCCGGAGCCAACTCAGTCAATATAGTTTATGATCATTAAAATGCAACGATAATTCGTAAAATTTAAGTTGCACCATCATGGCTATGGCATAGGCAGCCTCATTCTCTCAAAAGAGAGGGAAACTGTGTCACCTAGTGTTGATCTGATTGATTTGATTGGGTAAAAATTTACATATAAAATATACATAAATAATCACCGAGGATAACACATAAAAGCATAAAACTTATTCCCAATGTGGTCCTCCCGATGTGGTTGTGTAATTTTTATTGCTATGCAAATTTGTATGAAGGTCTGGCCATATGAGTCATCAGGTGCTTCTAAATCTTGTCCATACTAGCGACATTAAGTATATTGATGGGATTTCGGAGTTTGAATTCCATCCAAAATTTACCATATTATTATCCCAGTGATTATGTTGTAGAGCTATTCTATAACTGTGTCCCCTTAGAAGAAAACAAAGCTATTCTCGCCATTTGTATGTAAACCTAAGGCATTTTTAGACAGCAACTTTTTAAAAATTTCTAATTCAGTGACGCATAATGTACACAAAGATATCCGCAGTTTGCAATGCAGCTAGCTTCTTGGGGTGAGTATCACATTTCAGTTTTTGATAAATTTATCACGTTTAAACATGCATATATTTTATTGCCAATATTTTAATAAATCATCACAAATACTGTAAGCATCAAACCTCAGCCAGAAAGGTTGAAATTTCACTGGATAGGCTAAGTTGTCAGCTTTCATCCAACAAAATGATGAAGCTCTTATGCTTAAAAGGGCCCCACATTTTGGGCTCCATATTCCATGAGGATATGAAAGACCCTTATCAATGGAATATAGATAACACAATTCACCGTGGCAACGGTGGAGAAAAAAAAGTTGCGCTTCATATTTTTCTCCTGCAGAGATGGACAAATTAATAAAGGCATACGCCGAGTACGACCACTTATTTTTAAATAAGTACACTTGCAGCTGCAATAGAGTGAGTTTTTGCGGGGGAAAATCGCTGAACAAGTCAATGCGAGACGAGTATTAAAAAACAACCAAATGAAGGTTAAATTACGAACGCAGAAAACTAAATTAGAAATCCAAGTGCTGGAGCATCAGTTACAGCTGGATGAGGGGAAACAGGTAGATGACTTAACTTGTTTAGACAACATACAAAATATTAACTACTTCACTAGTTCTTGCAGGAAGCAAAGAAATAAAAAAATGCAAGTTTAAGTTGTCCTTTTATTTCAGATGATACAAGTGGAATCTTTTTTCTTATTCCAAGCTGATGCAAATAACCTTACTTATTATTACTTATACAGGACAATTCCACAGACTTTAAAGACATTTTAAAGCATTGGTTGTTGTATCTTGGGGTCTTTTGACTTGGAATGAATTCAACATTCGAACTGCTGATCATTCATTACAGGAAATTAGCAGACATTCCAACATGTATTTTGAAGAATTAAAAACGCTCCAGAGAGTTATTCATTATTTTGTACTTTAAAGAGCTCACTCGATGTAGAACTGCATTGAATGAATGAATTTGTCTTGTTTCTTTCCGTAATAAAACAAAAGGATAATGAAAATTCTGTTCGCAAAAAAAAAAGGAAGAGAAAAGCTATGCACATGAGTGTCAAACGAGCAATACGAGGGCTGAAAATTGTGTTTAAATAAATTATAGATTCAACAGAGAAATGGAAGGCTCAAACAAATATTTGTCCAAGAACTACAAAACATCCAAACGTGGTCAAATGACTCTTTCCTAATGGAGGATTCTTCTCAGTATTTGTGCTTCAAAGTCCTCTGACTCCTCAAGGAACGGGGACGCAATGTCTAAAACCTCCTCAGTCTGCAGTTTCAGTTGGAGAAGAAACTCTGAGTTATTTGAAAACCTACCAGCGAGCAGGTTA
Source organism: Gymnothorax reevesii (assembly GCA_029721435.1). Lineage (NCBI taxonomy): Eukaryota > Metazoa > Chordata > Actinopteri > Anguilliformes > Muraenidae > Gymnothorax > Gymnothorax reevesii. The sequence continues at coordinate 143,111,372 of CM056574.1, forward strand.
GTTTCACTGAGTATGTTGCTGCGGTAATTGACTCAGAGTTGGACTAAACATGCATTGTGATCTGGAAAACTCAGAGTTACCACTAACCCTTGGTCAGGGCCAATTTTGCGGAAAAGGCTGGCCATATCTGAAAGCTGCGCTTTGATTGGTCGAGGCCAGGCACATAAGCACATGCTGAAGATTGAGGAGCCAATCAGAGTTGATGTTGTATATGGCTAATTTCATGCAACTCGATTCAACTCCATGAATTTGTAGGAAATCTATCAAAAGCTACTTTTTTATGGATAAAGTAGTCAATAAGGATATCAAATCAACAACAAAAAAACCGGATATTTTTTTAAAAGAATTTCATTTTTAAGTAAATGGCCCGCTTAAAATGTAGGGCTCTAAATTCGTAGACCAAGCACAGGCCCTGTGCAGGCGAATGGGGGGAGCGCCGCGCCAGCGGGGTGTGTCCAGGCGTATGTTGCAATTTTGTGTCTGGCGTAGCCTGGCGGAACTACTCCTCTGTCCTACCTCTGTCCCTCCTGCCTGCGCTAGTGGCAAATAGGGATAGGAGAAGGCATGTTTGGGTTGAACACAGCCGAGTCAAATCTTCACCAATCAAATGAGCTCTCTCCTCACCTTTAATGTGTTGGAATATAGAAGCATTACGAATTTGAGTCAGCTGGCTAGCTAGGGCATTCGAGAATTATTACCATCAGTGAACTTGAATGGAATTTCAAAACGAAACTACGTCAGATTATTTAAACTTATGAAGTTGGAATGGAATACGACATTTATATGCTCATTTATCTCTTCTGCCTGCATCATTTGGAAGAGAAATGATAGATAGAATGTTCCTATTATTACACCCTGTTGCCGCTTAAAATTTTCGGATGAACATGCATGGACAAAAATGCAAGATACGTTCCCCATTTATTATCAATATGTGATCTTAACTCAGTACGAGATCATAGCAATCAGGCTGTATTCCTTTCACCCACTAAAAACGATAAAACCCAAGTGACAATAATAGTAGTATAAAGCCGCTTGTTCACTGGACACAAAACAAATTTTTCGTTGAACGCAGATTGCGTTGAACACAGTGTCTACGTGTTCGAAAGTCAGACAGGGTTTCAATATAAATCCGTGTCCGACAGTGGATTATTGTTTTTAATTTTTTCAAATCTACTGAATCTTTTAGATATTGAATTTGATAAGAGGGCTCAGTTCTTCAAGATGAGTACCGAGAATTTCAATCAATGTTTCTGTTTAAGCTATACTCAATAAAGTGAGTCGACAATGGCGCGGGGAAATGTAAAATGCCTGTCAAACATTAAATGCAAAATACTCCATGTCTGACGGCCGAAAAATAAAGAAAGAGGACGATTAGGACAGATTGATAATGAAATAAAGAATAAAAAGAAGGCAGTGGATATTTCGCTGTCTGACGGCTGTGCTTGGGTTTCACTATTTAGCCAGCACTTCCAGTGGACATGTGCACTTGGCACTGGCCAATTTAGCTTGTAGTTACAAAATCTGGGCGTGGACAGCTATACAAATGCCGGGATATTTTACCCTTCACAGCGTCCGGCATTATGTGCCTTACCCTATTCGGCCGGGATTAGTTTGACGTGGTGACATGGGGTAGGCTAATGTAATTATTTCCAGGAATTTTAGTCCCGTCCGAAAGCGAAATAATATAGAAGTCAGTAATCATTACGGACATTCTTGGTGAAATTTACGGCCACTTTTACCTTCTGTTTACCTTTATGTCGACAGGGGAGTGACGGCATAGTGTATACCGAGTTAAGCCTTCTTTACTGCGGATGCAAAATGAATTTTTCGCACGACTGATTACATTCAAAATCAATGTAAAGACGCGAATACACGTGAAACGCGTGCTTTCGCGTCTTTGCATTGACTTTGAATATAATCTATTGTCCTAAAAATTTGTTCACTTTCGGTGTAAAAGCCGCCTTACTCCTCCTACTTCTGACAGAACTATGGTGATTTCTTGTCCCATGCAAATAGGCCATTCAAACTATTCGTAGTGACCATGGGTCAAGACTGTCACATAGCCTAGCTTGCTTATACCAAAATTCAGACTAAAATTGGTTAGTCGTAACAGCTTGGACATATAATAGGAATAAAAAATAATGGTAAATTTTGTCATCCAAAACCTCAGGGGGATGCGTTCAAAATATTTTTTTGCCAGTAAATTTAGCTTCTGGTAAATAATTTGCAGTATAAAACGCGTCCTTAAATGTCCTTAAATGGGTCCTTCCCATCCTTAAATGTGATTGGCTGAGCCGCGTTCCATGCCGGTATAAAATTAGTGTAACCCAATGTATTTTGAGGCAGACCGCAGCACAAAGTTTCCCTGCGCGCCTGGTCTAGCAACCAACTACTCTGCGCTCAACTGACTCGTAACTACTCTGCGCTCAACTGACTCGTTAGGTTACATTTCTTTCAAGACTTTTAGCTCACTATTTCAGTGTTAGTGAAGTTTAGCCTTTTAACCCGCTAATCAGTTGGCTATATACCTTGCTAGCTATAGCATTATAGAGTAGATATCACTTTAGCTTGCTAGCTACGTTGCTAACTAGTTCGCTATTTTAGTATTGGCAATAAATTGTTAACTTTTTTCTTGTATGTTTATCTTATGGGCTATGTGTTGGGCAACCACATCCATTGTAGTGAACGCTACCTACTTGACAAGCTGGCTAGCAAACTAATGCACAACTCAACATATTTTCCTGGACATCGGCAAGTGTGGAGGTCAAAAGTCAATCTTGTTCCCTACTCTCGCTGCTGGTTGTAATGATATGGCCAATCAGCGCAAGTTGAGAACAAGGAAACTCGAAAACACAAACCAAAATGAACGTAAAATTATTTAACGGGGCCTTCGGGAGACCAAAGGAGACATTCCAACTGGCCTGCTTTCATCGTATATCTACATTAACGAGCCAAAATAGCCTGATTTGACATGATATGGCGCTAGATGAAAAAGCTATCTTAGCGTCTGTGTTGCTTGCCAACCATTCTGTCCACTCAATTTTGCTTGGTGGAAGAACGAATAGTTCTCAATGTTATTGTTGCATTATTACCAATAAATTGTTGATTTTTTTTCTAGTGTGTTTATTTAATGGGCTGTATGTAGGGTAACCGTTTTATAAAAGCAATAAGCCCCTTGAAGCAGTGGGTTACAGTGATTTTATGACAGTGGAGGGGCACTAAGGCACTCCGCTGTGCATCGTGCCTTTCATCATAAAATCACTGTAACCCACTGCTTCTCGGGGCTGATTCCTTTATCAATCTGTAGCTAAGCCCCCTCAAACGTTTTTCTAGCCGAATCTCAAAGTCATTTTATTTTATTTTCGTATGCCGTTGTCTCTTATTGCAGCATGTATGGAAGATATTCCTTTGGTAGCCTAGTTGAGATTTTATTGGAGACTAGTCCCGTTCCCTTGTACTCATAACCTCGGCCACCTTTCACACACGTAAACTTCACAAATTAATACCGAAGTTTGTCTTTCGCGGCTTCGTTGACATCAAACTTCTTGAATTTTTTTCTGAGCACCTTCAATTGTGCGGCTATCTTGGCATCAGAATGATATAAACTGCTCTTATTCAAAAGATTTAATTGCCATTTCAACATATGAAAACAAATGGAACTCGTCTCCAAATGGAGAGAGCCAATATCGCGATGTAAATGTCAGGCTGTCCCGTCAATATAAAGTATTAATCCCAAGTGTGCACGTCCACCGGAAGTGCCGGCTAAATAGCGAAACGTAAACATTGCTGCCAGACGGCAAAATATCCACTGCGTATATTAAAACCCTGTCCGACTTTCGGACACGTAGACACTGCGTACATCGAAAGTCAATGCAAAGATGCAGATACACGCGTATATTCACATCTTTGCATTGACTTTGACTGTAATCAGATGTGCGAAAAATTTGTTTTTTTTTTTTAAGTGGCTTTATTGAGCATAGAACGCAAGTATCATACGCACTGCCACTGCCTGATGCTGAGGAAGTTTGTGGTTGGCTGAGAAAGATGTGAGGTCATTAATTTGCATCAAAGATTCAGCTGCATTGATTTAGCCAGGTCGAGTTTCCATTACGAGTGCCAACCGCCTTTGATCTGACATCAGGACAATCGATATAGATACAATAATTTATGCGCTGATTCAGATAGTTACATTAAACAGTGGTTGCTGTAAATATTTATTGCGTTGAAATGTGCCTGACATTCTGGAAACCTGCCAGTGAGGTTTCGGTGACGTGCGCACTCTGTGCCAGTCAGCCAAATTACCACTGCACAGAAAGTAAACCAGGTTGGAGCTGGCAAGCTTTCTGCGCAACTCCAGTGGAGACTTTTGCTACGAAATTGTCACTGTGTCTTGATGAACATGTGGCACCTCCCCCTACTACCCCGCCACACCCATCTTGGCGCATGTCCGGCTACCAATTGCAAAAGTGGCTGCGCACGGTGTTGAAATTACCACTAAATTACCACTGCGCGGGCTGCACCTGACGAAATTACCACTGCGTGGGCTGCGCCACCCTGCGCTGCGCCAAGAAATCAAAGCCCGTAGTTTCAAATTATTAATTATTGTTTATTGTTATATAAATAGTAATTCTTCACTTGGCAATAGTTTACAGTTGTTATTTGATTCACTTCTGGAATCGCTGGAACTTTCATCAGAATTTCTGTTGTTTCTGTCATTGCAATTCCTAAGGACTGGTTCAAACTGAAAAGATTGCCCTTCTAGGGAGGCCTCAGTGGTGAGAATATCATCCTCTTCTATAATTCCTATTAAATTTAGGGAACTAAAAAATCTAATCATGTAGCCTCCCCTTGGAATCAGAGCTTCCACATTGATTCCAACTCTCAGTAATTTGATCTCACACGGTCATGTGACCACCTCCGCATTATATTTCGAAACTGGCTCCTGCAGTTTTTGTGTGGCGTATTTTAAGCACTTATAAAAGGTATTTCTGAAGAAACTTAATTCACCAAGTTTCTTTTTTGTAATCAGCCTTAGAAATGTGTTCCTCTGTAACATACAGGAGTATTCATTTCCCCTTTATTTTTTAAATCCATTAATAATTCCGGAAGTGCATGGTGGTGACCGGGCCAACGGACACACCCACTGTCCACATCATGCCACCCGGAACCAACACTTCTCCTCCTTTTATCGTCTCCCTCCTTCAGTACCACGGACAGGTCATGTCGTACAGGGCTCTGTTCAGCACCCCTTGCCGCCACTCTACGGTGGACAGCTCCCTTCCGTTGCAGCCAGGAGTATGAGAAGGGCTCTCCCAGCGCATTCCACACAAGGCCGCACACCTGATCCTCATATGCATCAAACAAAGGCTCAGTATAAAGCCAGGGAAACCACAGATGGGGACAGGTTGACTGAGAGTGTGTTTCGCAAGTGCGTTACTAACCACTCTCTCTATCAGAGTCCAAAAGCGAAAAGTTTATACTTCCTCCAGAAAGCCTCGGTATGGCCACGACTCTACCACGTAACAGCGGCTTATTCCCGAAAGTGTCTTACGGCTCACAAAGTCTATTGTCTTTTGTTTTATTTCTGTTAATGAAATTACTGCCCGGTAGACTGGATTTTTGCCAAACTGTCGCCCCATGTATGCCTGCTTTTCTGTTGATTTGCCACAGCACCAATGGGACTAAGTGGTAGTAGATCTTGCAGTGAATAAAAGCAAACATGGATTGATAGTTCTGTCAATGATAAAGATTATTTACAATATATGTTTAACTTTACACCATAAGGAACATACTGTGTGTAGTGGCTTAAAATCATTCCACAGCTTTTGGGGGTATTAATTTCAACGCACTTCTTAGAAAGGACATGTACAACAAATTAACCTTTTCATGCTTGGAGGTCAGTACACTGTGACGGTGTTTAAAGTGTTTTTTCTCTATATATGCCTGCAATTTTGGGCACTACTGCATATTAGTAAAAAAAAATCCTGACTGAGTTTATCATAATTCATGCATGAGAGGGTGAATTAAAAACTTTGTGGTCATTTATTCCTTATCAAAAATTCTTCAGCTGGTGGTCAATCGAGGGTTACTGTTGTCCTCTTCGCCGTCTGTCTGTTTCTCCATCAACGACGTTCCCACTCTAGTGCCTTCATGTTTGCTTCTAGCTTTCTCATTTTTGGGTGGGTGGTACAAAACCCGAAACCAGTGAAGTTGGAACGTTATGTAAATCGTACATAAAAACAGAATACAATGATTTGCAAATCCTTTTCAACTTATATTCAATTGAATACACTGCAAAGACAAGATGTTTAATGTGCAAACTGAGAATTATTGAGATTATTTTTTTTGCAAATAATCATTAACTTAGAATTTAAAGGCAGCAACACATTGCAAAAAAGTTGGCACAGGGGCCTTTTTACCACTGTGTTACATCGCCTTTCCTTTTAACGACACTCAGTAAACGTTTGGGAACTGAGGAGACCAATTTTTGAAGTTTTTCAGGTGGAACTCTTTCCCATTCTTGCTTGATGTACAGCTTAAGTTGTTCAACAGTCCGGGGTCTCCGTTGTCGCATTTTACGCTTCATAATGCGCCACACATTTTCAATGGGAGACAGGTCTGGACTACAGGCAGGCCAGTCTAGTACCCGCACTCTTTTACTACGGAGCCATGCTGTTGTAACACGTGCCGAATGTGGCTTGGCATTGTCTTGCTGAAATAAGCAGGGGCGTCCATGAAAAAGACATTGCTTGGATGGCAACATATGTTGCTCCAAAACCTGTATGTACCTTTCAGCATTAATTGTGCCTTCACATGTTAGTTGCCCATGCCTTGGGCACTAATACACCCCCTTACCATCACAGATGCTGGCTTTTGAACTTTGCGCCTATAACAGTCCGAATGGTTCTTTTCCTCTTTTTTTTCCAGAGGACACGACGTCCACAGTTTCCAAAAACAATTTGAAATGTGGACTCGTCAGACCACAGAACACTTTTATCACTTTGCATCAGTCCATCTTAGATGAGCTTGGGCCCAGCGAAGCTGGCGGCGTTTCTGGGTGCTGTTGATAAATGGCTTTCGCTTTGCATTGTAGAGTTTTAACTTGCACTTGCAGATGTAGCGACGAACTGTAATTACTGACAGTGGTTTTCTGAAGTGTTCCTGAGCCCATGTGGTGATGTCTTTTACACACTGATGTCGGTTTTTGATGCAGTATGGCCTGAGAGATCGAAGGTCACGGGCATTCAATGTTGGTTTTCGGCCTTGTCACTTACGTGCAGTGATTTCTCCAGATTGTCTGAACCTTTTGACGATATTACGGACCGTAGATGATGAAATCCCTAAATTTCTTGCAATAGCTTGTTGAGGAATGTTGTTTTCAAACTGTTCGAAAATCAGCTCACGCATTTGTTCACTAAGTGGTGACCCTCGCCCCATCCTTGTTTGTGAATGACTGAGCATTTCAGGGAAGCTGCTTTTATACCCTATTTTGGAAACCACCTGTTCCCAATTAGCCCGTTCACCTGTGGGATGTTCCAAATAAGTGTTTGATGAGCATTCCTCAACTCTCTCAGTCTTTTTTGCCAGTTGTGCCAGCTATTTTGAAACATGTTGCAGGCATCAAATTCCAAATGAGCTAATATTTGCAAAAAATTACAAAGTTTACCTGTTCAAACATTAAGTGACTTGTCTTTGCAGTGTATTCAATTGAATATAGGTTAAAAAGGATTTGCAAATCATTGTTTTCTGTTTTTATTTACGATTTACACAACGTGGCAACTTCACTAGTTTTGGTTTTGTACATATATGGATGCTTCACAAACCTATCAAATTCTGGCCAATTTCAAATCTTAGTTGGGCCACCAGGGGGCTTATTGTGAAAAATAAAAAATTGCCTGATTATAAAACTTCCTTATTGTTTCAGAAATGGACGCTCACATTTTTACTGAAAGTACATGGGATTACCCTTTATCACATATCACATGCGTTTATGATTTGACCTATTTTTTATCGTTTCTAGGTCGAATAGCATGAATGCTGCCAATCTTTGAATTCAACGACGAAACCGCTCTAGCACATTTAGGTTTGCTTCTAGGTTTCTCATTTTTGGGTGGGTGGTACGTCTATGGATCCTTCGCTTACCTATCGAATTCCAGCCTATTTCGACTCTTAGTTTGGCCACCAGGGGGATATTGTGAAAAATAAAAATTGCCCAAGGCAAGGTTATTTATATCAGCACTTGGTTTCATTACATATATTATTTCTGCAATCAGAATCCAACAAACACCCAATTCAACTAACATGCAGCCGAAGGGTCTAAAGTACAATTGCCACGGTATTTTCTCTAAAGTTACGCCAGCACAGCAAAAACAGCTTGGGGGAACAAGAATCGAGTCAATATCAAGCTAGCTTATCTAAGTAATGATGTATCTAGTATACCTAAATCAACTGACAAGGATCCAAGCTAATATAAATTCACAATATTTTTCATATCCAAAATTATGCACATTATGGTTCATTTAAACTGACTACTCATATCTGCTTATTATCACTGCAGAAGATAGATTCCTGGGCTTCTTAGTAAGCAAATGGTCCAGTTTTACAAAAAAGTCATTGAACACATGTAAATACAAATATCCAACCTAATTTACATTTTAATCGTCTTATAGTTCAAATTTCAGAGGCACATCATTTTTCAAAATCTAATAGGAATTCAGTCTAACTCAGAAAATACAATCACACAGCACTAAAATTTCTGCAGTGTAGTGTATACAGAGTGACTCAGAAAAACTAAACTTTTTACTTTTTACCGTGGACTTTTTAAATGTCCAATTATTATATTCTGAAGCTATGTATACAAAATCTTTTTACATGTATGTTTTCAGCAGCTGTTTCAGCTTCTTTTGATACCAGTTTGTACCTTGTTAGATCAAACCCATGACTGCTGTGGAATAATTTAAGGAGTTAAGTGAAATTTCACTTGTGCCATCTGATCAGGCTCTGATACAAAGTAAACAAAACAGAATTCCCTTATGAAGTTTCAAGTCAACCTAAAACATTTATGGCACGTTAGGAAACTGACGCCGAAAACTCTGCAAAACATTTGTAACCTTCCGTGTCCTATGATATTCAGTGACCAAGAAGGCCCTTTGCCTGTGGCCATGCTTGGCAGTGCCAGGTCATTACGACTGATGCACAGGCAAGATTCATATGCCTGTTTTTAAGTTCAAATGACTATGGAACCCATTATGACATGCATGGTCATTTTCATATCCAGCCCTGGTCAGTTGGCACAAGTCAGATTTCACATTACACCTCCATTCCAAAAGGGAAAAATTTTGACTCATAAAGGCAAGATTTTTTTTTTCAATACAAAATTGTTAAGTGAACGCTTGTCTATATATACATATCATACAATATTCAAACACATGATATATATATACACATTCAAACACGGGATAAGCAATCAGCAATTACATTGTCTGTACCCTTCACATGCTTAATTTCCAAGTCAAACTCCTGTAAAATCAAACTCCAATTCAACAATCTCCGATTCTTGTTTTTCATCTTACTCAAAAACATTAACGGATTGTGGTCAGTGTACACAATCATTGGCTTTTGTCCTGTACAAACATAAACCTCAAAGTGTTGTAAAGAAAGGACCAGAGCCAACAGTTCCTTCTCTATTGTGGAATAGTTCCTTTGGTGGCGATTGAACTTCCTGGAGTAGTATGCCACGGGATGCTCAATGTCATCAGAGTCACTTCTCTGTAGGAGCACAGATCCACAAGCTTGGTCGCTAGCATCGACCGCGATGGAGAACGGTTTGTTGAAGTCAGGAGATTTGAGCTCGGGTAAGTGACACAGCAGAGACTTCAGGTGATCGAAGGCTCTCTGGCATGCATCATCCCAGGTGAACTTTACGCCTTTCTTCAGTTGGTTAGTTAGACTGAGAGCAATCTCAGCAAAGTTCTTGCAGAACTTGCGGAAGTACCCGATCATTCCAAGGAAGCGGCGCAAAGCTTTTTTGTTGTCAGGAACTGGAAAGTCCATGATGGCTTGGACTTTAGCATTTATGGGTGCCACCTTACCCTGGCCTATGACGTAGCCAAGATAGGTGACAGTAGCACAACCAAAGTCACTCTTGCTCAGGTTAACAGTCAGGTTAGCCTGGGTCAGGCGCTGGAACAACGTCTCTACATCTTTTAGATGTTCTTCCCAGGAGTCACTCCATGTGATCAGGTCATCGATGTACGCACCAGTGTGTGGCAATCCGGCGATTGTAGACTGTATCATCCTTTGGAACGTGGCTGGGGCATTTTTCATGCCAAAGGGTAGGACTTCATACTGGTACAATCCAGATGGTGTGGCAAAAACAGAGATGCTCTTGGCCCTCTCAGTTAAAGGCACACACCAATAACCCTTCAATAAATCAATCTTGGTCGGAAAACTTTGCTTGCCCTACTCTAGCAATACAATCATCAATCCTAGGTATTGGAAACACATCAGTTCTAGTTACAGCATTGACTTTGCGATAATCTGTACAGAATCTAGTACTTCCATCAGGTTTTGGAACTAGCACACAGGGTGAACTCCAATCTGAGTTGGAGGGTCTGATAATATCATGTTTTAACATGTACTCAACCTCTTTCTCAGCAATCTTTCTCTTTTCAGGATTCATCCGGTATGGATGCTGTTTTATTGGTTTGGCATCACCAACATCTACATCATGAAGGGCAATAGTAACTCTCTTTGGAACATCAAGGAACAAATCCTCATATTTCTTGATCAACCTTTCAAACTGATCTCTCTGTGAGGGTTCTAAGTGCTGGAGTTTTACATCAAGATTTTGCAACACTTCAGTGTTTGACAATTTACATGAAAGAACTTCAGCTTTAATTCTTGGTTCATCATCTTGAAACTCCCCCTCATCTTCACACGTTTCGACCATTTGAGAATCTGAAGTGACAGCTGCAACCCTAGCATTTCTGTCATGATAAGGCTTTAGCATGTTAATATGACACAATTGTTTTGGTTTTCTCCTATCTGGAGTCTTCACAATGTAATTGAGATCATTGAGTTTTGTCAGAATTTCATAAGGACCATGAAATCTAGCCTGTAATAGATTGGACTGCAAGGGAAACAACACAAGGACCTTGTCTCCTGGTTTAAACTCACGGCCTCTAGCCTTATGATCATACCAAGTTTTCATTTTTCCCTGACTTGATTTCAAGTTCTCTTTGGCTAGGTCACAAGCTGCACACAATCTTTCCTTGAACTTGCTAACATAGTCTAACAGACTGATATGCGGCTCTTTCTCTTGCCATTGTTCACTCAATAATAGCAAAGGTCCTCTCACTTCATGACCAAACACTAACTCAAATGGACTGAATCCAGTAGACTCCTGCACTGCTTCTCTAGCTGCAAACAACAGCAAATGAACCTCTTCATCCCAGTCTTTCTCATGGTCATAACAATAAGTCCTCATCATTGTCTTGAGAGTGGAATGAAACCGCTCTAAGGCACCCTGACTTTCTGGATGATAGGCACTAGAAAGAATCTGCTTTGCACCTAGTTCATACACAACCTGCTGAAACAATCCTGAAGTGAAATTGCTACCCTGGTCTGACTGAATTTCCCTGGGAAGGCCAAACAACGTGAAGAACTTTATCAAAGCCTTCGAGATTGCAGTTGCCTTGATGTTACGTAGAGGTATGGCCTCGGGTAATCTGGTAGATGCACACATGATTGTCAACAAGTACTGATTTCCAGATCTAGTCTTGAGTGATGGACCAACGCAATCAACAATGACCTTAGAGAATGGCTCCCCAAATGCTGGGATAGGCTGCAATGGAGCTACAGGTGGGTCTAACTGGTGTTTTCCAACTACCTGACAAGTGTGACAGGTTTTGCAAAAGTTGGAAACGTCTTTCCGAAGCCCAGGCCAAAAGAAGTGTTTCATGATCTTATCAACAGTCTTGTTAACACCAAGATGACCTCCTAAAGGTAAACTATGAGCCATTGTTAAGATCTCATTCCTATAGACCTTCGGAACAACAATTTTGCCTGACCACTGCCCAATCTGCATTGGCAGGGATATCAGGAGGGCGCCACTTCCGCATCAACACACCATCCTTGAGATAATACCCAACTGGAACTGCGTCTATTTCTTTATCAGGAAGGGCTCTCCTCTTTAGTACACAAATTTCAGGATCATTAGTTTGCTCCTCAATCAACCGCTTTCTGGACAGAGACAAGTCTCCAGACACATCAGAATCACCAGACCCATCCGGCTGGCTGAATAGAGAACTGATAAAAGTATCTGATAAGTCCTCAAATGGAGAAACCATAGTAGGCCAATCAGAGTCATGAGGCGAACCACCTGAGTCCTGACTATTCAATGTACTGGACGGCACCACATCATCTTCTTCTTTAGCCTTCTTGGCCATAGCACGAGTCACTGCGCAAGAAGGATACAGAGATGGGTCCTCATCCCCATCTTCAGTGCTCGGCTGTGAAGTAAGATGTACAGGGGGAACTACTTTGCCCCCAGCCAGGTCATTGCCTAGCAACAGAGAAACACCCTTTATAGGTAGACTTGACATAAGTCCCACCTTTACCTGTCCTGTAACTAAATTTGACTTCAAGAATATAGAGCGCAGGGGTACAGATACAGTCCTCCCTTCAATACCTTGTACAAGTATGAAATCCCCTGAAGCGGTCTCATCACGTAACTCCAAAGAGTCCATCAACAAAAGTGACTGAGAAGCTCCGGTATCCCTTAGGATATATATGGGGACAGGAGTAGTATGCTCATTCAGAGCCACAAATCCCTCTGACACAAATGGAAGAAATTCCTCCCTCACGAAGTCAGCTGTATCAGGCTTTTTAGCCCCACAAGAAGCAGGCAATTTAGCAGATTGGTTATCTACTACAGGGGTTTCTAACCTTGTTTTCACAAAGGCATTTGGTTTGGTATCCTTTTCTTTTTCTTTCTTAGCTTTAAGGAACCAACAGTTAGTTGTAACATGACCAGATTTCTTGCAATAACTGCATACTAGACCACTTTTGTCACTGTCAGCTTTCACACTTTGATCAGACCTGTTACTGGATTTCTGAGCACCATCACCAGATTTGTCTTTGTCTTTGGGTGAGGAATCTTGGGTATCACCATAACCCTTTTTCTGAAATTGGGACCATCTATTATTACTGCTAGACTGAAATTTGGACGTATGTGTGAGAACATATTCATCTGCAAATTTGGCAGCTGATTGCAAATTCAGTGCTTGCTTCTCATTAAGGTAGGTCTTAACATCATCTTTAACACAGTTCTTGAATTCTTCAACTAACACCATCTCTTTTAGTGAGTTGAAATCATCCTTGACCTCCATAGAAGTACACCAGCGCTCAAAGCAAACCTTCTTCTCATTAGCAAATTCCACATAAGTCTGATTTTCAGATTTCTTCAGACCTCTGAATTTCTGTCGGTAAGCCTCTGAAACCAACTCATAAGCTCTCAAAATAACCTTTTTGACAACCTCATAATCAGAGGAATCATCTGCAGACAAAGCCGAATAGGCTTGTTGAGCTTTACCCTTGAGGACAGTTTGCAACATCAGAGGCCAGTGTTCCTTTGGCCACTGGCAACTCTTTGCTACCTTTTCAAAACACTGGAAATAGTTGTCTACGTCCTTTTCCGAAAATGGAGGCACCAGTTTTACCTCCTGGCTAGCCCGAAATTTATTTTCAGTTTGAATTTTAATTTTTAGTTGCTCCATTTGGAGTCTTTCTTCTCTATCGAATTTCTCTAATTCAAAATCTCTCTGTCTTGCAAATTTTTCTAACTCAAATTCTCTTTGTTTTTCTTTTTCCTCCCTTTCTATTTATTTCTTCTCTTGCTAATTTTTCTAACTCAAACTGCCTTTGTTTTTCTTTTCCTTCCCTCTCAAATTCTCTTTTTTTTTCTTTTTCCTCCCTTTCTTTTTCTCTTTCCTCCCTTTCAATCTCTAGCATTTTTAATTTAAGTTCCAATTCTATATTTGGATTTTCCACTGGAAACTGTTCCAGATCTCCTGGTGCAAACACATTTTCATCAATGTAATATTCAACTATCTCTCTAGCCAGTCTTGCTTTTCGCATGGCTGGTTTTACCTCTGTCAGCTCCAACTGTCTGCAAATTTCTAGCAGTTCTGTCTTTTTAAAAGACTTCAAAACCCCTACGGTTGGTGATGCCGAGAAATCATCCATTGCTGTTGTCAATATATATGTATTCAATTAAAAAAAATCAATTTTACAATTTGAAATGTTAGATTTTCAATAAAGTACTCACAAAATGGTCTATCCCGGACCTTGAGCCCCCAATTTGTTATGGCCCCAATTTGTTATTTGATTTACAACACAACAGCAACAGCAGAGGATGACAGACACAGTTTTAAAAACTTAAACACATTTAATTTTTAAACAAAGACAATAACGACTAAACTAATATTCTGACCAAGATTGAATATAAAAAACAGAAATATTTACAGTCCTTGTGGGTTTCCTGGTGATGTGCTGGGTGAGAAAAAAAAATGCTCAAACACAGGCAAAAATCCACAAAAGAAATTTCACAGGTCTTGAACAGAAATGACAGGTCTGGTCACACGTATCCTTCTTCTTGCAATTTCTCCTATTACTTTACTGTCTCAATTCTTTTCCTTATATACTCTTTTGCAGACCCCACCCACATTCAGACCTCTTTTTTTTAATTTTCTGAGACTTGCCCCAGACATGTCCAGGACATGTCTAAACATGACTCCAGTCTGAGCTTAACAAAAAAAAGGTAAATACTAGTGGCCTATATTCACATTACACCCGTTAAAAAGTGTATAGTTTTTTTTTTTTTGACTCACTCTGTAGACCACCACAGTCCGAAGGTGGAAAGTCCTGGGATCAAAAAGTGAAAATCTCATCAGGTTTTTCTGCCATCATGTAAGAAGTCAGCAGAAATCACAAATTAGATCTACAGACTGGCTTAATACCTGTCCTGTTTGACATTAATTGAAACAGAGTACTAGGGAAGATGTTAACTCTCTGATTTTTTCTACACTACACTCAAAGTTTGAATTAAGTTTTTTGGAGGAAAGCAATTTGCCCAGTGGTGAACATGATGCTGGAAGGAGTGTAACAGAGGACAAACAGGGCTGAAGCAATTGAGGTTGACCAAGATCTGAGGTATCGTCTGCACAATGATGAAACGCTAACTGATATTAATGTTAGCTTAAGGGATGATCAATAGATTTCTGGACTTTTGATGCTTTTGGGAAAGGAATATCACTCACTTGAAACGTTTTTTTAGTTTAATTTCTTAAGTTATTGCAGAAATCACTGCATTACACAAGAAAGCTGTCCAATACAAACATGCACTGTGCCTTCAGAGTAATGAAATGTGTTGGTTAATGAATGCACTTTAGTGTGAAATGGCATTTTGCCTGCAGCGTCTTATTATTCTCTCAATTGCTCTACTGTGCTTGACTGTTTTTCCCTTCATAGCTGGTGCCTTACCTGCAAAGGGTCAACTATACCACTAGCTTTGGTGATCAAGTGTCCTTTGATGAAAATGGTGATGCCCTGGCCATCTATGATGTTATAAACTGGCAGAGGGCAGCGGACGGGACCATCAGAGCTGTGACAGTCGGAGTGTTTGATGAATCCGCTCCTCCTGGTCAGAAGCTATTGCTGGAGGAAGAAAATATCTTCTGGAATTCCGAGTCAAATGAAGTGAGCCTCTCTCTGTTTTTCCTTAGAAATTTTTTTTTATTTTATGTAAGGGTTTCATTGAGCTGCAATGAGACAGAAAAAGGAAGAAAATACAATCATGCGCCAAATATTTTTGGTAAAAACATGCCACAATTATTGGATCACATTAATTGCTTTGTGCTGCCTCCAACAAGATAACAGCCCTGAATGTTTGCTTATAGTAACTAATGAGGTCAGAAAAGACCGACATACAGTGAATGACTGCAGGAAATTGGCTGGTATATAACATTATATTTTTACCCAAAGAGAGTTGCAGCCAATAATGTATTTTTTCCTAATCATTCTGGAAGACGATGATTGTGGCATGCTTTTTGGGAAAATTTTAACATATTGAGTCATTGGGTTCTGGATGATTTCTTGTATATTTTGTTATTTTCTGTGTTCATTTGTGAAGTATTATCATTTATTTTATTGTGTTTATTTTTTGTTGCCCCCTTCACTCCCCCCTCTGTTCCTACATGGGTCATTTCATATGAAATCACCCAAAATAGGGGAACCTCCCACGTTGATGGTCTCAGAATTACCCTTTTCCTTGATATTTTGTAGCCTGTAGCAGTAGAAGAGAATAGCAGTTGATGTTAGCTCTGTATCTGTCTCCGTTCAGTTTTTACGGGGGTTAGGAAAAGGGGTGGTGTCAGCATTAACCCTCTATGACCCGTTTGTGAGCATTTTCAACAGTCGAAATAACAAACTCAATGCAAGATATGAACTTTATTCCTTCACAACATCTTTATTGTTTCCTGAACAGAGTACTAAAACCCACATGAACCCTTTGTGGGCCACAAAATTGACAGTGAAAAAGTGAAATTTGAACAAAGCGCCCTTAAAGTGACCCTGTTTACGGTGGAATTATCTCTTTCATCGCCAAAACTGTAAGATTTTTTGGGTTTGTGGTATTTAAAGTATACATAAAGGGCTATCTACAAGTACAAATAGAATTAAAATGCAATACTTCTATTCTGAGCAAAATTAACCCCTTTCCATGCATTCCTTTGGGCGTGGCCCTTTCTGACTCAGATAGAGTAGAAGATTACAAAGTCTTCAGTTGATCTCTGTAAATTTTGTGTACATTTACTGTACAGAAAAGGCTCACGCTGAAACCAGCATTTTTAGAAAAAAGCTCTCCTCCTTTTCCTATGAAAGGCTCTTTGTTCCATTTTTGCTTTTGTTTTACTTTGTAGCACTATTCAAGGGCTTTAAATTGCCACATTAGTTTTTGAAATCCAAGGATACTCACAGGGTCAAATTCTGGGTCAAAAAGGACCATGCCATTGCATTTCAAGGATAAGAAAATAGGCATGCAATGCACCGAATACCCCTCAGCCCGATGTCGAAGTTTTTGGAGACGCCCGCCCGCTGCCCAACCGCCCGCCCGCCCGCTGCCCGACTGCCCGCCCGCCCGCCCTCCCAACCGCATGAAGGATAGCAATACCCTGTCAGCCTTGAGGGCTGAGGGGTAAAAACCTATGGCGAACTTACTTTGTCAAATAAAGGACAGAATGTCTGCTGTCAAAATGATCAGCTGATATTTTATTTACATTTTCTACACCATGTTATCCGCATTCAAACATTGTATAATCCAGCAAACATCAGAAGCTGCGATCGCCGCCATTAAAAACAAGTCGACATGGTCTACCACATCCCCTGCCAATCATGTGCTTCTTATTTTCGAACTCCATCAAGTCCTTTACGGTCTGAAGCTACACACCAAATTTGGTTGTCCTATCTGTAATAGTTTCTGAGAAAAGTTGTCCCCTTTCTCTCGGACGGACGGACGGACGCACACACGCACGGACAGACGGATGGAGGGCAAACCTATATCCCCCTCCCACTTCGTGTTGGCGGGGGATTATAATTGACCAATCAAACAATGAGAAATATTCTGTCCAGACCGGTGCATGACATCATGAGGGCTGGACGTGTCTTTCGAGTGTGCGGAGCAGAGACATGCGGTCAGGGAGGCAGTGACTTCACCATTTTCGGCTGGATTTTGACAACCTGTTTCCATGTACGATGTTATATTGACAATCAATCAATTTTTTGACAATTAAAACCAAGCTTATATGTAGCCTGTAATAGTTAAGAGGTTAAGACAAAAAGATTTATTTACGTTCATGCTTTGGTTAGAGACTCTAGGATGAAAATCTGAATTAATATTCTGTGTATCATTTTGACCTTTTGTATATCGGATTATGACGGACGACTGTAAACAGCATTAAAAGTGCACATTGAAAGAGGAAAACATTATCACAAACATATTGCCCAAGCATTGAATGTGGCATAAGAAAGGTTTTAATATTTGTTAATGGCATTATTGTGTTAGCTTCCAGTAAGCAAATATGAACAAATTTGCTGTCTTGTGAGCATTTTAAGTTCGATGCCCTGAGCAGTAATGTCATGGAAATTTCTGCACCACCTAACTTGCCTCCGATAGCACGCCACTGGTGCAGAGTCACAGTATAAGTATTGAAAGTTGGGTTGATGATCAAGAGTGTCTTGAGAGATGCCAATTCGAAATCTGAATTTAATCTTTGACAATGCCACAGAGCTCGGTTGTTGGGTATTCTAATGAAACAGACGATCCAAACCTGACTAATGTGACCTTTCACCATTTTGCCTTTAAAACCAGCCCAGGTGATGTAAGCATCTTTTTCCAGCTAAAGTACCCAGGTGGCTTTCTTGTGCTGTCTTAGACATGTAAATGTAGTTTGCACAATACAAAAAAAATGTAAAAATTGCTTATTGTTTTTGGATAGCAGAGATTATGTACTTTGGCGATGCCGGTTCACCATAGGATTACTGATCCTTTAAATTCTATTAGTACTTTTAGATAGTCCTTTATGTATACTTTAGCCACAAAAAATTATAAACCTTACAGTTTTGAGATGGAAGCAATAATTCCACCATAACTTGGCTCATTTTAAGGGCGCTTTGTTCAAATTTCACTTTTTGATTGTCAATTGTGTTGCCCACAAAGGGTTTATGTGGGATTAAGTACATTTTGTTGAGAGTTTGAGAAGAAATTAAGATATTCTGAAGATATGAAGTTCATACAATCGGGAAAAAAAGTATTGAATGAGTCAACATTTTTCTCAGTAAATATATTTGAATGGAGCTATTGAGATTAAATTTTCATTAGACGTTGGTAACAACCCAAGTAATCCACAAATACAAAGGAATCAAAAAATAATCCATAAATCAAGTTATGTGCAATAAAGTTGAATGGCACTGGGAAAAAGTATTGAACACGCTTACTGAAATTTATTTAATACTAAGTGGAAAAGCCTTTGTCGAAAATGACAGTTTCAAGACGCCTCCTGTATGGAGAAACTAGTAGCCTGCAATGCTCAGGTGTGATTTTGGCCCATTCATCCACACAAACTGACTTCAAATCTTGAAGGATCCGGGGGCCTATTCTATGATCTCTGATCTTCTTTCCATAGATTTTCAATTAGATTCAAGTCGGGTGATTGACTGGGGCATTCTAGCAGCTTTATTTTTCTTCTCTCTCTGAAACCAGTTGAGAGTCTCCTTGGTTGTGTGTTTGGGATTAATGTCTTGCTGAAATTTCCACCCTTGTTTCATCTTCAGCATCATGGAAGATGGCAGCAGATTCTTGGTACTTGGTACATTTCTCCATTCATCCTTCTTTCATTACATGAAGTCTGCCATTACCATATGCTGAAAAACAGCCCCAGACCACGGTGTTCCCACCTCCAAACTTCACCATTGGTATGGTGTTTTGAGGGTAATGTGCAGTGCCATTTGTCCTACAAACATGGTGTGTGCTATGCCATCCAAAGACTTCAATTTTGTTCTCATCTGACCAGCCTATATTCTCCCAGTATTTCATAGGCTTCTCCAAATATCGTGCTGCAAACTTTTAACGAGCTTCAACATGCTTTTTTTTTCAGCAATGGAGTCTTGCGTGGTGAGCATGAATAGAGGCCTTGGTAGTTGAGTGCATTACTTCCTTGTTACTTTGTTGTTACAAAGTAACAAGTAAGTAACAAAACAAATTTTTGTAAGTTACAAAAATTACTTGTTTTCTTTGAAACCACTGTATCTGCTAATTCCAGGTCTTTCTGATGCTCTCCGAAAGTGATCCTTAGCTCTTTGACAACTCTTCTCTTGATTCTTTTGACTCCTCAGAAATATTGCAAGGAGCAAATGATGGTGGCCGGTTTATGGTGAAATTATGTTCTTTCCACTTCCGGATTCTGGCCCCAATGGTGCTCACTGGAACATTCAAAATTACTAGTAAAATGATTAGTTTCTTGGCTTCCCCTGCCTTTTTTTTTGCCTTTCTTTACTTCCTGTGTTCAATACTTATTCCCTGTATCATTCCACTTTATTACACATTACTTAATTGATGAACTTATTAGTTTTTATTTCTTTGTATGAATGGATTATTTGGGTTGTTACTGGCATCTGGTGAAAATTTGATTTAATTAGTCCCATTAGAAATATATTTACTGAGAAAAATGTTGACACATTCAATACTTATTTTCCCCGCTGTACCTTGCTTATGGGCTGTTGTAAATGCTCCCTTTTTAAAACCCCCATAAAATCTGAGTGGAGACAGATACAGAGCTAAAATCAACTGCCACTGTCTTCTACTGCTACAGGCTACAAAATATCAAAGAATTAAGTAATTACCTTCACCCGACGAGGCAGCGTGGATATACAGTTTAGCACCGTCTGTCTGTGTGTGTGTGTGTGTGTGTGTGTGTCTGTCCGCGCGACAGCTCGGCCACCACTGAAGCTAGGGTGACCAAACTTTGTGGGGTAGATGATCCAAGGGTACCCTGTCCAAATTTGCATTTTGAGGACAAAAGGTCAAGGTCAACAAGAGGCATGGGTTAGCATCTCTATAGAGTGCGCATCATCTAGTTATAAGAGCATCAAACTGGGAGGTCCAGTGATTTCATATGGAATGACCTACAACCCCAATTCCGAAATAATTGAGACAAAATGTAAATTGTGAATAGAATCAAAATGCAGTGACTTTCAAATCACACCAGCCAGTATTTTATTCACAATAGAACAGGGATAACATAGCAAATGTTGAAAGTGAGAAATTTTACAGTTTTATCCACAAAATTGGCTCATTTCAAATTTGATGGCTGCTACTGGTCTCAAAAAGTTGGGACAGGGGCCTGTTTACCAAGGTGTAGCATCCCCTCTTCTTTTTAACAAAGTTGAGGCATCTGGGCATTGAGGCAGTGGTGGATCTAGAAAATTTTATATGGGGTGGCAAAGAGGTGGCAAGAGGTCTGGGAGGGGTGGCATGGGACGTCCTCAGTACGATTTTAGGAAAATCCCCAATTCCAATGAAGTTGGGACATAGTGTAAAACGTGCATTAAAACAGAATACATTGATTTGTAAATCTCAATAACCTACATTTTATTCACAATAGGGCATAGACAACATATCAGATGTTGTAAGTAAAGACAGGCAGAGGTTCACCAATCTGCAAAAAAAAAACTGCGTCTAAAAATTGGGGAATTATTTCAGAAAAATATTCTTCAATGTATTTTTTGTATAGTGTGTCCTAAAAAAGAAAACCAAGAATAAATGGTTAATTCTTTCACAATTACTTAACATTATTTGACTAAAAATGACATTTGGCGTAATATAACTGCTTTCTGTCTAATGATATCAAGTAAGTGGAGGTTGTGCCACACTCAACTGAACAACAATGACACTTTTGGAGTAATTCAGTTAACACTTTGCGCCAGATGACATAAAACGATGACAGGCCTAAACACGGATGAACCTCGATGATCAGTTTGAACTTTTCATTGTCAGCGCTATTAGTGCTTTACGTTAGGTAATGTGAACTGCTTTAAATGTAAACCCTACGAGCTGCATGGCAGATGTGCTCAAATCAAGCAGCTGACTACAGAACAATGAGTTCTGACAACGATGTCTGACTAAGTTTGTTTTCTTTGTAGGATGTGAAAAAGTAGACAGTTGTGTAAGATACTGTCCAAATTAAGCAATATCACATGAGAGGGAGTGCTGTTGTGCTGAATATCAGCACTGTGTGATTTGGTCATAGGCACGAGGCCACAAGCCGAGTGCCGCAGATAATCACACCATTGCTGATATTCAGCACAACAGCACGACCTTGAGTATGATATTGCTTTTATACAAAAGTTCTACAAGCACATTTTATTAGTTAACAGTGATAAGCAAAAAGGAATTATGATTTGTTTGCGTAGGAGCCATAACGTAGTCTATGTGTCACGTGGTATTTTGTGGTTGCTGTGGAAATGTATGGGAACTTGGGTCACATGATGTAAGTGGTGCATGACGGGAAGCTACTAAGGGATGTTGCTCACCTGCAGTCGGGAGGAGAGAGGGAAGCAGGGGGTAGCTGTAATTTTTGTTGACTGCTTCGCACCGTATCGCTTCACTGTTTCACTTTGTTTTACCCTTTGTTCCCAATGTGTACATGAATGTGTCCAGTGTGTGTGTGACCGTGCAAGCGGATGTTTCATTAAAGCCACCTAAAAGTGCATTCCGAGCCTCCGTGAGCTTCTTTAGACACAGCGATAGCGCGTCGGACAAAATAAAGAACCCACTCCTTTCCTCTCAAGCGACAAGGTTGGAGTCGCTACAGTTTGTTAATTAATCATTTTTTTGGCTCCGCCAACACAAATAACTGATGTAGCATTAAATAACAGTTATTAGAACGCCTGCTCAGCGGAGTGATAATGTCTGTAAAAAGTCCCAGTGCTGTTGTACGTTATATCAGCACTCATGGAATGTCTCTTGTCCAATCAAATTACTTGGTCGGAACTAACTGTTGTATAATTAGTTTTAAAGATACAGAATACTTCTCATTTTATCCCCGGTTTCCTTTTATTTTGGGACACACTGTATTATTATGCCTTCCAAGATGTAGTTGAGTAAATATTTAAGGCTAATGAAATAAATGTACCCAAAATAAATACAGCAAAAGTACTTAAGTCACAGTCCAGGACTGATATTGGCCATTTCTTTTAAGAGAGCTTCAGACGAAGCTTTGCAGAAAACGTCTCAAAAACATATCCAAACCTAGCACTTTGGCACGTAGTTTCTCAATACTGAGAACAGCTAAATTTCAGCTTGATTGTCAGGCAAAATAGACCTCTAGTGGTATGGTGGAATTTCCGCCAAGTCGGATATTGCACCTGCTTATGAGCTACGTCAAAAACCGGAATTGCTAGATCTAAACAAACATATATATATATATATATATATATATATATATATATATATATATATATATGAATATTATAAAATAATTTTGTACTCGTAAAATAATAATTAATATTTCAAGTTTCGATGGAATTTCAGAAATTTTGCCTGGTTTGGCTGACACATGCCAAATTCATTAGGAATCAGCCCTTGTTGTAAACATATGGATGGTTACGGTAATTGGTACGGACCTGCCAATACCTTTACCTGTGATGGAATGAGAGGCTAATAATACCGCTGCCTTACCTTTAGCATACAAGCTAGAGATATGGGACTGTGCCTGTAACCACTGCCTTGACAATAAGGACCTGGTTTTATTATGCAGCCTCATTGCTGTGATATTGATTACATAACACCGAAACAGCGACCCTCTGGATTCAACACGCGTGTTTTTGATACCTAGCTAAATGCTTCATAAACTCTTCTCCTTTTTACAATAATCAAAACTAACCGAAAGGAAAAACAAATTAGACGGGAGTGAGTCATTTTTGACCAGAGAATAATGAGCGCATTGAACCATCGCCTTTAGCGTTCATTCCATGTATTACAAATTTAACTTAACTTTAACTTTGTGCGTTAAAACGTCACCAGGGAAAACTGAATTTACCTGTTGGATGGCTAAGTGGCTCCACTCTGCTGCGCTGCACGCAGACTCCAACAAGTGTCCATGACAACTAACACACGCCAGCACGGAGCAGGAGGCTTGTCATGCAGACTCTGTGCGTATGATGCAGGACCGTAGCTAAGTATTTGAGGAGCCAATATTATATTTACATTAATTATTTTTTTTGGTGAATTCATCTTTTATTTTGATGCTTTTAGACATAGTGGTGATTTGTTTTACAAGTATAGTTTTAAGAACATTAAAGGTAGGGGGGCAGCTAGGGGGGCAAGGCTCGACAGTCGGGGGGGGGGTAGTTTCCTCCCTCTGCCCGCGTGCAGATCCGCCCCTGCATTGAGGAGACAAGTTTCTTTAGTTAAGCCATTGGAATTTGATCCCACTCTTGTTAAATACAGGCTTCCAGCTGCTGGATTTGGGCAGGGGTGTCACTAGACCTAATACTGTACTGGGGCACAGATGGGGCACAACGCGAGCGCGCAAAGCACACGACCAAAAAATTTTTAGCACTAATTTATCATGAAAAAGCATAAATAGTGCTTCAAATTATACATTCATGTCAGATTATCTTGTTGTCTGGATCTATGATTAACCACCTGAAATGGACTGATGCATTTGGCCTACTTGTGTACTTTGCTCTAGACCTCTAAACCTGGTAGAAGCAAAAAAAGGACTGTACAACATTAAATAGCTCTTCCATTACTCTAAATATAAACTGTATTTTACGCGCCTGGCAGGCCAAAAGACTAAATTATCCATGCCATGCAAACATACACAGAGGAAAACAAAACATTACCACATCAACAGTTTTGAATCAAGGCACAAAGTGTGCAAAGCAACATCAAACAACTGACTCACAGTCCAATCACATTTCATTTTCACTGCAGTATTAATTGTAGGCTAAACATTTATTGTGTAATTCAAATAAACCATTTCATCAAGGTATCAATTACAGCAATTATTAAACTGTATCTTATATGTTCTATTCTAATCAGTGCAACTTTACGAAACATAAAACTGTATTCGATAGTGTCGGCTATAACAGTAGGCTATCTTTAAGTCTTTACCAAATTGTAAACTCTCCTTTGTTATCCTCAGTGTCTCATAACCAAAGTACTTGATGAGCCCGATTCTCTGTTCATACAGAACCCATGTTTTTTTGTGTTTGTTTAATTTGGCATCTCCAATCCCACCCGAATCTGGAATGCCCAATTGGCGAACTATGTACAAGGCTTGCTCGTATGCGACCCCTTGCTGCCAACTCAGGATAGTGAAGACAGTTCACGGCTCTCCTCCGAGGCACGTGCCCGTAAGCCACTGCTTCTTATACACTCATTGGTTGAATCTTCGCAAGTTCAGAAAGAGGGCGGAGGATACCAGGACATGAACAAACTTTGAATCTTCCTGACAAGCGCCTGTCTGGCCAACAGGAGGCGCTTGAGCAATGAACAACGCTGTTTTATTTATATCCGCTTGCCCAGAAGTCCCTTCCCAATTTGAATCCCTGTAGCGCGATGGTCAATTGTGCGCTACGCTGAAAAGCTGCCGACCACTGCCGGCTGGTACGGCCACGGCTCAAACCCGTGCGTAATAGTCACTTCTGCACTGCAACGCAGTGCCTTAACCGAGTGAGCTATCCGGCAGCTCACAGAACCCATGTTTTAACGTGAAAAAGCTCACATATGCTCATCAAACATCGATAGCAATCCCCAGAAACCAAGTTGACGGTGCTAGGCTAACCATTATGAATCAACGTTATGCCTGTGATGAGCCAGTTAACGTTAGCTATAAGGCAGCAGCTAACGTCTGCACTAGGCTACTTCAATTTACAGCCTGAGCTAGCTGGAGAGGCGGCAGCTGAAAGTTTAAGCAAAGTTGTGACATTTAAATTCCCATGGAAATGGCAACACAGAGGAGAAAACAAACAATAAGGACAGGCAGTTGCCCAGCACTAACCAGAAGACAGGTGCAAAGAATGAGGGCGAGAGCAGTCAACACTGACAGACACTGTTGTGGGTGTGACCTTGTGTTCCGAAGTTCTGAAGTGAGCACTAGCCCAATCACAGCAAAAGCCACGTGAATATTAAGTAGCCACATGCTATTGTGTACTATACGGAGTGTAGTGAATAAAGCGAAAATGAGTTACAGTTATCATATTAACAAGTTGTATGCCTATGCACTTTCGGTTACTGTAGATTATCTTACTGTAGATTAAGTGGACATGTAGACTTAAAACGTGATTTTTGTAATCCCCTGGGGAAAATTATACTGGGGCACTGCAGACCAATACTGGGGCACGTGCCCGAGTAAAATATGTCTGTTTCCGCCGATGGGTTTGGGTCTCCTGTGACCGACTTTTCGTTTAATTATGTGCCAAATGTTTTCAATCAGTGAAACATAAGGACTGCAGGCAGGCCAGTTCAGCTCACAAACTCTTCTACTACGAAGCCATAATGTTCTAATAGCTGCAGTACGTGGTTTTGCATTGTCCTGCTGAAATACACAAGTCCTTGGAATAGATGCCACCTGGAGGGGAGCATACGTTGCTCTAAAACCTTATTATACCTTTCAGCATTCATTGTATTTTTAAAACATGCATGTGTCCCACACCATATGTATTAATGCATCCCCATCCCATCAGAGATGCTGCCTTTTGAACTGAATGCTGATAACAGGAGGGGTGGTCTTTCTCCTCTTTAGCCCGGAGAACACGACGCCCATGATTACCAACAAGAATGTCAAATTTAGACTTGTCTGACCGCAGGGCACTCTGCCACTTTGCTACGGTCCATTTTAAACGAGCCTTGGCCGTCAGAACACGGCAGGACATGTTCAACAATGGCTTCCTTTTTGAATGATAAAGTTTTTGGTGGCATCTGTGGATAGCACAGCAGACTGTGTTTACAGAAAGTGGTTTCTTGAAGTATTCCAGGGCTCATTTTGTAATGTCATGACAGAATCTTGCCGGTGAGTGATGCAGTGGCGTCTGAGGGCCCGAAGATCATGGGCATCAAGTAAAGGTCTTTGGCCTTGTCCCTTACGCACGGAGATTTTTCCAATTTCTCTGAATCTTTTGATGATGTTATGCACTGTCAATGATGAGACCTTCAAAGCCTTTGCAATTTGACGTTGAGGAACATTGTTTTTAAAGTATTCCAGAATTTTTACGCAAGCCTTCACAGGTAGGAGAGCCTCTGGCCATCTTTACTTCTGAGAGACTCAGCCTCTCCCTTTTATAGCAAATCACACACCTGATGCCAGTTCACTTAATTACTTGCTAAATCAGCTGATTCTCTTTTATATTAATTTCTTTTTAAGCCCCCTTTTTTTAGAGACCTGTTGCAGCCAGGAAATTTGAAATAAGCTCATTTTGTGAATAAAAATGTAAAATGTCTCAGTTTCAAAATCTGAAGTTATTTGTGTTCTATTGTAAATAACATATTGGCTCATGTGATCTGAAAGTCATTGCATTTTGATTTTATTCACAATTTACACTTCTTCCCAACTATTTCGGAATTGGGGTAGTATTTGATATGGACCCTACAAAAGCTTTGACTGTTTGGCGGGGCAGGGGTACCCTACCTGACAACAGTAATCTTTGTCTCAAGAGCAGCTACTGGTGGGCGTGGCCAGGGGGGCTTTTAATTACTGCCCCTAATTAACTTTGATGTTGCATTACAAGTCTGGGTAACACATTGTTTCATTAGGAATGTGTCACCTATTACAAATCTGCAACTTAAGACAAAATTTTTCGGTGGGAAGGTCACTTAAGGCTAGTATTTGACATAGAAGCTACATCGCTGTAATCACCTGGAAAATGTTAAGGTCTAAAGATCTATGATGACCAAATTCCAGTGGAATGGTAATTTAAAGGGGAACTCAAGGATAATTCATAATGCTGTTTTATACAAACATAATCAGTAAATAAATGTTGTAAAATACAAGGATGTGGAATGGGGACAAAACTCCACATTTTAACTTCAGGAACAGATTCAAATGCTTATTAAATACCTAGAATCAATGCTCAGTCATATCTGCATGAAAGAGGCAAACTCTTGCATAATCACAAGCCCTTGCAAAAGTATTTATTTCTGCCAACTCACTTGTAAACCAACAATAACAGTAACAAATTAACAATTAGATATAACAAAATTCTGGCACCTAAGCCCTGACCCTGATTCTCTAACAGCTAGCTGAGATTTATTCGACATGGACCCTACAAAGACTGACTGCTTGGTGCGGTAGGTGTACCACACCTGACAACAGTAAACTTTGTCTTAAGTGCAGCTACTGGTGGGCATGGCCGGAGGGGCTTTTAATTACTGGCCCTAATTAACTTTTATTTGATGTAGCACTACAGGTCTGGGTACCACATTGTGTCATAAGGAATGTGTCACCTATTACAAATCTGCAACTTTGTCCTAGTTTTGACAATGAATGGGAAGATAGCTGAGAATTAAGCAAAGCAGTCTGATGAATTAGACAAACAAACCTACTAAAATCAACTTTTGAGCATGGTAAACTGAATGATCTGTTATGGCCCCAATTTGTTATTACATTACAACACAGCAACAGCAAGGGATGACAGACACAGTTTTAAAACTTAACCACATTTAATTAACAAAGACAATAACAACCAACTAACAAACTAATCTATTGACCAAGATTGATATATAAAAAAAACAACAAATATTTACAGTCCCTTGGTTTTGGTGGCTTGGTGATGTCCTGGGTGAGAAAAATCCACAAAAGAAACTTAACAGGTCTTGAACAGAAATGACAGGTCTGGTCACACGTATCCTTCTTCTTGCAATTTCTCCACTACTTTACTGTCTCAATTCTTTTCCTTATATACTCTTTTGCAGACCCCACCCACATTTAGACCTCTTTTTTTTAATTTTCTGAGACTTGCCCCAGACATGTCCAGGACATGTTTAAACATGACTCCAGTCTGAGCTTAACAAAAAAAAGGTAAATACTGCCATCTAGTGGCCTATATTCACATTACACCTCCATTCCAAAAGGGAAATATTTTGACTCATAAAGGCAAAATTTTTCTTTTCAATACAAAATGGTTAAGTGAACACTTGTCTATATATACATATCATACAATATTCAAACACATGATATATATACACATTCAAACACAGGATAAGCAATCAGCAATTACATTGTCTGTACCCTTCACATGCTTAATTTCCAAGTCAAACTCCTGTAAAATCAAACTCTAATTCAACAATCTCCAATTCTTGTTTTTCATCTTACTCAAAAACATTAACGGATTGTGGTCAGTGTACACAATCATTGGCTTTTGTCCTGTACAAACATAAACCTCAAAGTGTTGTAAAGAAAGGACCAGAGCCAACAGTTCCTTCTCTATTGTGGAATAGTTCCTTTGGTGGCGATTGAACTTCCTGGAGAAGTATGCCACGGGATGCTCAATGTCATCAGAGTCACTTCTCTGTAGGAGCACAGATCCACAAGCTTGGTCGCTAGCATCGACCGCGATGGAGAACGGTTTGTTGAAGTCAGGAGATTTGAGCACGGGAAAGTGACACAGCAGAGACTTCAGGCGATCGAAGGCTCTCTGGCATGCATCATCCCAGGTGAACTTTACGCCTTTCTTCAGTTGGTTAGTTAGACTGAGAGCAATCTCAGCAAAGTTCTTGCAGAACTTGCGGTAGTACCCGATCATTCCAAGGAAGCGGCGCAAAGCTTTTTTGTTGTCAGGAACTGGAAAGTCCATGATGGCTTGGACTTCAGCATTTATGGGTGCCACCTTACCCTGGCCTATGACGTAGCCAAGATAGGTGACAGTAGCACAACCAAAGTCACTCTTGTTCAGGTTAACAGTCAGGTTAGCCTGGGTCAGGCGCTGGAACAACGTCTCTACATCTTTTAGATGTTCTTCCCAGGAGTCACTCCATGTGATCAGGTCATCGATGTACGCACCCGTGTGTGGCAATCCGGCGATTGTAGACTGTATCATCCTTTGGAACGTGGCTGGGGCATTTTTCATGCCAAAGGGTAGGACTTCATACTGGTACAACCCAGATGGTGTGGCAAAAGCAGAGATGCTCTTGGCCCTCTCAGTTAAAGGCACACACCAATAACCCTTCAATAAATCAATCTTGGTCAGAAACTTTGCTTGCCCTACACTATCAATACAATCATCAATCCTAGGTATTGGAAACACATCAGTTCTAGTTACAGCATTGACTTTGCGATAATCCGTACAGAATCTAGTACTTCCATCAGGTTTTGGAACTAGCACACAGGGTGAACTCCAATCTGAGTTGGAGGGTCTGATAATATCATGTTTTAACATGTATTCAACCTCTTTCTCAGCAATCTTTCTCTTTTCAGGATTCATCCGGTATGGATGCTGTTTTATTGGTTTGGCATCCCCAACATCTACATCATGAGAGGCTATAGTAACTCTCTTTGGAACATCAGGAAACAAATCCTCATATTTCTTGATCAACCTTTCAAACTGATCTCTCTGTGAGGGTTCTAAGTGCTGGAGATTTACATCAAGATTTTGCAACACTTCAGTGTTTGACAATTTACATGAAAGAACTTCAGCTTTAATTCTTGGTTCATCATCTTGAAACTCCCCCTCATCTTCACACGTTTCGACCATTGGAGAATCTGAAGTGACAGCTGCAACCCTAGCATTACTGTCATGATAAGGCTTTAGCATGTTAATATGACACAATTGTTTTGGTTTTCTCCTATCTGGAGTCTTCACAATGTAATTGAGATCATTGAGTTTTGTCAGAATTTCATAAGGACCATGAAATCTAGCCTGCAATGGATTGGACTGCAAGGGAAACAACACAAGGACCTTTTCTCCTGGTTTAAACTCACGGCTTCTAGCCTTATGATCATACCAAGTTTTCATTTTTCCCTGACTTGATTTCAAGTTCTCTTTGGCAAGGTCACAAGCTGCACGCAATCTTTCCTTGAACTTGCTAACATAGTCTAACAGACTGATATGCGGCTCTTTCTCTTGCCATTGTTCACTCAATAATAGCAAAGGTCCTCTCACTTCATGACCAAACACTAGCTCAAATGGACTGAATCCAGTAGACTCCTGCACTGCTTCTCTAGCTGCAAACAACAGCAAATGAACCCCTTCATCCCAGTCTTTCTCATGGTCATAACAATAAGTCCTCATCATTGTCTTGAGAGTGGAATGAAACCACTCTAAGGCACCCTGAATTTCTGGATGATAGGCACTAGAAAGAATCTGCTTTGCACCAAGTTCATACACAACCTGCTGAAACAAACCAGAAGTGAAATTGCTACCTTGGTCTGACTGAATTTCCCCGGGAAGGCCAAACAACGTGAAGAACTTTATCAAAGCCTTCGAGATTGCAGTTGCCTTGATGTTACGTAGAGGTATGGCTTCGGGGAATCTGGTAGATGCACACATGATTGTCAACAAGTACTGATTTCCAGATCTAGTCTTGGGTAATGGACCAACACAATCAACAATGACCTTAGAGAAGGGCTCTCCAAATGCTGGGATAGGCTGCAATGGAGCTACAGGTGGGTCTAACTGGTGTTTTCCAACTACCTGACAAGTGTGACAGGTTTTGCAAAAGTTGGAAACGTCTTTCCGAAGCCCAGGCCAAAAGAAGTGTTTCATGATCTTATCAACAGTCTTGTTAACACCAAGATGACCTCCTAAAGGTAAACTATGAGCCATTGTTAAGATCTCATTCCTGTAGACCTTCGGAACAACAATTTGCCTGACCACTGCCCAATCTGCATTGGCAGGGATATCAGGAGGGCGCCACTTCCGCATCAACACACCATCCTTGAGATAATACCCAACTGGAACTGCGTCTATTTCTTTATTAGGAAGGGCTCTCCTCCTTAGTGCACAAATTTCAGGATCATTAGTTTGCTCCTCAATCAACCGCTTTCTGGACAGAGACAAGTCTCCAGACACATCAGAATCACCAGACCCATCCGGCTGGCTGAATAGAAAACTGATAAAAGTATCTGATAAGTCCTCAAACGGAGAAACCATAGTAGGCCAATCAGAGTCATGAGGCAAACCACCTGAGTCCTGACTATTCAATGTGCTGGACGGCACCACAACATCTTCTTCTTTAGCACGAGTCACTGCGCAAGAAGGATACAGAGATGGGTCCTCATCCCCATTTTCAGTGCTCGGCTGTGAAGTAAGATGTACAGGGGGAACTACTTTGCCCCCAGCCAGGTCATTGCCTAGCAACAGAGAAACACCCTTTATAGGTAGACTTGACATAAGTCCCACCTTTACCTGTCCTGTAACTAAATCTGACTTCAAGAATATAGAGCGCAGGGGTACAGATACAGTCCTCCCTTCAATACCTTGTACAAGTATGAAATCCCCTGAAGCTGTCTCATCACGTAACTCCAAGGAGTCCATCAACAAAAGTGACTGAGAAGCTCCGGTATCCCTTAGGATATATATGGGGACAGGAGTAGTATGCTCATTCAGAGCCACAAATCCCTCTGACACAAATGGAAGAAATTCCTCCCTCACAAAGTCAGCTGTATTAGGCTTTTTAGCCCCACAAGAAGCAGGCAATTTAGCAGATCGGTTATCTACTACAGGGGTTTCTAACCTTGTTTTCACAAAGGCATTTGGTTTGGTATCCTTTTCTTTTTCTTTCTTAGCTTTAAGGAACCAACAGTTAGTTGTAACATGACCAGATTTCTTGCAATAACTGCAAACTAGACCACTTTTGTCACTGTCAGCTTTCACACTTTGATCAGACCTGTTACTGGATTTCTGAGCACCATCACCAGATTTGTCTTTGTCTTTGGGTGAGGAATCTTGGGTATCACCATAACCCTTTTTCTGAAATTGGGACCATCTATTGTTACTGCTAGACTGAAATTTGGACTTATGTGTGAGAACATATTCATCTGCAAATTTGGCAGCTGATTGCAAATTCAGTGCTTGCTTCTCATTAAGGTAGGTCTTAACATCATCCTTAACACAGTTCTTGAATTGTTCAACTAACACCATATCTTTTAGTGAGTTGAAATCATCCTTGACCTCCATAGAAGTACACCAGCGCTCAAAGCAAACCTGCTTTTCATTAGCAAATTCAACATAAGTCTGATTTTCAGATTTCTTCAGACCTCTGAATTTCTGTCGGTAAGCCTCTGGAACCAACTCATAAGCTCTCAAAATAACCTTTTTGACAACCTCATAATCAGAGGAATCATCTGCAGACAAAGCCGAATAGGCTCGTTGAGCTTTACCCTTGAGGACAGTTTGCAACATCAGAGGCCAGTGTTCCTTTGGCCACTGGCAACTCTTTGCTACCTTTTCAAAACACTGGAAATAGTTGTCAACATCCTTTTCCGAAAATGGAGGCACCAGTTTTACCTCCTGACTGGCACAAAATTTATTTTCAGTTTGAATTTTAATTTTTAGATGCTCCATTTGGAGTCTTTCTTCTCTTTCGAATTTCTCTAATTCAAAATCTCTCTGTCTCTGTCTCTCTCTTTCTGCTCTTTCCTCTTTCTCTCTCTCAAATTCTCTTTGTTTTTCTTTTTCTTCCCTCTCAAATTCTCTTTGTTTTTCTCTTTCCTCCCTTTTAATCTCTTCTCTTGCTAATTTTTCTAACTCAAACTGCCTTTGTTTTTCTTTTTCTTCCCTTTCAAATTCTTTGTTTTTCTTTTTCCTCCCTTTCAATCTCGAGCATTTTTAATTTAAGTTCCATTTCTATATTTGGATTTTCCACTGGAAACTGTTCCAGATCTCCTGGTGCAAACACAGTTTCATAAATGTAATATTCAACTATCTCTCTAGCCAGTCTTGCTTTTCGCATGGCTGGTTTTACCTCTGTCAGCTCCAAATGTCTGCATATTTCCAACAGTTCTGTCTTTTTAAAAGACTTCAAAACCCCTACGGTTGGTGATGCCAAGAAATCATCCATTGCTGTTGTCAATATATATGTATTCAATTAAAAAAATCAATTTTACAATTTGAAATGTTAGATTTTCAATTGATGACTCTCACAATGGTCTGTCCCGGACTTGAGCCCCCAATTTGTTATGGCCCCAATTTGTTATTACATTACAACACAGCAACAGCAAGGGATGACAGACACAGTTTTAAAACTTAACCCGTTACCACTCCGACGGCCCGCAATCGGGCCGTCAGGGAAGTTGAAAACATACTACGTCATTTACACAGCTTGTATGCAACTGAGATACTCATGCCACATATCGATAGAAAGCTAAGATTCTTGAGATTCGAATGATGCCAACCATTTCAAAGTATAATCATCCCAGCAGCTTTAATCAACGCCCATGTCAGACCACAAACAAACAAACGAACAGTTACAAAACTGATGTGACTCACCGATGAAGCCCCCTAGTACTCTTCCAGTCCGACATATCCCCTCAAAAATGGTCTTGTTACATCCACGAAGTTCCAGTAAATCCAACCAAGTAAAGTTTTTAGTCCAAAACACACTATTATACCGGTAAATATCCATGAACAGCTGCTGCATCGTTTGAAATGAATCGGTGGTTATCCACAAAGTTCGCTGCATTCGTGGTCGTTACTTCAGAACAGATTTAGACAGTACACAGCCATTTGCGCCAAAATGGAGTCTGCACTCTAACCTTTCGATTGACACATCACTCAACCAGTTACGAGCTTCCCTGCCCTGTCTACAGCCTGCTAAAGCCAACGAGTGCCTGTGTTGAAACGAAGCTCATGCCTCCTTTTTTTGCGTGTAGCCCGAGCAACCAGCAACCAATCAAGACGACGATTGTTGCATTATGACACCATCGAAATTCTGGAAACGCCGATATATAGGTTGTTGGGGTGGCAAAAAGGCTGGCGCTGCCTATCGC
Source organism: Gymnothorax reevesii (assembly GCA_029721435.1). Classification (NCBI taxonomy): domain Eukaryota; kingdom Metazoa; phylum Chordata; class Actinopteri; order Anguilliformes; family Muraenidae; genus Gymnothorax; species Gymnothorax reevesii. The sequence goes on from CM056574.1 coordinate 143,145,916, forward strand.
TCGCGTAAGAGAATGGACAGAATATGGCTCAGCTGTGCGTAATGCGTGCTGTGCGTTCCGCAAAACAGAGCGAGGCAGAGAGAGATTTCCAGCGAATGTTTGATGGTTGTTTACGGAGTTTGAAAGAAAAAATAGCGAAAAGGTTGCGAAAAAAATCATTTTCAGTTCAGAAGCTGCAGAGCTGTGCACTCGGCGTGCAAGTGATAGCTCAGGGGAAGAAATATCCGACCAAAACCCTGATGGCTCCGTAGCAGAGGAAATGTTTCTCGGGGGAGATGACATTACTCTTGACAAGTACGCATCATATTATAACTTATATTTCATTATATAATAACATTACATTTATATATATTATTATTATTATAATTATTATTATTATAATTATTATAATTATTATTATTATTATAAAATTACATTACGTATTATTTGCATCTGTCACGGAAGGTGGAAGGACGTCATGTTTTCACTGGAGTTCACCGTCATGTTTTCACCGGAGTAATTCTGTGTAAATAATTTCGGGAAAAGGATATTATAATATGATGCTGATATAATGATGATTATATTATTACCATATTACGCATTATTACCTCCGTTACCGAAGGTGGAAGGAAGTTATTTTTTCGCCGGCGTTGGTTGTTGCGGGAATTTAAATTTTCATCCCTGTAAGAAATCAGAGTGAGACAAAGTAAGTAAATAGGATCCATTTTACTATGTGCCACATAGGGTCTTCGTTACAGGCAAGAACGAAGACAAAGGAATCTCTCCTTTGCTTTGGATATATGTAAAAGCACAAAGTCAGAATCTCCTCCCCTTGGGGTTTATATGCACAAATTTGAGTTTATGCCTCAGTAACATTTTAATTTTTTTATTTATCATATATTGTAAATAGTTTGCTATGGAAAGGTTATTTGTTTGTTTACCTTTCATGTAAAAAACATTTTTTTACATGACAGCACTTGTTTTGACTTTTATATGCACAAATTTGAGTTTATGCTTCAGTAACTTTTACTTTTTTTTATTGATCATATATTGTAAATATTTTACTGTGAGTTTGCTGCGTAAAGGTCATTTCTTTGTTTACCTTTCATATAAAAAAGCATTTTTTTTAACATAAAGGCACTCGTTTTGACTCTTATGTGCACAAATTTGAGCTTATGCATCAGTAACTTTTTTTCAGCAATATTGATAGTGAATCCTGATATGAGATTGGATTCCTCTAAGTGTCACCTTTCATTAGAGCCCAACATTATGACTGTAGGTTGAAGCGTTCAAGAGTTATGCCCTTTTATCCTAGGTATGTGACCATGGTTATCCAAGGGTCCTTTCGGGGTCTCCAAATGGCCATTTTTGGAAACGCCTAGACATGGCCTTAGAAAAACATGTGTAAAATGCTCATTTTCTGTAGGATTGTTATCAAATTTGAACTGGAACTAAGTAAGACTTCATGCTGTGGTCCCATTGTGTTTTTCAGCTAATAAGTCCCAGCTGCTCTCATCTACAGGCATCTGTTTGCAAAAAAAAATTTTGGCGAGAGTAAAAACCTTCTACTTCAGTGTGTTCCAGCTTGGATTACTCAATGACAGTAGCACTTAGAGTATTTCTTTTAGCTGGGGAAAAAACTTCAGAGTGTTTCCTTTCAAATGAGACCATAACCATCCATATAGTCCAAACGGTTCAAGAACAGCGTTCAATTTACTTTGGGTACGCTTTTCATAGGCATTTTAGGCAAATTTTCCAGGAGTTCCACATTTAATTAACAAAGACAATAACAACCAACTAACAAACTAATCTATTGACCAAGATTGATATATAAAAAAAACAACAAATATTTACAGTCCCTTGGTTTTGGTGGCTTGGTGATGTCCTGGGTGAGAAAAATCCACAAAAGAAACTTAACAGGTCTTGAACAGAAATGACAGGTCTGGTCACACGTATCCTTCTTCTTGCAATTTCTCCTACTACTTTACTGTCTCAATTCTTTTCTTTATATACTCTTTTGCAGACCCCACCCACATTTAGACCTCTTTTTTTTAATTTTCTGAGACTTGCCCCAGACATGTCCAGGACATGTCTAAACATGACTCCAGTCTGAGCTTAACAAAAAAAAAGGTAAATACTGCCATCTAGTGGCCTATATTCACATTACAGATCATAATTGGTAAAAGGCCTTGCAGGCGAAGCTAGGCCTATAGCAGACTTCAAAGGCCATGTAAAGAATAAAGTGAAGACAAGAAACTGAAAACTCTGATACCAGAACTGTAACGCCACGCCTTCAGCACCCTAAATCAACAGCCTATTAACAGCCTGGCCGCATTCCACAATCCACCTGATTGTCTGCATCTGTTCCCTTTTGTCTCCTTGCAATAGCGTTTTCTATTTAAGAGAAACCCTTGCCCTCATTCGGTGAGAAGTCTCGTAAGCCTAACAGGCCCCATTGTTTCTCCGTAGTCTTGTGTAGACTTAGCTCCTGCATTTTGTGTGTACTTGTAATACTCTTTCATTTAGTGCTATTCTTATATGTTTTTATGGTCAGCGATTTTGTTATACAGGAACCTAGCTCGTTTGATTGGTGAAGATTTGACTTGGCTGTGTTAAACCCACTCGCGCCTTCTCTCCTCCCTCTTTGCCACTTGCGCCGGCAGGAGGGACGGAGGCGGGACAGAGGAGTGCTCACGATGGGCTGCGCCGGGCACGAAATAGCAAAATGCGTCTGGACACACCCCGTTGGCGCAGCGCTGCCCCCATTCTCCGCGCCTGTTCAACTAATTTAGAGACCATGGACTTCGGTTATATAAGCATGATGGCCTGTTTTGTCTCATTTTATCAAATATTTCAATCTATTAAAGTCCACATACTTCCTTAGGTGTTATTAGTCATCTTCTAGATTAATTATTTCTGGAAAAAATCCCATGATTCCATGCGCCTTATTGCTGGACTGGTTTGTGGACAGCCTGCACTACATTCGGGGAGAGCTTTGGCGATTTGGTTCGAACGTGATCGTGTCCCTCTTGCAGTTTCCGGATTCACCGCTAGAGGCGCCCAAACTCACCTGACATGACATTAATGGACAAATGCCATCTATGACACTGAATGAGTCCTTGCACACTTCTTGGTAAATAGACTTCTGGTAATACTCAGCACTGTTGTCATAGTCCCAGTTATTACTACTAAATTATAATTCAAGGAACCTTGCCTCCTTCTTCTTTTGTATTGTGTTCTACTGTGCCTTCCTGCTGTGCTACGAAGGCATAGTAAACCAGATCCATCTTTGCACCTGAGTCCAGTTCCACAATTCCTGATCTCTGCGCACTGACACTAGTGCTCAGAGTCAAACACTTACAAGAACTTATGAAGCAATTAAACATATCTGACTGATTGATTGAGAAACACTTATAAATCCATTTGTGCCACATACTATGGTCCCCTACAATAGTTGGACCAAGTATGAAAAGGCTGTCATTTCCACATGGTTAGACTAAAATATATGATGAATACTATTTAATAACAGCTGAGAATAAGAACTTCAGAACATTGTTTGAATGGTGATGTAATGAATCAAAAAAAGAAAAATTATATTGCCTGCTTTATGCCACGTTTTGTGTCATGTAAAGATCATCAATGGTGAACAAGCTGGTAAACAGAACTGCATCATTAGAATGTTGCCAATTTAATTCATTTATGATCTCTCACCAGCCCCTACACTCCATCTGCACTGAGCCCTGCCCCCCAGGCACCAGGAAGGCAATAAGGAAGGGTGAGCCAGTCTGCTGCTTTGACTGTCTTCCCTGTGCTGATGGGGAGATCAGCAACCAGACAGGTATGTCAACCCACTTAACAAAGATCGAAGTGCTATCTTCGAAAACATTTGCAGTCACAAAAGGGATGAGATGTGCTGGTGATGTGGACAGCCTCCAGGGCCTCAGGACCTCAAGTGGTCTGATCTTGGGCTGGACAACATGGCAAAAAAAATCAAAAAGATAAGAAAAGAGGCGGTGTCCATGATAAGCCCCTCCGTAATTACACTTTGCGCAAGTGCAAATTCCCCTTGTTGAACTTTCAAGATAGGTCATTTGCAAATAAACGCAAATTTCAGTTATCGATTGAGCTAATTGAATAACATTATCGAGGTTGAAAATTACGCTGGACATGAGCTTAGCTACTTCCTAAATTATCATTAGCGAGAATTTGTTCGGAATTTCATACTGGTAAAGTATAATGTACGGTTTTCATGAATGAAGTGAATTAGATGTATAAATTTTGATACTTGCATCTTAAGCAGTGGAGTGGCTATAGCTGTCCTTAATGTGGGTAATTCAATTAATAAGGGCCATCTAATATTTTTTATTACACCTTTTGCTGTTCATTTCTAGAAGCATGGCACAGTAATTTAAGAAAGGAGACAATTAATTTGGAAGCATTTTCATTAACCCCTTTGCACAGAAGCCAAATCTGGCTATTTAGGTGTTACCTGATTTACGGCTTTATAATTCAAGATTGCAGCTTAACCGGCAGAAAAACTTTGGCTCAATTGAGTCTAGACACTTGAAGCATTTCAACTCCCATCGTATTTCTGTTTATTTTTATGAGTTTGGAGGAGAAAAGGGGCCGCAAACGCAAAAAATCTTCATGGAAATTCAACTTTGAATTAGCAAAAAAAATAACATTTACAATTGAAAAAATGCTGGGGCTTAAAACTATACATTTCTGGAATCATAAACTTCTTGACCACAAGTACAGTTCATCTTGAACATGACATTCTAGATTACCCGCTTGCTATGGGCCAAATTGGAGAGCTATCCAGGTGTCTCCCCAAAGTCTGAGATCCATCAAAATGTTTCTCTGTCAAATCATAAATTAAATCATATATTTCACACAAATTAACTTTCGGGGCATGAAATTCAGCATGAACTAATGATTTTCTGGTTGAGTTTAGCATTAATTTATCAATATCAGTGCAGTTGAACATCATTGGTCACCAGTAACTTCTCCAAACACAAAACACGCCTTTTCTCCATAATAAAGTTAACAATATTGTCCATTTTTCTTCGAAGTCCCCCAAGCATTAAATAAAGTGCTGATTAAACAGCTATAACATTCACGCTGCAATGATAAGCTAACCGCTCTCACATCCGAGCTCATAACCTTGCACCATATAAGGGTAAAAACTCACTAACTCAGTAATATCTGAATTCTGAAATATACCATATTTTAACCGAACAGAAATTTCACTTTCAGGAAAAATCTAACAACATATGTTTCCATATTCAACAGAATGGTGTAATGAACGTACCGAGGGATCTACCGACGTGCGTGGGATGCATGCATTTGGAGAAACGAAAACCCCGGCATTCGATGTCTTTAAACGCGGTATAAATTCTACAGCAAAAAGCCATATTAGAGCAAAATGCAAACAGAGTAGAAGTATAATCTGTTTTCTTCATTGATGCCCTCCTCCAGAGACAGATGTATCGGGTAGAAGGAACCCTCCAGTACTGTTTCATTCGGAGTAATTCCCATTGACCGCGTCCATACAACATTTATATCGTAAATGAAACTGAACACTTAAGGCCGGTTTTGGGTGTCTTTGTTTCTTTGATATTGCATCATTTTCAGCTGCGCAACCGTGGCCAACATTCGAAGAATACAACCGACCTTACTTTTATGCTTAGCTTTGTATCCTATTTTTATTGTCCGATCAATGTATTTCAGTTATTGAGGAAAGTTTAAACTCTCGGTAATTGGATAAGAAACGAGTCTATCAACACATCGTTACCGGGGAAGCTTCACGAGGGCTTGAACTATATCTGTAGAGTTACGCAGATGAATCTGAGTATATAATTGAGTGACTGGCTATCGACACCAGTACTTCGGTGGATAGAAGGGAGCGCTGAATTTGTCAATGGAGAAATCTACGCGTTAATCCATGGGCGGGAACTACGCATATTTTGTGTGTGATGACTGTAATTGACAGTAGAATGTGTGAGAATCAATACAATGTCGATTTTTTGCTTCACAAAACGTATTTTTTTAACCACTACTGGGAACACTGCTGACTCACTGTAGCTAAAATGGTTGCTACAGAGTACAAAGTTTTCTGTCGCAAGTGATAATTTTTTGAAATTACTGGATCGATACTATGGGCAAGGATATTGACCAGTTTACACATCAGGCTTAGATGAGGAGTTTAATTCATGCAACTCCTGAAAAACAGGGATTGGAGGGAAGTTCTCTAAATCGCGTTTCAGCTCTGCCTGCTTAGGAAAATTCAATAGCTGATCCAGGGGTGCCATCTCGTGGTCAAGTACTGTAACTAAGTGCTTAAATTTGCAAGTCTATAGACGCAAGCGTCTACATCTGCAGAAAGGGGTTAAGTCAGTTTGCATTACGACGTATTCCTTAACACCAACAAGCATTGATATGTTGGTGAACATTAAGATCATGTAGTATTTGTACACAACTGGTAAAGCAAACCGAGTTATTTAAGCTGGTTAATTTGAAACAGTATCAACAGGTGCATTTCTATTACATCGCAAGCAGTCCTACTGCAGCTTGCAGGTTTAAGGCAAACTTGGCCCGCCAATGTCTCCCAAAACAATGAGAACCATAATTGATGCTCTCGCCACCAAAGCCAGCCTGCCTAGCCTAATCCATAAGAAAAAAAAAAAAAAAAAAAAAAAATATATATATATATATCTAACTACAGCCAACAAACCCAATAAAACGTGTCATTTTTGCTCATCTCATTGATTAGCGGAATGGGACTACACTATAGGCTATCAAACTTCACATTGCGAATCATTCACTGGGCATGTTTGGCATTTTTCGCACAACTGAATTGTTTGAGTGCTGGTGTATTAAAACCAAAAGCAGAATGGCCGAGTTGAGTGAATGTCGTTTAAGTTCACGCAGCTTTGAAATATGTAAATTGCGATTTGAGACATCATGTGAATTCGCTTTCTCCAGTTTTTCTTCAGTAATTTTTTTTGATTAGCTATTTTGTTATTTAGAATAGGGAAGATACTTAACATTGTTCAAATCAAGTGAACTTCTCCTGGTTTATTCTATATCGCAGTTTCAAAGGAAAAACAAAGCATCCTTTATGGTAGTCTGCTGGAATGGACTGTAATGTCAGCTGTTTGTGAGGTAGCGTTCAGCAACCAGACGCGAGAACCAAGCAGTGCCACTGGATTTTATTAAGGAAGGGGGCGAATCCCTGCAGAACAGGAGGCAACGATACAGAGTCCACAAGCTAAAAATGAGAATCCCATGGACGTAATCCAAACTGTACACAGGGCAGCAAACAACTCAGTCGGGCAAAACAGGTTTGGTACACAGGCACACGTATGTTAGAATCCAAAGCGAAAATCCAGTAGACGTAATCCGAACTGGTAACAGGGCAGCAGAGACTAAACTCAGGGTCAGGCAAAACAGGTACGGTACATGGGCAGAGAAGTATCAAAGAAAAAGCCAAAATCAGAATCGGGGATGTTCCAGTCAGAAGTATAACACTATGAATACAAGGCATAACCGATCACAGCACAGGGAAAACGTTCTGACAAGAACTGTGAGTGAAATGACGGCTTAAATACATGTAGGGGAAGTCACATGCTATGATAGGGAGCAGGTGAGCTGGATCAGACTAATTACAAAGGATTGAACATGAGGAAGTTCCTAATAACGATAAATTTCGCAAAAGCCAAAACGCGAACAGGGATCACAAGACAGCCTATAGACAGACATATGGCTCCAGTAAGGGAGTTCTACCGTGCACAGAAAAGGAGAGAGAACAGAGTTTAGCAAGCGTGGAGGTTCCGCTGAAACTGCACCAAAGTAGACTGAGTAAAGCCAAAGGGGTGGAGACTAGAATAGGGCGGCTGCTGAGAGCTTGTTAGTCAATTAGTAAGTGCAGCTATACAATTCCTTAGTGCTCATTAGTAAATTAGTACTATAAACTGTGTTAGTTTGGGTTAGTAAGTTAACTAATATAATAAACTGTTAGTTTGGTTAGTAATATAGAAAAGCAAGGTGAAGGCAGTAAACGAGATTGGAAGGAATGACTGAAATCTCAGAAACCATTAAATCAGCCGAAAGTGTGGCACACAATACTGGGGCAGTGAGTGATCACATAACATAATGTAGGTACTTACCGTTCAGAGCTGAGTAAAAGGAGTGTGTTTCTTTGTATGTGGGCAAAGTCGAAGAAAACTACATTTCCTATAATACTTTTTCTGTGGCGAATTTTAATGTTCTGTTTATTGAGCCAATGTGTGTTTTCCTACAACATACCCTCTTAGCCAGTGAGAGAGCAATTTGTTGATTGTAGTAGAAAAATCAAGAGAAGAAAAAAGGGAAGAAGACGCATATTGAGAGGCGCATGGCACGAGGGAAACGAGCAGTGGAAACTGTGTTTTAAATGCAAAACTTGAAGTGAAGTGCAGCCAGGTTAACTGTGTTTGTTTTCATGAGGTTTGAAAATGTATTGCGTGTTAATTAGAAAAAGCAGATGTTTCAAGCTACTACTGTCGTGAGTGACTATCAGCTATAATCGCTAGCCTTAGCTTGGACCAGGAACAGCATTATCTAGCCAGCGTCGCTAATCAATCAATCAATCAATCAAATAATCAATGAAAGTTAATTTATAGAGCACTTCACAACACTCGAGGTGACCGAAGAGCTTTCCAGTTAAAAATAGGTAATAAGATAAGAAATCAAAGCAGGTTAAAAGAAGGCAACAATAGAACAAGCCAGGAAAATAAAATCAGATAAAAACAGATAAAACAAGACAAAATAAAATATACTGAGTACAAATGAAAACGCACCACTTGAAAAAAGTCAATATTTAAGTTCAAATGAACTTCAATATAATTTTTATACAACAACAACACTACAGTGACGTCACCCGACATGCCAGGTTCAAGAAATGCGAGAATTTGAAGTTAACTATAACGCTAGGCAATTTTTTGCAAAAACGCAACATCTTGCACGCACACCTTAGGAAAAATGAATTTCACTCAGAATTTGTGCACACATTGCCTTTAAAAGCATGTGAATCCAAATAAAATTTCACTTCTTCACTGACACTTGTGAAACGTCGACACTATGCCGCGACTTACAGCCCCTGAACGGGAACGTGCCATAGGCATGCTTCAAATTGGCGCCAGCACCAGGGAAATTGCCAGACGACTTCCCTGCGCACACACACCGATCGCAAGACTCCATCAAAGGTTTCTGTAAACGGGGAGCACTCGGGACCGTCCTCGACCGGGTCAACAACGTGTGACAACGGCACGTCAGGACCGTCAGATCGTACAGGATCATGTCCGAGACCAAACAATACCAGCGACAAGATCGGCTGCTCAAGTCCAAGGACGACGTGGAATCATTCACCCCAACACCGTACGGAACCTGCGAGCTGCAGGCCTGCGTGCACGACGTCCTTATTTCAGCCCCATATTGACAGATCGTCACCGAAACCAGCGTCTACAGTGGGCAAACAGGCACCAGAATTGGCGACTACGACAATGGCATGGTGTCATCATTTCTGACGAGTCAAGATTTCACTTAAGGAACACAGATGGCCGAATACGTGTTTGGCGGAGACGTGGTGAATGTTATAACGCTGATTGTGTCGTTCAAACAGACCGTTAGGGTGGTGGCAGCGTTATGGTGTGGGGTGGAATAAGCTACCGTCACAGAACCCCTCTCCATATCTGCAGAGGAAAGGTGAACGGCGTCTACTACCGGGACCAGGTGCTGCAGAACCATGTTGTGCCGTTCTTCAACCAACACCACGATGTCCACATGTTCCAACAGGACAACGCTAGGGCACACACTGCAAGGGTGTCCATGTAGGACCTTGCACAGCAGAACATCCCCGTGCTTCAGTGGCCAGCTCTGTCACCCGACCTCTCCCCTATCGAGCACTTATGGGATGAAATTGGACGACGTCTTTCACGTCGACGCCAGATGGACAACATCCGAGAACTTGAGGTTGCCCTTGTTCAGGAGTGGAATGTTATCCCTCAGAACACTATCCAGAGACTGATCAACTCCATGCAACGACGATGCACCGCATGTGTCAATGCAAACGGCGGTCACACCCGTTATTGACTTTCCTGTTTGACCCCTACACCTCTCTCGCGCATGAACATTATCGTGAATGAAATTGAATGATGTTTACATGTCTTCTTAAATCATTCATTATCTCAAATGCATCATACGTATATACTTAACATATCAATCCGTGGAGCTATTCCAGATTTTGTGAGTGGTGCGTTTTCATTTGTACTCAGTATACAAAGATGGAAAAGAAGAATAAGACTTAGAAACACCTGGCATAAAATTAGAAGAAGAGGACTGAGCCTCAAGCTTGTGTTTACATGCAAGCAGTGAACTGTGCCGCATGCGATAGGGAGATCTGCGCGCATTTCGTTTATAGTGTGCATTTTGCCGTGAACCGTTGTTACATTTCAATGACTATTTCACCGTTCCCTTTAGTACACATGCGCAGTTGTATTATTTTTGGATTTGCTCATAAAAATCAATGGATAATAGTGAATACTTTTAAATTCACCATTTTGGCACTTAGTTCGCACATTAATACAGTAAATATAGCTAGCTAAGTTGGCATAAAGGCTCTCTTGCTAGCTGGCTAACGGTATATTTCATGCATTTAAATATAGTCAATTTAAAATGTGTATAGCCATTTTTATACGAACTAATTTGGCTGGAGTTGGACTGCGAGCATTTAGCTCGCAAGCTGGCATTAAAATGGGCTGAAAATAAAGGTTGCCAGCTAAAGCTGCTTTCAAACTGGACATGAAACATGACAGAGTACATTCAAAGTCAATGCAAAGACGCGAATACATGCATTTCATGGAATACATGGAATATGTTGTACAAAAAATTTGTTTCGCGTGCGGTGTGTAAGCATCTTAACATTGACTTAAGAAACTAACAAACTAGCTTTGTTAACTATAAACGTGATGCTTGCAGATCTCCCTATCGTGTGCGGCATAGTTCACTGCTTTAATGCAGGGTTGCCAACTGTGATGAGACGCATAAGCGACTGCAGCTTCAAAAACAAGCCCAATATAACTAAGCCAATTCCTGAGGTGTTACTTTTTGTTGAGTGGGGGGGTCTGTGGAAGGATGATATCATTTAGTCACTTGAGGGGCTGGGAGGAACGGCAGGTTCTCTCACATTACCCCTGAAGTAGTGAGCAGACAGTGCCAATCAATGAATCAGGGGAAATAACCATAAATGTAGAACAATTAGGTCGCATTTTACACTTCTCAAACAAGCATCCATATTTTTAAAAACAAGCCCAAAAAAAAAAAAACCGCAACCTGCGATGCATAAGTTTTTCAAGCGACTTCAGGTAAAAAGAAGCTCAAAGTCGCGTATTAATAGTGGACTTGGCAACTCGGCTTGCATGTTAACACAATCTTGAGGCTATGTTTTCTAGGTCCCCCTCTTCTTCTACTTTTATGGCGGGTTTTTCCTCGTCATATTTTGAGTCCTCCAAGTAACGGAACCTCACTGTTCCCGAGGAAAAAACAACATGTTTCCTGGCTAAGTGGCTACATTCGACAAGATTTTGCAACACTTCAGAATTTGATAACTTACATGAAAGAACTTCAGCTTTAATTCTAGATTCATCATCTTGAAACTCCCCTCATCTTCACAAGTCTTGGCCATAGGAGGATCTGAAATAACAGCTGCAACCCTTGCATTCCTATCATGATAAGGCTTCAGCATGTTAATGTTACCCAACTGTTTTGGCTTTCTCCTATCTGGAGTCTTCACAATGCAATCAATGAGATCATTGAGTTTTGTCAGAATTTCATAAGGACCATGAAATCTAGCCTGCAATGGGTTAGACTGCAAGGGAAACAATACAAGGACCTTGTCTCCTGGCTTAAACTCACGGCTTCTAGCCTTATGATCATAACAAGTTTTCATTTTTCCCTGACTTGATTTCAAGTTCTCTTTGGCTAGGTCACAAGCTGCATGCAGTCTTTCCTTTGACTTGTTAACTTAGCCTAACAGACTGATATGCGGTTCTCTCTCTTGCCATTGTTCACTCAACAATAGCAAATGTCCTCTCACCTCATGTCCAAACACTAGCTCAAACGGACTGAATCCAGTAGACTCCTGCACTGCTTCTCTAGCTGCAAACAGCTGCAAATGAACACCTTCATCCCAGTCTTTCTCATGATCATAACAATAAGTCCTCATCATTGGCTTGAGAGTGGAATAAAACTGCTCTAAGGCACCCTGACTCTCTGGATGATAGGCACTGGAAAGAATCTGCTTCGCACCTAGTTCATACACAACCTGCAGAAACAATCCAGAAGTGAAATTGCTACCTTAGTCTGACTGAATTTCCCTGGGAAAGCTAAACAATGTGAAGAACTTTATCAAAGCCTTTGAGCTTGCAGTTGCCTTGATGTTGCATAGAGGTATAGCTTCAGGGAATCTGGAAGATGCACATATGATTGTCAACAAGTACTGATTTCCAGATCTAGTCATGGGTAATGGACCAACACAGTCAACAAGGACCTTGGAGAAGAGCTCCCCAAATGCTGGGAAAGGCTGCAATAGAGCTACAGGTGGGTCTAACTGGTGTTTTCCAACTACCTGACAGGTGTGACAGGTTTTGCAAAAGTTGGAAACGTCTTTCCAAAGTCCAGGCCAGAAGAATTGTTTCATGATCTTGTCAGCAGTCTTGTTAACACTAAGATGACCTCCTAAAGGCAAACTATGAGCCATTTTTAGACCCGTATTCAGAAACGACACTCACACTCACCCTCCACTCACCATATAGTTAGTACGATTGAAATGTCACTGGAGTGTGAGAAAGTGATCAACCTACCACTAACCGAGAGAGCGGTCCTACTCCTCGCCAATTGCTATTCACAAACGCCACTTGAGCACAACTGACTGTAGTGAGCACCGGGTACCAGAGGTGCGTCGGCTGCTACAAAGGGACGCTCAATCTTCACCCTTCAGTGCTGAATGACCTAAACCTGATGCAGTTACCCTTATTGATTAGAAAGTTTCTCGGACTAATTGGTAAAACGACAATCAAATTTATTTTTATAGCGTCGTCATACATTGCTTTACAAAATTGAGGCGTTTCTTTCGCTTATAAATGACGACGTAAAATATCAGCATGTCTTCATAAATTCTGTGGTCGAGTGGCTCTCGAAAGGTGCAGGACCGCCCGCGAGGCTCACTAAGCAACGAGCTGTGAAACGTGTCGGACATTTCCTTCTACATTCAGCGGTTAATAATGTAGAAAAGAATGGGTTCTCGTGACTTACAGCTACATGAGCCTCGCAGACCAATCCACATGCACCCCACCAGCTGCTGAGCGCAGAATTTTCCAACCCATCAGTAAAGAAAAGTGCGAAAAAAAGAAAACCGAATGCGTGAGAGTTGACAGATATGTGTCATTAATGAAAACTGGCCACACCTGATAATGTTGAGAGTTCTCGGAGTTTTTGTAATGGTAATTTAAATGAATTGAAAACAGGGCGATAGCCTAATTATCAATACTCATTCTAACTCAACAAGTAGAATTGGTAATATATGATAATCCTTTGGATTTTTGTAGTTCAAGTAAATAAAAATTTGTTAAATGATTGGATACGACCTTTTTTCAGTCATTATTTTTAAGGGATGGTTTTGAGCTTCCCCTATTGTCAGTTCACCAGTAGCTACTGGTGGGTACACAAATGCTAACCTCAAGCTCACCACAGTGCAGTTCGTAAAGACTGAAACCAGGTGGTCAGTTAGTAAGTTACCGGCATCGTTATCATCATTAGAGTTAAAATTTGCTTACTTGCGATTGCGTTGAGCACGTGGCTGTAAATGATCCAGAGTTTCTAGTGTTTGTAACCACCTGAAAGTCATAACAACGAAATACTGGCGCAAGTTAGTGCGGCTCTAGGGAGGTGTTTCCTGCACTCAACCTTCACTCGGAAAGAGACACTATTTTCAATGTGAGTGAGGTCTCTGAAAGCAAATGAGTCTTTAGGCAACCACTGACTCATTTAGTATAACCTGACCCTAACTAAGTTTTAGTACTCCTTCGTACTCAATTAGTGTGAGTGTCGTTTGTGAATACGGGCCTTAAGATCTCATTCCTGTACACCTTCGGAACAACAATTTGCTTCACCACTGCCCAATCTGCATTGGCAGGGATATGAGGAGGGCGCCAGTTCCGCATCAACACTCCATCCTTGAGATAATACCCAATTGGAACTGCGTCTATTTCTTCATCAGGAAGGGCTCTCTTCTTTAGTACACAAATTTCAGGATCATTGGTTTGTTCCTGAATCAACCGCTTTCTGGACAGAGACAAGTCCCTAGACACATCATAATCACCAGACCCATCTGGCTGGCTGAACAGAGAACTAATAAAAGTGTCTGATAAGTCCTCAAACGGAGAAACCATAGTAGGCTGAACAGAGTCATGAGGCGAACCACCTGAGTCACGACTGTTCAATGTGCTGGACGGCACCACATCTTCTTCTTGAGCCTTCTTAGCCAAAGCACGGGTCACTGCACAGGAAGGATACAGAGATGGGTCTTCATCGCCATCTTCAGTGCTCGGCTGTGAAGTAAGATGAACAGGGGGAACTGCATTGCCCCCAGCCAGGTCATTGCCTAGCAACAGAGAAACACCCTTGATCGGTAGACTTGAAATAAGTCCCACCTTAACCTGTCCTGTAACTAAATCTGACTTCAAGAATACAGAGCGCAGGGGTACAGATACAGTCCTCCCTTCAATACCTTGTATGAAATCCCCAGAAGCGGTGTCATCACGTAACTCCAAGGAGTCTATCAACAAAAGTGACTGAGAAGCTCTGGTATCCCTTAGGATATATATGAGTACAGAAGGAGAATGCTCATTCAGAGCCACAAATCCCTATGACACAAATGGAAGAAATTCCTCCCTCACAAAGTCAAAAGGAGCAGGCAATTTAGCAGATTGATCATCTACTACAGGGATTTCTACCCTTGTCTTCACAATGGCATTGGGTTTGGTATCCTTTTATTTTACTTTCTTAGCTTTAAGGAACCAACATTTAGTCGTAACCTGACCAGATTTCTTGCAATAATTGCAAATTAGACCACTTTTGTGACTGTCAGCTTTCACGCTTTGATCAGACCTGTGACTGGATTTCTGAGCACCATCACCAGATTTGTCTCTTTGTCTTGGGTAAAGAATCTTGGGTATCACCGTTACCTTTCTTCTGAAATTGGAACCATTTATTGTAACTGCTGGACTGAAATTTGGACTTATGTGTGAGAATATATTCGTCTGCAAACTTGGCAGCTGATTGTTAATTCAGTGCTGGCTTCTCATTCAGGTAGGTCTTAATATCATCTTTAACACAGTTCTGGAATTCTTCAACTAACACCATCTCGTTTCGTGAGTTGAAATCATCCTTGAGCTCCATAGAAATACACCAGCGCTCAAAGCAAACCTTCTTCTCGTTAGCGAATTCCACACAAGTCTGATTGTCAGATTTCTTAAGACCTCTGAATTTCTGTCGGTAAGCCTCTGAAACCAACTCATAAGCTGTCAAAATAACATTTTTCACAACCTCATATTCAGAGGAATCATCTGCCGACAAAATTGAATAGGCTTGTTGAGCTTTACCCTTGAGGACAGTTTGCAACATCAAAGGCCAGTGTTCCTTTAGCCGCTGACAACTCTTCGCTACCTTCTCGAAGCACTGGAAATGCTTATCAACCTCCTTTTCAGAGAATGGAGGCACCAGTTTTACCTCCTGGCTAGCATGAAATTTGTTTTCAGCTTCCATTTTGATTTTTAGTAGCTCCAGTTGGAGCTTTCCTTCTCTGTCTAACTTCCGTAAATCGAAATCTCTCTGTCTCTGTCTCTCTCTCTCTCTGCTCTTTCAAATTTTTCTCTCTCAAACTCATTGTCTTTCTTTTTGCTCAATTTCAATCTCTAGCATTTTAAATTTATGTACCATTTCTACATTTGGACTGCTCCTGATCTCCTGGTGCAAACACATTTTCATCAATGTAATATTTAACGATCTCTCCAGCCAGACTTGCTTTTCGCATGCTTGGTTTTACATCTGTCATCTCTAACTGTCTGCATATTTCTAGCAGTTCAGTCTTTTTAAAAGACTTCAAAACCTCCACGGTTTGTGATGCCAAGAAATCATCCATTGCTGTTGATCTGTCAATATATATCTAGGAAAATTTTTTTAAAAATTCACAATTTGAAATTTTAGATTTTCAATAAATGACTTTCACAATGGTCTATCCCAGACCAGCCCCCAATTTTTTATGGCCCCAATTTCTTATGATCTTTCGGACAGCAAGGGATGACAGACAAAATTTTAAAACTTAAAACAGATTTAAGTTAACAAAGGCTGACCAAGATTGAATATAAAAAAAATGAGATAGTTACAGTCCCTTGGTAATGGAGATGGGGTTTCTATCTTGCGATGTCCTAGGACAGGATAATACCCCAACACAAGCAAAAATCTACAAAACAAGCTTCACAGGTCTTGTAAAGAGCGACAGGTCTGGTCGAATGTATCATTCCACTATTTCTCCTACTACTTTGCTCTCTCAATTTTTCTCCTTGTATACTCTTTTCCAGCCCCCTCCCACCTTTCAGACTTCTTTTTCAATTCTCTGGGACTTTCTACTCTGAGGCATGCCCAGGAAATGCCCAAAACCTTGCTCCAGACTGGGCTTCACAAAAACAAAAAGTCAATACTGCCATCTAGTGGCCTTTTTTTCTCCACATTACATAACCTAAACCACTCGCAGTGTACACCTCCCGATGAGCCAGAGTTGCTAAGACTAATTGGTAAAAACCGGTGACAGTCTAATTTACTTTTGATAGCATTGTTATGCATGGCACCACAAAATTATGTAGCGTCATCTTCTGCACATAAATGACGACGTAAAATATTAATATGTCAATAATTTTAGCACTTGTTTTGTTTGTTAAGCAGCACAGATTTGCGTAAATTAGTTTGCGAGGCTGCGTTCTATATTCTGAATGCTGTCACAGAGCAAGGGCGCAGTAAGGATAGTTGCACAGTTGTGGGACAATCCTTAGGATGGCCAAAATAAATGCTGCTCAGTAAGCGAACGTTTTGGATTTACAATGCCATTTCAATTATCTAAACGTAGGCAATCAGAATTCACCTTTTCATTATCATTTCTTTTTAGGTAATGTATTGGTCTTGGTCGCTCAGTCGATAACTTGTTGGATTGTTAATCAGGCCAGCTTAAGTAAAAACAGCTTGTGGGCAGACAAGACGTAAAGAATGAGTTTACTGAAGGTGCTCTGAATAACTCCATGGCCGGGATGAAAGGAAAGAGAACAACTGACGTCACAAAAGAGAATAACTGACGCCACAAGTGACTGGCGTTTGTTTGGATAATGCATTCGAAATGTACACTCACCCACTATATAGGGCACTATGTATTGAATGTTCTACATTGAAAACAATATTGAAAGTGAGTGAGCGAGTGGAAAAGTGTGCATTCCGAAAGCAGTCTTAGATTCCCCAAGTAAAAATGTCTGCCCGCTGATATTGATGGCAATTTGAAGACTCGGCGGTTTTAAAATTCGTCGCACTGGATCATCACCAAATGAAAATTCATAAAATTATGCCTTTCAGACACTGAGAATTCTACTTGGGTCACACGCATGCTCTTTGCAGACTACATATGGCGGAAGATGCACAAATCACATTAAAAAGGGGGGAAATTATGAGATTTTTCACTTTCCCCGTGGTAAAAGTTCAGCTTACAGTGTATATTTGGACAAAAAACTGGAAGAATTTTTGTTCAGGTACAGTTTAGGGTGTGCAGCGCACGTTATGTGTCCAAATGGCGAGATTAAGACTTCTGTATTCAACCTCCACCAATACGGATTGATGTTTTATACCCAGAGAAACATTTGGATATGTAAACATGTCAAGCGTACATCCAGTCAAGGAAGTTTAGAGTTTATTTTCTCGGGCTGCTATTCGTGGTAGTCGCATATAACGGCGGTTGCCACTGATGACACACCAGGTTGCGAGGGCAGGCACAGCATATGCTTTCGCGATATTAAATATTAGTGTTACAAAACCCAAAACCAGTGAAGTTGGCACGTTGTATAAATCGTAAATAAACACAGAATACAATGATTTGCAAATCCTTTTCAACCTATATTCAATTGAATACATTGCAAAGACAAGTTACTTAATGTTAGAACAGGTAAACTCTGTAATTTTTGCAAATATTAGCTCATTTGGAATTTGATGCCTGCATGTTTCAAAAAAGCTGGCACAAGTGGCAAAAAAGACTGAGAGAGTTGAGGAATGCTCATCAAACACTTATTTGGAACATCCCACAGGTGAACGGGCTAATTGGGAACAGGTGAGTGCCACGATTGGGTATAAAAGCAGCTTCCCTGAAATGCTCAGTCATTCACAAACAAGGATGGGGCGAGGGTCACGACTTAGTGAACAAATGCGTTAGCTGATTGTCGAACAGTTTAAAAACAACATTCCTCAACGAGCTATTGCAAGAAATTTAGGGATTTCATCATCTGCGGTCCGTAATATTGTCAAATGGTTCAGAGAATCTGGAGAAATCACTGCACGTAAGCCACAAGGCCGAAAACCAACATTGAATGCCCGTGACCTTCGATCCCTCAGGCGGTACTGCATCAAAAATTGACATCAGTGTGTAAAGGACATCACCACATGGGCTCAGGAACACTTCAGAAAACCACTGTCAGTAACTACAGTTCATCGCTACATCTACAAGTGCAAGTTAAAACTCTACAATGCCAAGCGAAAGCACCCAGAAACGCCGCCGGCTTCGCTGGGCCAAAGCTCATCTAAGATGGACTGATGCAAAGTGGAAAAGTGTTCTGTGGTCTGACGAGTCCACATTTCAAATTGTTTTTGGAAACTGTGGACGTCTTGTCCTCCAGACCAAAGAGGAAAAGAACCATCCCGACTGTTATAGGCGCAAAGTTCAAAAGCCAGCATCTGTGATGGTATGGTAATATAATTGCCGCTCACTCTGCCTCACTTGCAGCCCACCTCGATCCCCACCTCCTCCTTTTCATGTTTATCTGACTAATTGAATGACTTATGCCCTCATGTATGCCTGCTCTGCTCTGTACCCTTGGGGGTTTTGCTGCTGGTCTCTCCACCAATGGCTTTTCATGCATATGTATATGCATGGATGGGCAGGGAGGTTTTTTTTGCTCCCCCTGCCTATTAGTTTTCCATGCGTGCATGTGGTATGACTGGGAGGTCCCAGAACAGAGCCATACTGCCAAATTCAAATATTGAAAATATCTGCAAATTATATGTTAGGTTTTGACAAAATAAACCTAACTGAATTATAGTTTTATTGTTTTCTATTTTTTCATTGCCCAGCCCTCATCGGATCTTATTCAGTTGGTACACACCATTTGTGTTTTTTCTGGATAAAGTCTTTTTTTGTTTTCAACTCAAAACTGGCTCTAAACTGAGGCTTCTCTCAAACCCTGGAAACAGAGTCAGGAATCCACTTGCCACTTATCTCCCCCCCCCCCACCCCACCCCCCCAGCTTTTAGCAACCAGTATGGTGGTTTTTTCCTCCCAACTGATTCCACTTCTCTCTCTCTCTCAGATTCCAGTGAGTGCTACAGATGTCCTGTGGAATTTTGGTCCAACCAAGTCCGAGACCGTTGTGTACCCAAGGAAATCGAGTTCCTCTCCTTCCAAGAACCCCTGGGGATCTCTCTGACAACAATCTCACTGTTTGGGGCATTCATCTGTGCACTTACATTGCTCGTGTTTGCCCACCACAGGAACACACCTGTGGTGAAAGCCAACAATTCTGAACTGAGTTTCCTGCTGCTATTGGCACTCACATTATGTTTTCTGTGCTCCTTGCTGTTCATTGGCAAACCTCAATGGTGGACCTGCCAGCTGAGACATGCAGCATTCGGCATCAGTTTTGCCCTTAGTATCTCCTGCATCCTGGTTAAGACCATAGTGGTCGTGATGGCTTTCAAAGCCACACAGCCCAGTGGGAATTCAATGAAGTGGTTTGGTATACAGCAGCAGAGGGGCACTGTACTGGGCTTCACTGTCATCCAGGCAGTGATCTGTGTGGCTTGGCTGACTACTGCATCTCCAGTGCCCTACAAAAACACTAGCTCCCAGAACTCAAAGATCATCTTCCAGTGTGCAGTAGGGTCGATCGCTGGGTTCAGTGCCTTGCTTGGCTACATCGGCCTGCTGGCGGCCATCAGCTTCTTGCTGGCCTTCCTGGCAAGGAATTTACCTGACAACTTTAATGAAGCCAAGTTCATTACCTTCAGCATGCTCATATTCTGTGCTGTCTGGATTGCATTCATCCCTGCCTATGTCAGCTCTCCAGGAAAGTACTCAGATGCTGTGGAGATATTCGCTATCCTGGCCTCTAGCTTTGGGCTTCTAGGAGCAATATTTGCACCAAAATGCTACATTATACTGTTGAATCCTGAAAAAAATACAAAGAGGGCCCTGATGGGCCGAGATGATCCAAAGAAATAAACATTTTATTCACATTCCTACTTCTTCAAAAAGCCAGAAATCTAGAACGTATGACTTTTGAGTGAGATGAAATAAATCTGATATATTTATGTTCATGTGAAACAATGAAGATTCATGATGGACTGTTTGTAAACTTATCTCTAATTTGTCCTTATGCCTCGTCTAGTCCAGTAGTGGACAAAGGCATCATCTAATGAGTGCTTGTTAATCTTAGTTTTATGATGGTTGCTGGATTCCACCAGAGGAAATGTCAGATTCACGTGTCGGGAAACTATCTCTTGAAGTTCTGAGCACTGTTCTGTGGACATGTGGTTTCCAGCATCTACACCTGTGGGA
Organism: Gymnothorax reevesii; assembly: GCA_029721435.1. Classification (NCBI taxonomy): domain Eukaryota; kingdom Metazoa; phylum Chordata; class Actinopteri; order Anguilliformes; family Muraenidae; genus Gymnothorax; species Gymnothorax reevesii. The sequence goes on from CM056574.1 coordinate 143,166,851, forward strand.
AAATTGACCTGCTTTCTATGTCATTTTGTCAAAGGCAGGGGTTCTCAATCTTATTCAGAAAGGGCTGTTGTGGATGCAGGTTTTTGTTCCAACCATGCTTCACGCCTGGTTTAGCTGATCATGTCTTTGGCAAAGATTCACGGAGTGCATTAATGGAATTGGATGCATTACCTTGTTGCTGGAACGACTGCATCCAAACTGGCCCCGTCTGGATAAGCAAGTGACTTAAAGTGAAAGTAGGTAATTTTGGCCACGGGTCAAGATACTGGAAAAAAGAATACTTTTTCCAACCCTTTTTTCCTAATTTTACATCTTCCAACATCAGCGGGCCTGTAAACCAGGTAATAAAAATGTGGCCTTAAAAAAAAAATGAAGTGGCTGCTTGTAACCAGGTTGTGGAATTTTTCCCTGATGTGGTATTGGAGTTTTGGATGAAGCGTCACTTCTTTGGGGTGCCTGACTACTATATATATATATATATATATATATATATATATATATATATATATATATATATATATATATATATATATATATATACACATACCATGGTCTGAGTGAATACTTTTTTCTGATTGGCTGGCAGGTATGCATTAAAACTGTTGAACCGCACAGGTAGTTCGGCTACGGTCGTTTCACCATTCGAAATTCATCCACTAGCCAACTTGTAACCCAAGCAACGTTAAACGTGGTATTCAGCTGGGTACAACGGAAACCTAGCTGCTAATTTATCTCCAGTAAATTTAGCAGCGTCATACAAGTTCCGTCCAGCGGGGCGGTTAACTATAGGTACTCGAGCGATAATGACCGGAAATATTATAGCAGCGAAGTAGTCAGGCTTTATTCATTAAACGATTGTAATTGTGTACGGTTACAAAGGAAGCTAACGTGTCCACTTCATGTGTTAGCAACTGCTGACAGTTCGCTAGCTACGTGCTATGCCAGCAGACTGATTTCAGCTCGCTGACTGCGGAAACCGTCATCAGCTCATTGTAATTGTGGGTAGCAAGTTAGCTACAGTCTGCATAATCGCACATAATGTTGCGTTATGCATAATCTCCATTTCAGATGGAATCCGTTATCAAATCAGCTGGTAAACGGATGTAATCGTGTGCAAAAAAAATCTTTCTCCATGAACGTAAGATGAACTAAGATAGCTGGTTCAATTTAACTTGGCCTATAGTAGGCTATTGGGTATGAGAAGGCGCAGTGCCTCTTTAATGATTACCAGCTCGGTTTTTTTTTTTAGTGCAAAACTTTCACCAAAATTTCTGAATGCTGCGATTTGATATTGCTGGCAAATGACCATGGTATAAGCGGAATAATCAACTCGAAGGTGAGCATTCCACGGTTTTAATGCACTTCGCGGAGGCAACCACCCGCTTCGCGTCGGGTGGTTATTTGCCTCTGCGTCGTGCATTAAAACCGTGGAATGCACACCTTCTCGATAATTATCCCTTACATACAGTATATATATATATAAAAATTACACTTTCCATATTAAGAGAATGGTAATTCTTCTTAGGCAAGCTCCCTTTGATTTGGTTTAACCGCATTGCGCAGAAGCCAAATATAGTGATTTACGCATTGCCCGATTTAATGCTCTATAATTCAAGATGTAAGCTTCATAGAGAGGGGGAATATGGCTCAACTGAGACAATACACTTGCAGCATTTACAAAAGTAGTATTCCATCATATTTCAGTTATTTGTCATTATTTTGGCAGAGAGAAGGGGCTGCAAACATAAAAAAATCTTCATGAAAATTCTCCATAGAAATTATTTTAAAAATAAAATTGAGGATTGAAAAATGGCTGGAGGTTAAACTAATACATTTTTTGGGATCAAAAGAGTACAGGTACTCTTCATCTGAGCATTAAATCTTTTGTGGCTTCAAAAGAGGACATTAAGCAAGACAGCTCTCCAGGTGGCTTCCCAAACACTCAAAGCCCTCAAAATGGTGCACTGTCAAATCAAAAAATTATCATATTTTTTAACACAAATCAACTTGATTCATGAAATTCTGTATAAATTCATGATTTTCTAGTTGCATTCAGCATGAGTTTAGTGATGTCCAGCTGCACCGATATTAATAGTCACCAGTAACCTCTCCAAACCAAAAACATACCTTTTAATACGAGTTTCACCTATTTTTTGACAAAGCCACATCAGCAAGCACGTACTCATTTAAGTAACTACTTATTTTACGGTCAGAAAGTTCACTTGGATGAAAGCTTTGCTGTTTACAAGTCCAATCATCCAAGCGAAACGCAAGCTAGTAACAACACTTTTCACACCCTATAAGGAGCAAATATAACTCATAACACAGTCATATTTGTCTGCATTTTAAATGAGCGAAAGTCCAAGATATCCTATTTTGTTGAATGTGGTATAAATTCTAAAACAGATTGCCACAAAAAGCAAAATTCCAGCACACTGCAGTATCAAATGTCAAAAAATCGAGGATGCTTACGTCACCCGGATTGGCGTCACCGGGACCCCACCCTGGAGCCAGGCCTGGGGTTGGGGCTGGTAGGCGAGCGCCTGGTGGTCGAGCCTCCGCTCACGGGACCCGCCCGGGCATAGCCCGAATGAGCGACGTGGGCCCGCTTTCCCGTAGGCCCATCCCCCGCGGGAGGGTTCAGAAGGGGCTGATGCCTTGTGTTTTGGGTGGCAGTCGTGGGCGGAGGCCCCGGCGACCCAATCCCCGGACTCTGAATCTGGTTCTGGGGATATGGAATGTCACCTCACTGGGGGGGAAGGAGCCTGAGCTTGTGCGGGAGGTCGAGCGATACCGGCTAGAGATAGTCAGGCTCACCTCCACGCACAGTCTGGGCTCTGGAACCCAACTCCTTGAGAGAGGCTGGACTCTCTTCTGCTCTGGAGTTGCCCGCGGTGAGAGGCGGCGGGCTGGTGTGGGTTTGCTCATAGCCCCCCAGCTTAGCTGTCAGGTGTTGGAGTTTTCCCCGGTGAACGAGAGGGTCGCTGCCCTGTGCCTTCGGGTCGGGCACAGGTGCCTCACTGTCATTTCGGCTTATGGGCCGAATGGCAGTGCAGAGTACCCGACCTTCTTGTAGTCCGTAGGAAGGGTACTGGAAAGTGCTCCGACTGGGGACTCCATCGTTCTGCTGGGGGACTTCAACACCCACGTGGGTAGCGACAGTGTTACCTGGAGGGGCATGATTTGGAGGAACAGCCTCCCCGATCTGAACCTGAGCGGTGCTCTGTTATTGGACTTCTGTGCTAGTCACGGTTTGTCCATAACGAACACCATGTTCAAGCATAAGGGTGTCCATCCAACAGGACACCCAAGGTCGGAGGTCAATGATCGACTTTGTGGTCGTGTCATCTGACTTTCGGCTGTATGTCTTGGACACTCGGGTGAAGAGAGGGGCTGGGCTGTCCACTGATCACCACCTGGTGGTGAGTTGGATCCGCTGGCGGAGGAGGAAGCTGGACAGACTTGGCAGGCCCAAACGTGTTGTGAGGGTTTGTTGGGAACGTCTAGCGGAACTCTCTGTCAGAGGGGTTTTCAACTCTCACCTCCGGGAGAGCTTTGACCAGATCCCAAGGGAGGCTGGAGACATTTAGTCTGAATGGACCATGTTCTTCACCTCCATTGTTGACGCGGCTGTTCGGAACTGTGGCCGTAAGGTTTCCGATGCCTGTCGTGGCGGCAATCCCCGAACCCGGTGGTGCACACCAGAAGTAAGGGATGCCATCAAGCTGAAGAAGGAGTCTTACCGAGCTTGGCTAGCTCGCGGGACGCCTGAGGCAGCTGACCGGTACCGGCAGGCTAAGCGTGCTGCAGCCCGGGCGGTGGCGGAAGCAAAAACTTGGGTATGGGAAAAGTTCGGGGTGGCCATGGAGGAGGACTATCGGTCGGCCGCGAAGAAATTCTGGCAAACTGTCCGGCGCCTCAGGAGTAGAAAGCAGTACCCTGCCAACACTGTTTACAGTGGAGGTGGGGAGCTGTTGACTTCCACTGGGGATATTGTCGGCCGGTGGAAGGAATACTTCGAGGACCTCCTCAATCCCGCTGTTACGCCTTCCGTAGAGGAAGCAGAGGCTAGGGACTCAGAGGTTGACTCATCCATCACTTGGGCTGAAGTCACTGAGGTAGTTCGGCAGCTCCTCGCTGGCAAGGCACCGGAGGTGGATGAGATCCGCCCTGAGTACCTCAAGTCTCTGGATGTAGTAGGGCTGTCTTGGTTGACACGCCTCTGCAGCATCGCGTGGCAGTCGGGGACAGTGCCTCTGGATTGGCAGACCGGGGTGGTGGTTCCTCTATTTAAGAAGGGGGACCGGAGGGTGTGCTCCAACTATAGGGGGATCACACTTCTCAGCCTCCCGGGTAAAGTCTATTCCAGGGTGCTGGAGAGGAGAATCCGGTCGATAGTCGAACCTCGGATTCAGGAGGAACAGTGCGGTTTTCGTCCTGGTCGCGGAACACTGGACCAGCTCTATACCCTCCGCAGGGTGCTTGAGGGTGCATGGGAGTTTGCCCAACCTGTTCACATGTGTTTTGTGGACTTGGAGAAGGCATTCGACCGTGTCCCTCGTGGCATTCTGTGGGAGGTGCTTCGGGAGTATGGAGTCCGGGGCCCTCTACTAAGGACCGTGCGGTCTCTGGATGACCGGAGCAGGAGCTTGGTTCGCATTGCCGGCAGTAAGTCAGACCTGTTCCCGGTGCATGTTGGACTCCGGCAGGGCTGCCCTTTGTCACCGGTTCTGTTCATTATTTTTATGGACAGAATTTCTAGGCGCAGCCAGGGGGCGGAGGGAGTTCGGTTTGGGGACCACAGGATCTCATCTCTGCTTTTTGCGGATGATGTTGTCCTGTTGGCTCCTTCGAACCAGGACCTTCAGCATGCACTGGGGCGGTTTGCAGCCGAGTGTGAAGCGGCTGGGATGAGAATCAGCACCTCCAAGTCCGAGGCCATGGTTCTCGATCGGAAAAAGGTGATATGTCCCCTTTGGGTTGAAGGAGAGTTCTTGCCTCAAGAGGAGGAGTTCAAGTATCTTGGGGTCTTGTTCACGAGTGAGGGAAGGATGGAGCGTGAGATTGACAGACGGATTGGTGCAGCGGCAGCAGTAATGCGGTCATTGTACCGATCTGTCGTGGTGAAGAAGGAGCTGAGCCGAAAGGCAAAGCTCTCGATTTACCAGTCAATCTACGTTCCTACCCTCACCTATGGCCATGAACTCTGGGTCATGACCGAAAGAACCAGATCTCGGGTACAAGCCGCTGAAATGGGTTTCCTCCGCAGGGTGGCGGGCCGCTCCCTTAGAGATAGGGTGAGGAGCTCTGTCACCCGGGAGGAGCTCAGAGTAGAGCCGCTGCTCCTCCACGTCGAGAAGGGCCAGCTGGGGTGGCTCCGGCATCTTTATCGGATGCCCCCTGGACGCCTTCCTGGGAAGGTGTTCCGGGCATGCCCCACCAGGAGGAGGCCTTGGGGAAGACCCAGGACACGCTGGAGGGACTATGTCTCTCAGCTGGCCTGGGAAAGCCTCGGGATACCCCTGGAAGAACTGGAGGAAGTGTCCGGGGAGAGGGAAGTCTGGACATCCCTGCTTAGACTGCTGCCCCTGCGACCCGGCCCCGGATAAGCGGTAGAAGATGGATGGATGGACAGCAGTATCAACTACTCTTGATGCCAAAAGTGACAAACTAGTTCTGTGATCACGGTGGTAAACCTAAAATAAGAAATGGCTGGCTAGTTAGTAAGCTCGTTAGAAGTAAGATAGAGCTACACCATACAAAGACAGTTTCTCCTCCAAATGCTGTCAGTCCTCGTCTGTTTCATTCAGAATAACTGCCATTTTCCATCTCAGAATCACATTTCCGTCCCACAAAGATAACCACAACATTCCGGGGTCTAATGTGGAAGTCTTTTTTTCCAAAGTAATAACATTATTCACAGCTAGGCAAAGTTAATAGAATACAACCTAATGTCTGTCACGCACGTGTTTGAATATTTTTCTGAGGGTCCAATCAATGTTTTTTTCAATTATTGAAGAAAACTTATATTGTCTGGAATTAGATAAAAATCGTGTCAAAAAATAGGTAATTGCCGGGAGAGTTTCATGTGGGCGCGTACTATAGCTTTACTGTTGCGCAGATACCATTGAATAACCATTGAAGTGATTGTATTCCCATGAGAGGTTGCATGAGGCTCTGAAAAACAGCTGACTTCTTCGACAGACAAATCTACACATGAATCCGCAGTAGGAAATTACATGTTTTTTAATACATGATGACTATAATAGTACGATGACATAGTATCAATACCATGGCGAATTTTTGCTCCAGAAAACTGATATTAAGTAACTACTAATTTGGAATGCAATTGGCTCACTATAGCTGAAGTCGTTTTTACAGAGGACAATAATTTCTTCGTTTATTTTTTCGGCAGTTTGCACATCAGGGTTAGCTGAGTGCTACTACTGGGGAAAGGGATGGATCATAACTCGTCCACATTTTAAAACGTGGTTGAGCTCGGCTTACTGGTGAATATTCTATTACAGATCCAGGAGTGATCAAGTGATAGAATAGTGAAACTGCGTGAATGAATAGAGCAGCTCCATGTCTGCAGGCGTCAATATTTGCAAAAAGGGATTAATAAAGCTACGTTCAGACAGCAGATCTTGATGCACAATTCGGATTTTTTGGAGAAATCCGATTTTTTGTGTGCTCGTTCATATTACACATTATATGCGACTTCTATCAGTTTTGAGTTTGTACTGAATGCGACCAAGAAGTGACCTGCATGCGGGAAATACTTATCAACCTTCTTCTCGGAGAATGGAGGCACCAGTTTTACCTCCTGGCTAGCACGAAATTTGTTCTCCGCTTCTATTTTAAATTTTAGTTGCTCCATTTGGAGCATTTCTTATCTATCTAACTTCTCTAAATCAAAATCTCTCTCTCTCTTTCTGCTCTTTCCTCTTTCTCTCTCTCAAATTCTTTGTTTTTCTTTTTCTGCCCTCTCAAATTTTCTTTTTCTTTTTCCTCCCTTACTTTTTTCTCTTCTCTTGGTAATTTTTCTAACTCAAATTGCCTTTGTTTTTCTTTTTTCTCCCTTTCAATTTCAAGCATTTTTAATTTAAGTTCCATTTCTACATTTGAATTTTCCACTGGAAACTGTTCCAGATCGCCTGGTGCAAACACATTTTCGTCAATGTAAAATTCAACAATCTCTCTAGCCAGTCTTGCTTTCCGCATGGCTGATTTTACCTCTGTCAGCTTTAACTGTCTGCATATTTCTAGCAGTTCTGTCTTTTTAAAAGATTTCAAAACCTGGTTGGTGATGCCAAGAAATCATCCATTGCTGTTGATCTGTCAAAAGATTTTCAAGATTAGATTTTCAATAAATGACTCACACAATGGTCTATCCCGGACTTGAGCCCCCAATTTGTTATGGCCCCAATTTGCTATGACATGTAAGACAGCAAGGGATGACAGACAAAATTTTAAAACTTAAACAGATTTAATTAATATATACTACTGACCAAGATTGACTCATACAAGAAAAAAAAAATTTGCAGTCCCTTGAGATGGTGTTGCTTGGTGATGTCCTGGGACCGGAAAATGCTCCAACACAGGCAAAAATCCACAAAAAAAACTTCACAGGTCTTAAAAAATGTATCCTTCTCCTTGCAATTTCTCCAACTACTTTACTCTCTCAATTTTTCTCCTTAAATACTCTTTTGCAGCCCCCTCCCACCTTTTAGACTTTTTTTTCCCTCTGGGACTTCCCCCTCTCAGACATGCCCAGGACATGCCCAAACCTAGCTCCAGACTGGGCTTAACAAAAAAAGTCAATACTGCCATTTAGTGGCTTTATTCCACATTACAGCTTTCAGTTATATTAGTCCACCTGTTTTACCACTGGAAAAACTTTAAGTGGTGTATGATAACAGACATGTGTTGGTGCTTTGCCTGAAAATATTACATATGTATGTAAAACGATCTTTTAGTAATAGAGTGAAAAGTGAAAAATGTTACAATTGTGGCGGCTCTCCCCTATAAATTTTTAAGAATAAACCAACATCGTCAAACAGAAGGCTATTATACAGCAAACATAATGTTATCTCCCTCAACCACATGACCTGATGAAATGATGAAACAGTAAACAGGCTGAAATAAATGCTAAATTAGAATCTACACGTATATAGCACATTATGTTTCATTCAGACCAGCGGTACATATATACTGAGATTTTTTCAGTGATTCTTTTACCGCTGCTGGATATCATATAGCCTACTGTTCTCGAGCCCACCCTCAATTTTCAAGGATTAGTGATTAGCGATTACCAACAACAACGCAGCAACGCAAAAAAGTATTATGTCTATTAAATATAAAAGTAATTCTTGGGAACAACTGTGCATTACGTCGCACATTTGGAAAACTCTAGACATACGTGTGTAGGTTCGGCCGCCTGCCTAATGCAAAGCTTGTCTTGGTAGAGTACAGGTTGATGAAAAAATTCATGAGAGACACACAAGACATCTCGTGGGAATTAGGCAGTATCTGCTGGCCTGTACAGAGAAAAAAAGCAACTCTGACCGTGTATTCTCCCCATTCACCACAATTCGGAGAAGGAGTATAGCCTGGGGGTACGCTATAATGCCTTCATAGAAGGCTCAATGCGGTTTTTAGGAGTCATAACAGAATGTGCCAATTTGCCAGAATGTGCCAAGTGGTTATCGGATATCCCAAACATTTGCCTTTTTGGGGGGCCTCAAATATCTGCATGTTTTCATACAGTCAAGTTTAGGATGTTAATTCTGGCCTTGCAGTTGGGGGCCCCCTGGAGGGCGGGGCCCATTTCAACTGAAACGGTTGAAACATTGGTAAGGCCGCCTATGCATTCCACAATAAAAACATCATACTAACCATCAAGCACAGTGGTGGTCGTGTGATGGTCTGGGGACACTTTGCTGCTACAGGTTCTGGGCAACTTGCGATAACTGATGGAACCATGAATTCTGCTCTCAACAGAAAATCCTGAAGGAGAGTGTCTGGCTATCAGTTTGTGACCTAAAGCTCCAGCATGCAGCAGGAAAATGATCTGAAGCTCGCAAACAAGTCCGCCTCAGAATGGCTTTGTGGAAATAAAATGAGGGTTTTGGAGTGTCCTAGTTCAGGAGCGGATTTAGTATGGAAGGCCATTTGGTGCAAAATTAAACAAACAAACTCACAAATAAATAAATATCCCCATGGAATAAATAAACATGGAAATGAAATCAATCTTGAATTAAGTAAATGGGGCAATAAATATAAAGAAATTTAAACATGAATATATAAACTGGTCTAAACACTTCAGTAAATAAATAAATACATTTTTATTTAAACATGACATTTTTACAGGGACTGCTTTTATTTATTTATGGAGATTTTTATTTCATAATTCCATATTTATTCATTTAATACTGCACTGAAACTGTTCTGTGGAGTGATGAAACAAAACTGGAATATTTTGTGGTTTTGAATCAGTGGTAAGTCTACAGCTGGAGTAAAGAAGCATACGCTGAAAAGTACACCCTGCCTACTGTGAAGAATTGTGGGGGCTTTTTGATGCCCTGCGGCTGCCTAGCTTCTTCTGGCACTGGAAACCTGCAAAGTGTGGAGGGCAAGATGGATTCAGTCAAGTACTAGGATATCCAGGAGAAAATGTTGTGCCGTCTGTAGGGAAGCTGAAGGTTGGGCATCATTGGACCTTCCAACTGGACAAAGATCCTAAGCGTACCTCAACATCCACCAAGGTTTATTTTCAAAAGAACTCTGGGAAGATTCTAGAGTGCCCATCACTGTCGCCTCACTTGAACCCCATAAAAAATCTCTGGTAGGATTTGAAGAAGACAGTTGCAGCATGTAAACCCTACGAAGAATATTATTGAACTGGAGGCCATTGTCCATGAGGACTGGGATAAAATTCCTTGGGAATGCTGCCAAAAGCTGGCATCTGCCAATGCATTATATTTCCAGCAGGTCATAGCGGCAAAAGGGCTTTCTTCTCAGTATTAAATATGCTTGTAATTAAGTTGAAAAATTTTGAGATTCCAGTAGTCATTAAAAGTGGCTTTTTGTGTTGAATTTGAGAAGCCACATGTAATATTTGTTGTGTTGGGCTATTCAAATTGTTCTTGTTTGATTTGTTCATTGCAAACAGCTGAAAGTTTGAAAAGTTTGCCAGTTAACCTAATTTGCAACAGGGGTTGAATAATTTTGATTGCAACTGTAAATATTTGACAATAAAAAATATATTGAAAATTTTTTTTTTCGTGTATTCTGCTAGTGCTGAATACATGAGTAAACCACCAATTTTTGTGGTTTACTCATGAATTCAGTACTAGCTGAATAACTTGCTCCATTCCGGAGTTATTTAATAACTAATATAAAGGTGAGCTTTGATGCATGCATTTTAAAGCATTATCTTGCAATTTTATGCATTTTAAATTATCAATGAATATTATAGAGATATATATTAATATTATGAATACTATTTCTGGGTCCTGGGGAAAATTAGACTGGGGCACTGCAGAACAATACTGGGGCACGTGCCCCAGTTAAATATGGCTGGTTCCGCCGATGTGCACAGTCCCTCATTACAAATACGCCGCTCAGTTATTAAATAATTCTCAGCACTTTTTAACTGTTCACTCAACCTGTCAAAATCCACCCTTCTTCCTCTTTGTGTGGATGAGGGGGATGTGGCAGCCCTTATCTCTGATTTTTTATCTCCCCACAGGAAATATTAAATATTTAGGAATCAACATATCCCCCAAGCTGTCAGAGCTGTTCGATCAATACAGAATCACTGAAAAACAATCAACTTAATGTTACCCACTGGAAAGACTTGTTCATTGACCACATATCAACAGAAAAGATGGCTGCATCACTCAATCACAACACATTCCGTTTTAACAAAACTTGGTCCACGTTCTCTAACAAACTCATCTCTGCAATTGCCTAACTTCCACCCCACAGCAGGTCCACTATATTATAAATAAAGCATGGATCTAACTTGACACACTATAAAACATCACATATCCCCACACATACTCGCACAGTATCACACACACGTACGCACACGCACACATACACACACACACACTCTCACATATACGCATAAATAAGAAGAAACCAAGTCCAACATCCTCTTTTTTTGTTTGTTTCTGCTATTGCTCAGCTTCTCTGATTATACTGCTTCCACCACTGCTCTGCTTATTTGTTTGCCTTGGTTTTTGTATTTTTTAGGTGTGTGACTGTAACAACAAAGTTGTTGTTGAACAGTTGTGTTGTTTTGATACAATTTATTTTGTTTTTTTATGTTTGTTTTGCTTCGTTATAGCCCTCCCTCGGAAAGGTTTCACCTTTGTTACAGTGCAACATTTAAAAATAAGAATAAAGCTGTCCTTCAAGAGGAGGGGTGGTGGTGGGCTTTAAAAAAATTTTTTTAAATGAGGAGTCAGAGAATGATAATGCCATCGTCTTTGTACACAAATAAATGTTGCCCACCAGCACTTATTTTAGTGGATTTGGTTCCGACTCAATTTTCCTAGAGTGACCTCAAATTGTGTATGTGTTGTATATGTATTATTTATGAAGGCATTATACATGCTGTATAAAGCCTTTATATGCAACACTTCATCTAAAATGTGACCAGAAGTTTTAGTCTGCTCTGACAGTGAAATGGCCGAATCAAGGTTGAGAGTATTTAACGCATATGATTTTAGTTCTATCCGAATATAAAATATTTAGTTATAACAAAATAGTTTCTCCATTATAAGACTTAGATTATATCAACACTACATGCTTTGAGACTCATCCATAATAATATGTGCATACAAACTACTAATAATACATTAACCTCTTAAGCCCCTGCCTCTTTTTTAGGTTTCTGTTTGAAAATGACATACCCAAAATGAATAGACTATATCTCTGTTTGTGTAGCATGAAGTATCAGAGAGGGAGACATGGAAATGTGGAGAGAGGGTTGATTTTCTGACGCTACGCGGATTTTGATATTTGAACATTAATATGCTTGGTGTTTGAGTTGTGCTTGGTGTATGTAAAAATGACTTATATGTGCTTGTAGCAGAGGTTCTGCTGTTTCATTTGATGTGTAATATGACTATATTGCTACTTAGTTAGCACGGCGTTGTAGGTATTTTGCTGCGGTGAGTCTCAGGGTCCCCCAATTGGGGGACCCTGGAGTTTAAGAGGCTAATGTAATGAGTGAGTGTAGATATATTTAATCTATGACCATTAATCTATGTCTCAATCTTTCAGACAAGCTGTCAAATTATGCAATGAATAAGGCCCTCCTTGTCATGGTTTTGCCCCCACTGGCTGAAGAAGACAAGCCAGTGGGCACTGAGACCATGGACCCAAAAGCTTGGAAAGGGACCCAAACGCACAGGCTGAGTAAAAAAAATATAAAAATCTATAATTAAGGAAGTAAAATAACACAAGGGGAGCAGCAGCGCACACACACACACGACAGGGCTTTCCACTCAGAATGCAGCTGCACTGCCAAATTGGCAGTGCAGCTCTTAAATACTATTCCATTCAGCTCCACTTCAACAAGCAACAGATGTGGCTCGTTGAAGTGGAGGCGAAGACAGGAGGAGGGGGGAGGGACTGTAGGGCAGAATCATCACAGTACCCTCCCCCCAAGGCACGCCAGGAACACACGGCACCCTCCACAGGAACACACGGCGACGCCCTCCTCCCAACACACGGCGGCACAGACGCACGGACCCACACGCACAGGCTGAGTGAAAAATATTGATATTTAATAAAAATGATAAAAACACAATACAAAACTCAGGGGAGCAGCGACACAACAACACAGGGCTCAGACTTCAGAATGCAGCTGCACTGCCAAACTGGCAGTGCAGCTCTTAAATACCATACACTTCACCTCCACTTCAACGAGCAAGAGGTGTGGCTGGTTGAAGCGGAAGCGAAGACAGCAGGAGGGGAGAGGGACTGCAGGGCAGAACCATCACACTCTTTCCCTTTTGATTTGCTCATTGACTGTTTCGATTGGCCCAGGACAGGCTAATCTCTTTGCAAGGTTTCATCTTATGACTGTAGCATTATGTTCGACTGACATTTTTCAGCTATGACAATTCCGAACTTGATGCTGATTATGAGCCAGATGTCAAGAGTCATACCAGTACCCAAGGAGGTACTCTTGAACCTTTTAATGGGTCTGATGTGACCAATCATTACAATAGCCCTAGAGACACTCCTAAACCCAATCATGAGCCTGATTTTTGCTCATGACATGTGGACCATATCATCCCAGTACTGTAGCTCTCCAGTGTATTCCTGAATACGCAAGAAAAAATAAATTAGCAAGAACGAGAGAAGTAGGTGATGATAAAGCCGCTCATGTTGTTCATTGGGAGATCAGTTTCAGTCCTTGTTTGCCCGAAACTAAACAGCCATCAGCAAGATCCCCCATCCAGTCTGGGAAGACTTTACTGCACTTCATTTGGCAGATGAAAGGCTTTTTTCCATATCTGAATTTCAAAGAAAGACAGCCACTGACAAAGAAAAGCAAGAGAGAGAGAGAGACAGCGATAAGACTGTCACCTGCTGTAGGTGGCTGTCATCTAGAGGCTGCAAGGTGTAATGCTGGCAATATCTCATGAATTCACCTGAGACCAAGACCCTTTCCATTTAAATACACAAACAAGAGGTGAGGACAAAACCTTCAGTGGGATAATAAAATATAAAATTACATGCTGCGCTCTCCCACAAGTATTAAAGAGCAATGTCAACTGTACAGTTTGGCTTTTTGTAGACTTAAAAATTGCTGAGTGATGAGAGATTTAAAAGATAGCAGTCTCTCCAGTTGATTTCCCTTTCCACCACTGAAAAGATAACCACCAAAAAGAATTTTAAAAAGCTCTGGGTGTCTGTGCATTCATGTTCTTATTGTTTACTGCGTCTTTTGAGATTGAGAGGCCTATGAGCCCACATAAATGTGAGAATTAGATTTCATTTAAATTCTTATTTACGTCTTTTTTTTTTTTGCAAATTCAACACAACTATAAATAATCCTGTGAAATTTTCACACATTTTAAATTTGCATTTTGTCAGCTTTTCCTTTTTACTTTGAAGACTTTCTTCAAGTTTGTTTTGCACTGAAGTGCATGTAAAGAATAGATGTTATTGGACTATTTTAAGTGCTAAAAATTTAGTTAAGCTCTCAATTTGCATTTTATCCCAACTTCCAACTCAGCATACAGGTGGTGCCCAGCTGTATTTTGCAGAAAGGGTTAAGGACGGGCACAATGTGAATGTGGATATGGGTCTCCAGAGGGTTCAAGGCTGTGTACTCTATAAAAGCTTGTGTACTGGATGCCTGGCAGTGAACTGGGGGATATCTGCCGCAGGAATGAGGTTCGTGCTGCTGTTGTGTCTGAACCTGGCCCTGGTTCTGGCCTCTGCTGCTGCTTCTCAGACAACCTGCCGACTCCGGAAGCGCTTCCACCTGAATGGGATGTACCGCAGGGGGGATGTGGTTTTTGGGGGGCTGTTTGGGGTGCACATCCTGACAGTGTTCCCTGAGCTGTCTTTCAGGTCCAAGCCACTCCAGCCAAAGTGCGAGAGGTGAGTTTCTTAGAATTCAACTGCAGAAACAGTTATGACAAAAAGGAAATAAACCCTCTTTAAGTTCTGTAGTGTAGTGGCATGTCAGGACGTTTTTAAAAAATCAGCTGGTCCTTAGCAGGTCCAAAAATTAGGAGTGAAACATGTAGATTCCACCATGCTGTTATTTATTAAACTAAAATTCAGCCAAAATGCAGAAGTTATTGTGAAAAACTAAATACATCACATGATTCAATAGCTTGTGAAACCACGTTTAGGGCAAATACTCAAACTAATCCTCTTCTGTATGATTTTACCACTCTCTTACGTCATGGTGGAGGAATTTTGGCCCTTTTTTCTTTACAACATTGCCTCAGTTCATTGATGTTTTACGGCATTTGTTTATGCACTGCTCTCTTAAAGGGTATCTGAACTAACTTAACATAACTGCATTTAATACATAAAATCCAATATATGTATAGTAAAAATACAATATATGTGTGTTTTGGAAACATATTTTTCAAAATAATGTTTTTCTCGGGCCAAATGAACACGACAGTGCGCCCTGTAGCGTTTATGCAAGAACCAAGGTCACGTGACCCGAGTGACGTCACAGAGGTCTTAATTGATGACCCGGGGCAGCCATATAAAGCTATGTTTCCATTAATACGACTGAAGTCCGGTTGTGACAGGCTGCGGGGCAGACACGGGACATCGCATGCGGCCCATGGTGCGTCCTCAGTGATTCCATGTAAACGGCTAAACTACGCTATTATTGTGAAATTAATCGGAAAAATACGCATGCGACTCCGCTCCAAGAGCCGGGTGAAAATCGCATTGATGAAAACACAGGGCGCTCAAGTTTTGAATGCAGGCTCGCGTGAGATTTTCTCTGGGGGGGGTTGATAATCCCGTTTTCAAAGGTGCAATTCAAGTGCATGTACTTCGTTACAGCACTTCAGGTTTTTTTTTTTGAGGATTTGTACATTTCTTTTTTTTTTTTTTTTAAACAGGGACTCTTACTCTACTACATTTAAAAGATAAAAAGTATACTTTCACTTCGTTACTTTGACACTGGCAACTTGGTTACTTGTTTAAAATTAAAATATTAATTTAATTCATCATTTACGGATTATCCAGATTTTGCGCGTTCGCGAAGAACAAAGGTGTATCTTTGTGCGGATGTGTCCGCCAGTGGACGTGGAGCTGCAAATTTATGCACGCAGTTACAATATTCTATCACAAGATAGCAGACCAGGATCGGTCGCGGAAGTTTTGTGCGCATTGTAGGCTATTTGCAAAATGAATGCTGACCGCGTTATCCGTCGCATCTCGCTGTCAGAAGTGGTAGCTCAAGTAGGCGAGCAATTAAACGTTGCGATATACAACTATCTATCTTATATCTGCATGTTGCGTGTATATTTCCTTTTACTTTGCAACATCAAGCATTTTACAACTCAGCTAGCTGTGCTTAGCGTCACGAATATGAGTTTGCTGGCCAGCTACGGCATTCGCGAATACTATTTGACATGAGCTTAAAAATTTGATTTCAACTTGCTAGCGTTTCCCCCTGGAGTAGTTGATAGATTTTGACCAAGATAATGTTTAGCCATACTTGTACTTTTTTTTTATTTCAGTGGGACTCCCCAGTTTAATAAAGGCTAAATTAAATAATTCTTTTGTGTATTTGTATCGTTTTGTCTGTCACAAACAAGAGATGTTGCGGTACCACCTGTGACACCGGATCGGAGCAGGGTTTGTTTTCAGCCAAAATACACTACATGAAGAGCGCGAGTGAAGAATGTGATTTGACACTGCTATTTCACCTAGCAACAAGAAATACCATTTTCTGATTAGCTGATAGGATGCTGATTCAAGCAGAGCAGTCTCTTTACTGTAGTGTTTTGAGTTCACCGAGTGTTGCGGAATGCCATGCTGTAACTAGGTTCTCGACTTGAGCTCTCTCGTTGTCTCTAGGCTACATGTAGGTTAAGTTGAATTTTTTATTTTGGTGACCATCTCTCTCTCTCTCTCAGTACATTTGACGTGTGTCTGTGGGGAAAATCTCTCTCACTCTCTCTGATTTATTTCACCTGTGCCTGTGGAGTCACCCATATTTTCTGCACACGCCGACGATCAGACACGCTATAACACCACCTCGACTATAGACCTTGATAACGGCTAGGCAAGATGAAGGCCTCTCTGACGTTGTCGGATGACGTCACGGGCACTTAATTAACTTTGTGGCTGTGCAGCCACAGACATTATTTTGTTTATTTATAGAAAAGATAAACTGCCTATATACATTTTTATTGATTTTAATGAGGTTATATATACAAAATATACTTTTTAAAAACATATTAAGTTTATTGTTCACAAACCCTTTAAGGTCCTGCCACAGCATTTAAATTGGGTTGATCGCCAGCGATTATCATCCTGTTGCATGACCCCATTGCGGCTAAGCCTTAGCTGTCATTCAGATGGTTTCACATTGGACCCGAAAATATTTTGGAACACGGAGGAGTTCATGGTCAACTCAATGACTGCAAAGTGCCCAGGTCTTTTGGTCGCAAAACAAGCCCAAATCATCGCCCCTCCACCACAATGCCTGACAGTTGGTATGAGATGTTTGTGTTGATACGCTGCATGGGGTTTGCGCCAAACGTGGCGCTGTGCATTATGGCCAAAAAACTCCACTTTGGTCTCGTCTGTCCAAGGGACATTGATCCAGAAGGCTTATGGTTTATTCAGATGCAACTTTACAAACCTAAGTCATACTGCCATGTTCTTTTTGGAGAGAAGAGGCTTCCTCCTGGCAACGTGTCCAAATAAGCCTTACTTGTTCAGTCTTTGTCAACTTGTACTTTTGTGAACTTTAACCTTTTCACATCATCCTCAATGTAGAATGATATACGTCTAATTGTTTGGAAATGGCCTTCTTACCTTTCTCAGATTGAAGGACAGCAACAATTGCTTCTCTAAGTTGATAGCTGATGTCTTTCCCTCTTGGGATTGTGTTAACACACACTTAAATGCTTCAGACTGGCTAACTGCCAAAACCTCTGCTTTTATAGAGGTGGTTACACTTGCTGATGATCAATTAATCAAGTGCACTTGATCAACGACACCTGGCTGCTAGCTATCTTCCAATGAGCGCAGAAAGGGTATACTTAAATTTTCCACAATTGGCTTCTGCATTTTGGCTGCAGTTTTGTATAATAAATCGTGGGACAGTGGAACCAGTTGTGTGTTGTGACAATGAGGAAAATAAGCATTGAACACGTCAACATTTTTCTCAGCAAATATAGCGCTCTAATTTCGTAGACCAGGCGCAGGCGCGGCGCCAACGGGGTGTGTCCAGGTGTATGTGGCAATTTCGTGCCCGGCGTAGCCTGGCGCAAGTACTCCTCTGTACCGCCTCTGCCCCTCCTTCCAGCGCAAGTTGGCAAAGAAGGCGACACAGCCGAGTCAAATCTTGCTCACTGGCAAGAGAAACGATGGATAGCCTGTTCCCATTAGTTACAAACTGTTGCTGCTTTAAATTTTGGGATTAACATGCATGGACAACAATGCAAGATACATGACACGTTTATTTTCAATATGTGATCTTAACTCAGTACGAGATCATAGCAATCAGTCTGTATTCCTTTCCCCCACTGAAGACGATAAAACCTAATTGACAATAATAGTAGCCAAGTATTAAGCCACTTGCACACTGGACGCGAAACGAATTTTTCGCTCGACAGATTGCGTCTTGTGTCCGAAAGTCTGACAGGGTTTTAATAAATCTCCGTGTCTGACAGTCGGTTATTGTTTTTAATTTCTTCAAATCTGCGGACTCTTTTTGCTATTAAACGTGAATGTTTTGATAAGAGGGCTCAGTTCTTCAAGATGAGTACCGAGAATTTCAATCAATGTTTCTGTTTAAGCTCTGCTCAATAAAGTGAGTCGACACTGGCGCGAGACAATGTACAATGCCTCCGTATCTGACAGCCAGAAAAAAAGAGGACGATTAGAACAGCTTGATAACGAAACAAAGAATAAAAAGAAACATTTTAACAACAGAACATCCAATGAACACTGCGATTTATTTATTGGCGGGTCATCTTTGTTGGATATCCTGTTTGTTGGATTTTTTATTCTTTATTTCGTTATAAATCTGTTCTCATGTCAATACTTTTACTTTTTGCTGGCCGGTGGACATGGAGTATTTTGCATTTCGTGTCGGACAGTCTTGATCGTGCATGCGATAATTTCTTCACACTGTCAATGGTCATGGAATTGATTTGCTCACTGACTACAAGTACTATTTTATCTCTGCTGTGGAAATAAAGCGTGAATCTGTTGGGTCCATCTGACTAATTTTCAAAAGAAAGAACGAATAAAGACTGCCGTCTATCTTCAACGAAAACAGACGAATAGGCTAAAAAGACCAAGAAAAATCGATAGCCACCAATTTGCATTTTGTGAAGGTCGAACACAAACATAGCCAAGTTTGCACGTTTAATAATTCCTGGAATACTTACTCTGAAAAATGAGAACTTTTATGACTTTCGGACACGGAGCTAAATTAAAACCCTGTCCGACTGTCGCATCTTTGCATTGACTTTGTCTGTAATCAGTCGTGCGAAAAATTTGTTTCGCGTCCAGTGTGCAAGCGGCTTTAATGAGCATAGAACGCAAGCATTCGATATATATAGATACAGTTTGTGGTTGGCTGAGAAAGATGTGAAGTCGTTAGTTTGCATCACAGATTCAGCTGCGTTGATTAAGCCAGGTCAAGTTTCCATCACGGGTGGCAACCGCCTTTCATCTGACAATCGATATAGATACTATAATTTATTCAGATAGTTACATTAAATAGTGCTTCCTGTGATTATTTCTTGCATTGAAATGTACCTGACATTCTGAAAACCTGCCTGTGAGGTTTCGGTGACGTGTGCGCACTCTGCGCCGGTCAGCCAAATTACCACTGCACGGAAATTAAACCAGGTTGGAGCTGGCGAGTTTTCTGCGCAACTCCAGCGGAGAGTTTTTCTACGAAATTGTCACAGCGTCTTGATGAATATGTGACACCTCCCCCTACTACGCCGCCACACCCATCTCGGCGCCCCTTCGTCTACCGAAGGCTGCGCACCTCACGAAATTACCACTACGCGGGCTGCGCCGTACGAAATTACCACTGCGTGGGCTGCGCCTCGCTACGCCACCTGCGCTGCGCCAGGAAATTAGAGCCCATATTCTAATGAGGCTATTGACATAAAATTTTCACCAGATGCCAGTAACAACCCAAGTAATTAACGCGTATAAAGAAATCAAAACAAATAAGTCCATGAATTAAGCTAAGTGCAATAAAGTGGAATGACTCAGGGAATGAGAATTGAACACATTAAGAAAAGTGTGTACAAAATGGCAAGGAAGGCCTAGAAATCAGATGAAATCATTCAGTATTTAGAAAGCAATCCTAGTCCCTATCAGTGCAAATTAATATCAGTTGGTTTAGTCTTAATTGATGGCCTATAAAAAGGTTTCTTATTACGAAGGTGTCACACAAGAACCATCTCATGATGGGTAAAAGCAACCAGCTCTGTTACAGCCATTTTAACCTATTTGCATTTTTTATCCCCCGCAACAACGTTGTTGCGGGGGGGTATTAAAATGGGCTCCGTCCGTCCGTCCGTCCGTGTGTCCGTCCGTGTGTCCGACACATTTCCTGTCCGGGCTGTAACTTTGTAACTAATCATACGATAATGATCATATTTGGCATGGAGGTGTAGAAACTCATAAAGGTGTGTCGTAAAAAACAATTTTGAAAATATTTTTATAATTTTCTGTGTTTTGGGGCAAAAAGTGACAAATTGGTGAATGCTTCCTGTCCGGGCTGTAATTTTCCATCTGATCATATGATAATGATCATATTTGACATGAAGGTGTAGAAACTCATAAAGGTGTGTCATGAAAAACAATTTAGAAAATATTTTCTTAATTTTCCGCGTTTTTGGGCAAAAAGTGACTAATTGGTCAATGCGTCCTGTCCGGGCTGTAACTTTGTAACTAATCATACGATAATGATCATATTTGGCATGGAGGTGTAGAAACTCATAAAGGTGTGTCGTGAAAAACAATTTTGAAAATATTTTTATAATTTTCTGTGTTTTGGGGCAAAAAGTGACAAATTGGTGAATGGTGAAGACTTTGATTTCAACAATTGCCACTTTATGCCAAAATACAGAACCGTGTTGTTGGGGGTCGACTCACCCCTGCCTTCGGTTGTCTCCTCGATAGGAGATCTTACCCATCTCTGGAGTGAGTCACAGCACACACTCAGGTGCTCAGCATTGAGCTCTGTACTCTGGATGGGATATTTATGAGATCATTCCAGTTGAATTGGGGCTATTGCAGCTGCTTTGTGGGAATAATAGATGAAACAGTTAAAGTTACAACTCACCAATAACAATTTGAAACAGATGTTGCAATTATAGTTCTGACACTTAGATTCTTCTTTAACCAGCCAAATAAGTCCCAATTCAAGAAATTTGTCTTGTGTATTTTGTCCCCTCGGTCTGAATGTGCTTTACAAAATCATTAATGTCACCTTAATTATTTGGAATACAATGAGTTGTCGATGTGCCACCCTGATAAATTAATATTATTTAAAAATTCATAATTTCCCAAATTGCTCACCCTCACTACTGAGCTCCCATCAATTTTAAATCAATATTCCCGGCAGTGTTCTCATAATTTTGTGTTTTAGTGTATTCCGGGTCAAAAGATAGGGCAGTAACAATAATATCTTTTCAAAGTATTTTTTTTTTTCAATGAATTTTGATTTAGCGACCCACCACAATCTAGGGTTCCGCTAAGAGCATGGAGGAGATAGTGATGTAGTCAAGACCGCCTTAGCTGAGACCAAGACACTACCGAGACCAAAGGGTAGCAAGACAAGACCGAGACCAAGACCAAGACAGAACATTTTGAGACCAAGACCAGAGCAGGATGAGATCGAGACCAAGACCAAACAACCGTTTCACTTCACTGTAAATATGGGCAGTGTTTGGGTGAAAGTAATCCTGTGTAGCAACTGCATAACAGCTATTATTGACGTTTCAGAGGATTGAGACTCTATAGGCATTAAAGTTTTTTCCTGTTGGGGATTGGTACGGCTACACAGTCCAAAATCCGTTGTCACTGTCCCGGAGACATTAAATATTTAAGATTTCCATCCAAAATGAATAGCTGCGGCAGGCAATGAATTCTTATTTTGCCTACACAAACGAAGCGGAAACAAATGTAATGGGTTTCATTCAGATTTTCGTTATATGGGGTACCATCTTCACAAAGCTGGAAAACACATAGCCAATGAGGAAAGTTCCCTTGCACAAATTTTGGGATCTCCTGAAACCAGAGAATAACCTGCCTTATTTAGCAAATTTTACTCGGCAAGACTGATATCGGCGGTAATGATGACAAACTGAGCAAATGGGGGGAAACCACAAACAGTTTTAGCTATTTTCATCTAGATGATGGTTTCGGATAAAGCCAATGAAGACACGAAAGATCAGAACACTCATGACGCCAGGACATTTATAAGACCCTCAGTAGTTACCCTGCGTACATAGCTATCCTCAAAACTTCAAAGCCATTCATTTGTAAAACAGCACAAGCTCCCCAATACTATGACTGAGTAGCAATATGCTTCATCCAGTGAATTCGCTAGGAAATTTACCTAATAAAATGCTCGTGATAACTGACCTTACCTATGACCGTTAACTCCGCTATCGCAAGCGAGATTAACTGCAGTTAACCAGGGTAAGTCAGCAGATGCTTGCAAACAACTTAAATTTTGAGTCCTGAACAGATTAACATGACATAACATAACATGAATGGCAAGAACAGGCCTTTCAGCCCAACTAAGCTCGCCAGTTTCTTTATACTATTGTGAATATATCCCTTCAAATACTGAATGGCTCAATGGTATCTAGCTTTAGGTCAAGCCTGCTCTTGAAAACCCCCAAGGTCTCTGCCTCAACAATATGGTCAGGTAAGCTATTCCACATTGAAATTACTCTTTGGGTGAAGAAATATTTCCAAATATCAGTGCTAAATTTACCTTTGGTCAACTTCCATTTGTGACCCCGAGTTCTACTCACAACACTTGGTCGAAGGAATCCTACATGATTCACTTTGATAATCCCTTTAACATATTTAAAGACCTCAATCAAATCACCCCTGAGTCTCCTTTTCCTAAGACTAAAGAGATTAAGGATCTTCAGCCTCTTCTCGTAGTTCTCATCTTTTATACCTGGAATAAGCTTGGTGGCTCTTCTCTGAACTGTCTGTAGAGCCTCTATATCTTTCTTGAAGTGTGGTCCTCAGAACTGTACACAATACTCCAGATGTGGTCTCACGAACATGTTGTACAAAAATGCATCACCTCCTTAGATATGTACTCAATACTTTTGGCAATGTATCCTAGCATCCGATTAGCTTTTTTAACTGCTACGGCACATTGGCTAGAACCTGTGAGGGTTTGGTTAACAATCACTCCCAGATCTTTCTCTTCTGCAGCACATTCCAGTTTTAAACCTCCCATGAAGTAATCCTAATGTTTTTATTTCCTACATGTACAACTTTACATTTTGCTAGATTAAATTTCATTTGCCACATTTCTGCCCAATTCTGGATTCTATCCAAATTGTCCTGAATCACTTTAGTGGACCCTAAACTATTTGCCAATCCCCCCAATTTAGTATCATCTGCAAATTTAACTAATCTGCTCTAAATATTCCTATCAAGGTCATTATTGTAAATGAGGAACAGCAGGGGTCCCAACACTGATCCCTGGGGGATGCCACTCCCCACCATACCCAGCTCAGATGAGATATCACTGACCACTACTCTTTGTGTTCTGTCCTGTAACCAGTTTTGAATCCACTTCAGAATACCTTCTGTAACTTCAATGGAGCTCATTTTAAAAATGAGTCTCTTATGCGGTACTGTATCGAATGCTTTCTGAAAATCCAAGTATATGATGTCATAAGCCCTGCTCTGGTCGTAAGTCCAGGTGGCCTCTTCAAAAAATTCCAGAAGGTTTGTGAGGCATGACCTTCCCTTCCGAAAACCACGTTGGCTATCCCTCAAGATACTGTTACGTTCAAGAAATAAGTCCAGCTCATCTTTAATGATAGATTCCAATATTTTGCATGAAATGCAAGTAAAACTAACTGGCCTGTAGTTTCCTGGCTCGGTACGGTCCCCTTTCTTATATATTGGTATTATATTGCCCTGTTTCCAATCATTTGGTATTTCTCCAGTTTCTAAAGACCGTCTGAAGATGGCGGATAGCGGCTTAAAGATGAACTCACCTGCTTCCCTGAGCACTCTAGGATATAAGCCATCAGGACCCGCCGCCTTATCTGCCTTTAGTTTATGCAACTTGTCTAATACTTCGTTATCCCGAACCTCAATTTCCGCTAAATAATCTTGAGCATCTGACATGCCCTCTGGCCAAATGAAGACCCCCTCTGAGGTAAAATTCTCAGAAAACTTTTTCTGCTGGGCCCCCCTTTGGTACATAAGAAAATTTTTGCGTCCCCCCCCCAAAAAAAAAAAATGGTAATACATACGCACATTTTGTTTTCAAAGTCCATTGCAGTTTATTTTACATATTTTAATTAATATAAACCTCAACCTTTCTTTTTTGAAAAAATAGCAGTAAACGGTCGTAAACTGTAGGTTGTCATAAACTACCTCTAGGCTACTTTTAGAATTCGAAATAACAAAATAACAAACAACCACATTGTAATTCTTTTAAGTGTAACTGTTTTCAAGCACCTTAACTGTGTAATTATGTTCAGTGTAACAGGTTTATTTTTTTAATATTCAACAACATTGCTATTAATGCATTTTCCGGACACCAACAGAAACTTACTTGCATCAGCAACCTTGTGCCAGACCGCTGAAGGAGTGTCTCGAGACAGTTATATTTCTCTCTTCACTGGCCTCGCACTGTTAAAATACGTTAACCGAGATCGCGTCAGCTTATACTAAAAAATATGAATGCACGCAGATGATTTTTGTCTTGCCTAGCTGGAAACATTAAAAACGATTGGCAGGTGTGGAAATGGCCACCGTAATTTTCCAATTAAGGACACGAAAATGAAGGCTAATAATTCAAAACCTCTTTTAAAGTATAAAATCATTAGGCTATATCACACCCCTCTGCCTGAGTATAGCTGTCTACTTAGAATTATGTTTCTATGATGCAGAAAGAAAGCACCACAATCAACCTATATTCACAGCTGACAGCCAAGTACGAAAAAAATTCATGAACACCACTTGGCAAACCTGCCGATATGTTTGTAACGTTCTGTTGCTAGGCTAGATAAAAATAATCTGTTGACCTACAGAGCATTCACATTATCGAGAATAAGATGACGCAATCTCGGTTATTTCTGCTTTGCATTCATCGGATTTTGTTCGGTGTCACTTACCATTTTATTATCAATATGCCAGATCAGTGCAGGATAAAAAGCGGCGAGTTGGGTATCGCGAGACTACATTGATAGTAACCAGCTCATTTTACCAGCTTCAAATATTTGAACAACTACATTCATTACAAATTATTCATGAAAATGACAGGCTAGATGAATGATTTGGCGAAAAGTTATGTTGAGAGTAAGGCAGGCATTTACGATGTAATCGCAGAATTCTGGGCAGCGAATGGATTGTATGCAAATAATTTTCTGTTGGTGTCCGGAACTCTAGTCGGGGAAAAAAATTCGCTTCCCGCACCCCGCGCCCCCCCTGCAATTGCTCTACGCACCCCCCACTTTGGGAACCACTGGTTTAAGGCATCCGCAATATGCTTGTTATCATATAGCAGCGATCCATTTCTATTCTTTATGCACTTAACCTGCTCTTTAACTTTCCTTTTTCTGCTACAGTACTGAAAGAAGCGCTTAGGGTTAGATTTTGCCCCCTCTGCAATTTGTCTTTCATACAGTGTTCTAGCATGCCTCAGCTCTTTTTTGACCACAGCCCGCATTTTACAGTATTGAGCCTTAGTATTCTCATTGTTATCCTTTATGTACATCTTATAAAGATTTCTCTTTTCCCTCAAAATCCTACGAATACTTTTGATCATCCACTGAGGGTTGTGCTTTTTCAGCTTACTTTTGGACACCTTTGGAATGAATCTGCATTGTGATTCAAGTAAAACCCCCTTAAATCTTTCCCACATCTCATTTACGGACTTACAGTCCAGGAGTGTCTCCCATTTTATTTCAGCTAGATATGAGCACATCCTGTCAAAGTTTGCTCGCCTAAAATTAAAAATTTTTGTTTTAGAATACACCTTTTTAATTTCTCATGAAACATCTGTTATGACTTGGAAAAATCACAACAAAGAAAACTGGCCAGTACAACTAAAACAAATTTATTCTTTACAAAAAGATTTGTACAAAAATTATCCACTATTTAAATTCTCTAATAACACTGCCACTATTTAACTGTTGCCAAAACAAAACTCTGGTCTGCTCTCTTCTGCTGTCTGCTCTCTTTGTTTTCAGTCTCTGCTGTGCTTAAAATCACAGCCTTTTTATAGTCTAGCAACCTTCCAGAAAGATCTACAGGATTCTAGGGAAATCCCGCCCCCTCCAAGCAGGAAAGTGCCAGAAGCTTCGAGAAATTACTAGACTTTTCTTAATGATTTTACAAATACGCCACCAGATGGTGCCAATGAACAAAACAAATATAGCTGACCAGCAAGGCAGCAAAACAGCATGTAACAAACTTCATTTACAAATGGAATATAATGCTGTACAAAATTATCATACATAACACATCAAAATTAACAGCAGAGTGATCACTTGTCCCAAGTGGCTCCAGTACCTCAACATTGCTAATTATATCAGGGTCATTACAGAGCACTAAGTCTAAAATTGCCTTCTCTCTGGTAGGTTTATTAACGTACTGCACCAAGAAATTATCATTTATAACATCAAAAAATTCTTCCTCCCCCCTACCCTGTCCTTTCACCATTTCCCAATTGATACCAGGATAATTTAAGTCTCCCATAATAATAGTCCCACCACCTCTACAAGCTTGCGTAATCCTCCTAAAAAGCATTTCATTGATTGTACTGTCCAAAGCTGGTGGTCGATAGCATACTCCTATGTTTAAACCTGTCTCGTGTTTGCCAATGAGCCTGACCCAGATATCTTCACAGGACAAGGAATGTTCAATTTCGGGAATTTCCTGTACATTTATGTTTTCGTTCACATAGAGTGCTACGCCCCCTCCTCGCCTATTACATCTATCCTTCCTAAAGAGCTTATAACCTTCTATATTATATTCATCTCCATCCTCTTCACATAGCCATGTCTCTGTAATCCCAACTATGTCATAGCCCTCACTGATCACTACAGCCTCAAGTTCTGGAAATTTATTTTTTATGCTTCTTGCATTTAAATAATAACATTTCAGGTTATTACTAATGCTCTTCCCCCTTGATTTCCCATGTGGCCGCCGCCTCGAACCCCCCACTACGCCTTGTTGCTTTAAAAGTAAAACATCAATAGTGCATGTTACGCCGTCAGCTTCCATCGGGGCAGTCTGCATTTCCCTATGTGTAACACTCACTAACCTCCCTGCCCCCCAAGTCCCTCGTTTAAATAATCCTGTGCTACCCTCAACATACGCTGGCCCAGTGCAAAGGTACCCCTCCGGTTCAGGTGCAGCCTGTCAGGCTTGAACGGGTCAGCCCTGTCCCAGAAAAAGTTCCAGTGCCCCATAAACCTATACCCCTCTTTCCTACACCAGGTTCGTAGCCACGTGTTAAACCTCCAGATAAAATTCTGCTTACCTCTGCTTGCACATGGTACCGGTAGAATCCCGGAGAACACTACCGTTGAGGATCTGCTCCTAAGCTTCTCAGCTAATTCCACAAATTTGCCTTGCAGAACCTCAAACCTACCCTTACCTATGTCATTTGTCCCAACATAGACTATGACAGCTGGATCCCTCCCTGCTCTGGCCAGGAGCTTGTCCGCAGGCTCCAGGAGGTCTCCTACCTGGGCACCACACCGTATGAGACTCGTTGTCGCGCAAACAGACTAAGCTATCTATTCCTCTAATTATTGAGTCCCCCACTATCAATAACTCTCTGAGGGGTAGAGGCCAACAGGGTGCCCTGCTGCTCATCAGTTCCATCACTCTCAGGGTCAGGGGCCAAGTCGAGTTCCTGCAAGGGCTGGAATCGGTTGGACACCTCAACCACTGGAGAAGCTGTCGCTGTTCAGCATGCATGCCCTTTCCTGCACTGCCAACCTACAGTCATCCAACTTTCTCTCCCTGCCTGTCCTGGGATCCCAGTACCACCCTGCTTTGGCGTACACACCGTTTCTCTAAACGACATACTACTTAGTTCGCAATCAGTAGAGTTCCTAGAGGAACTATGTCGCGCCGCCAACTGGCCCTGAAGATCAAGGATCTTGCTCTCCAGATGCTCAATTAGCTGGCACAGGTGGCAGACAAACCCGCCCTGGAAATCTCTTTCCAAAAGTGCAATCATCCTGCAACCGTCACATAGTTTTGGCCACATTTTGAACCACCAACCTGATGACTTTGCTCACCCTAGATAAAAGAAAATTACTAATGCCGAGATAGACGCTGAGGAACCACAATTTATTAATTTATTAATTAACCTAGGAAGCCCTAAGCAGCAGTCACAATAGAAACCCCGGGGAAACAATGTAAATTGATTATAAGCCTCTTTTAACAGGGGCTTAGTTTCAGTTAACAGAAATGAAATACCAAACTGAGCCAAACTCTATATGCAATAAGCACTCCTAATAAGCCGGCTTGAGTTTATATAGTCCCAGTACAATTAATATACTAAACTAAAAATATCACAGGGCTTAGTTGAGGACCCAGATTAAACAGACTGGCTTCAGTGCCCAGGAAAAACTGTAGGAGACGGAGCACTCCGATAAAAACTTACCTTTTAAATTCCAACCTAACCTAATGAACAAATCAAGTGACTGCTGCACTACTAACTAAATACTAAATCTCAGATCCCCAGCCAAGAATGAAAACAGTACTTATCTAGCTAGCTAGCCGCAAATACAACCAAGGGTAAGCAAGAAAAGAGTAAAGCCCCAGTTCCCTTTAATTAAAACGGACCGAATAAACAAGTCGTTTACTATGTGAGCGAATTAAACACGGTACCTCCCCCAAAAAGCTGTCCTAAGCACTCGAACAAGCAGTTAGGTTTTTCAAGTTCTCTTTGGCTAGGTCACAAGGTGCACGCTGTCTTTCCTTGAACTTGCTAACATAGTCTAACAGACTGATATGCGGCTCTTTCTCTTTCCATTATTCACTCAACAATAGCTAAGGTCTTCTCACTTCATGGCCAAACACTAGCTCAAACGGACTGAATCCAGTAGACTCCTGCACTGCTTTTCAAGCTGCAAAAACGGCAAATGAACACCTTCATCCCAGTCTTTCTCTTGGTCATAACAAGAAGTCCTCATCTGTCTTGAGAGTGGAATGAAACTGCTCTAAAGCACCCTGACTCTCTGGATGATTGGCACTGGAAAGAATCTGCTTCGCACCTAGTTTATACACAACCTGCTGAAACAATCCGGAAGTGAAATTGCTACCTTGATCTGATTGAATTTCCCTGGGAAGGCCAAACAACGTGAAGAACTTCATCAAAGCCTTCGAGATTGCAGTTGCCTTGATGTTGCACAGAGGTATGGCTTCAGGGAATCTCGTAGATGCACAAATGATTGTCAACAAGAACTCATTTCCAGATCTAGTCTTAGGTAATGGACTAACACAATCAACGATGACCTTGGAGAAGGGCTCCCCAAATGCTGGGATAGGCTGCAATGGAGCTACAGGTGGGTCTAACCGGTGTTATCCAACCACCTGACAAGTGTGACAGGTTTTGCAAAAGTTGGAAACATCTTTCCGAAGCCCAGGCCAGAAGGAGTGTTTCATGATCTTATCAACAGTCTTATTAACAGCTCCTAAAGGTAAACTATGAGCCATTGTTAAGATCTCATTCCTGTAGACCTTCGGAACAACAATTTGCTTGACTACTGCTCAATCTGCATTGGCAGGGATATCAGGAGGGTGCCACTCCGCATCAACACATCATCCTTAAGATAATACCCAACTGGAACTGTGTCTATTTCTTTATCAGGAAGGGCTATCCTCTTGAGTACACAAATTTCAGGATCATTAGTTTGCTCCTCATTCAACCGCTTTCTGGACGGAGACAAGTTTCCAGACACATCAGAATCACCAAACCCATTTGGCTGGCTGAACAAAGAACTGATTAACGTGTCTGATAAGTCCTCAAATGGAGAAACTATAGTAGGCCGAACAGAGTCATGAGACGAACCACCTGAGTCATGACTGTTCAATGTGCCGGACAGCACCACATCATCTTCTTCTTCAGCCTTCTTGGCCATAGCACGGGTCACTGCACAGGAAGGATACAGAGATGCGTCTTCATCGCCATCTTCAGTGCTTGGCTGTGAAGTAAGATGAACAGGGGGAACTGCATTGCCCCCAGCCAGGTCATTGCCCTGCAACAGAGAAACACCCTTGATAGGTAAACTTGACATAAGTCCCACCTTTGGCTGTCCTGTAACAAAATCTGACTTTAAGAATACAGAGCGCAGTGGTACAGATACAGTCCTCTCTTCGATACCTTTTACAAGTATGAAATGCCCAGAAGCGGTTTCATCACGTCATTCCAAGGAGTCCATCAACAAAAGTGATTGAGAAGCTCCGGTATCCTTTAGGATATATATGGGTACAGGAGAAGAATGCTCATTCAGAGCCACAAATCCCCCTGACACAAATGGAAGAAATTCCTCCCTCACAAAGTTAGCAGTATCAGGCTTCTTAGCCCCACAAGGAGCAGGCAATTTAGCAGATCGGTCATCTACTACAGAGGTTTCTAACCTTTCACAAAGGCATTTGGTTTGGTATCCTTTTCTTTTTCTTTCTTAGCTTTAAGGAACCAACAATTAGTTGTAATATGACCAGATTCCTTGCAATAATTGCAAACTAGACCACCTTAGTCACTGTCAGCTTTCACATTTTGATCAGACCTGTGACTGGATTTCTGTGCACCATCACCAGATTTCTCTTTGTCTTTGGGTAAGGAACCTTGGGTATCACCTTTACCTTTTTTCCGAAATTGGAACCATCTGTTGTTACTGCTAGACTGAAATTTGGACTTATGTGTGAGAACATATTCGTCTGCAAACTTGGCAGCTGATTGCAAATTCAGTGCTTGCTTCTCATTAAGGCAGGTCTTAATATCATCTTTAACACAGTTCTTGAATTCTTCAACTAACACTATCTCTTTTAGTGAGTTGAAATCATCTTTGACCTCCATAGAAGTACACCAGCGCTCAAAGCAAACCTTCTTCTCTTTAGCAAATTCCACATAAGTCTGATTGTCAGATTTCTACAGACCTCTGAATTTCTGTCGGTAAGCCTCTGGAACCAACTCATAAGCTGTCAAAATAACCTTTTTCACAATGTCATAATCAGAGGAATCATGTGCAGACAAAGCTGAATGTGCTTGTTGAGCTTTTCCCTTGAGGACAGTTTGCAACATCAGAGGCCAGTGTTCCTTTAGCCACTGGCAACTCTTAGCTACCTTCTCGAAGCACTGGAAATACTTCCTTCTCCGAAAATGGAGGCACCACCTTTACCTCTTGGCTAGCACAAAATTTGTTTTCAGTTGCTATTTTGATTTTTAGTAGCTGCATTTGGAGGCTTTCTTCCCGACCTAACTTCTGTAAATCAACATCTCTCTGTCTCTGTCTCTCTCTTTCCTCTTTCTCTCTCTAAAATTCTTGTTGTTTTTCTTCTCTTGCTAATTTTTCTAACTCAAACTGCCTTTCTTTCTCACTTTCTGCCCTCTCAAATTCTCTTAGTTTTTCTTCTCTTTCAATCTCTAGCATTTTTAATTTAATTTCCATTTCTACATTTGGATTTTCCACTGGAAACTGTTCCAGATCTCCTGGTGCAAACACATTTTCATCAATGCAATATTCAACAATCTCTCTAGCCAGTCTTGCTTTTCGCATGGCTAGTTTTACCTCTGTCAGCTCTAACTGTCTGGATATTTCTAGCAGTTCTGTCTTTTTAAAAGACTTCAAAACCTCTATGGTTGGTTATGCCAAGAAATCCATTGCTGTTGACCTGTCAATAAATATCTAGGAAACTTCAAAAAAACTATTTCACAATTTGACATATTAGATTTTCAATAGATGACTCACACAATGGTCTACCCCGGACGAGCCCCCAATTTGTTATGGCCCCAATTTGTTATGACATATCGGACAGCAAGGGATGACAGAAAAAATTTTATAACTTGAACAGATTTAATTAAACAAAGCACTGACCAAAATTCCTATATATATATATATATATATATATATATATATATATATATGATATAGTTACTGTCCCTTGGTAATGGAGGTGGGGTTGCTATCTTGCGATGTCCTGGGAAAGGAATATGCTCCAACACAGGCAAAAATCCACAAAACGAGCCTCACGAGTCTGTCAAATGTATCCCTCCACTATTTCTCCTTGCAGTTTCTCCTACTACTTTACTCTCTCAATTTTTCTCCTTATATACTCTTTTCCAGCCACCTCCCACCTTCCCGACCTATTTTCAATTCTCTGGCACTTTCCCCCTTGAGACAAGCCCAGGACATGCCCAAAAACCTAGATCCAGACTGGGCTTAACAAAAAAATGTCAATACTGCCGTCTATTGGCTTTTTTTCCCCACATTACCAAAATAACTGATCTACTGAGGAACAGCGCTTAATGCAAGCGAAACAATGGAGCTAGCTCGCCACCCAACTCTCAGCCACATCCATTTTTCTCCAGAGCGTGCACACGCACACACACACACACACACAAACTAACTTGGTTAATTAAACAACAGCATGCCACAACTAAGCAATGCAACACACTGTTACTATTTTAGTGGTAAATAAAGGAATCAGAATTTAGCAAAACTGTTTGCAATGATAGCAAGCTACCCAACTCTCAGTCACAGGTATTCTTCTCCAGAGCGCCCACACACAGACACAGCGCTACACAGACGAGCAATGCAGGTTTAAGAAACCCACTCTCACGTCTATTAACTCTGCAAATCAAAAGAATTATCGTAATGGTTTTAAAACTTTCCTGCGGCAACAACCAGACAGTAGAACAAAGCAAGCAAACTACACTAACAGGCTAAAGAAGATACGTTAGCCTCTCAGGCTCCCACTAAAGACGATACCGTAGCCTGTTCATGATTAAATGAGCAGACTCGCGCCATGAATACAAGCAACAAAGGTTTAATGGCCGGTACAAACTGTGCAATTTTAGCAATCTTTCAGACCATTGCATGATGCACTATGCGACTTGGATCTAATAAACTTTGGTACGACTTCAAGTTTGATGTGTGCAGACTGTTCGATGTCCGTTAACTTTATCGCAGGGTACGACGTACGTCACTATGCAAGTGTGCTACCCTGTTCATTGTATTCACTGTTATTTTAGCTCTGTGCTAGCTTAATGGTAATATAAGACGCGGATAAGATAATGTGCAGCTAATATGGTTATACAATCAACAATACTTGCGATAATGACGCAATGAACCATCTACGCCACAGTGAACATTTAAATGCTTTTTGAAGAATAATTGTTCTGTAAGGTTTTATGGTTCATAGTCTTCAAAAGCCGATGGGTTGGCAAGTTGTACTTGTGAAATGTTTTAATGCTCATTCTCTTTGAGAGTGTTTTGTATTGAACTGATTTATATTTTATTTATTTTTACTCAGTTCGCATGGCATGGCAAATGTTAAGGATTGTATGCAATTTAACTCCAATGTGTGTCTACATGAATCACTGTCGGCATCAGCTAATGCATAATCTATAAATTATGCTGTTTATTTTATTTTAAAAAATAAACCATTATCATTTTATTTCCTGCTGCATTTGTATTGGCTGATTAGTAGATATCGGTCGTAGCAGCTGTCTGTCACTGTGAGATAGTCGTCCTAAATTTCTGACACTGTCGGAATTGAATCTCAGGTTATCTTTGGTCACAAGACGCTGACAACGGCTGTCCTTGAACCAGTTTCACAGTGCGACGTAAGACCCCCGTTTAAGAGCCACGAACCAAGGTTTTTCCACGTTTCTCCTACGATGGTCATCTTTCATCTGGGACGGCCAAAAATCACATAGTGTGTACAGGCCATAAGAAACCCACTCTCACGGCTGCTGACACCATCAATTCTGACTGACTGGTGAGGATGACTAACAGCGGCGGCAGCCAATCAATACTGAATTAGAAAACTTCAGAAACAACCACTTGTGCGAGGTGTATCCCTTAGTCAACATATTATATAAAGCCAAACTTTTAACAAAATGTTTGGACGTGTAGTTTATTTGGCAAAAAGCAATTATTCATGACTTGCTGAATATGGATTTGGATTCGAGTGTATCCCCACTGATTAGCATACCATGTTGCGGCTAATCGCTCAGAAGCAAATTATCAACAGTACACTGTGCTAAATAGCTGACGCAGTAAAACTGATGCTTCATTTCATTACTGTATCTTTACTTTACCTCTGTCTTTCCCATGTTTTTCCTCCTCTTCCCTGTGCTCCAGACAGTTTAGGTCGTTTTGGCATGTTTACAAAGTTCTCTGGGGTCACATCAATAAATTCGCCCCTCTCCCCACAGAGAGCGAGCAGGTACCAGCCAGAGGAGGAGAAGGGGGGACTTCTTTGGTATTATCATTTGCAGTAATATTAATTGGGGATTGCTTTATATTTGAATCTGTGTTAGCTTTCCATTTCTAGAATTAATTGTAATTACTAGTTATATTGAAGGTGAATTTTTTCTGGATGCCACAGCGCCCTTAGCATTTGCCTATATTGCCTAATGGGCCAGCTGGCTCTGACGCAAAGACAAGATTTGTGGAAAATGTCTTAGTGGACTTTTAAGGGTTCAAAAACTTTTAAACTTTTTTGTACTGTACATATATTCCATATATCAATGAGCCAAAACACAATAACCACCTGCCCAACATGCTGTTCGTCCTCCGCATGCCACAAAAACAGCTCTGACACATTGACATCCACATGACTTCCCAGACTTGGGTTTCTTTGCAGAAGATTTCTCAGAGCATCACACATCATCCTGGCCAATGTACACAATGTGAGGTAAGCCTCATAAGTCTCATAAGCAGAAATGTGTGATGCCCTGTGTGTTGTAATCCATTCCCGCCGTAGCAACTGAGAAATATTCTGTGAAAGTAGCTTTTCCGTTGGTTTGGACCAGATGGAATGGCTTTCATTGTGTTGGCCATCCAGCAGCATGTTGCTAGTTTGTTGTTCCTCTATCTTCAAACCAGTTTGCTGGATAATCATTGCTGCTAAGCAGCACCCAACCAGGCTGGCAGCTTCAGAGAAACTCAAACCCAGTCATCTGGCCATGTAATTCCACAATTTCAACAATGAATAAACTAAAGAGGATTCTCCAAAGTTTAAGTATGGCATAAAATTAAAGAACATTATAGACACAAACCTGACAATAAATTTATTAATCTCTTCTTTGTCAGACTTAACTTTCTAGGGTTCCAGGCAGCCCAGACAATGGTTTTTGCAATTGAGGAAATCAACAAAAACCCAGACTTGCTGCCTAAAATCACCCTGGGATACCATCTTTATGACAACTGTTTGAAACTCGGAGTTGCATTTCGTGCAGCCACAGCAATAATCAGCGGGACAGATGAGTCCTTCTCTGATCTGGGATGTACAGGGCCACCACCAGTTTTGGGCATCGTGGGGGATCCAGGCTCCTCGCGCTCCATTGCCATCTCCAGTGTGCTGGGCCTGTTCCATGTTCCCATGGTACTGTATAATGAAACAAACATTCTGGTCCACAGCCCAGCTCTGCTATTAGTTCTTTGAGTCTCAGTACAAGAGACCATTTATGCCGTGATTACTTTGTTTTTAAACATGCAAATGCAAAAATTATTTGGTGTATGACACAGTTATATCTGCATTATATCTTACGTCATCATAAAATTAATAGGATTCTTTACAAGAAGAAATGCAATTACTTGCAGAAAGAAGTGAAAAATCAACTGGAAGACATTTCTTACTTTGTCTTTATGCCATTTAGGGCAAAGTTACTTCATATTCTGGTCCTTCGCAGCGTTATTTAAACTCATTGTTTTCAACCTTGGTTCTGTACCAATGCCAATGCTTTGATTCAATTTGCTTTAGCAACGCAGCCACCATAATTTACATCAGCAGCACCAAATTTTTATGTTTTAGTCTCAATCTAGAACCATGATATTCAATCATATCAAGAAATATTTGGACATTGACAAATTCAGAAATATGAGCACAAATTGCAGGCATTGATTTGTATCAATGGAGAAAGGAAAAGATGCCTGCACATTTACTCCAAGCCGCCAAGAAAATTTTTTATTAATCAAATTTGGACAACGTATTGATCCAACTAGGATCTTCGTCTGGTGATCATAATTTTTTTGGTGGCTTGGAGTAAATGTGCAGGCATCTTTTCCAGTCTCCATTGACAAGTTTTTTTGATAGCCTTGCACCAGGGCTCTCAAGTTTTGAACGCAGGCTAGAGTGAGATTTTCTTCAGGGGGGTGCGGGGGGGGGTGCATGATACTCCCATTTTCAAAGGTGCATAGTACGATGTACATGTACTTTGTTACAGTATTTCAGTAGTATGCTTTCACTTCTTTACTTTGACACTGGCAACTTATTTACTCCTTTCAAATTAAAATATCAATTTAATTAATCATTTACAGATTATCTGGATTTGGCGTGTTCGAGAAGAACAACAGTGTAACTTTGTGCAGATGTGTCCGCCAGTGGACGTGGAGCTGCAAATTTATGCCCGCAGTTACAAAATTCTATCAATAGATGGCAGACCAGGATCAGTTAATGAAAATTCACAACTGCCAGTAAAGTGAAATAAGAAGTGACCCTTCATTCCCCCAAATATCTGTGCTTTTTAAATTTCATTGGGACTCCCCAGTATAAAAAAGGCTAAATTAAAGGTATTTGTATCATTTTGTCAGTCACAAACAAGAGATGCTGCGGTACCACCTCTGACAGCGGATTGTAGCAGGGTTTGTTTTCAGCCAAAATACACTACGTGGAGGGCAGAGCGCCCCCCCCTCTCCCCGTAACAAGTTACAAGTGAATTCATCTCACCATACCCATTTAAAGCTGTTAAACTGAGGTAAAAAATGATCCATGAAGCAAATATCCTACATAGTTCCTTGACTTTAATAAGCAGTTACTGAAAAAAAGTGATTGAGTGATTACCTGATTTCGGGCTTCTACTTCCAGCTCTTCTTTGACGTGTGCATTAGGGATGTGAATCTCCACCACTGAGCTGATTCGATAGGCATCTCGCTGCCAGCGATATGATACATTTACGATACAGTGAAGCCCCTTGCTGATACAATGTGATACGATTCACCCTTGTTCATGATTAGATGCGATTCAGTTCGATACAATTTTTATATTTTCTCGTTTTTCTATTTCCCGGGAAACGGGAAATGGTTTGGAGGTCGTTTCCCGGGATTAAACCCTACATTCAGGGCGCCTCGTGAACACCTGAGCGAGGGGAATAAAACTTGAAATAATCGTGTAAACCACAGGTTTTACCAATACAGAGACGTTAGGAACGATACATTGTGAATCAGCTAGCACTGAAGCTACCGATGCAGTTGCATCGCAAACGTTT
Organism: Gymnothorax reevesii; assembly: GCA_029721435.1. Lineage (NCBI taxonomy): Eukaryota > Metazoa > Chordata > Actinopteri > Anguilliformes > Muraenidae > Gymnothorax > Gymnothorax reevesii. The sequence continues at coordinate 143,204,301 of CM056574.1, forward strand.
GTATCGGACCACCGATACGCACCGGTGAATCTCTCCATCCCTAGTGTGCATATGATAGCATTCGCCCGCGTGTGGAAGACGTGATTACGGCGCTGCTATTTCACCTGGCAATAAGAAATACTATTTTCCGATTGGCCGACAGGTTGCTGATTTAAGCACAGCCGTCTGCCTTCGCCTCATCTATTCATAGATTACTAATCTCTTTTTCAGTTTATGTTACTAATGTGCGGCGAGTTTGATCACATCTCAGCGTGAGAAATGTCGTGTGTGGCGTGAGCGTGTGTGAACTTATTGAAATGCGTTGCTACAAGGTAAATTATTTTTCTCCACCATTGCCTCATCATTGCAAAGTAAGTTACCACCAGGCAGTAATAAATATGGCACAGGTCATCTGTGCAATTACTACAGTCATGTACATGATTCTGGTCTTCAATTCTTCTTCAATCCTGTCTCAGAGGACTTTGTCCAAAAAACCTTCCTCAATCTAAATTCGAACAAGGCAACTGGTTTAGACCAAATCCCCTCACATTTTCTTAAAGACAGTGCCGAGTTCATAACTTCACCTCTAACCCATATTCTAAATTTATCTCTCTCTGGTAAAATACCTTCCGATCTTCAATCTGATAAAATCACCCCAATCTATAAAAAACTAAGTAGAATTGAAGCTGGTAATTATCGTCCTGTCTCCATACTCAGTATTGTTAGTAAAGTGTTTAAGAAGGCTGTCTATCAGCAACTCAACCAATATCTCACAGACCGCAAGCTCCCATATGAGCACCAGTCAGGCTTTTGGTCCTCTCACTCCACAGATACGTGTTTAGCTCATCTAACCGACTATATTAAGTCAGAGCAAGACAAAGGCAATTATACAGGTATGGTTTTGCAAGATCTCCAAAAGGCCTTTGACAGTGTGGAGCTTTGTATTCTACTTAGAAAACTTGACGCCATTGGGCTTCAAAAGCCTGCTATAAACTTGTTTCAAGCCTACTTAGCCAATAGGCAATTGTGTGTGGATGTTGGTGGTGTCATCTCCTCACCTGCAGAAGTGGTCTGTGGTGTATCCCAGGGTTCCGTATTAGGACCCTTATTATTTCTAATTTATGTGAATGATATGCCTGCAGCAGTAAACTGCAAGCTTCTGCTGTACGCTGACAATTCTGACTTACTGATAGCTGGCAAAAATACTATTGATATCCAACAGCGTTTGTCCACTGAACTTGAATCAGTCCAGGAGTGGCTTGTAGAAAAAAAGTTATCACTCCATTTCGGCAAGACTGAATCAATCTTATTTGGCTCCCAGCGTAGACTCAATAGTAATGAGTCCATAGACGTCACCTGCGATGGTCAAAAAATTAACAGTAAATCTTGTGTTAAGTACCTGGGCGTTGAACTTGACCAATCGCTTAGTGGAAGCCAAACAGCTGACAATGTCAGAAAGAAATCCAACACCAAACTGAAGTTTTTATTTTGACAGGCCAGGAGTCTTGATAAGGACAGCAAAAAACTTCTGATGTCAGCTCTTATTCAGTGTCACTTTGACTATGCCAGCATCTCTTGGTACTCTGGCTTTATCAAGAGATATAAGAATTGTCTTCAGTCTACTAAGAACAAAGTTATCCGCTTTGTTTTGAATGTTCCCCCAACAAGCCACATAGGATATCCTGAGTTCAGGCAGTATAACTGGTTGCCAGTGGATATCCATGTTAAACAACTAAAACTTAACAACATTCATAACATTATCCATGGTAATGCCCCAAACTACCTCACCTCATCCTTTAGTATTCATAATTCCCCCCACAATACTCAATCTGGCCCCCTGGCCCTATTTATCCCCCAAGTTAAGTCTTTCGGTCAGTCCTCTCTCAAACATACTGGTGCTCTTGCCTGGAATGAACTACCCAGTCATTTACAGTCAACAGAATCTAAAGGCGCTTTCAAATCTGGTGTTAAAGATATTTTATTTTCTCAATATTATCAATAGTTACTTAACCGTTTTATCTCATTTTAAGAAATGTTCATCAGTATTACTTCATTATTATTGTTATTATAATTATTATTTACAATATTGGTATCATTTACACTGTTAGTATTATTTTTAAATATTATTTGCAATGTCAGTATCATCAACACTACTTTATAATTTTTCTTAATTTTTTGTATTATTATTATTATTTATTATTACTATTATTATTATTTACTGTAATTATTAACCTATATATCATAAATTCTCTTTTTACCCGTTTTGTGATTTGACTTACACAGGACCACAATGGAAATAAGTGTTTTCATTTAATTGTGTTATCCAAGTTTTTTAGTGTACACTATATTCATGTATTTTGTGCACTATTTTACTAATTAAATTCAAATAAAATCAACAAACCACTGGTTGATCAGTTGAGAACGTTTGCAACTTACTTTTCACACGTCACAGGTCATATGACTACGAGGTCTGTGTGCAACAACTTTTTTGAGGGGTGGGGCTTAGGGCCATACAAACCAGCCAAATTTTAGTTTTCAAATAATGATAAAAAGTTATAGAAAGCATTTACAAATGTGTGGTGCATATTAATTTGCTACATATGATCCATGTCTTCGAAAATAGCCAAAAAATTTTCTGAGTGAACCTTTAAGGGAAAAACAGTTTTGAAAATATAAAATTCCTTGTACTTTTGTGAGGCTAGTTGGAAAGATCTACTAAGGAGTCAAGTTTCTCTCAGAGAAATCTACATTCAACAATGTATGGTAGTCAAATCTGTGGTGCTCCGCAAGTCGCAATAGAAACCCACAACTTTACATGACAGTGGATTTGTGGTCACATTTGGGTACCTACACATTCAGCTATGAAGGACTTTTTTCCAACGTGCTCGAAAACTTTTCATTACTGAGCTATATAGCTTGAGGTGAATCTTTTTAATATTGATATGTTTCTCACATATACATTTGAGGTCAATAATTTGCATACAGCTGGACATAGGTTATCTACCAAGTGAAATGTCAATGGTCTCATTGGCATTAAATATCTCAATTACCCACCTTATTCCCTGAACATTCGATCTCCCAGGATTCATAGTGGTTTAACGGACTCGCCGGTCTCCTACTTCCTGTCGAGCTGTTGCTTACATCCACTTTCATTGAACTGAGTCGTTGCTTGCGGCTAGCATCTGGGAGACAGTGGGATGTGTACATACATGTACATATAATGTATATTCAAAGGCTAGCTAATCTTTTTTTTATTCGGCAAAAACATTCTTTAGCTTCATAAAGACGTGATATCTATTTGGGTGGCTACACATGTTCCTACAGCCAAAGGAAAAAAAAAGCGTGAAAGACGGCAAATAGCAATTCATATGCAAAAGTGATTAGCTAGCAAGCAGCTTATTAAAATGGTACTGATTCAGCAAATAGTCTGGCGAGCAGTTTATTTGTTTTACAAAAGGGTAAAAACCCAGCTGTCACCTGCTCCACTACTGAATGATATCACATTAGCAGTGGGCAACAATCATCATTCAGAGCACGAAAATCCCCAAGCTTCACTTTGCATGCTGGAAATCAGCAATTCACGGAACGAAATAAAGATCTCAGTCCAGTTCTTCACTTGTAGCTGACACGCTAAATAATTGCCACAAGAATATAGTCGACTAAAGTTAAGGTTTTTACAGAAGCAAGGATTACGACTGCACCTTTCAATTCACTAACGCTACTGGTAAACCCCTCCACCGCTCGATGTAGCCTTTATAACAGCTAAATGTGTGGGTTTCAATATGCATCCCGCGTGTGACTGTATATGGTCACTAATTACAAGGCAAATGCTGGTTGCTTCACAAGAAAACTAACTGACCACTGGTTGACAATACTGCTTTTGTGGGATTTAGAAAAAAGGATAGCCTACTTGTTGTACGAATCTTTGAATTAACGTATCAGGGGACTGTATAATGTATAATACAATGGGATCGGGATGATAATCAGTTTGTGGCTTTTTAAAGAAATATTTTGCCTTGAACCATTTCTACATTTCTACCTCTATTTGGGCAAGACCTCCAGTACACCTGCGCAGTTGCATTATTTTTGGACAGGACTTTAGACAGAAATCAATGGAGTATCTCTGGCCATCGTTAGCGAAAAAATCGATAGCTAGTGAACAACTAATCAGCCTTGTCAATGCATAGGCATAACTGACCTAGCTACACAGCTAATGTGAAATATTTGCAATTCACTGTTTAGTATTGATATAAATGCACTGCAAATAGATAGCTGAGCAAATGAACTAGCTTTCTAGCCTAGCATGCAAGCTAGTTTGTTGGTTTCTTGGTCAATCTTAAGATCCTTTCAGACTGGAAATGAAACAAATTTTTCGCACGACAGCCTACATTCAAAGTCACTGCAAAGATGCAAATAATGCAAAATGTGTATTCGTGTCTTTGCATTAACGTTGAATGTAACCTTCGTGTTTCGCGTCCGGTGTGACAGCGGCTTTAGCTGGCAACCTTTTTATTCAGCCCATATTAATGCCAGCTAGCGAGTTAGATGCTCGCGGTGCAACCCCAGCCAAATTAATTCGCATAATAATGGCTATACGCGTTTTAAATTGACTAAATTTTAATGCATGAACTATAACGTTAGATGTCTAGCGAGAGAGCTTTTATGCCAACTTAGCTAGCTATATTTAATGTTTGTATATGCAAGCTAGGTGCCTAAATGGCGAAGTTATAACTACTCACCATTATCCATTGTCTTCTATTAGCAAGTCCAGAAATAATACAATGACGCATGTGTACCGGAGGGCACGGCGAAATAGTCGATGAAATGTAAAAAAAGTTCACAGAAAGATATCTTTCCTAATCACCTTGTAAATAAAGCACTCTGTTTCCATGAAAACCTTTATGTTTTTAGAGTTATTGGTACAACTAACAACGGAACAAGTGGAGCCTTAACACATTCTGTCGAACTATCAGTACAGCGGAAGTACGAGACCGGAAGTAGGAGACCGGCTAAGCTCATGGCGGCGCGCATCGTTAGAACAGGAATAAGGTGGATACCTTTTGCAAGCTACTTGACTACACCAGACATAATCTGACCAAATTCAATCAAAATCTATGAATCTGGGCTAAGTTTATTTGAGCAGGTTGAATCATTGATTGGTCAAAAGTTTGCATACACTTTAGTAATTATGCTGTGTTGTTGTTTGTGACAGTATTAACTCTGCTTGATGTCTCTCAGTTTGTATAATTATTATGCTGAGACTGTTTCAGGTGCAAATTCTTATGTGATAATTGGATAATCACTGATTTAGGACTCATTATATAATCAGCCTTTCCAAATAGTTTTTGTTCTCTCTGAGTTGAGATGGGGTCGTCCAAACTGTACAGGGAAGATTTGAGAAAGAAGGTTATCACCTTACACCAAGAATGGAATGTCAGTGGGAGCCATTGCAGAACAATTAAAGATGCCAAGATCATCAGTGCAAAGAATAGTTGGGCAATTCAAGACACACAAGGTTACATATCCATTGCCAAGAAGTGGAAGACAGGCGAAATTGACAGTAACTGACAAAAGAATAGTTGTCAGGATGGTGAGGCAAAATCCCCCGTTGACGAAGAAGGAAATTTGTAAGTATCTGGAGGAGGCTGGGGTGAAAGTATAAGCGAGCATGATGAAGAGGGCACTGCATGAAGTAGGGCTCCGAGGCTGTCAGGCTAGAAAAAAGCCTCTGCTGCAAAAGCACCATGTGAAATCTTGTCTCCAGTATGTAGATACACATATGAAGAAAGGGGATTACTTTTGGAGTAAGGTTTTATGGAGCAATGAGACAAAGATAGAATTATTCGGCCTCAATGATGCCAGGTATGTCTGGAGAGATGTTGGAGAAGTCCTAAACCCGAAGAATACTGTGCCGACAGTGAAGCACGGAGGTAGAAGTCAAATGTTGTGGGGCTGTTTCTTTGCCAGTGGAACAGGAGCATTGTGTGAAGTTGAAGGCATTATGAAAAAAGAATAGCTTTGTTACTAAATATTAAAGCAGTGTATGCGTATTATTGACCCACGCTAGATTTCAGTTTTGTCATTTTTTGTGTCTTGTGTGATATGTAAATGATATTAAAGGGTTGACACACGTCTCAGAATGTTTAAAGATACCAAAAATATGTTTTTGCAAAGTAAGATCTAAATACAATGAAAGAAAACCCAGGGAAAATACTGCAGGCCTAGCTGTATGCACATTTTTGACCCCAAATGTATTCTGATGTATTGGAGGCAGATTACTGTGGGCTGCGAATTTAAACATTAGGATATGTCATGTTGCGTGGTTGACTTCTTTTCCAAAACTTTTTTGGAAAAATTTTGCTTGCCCAGTTCCGGCCAAAAGTTTACACAAGACCCTCAATGGGATGCAATTTTATGCAGACATTGGCTCCATTCCGTAAAAGCTGTAAAACTGTAAATTGATTTGCTTTATGTGTCCGCGAGAACACAAAATTTTAGCTGTGAGTTTACGCAAGGCATTATGTTAACCTACCTGCATAGCCTTGCTGTATAGTGGATATGCTGTAACAGTCTGATGATCATCCTGACCTCACTTCGTGAAAATTGGACAAAATTTGTGGCCTGTTAGAAATTTTTAAGCCTTTCAATGAAATTTCATTTGGCAGCTACATCATTTAGGTTGACATGACAAGTTACAGTGTCTTTGCCTCAGGCACTCGCACAGTATTAGTTGACAGAAAAATTATTTCTCAGGTAAACACATCAACAGTTGTTAGGCGAAACACTTTTTTTTAAAATTATTGCAGCACCCGCCAGTGGTCGAATGACAAAAAATATTTTTGCTTTTTCAGAATGAGGTCCTGAGGGTATGCACTTAGATGGATTTTTTTACATCAAAGTATAACTGAGATATGACATTATTGCCTTTGAATTTGATAGGTTGTGAAGAGGAAAGAGTTTCAATAATTATAAAATTATCTGATAATTTTTGTTCGGCGTGGTCTGATGATCCTCTCTGTCGCTGCTGATGAAAATTTGACAAGATTTGTGACTGGTGAAAATTTGGGTTTTCCGGTTAAAGTAAAGGTTTAAATAGATAAAGCAACACATCTTTCTGACACAGGTGAGTTACTTTGCCACTTGTTCCTGCCTGAGTGACAAAAAGCAGTATCCCTCCTTCTTCAGAACCATACCCAGTGATACCTTCCAGGTTAGAGCCATGATGCAAATTCTCAAGCGGTTCAACTGGAAGTGGGTGGGACTCCTCTTTAGCGACAATGATTATGGAGTGCATGCAGCCCAGTCCTTCCACAAGGAAATTAGCCACTTTGGCTGCGTGGCCTTCTCTGAGGTGCTGCCCTACAACAATGACCGGACTGAGATCCAGCGAATAGTGGATATCATACACCTATCCAAGGCTAGGGTAGTGGTGGCATTCTCAGCAGAGGCATACCTACTGCCTCTCATTGAGGAAGTCGCTCGGCAGAACCTGACTGGGCGGCAGTGGATCGCCAGTGAGGCTTGGGCCAATGAAGCTGTATTCCACACGAAGCAGCTGCTCCCCATCCTGGGAGGGACCCTGGGTATCGCCATACACAGCGGGGATATCCCAGGGCTCCTTGACTTCCTGCTCAGTCTACGCCCAGACTTCGACCCAAACAATAACATGGTGAAGCTGTTCTGGGAGGAGATGTTCAAATGTAGGTTCAAATCAGACTCACTTATTAGTGTGTGCACGGGACAGGAGAGTCTGGAGGGCACAGAATCAGCATACAGTGACGTGTCAGCGCTCAGGCACTCATACAATGTTTACAAAGCGGTTTACGCTTTGGCACATGCCCTGCATAATCTGCTCAGCTGTAAGCCTGGCACAGGACCCTTCCCAGGCAGCTCCTGTGCTGAGCTCCGTAGTCTGCAGCCCTGGCAGGTGAGAGACATTCAGTTACCTTCTGTACATAATAAATGACCCAGGCTTGAGAAGAAATTGTGCAGATAAAGATTTTCGAATTAATCACAGAGAATAAAGGGTTTCCCGGAGAAACAGAGGGTTTATTTTTCATTTCCAATAGTCTCCGCAGTCATATGAACACTGGGAAATAGCATCTTATTTTTCTGGCATAATTACCTATGGATTCAATCAATAGCAACAAAAATCACATTTAATCAGAAATATTTGCAACCATATGAAACTTCAAGAAGAATGCAAATTGATCATCTCACGTTCACATCAGTTCTGCTCACAAACAAAATGCATTAAACAGAGGGAAGCTGTCAGTGATTAAGACTGCCATCAGCCTCATATTTCAATGCATGATTGCCTTTTGAGATGTTCCCATGCAAGTTTGCCTTATTAACAATCAAACAATTTATTCACCGAATCATCAAGACCAATACATAGCCTGTGATGATGAACAAGGTGATTGCATGTTGGCAACATTTATATGTAATGGATGTGACATTATAAGGATGCTAGTGCTATTGGCCAATACTATGATTGTTTATTGGCACAAATGAATGCCCCTTCATGTTAATGTTTGCCCAGTGGTCTTAGTAACTGTCACCTTGAATGCAAATTGCCTTAATGAATATGCTTTTGGTCAAAATGCGGGTAAACCTATTTGGTTAAATGCATTTTCACCATAATATACAGTACTTGACTGAACATTAATTAATGTATACTTTGCTGTAATGTTATGACTTGAAAATCACAACAAAGAAAATCAGCAATGAAAACTTAAACAAATTTATTCTTCACTGATAAAAAAACTTCCACAAATAATCACTGTTTAATCTTATAATAACACTCTAATGCCACTATGTAACTCTGTTGCCAAAACAAAAACTCTGCCTCTACTGACCAAAATCACAGCATTTATATAAACTAGCAAAATTCAGGAAAGATCTACAGGATGTCTGGGTGATCTGGCCCCCCAAATCTCCATTTACAAATGATATACAGTGCTGTACACAAAATAATCATACATAACAGTAATGACCAGCAAAGGTGTAAATGTGACTGCAAAAAATGTCTTTAGCTTCCATCACTTGCTTCAGTATATTTTCAGTAGTGTAATCATGAGATTACCCTTGATGTCCTCAGAATAGTCTGAGCATTCAGAAGAATACACGCTTTGTACAGAAGTGAAATATGTCTATTTCTGACATTTGCACTTCAAAAAGATGTGAGAGATGTGGAAAATGGCTTGAATGGAACACTTGTATTATTTGGAATTCCATCATATTTCAGTTTCCTTTCATAATTTTAGTTCAATTCAGCAATGAAAAATAATACAAAGAACTGAAAAACGGCTGGGAGTTCAAACAATACATTTCTGGGATCATAAACTCCTTGATCACAAGGGTACCTCATCTGACAGTGATTTTAAAAGTTCTCTACTCTTTATGAGCAAATACGACAGCTTATTGGGCCAATGTGGCTCCCCATGCTGTTACAGCCTTCAAAATTGCACACTGTCACATCATAAAATGACCATATTTTTAATGCAAATCCACTTTTGCTTCATGAAGTTCAATATGAATTCCTGATGTTCGAGTGGAATTTAGCATGAGTTTATCAATATAGGCACAGATGGACATCTGAGGTCACCAGGAACCTCTCCAAACCAAAAACATGCTTCTTCTCCATGATGAGGTTTAGAATTTTGTCAATTTTCTTCAAAGTCCCAACAGGCAGTATACATACTCATTAAATACTCATCAGAATGGTCACCCTGCTACGGACCGCTTGCTTTTCCCAAACTTCCAGCATCCAAGGGAAAAGCAAGCTTGTAGAACCGCTTTTCATGTCCTATAAGGAGCATGTATAACTCATAAACACAGTAATATCTGAAATATACGTGATTTTAACAAAACAGACATCCCATCATCAGAAAAAAGCAGGCAATATGCTGCCCTCGATTGAACTGTCCTTGCAGTGGATATTGCAGGGGATTTACTGAAGTCTTTAAGCTGTTCACATTTTAAACAAGCAAAAACCCTAGGCATTGTATTTCGTTGAATGCAGAATAAATTCTAAAACAGACCCCCACACTGAACAAAGTGCCACCACATGCAGTATTATTCGCAGAGGCTGATGCTTACTCTTGTTAACCAATGTGGTAAACTGGCTGTGTGATCATGGTGGTAAACAAAAAGTAAGAACCAACTAGTTAGCTAGCTGGCTATAAGTAAGAGAGAGCAAGGGCGTAGGTTTAATGTGACAATGGGTAGGGACACATATGTAATGTGAGTGCGCTTAGCAGGATCTGAGTACAGATACTGCCTTTTCTGTGTACGGAGATTATCCTGCTGTTTTTTTGTTTTTTTATGATACTAAGCAAACTGCCTCTATAATCTTTATAGATAGATTTCACATACATAAACTTCCATTTCTATTTTGTTGCCATCTAAATACTTTTGACTTGATTTTTGAATACAAGTTTACAACTGTTATTTATGTTATGAACATGTATTATGAAGGAAAGCAATATTGAGCAATTGAAATACTCTTTTCAATTCATAAGTTTCTTAATTATACCTCGTGCCATTAAAAACGCACTGGTGAGCTATGTACTGTATTCGCAGAAAATTGAAGAATCAATCAATTTTTATTGGTTTTCCTGAGATACGAGTGGAAATACAGAAAAGCGTGTGGTATTGTAATCCCTACATTTGCCAAGTGGATGCCCCAAGCATTTCAGAAATAATAGACATTGAGTTGTTTTTGAAGTGTACACTGAGGCTTGAATTGTTCTTTTGGGTGTGTTCAGTAGCTTTCATAAGGCCAACCAAAAGATTGAAAAATGTTTCGGCATCAAGAAAATGGTACACGGTCAAGCATTGCAGCTAATCGGAAATCTGACGATGATACCCTCCTATCTTACAGTGGCAGGGGCGTTCACTCAAATCTTTCGATTCTGTTAACTGTGCATCCTGGGGACAAGGAGCGCGATGTTTACAAGTGTAATTCTAGTACTGGGGCTTATGAATCTGTGGAGAGGACCTACACTCGTCCTGCTCCAGGCCGAATGTTCTAACCATGGTGGTAGCACATGATCAACTCAGCGGCGAAGACCAAAATTGACGCACTCCCATCTTTCAATGCTGGTTTTGTCCAAATTCAGTCTTGAAATTCAGGGAACTCACTTAATCCGGCTGTGTCACTAGTAAAGAAACGTTCACAAACTAATAACCAGCATGTTGCTAACACTCTAGCTGGGCTGGCTCCAGCAGCGTGGTTAGGACACTTCAGTGCACTTCTGCTTCTGGGTTGCACGGAAGGGGAGTTGCCAGCCATTTTGGCTCCATAGATCTCGCAAAATTCTCATTATGCATCCCAGTGGCAAGGGACGGGATTGTGTACGCAAACGTAAATCTGGTACTGGGGCTTCCGAACCCGTGGAGAAAAAGCTTGTTCTGCCCCACAGCTCGAGATGTGTTTAATGGCTAATGGTTCGCAGGGTAAGCGTCAGGAAGAGCTTTCGCTTGACTCAGAGACAGCTGCGCCCCCACCACCCATGGTGAATGAGTCACCAGGTGACGTGCTTGGGGTTGCAGTGGATGCGCTGTTACCATTGGCCTATCAGCCCCTTCGGGCAGGACCCCCCGGTCGAACCCTCCCACAAGGGGCGGGGCGTCGCGGGAGGGCCTGGGCTATCAGGACACCATAGAATCAATCGCTTCACCACTGATGAACCACTATCAGTCGTGCGTGAGGTTGTGCGCCCCCCCTTCCAAGGTGGTTGGACAGAACGTTGCGGAAGGGATATACTTTGCAGTTTCGCTGCCGTCCTCCCCCATTCAAAGGCATTGTACGGACGAAGCCCCCCGATTCCGCCCAAAGGGCGGTTGTGAATGAAGAGGTAAACTCGCTTCTACGGAAAAAGGTCGTAAGACCAGTTCCTCTGTCAGAAGCTCAAGCTGGTTTTTACTCCCCGTATTTCTTGATCCCCAAAAAATCGGGAGGCCTGAGGCCCATTTTGGATCTTTGGGAGCTGAACAATCACATTCTGCGCAGACCATTCCAGATGCTGACGGTGAAGGCGTTGCTGGAATGTGTCAGGCCGGGAGACTGGATGACGTCAATAGGTCTGACAGATGCCTATTTTCACGTCCCAATCCTGCCGCACCATCAGAAGTTCCTTCGCTTTGCGTTACAGGACCGGACCTTTCAGTTTTTCCGCCTCCCATTGGGATACTCCCTGGCACCACGGACTTCGTCCTAATGTGTGGGGACAGCCCTAGCGCCGCTTCGGCTGAGATGGGTGTGGCTTCTAACCTATCTGGACGATTGGCTGATCCTGGCCCCCTCTGAACAGACGGCAACTGCCCATACGAAGTTGGTGATGCGGCATATTGCGCAGCTGGGCTATCAACTACGACAAGCACCCTGCAGCCCAGCCAGACAGCGCGGTATTTTGGAATGCAGTTGGACTCTTGGACCATGACCGCACACTTGTCGGTGGAGAGAGCAGAAGCGTTCCTGTCTTCTGCCCAACGATTAGGGGACGCAGTCTCAGCGCGGGCAATAGCAGTCATGTCGCTACTGGAGATGATGGCTGCTGCTCATCTAGTAGTCCGCTTTGGGCTGCTGCACATGAGAAATCTGCAGCGCTGGTTCATACGCCTTCGGCTGGACCCGAGGCGAGATCAGCAGCACATACTCCGCATACCATTGTAAGCACGGCGGACCTTAGGGTTTTGGGCCTCACACAGCCGGCTCCGCGAGGAAGTTCGGTTGGGGTGCCTAGCTCACTATGCCTATGCATTCGTGGATGCCTCCCTCACAGGGTGGGGCGGAACTTGTGGCCCTGCTTCTGTCGCCGGTACATGGCAGGGGCCCCGGCAGCACATCAACCTACTAGATCTCATGGCAGTTCAGAGGGTGCTGCACCATTTTTTTTTTTTTCCCACAGTTGCATGGGAGGCACATCCTGGTGAGATCAGACAACATGACGGCGGTAGCCTATCTCAACAGACAAGGGGGGGTCAGATCAGTGGCCCTACACAAGATGGCGGCTTCCATCCTAATATGGGCAGATCGCCACTTGCGCTCTCTGAAGCCCAAAATTTTCCTGGCATCCTCAACACTCGGGCAGATGGGCTGTCCAGGGGGGCGCTGCCCGAGGAGGATTGGAGCCTTCCCACCGGCGACAGCCGAGCAAATCTGGAGGCTGTTCGGGCAACCAAAGGGGATCTGTTTGCAAACAGGGAGAACGCTCTGTGCCCACTGTGGTTCTCCCTGAGGCCTATTGACGATCCTCTCCTGGGGGTGGATGCGTTGGCCCATCCAGCGTGGCCAGCCGGCTTGCTATATGCGTTCCCGTCCCGGCGGCTGTTAATGCCACTACTTTGCAGAGTGAGGGAGCAGCACCTGTCCATGATTGTGGTGGTACCACTGTGCCTGAGCGCCAGATGGTTTCGGACCTTATCCAGCTGGCATTGGGGAGCCCATGGGAAATTCTGGACCCTCCCCTAACCGGGACTTGGATACTGAACGCCGTCCGCACCTGCCCCCTCCTGGCATGGAAGCTGAAAGGGTAAGGTTAACTGAATTGGGCCTAGCCAAAGCGGTAGTGTCCACAATTCAGTATGCGCGTGCCCTGGCCACGTCCAAGGCTTATGCGACTCGTTGGTGGACTTTTGTGGGCTGGTGTCAGGCGAGAGGCCTGGACCCATGCTCATGCCCCCTTCAGGGGGTGCTAGAGTTCCTTCAGGGGCTCTTTGAGAGGGGCCGTGCAGCATCCACTTTGGGCGTGTTCGCGGCGGCCATTGCAGCAGGTCATGATGGGTTTGACCGCTTCTCAGCCAGAAATCACCCCTGGTAAAGCGGCTTTTGAGGGGAGTTCGCAGGCTGAAACCTTTGACGCAGTGCATGGTTCCGCAGTGGGATCTGCAGACGGTGTTGGACGGCCTTGGCAGGACCACCATTTGAACCCCTGGACCAGGCGGACCTGCATACCTTATCGATCAAGACGGCCCTCCTTTTAGCCTTGGCATCAGCCAGGAGGGTGAACGAATTGGGAGCCCCCTCCATTAACCCATCATGTCTGACCCTAAGTGAGGACAGTGGGTCAGTGGAACTTCGCCCTAATCCATCCTTCCGGCCAAAGGTCATCACCACAGCCTTCAAATCATCTAGGATCTGGTTAAGGGCTTTCTGCCCTCTGCCCCATGCCACCAGTGAGCAGGAACGGATGCAAAAACTGGGCCCAGTGTGAGCGCTCATACTGTACATGAAATGCACGGCAAGCCTTAGGAAGGCGGATCAGCTGTTTGTGGGCTATGATGGGAGGGCTCAAGGGGCCCCTCTGTCATCGCAGCACCTCGCCCACTGGATCTGGGATGCTATCGGCAGAGCCTATTCGGCAGTGGGCCTCACCGCCCCGACGGGGCTGACCGCAAATTATACCCATAGCATTGCATCCTCCACAGCGCTAATTAAGGGCGTATCCGTGGAGGAGATTTGCAAGGCGGCCTCGTGGTCTCACGCATCTACCTTCGCGCAGTCATATCTGAGGGATATGACCGCCAGTTGGTTGTGCATTCAGTTCTGGGAACCCTGTCAGCAGGGTCCCCCTCCAACATTAACTAGTATGTTACCACACCCTGGGGCGATGCGCTCTGGGGGCGCCTCACCTGCAGATGTGATGCGCATCGACGGGATATGATAGCTACAAGCCCCCCCCTCCTCATTCCTTCATTCTTTAATTCTAGAAGGGGCCTTATCGGAAGGGGCCCCGTCTGGCACCGGCTTGGGTCTGGTGTTGTTTATAGTATGTCACGTCCTCGGTCGGGGTACGCAGTCTGGCGGTGCCCGCTCCAGGGAGGACACGGCTTCATTGGTTTCTAAATAGAACTCTAGAGTGCAGGGCCACCTGGGAGTACATTCATCCCTAACGGCCTTCGCCGTAGGTGTAAACCAATAGCGAAGCCCGTTAGAGGGCGGAGCACGTACGAAATAGAACAAATAGTTACCCTGGATGTAACTCCAGTTCTATGAGTACATGCGTAGCCCTCTAACAGTCTGCCCAGCTGGCCCCGAGTGTGAGATGCTGAGTTTCAAAGGGAGACGAGCACTGACAACGGCGGGGCCTTATAGGGGGTGAGTATGCTACCCACTCCTACGGAGCAGGTGAGTTCAATTTTCTTTCTCAGGCACCGAGGCGGGCCCTCGGAGGGGTAAACCAAGAGCGAAGCCCATTAGAGGGCTACGCACGTGCTCATAGAACTAGAGTTACATCCAGGGTAACTATTTGTTTCTGTAGCATGAAGTGACTAGGTGTAATGCTATTTCCTTAGAAGGGATGCTAATCCATTGCAGGTAACCCCCCCTGCTCACCCAAAGTCAGGTTTCCCTGAAAATTTGCCAGTACCCTGTCATATACCTTGGTAGAGTGAGGCATTGTGGCAGTGAAGTGCTTATGCCTAATCCAATCCAATCCACTTTATTTATATAGCACATTTTAAAAACGCAATGGTTACCAAAGTGCTGCACAAAAAATAAATAAATAAAATAGATAAATAGAACACACAAAATACTCAAAATAAAAAGGACTATAAAATGCATAAAACACTTAACACATAAAACACAAAGGGCATACATACAAAGAAAGAAAAAGTGGCTCAGAATCAGAGGGACGAGAGTTAAAAACTAAAACAGTGACCACACAACTCTAATGCTGGGTTAAAAGCCAAGGAATAAAAATAAGTTTTGAGCCTGTATTTAAAATTTTCTAAGGTTTTGGCTGTTCTGACATGGAGGGGTAGCTCATTCCACAGCCTGGGGGCTATAACTGAGAAGGCGCGGTCGCCCCTGGTTTTTTCGTCTGGTTTTTGGGACGACCAGATAGAGCTGATCAGCCGACCTCAAAGACCGGGAGGGGGTGTAGACATGCAGGAGGTCTGCAATATACCGCAGTGCCAATTCATTCAGTGACTTGAAAACAAATATTAAAATCTTAAAATTAATTCTAAAATGGACAGGGAGCCAATGGAGGGAGGCCAGAATGGGGGTAATGTGATCATGCTTACGGGTTACTGTTAAAAGACGAGCAGCCGCATTTTGGACTAACTGTAGGCGTGCAAGGGAGACTTGATTAATGCCAGTGTAAAGTGCATTACAGTTGTCCAAACGTGTCGAGATAAAAGCATGAATCACACGCTCAAAGTGGTTAAAAGATAAAACAGGTTTAATCTTAGATAAAAGCCTCAGATGATAAAAACTTGATTTTACTACAGAATTTATCTGTTTATCAAGTTTAAAATCACTGTCCATTTTGACACCGGGGTTTGTGACTATGGGTTTTACATAGGGTTGCAGTGAACCCAAGTCCATTGGAGGGACATCAGGGGCCCGACTGGGTCCAACACCATGACTTCAGTTTTTTCTTCATTCAAATTTAAAAAGTTTAGGGCCATCCAGGCCTTGATGTCCTTTAAACATTCTAGCAAGGGCATCAGGGAGCGGTTATCATTTCTTTTAAAAGGCAGATAGATTTGGGAGTCATCTGCATAAAAGTGGTAAGAGATGCCATGCTTTTTAAAAAGTAATCCAAGGGGCAAAAGGTATAAAGAGAAGAGAATGGGCCCAAGAATTGAACCTTGGGGAACACCACAGGATAAAGGAGCAGACGACGACACTGAGTCCCCAAGTCTAACTGAAAAACATCTCCCTATTAGATAAGACTTAAACCACTCCAAGGCAGTGTCCCTGATACCCACACATTCTTCTAATCGAGAAATGAGAATTGTGTGGTCAACTGTGTCAAATGCAGCAGTAAGGTCTAAAAGCATAAGAATTGCTGAGTCACCAGAGTCAGTAGTTAATAAAATGTCATTAAAAACTCTTAAAAGTGCCGATTCAGTGCTATGAAAAGCTTTAAAACCAGATTGAAAAATTTCAAGAATACAATTTTTATCAAGAAAAGACTGTAATTGTAAAAGCACAGTTTTCTCTAATATTTTCGAAATGAATGGAAGCTTCGAAATAGGTCTGTAGTTTGAAAAAATTGAGATGTCCAAATTTGTTTTTCTTAAATGGGCTCCACAACTGCCTGTTTAAAGTATGCTGGGACAACTCCTGAAGCAAGACTACTATTTATAAGTTTTTGTACAACAGGTCCAATAGTCCCCCAGACCTCTTTAAAGAGGTGAGGAGGGATAATGTCTGTGGGACAGGATGAGGGTTTGAGTCGAGTAACAATATTAGTGAGAGATATTAACGACACAGGCTCAAAATGATTAAAGACAGTTGAGCAAGTGACGGCTATGGAGTGATCAAAAGAGGGGAGTGAGATGTGGGCCCTAATGATATTAACTTTGTCTATAAAATAGCGGAGAAAATTTTCACAGACTTCAGGTGGATTGGGGAGGGTTTAAAATTGAATCAATAGTTTTAAAAAGAAAGCGTGGATTATTAAAATTTTGAGAGATAATACCAGAAAGATATAGTGTTTTTTCAGCTTTGGCTATTTTCTGATACTTTCTCCAACTTTCCCGAAGGATTTCATAAGACACACGGAGCTTATCCTTCTTCCACCTGCGCTCAGCTCTCCTGCACTCTCGCCTGGCGGCACGAGTAGTATTATTGAGCCATGGCTCAGCTTTGGGTCTGGGGCGCATTGCTTTAAGAGGAGCGACAGTGTCAAGAATGCAGGCACAGGTGGAGAGAAAAGATGCAGTTAACTGCTCCATGTCCAGGTAAACAGAGGACATAGCGTCAGCTTGAGCTATATTAATGAATGCAGAGGAAAACTGAGCAGCGGTGGAAGGTTTTAACATGCGGCGGAGACGATCAGGAGCGCATGACTTATAACTCTGACAGGGCAAGGTAAAATCAAATAAAACAGGCATGTGATCAGAAAATACAGCATCACATACATGGATATTAGAAATGGGCAAACCATAAGATAAAACAAGATCCAGCGTGTGTCCATGCTCTTGCGTGGGTCCACTGACATGTTGTAAGAAGTTAAATGCATCGATCAAATCTAAAAAGTCTTTAGCCAACGGCTTAGAAGGACAACATACGTGCACGTTAAAATCACCAATAATTAAAATCCTGTCATAGTCTGTCATGATGCCAGCCAGAAAATCAGAAAAGTCATTTATAAAGTGCCTGTTGTATTTCGGCGGCCGGTAGATCACTGCACATAATACCGGGTCCGACCGACCCAATTCAAACAAACTCAGTTCAAAGGAGGAGAACGAAGCAGGCGATGGTAGTTTACTGTGTAAACTGTTCTTCAACACAGTTGCTATTCCTCCTCCGCGACCACTAATCCTCGGTGAATTAATAAATGTACAATTAGGGGGTAGAAGCTCTGTAAAAGCAGCAGACTCACCCGCATTAATCCAGGTTTCCGTCACAAAGAGTACATCCAGAGATTGTGAAGTGAAAAAGTCCCAGAGAATGAAAGTCTTATTAATTACAGATCTTGCGTTAACTAACGCACACCTAGTCGTATCCGGGACAATAGCCGCACTAGCTGACCGGCTCAGCAGCCGAAGGTTACGGTGGTTCACTCCTCTACAACGGCGGAGGTGATGCAGGCGAGGGCGCAGGACATGGAGCTCTTCATGCGGGCCAACAACGGGTACCAGCCAGGTGCCGACCGGGACGAGGACGCGCCGGGAGATATAGCGGCGAAGACATGCTCCGTATTCCAGTGAAGCATAACGGGGAGATTTTGCCCACCCAGGAAAGATAGCCAGAGTGGCTTTAATCCTGACAAGCCGGCCGCTGCGAGTCCCTCTGCGTCGGCGCTTCCGGGAAGGTAAAGCCCCAGCACGCAACAGGTGAGCTGGGACATCTGCCAAATGTGGCGGCGGAAGAGTTTTTAGGCCGCCTAGGCCAAACTTCGCCAGGGAATCCACTGTAAATTTGAAATTCAATAATTCTTGGCAATCATACACCAGCAGAGAGTTAGTAGTACTTGTTAGAGACGCCAGAAACAGAACAAACAACTCAATAACTGACAGCCTTAAACGGCGAGCCAGACACACCGGCGCCATCTTAGCTTAGCTATGCCTAAGAACACACATAGAAAGCTATGGCAACAGTTCTAACTGACAACTTTTCCATCCCAAGTCAAACACGCTTACCACAGTGTCAGTACGCCCGTACACACTCCCATACAAGTGCATGCAAGTGCATGTCTGCCATTGCCAACCTTAAATCCTTCCGCCACACCGATTCCTCCTTCATGTGTGAATGCAACTATGCTTAATGGGTGGAAGTGCAATGGATGGCACTGACCACTCACAACCGGACAGTCCGGACTTCAAATTAACCAGAGCTTTTCAGCGTGGAGTTTCAATGTTTTCCTGATCCCAAAGTTGGTTTTCCCCTGGTACTCTGCTGTTTCCCACAGGCACTCCCAGTTATCCTGTCCTGGTCCCTGAGCCAACACGTTTTCTAATTATACAATATACAAAACCCAAAACCAGTGAAGTTGGCACGTTGTGTAAATCATAAATAAAAACAGAATACAATGATTTGCAAATCCTTTTCAACCTATATTCAATTGAATACACTGAAAAGACAAGTTACTTAATGTTCAAACAGGTAAACTTTGTAATTTTTTGCAAATAATAGCTCATTTGGAATTTGATGCCTGCCACATGTTTCAAAAAAGCTGGCACAAGTGGCATAAAAGACTGAGAGAGTTGAGGAATGCTCATCAAACACTTATTTGGAACATCCCATAGGTGAATGGGCTAATTGGGAACAGGTGGGTGCCATGATTGGGTATAAAAGCAGCTTCCCTGAAATTCTCAGTCATTCACAAACAAGGATGGGGCGAGGGTCACCACTTAGTGAACAAATGCGTGAGCTGATTGTCGAACAGTTTAAAAACAACATTCCTCAACGAGCTATTGTAAGAAATTTAGGGATTTCATCATCTACGGTTCGTAATATCGTCTAAAGGTTCAGGGAATCTGGAGAAATGACTGCACGTAAGCGACAAGGCCGAAAACCAACATTGAATGCCCGTGGCCTTCGATCCCTCAGGCGGTACTGCATCAAAAACCGACATCAGTGTGTAAAGGATATCACCACATGGGCTCAGGAACACTTCAGAAAACCACTGTCAGTTACTACAGTTTGTCGCTACATCTGCAAGTGCAAGTTAAAACTCTACAATGCAAAGCAAAAGCCATTTATCAACAGCACCCAGAAACGCCGCCGGCTTCGCTGGGCCCAAGCTCATTTAAGATGGACTGATGGAAAGTGGAAAAGTGTTCTGTGGTCTGACGAGTCCACATTTCAAATTGTTTTTGGAAACTGTGGACGTCGTGTCCTCCGGACCAAAGAGGAAAAGAACCATCCGGACTGTTATAGGCGCAAAGTTCAAAAGCCAGCATCTGTGATGGTATGGGGGTGTATTAGTGCCCAAGGCTTGGGCAACTTACACATATGTGAAGGCACCATTAATGCTGAGAGGTACATACAGGTTTTGGAGCAACATATGTTGCCATCCAAGCAACGTCTTTTTCATTGACGCCCCTGCTTATTTCAGCAAGACAATGCCAAGCCACATTCTGCATGTGTTACAACAGCATGGCTCCGTAGTAATAGAGTGCGGGTACTAGACTGGCCTGCCTGTAGTCCAGACCTGTCTCCCATTGAAAATGTGTGGCGCATTATGAAGCGTAAAATACGACAACGGAGACCCCGGGCTGTTGAACAACTTAAGCTGTAAATCAAGCAAGAATGGGAAAGAGTTCCACCTGAAAAGCTTTAAAAATTGGTCTCCTCAGTTCCCAAACGTTTACTGAGTGCCATTAAAAGGAAAGGTGATGTAACACAGTGGTAAAAAGGCCCCTGTGCCAACTTTTTTGCAGTGTGTTGCTGCCTTTAAATTCTAAGTTAATGATTATTTTCAAAAAAAAAAAAAGTTTCTCAGTTTGAACATTAAACATCTTGTCTTTGCAGTGTATTCAATTGAATATAACTTGAAAAGGATTTGCAAATCATTGTATTCTGTTTTTATCTACAATTTACATAACGTGCCAACTTCACTGGTTTTGGGTTTTGTAATATTAAAATCTGCATTTGTGATTGATCTTTACTACACTCAGGTACACTGTAACACCTGCACTTAATGCAAAACTCAAAGCTACTTGTAGTATGGTCAAGACATTTGCTTGTTGTTTGGAGCAAAAATCAGAGTGGGGATGAAATTTGATCAAAGTGACTTTGTGCAATTGTTGTTGGCAATAGATGGGGTGGTTTGAGTATCTCAGAAACTGTGTAACTCCCAGAATTTCCACTCAAAACAGTCTCAGAGTTTACAGAGAATGCAGCAAAAAACAAAAAAAAATTTGAGATAGTCATCATCTTACAGGAGTTACAACTGTGCTATGCTATATCTGCAGCAGTGCTATATCTCAAAATCCAGTGCTATATCTCTTTGAGAATGTTTACAGCACAAAGCCTGGTTCATCACAATTATGAATTTTGAGGACCTTATTAGAAGTATGCAACATGTTTTTGTAATGTTTTGTGTATTATTGCACGGATCGGCCATTTGGCTGGGCAAAAGGTGGTCTTGTTTAGCTGGTTCCTTTCAGCTTTTTTTGTACATGTTTTATCATACAGATAATGTACAAGCACAGCGCATTGTGTTTCATAGGCTTTCTTCATCTCCTGAAAAGCATTATTTGTACTCGTTATAGCATTGACATAAAATTGGTCAAATGTCCTGGGAATTGATTGGCAATCAGGAGAAATGGAATAAATTGAAAAATATTTCAAGCTAAGGCAAAACCACTGGTGCACTTTTGCAATATTGCTGTCCCTCTTCTACAGTCCATGCTGTCTAAAACTGGGATAAGGCCTAAAACAAAAATATTGCCATGTTTTTCTGAGTAAAGCAACATGGGACAAACAGGGCTTAAGCAATTGAAGTTGACAATGACTCGAGGTACTAAAAGTTTGCATATGGATGAAACAAACTGATATTAGTGTTTGCTCTTGGAACGATCAGTTCATTTCTGGACTTTTGCTGCTTTAATGAAATGCAAATACTTTGTTGTTCACCAAAAACGTATCTCTTTGAGTTTCATTTCCTTGGTTTTTAAAGAAATAAATGCGTTACATGAAAAAGATGACCAATGCAAACATGCACTGTGTGCTCAGAGTAAAACAGTAGTTAACAAGAGCCTTCAGGAGATGGCGTATCCCCCCCAGTTCAGGAACCACACGCGAGAGGCAGAAATCCAAAAAACGTATGCCTTTAATGGAGTCCAAGTCAAAGCCAAAAAACACAGGAATTGCCAAGCCACAATACGAAATCCAAAAACAGTGTCGACGAGACAGGCAGGGGTCTGAACCAGTTAGACAGATGAGCAAAGGTACAAAAACGATAGGCAAAAAGTCTTAGTCGATGAACAAAGCTAAGGGTCATACACAGGGCATCCAAACACAGAAATCCTGGTTAAACAAAAATGGGTCAAAATCCAGAAAGGATTTCACAAAAACAATACAAAAAGGGCAATGGCAAGAATCAAAGTCGGACAAACCAGTAGAAGAAAAACAATACTCAATGGCATACAAGGCGCTCTGCACAATGAAATATTGATCAACGTTCTGACAAGAGCTGTGAGTGAAATGATTGCTTAAATGCACATAGGGGAAGTCACATGCTACAAAGGGGAAGCAGGTGAATTGGATCAGACTAATTACAAAGGAATGAACATGAAGTTTCTGATTACAAGGAAATGGCAAAAGCCAAAACGCAGACAGGGATTCCAGAAACAGCCTACTGACAAACATACAACTCCAGTTAGGGAGTTCTACCCTGCACAGAGTGAGAGGCAGAACAGTGATTCGCCAGGTGCAGAAAATCTGCTGAAACACAACCAAGTAAATTGAGTGAAGGCAAGGGGCACAGACTAGAGCAGAGCAAGTGCTGAGAGCTTGTTAGTCAATTAGTAATGTGCAGCTATACAATCCCTAGTGCTTGTTAGTAAGTTAGTACTGTAAACAATGTTAGTCTTGGCTAGTAAGTTTAACTAAAGCAACAACCTTTTAGTATTGTTAGTAAGATAGAAAAGGAAGGTGAAGGAAGTAAACGAGATTGGAAGGAATGGTTGAAATCCCAAAAAACATGAAATCACTATTCTGGGGCAGTGAGCGATCACATGACAAAAGACTAGACAGGGGGAGACAAAGTGTAATGCATGATATGAGACAAAACATGGACCGGAATGTAATTGAGGGAATAGACTATGGGAGAATATGCAGAAATAAACAGGAACAAAACATGACATGCATCAAGACATGGCAAAACACGAACAGAACAAGGCAGAATCATAACACCCACATCAGTTTGGGATTAGCAAAAGACTCCACTTCAGGTCATGATTAAAGTGCACACCATGTTTTGTTAAAAAATACTGAATGGTTTTTAAGTCATGCTCTGGAAACGTAATGTTCACAGACAGACGGACAGACAACTGCACTCTTGACTACACCCCCCCGGCATAACTTAGCATGAGACGACATTCTGCCTGGAGCTTCTACAAAAGTTTGTAATTTTTCTCTAAATTTCTCTACTATGCTTGACTGTTTCCCTCTTCCTAGCTGGTGCCTTATCTGAAAAGGGTTAACTTTACCACCAGCTTTGGTGATCAAGTGTCCTTTGATGAAAATGGTGATGCCCTGGCCATCTATGATATTATGAACTGGCAGAGGGCAGCAGACGGGACCATCAGAGCTGCGACAGTTGGAGTGTTTGACGAATCCGCTCCTCCTGGTCAGAAGCTCTTGCTGGAGGAAGAAAATATCTTCTGGAATTTTGAATCAAATGAAGTGAGCCCCTCTCTGTTCTTCTTTTATGTGAGGGTTTTATTGAGCAGCAACGATGCTGAAAAGGGAAAAAATATGACCGCAAACGTATGCCACAGTTATGGATCCCTTTCAATTAATGCTTTGTGTTACCTTCAAAAGACATAATTACATACTATTCTTCTTCTGTTAGTCTGATTTCTTGTGCATTGTTATTTTCCATGTGTTATTTTGTTTAGTATTATAATTTCTATTATTGTGTTTATTTTCTGTTGCCGCCTCCATTCCTCATTTTATTCCCACATGCATTTGTTTATTTCCTCACTCCTGCACTTGCCCTCCCCAATCCATTTATTACCTCATATCAATTTCCTTGTTTGTAACCACTCCCCATGTCACACTTCCCAGCTCCTGCACACCTGTTCCCACACATTTGTTTGTTCCCTTAACTTCTTTATATAGACCCATTTTGCATTTGCCTCTTTGCCAGCCTTGTATTTTATTGATTTTCTGGGTTATGATTTCCCTTTGTCTAACAGTTCATGGGATTGCTTACTCCTCCGTGCTTTGTGAATTCGGGATTATGACTTTGGCTGGTTTCAAAATTTTCGATTTGGATTTCCCCTTTTTTTGGTATTCTGACTGATTGGCTATTGAACCTCCGACTCAACATCGACCACGATTTATCTTTTTGCGCTACATGTCCACAGTTTGGCTCTGACCCTGATTGTTTGACAATGAAAGACCTTCTAAAAAAAGTATTGAACTGAATTACTGCCTATGCCTCAGTCCTGAGTCTGGTCCATGTCAGTAAAAAAACTCACCAGGATGGACTCAGCAATCAGTTCAAGTCTGCACAGGCAGGGAGTGGTGCTGGGACAAGACCAAACATGTCTCAACAGTATAATCAAGACTCCGGAAACCTTTGTAGAAGGTGTTCATGCTGGAAGCAAACAAAATGCAGCAATAATTCCAGCCTGAGCCTGCTTTATCTGCTCCAGCAACTTCTAGACAGGCTCCTATCATTAGTGGATGGCTTCCACATCCCAGCTCTTATTTTTGCTGGACTGCCCTCTTCTAAGTTCTGGCCTTTGGCACTTCCCTCTACTTAACCATATTCCCTTCAGTAAATTCTCCCCTGAGGATTGTACCAAACTCAGTAGGTGGCAGAATGTGTCAAGTTCAGAGCATACATGCCAAACTTTTGCTGTATTTTGTTTGTTGCTTCTGCTGTTGATGATTTTCATGAGTTGGCTGACACAAATAGCTTTGCAAGGGCTTCGGATTAAGCCAGTGTTTGCTTCTTTAGTGGAGCTATGAGGGAGAGTTGTAGCTACTTAGTAATCACTGGAATCTGTTCCAGAAGTTAAAATGAGGATCATCGTTGTTGTCATAAATAGCAAGGTAGCATAATTGGCAAAGGGTCTTGCAGGACAAGTAATGCCAAAACCAAACTCCTAAGACAATTAAAAAAATGAAATGAAGGCCAGAAACTGAAAGCTCTGATAACAGAATTAATAGAGCAATTGAACACACCTGACTTATTGATCAAGAACACCTACAAATCCATTTGTGCCTCAGACTGTAGTTCCCCAAAAAATAAAGATTGTGGGAAAAAAAGTTGCCATTCCTACAGCGCCCTCTATACGTATTGGCACTCATGATTAAGATGTGTTAAAAGCCTTAAAATAAATGCAATTTTTATTGAAGAAGCCTACTCTCACACTGAAAATTGTAGAAAAAATGTAACCTTTAACTCAAGTGAATTTTAAGGGGTAAAAAAAATCCCTGACTAAGAAATAATTATATTTCATAAAATCACCTGTTCCACAATTATTGGCAACCCTAACAATTCCTAGGAAATAAATGTAATTGAAGTATTTCTGTCATTTCTACAGTAGTTTACAAAGTTGATCAGAGTATCTAGGAACATTTAATTAGTAATTCATCACTTCCTGTTTCCCTGGGGTATAAATATGACGTGACACAGAGGCCATTTCTCTTATCCACTCTTCAACATGGGAAAGACAAAGGAACACACCGTTCAAGTAAGGCAGATGTGTGTCGGCGTTCACAAGTCAGGCAATGGCTACAAGAAAATAGCCACTCACCTGCACCTGCCCATATCTACTGTCAGAGGAATCATTAAGAAGTTTAAAACAACTGGAACAGTGGTAAACAAGCCTGGACGAGGACGCACAGTGAGGAGGATGGTAAGAGGAATAAAAAGTTCTCCAAAGCTCACTGTTAAAGAATTGCAACAAATGGTAGCATCTTGGGGTCACAAAGTCTCCAAAACAACCATCAGGTGCTATCTACATGCCAACAAGCTGTTTGGGAGGCATGCACAGAAAAAACTTTTTCTCTCTCACAATCATAAACGCAAACGTGAGGAGTTCGCTAAACGGTACTGGGCCTTCAACTGGGGCCATGTGCTTTGGTCAGATGAGACCAAGATAGAGTGTTTGTTGCCAAAAAGCTCTTAGTGGGTCTGGCGGAACACAAAAGATGAGTATGCAGAAAAGCACCTCATGCCCACTGTGAAGTATGGGAGAGGGTCGGTGATGCTGTGGGCCTGTTTCTCTTCCAGAGGCCCTGGGAACCTTTTTAGGGTGCATGGCATCATGAACGCTTTGAAATACCGGGACATTTTAAATCTAAATCTGGTGGCCTCTGCCTGAAGATGGGTTGTCACAGGGTCTTTCTGCAAGATAATGACCCTAAACATGTGGCCAAATCTACACAGAAATGGTTCACCAGACACAGAATCAAGCTCCTACCATGGCCATCTCAGTCCTCAGACCTCAACCCCTTTGAAAACCCCATTGGAGTGAGCTGAAGAGGAGAGTGCAGAGGAGAGGACCCAGGTCGCTGGATGATTAACAGAGATTGTTCAAAGAGGAATGGTCGAAGATTCCTCTTTCTATATTCTGCCATCTTGTGAAACATTTTAGGAGAAGATTAAGCGCTGTTTTGTTGGCAAAAGGGGGTTGTACAAAGTATTAACATCAGGGGTGCTAATAATTGTGGCACACATGATTTGATGTAAAAGGATTATTTCTTCATGTGGGATTTTTTTTCCCACTGAATAAATGCACTTGAATTAAAGGTTGGATTTTCCTCTTTTTTTCATTGTGGTCCTATATTATTTAGAAAAAAAATGAATTTATTTGAAGCTAAAGAACACATCTTAACCAGGGGCGCCAATAATTATGGAGGGTGCTGTATATGGTGATATGAAAGGAAAACCAGTGCCATTTAAATAAAGCAGGAAATAAGCATTTTAAGAAAACAAAAAGCTCTTTGTTTCATTGGAGGATTGAAAAAATCCCAAAAAAATTGTGTTGCCCACTCCATCCAATATTTGGTCTCATTAAAAGACCATCAGGAGTGAACAAGCTGATGAACGGAACTGTGTCTGAAATGAATTAATGGCTGCATTCTTCTGAACTCCCACCAGCCCCCGAGCTCCATCTGCAGTGAGTCCTGCCCCCCAGGCTCCAGGAAGGCAATAAGAAAGGGTGAGCCAGTCTGCTGCTTTGACTGCCTTCCCTGTGCTGATGGGGAGATCAGCAACCAGACAGGTCAGTACATGGCAAAGATCAAAATATTGTTGTGACAATAAGTTTGCATTTACAAAAGGGATAACATAACATTAATGGCGAGAACAGGCCGTTTAGCCCAACTACGCTCGCCAGTTTCTTTATACTATTGTGAATATATCCCTTCAGATACTCAATGACTCAATGGTATCTAGCTTTAAGTCAAGCCTGCTCTTGAAAACCCCCAAGGTCTCTGCCTCAACAATATGGTCAGGCAAGCTATTCCACATTGAAATTACTCTTTGGGTGAAGAAATATTTCTGAATATCAAAGCTAAATTTACCTTTGGTCAACTTCCATTTGTGACCCGGAGTTCTACTCACAACACTTGGTCAAAGGAATCCTACATAATTCACTTTGTTAATCCCTTAAACATATTTAAAGACCTCAATCAAATCACCCCTTAGTCTCCTTTTCCTGAGACTAAAGAGATTAAGGATCTTCAGCCTCTTCTCGTAGCTTTCATCTTTTATACCTGAAATAAGCTTAGTGGCTCTTCTCTGAACTTTATCGAGAGCCTCTGTATCTTTCTTAAAGTACGGTCCCCAGAACTGTACACAATACTCCAGATGTGGTCTGACAAATGTGTTGTACAAAAGAAGCATCACCTCCTTAGATTTGTACTCAATACTTTTGGCAATGTATCCCAGCATCTGATTAGCTTTTTTAACTGCTACGGCACAATGGATAGAACCTGTGAGGGTTTAGTCAAAAATCACTCCCAGATCTTTCTCGTGTGGAGCACATTCCAGTTTTAAACCTCCCGTCTAATGTTTTTATTACCTACATGTACAACTTTACATTTTGCTAGATTAAATTTCATTTGCCACATTTCTGCCCAATTCTATCCAATTCTATCTGGATTCTCTCCAAATTGTCCTGAATCACTTTAGTGGACTCTAAACTAATTTTGGTATCATCTGCAAATTTAACTAATCTGCTCTCAATATTACTATCAAGGTCATTTATGTAGATGAAGAACAGCAGGGGTCCGAACACCGATCCCTGGGGGACGCCAATCCCCACCATACCAAGCTCAGATGAGATACCACTGACCACCACTCTTTGTGTTCTGTCTTGTCACCAGTTCTAAATCCACTCCAGAATACCTCCTGTAACTCCAATGGAGCTCATTTGAAAAATTAGTCTCTTATGTGGTACTGTATTAAATGCTTTCTGAAAATCCAATTATATGATGTCATAAGCCCTGCTCTGGTCATAAGTCTTGGTGGCCTTTTCAAAAAATTCCAGAAAGCTTGTCAGGCATGACCTTCCCTTACATAAACCATGTTGGCTATCCCTCAAGATACTGTTACGTTCAAGAAATAAGTCCAGCTCATCTTTTATGATAGATTCCAATATTTTGCACGCAATGCAAGTTAAAATGACTGGCCGATAATTTCCTGGCTTTGTACGGTCCCCTTTCTTATATATTGGTATTATATTGCCCTGTTTCCAATCATTTGGCATTTCTCCAGTTTCTAAAGACCGTCTGAAGATGGCGGATAGTGGCTTAAAGATGATCTCACCAATTTCCCTGAGCACTTTAGGATATAAGCCATCAGGACCCGCCGCCTTATCTGCCTTTAGTTTATACAACTTGTCTAATACTTTGTTATCCCTAACCTCAATTTCCTCAAAATACTCCTGAGCATTTAACATGCCCTCTGGCTGAATAAAGACCCCCTCTGAGGTAAAATTCAAAGTAACTGTTTAAGGCATCCGCAATATCCTTGTTATCATATAGCAGCGATCCATTCTTATTCTTTTTGCATTTAACCTGCTCTTTAACTTTCCTTTTTCGGCTACAGTACTGAAAGAAGTGCTTCGGGTTAGTTTTTGCCCCCTCTGCAATTTGTCTTTGATACAGTCTTCTAGCATTCCTCAGCTCTTTTTTGACCACAGCCCGTATTTAACAGTATTCAGCCTTAGTGTTCTCATTGTTATCCTTCACGTACATCTTATAAAGATTCCCCTTCCCTCACAATCCCACGAATCCTGTTGGTCATCTACTGAATGTTCTGCTCTTTCAGCTTACTTTTGGACACCTTTGGAATGAATTTGCATTGTGATTCAAGTAAAACCCCCTGAAATCTTTCCCACATCTCATTTATGGACTCACAGTCCAGGAATGTCTCCCATTTTATTTCACTTAGATATGAGCACATCCTGTCAAAGTTTGCTCGCCTAAAATTGAAAATTTTTGTTTTTGAATAAACTTTTTTAACTTCCCTGAAACATCAAAATTAACAGCAGAGTGATCACTTGTCCCAAGTGGCTCCAGTACGTCAACATTGCTAATTCTATCTGGGCCATTACAGAGCACTAAGTCTAAGATTGCCTTCTCTCTTGTAGGTTTATAAACATACTGCACCAAAAAACGATCATTTATAATATCTAGAAATTCTTCCTCCCCCCTACCTTGTCCTTTCACCATTTCCCAATTGATACCAGGATAATTTAAATCTCCCATAATAATAGTCCCTCCACCTCCACAAGCTTGCGTAATCCTCTTAAAAATCATTTCATTGACTGAACTGTCCAAAGCTATGTCTCTGTAATCCCAACTATGTCATAGCTCTCACTAATCATAGCGGGCTCAAGCTCTGGAGATTAAATTTTTTATGCTTCTTGCATTTCAATTAAAACATTTCAGGTTATTACTAATGCTTTTCCCCCTTGATTTCCCATGCGGCCGCTGCTTCAAGCCCCCCACTACGCTTTGTTGTTATAAAAGTATTTCATCAATAGTGCATGTAACGGCGTCAGCTTCCATCGGGGCAGTCTGCATTTCCCTATGTGTAACACTCACTAGCCTCCCTGCCCCCATAGTCCCTAGTTTAAATAATCCTGTGCTACCCTCAACATGCGCTGGCCCAGTGCAAAGGTACCCCTCCGGTTCAGGTGTAGCTCATCAGGCTTGAACGGGTCACTCCTGTCCCAGAAAAAGTTCCAGTGCCCCATAAACCTGTACCCCTCTTTCCCACACCAGGTTCGTAGCCAGGTGTTAAACCTCCAGATAAAATTCTGCTTTCCTCTGCTTGCACTTGGTACCGGTAGAATCCCGGAGAACACTACTGTTGAGGATCTGCTCCTAAGCTTCTCAGCTAATTCAAAAAATTTGCCTTGCAGAACCTCAAACCTACCCTAACCTATGACATTTCATTTGTCCCAACAAGGACCATGACAACTGGATCCCTCCCCGCTCTGGCCAGGAGCTTGTCCGCACACTCCAGTAGGTCTCCTACCTGGGCACCAGGCAGGCAACACACCGTACGAGACTCCTTGTTGCGCGAACAGACAAAGCTATCTATTCCTCTAAGTATTGAGTCCCCCACTAGTAGAGGCCAACAGAGTGCTCTGAGTGCCCTGCCCAGAGTGCCCTGCTGCTCATCCGTCCCCTCACTTTCAGGGTCAGGGGCCAATTCCTGCAAGGGTCAGAATCGGTTGGACACCTCAACCACTGGAGGAGCTGTGGCTGTATGGTGTGCACGCCCTTTCCTATGCCGTCGACCTACAGTCTCCCAACTTTCTCTCTCTGCCTGCTCTGGGATCCCTGTACCACCCTGCTTCAAAGTACACACCATTTCTCTCAACGACATAATACTTAGTTCCACTAAGAACTCCACTGATTGCGAACTATGTTGTGCCGCCAACTGGCCCTGAAGATCAAGGATCTTGCTCTCCAGATGCTCAATTAGCTGGCACTGGTGGCTGACAAACCCACCCTAGAAATTTCCAAAAGTGCGATCATCCTGCAACCGTCACATAGTTTTGGCCACATTTTGAACCCCCTACCTAATGACCTCACTCACCCTAGATTAAAGAAAATGACTAATGCCGAGACAGAAGCTGAGGAACCACAATTTATTAATTTATTAACCTAAGAAGCCCTAAGCAGCAGTCACAGCAGAAACTGTGGGTAAACTATGTAAATGGATTATAAGCCTCTTTTAACAGGGGCTTAGTTTCAGTTAACAGAAATGAAATACCAAATTGAGCTAAACTCTATATGTAATAGGCACTCCTAATAAGCCGACTTGAGTTTATCTAGTCCCAGTACTATTAATATACTAACCTAAAAATATCACAGGGCTTAGCTGAGAACCCAGATAAAACAGACTGGATACAATTCTCAGGAGAGACTGAAGGAGGGAGGCAGAGCACTCCAGTAAAACTTACCATTTAAATTCCAACCTAACCGATTGGAGGACTCAGTGACTGCTGCCCTACTAACTAAATACTAAATCCCAGATCCCCACCAAAAAATGCAAACAGTACTTATCTAGCTGGCTCGCTGCAAATACAACAAGGGTAATAATAATAATAATACATTTTATTTATGGGCGCCTTTCTAGACACTCAAGGACACCTTGCACAAAGAAAATATAAACAGAGACATCATTAAAAATACAAGACACAATTAAAAACAGTTTTAAAAGATCAGGGGACAGGGCAACTGGCATCATATGGAATAGGCTGATTTGAACAGATGAGTTTTGAGTTGTGATTAGAAGTGGGGAAGTGAGTCAATGTTTCTGAGTAGGGGTGGAAGAGAGTTCCAGAGGCGGGGGGCAGAGCGACTGAATGCTCTGCTCCCCATGGTGGTAAGGCGGGCGGGGGGGACAGACAGGGAGATGGAGGAGGAGGATCTGAGGGAGCGGGAGTGAGGGGGAGAATGGAGAAGGTCAGACAGATATGGAGGGGCGAGGTTGTGAATGGCCTTGAATGTCATCAGGAGGATCTTGTACTGAATGCGGAAATGGATGGGGAGCCAGTGGAGTTCTTGAAGGACAGGGGTGATGTGGTGGATAGAGGGGGTTCGTGTTATGATGCGGGCAGCTGAGTTCTGGACCATTTGGAGTTTGTGGAGTGATTTGTGAGGGAGGCCTAAGAGGAGTGAGTTGCAGTAATCCAGACGGGAGGTGACGAGGCTGTGGACAAGGATGGCGGCAGTGTGGGGCGTAAGGGAGGGACGGAGGCGGTTGATGTTTCGTAGGTGGAAGTAGGCGGACCGGGTAATGCTGTTGATGTGGGTTTGGAAGGATAGTGTACCGTCAAGGGTGACACCCAGACTCTTAACCTGGGGGGAGGGTGAAACAGAGGAGCTGTCAATGTCAAGTGAGAAGCTGTTGGTTTTGGATAGGGTGGATTTTGTTCCAATGAGGAGAACCTCAGTTTTATGGCTGTTAAGTTGAAGGAGGTTTTGCGTGAACCAGTTTTTTATTTCAGAGATGCAGTCTGTAAGGGAGGTGGGTGGGAGTGATGATGATGGCTTCGTAGTGAGGTAGAGCTGGGTGTCATCGGCGTAGCAGTGGAAGTGGATGTTGAATTTGCGGAAGATATTGCCAAGGGGGAGGAGATAGATGATGAAGAGGAGGGGCCCCAGGACGGAGCCCTGGGGCACACCTGAGGTGACAGGGGAGGGGGTGGATTTAAGGGACCTGAGTTGCACGAACTGAGTGCGGCCAGAGAAGTAGGATGTGAACCAGTCAAGGGGAGTGTGGGTGATGCCAATGGAGGAAAGCCTGCTAAGAAGGGTGGTGTGACAGATGGTGTCGAATGCTG
This sequence comes from Gymnothorax reevesii, assembly GCA_029721435.1. Classification (NCBI taxonomy): domain Eukaryota; kingdom Metazoa; phylum Chordata; class Actinopteri; order Anguilliformes; family Muraenidae; genus Gymnothorax; species Gymnothorax reevesii. The sequence goes on from CM056574.1 coordinate 143,237,244, forward strand.
CACTCAGGTCAAGGAGGATGAGGATGGTGAGGAGTCCGGAGTCAGAAGCCATGAGGAGGTCATTTGTGATCTTGATGAGTGCTGTTTCAGTGCTATGGAGTGGGCGGAAACCAGACTGGAACTGTTCATACAGATTGTTGTGAGATAGGTGAGTGTGAAGCTGAGAGGCGACTGTTTTCTCAAGGATTTTGGAGATGAAAGGTAGATTGGAGATAGGACGGAGGTTGTTGAGGTTGGAGGGGTCAGCACCAGGTTTCTTCATGATTGGGGTGATGGCGGCCATTTTGAAGGAAGAAGGGACAGTTCCAGTGGTGAGGGAGGAGTGGATGATAGCAGAGATGAGGGGGACCAGAGAAGGGAGGCATGTTTTAACAAGTTGCGTGGGGAGGGGGTCCAATTGACAGGTGGAAGGTTTGGATTTCTGGATGAGTTCAGTGATTTCTTTGAGAGTGGGAAGCTGGAAGGAGGAGAGGAGGAGTGTGGGTGGAGGAGGGTCAGCTGAGGTGCTAAGGTGGGGTAGTGATAGAAGATTCTGGTGGATGTTCTTGATTTTTTCGTTAAAAAATGACATAATGGTGTTACAGAAGGAGGTAGTGTATAGATGGGGGGGGGGAGAGTCCTGGGGTTTGGTGATCTTATTGAGTAAGGAAAAAAGTGATTTTGAATTTCCTTTGTTGGCAGTGATGAGGCAGGAGTAGTATTGTGTTTTGGTGCTATTAATGGAATCCTTGTAGTGTAGGAAGTGGTTATAGTACATTTCTTTGTGAATAGTGAGTCCGGTTTTTCTGTAGAGACGTTCAAGCTGCCGAGCTCTGGCTTTCATGAGCCGGAGATCGGGGGTGAACCAAGGAGCGGAGACAGTGAAGGAAACAGATCTGTTTTTGAGTGGAGCGAGAGAGTCAAGAATGTTGTGGAGTCCAGTGTTATAATGGGAGACCAGATCGTCGGGAGTGGACAGACTATGGATGTCGAGGAGGCGGGAGGAGTGGATGTTTGAAGTAAGAGTGGTGGGGTTGATATTTTTTATATTCCGATAAGAAATTAGGTGTGATGTTTTACGGATAGAAAGAGTGAGTTTCACAGTGAAGGAGAGGAGAAAGTGATCAGTTATGGGGAGTTCATCAGCTGTTAGGTCATGAGGGGTAACACCAGAGCAGCAGATTAAATCCAAAATATGTCCTTTGGAGTGCGTAGGAATAGTGGTGTGTTGCAGGCATCCAAAACTCTCTAGGCAAGAGGTGAAATCCTTAGTGAGAGGCAGATTAGTATTGTCCATGTGGATATTGAAATCACCCAGCAGTATTATGTTTGGTGAGAGGGAAGATAGATGGGTGAGAAAAGCAGCAAAGTCAGTTAAAAAGTCACTATTCGGTTTTGGAGGGCGGTAGACAGCGGCAATGACGGTTGGAGTGGGACCAGACAACTCACAGACAGTGGACTCAAACGTGTTAGAGACGGGTACGGCTACCGGCAAGACTTTCCACTTCTCGCGATGAATTATCGCGAGACCTCCGCCCCGGCCGGAAGCACGGGGTTGACAGATGTAAACAAACCCATCAGGAGTGGATTCATTGAGCTGGGAATAGTCATGGGGCTGTTGCCACGTCTCAGTTAAGCAGAAGAAGTCTAGCTTACGGTCAGAGATGAAGTCCTGGATGAGTTGGCCCTTGCCTGTCAGCGAACGGATGTTGAGCAGAGCAAAGTTGAGTAGAGTGCTGTCGCAGCTGGTGGTGGTGCTAGCCGACCGAGCTAGGCGGGCTAGCACGCTAGCCCGAATGGTAGAGTGTGGAGGGCGACGAGTCCGGGGTCGAGAGCTGGACCAGATGGACTTAATCGCTGAGGAGCTGTTGTATAGGAAGTTCCGACGAGACCCTCGGTGGATGTATCTCCGGCGGGGCTGGAAGGTGATGTCCGGGTGGAGGTGGAGTGCCTCAGGCATGGGACCAGGCCAGTGACAGCGCAGCCGAAGCAGATCAGAGGCCGAGTAATGGAGCAGACCCGCCACTGGTAGGTGGACGGGGGGCAGGAAGAGCCAGGCACAGATGGACAGGATGGATGATCTACCAGCCCACATTGTGGTCGAGAACGCGGCGAGCAGCGGCAGCTAGTTGCGCCAGCGTTCACTCATCCGGGGATCTTGAAGTGTTGAAGAGATGGCACCAAGAGGGTAACCGAGAAAAGAGTAAAGGCCCGGTTCCCTTTAACTAAAGCGGACCAAATGAACAAGTCGTTTACTATGTGAGCGAACTAAACACGGTACCCTCCCCAACGAGTTGTCCGAAGCACTCAAACAAGCAGTTAAACTTTAGTCAGCTGATCAAGGCACAGCAACTGGAGGAAAATACAAAGATAGGGTATTTACAATGTGTTTAGTCAGAAGAGCCCATCGGTAATAATAAAATGCGAGACAGACAAAAACCCCGGTTTGCGTTAATATTTGAGCTTGGCAATGCGTTTATGCGGTAATGCAGTCAGGATAGAGAACGAAGGGGACTAAATAACCCCGGAGAACGTCAGTATTTATTGGCTTGAAGACTGTATGAAAGGCAAGCCACCCAGTACTAAACCAAACCGGGTTATAGTTAGATATCCAGGTAATTCGATAATATTCTTGGCGTTGAGAGCTTGCTGGGGTTCGTTAGCTAAATCAGCAACAGAAAAACCAGGCGACAGTACCTCAGTCCTTGAAAACAACCATTTTACTTTGTATATCGCTCAAATCACATAGTTAGACAATTATTTAGCATTTAATTTATTCTCTAAATTTAGCGTTCATTTTACTTTACCTTACTTTGCTTCCGGGAGACTGAAACCCTCCCAAAAAAACACCAAAAAATCCCCCGCCGCCTTTGTTTGACCAGATTAGCGACTTAATTTGGCTGTTTGCTCACCGAGTTGTTATGGGGGAAAAAGGGGGAAAAAAGACAGGGGGAAGATTCTCCCTGCCCTTACTGCGACAAAGGTTATACCTCGGGAGCAAATCGTCTAATCTCTATTATTGTTTGAACCTTAACACCCAAATTATTTTCAGAAAATCCCATTTACACAAGAGTAAATCCTCAGCTTCAATCCCACACGTCTTCCTCTCTCAACTCAAGCAGAATGATCACCAACGAACAGCGCTACAGCACAGCCAAGAGGTCAGCAACAGCAACAGCTGGTCAGCCTTCGAGGCTTCAAGATCTCATGTTGTCTGACCTAGGGCTGGGCAATATAGCAAAAAAAAAAAAATTTCATCAAGATAAGAAAAGAATATATCTGCTGAACACACCATTATTCCTGTCCAAAAAAAATTATTTGTTCTTGGACGAAAGCTGAAAATGGCAAGTTGCAGAATGTACAATGCAGTTGGCATTATTATTATTATTGTTTTTCAGAATATAAAAAATACAAGATTGTGAATTACAATCCATTTTACGCTGACATACTTGATTGTTTATATTGATTTTGTATTTGAAGACAAAAATTTTAAACTCTCTGTCAAGGATTTGCTCCCATCGCATACAAATATCAATCCGGCGGGAGCTAGGACTGTGGACCAAAAACGAAATTTAGGACCCAAATGCCAGGCTGGAGAATTTAATAACATTAAATAAAAACAAACACAAAGATAAAACGGGCCTATTGCACAGAGGAGGGATAAGGGATTAGCCCAGGATCGGCACGGGATTAGCCGGATCTCAAGCCCCATTTCAGTTGCACAGAGCGTGTGAGTTTAGCCATGGCACTAGTTACAATGGTAACATAATCTGTGGAGCTAGCTAGCTCCGGAGCAAGCTTACGAACTAGCTAAGCTCCTGCTGCTAGCCAATTTCACCTCACCTCATTCAGCAGTCACCCAAATTGAAAATCAATGGCCTTAACAATCATTCTGAATTGTCCACCACATATTGCTATCTCAATTATAGTAGGCACAGAGTAATTACCTTCGCCAGCGACTTCGCTGACGAAGGTAATGTTTTGATCCCCGTGTATTTATTTGTTTGTGTCTGTCTGTGTGTGTGTATGTATGTGTATCGAATAACTCAAAAAGTACCAAACGGAATTTCATAAAATTTGGTGAGTTGATTTGGCATGACCTGAGGATCAATCGATTAGATTTTGGGAGTGATCGGGTCAAAGGTCAAGGTCAAGGCCACGAAAAGGTTAAAACCGACTTTCGGCCATATCTCGGTCAATTTTTATCCGATCGGCATGAAACCAACGCCAGTGGCGAGGGATTGAGTGGCGTCGGCGAAGGTATGCACTCTACCGAGTGCCCGTTCTAGTTATCATAGAAACTTGTGACCATTGATGTCAGTAAAATAGCCAATATTCGATCATTATATTCAAGTATCCATGTGACAGTGACCATCACAGTTCAATCAGTTGCCCTTCCATGTCACATTTTAACCATATTCAGAATCAATCATTTTCAGATTTGTCCTTATTCCCCAAGTTGAGACTTCCAGCAGAGTAGAAAATGAGTAGTGCTGTATGAAGTAGGTTACCGTGGTTCAGCGTGGTGTTAAATAGCCGCGGTAACCCCCTACCTCCAGCACTGCTGCTACTTTTCTCCGTCTTTACTCAGACTGCGACAAGTAAGGCAGAGTCGTTGCCTTAGTGCTGGACGCGCATGCAAAGTCGCTCGCTTTGCAATACTGGAATCAAACATTTTCAAGAGGCTCCTTGACATAATTTTCTGACGTTAACATTTTGCTTTTTAATTTCAGTATGCTTCCCTCAGAGGTGATTAAAAGCAGAAAGTAAACGCATCTTATCTTAAAACGTCTTCAAGATTGGACTATCAATTCAGCTGGTTGCAAAAATAAACAGTTATGTCCCATGATTAGCCCCATTTGTGCCTCCGAGGGCTTGTTTTAACATTCTGACATTTACTGGCCCAGCGGAGTCAAATGCTGTGCCATTGACAAAACCTGCAAAAATGGAAATCGCCAGACACCACTTGTCTTCTACCAGACACAAGGTAAGACAAAAGAAAGTTTTGACGTTAGCAACCCTAGAAAACAAGTGGTGCCTGGTTTCTATTTTTGCAGGTTTTGTCAATGGCACGGCATGTGACTCCGCTGGGCCAGTAAATGTCAGAATGTTAGAACAAGGCCTCGGAGGCACGAATGGGGCTACCCAGATGATATATATTGGACTTAATGGTTCATTGCAGTCAAGCCTCGATATGGTACATAAATATACTTCAAAATTTTTGTTCAACGTAGATTTGTCTTCAAAGATATTTTGCACATTTCTAACAACACAACCCTGGTGGTCTCACTCGATCTTAAATAAGTCTGATAGTGACAGCTTATCTCGTTCACCGTAACGCTGAAGTGCATCAGCTACTCCTTTTTGACGGCCCTGAAACAGCTCCCGAGTTTACTTTCACTTGAGTTTAGCTCACTTTAATACTCCTCTCAAACGTCTTGCACCATTCAGACAGAAACTGAAGAAATAGCAAGCATTTCAGAGATACCATCATCCCTCTGTCTGAACGTGGTCTTTGAGTGTTGCTGGCACATGCATCTGCTGTAACGACTTAGTGTTCATGGTGATGATCAGCAATTCTGTGATCGATCTCGGGGGCTGTTTGAGGTAGCTGTGTGCACGCACTCAGCAGGATCAGCGGCACTGGGCTTCACTTAGCCTATCCTCTTCCACCCGCTGTTGGCTTTGTGCAATCAATGAAGCCAGTGACACGCTGTTTGGGATTTGGCAATCCTCGCTTTGGTATTGATCCAGGATCCCAGGATCTGACTTTTGTGCAATAGGCCCCAGGGGAGCAGTACTAACATTAACACAGGTTAAAAATGCTGCTATACTGAGGACTGGAAACTGCCAGCCCTATATACCTTGATGATCACCTCCATCCTAACGAGCAACAGATGCAGCTCATTATGGTGGAGGTGAGAGCAAGCCACAGGAGGACTGCAGGGCAAAACCCTTTCACACTTTCAGCAAAAATCTGAAACAACTTTCATGTCTTGGAGGAGAACAAAAGAGATCAGAGAAAAAACCTTAAGATTATGCACAGCACACATCCTTTGAGGAAAATACGGAATAAAACTGTCCATAGAAAGTCCTTTATCGCCAGTGCATACGCTTCAAAAATTATCCTAATTGGTTTTGCAGTGTCCAATATTGTAAAAATCATCATCGTCCCCAAAGAAACCCTCTGAAATCCCATTATTTCACTCTGGAATACCAGGCATGCACTGATGAATTATTATTGTTTGATTGTTTTTATTGTTTTATTTCCAAGCCCTTTTGTGATTTTATTCAAATGGAATGCAATAGACTGACACACCCCCTGATGTTCCCCTCAAAAACTGTTTTTTTTTCTTTTTTTTACTAAAAACTGCTCTCAACTGAGGTTCTTCAAAACCCTCGATCAGAACCAGGAGTCCACTCAACACTTCCCTCCCTCCCCCTCCTCCTGCTTTTGAGTTGCAAGTATGGTAGTTGTTTCATCCCAAATGATTTCACTCCTCTCTCACAGATTCCAGCGAGTGCTACAGGTGTCCACTGGAATTTTGGTCAAACCAAGTCCGAGACCGTTGTGTACCCAAGGAAATCGAGTACCTCTCCTTCCAAGAACCCCTGGGGATCTGTCTGGCAGCAGTCTCACTCTTTGGGGCATGCATCTGTGCGCTTACCTTGTCTGTGTTTGCCCATCACAGGAACACACCGGTAGTGAAGGCTAACAATTCTGAGTTGAGTTTCCTGCTGCTTTTGGCACTCACATTTTGTTTCTTGTGCTCCTTGCTGTTCATTGGCCAGCCGCAATGGTGGACCTGCCAGTTGAGACATGCCGCATTTGGTATCAGTTTTGCCCTTAGCATATCCTGCATCCTGGTTAAGACTATAGTGGTGGTGGTAGCCTTCAAAGCCACACTGCCTGGTGGGAATTCAATGAAGTGGTTTGGTATGCAGCAACAGAGGGGCACTGTGCTGGCCTTCACTGTCATCCAGGCAGTGATCTGTGTGGCTTGGCTGACCACTGCATCCCCTGTTCCCTACAAAAACACTCGCTCGCAGAACTCTAAGATCATCTTCCAGTGTGCAGTTGGGTCTATCGCTGGGTTCAGTGCCCTGCTTGGCTACATCGGCCTGCTAGCAGCCATCAGCTTTTTGCTTGCCTTTTTGGCAAGGAATTTGCCTGACAACTTCAATGAAGCCAAGTTCATTACCTTCAGCATGCTCATATTCTGTGCTGTCTGGATAGCATTCATCCCTGCCTATGTCAGCTCTCCAGGAAAGTACTCAGATGCTGTGGAGATATTTGCCATCCTGGCCTCCAGCTTTGGGCTTCTCGGGGCCATATTTGCCCCAAAATGCTCCATAATACTGCTGAATCCAGAGAAAAATACAAAGAGGGCCCTGATGGGCCGGGATGACCCAAAGAAGTAAAAGTTTTTTTTCCCATTCCTATTTAATTTAATCAAAGCTAGAAATCTATCAAGTATGACTTTTGATTTGAAATGAAATAAATTTGATTTCATGTATTGAGGTTCAAATGATACATTCCATGTTGAATCTTTATTGTATGTGAATTTGTTGCTGATTTTCCTTATGTCTTGTCCAGCAGTGGAAAAATGCATTATCAAATGACTGCTTTTCAAACATTCACTCAGGATCTATTTTTAGGATAGTTGGATTCCACCAGAGGAGATGTTGGTTTCATGTGTCTGTCAACCACCTCTTGAAGATCTGGATACTTTATGGTGGGGATGTACTTACTGGCATCCCTACCTGTGGGATAACTGACCTGCTCTTTGCATCGTCTAGTCAATGGCAGGTGTTCTAAACCTCATTCAGAGAGGACTGGTGTGGATCCAGGCTTTTGTTCCAGCCATGCAGTTATTTACCCATCTGATTCTATTCATCATGTCTTTGGCAAAGACTCTTGCGATTGATTAATAGAATTGGATGTGTTACTACATGGCTGGATCAAAAGCCCACATCCACACCGGCCCTTTCTGGATAAGGTTCAATACCCCTGTTTGTAAATCCAATGACATGGAAAACAGGTTGTCTATCTGCCAGGCACGGAGGCTGCAAAAGTTTGACAGCAGAACAAAGTTCAGCACACTAAGAGGTGGATGTCTGGGGGGTGAAACTACCATTTCCTGTGGTGTATTCCAAATGTGGACACATTGTATTCTGTCGCTCAGAATGTACTCATAATAGTCATTAATGTTGACCCCATGCACTGTGAAGAGCCACCCTAAACTGCTCAGAATTGGTATCTCAGGATTAATTTCCTCTCTTTAGTTCAGCTGCTAATTTCAAAGTGCGTGCAAACCATCCCTAGGTTAGTTTGTGGGTTATTTTGTGGGTTATTTTATTTTTGGAAATAAGTACTATGAAATCAAAATTTTGCATATAATTCTGAAAAAGAAATCTCTCATAAAAGTTATTTGTCAGGTCATGATAATGGTGTAAGGACACGCCTCATGCTATCCAGCTCACTGGTTTACTAATCCCAGATCGCACATTGCTCATTATTCAATTATCACTTGCACCTGTTTGCTATACCACTCTGAGGAAACAACAGAGTTATATAAATACTAGCTCATTTGTGAATGTCTTTGTGATTTCTCATAGTGCCGCGCTCTTATGGTGCAGCAAGTATTGTAACTTGATCTGTATCTCTCGTGTTTAACTAATTCCAAAGCTATGCACTGCTACGTTTAAAGGAGGAGACCGCACTTTGGCAAAGTATATTTTAGCAGGAAGTATAATTCACGAAGTGTCTACAATACATATTTCAATTTGATAATAATCCAGCGCAACACATCTTTAACCCTATTTAGGACCTACATTAACGGTCTTTTTAGGTCCAATGGACCCAAACGTAACTTTCATTATTTAAGCTTAACATAAAAACTTCATACAGCTTAGAGTACCTGTTTATTTTCAGGGGAAAGTTTATTACTGCTTGAAATACAGAGTTTAATAGTACATTAGCTAAAATCTACTACCAGATTTCTAATGCCACATATAGTGGCCAACCAAAAATTCAACAAAATGGCATTAAAGCCAGAAATGACAATGTCTAAGAAAATTTACAGCTCAACTACTAAGAACTACTGCGTAGCATGCTAATAAATGTCCGTCTAGTATTGCCGTCCATAATGTCTTCATTTCTCTGCAGGAAATATGACATAATATCTCAGGGGTCCATTGGACCTAGCAAGTTATACATTACAACAGCTTCTGCCAAAGTATCCCAGCACTAAAACTTAATCTCAGAAATTACTTTAGAGTTTACTCTCATTCTCAATGCTTTGCATTGAAGAATCTGATATCCTTTGTATTATTGTCAATTTACTCAAAAAGTGCATTCCCTAGCTATGCCATTCTGTTCTATATTTTGGGTGGCTAAACCATGGAGGATTACATGAAATCTCGGACACGTGTCATTAAAAATGGAAAAGAAAATTAAATGAAAGTGCCTGGGGTCCATTGGACCCAGAAGTCCTGAATAGGGTTAAACCAGCGAGTCTTCAAATTGGCCTCAATATCAGAGGGTAGACATTTTTACTTGGGGAATCTTCTGATTTTGAATTTGATCTTCGGAAACCTCACCTTTAAAAAATGCTTCATAACCTAAACCTCTCGCAGTTTCCATCTCCCAGTTACCCACCATTGCTCAGAATAATTGGTAATTGGTAACAAACGACGACAGTCTAATTTAATTTTGAAAGCATTGTTATGCATTGCACCACAAAATTATGAGGCGTCTTCTTCTGCGCATAATTGACGACGTTAAGCCTTTCTAATTTCAGCCCTTGTGTTGCTTGTCAAGCAGCACAGATTTGTGTAAATTAGTTTGTGTGGCTGCGAGAATCGGCTCTTTATTCTGAATTTTTTCACGACTAAAGGGCGCTGTATGGCAAGCTGTGTGACAATCCTAAGGATGGCAAAAATAAGTGCTGCAAAGTGAGCAAATGTTTTGTATTTACAATGCCAAATCAATGATATTAATGAAGGCAATGGGAATTCACATTTTCATTATCATTTCTAATTATAGGTCATGTATTCGTCTTGGTTGCTCAGGCAATAAATTGATTATTAATCAGGTCAGCTTAAATAAAAACAGCTTGCAGGCAGTCAAGCGGTAAAGGGTGAAGCTTACTGAAGGCCCTCTGAACTTCTCCATGGCCTGAATGAAAGGAAAGAGAACAACTGACGTCACGAAAGAGAATAACTGACGCCACAAGCACCGCGGCACTCGCGTTGGATTGGATAATGCGTTCAAAATGCACATTCACCCACTATATAGGGCACCATGTAATGAACATTTTACATTGTAAACAATACAGAGTGAGTGAGCGAGTGGACAAGTGTGCATTCGGAACGCAGCCGTTGGATGATCCCCAAGTCAAAAAGTCTGCCCCCTGGTATTGACGCCGATTTGAAGATTTGCTGGTTTTAAAATGCGTCACAATTGTTCATGACCAAATCAATATTTATAAAACGAGGCATTTTAGACACTTATTTCATTTACTTTAATTTACTCATTTCAAGGAACTTTGCTACTTTTTTCTTTTGTGGAATACTTAGCTATAGTTTTACAGCCTGTGCCTGTATTACCAATCGTCTTTGTGGAACCTCTCTTGCCTTTTATTTTTGTTTGTCCTGCAACATCTGTGTCTGCTGCAGTGTGGTGTGGGCACTATTATAAATCCAAAACCCATTCCTGCGCCTGAGTCCAGTCCTCCTCCTTCCTGCCTCTGGCACAAGGCTCCAGATGTGACAAATGCTGAGTTAGTTCATCCTGTGCTAAGCTTTAATCATTTCTGGAATAATTTCAAAATAATGAGGTACAGGGCCCTCCATAATTATTGGCACCCCTGGTTAAGATGTGCTAAAAGCCTTCAAATAAATTCAATTTTTATTGCAGAAGCCTACTCTCACACTGAAAATTGTAAAAAAAAATGTAACCTTCAACTCAAGTGAATTTTAAGGGGAAAAAAAATCTCTGACTAAGAAATAATTACTTTTCATAAAATCACCTGTTCCACAATTATTGGCTCCCCTAACAACTCCTAGGAAATAAATGTAATTGAAGTATTTCTGTCATTTCTACAGTAGTTTACAAAGTTGATCAGAGTATCTAGGAACATTTAATTAGTAATTCATCACTTCCTGTTTCCCTTGGGTATAAATATGACGTGACAAAGAGGCCATATCTCTCATCCACTCTTCAACATGGGAAAGGCAATGGAACACACCATTCAAGTAAGGCATATGCATGTCGACCTTCACAAGTCAGGCAATGGCTACAAGAAAATAGCCACTTGCCTGCACCTGCCCATATCTACTGTCAGGGGAATCATTAAGAAGTTTAAAACAACTGGAACAGTGGTAAAAAAGCCTGGACGAGGATGCAAGGTTATTTTGCCACCACGCACAGTGAGGAGGATGGTAAGAGAAATTAAAAGTTATCCAAACTTCACTGTTAAAGAATTGCAACACATGGTAGCATCTTGGGGTCACAAAGTCTCCAAAACAACCATCAGGCGCTATCTACATGCCAACAAGCTGTTTGGGAGGCATGCATGGAAAAAACCTTTTCTCACTCACAATCATAAACGCAAACGTCTGGAGTTTGCTAAGCAGTACTGGGACTTCAACTGGGACCATGTGCTTTGGTCAGATGCGACCAAGATAGAGCTTTTTGGCAACGAACACTCTAAATGAGTCTGGTGGAACACAAAAAGTGAGTATGCAGAAAAGCACCTCATGCCCACTGCGAAGTATGGGGGAGGATCGGTGATGCTGTGGGCCTGTTTCTCTTCCAGAGGCCCTGGGAACCTTGTTAGGGTGCATGGTATCATGAATGGTTTGAAATACCAGGACATTTTAAATCAAAATCTGGTGGTCTCTGCCCAAAAGCTGAAAATGGGTCATCACTGGGTCTTTCAGCAAGATAATGACCCTAAACATGTGGCCAAATCGACACAGAAATGGTTCACCAGACACAGAATCAAGCTCCTCCCATGGCCATCTCAGTCCCCAGACCTCAACCCCATTGAAAACCCCATTGGAGTGAGCTGAAGAGGAGAGTGCAGTGCAGAGGAGAGGACCCAGGTCGCTGGATGATTTACAGAGATAGTTCAAAGAGGAATGGTCGAAGATCCCTCTTTCTGTATTCTCTATCTCGTGAAACATTAAAGGAGAAGAAGAGGAGAAGAGTCTGCTCATCATCATCACTTTATAGGCCACATTTTGATTAGTCAGTTGGCTGAATAAATGGCTTGATTGCAAGTTTGTGTTGTGATTATGATTTTTGTCTTGTCTTGTTTAAGTTCTGTGCCTGGCCTTGCCATGTATGCTTTTTGTGTTTAGTGACCGCTGCCTGCCTTTTGACCATTCTTAGGATTATGTATTGTGTTTTGGTAGTTTGGATTTCATTGTGTTACTATTTTCAATGTCTTAGATCATTTAGTTATCATGCCATGTTTTCATTTCCATGCATTGCACTTCGTCTACCCTGTCTTGTTTTATGCAGGTCTTTGCCCACGGTTCCTAGTCTTGCGTGCCACTCATTCGGGTGATTTATTGGTTTCTGGGTTTTCAATCTTCCTTCATTATCTCGTGTGCTTCCTTCCTCTCTCTTTTACGATCTACTAACCGTACTAACAGTTTATTGTTTTCGATAATAACTAACCCTTATTAACATTGTATATTTTTACTAACTTACTAACATGCACTCGGGATTGTATAGCTGCACATATTAATTGACAAACGATCCCTCAGCAGTCGCCCAATTCTAATCTCCGCCCTCCTTGCCTATCCCTAATTATCTCTGCTGCAGTTTTCCACTTATATCTCTTGCTCTCCTTTTCTTTAGACTATACACTTTAGTACTCCTTAAACGGAGCTGTTGTTTGTTCATAGGATTGTCTTGTGATCCCTGTCTGCGTCTTGGCATTTGCCAAATTCATGCAATTAGATTATTACTCATGTGTCAGTCCTGATTATGGTTTCATTGATCACACCTGTTCTCCCTTGTCATGTGCTCACCCCGGATGTGTATTTAAGATGTCTGTTCAAGCACTTCCAGTGTCAGATCGTTCTCCCTAGTTTTCTTGTGCTACGTTTCTCGCCTCGATTTCTCAGTGTTTATCTTTCTGACTGGATTGCCCGACTTTTGATTTTTGCCTTTGTGATTTTGGATTACTGTTGCATCTGTGTGTTTTGACCATTTTTCTGCCCGACTACGAGATCTGTTTGCTGCCCTGGTGACGATTCGGATTACGTCCTGTGGATTCTGGCTTGTCTCTCTGATAGGTCTGGTACACAGGAATAGTACTATTCCTGTCCGACTACGATTACTGTGATTGCTGCCCTGGTTTTTGATACTATTTTTGCCCAACTGGATTTTGACTTTTGGATTGTGGACTTTGTACTGTTTTTCGCCCTGCGGGGGTCACCCCCCTTTACCAATAAAACAAGCTCTACTGCATTTCCTGGTTCTCGCATCTGGTTCCTGATTGCAACACAACAGTTAGGCAAAGTACACGGGAATTGATTAAAGGTGAGCTAATTATGCCAAGGCGATAGAGGCTGTCCAACCTCGTTGGTTATTAGCGGACTTCGAAATCACAGTTTTCTTTCTTTTTCCGCATTTGGTATGTGTCATAGTAAAAGTAATAAGCAAGAAAGTCTGTCTGCCTCATAGTGGCAGTTACTTTTATTGCGCCAAAATTAATTGCGATTAATTAATGTGATAGCCCTAGGTTTGATGCAAAAGAATTATTTCTTAATGTGGGATATTTTTTTTTCCCCACTGAATAAATGCACTTGAATTAAAGGTTGGATTTTCCTTTTTTTTTTTTATTGTGGTCCAATATTTAAAAAAAAAAAAAACTGAATTTATTAGAAGCTAAAGAACACATCTTAACCAGGGGTGCCAATAATTATGGAGGGCGCTGTATTTACTCAGGCAACTATTTATTTCATAGTGAATATTTAAGTTTTTCCTTTTTGAATTCCTCTTTATTCAACGTCACTTTACATTTCAAAATGCTCAGGTCATGTTTTACATTTGCTCTTTCTCTTTCCTTTTTCTTTTTTAAGGTAATTACAGTTGCAATAAAAATTATTCAACCCCCACAGCAAATTGGGTTTGACAGCAAAATTTACCAACTTTCAGCAGTTTGTGATCAACAGATTAAACGAACATTTTAAAGCAGCACAATGTAGTTTTCGCGGGATTCGCTCGCGGTGTCCCCCTGCAGTTGATACAACGGTATTGTCTGAAACAACTGTCATAAAATCTGTCTACATGTGCATTTGTTGACAAGCCAACTACACCAGCGAACATTCTGAAGCAGGACATGTAATGCAATCTGATCAACCAAGTCTTCAGACCAGTTAAAGATGACTTTAAGTATAACTTGCAGGTTAAATGGCCTCATGAGATTTATACATAATCTTGTGTAAAATGACTATTTTATGACATAATTCAGTGTTTTTTGCACATGAGGACAAAAAAATCAGTGTAAAAGGCGGCCTTTATGAGGGAGACCCTTAACAATCCTTTTTTGAGTCTGAGCAGTTGTCTTTCGGTGCATGTGTATGTTTTTGCTTGTTCTACAGTGCAGTTCGATTCTGGTGACAATGCCGAATCATTAAGTGTGCTACAGGTGCACAAGCCCCTGCATGTTAGGACATCGAGACCACAGTTTTCCTGACTGGAGAAGAGCAGGTGCTAGCTTTTGCTCCTGAGAGCTGATAGAAACCTAGCTAAGCCCCACTCTCATAATTGATGTTACTTAAATAGCTTGCTAGCATGCACGCTGTATCTTTCCATAATCATTGTCATATTGGTTTGTCAATTGACCGAATTGAGAAACCCTTGCTGCCTAGTTTAAACGTGCATATCTGCGACTAGCTGATTGACCGAGTTGCAGAGTAGCTGGCTCTAAAGCCGCTTTCACACTGGATGCAAAACTAATTTTTCCCACGACAGATTTCATTCAAAATCAATGCAAAGACTCTGAATGCAATCTGTCGTGCGAAAAATTCATTTCACGTCCGGTTTGAAAGCGTGAAGCTGCTAAGATATAGCGAATGGGAGTAATAATAAAGGCAGTCCACCCCAATAAAATTACACCATTCAGTCACGATAAACAGAATATTATGCATTTGGTCTTCTTATTAAATGTGTTGAGTTGGCCCGGAGAGTGGTAACAATTTGAATTTTTCAGTTGCAGCTAGCTTTCTCCCATGAGATGCAATTTCAACTTTTGATCGGGAGAAGATGTGATATCTTTTCTCCACCTCCACCGGGCTTCGCTTCAAATCGATGCAATGGCCGCTCGTGCGCAATTCGTCCAATATCCAAGCTGCCGGCTGGAAAACTGAACCCACTACCTGTCACATATCACCCATTCCCCCAACTACCCATTGATTTTGTGACTGATCAACCTCCATTGGAAGATAACACCTGCATTCTGGTGATTGTAGATAGGTTCACAAAATTCTGCAAATTTGTGCTATTTCCTGCCTTCCCATCTGCACTGCAAGTAACCCGTACAGTATTTCAGCAGTGTCTGTGTAACTGTGTAATTCCTCACACGGGGCAACAATGTTGGGGTAATTTGCCTAATGATGTTATTAATTCGACAATCAAAAAATGACATTGTAATATTAATATTAAATATTAAAATTAATACCTCGGGGCACCACCCGTTCGCTGTGAAGGGTAAAAGATACCCAACTAATAAAACCTCAGTCTCAATATTCACTGAACTATTGATATGGAAATGGATAAATAATTAAATTAATACTTATAACTGAATTACCTTATCAATTATTTGGTTCAAGGATTCAGAGTTCAACAGAGAAGAGGTTGGCAGTTTCATTTTTTCTTGTACAACATTAATAACCACAGCATATGTCATTTTAGAATATTTATTTCAATGAAACAAATGCAACATACAATCATAACTTCACTAACACTATACGCACCATGAAGGAGGTGTGTGTGTGTGTGCATGGGTGAGAGAGAACAAAAGGGTGATCCAAGGTGTGAACGGAGGTGCCTAACTGACCATGTGGAAGTGGGGGAAGGCTACCCTACTGTAACAAGGACCAAGGAAGAATGTGGAAGGAAGAGTGATTAAGGTCAGTTTAAATGACTTAAAATGCTCAATGTTGTGTTTCTGTATGCATTGTGTTAAAATGAAGGGGTGTGTGTGTTTTGCACTGGATAGGTGCTACATTAGTACACAGGTTATTTGCATGCAAGACCCTGTCTGCTACATATGAAGACCATCCTGACCTAACTAAAACACAATCCTAAAAACAATCACAGCAACTATCATTTTACAAATACACACAGTCAGTCATTCTTAAAAGAAAGTCTGAATACCCAGTTGTTACCAGTCCTTAGAAGAGGAAGGAGGTTTGGTGGTTGCTGCTTGGTGGAGGATCCAATCCTGAAAGATTCTGATCCGACTGGAAAGAGCAGTTCTGGTGCTGGAAAAGTCTGTGTCTGACCAGACCTGTGACCATAATTCTGTTTAAAATTGTATGTCGGTCAAATGGATTAACTGTTTGGGGCACCATTTTGTATTTGTTTAAACTGTGCATGCTAATTCTGTGCAAGAGTGTGTACTTAATAGATCTAGGTAGAGCAATTTTTAGACACACATCAGGATGTGCAATCGTGTGCTATGGGCACTGTGCAATTTAATTCAATCTTGCATTTTATTGGCATTGTGTAATTCAATTCAGTCTCGCACTTTTATTGGGCATTGTGCAATTTCAATTCAATCTTGCACTTTATTGGGCATTGTGCAATTTAATTCTATTTTGTACTTTATTGGGCATTGTGCAATTCAATCAATCTTGCAGTCAGCACTTTAGTCAATTACATTTAGCACATCGCACTTTAATTAGCACTTCAGCATTTTTTAGCTTATCTGTAATCTTTTTGGTCCTGCCACTTAGCTATTGATCTATGTATGTACAGCGCCCTCCCTAATTATTGGCACCCCTGGTTAAGATGTGTTCTTTTGCTTCTAATAAATTCAGTTATTTTCTAAATAATACAGGACCACAATGAAAAAAAAAGGAGAATACAACCTTTAATTCAAGTGCATTTATTCAGTGGGAAAAAAATCCCACATTAAGAACTAATTATTTTATATCAAATCATGTGTGCCACAATTATTAGCACCCCTGACGTTAATACTTTGAACAACCCCTTTTGCCAACAAAACAGCACCTAATCTTCTCCTAATATGTTTTACAAGATGGGAGAATACAGAAAGAGGGATCTTCAACCATTCCTCTGAGCACAATCTCTCTAAATCATCCAGCGACCTGGTTCCTCTCTTCTGCACTCTCCTCTTCAACTCACTCCACAGTCTTTCAATGGGGTTGAGGTCTGGGGACTGAGATGGCCATGAGAGGAGCTTGATTCTGTGAACCATTTCTGTATAGATTTGGCCACATGTTTAGGGTCATGTTGCTGAAAGAACCAGTGATGACCCATCTTCAGCTTTCGGGCAGAGGCCAGCAGATTTAGATTTAAAACGTCCCGGTATTTCAAAGCGTTCATGATGCCATGCACCCTAAAAAGGTTCCCAGGGCCTCTGGAAGAGAAACAGGCCCACAGCATCACCGATTCTCCCCCATACTTCACAGTGGGCATGAGGTGCTTTTCTGCATACTCATCTTTTGTGTTCTGCCAGACGCAATTGGAGCTTTTTGGCAACAAACACTCTATCTTGGTCTCATCTGACCAAAGCACACGGTCCCAGTTTAAGTCCCAGTACCGCTTAGCAAACTCCAGATGTTTGCATTTATGATTGTGAGTGAGAAAAGGTTTTTTCCGTGCATGCC
The DNA here is from genome assembly GCA_029721435.1 of Gymnothorax reevesii. NCBI lineage: Eukaryota > Metazoa > Chordata > Actinopteri > Anguilliformes > Muraenidae > Gymnothorax > Gymnothorax reevesii. The sequence goes on from CM056574.1 coordinate 143,255,103, forward strand.
TCCCAAACAGCTTGTTGGCATGTAGATAGTGCCTGATGGTTGTTTTGGAGACATTGTGACCCCAACATGCTACCATTTGTTGCAATTCGTTAACAGGGAGCATTGGAAAACTTTTCATTTCTCTTAACATCCTCCTCACTGTGCGTAGTGGCAAAATAACCTTGCGTCCTCGTCCAGGCTTGTTTACCACTGTTCCAGTTGTTTTAAACTTTTTAATGATTCCTCTGACAGCAGATATGGCCAGGTGCAGGTGAGTGGCTATTTTCTTGTAGCCATTACTTGACTTGTGAAGGTCAGCACACATCTGCCTTACTTGAGTGGTGTGTTCCTTTGTCTTTCCCATGTTGAAGAGTTAATAAGAGAAATGGCCTCTGTGTCACATCATATTTTTACCCCAGGTAAACAGGAAGTGATGATTTCCTAATTAAATGTTCCTAGATACTCTGATCAACTTTGTAAACTGCTGTAGAAATGACAGAAATACTTCAATTACATTTAATTCCTAAGAATTGTTAGGGGTGCCAATAATTGTGGAACCGGTGATTTTATGATAAATAATTATTTCTTAGTCAGGGATTTTTTTTGCCCTTAAAATTCACTTGAGTTGGAGGTTACATTTTCTACAATTTTCAGTGTGAGAGTACGCTTCTGCAATAAAAACTGAATTTATTTTAAGGCTTTTTACGCATCTTAACCATGGGTGCCAATAATTATGGAGGGCACTGTATGTATGTATGTATGTATATATGCTGTTTATGTTACATATGATTTGTGTATGTTGCCTTGGGTAGCATGACATATTGTTTTATTGTCTTAGTCTTGGTTATTGTACCTTTTATTGTCATTGTTTTATGTTTAACTTCAATCTGCCGATGGGACTGGGGATGGAAATTAGCCATCTGGCTATAATCCCACATATTTACATACAAATGTTCATTAATATGTGTTGTTCCCATTTTAAAAAATAAAGAAATCTGAAATCTGACCACCATGCTCCACGTCCCAGAGGGCGCCCTCCTGGCCGAAGATCAGGCACATGGGAGTCGCGCCTCGGGGGGGGCTACTGAAAGGACACTCCTCCAGCCGTCTAGCTCATCGGTCTACTAAGACCTGGACCATACTTATACCATTATTCAAATATCACTTGCATCTGTTGTTAATTCCTACTGAGTGGTAGCAGTAGTGTATTTAAGTCCGAGCATCACACATTATTTTTGTGAAGTCTCGTAGCACCACGCTTTAACGGTGCTGTCAGTTTGTTTTGACGCAACCCCATATTTGTGCGTGTATACTCTAATCTCTAAACTGAGTGCTGTTATTGTAAATGCAGCAGTTAATTCTTAAAAGGAACATGGCTTCCGATTTTGTTTGAGTAATACATTTTAACTGTAGTGTTTCCAGTACTAGTGACACCCTCTGTTTAATAATGTGCTTGGAACCTCTGTTCCCTTTTTGTTTTTTCTGCCATATATAAGGGTTGGTCCATTCAGCCCTTGCCCTTGCACATTCTTGTGCTACCACCTTAATGGGCTCCACCAGGGCCCATTAAAGTGGAGGGTTCAGCAATGCTTTTAGGGTTGCCGCATGCCAGCCCTAATGGCTCTGCATTCACTCCCCATGGCAGGGCTGCGAGAATGTCAGCAGTCACTTCTTCGTTGTGTTTGTTTTATTTGGAACCTAGATTTCTTTTTGTTTTGATGATCTACATCCCTGCTCCATCCTCCCCTCTCCTGGATCTGACCATCACCCTGGGGGATACCACCATCTCCCCCTCGCAGAGTGTGAAGAACCTTGGGGTCCTGTTTGACAACAGGCTCTCCTCTGCTGTGAACATGGCAGCAGTGACTCGGACCTGCAGGTTCTTCCTCCACCACATCCGTAGAATCCGGCCCTTCCTCACCAGCTACTCAACGCAGCTCCTAGTTCAAGCGCTGATCCTCTCCCACCTGGACTACTGCAACTCCCTCCTCGCTGGCCTCCCAGCATCTGCCATCAGACCCCTGCAGCTCACCCAGAACGCTGCAGCTCGTCTGGTCCGCAACCTCCTGAGACACTCCCACGTCACCCCCCTGCTCACAAGGCTCCACTGGCTCCCTGTTACCGCTCGCATCAAATTCAAGACTTTGGTGCTAGCCTACCAGGGAGTCAACGAAATAGCTCCTGCATACATCCAGAGACTGTTCAGACCTCACACCCCTGCCAGAACTCTCTGCTCTGCTACTTCTGGTCGCCTGGCTCCTCAACCCTCTCTAATCCTCCCCTTCCCGGTCAAGGCTGTTGTCTGTCCTGGTACCTCGTTGGTGGAATGATCTACCTATTGAGGTCAGGACAGCAGAATCCTTGAGCACCTTCAAGCGCCGCCTGAAAACCCACCTTTTCAGGCTCCACCGTTCCCCTACTTCACTGCCCTGAATCCTGTCCCTACTTCCCTCAATTTGTTGCCCTTACACGATTGTGACCTATAATTACCCAGGATACCGAAAGACACGCAGGAAACCAACTTGTGCTGCTACAGTATAAGTGTTCTTTTTATTGATTAAAAGGATGAGTTAAAACCCATATATTAAAATAAATATTTTTATATTTTGTTCTTTAGTAAAAAAATGATGTACACACATTTGATATCTCAACACGTTGTAATTAAACACACACTATTGGCTCAAGTCTGAGATTAAGGACACTACACAAAGCTGGAGAAGGGGGTTTCCCATTTCTCAATACACACTAGTATTTGGGAGGCTTACCTCCCAGGTGCCCTCGCGTGAGTAGCAACTCTGGTGCTGTTCCCCGCTAACGAGACCAAACGGTATTTGGCCACTCGGCACGAGACTTCGAGGTCACGTTCCAGCCGAGAGTCAAAATAAAAGTTTCCCTTTCTCCCACTTTACATGATCCCACCCTGCCGGTTACATCCACCCCCCTTTTTAAAGGTCACTGTCCCGGTGACAAGCCCAGGAACTATCGCCATGGTCTGAAGTAACATGCTACTGGATTACTGGAGCGCGGGTGAGCTGCAGCCCCCACGGGTCCCCGTGGTTGAGCCGCAGGGCAGGGGAGGTTAAAGGGGTTGGGGTGAATGCCTGCGGTTGTTCTCGTCGACCGTCTGGGGGTTACTGGTGGCGCCTGGTATGTGTGAGTCCTTGGCTCCTGGTCCGCCAGGCCCGGTTCAGTTGGCAACGTGGCCTCCTGGTGCATATTATCCGGCCTCCTATTCTGAGGCGGGGCTGCTGCCGAGTTTCTCTCTGGAGATTCTCCCCCATTGGGAATGGCAAGGAGGGGACCAGGGGAGGTTGTCCCATGGTTTGGTGGCGGGGGTCGCTGCTGTTGTGGAGGTGGCCCGTCACGCCGCATCGCCCACCGGCCGTCGCCCTCATCCATCTCACTATTGTCACCTGGCTCATCACCTGGGCTAGGATGTTCCTGGTCTTCCGTGACGTCTGGGTCTGGAGAAGCGGCCATTGCCATGGGAGTGGCTTGTCCTGGGATTACCCTCAGTTCACTGCGGTGAATGTTCTTTGCTGGGCCTTGGGTGTCTATTGGGCTGATGGTGTAGACACGCCCTACATCATCAAGGCACTTGGTGATCTTGTAACGGGTATTATCCCAGATGTCTTGAATCTTATTCCGCCCAGGAGCGTGACGCTTCCGGTAGACTAAGGTGCCCACCGGGAGCATGGGGGTCACCCCAGTTTGTTGTTGTTGGGCTCGTTGTGCTGCCGCGTGTTTTAGTTGTTTCTCTGCACTGGTAAACACGAACTGGAGGAATTCTTGTTGATCCTGCACCCATTCGCCAACCGTCCCCTCTCCACAGGCTTCTTCTGCGGTACCCAAAAGTGCATCTATTGGCAGTCGGGGTTTTCGTCCAAACATTAACTCATAAGGTGAATGCCCTGTTGTCTGGTGCACCGTAGTGTTGTACGCGAACAATAGTGGGGGGAGATGCTGTGGCCATCTTTTCTTCTTCTCTGGTGGTAGAGTTCTCAGGAGGTCGTGCATAGTCCGATTGAACCTTTCACATTGCCCGTTACCTTCCGGATGGTACGGGGAAGTCCGGCTCTTTTCCACCCCATACAATCTGCACAAGGCCTTCAACAGTTCTCCCTCAAAGTTGCGGCCCTGATCCGAATGCAGTCGTTGGGGAATTCCGTAGACGTGGAACCACTTCTCCGTGAGCACCCGTACTACGGTGCCTGCTGTCTGGTCAGGTGTCGGGAAGGCCTGTGTGAACTTGGAGAAGACATCTGCGATGACCAGGACATTTTCCCGTCCGTCCGTTGCCCGATCTAGGGCTGTGAAGTCGATGGCCACAACCTCCAGTGGTTTGGAGGCCAGTAGCGAGCCCGGGAAGGTTCTCACCTTAGGGTGTACTGCTTTTGCCGTCCCACAGCGAGCGCACTGCTGGCACCACTCTTCTATCTCCCTCCTCATTTGTGGCCAATAACATCTCTGTCTGACCAAATGTGTCGTTCGCTCACACCCCTGGTGGCCGTGGTTGTCGTGGAGTGCTTTTAACACTTCGGTCTTCAATGCCTCGTAAGACCTCTGTCCTCTCTCCGGGCATGTGGGTGTGTCGGTACAGCACCCCATCTCGGTCTCGGATGCTCTTCCATTGCTTCAGTAGTTCCCGGACGGGCTTCGTCTCTGTAGCTCGTTCTCCTGCTGAAGGGTACCGGCCTCTTTGCCAGTAGACAGAGAAAGCCCGGATAGTAGGATCCGCTGCCTGTAGTGCCAGCAGGTCCACTTGTTGGCGCACCGGGAAGGCATTAATTGCCGAGACCAGGGTTTGGCATGGCAGCTTTTCTGTTCTTTCTCTGGGCCGGGGGACTGCAACTCCTGCTGCCACTTCTCCTATGGTTGCAGGGCACGGGTGGTCATTCAGCCGAGAGAGGGCATCGGCATTCTGGTTGGTACCCCCAGGGCGGTACTTGATGTCGAAGTCGAACAGGGCGAGTTGTGAAGCCCAGCGCTGTTCGACAGCTCCGAGTTTGGCTGTTCGCAAATAGCTCAGGGGGTTATTGTCGGTAAAGACGATGAATTTTGAGCCCAGCAGATATTCTCTGAACTTTTCTGAAACGGCCCATTTTAACCCCAAGAGCTCCAACTTCATCGAGCTATAGTTTGACATGTTTCGCTCGGTGGCATGGAGCCCTCTCCTGGCATAGGCTATGGGTCTTCTATTCCCGCCCTGTTCTTGTGAGAGTACTGCCCCAAGTCCAGAGTGGCTTGCATCGACCTCCAGGACAAACGGCTTACTGAAGTTCGCGTATGCCAACACTGGTGCACTCACCAACTTTTCCCTCAATGTATTGAAGGCCTCCTCACACGCCTCGCCCCACTTCCCCTCCAAACTGATGGGGCTTGACGACTTATTGCCATTCTGGAGTGTGGCTACCAGCCGGTGAAGTGGTGCAGCGTGTTTGGCAAACTCCGCCACAAACCTGCGGTAATAGGAGGCGAAGCCCAGAAATGAGCGCAGTTCCTTCACCGTTCTTGGCCGTTTCCATTCTGCCACTGCCCGGATCTTCTCTGGATCCGTTGCCACCCCCCGAGAGGAGATGACGTGGCCTAGGTAGCGGACCTCGGTCTGGAAGAAGTGGCATTTGTCTAACTTCAACTTAAGATTGTACTTCTCCAATCTTTCCAGCACCATCTGCAGGCGCTGTAAATGCGTATCAAAGGAGGACGGGAAGATTACGATGTCATCTAGGTAAAGTAAAAGGGAGTTAAAGCGTTCATCTCCAAAAATCCGCTCCATTAGACGTTGAAAAGTACTCGGTGAGTTACACAACCCGAATGGCATACGGTTGAATTCAAATAAACCAAAGGGCGTGCAGAACGCCATCTTCTGTTTGTCCTTTTCTGCCATTGGGATCTGGTTGTACCCTGCAGTCAGGTCGAGGGTGGAGAACAACGTTGCCCCCCCCCAATGCATCCAAGGATTCTTCTATCCGTGGTAGCGGATAGGCATCCTTCCTGGTCTTTGCATTTAGTTGGCGGTAGTCCACACACAACCGAATGGACCCATCCTTCTTCTGGACCACAACGATTGGGGCAGAGTATGGGCTGCAGCTCACCCGGACAATATCCCTGTCTAAGAGGTCTTGGATGTGGGCTTTAACTTGGTCATATTGCGATAGTGGTAGTCTACGGTAACGTTGTCTTATTGGGGCATCATCCACTACTGGGATCTCGTGTTCTATTAGGCTGGTACAACCCACGTCGCCCTCCCCCTGGCTGAACACGAGGCTATACTTTTGGAGAAGTGCCTTGCCGTTCTGTTGTTGAGCAGGGGATAAGGCAGGCCACGACAAGCGGGACAGATCGAGAGCATTTGGTTCTGCACTCAGGGATTGTACGACCGCCACGCCCCCACCCTTTTCAGTCTTCTCTTCAAATGTCAAACCCCGACTGTTTATTTGTTTGGTAACGCAAAAGAGTTGACCCAATATCGTGTGTGATGGAAGCCAAACATCTCGGGTTTCAACATTAACTACAGGCACCGAAACCTCTCCCTGAGTTAGGGCCAGCAGGGCACGGGACATTAAGATACCCGGAGGGAGGTCAGTGTGTGTAGGTTCAAACAGAACAGAGCTAACCGAGGCCCCTACCTGCTGGTTACCTCTGGCAGGTACTAATTTAACAGAACCTGCTGGTATACAAACCGACGTGCGCCCCGCTACTTTAACGCCCCCCAAACATCCACTAGGCGGCAAACAGTCCCGCTGATGGCATTCCATAAATGCTTGTTTCCAGGCTCCCCCTTCTGTCTGAACAGTGGGAGCGTGGAACAAGGCCGCGCCATGTTGTTGAAACAATTCGTTGTAACCCTGGCTAATTACGTTCATTCCCAACAATCCTGGTACCTTAGACTTTTGTGTTTTCATGTACGGGTCATTTGAGTTCTGCACTATAAGCACACCCATTTTCCTAAGTATTCTCCCAAGGATATGAATATCCATCTCCAAATACCCCAGGTAGGGAATTTGTAGCCCATTGGCTGCTTTGAGTTGGAGCCATTGACATTGTTGGAGCTGTCCTGACAGTGACTGGAAGTGAGTGTAAAAAAAGTCTGCAGTAAGCGTCGTTACCATTGAAGCGGTGTCTAATAAGCACGGAACAACTGTTCCTTGCATTCCCACATCCACCACCGGGCACTCCCCCATAAGTCTAGTGATATTTGAGCCTGTTGAGCCCATTTCTGGTGTGTGGCTCGCAACACCAGTGGGAATTAGTTTCCCTGCATCTCTGCCAAAGTGGCTCCCAAACTCCCCTGTGGACCACGGTGTTCTGCTGAGCTCGCACTACCCCTAGACCCACCCCCAACCCGACAAAACCTTGCAATATGACCGGATTCATTACACTTCAAACAAATAGGTTTTCCTGTTGGATCATAGCGGTAAGTTCTAGCCGACCTATTTGTCGGTGGCGGCTGAGGCTGTGTGTTAGTCAAAGCAAAGTGTTTCATCAAAAGATCTAATTAGGCTTGTTGTTTACAGAGAGCCTCCTTAATCTCTAACCATTCATTAGAGGGCTTTATTATTAACATTTGACTTTCCACATTGCACTCACCCACCACCTCTGCTTGGGTATCACAGGAGTATGCGCGGGCCCGAGGGGTGCCAACATGTTCGCCTTCTTCCACCCATCGGATGGCTTCTGTACGGATGTCAAGGAAGGAAGAGTGAGGGTTAAGACGCAGTGAGCGTTTGAGTTCCCTCCGGAGCATACTGTCTCTAACATATTCAATAAATTGATCCCGCACCAGATGATCACTATATGGGATAGCTGTGGGGCTTCTATGTTTAATGACCTCCATTAAAGACAACAATGAATGTGAGAATTCTCTCAATGATTCGCCCTCCCCTTGTTTCCTCTGAAAGAATTGTTTTTGTAGTCCAATATACGACTGAGAACAGCCATATGTTTTTAGTAAGATCTCGAAGATTTTGTTATGATCTTTTCTGTCTATTTCAGGGCGAAATTTAATTTCCATTTTTGCCTCACCATCTAGGTGGTCATAAACGAATAAGGCCTTTTCAGAAGGAGGCATGTGGCGGCTTTCCAAAGACCTGCACATCTCCTCAACCCAATCCTCTACAATCAACCCATCCGAGGATTTGCCAGAGAATCTAGGGCATTTCCTCTCCCTTGGAATAAACACATATCGTTCTGAACCAATACGAGAGTCATTTGAATTACTGCTGTCGGCCTGTTGGGATGAATCATTAGCTGTTGCCACCCTGGCAGTAGCACTGGCTTCTGATTGTCTTAGCCGATCATTATCAGCCTGCAGTTGTTGTACACGTTCAGTCAGGAGTCTAAGTTGTTCTTTAATGTTAACAGGATCTGACATGGTTCTAGCACGACGGCATAGAAGTCTTGACTTCGATCTTCTTGAAACCACCAATCTTCAGTCAATAACCACTGTTTTGCTTAATACCTCATTAAACGAAAAATAAAGAAGCTGAGGTCCACCAATTATTTAAGGCTATGAGCCAACTGTGGGTGCCTATTGTCCTGTATCAGCATCAAAAATAAAGAAGCCGATTACGCCATTTGTGACCTATAATTACCCAGGATACCGAAAGACACGCAGGAAACCAACTTGTGCTGCTACAGTATAAGTGTTCTTTTTATTAATTAAAATGATGAGTTAAAACCCATATATTAAAATAAATATTTTTATATTTTGTTCTTTAGTAAAAAAATGATGTACACACATTTGATATCTCAACACGTTGCAATTAAACACACACTATTGGCTCAAGTCTGAGATTAAGGACACTACACAAAGCTGGAGAAGGGGGTTTCCCATTTCTCAATACACACTAGTATTTGGGAGGCTTACCTCCATTCACACGACTATGTAACTACGGTATGCTCAAAGCAATTCAGTCGTTCACACCAAAGACTGACATCAAGTCAGATACAGACCCCACACAAAGAATAGTGCAATCCACTACACACAACGCTACTCGCTACACAGATGTTAACACTGCAAATGTGGGAAATCCCCCCCCCTCAGAAAAGAAAAAGACAATTGTAGTTAGTCCCTATATTCTCGGACCCAATATAAAGTTGATAATCAGACGTTGATAATCAAATGTGTAGGTGGACACTCACTTCGAGTTGCGAATAAAAAAAGATGAAAAAAACATGAAAATCAGTTGCACAAAAAACTCAGCAAAACAGTGGTTACTGACACGGCTTTATAGGTGCCAATCCTGCAATACGTACATTGAATACTATCATTAGTCAACCCACACATACGCAAGATACAATACATTTTTAGACCAATGTTTTTACAGGCTCGTAGCCTACCTGCCCGATAATGGCGTACATCCAAATCTGCATCGGTTACCGGACCCTCTTCCTTGTCGGTGCAGCTCGCACCTAAAATGCAATTTAGTGGTAGCAACTTTTAGGTTACCAGTGCATTCATGGGAACCGATAGTACGCATTTGCAGGTGTGCGTGTGTGTATGTGCGTGTGTGATGTACATACCCGGCCAAACTCTCACTCAAGGCACACGTCGTATCTCAGCCTGACTCCCCTCGGATGCCCACTACTCCACGGTGTCAACCGCCTTGCGACAAATTCTCGGACGCTTCTTGAGCAGTTAAAAAGCCAGTGGTAGCCAGCAACTTGCAGGCAAAACAGGTGCCCTCGCGTGAGTAGCAACTCCGGTGCTGTTCCCCGCTAACGAGACCAAACGGTATTTGGCCACTCGGCACGAGACTTCGAGGTCACGTTCCAGCCGAGAGTCAAAATAAAAGTTTCCCTTTCTCCCACTTTACATGATCCCACCCTGCCGGTTACACGATCTTGCTGCGCTTAATTTTGTTTACTGTATTTCCTGATTTTGTTACCGCTTAATTTGGTTGCCCTTCACTTTGTTGCACCCCATTTTGTTGTTGGTTACTTCATGTTCTTGCCCCTTTGTTACACTTGACCCGTTACCCCTTTTGTTGCACTTATTTTATTTTAGTGGCCTTTTTGCACTTGACTTGCACTTAACCTTGTTGCCATTATTGTTCACTTACCCTTGCCCTTTTGTTATTGGTATAGATCTGTAACAATCTGTTACAATGGAAAGTGTTCTGTCACTTACTGTTAGCTCTTGTACTTGTCTCTTTGGAGCTCAGCACTTTTACTGATCCTGTGCAGTTTTGTACGTCGCTATGGATAAGAGCGTCTGCTAAGAACTGTAATGTAATGTCATGTAATTTTTGTCTTTAAGGTTTTATTATTAAACCCTTTCATAGTCCCCCAGGCTTCTGAGTCTGCTTTTTATAAGGCCCTTGGTCCTAGAGACCGCCGGATTGCCTTCGACGTCCGGCTGGGAGGAAATCAAGACAGAATGCAGAGCCGCACCTAACTCAGCCAGACTGTGCCTTAATTGGGCTTTCTGACATGCAGCTCCCAAACCCCTGCTATGGAGGTTGGTACATACTGTATATTATAGGTACATATATACCTATAATATATGTACCTATAAGTACCTATAATATATGAAAACAGCCAATTATATGTATGTCACATATATGTGAAACCTATAAGTGGCCCTATATTAAAAACTACATGTTTTTTTTTTTGGCATCTCCAATCCTATCTGAATCTGGGATATCTAATTTGCGAATTATGTACAGGTGCTGACGCTTTTTCGCATATGCAGCCCCCTGTTGCGAGCTCAGGAGAGTGTACACTATTGTTGTGTCGTTCGCGGCTTTTGAGTGAATGTACTGAATGGATCACTTCATGAACTGATTCGTTCCTTTTTTTGGTTCAGTTGAGCTCAGCCGCGAGCGTGCTGGCGGGGAGTGGAAAAGCCACATTCTGTCACTGTGACTCACTCTTGAATCTTCTGCAAACGACGCAGTCAGCATGATTCACGTTCGCGCTGCCACTCACTCATTATTCGCGAACCTACTGTAGGGTACACACAGAGAACAGTGACTGGCTGAGGACGTGATTCAGATTCGCGCTGCCACTCACTCACTCATGACTCGCGAACATACTGCAGACAGAGAACTGATTATCAATCTGAGAATTGATTAACTAATTTACAAGACTAGACGGCAGAATGGCGTGCTAGTTTCATCCACGACACTATTGCTCAGTGCATCAAACTTAAAATTCCCATGAGACAGCAAGTTTGTTCGTATTTGCTAACAGAAAGCTAACGCAATGCCATAAACAAGTATTAAAACCTGTCTTATACGACATTCAATGTGTGGTCAATTTGTTTACGATATTGTTTTCTCCCTTAAATACGTACTTATTAATGCCATTCAAAAAAAAAAATAGGGAGTTTATTTCCAGTCTTCTTTCATGAACCGATAAACAAAAGTTCGAACGATACATGGAATTACCGAGGGAGTTGAGTTTTTCTAATTAATTAAAAAGATTTACATACTTGCAGTCTCAAATCAAAGTGGAAACAGAAATGAACCTTTTTATTGCTATCACCTCCTTATCATGATACAGGCTACAACTTGCCTAGGGTAGATTTTAATTGTTTGATTAAAAACAAAAAGTTAAAATGGTCCCAGCCCCCATTCGAGTGCCAAAGGCATGAAGCCTCAAGACGGGTCTGAGGGACCTCCCCATAAAAATGAGAAAATTAAAGTCCCAAATACGTGTTTTCCTGGCATCTGGGAACAAAATTCAAGGTCTTGTATTTAGCTGAAAAAAATAAATCATTTTTTTCATGAAAAATTATCTCTATTTAAGGTATAAGTTTGCACTTGACTCTGCAAAGACAATCAAAACAAACAGACTTACACTACTGCTCAAAAATTTGGGATCACTTGGAAATTTTCTTGTTTTCCATGGAAACACACATGAAATTAGTCTGAATCGGAAATATAGCAAATGAACAGAACATGCTGACATTGTCTGCGTTAGTTATAATGACTTTAATGGAAAATGATGAATATGTACTTCAGACTTTGTCTTCATCAAAAAAAAAACCACCTTAACTGTTGATACTGAAACTGGTGTTTGACGGGAACTATTTAGCACAGCTGCTAGTTGACAACCTGTGAGGCAGCTTTGTCTTAAACTACACACTCTCAGATATTTGTCTTCTTGCACAGTTGTGCATCGAGGCCCCTCACTCCTTTTTTCTGTCCTTGTTAGTGCCAGTTTATGCTGCTCTCTGAAGACAGTAGTTAACAGCATGGTAAGAGATTTTAAGTTTTCAATTTCTCGCATTGAATAGCATTCTTTTCTAAGCACAACTATGGACTGACGGGTCTCTAAAGGAAGTTCTCTCTTTCTGGCCATTTTGAGCCTGTAAACAAACAAACAACTGCTGAAGCTTCAGATACTAAACCAACCTCAAGAATGCCATGCCCCCTTTAGTTCAACGGTTTTCAGCTGTGCAACACATTTGCAGAAGGGTTTTCTAATAATCAATTAGCCTTATAAAATGGTTAACTTGGATTAGCAGCCATACCAGGAGATTGATGCAGAAGACTGACAGTTGCTGATAATTGGCCTCTATGCAAAAATGTAGATCATTCTTTGAAAATCATCTGATTAATTTTAATCATTTGTGAAATGGATAAAAATGTTAGTGAAATGCATGAAAATGTTTTTTTCTTTGGTGTAATGTGGGGAAAAAAGCAATTAGATGGCAATATTGTCATTTTTTTTTGTTCAGCCAGTCTGGAGCGTGGTTTTGGGCACGTCCTGGGCATGCCTCAGAGGGAAAGTCCCAGAGAATTGAGAATGTCTGGAAGGGGGGAGGGGGCTGGAAAAGAGTATATAAGGTGAAAAATTGAGAGAGTAAAGTAGTAGGAGAAATTGCAAGGAGAAGTAGTGGAAGGATACATTTGACCAGACCTGTCACCAGACCTGTGAAGCTTGTTTAGTGGATTTTTGCCTGTGTTGGAGAATGTTCCTGTCCCAGGACATCACAGCAAAGCAACCCCATCCCATTGAGCAATTTAATAGTTTTTCCATTATAAGACTTAGATTATATCAACATCACACGCTTTGAGACTCATCCATAAAAATGTGTGCTTGAAAACTACTAAAAATATATTAATGTAAAAAGTAACTTAAGATCTATTTAACCTATGACCATTAACCCGTTACCACTCCGACGGTCAGGGAAGTTAAAAACATACTACGTCATTTACACAGCTTGTATGCAACTGAGATACTCATGCCACATATCGTCGGAAAGCTAAGATTCTTGAGATTAGAATGATGCCAACCATTTTAAAGTATAATCATCACAGCAGCTTTAATCAACGCCTATGTCAGACCACAAACAAACAAACGAAAAGTTACAAAACTGATGTAACTCACCAATGAAGCCTCCTAGTACTCCTCCTGTCCAACATATCCCCTCAAACATGGTCTTGTTACATCCACGAAGTTCCAGTAAATCCAACCAAGTAAAGGTTTTAGTCCAAAACACACTATTATACCGGTAAATATCCATGAACAGATTTAAACAGTACATAGCCATTTGCGTCAAAATGGAGTCTGCACTCTAACCTTTCGATTGACACCTCACTCGACCAGTTACGAGCTTCCTTGCCCTGTCTACAGCCTGCTATAGCCAACGAGTGCCTGTGTTGAAACGAAGCTCATGCCTCCTTTTTTTGCGTGTAGCCCGAGCAACCAGCAACCAATCGAGACGATGATTGTTGCATTGTAATACCAACGAAATTCTGGAAACGCAGATATATAGGTTGTTGGGGTGGCAAAAAGGCCAGCGCTGCCTATCGCTCGCGTAAGAGAAAGGACAGAGTATGGCTCAGCTGTGCGTAATGCGTGCTGCGCGTTCCGCAAAACAGAGTGAGGCAGGGAGAGATTTCCAGCGAATGTTTGATGGTTGTTTACGGAGTTTGAAAGAAAAAATAGCGAAAAGGTTGCGAAAAAAAATCATTTTCAGTTCAGAAGCTGCAGAGCTGTGCACTCGGCGTGCAAGTGATAGCTCAGGGGAAGAAATATCTGACCAAAACCGTGATGGCTCCGTAGCAGAGGAAATGTTTCTCGGGGAGATGACATTACTCTTGACAAGTACGCATCATATTATAACTTATATTTCATTATATAATAATATTACGTATATAATATATTATTATTATTATTATTATTATTATTATAACATTACATTACGTATTATTTGCATCTGTCACGGAAAGTGGAAGGACGTCATGTTTTCACCGGAGTTGGTGATTCTGTTTGTTATTCTGTAATTCTGTGTAAATAATTACGGGTAAAGGATATGATAATATTATGCTGATATTATGATGATTATATTATTACCATATTACGCATTATTACCTCCGTCACCGAAGGTGGAAGGAAGTTATTTTTTCGCAGGCGTTGGTTGTTGTGGGAATTTAAATTTTCATCCCTGTAAGAAATCAGAGTGAGACAAAGTAAGTAAATAGGATCCATTTTACTATGTGCCACATAGGGTCTTCGTTACAGGCAAGAACAAAGACAAAGGAATCTCTCCTTTGCTTTGGATATATGTAAAAGCACAAAGTCAGAATCTCCTCCCCTTGGGGTTTATATGCACAAATTTGAGTTTATGCCTCAGTAACCTTTTAATTTTTTTATTTATCATATATTGTAAATAGTTTGCTATGGAAAGGTTATTTGTTTGTTTACATTTCATATAAAAAACATTTTTTACATAACAGCACTTGTTTTGACTGTTATATGCACAAATTTGAGTTTATGCTTCAGTAACTTTTCCTTTTTTTAATTGATCATATATTGTAAATATTTTACTGTGAGTTTGCTGCGTAAAGGTTATTTGTTTGTTTACCTTTCATATAAAAAAGCATTTTTTTACATAACGGCACTCGTTTTGACTCTTATGTGCACAAATTTGAGTTTATGCTTCAGTAACTTTTTTTCAGCAATATTGATAGTGAATCTGCATGGGATTGGATTCCTCTAAGTGTCACCTTTCATTAGAACCCAACATTATGACTGTACGTTCAAGCGTTCAAGAGTTATGCCCTTTTATCCTAGGTATGTGACCATGGTTATCCAAGGGTCCTTTTGGGGTCTCCAAATGGCCATTTTTGGAAACGCCTAGACATGGCCTTAGAAAAACATGTGTAAAATGCTCATTTTCTGTAGGATTGTTATAAAATTTGAACTGGAGCTAAGTAAGGCTTCATGCTGTGGTCCCATTGTGTTTTTCAGCTAATAAATCCCAGCTGCTCTCATCTAGAGGCATCTGTTTGCAAAAAAAAATTTTGGCGAGAGTAAAAACCTTCTACTTCAGTGTGTTCCAGCTTGGATTACTCAATGAAAGTAGCACTTAGAGTATTTCTTTTAGCTGGGGGAAAAACTTCAGAGTGTTTCCTTCCAAATGAGACCATAACCATCCATATAGTCCAAACGCTTCAAGAACAGCGTTCAATTTACTTTGGGTACGCTTTTCATAGGCATTTTAGGCAAATTTTCCCGGAGTTTTAAGGGAAAATGTTTTATTCCTCAAATGTTTAGATAAGTTGTGGATTTGTGCAATGAATAAGGCCCTCCTTCCCTTTTTGATTCCTTTATTGACTGTATCTAAGCAAAGCAAACCAGTGCAGGCCAATCTTTTTGCACGGTTTCATCTGATGATGGTAGCATGTTCTACTGACATTTTTTCAGCTATGACAATTCCGATCTTGAAGCTGATTATGAGCCTGATGTCGAGTCATACCAATAGCTAAGGAGGTACTCTTGAACCTTTTAATGGGTCTGATGTGACCAATCATTACAATAGCCCTAGAGACACTCCTAATCCCAATCGTGAGCTTGGTTTTTCTGCTCTTGACATCCACCACAATGATCTTGAGATAAATATGAAGTAAGTTCAGTAAAAAAACATTTTAAAAAATAGGCTTTTTTAATTTCTTTTCTTCCTTCATTATGGATTGTCTCATACCAACCTTGTCAATATAAATGATAATTATTCAAGGAAGAAATTTGAGATAAATTTACCCAAAATTAAAATTACAGCTTTAGATCATAAAAAGTTATTGCTTTTTTATTACTTCCTTTTTTCAGTCATTCTTAATGTGGACCATATCATCCCTGTACTGTTGCTCTATGTGTACGTTTTTTTATTGATGGTGATTTCGTTTTACAGAATTATTGATTTTATAGATGTCTTAGTTTCCCCATTTTATTCTTTGCCAATTTTCATTATACACTTTGGTTCAACTATTGTTGTTTTAAATGTACTTTATAAATAAACTTGACTTGCTCTCCAGATTAATCCTGAATACGCAAGAAAAAAATAAGCAAGAACGAGAGTAGTGGGTGATGATACAGCTGCTCATGTTGCACATTCAGAGACCAGTTTCAGTTGTTGTTTGCCCTAAACTCAACAGCCATCAGCAAGATCCCCCATCCAGTCTTGGAAGAGTTTACTACACTTCATTTGGCAGATGAAAAGTTATTTTCCATATCTGAATTTCAAAGAAGGAAGATACTGACAAAGAAAAGCAAGAGAGAGAGACAGTCGGGGGACATTTGGTTTTGTCGACAGCAATAAGACTGTCACCTGCTGTAGGTGGCTGTCATCTACAGGCTGCAAGGTGTAATACTGACAATATCTCATGAATTCACCTGTCACCAAGACCCTTTCCATTGAATTAACCAAACAAGGTGAGGACGAAACCTTCAGTGGCATAACAATTTAGAAAATGACATGCTCCGCTCCCACAAGTATTACAGAGCACTGTCATCTGCATAGTTTGGCTTTTTGTAGACTTAAAAGTGATTGATTTAAAAGATAGCAGTCTCTCCAGTTGATTTCTCTTTTGACCACCGACAAGATAACCACCAAAAAGAATTTTAAAAAGCTCTGGGTGTCTGTGCATTCAAGTTCTCAGAGTTTACTGTGTCTTTCGAGATTGAGAGGCCTATGAGCCCACATAAATGTGAGAATCAGATTTCATTCAAACTCTTTTCGCTCACTTTAAATTAGCATTTTGTCAGCTTTTTTTTTTTTTACTTTGAAGACTTTTCTTCAAGTTTGCTTTGCACTGAAGTGCATATACAGCATTGATGTTATTGCACCACTGAGAGCACTAAAAATGTGGTTAAGCTCTAAATTTGCATTTTATCCCAACTTCCAAGTCAGCATGCAGGTGGTGCCCAGCCGTATTTTGCAGAAAGGGGTTAAGGACTGTTTAACTTCACAAACAATACCAACAACGAAAAATGCAGAGGCTCAACGTGTTCTTTGGGCTGGTGTTAGAGGCGCAATCTTTTAGCTGGTGTGAATCACAATAAAAAAAATCTATTTTCTCAGTTCAAAGAACAGGGCACAAAAGCACAACGGTTGCAATTAATAGGAGACAACCGCTGTCACTCAATATATGCTCCCGGGTATTGGCTTTATTGCCGAATCTTAGGTTCGTTGGTAATACCAGGGGATGGAGGGAATCACCGCAGCAAAGGCATGTTTTGGCTCAGAGACTACGAAGCCAGGTCTATGTAAACACCCAGAGGGTTCCTTAAGGGAATATAATGGAAGCCAACCTTTCGTCCATGGGCCCCCTCATAGCTAAAGTCCCAGAACCAGCGCTACATAGCCCCTTTAAATGAGTAGACCGTGATAGCCTCTCCAACTTAAGAAAGCCAATTCCCATACCGGGCCGCTGGCCAGTCAGTCCTCGGTTGGGATTAAACCCCTAAGTCTCCGTTGTAACGTGACTAGAAAGAATGTAAAAGGATTATAGTCACGGAGACCACGCAAGTTTAAAGGAATAATAATGATTTATTCTCCATGTTGGCAAGAGCTTAAATCAATAGACCAAACATCAGTTACCACAAATTTAAACAAATATAAAAGTCATACCTGGTGAAAGCTACACACACAGAGTGCAGGAAAGTCCTATGAGTATGTGCTATATGGCTACAGAATTCCCGATTGAATATGGACCCCATGTGCATATTGATACACGCATGGGGGGCAATTCGGAAGAATCCCCCACGAATTTAGACAAAGAAATCTAAATCATACCTTACACAAGCACTCGTGTGTGCAGGCGAGATCAGAGAGATGATCTGCCACGAACAGCTGATTTCGCTTTCCTATAAACCAAACCAGCTACCCCCTCCTCCAACCAGAGAGCCCCATAAGTTAACCAGGTGAAATATCGTAATACAGGTCTCAGAAATGAGACAGAATCAGGCCATTTGGTTGTGAAAGAGGGTTTGTTCAGACAAAAGGAATGAAACTTTATTACCCGAGAGGAGATTTTACGTTACCCAAATTTAAGGAGTTTCTAAAGGTGAATGAATTATAATTTCATTTGATATAATTCAAGGAGTTGAATGGCATATATTTAATCACAAAAACATACGTACTAAACAAGCCAGGAAAATGTATGAGTATGATGCAGTTGTCATGAAAACGTCTTACGATGGATTATTATACGGGTAAATTGTGTTATAAATACAGGAGTGATTTTATGACAGTATATTAAACAGATGAGCATATTTGTGAAGTTTCCACAGGTTGACATTATTTTAAATAGATAGGTTAGGGTCCAGTCTTACAACAGATGACTGAGGGCAATATGGAGCACTGGGTAAGACAAAAGCCTCCCATGCAGGGTGACATCAAAGGCACTGGAACCATACAAACGCCCACTCCCGGCTCAGAGGCCGGGTTTATTGCCTCCTTCTGTCCTGCCATTCACACATACAGCTTGTTCACACTTTGCATCCCTCAGTTCTGGTTTCCAGTCTCTTATGGGCATAAACTACCACCACTTTCCCTTCACACAAAACCAAGCGAACAACAACCTGCTTGTCCTCAGGAACTTAACAATTTGTTATATTGAATAGCATTGAAGTCTTTTGATGCTCAGAGGTCCCACCAGTCTTGCTGCAGTGTCACAGATGCACTCATCAGCGCCTGCAATGCTCCAACCCCCCTTTTCTGATCTTCCAGATGGGCACAATGGGAATGTAGATATGGGTCTCCAGAGGGTTCAAGGCTGTGTGCTCTATAAAAGCTTGTGTACCGGATGTCAGACAGTGAATTGGGGGATATCTGCCGCAGGAATGAGGATCGTGCTGCTGTTGTGTCTGAACCTGGCCCTGGTTTTGGCCTCTGCTGCTGCTTCTCAGACAGCCTGCCGACTCCGGGGGCGCTTCCGCCTGAATGAGATGTACCGCAATGGGGACGTTGTTTTTGCGGGGCTGTTTGGGGTGCACTTCCTGACAGTGTTCCCTGAGCTATCTTTCAGGTCCGAGCCACTCCAGCCAAAGTGCCAGAGGTGAGTTTCTTAGAATTCAACTACACATACAGTCAGGACAAAAATGAAATAAACCCTCTTTCAGTTCTGTAGCTTTTCATATCAGGAAATTTTAAAGAATCAGCTGGTGCTTATCAGGTCCTAAAATAGGATGTGAAACATGCAGATTCCACCACGCCGTTATTTATTAAAAGGAACATATTATGAAAAAATATGTTGAAATGTTATGATGTTGAAAATGTTGAAATATGTAAAAATAATTATGAAAAACTCTTCAGTGTTTTTTCTTGTATATAATGAGTTTCTGGTGCGCCTACTGACACAAAGCATGCAATATGACAACCAGGTCAATCTGGAGTAAGCTGGCCTTACCTTTATTACTGTGCTGGAGCTAGCCAGTCAGATTTTGTCCTTTCTTCTACGTAGAAAGTAGGGCATGACAACGCCTCTGTGCATTTTTAAAATTTTTTTTATTGTGGGCAAGGTCTACCGCAGCATCCTAGGAAAAAAAAAGAGAGGACCGGAAGCTATTTTCCCCTGCAAGCGACAGGTCGAGAAAGGAAGTGATGGCAACGAAATGCAAAAGTGGCGGCTGTTCTATGGTGGGCAGCCAAAATCAGCATCAGTGATTGCACAAACTCCCAGCTTTAGAAGAAAAAAGGGTGTAGTGGTTACACTTTATTTTTGATGGTGACGTCCCAGTTCACATCCGCAAGAGAGACTTTCTAAAACGCTTAACAGAAAAAGCTTAACAAGGCTTAAAACGGTGACCAATAATCACCAAATTCCTTTCAGACATTTTTTGTCTGGACCTCCTTCTCCAATCAAAAACATAAAACCAAAGAGTGAGGGATATGGTAGTTATATCAAGTTAAGCGTTTTCCCCTACTATTTACATACATTGAGGAAAAAGCTTCAAGGGATAGTTCACTTTTTTAAGTGGAGTAGTATGAGCTACAAATTGCCTCTACATACATTAGATGCAGTATAAAGGTCGCTGGTCTCCCACAGTTAGCCGCACCAGCATAGTGATGGATGGAGATTCACGCGATTCACTGTTGTGAACATTACCAAATTAACTGCGTATTTTCGCGGCCTAAAAGGGTTCCTACCTGAAAATAACACACCGCTTTAATTGTACACTATATTCCAACAATTTACAGCACTTCAGCTGCTCGGAAAAAACACAGTTGCCCTTGAACTAATCAAATGACGTATTCCATCGGAGTAAACTGGGCACTGTATCGATCATCTGTTTGGGTCACAGTGACTGTGGATGCAAAGATGGACGGTCATTAAACTTGTGCAAACATTTCGAAAATGGTCGGTGCGTGTTGCTTTCCTGGACATGAAAGCAAAGCTGTATCCTGGTGCATTTACAGGTTCCACCGCACTCCTTTGCGGGATAGTGGACTTCGGCAGCTGTGGCTAGCTGCACTCAACGTGGATATTGAAACGCCACCCGTATCCCTAAAAGAGCTCTATGTTTGCAGAATTCATTTTTCTAAAGAAGATTTCGTGAGGCTGCATTCAGGGAAATCTCAACTGTGCACGCTCAAGAGCAGTGCTGTACCCATGCATTGGGTAAGAGAGTGAAACACCTGTCAAAAAGTGTAATGTAATATTGCAGCACAAATTGATATCATATAGAGTCTACGCAGCCACGGACTGTGTATCTGCTGTGCTGGTTATAATTGGGATTTTTTAAAAATTTGAGATGTAATTCTATGCCATTGAAATGCTGTCTCTGCCAAAAACCGCTCAGAGTCTGAACCAAACAGCTGATCGCTACAGCACGCAGTTTACTTTGATGGAATACGTCGGTTAGTTCAAGAGTGACTGTGTTTTTTTCCAAGCAACTGAAGCGCTGTACATTAATGTGATATAGCATACAATTAAAGTGGTGTATTCAGGTAGAACCTCTTTTAGGCCGCAAAAATACACTGTTACTTTTGGACCGTTCACAACACTGTATCGCGTAAATCTCTGTCCAGCACTATGCGCTGGTGTGACTTACTGGGGGAGAGCTGGGAGCTTTCTACAGCATCTAATGTACGTAGAGGCTATTTGTAGCTCATACAACTCCACTTCAGAAAAAAAGTGAACTATCCCTTAACATAGTTTAATGTAACTGAACAGCGACCAATAATTGCCAAATTCCTCGCCAATATGTCTTGTCCGGAGCACTTTCTCCAATAAAATAATTAAAACCGAAATCCCAAGAAAACTAAGATGTCTTATCGCATTTATCGTTTTCCCCTACATTGGCACACATTAATAAGGAAAAAGCTTAACGTGGCTAAATGCTTGATTAAAACAAAGGTAAACAAATGCTGAGGCACATTAAAAGAGAAATATCAATTCATATCACATTTTATCCACCACAATTATTGGCATCCCTTATGAATATGAGCAAAACTGGCCGTGAAAAAATGTCTTGCTGTTTATCCTGTTGGTCTTCAACTCAAAATATTTTCAAAAAGGCGAAACTGCTTAATGTGATATAACATCAGTTTTCTAATAGGACTTACTTTTGATTTTTTTTTTTTTTTAATAGGAGAAAGTGCTCCTGACAAGAAATGTTCTCGTGGAATTTGGAGATTATTTGTCCTCGTTTCGGAACATGAAGCCAACTTAAGCTTTTTCCTCATAATGTGTGCCAATGAAGGGGAAAACCTTTAATGTGATATAACATCTGTTTTCTTTGGACTGAGGTCTTGATTTTTTAACTGGAGAAAGTGCTCCTGACAAGAAATGTCCGAGAGGAATTTGGTGCCTATCGGTTGCTGTTTTTGTTCATTAACTTATTCCCTACAAAATACTTTTATATAGGCTAAAATTGTCATGTTTGTATGGAATACTATTCTGTACACAATATATTACACAATATAAAGTATTGAAGTGCTGGTGGCCCATAACCACGATCGTCAACTGATTTAGTTTTTTCATCGGACTGCGAAAGGTCATCCACGCCGCTGGCACCAGCTTATCCATTGGGAAAGGTATAATTCGCTACGCCGTTGGCAGTGGCTTGCCGTAGGGAATGAGTTAAGCCTCGTTAAGCTTTTTTCACTTAAAGCGTTTTAGAATGTCCCTTGCCAAGAACCTCCTTGTTTGAGCAAACCACTTTTTACTGGACTCTAACAATTATGGACAATATCAGCAATGACTAGCTACCAACCTAATTCTGCAAGCTGGAGCAACCCCAACTGTGCAAAACAGCAAGTCTGACAAGAGAGCTGAAAGTATTTGTGCATTGCATTAAAAAAATATTCAATGTTTATTTAACTTTCTAAATTTGCTCTCATTGGCACGTTGTGCTTCTGCCTGTAATGCTTTCCGAAAAGCCCTTAATTTTTAATTATTAAATGGCGTTAGTTTTCAGTTTATGTGTATGGGAATGCAACACTAGGTCCCTGATGTATGTGAAGTTGCTACTAGCCGATACACGTGCTACGCATGGGCTATCTACGCAGGCATGATAACACCTGATTGAATTAGCCAGTTTTACTTGCAAAAACGGCTTCAAAATACAGTTTTCACCTCAGCATTCAGTTCACAAACCAGAATCTCTGATGTATGGGGATGCACTAGCGCATATGGCGTGGGGCACTTCCACGTTTGAAAAAGCACCTTGAATGTTAAAAGGAATATAAAGGTTTTAGAGCAACATGTGCTCCCCTCAAGATGACATCTATTTCAGGGAAGGCCTTGTGTATTTCAGCAAAAAAATGCAAAACCACATACAGCAGCTATTACTACAGCATGGCTTCGTAGTTTCTCTGTTCTATTCTGAATAAAATACTGGCAGGAGTGATTTGAAAGTCATTGCGTTTTGATTTTATTCACACTTTACACTTTGTCCCAACTATTTTGGAACTGAGGTTGTAATTTGGCAATCAAACAGGAAGAGGTAGATGGCGATCATGCATTTACGGGTCAGAAGATGGCACGTCACTGAAAATCCAGTAGCATCAGTGCTACCACCAGGGGGGCGCTGGGGTTTAAGAGGTTTTTAAATGCTTCAAAATACGTTCACTCGCATGAAATGAGAAGTCAAAATTTCTTAGAAGATGAAAATGAGCATCAGTATTTTTTCTTCAAGGCCCAGGTCACCTTACATGGAGGCTGCCTTGTCTACACAACCACCTGATATTAAAATTCCCAGAAGACTATTTGCACTATCCAGCAAGATCATCAATAGGCTGTGCTTGCGCAATCATTACCTGGAGCTCCAGCTAAGTATCCTGTGCCAAATTAGTGTTGTTTCCACATCAGGTGCAACAAATTTCCTTCTGGATCAATAATAAATAAATGTTCCCCTGCTGAAAAATCCAGTAGAATACCATTAGATAAAAAACATTAGGAACCATTAGGTGCCTAATGGGAATTGGAACCCCATTAGGAACCACGAGAAGAAACCATTAGGAACCTACTGGTCCCATTGGGATATAAAACCATTTGAGACCTACTGGTCCCATTAGAATGTAATACCATTAGAAAGCTACTGGTTCCATAAGAATGTAATACCATTAGAAAGCTACTGGTTCCATTAGGAGCTAAAACCATTAGAAAACTGGTCCCATTAGGATCTAAAACTATTAGAAATACATACTGAGAAACCTACAGCTGCAACAGAAATTATAGCAGAGCCATAAAACTGGGCATCCAGAGACTATACATCCAGTAAGTGTAATTGCGTATGTATTTGAATATTTTCCCCTCCGAATTGGGAACAGGACATATGTGGTGTGATAATTAATTAAAATCACATAGTGCAATGAGTTATTTTTCAGAACATGAACCATAAAACCATCAGGTTGTGTTCTTTTCCCTCCTCTTGGATGGATGAGTCGTGAACAATGATTTAATTACAAAAGGCCAAATATGATTTTATCACAAATTTAATTGCAGAAGGCCAAAGGTGATCTTGGAATGTATTAAATGAAATCATTGAACCCTGCAATCTACAAACATACTGTATAGCCAACATGTAATGGCCAAGGAAGTAGGGAGGCCAAATGCAGCAGTGTGAGAGAGCGAGACAAGCAAGGACTTAAAATACCCAGAGAGAGAAATATCAACGAGGCTCCAGAAACAGCTCTCGCGCTTCCAAAAGGACGCCCAGCAATCTGAACCAGGAAGCAAAGCGAGAGAGGAAAAACAAACCGGGAGAGCGAAAGGGAAATAACTCGAGAACCGAGAAAGACACAGCACCATAAGTTGGTGCGACACCAAAGAAAGATAGAGAGGGAATCAAAAACTTAATTTCCCTTCAGAAATATAAATCACAAATATACTGCTAAGGCATATGCCATAAATCCCTTATTAGAGATAACTTCTGGCTGCAGTGAAAACTGAAATCAGACACTCCAGCACAGGAAGCGTGGCGGACATCTGGCTTATATAGACTTAGGTGAAAGTGCCGCCCATGCCTGATGAACTGATTGGGAAAAGAATCCGATAAAGAAGGAATTCAATATTGTACCGGGACGAGAGCCTCAAAGGAAAGTCCTTCACACACGCACACCACCTAAACCATGACACTACACTAGGACCCACTAGAAATCACGCAGATGTGATCGCCAAAGAAGGCTATAACATCTGTGTTCCTCCATCACATTAGGAACCATTAGAGACTACTACACCCTGTAGTGACCACTAGACCACTGTATAGTGACCATTATACTGGTATAGAAACTTCTGCAGGAACCATTAGACTCCTATAGGAACCATTTGTAGGGACCAGTTAAAGTCCTGTAGATTTGTGTAGGATATAATAGAATCCTGTTCGAAAAAACAAACCAAACCATTAGGAAAACATAAGTAGCCCTTAGAAACAATTATAAAACCACCAGAAACCATTAGAAACTAATGAAATATGCCTAATGGTTGCCCAATGGTTTCTCTGACTTTTTTCAGCTGGGTCATCATAATGGAACAGGGTTTGAAACCATCAGACCCAAAAAGCACAGGAAGTCTTATGCTGTACAAATTGCTTCAAAGTAGTTTGCTTTCTGCTGGATAGGTAAGTAACATTTTAAATAATATTTACAACCTCCCCCCTATTCTGAGGGGATTCATTTGAGTGGCGGGTAACATAATATTTACAGGATCATCTCAGCTATTTTAGAGAGAGATATACTTCATTGAACCCCGTGGGGTAATTTGTCCTCTGCATTTGACCCATCCTATGGTTAGGAGCAGTGAGCAGTAGGCAGCCACAGAGTGGCGCCCAGGGACCAACTCCGATTCTCAAGCCAGTTCCTTGGTCAGGGGTGCTGATTGGAGTGTTCCTATGATGCATGTTTTTGTGGGTGGGGGAAACCGGCGTACCTGGAGGAAACCCACGCGAACACAGGGAGAACATATAAACTCCACACAGAAAGGCCCCAGGCCAGAACCCACGACCTTCTTGCTGTGAGGCAGCAGTGTTAACCACTGTGCCACCATGCTGCCCTACCGAATTATGTCTCTCCCCCCAGAGAGAGGGGAGACATTCTGTTTCAGGCCCGGTTCCCATTCCCGTTCCCGTTGGCGTTCCCACTTCATTACCGGAGCGTAACTCCAAACCTGTCCACAGGATCTAACAAAACTTTGCATACTTAAGACTCAGGTCCTGAAATGGTGCCTTTTTGTATGTACTCCTCTGTCTATCCATCTGTCTGTCCATCCGGATGTGGTGAAATTATTCTCCGAAGCATCACTCCTAAACCGTTTGCATGATCTTTACGAAACTTTGCATACTTGCTACTCAGGTCCTGCAGTGGTGCCTTTTGGCATGTCTGCCTATCTGTCTGTCTGTCACTCTGTTCAACCATTCTGTGGGTTAGGCAGGGAAGGGGGCCAGGGGGAGATGTTCGTTTTTACTAGTAAAAACACATTCTAGTTTTCCTTCAATGACACATTTTCCCCTGTCTTTAACCTACTGTGGAATGCTCTGTAAAAAATAACCCCTGGAAATACTAAACCCATGCATTTCAAATCTGCATAAAATAGTGTGTCACATGACTGGCAAATGCATTACCAAGGTCCTGCGTTAGTCCTGAAGGCTTACTCCTGCCTGAATAGGTCTTTCGTCATGACTTTTGTTTCACGAGAACTTCATTTGCAACATTTCCTTCTAATAGCAGGCTACTCTCAACTTTGTTGCTCATTATTTTTGCCATTTCTTTTGATTGTCAAAGAAATAATGATTATAAACAACAAAATTTATGTATTTATTTATTGAGCAACTTATGCTGAACTTTATGCACAAATGCAACATTTATGGATACAACAATTAATTTAAACATAACATATTGTTCAAAATTAAAAACATGTAAACATAAATCAATACAATATACAATTAGTTTAGGTTCAATACAGGGAGTTGTATCCAAGGGGTAACCACAAAGGATAAAACCTGTATCAGAGGCTCCCAAAATCATGAAATCATAATGCATAAAATGCTATAAAAGCCACATTTACTGTTGGTAGGCCTACATCTTGAGCATCAACAATAAGTAACCAAGTTACAAGAATGGGATAGATCAACAGAATCAACTCTTAATATATACATTTCAAATACCTGATTTTTAAAAGACTTCAAGGAGAAGGTGGCCCTAACAGTCAATGGAATACCATTCCTTGGCCTGCAAGCCCTATTAAAATAACTATCACCATACTGAGTTCAGAGAAATATGAGTGGATCATCACCTCGGACTACTGGAATTAAGAAGGTATTCAGGTATAAATCAAATTATTTCTATAAACAATTGTGAAAAATGGCAAATCAGCCATTTCTCTCCTAAATGAAAGAGGAAGTAAATGTATCTTATTTAACCTTTCAACATAAGTTTGACCTGAGCCATGGATATGGCGCGTGACACGTCTCTGAACTTTTTCCAGTGACTCTAGATCTCATTTAGTATGTGTGTCCCACACTGTCGAGCAATGTTCTAATTTGCTCCGTACCAATGCTTTAAAAGGTTAGCAGACACATACGGCATTTCCCTTCCACCGCAAACTCTTCTTATGGCTCCCCATGCTTGATTAGCATTATTAGTGATTGTTCAATATGCTGGCCCATGACAAAGATGAATCGAAAATGGCACCGAGATCCTTCACACTGTCTGCCTGACAGAGGACTCCTACATCCATATTGTAATGAAAACAAGTGCTACTCGTCCTACTAACTTGCATAAATTCACACTTGTTACTGTTGAAACTCATGTGCAACGTATCACTCTACTTAAATAATTTCTCAATGTCCTCTTGTAACCTCAAATTATCATTGTGACCTGAAATTACTCTATAAATCTTATTGTCATCAGCAACCAAATCCATAAAGGTATTCTTATCAATGACTGGTTTGTGTGTGGTTTGGACTTTTCTTTGCGGTATCCTGGGACGATATTGAATTCCTTGGCTATCGAATTCTTTACCCAGCTGGCTGATTGAGCTGGGGCGGCGCCTCCCCGGAAGCTATATAAGCAGGAGGTCCGGCATGCCCCCTTTGCATGGTGAAATATTGGTCTTAATAATGTCAGACATTGGCTTGCACACTGTTCGCAAATTGATAACTATTCCATTAAAATCTGAATATAAATGTTTTACACGGTATACCTAAAGTAGATAAGAGATCATTTCTCACAAATGTGAAAACATTATCAGTCCCGCTGTGAGAACAGTTTTTATTCTCAAATTATGAGTAAAAAGCAACAAAAGCTAGCACACTTTACATCCAACCATTTAATTGGACAGAACAAGTCTCTGCTTTCTTGACTGTGAGTTGTTCAGCTTATACACAACGAGGACTAAAACCTCCGGATTTCCAAAGGCCGAAACATTTCTTGCGGACTTAGGAAAAAGTGACACTGCTATTGTAAGTTTAAACTACATAGATATTTGCATATTTTATTTCTATTTTCAAAAGTGCCGGTTTTGTTCATAATTGAAATAATATTACAGTAGTGGCAAAACATGCTGTTTTGCTTTGTCCGATAACGGCGCTTTAGAACTAAAGGTTTCATTCCTTAATTCTTATCAGCGAATATTACAGCAAAATACATGAATTTGAAGACATTAACTTTCCTGGAAATAAGTATATCGCCTACTGCGCAAAAGAAAATCTCTAGCAAAAATTACTTCAGGCGTCTATACTATACTACAAATATAATGGATGTCATGTTGTCCGCCGAAAACATTTCAACACTGAACTTATTTGGACTTCTTTGCCAAGGGGATTTATAGTAAGATAGATTATGTGTGAAATGGCCAGCCAACATGCCTTCTCACTCACTCTACATCTCGGTTCAGTAAGCAAGGCACGTCCACCTGACTTTTGGCAGAGACATGGCCAATGGCGCGTTGGTGAAAGTGTAACTTTTATCCACGCTGGTAGTGTAGCCTTTCTGTTGGTTTGGACCAGATGGAATGGCTTTCATTGTGTTGGCCATCCAGTAGCATGTTGCTAGTTTGTTGTGCTTCCCTCCCAGTTTGGTGGGTAATCATTGCCGCCAAGGAACACCCAACAAGGTTTGCAGCTTCAGAAAAACTCAAATCCAGTAATGATTTGGCTCTTGTTAATGTCACTCAGGTCCCATTCTCCCACATCAATTGAGTTGACTGCAAGAGCCAACTGTTTGCCTCAGGCCAAATCGTAGACATTGACATTCCTCGCTGTCATCAGTTAATCGTTATTTGTTTCATGTGTGAATGCTTGTATTAGTTTGCCTCATCTGTGAATACCTTTCTACTTGTTTGTGACCTATTAGTGCAATGCCTGGCCAAGCGCAACGACCAGAGAGAAAGCGAGCGACACGAACAAAGTACAAACACAGAGAATAATTGTTATGATTCTGCTCTGCCTGGTCTTGTTTCTCTGCTTTTGATATTTGTCTTATTTTATTGTTTGAAATTTGCAATGTCTGACCATTCTTAGATGTGTGTATTGTGTACTGTTATCATTGGTTTGTTCATGTATTGTCTTAGTTTTTACTTTTCCACATTTTGCATATAGCCATAGTTTCACTCCGGTCCATGTTTTCCACTATGCATTGCACTTTGTCTCCCCCGTCTGGTCTCTCGTCTTGTCATTGTTTACAGCCCAGTCCTGCGTGTCACCCTTCGGGTGATTTATTGGATTCTGGATTTCAGCCTTCCTTCCGATCTCGTTTGCTTACTTCACCTTACTTTTCTATCTTACTAACCGCACTAACAGTATGTTGTTTTCTCTAGAAGTTACTAACAATAGCTAACATTGTATATAATACTATCTTACTAACGAGGACTAAGGGATTGAATAGTTTCACTTACTAATTGATTAACAAGCTCTCTGCACTCGCTCTGCTCTAGTCTCCGCCTCTTTTCTCTCCCTAATCTCCTTTACTGCATTTCTGTGGAAGCTCCACATCTGATCCCGCTGTCCTTTCTCTAATTATCTGTGCACGTTAGAACTCCTTGACTGGAGCCGTTTGTTTTTATATAGGCTTGTCCCGTGATCCCTGTCCGGGTTTTGGCTTCTGCCAAATTTCATGTGATAAGGTTCTCCCTCATGTGCTGCTCCCTTGTAATCAGTTTGTCTACTTGCACCTGTGTTTCTCCCCATGTGATCTCCCTAGAAGTGTATATTAGGTGTATTCTCACAGTCATTCTCTGTCAGATCGTTTCTCGTGTTTACCAGTGCTGCTATTTCTCTCGCCTCGTACTCATTGCGTCTCTGATTCTGACTGGATTGCCCCATTACTGATTTTTTTTTTATCTGTGTGTTCGAACCCTAAAATTTTGTGGATTGCTGCCCTGTTTACGATTCAGATTGCCCTTTGGTTGATGAGTTTGCTTCTCCTACAAACCACTGCCTGTGAACCAAATCTGTTATTTCGGGCTACCATTTTTGTGTTTGCTGCCCTGGTTACGATTCCATTTCTGCCCCACTGGATTTTGACTTTTGGACTGTGGACTCTGTACTGTTGCCTTCTGCCCTGCGGGGGTTACCCCCCTCGCTCAATAAAAACCTTTTCTTTTGCAATCCTGTGTTCTCTCATTTGGTTCCGGATCGATACCTCACAATAATATAGACTAAATGAAAGTCCGAAACACAGAAGCAAAGCGAGATAGAAAGTCATACAAAACCTGACTACAGGTATCTTCGGCTATAGTGCAAAGCTAAAAACAGACACTCTAGCAAATGAGGCATGCCGAACTTCTTGCTTGTATAGAGTCTGGAAAGGCGCCACCCCAGCTCAATCAGCCAGCTGGGTAAAGAATCCGACGGCCAAGAAATTCGATATCGTCCCAGGGACGAGAACCGCAAAGAAAAGTCCAAACCACACGCACTTCTCACAAACCATGAAAATTTGTCCAAAGATTGCATTTGTAATTTCACAATTTCAACAATTAATAAACTAATAAGGATTGTCCAAAGTTTGTTTTAAGTAGGCCATAAAATTAATGGACATTTAAAACACAAACCTGACAGTAAATTTCTTAATCTCTTCTTTGTCAGACTTAACTTTCGAGGGTTCCAGGCAGCACAGACAATGGTTTTTGCAATTGAGGAAATCAACAAGAACCCAGACTTGTTGCCTAAAATCACCCTGGGATACCATCTTTATGACAACTGTTTGAAACTTGGAGTTGCATTTCGTGCAGCCACAGCACTAATCGGCGGGACGGATGAGTCCTTCTCTGATCTGGGATGTACAAGTTCACCACCAGTTCTGGGCATTGTGGGGGATTCAGGCTCCACACGCTCCATTGCCATCTCCAGTGTGCTGGGCCTGTTCCATGTTCCCATGGTACTGTACAATGGAACACACACTCTGGTCCACAGCCCAGCTCTGATATTGAGCCTCAGTATAAGAGACCACTTTTGCCGTGATGACTTTGTTTTTAAATATGCAAATACAAAAAAATTACAATGCTATATCTGCATCATAAACTTAAATTTGTAAACTTACATCATCATGAAATGAATAGGATTCTTTACTAGAAAAAAATGCAAATATTTCCAGAAACAACTGAAAAACTTTTCTGTGTCTTTATGCCATTTAGGGCAAAATTACTTCGCATTCTGCTCCTTTGCAGCCTTATTTAAACTCATTGTTTACAACCTTGGTACTGTACCAGTGCCATTGCTTTGATTAAATTTGCTTCAGCAACGCAGCCACCATAATGCTGCATGATACTGTCAAACGTGAATGCTTTAAAATTTTGATGTTTTAGTCTGAATATCATGGTTTTAGATTTAATTATATCAATAAAAATTTGGACATTGACAAACATCGTTTTTTAGCTGTCAGCCTAAGTTTATTAGAGTTGAGAACGAATCAGGGATATAAGCACAAATTGCAGGCATTCATTTGTATCAATGGAGAAAGGAAAAGACGCCTGCACATTTACTCAAAGCCACCAAGAAAATGTTTTATTTATTAAATTTGGACAACGTTTCGATCAGATCTTCATCTTGTCATCATGATTTTCTTGGTGGCCTGGAGTAAGTGTGCAGGCATCTTTTCCTTTCTCCATTGACGAGTTTTATTTGATAGTCTTGTACCTATACATGATGTGCATATAACTTTTTCTTCGTACAAAGACATTAATTTGCAGGTATTAAATCCAAATTTGGTGAACAGAGCTTTTAACAGTCGTGCCACTTTCCAAAAGTAATTGGCTTGACAGTTATTTTACAAACAAGTAAGGTGATATAAAGTTTACAGTTTATTTCAAGCTTGGCATCTGCAGTTGGAGCCTCTTGCTGCTAAGTCTGAAGAGCTGTCAATGCCAGTAAACCTAGCCATCGTTTGGCAAAAAAATCAAAGAAAACATATCAGTGAAACAGTAGAATCATTAGCTTTACATGATCAACTCTAAAAATAAAGTATACCTACAAGCAGTGCTGAGTGGGCCAAGTAGTCCAGCAAAGCAGAGTCGCCGTGGCAACTTGATGTGATCATGTTAAAAGTATGGCTGATCGGAACAACACTGACCACGAGATTTATGTAAATTGAGCAAAGTTTGTGGATGTAACAGATATGAGGTCTTCTCCTGTTTGGGTGATCTGCCATCAATTTGGCTTTAAAGGAAAAACAATTTTGAAAATATAAAATACCTCTCATAAATTTTGTGAGGTTGGAAAGATCCACTAGGCAGTCAAGTTTCTCTTGGAGAAATTTAAATATTAACCAATGCATGGGAGTCAAATCTGTGGCGCTCCACAAGTGACAAAAAAAACCGCACAACTTCACACGAAAGTGGATTTGTGGTCACATGATCATTTGGGAACCTACACATTCAGCTTTGGAGGACTTTTTTTCCCAACATACTGGAAAACTTACTGTTAATGAACTATTTAGCTTGAGGTAAATCTTTTTTGACATATACAGTTGCAATCAAAATTATTTAACCCCCGCTGCAAATCAGGTTAACTGGCAA
Organism: Gymnothorax reevesii; assembly: GCA_029721435.1. Lineage (NCBI taxonomy): Eukaryota > Metazoa > Chordata > Actinopteri > Anguilliformes > Muraenidae > Gymnothorax > Gymnothorax reevesii. The sequence continues at coordinate 143,287,769 of CM056574.1, forward strand.
TATTTACAAACTTTCAGCTGTTTGCAATGAACAAATCAAAGAAGACCAATTTAAATAGCTCAGCAAAACAAATATTACAAGTGTCTTCTACAAATTCAACACAAAATGCCACTTTTAATGACTACTGCAGGTTAAAAATTATTAAACCCCTTCATGACAAGCATCTTTAATACAAAACCCAAAACCAGTGAAGTTGGCACATTATGTAAGTCGTAGATAAAAACAGAATACAATGATTTGCAAATTCTTTTCAACTTATATTCAATTGAATACACTGCAAAGACAAGATGTTTAATGTTCAAACTGAGAAACTTTTTTTTTTTTGCAAATAGTCATTAACTTAGAATTTAAAGGCAGCAACACATTGCAAAAAAGTTGGCACAGGGGCCTTTTTACCACTGTGTTACATTGCCTTTCCTTTTAATGACACTCAGTAAACATTTGGGAACTGAGGAGACCAATTTTTGAGGCTTTTCAGGTGGAACTCTTTCCCATTCTTGCTTGATGTACAGCTTAAGTTGTTCAACAGTCCCGGGTCTCCGTTGTCGTATTTTACGCTTCATAATGCGTCACACATTTTCAATGGGAGACAGGTCTGGACCACAGGCAGGCCAGTCTAGTACCCGCACTCTTTTACTACGAAGCCATGCCGTTGTAACACGTGCAGAATGTGGCTTGGCATTGTCTTGCTGAAATAAGCAGGGGCGTCCATGAAAAAGACATTGCTTGGATGGCAACATATGTTGCTCCAAAACCTGTACGTACCTTTCAGCATTAATGGTGCCTTCACATATGTGTAAGTTGCCCATGCCTTGGGCACTAATACACCCCTATACCATCACAGATGCTGGCTCTTGAATTTGAAATATGGACTCGTCAGACCACAGAACACTTTTCCTCTTTGCATCAGTCCATCTTAGATGAGCTTGGGCCCAGCGAAGCCGGTGGCGCTTCTGGGTGCTGTTGATAAATGGCTCTCGCTTTGCATTGTAGAGTTTTAACTTGCACTTGCAGATGTAGCGACAAACTGTGGTTACCGACAGTGGTTTTCTGAAGTGTTCCTGAGCCCATGTGGTGATGTCCTTTACACACTGATGTCGGTTTTTGATGCAGTACCGCCTGAGGGATCGAAGGTCACGGGCATTCAATGTTGGTTTTCGGCCTTGTCGCTTACGTGCAGTGATTTCTCCAGATTCTCTGAACCTTTTGACGATATTACAGACCATAGATGATGAAATCCCTAAATTTCTTGCAATAGTTCATTGAGGGATGTTGTTTTTAAACTGTTCGACAATTAGCTCACGCATTTGTTCACTAAGTGGTGACCCTCGCCCCATCCTTGTTTGTGAATGACTGAGCATTTCAGGGAAGCTGCTTTTATACCCAAACATGGCACCCACCTGTTCCCAATTAGCCCGTTTAACTGTGGGATGTTCCAAATAAGTGTTTGATGAGCATTCCTCAACTCTCTCAGTCTTTTTTGCCACTTGTGCCAGCTTTTTTGAAACATGTTGCAGGCATCAAATTCCAAATGAGCTAATATTTGCAAAAAAATTACAAAGTTTACCTGTTCGAACATTAAGTAACTTGTCTTTGCAGTGTATTCAATCGAATATAGGTTGAAAAGGATTTGCAAATCATTGTATTCTGTTTTTATTTACGATTTACACAACGTGCCAACTTCACTGGTTTTGGGTTTTGTACTTAATAGAGCACCCTTTTGCCACTATGACCTGGCGGAAATGTGATGAATAGCAGAAAACAGCTACTGGCAGAATTCCCAAGAAATCATAGCCCAGTCCTCATGGACAATGGCCTCCGGTTCACAAATATTCAAGGGTTTGCATGCTGCAACTGCCTTCTTCAAATCCCAGCTTGAAGATTTTGAGATTTTTAATAGGGTTCAAGTGAGGCGAATGTGATGGGCACTTTAGAATCTTCCCAGATTTCTTCTGTTAGAAAGCCTTGGTGGATGTTGAGGTATGCTTAGGATCATTGTCCTGTTGGATGGTCCAATGATGCCCAAGCCTCAGCTTCTATACAGACGGCATGACATTCTCTCCTTGGATATCCTGGTACTTAACTGAATCCATATTGCCCTCCACACTTTACAGATTTCCAGTGCCAGAGGAAGCAAAGCAGCTGCAGAGCATCAAAAAGCCCCCACAAGTCTTCATTGTAGGCAAGATGTACTTTTCAGCATATGCTTCTTTATTCCTCCAGCAGACATTCAACTGATTCATAAGCCCAAAAAGTTCCAGTTTTGTTTCATCACTCCACAGAACAGTATCCTAAAACTTCTGTGGCTTATTTGTATGATTTTGAGCATATTGGAGCTTGTGCTTTTTGGATCATTTGTGGTGTGTGTCTCAGACAGCATCAACATTTAGTATGCGCCCTGCTGTGCGACCTAAAACCTCAGTTCCTCCTGCTTCCAAGCCTTGCTGCACGTCTCCTGTAGTCACCTGAGGGTTTTTGACCGCCTGTCTCATTCATAATTTCCTCTTTCTGCCACATCCTGGTACTGTATCCACTCTTCCTTTAACTCTGAACTTGTGAACTATGCTTCTAACTTTATCTCTATGAACATTCAGTGCCTGTGCTACCTTTTTGTATCCTTCTCCTTGTTTGTGCCTTGGCAATTATCTCCTCTATTAGCTTTTTGGACAATTCTTGTGGCAGCCATATTTCTGATATGCAATCAAACGTTACTGTCAACAAACCCCTAGCGAGTGCAAGTATTTGATGTGTTCTATCTCAAGCAAACCTGATGCAACTAATTAAGCTCTTGATTAGCTGCATTAGGTATGCTCAAGACAATACCTGTCTTGCAAATATGCTCTTCTGACGGATTCTATTCAGGGGGTTGAATAATTTTGAGACTGCAGTCGTCATTTAAAGTGACATTTTGAGTTAAGTTCGGAGAAACCACTTGTAATACTTGTTGTGTTGAGCGATTTAAAATGTTCTTGTTCCATCTGTTCATCTCAAACAGCTGAAAGTTTGTAAATTTTGCCAGAGAATCTAATTGGCGATGGGGGTTGAATAATTTTTATAGCATCTGTATATTACATTTCACAGATAATCTGATGTATTGGAGGCAGATTACTGCATACTGCGTATTTAAACATGAAGAGACTTCATGTTGCATGGTTGATTTCTTTTTCAAAACCTTTTGTAAAAATTATACATGCCCAGTTCTGTCCAAAATTTTACACAAGACCCTCAATTTGATGCAATTTCCAGAGGACTTAAGCAGCATTCCGTAAAAGCTGAAAAACTGTAAATTGACTTGCTGTAAGTGTACACAAGAACACAAAATTTCAGCCATAAGTTTACGTAAGGCATTATGTTATTTTTTTATTTATTTAACCCTTATTTAACCAGAGAAGTCCTGTTGGGATTGAAATCTCTTTTTCAAGGGAACCCTGGGGGTTAAGGTGGGGAGGGAGAGGGCAATTTGCACAACCAATTAGATCAGGGGATGATTAGGTGGCAGGTCAAAAGAACCAGTTTGGGAATTTAGCCATGACACCGGTGAACCCCCTACTCTTACCGATAAGCGTCATAGGATCTTTAATGACCACAGTGAATCAGGACCTTGGTTCTTAACATCTCATCTGAAAGATGGTATCTTCTATCGTACAGTGTCTTCGTCACTGCACTGGGTCATTGGGGTTTATTCCACCAGAGGGAAGATCGCAACCTACTGGCCCACCAAAACCTCTTCCAGCAGCAACTTGGTTTTTACCAGGTGGTCTCCCATCCAAGTACTAACTGTGCCCACACCAGCTTAGCTTCAGCCATGCAGCTGGAGCAGATTGAATTGTGGTATGGCTGCTGGCTAATGTTAAAGGAGGACTATCATGGCTGGGAAAGTTGGGTGTTATTATTTCAATATATCATGAAAAAAGCTCCTACGACTTTCTTTTCTTTATTTTGCGATTTCTTTAATTTCTATGAGCGATTTTACGAAACTAGTGTACTGCACCATTTTCACCACAGCAGACGAAAATTCGCCCTCGATCCGCTTGGGGCCCCCTTATCGTGATGTCAGTGCGGCTGTCAGTGCCATGAATTTCCATTGTCCTGCGGTCCTGCATTGAGATTGTTGAATGACTGAGATATTCCTGCTTCCTTAATGGGGCAGACAGACGACCTGAATTATTACCCTTTTCTATCCGACACAACTAATTTAGAGGTGAACTAACATCCGAGGCCATTTGAAATGCTTCTGGAAAGAAAAGTGTGATTTGAAGCCAATTACCAGCAAAGCTAGACAGCTGTCGTCACCTTGGCATAATTAGCCAATTCCCGTGTACTTTGCCTAACTTGTAATCAAGCCATTTATTCAGCCAACTGACCAATCAAAAACCAAAATAAAGCCAATTATGATTTCGAAGAGATAATGAGAAGAAGACAAGCTGAACCAGGCTACCATGCTAGATTGAAATAATGTCAGAAATCTGAATAAATATCAGACCTCTGAATTCCACCTCTCGTCAGAAAACTTTCACGTATTATTAAAAAAGATTTTTTAAAAATAAAATCATGTTAAGATGGCCCTGGTTTTTAAGCGTCTAAAAATATACGAGAAGTAGAAAACATTGTGTGAAGCGCATCAAATGTGAATGAGAAAGAGAAATTATTTTTGCATTGCAAGCAAAAGACAAATGCACCGAAGACAGGGCAAGCACATTTAGGCAAATCTGTGCCACAAGTATTAAACATTTTAAAAAAGAATTGAACAAGATTCGCACTCAACAGCCAAATGTAATAATCAAGCAAACACATTCAGGCAAACTGCATGTTAAAATAAACAAAGGTAAAGGAGAGGGGCCCTGACGTTTAAAACGAGGCACTGAGAACTTTGAAAATGCACCGGTAGTTTATTAAAAAATACTATTTATGCAAACAGTACCTTGATGCAGTTTCCAGTTGCCTCCATCTTGAAAGTCACGATAAGTCGATTGACGAGCACGAACGAATAGGAAGGATAGGGGAACAGATTGCAATCTATTCATTCGTGCTCATCAATCGACTTATTGTAAGTTTCAAGATGGAGGTGACTGGAAACTACATCAAGGTATTGTTTGCATAAATAGTCTTTTTTAATAAACTACTTGTGCATTTTCCAAGTTCTCAGTGCCTCGTTTTAAATGTCAGGGCCCTCCGAATTCTACCGATGATGTGTGGAGCGACTTAAAGCCTTGTTAATGATGAAAAAAATAGGGATTTCTTTGCATGGCAACGCGATGCCCGATTCACAACATTGTAAGCCAGTAGGTAGCTTCGGCTAAAAATCCATTTATTTCGAAAAGTTGCGTGTGTACGGAGGTGGAGTATTCGACAAAAGTTAATACTCATTATCATGTTTCAATACACCCCAGGTCAATTTTACACCGGAATTCTCCTTTTGAGGTCTTTAAAATCATCCTCCTCTACTCAACAATTGCTTGCACAGCCTTCCCATTTACTTGGCTCAATTTGCAATCAAACAGTTGATTCGCTCAATGAACAATTTTAAATTGGTTGGTAGTCTAATTTATTTAGATATCCACGTATTCAGACATTTTGACGTCACATGCATCATGCACATGAATGCATGTAGCAGCTGCAGTGACGTTATAATCTTGCAGGTTCTCATGCCACTTGTAGTGTTGATGGCGGCCTCCTGGAAACAGCAATTCTGGCTAATTAATGGTCATTTTAAAGAACAGGGGGTATGCATGGAAAAAAAATCGACCGTGGATATTATGATGAAGTTAATCACCATTAGAGTAAGCCAAAACGTGTAGGTTAGTATAGTCCTCCCTTAACTCACCTGCATAACCTTGCTGCATAGTGGATTTGCCATATCAGTCTGACGATCATGCTGACCACATTTCGTGAAAATTGGACAAAATTTGTGGCCTGTGAGAAATTTTTTTAGCCTTTCAATAAAATTTCATATGGCAGCCACATCATTAAGGTTGACGTGACAAGTTGCAGTGTCTTTGCCTCAGGCACTCCCACAGTATTAGTAAACAAAAAATATATATATTTCTCAGGTAAACAGATAAACAGTTATTAGGCAAAAAACATATTTTTATTATTTCAGCACCCGCCAGTGGTCAAATGACACAAGATATTTTTGCTTCCTCAGAATGAAGTCCTGAGGTTATGCGCTGAGATGGATTTTTATACATTAACCCTAGTGTGGTGTTAGGATTTTCTGCATCCTCAGGGTATTAAGGGGTTTCAGCCCATGTGCCGGCTAGAGACATTCCATTTTCACCGGAGGGAACTTGAGGATGTCCTTTAGATCACTGACCTCCCTCTAGCTTGCTCCAACCTGAGGGGGCGGAGCCTATTCAAAACGCTTTTATCCACGCCACCAGCCCCACTTCTCAGCCTCTGTGTGGGCTAGAGACACACAATCTTCACAGGAGGGTTACTTGTGGGTTGCTGTGACCTCACCGACCCTCCCTATGATGACTCTGACCTGTATGGACACTGTATGGTACACTCAGGGCTGTCCCTGTGGGGGGACAGTACTGCGTGGATCATGTCTCTGGCATACACAGGGGCTTGATTGTGGGATTCGTGTTGCGGGTGGCGTGGTAGCGAAGCCCCGCCCCCTTGGGTTAAGGGTAATTGGGGACAGTAAGGTGCGCTCAGGGCTGTCCCCGTGAACCCCCCAATCCACACATCATGTCTCTGGCACACACGATGGCTTGATTGTGGGATTCCTGTTGCGTCATGGCGTGGTAGCAAAGCCCCGCCCCCTTGGATCAAGGGTGGTTGTGGGACAGTACAATGCACTCAGGGCTGTCCCTGTGAACCCCCTGGTGCATGCATCATGTCTCTGGCACACACAGGGGCTGGGTTGTAGGATTCGTATTGCGTAATGGCGTGGTAGCGAAGTCCCGCCCCCTTGGGTCAAGTTTGGTTGGGGACAATATATCCCCCACTCCACCCCCTGTTCAGGTATTCTAGTCTCTGGTAGAAGGAAGGCAGGTAAAGCCATGCAGCAATGTTTTTGGTCCTATTCCAATGTTCACACTCAAGCTGTAGAGTAGACTACTGCCCTATCGTTTTACATTGGGGTCCTTTGGACCCAAACACCCTCTGTGTGATGTAAATGTGGAGGGGGGGTGTAGAGCGGGGTCTCCCCCCAAAAAAGTTAACCTCCATGTTCTTCACATAAAATAAGCCAAGGACACCGAGTTTCAGGTTGAAAAAAGTATTACTTATATGATTTTTATTTTAGTAGAGATTGAAAATGGGTCCAAAAGACCCTAACATCACACAAGGGTAACAAAATAACTGAGATTTGACCTTAGTTCGTGTTTAATGTCTTTGCCGTTGAATTTGACTGGTTGTGACAGGTCAAGAATTTCGAAAATTAAGAATTCCTCTGATAACTTTTGTATGGCTTGGTCTGAAGATCCTCTCTGTTGCTATTGATGAAAATTGGACAAAATTGTGTCTGGTGAATATTTGGGTTTTCCTGTTAAAGGTTTAAATGGATAAAAAAATGCATATCTCTCTAACGCAGGTGAGTTACTTTGCCACCTGTTCCTGCCTGAGTGACAAAAAGCAGTATCCCTCCTTCTTCAGAACCATACCCAGTGATACCTTCCAGGTTAGAGCCATGATTCACATTCTCAAGCAGTTCAACTGGAAGTGGGTGGGACTCCTCTTCAGTGATGATGATTATGGTGTGTATGCAGCCCAGTCCTTCCACCAGGAGATCAGCCACTTTGGCTGTGTGGCCTTCTCTGAGATGCTGCCCTACAACAATGACCGGACTGAGATCCAGCGAATTGTGGATATCATACATCTATCCAAAGCCAGGGTGGTGGTGGCATTCTCAGCAGAGGCATACCTACTGCCCCTCATTGAGGAAGTCGCTCGGCAGAACCTGACTGGGCGGCAATGGATCGCCAGTGAGGCTTGGGCCAATGCAGCTGTATTCCACACACAGCAGCTCCTCCCCTTTTTGGGAGGGACCCTGGGTATCGCCATCCACAGTGGAGATATCCCTGGGCTCCTTGACTTCCTGCTCAGTCTACGCCCAGACTTCCATCCAGACAATAATATGGTGAAGCTGTTCTGGGAGGAGATGTTCAATTGTAGATTCAAAGCAGACTCACTGAGCAGTGTGTGCACGGGACAGGAGAGTCTGGAGAGCACAGAATCAGCATACAGTGACGTGTCGGCACTTGGGTTCTCATACAATGTTTACAAAGCAGTTTATGCTTTGGCACATGCCCTGCACGATCTGCTCAGCTGTAAGCCTGGCACTGGGCCCTTCCCAGGCAGCTCCTGTGCTGAGCTCCGTACTCTGCAGCCCTGGCAGGTGAGAGACATTCAGTTACCTTCTCTAAATAATAAATGAGCCAGGCTAGAGAAGAAATTGTGTAGAAAAAGATTTTTGAATTAATCACAGAGAAAAGAAGGTTTTATCGAGAAATGGAGGGTTAGTCTCCACAGTCATATGAACACTGCAAAATAGTATTATATTATTCCGGCATAAGTACCAATGGAATCAATTAATAACAACAAAAATCACATTTAATTTGAAATTTTTGCCATCATAAAAGCTTCAAGAAGAATGAAAATTGGTCATCTAACACTGACATCAGTAAGCTCACAAACAAAATGCGTTGCACAGTGGACTGTCACTGATTCAGAATGCCATCAGTTGCCTCACATTTTAATGCATGATTGCTCTTGAGAGATCTTCCCATGTAAGTTTTCCTGATACACAATCAAACAGTTTATTCACTGAATCGTCAAGACCAATACATAGCCTGCAACGATGAAGAGAAGATAATGACAGGGTGGTTGCATATGTCACATCCATTACATATAAATGTAGCCAATAAGGATGCCAGTACAATTGACCAAATCTATGATTGTTTATTGGCACAAGTGAATGCCCCTTCACATAAATGTTTCCCCAGTGGTCTTACTAACTATCACCTTGAATGCAAACTGCCTTAATGAATATGCTTTTTTCCAAAATTCTGGTAAACGTATTGAGTTGAATGCATTTTCACCGGAATATACAGTACGTAACTGAACATTAATGAATGTATATTTTGATAACCAGCAAATGACCAGCAAAAGGTGTAATGCCGATGACTTCCAAAAACTTTCTTTAGCTTCCATCACTTTTCTTAGTGTCTCTCCAGTCATGTAATCATAAGATTACCCTTGATGTCCTCAGAATAGTCTGAGCATTCAAGAGAATACATCCAAAAAGAATGAAATCTTAAGTTATTTGAACCCCGCCAAAAATGGACTTTAATTACAATAAGCCTTGTAAACTAATAAACCCCTTTGCGCAGAAGCCAAGTATGTATATTTCAAAGGCTTTATTATTCAAAATTTGTGCTTCAATGAGATGTGGAAAATGGCTTGAATGAAACAAGACACTTGTAGTATTTCGAATTCCATTGTATTTCAGTTTCTTTTCATAATTTTAGAGCAGCGTAAAGGCCACAAACAAGTCCAAACAATACATTTCTGGGATCATAAACTCCTTGACCACAAGTGTACCTCCTCTGACAGTGATTTTAAAATTTCTCTACTCTTTATGGGCAAATAAGGCTGTTTTCCAAGTTGGTCCCCAAACTGTCACGGCCCTTAAAATTGCACACTGTAAAATCATAAAATGAGAGTATTTTGACAGTGCGTTATGCTTCATAGGCTTCATCTCCTGGAAAGCTTTATTTGTACTCGTTATGGCAGTGACTTAAAATTGGTCAAATGTCCTGGGAAATGATTGGCAATCTGGAGAAATGAAAAAAATTGAATAATATATCAAGCTAAGGCAAAACCTAAGGTGCACTTTTGCAATATTACTGTCCCCGTTCTACAGTCCGTGCTGTCAAAAACTGGGATAAGGCCTAAAACAAACAAAAAAAAAAATCTTCCCACGGTTTTCTGAGTAATGCAACATGGGACAAACAGGGCTTGAGCAATTGAAGTTGACAATGACCCAGGATACTAAAAGTCTGCATAAGGATGAAACACACACTGATTTTAGTGTCTGCTCTTGGGATGATCAGTTCATTTGTGGACTTTTGATGCTTTTGTGAAATGCAAATACTTTGTAGTTCACCAAAAACGTATCTCTTTGAGTATCTTTCCTTGGCTTTGATAGGAATTACTGCATTACATGAGAAAGATGACCAGTGCAAACATGCACTGTGTGCTCGGAGTAAAATAGTAGTTAACAAGAGCCTTCAGGAGATGGCGTATCCCCCTGGCCCCACATCAATTTGGGATTAGCAAAAGACTTCAGGTCATGATTAAAGTGCACACCGTGTTTTGTTGAAAAATATTGAATGGTTTTCAAGTCATGCTCCTGAAACGAAATGTTCCCAGGCAGACGGATAGACAACTGCACCTATGACTATATCCCAGCGCATTATATGCCGGGGGGGCAAAATAAACGTAACTTCACGAGACGACATTCTGTCTGGAGCTTCTTATTGTTCTCTAAATTTCTCTACTATGCTTGACTGTTTCCCCCTTTGTAGCTGGTGCCTTACCTGCAAAAGGTTAACTTTACCACCAGCTTTGGTGATAAAGTGTCCTTTGATGAAAATGGTGATGCTCTGGCCATCTATGATATTATGAACTGGCAGAGGGCAGCAGACGGGACCATCAGAGCTGTAAAAGTTGGGTTGTTTGACGAATCCGCTCCTACTGGTCAGAAGCTCTTACTGGAGGAAGAAAATATCTTCTGGAATTTTGAGTCAAATGAAGTGAGCCCCTCTCTGTTCTTCTTTTATATGAGGGTTTTATTGAGCAGCGATAAATGCTGAAAAGGGAAAAAATATGACCAGAAACGCAAGCCACAATTATTGTATTCCTTTCATTTTGTGCTTTGTATCACCTTCAGAAGACATGATTACATACTATTAAAGAAGATTCATGTTTTGAGATCAGAAAAGACATGACATGTAATGGATGACTGTGGGAAATTGGCTGGTGAGAAACATTATTTTTATCCCCAGGGAGAGCTGTATCTGACCATTTATTGTTTCTAAATACGATGATTGTGGCATACGTATTTGACTTCTGTTCGTCTGATTTCTTGTGTATTTTGTAAGTTTGCATGTGTTTTGTTTAGTTTTATCATTTCTATTATTGTTTTTATTTTCTGTTGCCACCTCCATTCCTCATTTTGTTCCCACATGTATTTGTTTATGTCCTCACTCCTGCACTTGCTCTCCCCATTCCATTTATTACTTCAGTTTCTTTGTTTGTAACCACACCCCATGTCACACTTCCCAGCTACTGCACACCTGTTCCCACTCGTTTGTTTGTTTCTTTCACTTCTTGATATTGACCCATTTTGCGTTTGCTTCTTTGCAAGTTGTTGCTTTTCTGAGCCAGCCTTATATTTCAGAGTTTATTGATTTTCTGGTTATGATTTCCTTTTGTCTAACAGTACATGGTATTGCTTAACCCTCAGTGCATTGTGATTTCTGGATAATGACTTTAGCTGGTTTCTTAATTTTAGATTTAGATTTCCCCTTTCTTTGGTATTCTTACTGTTTGGCTATTGAACCTCAGACTGAACATTGACCACTATTTAGATTTACCCTTTTGTGCTACATGTCCACAGTTTGGCTCTGACCGAGATTGTTTGACAATGAAAGACCTTCCAATAAAATTATTGAACTGAATTACTGCCTATGCCTCAGTCCTAAGTCTAGTCCATGTCAGTAAAAAACTCACCAGGGTGGACTCAGCAAACAGCTATCAGTTCAAGTCTGCACTGGCAGGGAGTGGTGCTGGGAAAAGACCAAGCATGTCTCAACAGTATGATCATGGGCTCTAAATTCGTAGACCAGGCGCAGGCGCCGCGAATCGGGGGTGCGCCGCGCCAACGGGGTGTGTCCAGGCGTATGTTGCAATTTTGTGCCCGGTGTAGCCTGGCGCAAGTACTCTGTCCCACCTCTGTCCCGCCTTCCAGCGCAAGTGACAAAGAAGGCATGTTTGGGTATAACACAGCCGAGTCAAATCTTCACCAATCAAATGAGCTCCTCTCCTCACCTTTAATGTGTTGGAATATAAAAGCCTTTGTCCTATATCTGCATGATGCGTTAATGTTGCATTTTACTTTGCTGCTTCAGGCATATTTTCTGCACCGTTTACGTCTATATTCAGTATTACGAATATGAGTTAGCTGGCTAGCTAGGGAATTCGCGAATTATTATCATTAGTGAACTTGAATGGAATTTCAAAACGAAACTACGTCAGATCATTCAAACTTATGAAAATAGAATGAAATATGACGGTTGCTCATTTATTTCTTTTGCCTGCATCATTGGGAAGAGAAATGATGGATAGCGTGTTCCTACTATTACACCCTGTTACTGCTTAAAATTTTGGGATTAACATGCATGGACAACAATGCAAGATACGTTACACATTTATTTTCAATATGTGATCCTAACTCAGTGCAACATCATAGCAATCAGGCTGTATTCCTTTCCCACACTATCAACGATAAAACCAAAGTGACAATTATAGTAGCCTAGTATTAAGCTGCTTGCACACTGGACGCAAAACAAATTTTTTGCACGACAGATTGCGTTGAAAGCAGTGTCTCGTGTCCGAAAGTCTGGCAGGGTTTTAATATATCTCCGTGTCCAACAGTCAATTATTGTTTTTAATTTCTTCAAATCTACTGACTCTTTTAGATATTAAACGTGAATGTTTTGATAAGAGGCCTCAATTCTTCAAGATGAGTAACGAGAATTTCAATCAATGTTTCTGTTTAAGCTCTGCTCAATAAAGTGAGTCGACATTAGCGCGGGACAATGTACAATACCTCCCTGTCTGACAGCCAAAAAAAAGAAAGGACGATTAGAACAGATTGATTACAAAATAAATAATAAAAAGAAACATTTTAACAACAGAACATCCAATGAACACTGCTATTTATTTATTTGCGGGTCATCTTTTTTGGATGTTCCGTTTGTTGGTGATATATATTTATTATTTATTTGGTTATAAATCTGTTCTCATATCAATACTTTTACTTTTTGCTGGCAGCCGGACATGGAGCATTTTGCATGTCGCGTCGGACCGTCTTCATCGTGCATGCTATTATTTATTCACACTGTCAATGGTCATGGAATTGATTTGCTCTCTGACTACAAGCACAATTTTATCTCTGATGTGGAAACAAAGCGTGAATCTGTTCGATCCATCTGACTAATTTTCAAAAGAAAGACAGACTTCAACAGAAGAAAACAGACAAATAGGGCTAAAAAAGACCAAGAAAAGTCGATAGCTATCAATTTGCATTTTGTGAAGGTCGAATACAAACATGGCGAAGTTTTATCGTCTAATAATTCCTGGAATACTCGAAAAATTAGAACTTCTATGACTTTCAGACTCAGAGCTATATTAAAACCCTGTCCAATTATCTCGTCTTTGCATTGACTTTGACTGTAATCAGTCGTGCGCAAAATTTGTTTCTCGTCCAGGGTGTAAGCGGCTTTACTGAGCATAGAATGCAAGCATTCAATCTATATATATATATATATATATATATATATATATATATATATATATCAGGGATGGGCAACAAGGGCCGTATCTGTCCCTGGTTTTCACTCCAACTTCTGGGCTTTAATTAGTTATCTAAATTAGCCAAACTATTCATGAAATCTGACATTCATGGCGCATTTCTTTAAATTATCATGAATAACTACCTAAGACTGTTCTTATCTCCCTACATAAAACATTTTTCTTTGATCAAACCTTTGCACATATCTATACTTGTGTATGCATCCAATTAACTCAATTAGTCAGGGTAATTGATAGAAATAAAAACCAGCATACACACCGGCCCTCCAGGACCGGAGTTGCCCATCCCTGATATATATATATATATTTATAGGCAATTTGTGGTTGGCTGAGAAAGATATGAAGTCGTTAGTTTGCATCACAGATTCAGCTGATTAAGCTAGGTCAAGTTTCCATTATGCGTGCCAACCGCCTTTAATCTGACATCAGGACAATCGAAATAGATACTATAATTTGTGTGAACAACTGATGAACAGAACTGTGTCTTAAATGAATTAATGGATGGATTCTAATGAACTCCCACCAGCCACCGAGCTCCATCTGCAGTGAGCCCTGCCCCCCAGGCACCAGGAAGGCGATAAGAAAGGGTCAGCCAGTCTGCTGCTTTGACTGCCTTCCCTGTGCTGATGGGGAGATCAGCAACACAACAGGTCAGTGAACATTCATGGCAAAGATCAAAATATTTATTTGAGAATAAATTTGCAATTACAAAAGGGATGAGATGTAATTTGGTCAACCTTCAGGGCTTCAAGATCTCATGCTGTCTGACCTAGGGGTGGGAAATATGGCAAAAAAAAAAAATCATCAAGATAAGAAAAATATATATATCTGCTGAATGCACCATTATTTCTGTCCAAAAAAAAATAATTCTTTTCTCTTGGACGAAAGCTGATAATTCCAAGTTGCAGAATGTACAATGCAGTTGGCATTATTATTATTATTGTTATTCAGAATATAAAAAATACAAGATTGTGAATTACAATCAATTTTACGCTGACATACAAAATCAATATAATCAATTAAGACACAAAAATTTTAAACACTGTAGAGGATTTGCTCCTGCCAGATACAAATATGAATCCGATGGGAGCTTGGAGCATGGGCCTAAGAAGAAATTCAGGACCCAAACGCCAGGCTGGAAAAAACTGGAGAATTTAATAAAATAAAATAAAAACAAACACAGAGATAAAACAGGCGAGCAGTACTAACATTAACACAGGGTAAAAATGCAGCTACACAGAGCAATGGCAACTGCCAGCCCTATATACCTTGATGATCACCTCCATCCTAATGAGCAACAGATGGAGCTCATTTGAATGGAGGTGAGAGCAAGCCACAGGAGAGGGACTGCAGGGCAAAACCCTAACACACTAGCTGTGTTCGAAATTGCCCCATATCACGGAAATAGTGCACTATATAGCGTGTCCGCCATTTTGTAGTGTTGTTCAAATTCTTTTCATTCTCTATATAGTGGACTATAAAATACCCATAATGCACAGCGAAATCGAGTGTACAAGTGATGTACACTACATTATAGTGCTGTATACCACGATGCACTGCAGTCGTATTTTTACACAGAAGAAGAATATAAAAAGCGTGATGGCTCCGCCCGGCAGAAATTCTCCAATGTTCCCGTAAAACTGCTTTCACACCAGATGCGAAACAAATTTTTTGCACGACAGATTACATTCAAAGTCAATGCAAAGACTAATAATTCGCTGACCGGCTAATTATCGTCCTCGATATGTTACCAACCTTGTTTGGTAGCTAGCTTACTAAGCTAGCGGAATGAGCTAGATTAACTATTATAGCTACGTGAAAAGGACATTCCAGAAAACCATCACGGGGTCCAACAGTAAAGCTGCTTTTGCACCGGACGCGTTTCGCGTGTATTTGTGTCTTTACATTGATTTTGAATTTAATCTGTTGTACGAATAATTTGTTTCGTGACGGGATTGTTTACATGATGCTTGGCCTGTCCGCTCAGATCACAGAAATATTCAGCGCATTTGCTGACCCAACCATGTTCAGAAAATTCTGGTGTAGTGTCCGAAATCTCCTTTGGTCATTCCCTATGTAGTGCACTATATCATGTACACAATGTAGGGGATAGGGAGTGAGTGAATGAGTGGACGATTTTGAACACAGCTACTGTCAGCAAAAATCCGAAACAACTTTCATGTTTGGAGGAGAACAAAAGAGATTGAATAAAAAACCTTAAGACTATGCACAGCACACATCCTTTGAGGAAAATACAGTATAAAACTGTCCATAGAGAGTCCTTTATCTCCTGTGCACACACTTCATGATGAAATGATTTGTTTTTTGCAGTGTCCATTATCACAAAATTCATCATCAACCCTAATGAAACCCTCTGAAATCCCATAATTTCACTCTGGAATACCAGGCATGCACTGATGAATTACTATTGTTGTCCCCCGCCGCAACGCAGAACGGGGGACTATGTATTCAGCAGCATCTGTCCGTACGTCCCGTTTCTTGTTACCACGATATCTCATGAACCGTTGCACCCAGAGTCTTCAAATTTGGTATCAACCTACATTGGGGCATTACACAGACACCAGTTGATATGGGTGACCTTGACCTTATTTTCAAGGTCACCATGACACTTTGACCGCTATTCCAACTTTTGTTAACGCGATATCTCATGAACCATTGCACCTAGAGTCCTCAAATTTGGTATCAGCATACATTGGGGCATTACGCAGACACCAGTCTATATGGATGACCTTGATCTTATTTTCAAGGTCACCGTGACACTTAGACGGCTTTTCCAACTCTTGTTAACGCGATATCTCATGAACCGTTGCACCAAGAGTCTTCAAAGATGGTATCAACCTACATTGGGGCATTTCGCAGATACCAGTCAATATGGGTGACCTTGACCTTATTTTCAAGGTCACCACTTTGGCAACTTTTCAAACTCTTGTTAATACATTGAAGTATGTGGTATTTACTGAAGCGATATTTAATGAAGCGGCGGGGGACATGGCCACCTTCAGTGGCAAACACTTTTTTTTATTGTTTTATTTCCAAGCCCTTATGTGATTTTATTCAAACGGAATGCAGTAGACTGACACACCACAGGATGTTCCCCCCCAAAAATTGTTTTTTTTTTTTTAACTCAAAACTGGCTCTCAACAAGGTTCTCTGAAACCCTCAATCAGAACTAGGAGTCCACTCAACACTTTCCTCCCGCAACTCCTCTCTCACAGATTCCAGCGAGTGCAACAGGTGTCCACTGGAATTTTGGTCAAACCAAGTTCAAGACCGTTGTGTACCCAAGGAAATTGAGTACCTCTCATTCCAAGAACCCCTGGGGATCTGTCTGGCAACAGTCTCATTGTTTGGGGCATGCATCTGTGTAACAACCTTGTCTGTGTTTGCCTACCACAGGAACACACCTGTAGTAAAGGCTAACAATTCTGAGTTAAGCTTCCTGCTGCTGTTGGCACTCACACTTTGTTTCCTGTGCTCCTTGCTGTTCATTGGCCAACCTCAACGGTGGACCTGCCAGTTGAGACATGCCGCATTTGGTATCAGTTTTGCCCTTAGCATCTCCTGCATCCTGGTTAAGACCATAGTGGTGGTGGTGGCCTTCAAAGCCACACAGCCTGGTGGGAATTCAATGAAGTGGTTTGGTGTGCAGCAACAGAGGGGCACTGTGCTGGCCTTCACTGTCATCCAGGCAGTGATCTGTGTGGCTTGGCTGACCATTGCATCCCCTGTTCCCTACAAAAACACTCACTCCCAGAGCTCTAAGATCATCTTCCAGTGTGCAGTTGGGTCGATTGCTGGTTTCAGTTCCCTGCTTGGCTACATCGGCCTGCTGGCGGCCATCAGCTTCTTGCTCGCCTTTTTGGCGAAGAATTTGCCGAACAACTTCAATGAAGCCAAATTCATTACCTTCAGCATGCTTATATTCTGTGCTGTCTGGATAGCATTCATCCCTGCCTACGTCAGCTCTCCAGGAAAGTACTCAGATGCTGTGGAGATATTTGCCATCTTGGCCTCCAGCTTTGGGCTTCTCGGAGCGATATTTGCCCCAAAATGCTCCATCATACTGCTGAATCCGGAAAAAAATACAAAGAGGGCCCTGATGGGCCGAGATGACTGAAAGAAGTAAAGGTTTTATTCCCATTCCTATACTCAGCAACAAAAGTTTCTGTGACACCAATATTGTTAATTATTTTTCATAACGCAATTATGAAATTGTCATACATGGTGATATCAGACTGAAACAGTACACGTAAACACAACATTGAAATGGAAATCATGAAAATGCAAGAAAATGACTTTGCACGTGAAAATGTGCGTAAATCATGCTTGTGGATGGCAATAAAAGAGGAGAATTTTTGGAATGTTCACATTGTGCCTGATGAACGACGGAAGCATCACTTATCGAAAACACAGCCATTTCGGATCAGGAACTCTACCCTCTAAATGCCAAGACTGTCTGAAAATGATCGGTGGAGGGCCATTGGGATGATTGAATCCGGAACCTCGCAGAGGGAAGTTGCTCATCGCCTGAATGTCCACCGAAACACCATTTGGAACTTATGGCAGCGTCATCAGCAGACAAGACATGTCAGAGACCGTCCTCGCAGCAGCCGTCCACGAGTAACCACTCCCAGACAGGACAACTGGATTCGAACAACCCATCTCCGAAATCGATTCCAACCTGCGACCATAACTGCAAGAACGATACCTGGTTTGAGGCGACTGTCTGCACAGACAATCCGTCGCCGTCTCCGTCATTTTGGCATTGTCCCACGTCGGTCAGCAAGACGTCCAATACTCACAGTACAACACCGACGACTGCGTCTACAGTGGGCACAACAACATCGACGGTGGATCCAATGTCAGTGGGATCTTGTACTCTTCACTGATGAATCAAGATTCATGCTTAACCGATGTGATGGTCGTTTACGTGTATACCGTCGACGTGGAGAACGTTATGCCAACAACTGTGTTCAGGAATTTGATCGTTTTGGAGGTGGTAGTGTCATGATTTGGGGAGGGATCACGGCTAGAAACAGAACAGATTTGCTTGTTATTGATGGAAATCTGACAGGTCAAAGATATCGCGATGAAGTGCTACGGCCATTGGTGGTACCGTTTTTGATGCAGCATGGTCCCGGAATAACGCTGCAACATGATAACGCCAGACCACACGTTGCAAGGATTGTACAGCAGTATCTGATGCAACAACATGTCAATGTCCTGCCATGGCCAGCCAGATCCCCAGACATGTCCCCAATCGAGCATCTTTGGGACGAGATGGATCGACGTTTGCGGCGGTTGGATAACCCGCCAGCTACACTCCAGGAATTGCGACAACGTCTACGTCAGATTTGGAATGACATCCCACAGCAATTTCTGGCACATCTGATTCGGTCCATGCGCCGGAGATGCGTTGCTTGCATCATGGCACGAGGAAGTCACACCCGGTATTGAAGTGTGAAAGTCACAATTGGTTAGACGTCAGAAAAGTGCTTCATGACGCATGAAAATGACATTTTTCGTTTTGAGTGACGTTGGCACTGAAAAGTCAGTGTTTCTCCTGTTAAATAAACATATTGATTGCATTGAGATCTTTGCGTGTCATTTATAACATACACATAAATGGTGTCACAGAAACTTTTGTTGCTGAGTATATTTCATTTAATCAAAGCTAGAAATCTAGAAAGTATGACTTTTGAGTTGAAAAGAAATAAATTTGATTTCATGTATTTAGGTTCAAATGATACAATAAAGATTTAACATGGAATGTGAACTTTTTGTTAATTTTCCTTGTGTCTTGTACAGCAGTGGAAAAATGCATCATCAAATGACTGCTTTTCAAACGATCACGCAGGATCTCAGTTTTAGGATAGTTGGATTCCACCAGAGGAGATGTCAGTTTCATGTGACTGTCAACCACCTCTTGAAGTTCTGGATACTTTACTGTGGACACGTACTTTCTGGCATATCTACCTGTGGGGTAAGATAGATTGATAGCTATATTACTTTATGAATCCCCAAGAGGAAATTTAAAATGTCACAAGCAGCAGCAAGGGAAAAATACATGACAGTGAAAAATGAACAAAAAAAAAATTTTTTTTTTTACCTTCTCTCTGCATTATTTAGTCAACGGCAGGTGTTCTAAACCTCATTCAGAAAGGGCTGGTGTGGATTCAGGCTTTTGTTCCAGCCATGCAGTTATTTACCCCTCTGATTCTGTTGATCATGTCTTTGGCAAAGACGCTTGCGATTGATTAATAGAATTGGATGTGTTACTACATGGCTGGATCAAATGCCCACATCCACACTGGCCCTTTTTGGCCCCTATACTGTTCTAATAAAGCACTGCTCTGACCATATAACTTTGTAACACGTAATTAGAAGTTGTAAGCTATCAAAAGGGGGCTATATACTGTTAAAACATGGGCGACATGGTTAAACATGGCCATGGACAAGAAATAAATAATTTTTATGTCTGTGATAATTATGCAACTTGCTTGGGATAAAGTCCTCCCAATCTCAAGAAATGATCCTGCTGCTGCAACAGTATTTTTGCCAGAAAGTATCCAGAACTTTTCAAGGGGATAAAAATGGCACAGTGCCTTCTGCTTTGCTTAGAAGAATGTGATATCTTATAGTATTATTGTCAATTTCTCAAAAACTGCATGCCCTATCAATGGCATTCTTCTTCGTATTTTGTGTGACTAGACCATTGAGGATTACATGAAATCTCAGACACGAGATTTAAAAAATGAAAAAGATAATAATAAATCAGAGTGCTTGGGGTCAAGTCCTGAATAGGGTTAAACCAGCAAGTCTTCAAATTGGCTTCAATATCAGGAGGCAGGCATTTTTACTTGGGGAATCTTCTGATTTTGAATTTGATCTTCGGAAACCTCACCTTTAAAAAAATGTTTAATAACTTAAACCTCCCGCAGTTTACATCTCTCGATTAGCCACAGTTGCTCAGAATAATTGGTAAAAAAAAACAAAAACAGTCTAATTCATGTTTGATAGCATTGTTATACATTGCACCACAAAATTATGAGGCATCTTCTTCTGCGCATAAATGACAACACAAAATATCAATATCTTTCTAATTTTAGCGCTTGTGTTGCTTGATACGTAGCACAGATTGGTGTAAATTAGTTTTGCGAGGCTGCGAGAATTGGTTCTTTATTCTGAACATTATCACGGCTAAAGGGCACTGTATGGCAAGTTGCACAGCTGTGGGACAATCCTAAGGACGGTGAAAATAAGTGCTGCGAAGTCAGCGAAAGTTTCGGATTTACAATGCCAAATCAATTTTATAAATGAAGGCAATGGGCAATTCACCTTTTCATTATCATTTCTAATTATAGGTCATGTATTTGTCTTGGTCACTCAGTCGATAAATTTTTTGATTGTTAATCAGGCCAGCTTAAATAAAAACAGCTTGCAGGCAGTCAATCGGTAAAGGGTGAAGCTTACTGAAGGCCCTCTGAACTTCTCCATGGCCCGGATGAAAGGAAAAAGTACAACTGACGTCACGAAAGAGAATAACTGATGCCACAAGCACCATGGCACTGGCATTTGATTGGATAATGCGTTCGAAATGCACACTTACCCACTATATAAGGCAACGTTCTAAATCGTAGTGAATGTTCTAAATTGAAAACAATGCAAACAGTGGGTGAGCGAGTTGACAAGTGTGCATTCCGAACGCAGCCATAGATGATCCCCAATTAAAAATGTCTGCTCCCTGGTATTGACGCCGCTTTGAAGACTTGCAGGATTTAAAACGCATTGCACTGGATCATTACCAAATTAAAACATTTCATTTACTTTTCTTTCCTTATTTAAAGGAATTTTGCTTCCTTTTTCTTTTGTGTAATACATAGCTATAGTTTTATAGCCTTTGTCTGTATTACTGATCGTGTTTGTGGAACGTCTGTTCCCTTTTATTTTTGCTTGTCCTGCAACATCTGGGTCTGCTGCCGTGTGGTGTGGGCACTATAATAAATATACCAAAACCTATTCCTGCGCCTGAGTCCAGTCCTCCTCCTTCCTGCCTCTGGCACAAGGCTCCAGGAGTGACAAAAACCAAGTAGCTCATCATGTGCTGACCTTTAATCATTTCTGGAATTATTTCAAGATGTTCATGGGAACTATTTATTTCATAGTGAATATTTAAGTTTTTCATTTTTGAATTTCTCTTCATTCATTGTCACTTTACATTTTAAAATGCTCATTTCATATTTTACATTTGCTCTTTCAATTTCCTTTTTCTTTTTTTAAGGCAATTACATTTGCAATCAAAATTATTCAACCCCCACTGCAAGTTGGGTTTAATAGCAAAATTTACAAACTGTCAGCTGTTTGTGATAAACAGGAACATGTTAAAGCAGCACTATGTAGTTTTCGCCGGATTCGCTCGCGGTGTCCCCCTGCAGTAGGGTGACCAGATGTCCCGAAAAATGCGGGACAGTCCAGAATCCTAAACTGCTGTCACGAATCCCGAATCCGTCGTTAAATGTCCCGAAAATAAACTTACAGGAAATAGAGCAGTTCTGATACACGTTAAAATTGCTAGAGATGTCGAGAGACTGCCGCTGAGAGGCTGCGCGCAGCCCCATAGCCTACTCGGTACGTGGTTGTGAGTGCAGCCCCGGCTACAATGTATCTATTTTATTTTACGTCGTTCTATTCTATACAATGACGTTAAGGCGCGAATATTAATAACAACATGGCGGCAGACGAGGAGACCACCCACCACCCGGCTAAAAAGCCAAAACGTCAGTGCAGGTATAGGGAGGAGTGGGCGGGGAAGTACCCGTGGATTGCGAAAGTTCTAAGCGATGAAACAAAGGCATTCTGCAAAGTGTGTTGAAAAGAGATTGGTGTGGCTCACGGAGGGGAGTCGGATGTTAGACTGCATGCTAGCAGTAAATTGCACAGTACCAATGCCGTGACAGTACAGAATAACACACTTATGTCATCCTTCTTCAAGAAACAAGATGATACACAGTATGATAAAATTGCTGCTGCTGAGCTTACCTCCGTGTTCCACTGTGTGACCCATCAACAGTCGTATCGATCGCTTGACTGTGCGATTAAGCTTACACCAAAACTTTATTCTGATTCAGCTATAGCCAAACTCGTTAGCTGCGGTCGTACCAAAGCGGAGGCACTGGTCACTAACGTCCTTGAACCCCTAGCATCTGACTTCTCCAAAAGCCTTGTATCAACACAGACTTTCTTTTCGATTGCAACTGATGCCTCCAACAAAGGCAATGTAAAAACGTTCCACATTTGTGTCAGATTTTGGATGAGATGAGAGCAGACGTTGCTGCACACGCGAGGGCGAGGGTGAAAACAGCGCAGCAGCCAACATTGATTGAAATCAATTTTCCTCTTTCGTTAAAAAATACATCTGATTTGCACTGAGTAGGCCTAATAATAGCAATAGTTATTTTACCATGATTTTCCACGTCATATTCTAGGCTATAGTTATTTTGAGTTAACGCTATGTTTATTGCATTCTTGAGGCAGTTAGGCCTGACATTGATTCGTGATTCATTTTTGATTAAAAGACAAGATCTTTTAGTAGAAATATTTTTGACCACTTGGAAAATTAATGTTTTATTATTGCCTATGTAGGGTCACTGTGATTTGCACAGAGTATAATCATTGCTATTTTCCATGTCATGTTCCAATTTGACAAAGAATGAGTTTACTTGTTTATTGCATTTTTGTGGCTGTTATTCATGACATTAATGTGATTAATGATTTCTGAATGCATTAAAGACGTGATCTTTGAACAGCAATATTTGTGAGCGCTATGAAAATTAATCTTGCCTATAGCCAAACTCAGAACCCCCTCCCCCAAACCAATCGTCCCGAATTTCAGACAGCCTCATCTGGTCACCCTACCCTGCAGTTGATTAACGTAATTGTCTGTAAGAACTGTCGTAAAATCTGTCCACACGTGCATTTGCTGACAAGCCAACTACACCAGCGAACGTTCTGAAGCAGGACATGTAATGTGATCCGATCAACCATGTCTTCAGACCAGTTAAGGGTGACTTAAAAATCTGTCTAACTCACGTAGATGGCTAAGTCCACACTACAACTATAACAACATGTTAATGGAAACAGACATCGTTGTGGTCAATTTCATAGCGATTTTACGCACGTTAGAAAAACTGACCACCAATCTAAATCAGCCAGAATTTACAGGGCTTTGCGTTCATTGAACAGGTCTGATAATATCACAGAGAAAAAAGGACTCTGACACAGCTGGAACACACAACATCAACGTTTAGACAGCGATATTGCTCATCAGTGTTGATGCTCAAATCAGTATAGTTATGGTTATCCTTATAGTTATTTTTCTCAGTGTGGACGGCTCTTTATTGCATTTTATGCGTGCACATTGAATGTCAGGAACGAAACCTTAAACGGTTGACGTCGCTAACATGTACAGCTGCTACTGATCCTAGCCTTAACAGGCATCAATTCATTTCTGCACTGCTAAGAAGTGAGTGGACATCACTTAAATGCAGAGTCGCTGTTTGAAAAGGCAAGAATCCGACCACAAAGTCGTCATACACAAAACTGATTAGCTTGTGCAATAAAACAAGAGGGGAGCAGGGAGTTGACTGAAAATCCCTGAAACGACATGAGTACATGTCAACTCCGATCATTACCTAATCCTTCCGAAATAAAAATGACAATTCTACCTTTAGTACTCTTTACGGGATATGTTGTGACAAATTCGTCTGTGGCTGAGAAGGGTGTGTCCGGGTTCAATGACCGGGAAGGGCTCGCTCCTGCTCCGCCAGTTGGATCGTCCAAGTGATGAGAAGAGGAGAATGCGGGGTAGGCAACCCGATCCATATCCATAAAGGAGATGGGCTCGAACTTGGGGGTGGCTAGACAGGAACTTTATTAAGGCACTCGATAGCCATGCACAACGCCCAACGAGTGGTCCACCGTTTTCCTTCTCTCATTGTCACTCTCAAAAGTAATCTGCACAACACCAGATCTATATATAGATCATCAAGTAGCGTGTAAATACATGCCATCATATTGATTCCAGGGAACTTGTATCATTCAGTCACACGCGCATACCGGTTTATCATGCTTGTTACAACGTTTATGATCACTCATTTCGACTGGCGACTAGTTTAGCAATGCTTGCCTGCTCGCGATTGCATGAAAACTTGCTAGCATATCAGATACCAGCTAGCTAGATAAATTGCTGGAGACGATTATTTGACTGAGCATAAATGGGGTACTAGATGATTTCAATTACACAGCCTGACACAAGCAAGTTCAAACGTGCTATAACCAGATCTACAATGAATGATTAAGCTAACAATTTGTACTTACTTGTCCAAAAGTTACAACGCCAAGTTGCCATCGGTCAGACATCCCTCATCCTCTAGTCTTTCAGCTCTCGCCAGCGAGTGAAAGCCAGTCCAATGTTGACCCTAGTCCTGGATCTTATATTATCGCTTTCTCTTTTTCTCTTACATGTCTCCTCTGACAACACCGTTGC
The DNA here is from genome assembly GCA_029721435.1 of Gymnothorax reevesii. Classification (NCBI taxonomy): domain Eukaryota; kingdom Metazoa; phylum Chordata; class Actinopteri; order Anguilliformes; family Muraenidae; genus Gymnothorax; species Gymnothorax reevesii. The sequence goes on from CM056574.1 coordinate 143,312,940, forward strand.
CTTCTTTGGTTTTCTAGCACCTTCAGCCATTACAACCACTTCCAACACTGCTTCATTCTACATTCACTCGCTGGTCTTGAGAGACGTGGGGGAGGGGGATTGTGTGACATGTGCCGTAAAGCAGTAAGTAAGTTTGTAGTTCTTTTTGTGCCTGGGTAGCCTGGTTTCCTACCCGAAACCTGAAGTTTAGTGCCAGTTAAGGCGATGCAGGCACATTCGAGCCATGACAAAGGTGTCATTCAACCTATTGATAGCTGATGTCTCGCTAGAATGATCTTGGAAATATATATTTGAGAGTGAAAAAACTACAGTGCTGCTTTAACTAACAAATTTGCAATGGTAGTTGAATAATTTTGATTGCAACTGTATGTCCTGACTATGGTTTTCTAAATCATGTATTGAAAGAACAATCTTTTTGATAAGACATTGCCTTGCATAAGGAGTTTGAGGGTTCGAATCCGGCTGGGGGCAGGATTAGTTAGGAAGTTGTGTTCTCAACATGTTCGCATTGGTGTCCTCCCACTGCCCAAAGGCTTGCATCTCATGCTAACTGGAGACTCTAAATTGCCCAAAGGTATGAATGCGTGTGAATGTGTTATGCACCTTGTGATGGATTGGCAAGCTGCCCATGCTGTAACCCTGCTTTCACCCATAGTCACCTGGGATAGGCGACCCTAATGAAGAGGAGGCAGTATAGATAATGGATGGATTTTCTTTTCAGCTTTCAATTTTAATGATGACCAAAAATATCCTCCATAAAACTATCTGCAATTTTTATTTGATTAAGCGGGATTAACTTTCCAGATTGCAACACCTGCACTCCAGATCTGCGCCGGCTCGGTGCCGACTCCACTTGATCCAGCTTGAATGTGGCCCAGAGTTATCTGCTATCTGGGGTGGAATTGTTCATCTCCATTTGATCTAATTAAAGGGGCAATAATCGAAAATGCATCATTTCTAGATTGAAGGAATTAAAAATTGCTATGTGAAGAACGAGAAGTGTAATTTCATTTTGAGAATAGCAGGACATCACATACCCGCTATCTGTGTTGATATCCAGCCCCTTAATTACAAGCCCGGTGCGACCGTCGCGTTCATATATGTTCATGTGAATCGCCGCCTCCTACTTCCCGAGAGTGCATTCATACAGCCAGTGAGCAGAATCGCCTCCTCTTCCTGAGAATGCATTCATACAGTTAGTGAGCAGTGGCAGCGCGTATTTTTTTAAAAAGCAAAATGGCGGGGAGCGGAACGAAACGTTAACCTGAAGACGAGCAGGATCCGAAATTACTTCTAAAGAAACAACGGTCGAAAAAGTTGTCGGATGAAGAATGGGACAGAACTCAGATTAATTCTAGCCTTGCATTTCCAAGGTGGAGAGCACTGCAAGAGCTAAAAGGGCTACATTTAGACTCGAAGCTAGCTCTTCATCTCATGGACAAGTAAGTAACAACATTAAGTGAAATGTTCACTTCAATTCGTGTTTCAGTATCGTTAAGACCATGCAACATTGTCGATTCAATTAAAATTAATGTTGCAATCGTGGCATGGGTTAATGTCCGGAGCTTGAGTTGTTAGTGGCTCGGTCCCTGCAATGGGCCAGGCATTACGGTTAGGTGAGTAGCCTGGCAGCCAGCTAACATTTGCAATTGGCTCAAATCTGCAGTTTTGTGAGCATTTCAGGTTCGATGTACTGAGTAATAATGCCGCGGAAACTTAAACTGGCCCGTCATTCTGCTGAATATCAGAGGTAGAGGGAGGTCTGGCTCATGACACACTTTGTTTTGGTCTACAGGCAGTGCACAACAGCAAACCTAGCGGTGAAACGATTTCGTTTATTGCCCCTTTAATTTTGTGTGTTTATTTTTTTATATGAAGTTTTAAAATAAATACTATATCTTGAAATAAATAGGCCTCCACAACATTTGTCCCTGTGTACCTTTCATAAGTAAGACCCCGGAACTGTGACCAGAAAAGTCAAGTTCGCCATTATGAGGCTGAGAGATACGACAAAAAATTAAAATTAATATTCAAGAAAAACAAGTTTAACGAAAATTAAAAGATTTTATAAACAGGAATATGAAAGCTACATTTCAAGATGCAAACCACTGCAAAACCTGCAAACTATTTGTCAATTTCAGACACTGGGACCAGGTTACAGATTGCAGAGAGGGATCTGAGACAATGCAAACAAAGTTCCTGAAAAAGATCTTTAGAAATGATGAAAATTAGATCTTTTTTAAAAGTTGCTCATATTTTGTAGTGTAGTCCGATACATGAGCTGCAAGAAGCTAAATCATAAGTGTAAGGACACGCCTCCAGCTGTCCAGCCGGACCAGCCTGCTCCACGTCCCAGAGGGCGCCCTCCTGGCCGAAGGTCAGGCACATGGGGGGGCTACTGTAAGGGCACTCCTCCAGCCGTCTAGCTCATCGGTCGACTTAGCCTCGGACCATACTTATGCCATTATTCAATTAGCACTTGCATCTGTTGTGAATTCTTACTGAGTGGTAGCAGTTGTGTATGTAAGTCCGAGCCTCACACATTATATTGTGAAGTCTCATAGCACCACTCTTTAACGGTGCTGTCAGTCTGTTTAGACTTAACCCTGTATTTTTGCGTGTATACTCTAATCTCTAAACCTAGTGCTGTTATTGTTAATGCAGCACTTAATTCTCTATAGGAACATTGCCTCCTATTTTGTTTGTGTAATGCATAGTGATTGTAGTGTTTTCAGTTCTCGTATTACCCTTTGTTAAATATCATGCTTGGAACCTCTGTTCTATTTTTGTTTTGTCTGTATCGTGAGTGCTCGCAGCCTTGAAGTTGGATATAATAAACAACTAAATCCATCCTTGCACCTGAGTCCAGTCCTCAACTTCCTGTCCTCCGTGCAACACTTTGTGCATGAGACACAAAATTGTTACAGAAGACATCACCAAATCGTCCGTCTGGGGGCTGTCCTGGATGAGTTGGTCTGCGGATTCCGTATACTATCTATCCCCCGTGCACTGCCACCAGCACCTCTTTTCCATCTCTCCTGCAGAACTGCAGGCTACCGCAATTGTTCCTCCGGGTGATTCACTTGCGAGCTTCCCTGAGCCCGACGACAGCAACCCCACGACATGCAAAGGCTTTATCTTCCAGTGCCCGCTGTACTTCACCTACCATCCTGCCTTGAGCAAGGCTGAGAAGATTGCGGTGGTGATGACTCAACTCATGGGAGAAGCACTCGAGTGGGTGACAGCTGTCTGGGAGGAATCATGCTGATTTTCTCCAGCAGTTTCGCCTGGTCTTCGATCACCCAGGGAAGAAGGCTGGGGATCAGCTGCTGGTCCTGAGCAAGAGCAACAACACCGCAGCGGATTATGCCCTCAAGTTTCACACTTCGACTGCAACCAGCTGCTGGAATGAACCTGCGCTCCTGGCCATATCAAGGAGGTGGCTGAGTCCAGAATTAAGGGCAGAGATGGCCTACAGGGATTGGAAGATGTCCCTGCCAACCTACATCAGTGTGGCCATTAGCCTGGACCAGCTCCTGCAGGAGAGGTGGCGTACCTAGCCCAGAGGCCCTGGCCAGCTGCCTTCAGAGGGGGCGTGGCCAATCAAACTGATGCACCTCCAACCACCTGAACGTCGCCCCTAGAAGAAGACCGGCCCCTGCACCAACGATCAAGATGGAAGAACAGTGACTCCAAAGGTAAAGGTGTCAAGTGCAGCGATTACTAGTCAGCGCTTCAGCATCCCAGTCTACATATCCTGTAATAGTGTCACCCAGTGTACAGAGACCTGATTGACTGAGCTGCAGCGGCTAACCTCGTCTCTGACCAGCTGGTGGGACGACTCAGTGCCCCAGTCTACCAGCTCCAGAACCTCCTCTCCATGGCAGCCATAGATGGGAAGCCTCTGAGCCACAGCAGTGTGACCCCCCAGATGTCACCCATCTCTCTCTCTGTCCAAGAGGCCACCTGGAGGAACTTGCACATATCATCCATTACTCTTCCTGACAGATCACCACAACTTGCCGTGCCCGCAGAAAGCACAAAGGCTCAATCCCCAGCAGGCCAGGTAGGCACTCTCTTTCACTCTTATCAATTTTTCAATAACCTATCATTCAGACTCGAAGAATATCAAGGCAGACACACTATCCTGATGATACAAGGTAGAGACAGATCCGGAAGCTAAAGAACCTATTCTGCCCTCTTCCTGCATCCTCGCCTTGATCAAGTGGCAGTTGAACCGGGAGATAGCTAAGAAGACCAGGAGAAATCTCCCTACTACCTTGATTCTGCCAGGTGTTAATCTTTAATTAATCTGTTAATCTTTGGGTACAAGTGATTCTGTGGGCCCATACTTCAGCAGGTCACCCAGAATTAAGAGAACAAGCAACATCAACAGTCAGAAATATTGGTGGATCCACCTGGCCTCGGATGTGGAGGCAGCTGTGGGCTTGTGCACAATTTGTGCAATATCCTAGATGCCAAGACAGCTCCCTGCAGGAAAACTCAACCCACTACCTGTCCCACATCACCCATTCCCCCACCTCACTGTTGATCTTGTGACTTATTAACTTCCATCGGAAGGTAAAACCTGCAATCTGGTGATTGTTGATAGGTTCACAAAATTCTGCAAATTTGTTCCATTTCCTGGCAAACCATCTGCACTGCAAGTAACCTGTACAGTATTTGAGCAGTGTTGGTGTAATTCCTCACACAGGGCAACAATGTTGGGGTAATTTGCCTAATGATGTTATTAATTTGACTATCAAAAAATGACATTGTGTAATATGAATACCTCAGGGCACCACCCATTTGCCGTGAAGGGGAAAAGATAGCCAACAAATAAAACCTCAGTCTCAATATTCACTAAACTATTGAGATGGAAATTCATGAATAATTAAATTAATACTAATAACTGAATTACCTTATCAATAGTTAGGTTGAAGGATTCAGAGTCCGACAGAGAAGAGGTTGGCAATTTCATTCGTTATTGTACAACATTAATAATCACAGCATAGGTCCTTTAAGAATATTTATTTCAATGAAGCAAATAAAACACACAATGGCCACGTTTACATGAAAGCTTTAATTCCGAATAAAAATAATTTAATTCCGAATAAAAATTAATTCCGCTTTAAAAAGACCATGGAAACACCTAATACTGAATAAAAATATTCCAAACTATTTAATTCCGAATAATTAATTCCAAATTTAAAAACATCATGTAACCATGGCCAATCTTAACTACACTAACACTATATGCACAATGAAGGAGGTGTATGTGCGGGTGTGTGTGTGCGAGAGAACAAAAGGGTGATCAAGGGTGTGAATGGACGTGCCTTACTGACCATGTGGAAGTGGGGGAAGGCAACCCTACTGTAACAAAGACCAAGGAAGAGTGTTTAAAGTCAGTTTAAATGACTTAAAACGCTCAATGTTGTGTTTCTGAATGCATTATGTTAAAATGAAGGCCTGCGTGTGTTTTGCACAGGATAGGTGCTACATTAGTACACAGGAGGTTATTTGCATGCAAGACCCTGTCTGCTACATATGAATACCATCCTGACCTAACTAAAAGACAATCCTAAAAACAATCACAGCAACTATTATTTTTCAAATACACACAGTCAGTCTTTCTTAAAAGAAAGTTTGAATGCCCAGTTGTTACCAGGAAGGAGGTTTAGAGGTTGCTGCTTGGTGGAGGATCCGATCCTGAAAGATGTTTATTCGGCTGGAAAGAGCAGTTCTGGTGCTGGAAAAGTCTGTGTCTGTTGTGGAAAGAGGAGGGGGGCTGACCGCTCCTCAATAGCAAGCTGTTGCTTACTACCCTTGTTTTACTCCTGGTAGCATGGCTGATGCTGCAGCATAGCGGTCTGTGCAGGACCACGGAGGAGAGAGAGGCCAAGAGGTGGGGGAGGGGTACCCCAATTTTAGCAGGCCCCAGGGGTCAAGGAGCCTCACCAAGAGGGGAAGAGCAGAGCCAAAAGAGAGAGAGTCAAGAGCCAAAGAGACAAGAGAGTGATAAAAGCATGTGTTCATCCAGTTTATCTGCCTGGCCTGCTGGCAGGAGGGGCTTACAGGCAGCAAGTGGTCATGGAAATCCAATATTTTGAATTTCCTGACATATGAAAGTTTCCCTCCGTGTTACCCCAACAACAGGAATTCCGAAACTTTTGACTTCTGGAGGACATCGTCTCTGACTATGTGCCTCAATTCACTTCTCAAGTGTGGCAGGCATTCTTCAGGAAACTGGGAGTAGCCGTAAGCCTCACCTTGGGACATCATCCCGAAGCTAATGGGCACGTGGAGAGATTTGGGGCGGTTCCTCCAAGCCTACTACCATCAGGGCTTGAGGGAGTGGCCTAATTACCTGCCCTGGGCAAAGTACGCCCGGAATTCTCTGAAATGGGTTTCCACTGGACTCATTCCCTTTCAGTGCATGCTTGGATGACAACCTCTCCTGTGGCTGTGGGACCAGAGCCAGACGGAAGTCCCGGCAGTGGACGCCTGGTTCAAGGAGGCAGAGAGAGTCTGGGAAACCACCAACTTCCACATCCAAAGAGCTACCTGCCACACGATACTGGTGGACAGGAAACATCGGGACTCCCCCCAATGCCAGCTGGGGGACAGAGTCTGGATCTCAAAGAGGAACCTGCGCCTCTGCCTGCCAAGCAGCAAATTGAGCCCACGGATCATTGGACCCTTCTATGTCCTTCGGAGGGCCAATGAATCCACATATTCCATACAGTTACCATCAAACTACCACATTAACAATTCTTTCCATACTTTTATGCTTAGCCCGATGTAAAACCCCACAAAACAATGCCAAATATGGACATTGCAGGGGCCGAAGGCTTTACGTGTTCTTTTGGCTGGCATCACCTCGCGCGACCTCCTGGCTGGGGTAAAGGTATTGCCGGAAAAAGGCAAGATCTTAATGGTGAGAGGACGCTGGTGCGTTTGGCTGCTGCTACTCACTCCGAACGAACAAATAAGGTAAAGCTAGTGTGAACTTAACAATTACTCACTTTTCCCTGAATCCGGTGGTTTCTGTTCCTGCCTTATGATCTGGACTGTACTTTCACCTGGTCTCCCACCTGTCGCCTGTCACGGTGTTCAATCGCCCGTGACCACCATCGAGATAGCTCCCGGGATTAGCCGTGGCCCGACCTCGCCGTTTTCTGCTCGAGCAGCGGACTACGACCCGGTTACTGGCCGACCTATATTCCGAGGCAGCCTGCCAGTGTTGTGGCTACTCTGCTGACATCTCCGTGACAGTTGCAATCTTCGGCTCCGACTATGGCTCTGCGGTACAAGTCCATGCAGCTCCTCAAACTTAACCACCGCGCACCTCCCTCAATGGACATCACTACAATCCTTAAACAACTGTGTCTCCTCCGTCGTCGCCCCTACATTCACCAAGGCTCCCGCCGCAAACTTTTTTACAACTTCACCGCTGGAAACTGTATTCCCTCTCACTGGACAAACCGCAGCTCTCACCCCCCTGGATACCGGCACGACAACAACATCTGCACACGTCATCCGCACACTTGTCACATGACTCCTTACAACCTCCTGCCTGTTTCAACTTCCGCCATAAGGATTTCACAACAAAAGCCTCTCAAGAAAGCACTATTCAACGCAAGATCACTCAACAATAAAAGCCTGCTCATTAGTGAATTCATCATGGACAATAATCTGGCACAAACCCATGGACTACATTGCACTCAACCAGACCAACCCACCCAGTAACAACTATATCGACAACCTGACTGGAAATACGAGGCGGAGGCATCGCAGTCATCCACCGCAGCGACACCACCCTCCGCCCCATCTCCATCCCACCTGTTTCGTCATTTGAACATCTGGCTTTTAAAATTCCCGGGTCCAAATCACTCACCGTTGCAGTCATCTCCCGTACTCCCAAAAACTGTTCATCATTTCTCACTGAATTCACTGACTTTGTAACTCAGCTCTCCTCCATCTCCCCATCTATCCTGCTCCACGGAGATTTCAACATCCACATAGACTCCCCTAAGGCTAAGTTCCCTCCGACTTCTTGGACATTTTAAATTGCCGCAACCTCACCCAGCATGTCACTTCGCCCACACACACACATGGACACATCCTGGACCTGGTCTGCTCCACACCATCTCTCACCATCCATAACTTGTCATTGACTGACCTCACCATTTCTGATCATCTGGCCATTACTCTGGACATCATTACTCCCACTCCCACCACCAAATAAACAAACAATAACCTTCCGTAACCTGAAATCCCTCCCTCACAACTTTCTCTCCTCCTCCCTATCCCATGTCATCACTAACTTCCCTCCTCCCACAGATTCTACAGCTTCTGATCTCGTCAATTTCTACAACAACACACTCTCCTCCTGTCACAACCAGTTAGCCCCTCTCAAAACTGCCACAGTCTTTTTCTCCACCTCTGCCCCTTGGTACACCCTGGATCTCCGCAACCTCAAGAAACAACGCAGACAGCTCGAACGACTCCATAGAAAAACCGGTCTCACAGTTCACGCTGAAGCCTACAAACTTTCTGTTACAACATACAACTCCGCTCTCAAAACTGCCCGCTCCAACCTCTATTCACAACTCATCCACTCCAACTCTTCTAACCCCCGCACCCTTTTCTCCACATTTGCAAAGCTGACCAAACCCAAGGACAATATCACTTCCACATTCTCAACAGAAAAATGCAATAACTTTCTCACATCCTTTCATTCCAAAATCCAAAGCATTCACAGCTCACTTGCATCCACCACTTTCACTCCTATCCCTTCAGAACCTGGCATTGCTCCACCCACATCTCTCAGTTTTTCGTCTTTCTCTCCTCTGACTCCCTCTGACACCACTAAACTCCTTTCATCAATGAAATTTTCCAGCTGCCACCTTGATCCCATTCCTTCTCCTCTCCTAAAACCATGTATCTCTACTCTCATACCCCTCATTACTAACATCATTAACACCTCCCTTTCCACTGGTTCTGTCCCATCCCCGCTCAAACTAGCCACCATCACACCCCTCCTGAAAAAACCTGGCCTCAACCCGGAAAACCTGGACAACTTCAGACCCGTCTCCAATCTTCCGTTACTTTCAAAAATACTGGAACGCTCTGTCATAACTCAACTCAAACACCATCTCCACTCCACCCAACTTTACGAAACATTTCAGTCTGGATTCCGTTCACACCACAGCACAGAAACAGCCCTCCTCAAAGTCACCAATGATCTCCTCCTCGACGCTGACTCTGGTTCCATTTCCATCCTCCTCCTCCTCGACCTCTCTGCCGCATTTGACACCATTAATCACACCATCCTTCTCCACCGTCTACAGTCTATAGGCATTTCTGGCACAGCACTCCTCTGGGTCATCTCCTACCTCTCCGACCGTCATCACTTTGTCTCCGTCAACAATTCCAAATCCCACACTTCCCCAGTCAGCCATGGAATTCCCCAAGGTTCGGTGCTCAGCCCCCTCCTGTTCACAATCTACATGCTCCCCCTTGGTCAAATTATTCGCCACCATGGTCTCCATTTTCACTGCTACGCCGACGATACTCAACTGTACATTTCTACCAAATCCATCACCCCTGTCATCCTCTCCACCATAACCAACTGCCTCTCTGACATAAAAACCTGGATGGACAAAAAGTTTCTAAAACTAAACAGCAATAAAACAGAACTCCTCATCACCGGACCCAAATCTCTCCTTCCCTCTATACAGAACTTTTCCCTCCTCATCAACGGTCACTATGTCACCCCCTTCCCCTCTGTTCGCAACCTTGGTATCATAATGGACTCCACCCTCTCATACCAATCGCATATCAACCACATCACTAAAACATCCTTTTTCCACCTCCGCAACATTGCACGCCTTCGTCCCTCCCTCTCCCAGACCACAGCCGAGATACTCATTCAATCCTTTATCACCTCCAGACCCGAAAACTGCAATAGCCTGCTCTTTTGACATCCCTCCATTCATCTCCAAAGACTGTAATATGCCCAGAACTCTGCTGCCCGCCTCCTCACCCTCACCCGCTCCAGAGAACACATCACCCCCATCCTCCAACAGCTCCACTGGCTCCCTATCCCACACCGCATCCAGTTCAAACTCCTCCTCCTCACCTTTAAGTCCCTCCATAACCTGGCCCCTCCCTACCTCTCTGACCTCCTGCAACGTCACTGTCCCTCCCGCCCCCTCCACTCTGCTGACTCCACCCTCCTCACACCCATCACCCGCACAATGCGCCGGATCTTGGGAGACCGAGCCTTCGCCGCCGCCGCCCCCACCCTTTGGAACTCACTCCCACAACCCATCAGGAACTCGGACTCACTGCGAAACTTCAAATCCCTTCTCAAAACCCACCTGTTTAAACTGGCTTTTCTTTAATTCTATATTTTGCTATTGTTGTCTTTGTTTTGTTTCTTTTGTCATTGTTTAGTCCTTATTTTGTAAAGTGTCTTTGAGTGTCCAAGAAAGCGCTATATAAATCGAATTTATTATTATTATTATTAAATCACAATTAAATGGATCTATTTTCTCCGTTCAAAGAACGGGGCACAAAAGCACAACGGTTACAATTAATCTGACTCCATAATACTTGTACATTTAGAATACCACATTTAGATATACCCTCGTTAAATATCTGATACCAAATAAGAATTAGAATTTATAGTTTAGAGACAACATGCATGAATCTCGGGGCAGCTACGCCACCATACTCGTCCGTGAAAACTCAAAAACTCAGTTACTCAATCGACATCCCCGGGTAATGACGCAGTTGCCGGATCTTAGTTCGGTGATAGTTCTAGAGGATGGAAGAAATTACTACGATAGTAGGATCTTAGCATAAACATAGTAGCACTGAGCATAAACATATCATGAACTCAGGTTTATGTACACCACAGGGCCCCTTAAGGGGATTGGCCAGACACCAGCTTATAAGCCCAAGGGTGCCCTTAAGGCCGAATCCCCAGGACTGGTACTACATAAACCCTTTAGGGGTAAACCGTAATTTACAATCCAACTTAAAATCCATCACTACCTACAAACATCAGCTAGCTAGTCCGGAATGGTAAGGAATTGCCCCCTAAGTACCGTTTGTAACATGGCTAGAGAGAATAAAAGGATTAGGAGTCACTGAGACCATGCAAGCTTAAAGGAATAACAATTTATTAACCAAGTAGGCACGAGCTTAGATCAAACAAATTAACGTTAAGCCAATTACAAGTTACTCATAATTTAGAAAAGGAGAATAAAGTCATACCTGGAGGAAAAGGCTACTAACGCAGCAGGCATACAGGAAATTCAAATTGCAAGGCTTCCATAATTAAAAGACTATGCACGCCCTTACGTCCATGGGGAGAAATCGGATACGATTCTCTCCAACTGTATAGATTGGGTACTACACACGCACTCACGTGAGTGGGGAGAGATCAAATACGATTCTCCCAGAATGGGTAGTTTCTTTTCCTTTAAGCCAAACAACATCTTTGATTCAGGCTGCATGACCATAAACACCCTGGAAGGGGGGTTGAATCTGGTTTTTGGGTTTCTGCCATTTGGAATTGTAATATTGTAATAAAGCGAATTAGCTGAGAGAGGAGAATAGGGCGATTACCCGAGAGGATTCTGACCAATTTTTTGGAGTTTCCAAAAGGGAATGAACCAGAATTTCAATGGGAATGAAACATACTCCATTCAACTTCTTGGATTCCGCTGAGAATAACAAGACCAAACATGATATGAATATGTACTAATATGATGCAGTTATCATGAAAAAGTCTTAAGATTAATTAGTATATAGGTAAATTGAGCTTTAAGTATATAATTGATTTCTTAGGAGGATATTGAACATATGAACATATTATGACTTCATTGGAGACAGTGATATGACTCCCACTGGGGCATTGTGTCAACTCCCCCTCATACAAGTTAAACCAGGGACACCCTCCACATGCAGGCTGAGCGAGCATCCTGAGGGGAAGTCCACAAAAGTTTTATTGCTAATTGGCCTGGCTCTGGACCGAGCTTATAAGCCATCTCCAGATTCTACACTGGTGATTGTTGGACCCCTGGCCGAGGGGAGAGCAGAAAACTACAATACTTGGTAGACTGGGAAGGCTATTGTCCAGAGAAAAGGAGCTGGGTGGATAGCAATGACATCCTGGATCCACAACTCCTGGCTGACTTACACGTGGCCCACCCAGACCACTGATGTACCTGTTTTAAATTACTGATGCACCTGTTTTTAATCTATTCACTGTGTCTCGGTCTCAGGTTGAAAAGGTGATCTTAGTCTTAAAGGTGATCTGTGGTCTTAGAAGCTCAAAGGCCAAAGATGCATTTGGTATGGATGTACTGTTTCTAAAAAACCAAAAGGATTCTCTTATAGTACTGCTAATCAGTATCATAAATACCTCTATAAGTGAGGGAGTTTTCCTAGACCCCTGGAAGCACTCAATCATTACACCTATTCGTAAATCAGATAATCATGCAATAAATAATAATTATAGACCCCTAAGCATTCTTCCTACATTTACTAAGATAATGGAAAAATTAGTTGCAGAGCAAATCATCAAACATCTGAAGAACACTCCTTTCATCCTGAACCAGATGCAATTTGGCTTTAGAAAACATCATTCCACCGAAATGGCTGTCTGCTTCCTCCTGGAAAACATAAAATCAAAGCTGGATGCGGGTGGTGTCATTGGTGCTGTTTTTATTGATCGACACTGTTAATCACCAAATACTACTCACCAAACTGTGAATGCATTGCACTGGATTAAATCATACATTTCATTAAGCCCTCAATGTGTAAGGGTGCAGGATATGAAATTATTACCAGGTGACAACAGCCTAGAGGTACCACAGGGCTCAGTTTTGGGACCATTGCTTTTGAGTCTATTTATTAATGACCTCCCGAGCTGTTGTCCATCCAATGTTACCTGTCAAATGTACACTGATGATGCAGTTCTGTATGTTCATGCAAAACACAAAAAGAGAGCTGCTCAAGAACTGACTGCTGCCATGACTAAAGTGTATTACTGGCTTGAGGGTTCAAATCTAGTTAATGTGTGCGAATGCCTGTAAAAAGTGTGTAAACTAAATAGAAATCGAAAGAATCAAAAGGTGTGGAGAGCAGGCAGTGTGGTGTGGATACACACTGTGGAGCCGCAAGGCAGCCATCACAAGCAGTATAGATAATGGATAGATTTTCTATTCGGCTTTCAATTTTAATGATGACCAAAAATCGCCTACATAAAATTTTCTGCAATTTTAATTAATAAAGATTAACTCTCTAGATTGCAAGCACCTGCACTGCAGATATGTGCCAGCTCTGAGCCAACTCTGGCTTGAAACTGGCCCAGAGTTGCCTGCTATCTTGGTGGGAGTTGTTAATCTCCATGTGATCTGATTATATTTTCTTTTATTTTTTATATCAATTGATAAAATAAGTCCTATATCTGTAAATGAATAGGCCTACACAACATTTATGCCTGTGCACCATTCAGAAGTGACACCGCAGAACTGTGAAAAGAAAAGTCAAGTTAGCCATTTTGAGGCTGAAAAATAAGAAAAAAATATCAGAGACCAAAATTTAAATCTACAAAAATTAAAACATTTTATACACAAGAATGTGAAGGCTATATTGCAAGATGCAAACCGTTTGTAAATTGTGGACACTGGAGCCAGGTTACAGTTTGCAGAGAGGAATTTGAGGCAATGCAAACAAAGAGAGGGAAGTTCCTGAAAAAGATCTTTAGGAATGATGAAAATAAAATCTTTGTGAAAAAGTGGCTTATATTTTGCATTGTAGCCCAATATATGAGCAGCAAGAAGCTAAATCACAAAAACTTGCCATTGTCCCGAAGAAAGTATGGCTAATTTAAACATCTAAGACAGGAATGCACAAAATTGTTGATAACGTAATCTGTAAATTAAGTGATTAGGCCTTACATAACTATGATCATTCAGGCTTTAAATTTAAAAACATGACATTAAAATTCATCCTTATCCAGTTTATGTTCTTTTTTATCACACTCTTCCAGGTTTTCATTCTTATATTTTCCAACTCGGCTCAAGAGACAACATTTTTCTCAGCTTAGATATATTTCTAAGATGAAAGAAAGCCACTTTTATGATGTTGTTGATATGACAGTGCAGAGAGAGTTCTGAATCAAGGGTGACACCAAAGTTTTTGACAACAGCTTTGACAGAAACCGGGAGTACGTAAACGTTGAGGGAAAACTTGAGGAATGTGTCTCTGAGTGCTTTGGGACCAATTACCAATATTTCAGTCTTATCTGGACTTAAAGAGAGAAAATTCTGTGTCATCCATGCTTTAACAGCTTTAAGACACATCTCTAATCTAGTTAGTGGATCAATTTCACCTGGCTTAAAAGAAATATAAAGCTGCCTGTCATCTGCATAACAGTGGTACTCCACATCATATCTACAAAACCCAAAACCAGTGAAGTTGGCACGTTGTGTAAATCGTAAATAAAAACAGAATACAATGATTTGCAAATCCTTTTCAACCTATATTCAATTGAATTCACTGCAAAGAAAAGTTACTTAATGTTCGAACAGGTAAACTTTGTAATTTTTTGCAAATATTAGCTCATTTGGAATTTGATGCCTGCAACATGTTTCAAAAAAGCTGGCACAAGTGGCAAAAAAGACTGAGAGAGTTGAGGAATGCTCATCAAACACTCATTTGGAACATCCCACAGGTGAACAGGCTACTTGGGAATAGGTGGGTGCCATGATTGGGTATAAAAGCAGCTTCCCTGAAATGCTCAGTCATTCACAAACAAGGATGGGGCAAGGGTCACCACTTAGCGAACAAATGCGTGAGATGATTGTCCAACAGTTTAAAAACAACATTCCTCAATGAGCTATTGCAAGAAATTTAGGGATTTTATCATCTACGGTCCGTAATATCGTCAAAAGGTTCAGAGGATCTGGAGAAATCACTGCACGTAAGCGACAAGGCCGAAAACCAACATTGAATGCCCGTGACCTTCGATCCCTCAGGCGGTACTGCATCAAAAACCGACATCAGTGTGTAAAGGACATCACCACATGGGCTCAGGAACACTTCAGAAAACCACTGTCAGTAACTACAGTTCGTCGCTACATCTGCAAGTGCAAGTTAAAACTCTACAATGCAAAGCGAAAGCCATTTTTCAACAGCACCCAGAAACGCCGCCGGCTTCGCTGGGCCCAAGCTCATCTAAGATGGACTGATGCAAAGTGGAAAAGTGTTCTGTGGTCTGACGAGTCCACATTTCAAATTGTTTTTGGAAACTGTGGACGTCGTGTCCTCCGGACCAAAGAGGAAAAGAACAATCCGGACTGTTATAGGCGCAAAGTTCAAAAGCCAGCATCTGTGATGGTATGGGGGTGTATTAGTGCCCAAGGCAAGGGCAACTTACACATATGCGAAGGCACCATTAATGCTGAAAGGTACATACAGGTTTTGGAGCAACATATGTTGCCATCCAAGCAACGTCTTCTTCATGAACGCCCCTGCTTATTTCAGCAAGACAATGCCAAGCCACATTCTGCACGTGTTACAACAGCATGGCTCCGTAGTAAAAGAGTGCGGATACTAGACTGGCCTGCCTGTAGTCCAGACCTGTCTCCCATTGAAAATGTGTGGCGCATTATGAAGCGTAAAATACGACAACGGAGACCCCGGACTGTTAAACAACTTAAGCTGTACATCAAGCAAGAATGGGAAAGAGTTCCACCTGAAAAGCTTCAAAAATTGGTTTCCTCAGTTCCCAAATGTTTACTGTCATTAAAAGGAAAGGCGATGAAACACAGTGGTAAAAAGGCCCCTGTGCCAACTTTTTTTCAATGTGTTGCTGCCTTTAAATTCTAAGTTAATGATTATTTGCAAAAAAAAAAAAAAGTTTCTCAGTTTGAACAATAAAAATCTTGTCTTTGCAGTGTTTTCAATTGAATATAAGTTGAAAAGGATTTGCAAATCATTGTATTCTGTTTTTATCTACGATTTACATAACGTGCCAACTTCACTGGTTTTGGGTTTTGTACTTATGATGCTTCCAAGGGGGAGCATGTATAAGGAAAACAGCAGAGGGCCCAGAACAGATCCTTGAGGTATTCCAAAGTTCACCTTGGAATACTCAGAGGAATTACCATTTACTCTAACAAACTGACATCTATAAGAAAGATAAGACTTAAACTATGAATGGGCGAGTCCAGAAATACCAACCAGATTTTCTAGCCTGTGAAGAAGAATATGGTGGTCTATTGTGTCAAAGGCAGCACTTAGATCAAGTACGACAAGGACAGAGATGTGGCCACAGTCCATGGAGAGAAGTAGATCATTCATTACTACAGTGAGGGCTATTTCAGTGCTATGATGTTTTCTAAAGCCAGACTGAAACCTCTCATTTACCTTATTCATTTGCAAGAAGCAAGTGAGCTGTTGGGCAACACATTTCTCAAGGATCTTGGATAGAAATGGAAGGTTTGACATCGGCCTATAATTAGCCAAAACTGTTGGATCTAAATTTGGTTTTTTGAGTAGAGGCTTAATTTCAGCCATCTTAAATGAAGTCGGAGCCAAACCTAAAATCAGGGAAGAATTGATTTTGTACAGAATTGGACTGCCAAGAATGGGCAGGAGTTCCTTCAGCAACTTACATGGGATGGCATCTAAGAGACAAGTTGTTGATTTGGAAGCAGTGACTAGTTTGGCAAGTTCGCTCAGGGATATGGGAGCAAATGAATCAAATTGGTTTATATGCATAGCATGAGGTTTTAAGTTAAGGCCTTCACCAGCTGCCAGGGAAGCACTGATGTTTTCTCTAATTTCAATTATTTTACAACTAAAGAATTTTTAAAAATCATAACTGCTGCAGGAGGCGAGAATTTGAGGGGAACTTGCAGCATGGTTTTTTGTTAATATGGCCACTGTTTTTAACAAGAATCGAGGGTCATTTTATTTTATTTTCATTTTTATGTCATATGCCATAACTTTCTGAATCCAGCGTCCCTGATATGCAACGCTGATTGATAATAGACTAGGCTAACAAAGCTATCATTCAGGCACCTAGCTACTCAATTAACTTACATAACTACACCCATCGCAATATGAGGCTACAACTGACCTTGCACCACCTTACCCATTGCATATTAATTTGAGGTAAATTAATGCCATAACCAACTGAAATGTCAGCGCAGCAGAAATAGACATATTGAACTGCCTTGCTAAAAAAAAAACGAAAAAGAAAACGTTGAGGTTGGAAAAATATCTTAAAATATTCTAAATTCAAAGTATTACCATAATCACTGTTTGACAGAGCGAACTCAGCCAGGTTAATATGGTTCTTTGAAATCACTGAGAGAAAGTGTGCAACTGAGAAAAAGCAAAAACTGTCAAATAAATCTGTCAAAAAAAACCCTGATAAAGAAGCTCCTGCAGGCTGCTGAAGGCCGCAAATCAGGATTCTGAAGGCCGTAAAGATGAGCAAATCTTCCAGAATCACCATATTGGTAGTCAACCAACAGTTGGTCCGATTATATGAGCATGCGTGCTCCAGTGTTCTGGGAAAATCTGAGTCCCCAGATAACTTACTGACCTTCAGGTGAACCCAAGGTTTGGAAGGCTCAGCTGCGAAGTTTGAACGTCTCTGTTGGCCTAAAATGAATTTACACTGTTATATAATGGCAAACTTGTAACTAACGGTGGATGGTTGCTATATGACAATGTACCAATCAGAAATTAATGTTCAATATTGCAGAAAGAGTAAAGTTTAATGCCACCGACAGGGACATTCCAAAAGCCTAATAAATACAAGGGTTTGAATAATAGGTGGTCAGTCGGCTTGGGGGATTGATGGAATATGAATGCAATTCGGTTTGCGCAGACCAGCCTGGGTTTTTTGTTTATCACCTGAAGTTACTCACAATAAATCCAATGGCATCAGACTCTGGGGAATGTGTCCATTCTTTGAGGAGAGATTCACAAGGGTGAGAGGAAAACTTGTTATTTTCTAAGTTATTTTACTAAGTTATTTTCTACAACACTCCATTCTTTCTTCTAGTAATTTCATGCTGCATCAAAGCAATGTTGATGTAACCCATATCAAGATTCTTGACATTCTTCTGGCGCGACAATAATAAGTTTTCAAGGGATCCAACCTTGTAAAGATTGTTGTATTTTTCAGCTATTAAAAAATGAGAATAGCTTTAGTGACAAATTCTACATTGAAGAAAGATATGTTCAGTAGGGCACCATTTCAAAACAATCCTTGCAATTAAACAAATATGAGAATGCCAAAGTCATATTTCAAAACATGAATTTTCTATACCATCACCTCGTGAGAATTTAAAGATACACTATATGATGCCCCATAATCATGCATCCCCGCAAAGCTTGCAAAAATGCTTTACAACAGAATAGATTGCGCAGTGGATGGGGTTATTGGCTCATTTATGGAGAGCTAAACCTCCACTGAGGTGAGTGCTGGGGAGAGGAATGCCGCTTCCCTATGGGCGATTCGGGAAAAACCAAAAGGGAGGAGAAAAAAGTGACCTTACGCTGTACATGAATTACAGTTTGGGTTTTATTACTGTCGATCGAGTTCAATTTTCCTTTGTTGTTGTAGTCAGATACAATACATTTTTGTCGTCAGGACTTCAGGTTCCTGCTGCTAGATTTAAATGAATATTATATGTAATTTCAATTTCTTGTCTAATTTGCGTACCACTGAGTCAGTTGTAAATTACCATGTTACAAATCATTTTTTATTCTTATAATAAAAGTCAGAGTTAACAATCTGAATAATCTGTTAACCTTTTTGATTGTACATGTCTTTTTCATTAAATACTCAAAAAGTAAAAAACAAGAAAATCAGAGATAGCAGACCTGGCCCCAGCCACGGGCTGACAGACAGACTGACAGAAACAGACACACACACACACAGACATGATCATTGCTTAACCTGGCCCCCTAGGGGAGGGGCCAGGTAATAAACCCCTTCTCTTGGTTTTTACGGATCATATTGACTGCTAGACAATGAAAGAGTGCTATACAATTCAGGTTTACATAGAAATGATTGCTAAGCAAATTTTAACCTGAAAATATTCCCTGCTACAGCAGATCTTGTTATTGTAATTACATTGTAATTGCTATTGAGCATTGATCGACAGCATACAAAAATAAATTATATCCATCAGCTTTCAGCATTCACAAGCAAAGGCTATCTCCTTTCTCAAACAAAGTTCTCTGGTCCAAATTAATGAGTTAAGAGGCAGTTTTTCTCAGGTTTACCTAGTTCGTAATACATCATAATCATGGATTTTTTTTTAATCTTCGGTTTGTTGTCGGTACATGTCTCAAATAACAAAATTCAGATTTTTAGAAGCCTTTTTTTTTTTTCTCGGACCCCCGGAAAATTTGGGGGTTAATCAGCTCTTGAAAGAAAACTGACCTTAAGGAGCCTCTATCTCAGTGCACCCACAACAGCCCAAACTAATTTTCATGGATGTATTCAAAGTAAATACAATTAAAAGCCTGTCAGAAAAACGTTTGGAATATTTCCCCCCCAAAAAAAAAAAAATTTAACATCAGTTTGAACATTAAATATCTTGTCTTTGTAGTGTACTCAATTGAATATAAGTCAAAAAGGATATGAAAATAAATGTATTCTGTTTCTATTCGTGTTTTACATAACATCCCAACTTCAGTGGACTTAGGGTTTGTATTTTAATCCTGTATATGCAAGAAAAAAGAAGCGACAACGAGGGAAATGAGTGAAGGCACAGTCGCTCAGGTTGCACATCGGGGAACCAGATTCCGTCCTTGTTCGTCTTAAAGTAAACAGCCATCTGCAAGATCCCCCATCCATTCTTGGAAGAATTTACTGCACTGGGCAGATAAAATGTTATTTTCCATATGTGATCTTCAAAGAAGACGGATGCTGACAAAGAAAAGCAAGACAGAAAGTGAGGGCAAGAGAGAAAACGAGACACAGCCAGAGGTACATTGGCCATTGTAAAGACAGCAATCAGACTGTCGCCTGCTGTAGGTGGCTGCCATCTACAGGCTGCGTGGTGTAATGTTGGCAATTCTTGTCAATTCACCTGCAAACAAGACTCTTTCAATTGAAATACACAAAGGAGAGGTGAGGATGACACCTTCAGAGGGATTTTTGTTAACATAAAATGACATGCTGCACTGCCACAAGTATTAAAGGGCCCTGTCATTGGCATAGTTTGGCTTTTCGTAAACCAAAAGCTGAGTGACTTAAATGAGAGCAGTCTTTCTAAATATTTATCTCTCTTTAAAGCACCAACAAGATAACCACAAAAAAGGAATTAAAAAAAGATCGGAGTGTCAATGCAGCCATATTCTCAGTGTTTACTGTGTCTTTTGAGATTGAGGGGCAAATAAGTCCACAAAAATATGAACTAAGTTTCATTCAAATTATCTTTTGCAAATTCAACACAACTACAAGTACTGCAGTGAAAATTTTGCTCATTTTAAATTGGCATTTTTACTGTTTGTTTTCCAACTTCGTAAAATATTTTTTTAAATTTGAAGTACATACAAAGTGTAGCGGTTATTGCACTACTGTGAGCACTAAACATTGAATTTGGTTCTCAATTCATGTTTTATCCAAACTTCAAACTCAACATGTAGGTGGTGCCCAGACATATTTTGCAGAAAGGATTAAGGATGGGCAAAATGCAAATGTAGATATGGGTCTCCAGTGGGTTCAAGGCTGTGTGCTCTATAAAAGCTTGTGTTCTGGATGTCAGACAGTGAATTGGGGGATATCTGTGGCAGAAATGAGGTTCGTGCTGCTGTTGTGTCTGAACCTGGCCCTGGTATTGGCCTCTGCTGCTGCTTCTCAGACAGCCTGCCAACTCCGGGAGCGCTTCCGCCTGAATGGGATGTACCGCAAGGGGGACGTGGTTTTTGGGGGGCTGTTAGAGGTGCACATCCTCACGGTGTTCCCTGAGCTGTCTTTCAGGTCCGAGCCACTCCAGCCGAAGTGCGAGAGGTGAGTATCTCAGAAAACAGCTGCACTTATATGGGCTCACACAAACATACACACATTCACATGCACACCCAAACACACAGCCAAACAGACAAACCTGGACAGACAATTAGACAGTTGCAATCAACTACAGTGAGTAAACTACCAGTCAAATATTTTTGATCACCGATGCACGAGCGTTCATGACTGAAAACAAATTAAATACATAGACACCATATGATCAAAAGAAAATTTCAAAATGGTAGTTAAAGAGCTACCGGGTTAGCTCACATGGTTAAGGTGCCGCATTTGTGGAGCAGTAATGACCACCACGGCACGGGTTCGATCCCTGTTGAACCAACCTGCAGTAGTCGGCAGCTTTTTCAGAACAGCGCAGGATTGGCTAAAGCACTGCAGAAATGCAAATAGGGAAGGGACTGCTGGGAAGGGATATTAAATATTGGTTGCCTTGTTCGTTGTTCAAGCACCTCCTGTTGGCCAGCCGGGCGCTTGTCAGTGAGATTCTAAGCTTGCTCATGTTCAAGAATTCTCTGCCCTTCTGAACTTGCGAAAATTTTGACCAATGACTGTAAAGATGCAGGGGTTGACAGGCACGCGCTTCGAAGGAGAGCCGCAAACTGTCTCTCCCTCCTGAGTTGGCAACAAGGGATTGTATACGCACAAACCTAGAAATTGGCCATTCTAGATTTGAGTGGGATTGGGGATGTCAAATTTATATTTTTAAAAATTGTAGTTAAATAGCCATGACTGCTGAGTATATTCTTTTTGTTTTTCCTACAAAGTCAGTCATATGATTCTTAAAGGTGACACACAAATGATCAAAGAAGTTCCCACCAGTTTGCTACTCCTGTGGGTTGCTTCCTCTTGATAACTCTGTCCAAATGTCCCAAATTAGCTTGATTTCCTGACCATGCTGGGAAATGGGAATAATTAGTCAACCTGTTTATTAATGAATTACGGCTTTTTTATATAAGCAAAAATTTGGCAACTGTCCTGTGAAATTAAAGATCCCTCCAGTCAGCTTACTGTTCTCTTCTTAAATTGTTGTAACGTCTCGTGTCCTGTGCACAGTGACTGGTACGGAGGACAGGAAGCAGTGGACTGAACTCAGATGCAAGGATTGATTTGAGCTTTTTCTTATGCCTACACAGCAGTGCAGCCGGCACAAGCGTTTCAGTCGACACGAAAAGAAAATGAACTGAGATTCCACAAAACAAATTATAATACAGCTTTAGATTTGGTATTAAGAAAATGGAACGAGGTTCCTTTAAACGAGAAAATAAAAGGGTTGCTTTAAAGTAAGCTGCACCTAGTTTATAAAGACCAACAGCACCATTATTGCATGGCATTTAAGAGACATAACAAAGGCATCCACAAGTTAACTAGTATTTATGCAACTCTGCTACCACTCAGAGGAACCAACAAACAGATACAAGTGATCATTGAATAATGAGTAATGAGCGATCCAGGATTAGTAGACTGGTGAGCTGGATGGCAGGAGGCGTGTCCTTACAATTCTGCCATCAAAGGTAAAATAAAGTAATTAAAACAGCTTATAAAAATATCAACAAAAATATGACTTAAAGGTCCACTAATTTGTTTTTTGGAGAATAAAAAATAATTTTTGAAATGTTTCAAAATATGCACACTGGCATGAGATGAGAGGTCAAATGGCTTTATATGATAGAAATGAGTGACAGTATTTTATTCTCCAAGGCCTGGGTCACCTTACATGCAGGCTGCGATGTTTGTCCCTTTCTCCCTCACCTTTGAAGGCAATGCTTTGATATTGAATTAAAAAAAGGAGAAAAAAATAAGATAATCTAAACAAAAGCCATAATAATAATAGTAATAATAATAATGATGGTAAGAAGAGAGAAAAGAAAAAGCAAGAAATCATTAATTTATAGATGTGTGTGTGTGTGTGTGTGTGCGTGTGTTTGCGTGCGTGTGCGTGTTTGTGTGTGTGTGAGAGTGAGAATGCGTGTGTGAGTGTGTATCAGAGGGAACAGGAGCTGGGGGGGAGGGTGGGAAGGGGGTGATGCAGTGAGTGTCAGTGGTTCTCTCAATCACCACAAAGCAGATCATGTCTTCCCGGGGTGTACCTTGGTTTCTCTTTTCAGGGCGCTGGTTACGCTCACAACCACAACCATTTTGCCAGACTGTAGTGGGCCCTGCCTACACCCTCACATGGGGCCTTATCCCTTAAGTCGGCTATAATGAAGTTATTATGTCATGTGTGAGATGGCAAGATCAGTATCCAGCCATTAACACCACCTCCAGGGATTTGGCTGATACCAACCAGTACTGCTGCATAACACTGCTTTGGAGGACCAGGGTTTAGGGTTAGGCAGGGATGGGGGGGAAGGGAAATTTTTGAAATTTGTTGGGTATGTGAATGTGTGTGGTGTGTGTGCAAGTGTGTATTGTAGTTTTTAAAAAATGGAAGAAATTATATACACAAAAGAAAAAGTAAAAAAAGAAAAAAGGAAAACATTTAAAAAAAAGATTTAATACACAAGAATTGTGATCATAATGGTGTGGGATGATATCAATGGTTCATGTATAAGGTAATCCAGAAGGAGAGAGGAGAAGACAAAGCAGAGAAGAAATATGGAAAATATGGGAGAGGAAGTGGAGTTTTTGAAACTGGACGAGAAAAAAAATTGGGGGGGGGATGGCTGAATAAGAATACGAGATAAATAAACGAATGTTGGCATAATTATTGCAACAGTTTTTTCTGTAATCTCCTGTTATAATGAATTTGTTTTTCTTTTCCGGTATTACCTTCCCTTATAAATGTGTGAATCATGGTAGATGTGGGATGGGGGCTGTAAGTGTATAGTGAGTGGCAATTATATTTATCCAGGTTGGGTCCACTGATCTTTATAGAAAAACTGGATTGCTGACGTGATAGAGAACTGCGTTGGGAGGTTGAAGCAGGCGGAAGTGGTCGAGCGGTCATTTTACTATGCCCGGTAGTAAGCAGGTGAATTCTATGTTTTCCATAGTATTCTATGGCAGAGAAGCACTGATGTGCAGCCTTGCAATGCAGAGCGACATTTTTTGGGGGATGTGGTGAGACAATGCACTGGCTGTAGTAAAGACGGATACACATAAACGAATTTCAATGAATATATTGCTTATTATTAGCTACTGGCAACCTACCTTATTGGCAGATAATGTGTCAATGTTAGCCCAGCTAACGGTTATTATTGGAACAATTCAACTTAATGTTCGCTAGCGTGATCCATCAGGTTAGCCTAAAGCTACCTAGATTACCGAACAGAAGTTAACCAGATCAATCAATGTCAGACAACATAAATTAGATAATCCAGCTGCTGTGTAACACTATTATAATATTAAACTAGGCTAACTAGACAACAAAACCAGGTGTTGACTGGTCTAATCATTAAGGCAAATTTATGCCAGCACTAAAAAAGGCCAATGTTCTGCTGACACTCAATTACTGTTGACGGGCAAATTTAATTCTGCCTGGTTATCAATGAGGATGAGTAGTTAGAACTACTTAAAAAGATAGTGTGATTCAAACTCAACAATGAATGGCAGGCAGTTTCACAATTCACTTCACTTCTCATGTGAGCGCTAATTTAGCAACCTTGATAAGTTTACATTGCGTTCTTTTCAGCGAACCCACTTTCGCTTCTTAGGAAAATTAGCTTAGCTTCATGGCAGCCACTGAGTGACGACAGCACAAGAGAAAACTCAATACAAGACATCCGTTGGGACTTACATATGCCTTATGCGCGATTAGATCTCATACCCTGTGTTTATAAAATGAAGACAATGGTTGAGATGCAAGCTTACGGCTACTTTATTTTTTCAAGAAGTTTTTAAATCCCCCCACACAATAATAATAATACAAGATTGACATCTTGTCTTCTTCAGTCTCAATGACTTTGGACTTCAATTTCATTGTACCACTGCCCCACTCAGGCGAGATGTAGAAAAATCTGTATAGATTTCCTATGGAACGCACTCATTGGTTGCACTGTCAAATGCTGATATTGTCCATTGAAAATGTTAAAGGCACGTACAACTGCCGCCTACTGTAGTTAAATCTGCGGTCCTTGAGGCATTTTTAGTACAGTCAGGTCGATCTGAGGAGGAAGCAGAAAATACCACCTCTTCCGTGTCTGTGAAAAGATATCTTCTTAATTAATTATATCGTTGGCTGCAACGTGTTCAATGTAAGTAATGTTCTGAGAGATTATAGTTGGGCATACCAATATGGCGACACGGTTACTTCAAAATTATGATGTCATCGGCTATCCAGTTCTTATTTATAGATCAGTGGTTGGTTCACAGACAAGAGGCGGTGAGTGAAGTAGTGGGTGTTAAGAGTTAATTGTGAATGAATGGAATCCAGGTTGAGTCAAAATTGGCAGAATTATTTTTAAAAGAAGCTGATAATTTTTCCATTGATATGTACTCGGTCAGTAAATTTTTTCAGTTTGAAATGGTTATTTTTTTCCTTGATTTCCAGTTCAAGAGGATAGTTTTCTTAGCAATGATTTGGGATACCAGGAGTATCCTGTTGGGCATATTGGTTGAATTGATGTCAGATATGTCACCAAGTAAACAGAGAGAAGGGGGAAGACGGATTTTATTGTTTGGTTGTACGTAGCAATTAATTTGTATATTTTTGATAGCAGTTTTTTTCGTTGGAAGGGATGTTTAATATGTTTGATATAAATGGGGTAGGATCTAAATGTGATTTAGTGATTTTAATATTGATTTTTGACGCAATACAAGATTTTATCTGAATAAATTCAAAGAAGCGATTTTGCCCAATGCCGTATTTCTGGATCAAATTACTGAATGAGGCGACAGTGTTATTGTGAAAATTATGTTGAAAGTGTGTAATTCCTTTGAGAATCCATGGTGGAAAGTAGAGTGGTTTTTTGTTAATTAAGAAATCAGGATTTTTCCAGATGGGAGTGTGTTTATTAGGCAACATTGTGGAGTTGGTTATTTGGTGAAATTTCCACCAGGCTGTCAGAGTTGTAGCAATGGCTGGGTTTTTCAAACACGGATGATGTGTGATGGAACGGCTTATGAATGGCAGGTCTGAGATATAGATATCTGCATAATGTCTGTTTTATATCTGCCCAGGTATTGTCGGATTGATCGGGATTTCTGCATTTATGGATATATTGGAGTTGATGAGCAATAAAATACTGGTGGAAATTTGGTGCTCCCAGTCTTCCTTGGGCTTTGGACTTTTGTAATGTTGCTAGCTTGATTCTTGGGGTTTTGTTTTTCCAGTACAATTTTGAGATGATTGAGTCCAAGGATTTAAACCAAGAGGCTGGGGCTTGCATGGGATCATTGAAAAAAGTAATTTATTATTAGCAATATGGACATCTTGATTGTTGCTATTCTGCCTATTAGGGGTATTGGTAGGCTCTTCCAACGTTGAAGGTTGTCTTCTACCTTTTGGAGAAATGGATTTATGATTAGTTAACTCTGAAAGTTTGGGGGAGATATTGATTCCTCAATATGTGATATTACCAGTGCACAGTGAGAGGGATGAGGTGTGGGCTGCCACATCCCAGCTGTTGGGCTTAAGTTGGAGGATGGTGGATTTAGATCAGATAATGATGTAGTCAGAGATTGTAGAATATGTGTTCATCAGGGAGATTGTTTCAGGCAAGGAAGAGGAAGGGTTTTGTAAATATGATAGAATGTCATCTGCATAGAGGCTGATTTTCTGGTGTATTACTCTGTTCAGCCTACTGTGGTTTCTCCGCTTGATGACTTATCAGACACTTTTATCAGTTCTCTGTTCAGCCAGCCAGATGGGTCTGGTGATTCTGATGTGTCTGGAGACTTGTCTCTGTTCAGAAAGTGGTTGATCCTGAAATTTGTGTGCTAAAGAAGAGAGCCCTTCCTGGTGAAGAAATAGACGCAGTTCGAGTTGGGTATTATCTCAAGGATGGAGTGTTGATGCGGAAGTGGTGCCCTCCTGATATCTCTGCCAATGCAGATTGGGCAGGGGTCAAGCAAATTGTTGTTCCGAAGGTCTACAGGAACGAGATCTTAACAATGGCTCATAGTTTAGGAGGTCATCTTGGTGTTAACAAGACTGTTGACAAGATCATGAAACACTTCTTCTAGCCTGGACTTCGGAAAGATGTTTCAAATGTTTTTCACTTTTGCAAAACCTGTCACACTTGTTAGGTAGTTGGAAAACACCAGTTAGACCCACCTGTAGCTCCATTGCTGCCTATCCCAGCATTTGGGGAGCCCTTCTCCAAGGTCATCATTGATTGTGTTGCTCCATCACCCAAGACTAGATCTGGAAATCAGTACTCTACGCATCATCAAGGCAACTGCAATCTCGAAGGCTTTGATAAAGTTCTTCACGTTTTTTGGCCTTCCCAGAGAAATTCAGTCAGACCAAAGTAGCAATTTCACTTCCGGATTGTTTTAGCAGGCTGTGTATGAACTAGGTGCGAAGCAGAATCTTTCCAGTGCCTATCATCCAGAGAGTCAGGGTGCCTTAGAGCGGTTTCATTCCACTCTCAAGACAATGATGAGGACTTATTGTTATGACCATGAAAAAGACTGGGATGAAGGTGTTTATTTGCAGTTGTTTGCACCTGGAGAAGCAGTGCAGGAGTCTACTAGATTCAGTCTGTTTGAGCTAGTGTTTGGCCATTAAGTGAGAGGACCTTTGCTATTGTTGGGTGAACAATGGCAAGGGCAAAAGCCGCATATCAGCCTGTTAGACTATGTTAGCGAGTTCAAGGAAAGATTTCGTGCAGCTTGTGACCTAGCCAAAGAGAACTTGAAATCAAGTCAGGGAAAAATGAAAACTTGGTATGATCCTAAGGCTAGAAGCCGTGAGTTTAAACCTGGAGACAAGGTCCTTGTGTTGTTTCCCTTGCAGTCCAATCCATTGCAGGCTAGATTTCATGGTTCTTTTGAAATTCTAACAAAACGCAGTGATCTCAGTTACATTTTGAAGACTCCAGATAGGAGAAAGCCAAAACAGTTGTGTCACATTAACATGTTGAAGCCTTATCATGATAGAAATGCTAGGGTTGCTGCTGTCACTTCAGATCCTCCTATGGCCGAGACTTGTGAAGATGAGGGAGAGTTTCAAGATGATGAACCTAGAATTAAAGCTGAAGTTCTTTCATGTAATTTGTCAAATTGTGTTGCAAAATCTTGATGTAAAACTCCAGCACTTAGAACCCTCACAGAAGGTTAGTTTGAGAGGTTGATCAAGAAATATAAAGATCAATTTCCTGATGTTCCAAAGAGAGTTTCTATAGCATCTCATGATGTAAATGTTGGTGATGCCAAACCAATAAAACAGCAACCGTACCGGATGAATCCTGAAAAGAGAAAGATTGCTGAGAAAGAGGTTGAGTACATTTTAGAACATGATATTTTCCATCCCTCTAACTCAGATTGGAGTTCACTCTGTGTACAGATTATCGCAAAGTCAATGCTGTCACTAGAACTGATGTGTTTCCAATACCAAGGATTGATGATTGTATCGATAGAGTAGGGCAAGCAAAGTTTCTGACCAAGATTGATTTATAGAGGGGTTTTTGGTATGTGCCTTTAACTGAGAGGGCTAAGAGCATCTCTGCTTTTGCCACACCATCTGGGTTATACCAGTATGAAGTCCTACTATTTGGCATGAAAAATGCCCCAGCCACGTTCCTAAGGACGATACAGTCTACAATCGCCGGATTGCCACACACGGGTGTGTACATTGATAATCTTATCACATGGAGTGACTCCTGGGAAGAACATCTGAAAGATGTAGAGACGTTGTTCCAGTGCTTGACCCAGGCTAACCTGACTGTTCACCTGAACAAGAGTGACTTTGGTTGTACTACTGTCACGTATCTTAGCTACGTCATAGGCCAGGGTAAGGTGGCTCCCATAAATGCTAAAGTCCAAGCCATCATAGATTTTCCAGTTCCTGACAACAAAAAAGCTTTGCCCCAATTCCTTAAAATGATCGGGTGCTAACCGCAAGTTCTGCGCTTCCCCCGCGACCATTTCGGTCATGATACATGTTGTTTGTTGAAATTGTCATGAAATGATTTACAATCATGCCGAAATAAAATCTATTTAAAAAACTATGCTGAGATTGCAGTCTCACCAACCAACTGAAGAAAGGCGTAAATTTCACTTGGGATGAAGCATGCCAAGAAGCCTTCGATCGCCTGAAGTCTCTGCTGTGTCACTTCCCCGCGCTCAAATTTCCTAACTTCAACAAACCGTTCTTCATTACGGTGGATGGTAGCGACCAATCTTGTGGATCTGTGCTCCTACAGAGAAGCGACATTGAGCATCCCGTGGCATACTTCTCCAGGAAGTTCAATTGCCACGAAAAGAACTATTCCACAATTGAGAAGGAGCTTTTGGCTCTGGTTCTGTCCTTACAAAACTTTGAGGTTTATGTTTGTACAGGGCAAAAGCCAATGATTGTATATACTGACCACAATCCCTTAATGTTTTTGAGTAAGATGAAAAACAAGAATCCAAGATTGTTGAATTGGAGTTTGATTTTACAGGAGTTTGACTTGGAATTTAAGCATGTAAAGGGTACTGACAATGTAATTGCTGATTGCTTATCCCGTGTTTGAGTATGTGTATATATCACATGTTTATAAGCATATTCTATTATATGTATATTAGGCTTGGCACGGTCCTGGGAAAAAAACCGAACCGAACGATACGCCTGTTGCGGTGCAATACGCGTGTAGACTTCGGTTCGCAAAAAAAAAAAAAAAAAAAGGCGAATGCCCGTATGAAACCACGTGGTTGTCTTTTACGCGAAAGAATTGAAGCGACAGCCGAGTGTGGACGACAAGTGCAAATATGGCAAGTGACAGTGGAGAAGACATCTCGTACATTGAGGATGCCCCCGCGTCATTCAAATCAGGTGTGTGGGAACATTTTGGCTTTCCCATTACATACGATGACGCCGGCAAAAAAATCAATTGACAAAATCGTCACAGTATGCAAGCATTGTAAAGCACGAATACCGTACAATCGTGGGAATACTTCAAATATGCCACAACATGGCAGCAAACGCTCCTGAAACTTTGTATAAATACTGTAGTAAATAAAAAAAAGCTGGTGAAATCATCCATGTCTTACTTCTTGCTGTTTCAAAATACTACCTGGCTTTTCATCAGAGATTTTTCATAAAATATGCTTATGTCAACTCAAACTTAGTTTGTGCATGACTATTTCATTCTAACTATAATTTTAACCTCTCTTTAATGCTTAAAAACTATGGTAACTTAACGTAAATAGTATTTGCCCAAATATAGAGTACTTAAAATAAAAAAAAACAAAAAAACTGCAATACGTACCGAACCGCGGACCTCAAACCGTAATACGTACCGAACCGCCACTTTTGTGAACCGTGCCACCCCTAATTTATATATATATATATATATATATATATATATACACAAGTGTCTACTTAACCATTTTTGTATTGAAAAGGAAAATTTTGCCTTTATGAGTCAAAATTTTTCCCTTTTGGAATGGAGGTGTAATGTGGGAATAAAAGCCACTAGATGGCAGTATTGACATTTTTTTGTTAAGTCCAGTTTGGAGCTAGGTTTTTGGGCATGTCCTGGCCATGCCTCAGAGGGGAAAGTCCCAGAGAACTGAAAAAAAGTCTGGAAGATGGGAGGGGCCTGGAAAAGAGTATATAAGGAGAAAAATTAAGAGTAAAGTAGTAGGAGAAATTGCAAGGAGAAATAGTGGAAGGATATATTTGACCAGACCTGTCACTCTATACAAGACCTGTGAAGCTCGTTTGGTGGATTTTTGCCTGTGTTGGAGCATTTTCCTGTCGCAGGACATCGCAACAAAGCAACCCCATCTCAATCACCAAGGGACTGTAACTCTTTTTTTATATTTCAATCTTGGTCAGGCTTTGTTTAATTAAATCTGTTTAAGTTTTAAAATTTTGTCTATCATCCCTTGCTATCCGATAGATCATAACAAATTTGGGCCATAACACAATTCAATTTTTAATTTGTAGTTTTACATGTCCATTGCAGTGGACGCCATGACTGAATGGGCGTGAAATGTCATTAAAAGTAAAGAAAAATGGGATATGTTTTTCACATCTGGAAGTGGATGTCTGCATGTGTGTGTGTGTATGTCTGTGTGCAGGTCTGAACATGAAGAACTTCATATATGTATGATTTTGGGCAACATGAAATCAAGGCATCAGTTTTGACGTTTTTGTCAGTAAAATGTCATGAACGCAGTTTTTGATGTAGTAGGCTGCATGTAGCAACTGATCACACAAACAATTTGAACAGACATCAGATAGTGGATCTTTTAATCTATTCACTCATTTTCAATGAGTGGCCTTAAAACAGATTTTGGTTGTGCAAAGCACAAGTGGATGTTGCATTTATCGCAAAAGACGTGTTTTTTCAGTGCAGTGGGGCCTCTTGCATCTGGAGCCCAATTTGTACTCTAAAGGAACATTACGTGAATAAAAAAAATATATATCCTGTATTTAAAAGTAAATAAACTGTCAAAGTTTAGCGCTGAAATGCTCACAGATATTCCATCAATGATGCGAAGCCTGCAGAGCTAGTTCAGGCAGGCAACTCAAAGCGGCCCCAAACCCAGATGAGTCACATTCTCTCTTTATCTAATAGAGCAGGTTATTTAAAACCTCCCAGCCTCCCTGATCATTCCCTGCTGCCCTTTCTGCTCCGTGCTGCACTGCTGCTACTGATGCTCAGTACTGCTGCTCCTTCTGCTTGTGCTGCTGCTGCTGCTTCTGCTTGTGCTGCTCGTTCTACTCCGTACTGCTGCTGCTGCTGCTCTGTGCTGCTACCCATGAAGTTTTGCAATCCCACCACCTCCCCAGCATCCACCTGTGGGCTCTGTTTCTATGATCCCCTGCGGGGGTCTTGCTGTCATTCCCTGAAATTAATCCGGCAGATCATTTTCAGGGAATTAATCAACTGAGACAGAGCCTGCCGCCAAACTTGCTTCAATTATGCCAAGTATTTACGCTCAAAATATTGAATTTAGTCCGGAGTTGTCTGACTGAACTTTGCATCGTGACACTATATAATGAAGTGTTGGCTCATTTCGCCCAGTGCCTGATGTCCATTGGAATGGAGATCACCTTTTATGAAATAAATTCTGAATAACTTAAAATATCATCACTTTGAATTGTTAGAATTATGCTGAGTGCAAATTAATTACGCTACAATCAACATAAATTAATATTTATGAGTAAAAAAAGGTCCTTACTACTCTACTACTACTACTGTTAAGTGTCGGAGCCACATTGTTTTGACTGATGTCTGCAGCTCTTTCAGATCAAGTTACCAGTCATAACGTCATTGTGATGGGTTAATCAGGAACCAGTCAATAACAGAGCATTGGTTAAATGATGAAGTCACTGATTTTTATTGGTCTACACCCAAAAATATGTCATGTCCATTCCAGTGGATGTAGGGTCTGAAATTAATAAGTAAATTATTTCACTGTACTGAATTTAGCCCATGATTTTATCGCTGTTAGATTGCATATGGAGAGAAACCATGTCTTCAGTTGCCAATTACGATAATTGGAAAACACGTCCATAAAAATGATTGAGAACTAGCCAGGACTAATTGGTGTCATGAAGGGACGTGTCTTTGCCCACCCACTGGCTACGCCACTGTGTGGTTGAATTGTGGTGTTCTTAATTTATACTGGTCGGAATCGGATAAGTGAGTTTCTTGAAGAAGACATATATCTGCTTGTAGTTTGCTTCTTTGGTTGATTACCTTGAGTCTTTTTGCCGGCGAACCAACTCCACAGATGTTCCAGGTGGGAAATCTGAGTGAATTCATGAACGGATGTTGGGGTCTATTGTGTTACTGTGTTTTGGATTTTGCGTTGGGAAAGTGTGTATTATGTGTATTTGGGCATGTGTGTTTTGGGTATAGTGTGTGTGCTTGTGCTTGCGTACAGAGGAGATAAAAAGGTGGGTAGAGTTTCCTCTATGAATGTGGTACATGGGTCTGTTTTTTGTGGGTGATCTGGGTTCAGGTATGAAAAATGTGACAGACTGACGAAGGGCAGGGAATTTACAAAAATAAACGGGCAATGAACGCAAAAAATAATGAAAGGTAACAGTGCTAAGGTGATGGAAGAGACCAGTGTGCAATATCATATATTCAAATGTAATGCATTGCCATCAATAATGAGAGAAAGAGAAAAAAATGCCTGTGGGGGAAGAGCTGTAGGGATGTTGATTATTAAATACAGTTTGAATTGAGAGATGGAAAGTAGTGGCAGTAGTTAAAATGGAGAGAGAAGGAAAAAGAGGGAGAAAAGGAGAGGGAGAGAGTGTTTGAAAAGCCAAGGGGTTGTATTTTTGTCTCTGTAAAGTTTGCCTTGAATCAATAATTTGTCAAATGAAATGACTGCTTTTTTTACCTTCTTGAATGTGCTGTTTTCTGATTGGGAAGAGTATTTTGCATCTGTTCAAGGCAAATAAAAACGATGACAACAACCGTGCTGGTTGAGGTCAAAAAAGCTGCTGCATGAACGACAATAGTAAGGCAACAAAGAACGTAAATTTGATTCTGACATCACCTGTGTGAGATAAAAACAGTGATTGAATCATTACAACTTTTTGCCATGAGATGAGAGCAGTGTGCCCCCCAAGGCTTGCGGGCACAATGGTGAGGCGCAATCATGCTGTTTTTCATCTGTGTTGGTGTCTGTTGGTATCAAGATCAAGAGCACAGTGCTTCTTAACACAAAGGAGAGATTAGTGGAAAATTACTTGTGGACCTTTAAGGGTGCAACAACTTTAAACTCATCATATACTGAACATACATTACGTATACCAATGAGCCAAAACATAATAACCACCTGCCCAACATGCTGTTGGTCCTCTGCATACTGCAAAAACAGCTCTGTCACAGTCGCATCCACATGACTTCCCAGACCCAGTGTTCCTCTGGATTTCTCAGAGCAAAACACATACTCCTGGCCAATGTACACATGTAAACAAGTTGACATAGTCATCCATATCCCCCCACAATCGCAAGAGAGTTACAGCCTGGACAGGAATACATTGTATCGCGAGATGGTTGAATAACACAAGTGGCAACGGAAAAGTGGAAATTTGACCTTGTGACCTAGTTTTGGTTCATGACACACCTTTTGGTCATGATCTGTTCTCCTGTCAAATTTGAAGAGTTACAGCCTGGACAGGAACATATGACAGAATACCACTGAAAATTTAGACAAATGACAACAGACGGACGGTTTGACCGAGTTACCTACTTTCCTGCGTGATACATTGTGATGTAATAAGGTATCTGCATGTGAAGTTTCGTTGAATTCCAACAGTTTGTTCTTCAGTTGTGGCTCTGGACAGATGGAGCAAATTTTTCATACCCCCCGCAATAACGTTGTTGCATTAGATAAAAATGGGACTCATATCAGGGAACCCGCTTTCATTGCTCCAAGGTCTAGTTCAGATGCTCCTTTTCCGCTGAAGTCAGTTTTGATGGTGAACAGGGGTTGGAATGGGCACTCTGACCAATCTGCGGCTAATAAGCCTCATAAGGAGAAATGTAATGCTCTGTCTGTTCTAATTCATTCCTGCCACAGCTATTGAGAAATAACTTGTGAAAGTAGCTGTTCTGTTGGTTTGGACCAAATGGAATGACTTTCATTGAGTTGGCCATCCAGTAGTATGTTGCCAGTTTGCTGTTTGTCCCACCTCAAACCATTTTGGTATTTAATCACTGCTGCTAAGGAGCACCCAACACGGACAGCAGTTTTAGAGATACTCTGATCCAGTCATCTGGTCATGACAATTTAGCTCTTGTCAATATCACTCAGGTTCTATTTCTCCCACATCCTTTAAGTTGATTGCAAGAATCAACTGCTTGCCTAAGGCCTAATTGCAGATGTTGACATGCACCGCTCTCATTAGATAATCGTTATATGCTTCATTTATGAGCGGTTATATTGCTTTATTTCATCAGTGCATGCATTTCTGCTTGTTTGTGGCCTATTTGTATAGACATTACATTTGTAATTTCACAGTTTCAACAATGAATAAACTAGTGAGGGATTCATCTAATATTGAGTTAAGGCATAGAATTAAAACATTAAAGACACAAACTTGACTGTAGATTTCTTCATCTCGCCTTCATTTTGTCAGATTTCACTTGGGAGCGTTCCAGATAGCACAGGCAATGGTTTTTGCAATTGAGGAAATCAACAAAAACCCAGACTTGCTGCCTAACATCACCCTTGGATACCATCTTTTTGACAACTGTTTGAAACTTGGTGTTGCATTCCGTGCAGCCACTGCACTTGTCAGCGGGACAGAGGAGTCCTTCTCTGATTTGGGATGCACAGGTTCACCACCAGTTCTGGGCATCGTGGGGGATCCAGGCTCCACACACTCCATTGCCATCTCCAGTGTGCTGAGCCTGTTCCATGTTCCCATGGTACAGTATAATGGAGTACTAATTCTGGTCCACAGTCCAGCTGTACTGTTACTTCCCTGAGTCTCAGTAGAAGGGATCATTTATGCCATGATGACTTTGTTTAAAAAAAATGCAAATAAAAAAAAAACTGGTATATGACGCTGTTTTATCAGCATTATAAACTTAAATGTGTGAATTTATTTAATCATGAAATGATTTGGAAAAAAATGCGGTTACCTCCACAAAGAACGGAAAAATGAACTGAAAGACTTTTTTAAAACTTATTTTATCTTTATGCCATCTAGAGTAAAATTACTTCTCATTTTGCTCCTTTGTAGCATTATTTCAACTCCTCGTTTACAACCTTAGCAGCATTCTAATACCAATGCTTTGATTCAATTTGCTTCAGCAGCACAGCCACCATAATGTTGCATGACACTCAGTGTTTTCAAATTTTAATTTTTTTGTATCAATATTGAACCATAATATTCAGTCATATTAAATAATTTGGATAATGCAAAACAAAGTTATTTAGCTGTCAACATATTGGAGTTGAAAACAAATTATCAGCACAAATTGCAGACACTAATTTGTGGGCATTGCATCCAAATTTGGAGAACAAAGCTGGAATTATGATCTGCTTTTAAAAGTAAACCGCTTTATTAAGTAACCAAAAGTAAATGGCTTCACATTTGCTTAATTTATGACCCCATTTCCAGTTGGGACTTGTAAAATTTAATTAAAAACAGATTGCAGTGATTTGCAAATCATTTAAACCTTATATTAAGTTGAAAATAGTGCAAAGACAACATATCAAATATTGAAACTGAAATTGCACTGGTTTTTGAAAAACATCTGCTCATTTTAAATTTGAGAAGGCAACAGGTCAGTAATATTGTCAGGTATAAAAAGTATTTCAGACGTAAAGATGGCAATGGCTCAACCTCTCAGGGAAAGACCGCATGGGTAAATAGTTCAACAATGTAAAATAACGTCTCTCAATGATGAATTGCAAAGAATTTGGGGATTTCATCCTTGACAGTATGTTATCAAAAAATAATATGGAAAGATTTCTGTGCACAAGGAACACGACAGAAAATCAATATTGATTGGCCATGATCTTCAGGCCCTCAGGCAGCAATGCTTGAAAAACAGGCGGGATTCTGAAGTGGAAATCACTGCATTGGCTCAGTAACACTCCTGTAAACTGTTGTTAGTGAACACCATTTGTTGCTGCATCCACATATGCAAGTTTAAACTCAACCATACAAATACTAAACCAAGGTCCAGCAATGCTACGGCCTTCGCTGAGCCCAAGCTCATTGAAAGTGGACTGAGGTGAAGTGGGAAACTGTCCTGTGGTCTGACCGATCAACTTTGCTAAATTATTTTGGGAGGTTATGGATGCTGCGTCCTCCAGGCCAAAGGGGAGAGGAACCATCCAGCTTGTTATCAGCGTACAGTTCAAAAGCAAGCATCGATTATAGTATGGGAGTACATTGTTGCACATGGCATGGGTAACTTGCACATCTGGGAAGAGACCATTCATTCTTAACAAGATATTCAGGATTTGGAACTTCATGTACTGCCAACCAGACATCTTTGACTGGGAGAGCCCTGCTTATTTCTGCAAAACAATGCCAAACACAACACTATGTGCAACCCCCATTCCGAAATAGCTGGGACAAAGTGTAAATTGTGAATAAAATCAAAATGCAATGACTTTCAAATCACACCAGCCAGTATTTTATTCACAATAGAACAGAGATAACATAGCAAATGTTGAAACTGAGAAATTTTACGATTTTAGCCACAAAATGAGCTAGTTTCAAATTTGAGGGCTGCTTCAGTTTCAAAAAAGTTGGGTGAGGGGCCTGTTTACCATGGTGTAGCATCCCCTCTTCTTTTTAAGACACAGTGGAGGCGTCTGGGCATTGAGGAGACAGGTTTCTTGAGTTTAGCCATTAGAATTTGATCCCACTCTTGTTTAATGCAGGCTTCCAGCTGCTGGAGAGTTTTGAGTCTCCTTGACGAACTTTTCATTTAATTATGCGCCAAATGTTCTCAATCGGTGAAGATCGGGACTGCAGGCAGGCCAGTTCAGCGCATGGACTCTTCTACTATGAAGCCATGCTGTTGGATTTGCTGCAGTTTGTGGTTTTGCATTGTCCTCCTGAAATAAACAAGGCCTTCCCTGGAATAGATGTAGTCTGAAGGGGCGCATATTTTGCTCTGAAACCTTTATATACCTTTCACCATTCATTGTGCTTTTTAAAACATGCAAGTGTCCCACACCATATGCACTAATGCATCCCCATACCATCAGAGATGCTGGCTTTTGAATTGAACACTGATAACAGGAGGGGTGATCTTTCTCCTATTTAGCCCGGAGGACACGACGCCCATGATTTCCAACAAGAATTTCAAATTTGGACTTGTCTGACCACAGGACACTTTTCCACTTTGCTAAAGTCCATTTTAAATGAGCCTTGGCCCACAGAACACAGCGGCGCTTCTGGATCATGTGAGACAATGGCTTTCTTTTTGCATGATAAGAGTTCTAGGTGGCATCTATGGATGGCACGGCGGACTGTGTTTACAGACAATGGTTTCTTGAAGTACTCCTGGGCCCATTTAGTAATGCTGTGCCGGTGAGTGAAAGGTCTTCGGCCTTGTCCCTTATGCACAGAGATTTTTCCATTTTCTCTGAATCTTTTGATGATGATGATATGCGCTGTCAATGAGGAGACCTTCAAAGCCTATGCAATTTGACGTTGAGGAACATTGTTTTTAAAGTATTCCACAATTTACTTATGCAAGCCTTCACAGGTTGGAGAGCCTCTGGTCATCTTTACTTCTGAGAGACTCAGCCTCTCTAAGACATCCCTTTTATAGCTAATCATGTGACACACCTGATGCCAGGTAACTTAATTACTTAATTGCTAAATGTTCTTTCACTTGATTCTTATATATTAATTGCTTTTTTCAACCCTTTTTTGCCTGTATCCCAACTTTTTTCAGACCTGTTGTTGCCAGAAAATTTGAAATAAGCTCATTTTGCGGAAAAAATGTTAAATTTCAACATTTGAATTCTTATCTATGTTCTATAGTAAATAACAAAAATTGGCTCATGTGATCTGAAAGTCATTGCATTTTGATTTTATTCACAATTTAAACTTTGTCCCAACTATTTCGGCATTGAGGGTGTTTGAATTACAACATCATGGCTTCGTAGTAAAAGAGGCTGGGTGCTAAACTAGCCTGTCGCCGACTGAAGATATTTGGCGCATTATGCAAAAAAATATGACAAAGCAATCTGTAAAGTGTTGATCAGCTGACAGCCCATATCAAGCAAGAATGGGAAAACAATTTGCTTCTCAAACTCAAGCAGTTGGTCACCTCAGTTGCCAAATGCGTTCAGAGTACTGTGAAAAGAAAAGGTGATTAAACACAGAGGTAAACGTTGCCCCTGTCTCAACTTTCTTGAAACATTATGCTGTCATAAAATTAAAAATGAGCAAATATTTTTCAATAAACAATAAAATGTCTCAGTTTTAACCTCTTGATATGTTGCCTTTGCACTATTCTCAATTATATACAGGGTTTTAATGATTTGAAAATCATTGCGTTCTGTTTTTATTTACATTTTCTACAGTAACTTTTCTGGAAATGGGGTGTACAAGTTAGCAGATAAAAAGTCTCCAGATGATATCAAGCGTGGCATTGTCTTTGGAACCTCTTGCCATCATTTTACTGACAAACAAAAAGAAACATTCCAGTGAAATAGCAGAAACAGCTTTAAAGGGTTTCTGAACTAACTTTACATAACTGCATTTAATACATAAAATCCGATATATGTATAGTAAAAATACAAAATATGTGTGTTTTGGAAACATATTTTTCAAAATAATGTTTTTCTCGGGCTAAATATACACGACAGTGCGCCCTGTAGCGTTTATGCAAGAACCAAGGTCACGTGACCCGAGTGACATCAGAGAGGTCTTAATTGATGACCCGGGGCAGCCATACAAAGCTATGTTTCCATTAATACGACTGAAGTCCGGTTGCGACAGGCTGCGGGGCAGACACGGGACATCGCATGCGGCCCATGGTGCGTCCTCAGTGTTTCCATATAAACAGCTAAACTATATAATATGCATGTGGCTCCGCCTGGTGAATATCGCATTGATGGAAACACAGGGCTCTCAAGTTTTGACTGCAGGCTCGTGTGAGATTTTCTCTGGGGGGGGGGGGTTGATAATCCCGTTTTCAAAGGTGCAATTTAAGTGCATGTACTTCGTTACAGCACTTCAGGTTTTTTTTTTTTTTTTGAGGATTTGTACATTACTTTTTTTTTAAACAGGGACTCTTACTCTACTACATTTTAAAGATAAAAAGAATACTTTCACTTCGTTACTTTGACACTGGCAACTTGGTTATTTGTTTCAAATTAAAATATTAATATTAATTAATTCATCATTTACGGATTATCCGGATTTTGCGTGTTCGCGAAGAACAAAGGTGTATCTTTGTGCAGATATGTCCGCCAGTGGACGTGGAGCTGCAAATTTATGCGCGCAGTTACAATATTCTACCTCTAGATAGGCTAGCACACCAGGATCGGTCGCGGAAGTTTTGTGCGCATTGTAGGCTATTTGCAGAATGAATGCTGACCGCGTTACCCGTCGTATCTCGTTGTCAGAAGTGGTAGCTCAAGTAGGCGAGCAATTAAACGTTGCGATATACAACTATCTATCTTATATCTGCATGTTGCGTGTATATTTCCTTTTACTTTGCAACATCAAGCATTTTACAACACAGATAACAGCTGTGCTAAGCGTCACGAATATGAGTTAGCTGGCCAGCTACGGCATTCGCGACATGATTTGACATGAGCTTAAGAATTTGATTTCAACTTGCTAGTGTTTCCCCCTGGAGTAGTTGATAGATTTTGAGCAAGATAATGTTTAGCCATACCTGTATTTTTTTTTTATTTCAGTGGGACTCCCCAGTATAACGAAGGCTAAATTAAATAATTCTTTTGTGTATTTGTAACTTTTTGTCTGTCACAAACACGAGATGTTGCGGTACCACCTGTGACACCGGATCGGAGCAGGGTTTGTTTTCAGCCAAAATACACTACATTGAGAGTGTGAGTGAAGAACGTGATTTGGCGCTGCTATTTCACCTAGCAACAAGAAGTACTATTTTCTGATTGGCTGATAGGTTGCTGATTCAAGCAGAGCAGTCTCTTTACTGTAGTGTTTTGAGTTCACCGAGTGTTGTGGAATGCCATGCTGTAACTAGGTTCTCGACTTGAGCTCTCTTGTTATCTCTAGGCTACATGTAGGTTAAGTTGAATTTTTTATTTCGGTGACCATCTCCCTCTTTCTCTCTCAGGACATTTGACGTGTGTCTGTGGGGAAAATCTCTCTCACTCTCTCTGATTTATTTCACCTGTGCCTGCGGAGTCACCCATATTTTCTGCACACGCCGATCAGACACGCTATAACACCACCTCGACTATAGACCTTGATAGCGGCTAGGCAAGATGAAGACCTCTCTGACGTCATCGGATGACGTCACGGGCACCTAATTAACTTTGTGGCTGTGCAGCCACAGACATTATTTTGTTTATTTATAGAAAAGATAAACTGCCTATATACATTTTTATTGAT
This sequence comes from Gymnothorax reevesii, assembly GCA_029721435.1. Classification (NCBI taxonomy): domain Eukaryota; kingdom Metazoa; phylum Chordata; class Actinopteri; order Anguilliformes; family Muraenidae; genus Gymnothorax; species Gymnothorax reevesii. Next base: position 143,354,171 of record CM056574.1, read on the forward strand.
TTTAATGAGGTTATATATACAAAATACACTTTTTAAAAACATATTAAGTTTATTGTTCACAAAACCTTTAAAGAAAATCAACTCTAAATATAGCTGTGGGCCAAGCAATCAAGCAGAGCAGAGTCGCCATGGCAACTTGATGTGATCATGTTAAAAGTATGGCTGATTGGAACACTGATTGAAAAAATTATATGAAGTTTGTGTTTGTAACAAATATGAGTTTGTGGCCTATTCGGGTTGTCTGCCATCAATTTGGCTTTGAAGGAAAAATGGTTTTGAAAATTTAAAATTCATCCATAACTTTTGTGAGTCTAATTGGGCAGATCCACGAAGCAAAAAAGTTTCTCAAGAGGAGTTTGTCTTGGTTAAATTTACATAAACCAATCTATGGTAGTCGAATCTGTAGTGCTTCACAGGTGACAGCAAAGACATGCAAACTTTTGTGGCAGTAGATTTTTGGTCACATGAACCTATACATTCAGCGACAGAGGATTTTTTTCCCCAACATCTTAGAAAACTTTTCTGTAATTTTGAGTCATTCAGCTTGAGTTGAATATGTTTTCTTTTATTATTGTGTGTCTCACAGATATACAGACATACTGTAGGCAGATTACAGCATGTCCCATATTAAAACATAAAGATGCATTATGTATCATCGTTGACTTTTTTCAAACATGCAAGAAAGCTTTTTGCATGCCAAATTCTGTCCACAAGTTCATGCAAGACCCTCAATTTGATGTAATTTCAGGAAGACTTGGGCAGCATTCCGAAAAAGCTGTAAAACTCCAGATTGATTTGCCATCAGCTTCCACAAGAACACAAAATTTCAGCCGTAAGTTTGCGTAAGGCATCATGTTAACTTATGAGCATAACCTTGATGCATAGTGGATTTGCTGTATCGGTCTGACGATTATCCTGAGTACATCTGGTGAAAATTTGTGGCCCGTGAGAAATTTCAATAAAATCTAATATGACAGCGACATCAATTAGATTGACATGACAAGTTGCAATGTCTTGGCTGCAGTAAATCCCAGACACAAGAATAATTTCTAATTTCTCATGACACAAAATATTTTTGCTTCTTCAAAATGAGGTCCTGAGGTCAGGCACAGACATGGATTTTGATACATCAGAGCATTGCTGAGATATGACCTCACTTCCTGTTTCGTGACTTTTAAGTTGAATTTGGCTGTGACAGGTAAAGAGTTTTGAAGCTTATGAAATCATCTGACAACTTTTGTCCGGCTTTGTCTGAGGGTTCTCCAGTTGGTGAAAATTGGACGAAATTCGTGACCAATAAAAATTTTGGTTTCGCTGTTAAGTTCAAATAGATAAAACAGCACATCTCTCTCTTACATAGGTGAGTTACTTTGCCACATGTCCCTGCCTGAGTGACAAAAGTCAGTATCCCTCCTTCTTCAGAACCATACCCAGTGATACCTTCCAGGTTACAGCCATGATACAAATTCTCCAGCGGTTCAACTGGAAGTGGGTGGGACTCCTTTTCAGCGATGATGATTATGGGGTGCATGCTGCCCAGTCCTTCCACAAGGAAATGAGCCACTTTGGCTGTGTGGCCTTCTCGGAGATGCTTCCCTACAATAATGACCAAACTGAGATCCAACGGATTGTGGACATCATACGCCACTCCGCGGCCAGGGTGGTGGTGGCATTCTCAGCAGAGGTATACTTACTGCCCCTCACTCAGGAGGTCGCCCGGCAGAACCTGACTGGGCGGCAGTGGATCGCCAGTGAGGCTTGGGCTACTGCAGCTGTGTTCCACACAAAGCAGCTGTTCCCCTTCCTGGGAGGGACCCTGGGTATCGCCATCCACAGTGGAGATATCCCTGGGCTCCTTGACTTTCTGCTCAGTCTCAAACCAGACCTCCACCCGGAAAATAACCTGGTAACAATATTCTGGGAGAAGATGTTCAATTGTAGGTTCAAAGCAGACTCACTTAGCAGTGCATGCACGGGACAGGAGAGTCTGGAGGGCACAGAATCAGCATACAGTGATGTGTCAGCACTCAGGCCCTCATACAATATTTACAAAGCAGTTTACGCTTTGGCACATGCCCTGCATGACCTGCTCAGCTGTAAGCCTGGCACAGGACCCTTCCCAGGCAGCTCCTGTGCTGAGCTCCGTACTCTGCAGCCCTGGCAGGTGAGAGACATTTGGTTACCTTCTCTGAATAATAAATGACCCAGGCTTGAGAAGCAGGGCCGGCGCATGCAAAGACAATTGCCTAGGCAAAAATCCATCCCTTTATTGGCAAAAATTAGTCCTGGCTTGTTCTTCATGGTTTTCCTTTATTAACATGTTTTCCAATTTAAGAATAATCAAGTGGCAATTGAAGACACGGCTTCTCACCCCCTATGCGATCTAACAGCAACAAATGGGCTACATTCAGTTTTAAAAAATAATTAATTAAAATGAGGTCTATGCACTGGCACTCAGCGATGTAACTTTTTTTCCAGCAAGAGCGGCAGTTCAAAACTCTTCAGGTAATTCTGGTGAAAAGTACATGGTTTCGTCCGTTTACATTTTCCAATCGGACAGCTGACTATTTTTTACCGCAAGTTGCGTCACTGTGCTGAAAAAACAGGTGTGCGCACTTGTCGCCGAAATTATCGGAAAGGAGTTCCGAAATGCTGCTCTCGCTGGAAAAAAAATTACCATTGCTGAGTGCCAGTGCATAGACCTACTTATAATTAAATTATTTTTCTGTACTGAATGTAGCCCATTATTTTGTCACTGTTAGATCACATCGGGGAGAGAAGCCGTATCTTCAATTGCCACTTGATTATTCTTGAATTGGAAAACTTGTTAATGAAGGAAAACCATCTAGAATTAGCCAGGACTAATTGTAATCAATAAAGGAAACATTTTACCCCAAATTTAGCCATCTAGTGCTGGCCCTGTTGAGAAGAAAAGACCTTTTAGTTAATTTGAGTTCATAGAGAAATGGAGGATTTTTTTATTTTATTCTCAAAAGTCTCTGCAGTCATATGAACACTGGGAAATAGTATATATATTTTCTTGCATAATTACCTATGGCATCAAGTAATAACAACAAAAATCACATTTTATGTGAATTTTGGCAAGTATAAAAAGCTTTAATATGAATGTAAATTGATCATCGAACACTAACATCAGTCAGCTCTCAAACAAGATGCACTGCACAGTGTGGGACTGTCAATGATTAAGAATGCCTTCAGTAGCCTCACATTTAAATGCATGATTGCTCTCAAGAAATGTTCCCATGTAAGTTTGCCTGATTAAGAGCCATATTCTGGTAAAATGACACTTTTGAGACATTTAGTGGAGTTGACATCTCAGGATTAAATGAAATTTGGCAGAATAGTGCCCATACATGTGTCACGGGAAATCCCGGAGTTAAAGCTCACAATTTTCATCGACATGGCTACAACGCCAGCTAGAAGTGTACAGTAGAAGTCAGGTACCAAATTCAGCGTTTTTTGAGGAAAAATACCCATTTTTGAAGGAACATTGTGGATAACTTTTGTGTTGTCGGTAATTAATAAAAAAACCAAGAACATTGCCCCGATAAAGAAGCAGACTTCAATGTTCGTAGCAAAAGCAGGAAAAAGTTTTTACACAGCCGGCCGTGGAAACAACAGCATGATGCAGAGGTCTAAATTAATTCATTTTGTAAGAAACTTCATACATGTTATGGTACAGACATTTGCAAATGATTTCTTTGATATAATTATTTGTTGCTGATTGGTTCTAGGGTTTACACATTGATAAAAAAAAGAATGCTTTACAACTGGGCCTCTCCTGAACCACTCAATTTAATTGGTTCAATCAATTCTCAACCCTCGGAAGTGAGCTCCATATGGGCATACGGAACCTCCACCTAAAAGGTGCTCGTGCATATCGTGTCCTCTCGGAACTGAAGACAAATGGAGATCCCAGCTGGAAGTCACAAATAGATGATTTGTCCTGACGGACCCGACGGCTTCTCTTTATCTCCTAAAACATATTCATCACCCATTGATCAAACCTTCTGGTTCACTTCGTATTGCTACCATCCAAAAATCCTCTTTCCCAACCGTGTATTGTGTATCTTTATGTGTGTTGTTTGTCTTTAACCTTCCATCGTAATTGTTTTATTGTAATCAGGACTCCCCTGCAAAAAAAGACCTCTGTCTCAGTGGGACTTTCCTGCCATAAAGATTATTGATTGATTGATAACTTATTCAATGTGCCAAAGAACTTATGACTGTATTTGGTACTGGGATACCAAAATTTTTAAATGTGAAAGTGCCACCTGGTGATCATGTTGGTTATCCGTCCTATGACAAATTCAGGCATCATTTAATTTTTAAACCAGACCAGTGCCAAATTCATCTTACCTGTTTCCTTTTCACACATTAAAGGTGAGAAAAATTTTGAGGTATTTAGTCAGGCAATTTTTTGGTTTTTCAAGATATTTGCTCCCAAAGTTGGGTGCGAGCTAATTTTTTCCTGTTTGTACAGTAGATTAACATTAATAACCAGACGCTACTCGGGATGGGTAGACCATTCATTTGAGCCTTCCTTTGGGCTGAACAATAGGACACCAGAAACATCTTTGGCACTATGCTCCATCTTGGACCAGCAGCTACAGGCATTTTGACAAAACTTCCAATTCGCCTATTTGCAGTGATGTTCAGGGGCCCATAAAAATCTTAACCAAGAAGATAGTCTTGAAATCACCTGAATCTCCAGCCCTCTCAGGACATTTTAACATGCCAAAGGAATTTTTATTGCACTGCTTGCCAGTGTCTGGATATAAGAGGATAAATGTTCAAAAATATATCAGTATAGGGGGCACTGCTACCAATATGTCAGATCTGACAAAACCTTTAATGTCTGAAAAAGAAACATGTAAGATTAATTTGGCACTGGTCTGGTTTCAAATTTTAAATAAGCCTGAATTTGAAAAAATATTTTTTTCCCATTTGGTACCTGACTTGTCCACTTCTAGATGGCCCTATAGCGATATTGATGAAAATTTTGAGCTTAACCCCTTCGCACAGAAGCCAAATTTGGCCATTTATGGGTTACCCAATTTGTTGCTTGATAATTAAAGATTTCAGCTACATAAAGATGACGAATGTGGCTCAACTCAGAAAAGACACATACAGCATTTAGAATGACATCGTATCTCAGTTTATTTTCATGATTTTAGTAGAGAAAATGGGCCGCAAACAAAGAATCTTCATGAGAATTCACCATTGAAACTGTAAAAAAAAATTCTGAGGATTGAAAAATGGCTTTGGGTTAAAACAATGGATTTCTGGGATAATAAACTCCTAGACCACAAGTACTCCTCATCTGAACATTAAATTTTAAATTGTACACTTATTATAAGCCAATTTAAATAGCTATCCAGGTAGCTCCCCAAACTCCCAGAGCCTTGAAAATGGCGCACTTTCAATTAAGGACATAATCATATTTCGCAAGTCAACTTTGTACTCATGAAGTTCAATATGAATGGATGATTTTCTGGTTGAATTTGGCATGAGTTTATCAATATAGGCGCAGCTGGACATTAATGGTCACCACTGACCTCTCCAAACCAAAAACATGCCTTTTCTCTGCAACAAAGTTCAGAGTCTCAGCCATTTATCAACAAACCCTCGTCAGCAAGCACAGTTACTCATTAGAGGAACTGCTTACATATGGTTTGGGCAGTCACATGGCTTCAAACAATTCATTCCCAGTGGACGTTGCAGTGACAAATCGATTATGCAAATGACGTACAACAATTTGTCGGTCTTCTGCTTTTGACATCACACGTGGGCTACCGGAACGAGGTCGGTCAGCTGTGGTGCCAGTTTGTTGGATACGTGTCCGAAGATCATGGATAGTCCGTAGACTGCAACCCATAACCCTTGCAACGTCTGTGACGGACATTTCCGTATTCAGTATACCATTGGCACGTTCACGCTGAATGTTTGACTGCCATGGCATTGAAAATCAACGAATAATTAACTGTGAAATCTTTTTTTTCCGAGATGTCACTCTAATGTGCTAACGTGAGCTCAATTGCTCATCTCTCATATGGTCACGTGACTAGGAACACAAGAAAAAATGGCTTTAGCTTAAACTACGCTCGCACATGCTACCTACCTGTGCACATCGGAGTTGATGTGTGTCATGATGTCTTTGACAACCCATTTACCCCTAGTGAAAATAAAAACTAATTTCTTTAAAGTTTCAAAAAAATATTAACAAATTTATGAGTGTGAAGTTTCTTTTTTGACTCAGTATATGTTTATTCTCATGGAAGATGTTGACCTCAGTACAGTGGAGAATAATAAACTCTTCAGTCAGTAAAATTCAAGCATTCAAAGCTGCAGCACGTTTCTCCAATTGGAGATGTTTAGGGCCATTGTAGCGTTATTTACCCTAGTTGGACATAGTGGGGTTAACTTCTTCCGTGAAAATAAACAGGGCTCCCAGCTAAAAGGCTACACTGGACATTTAAGCTAAAAAAAAATGGTGAAAAGATGTCTTGTCAAATTTGAATGTTGGGTCTTATGCGCACTTGGATTATGCCGCATGAGTGGTATGGAGGCATTTTGTATTTTTTAAAAGTTGTTTTTTGCACTTGAAAGAGTGCTCACCAATGACTTCAGTTGATTTGGATTTGTCTTCAATGGCATTTTCTTTCAAACTGCAAGTGTTTCGAGGATGAATGAAATTCACAGACCCTCCGATTAGCCTTGGGGTGAGTAGATGAGTGAATTTTCATTTCTGGGTGAACTATCCCTCTAAATAACCACAGCATGTGTCTTAAGAATATTTATTTAAATGAAACAAATAAGAAATCAAGACTACACCAAACACAAACACTACATACACAATGAAGGAGGGGTGTGGAGGTGAGAGAGAACAAAAGGATTAGCAAAGGTATGAATGGAGGTGCCTTATTAACCATGCATAAGTGAGGGAAGGCAACCCGAAAAAAGTTTAAAGAGAGTGTTTAAAGCTAGTTTAAATGACTTAAAATGCTCAATGTTGCATTTGTGTATGTGTTAAGTTAAAAGTTTTGCACTGGAACGGAGCCGTTTTAGTATACAGGAGGTTATTTGCATGCAAGACCCCGCCTGCTACATATGAATACCATCCTGACCTAACTTAAACACAATTCTAAAAACAATCACAGCAACAATCATTTTACAAATACAATGTACATACCATCAGTCCTATTCTTAAAAGAAGGGTTGAATGCCCAATTTGCTACCAGTCCTTAGTAGAGAAAGGAGGTTTGGTGGTTGCTGCTGGGTGGAAGATCTGATCATGGAGGATGCGGATCCGGCTGTCGAGAGTGGTTCTGGTACTAGAAAGGTCTGTGTTGTTGTTGTGGAAAGGGGAGGGAGGCTGGCCGTTTCTCAATAGCAAGCTGTTGTTTCCTGGGCTTGTTCTACTCCTGGTTGCATGGCTGATGCTTCAGCATGGCAGGTCTACGCTGGGCCACAGGGGAGAGAGAGACCAAGAGATGGGGGTGAAGTACCCCAACCTGAGCAGTCCCCAGAGGTCCGGGAGCCTCATCAAGCAGAAAGAGCAGAGCCAAAAAAGAGGCATGAACTGGTGGAACATTGCGTCTATCTGGTTGGCTCGTGGGAGGGGCTTACAGGCAGCAATTGGTCACAGGAAATGGATGAAAAAGCCCATTTGTCAGTTCACTCAAGGTGTAACAACTGCGCAGTTTGTAACTAACTGGGCATTGGTTATCTAAACACGAGCAGTCGAACTTACAAAGAAAACCAGAAAACACACTTGAAGTAGACAAATTCGTTTTGTATTACCAATGATATTACTCATCAGGGTCAGTCAGAAATGAAACGTTAATGGTGAAAATTTGTGAGATGGAGTAAAGAATGGCGCCTAATGATAAAGCCATTTTTGGATCATCCAAGAGTGTGTTTTTGGTACACTCAATGGATCTGATGACAAAAATTGAATATTCAATGTACAACCCCAATTCCAAAATAGCTGGGACGAAGTGTAAATTGTGAAAAAAATCTAAATGCAAAGACTTTCAGGTCACATGAGCCAGTATGTTATTTACAATAGAACGTAGATAACATTTCAAATGTGGAAACTGACACATTTTACGTTTTTATCCGCAAAATGAGCTTATTTCAAATTTTCTGGCTACAACAGGTCTCAAAAAAGTTGGGATACAGGCAAATTTTGATTTTATTCACAATTTACACTTCGTCCCAACTATTTCAGAATTGGGGTTGTATAATAGTTATAATAATAATAGTGAAAAATTCTAACAATTACAATAGGTGCCTTAGCACCTTCGGTGCTTGGCCCCTAAAAACTGGCAAAAAAGGTGCAAGTTTATAACAGTGCATGGTCAGTGCACTGGAACAATTTGCACAAATACAGTCAATCGCTCCAATTACTCTTGGGAAGCGAGCAACCGCATAAAACTTTCATTTGGTTTCATTCAGTGCTTCCCGTGTGGATGGAAAATTTCCACCACAGGCTAAAAGTTTGGGCCACCCTCATATTTTAATGGTGCAATGTGTAATGTGACCCCTTGGTTTTGGGGAAGGCATTTATACAGCATGCCATCTTGTTACCTAACATGATTTTATGTCACTAGGACATGAACTATTTTAACACAAAGGAATTGGAACTCAATTATAAAAAAATTGTGGTCACTGATCAATCAGTCAAGACAACTTTTAAATGTGATCTGAGGTCTGGAATTCACCCAAAACCTATTGGCTTCCTATATTTTATGCACTGAAGTCATTTCATGTGCCAAAAATGAGGAAAGAACAGTTGTTGTTTAATTATTTTTAAAATCTGTGGGTGGCCTCAAACTTTTGGCCTGTAGTGTATAACAACCCACCCTGCGCAAGATGGCATCCACTATTTTAGACAGCACACATGAGAAACTGTTTTGGGAGAACTACTGTACGCAGGAATTAACCAGTCAAGAGAAAATGGAGAGTAGCGCGAAGTTTCGTCATTGCAAGTATGGCTTGACTACTTCTTGTGACTCAGATTAGCCCTTATTTCATCTAACAACTTTAAAATGGCATTGCTGGATAGGCGATATGTGTGGATTATTCTCTCCTCTGACATCCCAAACATTGTCACATAGATGAAGAACAACTTTCCACGGCATATTTGCCGTCTGTGTCTGTGCAGCAATAAAGGCAGCCATGTCTGCGCGCAATTACGTGGAGCCAGTTAGTACCTACCCTTCAAAGGTATTAAATAGCAAACACAATTACCATCACAGAAATTGCTTTCAGGCATGATAAGTCATGATGCTTGTGCTAAAATTTTGTATTGCATTTTCTCCTCCCACATTTTGTATGCTGGCATAGGCACACCCCTTACTACATATTCATTAGGGCCAAAAGTAAATAACTGCATAGAATGTGCAAATTTGCACGCTTCAAAGACGCAATCCTCATCGCACACCCCCAGTAGATGAGATTGCAGGTTAATTTGTGGGTGATATGGCAAAGCCTTAGTAGATCAGGTCCATAATGTGTACATGGATGAAAAGATTAATCGATATTAGTGTTTACTCTAGGGATGATCAGTTCACTTTTGGAATTTTGATGCTTTTGGGAAATGCAAATAGATCACCTAAAACTTATCTCTGAGGTGAATTTCCTTGGTTTTTCGTAAATCACTGTTTTTCCTGAAAAAAGCTGACAAATACAAACATGCACTGTGTGCTCAGAATGAAATATTAGTTAATGAACATTCTTCAGCATGAGACAGCATTGTGCATGCAGCTTTTAATTATTCTCTCAATTTCTCTACTATTCTTGACTGTTTCCCCCCTTCGTAGCTGGTGCCTTACCTGCAAAGGGTTAACTTCACCACCAGCTTTGGTGATCAAGTGTCCTTTGATGAAAATGGTGACGCCCTGGCCATATATGATGTTATGAACTGGCAGAAGGCAGCAGACGGGACCCTCAAAATTGTGAAAGTCGGAGTGTTTGACGAATCTGCTTCTCCTGGTCAGAAGCTCTTGCTGGAGGAAGAAAATATCTTCTGGAATTTTGAGTCAAATGAAGTGAGCCCCTCTCTGTTCTTCTTCTATGTAAGGGTTTTACTAAGGAGCAATGAGGCTGAAAGGGAAAAAAATTGTGCCACAATTATTGGATCCACTTCATTTTATGCTTTGTGTCACCTTTAACGGAAAAGATAAAGAGCAAGAACAGACACGAAAAGACGTAACATTTAATGGATGACCGTGGGAAATTGGCTGGTGAGTAACATTTTTATACCCAGGGAGAGTGGCATTTGACTATTTATTTATTCTTAATTATTGCAGAATATGATGATTGTGGCACAGGTTTTTTGGAAAATATTTACATACTGTGACAGTGTTTAAGTTCTGTGAGTATGATATTCTTGTGTATTTAGTTATGCTCAATGTATTATCTGTTTAATTTTATCCTTTCTATTATTATGTTTATTTCCTGCAGCCACGTTCATTCCCCGTTCTGTTCATACATGTATTTGTTTATGTCTTCACTCCTGTACTTGACCTCCCCATTCCTTGAATTAATTACATCATATTAGTTTCATTGTTAATAACCACACCCCGTGTCACGCTGAACAGTTCCTGCACCCCTATTCAAACGAATGAGCTTGTTCCCTTCTATCCCTTAAATTAAACCGATTCTGCATTTGCTTCTTGAAAGTTGGACCCTATGATTTACGCGATCCAGGAATTGTGGACAGAATTGCAGAATTAGCCAAGAAAACCAGAATCTATTGTTTAAGGCGGAATTTTGCGGAAATCGACATAATTTGAAATACTGTCTGTAAAGCCACGTTACCACTGAATGCATAAAAAATTTTTTTGCATGACCAGATTACATTCAGTCAATGCAAATGGATGAGAAAATGTGAGCATAGCTTTGTCAAATTTACCTGCCCCAAGTGTTAGATCAAAACTTCTCTTCGGTGCCACAGAAGATGCGTGGGAAGAAGTTTTTTTATTGTTGATGAGACCACTGATGCCAGGGATTGCAGCCTTCTAAACATCGTCATTGGTCAGCTCATGTTAACTTAACAACTTTTTTTATAACTGTTAAATAGCCCACATTATTTCTTTTCACATTCTATTTAGTGAATTGAGTGCATACAAATTATGACGTGACGTCATCCCCTAGCGGTGAAATAATAGCTGATGCACCCCTATGTCAGTTGTTTCAGGTTTAAATCATCACTGTATAACATTTTGTCATAGTATGTAATATATTGCATGGGGATAACCGAACAAAAGTTTAATTTAAAAAAATTTTTTAATTAATTAATTATGCATTAAAATTAGACAACTACTGATCACTGGGGGAAACTGAGTGTCATTACTGCTGCTATCATACATTCATATATATATATATACAGTGTGTATATATATGTTATTGATTGCTTATTTCCGTATTGCCTTGATATTGGCCTGAGGGTTGCTGTATTGGTGGCCGAGGGCTAACACCGCAACCCAAAGGTCAAAACCAAGGCAATGTGCAAATAAGCAATTTCTAATATTTTTATTAAACGTATGTTGTGCTATCATGACAATATTATGACTATGACTTCTGAAGTACGCGACATCAAGACTCATTAAAGAGCTAAATGCTAGGTCTGCGACTGTCTTCAACTTGTTTGAAGAGAGCGAATGCCACAGTTGCCAATGTGCACGTGCTGAACTCAGCCAATCCAAGTCGGCCAAAACAAAATATATTGGCAAGCCGTTTTTACTGTATGAGGGCAATAACATGCATAACCAACCACTAAATATATATGTACAATGAAATTATCCATGATTAAATTGGATTAAAAAATTTTTTTTTCTTTCATCACAGTGCTATGTTACATTGAGGCAGTATTTGTTATGACTTTAATAAATGAGGGAAATTGAACAATGTTGTGTTGCATCAAAATATTTAAGGTTATTTCTATTTAATTTGTGGACATTTTCTTCATTAACATGAATAGCACACACTCTCTGATGGTAAAATTCGTTTAAAAGGTTAAAAACAGAATTCCAAAAAAATTAAATGGAAAAAAACGAAATTTGGAAAAAAATAAAACGGATCTCATTGGGCCCTATGAAAGTTGTTGCATTTTTTCTGAGTCAACAACAAGCCTTGTATTTCCGAGGTTATTGATTTTCTGGCAAAGATTTCCCAATGTCAAAGGGTTTATGAGATAGCGTACTCCTTTGTGCATTTTGATTTCTGAATAACGACTTTCGCTAGCTTCTTAAATTATGGTTCAGATTTCGCTGAACTTGTATTCTAACCGTTTGGCTATTGGACTTTTGACTGAACATTGAACACCATTTGGATTTACCCCGTGTGGTTGTGACCAGAATAGTTTGACTCTGAGAAGACCCCCCTTATAAACTAATTTCACTGAATTACCACCTATTGCTGAGTTCTAATTCCAGTCCCTGAGAGTAAAAACTCGCCAGGATGGACTCGGGAGACAGCAATCAGTTCAAGTCTGAGCTTGACGAACAGGGAACTCTACAGGGATTACACCAAGCACGTCTCAGTAGCGTTATCATAACTCTGGAAACTGTTGCTTCCAGCATGAAAGCCTTCTCAAAACAATACGCAGCAATAACCCCAGCCTGAGCCTACTTTACCTGGTCTAGCAACCTCTATACTCACTCCTGACATTATCCAATCCAATCCAACTTTATTTGTGAAGCACTTTAAAACAATCACAGTGGACCAAAGTGCAGTACAGAATTGTAAATAAAAACAAAATAAGAAAAAAATTCAAGAATAAATTAAAAGACATAAAACAGCTGTACAATTAAAACAGTAAACCAAAAACATAAATAAACAATAGAATAAAAATAGTAATACATTCATCATCGAACATGGCGTCAAAAGCCAAGGAGAAAAGATGGGTTTTAAGATGGGATTTAAAAACATACAGAGAGGAGGACTGTCTGATATGGAGAGGCAGATCGTTCCATAGCTTAGGAGCTGCTACCGCAAAGGCATGGTCACCTCTGAGCTTGTGCTTAGTTTTAGGAACACTCAGGAGCAGTTGATCAGCTGACCTGAGAGAGCGGGGGGGGGTGTATAAGGCTGCAGCAGCTCGGAGAGGTAGGGCGGGGCGAGACCATTGAGGAATTTAAAAGTAAATAAAAGAATTTTAAAACTGATCCCAAAATGTATGGGCAGCCAGTGAAGTGAGGCTAAAATGGGGGAAATGTGCTCGTGTTTACGTGTGCCAGTTAAGACGTGCAGCAGCATTTTGCACCATCTGAAGACAGGCGACGGAGGAGCCACTTACCCCCTCTTTATTAGTGCATTAATGCATGCCTTCCACCTTCTAGCTCTTATGATGGCCATCCTGGCACCTGTCAGTCATTTCCCATTGCAGTCTGGTTTTCGAGATATAGCCGTCTACTTTCTCGACTGACCAAATATGCATCACCCACATTGACCAGAAGCGCTCAAGAGTGGGGCACTGCCATGGAAAAATGGCACACCTCCTGCCTGCAGTACACTGAACTTCTTAATGAATGAGATGAAGAAGGTCTTTGACTAATCCACTCATGGTGATCAAGCAGCATGAGGACTTCTCCAGTTACAACAGGGTAACTGCTCAGTTTCTGACTATTCTATTGACTTTGGCAGCAACATACAGGCTGAACCTCTGTGCCCAACACTACGACTTCCTCTACAAATTTTCCTGCAAGATCACAGACGTGCTGCTCACCAGAGATCTACCGTTGGACTTAGACTCTGTAATTGACCTGGCTACATGAGTTGACCGTCATCGCAAGCAAAATCATGACACATCAGGTGATCTAACAGAAGATGCTACTGCACAACAGGAGAACGTTGCTTCAGTGTTAAAATTTATTTTATTTATCGATTTGACACCCTTCTCTGGACAGCAATCATTGAGTGCATCCTACGAGCTTCTCAACATTTGTACGGAAACTGAGCCCTTTTTCCTTCCACCCGCTCTCTGGCTTTGGGGGGTTTCTGTATTAAAGTTGAACACAGGTCTGTCCGGCAGCTACCACGACATAGCAGCCCCGCTACCAGGCCACGACAGTAGCAGCGTCCTTCGATTATTACCACCCAAGGCACCTCTATTGAGTTTGTGGCCTCATAGAAGTGCCTTGGCTTTTTGAGTGATGAAAATCTTTCTTTTGGGTCCCACATTGAACACCTTTAAAAGAAACTAAAGGTAGAACTTGGCTCATTTTTAGGGACAAATCTTGTTCTCATTCAAAGCCATGAAACAACTTGTGGTTGCCACATTCTGACCTCTGCTAGATTATGGCGACATTTTTTGCATGAATGCCCCTACCAGATCTTTACAGATGTTGGACGCTGTTTATCATGGAGTATTAAGATTCATAACTGGATGAAAACTCCCCACTCATCAGTGAATTTAATACTCTTTGGTCAACTGGTCATTGTTATCCATGCAGATTAATGCACTGGTATCAGTTTTTTACAAATCCATTCTTGGACTGCTGCCATCGTATTTATCCTTGTATCTGTCAGGCAGACAGTACATTCATAATCTTCACTCACAGGCCTTTATTATGTTCCAAGCTCCTTCAGTCCGCACAGAGCTTGGCAAAAAAGCCTTCACTCATTCTGCCCCCTCAACTTGTCATAGACTTCTGCAGGATCTGAGGCTGTCCACTCTTGTTCCATTTGGAGATCTTAAACATATTTTACAAGTATTGGAAAAAAAATTAATATTTGCTCCCGTTTTTAGCATTAATATATATTTTATTTAAAAAATCTGTTTTACATTTGGTACTGTTATTTCCTTTCTGCACGTGCTGTATATGTATTGAAACTGCTTGTTATTTGTTGACATGTAACTTTTAAACTCTCTTGCTGCTCCTCCAGTTGCCATCTCAATTCAGTCGTCTCCCCCAGTCCATCTCTGAAGCTGATTTCTGTCCCTGAATCAGTAGAACTGATGCAAGTCAGCCTCATTCACTTGATACCAGCTGAATGTCAACTCGTTTCTGGTTTAACGGTGGTAAACCTGGCCAGTACATCACTGCATGCCCAGTAAAAGCC
Organism: Gymnothorax reevesii; assembly: GCA_029721435.1. Taxonomy (NCBI): domain Eukaryota; kingdom Metazoa; phylum Chordata; class Actinopteri; order Anguilliformes; family Muraenidae; genus Gymnothorax; species Gymnothorax reevesii. The sequence goes on from CM056574.1 coordinate 143,369,264, forward strand.
ACCACTCACTAGTAGATTGGGGAATACTAGTGTGCGGGGTTCAACAAAAAGCGCATATTCCAACAAAAACTGGCCTTATAATCAATGGCGTCACATTATTTCTAGTGGTGGATCATGCCATTTGCCCCATGCCCCTGTCCTCGCTGAGAATGAGTGTCACATCTACGATCCATCGGGACCATCCCAACAAGTGCTCTTAATAAATAGGTGCCTTCATCCTGGAGCTGTCTTTAAACCGCACGGGAACTGATATAGTCACAGTGTCTACTGTGCCTGACAAAAGTGGTCTCTGAGATGGATCATACTTGTGTGATGATCCTGCGCGTGCATGGGCACATGTGGCTGTCCAGTCTGTGGTTGATTTTCGCTGCTTCCTGTCTGACTATATTGCTGTAGCATATGTCAAACAGTCACAAAATGCACTCCAAAGTGTGCCGCAACTGGGGCTGCACTCATTCCAGCCATCAGCATTCCAGTTGCCTGATCCCTGTTTTGTTGTGTCAATCATTGCATCGTGACTTTTCTCAAATGCAGTTTTTAAGCCAGGATTTTTATAGCCGGGTTAATACCAAGCAATCAATATAACACTTGCTGTCCTTTTTTGGATCATACGGGGAGTGGCTCATGCATTGGACTATTTTTGCCAGCACGTGTTCTGCTGACTTACCCATTTGTTAGAATTGTACCATTTGTGAGCTAATACTCCACTTAAAATATCCTTGTATTTATTTTTTCCTTAAAGGGGACCTATTATGCTGATTCTTCTTTTAATACACGTAGGTAATGTTATAATATTGAATGTCCATACTCAACCTCTGAAAAGTTTCTCAACATAAGATACAAGGGTTTCGCCTAAATCCAAGAACAAGATTTCCTCTCTGAATGGCTCCTATTGAGATCTTCACAAGATCTGGGCAAAACCTGACGTCGGGTTGTGCTGTCCAATTAGTACAGACCAAGCCAAAGCCAATCACGGCGCTGGACCTGCCCATACCACAAACTATCCTAGCAGACATGAACAACCGCAGATCATACTATGCCTTAGTAGCATCAACACTTCCAGAAATACAAAAGAAGAACTGCAGATCATTTGAGGTGCAGTTTTGTCAGTATCCCTTCCAAACCTGCTCGTCCATTTACTTTTAGACATAAAGAAAAGCACCTATTTCTCTTCCAAAAGACGATGCCTCCAGGAATCAGTGGGTAGCTTTTTTGTTTGGTGGTAGCAAACAGGCACGGCCAAAGGGAACGTTAGCTGTTTGTGCTCAGCATTTCACCAAAGGCAGCTTTATCAATAACAGCTAATTCGACACAGGATAAGCATTTCAGCTGCTTCTCAAACTTGAAGCAGTTGCATCGATCAAGCGCTCGGAGCCACAAGCTGTAAGTCACAATATAACAGGAAGTAATGTAAGTGAAGCTAACGAGTTATGGGAGGCTAGCAGGACCTCTAACGATAGCACTAGCAACTGGCCTCAAACGCAGGCTTTGTAAAATATCTGAAGATAAAGCCTGTATTGGTCGCGGCTGTCCGCAACTCACAAGCGACTTTCCATCCACTTGTCAATAGATTTATCTGAAGTTCGCCAAAAATATTAATGCGAATAAAGCTGGTGAAAATACATTTCCATCTAACAGCATTAAAGCAAACAAAAAGTAGTGTGTAATGACGCCACAGGTAATCACATTGGTGAATCGAGTACATTTCTGACATTTTAAGCAGTTTCTATTCATTTTCAAAAAGTAGTTTGTTTAGCCAACTAATTTAGCTGGTTAGCCAAAATGGATCGCGTTTACCAACAAATGATGATAATGGCACAAATTGTTGTAGTGCTTTGGTGCCAGCTATTAGCAGCATAGCAGACCATTATCAGAAGGAAACGACGGCATCAAAACACCACCAAGATGCAGTAAGAGATTTCTTTGGCGAATAGCGTTCAGCATTTATCGCTTAAGCCTTTTACCAATCTAGAGAAAGTTTGATGAGATAGACCGTACAAACTATGAGTCAATAGTCTTGAAATCAAGTTAAATTTCACCGTCTCTGTGAGGCATTTTTAATTCAATATTACTTAATTCGTATAAGAACATGTGGATGGAAACATGGCTACAGATGCAGAAGCAGTTTCTTTACAGCATGAGCCTACCCAACTGATGGTCTGTTGAATGTGGCTGTAGGACTGCCGCTAACGTAGCCAAGTTACTGTTGCTAATGTTTGAGTCCTAAATATGCAAGAGTAATATCAGGGGAAATTCAACAGAAAGTATGCGCGAACATAAACCTAATTTGAAGCAAACTTTTTATACCTGTTTGTAATTTGGATACTTGGTACAACTGCCCCCCCGGTAACAGAATTTACTGTCTGTAAAACCTGAATTGCAGGGTAACGTTTGTCTCTGTAGTTGTTATGACTGCTCGGTTATCAGCTACTGCATGTTAGTTCGCGTGCAGTGCAAATTATAATGCTCCTGGTAACTTATAGGCAGAAATTATGATCGGTATGCTTGTGTTACTTCGGTAAGCATCAATGTGGCAGTTCCATCATAACATTCAGAAGCAAGGAAACATGGCATGATAACTGTGAAAAGAAACATAATAAAACATGAAATCTAAATTACCAAAACACAATAAGTAATCAGAGAATGGTCAGATAACATGCAGTAGTCACTAAACACGAAAAACCAAAACATGGCAGAGCCAGGCACAGAACGTAAACATGGAATCGAAAGCATGGGAAAAAGCAGGAGCATGACATGAACAGGCAGATCATAACATTGGGGAGCATTTTTTGGGCTCTTGTGAAACGATTGCTTTACTTATCCATGACCGGGGTCAGCCTGATACTTCTCGAATATCTTGGCAAGCTCTCTGATGCTATTGTTGAAAGCAATAGGGAAGCGCACAGGCTATAACGTGTCCAGTATAACAAACAATTTCTCTGCATTGCTGTCGATTAAATATTAAATTCTTTCCTGTAAAAGTAATCGATTCACTAATCGATCTACTACGGGGAAAGAATCTCGCAAAGTCACCACATGGTTCAGATGATAGAATTAAAGGTTTTCAAAGGATTTCCGAAATGAAATGTGTTCGACAATTGATAGTGACACACTATACAACGTGTTTCAGCGTTCCTTTCCCACAGATGCAGGGTACTACGTAAATTTCACTGTATAAAATCATAGTGAACTATTATCTGCTGTAGGCTATATTCTACCCTCATCCTTGCATTGTATTTGGTACATAATTTCTCTGTATACCCTATAAATATCTATATTTACTCTCAAGTACATCAGTCTTTGCACAAATGGCAGTAGTTGCTGAACGCCATCGCGTACACATAAATCTCTGACCCATCATCTTCTTCCTTGTCGAATTTCTGCCGCCCTACATATGTCATCTGGCATAATTTATACAATTGACTATAAGCTACATACAGACGCATTTGATAGACATTCATAACACCCAATAAACGGCATTTGGCATTTGTAAACCACACCTCAAATACGAGAGAATGAATGTGTGGCTCCCAGACCAAATCTCAATGTTGATTGAGATGAGGTCTGGCATTAGCCAGGCTAAGCACATGTGGCAAATAAAAAAAAAATAAAATAAAAAAAAATTCAAGAACAGGTGAAAAACTTGATGACATCCTTAAGTCTGGAAAGGTTTCCAACGTTTGGGACTCCAGCACATCACAGTGAGAGCCATTATCTACAAATGGAGAAGACTTGGAACAGTTGTGAATCTTCCAAGGAGTGGCCAACCAACTGAGAATCCTCCAAGCGTACATTCATAACTCATCGAGGAAGTCTCAAAAGAACCCGGGCCAACATATCAAGAACTGATTGTGGACCCTCTGTTCCATTCAGTTTCTCTGAGTCACTTTTTTTCAGAACATTTCCCACTCTTCATCGGTCTCTAGGATTAGGACTGCGTTCCTGGTTTTACAGTTAAGCAGTCCTGCTTTGGCATGGGGAATTTCCTACCTGACTTCTGCCCTGGGACGGCCACCGGCTTGGGTGCAAACACGCCTCACCCCTATCCAATCATTACCATCTTAGCTGAACTGCCCCCCTCTCAGTTCTCGTTTTCTGCCCTTCCCACAACCTTTGCTGTATTCCTCTCACTAAATTCTCCCCTGTGGATTGTACCAAGCTTACTTAGTGGCAGAATGTGTCAGGGTCAGACCATAGATGCCAAACTTCTATTGTATCTGTTTTTTTTTTATTTCTGCTATTGATGGTGTACATGTAAGTTGGCTGGCAGAAATAGCTTTGTAAGGGCTTCTGATTAAGCCAGTGTTTGCTTCTTTGGTGCAGGTACGAGTGAGAGTTGATTGTAGGGGTTTGATAACCATTGGAATCTGTTCCTGACGCTAAAACACAGATCACATTTTTTACCATGAATGGCAAGGTAGCTGAGAAATAAGCAAAACAGTCTGAGCAAGATTTATGTGACTGTGATCAGGGCAGTCGCGGGGGGGTGTGAGGCCCTGTGGCGACTTGATGCGCAAGGCCCTGGCTACACGCATGCACATTAATCATGTAAGGCTGCAAGCACATAGCTGTTCTAGTTATAATGAAATGATTTCCGGTGAAATTATTTGCATTTCTAGACTAAAACAGCATTATTGTGGCAATAATTTCAACTATGATTTTTTTGGATATCATAAACTTTCAAAGGAAAAAAAAATCAACTGCACAACGATTGACTTTTAACATCAAATCAGCTCAGCTGACACTTTATATTGGCATGTTGAAGTATGACAGCGCGTCACGAATTACAATTCAACAAACACTAATACCTAATGGCTCACACTCCCTGGTGACAATCGCTTACTTTGACTTTTAACAAAGGCGTAGTATCCGCTGACACTCGTGACAGTTTAACATTTCGTCGGCCTACTGATAAAATCTCATATCCTCAAAATGATCAACTTTACAGGAGAGAATAAAAAATGTTTAATCTTGCATGTAAGAATGCAGTTGAACCGTGTTTGGGTAGGATGACTATTTTTCTTCCAAGAACATATTTTGTATTTTGCAATGTTTATTTTATTATCGTAGACATACAAGTTTTTGTTTCTTATCAAATTTAGAGATATGAGGTTTTATCAGCAGGGCGACGATTTAATTGCAATGCAGTATATGTTCTCATACTAGTCAGTCAAAGACGCTCTGCAGCTGTATGACTTTAAAACATCAGATTCCTGCTCACCATTCATTGATTAGGTGATGATCACTTTCCTTGCCTTTTGGGCCGCAAACTCAGTAATTAAATCCTTATAATCCAGCCTGGATGCAATGTCTTCTTCGGTAGACAGAAGGGCGAGCCCGCATAGTCTCTCCTGCAACATGGAGGTAAGAAAATAGTTTTAACTCTTAAAAGCTTCGCTAACCTGATGCCAATTATTGATATCATCAATAAGACCCTGACAGCAATCTCAGTTAGGAAAGGCAAGTGAGCAGCGAGACAGAGAATGTAACGTATGATGACATAAAATAAAAAAATGTAAAAAAAGATCAGGGTAAGCTTTTATCGAAATGAAATGGTAAATAATGAAACTGTTACAGAGAATTTTCATTTTAGGAGCACGATGAGTTAAGTGCAGTGATGCAAAATATGTATTCATTTATTCAAAAAAAAAAAAAATCACACACCAGCCGCGAGGCCCCCTAAAGGCGCGAGGCCCTGTGCGGTTGCACACTTCACACAGCCCATGCGATGGATCTGACTGTGATCATAACTGGCAAAGGGCTTTGCAGCCAAGCTAAGCCATACCAAACTCCAAAGGCAATTTAAAGAATCAAATGAAGGGCAGAAACTGAGAGCTCTGAAACTAGAACTAATGTAGCGATTGAATACACCTGACTGATTGATCGAAAATACCTTCAAATCCATTTTTGCCAAACACTGTAGTCCCATGAAAGAGTAAGACTATGTAAATAAGTTTCAGTCATTTACTGTATATATGGTGAAAGTAAAGTATAGACAAAGTACCATTTCATTAAAACTGAAAATAAGCACTTTAACAAAATGTAAAGTACATTGTTTCATTGGAGAATTGAAAAAATATCAGTGTTTTGAAAATTATGTTGCCCACCACATTGAACATTTGGTCCCATTAAACGATCATCAGTAGTGAACAAGCTGATGAGCAAAACTAGATCATTAATGAATTAAATTGGTGGAATTATGTTTTCCCATCAGCCACCGCGCTCCATCTGCAGTGAGCCCTGCCCCCCAGGCACCAGGAAGGCAATAAGAAAGGGTCAGCCAGTCTGCTGCTTTGACTGCCTTCCCTGTGCTGATGGGGAGATCAGCAACCAGACCGGTCAGTGAAACCACATGGCACAGATCAAAATATTTATGAGAATCACAAAAGTGATGAGACCTAGGGCAAAAAAATTTCCAGTACAGCAAAAATATTTCATCAAGATAAGAAAATAATTTATTTGCTGAACACACCATTATACCTGTGGGATGAAAGTAACTATTGAACAAAAACTGAAAAAGCCAAGTTGCAGAATGTAAAATTCATCTGGGATTATGAAGCTCTCTCAAACCCAGGAGGCAAGATCAGGAAGCCACTTGAAATTATCATTCTCCCCACTTCTTTCTGCTATTGAGCTGCAAGTTGATTGATTCCCATTTGATTCCACCCCTCTCTCACAGATTCCAGCGAGTGCTACAGTTGTCCACTGGAATTTTGGTCAAACCAAGTCCGAGACCATTGTGTACCCAAGGAAATTGAGTTCCTCTCCTTCCAAGAACCCCTGGGGATCTCTCTGACAACAATCTCATTGTTTGGGGCATGCATCTGTGCACTTACCTTGTCTGTCTTTGCCAGCCACAGGAACACACCAGTGGTGAAGGCTAACAATTCTGAGTTGAGTTTCTTGCTGCTGTTGTCACTCACATTATGTTTTCTGTGCTCCTTGCTATTCATTGGCAAACCTCAACGGTGGACCTGCCAGTTGAGACATGCTGCATTTGGTATCAGTTTTGCACTTAGCATTTCCTGCATCCTGGTTAAGACCATAGTGGTGGTGGTGGCCTTCAAAGCCACACAGCCTGGTGGGAATTCAATGAAGTGGTTTGGTGTGCAGCAACAGAGGGGCACTGTGCTGGCCTTCACTGTCATACAGGCAGTGATATGTGTGGCTTGGCTGACCACTGCCTCTCCTGTGCCCTACAAAAACACTCGCTACCAGAACTCAAAGATCATCTTCCAGTGTGCAGTTGGGTCGATAGCTGGGTTCAGTGCCCTGCTTGGCTACATCGGCCTGCTGGCAGCCATCAGCTTCTTGCTTGCCTTTCTGGCAAGGAATTTGCCCGACAGCTTCAATGAAGCCAAGTTCATTACCTTCAGCATGCTCATATTCTGTGCTGTGTGGATAGCATTCATCCCTGCCTATGTCAGCTCTCCAGGAAAGTACTCAGATGCTGTGGAGATATTCGCCATCCTCGCCTCTAGCTTTGGGCTTCTGGGAGCAATATTTGCCCCAAAATGCTACATTATACTGCTGAATCCAGAAAAAAATACAAAGATGGCCCTGATGGGCCGAGATGACCCAAAGAAGTAAAGGTTTAATTCCCATTCCTATTTCATTTAATCAAAGCTAGAAATCTATAAAGTATGACTTTTGAGTTAGAATGAAGTATTTTTGATTGCATGAATTTACATTCATATGATACAATAAAAACTCATCATGGAATATACGTGAACTTCTTGTTAGTTTTTCCTTATGTCTTGTCCAGCAGTGGGAAAATGCATTATCAAATAATTGCTTTTTTAAACAATCACTTAGGATCTCTTAATTTTAGGATGGTTGGTGGATTCCACTTGTGAAAATGTTGGTCACATGGTTTGGAGAACCACCTCTTGAAGTTCTGAGTACTGCAGTGTGGACACGTGCTTTCTGGAATCTCTACCTATGGGGTAAGTCGCCTGTTTTCTGTGTCATTTGGTCAACGGCAGGTGTTCTCAACCTTATACAGAATGGGCTGTTGTGGATTCAGGCTTTTGTTCTAGTCTTGCTGTTATTTACCCGCCTGATTCTGTTGATAAAGGTTTGGGGAGAGACTCTTGCAGTTGATCAATAGCATTGGATGTGTTGCTGCATGGTATGATGAAACGCCTGCATCAACACCAGCCCTTTCTGTTGTAGATCCAATGACACTGAAAGCAGGTTGGGTATCTCCCAGGCAGGGATGCTGCCTGGCATTCACTGGCGTCAAAGGCGTTGACTGCAGAACACAGTTCAGCACTTCAAGAGGTGGATGTCATGGAGAGGAAACTAACATTTCCTTTGGTTTATTCCAAACATGTACAAAGTGTTATATCGCTCAGAATTTATCGATAATAATCATTAATGTTGACCCCATTCACTGCAAATTGCTGTAAACTGCACAGAATGGTACCTCAGGATGAATTTCCTGTCTCTATTTCAGCTGCTGATCTCAAAGCTTGCACAAATCTTCCCTTTATCAGGCCTACCAAAGAAAACGTAGCCTCAGCACACAAAAACTTTGAAATGCCTACATTAATCGCGGAAATAGCAACAGAAAAATAATACCCCGCTACCGAAACTGCAAAAACCGCAATATAAACTGTTGACTCGTAGCATAAGACTATGAAACTGCAACATCTTCTCTCGCATCCGTCTTTGCCATTTACTGCGCTTGCGCGTACCGGCCCAGGCTGCTTTCAGAGATAGCGGAATCAGGCGTGTCTCCTTCGGTTGGAAAGTAAAACTTCCAAATATGACGGTATTGTTAATGCAGATGTTTAACAATGAATTGCCAACTTGACGACTTTCTCGCTTAATCTGGCGACTTTCCAAATCGGGATTGTTTGTCCACTCAAGACGTATGTATACGTCTTGAGAAAGTCGTCAAGTAGGCAACTCTAAGACTACAGCGAAATCGACAGTGCATCGTTCATTTTCGGCAGGGTGACATGCTAAAATAAGCGAATTTACGAGAATGTGGATGTAACAGCTACGTCTTACAATTCATTGTTAAACATCTGCATTAACAATAACGTCATATTTGGAAGTTTTACTTTCCAACCGAAGGAGACACGCCTGATTCCGCTATCTCTGAAAGCAGCCTGGGCCGGTACGCGCAAGCGCAGTAAATGGCAAAGACGGATGCGAGAGAAGATGTTGCAGTTTCATAGTCTTATGCTACGAGTCAACAGTTTCTGTTGCGGTTTTTGCAGTTTCGGTAGCGGGGTATTATTTTTCTGTTGCTATTTCCGCGATTAATGTAGGCATTTCAAAGTTTTTGTGTGCTGAGGCTACGTTTTCTTTGGTAGGCCTGTTTATTAGTTTGCAGAGTTAGTTTGCAGGATATCTTAGGTAGTATTGTTTCATCATGGAAATAACAATAATGAAATCAAAACTTTATTTTACCTTTTATAATGAAAAAAATACATCTTTCATCAGAAGTCATTTCATAATGTTCTGAGGTTTAATAATTTCTGGAATAATTTAAAAATGTACTGATATTTAGTCATAGTGAATTTTCATAGTGAATTTTTAAGTTTTTTCTTTTTGAATTTCAGTTTAATCATTGTCACTTTACACTTTCAACGTATCATTTCATATTTTACAACAGCTCCCTAATTTCCTTTTATTATTTTTTTTATCAAGGTCTTTTAATTGTCAATTTTCACTGTTCAGAAATATAAATCATGAGTTGGCACATTGCCTGGGTTCCACGTCATCAACTTCGGATCAGAAAAAGGCACCACCATAGGTCATGATGAAAGTACACACCAAGTTTTGTGGAAAAATATTGAACAGTTTTCAAGGTTTGCTCCAGAAACTAAAAGTTCAAAAACGGACAGAAAGACGGACAGACAACTGCACCCATGACTATATCCCCCCACATTATATGGGGGGCAGGGGGATAAAAAAAAAAAAATTGATCTTGGGATGGTAAATTTGCTAACCAGTAGCTCAGAGGATGCAAAGGAATTGTCTGTATAAAGATCTTGTAATGATGAGATTACACCTTTTAACCAAATATCAAAGGCTCCAATTAATACTGAAGGAGCAAACATATGATTATGAACAATCAGGACAGAGCAAGAGGGACTGTGAAGAACAAATGACCAGATTCATACCAGGTTCCAGATTGTAAGATGATGGGGATGGCAGTATAGTAAGAGAGAGACTTTTCTAGTGGAAGTCCAGAGCACAATAAAGCTGGTAGGGTGGTATGTGTATGATGCATATTCCAAAAGTAGCCATCTAGGCATATCAGTGTTGTTAATGTCCCTCAATGTCCTAATGTTGGCTGCCCAATAATGATACAAAAAATTGGGAAGTGCCATACCACCCATGAGGCGAGGTCTTATATGTACATATCCGTATTTGCAGGGTTTTTTGTGCCACATAAAATCTGATATAAGCTTATCAACAGAGTTTAAAAAAAATTGGTCGGAAAGATAGGAAGACTTTGAAATACATCAAGGAACTTAGGCAGCACATTCATTTTCATGGAATTCATCCTTCAATTCAAGAAGAGGGGCAGCAAGTCCCAACGTTTAATGTCCTGTTTCAAACAAGCAATCATTGGCAGGAAGTTGTCTTTATAGAGGTCTGTAGAATAGAAGCCTATGTTGTCATTGCATGCCAGATGCAACAAAATTGGAAATGCTGCTCCAAATGGTGCGAAACAACAATCCACATAAAAAAATAAACAATACAAGTGGTGCCAGGCACATCAAACCCCTCACACAAACTTTTATCTACTTTTCCCAAATTCAATAGGCATCTATTCTGGGTCAGTGGCAATCCCTAAACCGACTTTGGGGTGAAGCTGGCCATTAGTTTTGCTGCTGGAGTCTTATCAAACAAAGAAACAAACAAACGCACCAAGAAACAAAAAAACCAAATCCAAAACAATACCCCTCGCCCTCCCCCTTCGGGTGGGGCGGGGTAAAAACACATCTACACACGTTCCACATTTAAAATCATAAAATAGACAAGAGTACAAATGGCAATTCTACATCACGCACAGACATGAGTAATCGTGCAATTATGCATGAAGCTGCAGTAGTGATGTGCAAACAGCAATTTTTCAAGTTCAAGTGCAAAATGTGCATGCATTCAGCAGTTTTTGAGAGTTAACTGCAGTAATGGCCTGGGAAAAGAAACTGTTTCTAAATCTGGATGAGCGTGTCTTGATGAACCCATAAGGCTCTAATTTCGTAGACCAGGCGCCGGCGCAGTGCAGGCGAGGCGAATGGGGGGTGCGCTGCGCCAACGGGGTGTGTCCTGGCGTATGTTGCAATTTCGCGCCCGGCGTAGCCTGCCGCAAGTACTCCTCTGTCCTGCCTCTGTCCCTCCTTCCAGCGCAAGTTGGCAAAGAAGGCGTGTTTGGGTATAACACAGCCGAGTCAAATATTGCTTATTGGCAAGAGAAACGATGGACAGCGTGTTCCTATAATTACAGCCTGGTGCCGCTTAAAATTTTGGAATTAACATGCATGGACAACAATGCAAGATAAGTTATACATTTATTTTCAATATGTGATCTTAACTCAGTACGAGATCATAGCAATCAGCTGTATTCCTTTCCCCCACAATAGACAATAATAGTAGCCTAGTATTAAGCCGCTTGTGCACTGGACGCGAAACAAATGTTTTCGCTCGACAGATTGCGTTGAAAGCAGTGTCTTGTGTCTGAAAGTCTGACAGGGTTTTAATATATCTCTGTGTCCGACAGTCAATTATTGTTCTTAATTTCTTCAAATCTACTGACTCTTTTAGATATTAAACGTGAATGTTTTGATAAGAGGGCTCAGTTCTTCAAGATGAGTACCGAGAATTTCAATCAATGTTTCTGTTTAAGCTCTGCTCACTAAAGTGAGTCGACATTGGCGCGAGACAATGTACAATGCCTCCGTGTCTGACAGCCAAAAAAAAAAAGAGGACGATTATAACAGATTGATAACTAAATAAAGAATAAAAAGAAGTATTTTAACAACAGAAAATCCAACGAACACTGCGATTAATTTATTTGCAGGTCATCTTTTTTGGATGTTCTGTTGGTTGGTGAAGTATATGTATTTTTATTCTTTATTCCGTTATAAATCTGTTCTCATTTCAATACTTTTATTTTTTGCAGGGTGCCGGACATGGAGTATTTTGCATTTCGCGTCGGACAGTCTTGATCGTGCATGCGATAATTTATTCACTGTCAATGGTCATGGAATTGATTTGCTCTCTGATTGCAAGCACTATTTTACCTTTGCTGTGGAAATAAAGAGTGAACCTGTTCGATTCATCTGCCTAATTTTCAAAAGAAAGACCGAATAAAGACTTGTCTATCTTCAAAGGAAGGAAACAGACGAATAAAAAGACCAAGAAAAGTCGATAGCTCTTTGCATTGACTTTGACAGTGATCAGTCGTGCGAAAAATTTCTTTCGCCTCGAGTGTGCAAGGGGCTTCGCCGAGCATAGAACTGAATCATTATATACACACTGCCTGATGCCGAGGCAGTTGGTGGTTGGCTGAGAAAGATGTGAAGTCATTGATTTGCATCATTGATTCAGTTGCGTTGATTAAGTCAGGTCGAGTTTCCATCACGCGTGCCAACCACCTTTGATCTGACATCAGTACAATCGATATAGATACTATAATTTATGTGCTGATTCTGATAGTTACATTAAACAGTGGTTGCTGTAATTATTTACTGTATTGAAATGTGCCTGATATTCTGGAAACCTGCCTGTGAGGTTTCGGTGACGTTTGCGCACTGCGCGCTGGTCAGCCAAATTACCACAGCCCAGAAAGTGAACCAGGTTGAAAGACTGCAGCGAAGACTTTTTTAATGAAATTTTCACTGCGTCTTGATGAATAAGTGACAACTATCCCTACTGCGCCGCCACACCCATCTCGGCGCACGTTCGTTTGCGTACGGTGTTGCACCTCACAAAATTACCACTGCGCGGGCTGCGCCGGACGAAATTACCACTGCGTGGGCTGGGTCACGCTTCGCCACCTGCGCTGCGCCAAGAAATTAGAGCCCATAGTGTCTGCCTGAGGGCAGCACCTGAAACAAATTATGGCCAGGGTGGGTAGAGTCTTTTGAAACTGAGGAGGCTTTTGAGGTAGCGAGCCGTGGCGATGTTGTGTAATGAGGTTAGTGAGCAGCAAATGACTTCTTCAGCAGTGCGGATAATCTGCTGTAAAGAATTTTTCTCTTGCTCTGCTGCCCGCATACCACACTGTAAACTTGTATGTTATTTTATGGACCCAATTTGTTATGACCTATCGGACAGCAAGGGATGACAGACAAAATTTTAAAACTTAAACAGATTTGATAAACAAAAGCACTGACCAAGATTGACATACAAAAAAATAATATATTTACAGTTCCTTTGGTGGGGTTGCTTTACGATGTTCTGAGACAGGAAAATGCTCAAACGCAGGCAAAAATCCACAAAAAGCTTCACGGGTCTTGAAGAGTGACAGGTCTGGGAAAATGTATCCTTCCACAATTTCTCCTACTACTTTACTTCTCAATTTTCTCCTTATATACTCTTTTCCAGCCCCCTCCCACCTTTTAGACTTTTTTCTAATTCTCTGGGACTTTCCCCTCTGAGGCATGCCCAGGACATCCCCAAAACCTAGCTCCAAACTGGGCTTTAAAAAAAAGTCAATACTGCCATCTAGTGGCTTTTTTCCCCCCACATTACAGTTGTGATGCTTACAATGGCTGACCAGCAATAAGTCACAATCAGCTTCTCATCCAGGTTGTTTCTCCTCAGCAGCCTAAGGAAATGGAGATATCGCTGTGCTTTTTGACTTATTTCTATGGGTTAATGATCCAGGAGATGTCGATGGTTAAACCAAGCCCCAGGAACTTGAAGGAGTGAACCTGCTCCATACGTGCTTCATTTATCTGCAGCGGTGTTGGAGCTTCCCTGTGTTGCCTCCTAAAATCAAAGATGAGTTCTTTTGTTTTGGTTGTGTTTAATTTCAGGTTATTTGTGCCCCACCATCTCGACAGTCTCTGGATCTCGTCTCTGTAGCTGGACTCATCTCCCCCCGTTGTCAGTCCAATTACAACCGTATCATCCGCAAACTTGATGAAGATGTTAGCGAGGTGGGCTGGGGTGCCATCATGGGTGTACAGAGAATAAAGCAGTGGACTCGCACAACCTTAGGGTGCTCCAATGCTAAGCGAGATGGAAGAGGAGAGGTGTGTGCCAAGTCTGACGGCCTGTGTCCGGTTAGTGAGGAGGTTAGTAATCCGCATGCAGATGGGGAAGGGGAGACACAGGTGGAGCAGCTTGTCGGCCAAGATGTCTGTGAGCATGATGTTAAATGCTGAGCTGTAATCGATGAACAGCACCTTCACATAGGTGTCCCATTGCTCCAGGTGACTCATAACTGCATATGTTGCCATGGAAACTGCATCCTCCGTTGAACTGTTTGCCCAATAAGCTTATTGGTTGGGATCGAAGGAGGATCCAAGACAAGTCTTGATGACATGAGAAACCAATCTCTCATAGCACTTCATAATGACTGATGTTAATGCCACTGATCTAGTGCTGTGACCCGAAGAAAAAATTCTGTTTGATCGAACCCGAACCACCGGCTTGAACGGAAACCAGGAGAAAACTTTAAACATTCACAAAGCAACAATGAAATAAATCAACTCCCTTCAAGACCAGTCTGTAGCAAATCCCCCACGTCAGTTTCACATTCCAGGTTAGACATTCATTACAGCCATGTGACAAGTGTGCACAGTTTTGAATTATCTGGGGGGGGGAACCCTCGTAGATTAATGTCAGTTGTAAACAGTCTTCAATTACAGTGGTATCTACACACTCTAAGGCAACTAGAACAAGAGACAGTACCAATCAGGAGAGAGAAAATAGATTGAAATCTCACTATAGTTGACAGCTTTACGAGAGAAAAAAAAATCTACTCCCCAGGGCGATCACTGAAGTCCCGAAATGACCCAATCTTATCATTCCATTCTACATTATCAGTAGCAGTTTAGTTAGAGGATGATAGTTTCAGAAGGCAGTCTGTTCACTCTTCAGCTTACTTAAATTTGTGTGAATTTTCTTTTCTCCCCCGCAACAGATAAGAAAGAACAGATCCAGCACTACATCTTTTCTAAATACTTCATAACATTTCCTGCACAGGATTGATTTGTTTAAACGCAATGTCTACCTGTTCGAAAATTGGACAGGGTTTTAATAAAACGTGTTTGACAGTCGGATCGTTTCCATATAATTCCTTGTCCGACAGTCGATTATTGTTTTTAATTTCTTCATATCTACTGAATCTTTATACAATGTGAATGTTTTGATGAGATGGCTCAGTTCTTCAAGATGAGTACCGAGAATTTCAACCAATGTTTACAAAGACTATAAAGAGTATAGCTACATCTATAACTGCCAAGAACTGTCAAGTGTCTCAGGTTGATGATGCCTGTTTTAATCCAATGGATAAAATCACTGCAGCCATGATAAGTGAAATTAGAGACACAATATATAGTATGAATTTTAAAATAAACAGCTTGTCTAGTGGAGATAATGAATTGGTTACGTGCTTGCTAGTCAATGCATTTATTAATTAATTAAAGTTTTTAATGAAGCTGTATAGGTACTATGCATCACAGCAAACACTTTAACTTTTAACTTATAAACTTTTGTTTGTCTTAAACATATACCTTTTAAGTACACTGTAAAATGTTTTAAAAGTGTATTAATAAAGATATTAAACAACAATAACTGATTGTAGCAAACGTGCTTCAAGGCAGAGGATGTAAGATTTCGGTGCGGCTGGCTGCTTCATGCTCTTCCACTCAGCTAACTGCGCGCTTCCAATCCCAGAAACCAGAATGAGCAAGAGCAGATAAGGTTCTCCCGCCAAAGAGTCTACAAAAAAAAACAACAACAAAAAAAAACAATACAAGTTCCCAGTGGAAAGTGAATACACAAGCCAGTCCCTTGGAACTTTTTCCCCATTTTGGAGTGTGCGGGTGATCAATGTTTTACTAAAACATTGTTTCTGATTCTTGCATATTCTTTCCGATGTCGAAAAATCTACACAATTGTCCTGACACAGTTTGGGGGCCTCAACTTCAACTCATCGCAGTAGGAACGCAACTACTCATCTATGATTTCTCCCCAACATGCAGCATCTAATGATATTTCTTTCTCAACTGGCATGGCTGTGCCAGAGCTGTCGGGGCCATCTAATTCATCCCCTGCCAATATATGAAATACCTGGCTCTTTACGATCACTAGCAAGTCGTACATCAGTCGTACTAGCAAAAGGCTGGCTAGTCGTGGCAATGGCGGGGTGGCTTGTCGAGGCAATGGGGAGCTGGCTAATCGTGGCAACGACAGACTGGCTAGTCGAGGCAGCAGCATCCTGGTTAGTTGTGGCAGCAGCATGTTCGCTCTCTTCCCACAAATTAGTTAATAGAGACTCTCGCTTGTTTTTGAGCTTGCAGTCTTCTTCTCTGGGCCCTACTTTCATGCCTCCTATAACCAGACATTTTCACAGTTTACATCGCTCTACATATTTTTTAAATTTGCAGTTCACTTAACTGTGCAACATAGGGCCCTCTAGTGGCAAAGGCCCTGGGCTGCAGCCCCTGTAGCCCATTGGGTTAACACGGCCATGAACGAGGCAACAGTAATCCCACTGACAGCATAATAATCTTGACCATAAACAAGTCCCATCGCCAACCATAACACTGCCTGCTATAGCCGCAGATCAACAACTTCAAATGAGCAACGAGTTTTCCCTCATATTAATGCTGAAATGCAAACTCCAAAACAAAGCCAACAATGAAACGCGATTGTTATCATTTTTAATTATAGAGGAACAATTTTGGGAACAGCTTGCATAATTAAATAATTGGATATAAAATGTTTGATTTCCATTATTGACTGGTGCCGAGCAGACGGAGCTCTGCCGAACAATATGTTATAACTTACGACAAGAAGTATCACTAAACAAGATGAGACTATTCCAGCGCATCCGAGGTTCTCATTTTAATTGCGGAGCCGTACAAAGCAATTTCTCTCCCTTCTTTGAGGTGGATTCAATGCCAAGTGCTAGAACTAACACAAAAAGCTATAAATTCATCCCAATGGACTTGCATAACACACCGCATCCCATTTGCGAGCTGTAAGCAATACTTGATGAGAGCACAAGCATGCGCGCTTAAGACTTTGTCATATTTATTTGATCAGTTACCAGTTAAATTTAAATTTTTTGAACTTGGCCTTACTATACCTGCACCACTAGTGGCCAGTATACAGCAGAGTACAATAGGCTTTAAACAGTGCAATTTTGACATGCTCAGAACACATATAAGATTTGCGTGCCAACATATTTGCCTGACCTGATATCATCATCATCACACAGATCATCCCTGATGATGTGACACAGATATTTGACCTTGTCCACAACAGTCAATGCATTATCTGCCTGGAGGAAGGAGGGGAATGTTCTTTTCTGGTCCTCCTTAGTTTTCACGATTATAACAACACTCTTTTTAGAAATAAACTTAATGTCAAACTGCTTTCCATAATCGGAGCAGACTCAGACAACACACACACAAGGGCAATGGGCCTGTAATTATCAATACTGGAGATGTTTCCTGTTTTATCCATAACCACTGGAACAAGCAAGACGGTCAGCATAGAATCTGGTAAGATGTCATGCATCAGCATTCCTCAAAAGCACAGGGTAAGTAAAACTGAAATTCTGTGACTGGAGAATTTCAAGTGCTCTTATGTAATTTGGTTAAGGCTAAAAGATTTATTTAGAGCCAATTTCCCAATGAAATAACTGACTTCATCAGGCCTAATGACCACATCATCACGGGGAACATCTCCAACACAGAAACCATCACTATTGACACAGTTGAAAAGGTCCATATCAGGGTTTCCCGCAGCACGTCATAGTTAGGGCGGCCGCCTTGACAACAAATGCCCGCCGCCTTGACTACGTCCCCCCCGAAAAAAAAAAAATTCTGCTCCATCCACGCATGCTTACACTGTAAAATAAGGCTGCATCGTGATGAGGCCGTATAGCAGCCAGCATCTGTTGGTTAAATATGTTACAGCGTTATTTGCATCTGGAAGAAGCTAATTATCCAGATATATAATTACCTGTCGTTGTCGTGAAAAGGACATGTGGAGGTAAGATAATTATTCATCTAAACTAAACATTGGAATAGTGTCTCCTATCAACTGCTTGCCCACCTATTCTGTTTCATTAAGATAGGCTATATGCAATTCGTAAAGTTTCTAATCAAGGCTACCAATGTGTTTGCACGTGGCGCTATGTTTGACTGTTGCACGTGGTTTTCTCTAGTGTACAATAATGGATGGGAAAAAGCAGCCAAAAATATCATGGTATTTTATTCAAAGAAGCCGGCCGACTTCACCATCTGCGCGTAATTAAATCTCGTAATTACGAGGTAAGGTGTATTTTTTTAAATCCTGTGAATGCAATGCGCTTCCATACAGTGCTTTAAGTGGAAAAAAAGAAGTGCCGGTACTCCCCCTTTTCAACTGTTGGCAGGTAAATTAAGTTGGTGGTGAGCGGTCGGTACCAGCAGATCATTAAGTGAAACATTCAAATACTAGAACATGATGCCGATTTTAAGAAAAATTGTTTGAAAACTCCACTAAAAGTTTTAACTAGTATTTTCACGTTACAATCCATCTATGAATTATCTACCGACAAAATACGTCCAATTGAAAATAGACAATGCCCAACACTCCGTGCACAATGACACAGTTCTCTTTGGTTTTTGGGTGAGGCATGATATAGAGAGTAGAGCCTGTCAAAGAAAAACTTACATTGTTTAAGTCCACTAACCTCCTTGAGAACATCGCCAACTGCCAATTCCAGATGATGATTTGAGCAGAGCCACGCAAACAGGTCTGGAAATCTAGTACAAAGTTGTGCAGCAACTCTTCTGTCTGGCATTACTGATGCTCTACCACATAAAAATGTCACAAAACACTCACCCAAGAAGTAGTCATCAAAGCCATTTTTATGAAGACATGCTAGCAGTTTCTCTGTTATATCATTTGCTGTGGTCCCATCCAACTCAAGCAGGTGAAAAAATATTGTGTTTGGCTCTGCGTTGGCAATAGCTGACCACAATCACACCACCAAAACAGACTTTCCACTGATTGTGGTGGATTCATCAATCAACGCACAGTATTTTTATCTGTTTTTGACAATGTCATCCGCCACGTTTTTTTTTTTTTTTGTAATTATGCTAGCTAGCTAATAGTTGAAGATACCAATATGGCATTTAGTGCATCACACTCTCCAGTTTCCCATATTATACAACATGTAGATCTGACTGAGCAATCTGATTGGTCAATTAGACGTTTAGAATGTTCTCGAATGAGCAAGACAGTACGGGTAGCCTGTGCTCAAATGAAAAATACCTCATCACTAAAAATATTACTCTGCCTATCTTAGGTGCCTAGGCCATTGATTTAATTCATTTGTCAATTTGTTTGCATTTGTGCATTGAACTGAGCATTAAAGAAATCAACAGATCTGTGAAAACTGCTTATTTCAGAGGTAATTTGATAATAGTCTGAAAAGGTGATTAGCGAAAGCCCCCGAAAGGAGGGGTTGAAATTATTTAACTCAGCCTTGTTCAGCCTTAATGTTGCTGGTTACTTTTGATACTTTTTCTGCTTGGCCACATTGATCGGAGCTAAAGTTAATTTAGCAGTAGTTCTATCCATATATTTTTTTAGATATAATGGAAAAACTATTTTATTATAAGACTTAGATTATATCAACATCACATGCTTCGAGAATCATCCCATAATAATATGTTTGTACAAACTACAAATAATATACTAATGTAAAAAGTTACTCTAGATCTACAGTACAGGCCAAAAGTTTGGACACACCTTCTCATTCAATGCGTTTCCTTTATTTTCATGACGATTTACATTGTAGATTCTCACTGAAGGCATCAAAACTATGAATGAACACGTGGAATTATGTACGTATGTATCAAACAGTTGTCCAATCGGGCTGTCGGCTGTATATCAACCTGACCTCTGCACAACACAACTGATGGTCCCAACCCCATTGATAAGGCAAGAAATTCCACTAATTAACCCTGACAAGGCACACCTGTGAAGTGAAAACCATTTCAGGTGACTACCTCTTGAAGCTCATCAAGAGAATGCCAAGAGTGTGCAAAGCAGTAATCAGAGCAAAGGGTGGCTACTTTGAAGAAACTAGAATATAAGACATGTTTTCAGTTACAGGTATTTCACACTTTTTTAAGTACATAATTCCACGTGTTCATTCATAGTTTTGATGCCTTCAGTGAGAATCTACAATGTAAACAGTCATGAAAAGTCATGAAAATAAAGGAAACGCATTGAATGAGAAGGTGTGTCCAAACTTTTGGCCTGTAATGTATTTAATCTATGACCATTAATCTATGTCTCAATCATTCAGACAAGTTGTGGATTCATGCAATAAATAAGACCCTCCTTCCCTTTTTGATTTGTTCATTGACTGTTTCCCAGTAAAGCAAACCAGGACAAGCCAATCTCTTTGCAAGCTGTCATCTTATGATGGTAGCATAATGTTCTACTGACATTTTTTCAGCTATGGCAATTCCGATCTTGATGCTAATTATAAGCCTGATGTCAAGTCATACCAGTACCCTAGGAGGTATTCTTGAACCTTTTAATGGGTCTGATGTCACCTATCATTACAATAGCCCTGGAGACACCCCTAATCCCAATCATGAGCTTGATGTTTCTGCTCATGACATAAACATAAAGTAAGTTCAGTCCAAAAACATAAAACAAATTAGGCTTATTTAAATTTCCTTTTTTCCTTCATTATGGATTGTCTTGTATTAACCTTCTTCATATAAATGATACTTATAAAAGGAAGAAATTTGTGATAAAATTACCCAAAATTAAAATTATACATTATAAAAGTTATTGCCTTTTTATTACTTCCTTTTTTCAGTCATTCTTAGTGTGGACCATACCCCATACTGTTGCTCTATATGTACATACTTTCATTTATGGTGATTTCATTTTATAGATTTATTGATTTTATAGATGTTTCAGATTCCCCATTTTATTCTTTGCCAATCATCACTGTACAGCACTTTGTTTCAACTTTTGTTCTTTTAAATGTGCTTTATAAATAAACCTGACTTGCTCTTCAGATTAATCCTGAATATGCATTAAAAAATAAGCAAGAACGAGAGAAGTAGGTGATGATAAAGCCGCTCATGTTGTTCATTGGGAGACCAGTTTCAGTCCTTGTTTGCCCTTACTAAACAGCCATCAGTAAGATCCCCCATCCAGGCTCGGAAGACTTTACTGCACTTCATTTGGCAGATGAAGGGTTATTTTCCATATCTGTATTACAAAGAAGGAAAGCTGCGGACAAAAAAAAGCGAGAGAGAGACAGTCGGGGGGACACTTGGAATTGTTGACTGCGATAAGAAACCTGCTGTAGGTGGCTGCCATCTACAGGCTGCAAGGAGTAATACTGGCAATATCTCCTGAATTCACCTGCAACCAAGACTCTTTCCATTGAAATAACCATACAAGAGGTGAAGACGACACCTTCAGTGGCATAATAATATATAAGATTACATGCTGTGCTCCCATAAGTATTAAAGAGCACTGCATAGTCATTTGCATAATTTGGGTTTTTGTAGACTTAAAAATTGCTGAGTGATTTAAAAGATTGCAGTCTCTCCAGTTGATTTCCCTTTCGACCACCAACATGATAACCACAAAAAAGAATTTAAAAAAGCTCTTGGTGTCTGTGCATTCATGTTCTCAGTGTTTAATGTGTCTTTCATGATTGAGAGGCCTATGAGCCCACATAAATGTGAGAATTAGATTTCATTCAAATTCTTACTTTCATTTTATTTTTTATTTCATTTTATTTTTTGCAAATTCAACACAACTACAATAGTCCAGTGTAATTTTCAGTCAGTTAAAATTTGCAGTTTGTCAGCTTTTTGTGTTTACATTGAAGACTTTTCTTCAAGTTTGCTAAAAGCATAGATGTTATTGCATGACTGAGCACTAAAAATTTAGTTAAGCTCTCAATCTGCATGTTATGCAAACTTCCTACTCAGCATGCAGGTGGTGTCCAGCAGTATTTTGCAGAAAGGGTTAAGAATGGGCACAATGTGAATGGAGATATGGGTCTCCGGAGGGTTTGAGGCTGTGCACTTTATAAAAGCTTGTATACTGGTTGTTAGGCAGTGAATTGGGGGATATCTGTTGCAGGAATGAAGCCTCTGCTACTGTTGTGTCTGAACCTGGCCCTGGTATTGGCCTCTGCCACTGCTTCTCAGACAGCCTGCCGACTCCGGAAGCGCTTCCATCTGAACGAGATGTACCGCAAAGGGGACGTGGTTTTTGGGGGGCTGTTTGGAGTGCACATCCTGACACTGTTCCCTGAGCTGTCTTTCCGGTCAAAGCCACTCCAGCCAAAGTGCGAGAGGTGAGTTTCTTAGAATTCAACTGCACATACAGTAGTGAAAAAAAAAAAAAAAAACCCTCTTTCAGTTCTGCAGTTCTTCATATCAGGAATTTTTGAAAAAATCAGTGGGTCCTTATCAGGTCCAAAAATAAGGTGTGAAATAAGCAGATTCCACCATGCTGTTATTTATTAAACTAAAATTCAGCCAAAATGCAGAAGTTATTTGTGGAAAAACTAAGCTCATCATATGATTCAATAACTTGTAAAACCACCTTTAGCGTAAATACTCAAACTAATCATCTTCTGTGTGATTTTACCCGTCTCTCACATCATGGTGGAGGAATTTTGGCCCACCATTCTTTACAACATTGCCTCAGTTCATTGATGCTTTAGGGCATTTGTTTATGCACTGCTCTCTTAACATCCCACCACAGCATTTCAATCAGTTTGATTTGCTGGCTCGCTTGTGATTATCATCCTGTTGTATGATCCAGTTGCGGCCAAGCCTTAGCCATCATTCAGATGGTTTCAAATTTGACCCGAGAGTATTTTGGTACACAGAGGAGTTCATGGTCATTGACTGCCACGTACCTAGGTCTTGTGGCCACAAAACAAGCCCAAATAATCCCTCCACCACCATGCCTGACAGTTGGTATGAGGTGTTTGTGTTGATACGCTGTGTGGTTTGCGCCAAACATGGCACTGTACATTATGGCCAAAAAAACTCCACTTTGGTTTTGTCAGAAAGCTTGTGTTTAAATTCAGATGCAACTTCACAAACCTAAGTTGTACTGGCTTGTTCTTTTTGGAGAGAGGAGGCTTTTCCTGGCAACCCCGCTAAACAAGCCATACTTGTACAGTCTTTTTCAACTTGTACTATTGTGAACTTTAACATTTTCACATCATCCTCAATGTAGAGGTGGTCACATTTTCTGATGATCAATCAATCAAGCGCATTTGAGCAACGACACTTGGCTGCTAATGGTGCAGAATGGGTATAATTATTTTTATCCACACATGGCTTCTGAATTTTGGCTACATTTTTGTATAATAAATACTGGCACAGTGGAATCAGTTGTGTGTTGTGAAAGCGAGGAAAATAAGTATTGAACGCGTCAAAATTTTTCTTAGCAAATATATTTCTAGTGAGGCTATTCACGTGAAATTTTCACCAGATCCTGGGAAGAACGGAAGTAATTCACACAAATAAAGAAATAAAAAAAATAATAAGTCCATGAATTAAGTTACGCAAAATAAAGTGGAATGACACAGGGCATAAGAATTGAACACATGAAGAAAAGTAGGTGCAAAAAGGCATGGAATGCCAAGAAAGCTGATGAAATTTGTCAGTATTTAGAAAGCAATCCTGCCCATATCAGTGCAAAATAATCAGTAGGTTTAGTCCTAATTGATGGCTGAAAAAAAGGTTTCTCATTACCAAGGAGCCACACAAGAAGCATCTCATGATGAGTAAAAGCATCATGAGTAAAAGAGCTCTGTTACAGCCATTTCAGCCTATTTGCATGTTTTCTTTTATTTCTGTTTTGATATATACTTTTGTAGTATTCACATAAGAAATTGGTTAAATCAATAAGAATATTGTGTAATTTTAGAATACTCTTATTTTGACATTTACTGACCCAAATATCACCGATTGCAACTGCTGAGGTGTTGCTTGGAATTGTCTTATGTTATGTTTGGACAGTTGAATTTATATCGTCTATATCCATCAACTTGTTACACCACCTGTTTAGACAATAAAGCCACATACACTTCTTTTGATTCCTTGATCCTCGGCTTTTTTCCACAGACAACAGGAGAAAAAAAAAAATTATTCTTTTTTTTTAAATTTAAATTTGGCATCTCCAATCCCACCCGAATCTGGAATGCCCAATTGGGGAACTATGTACTAAGCTTGCTCGTATGCGACCCCTTGCTGCCAACTCAGGATAGTGAGACAGTTCACGTTTCTCCTCCGAAGCACGTGCCTGTCTGCCTCTGATTCTTATACACTCATTGGTTGAATCTTCGCAAGTTCAGAACTAGGGCGGAGGATACCCGGACATGAACCAACCCGGAGTCTTGCTGACGAGCGCCCGTCTGGCCTACAGGAGGCGCTGGAGCAACGAACAAAGCTGTTATTATATACCCAAATGCGACAGTCCCTTCCCAATTTGAAACCCTGTAGCGCGATAGCCAATTGTGCGCTACTCTGAAAAAGCTGCCGACCCCTGCCGGTGGGTACGCCGGGGCTCGAACTTGCGACGTGGTGATCACCTCTGCACCGCAGAGCAGTGCCTTTACCGTGTGAGCCACTTGGCAGCTCCGAAATAAAAAATGTAAAAAAACTTTTTTCCACTTCCTCAAAATGATAATTGACAGGTACAAGGAAGGAGGAATGAAAAAAACTAAAACTGCGTTTCGTCAGAATGAACCCTGAGAGTGTGCTGGCTAAAATGTTGATGCTAAAATAAACAATGCCTTAGACACACATACACACACACACACACACATGCTAGAGTGGCAGTCTGGCAGAGTGTAGGTAGTCTGTCTGTCTGTCTCTCACTCTCTCTCTCTCTCTCGCACACACACACACACACACACACACACACACACACACAGGTATCATCTGACACTGTTTAAAGGAGAAATTTCCGAGCACTCTGAATGTGCTCTGAAATTTGTTTATGCCAGCCTGTTTAATTGTTGTATTTTTACCAGTGAGAAAAACTGACAGATATGTGTGCATGTGTGTGTGCCTGAGTCTGACACAGCAGCTCCTCTATGTGTGTGCGTGTCTCAATGGAGACAAGCAGCACCTGTGTGCTTGCTGTCTCACAGCACCTGTGAGATCGAAAGTAAGGCAAAAAAAAAATTTTGTGACACTGTCCGAACTACTACCATCTTATGCCAGATTGTAGGTCCTATGATGAAAACAAAATATAACATAATATGAATGGAGAGAACAGGCCATTCAGCCCAACTACGCTCGCCAGTTTCTTTATACTATTGTGAATTTATCACTTCAGATACTCAATGACTCAATGGTCATTGCCTACTCTTGTCAAGCCTACTCTTGAAAACTCCCAAGGTCTCTGCCTCAACAATATGGTTAGGCAAGCTACTCCACAACGAAATTACTCTTTGGGTGAAGAAATATTTCTGAATATCTGTGCTAAATTTACCTTTGGTCAGCTTCCATTTGTGACCCCTAGTTCTACTAACAACGCTTAGTTAAAGGAATCCTTAATAATTCACTTTGTTAATACCTTCAACATATTTAAAGACCTCAATCAAATCACCCCTTAATCTCTTTAGTCTCAGGCAAAGAAGACTAAGGATCTTCAACCTTTTCTCATAGCTTTCATCTTTTCAACCCGGAATGAGCTTAGTGGCTCTTCTCTGAACTTTCTCTAGGGCCTCTATGTCTTTCTGAAAGTCTGGTCCCCAGAACTGTACACAATACTCTAGATGTGGTCTGACGAATGTGTGGTACTAAAGAAGCATCACCTCCTTGGATTTGAACTCAATACTTTTGGCAATGTATCCCAGCATCCGATTGGCTTTAACAGCTACAGCACAATGGCTAAAACCTGTGAGGGTTTGGTCAACAATCACTCCCTGATCTTTTTCGTGTGGAGCACATTCTAGTTTAAAACCTCCCATGAGGTAATCCCGTCTAATGTTTTTATTACCTACATGTACAACTTTACATTTTGCAACATTTCATTTGCCACATTTCTGCCCAATTCTGGATTCTATCCAAATCATCCTGAATCATTTTAGTGGGCTCTAAACTATTTGCCAAACCTCCCAATTTAGTATCACCAGCAAATTTAACTAATCTGCTCTCAATATTCATATCAAGGTCATATAGATGAGGAACAGCAGGGGTCCCAATACCGATCGCTGGGGGACGCCACCCCCACCATATCTAGCTCAGATGAGATACCACTGACCGCCACTCTTTGTGTTCTCTCCTGCAACCAGTTTTGAATCCACTTCAGAATCCACCTCCTGTAACTCCAATGGAGCTCATTTTAAAAATTGGTCTCTTATGCGGTACTGTGTCAAATGCTTTCTGAAAATCCAAGTATATGATGTGATAACCACTGCTCTGGTCATAAGTCTTGGTGGCCTCTTCATAAAATTCCAGAAGGTTTGTTATGCATGACCTTTCCTAGCGAAAACCATGTAGGCTATCCCTCAAGATATTGTTA
Organism: Gymnothorax reevesii; assembly: GCA_029721435.1. NCBI lineage: Eukaryota > Metazoa > Chordata > Actinopteri > Anguilliformes > Muraenidae > Gymnothorax > Gymnothorax reevesii. The sequence continues at coordinate 143,396,009 of CM056574.1, forward strand.
CGTTCAACAAATAAGTCCAGCTCATCTTCTATGATAGATTCCAATATTTTGCACACAATGCAAGTTAAACTGACTGGCCTGTAATTTCTTGGCTCAGTATGGTCCCCTTTCTTATATATTGGTATTATATTGCCCTCTTTCCAATCATTTGGTATTTCTCCACTTTCTAAAGACCGTCTGAAGATGGAGGATAGGGGCTTAAAGATGATCTCACTAACTTCCCTGAGCACTCTAGGATATAAGCCATCAGGACCCGCTGCCTCATCTGCCTTTAGTTTATGCAACTTGTCTAATACTTGGTTATCCCGAACCTCAATTTCCGCTAAATAATCTTGAGCATTTGAGATGCCCTCTGGCCGAATAAAGACCCCCTCTGAGGTAAAATTCTCAACAAAGTAACTGTTTAAGGCATCTGCAATATGCTTGTTATCATATAGCAGCGATCCATTTTTATGCACTTAACCTGCTCTTTAACTTTCCTTTTTCTGCTACAGTGCTGAAAGAAGTGCTTCAGGTTAGTTTTTGCCCCCTCTGCAGTTTGTCTTTCACAGTCTTCTAGCATTCCTCACCTCTTTTTTGACCACAGTCCGCATTTTACAGTATTCAGCCTCAGTGTTCTCATTGTTATCCTTTGTGTACATCTTATAAAGATTCCTCTTTTCCCTCAAAATCCTACGAATACTTTTGGTCATCCACAGAGGATGGTCATGCACTCCTGAGCTCTTTTTTGACCACAGCCCGCATTTTATAGTATTCCGCCTTATTAATCTCATTGTTATCCTCTATGTACATCTTATAAAGAGTCCTCTTTTCCCTCAAACTCATACGAATAGCTCTGGTCATCCACTGAGGATTCAGCTTACAGCTTACTTTTGGACACCTTTGGAATGAATTTGCATTGTGAATCAAGTAAAAACCCCTTAAATCTTTCCCACATCTCATTTACAGACTCCCAGTCTAGGAGTATCTCCCATTTTATTTCACTTAGATATGAGCACATCCTGTCAAAGTTTGCTTGCCTGAAATTGAAAATTTTTATTTTTGAAGACACCTTTTTAACTTCCCATGAAACCTCAAAATTAACAGTAGAGTGATCACTTGTCCCAAGTGGCTCCAGTACCTCAACATTGCTAATTCTATCTGGGTCATTACAGGGCACTAAGTCTAAAATTGCCTTCTCTCTTGTAGGTTTTTTAACATACTGCACCAATAAATTATCATCTAAAACATCTTCCTCCCCCCTACCCTTTTCCTTTCACCGTCTCCCAGTCGATACCAGGATAATTTAAGTCACCCATAATAATAGTCCCTCCTCCTCTACAAGCTTGCGTAATCCTCTTAAAGAGCATTTCATTGACTGTACTGTCCAAAGCTGGTGGTCGATAGCATACACGTATTTTTAAACCTTTCTCGTGTTTTCCAATGAACCTGACCCAGATATCTTCGTTGGGCAAAGAATGTTCAATTTCAGGAATTTCCTGCACAATCATGTTTTTGTTCACATAGAGTGCTACATCCCCTCCTCGCCTATTGCATCTATCCTTCCTAAAGAGCTCATAACCTTCTACACTATATTCATCGCCATCCTCTACACTAAGTCATGTCTCTATAATCCCAACTATGTCATAGCCTTCACTAATCATAACGGCCTCAAGTTCTGGAAATTTTTTTAATGCTTCTTCCATTTAGATAAAAACATTTCAGGTTATTACACTCTTCCTTTAGTGATTTCCCATGTAGCCGCTGCTTCAAGCCCCCCCCACCACACTTTGTTGCTTTAAAAGTATTTCATCAATAGTGCATGTAACGCTGTCCGCTTCCATCACGGCAGTCTGTATTTCTCTATGTGTAACGCTCACTTACCTCCCTGCCCCCCAAGTCCCTAGTTTAAAAAATCCTGTGCTACCCTCAACATACGCTGGCCCAGTGCAAAGGTACCCCTCCGGTTCAGGTGCAGCCCGTCAGGCTTGAACAGGTCACCCCTGTCCAGGAAAAAGTTCCAGTGCCACATAAACCTGTACCCCTCTTTCCTACACCAGGTTTGTAGCCAAGTGTTAAACCTCCAAATAAAATTCTGCTTTCCTCTGCTTGCACGTGGTACCAGTAGAATCCTGGAGAACACTACCATTGAGGATCTGCTCCTAAGCTTCTCAGCTAATTCCACAAATGTGCCTTTTAGAACCTCAAATCTACCCTTACCTATGCCATTTGTCCCAACATGGACCATGACAACTGGATCCCTTCCCACTCTGGCCAGGAGCTTGTCCGCACATTCCAGGCTCCAGTATTTAGTACCCCACTATCAATAACTCTCTTTTCTGAGGTGTAGAGGCCAACAGGGTGCCCTGCTGCTCATCAGTCCCCTCACTCTCAGGGTCAGGGGCCAATTTGAGTTCCTACAAGGGCCAGAGTCGGTTGGACACCTCAACCACTGGAGGAGCTGTCGCTGTGCGGCGTGCACGCTCTTTCCTGCGCTGTCGACCTACAGTCACTCAACTTTCTCTCCCTGCCTGCTCTGGGAGCCCTGTAACACCCTGCTTCGGCGTACACACCATTTCTCTAAACGACATACTACTCAGTTCGCAATCAGTGGAGTTCCTAGAGGAACTATGTCGTGCCGCCAACTGGCCCTGAAGATCAAGGATCTTGCTCTCCAGATGCTCAATTAGCTGGCATCGGTAGCAGACAAACCCACCCTGGAAATCTCTTTCCAAAAGTACGATCATCCTGCAACCGTGTGCAACCGTTTCACATAGTTTTGGCTACATTTTGAACCCCTACCTAATGACCTCACTCACCCTGATAAAAGAAAATGACTGTTGCTGAGACAGAAGCTGAGGAACCACAATTTTCTAATTTATTAACCTATGAAGCCCTAAGCAGCAGTCACAGTAGAAACCGTGAGGAAACTATGTAAATGGATTATAAGCCTCTATTAAAAGGGGCTTAGTTTCAATTAACAGAAATGAAATATAAAATTGAGCCAAACTCTATATGTAATAAGCACTCCTAATAAGCCGACTTGAGTTTATCTAGTCCCCGTACTATTAATACAATAACCTAAAAATATCACAGGGCTTAACTGAGAACCCAGATAAAACAGACTGGATACAACTGGATACTGACCCCGGATAAGCAGCTGTAAACAAACCCAAACACACACCCTAAGATCTGCAAAGCCAACATCTGATCTAATCGCAGCCTTATCAGCCCAACTTAGACACGTAAAACGCCTCTCCAGTTATCACACCGTTAAGTGATACGGTTTGCCGTATTTTAATGCGGGGAAAATACAATTTTGGCAAATACGGGCCTATTGCCATTTCTGACGCCAAAAAGAAAAATATACGGCGAAAAAAAAAATTATTGAGGGAACCTAGAATCAACTGAACAGTAATTCGATGCCTGGCGAAATTGAGCGCACCAAAGAAGCCGATGATGGATTCGATGTTTCGATGTTTCCTTCGAGCAGACGACATGAACCGGAAACAATTTGTGTCGCAAAGGCTGCTACTTGGAACTATAACAAGCAGCATCAGTGAACATTTTGTTGTTTCAATTCATCCAAGTGCATTAGTGTAACAAAGCTGACAATTAAAAACTTTTTAATTCCAAGTGTATATATCTAGCTGACAATTAAGAACTATATTCAGAATTATTCTTATTGTGTACTTTCAAATTAAGCAATCTACCTTGTGTTAATGTAAATGTGAAAAATATTGTTTATTTATTTATTTTTATTTATTTATTATTAATATTATCATGTATTTATTTATTTTTGTGCTTCTTGGCTTATTATTTTCACATAACCAAAAAATTATGGCTCAACATTGTGTCCATATGAGTGTACATTCAAATAAATATGTTTGAAATATGTATATATAATATATATATATATATATACATATATATCTCAGTGGCGGCTGGTGAGCTGGCGATAGGGGAGGCTCAAACCCATCCCTTGACAATGATGATTGGTCATGAGCTGTTTTCAATCATTCATTTAAATTACCATGACAAAAGCTCAGAAAACTCAACATTAACAGGTGTGGTCAGTTTTCATTAATTATGCACACTAGGGTTGTGGCGATCGTGAACCGCAATTTTTTTAAGGCGTACTACCGCCACCTGCTGCCATGGGGTGAACATCTGAGCTTTCCCTTTTCCTTCATTAAACCCAACGCAGCTTGAACGAAAGTGCCAAACATCAAAGGGCATGTGACATGCTTCTGGAAAAAAACTTGACTACCATCAGCATTTTTCGGCTACATGCTGCACAAAGCCGAGTAAAGGATTACAGAATCGCCTCCTATTAATCAATTAGGCAACTCTTAGAAAAGTAAACCTGTTCTCATTTACTTTGCTTGATTGGCAATCAAATGGTAGATTCGTTTACTCTCTAAGTTGAATGAGTAGAGCTGTTTACACAGCATATTTGATTGATGCATTTCAAAATTTAAATGACCACAGAACAGTAGATCTGCATGAACACAATTGTCATTGCCACACGACTTCATGCGACTGATCATTTATATCTCACATTCACGTTTCATCCGCTTTTGGGGAAGAGGAAGATTTTTTCGAATTATTCAAACTGGCATTCTTTCAATCCAACACCATAGCCCAGTTAGGTTTGTTTGCTTTTCACCATCACATCTTAGTCGTTATAGGCCACTGAAATTGCTTACTTGCTATTTAGACCAAGTACACGGGACCAGATTTAAAGAAGGGCGGAGCACCTGCAATAAGCAAAATCTAAACTCAGGCTTCTTCCCAGTGGCATTTTAAATCGTTTAAGCCACTTCAGGTGTGTAGGCTATGTTTCAAGAAATTACACGCGACTGCCTACACACCCCATGACTGCAAGTGGTCTCATCACACTTTTAAAAAAAATCCTTGTTCAACATCGCGACATCCCAACTCAGCATTTAATCTCTCATGGTAGTATTTTTAGGAGATCTATAATGAATAAAAAAAATAATAAAGAAATTTGTTATAAAACTGCCCTGGATTTTAAGCATCTAGAAAATACACAAGGTGGAAAACATTCTGAAAAGCGGATGAAACATGAATGTGAGATATAAATGATCAGTCGCACAAAATGGTGCGGCAATGACATCGTGTTCATGAAAATCTTTTCTACGCCATTTAAATTTCGAAATGCATCAATCAAACATGCTGCCTTAATAAACAGCTTTACTCAGTCAACTTAGAGAGTAAACGAATTCACCATTTGCTTGCCAATCAAGCAAAGTAAATGGGAACACGTTTTCTTTTCTTAGAGTTGCCTTCTGTAGTCCTTTACTTGGGTCCGTGCAGCATTTCGCTGAAAAATATTTATGCCAGTCATTCCCCAGAAGTGGTTATGATACAGAATTATTGTTGCCAGTGAATGACTAGCAACTCCAGACAAGCTGCTGGCGAGCTGCCTGGGCTCACTCGGTAGCCAACTCAGGTTATAACCACACGAATCAACACAGATGACAAACTAGTACAAAAATTACCTTAATGTCAAACACCAAGACTGACAAAATAAGCGGTGGCAGAAGTAGCAAAAAAAGAGATATGGGCAAAGTTTTGCTTCCCTGAGAGAAGCACAGGCCCATAAAGTGACCTCAGACTGAGTGAAGACGGAAGTCTAAGAAAATGGGAGGGTCCCTAGTAATTTGAGAGTGTCCATTGGTTTCACAGCAGAATAGACTGGCAAAAAAATCCACCAATCATAAATAGTAATAGATAAATGAAGCATACGTAAAGCTCACTCTAAATGGCTGTCTATCTCCAGCTGTGAATCACTTGGATATTGCATGTTTGCTGTCAAACAGTAGTAAATCAGTTTTTTATCTTTTTCATTGGGTGGGCAGAGCTCCCCCCCCCCCCCCCCCCCTTGGTAACGCCCCTGTCACTCATCACATTCCGGAGTTTACCAACACCGATCCACTGCCTGCCTAGTGGGCCCGTCTGCTCCCAGGACTGTGGAGACACGGTGGAGACAGGAGAATTCGGAGAAGAGGATGCAGAGCTGTTGTGATGGTGAGCCTCAGGAAACAAGCGAGCCGTCCTCCTCTCCCCAGCAAACTGCTAGCTAATGTGCAGTCCTTGGACTATAAAACGTGAACTGAGAGGCTGGATTGTATTCCAATGTGAGTCCAGAGAATATAATGTCATCTGTATGACAGAAACCTGGCTATCACCATTGATACCGGACCATGTGCTGGTTCCTCCTGGCTCCTCCATGTTTCGAGCGGACAGGTCAAGTGAGTTATCCGGGAAAAGCAAAGATGGCGGCATATGTTTTCTCATCAACGACGCATGGTGTTCATCTGTTGAACTCCTCCTGCTCACCTGACGTGGAGTTCCTGATGTTGTTATGCAGACCATTCTGGCTTCTGAGGAAGTTCACGTCCACTGTTTTCACAGCTGTGCATATCCCACCATGAGCTGACACAGAACAGGCGCTGAAAATACTCCATGAGGCCATCTGCGACATGGAAAACAAACACCCGGAAGCACCCTCCATCATCCTTGGCGATTTCACTCAATCATCACTGAAGAAAGTACATCCAAAGTATTTCCAACACATCCAGATCAACACTCGAGGTCATAACACATTGGATCACTGCTACTCCTGCCTCCGCAACGCTTACAAGCCCCTCCTCCGGCCATCATTCAGTAAGTCAGACTATGCCTCCATCTTGCTCCTGCCAGCCTATGTACAGAGGCTAAAACAGGCAGCACCCTCGGTGAAGAAGATCTACTGCTGGGCTGACCAATGCGTAGTTGCAGGATTGTTTTGATGATGTTGACTGGGACTTATTCTATGACACATCAGACAATATTCATAAGTATGCAGACATGGTCATGTCATTCATTTGGAAGTGTGTTGCGGACATTGTTCCAATAAAAACCTTTAAAATCTTCCCAAACCAAACTAAACCATGGATTAATAGCTCGGTGAGAGCTGCCCTCACTGCACGGGACAGAGCTTTTGCCTCCGGAGATGTAGAGGAGGGGAAAAAGGCACGCTACAATCTTCGGAAAGCAATAAAATCAGCAAAAAGAGAGGATAAGGCTAAGATTGAAACCCAGCTCAGTAGGAATGATGCATGCAGTGTATGGCAGGGCATTCACGCCATCTCTGATCTCAAAGCCAGACCTAGCTGTGAAGCTAATGGATCTGCCTCCCTGCCAGACGAGCAGAACCATTTCTACGCCTGGTTTGAATCCAGCAACTCCAAACTCCCAGAGCTAACTGACATCTTTTTCCCTCACCAACACCACCATGCCCAGTGACTTGTGCATCACTGAGGATGAAGTGCACAGAATGTTCAGCCAGGTTAATGCCCGGAAAGCAGCCAGCCCAGATGGGATTTCTGGCCGGTGATTCGAACTTGTACAGCACAGCTGGTGGGAGTGTTCAGCTTCAAGTCCAATCTCTCACTCTCTCTCTGCATATTTCCATCTTGCTTTAAATCATCTACAATTGTGCCTGTGCCAAAGAAATGCAAAGTGGCATGCTTAAATGACAGTGCTCTGTTGCTCTTATTCCCAAAGTGAGCAGATGCTTTGAAAAGCATAAAAAAAACAAGATTTGCAAAATGATCCCTCCCACATTTGACCATCATCAGTTTGCTTATCGTGGAAATAGATCCACCGATGATGCTGTAACTACTGTTCTCCACAACAGTCACAACTGTATTCTTTATAGACTACAGTTCCGCTTTTAATACAATAGTCCCCTCAAAACTGGTCATTAAGCTCATCCACCTTGGTTTCCCCCCCAGACCTGTGCAAGCTCATTCTGGACTTCCTGTCTGACTGTCGACAAGTAGTGAGGATGGGCTTAATCACCTCTGCTCCCCTGACACTGAACACAGGGGCTCCTCAGGGGTGCATCCTGAGCCCCCTCCTGTATTCATTATACACCCACAACTGTGTGTCTACGCACCAGTTCAACCTAGTGGTCCAGTTCGCCGATGATGCAACTGTGGTGGGCTTGATCACTGACGGCGATGAGTCGGCATACAGAAGGGAGGTCAACAACCTGGCACGGTGGAGCGCGGAGAACAACCTCACCCTCAACGTGGCCAAAACAAAGGAGCTTGTGGTGGACTTCAGGAGGGGAAAGACGGAGGAGCTGGCCTCCATTAACATTCAAGGTGCTGCTGTGGAGAGGGTGAGTCAGTTCAGGTTCCTGGGGGTTACCATCACGAAACCTGAAATGGGAAACCCATGCCAACTAGGTGGTGAAGGAGGGCCAGCAACATCTCTTCCACCTGAGAAGGCTGAAGAAGTTTGGCATGGGTCCCAGCATCCTGCGTGCCTTTTATAGGGGCACAACTGTTTTAACATCTTGCATCACTGCATGGTTTGGTAACTGCACAGCTCACAGTCACAGGGCGATAGACAGAGTGGTCAGAACAGCTCAGAAGATCAGCAGCTGTGAGCTCCCGTGCACTCTGGACTTTTATAATATTAATATATAATAATGAGCAAAGCCAGGAAAATCATTAAAGACCCCAGCCACCCTAACAACAAACTCTTCCAGCTTCTGCCGAAGCCTCAGAGCCAGGACCAGCTTGCTTAAGGACTCATTTTTTCTCTCAGGCAGTTAGACTGCTGAATGCTTCTCGAACGCTGCTAACACGCTGTCACCCCTGCAGTTTACACAACATATTTATTGGCAGTGTTTTTAATTGTCTTTTAATTGTTATGATGTTTTTATTATGTTTATTGTTTTTTTTGTTGTTGTTGTTTGTTGTCGATGTCGACGGGAGGCAAGACCTAAGATTTTTGCTCTTTTTTATATGTAATATGATGAAGATGCAATAAAGTGAATCTGAATCTGGGCATGACGTCCACATCGCTGCATATGGTTTGTTAATCATTTTGAGAGCTGCACTCGTTCCTGCATGTTGTATGCCGGTTTCAAATGTGCGTACGCCTGGTCAGACCTGGCGTGACATTTTTCTGTACCATTCTCTCACATACATTGATAAATGCTGATCCTTGCAGGAGATTTGGCGTACACCCATATTTTGGTGTACGATCATTTGATAAATGAGGGCAATGATCCCAAACACAGAGCCAAGGAAACCCTCAATTGGTTTCAGAGAACAAAAAAATAAAGCTGCTAGAATGCCCCAGTAAAGTTGACTGAATCTCTAGCAGTCAATCATCTGACTTGAGTCCAATTGAAAATCTATGGAAAGGAAAGAAGATCAGAGTATATTGCAGAGTACCTTGGGACCTTCAAGATTTTAAGATAGTTTGTGTGGAAGAATGAGCCAAAATCGCACCTGAACAATGCATGTGACTAGTTTCTCCATACAGGAGAGGTCTTGAAGCTTTCATTACCAACGAAGACTTTTCTAATAAGTATTAAAAAAATTTCAGTAAGCACGTTTAATTCTTCTTCCCTGTGTCATTCTACTTTGGTCAGTTTACCCACTATTGACCATGATGGAATGATCTTGAAAAATGTATTGATCACATTTATTCAAATGTTCTGGATCTTTGTTCTAATTTTGTCTCTGTGCTAACTGGTTTTAGTGACCAATATATAATTGCTGTTACTCGATAGACAAAACATAATAAAATCAAAGCAAAAACCGTTTATACTAGCTCATATAAAAGATTTAGTCCAGACCATTTTTTAAAATCTAGTATAAATTGGAATGATGTTTATAATGAAAATGACCCAGATTCTGCACTTACATTATTTATCTCCAAGTATATGAAGATTGTGGACAAGTATGTTCCTCTTAGAAAATTTACAGTCAAGCATAAAAAAGCCCCATGGATAGATCATATTCTTGACTCAAATGAGAGAGAGATGCCAAAAAGGTAGTAATAAGAACTAGATTCATTGATGACAGACGCAAGTACTGTTCTTTACGTAATCAAGTTACTAAATTAAATAAAAAGAAAAAAGGGATTATTATGGAGATTATAAATTAAATGGTGCAAAAAATAAGTTGTGGAGTATTTTTAATGATATGATGGGTCGGAAAACTAGGTCGCCCTCCTTTTGTTGAATCAAATGGATTTTCTCTGGCCAGGCCGAATGATATTGCAAATCATTTTGACAACTTCTTCTTAAATAAAGTATCTCAAATTAGAAATAATATCAAATCAAATGAAGTAATTACAAATATTATAATGAATGACAAAACATGCACCTTCAAATTTTGCCGGGTTGAAGTCAGGGAGGTAGAAAGGCTTCTCTGCTCCCTTCGTGACAACAAACTTGCAGGCAAAGATTATTTATATGGTAAATTAGTAAGGATTACTGCCTTTTTATATTTCATCTCCTGAAAAAAAGATAAAAAAAGCCATTTTTAACGAATGTAACTCAAGACTGATCAGCATTATTCCTATCATTATTCAATATTCCTATTCTTCGCAAAATTATGGAAAAAGTCGGATATATGCAGATTTGTGACTATTTCTTTAAGAATAATTTAATAACAACATCTCAACATGCAAATAGAACTGGCCACTCCACATCTACCTCTTTAATAAAAATGACCAATTCATTCTCTGATGGTGGGGGCCGTAATATTAGATTTTACTGCTGCCTTTGATTTTCTTGACCATTCTATTTTGGTCAGCAAACTAGATTCTTTTGGTTTCCAAAAGCTTTGATGTGGATCCAGAACTACCTGTCTTCAAGATCGCAACAGGTGCATTTAAATGGTGGAGTATTAAAAAGCAGGAATTTAGTGTGTGGGGTACCTCAGGGCAGCTGTTGAGGATCGCTACTGTTCACTGTGTTTATTAATGATCTGGCTTGGATAAGTAAAAGGGCAAATATGATTTTTTATGCTGATGATTCTACATTATATTATGCTGCGCCGTTGTGCCAGGAACTAAATGATGTCCTAAATAATGAACTGCTGGTGGATCATGATTGGATTTCATCCAACAAACCTGTTCTTAATGTCTCCCAAACTGAGTGCATTTTATTGGGTTTGAGGCATAAATTATCTTGTTGCCCAAAGCTTGATTTGATTTCAGCAAGTTGAGCAATTTGATGGTTGAACAAGTTAAGAGCATCAAACTTCTAGGAGTAACTTTAGATTCTGCTCTATGTTTTAATCATCATATTAATCAAATAACTATAAAAATAGGTAGAGCAGTAGGTATGGCAAGGCAATGTGCTTCTTTTATTGCCAGTCCCCTCTTGTGTCAGATTTTGCAGAGTTTAGTAGTATGTCATCTTGATTATTGTTCTGTGTTTTGGGCATCTGCTGCTAAAAAGGAGCTTGGAAAACTACCGATCGCGCAAAATAGGGACGCACAGTTGGCATTGCGTTGGTCATTATGCTCTAATATCAGTCATATGCATGCTGCCCTTTCCTGGCCAAAGGTAGAAAACAGATTAACAGTTAACAATGGAGTTATGTTTAAGTTAGTTATGAACAGTAGAGTTCCTGTTCTTTTATTTAAACAGATTGTTTATAAAAATACTGTGCACAATCATAGGACCAGTGGGTCTAGCAACGCTAAGCTGGTGCAGCCCCGTCGTAGGACAAATGTTTTAAAACAATCTTTTATATATCGATCACTACTTTTATGAAATAATCTACCTCATCATCTCTGCGATGTAAAAATAGAGAGTAAACTTCTATTTAAAGAGAAACTTAAATCTTATCTCCACCTGTAAATGTTATCTTGATCGTATGCAGGAATTTTTGTTTTTGTGCTGTTGTGTTCTGTGTTTTTATCATACTCTTGTTATATTATAGTATAAGGATGATTAATTTTTTTGTTATGTAACAGTGATATCTTGTTTATGTAGTGAACCCCAGGAAGACTACTTGTTTGCTGCGGCACCAGCTTATGGAGATCCTTAATAAAATGAATAAGCAAATTAGAAACGAATAAAAACAAATGAACTTTATTACACATAATTTATGGACATTTTTGTTTTGATTTTTTTGTATGTGTGGATTACTTGGGTTGTTACCGACACCAGCTGAAAATTCTGTGTCAATAGCCCCATTAGAAATATATTAACTGAGATAAATGTTGACGTGTTCAATTCTCATTTTCCCTGCTGTAGATTTACATAATTTTAAGACCTGATTAGGGCTAGGTGAGTTTTTTATTACGTCCTGATACGTAAAACCACAACCAAACAGTGTGCTTTCTGTTTCTCATGACTGTTTATGGGTTCACACAAACACATACAAATTGACGTGCACACAAAAATACACGGCCAAACAAACATACCAGGATAATCAGACAGATGCAATCGACTACTGTGAGGCAACTACCAATCAAATGTTTTTGATCACCGACGCATTATGAGCAGCTAAAAATTGAAAACAAATATATTGACACAATATCTTTATATGTTTTCCACTGCAAAGTCAGTCATATGGTTCTCTTAAAGGTGACAACATTCTCAGAGAAGTTCCCACAGATTTGCTTCTTCTTGATTATCTGTCCAGTATGTCCCAAATTAGCATGATTTTACTGATCATGCTGGAAAATGGGAATAATTAGTCAACCAGTTGATAGATGAATTAAATCGTGCCATTTAAGATAATTTAATTCAAACAGCTTATAGAGTTGTTTGCAAAAGTTTGGGCACCCCTGATCAAAATTTCTGTTTCTGAGAATAGTTAAGCAAGAAGAAGATGCACTAATTTCTGAATGGCATACATTTAAAGATACAACACTTTTTTGGACATTTTTGGTATTGTAGTATTATTTTTGTTTTCTACAATTCTAGAGCAAAAAAAAAAAAAAACCAGGAAATGAGCACCGTGCAAAAGTTTGGGCACCCCAATAGATTTCAGCCCTCAGGTAACTTTGACTATAGTCTCATATCGTATGTAGCTTCTTCCGGCTGTGGCTTATTCACAGTCATCATTAGGAAAGGCCGGGCGATGCAAATTTTGAAGTTTATAAATACCCAGACTCCTTTAACCTTGGCCCATCAATCAGAAGACATAGGGTCCTCTATGCAATAATTAATGCCCACAAAGCAGAAGGCTATAAGAAGATAGCAAACGTTTTAGGTTGCGATTTCCTCAGTTCATAATACAATTAAGAAATGGCAGTAAACAGAAACCTTGGAGGTCAACTTGAGGTCTGGAAGACCAAGAAAACTTCCTAAGAAAACTGCTCATCGGATTACTAGAAAGTTGATCAAAACACCCGTTTGACAACAGGAGACCTTCGGCAAGATTTAGCACACCATGGAGTCATGGTGCACTGCCCTACGTTTCAGCGACACTTGCTCAAATATGACTTTCATGGAAGAGTCATGATCAGTAAACCTTTCCTGTATCCTCAGAATGAAATTCAGCATCAGAAGGTTGCTACGGAACACCTGAACAAGACTGATGCATTTAGGAAACAAGTCCTATGAACTGATGAAGTTAAAATAGAACTCTTTGGCTGCAATAAGCAGAGGTATATTTGGAGAAAAAAGGATGCAGAATTTCATGAAAAGAACACCTCTCTAACTGTCAAGCACATGGTTGGATCGATCCTGCTTTGGGCTTGTGTTGCAGTCAGTGGAATGGGGAACATGTCACTGATCGAAGGAAGAATGGATTCAATTAAATTTCCAAAAATTATTGAAACAAACATCACACCATCTGCAAAGAAGCTGAAGATGAAAAGAGGATGGCTTCCACAACAGGTAATGATCCTAAACGCACCTCAAAATCCATAATTGACTAACGGAAGTGGTGCAAGTTGAAGGTTTCACCACCGCCCTCAAGGAGGTCTCCTACCTCAACATCATTGAAAAAAATCTTTGGATGGAGCTCAAAAGAGCAGTCCATGCAAGGCAGCCAGAGAATCTCACAGAACAAGCCTTTGAAAAAGAATAATGGGCAAAGTCCCTCAAACCAGAATTCAAAAACTCTTAGCTGGCACCAAAAAGTGTTTACAAGCTGTGATACTCGCCAAAGGGAGTGTTACTCAGCACTGACCATGCAGCACTGACCAAGAAGCAAACTTTTGCTTCGGACCATTTTCCTTTTTTGCCATTTTGAAACTGTAAAAGGAAGGAAATTAAAAGGGAATCTTGCTTAAAATATAAAAGAAATTTGTCCTCTTTACTGTTCTCCAAAAGGAATAAAGTTAATCTTTTACTCACTTCGCTGTTCACAGTAACAGAAATTTTGATCTGAGGTGCCCAAACTTTTGCATAGGCCTGTAATTAATAAACAAGACATGACTTTAAGATCCACAAATTTGTTTATTTTCAGTGGGAAAAAAAATAATTTCCTAACTTTAATGACTTGCTACCAGAGGTCAAGACATCCTCAAGTAAGCCTATTACCAATGACACCCAGTTACTCGAAAGAGGTTCTTGTGCACTTTTACTAATAATTAATCAAACATTGTTTTGCTCATTTCTGAAGACTAATTGGTTGAATAAATGGCCATTTTGCTTTCAAGGGTATTAGTGTATACAGACACACAGTGAAAACGCAACACCCATATTCAATAACCAAAAAGAAAATTCAACCAATGTTTTTCAATTCAATTTTAATACGAATACAAAAAGCATTTCATTGTTCATCACAAAGTCTCATCAAAGTCTCATCATGTGTGCTTGCACACATGCAGGTAAAAGGCAAGGCATCGATTCACACAAACATCGCACAGTTGCTTGTGGAAAGTTCCTCCACTCCTCCTGTTGTGCCGCTGTCAACTCGGCAATGTTGTGTAGTTGACGTTGATACTAGCGCACATAATGACCCATTTCATCCCACATGTCTTCAATGGGGTTAAGATGAAGTGAAATTAATGGCTAAAGCAGAACATTGACCCCTGCTTGTTGGAGAAAGTCTTTGGTGAGGCATGCAGTATGGTGACGGGCGTTGTCTTGTTGGAACATTAACGGAAATCGTTTTTGTCCATGGTTGTTCAGCAGTGGCTGGAGAACTCATCCACATATCGCTGTGCCATCAGACCACGCATCACAAGTCCACTCCAAAATCTCACATTAATGGCAGCCCAGACCGTGACACTACCCCCACCAAACCAATTCCTCTCCAGAACACACCTGTCTTGATTACCTTGCTTTAGCCTCCTGTACATGCCTTGTCAGCTGTCAGCAAATGACACACTTAACCACGATTCATCTGAAAAAACCCAACGGTGGAAGAATTGAGCCGGCAGAAGATGATGACATCGAGCAAACTGTGGTCTGTTGTCTCCTTGAAGTTGTGTCATGAGGTTGCCTCTCTGGCATCTTAACCCTGTAGCTCACCAAATCACAGCCATGGCATGTATGGGACGCTCCCGGCGTCCAATCATGTTCTGAGCCCTGTCTGCTGCTGTTTGGAACTGGTTCCTCTGATGGATACACCTAATGCGTTGGTCCTGACATGCCATCGGAACCAGAAGTTGTGTTGGTTGGGGGAAGTGGTGAACACTTCCTGTCTGTTGGTAGCGATGCTCTAGTCTGTTGATGGTGGACAGACTGACCCTGAACCGGTAGGCAGTCTTTCTTTGAGATGTTTCTCTAAGCTGCATCCCCAAAGCCTGCTCCCTCTGCTGTTCTGTAAGCCCTGGCATTCTGGTACTAATGCTGATGGGGATGAACCACTGTGCTTTTATAGGTCCAATGTTTTGCTTTGCACTTGCATGGCATTGAAGTGATGAATTCAACATGCTGCAAAAGAAATGACAAAATTGCGTTTCGGAGAAGTGATCCCCTGACAGACGCACAAACTGAGCTTGAACCTGGACTTGCCTAAATTCCAGCTTGTAACCCTCATACCATGATATTTCTTCTGTGTTCATTTATATAGCTTCAAAAAATCAGCTACAATTTCAAAAATTAGGTGTTGCGTTTTCACGGTGTTCAGTATACATATGACTTAGACTTTTGAAGATTCTGAATTATTTTTGAGTCAATTTTCGATAGGTAGGGTTTTATAAGCCATATTATTTTTTAGAAGATAGGAAGGAGAAGGAATGCCCCCCATAAATATACACACCATATAATTTGGCAATCAAACAGGAACAGGTAGATGATTATGCATTTAAGGGTCAGAGGATGGCATGTCACTGAAAATCCCGTAGCATCAATGCTACCACCAGGGGGGCGTTGGGGTTTAAGTGGTTTTTAAATGCTTCAAAATATATTCACTCGCATGAGTGATTATTTTAATCACTTTAATTTTTCAAAATTATTATAGTCAATTAGTCGATTGACGAGCACAAACAAATAGATTTGGCCGAATCACAATCAAATGGGGTACTTGGGTTCAAAAATGGTAAATTTGTACATGTGTGCTATGGATTAACTGTCATATTTATATGAAACACCACAAATTTGCACAATTAACCCTAAAATATTTTCGTATTAACTATATTTATTAAAAAGATAAGATGCATTTCATATGGTGACAATTTTTGGTAATCAGCGGTGTACAGACACTATAGTGTGACAACACTCCTAGTTATCAAGGTAGAAATTATACATCGAGGTTATACATAGACACTGTATTTGAAGTATTAGAAGTGCAGTCATATATGTTTTAAAAAGGCAGGTTTCCTTGCAATAAAGCAAAATTATTGATTGTGATACTGTCTTAAAGTTGAAAAGTACACAAATGAACATTATTTTCTAGGTACATAAACAAATTGTAATCAGAATTACTGAATTTATTTCATGTATTTATGCATTTTTCATATTGACAAATCCTCTGAAAGCTGTCTTGAATATTAAATCTGCAGTGCTATTGTAAACAATGTTTGTATCAATCCATAACAGGAGCATGTAATTTCTGATTGTGAGGTGTACAGACACTACATAACAGCTTAACACTTAGAACTAATGCCTTAATAACAATAGTTTTCAGTGAGTAAGCAAAGGAAAGACAAAAACATCATAAGTATCTATTGCAACAAGCAATTATATAAAAACTGGCATATTTCTACGATTTAATGTGATGTACCTTGTATAAAACTATAGAGAGCAATTTTAAATTCTGAACTCAACACAAATATATTACATCATCTTTGTGTGACTTAGATCATCAAGAGTGGACCACTCTGAATTGTACACAGCAATTTAATCACATTCTTGTGGAAAAAGAACCCAATATCCCACCATAACCAAAGAACTCTGTGGTGTACAGACACTACTCTGCTGTGAATTGTTCGGTGCAGCCTTTTACACCACCAAAGCATTCAAGCATAAATATTTTCATGATTTAAATGGAAAGTATTCTAATAAGTAACCATCCCGCATTAACATGTAAAACACCCAATTAAGATAATTTCTTGTGATTTGAATTTTGAGATCACATATTGGACCGTTCCAGCATGACAGTATACATGCAACACTGGTGAAATTTCCAGAAATCAAAGAAAATTTTATAGAAATTCATCTTATTTTTGCATTAAAAAAAAGATGTGACAAAACACATGCTATTCACCGCTGCGTGCCAGGTGAATAGGCACTTCATAAAACTGGTGTACAGACACTACACGGTGTACAGACACTACACGACAGGCATAAACAAATGTCTCCAGCAAGCCCAATCCAATATTTGGTGTTCCTATTAAGTCTTTAAAGTTACAAAGTCAGTAAACAGAAAAGACAACATAACTGGTGTTTATTCCTTGTCAAGAACAAAACATAGAAGATGGTGTACAGACAATACAAGGATTTTCGTGAACAGGTGATTCCGAGAGTCTTTAAGTCATTAAGATAACGATAGATAACATAATCAACTGAAATTTGTAGTGGATATTCTTAATTATATTTCCCCTATAAACAAGCAAAAAAAATGTGCTTCAGTATCTTTATTCTCTTTCTGCCATATAATAAATTGGGACATAATTAGTATTTTCAAATTTCATAACGTGATACATATTTGGGAAAACAGCAAAATCGGACAAATCTTGATACTAAGTGACCCCAAAATGACTTCTATTCTGTTATCTTCTTTGGGTTGAACCTGTGGAAACAATCAATACATTATGAAGTACTAAAAACTTAGCTATACCTTATAGCCATTTCAGTCGAGAGAAAAAATGCACCGGTATAACACAGAAAAAATGCCTCATTGAGAGGACGAAAAACGGTGCCAATTCGCAAGTTTTTACCCAATCCGCCTGAAATTTTCAAGTTAGCAACATGAAGCAACATGGTATTTTCTAAACACATTTGATACACTCTTGGGTAAAACACATTTTAATGAAATACACATAACAGATGGTCAGTTCATGAGCTCCCTTTGATTGTGATTCAGCCGATTGCAATCTGTGCCCCGGTCCTTCATATTTGTTCATGCTCGTCAATCGACTTATTGTTACTTTCAAGATGGAGACGACTGGAAACTACCTCGAGGTACCGTTTGCATAAATAGTCTTTTTTAATAAACTACCAGTGCATTTTCAAAGTTCACGGTGCGTTGTTTTAAATGTCAGGGCCCTTGGAATTCTACCGATGATGTGTAATGCTACTTTGAGCCTTGTTAATGATGAAAAAAATAGCGATTTCTTTGCATGGCAATGCTATGCCCGATTTGCTACCATTGTAAGCCTGATGGGAGCTTCAGCTAAAAAGCCATGTATTTCAAAATGCTGTTTGCGTATTGAGGTGGGGTATTCAACAAAAGTTAGTACTCATTATGATGTTTCAATACACCCCAAGTCAATTTCACACCGGAATTCTCCTTTAAGAACACAAACCTGACAGTAAATTTCTTAATCTCTTCTTTGTCAGACTTAACTTTCGAGGGTTCCAGGCAGCACAGACAATGGTTTTTGCAATTGAGGAAATCAACAAAAACTCAGACTTGTTGCCTAACATCACCCTGGGATACCATCTTTATGACAACTGTGTGAAACTTGTTGTTGCATTCCGTGCAGCCACAGCTCTAGTCAGCGGGACAGAGGAGTTGTTCTCTGATTTGGGATGTACAGGTTCACCACCAGTTCTGGGCATTGTGGGGGATCCAGAATCCACAAACTCCATTGCCATCTCCAGTGTGCTGGGCCTGTTCCATGTTCCCATGGTACTGTATAATGGAGCACCAACTCTCCACAGCCCATATCTGTTATTAGTTCTTTGAGTCTTTGTATAAGAGATTATTTATGCCGTGATGACTTTGTTTTTAAGTATGCAAATGCATGAAATATTTGGTAAATGACACTGTTTTATCTGCATCATAAACTTCAATCTGTGAACTTATGTCATCATGAAATGAATAGGATTCTTTCCAAGAAAAAAGTGCAATTACTTCCAGAAAGAACTATAAAATCAACTGAAAGACTTTTCTTTCTTTATCTTAATGCCATTTAGGGTAAAATTAATTCACATTCTGCTCCATTGCGGTATTATTTAAACTCCTTATATACAACCTTGGTACAGTACCAATGCTAATGCTTTGATTCGATATGATTCAGCAAAGCAGCCACCATAATGCTGCATGATGCTCAAAAATTTGAATGCTTTCAAATTGTCATGTTTTAGACTAAATCTAGAACCATAATTTTCAATCATATCGAAAAATATCTGGACACTGACAAAGTTTTTTAGTCGTCAGCCGAAGTATATTGGCGTTGAGAACGAATTAGGAATATCAGCACAAATTGCAGACATTAATTTTTATCAATGGAGAAAGGAAAAAACGCCTGCACACTTACTCCAAGCCACTTTGAAAAATTTTAATTGAAATTTGGACAACTTTTCGATCCAATTTGGATCCTTGTCTGGTCATCATGATTTTTTTGGTGGCTTGGAGTAAGTGTGCAGGCGTCTTTTCCTTTCTCCATTGACAAGTTTTATTAGATAGCCTAACACTTTATACATGTTATGCATATAACTCTTTCGTCATACAAAGATATTAATTTGTAGGCATTAAATCCAAACAGAGCTATTAACAGTCGTCCCACTTTCCAAAACTAATTGGCTTGACAGTAGTTTCAATAACACGTGTAGTGATAAAACTTTTTCAGTTGATTTCAAGTGTGGCATCGGCGTTTGGAACCTTTTGCTGCTAAGTCTGAAAAGCTGTCAATGCCAGTAAACCAAGCCATCATTTGGCAAAAAAATCAAAACAAACGTATCAGTGAAATAGTAGAGTCATGAGCTTTACATAATCAACTCTAAATACAGCATACTTGCAAGCAGCAATGAGTGGGCTAAGTACTCCAGCAGAGCAGAGTCACCTTGGCAACTTGGTTTGATCATGTTAAAAGTATGGCTGATCGGAACAACTCTGACTGCAAGATTTAAGTGAATTGAGCAAAGTTTGTGTTTCCAACAGAGATGAGCTCTCATCCTGTTTGGGTTGTCTGCCATCAATTTGGCTGTTCAGTAAAAAGAGTTTTAAAAAGATAAAATTCTTCTCATAACTTTAGTGAGGCTAGCTGGAAAGATCCACACCAGGTTTCTCTTAACCAGTGTATGGTACTTGAATCTGTGGCGCTATGCAAGTGACAGTAAAAACCCACAATTTTACGGGACAGTGGATTTGTGGTCTTGTGATCATTTGGGAACCTACACATTCAGCTATGGAGGACATTTTTTTCCCAACATACTGGAAAACTTGTCATTAATGAACTATTTAGCTACAGTGAATCTTTTTTTATATTGCTTTGTTTCTCACAGGTATTCTGATGTATTGGAGACAGATTACTGCATACGGTATTTAAATATGCAGATACGTCATGTTAGTTGGCTGACTTCTTTTCTAAAACTTTTTTGGAAAAATTTTGCAAGCCCAGTTTTGTCCAAAAGTTTATGCAAGACCTTCAATTTCACACAATTTTATGCAGACTAAGGCATCATTCTGTAAAAGCTGTAAAACTGTAAATTAGTTTGCTGTAAGTGTCCACAAGAACACAAAATTTCAGGCGTAAGTATACGTAAGGCATTACGTTAACTTCCCTGCATAACCTTGCATAGTGGATGTGCCGTATCAGTCAGACAATCACCCTGACCACATTTTGTGAACATCGGACAAAATTTGTGGCCTGCGAGAAATTTTTAAGCATTTCAATAAAATTTCATATGGCAGCCACATCATTTAGGTTGACATGACAAGTAGCAGTGTCTTTGCCACAGGCATTCGCACAGTATTAGTAGACAGAAAACTTATTTCTCAGGTAGACACATCAACAGTTATTATGCTGGGTTTACACATAAGTCATACACAAGTCACGGATGCCACAAATCTAAATTTGTGATCAAGGATCAAGAATTTGTATTGAATTTTATGATTTAAGGCGTTACGTGCCGTCGCGAAATGTCGCGACCTCTTACATAACATAATATAACATGAGTGGCAAGAAAAGGCCGTTCAGCCCAACTAGGCTTGCCAGTTTTTTTTAACTAATGTGAATATATCACTTCAGATACACAATGTCTCAATGGTATCTAGCTTTAAGTCAAGCCTGCTCTTGAAAATTGCCAAGGTTTCTGCCTCAACAATATGGTCAGGCAAGCTGTTCCACATCAAAATTACTCTTTGAGTAAAAAATATTTCCTAATATCAGTGCTGAATTTATTTACTTGGTCAACTTCCATTTATGACCCCGAGTTCTACTAACAGAACTTGGCCGAAGGAATCCTACATAATTTACTTTGTTAATCCGTTTAACATTTAAAGACCTCAATCAGATCACCCCTGAGTCTCCTTTTCCTCAGACAAAAAATATTAAGGATCTTCATCCTGTTCTCAAAGTTTTCATCTTTTATACCTGGAATCAGCTTAGTGGCTCTTCTCTGAACTTTCTCTAGAGCCTCTATATATTTCTTAAAGTATGGTCCCCAGAACTGTACACAATACTCAAAATGTGGTCTGACAAATGTGTTGCACAAGAGAAGTATCACCTCCTTGGATTTGTACTCAATACTTTTGGCAATGTATCCCAGCATCCGATTGGCTTTTTTAACTGTTACGGCACAATGACTAGAACCTGTGAGGGTTAGGTCAACAATAACTCCTAAATCTTTTTCTTGTGGAACACATTCCACTTTTAAACCTCCCATGAAGTAATCCTGTCTAATGTTTATATTACTTACATGTACAACTTTACATTTTGCTAAATTATATTTCATTTGCCATATTTCTGCCCAACTCTTGATTCTATCCAAATCCTCCTGGATCACTTTAGTAGAGTCTAAACTATTTGCCAAACCTCCCAATTTAGTATCATCCGCAAATTTAATTAATTTGCTCTCAATATTTCTATCAAGGTGAAACAGCAGGGGTCCCAACACTGATCCCTGAGGGACGCCACTCCCCACCATATCTAGCTGAGATGAGATGCCACTGACCACCATTATTTGTGTTCTGTCCTGTAACCAGTTTTGAATCCACTCCAGAATACCTACTATAACTCCAATGGAGCTCATTTTAAAAATTAGTACTTATGCCGTGCTTTCTGAAAATCCAAGTTTATGATGTCATAAGCCCTGCTTTCATCATAAGTCTTGGTGGTCTCTTCAAAAAATTCCAGAAGCTTTGTCAGGCATGACCTTCCCTCACGGAAACCATGTTGGCTATCCCTCAAAATAATATTACGTTCAAGGAATAATTCCAGTTCGTCTTTTATGATAGATTCTAGTATTTTGCATGCAGTGCAAGTTAAACTGACTGGCCTGTAATTTCCTGGCTTAGTATGGTCCCCTTTCTTATAATATTTGGTATTGCATTGCTTCCAATCATTTGGTATTTCTCCAGTTTCTTAGGACCGTCTGAAGGTAGCGGAGAGCGGTTTAAAGATAATCTCTCTAACTTCCCTGAGCACTCTAGGATATAAGCCATCAGAACCCGCCGCCTTATCTGCCTTTAGTTTTTGCAACTTGTCTAATACTTCATTATCCCTAACCCCAATTTCCGCAAAATAATCTAGAGTGTTGGACATGCCCTCTGGCTGAATAAAAACCCGCTCTGAGGTAAAATTCTAAACAGAAAAACTAATTAAGGTATCGGCAATATTCTTGTTATCATATAGCAGCGATCCATGTTTATTCTTTATGCACTTAACCTCCTCTCTGACTCTTTTTTTCTGCTACAGTACTGAAAGAAGCGCTTTGTATTAGTTTTTGCTCCTTCTGCAATTTGCCTTTCATGCAGTCTTCTAGCATTCCTCAGCTCTTTTTTGACCACAGCTCGCATTTTACAGTATTCAGCCTTAGTTTTCTCATTGTTATCCTTTATCTAAGTCTTATAAAGATTCCTATTATTCCTCAGACTCCTACGAATAGCAGTGGTCATCCATGGAGGATTTTGTTATTTCAGCTTACATTTGGACACCTTTGGAATGAATTTATATTGTGAATCAAGTAAAACCCCCTTAAATCTTTCCCACATCTCATTAACAGACTCACAGTCCAGAAGTGACTCCCATTTTATTTTGCTTAGATATGACTCACGCGTTACCACACATTACGATTAATGGCACGAATCGCTGGCGAATCATCACAAATCATTACATGCGGTCACGAATATTGTCCCTCGCTGTTGCGCGCCATTGCGAATCGTCACGTTAATCTGTCACGTATGTTGTGAATCAGGCCTGTGACAATTCGTGTCGTGTTCTTGACTGCTTTCGTGTCGATTCGTAACGATGCGTGACAGTATGGGCTCCAGGAACCATCAAGAATACACCAAGAATACTGTCACACTCTATTACGAATCATCACTAATCACCCGAATCGACACGCTCAGTTGCAAACCTCTCGAATTGAGGGTGATTCGTGACATCCGTGGAAGATTTTTTGGCATTCAAAAACATGCTCCACGAATATCTCGAATGTCACCAGCCGACATGTGCTGTTAATAACCCTATTCATATACGTTAAGTCACGTTACGAATGTCACAAATGTGCCACGAATGACAGGAAAATGATACTCGTAACGCATCGTGCCTATGTGTGAACCCAGTATTAGGCAAAACACTTTTTTTTTAAATTATTGTAGCACCTGCCAGTGGTCAAATAACACATTTTTGCTTCCTCAGAATGAGGTCCTGAGGTTATGCACTGAGATGGATTTTTATACATTAAAGCATAACTGAGATATGACCGTACTTCCTGTTTGGTGGCTTTACCGTTGAATTTCATAGGTTGTGACAGGTAAAGAGTTTAAAAACTATAAAGTCATCTCATAAATTTTGCACAGCTTGGTCTGAAGATCCTCTGTGTCACTGTGGATGAAAATTGGACAAAACTTGTGTCTGGCGAAAATTTGGTTTTTTTCTGTTCAAATTATTGTTTAAATAGATAAAACAACATGTATTTCTCTTACGCAGGTGAGTTACTTTGCCACTTGTTCCTGCCTGAGTGACAAAAGTCAGTATCCCTCCTTCTTCAGAACCATACCCAGTGATACCTTCCAGGTTAGAGCCATGATGCACATTCTCAAGTGGTTCAACTGGAAGTGGGTGGGACTCCTCTTCAGCAACGATGATTATGGTGTGTACGCAGCACAGTCCTTCCACCAGGAAATTAGCCACTTTGGCTGCGTAGCCTTCTCTGAGGTGCTGCCCTACAACAATGACCGGACCGAGATCCAACGAATTGTGGATATCATACACCTATCCAAAGCCAGGGTAGTGGTAGCATTCTCAGCAGAGGCATTCCTAATGCCCCTCATGGAGGAAGTTGCTCGGCAGAACCTGACTGGACGGCAGTGGATCGCCAGTGAGGCTTGGGCCAATGCAGCTGTATTCCACACGCAGCAGCTCCTTCCCTTTTTCGGAGGGACCCTGGGTATCGCCATCCACAGCGGAGATATTCCTGGGCTCCTTAAATTCCTCCTCAGTCTCCGCCCAGACTTCGACCCAGACAATAATATGGTGAACCTGTTCTGGGAGGAGATGTTCAATTGTAGGTTCAAAGCAAACTCACTGAGCAGTGTGTGCACGGGACAGGAGAGTCTGGAGGGCACAGAATCAGCATACAGTGATGTGTCAGCACTTGGGTTCTCATACAATGTTTACAAAGCAGTTTACGCTTTGGCACATGCCCTGCATGATCTGCTCAGCTGTAAGCCTGGCACAGGACCCTTCCCAGGCAGCTCCTGTGCTGAGCTCCGTACTCTGCAGCCCTGGCAGGTGAGAGACAATCAGTTACCTACTCTAATAATGACCCAGACTTTAGAAGAAACTGTGTAGAAACATTTTTTTGAATTAGACAGAGAATAGACTGTATCATAGAGAAATGGAGGGTTTATTTTTAATTTCCAATAGTCCCCACAGTCATATGTACAGTGGAAAAAAGCATCTTATTTTTCTGGCGTAAGTACCTATGGAATTAATTAACAACAACTAAAATCACATTAAATGTGAAATTTTTGCAATCAATTAAAGCTTCAAGTAGATGTACATTGATCCTCTAGCACTCACATCAGTCAGCTCACAAACAAGATGCATTGCTCAGGTAGGGGACTGTCGGTGATTCGGAATGCCATCAGTTGCCACACATTTTAATGCATGATTGCTCTTAAGAGATGTTTTGCCAAATTAAATTTGCCTAATTTACAATCAAACAATGTATTCATCGAATTGTCAAGACCAATACATAGCCTGCAATGATGAAGAAAAGATAATGACAGGGTGATTGCATATAGGCTGCATTTAGATGTAATGGATGTGACATAATAAGGATGCCAGTACAATTGGTCAATACCATGATTGTTTATTGGCACAAGAGAATGCCCCTTCACGTTAATATTTGCCCAGTGATCTTCATATCTATCACCTTGAATGCAAATTGCCTTCATGGATATGCTTTGGGTCAAAATGCTGGTCAACTTATTTAGTTGATTGCATTTTCACCATGATATATAATACTTAACTGAACATCAATGAATGTACACTTTTTTGCTGGTCATTACAGAAAAATATAAGGTCCTTGACTGCAAAAAACTTTCTTTACCTTCCATCACTTGTATTAGTATATTTTCAGTAGTGTATTCCAAAGATTACCCTTGATGTCCTCAGAAAAGTCTGAGCATTCAGAAGAACACATCCAAAAAGGAGGAAATCTTAGGTTAATTGAACTATGCCGAAAATGGACTTTTCAAATCATAAAATGATCATATTTTTAATACAAATGCTCTTTTGTTTCATGAAGTTCAATATGAATTCCTGATGTTCTAGTGGAATTTAGCATGAGTTTATCGTAGGCGCAGCTGGACATCTGTGGTCACCAGTAACCTCTCCAAACCAAAAACATGCTTCTTCTCCAAGATGACGTTTAGAATTTTGTCCATTTATCATCCCAACAAGCAGTATACAAACTCATTAAAAGAACTGCTTATTTTAATGCAGAAAATTCACGTAACAGACTGGTTGTTTCTTCCAAACTTCCAGCATCCAAGCAAAATGCAAGCTTGAATAAATGCTTTTCACGCCCTATTAGGAGCAAGGATAACTCACTAAGTTATATCTGAAATATAAGGCATTTTAACAAAACAGACAGCCCACCATCAGGAAAAAAGCAGGCAATATGCTGCCCTTGTCGGTGCAATGGATATTGCAAGGAATTTACCAAAGTCTTTTAGCTGTCCAAATAAGGGCTCTTCAGGGAAAAAATTTAATGAGGTTTTTTTTGTGAAAATTTTCAATATTTTTGATTTTCTCGTAAAATAAATAAAAGAATGCTGTGAGATGCTAGTAAAAATCTTTTCCTCTGCCTATGCTGCCAAAATTCCTCTGATTTTTTATGCAAATTTCCAAAAATCATTATTTTGACTGATTTTCAACCATGTGGCATCCAAAAAATTATCAATTTTCATCTGATTGACTTGAAATTTGGACCGAAGTTGTATCTGTTGGAGATCTAAGAAATTTTCTAGATAGATGCTTCCCTAGGGAATTAATTTTGAAAATGAAGCAAGTTGAAAATAGCGATTTTTGTTATGGAAACATCATTACTTCATACCCTTGTCTGAAAACAAATTAAGTATCAAGCGATTATCGGTTGACACCATACAGCACACTGTATGCATCTGACTGTTTAGGACTGTAAGTACCCCACTTCTGCCGTCCAATATTTTAGGGAAGGAGTTTCATCTGGTCCATGATACTTAAACATATTAATCATGTATAATTGTTCAATGTGGTGAAGATTATGTATTACAATTTGACTGTCAACCATGTCATTTTCAGGCTTCAAAAGTGTGGAAGTGTAGAATTTCTGATAACGTGACAATATTAATAAATTCGTAAATCCCTGAAGATGCAAGCTGCCCTGGTCTTCGGTCTAAATTTGATTAAGCATTGACGTGTACTTCATCATAATTATCCTAGTATTTGTAAGTTTTGCTCCGATTGCGAGAAATAGGCCTTTTAAATTGGAGCAGAAAATGCAAATTACAATTTAACTGGAATTTCAAGTGAAATCTATTTGAAAACGAAAATCCCCAGAGTTGAAAAAATAGCATGTTGTGTCACCCTAGATGGGTGTTATGACTAGACACTAACATCGTTTGCAGTTTCATTTATGGTTTTGGATATACGGAGCCCTAAAACTCAGGTTTCCCATCAGGTGATGGTAAAGTGAAATATACATGGAAATTTGAGAGTTTGATATCTCATGATCGCTTAGGCGCTGGGTAATGAAATTTGCACATGTTATTATTGACCTCTAACAGAGTCTTCAAAATTATTTTCATGAAAATCAGGGGGGGTACCAGGGGGACGTTTTGTCAATTTGACACGGAATGACCCATATATGGCCTATATTTTGACAATATTAAATGTGACCACAGATGCCTTTGATAGGTCAAACTCGAGGTCAGGGAATATATTAACAATGTTAAAAGATAAAAGACTTGAAATTTCAAAAGATTATTTCTCAAAAACTGTCTGATAATTTTTTTTTCTAAATCTGGCAATCAAGTCACCTTGATTCACATTATGTACAGTGCGAGTGCCATTTTGATTGAATCGACGGAAGTGGTTCTAATGGGGGTGCTGTACTTTAACATTGGGTCTTATGGAGAATGGGCCAAATCACCGGTGGGAGCTAAATGATTGCAGATAGAGATTAAATTTGTGTTACTGACATATAGGAAGTAATATATGACCTATATTTTGGCTGTGTTAAAGTTCAGATTTGAAAGGTCAAATTCGAGGTCAAACAAAATGTTACAATTTTCAAAGGTTTCTAGGCTTGAAAATATTGAAGATTGGAAACATATGTTCATTGAACACCTATGGGAAGTCATGTATGAACTTTTATTTGGTGGCCTTGAACTTGACTTTCGGCGACCTTTGAAGGTCAAATTTCACATAGTGAGTGACTTCTATCACCAAAACTATTACAGATAGAGCTTACGTTTGCATTGCGAGCTTATAAGAAGTCATGTGTGAAGTTTCATTTGGTGACATTGAACTTGACCTTCAGTGACCTTGAATGCCCAAACTTCACAGTGAAATGTTAATGACTTATGTAAGCAAAATGGTTATTTATGGTTTCGGTTTTTATTGGAGCTGTATAGGAAGTCATATATAAACTGTCATTTGGTGGCCTTGAACTTGACCTTCGGTGACCTTCGAAGGTCAAACTTCACATGGTGAAATTTCAATGACCTCTATTACCAAAACTATTACAGATAGAGCGTAAGTTTGTATTGTGGGTATATAGGAAACCAAGTATGAGGTTTCATTTGGTGACATTGAAGCTGAACTTCAGTGATCTTCAATGGCCAAACTTCACAGTATATCAGCAAAAATGTTACAAAAAAAGTGTAGGTTTGTATTAGAGACGTATAGGAAGTCATATATGAACATTCATTTTGGTGACATTCATATTGACCTTTAAATGTCAAATGTGACAAAGTGAAAATTCAATGACTTTTATCATTAAAGTGGTCACAGATGGAGGCTAAATTTGTGTTACTGACACAAAGTCACATGTGAACTTTCATTGGGTGGCATTCAACTTGACTCCCTGTGAGCAGATGGTCAAACTCAGCAGTGAAAGTACAATGACTTGGATCACCGAATTGGTCACAGATTGAGCCAGGGTTTGTATAGAGAAAGTCATATATGAAGTCTATTTTCTGACCTCAAGTTCACCTTCTGTGACCTTTACAATTAACAATTACTTGTGTCACCAAAACTGTTTCAGAGTTTAAGATTGTATTACAGGATTGTGTTTGTATTACAGGAGGTCTTATATATGTACGTGAACTTCTATATAGTGACCTTGACATTGATTTTAATTGATTCTGCATTAAATTTTCATAACTTGTAACATCACTATATGACTGCTTGCTGGTAAGCTACAGGACCCTTGGTCCTATTTTTGGTACTTGCTTGGTTTTTTCATAACACTCAAGAACTGTTACTATTGTTATGAAAATTTGTTATGAAGGTTTGTAATATGAATCAATTGAAATACTCTTACCAATTCATAAATTTCTTAATTACATAATTGTATGTTTTATTATTCGAGAATACGAAAACAATTATTGGCAATTTATGTCTATTAGGCATCTCTTTGTGCGGTAACGCAACTGCAGCCGAGATAAACACTTAAAAATGGACCACTGACCATATATGAATTAGAAAAGCCACAAACCAAGCATTTTATCTGGCTGGATCATGTTAGATTTACAATTACGATAATTTGTTTCTTTCATCTTCCCCACTGAGGCAAAGTTGGTCAGGACATTTTGACTTTTAAAGGTTTTATTTGCTAAACATCATTTCAATCAGGAGAGACTCAAGTGAAAGCAGGAAATATTATGCGTTGAGCATAAGTGAAAGTGACATGCTTCAAATCAGACAAGTCTTTGGCGCTTGGACTTTTTCGGGAAGACTCGTAGAGCAGGAGCATGGCTCAGAGCAGCAGCAGGAAAATCCCCCAAAAATAGGGGTGGAAGCCCGGTGGAAGCACAGCCTGAGGAATCCCCCAAGGAATGGAAGGAATTTATTATTTATTTTATTTTAAACCTCCAAAAAGGAGAACCATAAAATACATACATAAAACATTTGAAAATAATAGAAAAACAATTTATCACAGTACAGTATTAAAATGACTTGAGCAGCAACATTGCCAACTGCCTCTCTGCTGAGCCAGCCACACCATATCTGTCACTGAAGACGAGGTGTCTTAGTGAATCGACAACTCCTTCCTGAGTGACAGACTGCACACCCCTGGCTGACCATTACACCAACTTGCTACCTTTGCCATAAACAGTTGCTTAAATACTGTGGTGACATTATGCAACAATACACAACCAAAGTCCACACCAGTAGCTTTCTTAAAGCCAAAGTGATTGTCCACTGACGTGTCAGAGGGGATCATACATTCCTCTCTCAATTTAGTGTGAACAGAACTTACTATTATAGGCCTAAAGTTAGTGGGGTCATTAGGGTCTAAAGTACTCCTCTTCAAGATCGGGACAATGACACCCACAGTAAAAAGTTTCGGCACAAAACCCCACAACAACTTCAGTGTAGAAATTTGCAAGGTAATTGTAGAGCTTGACAGAAAGACCAAAAAGCAGATGCTCTGCCGTTAAACCATCCCAACCAGGGGAAGATTTCCTTGGAAGGGATAAAACCATTCTCCTCACTGACTCTCCTGTAATAGTGCAATCAGACCTTCCACGATCTAGCAACATTTCATATCTTGATTTGACCGTGTTGACCACATGTAACTGTTCATCTGTAAACGACTGGTCAGGACTTTTCATGACCTTTCCAAAATGCTTAGCAAAATCATTAGCCCCAAGGATTGAATTTATGCTCTTATTATGCCTTTGCCTCAAACCATTCCAGAAAGTGCTCATTTTGCGGTCCTTGAACAACCCATCAAACCTCGCACAGCGCATCTATAATATATTCTGTGGGCCTCGTCTTGAAAGACGCTGAAAGTCCTTCTTAACACCTTTCCAACAGTCATAAATGACGCCACACCTTGGTCTGCCATTCAATACCCACAGTTTCCACCAGAATCGCTTACGTGATTTAAGTTGGTTGAGTTCAGGGCACCAATATGGTCGTGGTTTGAACTTGCCTGAACTCACACAACCAGACTGACCACACGCTTCGTCCATGGCCTGATTCAGACTTTCCAAACACTCATTAACCATAGCCTCAATACATGATCACCAAGCAAGAACAACAAATCAGACGTAGAAGCACGTGTTGCTGAGAGAAGAAAACATACTGAGCATGACATAAAACACCTATGAGGTCTAGACAATTGTACAAATCCAGTCATTAGCCAGCAATGGCTGAGGGGCTGCAAAGCCCCACTCGTGAGTACCTACAGCCAGCAATAGCTAAGGTCTGCAAAGCCCTGCATTTTTTTTTTTTTTTTGGTAACGTTAGCCCGGAATAGTTAACGGGCTGCAAAGCCTCGCTTTTTTTTTTTGGTGACGTTAGCCAGCAATGGCAAATGGGGTGCAAAGCCCTGCTATTATTTTTTTTTTTTATTGGTTAGGCAGTAATGGCTATGGGCTGCAAAGCCCTGCTCGCGAGAACACGGTAGCCATGGACTGTTAAGGCTTAAGGGATCTTTGGGGTTCGAAGATTGCTGATGCTTCAGGGCGCGCGTAGGATGCGTATGCCAATGATGACCCTTGCATAGCCGCCGAAGTAGCAGCGCCTTTTCTAAAGGAATAACCCGAGTAATGCTTGGTGGCTATATCGCATCTCAATAGTGTCTGATTTAAATAGGAGCTACACCAGGACTAAGACATGGGATAGCCGTCTGGAGTCCAAAAGAGGAGGGAGTCAGGTTCAGACAGAGGCCTAATTTTTAAATATTTGCACACGGATCGAAAAGGGCAAGATTGAGAACCAGTGCGAGCAGTAACAATGCAACAAGCACTGCCAGCTTTAGAATATTTGAGATAAAGACTATAGAAGTCCGGTGAGGAAGTCAAATCTGAGTGAGTGACATCTTTTGATGGATAAAATGAGATTGACGGAGTGGTGAATTCACCGCTCCTCAAAAACCCTTTGAGAACTAAAAGAAAGGAACAATCCAGGAGAGAGTGTATGTAGGGTGAAAAGCAGCCTTGTCTCAGGGCTACTAGCATCCTATGCAAGGAGAGTCCATTATCCGATTTCAGGGGATGAACCTTGACAATACCTTTGAACAGCAATAGACCCTTTCCGTTTAAGGACGTGAAAAAGTGAGATATGGAGTGTGCATGTGAAAAGGTGGGGAATAATAAGCTCTTTTGCTTTCCTCATGGTAAAAGGCAGCAATTCTGACTATAAACAGGAATAATTTTTGTTCACAAGCATTCTAGGGTGTGCAGCGTACATTTTGTGTCCACATGGCGAAATTAAGAATTCTGTATTACACCTATGCCAATATTGACTGATGTTTGGGGACCCAGAGAAACAGGATATGTAAACACGTCAATTGTACATCCAGTTAAAGAAATTTAGAGTTTAGTTTCAAGTGCTGCTTTTCGTGTAAGCAGCATATCGTTAACGGCGGCTGCCATGTCACTGATCTCACTCCGGGTTGCTAGGGCAGGCGCAACATTAACATTAATATTTAATATCGAAAATGCTTAAGTCTAAACCCCCTTCTCACAGATAAAATTCCCTAAAATATATAAGTGCCCCCCTTTTTACATCATTCTGGCAAATAAGAAGTCAGAACAAGTGGAGTTTGGATGTAAAATTCTTTCCCCTAACGATATAGCTAGACTAAGCTCCATTAGTTTTCTCTTACAAACTGAAAGCATTGACTTCCTCAGCACAATGGAGACTTGAGAGGCTATATTGGTGAGATACTGTCGGGCAAGTCCTTGACATAGTTATTTTCAGCACAGATAAAAAATCTGAAATCAAATCTGTAGCATTCAGTCAAACATGGCCTTGTACTTTACTTGTGTACCTGCACACTTATCCATGCTGAGAGGAGATTAGGATAATGTGTGGTACTCGGTTGTTTAGAACAATGGAATTTGTCGCAAGAACGCTGTAGCAATTAGCTGATTTAAGGCATGGGACCCAATCATAGAGGTGTAAATGACATTATTTCACTTCCGCAAAACTAACTGGCACAAAAATTCAACTTTGTTGGCTACATATAGCAAGTAATTTTGAAATCGAAATCACAAGGAAACCAAATGATTATTGCAAGCAGAGAAATGAAAACACACACCTGTTATCAGTGTTCAGTTTAAAAGCCAGCATCTCTGATGGTATGAGGATGCATTAGTGCATATGGTGTGGGAGACTTGCATGTTTTAAAAAGCACCATGAATGCTGAAGGGTATATAAAGGTTTTAGAGCATTATATGCTCCCTTCCAGATGACATCTATTCCAAGGAAGGCCTTGTGTATTTCAGCAGGACAATGCAAAACCACATACTGCAGCTATTACAGCAGCATGCTTCGTAGTAGAAGAGTACGTTTGCTGAACTGGCCTGCCTGCAGTCCTGATCTTTCACCGATTGAAAACATTTAGCGCATAATTAAACGAAAAGTCAGTCAAAGGAGACCTAAAACTCTCCAGCAGCTAGAAGCCTGTATTAAACAAGAGTGGGATCAAATTCGAATGGCTAAACTCAAGAAACTTGTCTCATCAGTGCCCAGACGCCAACATTCTGTGTTAAAAAGAAGAGGGGATGCTACTCCATTGTAAACAGGCCCCTGTCCCATTTTTTTTGAGACCTGTAGCAGCCATCAAATTTGAAATGAGTTAATTTTGTGGATAAAATTGTAAAATTTCTCAGTTTCAACATTTGCTCAATTATCTCTGTTCTATTGTGAATGAAATACTAGCAAGTCATTGCGCTATGATTTTATTCACAATTTACACTTTGTCCCAACTATTTCAGAATTGGAATTGTACATATTTTGATATTCATGTTGCTTTGATGGCAGCTATCAGAATACTTTTATTGCAAATTCTTACAAAATTTCAGCAATTTGTGAAACATTACGTGAGATTAAGTGGTTGCCCCCATAACCGCCCACTAAGGTTAATATAGTTTTGACATTTTCATTAGTTTTTATTTTTATTTAGTTTTACAGTTTGCTTTTTTATTTCAGTTTAGTTTTAGTTAGCTGAACAAGTGATTAGGCAGTTTTAGTTTAGTTTCTATTTTGAGGAATTCACTAGTTTTAGTTTATTTTTTATTTAATTTTAGTCTTAGTTTTAGTTTTTCAGCTATTAAGAGGAAGGCCTTAATTTGTAGAAGCTGACAAGGATAAAAGAATGTATGACAGCAAATATGTTTTTACCAAGTCCTTTATTAATCCTGTATTCTTTAACCATCATCTTTTTTAACATGTGACACTGATGATATAACCGGGAAAAAAAATCCAATCCATCTCACCCCATACAGTCATCATGCTCAGTTATTTCCACCGCTGTTTCCATGTTCCATCTTCTTCACTGAATTTGCGCAGGGCAGTTGCTTGGAATTCTGGGGCCCCTAACAGAATATCGGTGTGGGCCCCCGTCCCCGACTTTTCATTGCCACTCTTTAACGACAATATATCATGATGTTATTCATTATTTTTCTGTTTCTCAATGTTCTTGACAGTGCCTAATGCAATACACCCAATTTTTCCTTTTTAAAATTAACCACTCAATAAAGAGAGTATCATCATGTGAATTATGAATTATTAGTTGTATTATTCACTAATTTACTCACCATCAAAAATATATTCAGACTGCTGGTGGTGAGGATCTATTGCTGGGTCAGGTTCAGATAAAGTGACTACAGCTGATTCTGAAGTAGCAGTGCATAAAGGTTTAATTGTTCCATTTCATATTACTTTCGTAAACATTTATGGTTATGTTCCATGGAACAACTGATGAAGAACTAACCTACTGAGTCTTGGAATAAACAGAATCTAAATGGGCTTCCCAGTACCAGAGCTCTAAGCACCCAGCTTCATTTTGCTATTGTTAGGTGGAGGGCAAGCTCTGTAAAATTACCCCCCAAGTGAGCAAGACTTATGCCAACAGGCTAAAGTAGCAGTTTAGTTTTAGTAAACAATTAAGGTGAAAGTAATGTCAGCCTTGACAAGCAATTATTTAAGTTACACCTAAGGTTACCGCACTGACTACATGTAGTTCGCTAGCCAAACCTAGCGTGTACAGTCAATTACAGCTAGAGAAAGCTGAGTATGCAGTAACCACTCATAAGAACGGAGGAACGTGTCCTAGGCTGCTGCTACCAAATTTTTTGAGGCATATTATGATGGCTGGCGAATGATAACCTTACCGATCTTTTCTGTAGATGATACCGTTAATAACTGAGTAATGTCATTCTTGTTAGGCGATTATTTACTCAGCTGACTGCATGTTACTTTAACGTAACGTTAGCAGCTGAATAGCCTGCCTGAACAGCTAACATAGCAAGCTAGTTTAATACTCTCACCACTCTTTGAAAAGAATTTTGTAATGTTCTGGACCCCTGCTTTGCTCTTTCGGTCCTCTTTCCAGTCTTTTCTGGCGTCGAGATTTGTGTGCGTTTGTTTGTTTGCTCTTGGACATCATATTCGCAAGGACGGTGATCCCTGTTTGCTGCCTTCGTTCGCGACCTCGCCAGCAAAAACGCACAAATAATTTTCCAATACGAGCATGAAGCATGCATTGAACCATTTTTTACGAAGGGGGTTACTGAAATGTATTTCTTCAATATTGCATGCCTTAATGGCTTTGTTTAAACTCTGATGCATTAGTATTAATAATAGGTTAATCTGTGCAAAATAATTATGTCATGGTGTCTACTGTGGGTTTTGTGGGGCCCCAATGGACTGTGAGCTCTTATGACAGCCCTGAATTAGAGAAGTAGTGGAGCTCCACTCCTCCGTGCATTTGCAGCTAGACCCTTTTAGCTGAATTGTGCACGTGAAGCATCATCTTCGGCTGGCTGACGCCTGCAGCAACTACGGCAGCTAATAGCCGCTATGCTTCCCCCCTCTGGAAGCAACCGGTTAACTCTGACTGAACAGGACAGTAATCGAGGGAGAAAACGAAACTATCAACGAAAACGAAGCTAATTTTATCTGCAATTCAGTTTAGTTTTGGTTAGTTTTGTATTGTCCATTGTAGTTTTTATTTAGTTTTCGTTTTTTAAAAATTGACATTTTTATTTTTATTTCAGTTAACTAAATTATTATTTCACAGCTAGTTTTAGTTTTAGTCTTAGTTTTCGTTATCTATAATAACCCTGCCCCTACACACCTCGGTCCAGGGAGGTTTTCCTGCCCTCTTTTCCACCTTATGGGGTAAACCAATGTTTTGATCAATTTTATTAAATTTAATCAATTTAATTTAATGTGTTTAGCATTAAATTTATTTTATTTACCCATCAAAAAACATGGTTATTTTGTTCTACTTCAGAACTAAAGCCCTTTAGAGAATTTGCTCCAGAAAAGTGTCCCCCCCACCTTTGAAATCAAAACTACGCCCTTGGCTGTGTTGCTAGGTCTGTTACACATTGAGGAGACTGGTCAGCTCGCTCGCTGGCTGCAGAGTTTTTAGCAAACTAACGTTTGCCGAAGATACTTGGCTATTCATGTAAATTGGTACTTGTCGCAAAACTTGAAGGTAAGCCAGACTAAGTATGTTAGACCTTGCAGTAGATAAAAAATTAGAAGTGTCACCTGGCTAAACTATCAAGTAAGTTACAGCAAGGCATCATTAATAACCTTTTTAGGTTTCTTTTGTCAGCGTCCGTCTGCAAATTTTTTTTATTTGGTGTATTTCAATGCCAGCTAGCAAGCTAAATACTTGCGATTCAACACTAGCTAAGTTAGTTTGCAAAATAATGGCTATTCACTTTTTTCCTATTAACTTTTGCATGTCAAATAGAACTTTTGGCTAGCTAAGCTAACAAACTTTCTAGCCACGCAAGCGCACTAACGTTTGCTAGAAAGCCATTTTTGCCGACTTAGTTGAATGCGAGCAAGCCTATTACATGGCATAGTTAGAACTATTGATCGCTATCCATTGCTTTCTATGCCTGTCATATTAAAGCCGAAATCGCAACATAACCCTTTGCACATGCTCATTAGGTTACAATCCTGAGCGAACCCTTCGCTACAGTTTAAATACAAAGTATGCTGTCTGGCTTTACTCGAGGTGGCGTCATTAGCCATGATGACGGACAGACAGAGTCTTCTACCCCCCAGAAATTTTCAATCTCCGAGTCAAACACGTGGAATTATGTACTTAACAAAAAAGTGTGAAATACCTGTAACTGAAAACATTTCTTATATTCTAGTTTCTTCAAAGTACCCACCCTTTGCTGTGATTACTGCTTTGCACACTCTTGGCATTCTCTTGATGAGCTTCAAGAGGTAGTCACCTGAAATGGTTTTCACTTCACTGGTGTGCCTTGTCAGGGTTAATTAGTGTAATTTCTTGTCTTATCAATGGGGTTGGGAGCATCAGTTGTGTTGTGCAGAAGTCAGGTTGGTACACAACCGATAGCCCTATTGGACAACTGTTTGATACATACGTACGTAATTCCACATGTGTTCATTCATAGTTTTCATGCCTTCTGTGAGAATCTACAATGCAAATAAAAATAAAGGAAACACATTGAATGAGAAGGTGTGTCCAAACTTTTGGCCTGTACTGTATATATAAATAAATAAAGTTTATGAATTTGAACATTAAATACCTTGTCTTTGTAGTGTACTCCATTGAATATAGGTCGAAAAGGATTTGCAAATCATTGTTTTAGGTTTTTATTCATGTTTTACACAACGTCCCAACTTTATAGGAATTGGGGTTTGTAAAAGAATGGGCAGTAATGTTTTCACCATATCTATTTAGAAAAGAACAAGCTATTTTCTTTTTATTGGATCCATTTTGAGAAGAAAAATACACCATCATGCTGCAGACTTTTTTTCACATTCTTTCAGTATAGGCATAGGGCAAGCTTCATTGAGCCTAGTTTGCTTTAATCAGGCCATCCAAGTCAAATGTGCCTGCTGTACCAGCTCACTGCTCAGCTAGGAAATATTTGGCAATTAGTTCACTCCCATAGGCAAAGTATGTCCAGTGCCAAGTGGCTCAATAGGCTGGTGCTTAAGTCCAGTTTCTGTAGTATGAAATGACTAGGTGTATTGCTATTTCCTTGGCGAGATGCTAATCCATTGCAGGTTACCCCCCAGCCCAAAGTCAGGCTTCCCTTACAATTTGCCGGTACCCAATCAGAAACCTTCTTAGAGTGAGGCACTGTGGCAGTGAAGTGTTTATGCCTGAGAACACACATCGAAAGCCATGGCAACAGTTCTAACTGAGTACCTTTTCATCCCAAGTCAAGCATGCTTACTACCGTGCCACCATACCTGTCCACACTCCCATGCAGATGCATGCTAATGCATGTTTGCCATTGCCAATCTTAAATTGAAGCACCTATTACTAAAACCCCATAAGTCACACTTGACTTGACTTGTGGGGTTTTAGTAATCAGTGCTTCAATTATTCCACACACCTATTCCTCCTTCATGTGTGAATGAAGTGCAATGGATGGCACTGTCAACTCACAGCAGGACAGTCCCAACTTATTAATTAACCAGAGCTTTTCTGCTTGGAGTTTTAATGTTTTCCTGATCCCAACGTCGGTTTTCCCCTGGTACTCTGCTGTTTCCCCCAGGTACTCCAAGT
The DNA here is from genome assembly GCA_029721435.1 of Gymnothorax reevesii. Taxonomy (NCBI): domain Eukaryota; kingdom Metazoa; phylum Chordata; class Actinopteri; order Anguilliformes; family Muraenidae; genus Gymnothorax; species Gymnothorax reevesii. The sequence goes on from CM056574.1 coordinate 143,434,584, forward strand.
TCTCCTGAACTGGTCCTACAGTCAACACGTTATCCAATTACACAATATAATATTAAAATCTGCATTTCTGATCGATCTGTTCTACACTCAGGTATACTGTAACACCTGGGTGTACTCCTGCACCTAATGTGAAACTCTTGTACTTGTAGCTACTACTTGTAGAATGGACAAGACATTCCCTTGTTTTTTAAAGCAAAAATCTGAATGGGGGTGAAATTTAATCGAAGTGACTTAGTGCATGAAATTGTTGTTGGCAATACATGGGGTGGTTTGAGTCTGTTAGAAACTGTGGAAACCCCATAATTTCCACTCACGGGTCTCAAGGGTTTACAGAGAATGAAGCAAAGAACAAAAAAAAAGTTGAGTGAACGGTCATATTACAGGAGTTACATCTGTGCTATGCTATATCTGCAACAGTGCAATATCTCTATATCCGGTGCTATATCTCTTCAAGAATGTCTCCAGCACAAAGCCTGGCTCATCTGAATTGTGAATTTTGAGGCCGTCATTAAAAGTATGCAACATTTTTTTGTAATTTTTGTACTGCAACAATGCTGTATGATTGCACGGATAGGCCATTTGGCTGGGCAAAAGGTGGTCTTGTTTAGCTGGTTCCTTTCAGCTTCAAGTCATAATTAAAGTCTGCACCAAGTTTTGTTGAAAAATATTAAACGTTTTTCAAATTATGCTACAGAAACTAAATGTTCACTGACAGAAAACTGCATCCATGACTATATTCCCCCGCATAATATGCCGGGGGGGAAATAAACGTATCTCAGCATGAGATGACATTCTACCTGGAGCTTGTAATTATGCTCGAAATTTCTCTCCTGAGCTTGACTCTTTCCCCCTTCGTAGCTGCTGCCATACCTGCATAGGATTAACTTTACCACCAGCTTTGGTGAGCACGTGTCCTTTGATGAAAATGGTGATGCTCTGGCCATCTATGATGTTATGAACTGGCAGAAGGCAGCAGATGGGACCATCAGAGCTGTAAAAGTTGGGTTGTTTGACGAATCTGCTCCACCTGGTCAGAAGCTCTTGCTGGAGGAAGAAAGTATCTTCTGGAATTTTGAGTCAAATGAGGTGAGTCCCTTTCTGCTGTTCTTCTATATTAGGGTTTTACTGACCAGCAATGAGGCTGAAAAGGGGAAAAATATGACCACAAACGTATGCCACAGTTATTAAATCCCCTCCATTTTATGCTTTGTGTCACCTTTAGTAGACAAAATTACTTACTATTAAAGAAGATTCATGGATGTTATGAGATCAGAAAAGACGTGACATGTAATGTATGACTTCTGGAAATAAGCTGGTGAGAAATATCATTTTTATCCCCAGGGAGAGCTGTATTTGAGAATTTATTTTTCTACATCATTATACAATACAATGATTGTGGCATACGTAATATGCTAGTGTTTGACTTCTGTTAGTCCGATTTTCTTGTGTATTTTGTCATTTTCCATGTTTTATTGTGTTTATTTTCTGTTGCCGCCTCCATTCCCCATTTTGTTCCCACATATATTTGTTTATGTCCTCACTCCTGCACTTGCTCTCCCCAATCCATTTATTACTTCAGTTTCTTTGTTTGTAACCACACGCCATGTCACACTTCCCAGCTTCTGCATACCAGTTCCCACTCATAATTTTATTCCTTTCTCTCCTTTATATACAGCCATTTTGCATTTGCTTCTTTGCAAGTTGTTGCCTGTTTCTGAGCCAGCCTTGTATTTCTAAGTTAATTAATTTTCTGGTTTTGATTTCCCTTTGTCTAACAGTTCATGGTATTGCTTAACCCTCTGTGCATTGTGATTTCTGGATAATGATTTTCACTGGTTTCTTAATTTTAGATTTGGATTTCCCCTCTCTTTGGTATTCTTACTGTTTGGCTATTGAACCTCAAACTGAACATTGATCACTATTTAGATTTACCCTTCTGTGCTACATGTCCACAGTTTGGCTCTGACCCAGATTGTTTGACAATGAAAGACTTTCTAATCAAATTATTGAACTGAATTACTGTCTTTGCCTCAGTCCTGAGTCTGGTCCATGTCAGTAAAAAACTCACCAGGATGGACAGCAATCAGTTCAAGTCTGCACTGGCCGGGAGCGGGGCTGGGACAAGACCAAACATGTCTCAACATGATCAAGACTCTGGAAACCTTTGCTTCCAGCATGAACACCTTCTTCAAGCAGTGATAATTCCAGCCTGTGCCTGCTTTATTTGCTCCAGCAACTTCTAGACTGGCTCCTATCATTAGTGCATGCCTTCCACATCCCAGTTCTTATTTTTTCTGGACTGCCTCCGTCTAAGTTCTGGGCTTTGGCTGGCACTTCCCACTACTTAACCATATTCCCTTCAGTAAATTCTCCCCTGTGGATTGTACCAAACTCAGTAGGTGGCACAATGTGTCAAGGTCAGAGCATAGATCCCAAACTTTCGCAGTATCTTGTTTGCAACTTCTGCTATTGATGATTTTCACAAGTTGGCTGACACAAATAGTTTTGTAAGGGCTTCAGATTAAGCCAGTATTTGCTTCTTTCATGCAGCTATGGGAGAGAGTTGTAGCCATGGCTGGATTTAGGGGGGTGCAGGGGTGGGCTACGTCCCCCCAGATTTTTACTGCGCACCCCCTGCGCCTCCTGACTTACTGACGTATATTTTTGCGGAATTAAAAGGAGTGCGCAATGCGAATGCAAAAATGAAAGGCGATCTACTCCCCCCGGTCAACAAAATGAAACGCGATCTCCCCTTGTCAACAAAATGAAAACTTTCTACCCCCCAGCAATTTTCATTGCACCACCAGTCTAAGCTGCCTGCAGCCGGCCCTGATTGAAGCAATTTGATTGAAATCTGTTCCTGAAGTTAAAATGAGGATCACAGTTCTTGTCATGAATGGCAAAGTTGCTAAGAAATGAGCAAAACAGTCTGTGCATGGTAATGAGTTGTTTACTGTAACCATAATTGGCAAGGGGCCTAAAAGGGCCTAAACCAATTTAAAGATTAAAATGAAGGTCAGAAACTGAAAGCTCTGAAAACAGCATTAATAGAGCAATCGGCCTTTTGCAGTAAGCGGGTCACGTAACCATTCTCCCATAGCAACAAGCCTCTGGTGGGCAAGCAAACCAGACATTCCTTGACAACGCTAAGTGCTTGACTGACCAAGAGTGGAATACCTACAATATAGAGGCTGTTTATGTAATTGTTCTTTAAGTTCGCGACTTCTCCTTCCAGATATAGCTAGAAGAAGCATTGATTATTAGTTGTAGCTAATTTTTGAGACGAAAGAACGAGTGAAGGCGAGTTATCGAGGCCGATTGCTTTGCATTCGGTGGACGCGACACGCCAAGATGGCGGCGTTCTCAGGTATGTTTACTACCATTTAAACACTCGTGTTTATACCGCTAATCGTCCCTCATTTTGTAGAGCTTCAGGATTTTATTTTTAGAGTCACTAGACTCTCTAATTTCAGCCATAAAAGCGAATATTTTTGCGATCAGATCGTTTCGCGACCAAAGATACTGTGTTAGTTTACATGTGCGAAGTGCGCCATAACAGTGACAAACTTGAGAAAACAAAGTACTAGAACCTAGTTATTTCGTTTTATAACTTTACAAGTGGTAAAGATGTCATTAGTCATATTTTCACTATTACAGAGCAAGAGATTAAGGATAAAACGAAGTACAAGTTAAAACTTGCAAGTTTTATTTGCAAGTACAAGTTAAAACTCTTCAATGCCAAGCGAAAGCCATTTATCAACAGCACCCAGAAATGTCGCCGGCTTTGCTGGGCCCAAGCTCATCTAAGATGGACTGATGCAAAGTGGAAAAGTGTTCTGTGGTCTGACGAGTCCACATTTCAAATTGTTTTTGGAAACTGTGGACGTCGTGTCCTCCGGACCAAAGAGGAAAAGAACCATCCGGACTGTTATAGGCGCAAAGTTCAAAAGCCAGCATCTGTGATGGTATGGGGTTGTATTAGTGCCCAAGGCATGGGCAACTTAAACATATGTGAAGGCACCATTAATGCTGAAAGGTACATACAGGTTTTGGAGCAACATATGTTGCCATCCAAGCAACGTCTTTTTCATGGACGCCCCTGCTTATTTCAGCAAGACAATGCCAAGCCACATTCTGCTCATGTTACAACAGCATGGCTCTGTAGTAGAAGAATGCGGGTACTAGACTGGCCTGCCTGTAGTCCAGACCTGTCTCCCATTGAAAATGTGTGGCGCATTATGAAGCGTAAAATACGACAACGGAGACCCCGGACTTTTGAAGAACTTAAGCTGTACATCAAGCAAGAATGGGAAAGAGTTCCACCTGAAAAGCTTCAAAAATTAGTCTCCTCTGTTCCCAAAGGTTTACTGAGTGTCGTTACAAGGAAAGGCGATGTAACACAGTGGTAAAAAGGCCCCTGTGCCAACTTTTTTGCGATGTGTTGCTGCCTTTAAATTCTAAGTTAATGATTATTTGCAAAAAAAGAATAAAGTTTCTCAGGTTGAACATTAAACATCTTGTCTTTGCAGTGTATTCAATTGAATATAAGTTAAAAAGGATTTGCAAATCATTGTATTCTGTTTTTATCCACGATTTACATATCGTGCCAACTTCACTGGTTTTGGGTTTGTAAATTCAGTTAGGTTGATGACACTTAGTGCTTAGCTCCAACCTAAAGTCTGCACCATATTAACATGTAGAAACATTTAGTTCTATATCCTGAGTGGGACTCGTTTCAAATCAGGTGGTTCCATGCCCAAGGAACCAATCAGGGTCCGTACCTGGATCATGTGACATTCGCTCAAAATGGCCAAGGAGCACATGTAAAGCGCAAAATGAGAACTCCTCAGAAAAAACAATTGATTTTGATCCCTTCTGAAAGACTAATGGATTATTTTGATGGGTAAGTTGTTCACCAACAATGTATACACACTGTAAATCTTAATTTTGTCGTGTTAGGACTGGTGTGGAAAGGTCACATTCGTCAATATGCACGGACATAGAACTACTTAATTCTTAAACGATCAAATCTAGGCCAAGTGTGCTAATGTGCAGTGCACTTAATATACAATTTGTCAGCGACATCAGGACAACCCAGGGATATCGGTGGAGACCCCCAAACCCCCTCCCCCGCCCGGTCGCCTGCCCCACCGGAACCCCCACCCATCATTTAGGCCCTAGCTAGGCCTACCCCAATATTGTAGTTGATTTTACAGAACATAGATTTTCTGTGAAAATAGCTGAGGCCTAATTTTTTCGGGGGGGGACATACCCCACCCCCACCTAATTTTCTCCATACATAATTATGTATATGTATGGGGAAAATTCATACCATTGATTTATCGTATCTACGTAAAACCTGGACCTTGTTCTAGTAATTTAATGTGGTAAAGTTCCCCCTTTTGTTCATCGGCTCATTCATCAATCTCTTAATTTGATGCAATACTTTTGAGTGTATGAAGCATTTTCAATTCTCATTAATCCTCAGTCTTATAAATGTTGTTCATGCTGTCCCAGTACATTTTTCGTAAAATAAGTATAAAATACAGGTAACCATTCATTGACTAAATTAACTCTGATGGACATAACTTCCTGATTTCGATCATACGTAAAACCAGCAAAGGCACCATGTCCTATGTTGGACATAGAACTTGTTGACCAAGGGCAACTTAGTTCCTTGGACTCAGAAGGTTCTGTGTCCATTTTTGACTGCTTATGCCTATGGAGATTTTGAACATGTTTGCAATATGTTTACCTTCCAGTCAAAAATATTCCACACAAAAATTGATAATTCTCTAAACAGAGGCAAGACAGTTTTTTTTTTTTTTAAAGATTGTTTTTTGGGGGAATTTTTCCTTTGACGGTTATGCAGTGTAGAGGCAGGTTGGGGAGAAGAATGGGGGAAAGACATGCACCAAGTGACCTAAGCTGGAATTGAACCCAGGTCATTGCGGGAGGGACACAGCCTATGGTGCATGTGCTTGGGCCGATGAGCAACCGGGGCTCCCCCAAAGATAGGATGAGGAAAAGTGGACATAGAACCAGCTGATTCTCAAGGGACAACCTGACTAATTCATCAAGAACACCAACAAATCCATGTGTGCCAAATGCTGTAGTCCCCTGAAAAAATATGCAAGAAAGTTCAGTGATTCCTATATGGTGATATTAAAAGTATATAACAAGTAACATTTAAATCCAGCAGAAAATTAGCACTTTAAAGGAAACATTAAGTTCAGAGTTTCATTAGAGAATTGGAAAAAAAATTTTTTTTTTTTTTAAAAAGTCCCAAAAATTTTTGCCCACTCCAACATTTGTTCTCATTAAAAGAGTAGTGAACAAGCTGATTAACAGAACTGATTCATAAATGAATTAATGGCTGCATTCTTATGAACTCCCACCAGCCCCCGAGCTCCATCTGCAGTGAGCCCTGCCCCCCAGGAACCAGGAAGGCAATAAGAAAGGGTCAGCCAGTCTGCTGCTTTGACTGCCTTCCCTGTGCTGATGGGGAGATCAGCAGCCAGACAGGTCAGTGAACATACATGGCAAAGATCAAAATATTGACTTGAGAATTAAATTTGCAATTACAAAAGGGATGGGATGTCCTGATGACTTGGTCAGCCTTCAGAGATTCAAGATCTCATGCTGGACAATATGGCAAAAAAAACCCAAGATAAGAATCTGCTTAACACAGCATTTTTCCTGTCAAAAAAAATTCGCTCTTGGACGAAAGCTGAAAATGCCAAGTTGCAGAATGTAGAATGCACTTGGCATTATAATGAGAAAAAAAAAAACCCACCCCCACAAGAAAGTGAATCACAATCCATTTTACACTGACATGCAAAAATCAATATAATCAAGTATTAAGACAAATTTTGAATGCTGTCAGCAAAAATCCTAAATAACTTTCACATCTTGGAAAAAAGAGATCAAAGAAAAAAAAACCTTAAGTCCTTTATGTCCTGTGCATGTTGTATTGCGATCAGGAACCAGATGCGAGAACCAGGAAGTGCAGTAGAGCTTGCTTTATTGGTAAAGGGGGGTGACCCCCGCAGAGCAAAAGGCAACAGTACAAAGTCCACAATCCAAAAGTCGAAATCCAGTTGGGCAAAAATAGCATCAAAAACCAGGGCAGCAATCATAGTAATCGTAGTCGGACAGAAATGGGTCTGGTACACGGGAATAGTACTATCAGAGAGACAAGCCAGAATCCACTGGACGTAATCCGAATCGTTACCAGGGCAGCAAACAGATCTCGTAGTCGGGCAGAAAAATGGTCAAAACACACAGATGCAGCAGTAATCCAAAATGACAAAGGCAAAAATCAAAAGTCGGGCAATCCAGTCAGAAAGATAAACACTGAGAAATCGAGGCGAGAAACGTGGCACGAGAAAACTGGGGAGAACGATCTGACAAGAGTGTGAACCAAACAGAAATCTTAAATACACATCCGGGGTAAACACGTGACCAGGGAGAACAGGTGCAATCAATGGGAACAATGATCAGGGAGAGACACATGAGGAATAAACTAATTACATGAATTTGGCTGTAGCCAAAACGCAGACAGGGATCACGAGACAAACCTTAGTACAAAACAACAGCTCCGGTTAAGGAGTGCTAAAGTGCCAAGATAAAAGAAAAGGAAAGCACAAAATATCAGTGGAAATCCACAGAAACTTGCTGCAGAGATAATTAGGGATAGGCAAGGAGGCGGAATTGAGCGACTGCTGAGAGATCGTTAGTCAATTAGTATGTGCAGCTATACAATCCCGAGTGCATGTTAGAAAGTTAGTAAAAATATACAAGATTGGTGTGGTAAGTAATTAGCAAAAAACAATAAACTGTTAGTATGTGTTAGTAAGACAGTAAAAGAGAGAGGAAGGAAGAACACAAGATAATGAAAGAAGATTGAAACCCAGAAACCAATAAATCACCCGAATGAGTGGCACGCAAGACAAGGGACCGTGAGCAAAGATACACACATGACAAGACAGGGGAGACAAAGTGCAAAGCTTGGAAATGAAAACATGGCATGGAAAACTGAATGATCTAAACATGAAAAATAATACCAAGAAATCTAAATACCAGGAACTCAATAGACAATACTAAGAATGGTCAGACAGGCAGAGGTCACTTAAACACAAGAACCCTAAACATGGCTGAGCCAGGCGCAGAACTTAAACATGACAAGCAAAAAGCAGAATCACAACAGTGCACGCACCTCAAAAATAATCTTTAGTGTTTTTTGCTGTGTCCAATGTTACAAAAATCACATCATCCCTAATATAACGCCATTATTTCACTCTGGAATGCCAGGCATACAGTGATGAATTATGATTGTTTTATTGTTTTTATTGTTTTATTTCCAAGCCCTTTTGTGATTTTATTCAAATGGAATATAGTAAACTGACAATTTTTTACTCAAAATTGGCTCTCAACTGAGGTTCTCCGAAACCCTGGATCAGGACCCTTCCAACCCTTCCATCCCGCCCCCTCCTCCTGCTATTGAGTTGCAAGTATGTTGATTGTTTTATCCCAAATGATTTCACTCCTCTCTCACAGATTCCAGCGAGTGCCACAGGTGTCCACCAGAATTTTGGTCAAACCAAGTCCGAGACCGTTGTGTACCCAAGGAAATCGAGTACCTCTCCTTCCAAGAACCCCTGGGGATCTGTCTGACAACAATCTCACTGTTCGGGGCATGCATCTGTGCACTTACCTTGTCTGTGTTTGCCCATCACAGGAACACACCAGTAGTGAAGGCTAACAATTCTGAGTTGAGTTTCCTGCTGCTGTTGTCACTCACATTTTGTTTCTTGTGCTCCTTGCTGTTCATTGGCCAACCTCAACGGTGGACCTGCCAGTTGAGACATGCCGCATTTGGTATCAGTTTTGCCCTTAGCATCTCCTGCATCCTGGTTAAGACTATAGTGGTGGTGATGGCCTTCAAAGCCACACAGCCTGGTGGGAATTCAATGAAGTGGTTTGGTGTGCAGCAGCAGAGGGGCACTGTGCTGGCCTTCACTGTCATCCAGGCAATGATCTGTGTGGCTTGGCTGACCACTGCATCCCCTGTTCCCTACAAAAACACTCGCTCCCAGAACTCAAAGATCATCTTCCAGTGTGCAGTTGGGTCTATCGCTGGGTTCAGTGCCCTGCTTGGCTACATCGGCCTGCTGGCGGCCATCAGCTTCTTGCTCGCCTTTCTGGCAAGGAATTTGCCTGACAACTTCAATGAAGCCAAGTTCATTACCTTCAGCATGCTCATATTCTGTGCTGTCTGGATAGCGTTCATCCCTGCCTATGTCAGCTCTCCAGGAAAGTACTCAGATGCTGTGGAGATATTTGCCATCCTGGCCTCCAGCTTTGGGCTTCTAGGAGCGATATTTGCCCCAAAATGCTTCATAATACTGCTGAATCCGGAAAAAAATACAAAGAGGGCCCTGATGGGCCGAGATGACCCAAAGAAGTAAAGGTTTTATTCCCATTCCTATTAAATTTAATCAAAGCTAGAAATCTAGAAAGTATGACTTTTGAGTTGAAATGAAATCAATTTTATTGCATGTATTTATGTTCATATGATACAATAAAGATTCATCATGGAATGTATGTGAACTTCTTGCTAATTTTCCTTATGTCTGGTCCAGCAGTGGAAAAATGTATCATCAAATGAGTGCTTTTGAAACAATCAAACATGATCTCATTTTTAAGATGGTTGGTGGATTCCACCTGAGGAGATTTCAGTTTCATATGTCTGTCAACCACCTCTTGAAGTTCTGGATACTGCACAGTGGTCAAGTAATTTTTGGGATCTCTACCTGTTTGTAAGTGATCTGCTTTCTGCATCATTTGGTCAATGGCAGGTGTTCTAAACCTTATTCAGAAAGGGCTAGTGTGGATCCAGGCTTTTGTTCCAGCCATGCAGTAACTGTATTTACACAGCTGATTCTGTTGATTATGCCTCTGGCAAAGACTTTTGCAACTGATTAATAGAATTGTATGTGTCACTGCATGGCTTGATTAAAAGCCCACATCCACACCGGCCTTTCTTGGATAAGGTTGAATACCCCTTTTATACAAGTAGATCCAATGACACAGAAAGCAGGTGAGTCATCTCCCAGGAACGGATGCTGCAAAAATTTTACTGCAGAACAGAGTTCAGCACTTTAAGAGGTGGATGTCTGGAGGGTGAAACTAACATTTCCTGTGGTGTATTCCAACCGTGGACAAAGTGTGTTCTATCGCTCATGATGCACTGATCATAGTCCTGAGTTTTTTATTTTTTTTAAATAAATTTGGCATCTCCAATCCCACCCGAATCTGGAATGCCCAATTGGTGAGCTATGTTCAAGGATTGCTCGTATGCAACCCCTTGCTGCCAACTCAGGAGAGCGAAGACAGTTCACGGCTCTCCTCCGAAGCACGTGCCTTCCAGCCACTGCTTCTTATACACTCATTGCTTGAATTTTCGCAAGTTCAGAACGAGGGCAGAGGATACCTGGACATGAACAGGCTTAAAATCTTCCTGACGAGCGCCCATCTAACACACAGGAGGCGCTGGAGCAATGAACAAAGCTAATTATTTAATTCCCTTTACCTGGCAGTCCCTTCCCAATTTGAAACCCTGTAGCATAATGGCCAATTGTACGCTACTCTGAAAAAGCTGCTGACCACTGCCGGTTGGTACGACCAGGGCTCAAACCCGCGACGTGACAGTCACTTCTGCACTGCAACGCATTGCCTTAACCGAGTGAGCTATCCAGCAGGTCATGATAGTCATTAATTTTGACCCCATGCACTGTGAATAGCCACCCTAAACTGCTCAGAATGGTATCTCAGGATAAATTTCCTCTCCCCATTTCAGCTGCTAATTTCAAAGTGTGTGCAAATCATCCCTCTGTTATTTTTCTGGGTTATTTTGTGGGTTATCTTAGCTGGCAGTTGTGGAAACAATAATTCTGAAATCAAAATTTTGCATATTGTTATGACAAAAGAAATCTCTCATAAAATTCTCAGGTTATAATAATGGTGTGGTTTACTAATCCCAGATTGCTCATTACTCATCATTCAATTACCACTTGCACCTGCTTTTTGTTTCTTTGAGTGGTGGCAGAGTTGTATAAATACTAGCTCATTTGTGAATGCCTTTGTGATGTCTCATAGTGCCTCGCTCTAATGGTGCAGCAGTTATTGTAACTTGATCTGTATCTTGCGTGCTTAACTCTAATTCTAAAGCTAAGCACTGCTACCTTTAATGAATTGCTTTGTTTACTGTGTGGTGCGGGCACTATAATAAATATACCAAAACCCAATCCTGCACCTTAGTCCAGTCCTCCTCCTTCCTGCCTCTGGCACAAGGCTCCAGACGTGACAAATGCTGAGTTAGTTCATCATGTGCAGAGATTTAATAATTTCTGGAACACTAGCATCTCATGCTGATTGGAGACTCTAAATTGCCCGAAGCCAGATCTGTTATGGCTCTGTGCCGACTCCAGTTATATTCAAGGAGAAACCCAAACACTTGGAATGGAATTTGGAAGCTCACACGCCTTTATTACCCTTAAGATTCTGTTTGTTACTGCTCCCATTCTCAAATTACTAGACCCGGACAAGCTCTTCATAGTAGAAGTTGACGCAACCAATGCTGGCATAGCTCTCACAGCGACACAGGACACCAAAGATGTAGTATCCCTGCGCGTATATTTCACACAAGCTCACCTCCGCAGAGGTCAACCACGACGTCGGCAAACGGGAGCTGCTGGCAATCAGGCTGGTGCTCGAGGAACACATGTACTGCTTCCAACCCCTAAGTAAGGAAAAGTGTGAGAAGTAGGGAGTCATAACACAGGTGAAACTGATAAACCTCCATGCACAAGGACTTCAATTCCGTACGAGAATGATGTATATTTGGCATTTTCCGGGATGGATTTTGTGATATCTACAAGTTTGGAATGTTTTTTTGAGACTGTAATCAACGAGCCGCGTAAACAATAATGCATCAATTTTATATTGTGCTTTTCTGCTTTTTGGGCACTCAAAGACACTTTACAAGGATACATTATTCATTCACGCTCTGATGGTGGTAAACTACGTTTTTGTAGCCACAGCTGCCCTGGGGCAGACTGCTAGAAGCGTGGCTGCCAGTATGCGCCTACCACCAAACATTCACACAGTGTTCCTATATTGCATGTTTTGTGGGTGGGGGAAACCGGAGTACCTGGAGAAAACCCACGCAAACACGGTGAGAACATACAAACTCCACACAGAAAGGCCCAAGTAGAGCAAGTTCACTAACAGTGAGAAACTGAATGACTTCACCCATGCTTTTAATATGGTAACTGTTCTTTTCTACTTGGGTATGAACCAGCAGATGGACAATATTTTCATCTGTCTCTGACCGGCGCTGGTACTCCTGCCCCACAACCACGGCTCTGGAATGCGAGATGCTTGTTGTGTGTTTGTACAGTCTTTATCGAGTGCTTTTTTTTCCATTTACGCACCCACGTTTCATTAATATGTTCTCAAGATCCGAATTAGAACTAAATTTGCGACAAGCGAAGCAAAAGTTGGCGTTGCGTACTACTGAATATTCAAGCTATGCCATGGTCGAGTTTAATACGAGTTTGATACGCTTAGGATAACTGCTTAAAATGGGCTGAGATGGGTGATCCATATTTAAGTCCGGAGGAGTAAACACAGAGCTGGGGGCCTGAACATGGGGAGAACAGATGTTTTGAGCCCCCAGCATGACTGCAGAGCTGCTGGAGCATGGTGCATCTGCCGGTGATTCACAGGCAGTTCCGGACCCCGGGACAGATGCAGCACCCTGTTCGGTGGTTGCAGGGCTGCTAGTAGAGACAGCACTTGCGGGAATGGGAGCTGCTTGTTTTTTTTTTTAATGAGCCACGTATGCATTCCTATTGGCAATTGTTCAAAGTGCTTATGACACAGATGTTCAAAATGTTCTTATGATACAGAATTATTGTTGCAACAACCTCAGTTAGTGACAAGCAACTCCAGACTAGCTGGTAGCTAGCTGCCTGGGCTCACTCGGTAGCCAACTCAGGTGATAACTGCACGAGTCGACACACAAATGACAAACTATTATACAAATTACCTTAATACCAAGCAACAAAACTGACAAAATAAGCGGTGGAAGAAGAAGCAACAAAAGAGATGTGGGCAAAGTTTTAATTCCCTGAGAGAAGCATAAGTCCTGTATAAGCAGTGTAGACGTGACCTCAGACAGAGTGAAGACGACAGTCTAAGAGAATGGGAGGGTCCCTAGTAATTTGAGAGTGCCCATTGGTTAGTTTCACGTCAGAATAGACTGGCAAAGGAATCCACCAATCACACAGTGTTAGATAGATGAAGCAAACATAAAGCTCTCTCTTAATGGCTGTCTACCTCCCGCTGTGAATCACGTGGGATATGCATGTTTGCTGTCAAATAGTAGTAAATCAGTTTTTTTATCTTGAGTTTTCATTGGGTGGGCAGGGCTTTTCTCAGAGTGGGCACTGCCCACCCCCTGCCCCCTCTTGGTAACGCCCCTGGTCCAAGCTTGAAGAATATCAAGGCAGATGCACTATCCCAATGACACAAGGTAAAGAGGGATCCGGAAGCTGAAGAACCTATTCTGCCCTCCTCCTGCATCTTCACCTCGATAAAGTGGCAGTTGGACCGGCAGATAGCTAAGGAGACCAGGAGGAATCCCCCTACTACCTCGATACTGGTGGGTGAGCCGTTTCTTCCAGCTAATGTCTGTGAATAAAGGATTCTGTGGGCCCATACTTCTCTGTCAGCTGGACACCCCTGAATTAGAGAGGGAGTTCCGGGCTGGTGAAGCCGGGGTGTGTTGAATACACATCGATAGCCAATGTGTGTGATGTAGTTGATTCCTGCCGGAGCACTCCGTGGAATGAGAAAACCGCAGCAGAGACGCTGGCGTGTTGCGACTCACAACTGCTGTACCAGGGGTCTCAAAAATGTGTCCTGGCCACTTAAGGCAAGGCAAACCTGAATAATACTACCATAGATTGACTCTCTGGGGAGTGGAGGAAATTTTGAGATTTTTTTTCTCCATCAAATAACCTCCCCTCTTGGCACTATCTTCTATGTATCCCTACGTGCGGAAGCATACATCCTTTACTTGTGCCTGCTTGTTGTTGTTTATTTGGGTCAGTCTGGGCGTGCTGCTACAGGAGAGACAACTGTTTTATACTCTGCAATGAAAATGAGCGTCTTGAATACCGACACTGATGACAAAATGCCATTCAGTCCGAACGTAGAAGGATACCTGTTTGAGCTAGAATATACCAAAGAGGTACGTTTGGTGAGGGAGATTGCTGAGAAAGAGGCTGAACGGGCTAAAAGGGAAAGAGAGGAGGAGTATGGTGCAACTGGAGGTGAAGTGGATCAACCAAGAACCCAATGTGCCTGGTGGTGTGAATGTGAAAAATGTCAGCCAATGCCCAGTGAGGAACAGAGCTCCTGCTGCCACTAGTGGGACCTGGTTGCTGCACAACTTGGGGAAATGACTGGGAATGACTACGATGAAGACCCTTCACAAACACCCTGCATCACCAACCATTCAGAGTTTCCTGCCCTACTCAATGCTGGTGTTTTGTGGACTCTTTTCAATTTCCCCAAGATAAATTGGAAGAAACGTCCCGAACCAGAAGAGCCTGACAACACTTTGTCTCAAAGGTAACATTATATATATAGGCCTCGTAACAGTGTATTGATTGCATTATTACCTATAGCTCAACATGGTTTCATAGGCTGTTTTGCTATATTGTAAATGGTAATAATTTCTATAGCCGTCCAGTGTAAATTTATTGTGTCAATATATACTTTTGTTTTCACTACTTGAATCATTACTACCTGACATCTGTTGTAAAAAATGCAATGTCTAATTTGCAATCATTTGTACATATTTTATGTGAAATAATCAAATTCAGCATAGCTGTCTGGTATTCCGCTTTTTGGGTTGTCATTCCGCCTTCCGCTTTTAGGTCGGGAAATTCCCCTTTTCTGGCTTGCGACGACTTTTGCAGATTTTATTCGTGAGGCCACGTGTTTTTGCTATTGTGTGGACGAAAGACGGAAATTCTTACGGGAAAAGACAGAACCCTGTATAACTTCACGTTCTCGCTCAACAACTGTACCAGCACGTCCCTGATCACTGCTGGTGCTCGCGACTCGCGGATCTATTCCTCTTTTCAATTTCAAAAACCTGACAGCTATGAATTCAGTTGTAGGCCTACCATGCATATCAACTGTATTTTTGGGAATCATTTATTATCTCTAACCAGTGTTCTGTTGCATACTATATACTCCATGCCACAATTGAATATAATTTTTGTCCTTTCTTTGCGTGTGTGTTTCAGGCAATTCAGGTTCATCGCTTACCAGGTTGTCCTTGAGTGGGCCCTACAGGGACTGCAGCTGGGAAAAAACAAAAGGAAAGTTCTACCCTCATGTGTAGTAAAGGCAATTAGAAATGCCTTTCCAGAACGTAGTGGGCAGTACACTGGCTTAAGACAATCAGAAGACACACTGGATCTTGTTTGGTTTTTTTTCTATCTGTATTTGATAGAAAATTCACAGCAGTAGTACATTGAATATAATTTCTCTTGTGTAAAGCAACAAACTAAAGGCATGGTTGCCATTACGAATAGTATGGATGCAATGTTTTGTTGAGAAAAAAAGGTAATTTCCTATTTTTTACTGTCTTTCATGTTGCACTTTAAATAATAATTTCTTCACAAATCTAACATTCTGGTTATTTTTATTGACTAATCCACAGAACATTTTCAACAATATGTCAGTGCAACACTTTTTACAAACTGAGCAGTAAATCTAACATGAAAATGAAAAATAAGAAAAACTCCTATTATGACCTCCGCCAATGTTTTTGCCTGGGTTTGTTTGTTTGTTTGTTTGTTTGTTTGTTGTTTACCAAAATAACTCAAAATGTTATGGACAGATTTTGATGAAATGTTCAGAGAAGGTGGGTATTAAGTCAAGGAGCAGGTGATTAAATTTAGGCATATCTAGGCCAAAGTACTTCTGAGATATACGCCAAAGTTCAAGATTTCAAGTCTTTCCAATGGGCTAGAGTTCCAATCGCCGTGCTTTTGGGTTTTGCTGCCCCCTGGCGGAGGTCTGCACTCTCTGAGTGCTTTTCTAGTTTGGATTTGTAACCCTTTTGTTTCATGCGCTGCATGAAAAACTCCCGATGTGATCCTTTTTTCTGTGCTTGAAAACATGGAAAAAAGCTTCCATAAGGTTGAAACCAGACCACAACCAAGACAATGGCCAGAGAGGAGCTCTCCTCTCTGGCATGGATACTGTCATTCAGGTGCTAATAGGTGTCATCAAACGCCATTGTCTTGGTCGTTGTCTGGTTTCAGTCTTATGTGCGCTTTTTTCCATGTTTTCAAGCACAGAAAAAGGATCACATAGGGAATTTTTCATGCAGTGATGGGAATGGGAATGCTAGTATGGATTCTGAAAATGATGTCCTTTCAAAGTCATGCTGGTAAGAAAATGTTTTATTGTCTAACTAAGAAAGAGCAAACTAGATATGCAAGTATGGCCAGAATACAATGATGTCGTGTCAAAATGGAATCCTTTAGGCACTTCTCTTGAACTTAGAGGCTTGGGGGAGCAGGCATGTTGGGAGACACATGGGGACACTGACAGACGGATTAATGATCCTACACACAAGAAGAGCTGGTTATATTTGAGATAAAGTCACAAGAAACAGAAACACAAATAGCCTGGCAGTGTATCTATATTTGTCCCTGCTGAAAAATCCAGTAGAATACCATTAGAAAAAAACCATTAGGAACCATTAGGTTTCTAACGGTCAAATGGGAATTGGAACCCCATTAGGACCCATCAGAAGAAACCATTAGGAACCTACTGGTCCCATTAGGGTGTAAAACCATTAGGTACCTAGTGGTCCCATTAGGATGTAAAACCATTAGGAACCTACTGGTTCCGTTAGAATGGAATACAATTAGAAAGCTATTGGTTCCATTAGGAGATAAAACCATTAGAAAACTGGTCGCATTATGATCTAAAACTATTAGAAAAACATACTGAGAAAGCTACTGCTGCAACAGAAATTATAGCCGAGTCCTAACACTGGGCACCAGAAATTAGGTGCCAAATAATTTACCATTTTGTACATTAATATCAGTTTGTGAAACCTAGTATGGTCACTTTGCCTCGCAAATTGGTTTCCATTTGCAAGTCCGAACAGTGCGTGCCATTCATAGCTCCAGTTATGAGGCTTAGGGCATCGAACTGGAGGCTTTCTAATAAATCAGATTCTCCCAATGTCATGGTTTGGAGGCTTTGAGAGCTTTCTTTGTTGCTCTTGTCCGGGACAATATTGTTTTTCTCTCAATTGGATTCTTGGGCCAGCTGGCATTAATTGGGGGCATCGCCTGGATTCTATTTAAGCCCTAGTTCCGCCTCACTTCCCTTGCTCGAGTGTCAGTGTTATGTGTGCACAGCCGGTAAGGTCTTTAGTAAGAGAGTTGTTGAGGTTTAGCTGCATATTTGAGGAAAAGTTCTAGATAGCAAGGGAATCTTTTTGTTTCTTCCCTTTCTATTCGTCTTGTCGAGCTCGCCTTGCTTCCTTTCCTCGTATGACATCTAGGTTCGTTGGAAGCGTGAGTCTCGGTCTCTTATTTTCTTTGTTTGTCTCTCTCTTATCTGCGTGTCCCCCTTTTATTCTGGCCGCTGCGTTCGGCGTCTCAACTCACCATCCATCAAACCCAAAGTACATATCCCAGACAATATCGACATTCTCAAGCACAGATCGAACTAGTGATTTATACAAGATCTTAAGAGTGTACTAAGATAAGATATATTTAAAACCTTTGCACAAATTTTGTTTTTAAGATTTTTCATATAATTTGGACATATCAGCTTTCCAAGACAATTTATCAGGAAGTAAAACATCCAAATTCTCGTGTTCCTTATAAACCTCAGTTGCTTTGCCATTCAGAAATAGTACAGGTTAACAAGGCTTGTTATTCTTCAATGAAAAAGTCATAGATTTAGTCTTAGGAGTAGTCATGGTCATCAACCATTCGTCCGCCCAAGAAGAGATCAACGCAAGGTCTTAAGGGGAGAAGGATACTTCCTCCAAGAGTAAAGTATCGTCAGCAGACAAAAAACAATCAGAATTTACATCCTGTTGGATGTCATTAAAATAGATTTATCAAAGTAAGAGGCCCAAAACAGAACCCTTAGGAACCGCAGCATGGATCTTTTTCCAAGATGAACTTCTACCCTCAATTACCATGTGCTGCTGCATGAGCCATTTGTAAAATACCCCATCTGCCATGCCTAAATTGGCTAATTCTACTAAAAAGGCACTTATGCCACACCCAATCAAGTGTCTTTTAAATATATAAATACACTGCCCTTACTGTCATTGCTCCTATCCAGGGCCTCATGAATTTCATGTACTATGTAACCTGGCTGTAGGGCAGAAATCTGATTGCAAACAATGGAAAAAACAAAAATTTTAATTTTTTTAAAATACTACCTTTTTTTTACTAAAATACTATCAACCCCTAGACTCATTGCTAATAAGCTTGATTAGTAGCATCAGGTGTGTAGCTGCTTGGTTGCAATGAAAGCCTGCACCCACACCGGCCCTTTCTGGGAAAGATTGAGGACCCCTGATGTATAATAATAGTAGAAGAACAATGCATTGGACGCATTAAATCAAGGCTATCCTGCTGAGAGGAGAAAAATATTCTTCCTGTTTGGCACAGGAATCAGGCCGGCAATCGTCACCCCAAAGCAGTCTTAACTTCCCTAAAATTATTTCAACCAACAAACATTCAATACTAAAACATTCAAATTCAGGCCTTTGAATAAGGGGTATACAATTAGCGATTTACGTTGTATGAAGCAATGCCTCCAGCATGACCAACAACACGATCATTTCTCAAGGGACAATTATAACCCTCATTGGCTAATGCATCATTAGAAATATGTTCCTTAAGCCAAGTTTCAGATGTTGCAAAAACAGAGAATTTGTAAGATAAGACAAACACAAACATTTAACTGAATTTTTCACTCAATTGATTGGAAATACAGAAGTTATGAGCATTTATATGAACTAAATAAAGACGGGCTGGGGTGGGGGTGCACTGATGCATTAGCAAAGTATAATGGAGCACAACAAACTATGGAAATAATGCAACAATTTAATAGCCCTATCGCCGCTCAGTTTTCCTCTAAATTAACCCCCATCATACAAAATAAAAAATGCAATCAAAAACTTTCTTGCCTGGGTTGACTGAAGCACAGCATGTATCCCTAACCTGACAAGCCAGACAGACTGTTCCATATATCCGCCGCGGTAATATTTCACAAGTCCATCTGGGAAAGAGCCGTTCAAAAAATTTTTCAGAGGCAGAACCCTCAAAAAAATCTGCGGCTGCTGATTGGACGATGGTTCCTCTCATCACGCTCATCACCGACCAATCCACATTAAGCCTCAGTACGACGTGGTAGATGTGCACCACTGCTGAGAAGCAATAGAAACAAACGGGAGCTTGAGAAACAGCTGTGATAATGGCATTACATGAATTTTGCCGTTTTAGAAAAGTAAATTTGAGGATCAAGGGGACACTGAGAAGTACAAAGAAACTATTTGAATCAAACAAGGCACTTAATGAGCAAACGGCTTCTGAACGATTGCAAGGACTGGGCTTAACTTTAAAAATTACAATGAGATCCATCTGTTTGTTGGGCATGAGCCATTCACAGACTCAACAGGTTTAAGTCTTTATTAACAGTACAAATGGAGTCAAATCAAAACGTTTGTTTAACAATACACGTGGTGTACTTTTCGGCGTCAAAAAATACAGACTGTCGAGCAATACCATCCTTGATACATGGGCAGATGTGGGATGTTGTGACACAATCGGCACCAAACTGTACACAATGCAAGCAGCTAGACCCTGTTGTTAGCCGTTAGCTTGAACTAGGTATTTACATGGTTGGTGTCTACAGATTTCCCTAAATTTGAACTTTTCAATTATCTTGATGCAGTCTTTCATTTTGATTAAAGACTGAAATCACAATGAATTTCTCCCAAGATAATGTGGTTGAACAAACTGAAGTTTTAGGAGTCTGAAAATGTTGAGAATGCAGCGATCAGATGGACGACACTGAGATTTTAGGATTTAGTGCGGTGTATGACGTTACCATTACATTTATTTCTCTCCCCTCCAAATTGCTAGGGCTGGCATAGGGAATCTGAAGACAATGGACTGGGATATTGACACGACTGCATTTATAGACACACTCACACTGCAATGTGAAACACCTTTTAATTTGTTTCAAAATATGCACCATGGATAATAATTTGTGTGTAATAAAATTTCTAAAATTATGATATCCTGGAATTGTTTTGTTTTGCACTGGAAATGTTTGTGAAACAAGTGGCGCACTCAGCCTGTAGAAAATGTGTATTGTATTTGGATACAATTTATAGAAAATAAAATAAGATTTACTTTTTAAAAATTTTTAAAAGTAAAATTGAGAATGAAAATGATGCGTTTAATTTAGCTTAATGTACAAACTGATTTACTAACAGTGCACAG
Source organism: Gymnothorax reevesii (assembly GCA_029721435.1). NCBI lineage: Eukaryota > Metazoa > Chordata > Actinopteri > Anguilliformes > Muraenidae > Gymnothorax > Gymnothorax reevesii. The sequence goes on from CM056574.1 coordinate 143,455,226, forward strand.
TAAGGGTTGCCTCTTTCAAAGGTGCAAAATAGCACGTCTGCATCCAGTCAGTACGTCTGCCACAATGAATATGCAATATGGGGCGTTTACACGCAATTGTGCGTGTGTTGGGAGGAGAAAATGTAAATATATTAATTTAGCACGCGCAAATTGATTTATAAAACCTGATAGAAATTTTGCTAATAAAATCTGCGTCTATATTTTAACACGTGTCAAAAGGAGGTGCAAACAGTTTGTATGCGTAATTGCGCACACATGGCTACAGTTATTGTCGCAAGAAGGAGACGTCGAAATCATGAAAGGAGAGGCAGAGAACGCATTTTTCACCCTCGTGGGAACGTTTTTGGAATGAACGAGGAAAAAATCATTAAAACATATCGCCTATCCAGCACTGCCATTTTGGAGCTGTTGGAGGAACTCAGAGAGGATTTGGAGCCAGCCATGAGAAGGAGTCACGCAATACTTGCAATGACAAAACTCTCTCTCTCAAAACTATCTCTCCTATATTGTCAAAAATTATTGAAATGTATATCATAGACAATAACGATTTTTTTTATAGTGAATATCAATTCGGTTTTGTTCCCAACCGGAGCACTAATATGGCAATTACTCTTGCACACGACGTAGCTACTCTTATGCACTCACAGGGGTCTAATGTATTTTTCTGCGGAAGGCGCATTTGATTATATCCCACATAGCGTGCTATTCTACAAATCTATGACCATTATTCCTATTCCCTCTTGGAAACTTTTATATAACTGGTATAAAGATATGTTTGTTAGAGTAAAATGAAATAATAATCTTGGTCCTCGTATTAAGATAGCTAGAGGCACGCGACAAGGTGGTCTTACCTCACCTCTCCTGTTCAATATATTCTATAAAAATCTTATTGATGTGCTAGCCTGATTGGCTCTTACTCCCCTCCCGGGGCAGCTAATAGTGATACTCCGCTATTTTTTAGAGTTAAACAAACGAACTGGGGCAGAATCGCCACAATAAATATTCCCATTCAACCCTGTCAAATGCCTTTTCGTCATCCAGGGATATGGCCAATGCTCTGTAATTTGTTTGACTTGAGTACTGTATCACGTTCAATAATCTTCTAACATTTGTGAGGGAGAACCGGTTTCGTATAAATCCAGTTTGGTCTGGGTTAATGAGAAGTGGCAGAAATTTTTCCAATCTTGATGCAAGCAGCTGGAATAGCAATTTACTGTCCACTCCAATATGACTAATTGGCCTATATCAGTGCTTCTCAAACCTCTCCTGGAGGACCACCTGTCCTGCATGTTTTAGATCTTTCCCTGTTTTAGCACAGGTGATTCAAATGATCAGCTCGTTATTGACCCTCTAAAGCTCATTGATTACATCCTGATTATTTGAATCACCTGTGCTGGGGCAGGGAAAGATCTAAAACAGGCAGGGCGGGTGGTCCTCCAGGAGAGGTTTGAGAAACACTGGCCTATATGAACCACAAATATCAGAAGGTTTATCTTTCTTCAAGATTAGCGTTATGTTTGCTAAATTTCGTGTAGGGGGAAGGTGACCACTCATAAATGAATCTAAAAACATGTCAGTCAGAGGTCCAACAACAAGGTGGCTCAGTTTTTTATAGAATTCTGGACAGAATCCATCAGGTCCTGGTGCCCTTCCACCCCTAAGGGAGGATTTGGCTTTCTGAACCTCCCTTTCAGATATTGGTGCATTTAATGTTTCCTTTTGTTCCTCTGATAGAGATGGGAGGGCCACCCTGTTTAGAAAATGAGATCTTTTTACATCAGAGCAGTTGCATTCAGAGGAATACAGTGTCTGATAAAACTGTCTCATGGTACTGTTAATATCCTTAGTTTTGTAGTGTGGGACCTGATTATTGTCTAGTAAATGAGGATATTGTGTTTGTCTCTGTTCTCCCCCTTGCCAGCCATGCCAGGAGTCGGCCAGGTTTGTTTCCTGACTCATATAGCCTGTGCTTAGTAAAGAATATGGTTAAATCTGCCTTTTTTGTTAGCAGCTGATTAATGGCTGAGCGAGCTGCCTCTAGTTTATTAGAAAGGGTGGGTGTACTTTTAAATTGCACCTCAAGCTGTCGTATTGTATTCTCCAATTCTATTTTCTCTTTCATATCAGCTTTTTTCTGAGCTGTGGTATAGGAGATAATACTCCCTCTAATATAAGCCTTAGCTGTTTCCCAAAGCAGCGAAGGACTGACGCCTGGAATTTTGTTAGCGGCCAAAAAGACATTCCATTGATCAGTAATATAGTCAATAAAGGGTGGGCTACTCAATAAAGAGGGGTTCATCCTCCAGTGGTAAGAGGCGGGGTCAGTGTAGGGGGGACTAATCCTCAAACTTACATGAGAGTGGTCAGAGAGTGCGCATATGCCAATTGAGCACTCCTTTACCCTATCCAACACCATTCTAGATGATAGGAAGAAATCAATTCTTGAAAATGTCTGATGGGGTTGGGAAAAGAAAATGTAGTCTCTCCCTCTGGGGTTAGTTATCCTCCAGGTGTCAAACAGCTCTAAATCATGGCAAAATTCTTTCAGCATAAAACTCTTTCTAGAATATAGACCAGGTTTAGCTGGGGATTGGTCAACACATGGGTCTAGCACACAGTTAAAATCCCCCCCAGCACAGTGTATGGGGCATATACTGATGACACATCAGACAGAAGTTTAGGGAGAAATGTAGCTTCATATGAATTAGGGCCATATATACAACCTATTAATATCTGTTCCCCATAGATAAAACCTGCAACAAGAACATAGTGGCCCTCACTGTCACTGTCCACGGTAAAAGGGAGACTACGATGAATTAATATAGCTACTCCTCTGCTCTTTGCATTGTAAGATGAATAAAATACTTGGCCCACCCAGCCCCTTCACAGTTTCAGATGCTCCAAGTCATTTAAGTGGGTTTCAGATAATAAAGCTATTTTTGTTTTCTCCTGTTTAAAAAAAGTTAGAATCTTTTGTCTTTGAATCGCATTATTTATTCCCTTCTCATTAAGGGTGACTATTTTTAGATCGCTCATAGCAGGGCTAAAGCAAATGTTTTAAAACTGGTTGGAGAGGGTTTGTGGCACAGCGAAGGGAGGCAATATAGCCGCAGCAGGAAAATGAAAAAGAGAAAAAAAATACTTCTGTAGAGTAGAACACGGATGGCTTAAAATTTAAGATGGCATTAAGAAAACACATAGCAAAACATGACGAACGAAAAAACATCCATCCCCAAACGACGGACTCCCAACTAACTCCCATCCCTCCCTCCCCTCCCAAAATGATTCAACGACATGGTCCGTTGAAAGAAAAAAGGGGCACATGAAACCGAGCAGAAACGTCACCACCACCAGGACAACCAAAATCCTTTCCATTTCTGTTTCCCCCCGCTCACTACGAGCCAAAATTAATACAACCGTCTTAACTATGCAGTGTTTTAACAGCCAGCATGTATTTAGAAAAATCGTCAACATTCTTAAGTGATATGTTGGTAAGACAATACAGCCGAACAACGCAGCTAGCCAAGCAAAAATATTTGAACATCTACACTGTCCACAAAGTACTCTACATACCTTAACATCAGGCAACAGCCCCCCACGCTTGTTTAATACAGGCTTCCAGCTGCTGGAGAGTTTTGGGTCTCCTTTGATGGACGTTTCCTTTAATCATGCGCCAAATGTTCTCAATCAGTGAAAGATCAGGGCTGCTGGCAGGCCAGTTCAGCACACGGACTCTTTTACTACAAAGCAATGCTGTTGTGATAGCTGCAGTATGAGATTTTGCATTATCCTGCTGAAATACACAAGGCCTTCCCTGGAATAGATGTCATCTGGAGGGGAACAAATGTTGCTTTAAAACCTTTATATACCTTTCAGCATTCATAGTGCTTTTTAAAACATGTGTGTCCTACACCATATGCATTAATGCATCCCCATACCATCAGAGATGCAGGCTTTTAAACTGAATGCTGGGGTGGTCTTTCTCCTCTCTAGCCCAGAGGACATGAAGCCCATGATTTCCAACAAAAATGTCAACTTTGGATTCGTCTGAACTCGGGAGGACACTTTGCCACTTTGCTACAGTCTATTTAAAATGAGCCTTGTCCCACAGAACACCTCGGGGCTTCTGAATCATGCTCAACAGTCGCTTCCTTTTTGCATGATAGAGGTTTAGGGAGCATCTGTGGACAGCATGGTAGTTGTGACTGTGTTGACAGACAGTGGTTTCTTGAAGTATTCCTGGGCCCATTTAGTAATGTCAATGAAAGAATCATGCCGGTGAGTGATGCAGTGGCATCTGTGTCATGGTTCAGGTGGTGTGCCAGAGAGAACGACCTTTCTTTGTGGCTGTCTACCCAGGATGATATTGAATTCCTTTTCTATCAGATTCTTTTTCCAGCTGGTTCATCAGGCGTGGGCGGCGCATTCCCCACACATTATTTTCAATGTGTCTGAGGAATTTCCAGTTCACTCCTTGCAGATGGTGTGGTAAGTGATAAACTAAGTGTCATTCCTAGTACATGCTACCTGACCATTTTGACCTTTAGTATTGGTCTAATTTGCAATATGTGACAGATTTGAGGTGAATCATTTAATTGTTGATTGTTTAAGTTGTCAAATAAAGCATTTATTGAGTGCTAATTGTTGATTTGTTGTGGCATACCTCGCTTATAATAAATACCTTTACCACATTGAAATCACAGATTTATTTCGCATTTTCTAAATTTGAACATTTTTTTCGTTAATCACAGAGTCATAATGTTTGAAAAATAATTGAACATTTATGGGCTAAATATGCAAAGGGATGTCTGTGAAACATATAGCGGAATTATTTTCTATTTCAGAACTTCAGGAAATATTTACAAACCTGGATTCCAGATTTTGGGCATTCCCTTAATTTTGTGACCTTTTGCCCTCTGGTGACCTAATTATGAATACAATTTGCATTTTTACCATTTTAACCTTAAGAGTGGCTCAAGACAAACATTTTGATTGGTCATTCACTTTCCTATGGCAAGTCAGTCCAGGGTTATGTCAACTTAGGTTTCCCCTACCCCAAAATTTGGAGCCACAACCAAATTTAACATACCAGGAATAGTATTGAGTCCATATATTTTCAGTGGTAACATGGAAAAAATTAAAATATGGATCAAATGCTTCAACTGACATGCACTTTGCACATGCAAGGTGAGCCCACTCAGCCCATGGACTATTGGTGTTCCTTAGTGTGAACCAGCTAATCTTGCTCATGCACTCACATTATACACTTTATCCAGGGTAAATACATTTTCTATTCAAACTGGAGGCAAGCAGAATAAGTGCTTAATGGGAGATTGCCTCAGTAGTCCTGTGTTTATCACCTTTCCGATTTCATCTGATAATTATTTAACCATAAATATTTCAGAAGGGGGAACAATACTTAAATCCTGAATATGCAAGAAAAAAAGAAGCAAGTACAAGAAAAGTGGGTGAAGACACAGTTGCTCATGTTGCACATTGGGGTACCAGGTTCTCTCCTTGTTTTCCTTGAAGTAAACAGCCATCAGCAAGATCCTCAATCATTCTCAGAAGAATTTACTGCACTTCATTTGCCAGATGAAAGGGCATTTTTCATATCTGAACTTCAAAGAAAGAGAGGCACTGCCAAAGAAAAGCAAGAGAGAAAGACAGCAAGGGGGATATTTACTATTATCTTACCTGACGTTAAAATCCTTTATTTTGATTGGCTGACAGACGTTTAATTCTTTTCCATGTACCCCGTGAGTCTCACGGTGTATATGATCATATACCCCGTGAGAGTATGATTTTGAATTCATTGAATTCGATTCAACCGCTTGTTTGCCGATGTAACGGAACGTAAATCTGAATTGTTTACCGCGTTTCGTCTGCTTTTGACAGCTGTCAAAATGGCATCGAAACGTTTCGCTAGTCACACAGACGACGACATTCTTGAGAAACCCGCAAAAGTGATCCCCCAAAATACAAAAAAGTCAAATACCTTATCTTCGTCTATGTTGCGTGAATACCTAACAGAAAAAGGAGAAGATGTGGACTTTGAATGCTTCGATAGCGTTCGCTTGGCTGAGACGCTGAGTCACTTTTATTACAACAATATGCTGCAGTAAGCATAATGAATTCTGTTTATATTAGTTGCCACCGTAAGATTAAAACGGTAAGATAAAAAAGTTGTACAGCTCTTTCAAGGGGTATATGGCGTGATGTACCCTGCCTCTGAATCTATGTTCCCCAAGACGAAGCCGCGGGGAACATAGATTCAGAGGCAGGGTACATCACGCCATATACTCCCTTGAAAGAGCTGTACAACTTTTTTATCTTACCGTTACAACTTATATTGTTGAGACAGCAGTTGGAATGTCACCTGCAGTAGGTGGCTGCCATCTACAGGCGATGTGGTGTAATGTTGGCAATATCTCAAATTCACCTGCAATCAAGACTCTTCTCATTGAAATGCAATAAGGAGAGGTGAGGATGACACACCCACAGGGATTTTTATACATAAAATCACGTTACACTGCCACAAGCATTGAAGAACACGGTCATAAGCACAGGCTGGCTTTTAGAAGACAGGAAAATAGCGGAGTGGTGAGTGATGTAAAAGATAGCATCCTCTCCACTTTATCTCCCTTTGGAATCCAGACAAGTTAACCACAAAAAAGAATTTTAAAAAGCTCTGGGTGTCATTGAATTCACGATCTCAGTGTTTATCGTGTCTTTGGAGAATGAGATGAGCCCACACAAATATGAGTTAAATTTCTTTCAAAATTTCTTTTGCAAAATCGACACAACTACAAGTAATCCAGTGAAATTTTCACTCATCTTAAATTGGATTTTTTTCCCCCCAAGTTTGCTTAACACTGGAGTGCATGCAACAGGCATGGCAATTTTCCGCATTTCCGCCGTTTTTATATGATATCGGTTGCGCAATTCCACGGTTGGCATTACTCGGGCAGAAATGCGACTTGCGGACTGACACGTGTTATTGTTTACATTTTGACGAGTCGCGGAAATCTTTTGCGATTAATTTCGAAAAATCATTTAACTTTGCGTTCGTTCCCCGCCCCCCGCTCAACAACTTTGTCGCCCCCATGACCACATTTTCGGCGGAAAAAAAAATTAAGCTTTTGCCATGCATGATACGAAGTGCCGTGATGATTGCACTATTTCACAGAAAGGGTTAAGGACGGGCACAGTCAGAATGGAAATGTGGGTCTCCAGAGGGCCCAGGATGTGCATTCAATAAAAGCATGTTTCCTGGATGTCAGGCAGTGAAATGGGGGACATCTGTTGCAGGAATGAAGCCTCTGCTGCTGTTGTGTCTACACCTGGCCCTGGTATTGGCCTCTGCTGCTGCTTCTCAGACAACCTGCCGACTCCGGGAGCGCTTCCGCCTGAACGAGATGTACCGCAAGGGGGACGTAGTTTTTGGGGGGCTGTTTGGTGTGCACTTCCTGACAGTGTTCCCTGAGCTGTCTTTCAGGTCCGAGCCACTCCAACCAAAGTGTGAGAGGTGAGTATCCCAGGAGACAACTGCACATACAATCGTGATAAAAAGAAAGTATACCCTTTCATTTCTATAGTTTTACATATCAGGACATTTAAAACATAAGCTGGTTCTTATCTAGTCCAATATTAGTCTAACCTTAGGTATAAAACAGAAAGATTACACGGTGACATTATTTATTATTATTATTTAACTAAAATTTAGCCAAAATGCAGAAGTCATCTGTGAAAAACTAAGTAAGCCATGTGATTCAATAGCTTGTAAAACCAACTTTTGCGTGAAAAACTTGAACTAATCATTTCCTATATTAATTTACCAGTCTCTCACATCATAGTGGAAGAATTTTGGTCCATTCTTCTTGACAACATTGCTTTATTTCATTGATGTTTGAGAGCATTTGTTTATGCTCTGCTCTCTCAAAGTCCTACCATAGCATTTCATTCGGGTTGAGGTCTGTGCTTTGATTTGACCCTTGCAATACCTTGATTTTTTCTTTTCTAGCAATTCTGTCATAGATTTGCAGATGTGCTGAGGATCATCATCTGTTGCGTGACCTAATTGCGGCTAAGCTTTAGCTGTCATTCGGATGATTTCGCATTTGACTCTAGAAAACCTTAGGACACAGAGGGGTTCATGGTCGACTCATTGGTCGCCCCCCCCCCCCCCCCCCACCATGCTTGATAGCTGATATGAGGTGTTTGCGTTGATATGCAGGGTTTAGTTTGCGTCAAACGTGGCTCTGTGTATTATGGCCAAACAACTCCACTTTGATCCTGTCTGTCCAAAGGACATTGGGCCTTATTTATAAAAATTTGTGTGGAGTTCTATACCTACATAATACAGACACACAAAAAAAAATACATTTTGTGGAAAATAACCTAATTTTTAAACCTATGGGAAAAATAAACTGCATGGAATTAAAAATAAACTGCAATGTATTTAATCAGGATGGATTTGGAATTTATTGACAATGTACATAATCTTAATAATTTTTCTTTTTTAATGTCAAGTTTGTTTTTATAAATCATAAATCTGCAAAAAAAGTGAAGCACGTATCTTTTTTGTGCCTACGCACTGTTTATCAATGAGGCCCATTGTTCCAGACAGCTTGTGGTTTGTTCAAATGCAACTTTGCAAACCTAAGCCCTACTGCCATGTTCTTTAGGGTGCGAAGAGGCTTTCTCCTGGCCACCCTTTCTAAAGAAGCCAGACTTGTTCTTGTTCTAAAGAAGCCATACACTATCTGACAAAAGTATTCGGACGTCACTATTTATGCGTGTGATTTTTTTACAGTGAAGTTGAAAATATTGGATGTATCATGTTTGGAAATAGTTGTTCATTCAAATAAAAATACAGACCCCATTTTGGATACAACATACTGAATTATTGTATGTCTCGACCCTCTTTTTATAAAGAATCATAATCACCCCATGTGCCACACCTGATCATAATGAGTGGAGCAATAGTAGCTATTGATCTTTCATTATGACAAAGACACAATTCCAAATGTGTAAATTTGAAAATTACCATCTTGCAAGCACAATTTACAAAAGTATGATAATATCTCTTACTTATGACAGACCAAAATTGAGAGTTTTTCGTACAGAGAAAAAATATGCCAATGTGAATATCTGTAGCTTCCCCAGATGTTCCATAATGTTTTGTGATGTTTACATGTACATTTTAAGACACCATTAGATTCCTACAATACTTGCATAATATAATACAACACATACATCAAAAGTTGAGTGAGAATGAGGAACGTCCTAATACTTTTGCCAGGCAGTGTACTTGTTCACAATAGTACAAGTCTTTTTGACTTGTCCGGTTGTGAACATGAACATTTAACATGCTAACTGAGGCCTGTAGAGTCCATGATGTTGTACTTGGGTTTTGTGCAATTTCTCAGAGCATTGCACGGTCTGACTTTGGGATGAATTTGCTGGGACGTCCACTCCTGGGAAGATTGGCAAATATCATGAATGTTTCCCACTAGTGAATAATCAACCTCATGGTAGAATGATGGACTTCAAATTGTTTGGAAATGGCCTTATAATCCTTCCTAGATTGATGGACAGAAACAAATGCTTCTCTGAGACAATTGCTGATGTCTTTCCTCTTGGCATTGTGTTAACACACACCTCGATGCTCCAGACCAGCAAAGTGCCAAAACGTCTGTTTTGATAGAGGTGGCCACGCTTGCTGAACATCAAGTAGTGAAGTGCATTTGATCAGCAACACCTGGCTGCTAATCACCTTCGTAATTTCTATGGACGCAGTATGGGTGTACTTAGTTTTTCACATATGGCTTCTGCATTTTGGCCAAATTTTTGTAAAATAAATGGTGGCACAGTGGAAACATTTGTGTGTTGCTTTCCACCTGGGGTAAGATTTATAGACTTCGAGGACTTGATTAGGATCATCTGATTTTCTATACGCTCATTGGCACTATAGGCCAATAAGCAATTGTCGTGGTGTGGCCTCCATTGTCCGAAACATTTTTTATCTTTTTTTTGGCCTGATGAATTTTCCTGCAAATTTGCCATAACATACTACCAGACCATATCTCCAGACTTTTTTTACCTGCGTTGCCAAAGGCAGCAGGTTTAGGAATGGCTTTTTTACTTCCAGATCCCAACTCTGAAAAAAGCTCAGAGGATAAATATATCTTGGGAGAGTTCCGTCATTCCGTCCATCTGTCCTTTCGAAGTAACAACATTATTGAGATAACTCAAAAGATAATTAGCCCAGGAAGTTGTAATTTGGTATGATGATGTATCTTGACCCAAGGCAGGTCACTATTGAAAATGGCCACGCTGCATCAAAATCCAAGATGGCCACTGCCGTTTTTGTAAAAACGACGTTATCTCGATAACGCAAAAAAGAAGTGTCAAGGAAGTTCTTATTTGGTATGCCGATGTATCTAGACCTAAGACAGTTTGCAATTGAAAGTAGCCGCGCTGCATAAAAATCCAAGACGGCCACCGCCGTTTTTGTAAAAACGACGTTATCGAGATAATGCAAAAAATAAGTGTTGTAGGATGTTATAAATTGGTATGGTGATGTGTCTTGACCTATGGCAGGTCGTATTAAAAATGGGTGTGCTGCATCAAATCCTTGATGGCCTTGATGGATCTTTCATCGATCATTTTGGTCTATTTTATGGGCCCTTGAAATTTTGGCACCAATGTTAAAGATAGGACTGAGAAATTTTTAAAAAAATAATTTCTGAAAAAATGCATGATAAACCTCAGATGACGTTGATAAGTCAAATTTGAGGTCAAAACAAAACAATTTTGCTACAAAGACTTCTCGGCTTGAAATTAATTAAAAATTAGGAACATATGTGTATTGAACACTTTTAGGAGGTCATGTACGATATTTCATTTGGTGGCCTTGAACTTGACCTTTGGTGACCTTCGAAGGTCAAACTTTACAGTGAAATTTCAATGACTTTCAAACCCCAATTCCAATGAAGTTGGGACACTGTGTAAAATGTGAATAAAAACAGAATACATTGATTTGCAAATCCTTTTTGACCTATATTCAATTGACTACACCACAAAAAGAAGATACTAAATGTTCAAACTAATAAACTTTATTGTTTTTTTTTTTGGAAATATTCACTCATTTTGAGTGTGATGCCAGCAACAAGTCAACTTTATTGCTCTTTATTTTAGTAATTTATTTTGATTGTCAGAGAAATAATAATCATAAACAAAAAAGTCTTGAGGCAAAATAATGAAAATAGATCCATTGTGAAAAATAACATTAGATAATAAATGCTAACCGATGGTATCAGACAAGCACACATGATGAAAACTTCCATGCCGGTTGTTTTAAAAAATCTGCCGAAGGAACAACAATCCTAGGGCAACAAAGAACATCAATACTGACATCAATTACAGGAGATAAAAATAGCTATTGAATCATTTCTACTTTTTGCCTTGAAATGAGAGTAATCTGCCCTCCAGGGCTCACATGTACATTTGTGAGGTGCAATCACACTGTTTTTCATCCACATTGGTGCATGTCAGTTTTGAGATCAAGGGCATGGTGCTTCTTTATGCAAAGACGAGATTTGTGGAAAATGAGTAAGTGAACCTTTAAGGGTGCAAAAACTTTTACCTGTCATATACTGTGCATACGTACAATCCATATACCAATAAGCCGAAACATAATAAACCCCCTTCCCAACGTGCTGGTGGTCCTCTGCATGCCGCAAAAACAGCTCTGTCACAATGACAACCACATGACTTCCCAGAGCCTGGGTTTCTCAGCAGAAGATTTCGCAGAACATCACACATCTTCCTGGCCAATGCACACAATGTAAAAAAAGGACCAAGGGTCCTGTAGCTTACTGGCAAGCAATCTTATTGTGATGATACAAGTTATGAAAATTTCATGTGAAATTTGACCTTTGAATCATTGAAGATCAATCTCAAGGTGACAAAATAAAAGTTAACCAACATTTATAAGACCTCCTGTAATACTTTTCACAACCCTAAGCTCTGAAGCAGTTTTGGTGAAACATCCCAGATAGCAAAAAGCATTGATTCTATGTTGGATTTTGGTCAGATTGGTTATTCTTGGTTGAGCGTTTGAAAAACTGTTGTTGAATCACTGCAGTATAGATGATGATTTTTCAATGCTGAAATGCCATACAATGATTTGACATCATCTCAATGGTGCTGGGGGGGGGGGGGGGGGGGAGTGGTGGATGCATTTCTTTAAGGTGCTTCCTCCACCGAGGCCAGACAGGAAACCTTAAAGGAGGACTATCATAGCTGGGAAAAGTGGGTAATATTATTTCAATATATCATGGAAAAAGCTCCTACGACTTTTTTTTTCTTTATTTTGCGATTTCTTTCATTCTTATGAGCGTTCCATTTCCATTTTCACCACAGCAGAAGAAAATTCACCCTCGATCCACTTGCGGTCCTCCATTATGATTGTTGAATGACTGAGATATTCCCGCTTCCTCTATGGGGCAGACAGACAAGCTTGATTATTAGCTTCCTTTCTCTATCCAACACAACTTTAATTTAGAGGTGAACTTACATCAGGAGCCATTTTAAAATACTTCCGGAAAGAAAAGTGCGATTTGAAGTCTGCTAATTACCAGCGAGGCTGGCCAGCTGCCGTCACCTTTGCATAATTAGCTTACCTTAAATTAATTCCTGTGTACTTTACCTAACTTGTAATCAAGCCATTTATTCAGTCAACTGACCTATCAAAACATAAATCTAACCAATTATGATTTCAAAGAGATAATGGGAAGCAGACAAACCGAACCGGGCTACCATGCTAGATTGAAATAATGTTGTTAATCTGAATAAATAGCAGACCTCTGAATTACAACTCTCCTCCGAAAACTTTAACATATTACTAATAAAGATTTCTTAAAAATGAAATCATGTTAAGACGGCACTGGTTTTTAAGCATCTAAAAATAGACGAAGTAGAAAACATTGTCTGAAACGCATCAAACGTGAATGTGAGGGAGAAAATAATTTTCGCATTGCAAGCTATGGGCAAATGCACCGAAGACTGGGCAAGCACGTTTAGGCAAATCTGTGCCGCAAATTTTAAATTGCATGCTGAACTAAGCAAAGTTAAGGTCTTCAAAATAATCCTCCTCTACTCGACAATTGCTTTCACCCCTCTCACATTTATTTTCTCAATTTGCAATCAAACAGTTGATTCGCTCAATGAACAATTTTAAATTGGTTGGTGGTCTAATTTATTTGGATATCCATGTATTCAGACATTTTGACATCGCATTCATCACGCACATGAATGCATGTGGCAGCCGCAGTGACGTTATGATCTCGCAACTTCTCATGCCAGGTATGGCGTTAATGGCAGCCTCCTGGAAACAGCAATTCCAGATAATTAATGGTAATTTAAAAGAACAGGGGGTATGTATGGACAAGTAATCGACCGTGGATATTATGAGTTAATTACTATAAGATTAAGTCAAAATGTGTATTAAAAGATCAAAAGAAATGGTGTGTGCTAAAATGTAATGTACAAGTGTACAAAGGTGTAATTGCTTTTGAATCTTTAATAAATAACTAAATGAACAATGGTCTGTTTTATTCTCTTTTGTTAATAGAGCATGCAGTAAAGCAGCTGTTCTCAACATTGGTTTCTTTAAAAATGGAAATAGCCAATCTGTAAGGGTTTTTGCCTTGCAGCCCGTCCCCTGTGGCTTTCTCTCACCTCCATCTTAACGAGCTGCACCTGTCGCTTTTTAAGGTGGAGGTGATTATAAGGGCTGGCAGGTGCCAGTTCTCATCGGCACTGCATTTTGGTTTTATCATTGATGTGTGTGATTTTAACCCTGATGATTTGGTGATGCTGCTCCCGGATTTTATTTTCGTGTATTTTTTTTACTATTTATTAAATCTCCAGTTTGTAACAGCCTGGCATTTGGGTCCTGCATTCTTTTAGGTCCATGGTCCTAGCTCCTGCCGGACTGCAGTTTATATCCGGCAGGGGGAGAAACAATGACACAGTCTACAAGCTCACAACACATTTTTGAATATTCACCGATGAAATGATTATAATGAAGTGTAGGGTCCCCCAAAACATGTACCTGTAAAGTGGGGTCTTTGTATAAAAAGGTTGAGAATCAGTGCAGTATAGCATACTGATGCACCAGTTCAGCAATTTAACCTTCCTCTGTATGTCTTTTAATATTCTTCATTTAAATAATGAATGATTTTACTCTATTTGGGGTTTTAAAGTTCTGCGGGGGTTGCTCCAAACTTTTTAATTAGTGATATCACTGCCATTCAAGTATATGGTAGTGACATCAGTGACTAGTAGACTACTTTGGCATGGTTGAACTATACCATAAATAGAGTAATAAAGTGATCATTTTTTCATGAGGCATATTAAAAACATACAGAGGAGGGTTGAAAAGTGTTGAAATGGCCCTTTAATAATAACATTATTTCGATGTATAATGCAATGCATACATATAATTGAATCAATGTTGATGCAATTCTACATTCTTTCAATGTTGATCATATCATAGTTGAATCAAGGTTGATTCATTGTCAGAATTGATTGGAAATTCAATTTTATATCCATGTTGATCATAGCGAGCACTTTCCATGTTTTTTACAATATCTGACATCAATGTTGATTGCAATCTTCAGCCTGACAATATCACAATGTTGATTCAATCACTGTTTGCTATCTGGGATGTCATTGAAAATTCAATAGCATGTCAATTGTGAACTTTAAAGGCCAAAGAAGGTGAAGTTGAGATCAACAAATGGACTTCATTTATGGCTTCCTATAAGTCTCTAATAAAAACCTAAGCTCCATCTGTGACGGTTTTGGCCATAAAAGTCATTGTATTATGTCAAGTTTGACCTTCAAAGGTCACCAACAGTCAAGTTGAATGCCACTAAATGACAGTTCATGTATGACTACCTTTCAGTCTGTGATGCAAACTGAGACTCTATCTGTGACCTTTTTACTGTAGCGAAAGAATTTTCACGAGGTCAAGTTTGATCTTAGAAGGTCAATATGAAGGTCACTAAATGAACGGTCATATCTGAATTCCGATACGTCTCCAATACAAACCTACACTCTCTGTTATTATTTTGCTGGTATAAGTCATTGAAATTTCATTGTAAAATTTGGCAGTTGAAGGTCACTTAAGGTCAAGTTCAAGGTCACCAAATAAAACTTAAAACATGACTTCCTGTATGTCCACAATATATCTGTATATAACTTTGGTAATAGAGGTTATTGAAATTTCACCCTGGGAAGTTTGACCTTCGAAGGTCACCAAAGGTCAAGTTCAAGTCCACCAAATGAAGGTTCATATATGACTTCCGATAAGTGTTCAAAACATCTGCTCCAATCTTCTATATTTTCAAGCCAAGAAGCCTTTGAAAATTTTAAGATTTTGCTTGACCGTTCAGGGTCATCTGAGGTCAACTTTAATACAGAAAAAATATAGGTCATGTAAGACTTCCTAAATATCGACAATACCAACTTAGGCCATGTTCGACACTATGCGCTAACGTACTACTCGCACTGCCAACGACGTCAGATTTAGGGGGTAGGTTGTTCACTGACGTGAGGGGAGTGAGTTTGTGTCCGCGAGAAGTTCCCGGATGTATTTTAGATCAGGCGGATATTTTGTGGGTGCATTGTAATCACACTATTCATACATAAATCGCCCAAGATGCAACACGATGTAAATCACCCGAAAAACTCGCTGAGGAATAATAAGAAGA
This sequence comes from Gymnothorax reevesii, assembly GCA_029721435.1. NCBI lineage: Eukaryota > Metazoa > Chordata > Actinopteri > Anguilliformes > Muraenidae > Gymnothorax > Gymnothorax reevesii. Next base: position 143,471,011 of record CM056574.1, read on the forward strand.
AGAAGAAGCAACAGAAGCGTTTGTTTGTAGTGCATAAGGTGTAGTGTGACTAGATTTTAGTGAGAATAGTGTATGCTGATGGTAGAGCGCGGTTTCAAACGCAGTATTAATCTCTATCTGCAACCATTTGGCCTCCACAGGCCGTCCTCTATAGAAAATATGCAGAATAATCTCCATAGCAGGGCTATTCAACATTATCCTGCAAGGGCTGGTGTGGGTGCAGGCTTTCATTCCAACTAAGCAGTTACACACCTAATACTACTAATCAAGCTCATTAGCAAAGACTCTTAGGGTTGATTAGTGGTGTAAGGCGAGTAAGTGCTTGGTTGGAATGAAAGCCTGCACACACAGTGGCCCACTCTGGACAAGGTTGAATAGCCCTGCTCTGCTGGATCCAATTTTAAAGTGCAACGCCCTCACTGGACCCACTTCCATTGATTCAATCAAAATGGCGCTCGCACTATGCATTGATGGTACCAAGGAATGTTGTTTGCCTAAGAAGAAAAATTATCACACAGTTTTTGAGAAATAGTTTTCTCAATCCAATCTTCAACATTGGGGCCAATATTTCAAGGGCCCATAAAACGAACAAAAATGATTCAATCAAAAATCAGAAAACATTGTCTGGAGATATGGCCAAGTACTATGTTCTGGTAAATTTACACAAAAATTTCTCAGCCAAAAAAAAAGATAAAAATGTCCCGGACTACAGATGACAGACGCCACATCACCACAATTGCTGGTCGGGAAGCTAAAAAGGGACTCATCAGACCAGGCAGCCCTCTTCCATTGCTCCAAGGTCTAGTTCTGATGCTCCCATGCTGTCTTAATCAGTTTTGATGGGGTTGGAATGGGCCCCGTTTTCTGGCTAAAAAGCCTCATAAGCAGCAATGTGTGGTGCCCTGTGTGTTTTAATACACTCCTGTCATAGCTTTTGAGAAATATTCTGTGAAAGTAGCCTTTCTGTCAGTTGAGATCAGGTGGAATGGCTTTCATTTTGTTAGCTACCCAGTAGTATGTTGCTAGTTTGTTGTCCCACCTCAAACCTCTTTGGTAGGCAATCACTGCTGGCAGGGAGCGCCCAACAAAGTTCGCAGCTTTAGAGAAACTCCAATCCAGATGTCAATGTCACTCAGGTCCTATTTCTCCTACAACTGAGTTCATTCCCGGAACCGTTTGCCTAAGGCCTAATTGCAGATGTTGACATTCACCGCTGTCATTAGATAATCATAATTTGCTTCATTGATGAGCAGTTACATTGTTTTACCTCATCAGTGGATGCATTTCTGCTTGTTTGTGACCTGCTTATATATGCATTACATTTGTCATTTCACAATTTCATCAATGAGTAAACTAATGAGCATTCACCCAATTTTGTCTTAAGTAAGGCATAAAATGAATGGCCATTAAAAACACAAAGCTGACAGTAAATTTCATGATCTCTCCCCTGTCAGACTTGACCTTCAAGGGTTCCTAGCAGCGCAGACAATGGTTTTTGCAATTGAGGAAATCAACAGAAACCGAGACTTGTTGCCTAACATCACCGTGGGATTTCATCTTTATGACAACTGTATGAAACTCAGTGTTGCATTCCGTGCAGCAACAGCACTAGTCAGCGGGAGAGATGATTCCTTCTCTGATTTGGGATGTACAGGTTCACCACCAGTTCTGGGTATTGTTGGGGATCCAGGCTCCACACGCTCCATTGCCATCTCCAGTGTGCTGAGCCTGTTCCATGTTCCCATGGTACTGTATAATGGTGCGCCAATTCTGGTCCAAAGCCCAGCTGTGCTGTTACTTCCCAGAGTCTCAGTAGAAGAGACCATTAATGTCATGTTGACATAATTTTTAAATATGCAAATACAAAAAAAAACTGGTGTTACATCTGTATTATAAACCTAAATTTGCGATCTCACATCATCATCATCGTAATGACCTTTTTTAGCAGCTTGGTTACTTTGCTCAAACCAGTAACTGTATACGGTTCCCACTACGCTTTTTGGGAAATATACTCTCTGTAGCTCAGCAACTAATACGTACTATTCATGATTTCACTGTATTAGCAAACCTTTCTGATGTAACACGTTAACGTGACATTAAACTACGCAGACTTGACATTCGCAACGATGAATAGAGTAGTAAAGTGATGAGGTCGCAGCCACCAAGCTTCTGGTGTCGGAAGTAAAATCCCGATGAAAATTTATCATGGAGTTAGGACACTTTAGGGCAGGGGTCCTCAAACTTTCCCAGAATGGGCCGGTGTGGGTGCAAGCTTTCATTGCAACCAAGCAGCTACACACCTGATGTGTAGCTAACTAATCAAGGTTATTAGCAAAGAGTCCAGGGGTTAATTAGTAGTATGAGGTGTGTAATTGTTTGGTCGCAATGAAAGCCTGCACCCACACCGGCCCTTTCTGGGAAAGATTGGGGACCCTTGCTTTAGGGCATTGCTTGGACTCTCATTAATTTTTTGAATCGGTTCGCTCCGAGATTAGCCAATGAGATATACGGATACAAATGATCATATCAAATTCTTTGTTTACTGCCAAAATTATATGCTCTTGCACTTGTAGTCCAATTTGTAGTTTTTTTTGCTAATTACATATCCTGTACACAAATGGGCGAGTATCCCGTGATTTGTTCCTGACCAATGGGATACACTACAGTTTCGGCAAAAGCTCATAACGTAACTCAATAGAAGCGGAATAGTGACCTAAATTGCCGTTGGCTACCTCTGTGCAACTGATATTACACAGAAAGCCACCGCTAGCTAGCTAGCTACGCGCCTGGAAATGAATGGAGTAAACAAAGTTAAGCTATTATTTTGCCATTTAACTAGCAAGCTAAGGATTTATCTGCAATATGCTGCACCAGCGAACTACCACGCAGGCCAGCTAGTAGGCTAATTAAATCTTATGCATATGGCTAAATCGATAGAGAAAAAAATGGTTGGTTTTCTGTCAATTACTGTTATTTAGCAATTGAATCAATAAAAACAGTAAATAGCCATTATTTGGCTACTTAGCTAGCATTGAGCTACAAGCATTTCACAAGCTGACATTTAACTAAATGCACCAAATATGAAGTTAGCCAACTACCGAAGTCAGTAAACTAGCTTGCTGGCTAAGTTAGCCGGCTAACATCTAGTTCGCTGTCAGTTATGCCTGGACCAGGCAGATTAGCTTGTTTGCTAGCTAATGCAAACAAATGCTTGCCAAAGATGCTTGGCTAAAAAGTGAACTGTCGCTAAATGCAAAACTTGATATCTAGCAAGGAAAGCATAACCAAGTAGAATGTAGAGTGGCTAACTAATACAGCAAATAAATGGCAAGGTGCTGGAAATTTCTAGCGTGAATTATGAACTCGTTCAGCCTGGGAATCAGGAGAATCATGGGATGTGTAGTTTTTAGACTACAAAGAAGATTAGCACGGTGGCAAACAATTAGAATGATTTGAATTGTAGCTGACCCTGGTGAATTAAAATTATATTAGTTGTTACTTGGAAATATGATGCAAAATCTCAAAAAAGATGGAGGCTTGGGAAATGATTCAAAAGTGAATATTTTAAAAAGTCTATGCGTAAAATGGGAACTTTTACTTCTCACACCAGCATGACGTCATCACTTCACTATTCAACTCTATTGCAGAAGTCCTAAGACAACGGTTTTTCTAACTTTGCAACAGTAAGCGCTCTTAAAATGAGGTCCTGGGCTCTAAAATTCTTCTCATAACTGTTGAGAGGCTATTTGGGCGGATCCACTAAGCAGTAAAGTTTTCAAAAAGAGTCTCAGACAAATTTACGTGAACTGATGGTAGTCAACTCTGTAGCGCTCCACAAGAGACAGAAAAAAGCTGCAATCTTACTTGACAGTGGATTTGTGGTCACGTGAACATTTGGGAACCTCCACATTCAGCTATGGAGGACTTTTTCCAACATGCTACACAACCTGCCTATGATATTGAATTACAACGAACATAACTCAAAGTAAATCTGCTTCTTTTTTTGTTTGTTTGTTATTGAGATATGTTTCTCGCAGATATTCTGACCCATTGGTGGTAGATTACTGCACACTGCATATTTAAGCATTAAGATACACTGCTGTGAAAAAGTATTAGTCCCCTTCCTGATTTCTTTTGCATTTCTATTTTTTTGCGTTCGTCACACTTAAATGTTTCAGATCATCAACCAAATTTTGATTTTAGATGAAGACAACCTGAATAAATGCAAAATATCATTTTTAAATGATTTATTAAGGGGGAAAAGGTATCCAAACCTACCTGGCCCTTTGTGAAAAAGTAACTGCCCCCTAAATTCTATCAACTGGTTGTGCTGCTCTCGGCGGCAACAACTGCAATCAAACATTTGCATTACATCAGCTCACTTGCACAACTTTGGTGCATAGTGAATATGCCTTATCAGTTTATCATCCTGAGCACATTTGGTGAAAATTGGACAAAATTTGTGGCTTGTGAGAAATTTATAAGCCTTCTAATAAAATCTGGCAGCCATATCAATTCAAGCTGCAAGCGGCAATGGGCAGGCCCTCGCCCCCTTGTGCATGTTTGGGTGGTGGCGAGATGTGGTTGGATAAGTTGGATGAGCTGATGCCAAATTGGATGAGTTTTGGGGGTGTTTAGGGGGTGAAATGGCGTACACATAGGAAAAGGCAGACAATGTCATTAGGGACGCCAACTTTGATGCCTCATCAGATCTGATCCAGTCAAGTAATGACAAAGTTGTTCATATGTATTCATCAGCAGTGTGTTTTTCGTCATCTATTAGCTTTTGGAGCCAATAAGATGAACGCCCTTAAATTTGGTCTTGAAAAAACGTGAACTCCTTTCAGGGCGAGCTGTTATTTTGAAATGCAAATTGCGGACTTCCTGTTAGGTTTAGGTCAGGGGTGTCGGAAGATCATTTTTAGGTCTTGATGAGACGAACAACTCAGTTTTGGTTTGATTTCTCTAAAATGGTCCTACAAGCCGTACCAACCATTTTAGTGTTTGTAGGTGTGCTACAGAGCACATTTTGTCACTTTGGGGCATATTTTTTTACATTTTATACATTTTTTTTTACCAGACATGAGGTACATGCCAAATTTGGTGAGTTTTTGAGCATGTTTAGGGGGTTAAATTTAAAAGAGGTGTAATAAGAAAGAAAGAATTTAAGATGCTCCTATCACCCTACCACATTTCATGAAAATCCAAGCATCTTGATGCCAAATGGCCATGTGTTTGGTGGCGCTATCGAGCCACCAGGGCACGCCCAAGCTTAATTGATATGCCGATTTTATCAGTACATGAGATCGATCATACATTTGAAATTTGGTGGAGATTGAATGATGTATGTGAAAATTACAGCAATCTTGTTTTTCAATGCGAGACATCAGAATTTGCCGCGCCATCTCGGCCACGCCCATTGTTCATTCAAATATGAGCCCTCCAAATACGACTAATTTTTGGGCAAATTCAAAATGGCAGGTTTCCTGTTGGATTTGTGGTCATGCTCCTAGACAGTTTTGTGTAGATTCTGGTATGATGCCTCATTCAGCAAAGGTTTTTTGACTGTAGATTACATGTATTTTTGCAAATTTTCCATTGAATTTTGAAAATTCTAGGTGGTGCTACAGAGCTATTTTGATGTGCTTATTCAAATAATCAATGAAATATCAAACTATTCAAGAGGCCCGATGCATGTGCCAATTTTCAGCCCATGGAAAAGGCCTGAAAATTGCCATTTTCATTAGCTGAAAATAATAATAATTAAAGCTGCAAGCAGCGATGAACAGGCCCTGACGTTTGCGCACGTTGGAGGTGGTGGTGATATCCTGATGGATGCACGTCTGCATTCATGACCACTAGACAGTGGTAGACTCTGTAATAAGTTATTTACAGGGTGGAGTGCTAACATCTTTACATAAGCCTTTACATCTTTACATATTCGGTCTTGGATGGAAGTGAACTTTCTCTCTATGAACAAAAAGAAAAACAGAGATAATCTTATTTGGCCAACATAACCTTTTAGATGGCTATGACAGTGCCATTGGCATCCTTGAGTCTTACTGTCATCCTTTTGCAAGGAACCTTGGTGTAATTTTTGATAGGGCTTTTAGGTTCGATAAGCAGATCAGCTCTGTAGTCAAAACAGGTTTCTTTCAGTTAAGACTCCTTGCAAAGGTTAAGGCTTATCTCCCAAGAAATGATTTCGAGAGAGTTATACATGCCTTTGTTACATCACGCTTAGACTACTGTAACTCTTTGTTCGTTGGTCTTGATCAGTCATCTCTGCGTCGTTTACAAGTAATTCAAAATGCAGCTGCCCGCCTGTTGACGGGAAAGAAACGGCGTGATCATATTACTCCTGTCCTTGCATCTCTGCACTGGCTTCCTGTTAATTGTAGGATCCAGTTTAAAGTTTTATTATTTGTTTTTAAATGTTTAAATGGCTTGGCGCCATCTTATTTATCAGAGCTTTTACAGCCTCACACGACTGGCAGGGCTCTTAGGTCTTCAAACCAGCTGCTCCTGACAGTACCTCGGTCTCGGCTCCGTACTCGAGGAGATCGAGCCTTTTCAGTGGTGGCCCCTAAGCTGTGGAACAGCCTACCTTATCGGGTTCGAGCTGCACAGTCACTTGAGCACTTTAAAACACTGCTGAAACCTCATCTCTTCATTGGCGTTCAGTCCCAGCTAGATAAGTAACCTTGGCTTTTTTAATTTTCTTTGTTTTATTCTTTTACTTTTTACTTCATTTTATTGTTTTACCACCATCTTATTGTTTTATTTATTTGTTTTATTTATTTTACATGTCTATGGTGATTACCTTGTATCTTAATTTATGTACAGGACTTTGGTCAACTGAGGTTGTTTTAAATGTGCTATATAAATAAATTTTGATTGATTGATTGATTGATTGAAGCCTGTGTTAGGGGGCACTCCGAAGCACACTGTCCATGCGCAAGCCCAGACCAAAATCATGACATCTTCTGAATGGTAGTCTTAGAAAGCAAATTATATTATTATTATTATTATTATTATTTGGCCCTAATAATAAATAATAATAATAATCTTTGCAAATACAATAGGGCCTTCTAACCGCTTGGTTTCGCAAGTGGGCGGGGCAATATAGCTCCACAGCGCCCCCTAGAAATATTCAAAAATTCATGAAAACTCAGTGGTTTGCCCGATTATGATTAAATTTGGTAGGCATGTAGAGCATGCCAAGACAAATGGATTTGCCATTTGGGACTTTTTAGTCCAATGTACCGGAAGCCCACTAGGTGGCGCTGATATTTCAAAATAAGGCCATTTTTAGCGATTACAGGCATGGGAATTTAACAAACTCCTCCCAGGGATTTAGTCCGATTCTCATGAAAATCGCTGCGTGTACTCTTGACCCCTTGAAGATCATTATAATTGGGTCCTCCCACCCTCGGCGCTCAAGTCCGAAAAATAAACAGTCCAAAAACAATAGGGCCCTGCTCAGTCCCTAATATTAAGAAACATTACAGGAACAATAGGGCCTCGGCCCCTATTTCGGTTGCTATGACAAGTTTCAAAGTCTTGGCCTCAGGAACTCCCACATTATTAGTTGACACAAGAATAACTTTTAAGCTAAACACATCAACAGTTATTAGGCAAAACAAATTTTGACTACTGCAGCAGCCCCTAGTGGTCAAAAGAAAAAAATTTTTTTGTCACTTCCACAAAATGAGGTTCTGAGCTTTTGTATTGTTATGGCCCCAATTTGCTACGACATATAAGACACCAAAGGACGACAGACAAAATTGTAAAACTAAAAGAGATTTAATTCAACAAAGACCAACACTAACCTACAATTTATACTACTGACCAAGATTGATAATATACAAGAAAAAAGTATTTACAGTCCCTTGAGATGGGGTTGCTTGGTGATGTTCCGGGTGAGGAAAAATGCTCCAACACAGGCAAAAATCCACAAAAAGCTTCACAGGTCTTGAAAAGAGTGACAGGTCTGATCAAATGTATCCTTCTTCTTGCAATTTCTCCGACTACTTTACTCTCTCAATTTCTCTCCTTATATACTCTTTTGCAGCCCCCTCCCACATTTAGACTTTTTTTTTTCTCTGGGACTTTCCCCTCTCAGTCATGTCCAGGACATGCCCAAACCTAGCTCCAGACTGAGCTTAACAAAAAAAGGTCAAAACTGCCATCTAGTGCCTTCTTTCCTCATTATAGTATCAAGATTTATTTTGATACATCAAAGCATTGCTAAGATATGAACTGACTTCCTGTTTATTGGTTTTGCCGTTGAATTTGTCAGGCTGTGAAGGGTAAGGAGTTTAGAGAATTATTAAACCTTCTGATAACTTTTGTCCAGCAAAACTTGTGACTGGTTACAATTTGGGTTTCTCTGTTAAAATAAAGGTTTAAATAGATAAAACATCACATTTATCTTTTACACAGGTGAGTTACTTTGCCACTTGTTCCTGCCTGAGTGACAAAAAGCAGTATCCCTCCTTCTTCAGAACCATACCCAGTGATAACTTCCAGGTTAAAGCCATGATGCAAATTCTCAAGCAGTTCAACTGGAAGTGGGTGGGACTTCTCTTCAGCGATGATGATTATGGTGTGTATGCAGCCCAGTCCTTCCACCAGGAAATTAGCCACTTTGGCTGTGTGGCCTTTTCTGAGATGCTGCCCTACAACAATGATCAAACTGAGATTGAACGGATTGTGGATATCATAGGCCACTCCAAGGCCAGGGTGGTGGTGGCATTCTCAGGAGCGCAATTCATATTGCCCCTCACTGAGGAGGTTGCCCGGCAGAACCTGACTGGGCGGCAGTGGATTGCCAGTGAGGCCTGGGCCACTGCAGCTGTATTCCACACCAAGCAGCTGCTGCCCTTCCTGGGAGGGACCCTGGGTATTGCCATCCACAGAGGAGATATCCCAGGGCTCCTTCATTTCCTACTCAGTCTCAGGCCAGACTTCGATCCAGGCAATAGTATGGTGAACCTGTTCTGGGAGGAGATGTTCAATTGTAGGTTCAAAGCAGACTCACTTAGCAGTGTGTGCACAGGAGAGGAGAGTCTGGAGGGCACAGAATCAGCATACAGTGACGTGTCAGCGCTCAGGCCCTCATACAATGTTTACAAAGCAGTTTACGCTTTGGCACATGCCCTGCATGATCTGCTCAGCTGTAAGCCTGGCACAGGACCCTTCCCAGGCAGCTCCTGTGCTGAGCTCCGTACTCTGCAGCCCTGGCAGGTGAGAGACATTTGGTTACCTTCTCTAACCACCATACCTTCTCGCATGGTGGCACAGTGGTTAGCATTGCTGCCTCACAGCAAGAAGGTCGTGGGTTCGAATCCGGCCTGTGTGGAGTTTGCATTCTCATTTTCGAACTCAATCAAGGCCTTTATGGTCTGAAGCTACACACCAAATTTGGTTACTGTATCTGTAGTAGTTTCTGAGTAAAGCTGTCCCCTTTATCTTGGACGGACGGACGGACGGACGCACACACGGACGGACGGACGGACGGAGGTCAAACCTATATCCCCCTCCCACTTCGTGTTGGCGGGGGATAATAATCTTCACAGTCATATGAACACTGGGAAACAGCATCTTATTTTTCTGGCATGAGTACCCATGGCTTCAATTAATAACAAAAAAAAATCACATTTTTACAGTTATAAAATACTTTGATTGGAATGTACATAGATCATCCAACACTAACATCAGTCGGCTCAATGATTCAGAATGCCTTCAGTAGCCTCACATTTTAATGCATGATTGCTCTCAAGAGTTGTTCCCATGTAAATTTGCCTGATAAACAATCAAACTTTTTGTTCACTGAATCGTCAAGACCAATACATGGCCTGTAATGATGAATAAAAGATCATGACGGAGTGATTGGATATTGGCTGCATTTATATGTAATGGATGTGACATATTAAAGATGTAAATACAATTGTGCCAATACTATATCTGGGACAAGTGAATGCCCCTTTACATTAATGTTTGCCCAGAGGTCTTAGTCACTATCATCTTGAATACAAATTGCCTCAATGAAATGCTTTTGGTCAAAATGCTGGTAAACTTATTCAGCTGAATGCATTTTCACTGTATTATACAGTATTCAACTGAACATTAAAGAATGTGTATTTTGCTATAATGGCCAGCAAAAGGTGTAATTCTGATGAATGAAAAATATCTAAAATTTTCATTAGCTTCCATCACCCATTTTTGCATTTTTCAGTCGTGTAATCATAAGATTGCTATTGATGTCTCCAGAATAGTTTGATTATTCAAAAGAACATATCTGAAAAGGAAGAAATCTTGAGCTTATTAAACAATACAGAACAAAGTTGAATTTGGAGATAAACCTACATTTTTTTTCTGAACACGAGGTATTTATCGTAGGATAGATACCTGGAAATTTCATTTGACAGTGTACGCATTAAAAGCGAACTGCAGCCTTTTTAGCTAGCTAGCCAGTTGGCTATGTAGCTAAATACATTGGTGCGCTAGCTATACTATTGCTAGCTAGGTTGCCAACTAGCTCGCTAGCAAGTAAGACTGTATGCAAACTGAAGCCTTATTTTGCCAGTGTAATCATGACGAGGTCTTGACGCAGTGCGAGGTAGTTTACCTGTGATTAAATAACTGGTGTTAACCAATCAAAATGCAGAATTTGCTGGAATGAATGGTAGAACTACAAGTTACCTTGCAAACGAATACATGCAAATCTGTGCTGTTCCATGAGCTATGAGTTCAGAATCTTGGTCAATTCAATGGTGACTGACTTAACATTCTTCGGTAACTGATGTAACGTGTCTGGGACTAAACACGAAAACTGATCTTCGTTGACTTTTTTGTTGTTTACAATTCTGAGGAAGGAGTGCAAGCATGTTTCACTGACAAAAAACACATTTTCAGTGCAGAAAGAAGTTCAGTCCTGTAAAAGTCAATGAGAAAATTACCCTACTTTCCCAACTGATTTATTATTTAAATAATGATTGTCTACATTACTTTATTGTATCTATCGCAAGTCTCAAGTCTCCTTCATTACTCATTACTTCATTACTCCTTTGACGTATCATGATGTTCATTTTTGTAAATTATGGTCCCAAATAGAGTAGAATAAAGGATAAAGACAGAATATGCTTTAGGGGTGTGGCTATCCTCTGGTCCTTATCTGATATGGTTAGATCCACATGTAGATCCACCCCTTGCTCCTCCCTGGATATTCAATTCACGCCCTCCTCCAATTGGAATCACATCCGATTTCAAAATTACCCAATGGCGGATTCAAATTGCCAAAATCGAGGCTTTGTAAATAGCAGCACTGAGAAAATTGAGACTTTGGATCAAAATAAAAAAATTGAGTCAACTTGTTACGGCTAATTTTTTCAGTCTTTCCTCAATTGAAAAAAGTTTTACAAAGGTAATTTTTTTCAATTGAGAAAAACGAAAAAAAATTTGCTGTAACAAGTTGATGCAATTTTTTTACTTTGTTCGAAAGTCTTAATTTTTTCAGTGAGGCTGAAACCAATGGGTGATGTCACGATTGTGTCGTCCATCTTTTTATTCAGTCTATGGTACTAATGGTAGGAAATTATTGCAAAACAAAAATTATTCAAAATAAATGACAAAAAAAATTGCCCCTGAGGTGTTATTTTGCATGGAATTAACCTCATAAACACGTTTTACATAATCATTTAGCAAAGTGCTGAGGAAAATGCCTCATAATGCAAAGTACAAAAATAAATTTGGCAGTCATTCTATCAACTGGTTCCTGCAACTGTTGCCAATTAATAAAGTAAACTGCAACAGGTTTAGGTAATTGAGCATTGAAAGGGCAGGTCACGGAAGACCTACTGCCGACGTTCTGCCACTAGTGTTGGTGTAAAATATAAACACCACTGTAAATTACAACCCCAATTCTGAAATAGTTGAGACGAAGTGTAAATTGTGAATAAAATCAAAATGAAATGACTTTCAGATCACATGAGCCAAAATGTTATTTACAATAGACCATAGATAACACTTAGAATGTTGAAACTGAGACATTTTACATTTTTATCCACAAAATGAGCTTATTTCAAATGTTCTGGCTGCAACAAGTCTCAAAAAAGTTGGTAATCAGGCCAAAAAGGGCTGAAAAAGCAATTAATATATAAGAGAATCAGCTGAAAGAACATATAGCAAGCAATTAAGTTACCTGGCATCAGGTGCGTCAAATGATTGGCTATAACTTTCTTGAGATCCGTAGCAGCCATAAAATTTGATATGAGCTCATTTTGTGGATTAAATTGTAAAATTTCTCAGTTTCAACATTTGCTATGTTATCTCTGTTCTATTGTGAATAAAATACTGGCTGGTCTGATTTGAAAGTCATAGCATTTTGATTCTATTCATAATTTCCACTTGGTCCGAACTATTTCGGAATTGAGGTAATAGATTTATGTCCTGTCTACACTCCACAATATGTTTAAATGTGGTGGTAACCAATCCTTTTCTTGGATATTCACCATCCCGTGGATTTTCATTTCTACCCAGGGGTGCGTTTCCCATAAGCGTAGTTGCTAAGTTAGCAACTTACATAGTTGTGCAGCAGATAACTGCAAAAATACTTTGGTTTGTTATGCAAGCATGAAATTCGGCACAAATACTCTTTGAGGTCCACTTTTATCAAAAAATGGCGGTGGCCATACAAAATTCAAAAATGACGACAAGTTTTTGTGTCCAAGTTTTTAGCATGGTTATTCTTTGTAATGTGACACCTCTTAGCATGGTTGTAACAAAGATAGCATCCAAGATGTCTGCCGCAAAACCAAAAAAATGTTCATATTTCAGGAAATAATTGACATAGATTCATTATTTGTGGATCTATACCAGGGTTTTGGGGATCAACTTATTCGGTGGACATGGTTTTAGATTCCTAGGTCTCATGAATACTGCTGAAACAAAGATGGAGTCTAGGATGGCTGCCAGAAGAGCTATAAACCATTCTTCTTGAACAAGCGTTTGGAACAAAATCAAGTTGTCTAGGGTTTACTAATTTGATAGATATGGTTATAAACCATTTGTGACAATATATTAGGTCATGTGAATGATTACATTTGTGTAAAATGTTTTTATAAAAACATGGAAAAAATAGGTTATCCAAAGATATTAATTCATTTTATTCACAGATAACCTCTATAAGGATCATAATGCGAAAATCTCTTTCACCATAAAAAAGCAAGGATTCTTAAGGGTATCATTAATATCAGAGGGAACCATATCAACTGATATGATTAATCCCTTTAGGACATTTAGACATATCGAAGATGGTCAAAAAAATAAATAAAATAAACACCCCCTCCACTCAAACAGGTGAAAGGCTGTCAGACCTCACACCTGCAACTGCATAGAGTTGTGCAGCTCTGACCCAGTCTGTAGCACTTGCACCTCCCTGGACAGCCTGATTTAAAGCCCCATTTGGTCAGTTGTTGGCAACTTTGTGTAATGGGAGAGTTGGCTGTCCAAGAGACCGGCCATTCTTCACCAAACCACTGCCATCCCCAGTCGGCAGGGCTCTCTGGGTCTCGCTGACATTGGGTTGCCTGGGCTCACACACAACCAGCCTGGTAGGCAGCACGTCTGGTGTGTTGGAGCTTTCTGGTAAACATGTCAAGCCTGGCCTCGTTCACAGTGGCAGCAGTGCTTAGACCTGTCTTACATCAGTTTGACAAACTTCTCCAGCATCTCCTGGTCGCCATCTTCCACTGTTAGAGGGTACTGACTCAGTTTAAAGAAGACAGGAGAGACCTCTGACAAATATTCCATACTTTGCTGTTTGGAATGGCGGCCATCTTGGAAAATGTTCGCCATCTTGATTTTTTTTCGTGGCCAGTGCCATTTTTAACACAGTAGACCAAAGAGAGTATTTGTGCCAAATTTCATGCTTGCATCATGAACCAAAGTATTCTGGGGGTATTTTGCAGTTATCTACTGCACAATAGTTAATCCATTAACAGTCAATGGGCCTAACTATGTAAGGTAACATCTGTGATTTCAGGAAATGCAACCCTGGTCTCATATACCTGATTTTATTTCATAGCTCTTCCGTATCTGCAGCTGTTCATTGCATGTGCTTTGTTAGGGTTGGAGTGAGAACCTAAAGGACACAATCTCCAGTGAGCTCTTTGGGCGGCACGGAGGCATAGTGGTTAGCAGTACTGCCTCACAGCAAGAAGATTGTGGGTTTGAATCTGGCCTGGGGCCTTTCTTTGTGGAGTTTGCATGTTCTCCCCGTGTTCGCGTGGGTTTCCTCCGGGTACCCCAGTTTCCCCACAAAAACATGCAATATAGGACCACTCCTGTATGGCTGTGTGTGAATGTTTGGTGGGGCCGTAGGCGCATACTGGCAGCCACGTTTCTGTCAGTCTGCCCCAGGGCAGCTGTGGCTACAGAAACGTAGTTTACCACCATCAGAGCGTGAATGTGTGGGTGAATGAATAATGTATCCATTGTGAAGCGTCTTTGAGTGCCCTGAAAAGTGCTATATAAAATTGATGCATTATTATTATTACCGCTGCACTAGTGAAGTATCGATCAATAGGGTATTCGCCAGAATCGTGTTGCCCCTGACAACCTCGGTACCTCTACCAAACATTCAATAGCGTGGGTCCACACATATAGCGGGAAACAGTGAGAACGCACAGAAAACATCACGTTTTTGGAGTTAAAATACTGGACTTAACCCATCAAATATTATCAGACCAGGAGTGTAAGAAACAACTATGATATCTCAGGATTGAACACGGTAATTTTCTGCTTTCTGTGTATACACAGAGGGAGATATTTTGCACATTTAAATTGTGCTTTGGACACACATTTGAGCAATTCGAGAAAATGCCAAATGGTTGATATTTCTTTTCAATGCTTTTTCTCTGTCTCATATTTTATCGGGGTAGAATAAAGCATGAGATACCAAATAAAATTGAATGAGTTCCCGTATCACCCATTCACGTGTGATGTTATTGGTGTGCTGGGTGATGCTCCCATTTTTTGGCTGATTTATAGCAAGGCTAAAATCGTAAAAAACCAATTATCAATTACTGTTCTGCACTCAGGTACCCTGGTGCACCTAGTACAAATGTAATATAAATGACAATGTCACTTAGCTAGTGGCTAAATGCTATAGAGGGTGACGTTGTCAGCTAAGCGACATTGTCATTGCCAAATTTGGCATCACATGCTGAATAAGGATGTGCTATTTCACCATGTACAAAGCATGACATTTGCTTATGTATGATTTATGAAGACATTACACTTGCTCTGTAAAGCCTTTATGAGCAACACATCTAAAGTGTGACCGAAATTTGATCTTAGTGACTTTGACCATGGAATTATTGTTGGCACTAGATGAGGAGGTTGAGCATCTGAGCAACTTTGGAACCCTTAGAATTTCCACTATCAAGAGTATTAAGAGTATACAGAGAATGAAGAAAAAATAAAAATTATTTTGAGTGAGCAGCCATCTTAGAGGACTTACAGCAATGCTTTGCAGAAGAGGATCTCTCCTGTGATCTGGAAAAACCTAGTAAGTTTATCAGTGGCAAAGATCTCACAAAATTGAACAAAAACTTTTAGGTTCTACTTTTCCAAACAGAAAAAAATGATAGAAACTTGATTTTGAAGGTTCAAATGACACGTTTAGTTAGTGTTTTAAGCTTGTTACCACTTTTAATTACTGCAAATGAACGTTAAACTCTACCAAAAAGTGGCACACATGCTTGGTTTTTCCAGATCACAGGAGATCTCTAAAGAGAATGTTTCTTGCACAACCCCTGTCATTAAGTATTCAGGCCACTCTGCCCTGCTGAAAATATGAAGAACTATTCATGAACACTTTATACACAGTTCATGATTTATAATCATGAAGTATTCATGAATGTTCCTGAACACTAAATGACTGTTGAGCATGAAACACATTCATGAACTGTTCACAAACTTATTCCTGAAAAATCATGCACAGTTCACGTGTAATATAACATCAATAAGTTTCACAAATTTCTTTCAAGGTGGCTAAAAGCTTTTTTTTTTTAATAGCCTGCCACCACCTCCCCTCTTTGTTTTTATTGTCAAACGTGAAAATGCAAATTAAACAGCAATATGAGGTTATAAATAAGAAAGGAAAAGTATATTGATATATAGTACAATAAGAAGAAAAAAAAATTACAACAAAAGAGAACTTAAATACCAATAAATAAATGCCGAATTTAATGCAAATTAAATATTAAACATTGATGAATGAAGTAAGTAACAGATGGGGAACGTGGGGGGTAAGTGCATGTATCAATGGCAAATGTGTAAGTGTTTATTGCGTGAGGTGCGGGCTTTTACATATACATAAATGGACAAACAGACTGATAGCTCGACTGACAGACAGATATTGATAACTCTATGTGAGGTAGCGATCTGGAACCAAATGCGAGGATTCGGGATTGCAAAAATAAGGAGCTTTATTGAGCAGGGGGGTAACCCCCGCAGGGCAGTGGGCAACAGTACAGAGTCCGCAATCCAAAAATCTAATTCCAATGGGACAGAGCAGAGTTCGTAATCAGGGCAGCAATCACAGATATCGCAGTCAGCAAAAACAGATCCAGTACACAGGCAAAGGTTTGTGGGAGAAGCAAACTCATAAGCCAGAAGACAGTCCGAATCGGTAGTAGAGCAGCAATCCATAAAATCAAGGTCGGGCAGAAAAAGGTCAAAACACACAGATGCAACCAGTAATCCAAAAGGGCAAACCAAAAATCAGATGTCGGGCAATCCTGTCAGAATCAGAACTCAATGAATACGAGGCGAGAAGAATAGCAGCACAGGTAAGCGCGGGAAACGATCTGACAGTGAATGGCTGTGAAAAGATACCTAATATACACTTCAGGGAAGATCACATGGTGAGAGACACAGGTGCAAACAGTCAGACTGATTACAAGGGAACAGCACATGAGGGAGAACCTAATCACATGCAATTTGGCAGAAGCCAAAATGCGGACAGGGATCACGGGACAAACCTATACAAAGACATACAGCTCCAGTTATGGAGTTCTATCGTGCATAGATACTTAAAGAAGGACAGCGTGATAAGACGTGGAGCTTCCACAGAAAATGCAGCAAAGGTAATCAGGGAGAGACAGGAGGCGGAGACTAGAACAGGGCGAGTGCTGAGCGCTTGTTAATCAATTAGTAAGTGAAACTATACAATCCCTTGGTGCTTGTTAGTAAGTTAGTATTATATACAATGTTAGTTGGTGTTAGTAACTTCTAGCGAAAATAACAAACTGTTAGTATGGTTAGTAAGATAGAAAAGTAAGGCGAAGTAAGTAAACAAGATCGGAAGGAAGGTTGAAATCCAGAATCCAATTAGTCACCCGAAGAGTAACACGCAGGACTGGGGCTGTGTGCAATGACAAGACAAGAGACCAGACGGGGAGACAGAGTGCAGTGCAAATTGGAAAACATGAACCGGAATGAGACTAAGGCAAAATGCAAAACATGGAAAAGTAAACTAAGACAAAACATGACAAATCAAAGTTACCAAATCACAATACATAATATAAAGAATAGTCAGACATGGCAAAGAGTCAGGAAAACAATAAAACAAATATCAAAACATGGCATGGACAAGGCAGGCATGGCAGAATCATAACACTCTATGTATATGTGTGTGTGTACATGTACACGAGTACATTTCTCGATATAATATCGCAATATATTTGTTGATATAGTAGATAATAGGTATTATAATTACAATATTAAAAAGTTATTGTGGTAGAAGTTGTGAAGATAGCGACACTTATTTTTTAGTGATTTTAGTGATGACTGCGCAGAAATGACGACAACTACAACAATCAATGATTGTAATAATAAGAATAAGAAGAAGAGGAAGAGGAACAATAATAACAATAATTGCTGTATCTTTATTACAGAATAGAGTGAAAAAGAGGAAACAGTCTGCACACTGTCAGCTCCCAAAAGTACTTAGATTATTTATTAAGCGAAGTTTCTATCTACAGAGATCTTCCTCAGGCAATTGACAAGAGAGACAAACTTCTCCTATGAAGGCAAGGCAATCATTCGCACCTGTTCATCAGCAGGCAATTAAGATGTCACAAGATGGCAATCACTGAAGAATACATGTTATATAAAATTGTTATAACAAATTGCTGAACAAATATGAAAAAACCTTAAATGGAGAAATGTTTAAAAACAGGGTCTAATTTTTTGTGTTGGCCTGAGTAAAGAAAAAATATGTTATTTTACAATACAAATGCACAAGGCGCATTAGAGGACCCGAAAACCAATCAATATAAAGGGTATTTTTATACATCACACTCCAACAAATAATGTCAGAAGGCAAAAGAGTTCCAGAAGCAAAAAATGCATCCACGTCATTAAGGTCAAAATACAGAAGCACAACATGGTCTGGTAAACGTCCCACAAAAAACTCAAAAAACAGATATTTATGACGATTCTGCCTGTTTGCCATGTTTATTTTTGATTCTGCCATGTTGGATTATGAATTCTGCCCTGTCTGACCATGCACTGTATTTCTGGTTAGGATTCCATGCCATGTTTTGTTTTACCTTGTTTCTGTATATTCTGCCATATTCCACTCCTTCAGTTATATTCCGGTACATGTTTTGTTTTATACCATGCATTGCACTATATCTCCCCCTGTCTGGTCTTATGTTATGTGATCGCCCACTGCCCCAGTATTGTGTGCCACACTTTCGGGTGATTTCATGGTTTCTGGGATTTCAATCATTCCTTCCAGTCTCGTTTACTTCTTTCACCTTGCTTTTCTATATTACTAACCAAACTAACAGTTTAATATTTTAGTTAACATACTAACCCAAACTAATACTGTTTATAGTACTAACTTACTAACAAGCAATAAGCAATGTATAGCTGTACTTACTAATTGACTAACAAGCTCTCAGCAGTCGCCCTATTCTAGTCTCCACTCCTTTGGCTTAACTCAATCTACTTTGCTGCAGTTTTCAGCGGAATCTCCGCATTTGTGAGACTCTGTTCTCCCTCCTTATCTGTGCACGTTAGAACTCCCTAACCGTATGTCTGTCTATAGGCTGTCTTGTGATCCCTGTCGACGTTTTGGCTTTTGCCAAATTTCTTGTAATTAGGAACTTGCTCATGTTCATTCCTATGTAATTAGTCTCATTCAGCTCACCTGCTCCCTATCATAGCATGTGACTTCCCCTACGTGTATTTAAGCAGTCATATCACTCACAGCTCTTGTCAGAACGTTTTCCCTGTGCTGCGATTGATGATGCCTTGTACTCATAGTGTTATACTTCTGACTGTAACGTCCCCGATTCTGATTCTGGCTTTTTCTTTGATAATTCTCTGCCCGTGTACTGTACCTGTTTTGCCCGACCCACAGTTTGTCTCTGCTGCCCAACCCACGAATCGGATTACGTCTACTGGACTTTAGCTTTGGATTCTCTGACATCCTTGTGTATGTGTTCCAAACCTATTTTGCCCGACAGTTTTGTTTGCTGCCCTGTGTACAGTTTAGATTAAGTCCCTGGGATTCTGATTTTTGGATTGTGGACTCTGCACCGTTGCCTTCTGCCTTGTGGGGGTTCAACCCCCAGCTTCAATAAGACTAATTTTTGCTGAAACTCTCTGGTCTCGCACTTGGTTCCATAATGATACCTCACAATATTAGACGATTATAAATTGTCTGGCGTAGTAGCACTAAACATGATATCAAAAACTTCTATAAAAGTTCTCTCATCTCATCTCATCATCTTCTGCTTAATCCGGGGCCGGGTCGCGGGGGCAGCAGTCTAAGCAAAGATGCTAAGACTTCCCTCTCCCTGGACACTTCCTCCAGGTCTCCCGGGGGTATCTCGAGGCGTTCCCAGGCCAGCTGAGCGACATAGTCCCTCCAGCATGTCCTGGGTCTTCCTCGGGGCTTCCTCCTGGTGGGGCATGCCCGGAACACCTTCCCAGGAAGGCGTCCAGGGGGCATCCGATATAGATGCCCGAGCCACCTCAACTGGCTCCTCTCGACATGGAGGAGCAGCGGCTTTACTCTGAGCTCCTCCCAGGTGACAGAGCTTCTCACCCTATCTCTAAGGGAGCGCCCCGCCACCCTGCGGAAGAAACCCATTTCAGCCGCTTGTATCCGAGATCTCATTTGTTCGGTCATGACTCAAAGTTCCTGACCATAGGTGAGGGTAGGAACGTAGATTGACTGGTTAATTGAGAGCTTCGCCTTTCGGCTCAGCTCCTTCTTCACCGCAACAGATCGGTACAATGACAGCATTACTGCTGCCGCTGCACTGATCCGTCTGTCAATCTCAGGCTCCATCCTTCCCTCAATAGTGAACAAGACCCCAAGATACTTAAACTCCTCAACTTGAGGCAGGAGCTCTCCTCCAACCCGGAGAGGGCTAGCCACCTTTTTCCGGTCGAGAACCATGGCCTCAGACTTGGAGGTGCTGATTCTCATCCCAGCCGCTTTGCACTCGGCTGCAAACCGCCCCAGTACATGCTGAAGGTCCAGGTTCGAAGGAGCCAACAGGACAACATCATCTGCAAAAGGCAGAGATGAGATCCACTGGTCCCCAAACTGGACTCCCTCCAGCCTCTGGCTGCACCTAGAAATTCTGTCCATATAAATAATGAACAGAACCGGTGACAAAGAGCAGCCCTGCAGGAGTCCAACATGCACTGGAAACAGGTCTGACTTACTGCCGGCAATGCGAACCAACCACCTGTTCCGGTCATACAGAGACCGCACAGCCCTTAGTAGAGGGCCACGGACTCCATACTCCAGAAGCACCTCCCACAGAATGCCACTAGGGACACGGTCGAATGCCTTCTCCGAGTCCACAAAACACATGTGAACTGGTTGGGCAAACTCCTATGCAGGGCCGCTAGCCATTTTGGTGCCCTAAGCATAAATGCTTTGTGGTGCCCCCCCACATACCAATATCTGAGTATTTGTCAGTTTTGCTTTATTTTACAAAATAAGTTGTCAATATTAACGGTTCAAAAACTGAGATAGAGATAAATAATAATAGTAATAATAATAATAATAATAATAATTATTATTATTAAGAGATAAATAACAATAATTAAGTCTTTATAAAACACTAACAATGGCATCAAATACTCAAATAAAAATAAATAATCTAAATAAAAAAAAATGCCACGACTATTAACAAATAAACATGATTTTAACTGTTATCAGAGTTCTGAGTAAGGAACTTTAAATACATATTTTAAAATGCTAGCTCCAGTTGTTAGAGGCACACGTCTGCATTTTCGGGCTGCAAAATCAGCTATCAGGTCATCATATGACAGTTTCTGAGCAATTTCCCCATTGATGCTGATGACAGCCAGACCACTTAAACGCTTCTGGCCCATTGATGAGCGCAGGTATGTTTTAAAGAGTTTAAGTTTGGAGAAGCTTCGCTCGGCAGAGGAAACTGACAGGGATACATCTGCGAATGTGTACAAATAGAAAAACGGATGTAGCTAACTAGAGACGCTTTATGGACACCAAACTGATTCGCTATCAGCCTATAGGCCTACTCCGCAGCAAGCGAGCTTGTATAACGCAATCGCCACTCGCATTTCTAGAGGTACTGCGGTCATCTCTTCTGGGCTCATGACATCCTTCATCTGATCACACAGTGTCACGAATGCTCCCCGAGACATCCTGAAATTCTCTCTCCATTTTGCATCTAAAAAATTCATTGAGCACCACTCTCTCCCACCAGTCCTTACTCCTAACGCACATCCTATTGACTGAACTATTGACTGAACCATGTAAACCAGGTTTTTCTGATTATCACATGACTGAAGTACATGAAAACGCGTCAAATCAGATTATTGCCATTACCCAATTATTCCCAGTTATCGGTTTATTGTGTTCATGTAAACGTAGCTGTTACAAAATAAATCATTGTTAATTAAAACATTGTCTTACCTGCAAGTGACCGCCCCCGACTCTTGATGCCTTTTCGATTTCGATGACATGTCCAGATCTCCGGAATAAACTTCCGCCAAATTTGCGATTGAAGCATAATGGAGCAAACTACTAGGGAATGGGGGAGGGGGGAGGGGGCACCAAAGGTAGACCGATGAGAGGGCCGCGCAGGAGATTAATCTTTTTCAGCGTAAATAAGCCTACGTTATTTTTGTATTACTTATATTTATTAACATGCTTTACGAACTTTTATTTTAAATATTAAATACTGTTATTATTATCATTTTTTTATGGGCTTGATTTTTTTGGTGCCCCCCCAGGCAGTTGGTGCCCTACGCGCAGTGCGTGATAAGCGTATGCCGAGCGCCGTGTCTGCTCCTATGAACCCTCAAGCACCCTACGGAGGGTATAGAGCTGGTCCAGTGTTCCACGACCAGGACGAAAACCGCATTGTTCCTCCTGAATACGAGGTTCCGAGCCGAAGTCTCCTCTCCAGCACCCTAGAATAGACTTTACCCGAGAGGCTGAGGAGTGTGATCTCCCTATAGTTGGAGCACACCCTCCAGTCCCCCTTTTTAAAAAGAGGGACCGCTGCCGGATAGCTCACTCGGTAAAGGCACTGCGCTGCAGTGCAGAGGTGACCATCACGTCGCGGGTTCGAGCCCCGGCGTTCCCACCGGCAGGGGTCGGCAGCTTTTTCAGAGTAGCGCACAATTGGCGATCGCGCTACAGGGTTTCAAATTGGGAAGGGACTGTCGGATTTGGGTTAACAATATCAGCTTTGTTCGTTGCTCCTGCGCCTCCTGTTGGCCAGACGGGCGCTCGTCAGGAAGACTCTGGGTTTGTTCAAGTCCGGGTATCCTCCGCCCTCGTTCGGAACTTACGAGGATTCGACCAATGAGTGAATAAGAATCAGTGGCTGACGGACACGTGCTCCGGAGGAGAGCCGTGAGCTGTCTTCACTATCCTGAGTTGGCAGCAAGGGGTTGCATACGAGCAAGCTTTGTACATAGTTCACTAATTGGGCATTCCAGATTCGGGTGGGATTGGAGATGCCAAATTTTTTTTCAAAAAAAAGAGGGACCACCACCCCGGTCTGCCAGTCCAGAGGCACCGTCCCCAACTGCCACGCGATGTTGCAAAGGCGTCAACCGAGACAGCCCTACAACATCCAGAGACTTGAGGTACTCAGGGCAGATCTCATCCACCTCCGGTGCCTTACCACCAAGGAGCTTCTGAACTACCTCAGTGACTTCAGCCCGAGAGATGGATGAATCAGCCTCTGGGTCCCCAGCCTCTGCTTCCTCTATGGAAGGCGTGTCAATGGGATTGAGGAGATGCTCGAAGTATTCCTTCCACCGGCCGACAATATCCCCAATCGAAGTCAACAGCTCCCCACCTGCACTGTAAACAGTGTTGGCAGGGCACTGCTTTCCTCTCCTCAGGCGCCGGACGGTTTGCCAGAACCTCTTCGGGGCCGACCGATAATCCTCCTTCATGGCCTCCCGGAACTTTTCCCATAACCAAGTTTTTGCTTCCGCCACCGCCTCCCTTGGGATCTGGTCAAAGCTCTCACGGACGTGAGAGTTGAAAACCCCTCTGACTGAGGGTTCCGCCAGACGTTCCCAACAGACCCTCACAACACGTTTTGGCCTGCCAAGTCTGTCCAGCTTCCTCCTCCGCCAGCGCATCCAACTCACCACCAGGTGGTGTTCAGTGGACAGCTCAGCCCCTCTCTTCACCTGAGTGTCCAAGACAAACGGCCGAAGATCAGATGACACGACCACAAAATCAATCATTGACCTCCGGCCTCGGGCGCCCTCGTGCCACGTGAACTGATGGACGCCCTTATGTTTGAACATGGTGTTTGCTATGGACAAACAGTAACTAGCACAGAAGTCCAATAACAGAGCACCACTCGGGTTCAGATCGGGGAGGCCGTTCCTCCCAATCACGCCCCTCCAGGTGACACTGTCGCTGCCCACGTGGGCGTTGAAGTCCGCTAGCGGAACGATGGAGTCCCCAGTTGGAGCACTTTCCAGTACCTCTCCCAGGGACTCCAAGAAGGCCGGGTACTCTGCACTGCCATTCGTCCCATAAGCCGAAATGACAGTGTAGAAACGATATACACTGTCGTTTCTATAAAAGGTTTTAAATCAAATTCCATTTTGAGGCCTTTTGGTGCCAAAGTGCCAAGAGTATAAATATATAAGGCCCCTCTCCTGAGAAAAGCATTAATGTCACCCCCACGTCTTGAAACAGAAATGCATTTAATTCTAATATATTTTAAGGTAGACAAATTATTTTTAACTTAATTGAACTGAACTGCGACTGGATTATTATTTTTTTTTATCATCAAGTTGTATGTGTCATGGATTTGCCCCTGCTGGCAAAAGATCAGAAACCGGCGGGGACTGGGACCATGTACCCAACAGGAAGATCAGGGACCCAAACACACAGGCTGAGTAAAAATATGCAATTCTTTAAAATTAAAATAAAAAATTCTTTTGCTATAAAGCAAACTCCAGAGGGGAGCAGCAGCACAAATGATCACAAACAGAGCTCCAGAAAACAGAATCCTGCTGCACCGAAATGAGGTGCAGCCAGCCCTTAAATAACAGCAGTTCGCCTCCACCTTAACGAGCCACACTTGTTGCCCATTAATGTGGAGGCAAAGAATGCAACAGGGGGAGGGCCTGCAGGGCAGAACCATCACAGTGTGTTGCTTCTATGTTCAGCAATACCTGTTTTTAAGCACCGCTGGGTCTGACCGACATAGGCAAGACCACGAGGACATTTTATCAAGTAAATAACATTTTTTGTAGTACATGTGATGACACCATTTATCTGTTTACTGGAGTGTGGATGACTAAAGAGACACTTAAAAGTAAAATTACATTGTGCACACTGTGCATATCTATAATTGCCATCGGGAATTGAAAGAGACTATGAGGGTGTATTTCGTAGTTGATCTACCCTCACTACAAGATCTCACATATTAGGTGGACGTTTATAAACAAAATGCGGAAGGTCTTTGAAAGGTTTTTTAAGGCTGAGTAAAAATATTGGCAAAAAAATTCCTTAATACACAAAGTTCCAAAAAACTTCTGAAAATGTACAAAAGCATTTAATTCGTTACAATAAGTCATAGGGACAAAGGATAAACCTTTGCTAAGAGCTGAAAGGCAAGCAGGGGAAAGATCACTGCTGGAAAGGTTTATCACATTTTGGGAGTCTGGCTCCGGGTTGGGTAATGTCGTGCTCCATAGTGATGACTTCTTGCCCCTTCTACATTTCTTCTTTGTTTGGGTGGCCTGGTGTGGATTGGCTGCCGTGGTCCGTTTCCACTGTGGCGAACCTCTGAAAACGTGGATGCTGTACTTGGCGTCTCCGAGTCGGTGTCAGTGGATGTACATCAGGGGTTCCCAAACTCAGTCCGGGTAGGATTTTAACAGGCTGTTAATTTGTCTGAATTTGGTGCATTTTTGTTCAGAGCAGCAATTTAGACAAACAGTATTTTGACAGATATGCATACAAAGAGTGAGGAATAAATTCCACATCCACATTGCAATATATGAGTAACAACTGCATGAAAAGAGGGAAAAAAATGTACCCAATCAAAGGAAAAAAATCAATGGGTCCTAATTGGGGAAAATGAGGGCACATGGTTGCAAAAACTAACAATTTTACTAAACAAGCAAATGACGGTCAAACCTGTTTTATGTGATGTTTAAAATAATTGAGTGCAAGCAAATTATTTTGAAAGAACTATAATCACCTGTCTTCAGAAACCTAATTTGGAGGTTACTGATTTTCTCAGTACCTGATTTGTTCTGTTTAAAAATGTTATGACCTGAAATTGCTTGCCACACAGAAAAAAAAAACCAAACCAAAAAAAAAAAAAGCTTTATATACAAAGGTCTTTTATTCGGTCTTCTATTCTTCATGGCAAAAATTGATATTTCAATTAAAATCTGACTTAAAACAGCAAATAACAAATTTAAACACAAAATGCAACCAATTTGGACAAATTTACAGCTTGTTAAAGTCCTAAGATGCTAAGTATGGTTGGGACAAAAACCAGCATTCACAGGGAGGCCCCAGGACCGAGGTTTGGAACCCCTGATATAGATAATCCGCTGGGGTCTTGGCTAAGGGTTCCGTGGTCTCCACCCTGTCGTTGACGGCCAGCCCTCCATGTGTATACTTGCTCCAGCCAGTAATCTTCCGCGTCTCTTTCAAACATTTTCTTTTTCAAGGTTTTTATTTCTAGTCCAAGCTTCTCTTTGTATTGTTCATATTCAGTAAAAATTTATTTGTTTATGCTTATTTATGTCCTTACTCAAATTCTCTCGGGGCTCTTGTATTTGGCTGTGAACAGCTGGCAGTTGATCTCCCATTTCTTGGACGATCAAAACCATCAGATCAAAAGAACATTTATTTGTAATTTCGCACCATTTTTCACAGAAGTTATCATTACTCAGTCTGACAGTAGGTGATTTATAAATTCTAGACCTAGGGGAATACTCTTACGTCGCAGACAGTCGCTTAGAGTGACTGCATGCAAAAATAAACAAGTTTCCCGATTATTTTAATTTCTTAAAAGCTTTTTGGAATCTTCTTTTATGAAAGCTGCGGCCGAGTCCTCGAAAAGAGATTCTTTTAGAATAACTCTGTCGTAATCTTCTGTGGTAAATTCAAAAGTGTTACCTGTTGCCATCTTGTGCAAAAAAAAACTCTTAAGAGGAGTCTTCAAGGAGGAGTTTAAGCACAAAAAGAAAACTTTCAGTGAAGTAGAGGTAGTGTGCCCATATCCAATTAAAAATACAGATGCAAGACAAAAAACTTTCAAAATAGAGCTAAAAAGAGGAAACAGTCTGCACACTGTCAGCTCCCAAAAGTACTTAGTTTATTCATTAAGCAATGTTTCGATCTACAGAGATTTTCCTCAGGCGACTGACAAGAGAGATAAACTTCTCCTATGAAGGCAAGGCAATGGTATGCTTGATATGTTTATCATACCAATAATGTGCAATCACACAGCAATATGCTTCATTGGCTTCCTTCACCTCCTAGAGAGCATTATTAGTTATTATACTTGTTATGGCAGTGACATAAATTTGGTCAAATGTCCTGGAGAAATGGAACTAATGAAATTAATATTTCAAGCTAAGGAAAAACCACAGGTGTTCGTTTGCAACAGTAGTGTCCCCCTTCTCCAGCGATGTCAAACTGCGAAAAGGTCTACAACAAAAAAATGTGCTCCGTGGTGAACATGTTGGGAGTAATGTTAAATAGATAAACGGGGCTAAAGCAATTGAAGTTGTCCACGATCTGAGGTCATAATACTATACTTTGCACATGGATGAAACACTAACAAACATTAGTTTACTCCTTTGATGGTCATTTCTGATCTTTTGATGCTTCAGGGAAATGCGAATAGTTCACCTAAAACTTATCCCATTGAAGTTAATTTTCTTGATTTTTACAGAAATCTCTACAACAAAAAGCTGATCAATGCAAACATACAGTGTGTGCTCTAAGGAAAATATATGTTCATAAATGTACCTTAGCATGAGACAGCATTCTGCTTGCAGCTTCTTATTATTCTCTCAATTTCTCCACTTTTCCTGACTGTTTTTCCCCTTTGTAGCTGGTGCCTTACCTGCAAAGAGTTAACTTTACTACCAGAATTCTTGATCAAGTGTCCTTCGATGAAAATGGTGATGCCCTGGCCATGTATGATATTATGAACTGGCAGAAGGCAGCAGACGGGACCATCAGAGCAGTGAAAGTCGGAGTGTTTGACGATTCCGCTCCCCCTGGTCAGAAGCTCTTACTGGACGAAGAAAATATCTTCTGGAATTTTGAGTCAAGCGAAGTAAGCCCCTCTCTGTTATTCCTCCATGTGAGGGTTTTATTGAGCAGCAATGTAGCTGAAAGGGGAAAAAAATACCACTAACTAAAATGACCACTAATTTGCCAGAATTTTTGGATCCCCTGAATTTTCTGCTTTGTGTCACCTTCAACAAACAAGAGTTGCATTTGACCATTTATTTTCCCCTAATCATTACGGAATAAGATGATTACGGCACACGCTTTTTGGGAAAATATTTTAAGACCACAGGGGAAGAAGGGCACATATTCGAATTGACCTTTCATTAATATTTCCCCATAATTTCATAGAAAATAATTATTGAATGCATAATACACTGCCCGGCCAAAAAAAAAGTCACCGTTTGGAAATTATTGAAAAAATTCTATAATTGGATAATATAATTGCGGTTATTAATATGTTTCAGCTGGCAATAATCATTTTAACCCTGAATGATGAAGCACGTCGCTAGTTATTTCTTAAAAAATCACTTCGGAAGACACATCCTTTGATGGTGGAAAAGATGTTACATAATTTCAGAACGGGCAAGTTATTGGCCTGTATTTAGCAAAGAAAACCATGAAAGACAAAAACAAGTATGAGGAATCATTTTCACCACAAATTCCTGACCTTAAACGCATTAAAAGTTACTGGGATGTGCTCAAGAAAGACCACCGAGTGGTTCAACCACTATGTCGAGAAGACAAGATCTCAGCCAAAAATTATGGCATTTCTGATCGAAAATAAATGTTCTGGCATTGCATATAGTTGTCAAAACAATGGCAAGACGAATATGCACTGTAATCAAAGCTACAGGGGTTCCAACTAAATATTTGAGTGTGCGACTTTTTTTTGGCCGGGCAGTGTATTACACACTTATGTTCGGAAGGGATCATTTTATCTGCTATAACAAAATTACAATGATGAAAGAAATCATTAAAAAGTTGGAGACTTTCAAATTGTATTTTCTCAAAATGGGTAAAGAGTGACATGTGCCCCTCTTCCCCTGTTGTGTTCATTTCAATACTGTGTCAGTGTTTGAGCGGCGTTAGTATAATTTTCTTGTGTATTATGCTGTTTTCCATGTGTTCTTTAGTTTTGTATCATCGTTTCTATGATTATTTTTATTTTCTGTGCCCACCTTCATTCCCCGTTCTGTTCTGACATGTATTTGTTTATGTGCTTTCTCTTTGCCCTCCCCATTTCTTTTATTAAATACTTCATATCAATTTCATTGTGTGTTACCACACCCCCTGTTACTCTTTCCAGCTCCTGCAAACCTTTTCACACTCATTCGTCAAGCCTCCTCTCTCCTTTTTATACAACGCTGTAGACGCTCAGTGCCTTTGCTTCTTTGTGAGTTATTGCCTTTTTTTGAGTCACCAAGGCCTTTCATTTCCAATTTTATTGATTTTCTGCTTTTGATTGCCCTTTGTCTAACCGTTTACTAGATTGCCTACTCCTCTGTGCTTTGTGATTTCTGGATAGTGACTTTGGCTGGCTTCTTAATTTTTGATTTGGATTTCCCCTTACTTTGGCATTCTGACTGCTTGGCTACTGAACATCAGACTGACCATTGACCACAATTTAGATTTAACCTGTTGTGCTACTTGTTCACTCTTTGGCTCTGACCAAGATTGTCTGACACTAAGAGGACCTCCTTATAAAATTATTAAAAAGAAATACTGCCTATGCCTCATTCCTGAGTCCACTCCATGTCAGTTAAAAACACACCTGGACAGACTCAGCAGACAGCAATCAGTTCAACGCTGCTGGGACAGCACCAAGCATGTCTCAACAGTATTATCAAGACTCTGGAAACCTTTGCTTCCAGCATGAACACCATCCCCAGACCATACAAGGTGATAAGTCCAGCCTGAGCCTGCTTTATCTGCTCCAGCAACCTCTACACTGGCTCCTGTCAGTGCCTTCCACCTGCCAGCTCTTCTGACGGGCATCCTGGTATGTGTCAGTCATTCTTTTCCCAGTGCTCCCTGGCTTTTGAGATACAGGGTCATTCCATATGAAGTCAACCAGAGGTCCCCACGTCACCGACTCAGATTTGGCTGTTTTTGGGAGTACTTCTATGTTTATAATGAACTCATGCAAAATTTTAGGGTCCTATTCAAAGGGGTTTCTAAAATAAGGCCCCCCAAAATCTGGGGCCATGCCTGCTTTTTGTCCCTGTGAATTAGGAACATCAATTTATAGGGATTTTGGAGGCCAATATCTTTGGAAGGAATCATAGGTATGGGCTAAAAATAGTTATTTAAAACTTCTAGTTGCAGAATAAAGAGGATAGTAATAGGCTTTTTTTTTTACCCCAAAATGCCTGTATTTGATAACCTGATTAAATGGTGGAGGAGAAGAAAAAACAAGTTGTAATTTTGAGTCAATCAAGATATATACAGTTATATACAAGATATATACATATATGTAGAACAAGTTTCATTACCTTGGGTAACTGCCCATATGGTTACCTTGCTTATCAAAAATTGGCAAAAAAGTGACTTTTTAAAGTCACCAAAACCTAGCTCCAGACTGGCTTAACAGAAAAATGTCAATACTGCCATCTAGTGGCCTTTTTTTTTCCCCCCACATTAATATTCCAAAAACTTTCCCCACTGTGAGGTGTTCCTTGTTCCTTGTTAAGGAAAATGACAGTCTTTCATTTGGACGTGCAATTTTGTGCATTTCAAATCTCTGTATTTGATTCAATTTAATCGATCATGAAGCACAGGCAAGATTGCCTGAGGTGCCAAAACAGTAGCGCGGAAGTTCTTGACCAGTTTATCTCTAAAAATGTTGCCTATGGGCCAACTAATGATTTACTTATTTTTCTGAACTGAATGACGCCTATTGATTAGTCGTCCTGAGATCGCATCACCAAAGAAGCCATGTCTTTAATTGCCAATTGATTATTCTTATAAATCAACCCATTTACTGTTTGCAAACAAGACAGGCTGTGCTCGCAGCTTGGCAACGGAAGTATAGCGGACCATAATAGCTTGATAGCCAAAGGTCGCAAATTCTACCTAAAGAAATTAACTTTGACAAATGGAAACCAATTTCCAGATCCGTATGGTATCAGTCAGTGGGAAGATGACGTTAGTTAGTGGCCCAATATTCCATGGCCTGAGATATATATATATACCCATTTGATCGAGAAACCTACCGTGTACACTAGGGAGGAACTATGAGCATACAAGTCACTAAATGTTTATGACTACCGGTACGTTATCTTCGGACATAAGCAGAATGTTAAATACAATGACAGACTTGGAGTTTTGTGTCTCGAAATCAGAGGTCCTTCCTAGTCAAACACAAGGGCATAAAACACAAGGGCGTGTATGACGCATGGGTTATAATAATAAAAAAAAAACAAAACTGAAAACTACGTCCTGATTGTACTACCTGCATGGCAGGCTAAGTATTATTTTTTATTATTGGCTTGCTAGCCAGCTAGTTTGACGGCGTAGTTGTCATGCAAACATGAAATCTGCTTCGGTTTACCATCATTCTCAATGGAGCAAAGCCCACTGGCAGAGTGTGACACGCGTCAGATTTTTACTTTTCGCCATTGCTCAATTTCTTCAGCGTCAATTCAATAGAAACGCCTTTGGCTTTTAAGTTAGCTATTTAACTATTTCGCCTTGTCATGGTTGGTGGCACACACAGAAACCTCACATGCAGATGCCGAAACCGATATACCTGCTTTTAACCAAGTCACAGTTTTGAGAGGAAATGTGTTATTTTGTGCGCATTTAAGTTTATCAAGCGATCTACAGATAGACAGAACCTAACTCAAGGTACACTGGTAAGAATTTAACACTGCTAAGTTAGCTAGCTAGCTAATTTGCTGCTGGGTGAAGTAAAGTGAATCATAATCTTAATTTACTTGACAGCTAAATTTATGAGGAAAATTATGCCTGCTGATTGCATTTAAATATTGTCCACTGTATTGCAGAGCATAATTTTGAAAATAAAATGTCAAACAGCTTTTCATTATCATTTTAATATAGTCATGGATTTCCCATATGTGTATGTGAAAATGAAAGTGATAATTGGATTAATGCATTTTCAATTTAATATTGTCTCAAATAACTCATTCATTAGTGGAAAATCATAATGCAATAGTGGGCTTACATTTTCTCTTCTATTATGCTGCAATATATTCCTTGGTAGCACTGCCTCTGCGGCCCACTAAATGACGCTCTGAGGCCCACTGGTTGAGAACCACTGATGTAGGCAGTGAATATTTGGTCATTTGGGAAGGCAGATGGGTCAGTGACATTTTCGAGTTTCAAACCAGCAAAAAAAAAAAAAAAAAATGAAGTTATAAGTCAGGTTCAGCTTTTCCTATGTAAATCCACATCTGTATTTTTAAATTTTGTGTGCCCCTCGCAAAAGATGACAATATATGACATTTAAATGCATTTGCCTGTATACATCCCTAAAAAATGTCATGCGGTAAAACTCATTTATTTTCAAGATAATATTAAAATGAATGTTAGTGGCTCTGTTACAAACAATCAAAATGTAATTATTCATTAACACAGATGATAGATAGGTAGATAGATAGATAGATAGATAGATAAATAGATAATGCTTTATTATCCCGAAGGAAATTTGTTTTACATGGTTGAATATCAGAACAACAAAGATAAATATACATAAGAGCACCCAAATATGTGTAAAAGGTTAATAAAAATAGCTGGCAAAATACACAATAAATTGCAGTAGTAAATAGTGAACAAATATTTTAAATTAAAGCTATGATGGCAAAAATAAAATTAAGACGATGGAGATTAACTGTGTGATAATATTACAGTTCCAACCATTAACAAAAAAGAACAAGAGATCAACGGTTATTAAATTCATCATTTAAAACACTTATGTTTGCTGGGATGAAAGAATTTCGAGCCCTGTTTGTTATGAATATTGGCATGAGCATTCGACGGCCAGAGGGGAGAAATTGAAATTCGGGGAAAAGAACATGATTACTGTCATTTAAACATTTTCTTGCTTTGTTTTCAATTTGCTGCTTATAAATAGTGCCAATATCTTGCATTTTAAGTCCACAAATTTTACTTGCTGTGTTTACAATTTTGGAAAGTTTACATCGATGCTATACCCAGTTGCAGAATGTCAACACTAGAATTTCAAATATTAGATATTTTTTGTCTTTAAAGACAGCAGCATGTTATTTGTCAACATTTGTCACACCTTTTTTCAATTAGAGAGGCAAAACTGCTTTAAAATTTGGCATATCTTTAGGTTTTATTAGTTCTTCTTGATTGTGTTCATACACAATTTAACTTAATAGAGTATTTTGTATATTTATTTCAAAATTAAGCGTTTTACCACATGACATATTTTGTTTCATCGCATGACATAGCACAACTGCATTAGACCATAACACACAAGAGTAACAAGTTGAAGATGGCTACTTCTGAAAAATGCCAAAGATTCTCAGGGCTTTCAAAGTGAACCTTATAATGACATTAAAATGTATTTTCCAACTGAAAATCAAGAATCATAATAAAATTATTTATTTGGTAATATAACATAAATCTGATATATGAATAAAATATACTCATTAATAGTTCATTTATTCATATCTTTATTTACTGCAAGTCATTGAAGACACTTCATACTAGTGTTGATGATAAAGACTATAATTCAGGCTCAAAGAGAATGCAGCCTGTACTGACATAACTGACATGAATACGGACATTACTACCATCATATACTTTCACAGTTATACCTTTCCCTTCTCTTTTCTAGTCTCTCCTCTCTACCAGCAGGATCTGCCCTGATCTTTGCACGGAAACGTGCACCCCTCTCTTTCCAGTAAAGAGGCATCTGTAAAAATGTACAAACCAATTCCAAAAAAGTTGGGACAAAGTGTAAATTATGAATAAAATCAAAATGCAATGACTTTCAAATCACATCAGCCAGTATTTTAGTCACAATAGAGCAGAGATAACGTAGCAAATGTTGAAACTGAGAAATTTTACAATTTTATCCACAAAAGGAGGATCATTTCAAATTTGTTGGCTGCTACAGATCTCAAAAAAGTTGGGACAGGGGCCTGTTTACTATGGTGTTACATCCCATCTTCTTTTTAACACAGAGTGGAGGCGTCTGGGCATTGAGAAAACAGATGTCTTGCATGTAGCCATTGGAATTTGATACAACTCTTGATTAAAACAGGCTTCCAGCTGCTGGAGAGTTTTGGGTCTCCTTTGACTGACTTTTAATTTAATTATGCGCCAAATGCTCTGAATCGGTAAAAGATCAGGACTGCAGGCAGGCCAGTTCAGCACATACTATGAAGCCATGCTGTTGTAATAGCTGCAGTATATGTTTTTGAACTGTCCTGTTGAAGTACACAAGGCCTTCCCTGGAATAGATGTCATCTGGAGGGGAGCATATATTGCTCTAAAAACTTTATATGCCTTTCAGCATTCATGGTGCTTTTTAAAACATGCAAGTGTCCCACACCATATGCACCAATGCATCCCCTTACCATCAGAGATGCTGGCTTTTGGACTGAAGGCTGATAACAGGAGGGGAGGTCTTTCTCCTCTTTAGCCCAGTGGACAAGACGCCCATGATTACCAACAAGAATGTAAAATTTGGACTCGTCTGACCACGGGGCACTTTTCCACTTTGCTGCAGTCCATTTTAAATGAGCCTTGGCCCACAGAACACAGTGACGCTTCTGGATCGTGCACAACAAAGGCTTCCTTTTTGCATGATAAAGTTTAAGGTGGCATCTGTGGATGGCATGGCAGACTGTGTTTGCAGACAGTGGTTTCTTGAAGTATCCCTGGGCATATTTAGTCATTTCAATGACAGAATCATGCCGGTGAGTGATGCAGCGGCGTCTAAGGGCCCGAAGATTACGGGCATCCAGTAAAGGTCTTCGGGCTTGTCGCTTACACACAGAGATTTTCTCGGTTTCTGTGAATAATTTGATGATGTCATGCACTGTCAGTGATGAGACCTTCAAAGCCTTTGGAATTTGCTGTTGCGGAACTTTTTATGCAAGTCCTCACAGGTTAGAGAGCCTCTGGGCATCTTTATTTCTGAGAGACTTAGCCTCTCTAAGACATCCCTTTTATAGCGAATCATGTTACACACCTGATGCCAGTTACCTTAATTACTTGCTAAATGTGTTTTTAGCTGATTCTCTTTTATATTAATCGCTTTTTCAGCCCTTTTTTTTGCCTGCGACACAACTTTTTGGAGACCTTTTGTGGCCATAAAATTTGAAATAAGCTCATTTGTGGATAAAAAGGTAAAATTCCTGTTTCAACATTTGAAATGTTATCTAATAACAAACATATTGGCTCACGTGATCTGAAAGTCATTGAATTATGATTGTATTCACAATTTACACTACGTCCCAACTATTTCGGGATTGGGGTTGTAAAATAATGTTTAAAATATACAAAAATGTATTACAAATGTTAAAGGTAATTAAGAATAATTATACAAACTTTACAAATGATTAAAATAATTAAGAAAAAGATCATTCTGTTTAAATCTACTGTGTCATGTGGTAAAACAGCATGTCATTTGTAAAAACGTTTGTCCACATGACACATTTTGTTTGTCTGCATGACAGATTCCATCATTTTCATTCCTAACAGGCAGTTGCATGGCCACCTATTCACCACACTAACCTTGACCTTGACCTAGAAACTTAAAATTTCATGTCTAAATCAATAATTTTAAAATCTTCAACTTTATCCACACTTTTTTGACGTTGGACCGCATGACGCTCAAATCTGTGACACTTTGTATGACCCCTGGAAAAGGTGATAATAACTTAAATATAGGAGCACATGTTTTAACTTGCCTCCAACTCTGGTTGTCCTCAGGGGTCCTCTGAGTGATGTCATCACAGGTCACATGACTTGAGTCACACTTCTAAAGTACAGAATGGCTTCCAATCTTTGTTTTTACTACATCCCATTGAGGGAAATCTGTCTTTGCGGAACAAAGTGATTTAGATATTAACCCCTTTGTGCAGAAGCCAAATTTGGCTATTTATGGGTTACCCACTTTAATGCTGTATAATTCAAGATTTAAGCTTCACAAAGAGGAAAAATGTGGCTCAATTCAGGAAAGACACTTACAGCATTTAGAATTACATTGTATTTCAGTTTATTTTCATGATTTTGGTAGAGAAAATGAGCAGCAAACATAAAAAATCTTCATGAGAATTCACCATTGAAATTGCAAAAAAAATAATTCTGACGATTGAAAAACTGCTGGGGCTTAAAACTATACATTTATGGTATCATAAACTCCTTGAGCACAAGTAGAATTCATCTTCAAAATTACATTCTAGATTACCTACATGCTATTAGCCAAATTATACAGCTACCCAAGTGTCTCCCCAAAGTCTCAAAATGATTTGCTGTCAAATCATTAAAAAAATCATGTATTTAACACAAATAAAGTTTTAAGGCATGAAATTTAATATGAACAAATGATTTTCTAGTTGAGTTTAGTATGAATTTATCAATATCAGTGCAGTTGAATACCAATGGTCACCAGTAACCTCTCCAAATATGAACGTGCCTTTTCTCCATAATAAAGTTTAGAGTTTTGGCCATTTTTCTTCAAAGCCAGCACAAACACGCATTAAATAAACTGCTAATTAAACGGTCAGAACATTCACCCTGTAATGAAAGCTACCAGTCCCCTCTTCAAAGCTCACGAACCCATTTCAACACTTATAAGGAGCAAGTACACCTCACTAACACAGTAATATCTGAATTCTGAAATATACCTTATTTTAACTGAACAGACACTCCACTTTCAGGGAATATCAAATCCATTGCGTCTCCCGATTCAAAAGAAACGTGCAATGAACGTACCGGGGGTCCACACCAAAATGCACGGGCAGTTCGCGTTTTAAACAGGAAAAAAACCTCGACATTCGACTTAGTTGAGTACATATACATTCCGAAACAGAAAAAAAAAAACAAACAAATATAGCAGCCTGACCTTTTTCGTGAATCCCTCCTCCAGAGACATTGACTGTATAAAATAGAGAGCGATGTATCCAGTAACAAGAACCCTCCGGTCCTGTTTCATTCGAAATAATTCCAATAGAGCATATCGTTCTCATTTAAATCCTGTAATGTAACTGAACACTTCAAGGCCAGTTTTGCGAACCGATTTTCTATAAATCCCGTCTATTTTAGCCGCGTAATGTGCATAACGTAGACAGGATACAACAGCGCATGCTGATACGCATTGGTTTGTATGCTCTGTGTTTGTCCAATCAATGTGTTTCAGTTACTCTAAAATGTTTAAACACTCGGGAATTGGATAAGAAACGAGCCATTCAGTACATTGTTATCAGGGAAACTTCAGGAGGCCATGAAGTGTAACTCTACAATTACGCAGAAGAGCTTGAGTGTATGGTTGAGTGATTGGCTATCAACGCCAGTACTCGGGTGGATATAAGGAAGCGCTGGATTTGGCAATGCAGGAATCTACGCGTAAATCCACGGTAGGGAACTACAATTTTTTTTGTATGGAATAACTGTAATAGGCAATAGAATGTGAGAGAATTAATACCATGTCGATTTTTTTGCCTCAGAAAACTGATTTTTATGAACTACTAATTGGAATACTGTTAGCTCACTGTGGCTAAACTGGTTGCTACAAAGGATAACGATTTTTTCTGTGTCAAGATATCGTTTTTTCAAACTGCTGAATCGACACTATGGGCAAGGATACTGACCAGTTTGCACATCAGGCTTAGCTGAGGAGTTTAATTCATGCAGCTTTCGAAAAACAGGGAGTGGAGTGAACTTCACCGTATTCAGAACCGCGTTCGAGGTCTGCTTGCTTATGAACATTCAATAATTGATCCGGGGGTGCTATCTAGTGATCGAGTACAGTAACAGCGTACTTCCAATTTGCAGGTCTATAGACGCGGGCATCTACATCTGCAGAAAGGGGTTAATGACGTTTCTTAAAGATATATCCTATTAATACTTTGCAGTGCTTTTCTGTACACTATAACAAATATGCCAAAGACCAAAGTTGATGATTTTAAACATTTTTAATCATTTTAAAAGCAGTTGTCTTTTTTTAAATTAAGCGACTCCCGTTTAACCGCACTTGAATGGTGTAAAAGTCAACCAATTTTGTATTTTTCATGCAAATATGAATAGTGAGGAGGGAGAATGATGTAAGATTAATGAATATATACCATATCAAACTTATTTTATACAAGTATGTAATAGAAATTTCCCCTGGAAGAAAAAAATCAGTGTGGCACATCACACACCCAGATGTACGATCATTCTATATGAACTTAACCAAAGTATAAGAATCTTCCATGGTCACTGGCTGAGATTTGGCTCAAATTTATTCTGGGAGTACCTTTAAATTCATGATGAACAAATGCTAAATTTTAGGCTCCAAAGGGATTCCGAGATATGGCCCCCCAAAAATCTGGGGCCATGCCACCCTTTTTGCCCTTATGAATTGTGAACGTTAATTTAGAGGGCTTTTGGAGGCCAGTATCTTTGGAACAAATCATAGGTATGGGCTGAAAATTGCTTCCCAATGTAACTTGGGTTCAAAATTTATCTATCTCTTTTCATTTTCAAGATATTAGCCTCTCAAATATGAAACTTTTTATGGGCGGAAATCAATAATTCAGTATTCAAGGTCCCCCCATGAGGCCAAGATGCCTTAGGGTAAATTGTGCTGGATTCCCTCAATTTGAGGACAGGTCTGTCTGTGCAAGGAAGATTGACTGGACCCAAGGCATAATATACCCCTTTTCCACTGAGCTGGTTTCAGTGCTAGTTTGGAGCCAGAGCCAGATTTAGCACTGATTCTTTGCTTTTTCACAGCCTAAAAATCGGCTCCTGGGTGCCAGAACAAGCACTAACTCCTTGCTGGTCTGGAGCCAAGCACTGATTATATCAGCGGCAAGCAGCGAAGTTATTTAGACCAACAAGACCAGCGCAAACACGGTACAGTTTAATTTTCTGGCTCTGGGCCCATGATCAGGAAGCCAACTTAAAAGTTGCAGTTTTGGCTTAAACAATTAAGATTGTTTAAACAATTAACAATTAAAAACCCCAAAGAAGAAGATGACCCAATTTTTTCAAAGCAATGGCGGACCGTGGAATTGACGCAATGAGTGTATATAGAACTGGAGAGGCTGTCGGAGCGAAAAGTTGAAGAAACCAATATGGCTTCCAGTGCACCGCACCTCTCAATTTCCCATTGACTATAATGGAAAAATTCCTGACATTATTTTGTTATTTAAAGAATATACAATTGAATTTCCTTCTTGAGTAGTACTGGAATACATATTAAAAAAAGAATCGAGGTGAAATTTTGGTTGACACTTTTCGAGAATGAAGTTATAAGGAGTTGTTTCTAATCAACGATTAAGGTGCTGGTTGGTCAATAGATGCCTCACGTCGGACTCTGAATGGTAAAATGCGTGGTGCGGGTGAATAGCCTTCAGGGAACATGGCCGTAAAGCGGTTTTGAGCCCATTGGCATTGTACTGATCAGGGTACTTACGCTGTCCTAGCTAGCCTAATGGGTACGTTAGCAACCCTTAACAGGGAAAGCCTCTGTACGTTTTTCCAATTGATTGGAATGCAGATCACAACACGGACGCATTACTGTGGTCATGTCACACTTCAAATTGGTTGTGAATTTCACTTTAACGTTAGCGAGATATCTATTCCCTTGTAATGTACAGGGGTGTGAATGGGGTTTCGTAAAAAAAGAGGAAGAAAATTATGACCCCTTTCCAGCAACGTAAAGTTGTTGGTGGGAAGGCCGCCCTCCCACAGGTGGGGGTTTGGGGGTCTCCGCCAAGAAACTTTTAGAAAAATTGACCTAAAATTAAGCAATTTAAAGCCCATTTTAAGTCATTTGAGTTAGAAGCAATTATCACAAAAATGTCCTTTTTTCAAAAAGAAAAACTAATGGTCTCTGATCCAAATTCATTTGTTTAAAATAAAATCAAGAATCAAGTTATGTAGTTTCACTGCTTTACCGTATCTAATGAGTGAAAGAAGCACATGGAGGAAAACAATGACTTGTGAAGGACCAATGGTTCAATATTGCAAAAACTATATTCACTAACATTTATTAACATATTTCGTAAAGGTGTATTTCCGTCAAAATATCAAAAATGATATGAAGTTCATCTGACCACAACAAAAATAAGTAATTCATTACACCAAGAGAAAATAGCATAAACCAAACATGGAATCATTTGAGTTATACTGGAAATGACATCAAATAAGATAAATTATATAGTTCACCTTTGTTTTTTTTCTTTTCACATATATATTTCTCTACACACAATATACTTTGTTATACATTCGAGAGTCTAATGGAATTTAATAAAGCTTGATTAACCTGAGGCCAAATTGAATCCAAAATAGCAAACAAAACCTTAAATAATTTTTGCTAGTGAATTTAAATTTCACTAACTGTCACACTCAATATTTGAAGAGATGTCTCTCTTTATAACATTATTATTAAATAATAGGCTACATTCAGTACAAAAAAATAATTTCATTATAATTAGGTCTATGCACCGGCACTCGGCGACGGCATTTCAGAACTCTTCAACGAATTAAGGTAATTTCGCTGACTAGTAGGCTACGTGGTTTCGTCCGTTTACATTTTCCAATCAGACAGATGTCTATCTTTTACAACGAGTTGCCTGACCGTGCTGCAAAAACTGGTGTACGTACTTGTCGCTGAATGTAGCCCGTTATTTTGTCGCTTTTAGATCGCATGGGGGAGTAAAGCCGTGTCTTCAATTTCAACTTTATTATTCTTGTATTGGAAACGTGTTGATGAAGGACAATGATTTAGAATTAGCCAGGACTAATTGTTGTCAAAGGGAGGGATATAGCCCCGGAATTTTCAAGTCTAATGCCGCCCCTGATGGAATTAAATGCTATGATGAACTGATGAATGTGATCTAAAACTGAACGACTTTAGAATTTGGATCGATGGATCTTCTTGAAAATTGCGTTAAGTGCAATTAAGTACCATTACAATAAGAAGATATATGCATAACTGGTAATGCATAATTAGTCTTTTGAATTTTCACATGCTCCCCGTGTTTCGATGATTTGACATGATCCTCCAAAGATACACGATTGGAAAAGTTGATTTCCTTGCTACATATCTTGCAAAGTGCAAAACCAGCTTTCGTGATTTTCTGGATGCAAACGCCTAATCAGAGGCGTAACGCAAGCACTTGGGGCCCCCCCTCTCCCCACGGCTGCCTCCTCATATAGGCCTGTATA
Source organism: Gymnothorax reevesii (assembly GCA_029721435.1). Lineage (NCBI taxonomy): Eukaryota > Metazoa > Chordata > Actinopteri > Anguilliformes > Muraenidae > Gymnothorax > Gymnothorax reevesii. The sequence continues at coordinate 143,512,229 of CM056574.1, forward strand.
TATACACACTTGGGATTTGCTTTGCTATGTAGGGGAGCTCTATGTTGCTATGCTAGGGGAGCTCTGGTCTGGGGTTGGGCTGAACAATCTCTTGATTGCTGAAAAGTGTGAAAAAGTTGCTGTGCATCATAATGCTGCTTGAGCTCATCTGCCAGGGCTCAGTCCCTGACAGCCCTGGTCCAATTTAACCTCTGTATATATTGGCCAATGCATAACCCAAACATGTCTTTTTAAAATTCAGTAGACCAGAAGAGTAGCTAGTAGACAGCCTGTCTCATTTATTAGATGCCTGGCAGTTGGCAAAGAAAAAATATCATCAATAACTCAAGAACAATATAAAATAATAGAGCAGTGGGTGTGTGACGTAATTCAGACAAAGAGGCCCAGTGCAGTCAGCTTCAGTCAGCTCACATGGCTCAGTAAACAACAATAACAATTAAAACAATAATAATGATGATAATTACAGACACCAAGGTTCAATTACATTGAACAATAAGCTTTGGGAAAATTAAAAAAAGAAAGTTTGTTTAAAACCCCCAGAGTGTTTAAATAAAGTACACTACAGGCTATGTTTAAATAAAAGAGTTTGCAGAAAGAAAAAAGACAGAAACAAAAGAAGAGCCTTCGTTGGTCTGTGGCACATGCACTAGAACAGTATAACAGTGCAGCTCAGAGTGGAGTATAATATGGCTATGCCTAACCCATACATGTTTTGTCAATATTCACTAGAATATTCAGTAGATAGTCGGTCTCATTTATAAACTACTTGTATCATTCAAATCATTTGTCATAAACAGGACATCTCCTCACAAAGGATTGCAAGGTTCTCCTTAATTAACAAAGGTTTAACTCGCAACAGTTTCACAAACTGATCATATAAAGGCTTAATGGCCTGCCAAACTGCGACTGAATCAATTAAACAGAGCAAAAAATTACAAATTTGGAGGCGCATATATGTGGGCACTTCTTTTAGCGCATCGATGAGCAAAATCCCTAACAATTTGGCTCAAATCCAAGTTTCGAGCGCGTCTGTTCTCTATGTTTAGGATGGCAAGACCCCGCAGTCTGTCCTGCGACATGGTGCTTCGCAAGTAGGTCTTAATCAATTTTAACTTGGAAAAAGATCTCTCTGCGCTCTGCGCTAGTTAGGAATAATTTGATGGCTGTGGCAACGTCAGGTAAACTGGATAACACTGAACAGTGCTTCACAAATAGAGTGTGCGCCAAATCTCGCACCCCACCATGTTCAATTTCTTTTAAGGCAGGTTGTAACGTGCCTTGCACCCCACCATGTTCAATTTCTTTTAAGGCAGGTCGTAACGTGCTTCTAAATGACAGTATCTGATCTGGGAAGTCCGCAGACAGATCCTCATTATATTGCTCAACCAGAGCAGTTGCCGATGCATATAATTCACCATCAGATTTCGAGACGAGATCTTGGGGACGTAAAAACCCAAACCTCCGTGCCACTTCCCGCATGCTCTCAAACCTGTGTCCCACCTGCGCCACGACAATGTCTAAAGTGGCGTAGAAGAACGACACTTTGAAATTCTCCTCGGCATTCAGAAGCCTTTCGTCCTCACACAATTCATCGAAATGAGTTTTCGTCCGCCGGTTGCGTTTCTCGGGAAACAAAGGAGAAATGCCCCACAATTTGGCCAGGTCTTGGGCAGCTCCTTTGAGGCTGTCATATTCGCCTCTGAGTGAAGCAAGGTTGTCAGACGCACCTGAGAGATATTGGCTTGCCTGTAGTATGCCCACATTGTGTTTTTGGAGATTTTGGGAAACAATGCTGATGGTTTCAAGGATTTTACCCAGTATGACTGTTTAAAACACAAAGTCAAAGTTTTCCATGCTGGCTTTCAGACTGGTGGCCTCAATGCGCTCTTTGGACTTTTTGGATAACAGAGATATTTTATTGAAGGCTTTCATAACATCTGGGTAACGAAACCGGAGGGAGCGCACCGCATTGTTTCTGGATGCCCAACGTGTCGGGCATAAACGTTTAAGAGTTGGCTGCCCTGTCACTTTGAACTGCGATTCAAGGAGTTCCCATCGTTTAATGCTGCAACTGAAAAATTCTCAGTTTCTCTACTGTGTCATAGTGGTCTTTTACCTTTGCCACATTCTGGCAGGCGTCATTTACGACCAGGTTTAAATTGTGAGTAGGGCAATGAACATACATGGCATTTGGCTCCCTGTCAGCAATTTGTTTTTGCAAACCTGAGTAGACCCCGCTCATTGTGGCTGCGCCATCATATCCCTGTCCTCTGCATTTATTGACAGAGATTCCCTTCATCTCTAGCCGCTGAAGAATCATTTTCTTCAAGCCATGTGCGCTTTGATCGTGGACTGGATGGAAACCAATGAAACTCTCATTAATTTGTACATCTAAGGGAACATCATTGTCATCTTTAGCAATCGTGACGTATCGGAGCACTTGACTCAGCTGATCCACTTTGGAAATGTCTTGTGTCGTGTCTAATTTTACAGAATAAAATTCTGCCTTGTGGATTTCTTTCACTATTTGGTCTAGGACGTTTTGTGCCATGATCGATATCATTTTGTTTTAAATTTTTGGGCTCAGGTATTTAATTTTACTTTTACTTTTAATCAGCTTCTCTAACATGGGGTCGTAACGTCCAAGAAGTTCAATATGGGCCAAAAAGTTCCCGCTGTTTATTTCCCCAAGTTTCTCATGATCATGATGCAGAAAGCAGAGTTGCAGGATGCAAGTGTCAAGGTAACATCAGCAATCCTTTTTAATACATCTGACCAAAAATGAATTTCTTTCCAATATTGAGAGGAGATTTGTTCATCGATGGTTAGATTTTGCTGCCAGGTATCATAAATGACACAGGCTGTCACGGGTATAGTTAGGAATAATTTGATGGCTGTGGCAACGTCAGGTAAACTGGATAACACTGAACAGTGCTTCACAAATAGAGTGTGCGCCAAATCTCGCACCCCACCATGTTCAATTTCTTTTAAGGCAGGTTGTAACGTGCCTTGCACCCCACCATGTTCAATTTCTTTTAAGGCAGGTCGTAACGTGCTTCTAAATGACAGTATCTGATCTGGGAAGTCCGCAGACTGATCCTCATTATATTGCTCAACCAGAGCAGTTGCCGATGCATATAATTCACCATCAGATTTCGAGACGAGATCTTAGGGACGTAAAAACCCAAACCTACGTGCCACTTCCCGCATGCTCTCAAACCTGTGTCCCACCTGCGCCACGACAATGTCTAAAGTGGCGTAGAAGAACGACACTTTGAAATTCTCCTCGGCATTCAGAAGCCTTTCGTCCTCACACAATTCATCGAAATGAGTTTTCGTCCGCCTGTTGCGTTTCTCGGGAAACAAAGGAGAAATGCCCCACAATTTGGACAGGTCTTGGGCAGCTCCTTTGAGGCTGTCATATTCGCCTCTGAGTGAAGCAAGGTTGTCTGACGCACTTGAGAGATATTGGCTTGCCTGTAGTATGTCCACATTGTGTTTTTGGAGATTTTGGGAAACAATGCTGATTGTTTGCATTTGGTTAGACTTTGGTTAGATTTTGCTGCCAGGTATCATAAATGACACAGGCTGTCATGTGAGAACGCGCACGTTCGTGCTCTTTGATCTTTCGCGATAGACCTTGCCAGACATTAATCCCTGTTGTCCATGCCAAATTATGACCCATGGACTTTCTGTCACCAAACAGCCAACAAGACTGGCAATACACACAATCAAATTTCGGGGAGTAACACAACCATTTTCGTGGGATCTTTGTACCTTTCTTTGACAACCGGTAGAAATATTCTTTAGAAAAACACCTGCCTCTTCTATCCCTTGAATAGGGACCTTCGTATTTGCATGGTCCTTGCCTTATGATGGACCTCTTTACATCATCATCACATATATCAACTGGGAAATTAGCCCTTTCACTAGGGTAAGGATCAGTCTCAACACCGCATGCAGATCGAGTCCCAACTTGTTCCTCGCTCCCCGACAGTTCAGCTGTAGCTGCCGAGTCCTGGACTGCCTCTTCATCAGGCCCCGTAATGGGCTCTCCCCCAATTGAAGAGGCGGCGGCACAGCCAGAGATATCTCCCTCACCTGACGCTGTAGGAGGGCACGCATCTCTCTCATCACCAGCCGTGTGATGCACAGTAATCCCTGCCTCTCCTGATGCTATAGGGCACGAATCTCTCTCACCAGCCGTCTGATGCACAGCGAGCTCTCCCTCGCCTGCTGCATAATGGTAACCACATGATTTCATTTTTGAGCAAGGTGTCTTCCCTATGAAATAGTGTCTAGTGTTCAGAAGCAAGTGTGTTACAGAATTGCAAACACAGTTCCAAGCAACAGGTGTCTAAGGTATGGCCACGCTGTGTTTAAGGTATAGTTATAATGACTTAAAGTATAATGAGTTAACACATTAGTTTCAGCATAGGTTTGAAGTGTTTAAGCAATCAAAAAAATTGTATTTCCCAGAAGCAAAGCTTAGTGTCTCACTGTAGGTAAGAATACTTATTTTAGTCATTAGCTGACAGTGGCATGACACATATCAGTTTTTTCTCCTTTTTTTGTCATGTCATGCTTTTTTCATTTATTTGGTAAGGTGGTCCGACATTTTTTTATTATGTCTCCCCCCAGGCGGGAGAGGGGAGATTTATTGTTTTAGACTCGGTTCTCATTCGCGTCAGCATTCCCACTTTGTTTCCGGAGCAGAACTCCAAAACCATTTGCAAGATCTTAACAAAACTTTGCATACTCACTACTCTGGTCCGGAAGTGGTGCCTATTGGTATTTGTCTGTCTGCCTGTTTGTCCGTCCAGATGTCATCAATTTCTGTCCGGAGCATAACTCCTAAAGCGTTTGCATGATCTTTGACGCAATTTTGCATACTTACTACTCAGGTCCTGCACTGGTGCCTTTTGATATGCGCTTGTCTGTCTGTGTGTTTGTCCATCCGCTGGGTTAGGCAGGGAAGGGGGCCAAGGTGGAGATGTACCTTATTAGGAGTAAAACACATTCTAGTTGCAATCAGCAGTGGGCTTTAAGTTACAAAAGGTTGAGAACTCCTGGCCTACGTAATCACCCTATGGAACAGAAGAGCTTGAGAGTGGGGCACTGCCATGTAAAATTGCAGATCTCTTGTCTGCAGCACCCTGAGCTTGTTCATTGATGAAATAAGGAAGGTCTTCGACTGATCCATGTATGGTAATCAAGCAGTATAAGGACTTTTCCAGCAACACCAAGGTACCTGCACAGCTTCTAACTATGCAACTGACTTCTGCACTTTGGCAGCAACATCCAGCCTGAACCTCGGGTCCAGATAGTACACTTTCCTCACCAAACTTTCCTCTGAAATGACGGACATGCGCTGGAGATCTACCAGTGGACTATGGCATAGTAATTGACTTGGCCACAAGAGTTAAAGGTGCTGTAACTGATTTGTTCTTTTTCACAGCATCTTGTCCAAAGCCCATGAAAGCAGTCCCCACCCCCATCCCCAAGCCAGGCACAGGAATGCACATCAGTTTCCAGCTGAAGAAAGTAGCGACTCAGTTACAATATAAGCACAAGATAAACAGACACTCTCAGTGATTGTCATATGAAAGCTTCACTGAAAACATGGACCTACGACACATTACATTCATGGGGAAACATTGGTAGGAATGGCTTTTTGAAGATATTAGCTAGTGTCCTACTGTAATGGCGTGGAGGTGTTGGACGCCAGGAGCAGTGGCTCGAAATAAAAGATAAATGCAGCAAAGTGCTAATCTTGAACAAAAGGAAATATATGGGCTCGCGCTACCCACGGGCCTAACGCCTGACCGTGGTAGTCAACAGGCGAGCTCAAAACAAAATACCAGGCAGCTAAAAACCTGCCTATACTCTCGCTTCTCACACTAATAATATAATGCAGCTAAGTTCCTGCCTATTCTCTCTTCTCAATCAACCTTACCGGCTCAAGCGTCATAAGAGTACTGACACTCCAGCAACCCGAACGAGGAAAGGCAGAAGCTTAAATAGAGTCCGGGCGACGCCCCCAATTAATGCCAACTGGCTAAGGAATGCGATGGTGAGCGAAACGATATCGTCCCGGACGAGAGTAACAAAAGGAGCCAACAAGGCTCCCAAACCATGACACCTACTGCCACACATGCTATCGTTACACAGCTAAGCAAGCTGTAGTCGGCCACAAATGATGATGGTTCATTTAAAAACTGACATTAGCAGGATTATAAACCACCAAAAGAGCTATCTGAGACTGATAAAACTGCATAAATACAACAGAGTAAAACAAAGCTTACCTGTCTAGTAGCAGCAAGGATAGTTGTGCATTGCTTTTAAACTCTTTGATTCCTTCAGTTTTCCTGATTGAAAGCGGCACTGATACACAGTAAATGCAGCTCTTGGCTATCTCGCGTTTTTCCTCCTTAGCTCTATTTGTTCTACCGTTCTTTGGCGCTTTGGCTGTTTAATTGTGTAGCCATCTCCAACAGCGCTGGGATCGGAAGCTTCATCTGTTCTGCTATTGCCAACAACATAGATTTTTCTTCTAGTAATTTTTCCAGCAGATGTTACCCACTGTCACAGTAAGTCAAACTGTCCAATCAGTGGCCAAAAGGTTCTGACGCTAATTCTCTCCCATGTCTATGGATTAAGATTAGAGACAACTGAACAAACCCTAGACAACAAGAGAGACCAGTAATGTCAACAAAAGAGCACAAAATGATAGTGAAGCAACTTGGGCGTGACATCAGGAGAGTCAAACTGAAGGCAGTGAGGTAGGGAAAAGCTGGAGCCTGAAGAGGTGGGTTTTCAGGCTGCACTTGAAGGTGTTCAAGGACTCCGAGGTTCTGACCTTGACAGGGGGAGATAATTCCAGCAATGGAAAGCCATGACAGACAGCAGTCTTGAACGGGATGAGCAGAAGCGGAGAGGAGGGAGAGCCAAGTGACCTGAAGTGGCAGAGCAGTGTGTTCTAGTAGGCATGTATGGTCTAACCAGGCTCTGGATGGATGCTGGAACTGTTCCTTTGACTGCCTGATAAGCCAGAACATCTTGATGATCCCCAAAACTTTGGAATCACATTTTGTGGACTAATGACTCAAAATTGGAACTCTTTGGAAGTCATGGGTCCTGTTACATCTGGCGAAAGCTAACGCAGCATTCCACAATAAGAGTATCATACCTACGGTGAAACATGGTGGAAGTGTGATGGTCTTGGGCTGCTTTACTGCTTCAGGACCTCAGCAACTTGCCATAATGGATGGAACTATGAATTCTGCTCTGGTCCCCAAAAATCCTGAAGGGGAATGTTGGGCATCAGTTTGCGACGAAAAGCTAAAAGTCATGCAGCAGCACAATGATCTGAGGCATACAAGCTAGTCTACCTCTGATTGGCTCAAAAAATAAACAGACTGAAAAAAAACAATGTAGAAGTTTGGCTTGACTTGAATCCTGTCACAACCCTCAAGTGTCCGTAGTTTGTCCCTCCCCCTGTGTTGTAGGATATTTTTGATCTCATATTCCTGGTGTTACCTTCAAAAAGAACTCAGAGACTAAGGAATTAATATCCAAGCCACTGTCAGTTTACTTTTTCTGCAGAAAAAGGGTCCCTGCACACAACAGGTCTCATCAGTCATTACAAGGATGAAAACAGTTTATTTCTCTGTGGTTTAAGTAAGACTCCATCTTGACATCCTCCTCCCCCCGAGCTGATTTACACATCATGTTATCAACAGGAATGTTGCAGACGCACACAGCCCACGTAAAGCCGGCCCCGAAGTATGCATACATCTAATCGTTCAGCATCCCAGGCTCTTCTTGTTCCTGTAGAATCATTTTTAATATTTGATTAATTTGCTTTATTATTGTTTATCCTTGCTTGCTCTGGCTCAATTTTTCTTAGGCCTCAGTGTGTACTATCGCATGTTTCTGATGAGCCAGGGCCTGCATAACTGTCCTTATCCATGAATCTGACCAAGTGCATCATGGCATATAGTTTATCTGGAGCCATGCAGTCCTAACAGGGCCAAGATGTTCTCTTTCTCTCCCCCAAGTTTATGTGATCCCAGGAAAAAGAGAACAAGAAGAGCCTGGGATGCCAAACGAAAAGATGTACGCATACTTTGGGGGGGGATCTCAAGAAGGATTCTTACTTAAAACCACATAGAAAGAAACTGTTTTCATCCTTGTAACGACTGACGAGACCTGTTGTGTGCAGGGATCCTTTTTCTGCAGAAAAAGTAAACTGACTTTGGCTTGGATATTAACTCCTTTGTCTCTGTGTGAGTCCTTTTTGAAGGTAACACCAGGAAAATAAATTCAAAATTCCTACAACACCCTGTCCAGCAACCTACATGTGTTTTGTGATTTTGTCTCCTTTGATTGATTTTTGGTCTTTTTTCTCCCTCACTTCCAGGTGTGATCATTTATGGACGGCACAACTTTTGTGCGATGGTCTGGTCTATTTAAACCGATTTCTGTCTTAAATGGAGAAAAATGCAAGTATTCTTCATAGTCTTATTAAAAGGAACAAGCTCCCAAGTCTTATTGCTGTCTCCTGGATTGTGAACCGTCTCTTACAATCTGTTTCTCTGAGTCAGTGTTTTTAAGAGCACCTCCTGACCTTGCATCGGTTTCCAGGATTGGGACTGAGTTCCTGCTAAAGCCTTTAGTTTTACTGTTAAGCAGTCCTGCCTTGGCAAGGGGAATTTTCCACCTGGCCTCTGTCCTTAGACAGCCTCTAGCCTAGGCAAGGACACACCCCAACCCTCTCCAGTCATTACCATTTTAGCTAGACTGCCCCCTTTTCAGTTTCGGGCTTCGGCCCCTCCCACTACTTTGACTGTATTCCTTTCACTAAATTCTCTTCTGTGGATTGTACATGCTTGTAAGTGGCAGAATGTGTCAGGGTCAGAGCATAGATGCCATTCTCTTGTTTTCCTTGTTTGTTACTTTTGATATTGATGGTTCAAACATGAGTTGGCTGGCAGAAATGGCTTTATAAGGGCTTCTGCCTAAGCCAGTGTTTCCCTCTTTAGTACTGTTATGAGAGAGAGTTGATTGTAGGTATTGAAAAACCATTGTAATCTGTTCTTGAAGTGAAAATGAGGATCACAGTTTTTACCATGAATGGCAAGGTAGCTAAGATATATGCAAAACAGTTTGAGCATGGTAAAGAGTTATTCACTGTGATCATAATTGGCAAAGGGTCCTGCAGGCCTACATCAAATTCCAAAGGTAATTTAAGGAATATAAAATGAAGGCCAGAAACAGAAAGCTCTGACACTCGGATCGATGGAGCAATGGAACACACCTGACTGATTTATCAAAAACACTAACAAATCCACTTGTGCCAAAACAATGTAGTCCCCCGAAATAGTAAGACTATGTAAAAAAGGATCAGTCATTTCTATATGGTGATACTAAAGTATATACACTCAACAAAAATATCAATGCAACACTTTTGTTTTTGCTCCCATTGTTTTTGCTCCCACGCTCTGTGTCGCTCTTGTTGAAATATATTCAGTTGCATTGTTCATTTTTCCTCCACAATAAATGTTACTGAAGTTTTACTGGGGAAATGTTGAAAAAAATCAAAAAATTCCATTACACAAACACTGAGGTCTTGATTTTGTGGAAGATTTGGTCAATCCCCACTGCCAGCATGATACACTCCTTTCCCACTGCCAATGCTGTGGCATTTGGTTTAGAAAAAGCAATGCAAGAACTATGACTATTCTCACAGTGGCAAACGGGAGTACACCAGGATACTCGTAGGTGGCTATTAACATCCTAAATGGTTCTTCTTACACTCAACAAAAATATAAACGCAACACTTTTGTTTTTGCTCCCATTTGTCATGAGATGGACTCAAAGATCTAAAATTCATTCCGGATACACAATATTACCATTTCTCTCAAAGATTGTTCACAAATCTGTCTAAATGTGTAATAGTGAGTACTTTTGCTTTGCTGAGACAATCCATCCCACCTCACAGGTGTGCCACATCAAGATGCTCATCAGACACCATGATTAGTGCACAGGTGTACCTTATACTGCCCACAATAAAAGGCCACTCTGAAATGTGCAGTTTTGTCTCACAGCAAAATGCCACAGATGGCGCAAGCATTGAGGGCGCGTGCAATTGGCATGCTGACAGCAGGAATGTCAACCAGATCTTTTGCTCGGGCATTGAATGTTCATTTCTCCACCATAAGCTGTCTCCAAAGGCGTTTCAGAGAATATGGCAGTACATCCAACTGGCCTCACAACCGCAGACCACGTGTAACCACACCAGCCCAGGACCTCCACATCCAGCAGGTTCACCTCCAAGATCGTCTGAGACCAGCTACTCAGACAGCTGCTGAAACAATTGGTTTGCATAACCAAAGAATTTCTGCACAAACTGTCAGAAACCGTCTCAGGAAAGCTCAACTGCATGCTCGTCGTCCTCATCGGGGTCTTAACCTGACTCCAGATCGTCGCCGTAACAGACTTGAGTGGGCAAATGCTCACATTCGATGGCGTCTGGCACGTTGGAGAGGTGTTCTCTTCACGGATGAATCTCGGTTTACATTGTTCAGGGCAAATGGCAGACAGCGTGTGTGGCGTCGTGTGGGTGAGCGCTTTGCTGATGTCAATGTTGTGGATCGAGTGGTCCATGGTGGTGGTGGGGTTATGGTATGGGCAGGCATCTGTTATGGACGAAGAACACAGGTGCATTTTATTGATGGCATTTTGAATGCACAGAGATACCGTGATGAGATCTTGAGGCCCATTGTTGTGCCATACATCCATGAACATAACCTCATGTTTCAGCAAGATAATGCACGGCCCCATGTTGCAAGGATCTGTACACAATTCTTGGAAGCTGAAAATGTCCCAGTTTTTGCATGGCCAGCATACTCACCGGACATGTCACCCATTGAGCATGTTTGGGATGTGCTTGACCGGCGTATACGACAGCGCATACCAGTTCCCACTAATATCCAGCAACTTCACACAGCCATTGAAGAGGAGTGGACCAACATTCCACAGGCCACAATTGACAATCTGATAAACTCTATGCGAAGAAGATGTGTTGTACTGCATGAGGCAAATGGTGGTCACACCAGATACTGACTGGTTCTGAGTCCCCAGACCCCCAATAAAGCAAAAACTGCACATTTCAGGGTGGCCTTTTATTGTGGACAGTGGACAGCATCTTGATGTGGCACACCTGTGAGGTGAGATGGATTGTCTCAGCAAAGCAAAAGTGCTCACTATCACACATTTAGACAGATTTGTGAACAATGTTTGAGAGAAATATTGTGTATCTGGAATGAATTTTAGATCTTTGAGTCCATCTCATGACAAATGGGAGCAAAAACAAAAGTGTTGCGTTTATATTTTTGTTGAGTGTAAGAAGAACCATTTAGGATGTTAATAGCCACCTACGAGTATCCTGGTGTACTCCCGTTTGCCACTGTGAGAATAGTCATAGTTCTTGCATTGCTTTTTCTAAACCAAATGCCACAGCATTGGCAGTGGGAAAGGAGTGTATCATGCTGGCAGTGGGGATTGACCAAATCTTCCACAAAATCAAGACCTCAGTGTTTGTGTAATGGAATTTTTTGATTTTTTTTCAACATTTCCCCAGTAAAACTTCAGTAACATTTATTGTGGAGGAAAAATGAACAATGCAACTGAATATATTTCAACAAGAGCGACGCAGAGCTTGGCATATGCCCCCGACTGTATGTTAATCATGGGCATATTGAGATGGCTGCTGTGGCGGCCTTATTAGATATCGCACGACGCTGGTTTTTGAAAGGAACCTTCCTGTAGCCACTCCCAATACTCCATTAAGAAATAGCATCAATCCGACGAGGGATTCTATAGTTTTCCCACGGAAACGAAAAGTTAACGGACGGACGGACGGACGACGGACGGACTTGGTGTTGACATAATGCCCCCTTTCCTCTTTGGAGGGCGGGGGCATAAATATGCATCATAGGCTGCAGCAATGATTCCAGAGTGCATGGGAGGGGAGGTCATTCAAACTGCTGCATACATTCACATGTATATGCTCATCAAAGTAGCAATTAAAAGGAGTGAGTCAATATCCAAGCTACTGGTTGCAGTAATTGACGCACAAGGCCTTGTAAGTGCCAAATGTGAGAGAAATGAAAAACAGAACTTACCAGTAAAACCTTCTGTGGTCAGTCCCAAAACATCACCTAGAACAGGTATCAGTTGGATCAGGCATTCTTCAGTTTCCGCTGCGGTGGCCATAATAAATATCGTATGGGGCCATATTGGATATCGCACAACGCACCCCCAATATACCACCAGGAAACAGCATCAATCCGACAAGGTGTTCTTTAGTTGTTGGGCTGAAACAAAAATCAAGATGGCTGCTGTGGCAGCCATATTGAATATCGCACGACGCTGGTTTTGGAAAAGAACCTTCCTCTAGCCACTCCCAATACACCACCATGAAATGGCATCAATCGGATGAGGCATTATTTATTTATCGGGCGGAAACGAAAATCAAGATGGCTGCTGTGGCGGCCATATTGAATATTGCACGACGCTGGTTTTAGAAAGGAACCTTCCTCTAGCCACTCCCAATGTGCCATTAAGAAATGGCGTCAATTCGACGAGGGATTCTATAGTTATCCCACGGAAACGAAAAGTTAACGGACAACAGACGGGTGACAGACGGACGGACATGGTATCGACATAATGCCCCCTTTCCTCTTTTGAGGGCGGGAGCATGAAAATGTCAAACATTTCAAAGTAAACATTTTAGATGGAGGAAACACCAACCTCTTACTATACTAAATATACTACTGTTATGGCCCCAATTTGTTACTACATTTACAACACAACAGCAACAGCAAGGGATGACAAACACAGTTCCAACAACCAAAACACATTTAATTTCCAACGAAGACAAAGACCAATAACAACCTACAACCAAAGACCAAGATTGACAAATAAGAAAAAAAACAGAAATAATTACAGTCCCTTTTTAGTGGGGTGGCTTGGTGATGTCCTGGATGAAGAAAATGCTCAAACACAGTCAAAGAAATCCACAAAAGAAACGTCACAGGTCTTGAACAGAATGGCAGGTCTGGTCATCTTCTTGCAATTTCTCCTACTACTTTACTGTCTCAATTCTTTTCCTTATATACTCTTTTGCAGACCCCACCCACATTTAGACCTCTTTTTTTTAACTTTCTGAGACTTGCCCCAGACATGTCCAGGACATGTCTATACATGACTCCAGTCTGAGCTAAACAAAAAAAAAGATAAATACTGCCATCTAGTGGCCTATATTCACATTACACCTCCATTCCAAAAGGGAAAAATTTTGACTCACAAAGGCAAAATTTTTCTTTTCAATACAAAATGGTTAAGTGAACACTTGTCTATATATACATATCATACAATATTCAAACACATGATATATATATGCACATTCAAACACGGGATAAGCAATCAGCAATTACATTGTCTGTACCCTTCACATGCTTAATTTCCAAGTCAAACTCCTGTAAAATCAAACTCCAATTCAACAATCTCCGATTCTTGTTTTTCATCTTACTCAAAAACGTTAACGGATTGTGGTCAGTGTACACAATCATTGGCTTTTGTCCTGTACAAACATAAACCTCAAAGTGTTGTAAAGAAAGGACCAGAGCCAACAGTTCCTTCTCTATTGTGGAATAGTTCCTTTGGTGGCGATTGAACTTCCTGGAGAAGTATGCCACGGGATGCTCAATGTCATCAGAGTCACTTCTCTGTAGGAGCACAGATCCACAAGCTTGGTCGCTAGCATCGACCGCGATGGAGAACGGTTTGTTGAAGTCAGGAGATTTGAGCACGGGGAAGTGACACAGCAGAGACTTCAGGTGATCGAAGGCTCTCTGGCATGCATCATCCCAGGTGAACTTTACGCCTTTCTTCAGTTGGTTAGTTAGACTGAGAGCAATCTCAGCAAAGTTCTTGCAGAACTTGCGGTAGTACCCGATCATTCCAAGGAAGCGGCGCAAAGCTTTTTTGTTGTCAGGAACTGGAAAGTCCATGATGGCTTGGACTTTAGCATTTATGGGTGCCACCTTACCCTGGCCTATGACGTAGCCAAGATAGGTGACAGTAGCACAACCAAAGTCACTCTTGCTCAGGTTAACAGTCAGGTTAGCCTGGGTCAGGCGCTGGAACAACGTCTCTACATCTTTTAGATGTTCTTCCCAGGAGTCACTCCATGTGATCAGGTCATCGATGTACGCACCCGTGTGTGGCAATCCGGCGATTGTAGACTGTATCATCCTTTGGAACGTGGCTGGGGCATTTTTCATGCCAAAGGGTAGGACTTCATACTGGTACAATCCAGATGGTGTGGCAAAAGCAGAGATGCTCTTGGCCCTCTCAGTTAAAGGCACACACCAATAACCCTTCAATAAATCAATCTTGGTCAGAAACTTTGCTTGCCCTACACTATCAATACAATCATCAATCCTAGGTATTGGAAACACATCAGTTCTAGTTACAGCATTGACTTTGCGATAATCTGTACAGAATCTAGTACTTCCATCAGGTTTTGGAACTAGCACACAGGGTGAACTCCAATCGGAGTTGGAGGGTCTGATAATATCATGTTTTAACATGTACTCAACCTCTTTCTCAGCAATCTTTCTCTTTTCAGGATTCATCCGGTATGGATGCTGTTTTATTGATTTGGCATCACCAACATCTACATCATGAGAGGCTATAGTAACTCTCTTTGGAACATCAGGAAACAAATCCTCATATTTCTTGATCAACCTTTCAAACTGATCTCTCTGTGAGGGTTCTAAGTGCTGGAGTTTTACATCAAGATTTTGCAACACTTCAGTGTTTGACAATTTACATGAAAGAACTTCAGCTTTAATTCTTGGTTCATCATCTTGAAACTCCCCCTCATCTTCACACGTTTCGACCATTGGAGAATCTGAAGTGACAGCTGCAACCCTAGCATTTCTGTCATGATAAGGCTTTAGCATGTTAATATGACACAATTGTTTTGGTTTTCTCCTATCTGGAGTCTTCACAATGTAATTGAGATCATTGAGTTTTGTCAGAATTTCATAAGGACCATGAAATCTAGCCTGCAATGGATTGGACTGCAAGGGAAACAACACAAGGACCATTTCTCCTGGTTTAAACTCACGGCTTCTAGCCTTATGATCATACCAAGTTTTCATTTTTCCCTGACTTGATTTCAAGTTCTCTTTGGCAAGGTCACAAGCTGCACGCAATCTTTCCTTGAACTTGCTAACATAGTCTAACAGACTGATTTGCGGCTCTTCCTCTTGCCATTGTTCACTCAATAATAGCAAAGGTCCTCTCACTTCATGACCAAACACTAGCTCAAATGGACTGAATCCAGTAGACTCCTGCACTGCTTCTCTAGCTGCAAACAACAGCAAATGAACCCCTTCATCCCAGTCTTTCTCATGGTCATAACAATAAGTCCTCATCATTGTCTTGAGAGTGGAATGAAACCGCTCTAAGGCACCCTGACTTTCTGGATGATAGGCACTAGAAAGAATCTGTTTTGCACCTAGTTCATACACAACCTGCTGAAACAATCCTGAAGTGAAATTGCTACCTTGGTCTGACTGAATTTCCCTGGGAAGGCCAAACAACGTGAAGAACTTTATCAAAGCCTTCGAGATTGCAGTTGCCTTGATGTTACGTAGAGGTATGGCTTCAGGGAATCTGGTAGATGCACACATGATTGTCAACAAGTACTGATTTCCAGATCTAGTCTTGGGTAATGGACCAACACAATCAACAATGACCCTAGAGAATGGCTCCCCAAATGCTGGGATAGGCTGCAATGGAGCTACAGGTGGGTCTAACTGGTGTTTTCCAACTACCTGACAAGTGTGACAGGTTTTGCAAAAGTTGGAAACGTCTTTCCGAAGCCCAGGCCAAAAGAAGTGTTTCATGATCTTATCAACAGTCTTGTTAACACCAAGATGACCTCCTAAAGGTAAACTATGAGCCATTGTTAAGATCTCATTCCTGTAGACCTTCGGAACAACAATTTGCCTGACCACTGCCCAATCTGCATTGGCAGGGATATCAGGAGGGCGCCACTTCCGCATCAACACACCATCCTTGAGATAATACCCAACTGGAACTGCGTCTATTTCTTTATCAGGAAGGGCTCTCCTCTTTAGTACACAAATTTCAGGATCATTAGTTTGCTCCTCAATCAACCGCTTTCTGGACAGAGACAAGTCTCCAGACACATCAGAATCACCAGACCCATCCGGCTGGCTGAATAGAGAACTGATAAAAGTATCTGATAAGTCCTCAAACGGAGAAACCATAGTAGGCCAATCTGAGTCATGAGGCGAACCACCTGAGTCCTGACTATTCAATGTGCTGGGCGGCACCACAACATCATCTTCTTTAGCCTTCTTGGCCATAGCACGAGTCACTGCGCAAGAAGGATACAGAGATGGGTCCTCATCCCCATTTTCAGTGCTCGGCTGTGAAGTAAGATGTACAGGGGGAACTACTTTGCCCCCAGCCAGGTCATTGCCTAGCAACAGAGAAACACCCTTTATAGGTAGACTTGACATAAGTCCCACCTTTACCTGTCCTGTAACTAAATCTGACTTCAAGAATATAGAGCGCAGGGGTACAGATACAGTCCTCCCTTCAATACCTTGTACAAGTATGAAATCCCCTGAAGCGGTCTCATCACGTAACTCCAAGGAGTCCATCAACAAAAGTGACTGAGAAGCTCCGGTATCCCTTAGGATATATATGGGGACAGGAGTAGTATGCTCATTCAGAGCCACAAATCCCTCTGACACAAATGGAAGAAATTCCTCCCTCACAAAGTCAGCTGTATCAGGCTTTTTAGCCCCACAAGAAGCAGGCAATTTAGCAGATTGGTTATCTACTACAGGGGTTACTAACCTTGTTTTCACAAAGGCATTTGGTTTGGTATCCTTTTCTTTTTCTTTTTTAGCTTTAAGGAACCAACAGTTAGTTGTAACATGACCAGATTTCTTGCAATATCTGCAAACTAGACCACTTCTGTCACTGTCAGCTTTCACACTTTGATCAGACCTGTTACTGGATTTCTGAGCACCATCACCAGATTTGTCTTTGTCTTTGGGTGAGGAATCTTGGGTATCACCATAACCCTTTTTCTGAAATTGGGACCATTTATTATTACTGCTAGACTGAAATTTGGACTTATGAGTGAGAACATATTCATCTGCAAATTTGGCAGCTGATTGCAAGTTCAGTGCTTGCTTCTCATTAAGGTAGGTCTTAACATCATCCTTAACACAGTTCTTGAATTCTTCAACTAACACCATCTCTTTTAGTGAGTTGAAATCATCCTTGACCTCCATAGAAGTACACCAGCGCTCAAAGCAAACTTTCTTTTCATTAGCAAATTCAACATAAGTCTGATTTTCAGATTTCTTCAGACCTCTGAATTTCTGTCGGTAAGCCTCTGGAACCAACTCATAAGCTCTCAAAATAACCTTTTTGACAACCTCATAATCAGAGGAATCATCTGCAGACAAAGCCGAATAGGCTTGTTGAGCTTTACCCTTGAGGACAGTTTGCAACATCAGAGGCCAGTGTTCCTTTGGCCACTGGCAACTCTTTGCTACCTTTTCAAAACATTGGAAATAGTTGTCAACATCCTTTTCCGAAAATGGAGGCACCAGTTTTACCTCCTGGCTAGCCCGAAATTTATTTTCACTTTGAATTTTTATTTTTAGTTGCTCCATTTGGAGTCTTTCTTCTCTATCGAATTTCTCTAATTCAAAATCTCTCTGTCTTGCAAATTTTTCTAACTCAAATTCTCTTTGTTTTTCTTCTCTTGCTAATTTTTCTAACTCAAACTGCCTTTGTTTTTCTTTTTCTTCCCTCTCAAATTCTCTTTGTTTTTCTTTTTCCTCCCTTTCTTTTTCTCTTTCTTCCCTTTCTTTTTCTCTTTCCTCCCTTTCAATCTCTAGCATTTTTAATTTAAGTTCCATTTCTATATTTGGATTTTCCACTGGAAACTGTTCCAGATCTCCTGGTGCAAACACATTTTCATCAATGTAATATTCAACTATCTCTCTAGCCAGTCTTGCTTTTCGCATGGCTGGTTTTACCTCTGTCAGCTCCAACTGTCTGCAAATTTCTAGCAGTTCTGTCTTTTTAAAAGACTTCAAAACCCCTACGGTTGGTGATGCCAAGAAATCATCCATTGCTGTTGTCAATATAGATCTAGGAAAATTCACAAAAACAATTTCACAATTTGGAATGTTAGATTTTCAATAAATTACTCACACAATGGTCTATCCCGGACCTTGAGCCCCCAATTTGTTATGGCCCCAATTTGTTACTACATTTACAACACAACAGCAACAGCAAGGGATGACAAACACAGTTCCAACAACTAAAACACATTTAATTTCCAACGAAGACAAAGACCAATAACAACCTACAACCAAAGACCAAGATTGACAAATAAGAAAAAAAACAGAAATAATTACAGTCCCTTTTTAGTGGGGTGGCTTGGTGATGTCCTGGATGAAGAAAATGCTCAAACACAGTCAAAGAAATCCACAAAAGAAACGTCACAGGTCTTGAACAGAATGGCAGGTCTGGTCATCTTCTTGCAATTTCTCCTACTACTTTACTGTCTCAATTCTTTTCCTTATATACTCTTTTGCAGACCCCACCCACATTTAGACCTCTTTTTTTTTACTTTCTGAGACTTGCCCCAGACATGTCCAGGACATGTCTATACATGACTCCAGTCTGAGCTAAACAAAAAAAAAGATAAATACTGCCATCTAGTGGCCTATATTCACATTACACTACAAACATATGAAGAATTGGACTGCAAAACCCACAAAGTCCATATACTGCCGAGTTAAAAAAAACTACTTAAAACAAAAGTGGTCGTGTGAACATTGTGGGTTTTGCATTCCAACTCTACATATACTTTGATCTTACGTGAGACATCAAGTTAGCGGGCATTCTTGATCATTTGGTTTGTTCAGTGACACACAAATTTTTCATCGAGCAGTAAAATGTCCCCCCCCCCCCCAAAAAAACACCTTCTAATTGAAATTCGCCAAATATTATATATTCTATATATATTCATTCTCCTTGATTACATACTACTTATTCATTTTGCTTGTATTTTGGAAGAATATACATATCGTCTTACACTGCAGTTGCAATATGATCAAATACTTAATGCTGCAATTGCTTGCTTGCGACAATTGCAGATGATGCCTCCTTGAAAACTCAGTCTGTGGAGCCTTTGCATTCATAAGTTGCAAGATCAGTAAAAAACCAGGAGCTGGTACATTATACGCCGCCGACATTTTGGTATAAATTTGACCTTTGACCTCGATGTGTGACCTTGACCTTGGAGCGACGGAGCCGACAGTCATTCGGTGTGTAGACCCTGACCCAGGTCATATTCCTGTGGGGTTTCGTCCCGATCGGCTTGAAGCTTTGCACACAAATTTGCGAACAAGACAAATGTTAACGAACGGACGGACGGACGGACAGACGGGGCGGATGACGCCAATATACGACCGCCTCTGGCGGCGTATAATAATAATAATAATAATAATAAAAACTAAACAATCAAACATCACAGGGTTGGAATTTCTATTCTAAGCAGTCAGTCAAACCTCCCTTGTTGTTCATCAATATTTTGGTGGTTTCGCGTGGCGATAGTTACCAACTATTATCCTCCTTTTTGAACGTGTAATGCCTGAAACAGATATCAATGCAGATTGCAGGATGATCATTACAGCAGCACAGAAATAGTGAGTTTCATGCCTTATTCTGGCCCTTGCACAAACATGGCATGGTTTCGCATGTTGAACAGGTTCCTTCGCGATTGCAGATCTGCATTGGAATTGACCTTCCTATTGTCGTTTGGAACATCAATCATCTCAGGCCTGTGCATGTTGCTGATGGTCAGAACTTCCCACTTGTCCTTCTATTTGCACACTTGAACATCATCTGATCATTGGCAAACATGTTCCCCCTTCCTAAACTTTTTCTTCACCACGGCCTTTGGATTTTCTTTTCTGTCAGAATGCAGTGCTCCGCAAATGTTAGTTGATCGGTCCATCAGCTTCTTTACCAGGCCCACAGAGTTTAAATAATTGTCTGTAAAAACTTAATGTCCCTTGACAAGATACCCTTCCCAGAGATGCAGAACTGTGGATGTGGCTTTCCCCAAATGGGCATCATCATCCAAGCGAACACCAGAATAAAGATGGATTCTCAACACAAGACCCTGACATTCTCAAAGTTCGTATAGCTTCACTCTGCATGTGTGGCATTTATTTTTGATGTACTCTTGAAAAGTAACCCTCTGCGCCAAAAAAAGCATGGACTCATCAATGCTCAAATCTTTGGTTGGGTTGTTTGTGCGAATCATGATTTAGTTGAAGTGATCTAGGATGAACCATATTTTATATAACGATCCTTGCGTGACATATCATTATCAGCAAAAAGCCAATAACGTGAAAGGAACTGGAAGCAATTTCAACTCATGACCATTTGGCTGAGTGTGGAGCAACACCGTGGATCAGTACTCCAGAAATGCTGAATGGTAGGCAGGTCGACATGGCCCATATGGTGTAGCAGTGTAATGAACAGCCTCATCCCTAACGCATCTTTGTCTCTCCAGTCTTTGTGGCAAGACTCCCTCCAGAATGGATAATGTTTGTTTATTTCTGCAGCAGCATACCAATTTGTCTCAGTTACCGTCATGTCTACTAATTCAGGCGTTAGAACCCATATGGAAAAGATATAAATGAATTTTATAAAGTTTTTATCTCTTTTATCTGAAACCTGTGAGTTACACATAAGACGGTCAAACCAGATATAAAATCCTTTGTAAAAGTATACAATATGTAACTTGTATGATTTGGGAACTTATAAGAACAATATTTGGTAGTAATTCCACATACAATATCCTTAGTAGATGAGTGTAATGTCAAACTTACATGAGTTGGACAACCATCAGTGAAACTAAAATCTTACAAGTATTATAGAAAACACTTACAAGACTTATGTGAGGTCCCACATATACAAGACATACAAATTTAAAAAACATCATTTTACAATAAAATTACATGGAAAAGCACAAGGTGAATTTTAAAAAACTGGGTTTTGACATACAATAATCACAGGAGCTTAAAAACCTAACCCCTTAACTTTGGATAAATAACAAAGAAAATACAGTTGTGCTGCTGCAACTCAATCAACATTATCCACCTGGAAGTAAATACTTTTAATGTTATGATGTCACAATGATCGGCTTTACTCATTATGGGGAGATTGTTATAAGTGAACGGGTGTTGGCGCCGCTTTATTTTGCCCATGTTCATACAGTAGTAGGATTTCCACAGTAAAGGTACCAGTAAAAACTCAGTTTTGTTAACTGTAAAGAAATAGGGTTGAAAAATCTGAGAAATTTACATACTCTGACTGAATATTAGCATTATTTCACTGTAACAATTGTTCGCTGCTAATAAAGTCTGTTAAATTAAAAGGTTTGTCTAACAGCCATATTTTCAGTTTTACAGATATTGAAAAACTGCATTTACAGATTGCATTTATGTAACTGGAATGAAATTGTAATGGTAGAAATTAATTGTCCTGGATGCTGACCAGGCAGTCTGTGCCATGCTAGTTTTTAACTCAGTTTGATCCAATTGCAACCAGTATAGGGTCAAATTAAGTCATGTCACTTCAGTATGTGATTCATATGTTTTTTACTACATACACTTGTATGAAATTGCATAAATTCATACATAAAAAGTATGTATTTTATGTGTTGCTATTGTAAATTTCATAGGCTAAAATATAAGAATTCTGATAGAAAAACATAAAGAAAATAGTTTATGATGACATCATATCCCATAACATACAAAAAACTTCTATGTAATGGTACATATTCATATATGTTTTTATACTGATTTAGTCATTTTAATTAGATGACATAAAATAAACTTATATAAAATATATAAAGAAAGCATAATTTCCCTACAAATTATATACTCTTTACATGCGGAAAACCTATCTATAATTGTATCTTTTCATATATGAAAAGTATATGTCTTTAAAACAGACATATAGTTAAAAACTACAAAGATTATATGAAACATGTATGGAAAACATAATTTTCCATTCAATTTCCCTATAGACCACATACATAATTTTTACTTGATTCATACTTAATTCTTTTTATTATCCTGTATGAAAAGAACGCAAAAGCGGCCACTTTCAAGAGTTTATCATAGTATGAGACTTATAAGCCTTATAAGATGCACAATACATATAAAACATAAAGATTTACTTCTATAGGTGATGGAAACTTCTTATGAGTTTTTACTATTTCTTTTCCATATGGGAGAGAAGTCAAAGTATTAACCTGGCGACTCATCTTGAGGCTGAATTCTAAGACTACAGTTATCATTGAAAGGTCAGTTTGACGGGTCTCTTTCTTTGGCTGACCAAACGTGTGTACTGGCATCAGCAGTGACTCCAGTGGTAATATCTGCACCTCAAACTGGGACAGCAGTTGGTCTGCGACCACTACTTTGTCTGAAACCTTGTGAGTTAGCACCTGGAGCAGGCACTCAGAGACCACGATCTCCTCTGTTTCTTATGCCACGGTTCCTTGGCCTTCCCCTTAATGCAGCATTGTCATCACTGGAATCGGCAGGATCTGAGGAAACCACCTGGTTTCTGTCATCATTTGGATCATAGTCACTTGAACTATTACCGCTAATGTAAGCTTTATCAGTTGCCCCATTATTACTAGACATAGATTCATTTTCAGATGGCAGTTGTGAACTATCATTCCCCGCATCACCACTTAATTCTCGGCTTGGTTGTGTATCTATCCTCAAATCTTGCAGCTTCACTGCCACTGACTGCTTCTGTCATAACTAACGCACCCTGAGCAGTCATCTGATGACCAGCTGCCAATTTCAAAGGTGCATGAAATCTGTGCACAAATGTGCCTTGTGGTCTGACAGACAAACAGAAGTATCAATTAATTGGAGATATATCAAGAAGATCACACTTGTGGTTGGCAAATAGATTGAACTTCCGATGCCCATTGCTAAGGTACGACACATATTCAGCAATGTGAATAAAGTGGCCATATCCTGTTACCAAGCTATGGCTTGTAGCTGTCAAACATTAATCGGCAGTTATATCCCGCTGCCAGGGGAGTCGGCAAATTGGAAAAATATGAGCACGGAATGGGGCTCCGTTTTTAAGCGTGGCAGTCAGTGTTTTATATACAGCTGAAATTAAGCAATTTAAGGAAACATTCAGGACATTATTTCATTGGAGACTTGAAAAACCAATCAGCATCCCAAAAATTGTTAACTACCCCATACAATATTTGGTCTCATTGAAAGATCAGTAGTGAACAAACAGAACTGCATGATAAATTAATTTAAGGGTTGCATTCTTATGATCTCCCACCAGCCCCCACGCTCCATCTGCAGTGAGCCCTGCCCCCCAGGCACCAGGAAGGCAATAAGAAAGGGTGAGCCAGTCTGCTGCTTTGACTGCCTTCCCTGTGCTGATGGGGAGATCAGCAACCAGACAGGTTAGTGAACCCACATGGCAAATATCAAATATATATTTGAGAATTCATTTGCATTTACAAAAGGGATGAGATGTCGTTGTGATTTGGTCAGTCTCCAGAGCTTAAGGATCTCAAGCAGTCTGACCTTGGGCTGGACAATACGGCAAAAAAAAGTCAAGATAAGAAAAGAATTTACCTGCTGAACACACCACAACTCCTGTCAAAAAAAAATGATTTGCTCTTGAAGGAAAGCAGAAAATGCCAAGTTACAAAATGCACAGTGCAGTTGGGATTCTTGTTATTATTATTATTGTCATCATAATTCAGAATATAAAAAAATACAAGTACACTACCACTCAAAAGTTTGGGATCACTTGGAAATTTTCTTGTTTTCCATGTAAACACACATGAAATCAGTCTGAATAGGAAATATAGCAAATGAACAGAACATGCTGGCATTGGTCTGAGTAAGAAATAATGATTTTAACGGAAAAGGATAAATATGTACTTCAAAATTTGCCTTCATAAAAAAAAACCACCTTCACTGTTGATACTGAAACTGGTGTTTGACGGGAACTATTTAGCACAGCTGCTAGTTGACAACATGTGAGGTGTCTTTCTCTTAAACTACACCCTCTCAGATATTTGTCTTCTTGCACAGTTGGGCATCGGGGCCTCCACTCCTTTTTTCTGTCCTTGTAAGTGCCAGTTTGTGCTGCTGTCTAAAGGGAGTAGTTGACAGCATGGTAAGAGATTTTAAGTTTTCAATTTCTCGCATTGAATACCCTTCTTTTCTAAGCAGAACAATAGACTGACAGGTCTCTCAAGGAAGTTCTTTCTTTCTGGCCATTTTGAGCCAGTAAACAAACGAACAACTGCTGATAGCTCAGGTACTAAACCAACCTCAAGAATACCATGCTCCCTTTTGCGCTCCCTTATTAGTTAAACAGTTTTCAGCTGTGCAACACATTTGCAGAAGGGTTTTCTATAAAATGCTTAACTTGGATTAGCAGCCATACCAGGAGATTGATGCAGAGGACTTACAGTTTCTGATAATAGGCCTCCATGCAATAATGTAGATCAGGGATGGGCAAAGAGGGCCGTATCTGTCCCTGGTTTTCACACCAACCTCTAGCCTGGAATTAGTTAATTATCTAAATTAGGCAAAATATTCATGAAATCTGACATTTCTTGAAATTATCATGAATTGCCAGTAAAGACTGTTCTTGTCACCCTACATAAAACATTTTTCTTTGTTCAAACCTTTGCAAAAATCTATATTTGTCGATGCAGCCAATTAACTCAATTAGTCAGGGTAATTGATAGAAATAAAAACCTGCATACACAACGGCCCTCCAGGACTGGAGTTGCCCATCCCTGATCTAGATCATTCTTTGAAAATCATCTGATAAATTTTAATCATTTGTGAAATCGATAAAAATGTTTGCGAAATGCATGAAAATGTATTTTTCTACGGAAAACAAAGAAATTTGCAAGTGATCCCAAACTTTTGAGCGGTAGTGTATGTGAATTGCAATCCAATATGATCAATTAAAGCTGCTTTGCAGTGATATCGGGCCAGGCAAATTCAGGCAATTCTGAGCAACAAGAGGCAAAAAATGGAGGATAACAAGAAACGTGGGATTACATTGTGCTGGTATATGTTTATAATACTATTTAGATTCAAATGTTTTCATGCACTGTTGGCTCAATTTTTCAAATATCAAAACGCCGGGTGGTATTCTTGTGGAGGACTGTCTGAAGATTCAGTGTAGCAAATTTGGTGACAACAGATCAAAAATGTGGGACTAGAAAGGTTTTATAAGTTTTACAGTTTTTGAAAAAAAAAGAGTGATGGACTTCATAATTTGAAGTGTGTTTAAGTTTAAGACAAAAGTTTCAAAAGTATTAGGGCTCATTTTGGTGAAAGTTGCAAAACTGTAGCACATACAGTTGGTTTGATAGGAATTTTCAAAGTTTTAAAATTTCAACGCTTATTGAGGAAAAGAATAAGTGCCTAAATGGGCAAATAATAAGAACATCAACATTACGATGTCCATTCTGACACCGCTGGGGATTAAACTCACAACCCCTGACATCAAGAACCAACTATTGACTCATTGACTCACTTTTAACTAATTTAATATCTACTCTACTGACCAAGATTGATAAATACAAGAACAGAAATATTTACAGTCCCTTTGGTGGGGTTGCTTGGTGATGTCCTGGGTGAGGAAAATACTCCAACACAGGCAAAAATCCACAAAAAGCTTCACAGGTCATGAAAAAAAATGACAGGTCTGGTCAAATGTATCCTTCTCCTTGCAATTTCTCCTACGACTTCACTCTCTCAATTTCTCTCCTTATATACTCTTTTGCAGACCCCTCCCACCTTTTAGACTTTTTTTAATTCTCTGGGACTTCCCGTCTCAGACATGCCCAGGTCATGCCCAAACCTAGCTCCAGTCTGGTCTTAACAAAAAAGGTCAATACTGCCATCTAGTGGCTTCTTTTCATATTACACCTCCATTCCAAAAGGGAAAAATTTTGACTCATAAAGGCAAAATTTTTCTTCTCAAAACAAAAATGGTGAAGTAGATGCTTGTAGTTATATACATACAATACAATATGCTGATAAACACATGATATATATACATACTCAAACACGGGATAAACAATCAGCAGTGACATTGTCAGTACCCTTTACATGCTTAATTTCCAAGTCAAACTCCTGCAAAATCAAACTCCAATTCAACAATCTCCGATTCTTGTTTTTCATCTTACTCAAAAACATTGACGGATTGTGGTCCATGTACACAATCATTGGCTTTTGCCCCGTACAAACATAAAGTGTTGTAAAGATAGAACCAGAGCCAACAGCTCCTTCTCTATTGTGGAATAGTTCCTTTGTAGCGATTGAACTTCCTGGAGAAGTATGCCACGGGATGCTCAATGTCATCAGAGTCACTTCTCTGTAGGAGCACAGATCCACAAGCTTGGTCGCTAGCATCGACCGCGATGGAGAACGGTTTGTTGAAGTCAGGAGATTTGAACACGGGGAAGTGACACAGCAGAGACTTCAGGCGATCGAAGGCTCTTTGGCATGCTTCATCCCAAGTGAACTTTATGCCTTTCTTCAATTGGTTAGTTAGACTGAGAGCAATCTTAGCAAAGTTCTTGCAGAACTTGCGGTAGTAGCTGATCATTCCAAGGAAGCGGCGCAAAGCTTTTTTGTTGTCAGGAACTGGAAAGTCCATGATGGCTTGGACTTTAGCATTTATGGGTGCCGCCTTACCCTGGCCTATGACATAGCCAAGATTCGTGACAGTAGCACAACCAAAGTCACTCTTGTTCAGGTTAACAGTCAGGTTAGCCTGGGTCAGGCGCTGGAACAATGTCTCTACATCTTTCAGATGTTCTTCCCAGGAGTCACTCCATGTGATCAGGTCATCGATGTACACACCAGTGTGTGGCAATCCGGCGATTGTTGACTGTATCTTCTTTTGGACTGTGGCTGGGGCATTTTTCATGCCAAAGGGTAGGACTTCATACTGGTATAACCCAGATGGTGTGGCAAAAGCAGAGATGCTCTTGGCCCTCTCAGTTAAAGGCACACGCCAATAACCCTTCAATAAATCAATCTTGGTCAGAAACTTTGCTTGCCTTACTCTATCGATACAATCATTAATCCTAGGTATTGGAAACACATCAGTTCCAGTTATAGCATTGACTTTGCGATAATCTGTACAGAATCTAGTACTTCCATCAGGGTTTGGAACTAGCACACAGGGTGAACTCCAATCTGAGTTGGAGGGTCTGATAATATCATATTCTAACATGTACTCAACCTCTTTCTCAGCAATCTTTCTCTTTTCAGGATTCATCCGGTACGGATGCTGTTTTATTGGTTTGGCATCACCAAAATCTACATCATGAGAAGCTATAGAAACTCTCTTTGGAACATCAGGAAATAGATCTTCATATTTCTGGATCAACCCTTTCAAACTGATCTTTCTGTGAGGGTTCTAAGTGCTGGAGTTTTACATGAAGATTTTGCAACACTTCAGAATTTGACAATTTACATGAAAGAACTTCAGCTTTAATTCTAGGTTCATCATCTTGAAACTCCCCCTCATCTTTACACGTCTCAACCATAGGAGAATCTGAAGTGACAGCTGCAACCCTAGCATTTCTGTCATGATAAGGCTTCAGCATGTTAATGTGACACAACTGTTTTGGCTTTCTCCTATCTGGAGTCTTCACAATGTAATTGAGATCACTGAGTTTTGTTAGAATTTCATAAGGACCATGAAATCTAGCCTGCAATGGATTGGACTGCAAGGGAAACAACACAAGAACCTTTTCTCCTGGTTTAAACTCACTGCTTCTGGCCTTATGATCATACCAAGTTTTCATTTTTCCCTGACTTGATTTCAAGTTCTCTTTAGCCACCAGTCTTTCCTTGAACTTGCTAACATAGTCTAACAGACTGATATGTGGCTCTTTCTCTTGCCATTGTTCACTCAACAATAGCAAAGGTCCTCTCACTTCAAGCCCAAACACTAGCTCAAACGGACTGAATCCAGTAGACTCCTGTACTGCTTCTCTAGCTGCAAACAACAGCAAATGAACACCTTCATCCCAGTCTTTCTCATGGTCATAATAATAAGTCTAAATCATTGTTTTGAGAGTGGAATGAAACCGCTCTAAGGCACCCTGACTTGAACCTCCAGACTCCCGGGTAATAGTCACACATGCTGACCATGAGGCTCGTTGGCAAGGTAGCCAGGGCGCATACTTATGAGGAGACACTTCCAGTGACAGGACTCTCTACTGTCACACATATTTCTTGCAGACTTCGAAACCTCTACGGTTGGTGATACCAAGAAATCATCCATTGCTGTTGATCTGTCAATATATATATATTTATAGGAAAATTCCAGAAACAATTTAGATTTGTTAGATTTTCAATAAATTTTCAATAAATGACTCACACAAAGGTCTATCCTGGACGAGCCCCCAATTTGTTATGGCCCCAATTTGTTCTAACATATATGACAGCAAGGGATGACAGACAAAATTTCAAAACTTAAACAGGTTTAATTAAACAAACACTTTTTAATTTACTATCTACTTTACTGACCAAGATTGATAAATACAACAACAAAAATATTCACAGTCCCTTTGGTGGGGTTGCTTGGTGATGTCCTGGGTGAGGAAAATACTCCAATACAGGCAAAAATCCACAAAAAGCTTCACAGGTCATGAAAAAAAATGACAGGTCTGGTGAAATGTATCCTTCTCCTTGCAATTTCTCCTACTACTTAACTCTCTCAATTTCTCTTCTTATATACTCTTTTGCAGACCCCTCCCACCTTTTAGACTTTTTAAAAATTCTCTGGGACTTTCTGTCTCAGACATGCCCAGGACATGCCCAAACCTAGCTCCAGTCTAGGCTTAACAAAAAGAGGTCAATACCACCATCTAGTGGCTTCTTTTCAGATTATAGCTGATAGTGAGAAAAGGTGTGACTTCATAATGGACTCAGAGAGTCACCAGCCAGCAATTGTTAAAATTCCTGTTATCAAGACAAAAATCTGGTAATACATAAATTGCAGCTTGACAGCATAGAAATGTTGGTGATTTGTTTTTAGTAATAATTGTTTTGCTTCATAAGACAAAATCTAATGTTTTAAATTGCCATTCTTACATTGACTCCAATTGTTCCATAAGAGCGCAATTCAAAATTGTTTCAAAAATTCAGTTTTTGAGAAAAAAATTCTGATATTTGGCAAACTTCATCGACCGTGACTCTAAAATATTATCTATTTTTTTCAGGAAGATTGAAAATATATTTATCAAGAATTGTCTGGTATATGTTTACAGTACTGCTTACAGTCAAATGTTTTCATGCACTGAAGGCTCAATTTTTCAAATATTGAAACGCCAGGTAGTATTTTTGTGGAGAACTTTGAGGAGGAATTTGTGCTAAGTTTAAGAGGACAAAAGTTTCTTCAGTATTGGGGCTACATTTTGGTGAAAGTTGCAAAACTGTACCACGTACGGTTGGTTTGGTAGGAATTTTGTAAGTTTCTAAATTTAAATGCTTACTGTGCCCCCCTGCCCCCCAGGAAGAATACTGACATGTCCTTGGAATTGAGTAAATCTGGCATGCAACTGGACCTTTGTGCAAAGTTTGGTGATCAAGAGGAATAATAATAATAATAATAATGACAATAATAAGTTCTTGGCAGCTTTTGCTGCCTGGCCCCTAATTAAGAATGAAAAGGCACAAAAATTTTAAATGCTGTACACAAACCCCCCAAACAACTTTCATGTCTCGGAGGAAAACAAAAAAGAGACAAAAACTGTCCAAAGACAACCCTTCATCTCCTGTGCACACACTTAAAAACTTATCCTAATTTCTTTTCAGTGTAAAAAGGGATGACATGGGGCTTCAGGATTTCATGTGTTCAGGACTTGGGCTGGACAATGACATTTACATTTGCATTTCAGTGTAAAATGTTACTAAAAATCACCATCATCCCACTTGAACCCTGTGAAATCACATCCTATCTCTTTGGAAAACCAGACATGCACAGATGAATTATTATTGTTTTATTTTTTTTTTTATTGTTATATTGCCGAGCCCTTATCTGATCTCAATGGAATGGAATACCATGGAGTGGATCACCCCTGGATGTTTTTCCCAAAAATTGCTTTTTCTTTACTCAAAATTGGCTCTCAACTGAGGCTCTCTCAAACCCTGGAAACAGGAACAGGCGTTCACTCAACTCTACCCACGCTACCTGACAAAAATATTAGGACGTTACTATTTATGTGTGATTTTCTTACAGTGCAGTATAAAATTCTGAATTGATCATGTTTGGAAATAGTTGTTTATTAAAAAACAAACAAAAAAAAACTATTACAGACCCCATTTTGGATACACCATACTGAATTATTTTATGTCTTGAACCTCCTTTTGTAGAGAATCAAAATCATCCCTTGTGACACACTAGATCATAATGATTAGACCAATATTAGCCATTGATCTGCTATTATGACAAGGACACAATTCCAAACCTGTAAATTTGAAAATAACCATCTTGCAAGCACAATTTATGATCTCTCTTACTGATGACAGACCAAAATTGAGTTTTTCATGCAGACAAAAAATGCCAATATGAATATCTGTAGCTTCCCAAAATGTTCAATAATGTTCTGTGATATTTACATGTACATTTTAGAAAACCATTAAATTCCTAAAAAATTTGCATATATAATATTACACGTACTTCAAAAGTTGAGTGAGAATGAGGAACGTCCTAAGACTTTTGTCAGGTAGGGTAGGGTACCCCCCCCATCCCCCTTTGTCCTGCTATTGAGCTGCAAATATGCCGGTTGTTTCATCCCAATTGATTCCACCCCTCTCTCACAGATTCCAGTGAGTGCTACCGGTGCCCGCTAGAATTCTGGTCAAACCAAGTCCGAGACTTTTGTGTTCCCAAGGATATCGAGTTCCTCTCCTTCCAAGAACCCCTGGGGATCTGTCTGACAACAATCTCACTGTTTGGGGCATGCATCTGTGCATTTACCTTGTCTGTCTTTGCCAGCCACAGGAACACACCAGTGGTGAAGGCTAACAATTCTGAGCTGAGTTTCCTGCTGCTGTTGGCACTCACGTTGTGTTTCCTGTGTTCCTTGCTGTTCATTGGCCAGCCGCAACGGTGGACCTGCCAGTTGAGACATGCTGCATTTGGTATCAGTTTTGCCCTTAGCATCTCCTGCATCCTGGTTAAGACCATAGTGGTGGTAGTGGCCTTCAAAGCCACACAGCCCGGTGGGAATTCAATGAAGTGGTTTGGTGTGCAGCAACAGAGGGGCACTGTGCTGGCCTTCACTGTCATCCAGGCAGTGATCTGTGTGGCTTGGCTGACTGCTGCATCCCCTGTACCCTACAAAAACACTCACTTCCAGAACTCAAAGATCATCTTCCAGTGTGCAGTTGGGTCAATAGCCGGGTTCAGTGCCCTGCTTGGCTACATCGGCCTGCTGGCGGCCATCAGCTTCTTGCTTGCCTTTCTTGCTCGGAATTTGCCTGACAGCTTCAATGAAGCCAAGTTCATTACCTTCAGCATGCTCATATTCTGTGCTGTCTGGATAGCGTTCATCCCTGCCTATGTCAGCTCTCCAGGAAAGTACTCAGATGCTGTCGAGATATTCGCCATCCTGGCCTCCAGTTTTGGGCTTCTGGGTGCGATCTTTGCACCAAAATGCTACATTATATTGCTGAACGCAGAAAAAAATACGAAGAGGGCACTGATGGGTCGAGATAACCCAAAGAAGTAAAGGTTTTATTCACATTCCTATTTCATTTAATCAAAGCTAGAACTATATGAAGTATGACTATTGAGTTGAAATGAAATAAATTTGATTGCATGTATCTACGTTCAAATGATACAAAAAAGATTTGTCATGGAATGTGCTGTCAGTGAACTTCTTGTTAATTTCTCCTTATGTCTTGTCCAGCTGTGGAAAATTGCATCATCAAAATGAATGCTTTTCAAACAATCCAACATGATCTCATTTTTTGGATTCTAACAGAAGACATTTCAGTTTCACGTGTGGGACAACCAGCTCTTGAAGTTCTGGATACTGTACTATGGACACGTACTTTCCGGCCTCTCTACCTGGGGCACGTGACCTGCGATCTGTATAATTTCGTCAATGGCAGGTGTTCTCAACCTTATCCAAAAAGGGCTAGTGTGGGTCCAGCCTTTTATTTCAGCCATGCAGTTATTTACCCACCTGATTCTTTTGATCATGTCTTTAGAAAAAACTCTTGCAGTTCATTAATATAATTCAATCATTGAGTTTCCAAAGGGCCCAACTCCAATGACAGAAATGTCTGCATATCTAACTAAGAAGGTAACGGTCTTGGGTTTTCAGCCAACAGTATCCCAATGGCAATTATAATATATGAGTAAATAATAGATTTTTTCCCCTTTGCTTGAAAACAGTGTTCCTTGGAGTTGGGCCTTTTGGAAAATCAAATATTCAAGTAAATGTGTTACTGCGTGGCTGAATCAAAAGTTTGCATCCACTCCGGCCCTTTCTGGATGAGGTTGAATATCTCTGTCGTAGATCCAATGGCACAGTGAGCAGGTTGGCCAGCTCCCAGGCAGAGATGCCACAAAAGACGTTTGACAGCGAATAGAGTTCGGCACCTCAAGAGGTGGATGTGTGGAAGGTGAAACTGACATTACTTTGGTGTTTCCCAAACATTTACTCAGTGTTCTATCACTTAGAATACACTGGTAATTTTATTAATGTTGTCCCCATGCACTGCAAATAGCTTCCCTGAAAAATTTCCTCTCCTTTTCAGCTGCTCATCTCAAAGCTTGTGCAAGTCATCCATATGTTAGTTTGTGGGTTCTCAGTTGGCACTTGTTTCCTCACGGAAATAACAATTTCAGATCAAAATTTTGCATATTATTTTCGAGAAAAGAAGCCTTTCAAAGAGATTTAAATTTAATTAAGATTTGTCATGTCATTATACTGTTGAATTATTTCATAATGCGCAGAGGTTTAATTGTTTCAGGAATCATTTCAAAATTAACTGGTATTTATTCATGGGAACTATGTATTCCATAGTGAATATTTAAGTTTTTCCTTTTTGAATTTCGCTTTATTCATTGAGACTTTACATTTTCAAATGATCATTTAACATTTTACATTAGCTCTTTCAATTTCCTTTTTCTTTTTAAGTTCAGTCATGTTGTGGCTATTCCTAGTAATGGGAGAGGGTCAGTAGTATTGTGGGGTGGAGTCACTATAACAGGCAGGGCTGATCTCGACATCTGCTATGGGAGAGTCAAGGGGTGTTCTATCATGACAACATCATCTCTCCACATGTGCTTTCGTTAACACACCATTATGGAGCTGGATTCATCAACCAAGATGATAATGCCAGAGTGCATTGTGCATACTCATCCCCAAAGGCACCAAATCCAAACCTTGCCCTGGCCTGTGATGTTCTGGCCTGTGATGTTCCTTGAGCTCTCCCCCATAGAACGCATATACTGAGACGATGTGCGCAACAGCGGCACCACCCTGTCAGGACTAAGTTCAGCTGGCACACTAGGAGGAGTGGCAGAGAATTCCTCAAGCTGACACTGGTTGTCTCATTAGGGGCATGTGGTGTTGGTATGATGCTAGATTGGACGGTAATGGCAGACCAACTCATTACTGATCACGATGTGACTTTTGAGGAACCTTCCCATGTGACATTTTGTGGCAGGCAGGCAAGGCAAAGTCTGTCTCAAGCCTAGTGGCTCTTCAGGCCGGTGTTTAACTCTGGTTTCTGTAGCATGAGGCGACTAGGAGTATTGCTTCTCCCCCTGGATGAGATGTTAGTCCATCAGAGGTTGCCCCTCAGCTCTTAGTCAGGTTGCCCTGACAATTTGCTGTTACCCATTTATACACCTGGGAGGAGTGAGGCACTGTGGGAGTGAAGTGTTTTGCCCATGAAGACTCCAAGAAAGTTGTGACAAGGACTTGAACTCAGAACCTTTCAATCAAGCACACTCAACCACTGCGCCACCTTGTCCCTGAAATTTTGTACCTCCAGAAAAAAATGATTAAGTGTCATGAACTTCACCTTGAATGGCTCGCCAATTAAATAATATAATTCTGAATTTCGAAATATATTTTCAGTTATTTCTTTTCACTATTCCCAACTTTTTGTGTGCTGTATAATAACTTTTTTTCTGTGCTTTAATTTCATCAAAAGATTGCCAACAATAGTGCAACCCTCATTCAGATAAAATTTGGCACATTAAATGAAAATCCAAATAAATTAAAATGGAATGCTTTGAAAAGTCCATTCACCCTTGTGTGGTAGAAGGAGGCACTCCTCCCCTCCACTTTGTCATCATTCTGTGTCTGTACTTGGCTATTCCACCAATCCACTTCGTTTGTTATGTGGGATTTTTAAAGAGTTTGCTGTATTCCTCCATATTTTGTTTGAGTAGGAAAATATTTGCAGGCACGTCTTAGTTGCAAAGTGGATAGTTTAATGGAGTAGAGGAACCAGTGGGTCTGCTCCCAAAGTACAGACGAACAAGAACCAACAACTGAGGGAAAATGTGAACACATATAGCGTGAAGTTCAAAGGATGCTCAGGAACAAATTGTAATTTGCAATTACAATTGTAAAGAGGGTGGGGGGGGGGGGGTATGAGGTTATCATACAAAGGAAGTGATCAAAGACATACATACAAGAAGCAATGGGACCAGACAAGGTTGTATATTGGCCCACCGCATGGTCTACCGCTTCAGAAGGCCTGCTGCTGACTCCCATGTTTTCCAACAGTTATCTTTTGAATGTCCCTCCAAACCCCCTCTCAAGATTATTCATTGGTTTTCCCTTTCATTCGTGTTTTTGTATCCAATCAGTTATTTTTGCTCAAGAAGAGCCCACCTTATTTCAGGATAAATCTCAGAGCTTCCATCTTTAGGACCTCTTGCAATGCTAGTACCAGACAGAGCCACAGACTTCAGCAGTTAGTTATCATTTGTATTGTTCAACCACGTGTATGTTTTTGCTGTCGTTTATCTGCCCGCATGGAATGAACCTATATAAACATGTAGGTTTCGCATATATGCAGTGATGTTGCTAGGTACCCGTCCTGCGTCCTTGACGCATAAGGGCCGATTCAGAGTCGACGCAAAGGCACGCAAACGCGAACGCATCGAGACGCATCGTGACGCTTCACGACGCTTTGGCCGCCATGATGCGTTCGATTGTGTAGTCTGATTTTTCAATACGCGACGCAGCAACGCATGAAATACCATCCCTCGCCAACGGCGGCGATAATGTATATAACGTACTTTTAAACACTTTGTAGCCGACATAATAGAAGAAGACTACTGAAAAAAGAGATACTGTTGGGTATTATCGATAGTGCCACTTCAGCAGTAATACATTTCCACTGGAAACCTAGCAAAATTAGATTCAAATCAGATTTTTGGGCGATACGATGGCGTTCGCTTCGTTTGTGCTGGTTAATATTGGCCTTGATGATTTAACCAGTGACTGCCGAACGTTAGTGTAGCGTCCGGGCATCTGTCAACCTATGGACCGGTCGTGCTTTCTAAACATCAACATATTCACGATCATACGCAAAACAGGCGAAGTATTGGTATTAACCTGTAG
Organism: Gymnothorax reevesii; assembly: GCA_029721435.1. Classification (NCBI taxonomy): domain Eukaryota; kingdom Metazoa; phylum Chordata; class Actinopteri; order Anguilliformes; family Muraenidae; genus Gymnothorax; species Gymnothorax reevesii. The sequence continues at coordinate 143,548,095 of CM056574.1, forward strand.
CTAGCTATGTGGGAAAAAAATGCAATCCATGTATGGCATAAGGTCGCATCCGGTGGTTCACGAACCCTCAGCACTCACCTCTGTGGAAGTTTAACTTTCCATAAATGATCCAATTACCCCATCTACAGCCCAAATTTTGTTTTTCAGCATTTGTAAGCCCATTCTATTATAAAACAGCGATGTGTATCAATGATGCTGGCTTTAAAAAAGTTATAGCGTAGCTTATGACATGGGTCTCATTGATAACGTCAGAAGCAGTCGTGAAATTTTGAGTATAAATTAGGCAAACTCAAAGGGTTACTAATTTGAAGTGGGCTATATACTAGAGACGACCACCTTGACTAGTTGATTATAGCTGGCTAAGGAGTCATGTTAAGGTAAACCAATAATAGCCATTTAACGTTCACTTATTATTCACGATATATCCATCGCAATGACAGTTAATGAATTCTCTTGCCAATTAATTTGCTAATTGTTTGCTGCGCTGGAGAGATAGACTCGGGGTCACTCAGCCATCCAGACATTCTATAGAGATCAGTGAATGTCACTCGGAATGTCAGCCCAAATGTCACCAGTGACGCTGCTACCCCCTATTGTGTGAGTGGTGTATTGCATTTCACGTATCGCCCGTGCGGCTTGCGTACACTATGAAAGGGAGTGTGTTACTTGCGTCGCTCGCGTCCCTTGCTTACGTGACTCACGTCGACTATGAATTGGCCCTTAAAATCTAAAAGGACGCAGTAAACTAACTTTCCATGCGTCCCAGGGACGCACCTCATTTTTCCCCATGAAAAATGATAGATTGGGCCGATTTCACAAAAGGCTTTTAAGTTTTATACGTGGATGACTTTAATTGCGGGTTTAGCATGAGTTAAATTTTAATCACTGTTTCAGGAGGAGTAACTGTCCATGTGCGTCTAAATTCTTTAAACGCCTGCGGTCAAATAACAAAAGAAAAACAAACCTTCACGAGCGTTTAAGTTAACTCGCGAAAACTACTACCACAGATTGACTTGCTCCTAAATAATGACGTCGACCTGCCTTCATCTGGTTGCCTGGTAGATTTTGAGCAAGACGTGCCTTTTCTGGAAAAGAAATGCTTAAATTAGTTGCTTTGTTCAGTTTCTTATTCACCTAATAAAGGAGTTTTGCAAGGCCACGTTTTTTGTTTTTCATCTACTTTTACATTTTCTTAAAAAGCTTCCGTGAGTGAAGTCCAAACTGCATTTTTACGCTTCACCGATAATGAAAGCGCAAATGAGTGTGTGAAATCACCATGAATGCCGAGGGCGAAATAGTTTTGGTGAAGAATGCGTCCGACGTCAGCATCTTGCTCACATCCACAGGACGCGCAAAGAAAATGTGACATTCATGGAAGCCAAGTTGAATTCTCGCCACGTTTTCTTTGCCAAAATCTCTGTGCAATATACGTGTCCACAAAGCAACTACCCTGACATACGGGATTATTAAACGGTAGCGACTATTGGAAATGCCCATTATGCAACGACAGGTTGTTATAATTTGACCGCACCTGTTCGGCCAAACGCAAGGTTATCCACGTGCAGTTAAACGTGCAAAGATCATCTCGTGAAATGGTGTTTAAACGTTCGTTTTGCTGTCCGCGCACAATGGAATTTTAACATGTGTTTAAAATTTAAAGCTATGTTTCCATTAATACGGCTGAAATCCGGCTGCGACAGGCTGCGGGGCAGAAAGGGACATCGCATGCGTCCCATGGCGCGTCCTCAGTGTTTACACATAAACGGCTTAACTACCCAGACAGCCAGCGACTTTGGCCCAGAGTCGTTCCTGAGTCGCTTGTGGCGGAGCCAAGTCGCAATCGCATATCAATCACAAAACGGACCAGGTGTCCCAATTTCAGATTACCCCCCCATCACCATATCCCCCGGTAATCTGAAGTTAACTTCAAATTACCCCCTCCAATTTCGGGTTACCCCCCTACATATCCAAAAGAATTACAATTGTAGCAGCAGTAATGAACTTTCTCTTAGTAGCACGTCATACACTTTATATGTGCACTGCAATAAATCTGGGAAAAAGGAGATGGTAATAAATAGTTTTTATTGAGTTTAGAACTCAATGAAATGTATTTTTAATAAGCAACTACTGGCGTACGCTAGTAGTAAATTAAGCTAGAAACAAAAATTTAAAAATAGATAATAAAACATCGGGACATAATATTTGTTTGTGGAACAACACCAAATATACATGCATTGGTAAAATGGGCACACTGCATGTAAACAATATGCTGATAATGTTTTACATCCCTTCCCAAAGAACTGAGGATGTTTACCCCTGGTAACCGTTCAAGGACGAGGCTAACGTGTGAAAAGTACGATATTATGAGTAGGTTGTTCTACATAAAGTGGGCTAATTAACAAAATCAGCGTGTGGACTGCATACGCTTTAGGGCAGGAATGGGTTAGGGTTGGTGACCCTAACCGCAGGTTCCGTGACTTGTCAGCTATCATAGGGCCTATATGCCACTTGTGGAAAAAGAATAACTGATTGATCTTTAAATCACCATGTAATATATTGGGGAAAGTCACAGAATTCTGTTATTAATTTGCCTAAATGTCGTTGCAAGAGAACATGCATCATAAAAGTAAAATGTTTTGTAATGGTCGGTCTACCACTTTTGCCAGACCAGAACATTATTTGCACACAATTTACTTAACATTTACCATCACTAAAATTGTAATGCAACTGCGGTGAGTACAATCCAGTGTGCGCCATCCCTGAAGTTGACTTAACTCGTGCATTATTCTGCGTCTGAAAAGACCAGTAGCACATGAGCCGCAGGGGACACAGATGTTATTTGGTGTTTATCTAACTTGTGTTAAGAACAATTATAACGGAGACATACACCCATTATATATACACAGGGCAAAGCAAGACAAGCCCAGTGCCGCATCCATGTGACACTTCAACAACATGATAAGGTGCCAAAATGCATAGGTAGTAAAATGTTCTCAAAACATTTACAGAGTATGTGGCCTACCCCAGTGTATATTTATCGTTCTTATTTGCATAATCTGGGACTTTCTTTGTGGGGTATGCATTAGGTTATGAATTGGTCAGTTCGAGATTCATCATAGGAGGAACTAGATAGCAGGTCGATTGGATAAGCTGGACAGTTGGAGAGTGTGTGTTGTATTGGAATTTTGTGCCATATTGTCGCTGCGCGTCATTTTGGACAATTGGAGATTCTCAATATCCTTACCCTTCATGGATTCTAAGGAAACAAAGGAGGAAGCAAACAGGGAATGGGACCCGACTATTCAAATCATTTTTGACTACGTGGCTAACAAGAAGTACCCTGCAAATTCCACAAAGAACGAGAAAGCTAACCTTAGGAGACAAAGCAAATTGTACGTCGCCAGGGGTGGAAGTCTGTTCAACAAGCACAGATTGGGCCGAAAGGAAGACTCTGGTAGGTGAACCATTTTCGTTGTGCTTGGTTTTGCGAACGTCCGTTTTTTAAATGACAGAATTTTCACATATGAGGGTGCTGCACTTCTATCCCAGACCGTCATTTTAAAGTATAATATCACTGAGGAAAACATAATACCGTCTTTTCTCTAATTGAGGACGCGCCTTTAGAAAGAGAATGTTCCTAATTTTATGTTATCAGACATGAGGGAGTTGCTGGTGATACAGAGCCCGAGTGAGCGTTCCAGAATCATTGAAAACGTACACTGTGTTGCGGGAGAGACGGATGAAGCAAGATGTATGTCTGGCCACTTTGGAAGGGACAAAACATGGACAAAGATTCTTGAACGTTTCTACTGGAAAGGCATTTCCTATGATGTGAATGCATTTGTTGACATGTGCGAGAGATGCCAAAAGACTAATCCACGACATGAGCTGGAACAGGCACTCCTACATCCAGTGAATGTCCCCGCCAAGGCCATGAGCCAGATAGGCGTGGACTTGTCCTTCTTACCGACCTCAGAAGGATGCAGCTACCTCGCCACTGCGGTGGACTATTTTACAAAGTGGGTGGAAGCACGTCCCCTGAAAACCAAGACAGCCGAAGAAGTAGCTGCTTTCCTTTTTGAAGATATTGTCTGCAGGCATGGATGCGTAGAAATTCAAATCAACGATCAAGGCCGCGAATTTGTGAATTGTGTCAGCCAAGAACTGCACCGACTGTGTGGGATCAAACAAAAGATCACCACCGCGTACCATCCGCAGTCAAACGACCTCGTCGAAAAACAGAATCGAACAACTAAAGACTGTTTGATCAAATGTCAGGAGAAGAAAGAGAATTGGGTACAAGTATTGGCGCCAATCCTCTTTGCCTACAGGACATCAAAACACACCAGCACTGGATACACACCATTCCGCATGCTCTATAATCGGGATGCTAGACTGCCAGTTGACCTGGAGTTTCCACAAGTCAGACACATCCCAGATGCATCTGTCCCTGCAACTGATGGATCAGAGTCACCTGATGGAGACGTTGATGAGCTCACTCGTTATGGGGACCAGATGGAAAGCATTCAGAATAAAATGTATGCAAAGGCCCACGCCAACATTCGTCAAGCACAAGAGCACCAGGAAAAGAACTACAACAGGCGTCGCGCACCATCACTGTTTGAATGTGGATCGAAAGTTCTCCACAAAAACCTTATCCGAGAAGACAGGAAAGGGGGGAAATTCGTGGAGCGCTGGAATGGCCCATATGTCGTCGGAGAGTGTTTGGGAAAAAACAGGTACATTCTGCACAACACTTCAGGCGTGGAACTTAAGAAAAAGGCAAATGGATGTGACCTGAAGTTCTTCAAAGAGAGCACGCCTATCAACCCCATTGTCACAGATGCCGATGAAACTGTATCAGATGTTGATGCACCCCTGTCAGATGACTGTGTACCCTCAGAAGATGTCAAAGTGTCGGACTCAACAGGTAAAAAGCGTTGCCTTGATGAAAGTGACACAGATCGTCCCCCAAAATGCAAGTGTGATGATGACTCCGCTGTGATTGTGGGGCACAGCTAGGAGGCCACATTGAAGTACCTGCCCGTATGCTCCGCATGGCAGAGAGACCAGTGTCGGGTACTTGGTCTCGTGATGCACAGGGGACTCGCTGAACACAAACAACAGTCTGCGACCATGACCATCACAGTGACCCAGAGTCCCAGTGCTTCAGTGAGAACTGTGGGAGATGGCAATTGTTTCTTCAGAGCCATTTCGCACATGATAACAGGAAGCCAGGAGAATCATCATATCATCCACATACTGCTTACCAGCTTTTTGAGGGAGAATACCCTTCTGCTGCAGAGCATACTGGACGACGAATACATGAAAAGCTACCTGGAGAGGACAGGTATGGACAAACTAAGTATTTGGGCCATGGAGGTCAAAATTTTTGCAATGGCGCACATGCCTCAAACTGACATCTACACGTTCGCACCTGTGGGTGCAGTACAGAAGTGGCTGAAGTTCTCCCCAAAGGCAGTACGCTCTGACAATGCCTATTCATTTGAAGCAATTTACTTAACCAACATAGGCCACCACTTTCAGCCTGTCAGATGGATGTAGACATTGGAATGACCATACCCCACACCCGAAATAGAACTAACCGAGCCGCGGGTAGAGGGAGTGTTTCCAACTGAGTTTTCGACCTAGTCCTAATAAATTTCAAATAACTACAGGTTTGCAGTTACCCTGTGACCCCATATACACTGCCCGGCCAAAAAAAAAGTCACCGTTTGGAAATTCTAGAATTGGATCATTATTGCGGTTATTAATATTTTTCAGCTGGCAATAATCATTTTAACCCTGACTGATGAAGCGCTACTCATTGCTAAAAAAATCATGTTGGAAGACACATCCCCTGATGGTGGAAAACATTTACTGTATTTTAGAACGGCAAGTTATTGGCCTGTATTTAGCAAAGAAAACCATGGATGACAAAAACAAGTATGAGGAATCATTTTCACAAACAAATTTGCCACCACAAAGTCCTGACCTTAAGGACATTAAAAGTTATAGGGATGTGCTCAAGAAAGACCACCAAGTGTTTCAACCGTTATGTCGAGAAGACTAGATCTCGGCCAAAAATTATGGCATTTCTGATCAAAATTAAATGCTTTGGCATTGCATATAGTTGTCAAAACAATGACAAGACGAATATCCACTGTAATCAAAGCCACAGGGGTTCCAACAAAATATTTGAGTGTGCAACTTTTTTTTTGGCCGGGCAGTGTATGTACCAAAGTGTAGTTATAGATGAAAGGTGCGTGTTTTATTTTGGTATTTATTTACGTTATACCTTTAATGAGACGGATGTTGTGGAATGCATTTGTGCATACTGTGAAGTACTGTGATGATGCTGTTTGTGGAGCCCTGAACGTTCTTTGTTTGTTACAAACATTGAAGTACCAACATTGTGGAATTTCATGTTCTAGAATCAAATTGGAGTAGTTGATATTTCAGCATTTATTTGAGTTGAGCCCCTCATGTAGTCTTAATGAGATGGATGTAGCGGAATGCATTCGTGCATCCTGTGATGTACTGTGATGATGCTGTTTGTGGAACCCGGAAAGTTCTTAGTTTTTATTACTAACATTGAATTACTAAGATTGTGGAATTTCATGTTCTTGAAGTCCATCGGAGTGGTTGATCGTATATTTTTTTTAGTGTATTTGAGTTAAACTTCTCAAGTCATCTTACTGCTTGGTGATAATGTTAAATGGATCATTATAAATTATTCAACCATACCTACTTTATTTAAAGTTTACTCGTACGTTCACATGTGAAATATATTTAATGTACTCTGGGTTTGCATGGATGTTTCTTGTAGAGAATCAAATACCAACTGTGATAATGCTGATGGGAGTAGGCCTACGGGTGGGGTGTGATTGGGGTGTATTACAGTTAGCACCTGATAAATAAAATATCACCTTAATAAAGTAATGTTTTGTATGTTTGTCATTATGCAAATCATTCATGTCGAGGTCATAGTTTAACCCAAATTGAGAGTTAAAGATTATCAGGAATACAACCCTGGCCCAGGGTGAAAATAGGCTTTGAGATTGCTTAAAGAAGTAGAATAATAAAAAGTCTTGGACGTAGTTGTCTAGTTAATGGGGTCTATGTACCACTAAACGTTTTTATCCGAAGTTTATATTCAGTTATTGGAGGAAATAGAGGGGGCTACGTTGAAACTTGGGGGGGGGGGGGGGGGGAATTTGAAGTTAACTTCTGATTACCAGGGGGGTAACTTGAATGGGGGGGTAATCTGAAATTGACACCAGGACAAAAATTGTATGTTCAGAAATTAAAGAATGAACGTTACTGAACATTTCCAGGTAGCTGGATACTTTTGTTTGATTTGTCTCGGTTTAGTTCGCTTTCTTTTTGACTTAGCTGAAGTGTCGAGGACAAAGTGACCACTCCGAAAACTGATAATGTAATCCGGTTCGGCCACCGGATGGTTTCGGGGAGACTCCTGATTGGACGGAGGCGGTGCTCGACTCGTTGGGAAATTCATAAGAAAACAACCTAAACTGAGCCAGGCGGGATTGCACCTTGCATTTGTTGGTGATTGTGAATTTAGAAAAAACGTTAAGAACGTTGAAGACGCTTTGGGAGAGTGTGGCGTCAGAGAACTGAACAGCCTAAATTTTGGTTTAAGTGGTTGAAGTGAAGAGTTGCTTGGTAAATATACTACGTTTGTTGCTTTCATAAAGTCTGAAAATATGTGAGCTTTGAAGACGTGGACGTTTAAGATAATTTTGTGGGAGACTCAGCTAAAATGCTAGCCGTAGCTTTCACCAAGAAAGAACCGTGTTAATTCGCCACCGTTGCTAATGCCTATTGAGGGCGAACTGGCTGAACTGTGGAGGCGACTGTTCCACCTGCTGCATTGGTTTCTCCACTCAACGCTTCCGATTGGCTTCTCCTGTCTCATGGATTCGTGAGGTAGTGTCACTGCATCGAAACAAAATAAAGGATTTATGTGCACTGACGTTTGGTCCCCAATGCAAAGCCAAGCGCTTGGTTATTGTCTTAACATTTCCAAGGTTTAACGTTAGTTTAGCGCCAACGCTATCATTTCGCTGATACTGATTGTTTCTTAAAGTAATTTTACTTATATTCGTTTCAAGGTTGAAATTTGAGGTAAACCAATGAGGTTCTGATGTTTCTGGTACTTCGCCTGAAAAGTTGTACGTCACTGTGCGTGAAGCCTATTTGTATTTTCCAATTTCCCTGTTGGGTGAATTTTAAGAGAACCCAAGTGAAAATTGTGAGACTAAAACATTTAAAGGGTAAATAAGTGAGTTTCTTAATTCGAATTTAAAAAGGTACAAACTAAAGTGGAATTTTATTTGCGATATCATTTTTCAAGGGTTTCTTACACACTGGTACATTTCCTTGTGTTTATTGGTGATTGTGAAGTAACAAATGAGGATTTGAGTAGAAATGAGTGTGAAAATTCATAATTCATTTTGGTGTGTAAAATATACACGTTTGTATTTATTGACACACAACAGCAAAATCACTTTGAAAAATATTATGACCTCGAATACAAATCATAGTTTCACAGAACAGTAAAAAAAAAAAAAAAAACAGTTTTGAATGCAAGAATGCTGAAGAGACCAGAACTTATAAAATTATTTGTTTTTACTTTGTTGTCCTCCTGCTATAGAAAGGATGTAAAGGTTCCCAGTCATTGAGAAATGTTTTTTCAATTATTATTATTATCATTATTATTATCATTTTTAATATTATAATTATTTTGCATGTAAATTTTTCTTTTGGCAAGTAAAAATCTGATTTTACTTTCCCGAATGAGTAATTAAAAACAAAAGTTAGTGTTGAGCCCTTGATTACGAAAATCAGGTGCAGCACTACTAAGCTGGGGGGAATTGCACAAAGCTGGCTAACTGAGTAAGCCTGGCTTTTGCACTAAGTAAAACCTGGACACTATTCAAATCTGAAACATGGACTGAAATACATTTAGCTTTCTGGGTTTTACTTAGTGCAAAAGCCAGGCTTACTCAGTTAGCTAGCTTTGTGCAATATCTGCCTGGTTTGCACTGGATGTGAAACAAATTTTTTGCACAACCGATCACATTCAAGTCAATGCAAAGACGGAAATACACGCGTGTATTAGCGTCTTTGCTTTGACTTTGAATGTAATCTTTAGTGCAAAAAATTTCTTTCGCGTCCGATGTAAAAAGAACTTAAAAGCGCTGCACCCGATTTTTGTAATCAATGTTTTTATTGAACCCCATGATTAGTTAATTAGATTATTTGGGTGATACTGGGCTAAAATGAAAACCTACTCACGCAGCGGCCCTTTGTGGATAAGATTGGACACTCCTCACCAAGACAGTGCTCCTTTTCTAGACAAAATGGTAAGTAACATTGTAACAAAAACCTTGATAAATCTTTTGAAGATACGTGTTTTTGGAGCATTTCAGCCTTTATCTTAACAGACTGCGCAGCATTGAACATTGTCTGCTTGTGAGTTTAAAAAAAAAGACCCTTAAAATCTTGTCCCCCCCAAAGTTTGAGGCACAGTAACGCCCTTGGATGTATGTCGCTGCAGAAACCACGGCTCTGCTCTGAACAGGGCAATAAATACACGTTGTTTCAAAGGTACTCGTTTGTTAACAAAATAAAGTGGGGAAACCTCTTTGAACTAGAGGGAATTACTCGTGTGATTCATATGCGCTGGAGCTGGAATCGCTCCCTGGTCCGATCAGAAAAATACGCATGCGGCTCCGCTCCAGGAGCCGGGTGAAAATCGCGTAGATGGAAACACTTCATATAAAAACAATGATACGCGATTTTTGACGAACCCGTGTCTGCATCGGCGACTGACTTCAGCCGTAAAATGGAAACATAGCTTAATGCTGTGCCGACGTCTACGGTCTCTGTACATATTCTTATTAGTGGAAGGGGTTCTGATTGCAACGTGAGTCCAATCAATGGCTCCCACAACACTGGCGAAACTGGCGACCCGGTAGAAACCTCCCTTAACCTGTTGACAAGTCAGTAGAGTGTACACAGCTCGCGACCGTTAGCAGTTGTTTTTTTATACATTTGCCGGGAAAAACTTTGTGAGCTCAGAACGAGAGTGGAAATTATTCAGACATAATGGTCAGAATCTTATTTATGAGCGCCCGTCTAGCCAACAGGACGAACCTAAAGGAACTCTAATCTACATAACCCTTCCCAGCTGGCCCTTTGCAATTTGCATCCCTGAAACGCATTGGCCAATTGCGCGCTGCTTCTGAAAAGAGCTCTGCTGGTTGATACAAGGCGGGGATTAAAACCTATATGTTTATATAGGTTCTTTCCGTGTGGGACTTTAAGAATCCTTGTTATTTTATCCCTGTAGGAAAAAGTCTGAGACCTTAAGTTGCTATACAAGCAAGTGTCTGTTCTGTAGACCGTCTTCAAATTCATTAACCACAGTGAAATGCTCAAATAGATATGGGGATGAAAATTACTTTTGAAAGGCATGTTTACTTGAATGTATGTTCTTCTGCGTACTTTTATTTTATTATTTTTGTTTTATTTTGCTACATTTAGACTAAGGACCTCTGAGCCATATTCATCTAAAACTGCATTACAGACAAGATAGAAAACATTGCATTTGGTGGATGTAACAGTGTAGCGTATAACCTTTCAGTGGATGTGTATGACCTGTAACGATGTGAATCCAGTTTTATCATATGTGGTGAATCTGGCAGTGACCTGAGCTTGAAAAAATGCTTAATTGATGAAACAAATATAATCAATCCATTTTGTTTTTCTACATTTCCTTTTCTTCCACAATACACAACTCAATCTTCATAGAATGGAAATAAGTATAGTCAAGAAAGAATTGATGACCTTGTTATTGATAATGTTTCAGGAAAAAAAAAGTCTCATCTCTCATTTCATCTCATCATCTTCCGCTAAATCCGGGGCCAGGTCGCGGGGGCAGCAGTCTAAGCAAAGATGCCCAGACTTCCCTCTCCCTGGACACTTCCTCCAGTTCTCCCGGGGGTATCTCGAGGCGTTCCCAGGCCAGCCGAGCGACATAGTCCCTCCAGCGTGTCCTGGGTCTTCCTCGGGGCCTTCTCCCAGTGAGGCATGCCCGGAACACCTTCCCAGGAAGGCGTCCAGGGGGCATCCAATATAGATGCCCGAGCCACCTGAACTGACTCCTCTCGACGTGGAGGAGCAGCAGCTCTACTCTGAGCTCCTCCTGGGAGACAGAACTTCTCACCCTATCTCTAAGGGAGCGCCCCGCCACCCTGAAGAGGAAACTCATTTCAGTCACTTGTATCCGAGATCTTGTTCTTTCGGTCATGACCCAAAGTTCCTGACCATAGGTGAGGGTAGGAACGTAGACTGAGTGGTAAATTGAGAGCGCCCCGCCCTTCTTCACCACAACAGATCGGTACAATGACCGCATTACTGCTGCCGCTGCACCGATCTGTCTGTCAATCTCACGCTCCATCCTTGCTTACTCGTGAGCAAGACCCCTAGATACTTAAACTCCTCCACTTGAGGCAGGAGCTCTCCTCCATCCCGGAGGGGGCTAGCCACCTTTTTCCAGTTGAGAACCATGACCTTGGACTTGGAGGTGCTGATTCTCATCCCAGCCGCTTCGCACTCGGCTGCAAACCGCTCCAGTACATGCTGAAAGTCCAGGTTCGAAGGAGCCAACAGGACAACATCATCTGCAAAACGCAAAAAAAATGTAACAAATAGTATTTGATATATGTGTTGATATTATAGCTTTTTGTCTCCTCTCACTTGCCATAGTTAATAATGACTGGTTTACACATTTCATGCCGTTGTCACAGGTCAACATGTATTTAGGATCAAATGTGACGCCAGTTTCACATGTTTACATGCAATTAATAATTTATTGCCTGAAATTCTTGTTATTTCTGTAAGGGACTTTGGACTAATATGCAGATATTACCGTGAGAATAAAAATATGAGCTAGGCATCATGTATGACAGTTGCAAAAGTTAGATATATTTAGGAGACATATAGGACCTATATGTACATACAAGGTATATGTGGAAATAATGAAGCAATATGGGAGACCTATTTGCCCTCTATAAGCACATATGTACCTGAATTTGGCCTATATGAGGCATATAGGTTGCATATATGCGCATATATGTTCATATAGATTCTTTCCATGCGGGTGTTTGTTTGTCCATTCATCTGTTAGCAGGATATCTCAAAAATGGCTGCATAGATTTTACCAAAACTTTGTAGGCTTTAAGAATAGCAAAAGAGGAACAAGTCTTTAGATTTTAGCATAGCTAGGCCAAAGTACAGCTGAGATATAGGCCAAAGTTCAAATCCAGCTATGCTGGCAGAGATTTGAAGTCTTTCCAATGGGCTGCATTTCCAACCAGCGTTATTTTGGGTTTTGCTGCTACCTGGCGGTGGGATGCAACAAAACCCTACATCAGCCAATGAAAATAACTAATGCAGAGTTGCCTAGCCGTGGCGGAGGTGCTGCGCTCTCTGAGTGCTCTTGTTCACAATTTTACCTGTACAATAAACTTGTTAAAAGACTGCTGGCTTCAATCTCTCATTTCTACAAAACTTGACAACACCGAAAACACAACAAAACATTATTTGGTGCTTTAATTTGTAAATTCAAACATTTCTGGACAACAAACACTTTTTTTATCCCCCGCCGTGCGATTAGCGCAAAGCGGGGGATATAGCATTGGGCTCCGTCCGTACGGACACACAAAATTGAGGCAGCGGGGGATATTGCCATGTTAGTGGCAAACACTTGTTTTAATCTCAAGAGTGGAACTGACCCCTAAAAAGTTGTGCAGAGGCAGTTACTAATACTGATGCAAAAAATTGCAATAATAAGATAATGTGAAACAAGCTGATATTAAACCAGTGAGCTAATTGTATTTTATTACAAAACACTTTTTTCCTCATGGGAAAAGATGGGTCAAGGCTCTCCAATTTGCAAACAAATGCATTAGCAAAATTTTTAAAATGATGACTTTTGGAATTATATGAGGTTTTATGGGATGAATTCAGAACTGGTTATGGGACAGAACACTAACCCCGGATTTACAGCAGATGCATATTCTGTCCGCCTCCGCTGTGCTGCATGCTTGCTGCTTGCATTGCCATCTGTCAATTTGCACTGACTGGGTCTTTGATAAGAAACAGTGCCCGGCAGCTACAGTTGCTAGCCCAATGAGCGAGCCTGACGAGATCACGTGATAATTACAAAATCACTTGCAATGGCCTGAGATAAATGATACATGTAGTGTTACACAAAGGGTTGAGGAACGGTTGACTAGCTTCGATTTGTTTTTTTAATTTTATTTTGGGCTTCTATCATGGATAAGTAGCCAATTTATTAATAAATCTTATTAATAAATTAATATTAATTAATTGCCTGTTTGTGTAGGGTTTGTCATTTGCTGGGAAAGTGTTCTGTCGATAAAGCTTAGCCTAAATACTGTATATTTTCTTACTTTGATTGCTGTCCTAGCCCACAATACAGACTGGCGACAACACAGACTTTGAAAAGTAACTGTATATTTTAAATGTTTTGTCTGTGTACCGATCGATCAGCTGTGCTGAAGTGCTGCGACTCTACTGCGGCATTCGGAAAAATAGAAGTCTTGCGTATCTATTGCGCACAGCTGCGGTTTGCTGGAGTGGGGACGAATGAGAAATGCAATGAAGCGGATCTGTTGTAAATACACTCATTGACTAAAGTGAAACCTATTAGCTGCGCTGCCATGGCAGAGTGCAGACGGACCAAACACGCATCTAGTGTTAAATGGGGGTAAGAGTTGTGAGCAGGGGGATTTCGTCTGAGCTGGGCATTGTGGGATGAGGAGTGCTTCATAGATTGGTGTTGGGACCCCTGCTCTTCCTCATCGACATTAATGACCTTGATAGGAACACTGAAAGCAAATCAGTAAAATTTGCTGAAGATTCTTTATTGGGATGTTTGACAGTCCAGAGTCTACTAATATGATTCCGGATGATTTGGGTAGAATTCAGAAGTGTGCAGAAACATGGAAAATGAAATTCAACATTGCAAAATGTAAAGTTCTCCATGTCAGAAGTATAAACATGGGAGTTTTTTTTTTTCCCACAAAAAGAGTGAACACAGTGTGGATTGGCCTGTGTGGCCTAAGGTCTGGGTCCTGTTTTCTGAAATCAACCTAACATCCCATTTAAATTTAGACGCTGATTTAACTAAACCCCATGTAGACCAAAGTTCCCATCTAAGAGGGGTTAACCTCTTAACCCCTTAGCCTCTTATTCAAAACTGGCAAGCCCAAAATGAAATGAATATATCTCTGCAACTGTCTGATCTATTTGAATAATCTTGGCATCATAAAGGTAAAATCATTTGGCATTTCTGCCGTGGTGTAAAAATGGGAGTATATGTTACATTTATATTTATAACCTTTTTTACTCTATGGACTGTAATTACCTGGCCCTTCCCCTAGGGGACCAGGTTAAGCAATGATCATGTCTGTGTGTGTGTGTGTGTGTGTGTGTGTTTATGGGTGTGTGTGTGTGTGTGTGTGTGTTTCTGTCAGTCTGTCTGTCAGCCCGTGGCTGGGGCCAGGTCTGCTATCTCTGATTGCCTTGTTATTTACATGTCTGACACAAATAAATAAATGAAATAACTGAAATGAAATAAAATGAGTCAGAGTAAATGAAGATGAAGCACAGTATAAATCAAAGATCTCATTTTGCGCCATACAAAGTTTTTACTTCTATCCCTTGTGATCTTTAGTTGCAGTCTGAAACCTCTAAAAATTTACAGCACAGAATCTCACCATTATCTGTGCCTAAGTATATTCTAATCAAATAAATTAGACCAAAATTAGAGAGGAATGTGTAAGTGGGTCCTCCAAATTGGCGATTCAGGTACCTTGTGTGCCAAATCAGATTTCTCAGACATTAAACTGTAAAACTCATCTCATTTCACTTTTAAGTCACTACATATAAGTGAAATTAGATGAGTTTTACAGTTTAATCTCAGTGATGTTTTACAGGCATCACTGGAGCAGATTTATTTTTTAAAAAAGCAAATTAATTAGATTATTAATACAAAAAAGTAAAAAAATGTGTAAATATAAGAAGAAAAAAAAGAATAAAACCTCCAGCAATTATCTATACAAGAAAAATGCTACCATTCCCTTACTGAGAAAGCACAACTGACCAGGGACACGAACCAAGGTCACCGGTGTTGCAGCTCTGCACCCTACCCACCAGGCTGCATCAGTTCACTGTCAAACTGGAGTCAAATTGCCCATATAAAGAATGAGTAAAGAAAACAAGTCGCTCACCTTGTTTGTACTGTTGTGCCCTCAGTATTTAATTTTTTTTTTTTGCCAGAAAACGACTTTGAAAACGACGGTTGAATATTTACACAAATGCACTGTGCACAGCTCGCACGCTCACTGCTGCTGATTGAAGACGCATCCTGACATAGTTTTCATCAGTTAGCTAATTTAAAGTAGGGATTCAAAGAAAATAAGTACCCATAAAATTGGTCCGTTACGGCAATTTCATGATATGTTGAAGGTATTCACTCATAAATAGTTTCATGCTACTT
The DNA here is from genome assembly GCA_029721435.1 of Gymnothorax reevesii. Taxonomy (NCBI): domain Eukaryota; kingdom Metazoa; phylum Chordata; class Actinopteri; order Anguilliformes; family Muraenidae; genus Gymnothorax; species Gymnothorax reevesii. The sequence continues at coordinate 143,563,711 of CM056574.1, forward strand.
GATATTCGCTTTCCAAATATTGTTCTTCTTCGACCGTAACCAGTCTCCGCAGACAGTCTCATTTTCCGAGATGTGACATAGGGGTTGTGTACTCTGAAAGTACCCAGATGCTCCATAGTTATATAGTGAACACTGTGAAAACTGTTTTCAATTTTGTTTTTATTGCCTGACGAGTCAGAACTCTTAGTAGATTTCTTCCAGATCTCCCAGTAGTTCATCGTTTAAAGCCCATGTTTAAATCTTTCTTTTTTTAAGGTGATGTCGCATAAAGGTGATTTCTTTGGTGTTCACTCATGATAATTTAAAGAAATGCACCATAGTTGTCAGATTCCATAAATAGTTAGGCTAATTTATGTAATCAACTAATTAATGGGCGGAAGTTGGTGTGAAAATCAGGGACTGATTCGGCTCTCGTTGCCCACCCCTGCTTTACACGTACAAGTTGTCTAGTTTAGAAAGAAAATTATGTTTTTATTGGAGTCATGCTACCATTCCGAGGAAGGTTGGATAAGCCAATGTTCTGTGCTACAAAAAAGATGGTATTTAATGGACATGATCACAGGTGGACTCACATAACAGTGATTGACTGACATAGAAAAAAAAGAAACTTCACTCTCATAAATTTGTAAATATTTTTCTTGAAACCTTTAATAAAAGAGTTTTCATTATCACTAGGGGTAAATGCGTTGTCAAAGACATCATGACACACATCAACTCCGACGTGCACAGGTACGTGGCACGTGCGAGGGTACTTTAAGCTAAAACCATGTTTTCTCATGTTCCTAGTCACATGACCATATGAGAGATGTGCAACTGAGCTCAAGTTAGCACGTTAGAGTGACATCTCGGAAAAACAAGTTTTTACAGTTAATTATTTGTTGATTTTCAATGCCATGGCTGTCAAACATTCTACGTGAACGTGCCATTGGCATGCTGAATACGGAAACGTCCGTCGCTGACGTTGCAAGGGTTATGGGATGCAGTCAATGGACTCTCCATGATCTTCGGACAGGTCTCCAACAAACTGGCACCGCAGCTGACCGACCTCGTTCTGGTAGCCCACGTGTGACGTCAAAAGCAGAAGACCGACAAATTGTCTTACGTAATTTGCATAATCGATTTGTCACTGCAAAGTCCACTAGAAATGAATTGTTTAGAGGTCGTGTGACTGCCCAAACCATACGTAATCACCTGCGCACTGCTCTTATTGAAGTTGTAACTTATCATTTTTACTCTTGGACATCTCTGTAGCATTTCTGGTGGAACTGCTTACATTATGAACATTATTTTTATGATCCACCGTCTTTAATGACTACAGAATTAAATAAAATCATTATTTGAAACCTCATTTCTTGTATGTTCAACTTATCGACCTCCAAACGAGTGTGAAGTTTTTATTTTGGTTGAGTACATCTCCACCCTCTACCTCAAAAACAGCCTTAATCATCCGCCTGAACTTCTCATGCTCTGAAATTCAATTGTAATTGCTTTATTTTATAGTTGTTGTACCTCTTCCCATGGTTCTTTCTTCAGCTTCTGCTCTGTCGTCTTCCATTATGGCAAAGATGAAACAAAACCTTGCAAATGTAATAACATTAGGTAGTTACAGTATACGCAGTAGACGCTGATTTAACTAAACCCCATGTAGACCAAAGTTCCCATCTAAGAGGGGTTAACCTCTTAACCCCTTAGCCTCTTTTTCAAAACTGGCAAGCCCAAAATGAATCTGACGACAGGCAGCTGCAAGTGCATGTATTCCTGTGCGAGTTAAGAGAATGAATTCTACAAATCTTCCTTTCTTGTTTTTTTGTCGCTCTTATCAAGTCTAATCATCGAAAATAATATCATAATAAATTAAGGTATCAGTCCTTCCCCGTATTTACACGATTTGCGTCAGATCATTTAGCCTAGATGTCCATGTTAATCTTCAATGTACTATATAAAAAAATAAGAGTTTAAATTTAAAAAAAAAACGACGGATAAATTATAATGAAGAAACATTCATCTCAAGTAAAGTACGACACAATTTGAACCTTGAATAAGAAAATATAAAGCTTGGAGAGAGACGTACACCGCACGCAAACTCAAAGCGCAGAGTTTGCAAAACCCATATGTGACATCACCAAAAACGGGCGTCATTCCTTGCATCTCGAAAGTATTGATAAAATTTTTGCGTGCGTTTCCATTTTCTCATATCGATAATGTGACGGAATGACATTACATTGCATTCTTTGCGTTCTAAGCTTTCCATTGATGTCGAAATTGCCATATTTCCATTTTCCCTTTGAATCCCTACTTAATAATGTTTCTAAAGCCCCCAGTACCCGGCCAAACGCCAGGCAAAAAATACAAAGCAAAGTAGTCCTTGGCTTGAGGGGGTCACCGTGTGCACGAGAGGTCCAGAAAATTTCTTTTCATATTATTGAAGTACACTATTTGGCACATCAAAAAATTTTGGGTAAAATTCTGGTAACCTGGCAATAAGCGAGAAATTGACGTCATAAACCACGCCCATCGATGCTCTTTTGGAAGCAAAATGGGGTAGAGGAAATATGATTAGGCGTATCTCTGGAAGTGTATGCCACAGAACAACGAAACACCTCTTCAAATGTTTGTATTGAACTCCACTATCCATTCTAATGATCACTATGCAAACGAATATGTTAATTAGGTCACCAGAGGTCAAAAGGTCACGAAAATCAGGTACAAAGTCAAAATTCGACCATTACTCCAAATACAGCTTGTTTAATCATGCCTTTATCTATTTTGACATTGGTAGGGCATGGACATGTTAGAAGAGATACTAATGAGTCGTTTGATATGCATTTTAGGCCCTTCAATGCCAATTATTATATCATTATTACAACTGAAACACGACATAGATTATTTGAGGCCTGATTCTTCTGTGTATTTTTCTTTTAGTTTAAGTCTTCCCCAGAAGATGGAATTGGTGAGCCTAGTAAGCATGTCATTCTGACAGATGGCACCGCCTCTCCCTTTGTTTTAGAGAAAATGCTTTGCATCTCAAAAGAAATGTAAAAATTATCAGAATTGCAATCGATCCCCATCCACATGAACTTGGCTTATATGTTAAATATTGGCTACATTTTAGATAGGTAGGTATCTCTTTCATCAAAAGAACAGTAATTAGCTACCAGTTAAGGTAAAACAATGCTCATACTGTGCTCAGTGGACCATGTGCCTGGATTCAGGTATGACAATGCCTATATACATGTATGCCTCAATGCTGCTGAACAGGTGAATTGCCGCATACATTTGCAGCATTGGTAATGTTTTCCCTGGTGTTCTTATAAACATCTAATGATATCATCCTGTCAGTTTCAGGGGATGTCAGCTCATAGACCTTGCTAATGGAGGCTGGATCAAGCAAAGTGGAATTGGTGTCTGCCCGAGAAGAATCGCCTTCAATCGAGAAATGCATCTTTTGCCAAACGATGACGGCCGATCCAGCCATCACCACTGAAAATGGTAGGAAACGCATACGTGAAGCTGCAGAGATCCGAGATGTCGCAAAAAGACTGAAATTGCTTGGTGAAGAATTTTGTGTACCACATGGCAAATGACTGCTACAAGACTTACACATTGGAAAAGACATTGAAAACGGCGAAAAGAAAAGGAAGTGATCAGTCATCATCTGCCCAAAGCGCAAGTGAGCCTCAACAGCGCAGAGCGAGGTCACAGGGTGTCCCTCGTAATCCTCCTAGTCGTGGCGTTGACATCTACAGACATAAATGTGTCATATGTACACATGTCAAGCATCAAAATGTGTATGAGAAATGAAAAATTTCTGAAATGGAAAGGGCTACAAGATTCTTAGAAACAACTGTGTTTTTTCAGGATGATGTCTACAGCCGTACTTGTGATTTACAAGATGAACATTCCGTTTTTGGAAAGGACCTGTATTGTCACAGTAACTGTGTCAGAAATTACATAGCAAAGTATGATCGCGCAAAGAAAAAATCAGGGGAGAGTCCCCCAATGAATGCTAAGAAAAGAGCATGGTTGACTGTGATGCCAGAAATAGAGACTGGGCTTCACAGTGGTCATGGTTATGAACGAAGTTATGTCAGAGATCGCATTAATAGTGAACTGAAGTCAGACATTAAAGTACAGAACAGAGATGTTAAGGTCCTTCTGACAGAACATTTTGATTCAGAGTTATCCTTTTCTCAGCCAAAACAGGTCAATAAATCTCAGATGTTTTTCAGTACTAGGGTAACAACAGCAGAAAAGCTTTCAGAACCGTTCGCAGCACAGACCCTATCCGAGAGTGTGCAGAGACAATTAACCAATTCCTCTTAGAAATGGATTTTGACCTCCAGGACAGGTTCTGTGATGCGAATGATTTAGAAACTGCAACTGCAAATATGGTAGTGCCAGACCCTCTGCTGAAGTTCTTTGCTGTATTGTACAACTTTGACGTTGATTTGTTTGCCATTGCTTCGAAAAAGTTAGCTAAAGGTGTAGCTGATTTTGCTGATGATGAGAATGACAGTAGTACAGGGGTGTCTGAAAAGAAATGTAGACAAGGGCAAGGTCTGACTCAAATTCTGTATTACATTCTTCACCGTGGTAGGAGAGGGACACCCATGCATGTGATGAATAGTCAGGCTATTTCTGAAACATGTACGAGTGAGACTTTGATCAAATGCTTCAACAGATACGGGCTATGCATTGGTTATCATGAGGTGCAGCGTCAAGCGCAATGATTTGGCTAGATTCATAGTTGAGTCAGGTAGTGATGAGGTCCCATTTCCTAGCCATTTTAATAGTTCCCAGTTTACCATTGCTGCATTTGATAACTTTGACCATTCTGAGTCACCCTTATCAGGTATCGGGGGTAGTCATGACACAGTGAGTGTCCTATTCCAAGATGATGATGGTTCAAAGATTGAGAAATCAAAGTTTTCACAAACAGGAATTGAACAAGGCTCGAAGACACTTGACTGTGAACTGAAATGCCAAAATATTATATCTTTCTACAAACCCGCTAAAAGAGCCGACTTATAGGAAGACTACCCTGTTGAGACCCATCCAGTGGACCAGGACCTTCTTCAGGCTGCGAGGACAAAGGATCTGGCTTGGTCTCTTGCTCGATTGGAACTGTCTGAAAACCAAACCTCAATCAACATCAAGCCATCTGAACAGTCAATGCCGGGTTGGAGGGAAACCAATAGAGTTCTAACGGAGAAAGATATCACCAAGAAGAGAGTGGCGTTCCTCCCGTATCCTGTGACGCAGTATGATACAGTTTATACTGCCCTAAGGATTTTCATTGCCGTTTTCCAGCACGTAGACCAGCCCTAGCTTCCAGTGACAAGTGTCGAGGGTGTCTATCACAGAGCATGTGAGATTCAACTGATTCGCCCTAAGGAGTTTGAGGACATCGTGCTCTTGATGGGATCATTGTTTATGGCTAAGGTTGCCCTCGGCTGTCTGGGGAAATACCTAAAAGGTAGTGGGGCTGAAAGCATCCTTGTGGAGAGTGCCACTTTTGGAGTAAATGTCGTTGACTCAGTCCTAGCTAGAAAGAACTACGCCAGGGCGTTGATGGGGCTACAGTTATTGAATGAGGCATTACTTCGTCTACAGTGGGATGCATTCTTTAAGGGAGGTGACAATCTACAGTTGTACAAAGAGCAACTGGATATGTTGGACCTGAAGGAAAAGGATTCATCATCAAGCAAGGAAAGTGTAGCCATTTTCCAGAACTTTGAGGGAAAGAGCCCTGACCTCATCAATAACTTCGACCAGTTTATAGATAATGCACGGAGCAGCAGTGAGACCTTCAAGTACTGGGACACAGCCATCTACCTCATTCAGCAGGTTGAAAACCTTGTTCATGCTGACCGCGACGGAGATTGGGCGTTGCAGCTGCAGGCAGTTCAGGCTTTCGTTCCCATATTCGCCGCCTTTGATTCTACAAACTATCTGAGGTGGTGTTCGTTATATCTAGAAGATATGCGCAAGCTACCAGTCACAGCACCAGGGGTATATCAAGCCTTCATTGCCGGTAAATTTGTCATGAAGAGAACGTACGGAATGTTCAATGCTGTGGGCGCCAATATGGCATTAGAACAAACGATAAATCTGTCGCAGAAAGGGGTCTCTGGAATAATCGGTAACACAAGGAAGAAGAAATATGTGGCAATGCGGGAGTTCACCTACCACAAAATGCTGGCCATAAGCAACTTGTTCAGGGAATTGAGTGGGGTTAGCAGCAGTCTATCTGAGGAAAACGTCATCTGTAAAGCTGAGATAGCCACAGGGGAACAGAAAGTTCAAGCCATCATCCCGACAATCGAGAGGAATGAAAATCCATTCCAGCTTGTTCCTGACCAGGTGAAGCTACACAACGCTGTAACCCAGGAAGTTATGTCGGATGATATCAGAAACCAGTTACTCTCAGTGATGGAAATTGGGACCAAAGCATATGGAACTCTGAGAAAAGAACGCTTTGTCGAAAAGTCAGTGAGATTCTCATCAACCATTCATCGCAAAAACCTGAAGACATTTCTCAGTATACATAAACCTGCAAAAGAGAAGACAGGCTAGTCCTCTGGAGAAAGGAAGGAGGATGGCCAGATGAGACGCTCAATTGAAGTTGCACGTGCCCGAGGAAGGACGATGGAAGAGTTATTGCAGTATGATGTTGCATCTACTTCGTACTTGTTTGATGAGGAAGGACTGATGACAAAACCATAAAAGAATGCACTTGTCCAAGAACTAGAGACGAAACTGACTGATGAGAGTTCCTACCAAGGGGAGTGGGTTACAGACTGCCTGTATAGCTGATGTGATGGCTAATGCCAGGAAGATAAAAACAAAGGACATGAAGACATTTGGAGAATTTTGTGAACAGTTCCTGGACTGTATCTCTGCAGTTGGTCAGAGACCAGACAGCCTTGATTTAGTGTTCGATTCTTATGATGAAGATTCCATAAAAGATTGAGAGAAATCTTCATCAAAACAAAGCCCTAATTAAAATGAACAACATCCATTGTGACACGCCTTTATCGGTAGAGATGGATCGATTCTGGTCATCCAGCAACAATAAACTCAAACTTCAGATACTACTTCACGAACAGGCCATAAAGCGTGCAGTTACAACACCTTCCACGGTCCATGTTGTAGCAAGTTGTTTTTCAGGAGAATCTGGCAGTGTTCCTTGCAAGGAAGTCGTGAATGGCAATTCTGCTGCTGAGATACCAGACCTGTGTCCAGAGGTAGAAGAGGCTGATACCCGTATCGTCCCTTATGTAATGCATGCAGTCAGAAGTGGAATTGAAAGTTTTCTCGTCTTGTCTGGTGACACAAACGTTTTCGTTCTGCTTATGTACTATTTGAATACTCTCCATTCTGAAGGTCTAAAGGAACTTTGGATCAGAGCAGGTGTTGCGGATTCAACCAGATACTGTACATTCCAGTGCACACACTTGCAAAGAGGGTTGGTACAGTTTGTGCTATTTGCCACCACTTGTGCACACCTTGACTGGCTGCGATTACACTAGTAAAGTGGGGACCAAGAATGCAGTCCTCATTGCCAATCCTGTCGAGAATCTCAAAGACTTTGATTCTGGTGAAAGCTGTACTGATGAATTCACAGAAACCTGTGAGGTGTACTTGGTACAAGTGTAAAGAAGGAACTCCATATGTTCAACAATGGATCAGTTGAGGAGTTACATCTACCATCACAGTAAAGGGATCTCCGTGGAACAGCTTCCCCCAACCAGCCATGCAGTACAACAGCACATCCGTCGAGCTGACTATGCAACCTATCAGATGGTGACATTGTTACACCCCCATAAGCCTGCAGAACTGAATCCAAGTGCCTTTGGCTTCAAGAAAACAGATGAACTGTTGCTGCCAGTTGAGGGCCGGATACCAATTCCTGAGGAATACACCATCCTCTGCAACTGTAAGAAATGCAGCACTGACAGATGTGCCTGCCGCAAAGCTGGACTTCCATGCATCAGTTTCTGCAAGTGCCAAAGTCCACAGGGAGCTGGACAAATAGTGCAATGTAAGAATGTTCATCGCCCTGCTCAGTACTAATGACTACTATCTACTGAGCATGTGCGGAGCAGTGCATTCTGGGGATTTGTACTCAAAGAATATAGAATACTCAGAAACGCGACTTGCACTAGACTTAGATAATGTTTTGAGTGTGCGATACCCAACTACTCAATTAATAACTTTTTCATTTGATATTATGCCATGTTATCAAGCATTTAAGGGCCTAAAATGCACATCAAACGACTCATTAGCATCTCTCCTAACATGTCCTTGCCCTACCAATGTCAAAGTAGAAGAAGGTATGATTTGCCAAGCTATATTTGGAGTAATGGTCGAATTTTGACTTGTATCTGATTTTCATGACCTTTTGACCTCTGCTGACCTAATTAACATATTCATTTGCATAATGATTATTAGAATGGATAGAGGAGTTTAATATAAACATTTTAAGAGGTGTTTCGTTGTTCTGTGACTTATACTTCCAGAGATATGCCTAATCATATTTCCCCTACCCAAAAATTTTCCTTCTAAACGAGCGTCGATGGGCGTGGTTTATGACGTCATTTTCTCGCTTATTGCCGGGTTACCGGAAGTCTACCCAAACTTTTTTGATGTGCCAGATAGTGTACTTCAATAATATGAAAAGAAATTTTCTGGACCTCCTGAGGCCATGGTCTAAAGAAAAAAAGTCACTGGAAGAGTTGAGGGAGAGTGAGAAGGAGTACGAGAAGATAAGAAGGAAAAGAAAGTTCCATCCTCAATGGCGAGACCGCTGGAATTGGCTGGAATATGAAGAGGTTCAAGAGGCCAAAAATGAGCTCTTTTGTGAACTCTGCAGATCAATGCCCAGGTTTGCTGACGAGTAAGATAGAGAAAAGTTAATGGGTATCAACAGAACAGAACGGAATGAAAATGAATTGCTGAGGAACTACGGAGAAAATAACATCTCGCTTGAAAATGCAGATCTGCAAGCACACAACGTGTCCCATTTGTGACATACTGTGATCTTGCAGATCGGCGTTTTCCGTGTTGTGCCGCAGCAATTCTATATCATACACTTCAGTCTCGAAATCAGTATTTCTCAAACTTTTATATCTCAAGGTCTCCCCTTAACTCTGACAAATATAGATATTTCACACTCCCAATCAGAATAGGGTACTTGGAATTATTATGATACAATCATTTTAATAATATAATGATAAATACTTGCTTTACGTAAATGTATAGTAGCTAGTTGAATCAAATTGTTGTTTTTCGTTATTATGGGGATCGATACCCAGCGTTTCCCACAGCGCTTCATAGTTAGGGCGGCCACCTTGGCAACATTATTTTTTTGTATCTGGAAGAAGCTAATTATCCGGATATACAATAACTTGTCCTTGTCGTGGGAAGGACATGTGGAGGTAAGATAATTATTCATCTAAACTAAACATTGGAGTAGTGTCTCCTATCAACTGCTTGCCCTCATATTCTGTTTCATTAAGATAGTCTATTTGCAATTCGTTTAGTTTCTCATCAAGGCTACCGATGTGTTTGCACGTGGCTTTCTGCTATGTTTAACAATTGCACGTGGTTTTCTCGAGTGTACAGTCATGGATGGGAAAAAGGCATCAAAAATATCAGGATACTTTATTGAAAGAAGCCGGCCTACTTCACCATCTGCGCGTAATTAAATCTCGTAATTACAAGATAATGTGTATATTTTTATGCCCCCGCCCTCCAAAGAGGAAAGGGGGCATTATGTCGACACCATGTCCATCTGTCGTCCGTCCCTCCGTCCGTCATCCGTAAACTTTTCGTTTCCGGTTGGATGCCATTTCTTAATGGCGTATTGGGAGTGGCTAGAGGAACGTTCCTTTCAAAAACCAGCGTTGTGCGATATCTAATATGGCCGCCACAGATCAACATACAGGCGGGGGCATATGCCATGCTTTGCGTTGCTCTTTTTTTTATCCTGTGAATGCAATGCGCTTCCATACATAATACCGTTCTCCTCTCCCGAAATATAACCACAATCGCAAAGCATTTGGGGAATTGAAGTCAAAAAAGATAACAATTTTCAGTTCATACATTAATTTTCGTTTAACCCTTAGGGACGGTTGTGTGCATTTTACGCGCTTCCCCTTTTTTTTTTTTGATAATTTTGGCTGTGTTCATGCATGTATCATGCATTTTGGTAAGATTGTGTGTTTTTATTCAATCTTGATATTTCCAGCTGAGCTCCAACAGGAAGGCTAAAATTCACTGTGTACAAGCAAGTGTTACACTCAGACTGTTAAGCGCATAAAATGCGCCATTGAAACCCAGAAACCCATTCAAGCTGCAATTTTTTAATCTCACTTCCATAAAAGGATAATACATGCATTTAATTATATCTGCGTGTCAATCAATAAAGTTACGAGACTTTTGACTTTGTCACTTTGTTATTGTACTATAACTGCTTTGTTTATTTATAAAGAGTAAATAAACACTGACTGTTGCCGCCGCCGCTGCCCCCCCCAGTCACCACATTGACGAACCGATTTCCTGTGGGAAACCCTGAATATCTGACATTGTCCTGGGCCAGTGGTTAAAATGGTGGGCCAGTGGCAAATTTTCCTTATTGTCTACCTCTGCAGATAATTATACCAAAAAAACCACAAACAAATCTGTTGAGTGTTTATATTGTCATGCTATTTAGGTACATTCCAATGGCCTATGGACTTGGTTTGACGCACTGGGAACGCAAGGCTCTAGCTCAGGCTAGGTTTGTGCGACTAAGGTGGTTTAGGGCTCGTTGGAAACATCAGAAACTATAGAATCAAATGGCTACTGGCAAAGTCTTACTGACAGCATCAAAAGCCGATCACAGAGAGGAACATACGTTGCAAGCAAGCTGAATGCTGAGGAACTGAGATCTTTGAAGCAATGCTCGAGAAGAAAAACATGCTTGGAAACTGGAAGATCTAGTTTTGTTATAACAAGGACACATTGGACTAACAATAGCAAGCATGGATTTACTCTCAAACAGATTTCTGATAACAAAATATCTAAGGTAAGAAATTTCTTTGCTCATATCTGTAAACTGTAAAGTGTATACCTGCTGTTCTTTGAGTTTGGTGTCAGTTTAAAATGACAGGGCATACATTGTTGGATTCTGTGGACTTTCTACTTTCATTTGATGTGTCGTTTTTATGCATAGCACAAAGTCAGGAGAAATTCTAGCGACTCAGCGCTGATATGATTTTATCCTCTGTTTTGCTACATGCTTATTTAATTGCTTTTCGGTTGAGGTAAAAATGGTCAACATGAGCTTTTTTCTGTGTTTCTTCGAGTAAAGTGGATATGCTGTACAGTGGCGTAGCCAGACAATTTTCATTGGGGTGGCCAGACTGAGATCATTACTCACATAGGGGTGGCAGAGAAACTGATATCCAATTTTTTTCCTATGTGCAAGTTGCTGTAGATCTAGATTTGTTTCTTGGTCACTCATTTGCTTAGCTATACTAGCAGTGACTGCCATGTAGAATTACATCATGAAGACTCACATAATAATCTTTTAATGTATTACTAAACTAATTTTTAAAAAAGATCTGAAACATTTGTGAAACTAAGCTTATGCCGTTGGAGGCGATGGCTGGGGGTATATCCCCGAACGCCCCCAATCTTCCAATTCCCCAATCCTTGAATAGACCTTGAATAGACTTTCATTTGAACCGAATTTCAGGTCAATTGGACAAATGGTTGTGAAGATATGGCCAAAATGGTAATTTTCCATCACAAAGCACCACCTGGTGGCAAAAAACTGAACCAAACAGGTATGATGTCATCATGTGACACGTCGTGAGGTCATGACCTTGCAGTTGCACATAGTTTCATGTCAATTGGAAAAACAGTTCCAAAGATATGGCAAAAATTGTGAATTTTATGTGACAAAGCTCCACCTTGGGTAAGAAATTTGAACCAAACAGGTATAATGTCATCGTAGGATGCATCCTCAGATCATGACCTATCATTTGCACTTGATTTGAGGTCAATCGGACAAATATTTCCAGAGATATGATAAAAACAGTGATTTTTTCCGTTTTTGGCCCCTGGTGGCCAATCTAGAAATTGTAAATTGTCCATAATCGAATCAGTTCTTCCTCTTTATGATACGTACTTATATGCAAAACTTGGAATTTATAATGGAAATATTACTGAAGTTATAGCGTTAACACCTAAATCAGTTTTTGGCCCCCAGCGGCCAATCTAGAAATCATAAATTATCCAAAATCGAATCAGTTCTTCCTCTTTATGATTCTTACTCATATGCAAAACTTGAAATTTCTTATTGAAATATTACTGAAGTTATCGCGTTAACACGTAGGGCGGCAGTGGCAGTCGGGCCAAAAACATAATATCCCCGGAACGCCATTCGGCGTTCGGGGATAAAATTAGTGTATTTTCCATTGGTGATGAATCTCACTAGATAATTACAATTTAAGACACAAGAATATTACAGAAGGCACTTTTATCAAACAAACCTATACGGCTGTATTCTCCTGCCTTTTGCAGCAATATTCATTTGAAGAGCTGTAATAAAATGTTTCATGCATAAATTAACATAACAACGCAAATTTGTAACTTAAATAGAAAAAAAATAAATCCCTTTCTCGTGCTAGCTAGCTAATTAGCCATCTTACTGACTTCAATAGACCGCTGACTAACAATGATACTTCATACCTACATAATATTTAAAACAGTTGACAAGTCGCTGTTTATACAGAGTTCCAAAAGACAAGGAGGGGAGAAAGGCTTGGCTGTTAAAAATCAGAAGAAAAAAACGTTTCTCTATCCCCGTAATCTGTGCTGTGCAGTGATCATTTTTGAGAGCAGTGTTTTAAGGGGACAGGGGCAAAGATGATGCTTAGAAAAGGAGCAGCCACAGTCAACTAGTGCTTCCTTATATCAACTTTGGAATTAGCCAAATGAATCAAAATAAACAATTCGGTTTATGGCAAAGATTGCTCAACCAGGGTGCAATGAATTGAGGAAACCAGAGAGTAATTTGATAACATATACAGATATTCATCAAAGTTTCTTATAATGGCGAAAACGTCCAAGCAATTATCTTATCAGGAGGTCATTAAAAGCCTCGGTCAAGTTAACATAACTCAGCATAATAGAATACAATTAGAGTTATTTAAAGTATTGTTGGGTGATGTAAGAAAAGGAACACTCCTAATCTGTAATATAATTATTTATTTGGCAAAAATATTTATTTTTGGACTGACATCTGTTGAGGCATTAAGAATTGAGAAATTCAAAAATTTTGTGACAGGACTTGTTAAATATGCCAAAAGATGGGATACAGTAAGGGGGGCTGAAGGTTGGGAATAAGGAGAGATGGAATAGATGAGCTAATAATTACCTCCGCCAAGGAGGTTATGTTTTCGGTGGCGTTTGTTTGTTGGTTTGTTTGTTTGTTTGTTGGTTTGTTGTGTACAACATAACTCAAAAACTTATGGCCGGATTTTGATGAAATTTTCAGGGTAAGTGGGTATTAAGTCAAGGAACAGCTGATTAAATTTTGGCATATCTAGGCCAAAGTACTGCTGAGATATACGCCAAAGTTCAACATTTCAAGTCTTTCCAATGGGCCGGAGTTCCGATCGCTGTGCTTTTTGGTTTGCTGCCCCCTGGCGGAGGTCTGCGCTCTCTGAGTGCTTTTCTAGTTACTAATGCAAAGGTAGAAAAGCATTGTGAATGTGATCGTTATTGTGTTGTATTGCATTGTTTTTTATTGCGTGTTTTGTTTTGTCAGGTGATGGTAGGAAGACTCGTACACAATTATATAACTGACCTAATTAACAAAGTTGTCCTCCAGAGTGGGGGGTGGTGGCGGCTTAAAAAAAAAGTTCACATAACTTTTCTGCTTGCACTTCAACGTTGACACCGTGTCACATTTCGATCATCCCATTAGAAGTATGCCACTTTCCATCCTCCAAAAAGCCCATATTTAGGGAGACAAAATGTCTCTCTGCACAGCGATACCAAAATAACACTGACTCGCAAGCAAGTGTTTTTGAAAATGTAATTTTAAAGTAGGCGAAACTGAAGATCTGGATATACTGGTCCTTTTTCATAATGCTATTCACTTTAACAAGGTTTCTGGGCCCATTCGCTGAAAAGCAACCCCAAAGAATGATACTCCCGCCTCTGTGTTTGACCGTTGGGACCGTGTTTTTCAGGTTGAATGCTTCACCTTTCTTATGCCAAACAAAAGCCCCATCTCTGTGCCTAAGCAGCTCCATCTTTGTTTCATCTGTCCATAACATAACAGCCAGAAGCTTTCATCTTCATCCAGGTGAGCTTTTACGAACGCTAGACTAGTTCTTATGTGTCTGGGTCGGAGAAGTCTAAGCGGCGTAAGAAAGGTGAAATATTCAATCTGAAAAACACGGTGCCAACGGTCAAACATGGTGGTGGGAGTATCATGCTCTGAGGTTGGTTTTCGGCGAATGGGCCTGGAAACCTTGTTAGAGTGAATGGCATTATGAAACAGGACCAGTATATCCAGATCCTCAGTGAAAACATCAAGCAATCCGCCAAAAAACTTGGTCAGGAATGGATCTTCCAACAGGATAATGATCCTAAACACATTGGCCAAATCGGTCAAGAAATGGTTAGTGGATAGCAAAGTGAACGTTTTGGAGCGGCTAAGCCAGATCTCCAACCTCAATCCTATCGAGAATCTGTGGTGGGAACTGAAGACCAAGGTCATGGCAAGGAAATCCTCAAAAATTCAGGACCTGGAGAAGTTTGCCAAAGAGGAGTGGGTCAAAATCCCCGTGGAACCGAGAAGAAACCTTGTGATCAACCCCAGGAAGCATTAGAAGGCTGTAATCATGAATAAAGGCTTTGCCATCAATTACTGAGAATGGGTTATGAATAATTCTGGATATGGCATTTTTTGTAAATCTGTCAAATAAAATACCAAAGAGAACTTATTTCTCAAAAGATTACTTAAGATAATTCTTACTGCCTGATGTCAACTTTGTAATCCAGAAAGAAGCCACTAAATGGCAGTATTAACCTTTTTTTTTGTTAAGCCCAGTCTGGAGCTAGGTTTGGGCATGTCCTGGGCATGTCTGAGACGGAAAGTCCCAGAGAATTTAAAAAAAGTCTAAAAGGTGAGAGGGGTCTGCAAAAGAGTATATAAGGAGGAAAATTGAGAGAGTAAAGTAGTAGGAGAAATTGCAAGGAGAAGGATACCTTTGACCAGACCTGTCACTCTTTTCAAGACATGTGAAGCTTTTTGTGGATTTTTGCCTGTGTTGGAGCATTTTCCTCACCCGGAACATCACCAAGCAACCCCATCTCAAGGGACTGTAAATATTTTTTTTTTCTTGTATATTATCAATCTTGGTCAGTAGTATAAATTGTAGGTTAGTGTTGGTCTTTGTTTAATTTAATCTATTTGAGTTTTAAAATTTTGTCTGTCATTCCTTGCTGTCTTATATGTCGTAGCTAATTGGGGCCATAACAACTCACTGTGTCATTCGTGCAAGAACGAATTTTATTTGTCAAAAAATATCTCAAAAAACTCAAATGGGTCGGGGTATGAATAATTTTTGGCCTTCGCGGTGTGTTCCTTAGGAAAACACTTCACTCCCACACTCCACGCCTCACTCTACCCAGGTATGTAAATGAATACCAGCAAAGAGTCAGGGAATCCTGACTAAGAGCTGGGGGGTGTACCTGCAATGGACTGGCATCCCATCCAGGGGGAGTAGTAATACTCATAGTCGCTTCATGCCACTGAATCCGGGTTTACGCACCGGGCCGATGGGCCGCAAGGCTTGAAACAGGCTTACTTCTTCACACACACATATATATATCACCTACGCTCGTAGAGCCAACAATGTTTTGTGTCGAGCACATGAACCACAACCATTACTCCATCTTCTGCTGTAATTGTGTTGGTTTATAAAAGTCAAGTTGAGTATATTATCAGCTCCATCTGTAGTGGTGGAGAACTACTTGTTTGAGGTGCGCCATTAAATTGCGTCCCTGTCGGAATACTTATGCTCAGCAAAAGCTGCCCGTAAAACGGTGATGGTTGGGGGGGGTTGGGGAGTGGCCGAAGTTTAATTTTTTGGTGGCCTTAAGCCTGATTCATGCTTCTTGCGGTCAGCGCGGTCAGCATGGCCCACACAGTAAAATGACACAATTGTGGCAAGGGCAACAGAGCGCAGAGGGCCCGCGGAGCCTCTGAACGCCGAGCCGCGCACCTGAAAGATTTTGTAACAACGCGGCTAGGGTCGCACAGACCGCATTGCAATGATTGGCTAGCTTCAGGACTCCGAAGTACGTATACCGATTAAAATTAAAATTGGAATGCTTTAAAGAAAGGCCTGCTGAACATACAAACAGCTGAAAATACATATGACTTCCAACACATCTAAGGAGATCAGAAAGTTTCATCAGACGTGTATAAGATAAAATGGAAAACCTTTCACAACCGGTTTGTGAAAGCACGAAAAAAATGAAAGGGAGGAGTGGAGAGGCTGGCAATATTTACATCATTGTCCTGGCTCATGCTGTTTATGAAACAGACAAAAGACAAAATCAAATGTCTATGCAGCGCTCTGTTTAACCCAAGGTTTTCCGTATTTATGGTATTTTGAACGTATTTATCACAGAAATAAGATTCAGTCGCGTAACTGTAGAGCAGGTCCGTTCTTGGAGCCGCTTTGACCGCATCAAGCATAAAAAGACTCGACTTTCGAGGGGACCGTGCGTGCCCTCCGCGCCAACCGCAAGAGCCATGAATCAGGCTTTAGCCACCCCTGGCCACCCCCTGGTTTTGCCCCTGATGCTGCATGACAATGTTGCAATTTAGAAACTTGCTGTATTTTTCACGTGTAACCACCGCCCCCGGTGCTGGGGGCATCGAGCTTAAGGGGTTAAACCAGTTTTAGATTTTGAAGGTGAGGTTGAGATGAATCTTGTTTAATGTATTCTTAGAGTCTAATTGTAGACTGCCTCACTCAACTACACGTGTGCAGTCAAGTGCAACCAAGTTTCTGCTATGACCTCTTCATGTGATCTATCTGACCAGTGTATGGAACGAAATTTGCTCCAACAGAAAGTGAATTGAATTTTGGTTTTGAATTGAATTTAACCTGCTTTAAATTGAATTTTATCAGGTTTTGAATTGAACTTTGGCTTTGAATTGAATTTTATTGGTTTTGAAATTGAATTATCAAGTAATCTGAAACTGAATCCAATTATTTGTATTGAATTTAAGAGAAAACTTGAAGCATTTCATTCAGTTTGCACATTCAAATTCAGTTGTTTAAAAGCAAATTCAAGTTGAGTAACATCACATGAACGCGCATCGCGAGCTGCTGCCCCGCCTCCGTCCCTCGTAGCCTGCCTTATTTGGAATAAGGTGACCTATACAATTTCCGGGAAGCGCACCTCAGAGCGAATTCTAATCCCACCCAACTATACACCAAAAACATTTACCAAAACCCTGGCTCTAAACTATTTGTTTTACCTCATCATATTAATCTTTAGCAGCTAACCCTGAGTTAGCCCAAGATCATCAGTAAATGCACTCGCAATTTCTATTGTTTCTTTGGCTAAGTAAATAATGCTAACGCTACGATTGAGTCACTTCTTCTCCCAGTCGGTATGTGTTAATGTAGGCGAGACTACACGTTCAAGCTTTTGGGCTTCAATGTTATAATGTTATGTAATGTTATATTCAGTCAAAATCAAAATAATTAGATTTAGCTGTTCAGAAGTTCAACTTCAACTTCATATGTCTTAATGGTTCAGAATACCTGGAGTCACAAAATGATGACATACGCGCAAGGGGAAGAGACTGCAATTTATCCAGTTGGGGTTGCTGCTGAAACTGGTCCAAGAAATATTCAGTTCTTTGAGCGATACTTAACGCACATGCAAATTCACTCATGCACGAAAATATGCTGTTAAGAGTACAGGAAATACGGTGCCAACACGAATTTACGCATTGGGTGCACATAGTTGCATATTAAACGCTCCAGGTTTATTTGTAGCTGGCGAGCTATATCCGACTAATGATATACAGCATTCACAGACACATGAAATGCAGTGTAAATTCGGTGGCTCCTCGGAATTCAGTACTTTCTATTGGTCATCAGCAATGTCACTAGTACGGTCTCTGGCAGGTTAAGCCCTGAAGGCATACACAGAAGTAAAAACTCACTCATAGCCAGTGTCCCTCTTAATAGCACTCTATGACCCTTTGCACAGTATTGCTGACCTGCCACTCAGGCCTAAACATTCATTCAACAGGCCCTCAAGACAACATACCTATTGCACATCTCAATTTCTACGGCAGGGACAAGTCAGAAATTCAAAGAGGTTGTCAGCCCAGATCTGATACTGTATGTCTCTGCTTAGCTTCTCACCATCATTTGGGCTCACTATCCAGCCTAGACTTGGAAATTCCCAGGCCCATATTCTAAAGTCAGGTCTAAGTGTGGTTTAAGTGAAGTTTATTTATTGATTTTATCAATCCTTAAACTTGGGTTTTGACATTCTCTTTCTGATGAGTGGTTTAACTTAGACCTGTGGTCTAACAAAGCGTAGGGGTGATTTAAATTTGGTTTAACGCTCTTACATAGCATAGCTCATCTTTTGGATGTTCAGGAGAAGAGACCTGTGAGTCAAACTTCTACAATTGACAGCTGCTGTGCCAGAAGCACCATTGGTTGACAGCAAAATCACTCTTAAAATGTTCAGATCATTTGCTTCCTCTGCCCTTTCAATTCCGTCATGTCTTGGTGGCCATCTCCGTTGCCATGCTAAAACTGAACTCCCAGTCATTCCTTTTATTCTCTAAGATCTCAACACTTCCTTTAACTAATTTTATAAGGAAGTTTTTTTGCCCTGCTTCCTAATTAGCCGTATGGCAGGGATGTCCAATCTTATCCCTGAGGGGCCGGTGTGGTTGTTGTTTTTACCGCACTAATACACCTGCTTTAAATTAAGGGTCTCGATTGAACCCCTCATTGCTTAATTAGTAAAATCAGCTGCCATAGCCCTGGGCTGTAATAAAACGCCTGCACGTACCCTGGCCCTCCTGCATAAGATTAGATACCCTTCCCTGCTTTTGAATTCTGAAGATTTTAAAGACATAGGCTGTGTTCGAGTGAGCTGCAGGGTCTGCGGCTGTGCTGCATGCTTACGTGCATGTATGTAGGTGCGGTACAAATCAGCTATATGGACTGTATATTAAGATGGATGATGCGGCCCCATTCACTCCCATTGATCAAAAATAGCCAAAATATCCAGGATGCAGGTGCTGCCATCGTGCATATTTGGAGACAGCGTATGCGCAGTAGTGATCGGGGGTCGAGCCACGGTATCTAGATCCCGCCCATACACCCACCCGAACACCCCCCTTGAACTTTTCACTTGGCCTTCTATTAATGTAAGTGCCTGTAATAGCCAATACATAGAGACCGTACAGCCTATGTAAGGGAATGTACCCTCCAACTGCCGGTAGCATTGCAATCGTAGGTTCATTAAACAAGGTAATGCAGTCTGTGGGCAAGGAAACCCCCGCTGCCATAGGTTTCGCAGATAGTTCTGACTGATGAGTTACATAGATATGATGTCTTGTCAGTGAATCTTGCATAAAAAGCTAGCTAGCTAAATTAGCTAACGCAGGTAACAGACATTTGCAATTTCTCGTCCATATAGCAGCAGTTTGTGTTCTCAGCTGTAACTTACCCCATTTTGCGAGCTGCGAGCATTTCAACGCCGTTTAACTTCTGTTGAATTTTCTATATCACATTCCACAGTGAAAGTGTAATTTCGTTTGTGCATGCTGCTGGCCGAGTAATAGGTGAACTTATAACTTTTCTTCAAGTTGGAATGGTAGTTCGAATTTTTAATTAAAATGAAAAGCCCTTCTAACCACATAATCAGCTAGGTGTATTTAAAAGTCGCACATCTTAATAAAATTGATTTTTTGTACATTTTTTTTAAAAATATGAGTATCATGATTTCAGTAATGCAATTAAACATAACCATCGTAACTCGGTGGACCTAGAAAACATTCTGTGACGGCAAAGTTAGCGATGCTATCCGCCTTCACTTTTCTTATGTGGGCTTAATATATTTGAATGAATAGTTAGTCATGGTTTAATATTTATCCTCATTTTTATACTACGAAATGGACTCAGCCATTTTGACCTCCTCCACAGAGCCCAAGAGCATGTGGAAATACCAGGGGAACATTCCGCATGATTCTTCTCACTGGGGAATTTCATGAACTGATTCAGATTTATATCATTGTGATATCCAGTGTTTGCACAAAGAGCACAACATAGCCTGGCAAAATATGGAATAATGAAATATATTTAATTTCCTTAGGGAAATTGAGTTCAAAAAGTATTGCCATGTGTCTGAAAGACCACATCCAGTTGACTGATGCTGGATTCAGATTTTTGACAAGTTATGGCCGCAAAAAATGCCATAATTTCTCTGCTTTATGTGATGTTTGATCTTTTGCTGTAGCTGCTCTTCACCTTCATTTCCCTCTCTCTTCCTTTTCAATCTTCTCCAAACCATTTGCTTTCCCCCAGCCTTTCCACCTGATTGACTTCCTTAAAGGAGCAGTGTGTAGAATTTAGATTAATATTTTGGCTGAAATGGTATATAAAATTCATAACTACTTTTTTAGTAGTGTATAATCACGTGAAAGCAATAATCTTTGAGTTTCATTTCGCTTAAAATAAGACCTTTAAACCTACACGGGAGCGGGTCCACCTCCGTGGCGGCCAACGTGAAAATATGAGAGAAAATGTGCAAGAAAAAAAGAAGCAAGTACGAGAAAAGTGGGTGAAGACACAGTCGCTCATGTTGCCCCTTGGGGTACCAGGTTCTGTCCTTGTTTTCCTGAAGTAAAGTACTGAAGTAAACAGCCATCAGCAAGATCCCCCAATCATTCTCAGAAGAATTTACTGCACATCATTTGTCAGATGAAAGGACATTTTCCATACATGAACTTCAAAGAAAGAGAGGTACTGCCAAAGAAAAGCAAGAGAAAAGACAGCCAGGGGGATATTTGCAATTGGAAAGACAGCAGTAAGACTGTCACCTGCTGTAGGTGGCTGCCATCTACAGGCTATGTGGTGTAATGTTGGCAATATCTCAAATTCACCTGCAATCAGGACTCATCTCATTGAAATGCAATAAGGAGAGGTCAGGACGACACCCTCACAGGGATTATTATACATAAAATAACATGCTATACTGCCTCAAATATTGAAGAACACTGTCATCAGCAGAGTTTGGCTTTTTGAAGACAGAAAAATAGCAGTGGTGAGTGATTTAAAAGATAGCAGCCTCTCCACTTTATCTCCTTTTTGAGCACAGACAAGATAACCACAAAAATTTTAAAAAGCTCTGGGTGTCAGTGCAACCATGTTCTCAGTGTTTACAGTGTCTTTGGAGATTGAGAGGCCAATGAGCCCACACAAATATGAGTTAAATTCTTTCAAAAGTTCTTTTGCAAATTCGACACAACTACAAGAAACCCAGTGAAATTTTCACTCCTTTTGAATTGGATTTTTTTCCCCCCAAGTTTGCTTCGCACTGGAGTGCATACAACGAGTCATGATGATTGCACTACTGTGAGAACTAAAAATTTGGTTAAGCTCTGAATTTACAATTTGTCCAAATTTCCAACTAACCATACAAGTGGTGCCTAGTCGTATTTCGCAGAAAGGGTTAAGGACGGGCCCAATGTGAATGGAAATGTGGGTCTCCAGAGGGCCCAGGATGTGCACTCAATAAAAGCATGTGTCCTGGATGTCAGGCAGTGAAATGGGGGATATCTGCTGAAAGAATGAAGCCTGTGATACTGTTGTGCCTGAACCTGGCCCTGGTATTGGCCTCTACTGCTGCTTCTCAGACAGCATGCCGAATCCGGGAGCACTTCCGCCTGACCGAGATGTACCGCAAGGGGGACATAGTTTTTGGGGGGCTGTTTGGGGTGCACATCCTGACTGTGTTCCCTGAGCTGTCTTTCAGGTCCGAGCCACTCCAACCAAAGTGTGAGAGGTGAGTATCTCAGAGGACAACAGCAGAGACAGTCATGATAAAAAGAAAGTAGGCCTATACTCTGTCATTTCTATAGTTTTACATATCTGGGGGCTGTTTCAATAAACTTTACTTGTCCGACCGAGTCAAACCATCTGTCGAGTGAAATGTCGGACCTTCGACAGGTCATGTCCGTCAGGTGTTTAAAAAAAAAACAACAGTAGGATGTCTGACCATAGTCCGACGCCGACGAATGGTTCGTCACTGTACGTTCGAAGTTGCGTGAGAATTTACACCTCATGCACTGCTCTCTATTTGGCATTCAAATATTCGAAATAAGTAAACATTAAATGGAAAAACCCCCAATTCTGATTAGGTAGATCATTAATTACTATTCAGACATAAATTAACGGCGCACATCGCTGTAGGATGTCACGCAACATTCATTTTCAGAGGGCTATTAACCGAGTAGTATATCTAATTAAAAGCAGTCTTTGCTCACCGTGCACTCTATACTAAAACTACGTTTAGCTGCAAAACAAAGCTATTCAACACCTAAAAGACATTAAAACATTCATATCGTCAGGATCGCTCATTTTACAGGATTGAGTTAAGCTGCTTTCACACCGGACGCGAAACGCGTCCACTCTCGGTCACACCAAGCACCACGAATACAATGTTTAACCACTGAGAACTATGCCGAGACCGCGATTGTCCCATTAATGTTCACATAGCATGCATAAAAACAACTTTTCGTCGCGCTTGAGGATAACGGTACCAATCAATAAATTATGTGTAGTTGTCAGAAAACTTCATTCACGGATTTAACAGAGCCCAGTTTCTGGGTGTAGGCTATATTGGTTTCGCGGGCACTGGTTATACTGTCTTTCCATTCTCAAAATATTTTGGGCTGCCTGAGCTTCCAGACAAAATGAATATTTATATTTTATTTATATTTTTTGTCCGACCGGGTTTTAGGACAACTCTCGAGTAGTCCTAGAAAGTCGGACAGTCCGACCGGGTCGGAGGACGACGGACCGTTTATTGAAACACTCAGAAAAAGACGGACCATCTGGGTCGGACGGTCTGTCGGGTTTATTGAAACAGCCCCCATGGACATCTAAAACATAAGCTGGTCCTTAAAATAAAGGAAACCCTTGCGCTTCAGCCCCTCTCTTGCCAGAGGTCGGTGCTCACAGAAAAGGACAAATAAAGAACTAAGGAAATGGAGCACTCGAATCACTTGCATCAGTTTATTGAGATGCCAAGACTAACTTTTCGACGCACAGCGTCTTCCTCTGAGTCAAAATAGTATTGGTGAAGTTGGGACAGTTAAATAACTTCCTCCGCACAGAATAACTTCCTATTGGAAAATATTAAGTTGGTAGGTATCCATAATGAACCAATACTGTGATAGCGCGTATGAGTAGGTGTAATCTTAAATACCATCATTTTCTCCCATTACCACAAATTTCAGCCATAATGTAGGCCTATATGCAGGGCATAAATTACACCTATATCCGCTCTTAGAATGAATGTGTTGAAAAATAACACAAAAAATGTGTTCAAATGTATAACACATTTAGTGTTGATTTCATCGCAAAATATGTAAAAAAGTTAAAAAAAAAAAAAATCAACACTGATTGTGTTGAAAACAACTCAAAATGTGCTGTCCTCAACTAGACACAGGTGTGTTAAAAATTAACACATGTTGTGTTATTTTCAACACATCTCTTTTGAGAGTGTACATTATAAGAAGGAGTCCAAACCATTGTCACAATATTTGGATTTTTTCCTCAAAAAATGTGTTTTCAGTCTTCCATCCCATCTTGGAGATACGACAGACATTTTGAAAGTGTTGGACTCTGTTAAATGTGATATGAACTTTATTTTGATTACATGTGATGTTCAAAGTTTGTACACTCATATACCTCACTCTGAAGGCATTGAAGCAATGTCACATTATTTTGAATCAAGACCTATCGCAATTCTACCACCTAGCGATTTCCTGGTAACGGTTTCGGTATTTATTTTAACCCGTAATTATTTTCATTATGCGGGGTCCTACTACCTACAAAAGCGAGGTATTAGCATGGGCAGTTCATTTGCTCTGTCTTTTGCATGTTTAGTCATGGGGCACTGGGAGGAGAAGAATATCCACAATCCAACTAATAACCAATTTTTCTCAAATCTTACTTTGGAAGAGATAATTGGTTTGGACTGGTACTTCGGAAGAATTTGGCTTTGCAGACTATGTAAACTCTACCACAAAATATGTAAGGTCTACAATTGAGGAATCCTTGGAAAAAGTGCATTTTCTCGATTTGACTATTTATTAAAATGGCCAAGGGGGTTTAGAAAGTACCATGTACTGGAAACCATTGAGTAGAAATACTCTTTTACAAGTGGATAGCAATCACCCCAAACAACTAGGCCTAATTAAAAATATTCCCATTGGACAATTTTTGCGTTTGAAAAGGAATTGCAGCAGAGATGAGGAGTTTGAGCACAAGGCAGTAGAGATGTATGAGCGCTTACGTGAAAGAGGTTACATGGAAAAAGATATCACGTCAGCCTATCAGAGGGCGATGCGCACCCCTCAGGCCCGCCTCCTGGGCAAGACTAGGCACTCGTCATCAACACGGGTTTGTTTTTCCACTGAGTAGTCCCCCATAGCGGGTGAAATTAAATATATTATTTAGAAACATTGGCATGTTTTACAGAGTGACCCGGTGTTCTGTCAAATTTTGCTTCCTTGTCAAAAAATGCTACCTTAATGCAAAGCGATCGTAAAGTCTTTGTTTTCACCTTGATATTGCAATATGAATCAGATTACAAGAGTAACTTTGTTATTTGTTAGCTTTTTATAACATAGGCATATTTTATAACGAGTTGGATAAGTTTGTTTGAAAATATATGCCCGTATACACCATTATCGTCTAATTTCTGCATTTTCTGGAAACCCCAGCGTGTACATGCAAATAAACGTACGCTTACAGGTCGAAATGCGCACTGAAAGTCAATCTATTTTTATGATTTATGATTATGAACGAGAAAACAGCCCGAGATTTTCGGTTTGCGCAAGCGCAGAACCGCGAGGTAGCATATTTTGATAGGTACCAAAATTTGTCAGAACAATTTCAATTTATTAGTATAGTGCTTTTCACAGATAAACTGTCACAAAGACGCTTTACAGTGAGCACCGGCTGCCTAGTTACACAAAATTTGTGTAACGCCATTATCACAGCTGTTTCTCAAACTTCCGTTTGTTTCTATTGCTTCTCATCAACGGTGCACATCTGTTATGTTGTACTGTGGTTTAATGTGGATTGGTCGGTGATGAGTGTGACGAGAAGAACAATTGTCCAATCAGCAGCCGCAGATTTTTTTTGAAGGTTCCTCCTCTGAAAACTTTTTTGAACGGCTCTTCCCCAGATGGACTTGCGAAATATTTCAGTGGCGGATATATTGAACAGTCCGTCTGGTGTGTCAGGTTACTGATAATGTGTATAGGTGTAATTCATGTCCTGTATATACATTATGGCTGAAATTTGTGGTAATGGGAGGTGATAATGGTATTTAAGATTACTCCAACTCACTGAGCGCTTTCACAGTACCAGTTCATTATGGATACCTTCCAACTAAGCGTTTTCCAGTAGGAAGTTATTCTCTGTGTGGAGGAAGTTATTTAACTGTCCTAACTTCACCAATACTAGTTTGACTCAAAGGACACTGTGCTTTGAAATGTTTGACTAAGAATCTTAATAAACTGATGCAAGTGATTCAAGCGCTCCAGTCTGTTCCTTCATTTGTTCCCAAGCTGGTCCTCTTCAAGTCCAAACCTTAACCTTAGGTGTACAACAGAAAGATTACACCATGTCATTATTTATTATTATTGTTTAACCTAAAATTTAGCCAAAATGCAGAAGTCATCTGTGAAAAACTAAGTATGCCCCGTGATTCAATAGCTTGTAAAACCACCTTTTGCATTAAATACTTGAACTAATCATTTTCTATATGATTTACCAGTCTCTCACATCATCGTGGAAGAATTTTGGCCCATTCTTTTAAACAACATTGCTTCATTTCATTGCTGTTTGAGAGCTTTTGTTTATGCTCTGCTCTCTTAAAGTCCTCCCACAGCATTTCAATCGGGTTGAGGTCTAAGCTTTGACTTAACCATTGCAACACTTAGATTTTTTCTCTTTTCCAGCAATGCTGTCTTAGATTTGCAGACGTGCTTGGGATCATTGTCCTGTTGCATGACGTAATTCCGGCTAAGCTTTGGCTGTCTTTCAGATGGTTTCACATTTGATTCTAGAAAACCTAAGTACACAGAGGGGTTCATGGTCAACTGATTGACTGCAAGGTGCCCAGGTCCTGTGGCTGCAAAACAAGCCCAAATTATCACCCCTCCACCAACATGCTTGATAGCTGATATGAGGTGTTTGTGTTGATACGCAGTGTTTAGTTTGCGTCAAACGTGGCATTGTTCATTATGGCAAAACAAATCCACTTTGATTTTGTCTGTCCAAAGGATATTCTTCCTGACAGCTTGTGATTTGTTCAGATGCAACTTTGCAAACCTAAGCCCTACTGCCATGTTCTTTTGGGAGAGAAGATGCTTTCTCCTGGCCACCCTTCTAAAGAAGCCAGACTTGTTCTTGTTCTAAAGAAGCCATACTTGTTCCTTCAAAACAAGCCATACACTACCTGACAAAACTATTGGGATATCACTATTTATGCGTGTGATTTTATTACAGTGCAGTAGAAAATACTGAATGTATCATGTTTGGAAAGAGTTGTTATTTCAAATAAAAATACAGACCCAATTTGGATACACTATACTGAATTATTGCATGTCTCAACCCTCCTTTAATAGAGAATCAAAATCACCCCACGTGCCACACCTGATCATTATGAGTGGAGCAATAGTAACCATTGATCTTCCATTATGACAAAGACACAATTCCAAATGTGTAAATTAGAAAATTACCATATTGCAAGCACAATTTATGATAGTATCTCTTACTTATGACTGACCAAAATTGAGAGTTTTTTGTACAGAGAAAAAATATGCCACTGAATATCTGTAGCTTCCCTAAATTTTCAATAATGTTCTGTGATGTTTATATGTACATTTTAGGACACCATTAAATTCCTACAACACTTGCATATATAACACACACATCAAAAGCTGAGTGTGAATGAAGAACTCATTCTCTCTCACTGAGATAATGCTTTTGTCGGGGAGTGTACTTTTTCACAACAGTACAAGTCTTTTTGTCTTGTTCTGTGGGTAACATCAACATTTAACATGCTGAGGCCTGTAGAGTTGATGTTGTTCTTGGGTTTTGTGCAATTTCTCTGAGTATTGCTTGGACTGACTTTGGGATAAATTTGCTCGGACGTCCACTCCTGGGAAGATTGGCAAGTATTGTGAATGTTTTCCACTAATGAATAATCAACCTCACTGTAGAATGATGGACTTCAAATTGTTTGGAAACAGCCTTATAACCCTTCCCAGATTGATGGACAGCAACAATTGCTTCTCTAAGATGATTGCTGACGTCTTCCGTCTTGGCATTGTGTTAACACGCACCTCAATGCTCCAGACCAGCAAAGTGCCAAAACCTCTCCTTTGATAGAGGTGGCCAAGCTTGCTGAAGATCAAGTAGTGAAGTGCATTTGATCAGCAACACCTGGCTGCTAATCACCTTCGTAATTCCTATGGAAGCAGTAGGGGTGTACTTATTTTTTCACATGTGGCTTCTGTATTTGTGCAAATTTTTGTAAAATAAATGGTGGCACAGTGGAAACATGTGCGTTGCTTTCCACCTGAGATAAGATTTTCTTTCTTCGAGGACCTGATTAGGACCAGGTGATTTTCTATAAGCTCACCGGTACTATGGGCCGATAAGCTATTGTTGTGGTGTGGCATTCATTGTCTGAAACCTTTTTTTTTTTTTGGCCTGATGAATTTTCCTGTAAATTTGCCATGACATACTACTAGACCATATCTCCAGACGTTTTACCTGCGTTGCCAAAGGCAGCAGGTCTAGGAATGGCGTTTTCACTTCCAGACCCCAACTCTGAAAAATGCTTGGAGGATAAAAATCTCTTGGGAGAGCGCCAAACTCATCAAAAAGAGCAGGTGAAATTTTGTCTTCCATTGTCCGGCCGTCATCCATCCGTCATTCCCTCCATCCTTCTGTCCGAAGTAATGGCGTTATCGAGATAACGCAAAAAAATGTGTGTCATAGGAAGTTCTGATTTGGTTTGCTGATGGCCAAAGGCAGGTCGCAATTGAAAATGGGCATGGTGCGTGAAAATCGAAGATTGCCGCTGCAGTTTGTTTAAAAATGAAATTATCAAGGTAACGCAAAAAATAAGTATCCTAGGAAGTTATAATTTGGCATGTTTATGTATCTTCACCTAAGGCAACTCGCTATTGAAAATGGGCGTGCTTTGTCAAAATCCAAGATGGCCCAAGTTCTTTTAAAAACATTGTTATCGAGATGATGCAAAAAATATGTGTCGTAGGAAGTTTTAATTTGAGTTGCTGAGGCATCCTGACCTAAGGCAGGTTGTAATTGAAAATTGACGCACTACGTCAAAATCCAAGATGGCCACCGCCGTTTTTGTAAAATAAATAAATAAAGGCCTTATCAAAATAAAGCAAAAAATAAGTGTTCAAGGAAGTTCTGATTTAATTTGCTGATGTATCTTGACCTAAGGCAGTTCGCTATTGAAAATGGGCTCACTGCGTCAAAATCCAAGACGGCCGCCACCATTTTTGTAAAAACAATGTTATCGAGATAATGCAAAAAAATATGTCGTAGGAAATTTTAATTTGGGTTGCTGATGTATCTTGACCTAAGACAGGTCGCTATTGAAAATGGACGCACTATGTCAAAATCCAAGATGGTCGCAGCCATTTTTGAAAAAAAAAAAGAAAAAAAAAGGACGTTATCAAGATAACGCAAAAAAAGTAAGTTCTGATTTAAAATGCTGATGAATCTTGGCCTAAGGCATGTTGCAATTGAAAATGAAGACGCAACGTCAAAATCCAAAATGGCTGTTTTTGTAAAAATCACATTATCAAGATAACGCAAAAAATAAGTGTCGTAGGAAGTTCTAATTTGGTATGCTGATGTATCGTGACCTTAAGCAATTTGCAATTGAAAATGGGCGCTCTGCTTCAAATCCGAGATGGCCGCCACCATTTTTGTAAAAACTACATAATCAAGATAACGCAAAAAATATGTTGTAGGAAGTTCTGATTTGGTTTGCTGATGTATCTTGACCTAAGGCTAATTGCAATTGAAAATGGGCGCGCTGCGTCAAAATCTAAGACGGCCGCCATCATTTTTGTAAGAACAACGTTATCAAGATAATGCAAAAATTATGTGTCATAGGAAGTTCTGATTTGGTATGCTGATCTACCTTAACCAAAAGCAGGTCACTGTTGAAAATGGCCGTGTTGCATCAAAATCCAAGATGGCCGAGGCCGTTCTTGTAAAAAAAAGACATTATCGAGATTACGCAAAAAAATTAGTGTGCCAGGAAGTTCCAATTTGGTATGCTTATAAATCTTGACCTTAGACACGTCACTATTGAAAATGGGCGCTCTGCGTCAAATCCAAGATGGCCGCCACCATTTTTGTAAAAACGTTATCAAGATAACGCGAAAAATGTGTGTTGTAGCGAAGTTCTGATTTGGTATGCTGATGCATCTTGATCAAAGGCAGGTCGCTATTGAAAATGGGCATGGTGTGTGGAAATCCATCACTGTTGCCCCCATGTTTGTAAGAATGACATAATCACGTAAATTCACGTAAAAAATAAGTGTCCTAGGGAGTCATAATTGGTATGCTGCCGATCTTCACCCAAGGCTGCACGCTATTGAAAATGGGCGCGCCTTGTCAAAATCCAAGATGGCTGCCGCTTTTTTGTAAAAATGACATTATCAAGGTAACGCAAAAAATAAGTGTCATAGGAAGTTCTAATTTGGTTTGCTGATGACATAAAGCAGTGCGCAATTAAAAATGGGCGCGGTGCGTCAAAATCCAAGATGGCCGATACCATTTTTGTAAAAACAACGTTATCGAGATAACGCAAAAAATATGTGTCGTAGGAAGTTCTGATTTGGTGTACTGATGTACCTTGACCTAAGACAGGTATCGAAAATGGGAGTGCTGCATCAAAATCCAAGAAGGCGGTTACTGTTTTTGGAAAAATTACATTATTGAGATAACGCAAAAAACAAGCGCCATTATAAGTTCTAATTTGGTATGCTGATGCATCTTTAGCTAAAGCAGGTTGCTATTGAAAATGTGCACGCTGCGTCAAAATCCAAGATGGCCGCTGCTGTTTTTTAAAAATTACAATATCAAGATAACGAAAAAATAATTGTCATAAGAACTTCTAATTTAGTCTGCTGCTGCGTCTTGAAGTTAGGCAGGTCGATATTGAAAAGGGGCATGCTGGGTCAAAATCCTAGATGGCCGCCAACATTTTTGTAAAAACAACTTAATCAAAATAACGTGAAGAAAGAGTGTCATAGGGAAGTTCTGATTTGGTATGGTGATGCATCTTGACCTCAGGCTGTTTTCAATTGAAAATGGATGGGCTGGGTCAAAATCCAAGACGGCCGCCAACATTTTTGTAAAAACGACGTTATCAAAATAACGCGAAGAATAAGTGTCGTTGGAAGTTCTGATTTGGTATGCTGATGTATCTTGACCTAAGGCAGTTTGCAATTGGAAATGGGCTCTATGCGTCAAATCCAAGATGGCCGCCACCATTTCTGAAAAAAATATGTCATAGGAAGTTCTGATTTGGTACGCTGATAAATATTGGCCTAAGGCAGGTCGCTATTGAAAATGAGCACACTGCGTCAAAATAAAAGATGGCCGCTGCTGTTTTTGTAAAATATCATTGAAATAACACTAAAAATATGTGTCGTAGGAAGTTCTGATTTGGTATGTTGATGTATCTTGACCTAAGGCAGTTTGCAATTGAAAATGGGCAATATGCGTCAAATCCAAGATGGCCGCCACCATTTCTGTAAAAACATTTTCAAGATAACGCAAAAAATATGTCATAGGAAATTCTGATTTGGCTTTCTGATATATCTTCACCGAAGGCAGGACGCTAATGAAAATGGGCATGGTTCGTGAAAATCGAAGATGGCTACTGCCGTTTATTTAAAAATGACATTATCAAGGTAACGCCCAAAATGAAAGTTCTGATTCAATATGCTGATGAATCTTGGCCTAAGGCAGTTTAAAATTGAAAATGGGTGCGCTGCGTCAAAATCCAAGATGGCCGCCACCATTTTTGTAAAAACGACAATATCAAAATAACGCAAAGAATAGATGTCTTAGGAAGTTCTAATTTAGTATGCTGATATATCTTTACCTAAGGCAGGTCTCAGTTAAAAGTGGGCATGGTCCGTTATAATCGAAGATGCCACTGCCTTTTGTTTAAATATTACATTATCAAGGTAACGCAAAAAATAAGTTTCCTAGGAAGTTATAATTTGGTTTGGTGATGTATCTTCACCTAGACAAGTCGCTGTTGAAAACGAGCATGCTTCGTCAAAATCCAAGATGGTCCCCGCCATTTTTGTAAAAACAACGTTTTTGAGACGAAGGGAAAAATAAATGTCATGGGATATTCTAATTCGGTATGCTGATGTACCTTGACCTAAATCAGGTCAGTTTTGACAATGGTTGCGCTGCGTCAAAATCAAAGATGGCAGTTGCCGCTTTTGAAAAAAAAAAAGACACTATCAAGATAACTTCCTAGGACACTTATTTTTAGCGTTATATTTTTTTTTCAAAAGCGGCAACGGCCATCTTGGATTTTGACGCAGCACAGCCATTTTCTAAAGCGACCTGCCTTAGGTGATGATTCATCAGCATACCAAGTCATAACTTCCTAGGACACTTATTTTTAGCGTTATGATTTAGTATGCTGATGAATCATCACCTAAGGCAGGTCGCTATTGAAAATGGCTGCGCTGCCCCAAAATCCAAGATGGCCACCACCATTTTTGTAAAAACAACGTTATCGAGATAACGTAAAATATATGTGTCGTAGGAAGTACTGATTTGGTAAGCTGATATATCTTGACCAAAGGCAGTTCTCAATTGAAAATGGGATCACTGCGTCAAAATCCAAGATGGCCGCCACCATTTTTGTAAAAATGACATTATTAAGGTAACCCAAAAAATAAGTGTCCTAGGGAGTGATAATTTGGTATGCTGATGAATCTTCACCTAAGGCAGGTGCAATTGAAAATGGGCATGCTGCGTCAAAATCCAAGATGGCCGCTGCCGCTTTTGTAAAAATGAAGTTATTGAGATAACGCAAAAAAGTCGTGGGAAGTTCTAATTTGGGATGCTGATGAATCTTCACCTAAGGCAGGTCGCTATTGAAAATGGCTGCGCTGCCCCAAAATCCAAGATGGCCACCACCATTTTTGTAAAAACAACGTTATCGAGATAACATAAAATATATGTGTCGTAGGAAGTACTGATTTGGTAAGCTGATATATCTTGACCAAAGGCAGTTCTCAATTGAAAATGGGATCACTGCGTCAAAATCCAAGATGGCCGCCACCATTTTTGTAAAAATTTCATTATTAAGGTAACCCAAAAAATAAGTGTCCTAGGGAGTGATAATTTGGTATGCTGATGAATCTTCACCTAAGGCAGGTGCAATTGAAAATGGGCATGCTGCGTCAAAATCCAAGATGGCCGCTGCCGCTTTTGTAAAAATGAAGTTATTGAGATAACGCAAAAAAGTCGTGGGAAGTTCTAATTTGGGATGCTGATGAATCTTCACCTAAGGCAGGTCGCTATTGAAAATGGCTGCGCTGCCCCAAAATCCAAGATGGCCACCACCATTTTTGTAAAAACAACGTTATCGAGATAACGTAAAATATATGTGTCGTAGGAAGTGCTGATTTGGTAAGCTGATATATCTTGACCAAAGGCAGTTCTCAATTGAAAATGGGATCACTGCGTCAAAATCCAAGATGGCCGCCACCATTTTTGTAAAAATGACATTATTAAGGTAACCCAAAAAATAAGTGTCCTAGGGAGTGATAATTTGGTATGCTGATGAATCTTCACCTAAGGCAGGTGCAATTGAAAATGAGCATGCTGCGTCAAAATCCAAGATGGCCGCTGCCGCTTTTGTAAAAATGAAGTTATTGAGATAACGCAAAAAAGTCGTGGGAAGTTCTAATTTGGGATGCTGATGAATCTTCACCTTAGGCAGGTCGCTTTTGAAAATAAGCATGCTTCGTCAAAATCCAAGATGGTCACCGCCGTTTGACTCGAAAAGTTGTTTTTACAAAAAGGGAAAAATAAGTGTCGAAGGAAATTCTAATTCGGTATGCTGATGTACCTTGACTTTAAGCAGGTCGCTTTTGAAAATGGCTGCGCTGCGTCAAAATCCAAGATGGCCTCTGCCGTTTTTTGAAAAAAAAATGACGTTATCAAGATATCGCAAAAAATTAGCGTCCGAGGAAGTTATGATTTGGTATGCTGATGAATCATCACCTTAGGCTGGTCACTATCGAAAATGGCTGC
This sequence comes from Gymnothorax reevesii, assembly GCA_029721435.1. Taxonomy (NCBI): domain Eukaryota; kingdom Metazoa; phylum Chordata; class Actinopteri; order Anguilliformes; family Muraenidae; genus Gymnothorax; species Gymnothorax reevesii. The sequence goes on from CM056574.1 coordinate 143,597,424, forward strand.
GCTGCCTCACAATCCAAGATGGCCACCACCATCTTTGTAAAAACAACATTATCGAGATAATGTAGATGCTCAGCGCTCATGGTGAGGGACAGGGCTCATACGGTCCAGGACTCAGGGTAGTGGAGGGAAAGATCCTCGGAAAGAGACAGAAAAAAGTGGGGTGAGGCACTGGATAAAATAAAACTACTGCGTATTAATAAAAATACAGTCCTGTGTCATGTGCCAAGTGAGAATTAGCAGCAGACTGGTCAGGAAACAGTCAACACCCCTCCGTCCAATTCCTGCACCACAGAGGCCCTACACTTACTCCAGGCTGGAAGATCACTTTTGATTTTCTGAACACTAGTACCATATGGACCTCCCCGGTGAGTAAGGCTGTAGCAAGCCCCACTGGCACGTTAATGCATGCTCAGTGCCACTGGTTCCACATGGATTTACTTAACGCTGGCTTCCAATATCTTGTGAACATATCATAAAACAAGGTTGCAGTAAGTCCCACCAGAGCCGATAAATGTTTATACATAACTAATCATAGGCTTGACTAAAAAGATAAGTTTTTAGCCTACTCTCGAAGATGGAGTGTGTGTCTGAAGCCCGAATTTGTCTTGGGAGATTGTTCCATTAAATTGGTGCTTTGCAAGAGAATGCTCTGCCTCCAGTTGTAATTCTAGATATATTTGGAATTTTCAAGTACTCTGCACCTGGTGAACAAAGTAATCTTGGTGGAGAGTAACGAATGAGAAGACTGCAAAGATATTCCGGGGCCAAGTCATTTAAAGCTTTGTAAGTTAGTAATAGTATTTTGCACTCAATTCTGAATTTTACAGACAGCCAATGAAGATTTTTGAGCACCGGACTATGTGATATGCGATTATATTTCTTAGTCCTAGTCAGAACCCTAGCTGCAGCATTCTGCACTAATTGAAAATGTTTCAGGGCCAAGCGAGTGCAACCAGACAGCAATAGTCCAGCCGAGAGGACAGAAATGCGTGAACCATTTTTTCGGAGTCTTGAAGGGACAAAATTATTCTGAGTTTAGATATGTTTCGAAGATTGGAAAAAAGCCACTTGAATGATATTGTTGATGTGAGCCTGGAAAGAGAGTTCTGAATCATGGGTCACTCCAAGGTTTTTAACGACAGCTTTTGCAGAAACAGAGAGGCCATCTAAGTTAAGAGAAAACTTAATGAATGAGTCTCGAAGAGATTTGGGACCCAGTACCAATATTTCAGTCTTATCTGAGTTTAGTGAAAGAAAATTTTGCATCATCAAAGCTTTAACAGCTTTAAGACACATCTCTAATCTAGTAACCGGATCATTTTCACCCGGCTTCAAGGATATATACAGCGCCCTCCATAATTGCTGGCACCCCTGGTAAAGATGCGTTAAAAGCCTTAAAATAAATTCAGTTTTTATTGCAGAAGCATACTCTCACACTGAAAATTGTAGCAAAATGTAACTTTCATTTTAAGGGAAAAGAATAAATCCCTGACGAAGAAATAATTATTTTTCATGAAATTACTTGTTACACAATTATTGGCACCCCTAACAATTCCTAGGAATTAAATGCAATTGAAGTATTTCTGCCATTTCTACAGTAGTTTACAAACTTGATCAGAGTATCGAGGATCATTTAATTAGTAAATCATCACTTCCTGTTTCCCTGGGGTATAAATATGACATGACACAGAGGCCATTTCTCTTATCCACTCTTCAAGATGGGAAAGACAAAGGAACACACCATTCAAGTAAGGCTAATATGTGTCGACCTTCACAAGTCAGGCAATGGCTACAAGAAAATAGCCACTCACCTGCACCTGCCCATATCTACTGTCAGAGAAATCATTAAGAAGTTTAAAACAACTGGAATAGTGGAAAACAAGCCTGGATGAGGACACAAGGTTATTTTGCCACCACGCACAGTGAGGAGGATGGTTAGAGAAATGAAAAGTTCTCCAAAGCTCACTGTTAAAAAATTGCAACAAATGATAGCATCTTGGGGTCACAAAGTCTCCAAAACAACCATCAGGTGCTATCTACATGCCAACAAGCTGATTGGGAGGCATGCTCAGAAAAAACCTTTTCTCACTCACAATCATAAACGCAAATGTCTGGAGGTAACTAAGCAGTACTGGGACGTCAACTGGGACTGTGTGCTTTGGTCAGATGAGACCAAGATAGAGCTTTTTGGCAACAAACACTCGAAAACACAAAAGATGAGTATGCCGAAAAGCACTTTATGCCCACTGTGAAGTATGGGGGAGGATCGGTGATGTTGTGGCCTGTTTCTCTTCCAGAGGCCCTGGGAACCTTGTTAGGGTACATGGCATCATGAACGCTTTGAAATACCAGAACATTTTAAATCAAAATCTGGTGGCCTCTGCCCGAAAGCTGAAGATGGGTCGTCACTGGGTTTTTCGACAAGATAATGACCCTAAACATGTGGCCAAATCTACACAGAAATGGTTCAAAAGACACAGAATCAAGCTCCTCCCATGGCCATCTCAGTCCCCACACCTCAACCCCAATGAAAACCTGTGGAGTGACCTGAAGAGGAGAGTGCAGAGGAGAGGACCCAGGTTGCTGGATGATTTAGAGAGATTGTGCAAAGAGGAATGGTTGAAGATCCACATTCCTTGGCTGACCTCTTGGCTGCGCTGTAGCGCTGTTTGTTGGTGATCACTCTGCTAGAGTTGAGAGAGGAAGAGAGGAGGCCATGCGGGATTGAAGCTGAGAATTTACCTTTGTGTTTACGGGGTTTCCTTAAAATAATTCCTGTGTTAAGACTCAAACAATAATAGAGATTAGACAATTTGCTCCCGAGGTATAACCTTTGTTGCAGTCGGGACAGGGAGAATCTTCCCCCCGTAACAACTCGGTGAGCAAACAGCCAAATTAAGTCGCTAATCTTTACAAATAAAAGCGACGGGGTGTTTTTGGTGGTTTTTTGGGGGGTTTCAGTCACCTAGGAGCAAAGCAAAGTAAGGTAAAGTAAAATAAATTTAAACGCTAAATTAAGAGAAAAAATTAAATGCTAAATAACTGTCGAACTAAGTGAATTGTGCGGTATGCAAAGTAAAACAGTTTTCAGGGGCTGTGGTACTCGCCTGTTTTTTTTTTCTGTAGCTGATTTAGCAAACGAACTCTTGCAAGCTCTCAACGCCAAGAACATAATCGAATTACCTGGATATCTAACTATAACCTGCCTTGGTTTCATGCTTGGTGGCTTGCCTTTGATACAGTCTTCTAGCCAATAAATATTGTCTTTCACCGGGGTTTTTAGTCCCCTTCGTTCTCGATCCTGACTGCACTGCCGCATAAACGCATTGCCAAGCTGAATATTAACGCCTGGGTTTCCGTTATCCGGTAATTACCGGACTTTGACTGGTAAAATCTGCCGAAGTCCGGTAATTTTTAACCCCTCCGGTCAAAATGTCCGGTGAAAATATTCCCTCTAAGCATAATTTGAATTTTATTAAAGCAGTCAATTTCCACATGCCATTCTATTATAAAAAAACCCAAATCTTATTTTTTTATGAATGTGAAGGCCAGGCCAATATTAGTCCCCCCAGGAATCCGCGATTCCGCGATCGCGGAATTTACCGCATATTTCAAAGCCCTCCGCGGAAATCAAAGCAGTCCGCGGAATATAGGGCGAGGTGCAGAATTATATATTTTACATGTATTTTTCATCCCGGCCGCTAGAATTTGCGGTCAGATAAGCGGGATCTAAGACTCACAGCTGCTGCTGCCGGTTACGGAAACTGATTTTTTTCTGCTGTATGCAGCATAAACTATATAAAAAGATGGACGCAGCACCCTGATTTGAAAAAAGAAGCCCATGTGGAAGTACCGTAGAATGGCATTCTATTTAATGGCCAGCAGATGGCAACGTCAGTGGTTGCAGAAAGAAGTTCAATAAGAAGTCTATGAGAAAATGATCCTACTTTCCGACCTGATTTTTAATTTAAATAATGATTTTTCACATCATTTTATGTTAGCTATAGCAAGTTTCAGGTCTCCTTCGATATATCATGACATTCATTTTCGTGAATTATGGACCCATATAAACTAGAATAAAGTATAAATCCAGAATATGCTTCTGGGGCGTCGCTATCCTCTGGTCCTCGTCCGATACGGTCAGATCCAGAGCCACGTTCCTCCCCGGATCTTCGATTCACTTCTTCATCTTCGAACCAGTGGGTGACATCACGGTAGCTTCATCCATCTTTTTATACAGTCTATGGTATGCAGTCACGTTTACAATATCCTGAGGATACAGTGAACGCCAACGCCAAGAACATAATCGAATTACCTGGATATCTATAATAGTGTACACTTTGTTTAAATCTTTACTTTGATCTTTGGCACTTGTTCAGTTTCTAAGCCTCGTTCACCCATAGTTTGGTGAAATGTTTTGCACTTTATAAGTTATGCAAATAAATCTGCTCAAGAGGGACAAAAAGAATATTGATGCTGCTTATTTTATAACCACAATGTTTTGCAGTGTTTTGGTATTGCAAATAATTTTATAAGAGAATTTTTGCTTCATTATTACATAATTTTGCTTTATAACTGGTCATTTTAGGGTTTTTTTTTAATGCCCGCGGAAAATCAACTTTCAAGAATCAAGAATTGCTCTCCGCAGAATCAGGAATGTTCTCCGCGGAATCAACACTTTTTCTCCGCAGATTCCTGGGGGGACTACGATATGTGGAATGAAACTTTTTTCACGGAACTAAACTTGTCACATTTGTTTCATTTCCTCTGACAAAGCATGCACCGCCCATTACAACAACAATAACGGGAGAGGTTGGACATGTCGAAACAATCTAATATGAAAAACTGTTCTCTGAAACCAAACAGGTCTAAGGAGAAGGATTATGTAAAGATTGAGATACAATCTGAAGTGGGCTACCCTGGCCAAAATAGCCTGCGTGATCCCTGTCTCCAGTGTGCTGCAGAACCGGTGTTCTGCCAAATTTTTCTACCAATCAAAATATGCCACTTTGCGGTTCTGCGCATACGCAAACCTAAAATCTCGGGCTGTGTCTTCGCTCATATTTTAAGCGTCTTCAAAAATCTTAAGAATAATTTTTTTCAGTGCGCCTTTCGACCTGTAAGCGTAAATATATTTGCATGAACACGCTGGGTTTTCCTGAGAATGCAGAAATGAGATGATAATGACGTATATGGGCATATGCTGTATCTTCAAACAAGCTTATCCAACTCATTATAACATCTGCTTATGCTATGATAAGCCAACAAATAAAGTTACTCCTGTACACTGATTCAGATTGCAAAATTTAGGTGAAAACAAAGACTTTACGATCGCTTTGCATTACGGTAGCATTTTTTGACAAAGCTGCCCAAATTGTCAGAACACCGGACCAAAACAGCGCAGCGAAATCAGCTGGGGTAGAACAAGGTCACGACTGATGCGCATTGCAAGTTGCGGAGAGACAGGAAGAGACTCTTGAGACTTTTGATTTTAATTCAGCTGCTGGCTCACTGCAACGAAAAGCGTAAAAAGTAGGCAAAAATGTCCCGAGCCAGAAACATGTTGCGGGATTTTTTTAGCTTTTTGCATCCATTTGATTTCAAGTTCGCAGCACGGCGCGTTATTAAAATGGTATGAGCCAGTCCAGGTAGGCCTATGTGTGTGGTTTTTTTTTATGTTTGTTTGCACATTGTAGTTGCAATTGTTTTACGTTCATGTTAAAGGAGCGCGGGCTTGTGCAAGTTTTTATTTAAGAAGTTACACACGTGAGTCAATTGACAGCACTCATTTGATATATCGTACTTTACAGTAAAAAGATTACATAATAAACAAATCAATAAATTCCGCTAAATCAATAAAGCTCAATAAATTCAGATGATATTTGACCGGAATTTCAAACATTTGTCCGATAAATTGAAAACCTGCCGGTCATGTTGTCCGGTGCCAATATTTTCCAGCGGAAACCCTGATTAACGCGAACCGGGGTGTTTGTCTTTCCCGCATTTTATTATCACGAAAGGGCTCTTCTGATTAAACACATCGTAAATACCCTATCTCTGTATTTTCCTCCGGTTGCTTTGCCTTGATCAGCTGATTAAAGTTTAACTGCTTTTTCGAGTGCTTAGGACAGCTTGTTGGGGGAGGTACCGTGTTTATTTTGCTCACATAGTAAACGATTTGTTTATTCGGTCCGTTTTAATTAAAGGGAACCGCGGCTTTACTCTTTTCTCGCTTACCCTTGGTTGTATTAGCGGCTAGCTAGCTAGATAAGTAGGCTACTGTTTGCATTCTTGGCTGGGGATCTGAGATTTAGTATTTAGTTAGTCGTGCAGCAGTCACTTGACTCGTTCGTTAGGTTAGGTTGGAATTTCAAAGGTAAGTTTTTATCGGTGTGCTTTGTCTCCTCCAGTTTTTCCTGGGCGCTGAAGCCAGTCTGTTTTAACTGGGCTCTCTGCTAAGCCCTGTGATATTTTTAGTTTAGTATATCAATAGTATTAGGACTATATAAACTCAAGCTGGCTATTAGGAGTGCTTATTACATATAGAGTTGGCTCAGTTTGGCATTTCATTTCTGTTAACTGAAACTAAGCCCCTGTTAAAAGAGGCTTATAATCAATTTACATTGTTTCCCCGGGGTTTCTATTGTGACTGCTGCTTAGGGCTTCCTGGGTTAAATAAATTAATAAATTGTGGTTCCTTGGCTTCTATCTCGGCATTAGGAATTTTCTTTTATCTAGGGTGAGCAAAGTCATTAGGTAGGGGGTTCAAAATGCGGCCAAAACTATGTGACGGTTGCAGGATGATCGCACTTTTGGAAAGAGATTTCCAGGGTGGGTTTGTCTGCCACCGGTGCCAGCTAATTGAGCATCTGGAGAGCAAGATCCTTGATCTTCAGGGCCAGTTGGCGGTACGACATGGTTCGCAATCAGTAGAAGTCTGAGAGGAACTAAGTCGTAATTCGTTTAGAGAAATGGTGTGTACACCAAAGCAGGGTGGTACTGGGATCCCAGAACAGGCAAGGAGAGAAAGTTGGGTGACTGTAGGTCGGCAGCGCAGGAAAGGGCGTGCACGCCGTACAGCGACAGCTTCTCCAATGGTTGAGGTGTCCAACCGATTCCGGCCCTTGCAGGAACTCGACTTGGCCCCTGACCCTGAGAGTGAGGGGACTGATGAGCAGCAGGCCACCCTGTTAGCCTCTACCCCTCAGAAAAGAGAGTTATTGATAGTGGGGGAGTCAATACCTAGAGGAATAGATAGCTTAGTCTGTTCGCGCGACAAGGAGTCTCGTACGGTGTGTTGCCTGCCTGGTGCCCAGGTAGGAGACCTCCTGGAGCGTGCAGACAAGCTCCTGGCCAGAGCGGGGAGGGATCCAGTTGTCATGGTCCATGTTGGGACCAGGGTTATGATAGTTAACGAAAACTAAGACCAAAACTAAAACTAGCTGTGAAAAAATAATTGAGTTAACTGATATAAAAATAAAAATAAAAATGTCAATTTTTTAAAAAACGAAAACTAAATAAAAACTACAATGGACAATAGAAAACTAACTAAAACTAAACTGAATTGCAGATAAAATTAGCTTCGTTTTCTTTGATAGTTTCGTTTTCTACCTCGATTACTGTCCTGTTCAGTCAGTTAAACGGTTGCTTCCAGAGGGGGGCAGCATAGCGGCTATTAGCTGCCGTAGTTGCTGCAGGCGTCAGCCGAAGATGATGCTTCACGTGCACTATTCAGCCAAAAGGGTCTAGCTGCAAACGCACGGAGGAGTGGAGCTCTACTACTCTACTTCAGCGCCTTCATAAGGGCTCACAGTCCATTGGGGCCCACAAATCCCACAGTAGACGCCATGACAAAATTATTTTGCATAGATTCACCTAATATTAATACAAATGCATCAGAGTTTAAACAGAGCCATTAAGGCATGCAATATTGATGAAATATATTTCAGTAACCCCCTTCTTTAAAAATGGTTCAATCCATGCTTCATGCTCGTATTGGAAAATTGTCTGTGCGTTTTTGCTGGCGAGGTCGCGAACTAAGGCATCAAAAAGGGATCACCGTCCTTGCGAATATGATGTCCAAGAGCAAACAAAGAAATGCACACAAATCTGGACGCCAGAAAAGACTAGAGAGAGGACAGGAAGAGCAAAGCAGGGGTCCAGAACATTACAAGATTCTTTTCAAAGAGAGGTGAGAGTATTAAACTAGCTTGCTATGTTAGCTTTTCAGGCTGGCTATTCAGCTGCTAACGTTAGTTAAAGTAACATGCAGTCAGCTGAGTAAATAATCGCCTGACAAGAATGACATTACTCAGTTATTAACGGTATCATCTGCAGAAAAGATCGGTAAGGTTATCATTCGCCAGCCATCATAATATGCCGTTAAAAAATTTGGTAGCAGCAGCCTAGGACACGTTCCTCCATTCTTATGAGTGGTTTCTGCATACTCAGCTCTCTCTAGCTGTAATTGACTGTACACGCTAGGTTTGGCTAGCGAACTACATGTAGTCAGTGCGGTAACCTTAGGTGTAACTTAAATAATCGCTTGTCAAGGCTGACATTACTTTTACCTTAATTGTTTACTAAAACTAAACTGCTACTTTAGCCTGTTGACATAAGTCTTGCTCACGTGGGGGGTAATTTTACAGACCTTGCCCTCCTCCTAACAATAGCAAAATGAAGCTGGGTGCTTAGAGCTATGGTGCTGAGAGGCCCATTTAGATCCTGTTCATTCCAAGACTCGGTTGGTTAGTTCTTCAGCAGTTGTTCCACGGAACATAACCATAAATGTTTACGAATGTGATATGAAATGGAACAATTAAACCTTTATGCACTGCTACTTCAGAATCAGCTGGAGTCACTTCATCTGAACCTGATCCAGCAATAGATCCTCACCACCAGCAGTCTGAATATGTTTTTCATGGTGAGTAAATTAGTGAATAAGACAACTAGTAATTCATAATTCACGTATTGATACTCTCTTTATTGAGTGGTTAATTTTAAAAAAGGAAAAATCGGGTGTATTGCATTAGGCACTGTCAAGAACCCTGAGAAACAGAAAAATAATGAATAACTTCATGATATATTGTCGTTAAAGAGTGGCAATGAAAAGTCGGGGGCGGGGGCCCACACTGATATTCTGTCTGGGGCCCCAGAATTCCAAGCAACTGCCTTGCGCACATTCAGTGAAGAAGATGGTTAGCTCTCAAACATGGCAAAAGCTGCGGAAATAACTGAGCATGAATGACTGTATGGGGTGAGATGGATTGGATTTTTTTTTTCCCCAGTTATATTAGTATCATCAGTGTCACATGTTAAAAAAGATGATGGTTAAAGAATACTGGATTAATAAAGGACTTGGTAAAAACATATTTGCTGTCATACATTCTTTTATCATTTTCAGCTTCTACAAATTAAGGCCTTCCTCCTAATAGCTGAAAAACTAAAACTAAGACTAAAACTAAATAAAAACTAAACTGAAACTAGTGAATTCCTCAAAATAAAAACTAAACTAAAACTGCTTAATCACTCGATCAGCTAACTAAAACTAAACTGAAATAAAAAAGCCAACTGTAAAACTAAATAAAAATAAAAACTAATGAAAATTTCAAAACTATAATAACCTTGGATGGGACAAATGACATAGGTAAGGGTAGGTTTGAGGTTCTGCCAGGCAAATTTGTGGAATTAGCTGAGAAGCTTAGGAGCAGATCCTCAACGGTAGTGTTCTCCGGGATTCTACTGGTACCACGTGGAAGCAGAGGTAAGCAGAATTTTATCTGGAGGTTTAACACGTGGCTACAAACCTGGTGTAGGAAAGAGGGGTATAGGTTTATGGGGCACTGGAACTTTTTCTGGGACAGGGGGTGACCTGTTCAAGCCTGACGGGCTGCACCTGAACCGGAGGGGTACCTTTACACTGGGCCAGCGTATGTTGAGGGTAGCACAGGATTATTTAAACTAGGGACTTGGGGGGCAGGGAGGTTAGTGAGTGTTACACATAGGGAAATGCAGACTCCCTCCATGGAAGTTGACGGCGTAACATGCACTAACGATGTTTTACTTTTAAAGCAACAAAGCGTAGTGCGGGGCTCGAGGCGGCGGCCACATGGGAAATCAAGGGGAAAGAGCATTAGTAATAACCTGAAATGTTTTTATTTAAATGCAAGAAGCATAAAAAATACATTTCCAGAACTTGAGGCTGTAGTGATCAGTGAGGGCTATGACATAGTTGGGATTACAGAGACATGGCTATGTGAAGAGGATGGAGATGAATATAATATAAAAGGTTATGAGCTTTTTAGGATGGATAGATGTAATAGGCGAGGAGGGGGGGTAGCACTCTATGTGAAAGAAAACATTAATGTACAGGAAATTCCCCAAATTGAACATTCCTTGTCCTGTGAAGATATTTGGGTCAGGCTCATTGGCAAACACGAGACAGGTTTAAACATAGGAGTATGCTATCGACCACCAGGTTTGGACAGTACAATCAATGAAATGCTTTTTAGGAGGATTACACAAGCTTGTAGTGGTGGTGGGACTATTATCATGGGAGACTTAAATTATCCTGGTATCAATTGGGAAATGGTGTAAGGACAGGGTAGGGGGGAGGAAGAATTTCTAATGTTATAAATGATCATTTCTTGGTGAAGTATGTTAAAAAAAAACCTACCAGAGAGAAGGCAATTTTAGACTTAGTACTCTGTAATGACCCCGATAGAATTAGCAATGTTGAGGTACTGGAGCCACTTGGGACAAGTGATCACTCTGCTGTTAATTTTGATGTTTCATGGGAAGTTAAAAAGGTGTATTCTAAAACAAAAATTTTCAATTTTAGGCAAGCAAACTTTGATGGGATGCACTCATATCTCGCTAAAATAAAATGGGAGACACTCCTGGACTGTAAGCCCGTAAATGAGATGTGGGAAAGATTTAAGGGGATTTACTTGAATCACACTGCAGATTCATTCAGAAGGTGTCCAAAAGTAAGCTGAAAAAGCAGAATCCTCAGTGGATGACCAAAAGTATTCGTAGGATGTTGAGGGAAAAGAGGAATATTTATAAGATGTACATAAAGGATAACAATGAGAATACTAGGGCTGAATACTGTAAAATGCGGGCTGTGGTCAAAAAAGAGCTGAGGAATGCTGGAAGAATGTATGAAAGACAAATTGCAGAGGGGGCAAAAACTAGCCCAAAGCGCTTCTTTCAGTACTGTAGCAGAAAAAGGAAAGTTAAAGAGCAGGTTAACTGCATAAAGAATAAAAATGGATCGCTGCTATATGATAACAAGCATATTGCGGATGCCTTAAACAGTTACTTTGTTGAGAATTTTACCTCAGAGGGGGTCTTTATTTGGCCAGAGGGCACGTCAAACGCTCAAGATTATTTAGCGGAAATTGAGGTTCGGGATAACAAAGTATTAGACAAGTTGCATAAACTAAAAGCAGATAAGGCGGCAGGTCCTGATGGCTTATATCCTAGAGTGCTCAGGGAAGCTGGTGAGTTCATCTTTAAGCCGCTATCCACCATCTTCAGATGGTCTTTAGAAACTGGAGAAATACCAAATTATTGGCAATATAATACCAATATATAAGAAAGGGGACCGTACTGAGCCAGGGAACTACAGGCCAGTGAGTTTAACTTGCATTTTGTGCAAAATATTGGAATCTATCATAAAAGATGAGCTGGACTTATTTCTTGAACGTAACAGTATCTTGAGGGATAGCCAACATGATTTTTGGAAGGGAAGGTCATGCCGAACAAATCTTCTGGAATTTTTTGAAGAGGCCACCAGGACTTACGACCAGAGCAGGGCTTATGACATCATATACTTGGATTTTCAGACAGCATTCGATACAGTACCGCATAAGAGACTAATTTTTTAAATGAGCTCCATTGGAGTTACAGGAGGTATTCTGAAGTGGATTCAAAACTGGTTACAGGACAGAACACAAAGAGTAGTGGTCAGTGATGTCTCATCTGAGCTGGGTATGGTGGAGAGTGGTGTTCCCCAGGGATCGGTGTTGGGACCCCTGCTGTTCCTCATTTACATTAATGACCTTGATAGGAATATTGAGAGCAGATTGGTTAAATTTGCAGATGATACTAAATTGGGGGGTTTGGCAAATAGTCTAGGGTCCACTAAAGTGATTCAGGACGATTTGGATAGAATCCAGAATTGGGCAGAAATGTGGCAAATGAAATTTAATCTAGCAAAATGTAAAGCTGTACATGTAGGTAATAAAAACATTAGACGGGATTACTTCATGAGAGGTTTAAAACTGGAATGTGCTGCACAAGAGAGAGATCTGGGAGTGATTGTTAACCAAACCCTCACAGGTTCTAGCCATTGTGCCGTAGCAGTTACAAAAGCTAATCGGATGCTAGGATACATTGCCAAAAGTATTGAGTACAAATCTAAGGAGGTGATGCTTCTTTTGTACAACACGTTCGTTAGACCACACCTGGAGTATTGTGTACAGTTCTGGGGACCATACTTTAAGAGAGATATAGAGGCTCTAGAGAAAGTTCAGAGAAGAGCCACTAAGCTTATTCCAGGTATAAAAGATGAAAGCTACGAGAAGAGGCTGAATATCCTTAATCTCTTTAGTCTTAGGAAAAGGAGACTCAGGGGTGATTTGATTGAGGTCTTTAAATATGTTAAAGGGATTAACAAAGTGAATCATGTTGGATTCCTTCGACCAAGTGTTGTGAGTAGAACTCGGGGTCACAAATGGAAGTTGACCAAAGCTAAATTTAGCACTGATATTCGGAAATATTTCTTCACCCAAAGAGTAATTGCAATGTGGAATAGCTTACCTGACCATACTGTTGAGGCAGAGACCTTAGGGGTTTTCAAGAGCAGGTTTGACCTAAAGCTAGATACCATTGAATCATTTAGTATCTGAAGGGATATATTCACAATAGTATAAAGAAACTGGCGAGCTTAGTTGGGCTGAAAGGCCTGTTCTTGCCATTCATGTTATGTTATGTTAAGATCCCTCTTTCTGTATTCTCCCATCTTGTGACACATTATTGGAGAAGATTAGGTGCTGTTTTGTAGGCAAAAGGGGGTTGTACAAATAATTGCTCATAATTGTGGCACACATGATTTGAGGTAAAAGAATTATTACTTAATGTGGGATTTTTTTCCCACTGAATAAATGCACTTGAATTAAAGGTTGGATTTTCCTCTTTTTTTTTCATTGTGGTCCTATATTATTTAGAAAAAAATTGAATTTATTTGAAGCTAAAGAACACATCTTAACCAGGGGGCCAGTCATTATGGAGGGTGCTGTAGAGCTGCGTGTCATCTGGATAAGAATGGTATTTAACATCAAGTCTACTTATGATATTTTCAAGGAGAAGCATGTATAGAGAAAAGCAAAGGGCCCACAACTGATCCTTGAGGTATTCCAACGGTAACCTTGGAATACTCTGAACACTTGTTATTTACCCGGAAGAACTGAGATCTATCAGAGAGATAAGACTTAAACCACGAAAGGGCAAGTCCAGAAATACCAACTAATTTTTCCAACCTACGAAGAGGAATATGGTGGTCAACAGTATCAAAGGTGGCACTTAAATCGAGAAGGACGAGAGCAGAGATGCCGCCACTATACATAGAAAGAAGTAGATCATTTACTACAACAGTGAGGGCTGTTTCAGTGCTGTGATGCTTTCTATAGGCAGACTGAAAACTGTCAAATACCTCATTTGTTGGGCGACACATTTTTCAAGGATCTTCCATAAAAATGTGAGGTTTGAGATTAGCCTATAATTGGCTAGGACTGTGGGATCCAAATCTGGTTTTTTAAGCAGCAGCTTTATTTCTGCCATCTTAAATGAAGTGGGAACAATATCTGAAATCAGAGAAGAATTAATTATGTAAAGAATTGGGCCGCACGAATGGGCAGGAGCTCTTTCATTATTAGCTTTGTGGGAATGGGATCCAAGATAGAAGTAGATGATTTGGAAGTAACAACCAATTTGGCTAGTTCACTCAAGGATATAGGAGAAAGGGATTCAAAATGGTTTTGTGTAATGTGGAAGACTCCATATCATGAGAAACACCATCGCAAACTGGTAAGGAAGCAGTGATCTTCTCTCTAATTCCAATAATTTTGCCATTAAAGAAATTTAAAAAATCATCACTGCTGCAAGAGACTGGAATTTGAGGGTTACTTGCAGCATGATTGTTAGTTAACTTGGCCACAGTTTTGAACAAAAATCGAGAATTATTTTTATTTTCCTGCATGAGATTTGAAAAGTAACAGGACCTTGGACAAGAGAGAGCATGCTTATAATGCAACAAGGCTCCCTTTCCAAGCACCATGGAATACCTGGAGTTTAGTGGAGCACCATTTGCATTCTCGTTGACGAGATTTTTGCTTTAGTGTCCTTGTCTGGTCAGTATACCACGTGGCTAGCTTCTTCTTCTGAGTAATCTTTTTTTATTCCAGTGGCACGACTACATTAAGGGTACAACGGAGAGCATCAGCCAACTTTTCTGCCGTATTGTCAATACAGAGGGCGCTGACTGGATGCTCAAAATAATATGGGAAAACCTCAGTGAATTTTGTAGAAGTTGTTGCAGTAAAGGTACGACCAGTTTACATCCTAGTTTCGAACATTGCAGGGTGGGTCAATTGTAAGGAGAATGTTATAATAAAATGGTCAGACAAACTGGGATTATGTGAATGAATCTTGACCTGCCCAATGTTAATGCCAAAGCTTAAGATCAGGTCTCAAGTATGACCATGAAAATGAGTTGGGCCAAATACACTCGGAGCGAAGCCGACTGACTCCAAAATGTTAGTGAATGAGGATGTTAGAGAATTATCTGCCCTCTCAAAGTGCAGATTAAAGTCGCCCAATATAACTATTCTATCATAGCTTAAAACTAAGTCTGAACAGAATTCTGAAAAATCTTGAATAAAGGCAGAGTAAAGGCCAGGGGGCCTGTAGACAGTCACGAGAGCAAAAGGCTGACCAGGGGCAGGGCTCGCATCTGTATCCAGCACTGAAAAATTCATCACTAAAATCTCAAATGTATCAAATTTATACTGCAGTTTTGGCACTGAGTGAATGGAGTCACTATAAATAGCTGCAACACTCCCACCTCTCAGGTGGGGGTTTTGAGTGTATATAAAACCAGGTGGAGAGGCTTTATTCCAAAATAAGTTTTCATCTGGTCTCAGCTATGTTTCTGTGAGACACAGTATACCAAGATAACAATCAGAGATTAATTCGTTCACAGGAGATGCTTTAGAGTTCAAGGATCTAATATTTAATAGACTAATTTTGAAAGAATAATATTTATTTATAGGTGGATTGATACCGTAGGTGTTAATGCAAGTCAAGTTTTTGTGATGTACTCTGCGACTCTTCTTTCTTAATTTAATTGGAATTCGAGGAACAGACACAATCTCTATAGGGTTTGACCCAATCATTGGTTTATCAAAGCTGAATGTCAGGAATTTGGATTTAACTCTCGGCAGTCAACTACAATAATTTAAGTCGTAGGTCAGATTTCTCGACAGAAGTGCAGTGCCCTCTCGAGATGGGTGAACACCGTCCCTCCTCAAAAGACCAGGTCTTTGACGGAAAGCTCCCCAATTGTCCATGAAACCGACTTTATTATCTACGCACCACTCAGACAACCAGCGATTCAGCGAGTCTAATCTGCTGTACATTTCATTACTAGACCAGATCGGGTACGGACCAGAGAAAGTCACTGATCGTGACATCTTAAGCTTGGGCGCAGGCCGACTTAAAACTGCTCTCTGTGATCTCCGATAGTCGTAATCGAATATCATTTGTACCGGCGAGGATAATAAGTTCTGATTTGATGTACTGATGTATCTTGACCTTAGGCAGGTCGCTATCGAAAATGGGAGCGCTGCATCAAAATCAAAGAAGGCCGCTACCGTTTTTGGAAAAATTACATTAGAGAGGACGCAAAACATAAGTGTTGGAGGAAGTTCTTATTTGGTATGCTGATGAATCTTGGCCCAAGGCAGATCAACATTGAAAATGGGCACGCTGCGTTAAAATCCAAGATAGCTACCACCGTTTTTGTAAAAAAAAAAAAAAAAATGTTATCAAGATAACGCAAAAAATTTGTGTCCTCGGAAGTTATGATTTGGTATGGTGAGGAATCATCACCTAAGGCAGGTCGCTATTGAAAAAGGGCACGCCGCGTGAAAATCCAAGATGGTCACCGTCGTTTTTGTAAAAATTCCATTCTCAAGATATGCCAACAAATAAGTGTCGTAGGAAGTCCTTATTTGGTATGCTGATGTATCTTTACCTAAAGCAGGTCAATATTGAAAATGGGCGTGGTGCGTGAAATTCGAAGATTGCCACCGTCGTTTTTTAAAAAGGACATTATCAAGGTAACGCAAAAAACTTCCTCGGAAGTTTTGATTTGATATGCTGATGAATCATCACCTAAGGCAGGTCGCTATCGAAAAAGGGCACGCTGCGTCAAAATCCAAGATGGCCACTGCTGTTTTTGTAAAAATTACCTTATCGAAATAAGGCAAAAATAAGTGCCATAGGAAGTTTTAATTCAGTATATCTTGACCTAAGGCAGTTCGCATTTGAAAATGGGCGCGCTGCGTCAAAATCCAAGAGGGCCGCAGCAGTTTTTGTAAAAATGACGTATTGAGATAACACTAAAAATAGTGCCACGGGCCCTGTAGCTCACCTGACCACTCAAGGGAAACGCCTTGAACAAATTTAGTGTCCTAATGGGTGGGAAGATACTTGTCAAGTTTCAGCTTCATTGGTCAAATAGTTTTAGAGAAGAAGAGTTTTAAAGGTTTCAGTGTAACTTAGAGGGGTCATGCAAAGTTGAAGGTCAAAGCAAGGTCAAAATTCAAAATACGGAAAAACTTGTATTATATGTGGTGTATCTTGCTACTTACTACCTACATAGCAAATTTCAGCTGAATATGTGCAATAATAGATTTCAGATGGCCAATTATGTGATTTTCATTATGGCCGCTGTGGCGGCCATGTTTGACATCGGATCGGAACGCCTTGAAGAAAACATAGTGTCCTTATAGGCAGGGAGGTACCTGTTACGTTTCACCTTCATTGGCCAAGTAGTTTCGGAGAAGATGATTTTGAAAGATTTCAATGTAACTCACAGGGGTTGTATAAAGTTGAAGGTGAGAGCAAGGTCAAAATTCGAAATACGGAAAAAGCCGTATGATATGTGATGTATCTTGCCACTTACTGACTACATAGCAAATTTCAGCTGAATATGTGCATAAATTGCTTTCAGATGGCCAATTATGTGATTTTCAATATGGCCACCGTGGCGGCCATGTTTGAAATCGAATCGGAATGCCTTGAACTAACTTTGGTGTCCTCATGGGTAGGAAGGGACCTGTCAAGTTTTAGCTTCATAGGCCCAGTGGTTTTGGAGGAAAAGATGTTTACGAACAACGACGACGAACGAGAGACAAACAGGCCATGACATAAGCTCATCTGACTTTGTCGTCAGGTGAGCTAAAAATAAGTGCCGTAGGGGATTAATCATCGCCTAAGGCAGGTTGCAATCGAAAAAAGGCACGCTGCGTCAAAATCCAAGACGGCCGCCGCCGTTTTTGTAAAAATTCCATTTTCGAGATATGGCCAAAAAAAAGTGTCGTAGGAAGTTCTTATTTGGTATGCTGATGTGGCTTGACCTAAAGCAGTTTGCAATTGAAAATAGCCGCGCTGCGTTAAAATCCAATATGGCCGCCACCATTTTTGTAAAAACTATGTTTTCAAAAATGTGTGTCATAGGGAGTTCTGATTTGGTATGCTGATGTACTTGACCTAAGGCAGGTCACTACTCAAAGTGGGCACGCTGCGTCACAATCCAAGATGGCCGCTGCCGTTTTTGTAAAAACAACGTTAGAGATAACAGGAAAAATAAGTGCCGTAGGAAATTTTAATTTAGTATGCTGATGTATCTTGAACTGTGGCAGTTTGCAACTGAAAATAGCCACGCTGCGTTAAAATCCAATATGGCGGCTGCCGTGTTTGTAAAAATGACACTATCAAGGTAACATAAAAAATAAGGGTCATAGGAAGTTTTGAATAGGTATGCTGGGCCTGTATTCACAAAGCATCTTATCTTACCACTAGGGGTACTCCCAAGTTGCGCTAAAACATTTTATGTAGGAGTAAAATCTTAAAAGTTATTCATAACACCGCTGAGAGCAACTTTTAGTTAAGAAAACTGGTAACTCCTAGAATAGAAGTAGCTCTGAGATTGGTGGGAGTAAATCTCCGTTGCTTTGGATGATGTTAATTCTCATGCACGAGTCTTGGGACAATAACCGGCTGGAAACAGTCCAAGCGGCTGGTTTGTCTCATAAAATAATGGCAGTTGCTACGGTTATGGCAGTTTTCCAATGCATTTCAATGTGGAGAGGTACCGCAGTCTCAATTTTATACACTGCCCTAACCCTAACCTTTACCTTCACCTTAATGCTGACTGGTAAAATTAATCCTCCCCCATTTAGAAATCGAAGCAATATCTAAACCTCTTTAAATGGACTGTGGCATCTATCCCAGCTACAGTTTTTCTAGATTTTGTATAAATTAATTACATGTTGAGCACTTCTGAATATGCACATTGTGCGGTCCCCGCATATCATGCTCTAGGCAAATAAACGTATATAGGAAAGAGATCATTGTAAAAACATTAATAGCATAATACAAGGTATTAATGAAACGGGTTATTTGTCCCAATAATAAGCAACTCATTACCCAATGAGAATGAGAATATGTTGCAATCATTTAAATGTTGAGCCATTCAAGTTTGTTTGCCCTAAACTGTCATGAATGAAAGTTCAAAAAGGACGCGGAAGCCCAACTGGAGCTACGATCAGTTACTGCTGCTGGCCCAGTTTGTTGCTGGAGCGAGAGCATGTATTCAAAGGGAAATTTGGCTCAGGGGTGAAGAGCAAATCCAAGCGGGATGCGAGGGATAAGATCAGCCTACGCTGCATTCAGACGACTGCGAGAAGTGGTGGTATGGGCTGCAATCACAGGGGAGGCCCGAGATTGCTGTATTTGCGCATCAAATTTTTAGCGGTGATACTTTAACCGTTGTTTTCCGAACTGATGATAGCTTGACCGCAGTGAGATTGCACCCTATAAATGGGCTATCATTCAAACAGGAAAACATACAAAGCTTGTTTGTAATTTATAGCCTAGAATTTAATTATGAATGCAAAATATGACATAGGCTGGTATTATTATGATGATTTATAAATTTAACCCTCGCTCAACAGCCTATTAAAATAATTCATGCATAGCAGCACCAAAGCCACTGTTCTGGTATCCGCAGGCACATGATACCTGTCAAATAATTGGCATTAGCTGCTTTCCATTAAAATGTGAGTCGTGCGTGGATCCTGGCCATTTCGCAACAATGTCTAGAATATTGTATTCGGCATCAAACAGGCCTACTATCTGGGTGTTGATGGGATGAACTTTTTTTTCGATTTACAAATACCTCTTCATACTAGGTCGGAGAAATAATTCGCATATGGGTCTCGTCAATAGCACCGATGATACCGGGCATACCTGAGATGGGCATGAATTCAAGTTTGATTCTGTGTTGTTGGCAAATGTCCATTGGAGACCGAATAAACAGTTGGATGATATGGGGTTCACAGAGCGCATTGATTGTTTGCTGAATTGTGCGACTGGCAGATAATTATGAAATCCCTAACTTACTCGTTGCAAAGTTGCATTTTTCCAGTGGCCGAGTAAAGAAGTGTTGTCAAATATTTTATTTCGGGGCTTAATGGGTTGTTTCTCTTGGTTGGAGACGTAATTCTCTCCCTCACCAAGTCAACAACAAATAAAAGCCCTTCACGGTCGATCCAATATCTTTTCAACAACTGCGCATCATTCAGAATTTCCAAGTCATTCCATCTTTCAACAGCAGCAGCCATTTTCCAATTCTTTGTGAATATGTTTTGAGTTAGGAGTCCTCTTGACTACTTTTAAGCTCTCTGAGACTTATGAGCTACTTTTAGGCCTAAAATGCTTTGTGAATAACACTTAGTAAAAATAATCAGGAGTCCTAAATTTACAACTGACATGCCCTTTTTTTTAGGAGTTCCTCCTAAATCCAGCAGTTAGGACCTACTTTTAGCACTAAGATGCTTTGTGAATACGGGCCCTGATGTGTCTTAACCTAAGGCAGCTCACTATTAAAAATGGGTGTGCTGCATCAAAATCCTAGATGGCCATCACCATGGATCTATGCCAAAATCCTTTCCAGCTTATCTTTTCCATATGGCTGCATTTATCTTTCATCATCATCGTTGTCATCGTCATCATAATTCTCCATCACTCAATCAATGCCAATTTTATTCACCAAAGTATACTTCTACATAACACCCGCGCAGCGACGCGGGTTCAGTGACTTCGCACTTGTTTTTTTTGGATCTTGGATTAAATTATTTTGGTCCATTTTATGGGCCCTCGAAATTTTGCCGCCAATGTTAAAGATAGGACTGAGAAATAAAAAAAAACATTATTTCTCCAGAACTGCGTGATATACCTCAGATGATATTGAAAGGTCAAATGTGAGGTAAAAGCAAAATGCCACAATTTTGAAAGACTTCTAGACTTGAAATTATTAGAGATTGGGAACATATGTGTATTGAAGATTTATAGGAAGTCATGTATGATATTTCATTTGGTGGCCATGAACTTGACCTTTGGTGACCTTAGGAAGTCAAACTTCACATTGTGAAATTTCAATTACTTCTATCACCTAAACTATGATAGAGCTTAGCTTTGTATTGTGGGCATATGGGAAGTCATGTATGAAGTTTCATTCTGTGACCTTGAACATGACCTTCAGTGATCTTCAACTAGTGGTGCAATGGATCAGCATTGACCCGTGATCCATACGGATCCCTCTTAATGGTTCGGTACGCACCATAGACTGTATAAAAAGATGGACGAAGCTACCGTGATGTCACCCATTGATTTCAGCATACCATAAACAAAGCTTTGATTTTGTCTATTTGAATTGCGCCATGTTATCATTTTGAAACCGGATGTGATTTCTATTGGACAAGAGAGTGTATTGAAGATCTGGGGAGGACCTTGGCTCTGGATCTGACTGTAATGGACGAGAACAAGAGGATAGCCACTCCCCTAAAACATATTCTGGCTTTATCCTTTATTCTAGTCAATATGGGACCATACTTTACAAAAATGAACATCATGATATATCGAAAGAGACTTGAAACTTGCTATAGCTACCATAAAGTAATGTGAAAATCATTATTTAAATGAGAAATCAGGTGGAAAAGTTGGGTCATTTTCTCAGACTTCTATAGCATTGAACTTCTTTCTGCAGCCACCGACGTTGCTTCCGGGAAGATTATTCAGATTAGAACTCCTCTAATTGTCGGCCAGGTTGAGCAGCTTCCATCACCTTTTAAGGCTCAACTGGCCAACCCTAATTCTGCTCCTGGACAATATCGTCGCTGTCGGGCGCAAACCTCCTATGTCCAAAAATCATGATTTTTATTTTTTTTCCATAAATCAATACTATTGGTCACCCTTTATGTCTGAATGTGGTTTTACAAATATTTAACCACTGAAAATATTTAAAACCGCCTGTGACTAGACCTCCTAACTCCATTGGATCCTGAATTGTCGACCAAACATCCTAACTCCACCCTCACCCCTCCGCTATATTTTAAAGTACATCAACAAGAGGAGCGGATACATTACTGTTGGATTTCACTGCGGTAAACAGCTCAAAGTGTTTTCATATAAGGCTTCGGTTACTGCAAATTCAATCAAAAAGTATGCAGTGTACCTGATTCATCGATTTTAACAACGTGTCAAAGTACTGCACTTGCTAGCGATGTGATAAGAAATTACCAGAGCAACGTTATTCACAGCCTGTCTCTCGCTAGCTATCTTCAGATACTTCATTGAAAGTTATACTTATTTAAAAAAAAAAAAAAGATGAAGCACATTTATTCTATGGCTAGCTCTACAGACAGAACATAATCAAATCTGTTATTTAAACACATTTGGGTGTCCAGCCTTCCTTAGGAAACAAACTTCTACACACACGGTGAGTCATTAGCAGGTGAAAGCGTCCAGTAATCAGAGTACACCGGTCTAACGGCTGGATGCCGACATGTTTTAAAGTAAAAGTTATTATTTTTTTTTTGTAATTCAGTATCTCCAATCTGGAATACCTAATCAGGGAACTTTGCATGATCACTTTGGCTTTTCCACATACCCAGACCCTTTCCTCATATCAGGGAAACTTACAGTTTGCAAGTATATCCCTTGATACATTCCCCTCGGCTATTGCTATGATTAAAATCATCACTCAATCTTTTGTAAAGGCAGAAGAAAGAAGAATGCTGTGTAGGGGTGAATGAACTCAGATTCTTCCTTATGAGGGCCTGTCTGGTCAACTGGAGGCACCTAGGGGAACTCTAATCTACATAAACCTTCCCAGCAGACCCTTCCCAATTTGCATCCCTGGAGCCCATTGGCCAATTGCGCGCTACTTCTGAAAAGAGCTGCCGAGCACTGCTGGTAGATACGGCCACTGCTGGTTGATATGAGGCGGGGAGCGAACCCGCACTTCTGCTTCGCAACGCGATGCCTCGTTTTTTTTTCATCTTCATTACTTCAAGATTTGCTCAGGACGTAAGAGTTTCCAAAAGCGCTCCTATCTCTAAGTTGATGATACCGTAATGCAATGAACTACTGCAGCCACTGCGGCCGTCATAATCAGTGATGGCAAAAACCTTGTATCTCCACTTTCGTTGGTCACAAACCTCCTAACTCCATGTGAGCTTGATTTGTATATAATATTTATAAAGTATTGACACATTCAAATATCTGACTACATGTAAAGACAGAATACCAAATATGATGACGTCGTGTCCAGTTATTACAAAACCACGCGGTTTTTCTTTATTTCCTGAAAAGTAACAGTTTTGGACATTGGAGGTTTGCGCCCGACAGTGACGATATGCTCCAAATGAAAATCAAGCAATTTAGCCTGTAGCCAATAATGATTATGAAGTGATAGAGAAGAGCTGACAGCTGACAAAACTGCACTACAACATTAAATTGGAAGAACGCTAATAATCTAAAGAATTAAAAAAAAAAAAAAAAAACCTAGTCCAAATCTCTCATTGTAGTGTTTTCGCGGATCTTTTTAAATCTAACACCCTGGTCTTGCAATCGGAGGATTACCGAACCCTGCTTTCACCTACCTTCTACAAACCTGTTCCCATTTACGTTTCCCAATTAGCAACTTTGTGTTAATTCGTTTAGATGCGAGAATCAGTCAGTAGAATTACTGTCCCGCTCCCCCTACCTTGCATTGTTAATTGCAATTATCAAGCATTTCCCCATCCACGTTGTGACAGAAAACAGCAACGTCTTTAGAAGCTTCTGAATTCATGCAGCTGACAAATGGCATACTGAATAAAAATATAAACGCACAAACCAAAAATACTGAGTTAAATTAACCTTCAATGAAACATGCTCACTAATTGTGTTTATTGGTGTACTGCATGATTTGTTTTGCTCAATTCTGGTGACCCAGCTCTCATTGACCACTCCCTGTGAGATCATTTACTCATTGAGTTATTTCGCCCCTGAGCTGCATAGAGCATAACATTGAGTTGGTCGGTCAGCGTGACCAGTAACACAGGCACTCTGTGCACCAGGGTCAATAAAAGGCCACTGCAAAATATGCACTTTTGCCACAAGTCACAATGCCACAGATGTCACAAGTCCTTAGGGAGCGTGCCATTGGCATGCTGAATGCTGGGATATCTGTGGCAGCAGAGTCAACACACTTGAATGTGCCTCATTTCACCATCAGCCAGTTGAGAGTGTAATGTGAATATAGGCCACTAGATGGCAGTATTTACCTTTTTTTTGTTAAGCTCAGACTGCAGTCATGTTTAGACATGTCCTGGACATGTCTGGGGCAAGTCTCAGAAAGTTAAAAAAAAGAGGTCTCAATGTGGGTGGGGTCTGCAAAAGAGTATATAAGGAAAAGAATTGAGACAGTAAGGTAGTAGGAGAAATTGCAAGAAGATGACCAGACCTGCCATTCTGTTCAAGACCTGTGACGTTTCTTTTGTGGATTTCTTTGACTGTGTTTGAGCATTTTCTTCATCCAGGACATCACCAAGCCACCCCACTAAAAAGGGACTGTAATTATTTCTGTTTTTTCTTATTTATCAATCTTGGTCTTTAGTTGTAGGTTGTTATTAGTCTTTGTCTTCGTTAAAAATTAAATGTGTTTTAGTTGTTAAAACTGTGTTTGTCATCCCTTGCTGTTGCTGTTGTGTTATAAATGTAATAACAAATTGGGGCCATAACAAATTGGGGGCTCAAGGTCCGGGATAGACCATTGTGTGAGTAATTTATTGAAAATCTAACATTCCAAATTGTGAAATTGTTTTTGTGAATTTTCCTAGATATATATTGACAACAGCAATGGATGATTTCTTGGCATCACCAACCGTAGGGGTTTTGAAGTCTTTTAAAAAGACAGAACTGCTAGAAATTTGCAGACAGTTGGAGCTGACAGAGGTAAAACCAGCCATGCGAAAAGCAAGACTGGCTAGAGAGATAGTTGAATATTACATTGATGAAAATGTGTTTGCACCAGGAGATCTGGAACAGTTTCCAGTGGAAAATCCAAATATAGAAATGGAACTTAAATTAAAAATGCTAGAGATTGAAAGGGAGGAAAGAGAAAAAGAAAGGGAGGAAAAAGAGAAAGAAAGGGAAGAAAGAGAAAAAGAAAGGGAGGAAAAAGAAAAACAAAGAGAATTTGAGAGGGAAGAAAAAGAAAAACAAAGGCAGTTTGAGTTAGAAAAATTAGCAAGAGAAGAAAAACAAAGAGAATTTGAGTTAGAAAAATTTGCAAGACAGAGAGATTTTGAATTAGAGAAATTCGATAGAGAAGAAAGACTCCAAATGGAGCAACTAAAAATAAAAATTGCAACTGAAAATAAATTTCGGGCTAGCCAGGAGGTAAAACTGGTGCCTCCATTTTCGGAAAAGGATGTTGACAACTATTTCCAATGTTTTGAAAAGGTAGCAAAGAGTTGCCAGTGGCCAAAGGAACACTGGCCTCTGATGTTGCAAACTGTCCTCAAGGGTAAAGCTCAACAAGCCTATTCGGCTTTGTCTGCAGATGATTCCTCTGATTATGAGGTTGTCAAAAAGGTTATTTTGAGAGCTTATGAGTTGGTTCCAGAGGCTTACCGACAGAAATTCAGAGGTCTGAAGAAATCTGAAAATCAGACTTATGTTGAATTTGCTAATGAGAAGCAGGTTTGCTTTGAGCGCTGGTGTACTTCTATGGAGGTCAAGGATGATTTCAACTCACTAAAAGAGATGGTGTTAGTTGAAGAATTCAAGAACTGTGTTAAGGATGATGTTAAGACCTACCTTAATGAGAAGCAAGCACTGAACTTGCAATCAGCTGCCAAATTTGCAGATGAATATGTTCTCACTCATAAGTCCAAATTTCAGTCTAGCAGTAACAATAAATGGTCCCAATTTCAGAAAAAGGGTTACGGTGATACCCAAGATTCCTCACCCAAAGACAAAGACAAATCTGGTGATGGTGCTCAGAAATCCAGTAATAGGTCTGATCAAAGTGTGAAAGCTGACAGTGACAAAAGTGGTCTAGTTTGCAGTTATTGCAAGAAATCTGGTCATGTTACAACTAACTGTTGGTTCCTTAAAGCTAAGAAAGAAAAAGAAAAGGATACCAAACCAAATGCCTTTGTGAAAACAAGGTTAGAAACCCCTGTAGTAGATAACCAATCTGCTAAATTGCCTGCTTCTTGTGGGGCTAAAAAGCCTGATACAGCTGACTTCGTGAGGGAGGAATTTCTTCCATTTGTGTCAGAGGGATTTGTGGCTCTGAATGAGCATACTACTCCTGTCCCCATATATATCCTAAGGGATACCGGAGCTTCTCAGTCACTTTTGTTGATGGACTCCTTGGAGTTACGTGATGAGACCGCTTCAGGGGATTTCATACTTGTACAAGGTATTGAAGGGAGGACTGTATCTGTACCCCTGCGCTCTATATTCTTGAAGTCAGATTTAGTTACAGGACAGGTAAAGGTGGGACTTATGTCAAGTCTACCTATAAAGGGTGTTTCTCTGTTGCTAGGCAATGACCTGGCTGGGGGCAAAGTAGTTCCCCCTGTACATCTTACTTCACAGCCGAGCACTGAAAATGGGGATGAGGACCCATCTCTGTATCCTTCTTGCGCAGTGACTCGTGCTATGGCCAAGAAGGCTAAAGAAGATGATGTTGTGGTGCCGTCCAGTACATTGAATAGTCAGGACTCAGGTGGTTCGCCTCATGACTCTGATTGGCCTACTATGGTTTCTCCGTTTGAGGACTTATCAGATACTTTTATCAGTTCTCTATTCAGCCAGCCGGATGGGTCTGGTGATTCTGATGTGTCTGGAGACTTGTCTCTGTCCAGAAAGCGGTTGATTGAGGAGCAAACTAATGATCCTGAAATTGGTGTACTAAAGAGGAGAGCCCTTCCTGAAAAAGAAATAGATGCAGTTCCAGTTGGGTATTATCTCAAGGATGGTGTGTTGATGCGGAAGTGGCGCCCTCCTGATATCCCTGCCAATGCAGATTGGGCAGTGGTCAGGCAAATTGTTGTTCCGAAGGTCTATAGGAATGAGATCTTAACAATGGCTCATAGTTTACCTTTAGGAGGTCATCTTGGTGTTAACAAGACTGTTGATAAGATCATGAAACACTTCTTTTGGCCTGGGCTTCGGAAAGACGTTTCCAACTTTTGCAAAACCTGTCACACTTGTCAGGTAGTTGGAAAACACCAGTTAGACCCACCTGTAGCTCCATTGCAGCCTATCCCAGCATTTGGGGAGCCATTCTCTAGGGTCATTGTTGATTGCGTTGGTCCATTACCCAAGACTAGATCTGGAAATCAGTACTTGTTGACAATCATGTGTGCATCTACCAGATTCCCCGAAGCCATACCTCTACGTAACATCAAGGCAACTGCAATCTCGAAGGCTTTGATAAAGTTCTTCACGTTGTTTGGTCTTCCCAGGGAAATTCAGTCAGACCAAGGTAGCAATTTCACTTCAGGATTGTTTCAGCAGGTTGTGTATGAACTAGGTGCAAAACAGATTCTTTCTAGTGCCTATCATCCAGAAAGTCAGGGTGCCTTAGAGCGGTTTCATTCCACTCTCAAGACAATGATGAGGACTTATTGTTATGACCATGAGAAAGACTGGGATGAAGGGGTTCATTTGCTGTTGTTTGCAGCTAGAGAAGCAGTGCAGGAGTCTACTGGATTCAGTCCATTTGAGCTAGTGTTTGGTCATGAAGTGAGAGGACCTTTGCTATTATTGAGTGAACAATGGCAAGAGAAAGAGCCGCATATCAGTCTGTTAGACTATGTTGGCAAGTTCAAGGAAAGATTGCGTGCAGCTTGTGACCTTGCCAAAGAGAACTTGAAATCAAGTCAGGGAAAAATGAAAACTTGGTATGATCATAAGGCTAGAAGCCGTGAGTTTAAACCAGGAGACAAGGTCCTTGTGTTGTTTCCCTTGCAGTCCAATCCATTGCAGGCTAGATTTCATGGTCCTTATGAAATTCTGACAAAACTCAATGATCTCAATTACATTGTGAAGACTCCAGATAGGAGAAAACCAAAACAATTGTGTCATATTAACATGCTAAAGCCTTATCATGACAGAAATGCTAGGGTTGCAGCTGTCACTTCAGATTCTCCAATGGTCGAAACGTGTGAAGATGAGGGGGAGTTTCAAGATGATGAACCAAGAATTAAAGCTGAAGTTCTTTCATGTAAATTATCAAACACTGAAGTGTTGCAAAATCTTGATGTAAAACTCCAGCACTTAGAACCCTCACAGAGAGATCAGTTTGAAAGGTTGATCAAGAAATATGAGGATTTGTTTCCTGATGTTCCAAAGAGAGTTACTATAGCCTCTCATGATGTAGATGTTGGTGATGCCAAACCAATAAAACAGCATCCATACCGGATGAATCCTGAAAAGAGAAAGATTGCTGAGAAAGAGGTTGAGTTCATGTTAAAACATGATATTATCAGACCCTCCAACTCCGATTGGAGTTCACCCTGTGTGCTAGTTCCAAAACCTGATGGAAGTACTAGATTCTGTACAGATTATCGCAAAGTCAATGCTGTAACTAGAACTGATGTGTTTCCAATACCTAGGATTGATGATTGTATTGATAGTGTAGGGCAAGCAAAGTTTCTGACCAAGATTGATTTATTGAAGGGTTATTGGTGTGTGCCTTTAACTGAGAGGGCCAAGAGCATCTCTGCTTTTGTCACACCATCTGGATTGTACCAGTATGAAGTCCTACCCTTTGGCATGAAAAATGCCCCAGCCACGTTCCAAAGGATGATACAGTCTACAATCGCCGGATTGCCACACACGGGTGCGTACATCGATGACCTGATCACATGGAGTGACTCCTGGGAAGAACATCTAAAAGATGTAGAGACGTTGTTCCAGCGCCTGACCCAGGCTAACCTGACTGTTAACCTGAGCAAGAGTGACTTTGGTTGTGCTACTGTCACCTATCTTGGCTACGTCATAGGCCAGGGTAAGGTGGCACCCATAAATGCTAAAGTCCAAGCCATCATGGACTTTCCAGTTCCTGACAACAAAAAAGCTTTGCGCCGCTTCCTTGGAATGATCGGGTACTACCGCAAGTTCTGCAAGAACTTTGCTGAGATTGCTCTCAGTCTAACTAACCAACTGAAGAAAGGCGTAAAGTTCACCTGGGATGATGCATGCCAGAGAGCCTTCGATCGCCTGAAGTCTCTGCTGTGTCACTTCCCCGTGCTCAAATCTCCTGACTTCAACAAACCGTTCTCCATCGCGGTCGATGCTAGCGACCAAGCTTGTGGATCTGTGCTCCTACAGAGAAGTGACTCTGATGACATTGAGCATCCCGTGGCATACTTCTCCAGGAAGTTCAATCGCCACCAAAGGAACTATTCCACAATAGAGAAGGAACTGTTGGCTCTGGTCCTTTCTTTACAACACTTTGAGGTTTATGTTTGTACAGGACAAAAGCCAATGATTGTGTACACTGACCACAATCCGTTAACGTTTTTGAGTAAGATGAAAAACAAGAATCGGAGATTGTTGAATTGGAGTTTGATTTTACAGGAGTTTGACTTGGAAATTAAGCATGTGAAGGGTACAGACAATGTAATTGCTGATTGCTTATCCCGTGTTTGAATGTGTATATATATATCATGTGTTTGAATATTGTATGATATGTATATATAGACAAGTGTTCACTTAACCATTTTGGATTGGGAAGAAAAATTTTGCCTTTGTGAGTCAAAATTTTTCCCTTTTGGAATGGAGGTGTAATGTGAATATAGGCCACTAGATGGCAGTATTTACCTTTTTTTTGTTAAGCTCAGACTGCAGTCATGTTTAGACATGTCCTGGACATGTCTGGGGCAAGTCTCAGAAAGTTAAAAAAAAGAGGTCTCAATGTGGGTGGGGTCTGCAAAAGAGTATATAAGGAAAAGAATTGAGACAGTAAGGTAGTAGGAGAAATTGCAAGAAGATGACCAGACCTGCCATTCTGTTCAAGACCTGTGACGTTTCTTTTGTGGATTTCTTTGACTGTGTTTGAGCATTTTCTTCATCCAGGACATCACCAAGCCACCCCACTAAAAAGGGACTGTAATTATTTCTGTTTTTTCTTATTTATCAATCTTGGTCTTTAGTTGTAGGTTGTTATTAGTCTTTGTCTTCGTTAAAAATTAAATGTGTTTTAGTTGTTAAAACTGTGTTTGTCATCCCTTGCTGTTGCTGTTGTGTTATAAATGTAATAACAAATTGGGGCCATAACAAGAGGTTGATTCAGAGAGACTGGCAGCACTGTGAATCGTTCACATGCCCCACGACCACATGTGACCACGCCCATTGGATCGACACATGCGGCTGCAGCACCTCCGTGATCGGCTCCGACCAGCCATCAGGACAGCTGACGAGACTGTAGGACACCACAACAGGGGGATATCAGCTCAGACTGTCCGAAACCGCCTGAGGGAGGCAGACCTCCTAGCCCACCGACCGCACCGAGGTCTCAACCTGACCGCCGTCCGTCATCTGTATAGACTCGGCTGGGCCAAACGTAACCTTCGCTGGAGGCTTGCACGGTGGAGGACGGTGTTATTCAGCGATGAAACGCGATTCCAACTGTACCGCGCTGATTGCAGACAAAGCGTATGGCAATGTGTGGGCGAGCGTTATGCTGATGCCAGCTCCAAGTTGCACTGCAGGAGGAATGGGACAACACTCCACAGGCCACTATTGACAACCTCGTGAACTCCATGTGCCGGAGGTGTACTGCTTTATGTGATGCCGATGGTGGACCCACTCGTTACTGAGTGCTGTGAACTGTCTGCTGACCCCTGTTGGGTTCAGGCTGTGATAACTCATGAATTGTGTACAGTAAAAAGTTAGTCATGTTTCTATTGCTTGAATAATAAGGCAAGAATAAAATAATTGTTTTGTTGAAATATTTCCCAATTGATAAAAAATGATTAGAAAAAAATCAGTTTGTGCGTTTATATGTTTGTTCAGTATATTTTTCCCGTCTGTGTCCTGCTTGATGCGCCTCAGAAAAATTTCCATTAAATGCGGTTTTTCCGACTGAGGTCCGAGTGTTAAGTTCGCTTTAAGCCTGTCTACAGCCTGGGACATTACCATAATGCAGGTTAACCCTCAACCAGTTTCTAATTTAGAATGGGACAGTTAGTTGAATTAAATAAATGAGCACATAGGCTACTGATAAGATAATCATCAATGGTAATTGGTAAGTAAGACATAAAGCTTTGCGTCAGTGGAGGGCTAGAATGAGATCGCATAAACGGCAATTAACAGAATTCTCTTGAAATTCTACAGAGATGCCAAGTCTCATGCATTCGGCGTAGGTCTCACGCATTTTTTAGGCTTATTCACCGTAGTCCGCAATTATTCAATGAACGCTTACGGTGAGGCCCCACTACACACGGAAAATCTCCGCCCTCCTCCGCATCCCATTCATTTTCTATGGCATGCGTGCGTTTTGGTGCGCGATGCATTCTGGGATACCATCTGATACGATCCGGGCACTGGTGCGGGAAAGTGGGAGGGGACGAAGATGAAATTTTCTAGCCATATGGAAATGAATATGGTGCCCGCAACTTGGGAGCCAATCTCTTTCGTCCGAAAAACTTCCAGAGCAAGCAGATCTTCCTGTTTTGACAAGGACGAACAAGAAGCTGAACTGGGACCTGTCCAGTCGAAAGTACTGCTGAAAGTGTGCTGTATCCAAACGGAGCTCTGATACGAGCCGATGATATTCCCCATAATTTTTTCGGCGTTGCAGGATGGGATGAACCCAAAAACGGCGGTGGCGACGGCGGTTGTATCTACGATACAACAGCAAAATCGTAGCCAGAATCTTCTTTCGACGATCTATGGCAGAGAGATGTTTGTACGAAAATTGATTTGTACTCATAACAGCAGGAAAATCAAAATTTAGCGGGGATGGATTCTATTTGATCACACAATGTCCGACACGCCCACAAGCCAGCAAGTCAGAAACGCCCATAAACGAGCAGTTCCGCAGGGAGGTGCGGATAACATCCGGATTTTCCGTGTGTAGTGGGGCCTCACCGTAAGGCCTATTAATGAGATTCTCACACGGAATTAAAATCCTTGTGCATTGAAGTTTCTGTTTCACTTACGTAAAGGTGGACCTCACCACAAGTAACGTGGAAGCGATTATGACTCTGGACTTCTCAGCTTCTCTTAACTCAGGGATTGGAAGCAATGCATGTGTTTCATGATCATTAAATTGTGTAAATGAAAGAAGACCATTTGAAATGTCTTTAAGCTATTCCATTGCTTTCAATCCCGCAGTAAAGACGAGAGTAAGAATTCCCAAGTCATAATCGATTTCCGTATCACTAGTGGGGAAATCCACCGTAGTGCACGTGAAACTGATTAACTTAATGCACAATGACTTAAATTCCACGAGTGAATATCTTCAGTGCGCGTTGATGGAATAATTGCTGAGTACGGCACAGGGACGCGAATGACACTATAGCTGTGTTCGAAATTGTCCACTCATTCACTCACTCCCTATCATGGCATTGGCCATGGCATTTCATAACTCTTCAGCGAATGAAGGCAATTTCGGCGACAAGTACATAGACCTATTTTTGCAGCACGGTCGCTCAATTCGTAGCAAAAAAAAAAAAATAGACAGCTGTCCAATTGGAAAATGTAAACGGACGAAACCACTTACTAGTCTGAAATGCTGTCGCCGAGAGCAGGTGCAAAGACCTAATTATAATTAAATTATTTTTCTGTCCTGCATGCAGCCCATTATTTTGTCGCTTTTAGATCGCATGAGGTAGAGAAGCCGTCTCTTCCATTGCCCCTTGAATATTTGTGAATTGGAAAACGTGTTAATAACGGAAACTCATCTAGAATTAGCCAGGATTAATTATTTTTAAAAAAAGGAGGGATATTAGCCCCGGATTTTTCAGGTCCAACGACACGCCTGCCAACAAACGAGCAGAAATAAATCATGTCGACATGAAAAGTAATCTACAGCGGTATGTATTCATTAAAAACCCAGCACACGCTTATTCCAGTAAGTTACCTGTTTTTTGAGTACAGAAACTTGTGAATCCAGCTGAATGGCCATTAAATCATGTATGCCAGCATTTTGCTGTGAGAACACAGAAACGTTACACATATTTAGCAATAAGGACAATAACACAACTGATAAAACAGCCAGGTCACTTCATAAAGAGATTTTCTGCTGCTTTCTAATAAAACAACGCCACTAACGTTAGCCCTAGCATCTGAAACAAGCTAATGTTAGCTCGACTGCAACATCACAGTAACATCACATGCACTGTGGAGTACTGTAACAATTACAAGACTGGCTTTTCGAACAGCGACTGTGCTAGTAAGCGACAATTTGCAGAGGAAAAATTAATTGATGCTGGTTAGGGGTTAGGGGTTAGTTTCGTGAGCATGTCAGCGACGCCAACTCGCTTATTTGCAAAGCAAAAATGAACCAACAAATAAAGCAGGGGTTTACCTGTCAAGAAGAAAAGTCGCAAACTCTGCGTCTGTTTTTAATCCTTCCAAATCATTGAGTTCCTTCCACTTCTAAACATCCACTCCGATGTTCACTCTGGTTTTATCCTGCATTTTAAATTCTTTCTTTTGTGCTTTTTTTCTTCTGGCTTCCTTATTTACTCGTCTTAGCCATGTGTGCTGTTGCTGGTAACTGAGGTATCGGTATTTTTTTCCTCGCTGATGGTTCGAAGCTCCCGAACTCTCTCTCTGAGATTTGAACTTGACTGAGCACTGGCGTAAACTGAGGAGGAAGGGGGAGGGGGCTGTCTGCAGCGCGTGCATGTTCACTGTTTGACGGTTGTCAGACACCATCCTGGCTCTAATTGGTTCTTTTTGGTCGGTCAGAACGATTCTTTTAAATTGCAGTAGGAGCATTAGGTGGGTTTAAAGGAGCCTTTTTTTAATTACGGAGTACTAGTTTTATGTAATACTGTCTGTATACAGTGACAATTTTAGCAAAAATGACAAAGTTATTTTTCTAAAATTTACCAACTGCAGCTTTAAGGTCAAGTTCAAGGTCGCGAAATAAAACTTAACATGACTTCCTATATGCCCACAATGGAAACCTAAGTTCTATCTGTAATAACTTTGGTGATAGAGGTTATTGAAATTTCATCTTGTGAAGTTTGACCTTCAAAGGCCACCAAATGTAGGTTAATATATGACTTCTTATTAGTGTTCAATACATATGTTCCCAATCATCTCTACTTTCAAGCCGAGAAGCCTTTGAAAATTGTAACATTTTGCTTGACCTTTCAGGGTCATCTGAGGTCAACTTTAACACAGCAAAAATATAGGTCATATAAGACTTTCTAAATGTCGACAATACAAACTTAGGCCGTGTTTGACACTGCGTGCTAATGTACTACTCGCACTGCTAACATCGTCAGATTTAGGGGGTGGGGTGTTGACTTATGCGTGGGGAGTGAGTTTGTGTCTGTGAGAAGTTCCCGGATGTATTCTAGATCAGGCGGATATTATGCGGGTGCATCGTAATCACACTATTAGTACATAAATTGGCCAAGATGCAAAACGATGTAAAAAAGCAGAAAAACTCACTCCGGAATAATAATAAGAAGCAACAGGAAGAGTTCGTTTATAGTGAGTAGGGTGTAGTGTGACTAGTATGTAGTGAGAATAGTGTATGTTGACGGTAGAGCGCAGTTTCAAACACAGTATTAATCTCTATCTGCAACCATTTGGCCTCCACTAGCCGTCCTGCATATTCTCTATAGCAGGGCTATTCAACATTATCCTGCAAGGGCTGGTGTGGGTGCAGGCTTTCATTCCAACCAAGCAGTTACATACCTGATACTACTAATCAAGCTCATTAGAAAAGAATCTTAGGGTTGATTAGTGGTGTCAGGCATGTAAGTGCTTGGTTGGAATGAAAGCCTGCACCCACACCGGCCCTCTCTGGACAAGGTTGAATAGCCCTGCTCCATAGGATCCAATGTTAAAGTACAGCGCCCTTACTGGACCCACTTCCGTTGACTGAGTCAAAATGGGGCTCGCACTGTGCATTGCTGGGACCAAGGAAAGTTGTTCGCAAGATTAAGTAAAAAATGTATCACACAGTTTTTCAGAAATTTTTTTTTTTAATTTCTCAGTCCAATCTTTAACATTGGGGCCAAAATTTCAAAGGCCCATAAAACGAACAAGAATTATTCAATCAAAAATCCAGAAACATCATCTGAAGATATAGTCAAGTAGTACGTTATGGTGAATTTACACAAAAATTAATCTGGTCAAAAAAAGTATAAAAATGTTCTGGACTACAGATGACAGACGCCACATCGCCACAATAGCTGGCCGGTAAGTTAAAAAGGGACTCATCAGACCAGGCAGACCTCTTCCATTGCTCCAAGGCCTAGTTCTGATGCTCCCATGCTGTCTTAATCAGTTTTGATGAGGTTGGAATGGGAATCATTTTGCGGCTAAAAAGCCTCATGAGCAGCAACATGTGATGCCCTGTGTGTTGTAATACACTCCTGCCATAACTTTAGAGAAATATTCTGTGAAAGTAGCCTTTCTGTCAGTTGAGATCAGGTGGAAAGGCTTTCATTTTGTTTGCTACCCAGTAGTATGTTGCTAGTTTGTTGTTGTCTCACCTCAAACCACTTTGGTAGGTAATCAGTGCTGCCAGGGAGCACTCAACCAAGTTTGCAGCTTTAGAGAAACTCTGATCCAGTCGTCTGGACAGATGTCAATATCACTCAGGTCCTATTTCTCCTACAAATGAGTTGATTCCAAGAACCAACTGTTTGCCTAAGGCCTAATTGCAGATGTTCACATTCACCGCTGTCATTAGATAATCATAATTTGCTTCATCTCTGAGCTGTTATATTGTTTTGTCTCATCAGTGGATGCATTTCTGCTTGTTTGTGACCTACTTATATATGCATTACATTTGTAATTTCACAATTTCAACAATGAGTAAACTAATGAGCATTCACCCAATTTTGTCTTAAGTAAGGCATATAATGAATGGCCATTAAAAACACAAAGCAGACAGTAAATTTCATGATCTCTCCCCTGTCAGACTTGACCTTCAAGGGTTCCTAGCAGCGCAGACAATGGTTTTTGCAATTGAGGAAATCAACGAAAACCCAGACTTGTTGCCTAACATCACCCTGGGATACCATCTTTATGACAACTGTTTGAAACTCAGTGTTGCATTACGTGCAGCAACAGCACTAGTCAGCGGGAGAGATGAGTCCTTCTCTGATTTGGGATGTACAGGTTCACCACCAGTTCTGGGCATCGTGGGAGATTCAGGCTCCACGCGCTCCATTGCCATCTCCAGTGTGCTGGGCCTGTTCCATGTTCCCATGGTACTGTATAATGGAGCACCAATTCTGGTCCAAAGCCCAGCTGTGCCATTACTTCCCAGAGTCTCAGGAGAAGGGACCATTAATGTCATGACAACTTCATTTTTAAATATGCAAATACAAAAAAAATAACTGGTGTTATTTCTGCATTATAGACCTAAATTTGCAATCTCATATCATCATGAAATGAATGGGATTATTTCCAAGAATAAAAAAAGAATTACTTCTATCAGTAACTCAAAATTAACTGAAAGACTTTTCTTTCATACTTTATCTTCATGCCATCTTGGGTCAAATTACTTTGCATGTTCCTCTGCGGTGTTATTTCAACTCCTTGTTTACAACCTTGGTACTGTACCAATGCCAATACTTTGATTCAGTTTGCTTCAGCAACACAGCCACCATGATGCTGCATGGCACTCAAGAATGTGAATGTTTTCAAAATTTTGTTTTAGTCTTAATTTGGAACCATGATATTCAATCATGTCAATAAATATTTGAGAATTAACAAATGAATGTATTTAGCTGTGAACCTAAGCATATTGGAGTTGAAAACAAATTAGTAATTAAATTTGCACAAATATCAGACCTTACTTTGTCGGCATTATATCCAAAGGTAATGTTGCATCAGTATGGGAAAATTGCCCATGAAAGCTTTTCATTCCTTACCATATTGACTATGTGGAGAGATGTATGTGGGCCTAGAAAATGAATTTGTTTTTTGTATCTTATTTCCTAGGACAGATGTGGACCAAATATATGTTCAAAACCCAAAACCAGTGAAGTTGGCACGTTATGTAAATCGTTGATAAAAACAGAATACAATGATTTGCTAATCCTTTTCAACTTATATTCAATTGAATACTCTGCAAAGACAAGATGTTTAATGTTCAAACTGAGAAAATTTTTTTTTATGGAAATAATCATTTACTTAGAATTTAAAGGCAGCAACACATTTCAAAAAAGTTGGCACAGGGGTCTTTTTACCACTGTGTTACATCGCCTTTCCTTTTAATAACACTCAGTAAACGTTTGGGAACTGAGGAGACCAATTTTTGAAGCTTTTCAGGTGGAACTCTTTCCCATTCTTGCTTGATGTACAGCTTAAGTTGTTCAACAGTCCGGGGTCTCCGTTGTCGTATTTTACGCTTCATAATGCACCACACATTTTCAATGGGAGACAGGTCTGGACTACAGGCAGGCCAGTCTAGTACCCGCACTCTTTTACTACGGAGCCATGCTGTTGTAACACGTGCAGAATGTGGCTTGGCATAGTCTTGCTGAAATAAGCAGGGGCGTCCATGAAAAAGACATTGCTTGGATGGCAACATATGTTGCTCCAAAACCAGTATGTACCTTTCAGCATTAATGGTGCCTTCACATATGTATAAGTTGCCCATGCCTTGGGCACTAATACACCCCCATACCATCACAGATGCTGGCTTTTGAACTTTGCGCCTATAACAGTCCGGATGGTTCTTTTCCTCTTTGGTCCGGAGGACACAACGTCCACAGTTTCCAAAAACAATTTGAAATGTGGACTCGTCAGACCACAGAACACTTTTCCACTTTACATCAGTCCATCTTAGATGAGCTTGGGCCCAGCGAAGCCGGCGGCGTTTCTGGGTGCTGTTGATAAATGGCTTTCGCTTTGCATTGTAGAGTTTTAACTTGCACTTGCAGATGTAGCGACGAACTGTAGTTACTGACAGTGGTTTTCTGAAGTGTTCCTGAGCCCATGTGGTGATGTCCTTTACGCACTGATGTCGGTTTTTGATGCAGTACCTACCGCCTGAGGGATCGAAGGTCACGGGCATTCAATGTTGGTTTTCGGCCTTGTCGCTTCCGTGCAGTGATTTCTCCAGATTCTTTGAACCTTTTGACGATATTACGGACTGTAGATGATGAAATCCATAAATTTCTTGCAATGGCTCGTTGAGGAATGTTGTTTTTAAACTGTTTGACAATCAGCTCACGCATTTGTTCACTAAGTGGTGACCCTCGCCCCATCCTTGTTTGTGAATGACTGAGCATTTCAGGGGAGCTGCTTTTATACCCAATCATGGGACCCACCTGTTCCCAATTAGCTCGTTCACCTGTGGGATGTTCCAAATAAGTGTTTGATGAGCATTCCTCAACTCTCTCAGTCTTTTTTGCCACTTGTGCCAGCTATTCTGAAACATGTTGCAGGCATCAAATTCCAAATGAGCTAATATTTGCAAAAATTACAAAGTTTACCTGTTCGAACATTTAGTAACTTGTCTTTGCAGTGTATTCAATTGAATATAGGTTGAAAAGGATTTGCAAATCATTGTATTCTGTTTTTATTTACGATTTACACAACGTGCCAACTTCACTGGTTTTGGGTTTGTAGATGAGCACCCCCCTAAAACCAATATATGGGGATAAATCAATGAATAACTCCCAATTATCAGAGTGTTAGTTTTGAAATGTTAACAGTTATTGTTGCTGCCATCCCAAGGAACAATTTGACACCAAACATGGCTTAATTGCTTTGAAAATGAGACCCAGGAGCAATTGAAGCTGTAAAAAGCATAATTTGGCCGCATTTTCATCACAAATTGAAAGTTTAATATCAAAATTAATACAGTTCTCAAAGTGATCCACCCTAAATATTTGGTAAAAAAGTAGGTGCAGTATGCAAAGTTCATTTGCGCAAAGTTTCAAGAAATTCTTTCACAGTGCCAGACTCATCAATGTCACTTCTCCCTCACCTGACCAATCTAAGTCAAGAAGAGGGAGGGACTGCAACAATCATGCTTCAAATCAATTAGCGACAGTTTAAGTTTGCTTACTGGTCTCTGTTTTGGGACTCTATGTTTGCTTACAAGTAAGTGAGTTTGTATACATGTTTACAAGAACCGTAGAGGCCAACAGCTGTCGCTAGGTACTCTGTTATTGCTTTGGTTCTGTTTTATTTCAACTGGGGTAGCTAAAGCCACATTTCCCAAAGCGTCGTTATGACTTAGCAGCTTGTTTACGTTGCTCAAACCACCGACTGTATACGGTTCCCTCTACACTTTTTGGGAAGTGAACTTTCTGTTACTCGGTAACCAAAACTATTCACGATTTATTTTCTCCGTATTAGCAAACCTTTCTGATGTAACATGGTAATGTGACATTAAACTATGCAGACTTGACTTTCACAATAGAGAATTGAGTAGTGACTTGATGACGTCAGAGCCACCTAGCAAAACCCCGATGGAAATTTATAATGGGGTTGGGACACTTTAGGGCATTGCTCAAACTCTCATTAATTTTTTGAATTGCCTCGCTCTGAGATTACCCTATGGGATATACGGATGAAAATGACCATATCAAATTCATTGTTTAATGCCAAAAATGATATGCTCTTTCTCTTGTTGTCCAATTTGTCGTCCTATTTTGCTAATTACATATCCTGTGAACAAATGGGCGAGTATCCCGTGATTTGTTCTCGACCAATGGGATACACCACAGTTTCAGCAAAAGCTCATAACGTAACTCAACAGAAGCAGAATAGTGACCTAAATTGTGGTTGGCTACCTCCGTGCAACCGTTATTACACAGAAAGCCACGATCAGCTAGCTAGCTACATACCTGGAAATGGAGAAAACAATGTTAAGCTATTATTTCACCATTTAACTAGCAAGCTAAGGATTTATGTGCAATATGAATGGTTGCACTAGCAAAGTACCAAACTAGCCAGCAAGTTAGTTAATTAAATCTTGTGCACATAGCTAAATCGATTGAAAAAAAATGGTTGGTTTACTGTCAATTACAGTAATTTTGCAACCTAGCTAGCTTGAATCAATAAAAACAGTAAATAGCCATTATTTTGCTACTTAGCTAGCGTTGAGCTGCAAGCATTTCACAAGCTGGCATTTAACTCAATGCACCAAATATGAAGTTAGCCAACTATCAATATCTGTAAATGAGCTCACTGGCTAAGTTAGCCTGCTAATAGCTAGTTTGCCGTCAGTTATGCGTTGACAAGGCTGATTAGCTTGTTTG
The DNA here is from genome assembly GCA_029721435.1 of Gymnothorax reevesii. NCBI lineage: Eukaryota > Metazoa > Chordata > Actinopteri > Anguilliformes > Muraenidae > Gymnothorax > Gymnothorax reevesii. Next base: position 143,637,542 of record CM056574.1, read on the forward strand.
CTAGCTAATGCAAACAAATGCTGGCCAAAGATGCTTGGCTATAAAGTAAACTGTTCCTAAATACAAAACTCGATATCTAGCAAGGAAAGCATAACAAAGTTTAATGTAGAGTGGATAACTAATTACGCAAACAAATGGCAATAGCAAGGTGCTGGAAATTTCATACGTGAATTATGAACTTGGTCAGCCTGGGAGTCAGGAGGATGATGGGATGTGTAGTTTTTAGACTACAAAGAAGATAAGCATGGTGGCAAACAATTAGACTGATTTGAATTGTAGCCGACCCTGGTGAAGAAAAATTATATTCGTTATTACTTGGAAATATGACGCAAAATCTCAGAAAAGATGGGGGCCTGAAAACAACGGGAAATGATTCAAAAGTGAATATTAAATATGAAAAAGTGTATGCGTAAAATGAAAGGAAACTTTTACATGATCATCAGTGTGACGTTATCACTTCACAACTATATTGCAGAAGTCCTAAGACAATGATTTTTTTGTAATTTAGCAACAGTAAGAACTTGAGAGAAGTGCTTGGAAAATGAGGTCCTGGGCACTAAAATTCATCGCATAACTTTTGAGAGGCTAATTGGGCATATCCACTAAGCAGTAAAGTTTTTAAAAGGAGTTTGTCATGGACAAATTTACGTAAACCGTTGTATGGCAGTGCCACAAGTGACAGTAAAAAGCCGCAATCTTACTTGACAGTGGATTCGTGGTCACGTGAACATTTGGGAACCTACACATTCAGCTATGAAGGACTTTTTTCCAACATACTACACAACTTGTCTATAATATTGAATTACAACGTATATAACTCAAAGTAAATCTTTTTTTTTTTAATTTTGGTTTGTTTTTTATTATGTTTCTCACAGATATTCTGACATATTGGTGGTAGATTACTGCACGCTGCATATTTAAATATTAAGATACAGTGCCGTGAAAAAGTATTTGTCCCCTTCCTGATTTCTTTTTTTTTGTTTGCATATTCATCACACTTAAGTGTTTCAGATCATCAACCAAATTTTAATTTTAGAAAAAGACAACCTGAGCAAATACAAAATGTAGTTTTTAAATGATTGAATTTATTAAGGGGAGAAAGGCATCCAAACCTACCTGGCACTTTGTGAAAAAGTTGTTGCCCCCTAAATCCTAGTTGTGCCACTCTCGGCGGCAAAAACTGCAATGAGTCTTTCACATTGCTGTAGAGGAATTTTAGCCCACTCTTCTTTGCAGAATTGTTTTAATTCAGCCACATTGGAGGGTTTTTGAGCATGAACGGCCTGTTTAAGGTCATGCCACAGCATCTCAAGCGGATTTTAGTCCGGACTTTGACTAGGACACTCCAAAACCTTAATTTTGTTTCTTTTTAGGCCATTCAGAGGTGGACTTGCTAGTTTTTCGGATCATTGTCCTGCGGCATAACCCAAGTACGCTTGAGCTTGAGGTCACGAATGGATGGTTGGACATTCTCCTTCAGAATTTTCCGGTAGAGAGCAGAATTCATAGTTCTGTCAATTGCGCCAAGTCATCCTGGTCCTCAAGCAGCAAACCAGCCCCGAACATCATGTTACTACCACCATGTTTGACTTTTGCTATGATGTTTCTTTTGCTTCTTATGAAATGTTGAGTTAATTTTAGGGCGTTAATCCCTTTAACATATTTAAAGACCTCAATCAAATCACCCCTTTGTCTCCTTTTCCTAAGACTGAAGAGATTAAGGGTCTTCAGCCTCTTCTCATAGCTTTCATCTTTTATACCTGGAATAAGCTTAGTGGCTCTTCTCTGAACTTTCTCTAGAGCCTCTATATCTTTCTTAAAGTATGATCCCCAGAACTTCTTTATGCACTTAACCTGCTCTTTAACTTTCCTTTTTCTGCTACAGTAATGAAAGGAGCGCTTGGGGTTATTTTTTGCACCCTCTGCAATTTGTCTTTCATACAGTCTTTGAGCATTCCTCAGCTCATTTTTGACCACAGCCCGCATTTTACAGTATTCAGCCTTAGTGTTCTCATTGTTATCCTTTATGTACATCTTATAAAGATTCCTCTTTTCCCTCAAAATCCTATGAATACTTTTGGTCATCCACTGAGGATTCTGCTTTTTCAGCTTACTTTTGGACACCTTTGGAATGAATCTGCATTGTGATTCTAGTAAAACCCCTTTAAATCTTTCCCACATCTCATTTACAGACTCACAGTCCAGGAGTGCCTCCCATTTTATTTCACTTAGATATGAGTGCATCCTGTCAAAGTTTGCTCGCCTAAAATTGAAAAATTTGTTTTTGAATACACCTTTTTAACTTCCCATGAATTGCCTTCTCTCTTGTAGGTTTATTAACGTACTGCACCAAGAAATTACCATTTATAATATCTAGAAATTTTTCCTCCCCCCTACCCTGTCCTTTCACCATTTCCCAATTGATACCAGGATAATTTAAGTCTCCCATAATAATAGTCCCTCCACCCCTACAAGCTTGCGTAATCCTCCTAAAAATCATTTCATTGACTGTACTGTCCAAAGCAGGTGGTCGATAGCATACTCCTATGTTTAAACCTGTCTCGTGTTTGCCAAGGAGCCTGACCCAAATATCTTCACAAGACAAGGAATGTTCAATTTTGGGAATTTCCCGTACATTTATGTTTTCGTTCACATAGATTGCTATGCCCCCTCTTCGCCTATTACGTCTATCCTTCCTAAAGAGTTTTTAACCTTCTACTGTTTATTATATTCATCTCCATCCTCTTCACTTAGCCATGTTTCTGTTATCCCAACTATGTCATAGCCCTCACTAATTTAAAAAAAAAATATTTTTTGTGCTTCTTGCATTTAAGTAAAAACATTTCAGGTTATTACTAATTACCGTTTGGTGCTCGGGCCCTTATAATACATAATAATAATAATAATAATAATAATAAAAATAATAATAATAATAATCTTTACAAATACAATTGGGCCTTCGCACTGCTTGCTGCTCGGGCCCTAATAATTATCTTTGCAAATACAATAGGCCCTTCGCACCACTTGGTGCCCGAGCCCAAAATAATCTTTGCAAATACAATAGGGCCTTTGCACCACTTGGTGCTCGGGCCCTAATAATAATAGTACTAATAAGACTGAGAATAAGAAACAATACAGTTCCAATAGGGTCCTACCACCCTTGGCGCTCGGGCCCTAATAAAAGAACACTACAGTTAAAATCGGGTCCTCCCACCCTCAGTGCTCAAGCCCTAACTAGAAACAGTACAAAAACAAGAGGGCCCTGCACCCTGCAGGGGCTCAGTCCCTAATAATTAGAAATATTACAGGAAACAATAGGGCCCTGCCCCTTGTCGGGGCTCGGTCCCCAATAAGGATGCTATGACAAGTTGCAAACTCTTAGCCTCAGGAACTCTCACATTATTAGTTGACACAAGAATAACTTTTAAGGTAAACACATCAACAGTTATTAGGCAAAACAAATTTTGACTATTGCAGCAGCCCCTAGTGGTCAAATGAAAAAATATATATATATATTTTTTTACTTCCTTAAATTTAAATCCTTTTTGTATCAAGATTTATATTGATACATCAAAGCTTTGCTGAGATATGAACTGACTTCCTGTTTAGTGGTTTTGCCGTTGAAATTGTAAGGCTGTGAATGATAAAGAATTTAGAGAATTATTAAACCTTCTGATAACTTTTGTCCGGAAAAACTTTTGACTAGTTAAAATTTGGGTTTCCCCATTAAAATAAAGGTTTAAATAGATAAAACAACACATTTCTCCCTTACCCAGGTGAGTTACTTTGCCACTTGTTCCTGCCTGAGTGACAAAAAGCAGTATCCCTCCTTCTTCAGGACCATACCCAGTGATAACTTCCAGATTAAAGCCATGATGCAAATTCTCAAGCGATTCAACTGGAAGTGGGTGGGACTCCTCTTCAGCGATGATGATTATGGTGTTTATGCAGCCCAGTCCTTCCACCAGGAAATTAGCCACTTTGGCTGTGTGGCCTTTTCTGAGATGCTGCCCTACAGCAATGATCAAACTGAGATTGAACGGATTGTGGATATCATACGCCACTCCAAGGCCAGGGTGGTGGTGGCATTCTCTGGAGCGCAATTCGTAATGCCCCTCATTGAGGAGGTCGCCCGGCAGAACCTGACTGGGCGGCTGTGGATCGCCAGTGAGGCCTGGGCCACTTCAGCTGTATTCCATACCAAGCAGCTGTTCCCCTTCCTGGGAGGGACCCTGGGTATCGCCATCCACAAAGGAGATATCCCAGGGCTCCATGATTTCCTAGTCAGTCTCAGGCCAGACTTCGACCCAGGAAATAGTATGGTGAACGTGTTCTGGGAGGAGATGTTCAATTGCAGGTTCAAAGCAGACTCACTTAGCAGAGTCTGCACAGGACAGGAGAGTCTGGAGGGCACAGAATCCGCATACAGTGATGTGTCAGCACTCAGGCCCGCATACAATGTTTACAAAGCAGTTTACGCTTTGGCACATGCCCTGCATGATCTGCTCAGCTGTAAGCCTGGCACAGGACCCTTCCCAAGCAGCTCCTGTGCTGAGCTCCGTACTCTGCAGCCCTGGCAGGTGAGAGACATTCAGTTACCTTCTCTGAATAGTAAATGACCCAGACTTTAGAAGAAATTGTGTAGAAAGAGATTTTTGAGTCAATTACAATTCAAAGCAAAATGGATTCTTTTTTATTTAATTTTATTTTAAATAATCTTCACAGTCTTTTGGGAAATAGCATCTTATTTTTCTGGCATGAGTACATATGCATGGGTGCAAGTGGAAAAAAATTTTTTGACTGAACATATTTTTGCATGGGTGAAGTGACAAGCGTTTAAGGTGCAAAGTTCCTTGGGGCATCCGCCCCCCGGAAAATTTTTGAAAAATGGTCAAATTTTTGCATGGGTGAAGTGACAAGCGCTTAAGGTGCAAAGTTCCTTGGGGCATCCGCCCCCCGGAAAATTTTTGAAAAATTGTCAAATTTGGTGCATTCTGTGGGCAGTTTGGCCAAGAATTTGAGATTATAAAAGGCACTAAATTGTGCCAATGTTCAATGCTTACCTTTTAAAAAATGTAAGGGTATTGAGGCAAATTGTGTCTTGTGGGAAGACACAATGAACTCTTATCAGGTTACATGAATAAAAAGATAACATTTTTGAAATGCAATGCACAGCTACAACAGTAAACAAAGTAATGTAAGCAATCAGTATATGTACAGGGCTTCTGGCAAAATATTTTTGAGAGGGGGATTTACCCCTTTCCAACTTTTGAGAGGGATTTTCCAATTTGTCGGAGGGATTTTCAATGTGTCAGGGGGGATTTCAGTATGTAACGGCTAGCTGTCAGAACCATAAGAGACTGTAAAAACTATTCATTTATGATATCTACATGAGCTGAAACTAGACAAAAGTTCTCACAAAAATAAAACATTTATTCAAAAAAGTAATTACTGCACCTGCAGTGACTGAGTGACCGTGTAAAATTTGGAAAAATAAAAAAATACAAGTTACAATTGCCATTGACTATAATCAGATAATGGATATTACGCAACAGAAAGGTATGTTTTAGTACAGAACTGGGCTTGACCTAGATTCTCTGGTCAACATACAAACCTGCAAAGACAAAAAATAGCAGTGCTTTCGCTAAGCAGAGCAATTCTAGATCGCTACGTATCCGCATGGAACCTCTACGTGAAAAACGAAACTGAAAGAACGGAGGGCGACACTTTGGAAACCGTTAACGTACGCCCATAAATTACAGACTGGCATTGACAGCATGAAAAAAAATCATTAACGTACAAGTGAATTATAAAAATTATTCACTTGATTTGAAGCAAGTCCGGTGAATAAACATTTTAATGAATAGACGACAGGTGCAAACCTTGTCCCCAAGGCGAAAATATGTACAGCGCTGGGCAGGCTTAGTGATTGCCATGTCTGAAATTAGGGACGACATTGGCCATGAAGATGTATAGCCACTGCCGTGATTGCGGTGCTGCTCAACGAAAAGGAAGACTCAAGATCATCTGCAGTCAGCGGGAAGGCAGAAAACGCACCCAGTGATTGGCTAGTTACTCTCTGAATGTCCAATCTGTTCAGATTTTGTGGGCGTGAATGAACGTGCGAGTCAAGCAGTACTTGTATAGGTACTTTAAAGCCGCTTGCACACTGGACGCGAAACAAATTTTTCGCACGACAGATTATTTTGACTTTTAACGTAATCTGTCGTGTGAAAAATTTGTTTTGCGTCCAGTGTGCAAGCAGCTTAATTCATTGAAAACGAGCGGGAATGGCCCGCATTGACAATTTTTTCTTGCGAGCACAAGGGCAGTTTTTGCGGGAATCCCGCAATTGCGCTGCTTGGCGGAAGCCCTGTATGTAAATTTTTTTTCACTTAGCTCTCTAATTTAAATTTTTTTCATCAGAAAGAATATTATTTAAGATATTCTAGTCACTTGAGTTAAATCATGTACAAAATGAAACAAACTGGACTGTAAGCATGGGTGCAGATCACGGGGGGGGGACAATTTCTGAAAAATATGAATTGTCCCCCCCAATAAAAATACCCTAAATTACTCGAAATTGAACAAATTTATTTTCAGACTTAACATTCTTGACATTTTAGATTCACATCTAAAAAGAAATGGTGGAACAAATACAATATATTTCTGACTCCACATTCCATCTCTGGTCTCCTCCACTACATTGCAAATGAATGGGTACACAGACGCTGATGACATCAGCAGGCTTTTAAAAAAACAACCCCCTCAATCTTTCTCTCAGCTCTGGAAATTGGCTGCAGCCTGGTTCTGGTAATTTGCTGCAGAAGCAGATGCCTTTCTGTGAGTAATTTTGATCTAAGGTAGAATACCCATAAATGATTTAAAATCGTAATCAGATAATTTTTTTTAGAACTGTTTACCACCATAACTGTGTTAAAACATGATCTGTTAGTTTAAACAACTTGGTTAGGGCTTCATATTTCATCCATATATCAATTAATCGTGCATAAAGTAGTCCCATAGGAGAAAAGGAAGATGGTGAGAAGAATTTGAGATTAGTAGACAGTACATGCCCAAAACCCTTAAAATTATGATTTACTAATATAACAGTTAAGTAAGCAGTGACAGGCACTGTTAGCTGTTTAGGAAAAATAAACAAGAAAGGTAAGCACAAAAAATGATTCCCTGTGCAGCATTTTTTGGCGAGCCTTTACCAATTTATGGCATGGTATGAGTTGCATACTGGCAACAACACGTTTGTCCCCCCCCCAATCTTGACATCGGATCTGCACCCCTGACTGTAAGTGCAAGTGTGATTAAATGACACTCAAGAAAAGCTCTGACAAGTTCTTAGGCAAATGGCCCTCTGTTTAGATCAAACAACAAATCTTCCACAATGATAATATGCTATCAGATTATGGTGATGGAAGTATCACTTTTGGTATCAGTCCATTAAATTCATTGATATTGCAAGTGTAAGCTACTGGCATTTACACTCAACAAAAATATAAACGCAACACTTTTGTTTTTGCTCCCATTTGTCATGAGATGGACTCAAAGATCTAAAATTCATTCCAGATACACAATATTACCATTTCTCTCAAGCATTGTTCACAAATCTGTCTAAATGTGTGATAGTGAGCACTTTTGCTTTGCTGAGACAATCCATCCCACCTCACAGGTGTGCCACATCAAGATGCTCATCAGACACCATGATTGGTGCACAGGTGTACCTTAGACTGTCCACAATAAAAGGCCACCCTGAAATGTGCAATTTTTGCTTTATTGGGGGTCTGGGGACTCAGAACCAGTCAGTATCTGGTGTGACCACCATTTGCCTCATGCAGTGCAACACATCTTCTTCGCATAGAGTTTATCAGATTGTCAATTGTGGCCTGTGGAATGTTGGTCCACTCCTCTTCAATGGCTGTGCGAAGTTACTGGATATTAGTGGGAACTGGTACGCGCTGTCGTATACGCCGGTCAAGCACATCCCAAACATGCTCAATGGGTGACATGTCCGGTGAGTATGCTGGCCATGCAAGAACTGGGACATTTTCAGCTTCCAAGAATTGTGTACAGATCCTTGCAACATGGGGCTGTGCATTATTATGCTGAAACATGAGGTGATGTTCATGGATGTATGGCACAACAATGGGCCTCAGGATCTCATCACCGTATCTCTGTGCATTCAAAATGCCATCAATAAAATGCATGTGTTCTTCGTCCATAACAGATGCCTGCCCATACCATAACCCCACCACCACCATGGGCCACTCGATCCACAACATTGACATCAGCAAAGCGCTCACCCACACGACGCCACACAGGCTGTCTGCCATCTGCCCTGAACAATGTAAACCGAGATTCATCCGAGAAGAGAACACCTCTCCAACGTGCCAGAAGCCATCGAATGTGAGCATTTGCCCACTGACAGTTCTGACAGTTTGTGCAGAAATTCTTTGGTTATGCAAACCAATTGTTTCAGCAGCTGTCTGAGTAGCTGGTCTCAGACGATCTTGGAGGTGAACCTGCTGGATGTGGAGGTCCTGGGCTAGTGTGGTTACACGTGGTCTGCGGTTGTGAGGCCGGTTGGATGTACTGCCATATTCTCTGAAACGCCTTTGGAGACAGCTTATGGTGGAGAAATGAATATTCAATGCCCGAGCAACAGATCTGGTTGACATTCCTGCTGTCAGCATGCCAATTGCATGCTCCCTCAATGCTTGCGCCATCTGTGGCATTTTGCTGTGAGACAAAACTGCACATTTCAGAGTGGCCTTTTATTGTGGGCAGTATAAGTTACACCTGTGCACTAATCATGGTGTCTGATGAGCATCTTGATGTGGCACACCTGTGAGGTGGGATGGATTGTCTCAGCAAAGCAAAAGTGCTCACTCTCACGCATTTAGACAAATTTCTGAACAATATTTGAGAGAAATGGTAATATTGTGTATCTGGAATGAATTTTAGATCTTTGAGTCCATCTCATGACAAATGGGAGCAAAAACAAAAGTGTTGCGTTTATATTTTTGTTGAGTGTATTAAGTACCAATCACTTTTGCGGAAATTTCATTGCCTGAGTGTGAGAAAACAAATCGCTCCATGTCAAGTCATTCTGTGAATATTTAGTGAAACTGAAAGTCAAGCATAATGTTATTTTAACCGGTATTGCTTAGTACTGTAGCAGGATAGCTAAGTGCCACTCTCATAACCAAGTGAAGGTTAGTTAGTTAGTGTACTCTCAGTACCTTTTCAGAGCCCTGATGTGACAGCAGTTTTATAGCTAGCGAGATAATATTAGCTAACCACTGAGTTGAAAGTGGAAGAAAATTGTGATTTGGCTTTGGCACCATATTTTTATTCATCACTTAACTTTAGCACTTTTCCCTAAACCATTGCTAGTTCAAATGCAAAAATAATAGCTTGACCACAGTGTAAGCTAGCAAAATAACATAACATGAACGGCGAGAACAGGCCTTTCAGCCCAACTACGCTCACCAGTTTGATGCCATTACTATTCTGGGGCTTATGGAAATTACATTTGTTTACTATTAAATAGCACATGTTGTGTTGCGATCAGGAACCAGATGCGAGAACCAGGAAATGCAGTAGAGCTTGTTTTATTGGTAAAGGGGGGTGACCCCCGCAGGGCGAAAAACAGTACAAAGTCCACAATCCAAAAGTCGAAATCCAGTTGGGCAAAAATGGTATCAAAAACCAGGGCAGCAATCACAGTAATCGTAGTCTGACAGAAATGGGTCTGGTACACAGGAATAGTACTATCAGAGAGACAAGCCAGAATCCACAGGACATAATCCGAATCGTTACCAGGGCAGCAAACAGAGATCTCGTAGTCGGGCAGAAAAATGGTCAAAACACACAGATGCAACAGTTATCCAAAATCACAAAGGCAAAAATCAAAAGTCGGGCAATCCAGTCAGAAAGATAAACACTGAGAAATCAAGGCGAGAAACGTGGCACGAGAAAACTAGGGAGAACGATCTGACAAGAGAGTGAACCAAACAGACATCTTATATACACACTCAGGGTAAACACATGACCAGGGAGAACAGGTGCAATCAGTGGTAACAATGATCAGGGAGAGACACATGAGGAATAAACTAATTACATGAATTTGGCTGTAGCCGAAAAGCAGACAGGGATCACAAGACAAACCTAAGTACAAAACAACAGCTCCGATTAAGGAGTACTAAAGTGCCAAGATAAAAGAAAAGGAAAGCACAAAGTACAAGTGGAAATCCACAGAAACTTGCAGCAGAGATAATTAGGGATAGGCAAGGAGGCGGAGATTAGAATTGAGCGACTGCTGAGAGATCATTAGTCAATTAGTATGTGCAGCTATACAATCCCGAGTGCATGTTAGAAAGTTAGTAAAAATATACAAGATTAGTGTGGTTAGTAATTAGCAAAAACAATAAACTGTTAGTATGTGTTAGTAAGACAGTAAAAGAGAGAGGAAGGAAGAACACGAGATAATGAAAGAAGATTGAAACCCAGAAACCAATCAATCACCCGAATGAGTGGAACACAAGACAAGGGACCGTGAGCAAAGATACACACATGACAAGACAGGGGAGACAAAGTGCAAAGCATGGAAATGAAAATACGGCATGGAAACTAAATGATCTAAACATGAAAAATAATAAACAAGAAATCTAAATTACCAAAACACAATACACAATCCTAAGAGTAGTCAAAGGGCAGGCAGTGGTCATTAAACACAGAAATCCTAAACATGGCTAGGCCAGGCACAGAACTTAAACATGACATGCAGAATCACAATAGTACCCCCCCCCAAAACGCCTCCTGGCGTTAACCTGAAGGTCGTGGATGTGAAGCGTGATAGTCCTTAATCAGTTCTTTGTCCAAAATGTGCCGGGAAGGCACCCAACTGCGATGTTCAGGGCCGTAGCCCTTCCAGTCGACGAGGTACTGGAGTCCGCGACCTCGTCGATGACAGTCCAACAATGCCCGAACAGTGAAGGCCTCGCCTCCGTCGATTATGCGGGCGGGAGGTGGGGGATCAGGACCAGATAACAGGGGGTGGGTAATAGCAGGTTTAATCTGTGAAACATGAAACGTGGGGTGAATTCTGTGCATGGATAGAGGCAGACGGAGGCGGACAGCAGAAGGGCTTATGACCTTCTCAATAGTGAATGGCCCCAGGAATTTAGGGAACAGTTCCCTTCCCCTCAAGGGAATGTCCTTGAAGGACAACCATACGCGCTGCCCAGGTCGGTAAGATGGAGCGGCGACACGTCTCTTGTCAGCTTGGGCCTTCATACGGGCTACCGACCTGAGCAGCACTTCCCGGGTGGTCCTCCAAGTGCGTCTGCAGCAGCGTACAAACTCGCGGGCGGATGGGACAGCAACCTCCTCCTCCTGGCATGGAAATAATGGGGGTTGGTAGCCGAGACAAGCCTTGAAAGGAGAGAGACCAGAGGCTGATGAGGTTTGACTGTTTATGGCATATTCTGCCCATGGGAGTTGATGGCTCCAGGAGGAGGGGTTCTTAAGACAGAGGCATCTTAATACAGTCTCGATACTTTGGTTGGCCCACTCGGTCTGGCCATTGGTTTGGGGGTGAAAACCGGAGGAAAGACTAACTGAAGCGCTAAGTGATTTCCAAAAGGATTTCCAAAATTTAGCTGTGAATTGAGGTCCGCGATCTGAAGTGATGTCAGTGGGGATGCCGTGTAATCTGATATGTTGTATGATGAAGTTGACAGTTTCTTGTGCAGATGGTAGTTTAATGAGTGGGACAAAGTGAACAGCTTTGGAAAAACGATCGACAATGGTGAGGATTGTGGTGAAGTGATTGGAAGGGGGTAAACCAGTAATGAAATCTAATGATATGTGTGACCAGGGAGGGTGTGGAGTGGGTAAGGGTTGCAGTAGTCCATGAGGGGGTTGGTGTGATACCTTGGCTTGGGCACAGACCGAGCAGGCGGAGACATACTTCTGGGTGTCGCTTCTAATTTCAGGCCACCAGAACCGTTGGGTGATGAAATCCAACGTCCGCTTGATTCCTGGGTGGCACGAGAGGCTGGAAGCGTGTCCCCAATCGAGGGCTCGGGAGCGCAGGTGGGCAGGAATAAATAGACAGTGGTCAGGACAGGCACTAGGAGCAGCAGCATCACCAAGGGCACTCCTTACCTCTGATTCAATGTCCATCGTAACAGCATTGACAAACGCTTCTTTGGGGAGAATGGTATCTAGATCGGGTAGGTCTTTCTCAGTTTCGAAACAGCGGGAGAGAGCATCGGGTTTAACATTCTTGCTACCAGGACGATAAGCGAGATGAAAGTTGAAGCGTGAAAGGAATAGAGCCCACCTGGCTTGTCTGGGGTTCAGTCGTTTGGCCGTCTGGCCGTACTCCAAATTCTTATGGTCAGTCCATACCACAAATGGTAGCTCAGCTCCCTCTAGCCACTGCCTCCATTCCTCAAGCGCCAATTTGACCGCTAACAGTTCCCGGTTCCCTTTGTCGTAGTTGCATTCAGCAGGGCTTAGACGTCGGGAAAAGTAGGCACATGGATGGATCTTACCGTCCTTGGGGAACCTCTGGGAGAGTACCGCCCCGACTCCCACATTGGAGGCGTCCACCTCCACCACGAACTGGAGCTTGGGGTCAGGAATGGTTAGAATAGGGGAAGAAGTAAACCGCGACTTGAGCATACAAAAGGCCTCCTCTGCTTGCTTAGACCATTGGAACTTAATCTTAGATGAAGTGAGGGCAGTCAGCGGAGCGGCAACTGAACTATAGTTCCTGATAAATCGACGATAAAAGTTGGCAAAGCCCAGAAAACGTTGGAGCGACTTACGATCTTGTGGTGTGGGCCAACTGGTGACTGCCTCAACTTTGACGGGGTCCATCTGGATAGAATCAGGACTGATGACATATCCCAGGAAGGAGGTGGTCTGGACTGAGAACTCATACTTCTCTGCTTTGACAAATAGTCGATTCTCCAACAGGCGCCCGAGTACTCGTCGTACATGCTGGGTGTGTTCTTCCTGTGATTTGGAAAAGATTAATATATCATCAAGGTAGATGAACACAAACTTATTAATCATGTCGCACAGTACATCATTGACCAAGTTCTGGAACACAGCTGGAGCGTTAGTCAGGCCGAACGGAAGAACCAGGTACTCCCAGTACCCTGTGGGCGTATTAAAAGCTGTCTTCCACTCATCCCCCTCACGTATACGCACTAAATGATAGGCATTGCGTAAGTCCAACTTGGTAAACACCTTGGAGCCTTGTAGTAGATCAAAGGCAGTGTTCATGAGGGGGAGAGGGTACCGGTTCTTGACGGTGATCTCGTTCAGACCGTGATAGTCAATGCAGGGACGAAGAGAGCCATCCTTTTTCCCCACAAAGAAAAACCCTGCTCCAGCTGGTGATGATGATGGGCGGATGATTCCAGCGGCTAGGGACTTGGAAAGATATTTCTCCATGGCCTGAGTCTCCGGGCGAGACAGGGAAAAAAGGTGCCCTCTAGGGGGGCATGGTTCCGGGTCTGAGCTCGATAGCGCAATCATAAGGTCGGTGTGGCGGAAGACTGGTAGCCCGAGACTTGGAAAACACTTCCTTCAGATCATTGTATTCGGGGGGAACCTTCTCCAGGTCTGGAATCTCGTCTGTGGGAGCAGGGGTAACATAATCCTGGGCGTCACTGAGGCTAGTCTGGGCACACTTAGGGCTCCACTCCTTGATTTCATGCATTCCCCAATCTATGACAGGTCGGTGCTTTGCCATCCAAGGATGGCCGAGAACGACTGGAGCATGGGGGGACTGAATTAGAAAAAGCTTAATCTGTTCGTGGTGGTTGCCAGAAATGCTTAGTTTAACTGGGCTGGTAACCTGAGAGATGTCACCAATCTTCTGGCTGCTGAGGGAATTGACCGCTCGATCCGGGAAGACTGATTCCACCGGAATGCCCCACTTCAGGGCTAGATCAAGGTCAATGAAGCTCTCCTCAGCACCAGAGTCTATCAGGGCAGTGGTCTTCCTTCCTCCCCCAGCCCACTCCAGGGAAACAGGAAAGCAGGTTCGGTTCTTAGAGGAGTGAACCACAGGACTAACGCCCACTACTGCTCCTTTCCTCGTTAGTGGGCGTCGCCTCTTCTCTGGGCACCGCGAGATGTAGTGCCCCCCCTGGCCACAGTAGAAGCAAGCCCGCTCCTTACGTCCCCGTTCCCTTTCTTCTCCAGAAAGTCTCATCCGCCCCAACTGCATGGTTTCCATCTCGGGAGGAAGCTTGCCAGGGCTAGGTGGTGGCAACGAGGGGATCACAGGTGGTTTGAAAGAGCCGGATCGGAACGTAGATTGTCTTTCTTCCTCCAATCGAGAGTCAATGTGAATGGCCATGCTTATGACACATTCCAGGCTTTCGGGCAGATCACAAGGTAGAAGCTTGTCTTTAATCCGTTCAGAGAGACTCACAATAAACGCATCGTAGAGGGCCCTCTCATGCCATCCGTTGTTGGTTGCCAGAGTTTGGAAATCGATGGCATAGTCAGACACAGAGCGACCCCCTTGGCGGATGCGGAGTATCTCCCTTCCGGCCTCGTGCCCGTGTCTGGAGCGGTCAGACACAGAGCGACCCCCTTGGCGGATGCGGAGTATCTCCCTTCCGGCCTCGTGCCCGTGTCTGGAGCGGTCGAACACCCTCTTCATCTCCTCTCCGAAGCCGTCGAACGACCGCACACAGGGTAATCCCGCCTCCCAGGTAGCCGTAGCCCACTGCTTTGCTCTGCCGGTCAGCTGCGTAATGACATACGCCACTCGAGCTTGCTCTGATGGAAAAGTAGAGGGCTGTAGGTTAAATATCAGCTTGCACTGAGTGAGGAATGACCAGCAGGATCCTGGATCGCCATCGTATTTCTCCGGGGGAGGAAGGCGTGGCTCGTGGAGTGGATCGGGTGGTGCAGGAGCTGGACTGGATGCAGGCATGGGAGCGACCGGAGGCTGTGGTGTCTGGATATTCGGTGCACTCCTCAGTGAGTGAGTGATCTCCACCTTCTTATTGCTCATGACCTGCATATGTTACATCAAAGCTCGTAGCTGCCATTGCTGCATCTCCAACTGGGCGCCCTGCTCTTCTACTGCAGCCTGCAGAGGCTTGGAGCTCGCTGGTTCCATGCTGGTCAGATCGTAATGTTGTGTTGCGATCAGGAACCAGATGCGAGAACCAGGAAATGCAGTAGAGCTTGTTTTATTGGCAAAGGGGGGTGACCCCCGCAGGGCGAAAAACAGTACAAAGGCCACAATCCAAAAGTCGAAATCCAGTTGGGCAAAAATGGTATCAAAAACCAGGGCAGCAATCACAGTAATCGTAGTCTGACAGAAATGGGTCTGGTACACAGGAATAGTACTATCAGAGAGACAAGCCAGAATCTACAGGACATAATCCGAATCGTAGTCGGGCAGAAAAATGGTCAAAACACACAGATGCAACAGTTATCCAAAATCACAAAGGCAAAAATCAAAAGTCGGGCAATCCAGTCAGAAAGATAAACACTGAGAAATCAAGGCGAGAAACGTGGCACGAGAAAACTAGGGAGAACGATCTGACAAGAGAGTGAACCAAACAGACATCTTATATACACACCCAGGGTAAACACATGACCAGGGAGAACAGGTGCAATCAGTGGTAACAATGATCAGGGAGAGACACATGAGGAATAAACTAATTACATGAATTTGGCTGTAGCCGAAAAGCAGACAGGGATCACAAGACAAACCTAAGTACAAAACAACAGCTCCGATTAAGGAGTACTAAAGTGCCAAGATAAAAGAAAAGGAAAGCACAAAGTACAAGTGGAAATCCACAGAAACTTGCAGCAGAGATAATTAGGGATAGGCAAGGAGGCGGAGATTAGAATTGAGCGACTGCTGAGAGATCATTAGTCAATTAGTATGTGCAGCTATACAATCCCGAGTGCATGTTAGAAAGTTAGTAAAAATATACAAGATTAGTGTGGTTAGTAATTAGCAAAAACAATAAACTGTTAGTATGTGTTAGTAAGACAGTAAAAGAGAGAGGAAGGAAGAACACGAGATAATGAAAGAAGATTGAAACCCAGAAACCAATCAATCACCCGAATGAGTGGAACACAAGACAAGGGACCGTGAGCAAAGATACACACATGACAAGACAGGGGAGACAAAGTGCAAAGCATGGAAATGAAAATACGGCATGGAAACTAAATGATCTAAACATGAAAAATAATAAACAAGAAATCTAAATTACCAAAACACAATACACAATCCTAAGAGTAGTCAAAGGGCAGGCAGTGGTCATTAAACACAGAAATCCTAAACATGGCTAGGCCAGGCACAGAACTTAAACATGACATGCAGAATCACAACAGTACCCCCCCCCCCCAAAAAACGCCTCCTGGCGTTAACCTGAAGGTCGTGGATGTGAAGCGTGATAGTCCTTAATCAGTTCTTTGTCCAAAATGTGCCGGGAAGGCACCCAACTGCGATGTTCAGGGCCGTAGCCCTTCCAGTCGACGAGGTACTGGAGTCCGCGACCTCGTCGATGACAGTCCAACAATGCCCGAACAGTGAAGGCCTCGCCTCCGTCGATTATGCGGGCGGGAGGTGGGGGATCAGGACCAGATAACAGGGGGTGGGTAATAGCAGGTTTAATCTGTGAAACATGAAACGTGGGGTGAATTCTGTGCATGGATAGAGGCAGACGGAGGCGGACAGCAGAAGGGCTTATGACCTTCTCAATAGTGAATGGCCCCAGGAATTTAGGGAACAGTTCCCTTCCCCTCAAGGGAATGTCCTTGAAGGACAACCATACACGCTGCCCAGGTCGGTAAGATGGAGCGGCGACACGTCTCTTGTCAGCTTGGGCCTTCATACGGGCTACCGACCTGAGCAGCACTTCCCGGGTGGTCCTCCAAGTGCGTCTGCAGCAGCGTACAAACTCGCGGGCGGATGGGACAGCAACCTCCTCCTCCTGGCATGGAAATAATGGGGGTTGGTAGCCGAGACAAGCCTTGAAAGGAGAGAGACCAGAGGCTGATGAGGTTTGACTGTTTATGGCATATTCTGCCCATGGGAGTTGATGGCTCCAGGAGGAGGGGTTCTTAAGACAGAGGCATCTTAATACAGTCTCGATACTTTGGTTGGCCCACTCGGTCTGGCCATTGGTTTGGGGGTGAAAACCGGAGGAAAGACTAACTGAAGCGCTAAGTGATTTCCAAAAGGATTTCCAAAATTTAGCTGTGAATTGAGGTCCGCGATCTGAAGTGATGTCAGTGGGGATGCCGTGTAATCTGATATGTTGTATGATGAAGTTGACAGTTTCTTGTGCAGATGGTAGTTTAATGAGTGGGACAAAGTGAACAGCTTTGGAAAAACGATCGACAATGGTGAGGATTGTGGTGAAGTGATTGGAAGGGGGTAAACCAGTAATGAAATCTAATGATATGTGTGACCAGGGAGGGTGTGGAGTGGGTAAGGGTTGCAGTAGTCCATGAGGGGGTTGGTGTGATACCTTGGCTTGGGCACAGACCGAGCAGGCGGAGACATACTTCTGGGTGTCGCTTCTAATTTCAGGCCACCAGAACCGTTGGGTGATGAAATCCAACGTCCGCTTGATTCCTGGGTGGCACGAGAGGCTGGAAGCGTGTCCCCAATCGAGGGCTCGGGAGCGCAGGTGGGCAGGAATAAATAGACAGTGGTCAGGACAGGCACTAGGAGCAGCAGCATCACCAAGGGCACTCCTTACCTCTGATTCAATGTCCATCGTAACAGCATTGACAAACGCTTCTTTGGGGAGAATGGTATCTAGATCGGGTAGGTCTTTCTCAGTTTCGAAACAGCGGGAGAGAGCATCGGGTTTAACATTCTTGCTACCAGGACGATAAGCGAGATGAAAGTTGAAGCGTGAAAGGAATAGAGCCCACCTGGCTTGTCTGGGGTTCAGTCGTTTGGCCGTCTGGCCGTACTCCAAATTCTTATGGTCAGTCCATACCACAAATGGTAGCTCAGCTCCCTCTAGCCACTGCCTCCATTCCTCAAGCGCCAATTTGACCGCTAACAGTTCCCGGTTCCCTTTGTCGTAGTTGCATTCAGCAGGGCTTAGACGTCGGGAAAAGTAGGCACATGGATGGATCTTACCGTCCTTGGGGAACCTCTGGGAGAGTACCGCCCCGACTCCCACATTGGAGGCGTCCACCTCCACCACGAACTGGAGCTTGGGGTCAGGAATGGTTAGAATAGGGGAAGAAGTAAACCGCGACTTGAGCATACAAAAAGCCTCCTCTGCTTGCTTAGACCATTGGAACTTAATCTTAGATGAAGTGAGGGCAGTGAGCGGAGCGGCAACTGAACTATAGTTCCTGATAAATCGACGATAAAAGTTGGCAAAGCCCAGAAAACGTTGGAGCGACTTACGATCTTGTGGTGTGGGCCAACTGGTGACTGCCTCAACTTTGATGGGGTCCATCTGGATAGAATCAGGACTGATGACATATCCCAGGAAGGAGGTGGTCTGGACTGAGAACTCATACTTCTCTGCTTTGACAAATAGTCGATTCTCCAACAGGCGCCCGAGTACTCGTCGTACATGCTGGGTGTGTTCTTCCTGTGATTTGGAAAAGATTAATATATCATCAAGGTAGATGAACACAAACTTATTAATCATGTCGCACAGTACATCATTAACCAAGTTCTGGAACACAGCTGGAGCGTTAGTCAGGCCGAACGGAAGAACCAGGTACTCCCAGTACCCTGTGGGCGTATTAAAAGCTGTCTTCCACTCATCCCCCTCACGTATACGCACTAAATTATAGGCATTGCGTAAGTCCAACTTGGTAAACACCTTGGAGCCTTGTAGTAGATCAAAGGCAGTGTTCATGAGGGGGAGAGGGTACCGGTTCTTGACGGTGATCTCGTTCAGACCGTGATAGTCAATGCAGGGACGAAGAGAGCCATCCTTTTTCCCCACAAAGAAAAACCCTGCTCCAGCTGGTGATGATGATGGGCGGATGATTCCAGCGGCTAGGGACTTGGAAAGATATTTCTCCATGGCCTGAGTCTCCGGGCGAGACAGGGAAAAAAGGTGCCCTCTAGGGGGGCATGGTTCCGGGTCTGAGCTCGATAGCGCAATCATAAGGTCGGTGTGGCGGAAGACTGGTAGCCCGAGACTTGGAAAACACTTCCTTCAGATCATTGTATTCGGGGGGAACCTTCTCCAGGTCTGGAATCTCGTCTGTGGGAGCAGGGGTAACATAATCCTGGGCGTCACTGAGGCTAGTCTGGGCACACTTAGGGCTCCACTCCTTGATTTCATGCATTCCCCAATCTATGACAGGTCGGTGCTTTGCCATCCAAGGATGGCCGAGAACGACTGGAGCATGGGGGGACTGAATTAGAAAAAGCTTAATCTGTTCGTGGTGGTTGCCAGAAATGCTTAGTTTAACTGGGCTGGTAACCTGAGAGATGTCACCGATCTTCTGGCTGCTGAGGGAATTGACCGCTCGATCCGGGAAGACTGATTCCACCGGAATGCCCCACTTCTGGGCTAGATCAAGGTCAATGAAGCTCTCCTCAGCACCAGAGTCTATCAGGGCAGTGGTCTTCCTTCCTCCCCCAGCCCACTCCAGGGAAACAGGAAAGCAGGTCCGGTTCTTAGAGGAGTGAACCACAGGACTAACGCCCACTACCGCTCCTTTCCTCGTTAGTGGGCGTCGCCTCTTCTCTGGGCACCGCGAGATGTAGTGCCCCCCCTGGCCACAGTAGAAGCAAGCCCGCTCCTTACGTCCCCGTTCCCTTTCTTCTCCAGAAAGTCTCATCCGCCCCAACTGCATGGTTTCCATCTCGGGAGGAAGCTTGCCAGGGCTAGGTGGTGGCAACGAGGGGATCACAGGTGGTTTGAAAGAGCCGGATCGGAACGTAGATTGTCTTTGTTCCTCCAATCGAGAGTCAATGTGAATGGCCATGCTTATGACACGTTCCAGGCTTTCGGGCAGATCACAAGGTAGAAGCTTGTCTTTAATCCGTTCAGAGAGACTCGCAATAAACGCATCGTAGAGGGTCCTCTCATGCCATCCGTTGTTGGTTGCCAGAGTTTGGAAATCGATGGCATAGTCAGACACAGAGCGACCCCCTTGGCGGATGCGGAGTATCTCCCTTCCGACCTCGTGCCCGTGTCTGGAGCGGTCGAACACCCTCTTCATCTCCTCTCCGAAGCCGTCGAACGACCGCACACAGGGTAATCCCGCCTCCCAGGTAGCCGTAGCCCACTGCTTTGCTCTGCCGGTCAGCTGCGTAATGACATACGCCACTCGAGCTTGCTCGGATGGAAAAGTAGAGGGCTGTAGGTTAAATATCAGCTTGCGCTGAGTGAGGAATGACCGGCAGGATCCTGGATCGCCATCGTATTTCTCCGGGGGAGGAAGGCGTGGCTCGTGGAGTGGATCGGGTGGTGCAGGAGCTGGACTGGATGCAGGCATGGGAGCCACCGGAGGCTGTGGTGTCTGGATATTCGGTGCACTCCTCAGTGAGTGAGTGATCTCCACCTTCTTATTGCTCATGACCTGCATATGTTGCATCAAAGCCCGTAGCTGCCGTTGCTGCATCTCCAACTGGGCGCCCTGCTCTTCTACTGCAACCTGCAGAGGCTTGGAGCTCGCTGGTTCCATGCTGGTCAGATCGTAATGTTGTGTTGCGATCAGGAACCAGATGCGAGAACCAGGAAATGCAGTAGAGCTTGTTTTATTGGCAAAGGGGGGTGACCCCCGCAGGGCGAAAAACAGTACAAAGTCCACAATCCAAAAGTCGAAATCCAGTTGGGCAAAAATGGTATCAAAAACCAGGGCAGCAAACACAGTAATCGTAGTCTGACAGAAATGGGTCTGGTACACAGGAATAGTACTGTCAGAGAGACAAGCCAGAATCCACAGGACATAATCCGAATTGTTACCACGGCAGCAAACAGAGATCTCGTAGTCGGGCAGAAAAATGGTCAAAACACACAGATGCAACAGTAATCCAAAATCACAAAGGCAAAAATCAAAAGTCGGGCAATCCAGTCAGAAAGATAAACACTGAGAAATCAAGGCGAGAAACGTGGCACGAGAAAACTAGGGAAAACGATCTGACAAGAGAGTGAACCAAACAGACATCTTATATACACACCCAGGGTAAACACATGACCAGGGAGAACAGGTGCAATCAGTGGTAACAATGATCAGGGAGAGACACATGAGGAATTAACTAATTACATGAATTTGGCTGTAGCCGAAACGCAGACAGGGATCACAAGACAAACCTAAGTACAAAACAACAGCTCCGGTTAAGGAGTACTAAAGTGCCAAGATAAAAGAAAAGGAAAGCACAAAGTACAAGTGGAAATCCACAGAAACTTGCAGCAGAGATAATTAGGGATAGGCAAGGAGGCGGAGATTAGAATTGAGCGACTGCTGAGAGATCATTAGTCAATTAGTATGTGCAGCTATACAATCCCGAGTGCATGTTAGAAAGTTAGTAAAAATATACAAGATTAGTGTGGTTAGTAATTAGCAAAAACAATAAACTGTTAGTATGTGTTAGTAAGACAGTAAAAGAGAGAGGAAGGAAGAACACGAGATAATGAAAGAAGATTGAAACCCAGAAACCAATAAATCACCCGAATGAGTGGAACACAAGACAAGGGACCGTGAGCAAAGATACACACATGACAAGACAGGGGAGACAAAGTGCAAAGCATGGAAATGAAAATATGGCATGGAAACTAAATGATCTAAACATGAAAAATAATAAACAAGAAATCTAAATTTCCAAAACACAATACACAATCCTAAGAGTAGTCAAAGGGCAGGCAGTGGTCATTAAACACAGAAATCCTAAACATGGCTAGGCCAGGCACAGAACTTAAACATGACATGCAGAATCACAACAGTACCGCCCCCCCCCAAAAACGCCTCCTGGCGTTAACCTGAAAGTCGTGGATGTGAAGCGTGATAGTCCCTAATCAGTTCTTTGTCCAAAATGTGCCGGGAAGGCACCCAACTGCGATGTTCAGGGCCGTAGCCCTCCCAGTCGACGAGGTACTGGAGTCCGCGACCTCATCGACGACAGTCCAACAATGCCCGCACAGTGAAGGCCTCGCCTCCGTCGATTATGCGGGCGGGAGGTGGGGGATCAGGACCAGATAACAGGGGGTGGGTAATAGCAGGTTTAATCTGTGAAACATGAAACGTGGGGTGAATTCTGTGCATGGATAGAGGCAGACGGAGGCGGACAGCAGAAGGGCTTATGACCTTCTCAATAGTGAATGGCCCCAGGAATTTAGGGAACAGTTCCCTTCCCCTCAAGGGAATGTCCTTGGAGGACAACCATACGCGCTGCCCAGGTCGGTAAGATGGAGCGGCGACACGTCTCTTGTCAGCTTGGGCCTTCATACGGGCTACCGACCTGAGCAGCACTTCCCGGGTGGTCCTCCAAGTGCGTCTGCAGCAGCGTACAAACTCGCGGGCGGATGGGACAGCAACCTCCTCCTCCTGGCATGGAAATAATGGGGGTTGGTAGCCGAGACAAGCCTTGAAAGGAGAGAGACCAGAGGCTGATGAGGTTTGACTGTTTATGGCATATTCTGCCCATGGGAGTTGATGGCTCCAGGAGGAGGGGTTCTTAAGACAGAGGCATCTTAATACAGTCTCGATACTTTGGTTGGCCCACTCGGTCTGGCCATTGGTTTGGGGGTGAAAACCGGAGGAAAGACTAACTGAAGCGCCAAGTGATTTCCAAAAGGATTTCCAAAATTTAGCTGTGAATTGTGGTTTGGATCTGAAGTGATGTCAGTGGGGATGCCGTGTAATCTGATATGTTGTATGATGAGGTTGACAGTTTCTTGTGCAGATGGTAGTTTAATGAGTGGGACAAAGTGAACAGCTTTGGAAAAAAGATCGACAATGGTGAGGATTGTGGTGAACTGATTGGAAGGGGGTAAACCAGTAATGAAATCTAATGCTATGTGTGACCAGGGACGGTGTGGAGTGGGTAAGGGTTGCAGTAGTCCATGAGGGGGTTGGTGTGATACCTTGGCTTGGGCACAGACCGAGCAGGCGGAGACATACTTCTGGGTGTCGCTTCTAATTTCAGGCCACCAGAACCGTTGGGTGATGAAATCCAACGTCCGCTTGATTCCTGGGTGGCACGAGAGGCTGGAAGCGTGTCCCCAATCGAGGACTCGGGAGCGCAGGTGGGCAGGAACAAATAGACAGTGGTCAGGACAGGCACTAGGAGCAGCAGCATCACCAAGGGCACTCCTTACCTCTGATTCAATGTCCATCGTAACAGCATTGACAAACGCTTCTTTGGGGAGAATGGTATCTAGATCGGGTAGGTCTTTCTCAGTTTTGAAACAGCGGGAGAGAGCATCGGGTTTAACATTCTTGCTACCAGGACGATAAGCGAGATGAAAGTTGAAGCGTGAAAAGAATAGAGCCCACCTGGCTTGTCTGGGGTTCAGTCGTTTGGCCGTCTGGCCGTACTCCAAATTCTTATGGTCAGTCCAGACCAAAAATGGTAGCTCAGCTCCCTCTAGCCACTGCCTCCATTCCTCAAGCGCCAATTTGACCGCTAACAGTTCCCGGTTCCCTTTGTCGTAGTTGCATTCAGCAGGGCTTAGACGTCGGGAAAAGTAGGCACATGGATGGATCTTACAGTCCTTGGGGAACCTCTGGGAGAGTACCGCCCCGACTCCCACATTGGAGGCGTCCACCTCCACCACGAACTGGAGCTTGGGGTCAGGAATGGTTAGAATAGGGGAAGAAGTAAACCGCGACTTGAGCATACAAAAGGCCTCCTCTGCTTGCTTAGACCATTGGAACTTAATCTTAGATGAAGTGAGGGCAGTGAGCGGAGTGGCAACTGAACTATAGTTCCTGATAAATCGACGATAAAAGTTGGCAAAGCCCAGAAAACGTTGGAGCGACTTACGATCTTGTGGTGTGGGCCAACTGGTGACTGCCTCAACTTTGATGGGGTCCATCTGGATACAATCAGGACTGATGACATATCCCAGGAAGGAGGTGGTCTGGACTGAGAACTCACACTTCTCTGCTTTGACAAATAGTCGATTCTCCAACAGGCGCCCGAGTACTCGTCGTACATGCTGGGTGTGTTCTTCCTGTGATTTGGAAAAGATTAATATATCATCAAGGTAGATGAACACAAACTTATTAATCATGTCGCACAGTACATCATTAACCAAGTTCTGGAACACAGCTGGAGCGTTAGTCAGGCCGAACGGAAGAACCAGGTACTCCCAGTACACTGTGGGCGTATTAAAAGCTGTTTTCCACTCATCCCCCTCACGTATACGCACTAAATGATAGGCATTGCGTAAGTCCAACTTGGTAAACACCTTGGAGCCTTGTAGTAGATCAAAGGCAGTGTTCATGAGGGGGAGAGGGTACCGGTTCTTGACGGTGATCTCGTTCAGACCGCGATAGTCAATGCAGGGACGAAGAGAGCCATCCTTTTTCCCCACAAAGAAAAACCCTGCTCCAGCTGGTGATGATGATGGGCGGATGATTCCAGCGGCTAGGGACTTGGAAAGATATTTCTCCATGGCCTGAGTCTCCGGGCAAGACAGGGAAAAAAGGTGCCCTCTAGGGGGGCATGGTTCCGGGTCTGAGCTCGATAGCGCAATCATAAGGTCGGTGTGGCGGAAGACTGGTAGCCCAAGACTTGGAAAACACTTCCTTCAGATCATGGTATTCGGGGGGAACCTTCTCCAGGTTCGGAATGTCGTCTGTGGGAGCAGGGGTAACATAATCCTGGGCGTCACTGAGGCTAGTCTGGGCACACTTAGGGCTCCACTCCTTGATTTCATGCATTCCCCAATCTATGACAGGTAGGTGCTTTGCCATCCAAGGATGGCCGAGAACGACTGGAGCATGGGGGGACTGAATTAGAAAAAGCTTAATCTGTTCGTGGTGGTTGCCAGAAATGCTTAGTTTAACTGGGCTGGTAACCTGAGAGATGTCACCGATCTTCTGGCTGCTGAGGGAATTGACCGCTCGATCCGGGAAGACTGATTCCACCGGAATGCCCCACTTCTGGGCTAGATCAAGGTCAATGAAGCTCTCCTCAGCACCAGAGTCTATCAGGGCAGTGGTCTTCCTTCCTCCCCCAGCCCACTCCAGGGAAACAGGAAAGCAGGTCCGGTTCTTAGAGGAGTGAACCACAGGACTAACGCCCACTACCGCTCCTCTCCTCGTTAGTGGGCGTCGCCTCTTCTCTGGGCACCGCGAGATGTAGTGCCCCCCTTGGCCACAGTAGAAGCAAGCCCGCTCCTTACGTCCCCGTTCCCTTTCTTCTCCAGAAAGTCTCATCCGCCCCAACAGATCACAACAGCACAAATCAGTTATGTGAAAAACAGCATCATACATTAAGTTCTGACCTGGTCAGATCACCCCAAATGTCTGCATAAAAAGAACCACTGGAAATGTGCATCTCAATCATAACACCACTGTAGTTCCGGCCCTTCAGGAAGATAATCTTTCAGAAAACTATGAAAAGTAAGATCAGCATGCAATCTAGTATCCCCATTTCACTGGGGGACACAGCAGTGAAACGCTGATCTGGATGCGGCCATTCTTAGTTTTGTTCATCAGGCCTCGTTTTGACATTTAAATTCTATCCATACCACAGATTGCAGAGTGGTCAATTGTAGGGGCCATAATAAGCAAAAGGTACTAGTTTAATGATCACCAACTCATTTTGAGGATATGATGACGTTGAGGCTAGCAAAAGAAGTGGTCTCTAATTATTTCAGGTCTGCTACATAGACACTTTCAATTGTTCAGTTCTTTTATTCTCATTTCACGCTACAACAAATCAGCATAGCATCCCTGTCACAAATCTTCAGACTCCCTGAATCAGTCGCAACCCTCATGTAAATTCCCATTGTTTCTCCTCCCATCCAGCAACTTGTGTCTTTCAGATATTGTCTCTTTTGACTCGTTTATTATCTTGCTCTCCCCCGCCAGCAGTGTGTATTTGTGTTTCTCCACTCCTACATGTGCCTATGGCATATTTACAATATTACCTTACTTTGATTCAGTCAAGTGGCTTGCAAATGCTCAAGGAAATCAATCAGTAATCTTCTCGTTTGTGGATTGAGTGTCTTCAAAAGTTATTGTAATCTTAATTATAGTGAAGTACGGAAATGCTCGTCTTAGTCTAATTAACAAGAACTTCTTCATTTCCTGGTCTCCTGGATTAGGATTGCATTCTCGTTGACTAGCCTCTTCAGTCTGTTCCTCTGCTCAGGTTATAAAAAACACCTCCCAAGCTTTCTGCAGTCATGAGAATTGGGACTGCCTTCCTGCAAACTCTTTGAACCAGCCATCTGAAAGTTTTACATCGGTGAGGGTGATCACCGTCTGGGTTCTGCCCAAGGATGCCACTGGCTAGCGTGGACACGCCCCTCCCCAAGCTCATTACCGACTGAACTCTGCCATTCTAGTCAGGGCTCCTTCCACATCTGTCATTTCCATATTCCTATAAACCTCTACTAGATTGTGCCCTGACTCTGTTTCCTTGTCTGGATCATAGCAGAATCGCCACGTCGTGCTGTGTCAGCCAAATTATTGAGGCAAAAATTGTGTCAACCGTTCTATCCTTTCAACCACATTAAGAGAAATCGCTTCAAAGATTCCATGTTTCTTTGCTGAAATGTCACTCAAGTCACTCAGCCTTCCGGAGGAACCATACAGCATTGCTCAAAACAGTGAATGAAACATGCAAAACCTTATTTTTTTGTTTATTTTGTATTTGACCTTGAGTGCAAATATGATTGAAATATCCTCTACCGTAAGTGCAGCAAAATGGATGCAGTTGCAATTTTTGTGGGGATAAGTCTACTTAAATTCTAAGTTTAAATTTCAAAATTGGGGGCTAAAAAAAGTCGTGGTCTCAGTAGTTTCAGCGCCCTGAGCTCGTTGACTCATTGACTCGTCTACTAATGAAATACAGCTTCGAAAGACACGATGAAGATTTCAGATAGCATAAAAGAATGCGCAGTCACATTTTTACCATATTTATTTAAAAATGAGCAAATAATTCATTTTAATTTGATCTATTTTGAGAAGAAAAAGACACCACCATGCTGCACATTTTTTTTCACATTTTTTCAGTTAGGACATTTGGCAAGATTCTTTAAGCCTTGGTTACTTTAGTCAGTCCATGGAAGTCAAATATGCCTGCTGTACCAGCTCACTGTACATAAATGTGTGCTAATTCAAGCAATCGTCAATACACAATTTTCTTGCATATTTTAAAGATCTGCCTGCACAGGGGATTCAAAAGATCATCTCATTACCCATGAGGGTGCATAGCAATGAGCGAATCATAAAAATCATCCGTGCTAGCGGGGAGAGATCTAAAGCATGCGGGAGAGGTGGTACTCCCGGAGAAGTTTGAGAAGCTACATCATCAATGATTGTTGATGACAATGCCAAAATTATACTAAAAATTGCATCAATGAACTGAAAATCGTCATTGGAAGGACCTTCACAAAATTTCAACAAAATGAGTGTTCCTCAGCTGTCAGCTTCTTAATTCCGCTTCTCCATTCAATATTATATGGCCCAGTATCCATAATCATGCACGCTAACGTAACTTTCCGCAGCTCCAGGAGACTGGAAGCCACTAGACCATGAAACTATTCCAAAAAGCATTTGGAGCGTCACAAACATCAGGACATTTTTTTTGTATTGACGATTGCTCAAATTAGTCCACTCCCACAGACAAAGTATGTCCCAAGTCAAGTGGGTCATTAGGGTGGTGATTTCCGTTGTATGAAGTGATGAGGTGTATTCCTATTCTCTGGTTGGAATGCTAGTTGCCCCCCCGATTCCTTGTCAGGTTTCCCTGACAATTTGCCAGTTCCAAATTGTACGCCTGGGTAGGGTAAGGCACTGTGGCAATGAAGTGTTTATGCCTAAAAACACACAAGGAAGACCATGGCAACGACTCAAACAAAGAACATTTCAATCCCAAGTCATGGAAGCTTTAGCACTGCGTCACCATGCCCCCACTCACTCCCATATAGATGCATATATTTGTATGTTTGCCATTGCCAATCTGTCAGCTTACAGCAAGCCAGTCCAGACATCAAATTAACGGCACCTTTTCTGCATGGAGTATAAAAGTTTTCCTGTTGCTGACATAGGTTTTCCCCAGGTACTCCAAGTGCTCCTCTACTGGTTCCACAGTCAAGACAAGTCACCAGTTTATCAAATATAATACTTAAATCTGCATTGCTGATGGATCTGTTCTGCACTCAGGTACCCTGGTGCACCTGGACAAATGTGACATAACTGACAATGTCGCTTAGCTAGTGGCTGAATGCTATATAGGGTGACATTGTCAGCTAAGTGACATTGTCATTGCCAAATTTTCCATCACGTGCTGAATAAGGATATGTTATTTCACCATTTACAAAGCATTTGCTTATGTATGATTTATGAAGATATTATGTCTAATTTATGAAGACATTATACATGCTGTGTAAAGCCTTTATGAGCAACACTTCATCTAAAGTGTGACCGAAATTTAATCTTAGTGACTTTGACTATGGAATTATTGTTGGCACTAGATGAGGTAGTTGAGCATCTGAGCAACTGTGGAACCCTTAGAATTTCCACTATCAAGAGTATTAAGAGTTTACGGAGAATGAAGAAAAAATAAAAATTATATTGAGTGAGCAGCCATCTTAGAGGAGTTACGGCAATGCTGTACAGAAGAGGATCTCTCCAGTGATCTAGAAAAACCTAGTAAGTTTATCAGTGGCAAAGATCTCGCAATTAAACAAAAACTTTTAGGTTCTGGACTTTTCTTCACAGAAAAAAATGATAGAAACTTGATTTTGAAAGTTGAAATGACACTTATAGCTAGTGTTTTAAGATTTTTACCCCTTTTAATTACTGCAAATGAATGTTAATTTCAGTTTCTACCAAAAGTGACATACATACCACGTTTTTCCAAATTACAAGAGATCTCTGAGAGAATGTTTCTTGCACAATCCAGGCCACTCTGCCCCTCTGAAAATATGAAGAACTATTCATGAACACTTCATTCACAGTTCGAGATATAAATTCATGAATTATTCATGAATGTTCCTGAACACTAAATGGCCGTTTAGGAAATTTGAGCATGAAACACATTCATGAACTGTTTGAACTTAAAGAAAAAAATCTGAAGATCAGTTCATGAAACAACTGTTCCTGAACACAAAATGGCCGTTCATGAACTTTGTGCATGAAAAACATTCATGAACTGTTCACAAACTTATTCCTGAAAAATCACGCTCAGTTCACATATAACATCAGTAAGTGTGATGGTCCTGCCCTGCAGGCCCTCCCCCCTCCTGCTGTCTGCACCTCCACCTCAACGAGCCACAGCTGCTGCTCGTTGAGGTTGAGGTGCTGTTAAGAGTATAAAAGAGCTGCACTCCCAAACAGGGAGTGCAGCTGCATTCTGTTTTTTTAATTCTGCCTGTTTTGGAGCCCTATTAGTTGCCACTGCTCTCCTCTCTGGTTTTTAACTTAAATTAAATATTTTATATTTTTACTCAGCCTGTGCATTTGGGTCCCTTCTGTTTGGTTTGGGTACATGGTCTCAGTGCCCGCCAGCTTATTGGTTATTGTTTGAAATGGAACTAATGAAATTAATATTTCAAGCTAAGGAAAAACCACAGGTGTACTTTTGCAACAGTAGTGTCCCACTTCTCCAGCGATGTCAAACTGGGAAAAGGTCTACAACAAAAAAATGTGCTCCTAGCGAACATGTTGGGAGTAATGTTACATAGATAAACAGGGCTAAAGCAATTGAAGTTGACCACGATCTGAGGTCATAATACTTTGCACATGGCTGAAACACTAAATTATATTAGTTTACTCCTTGGATGATCATTTCTGATCTTTTGATGCTTCAGGGAAATGTGAATAGTTCGCCAAAAACATCCCATTGAAGTTAATTTTCTTGATTTTTACAGAAATGTCCACATTACATGAGAAAGCTGAAATACTCATACATGCATTGTGTCCTCAGAGTAAAATATGCTCATAAACGTACCTTAGCATGAGACATTCTGGCTGCAGCTTCTTATTATTCACTCAATTTCTCCACTATTCTTGACTGTGTTTCCACTTTGTAGCTGGTGCCTTACCTGCAAAAGGTTAACTTCACGACCAGCATTCATGATCAAGTGTCCTTTGATGAAAATGGTGATGCCCTGGCCATCTATGATATTATGAACTGGCAGAGGGCAGCAGACGGGACCATCACAGCTGTGACAGTCGGAGTGTTTGACGATTCCGCTCCCCCTGGTCAGAAGCTCTTGCTGGAGGAAGAAAACATCTTCTGGAATTTTGAGTCAAGCAAAGTAAGCCCCTCTCTGTTTTTATTCCATGTGAGGGTTTTATTGAGCAGCAATGTGGCCGAAAGGAGGAAAAAAATATGACCACAAACGTGCCAGAATATTTGGATCCCCTGAATTTTCTGCTTTGTGTCACCATCAACAAACAAGAGTTGCATTTGACCATTTTTTTTCCCCCTAATCATTACGGAATAAGATGATTACGGCACTCGCTTTTTGGGAAAATATTTGAAGATCACAGGGGAAGAAGGGCACATGTCTGAATTGACATTTCATTCATGATTTCCCATAATTTCATCGAAAATAATTCTTGAATGCATAATATATTACACACATATGTTCGGAAGGGATGTTTTATCTGCTGTAACAAAATTACAATGATGAAAGAAATCATTAAAAAGTTGGAGACTAAAAAGAATGGCGACACAAAATTGTATTTTCTCAAAATGGGTAAAGTGTGACATGTGCCTTTCTTCCCCTGTTGCGTTCATTTACATACTGTGTCAGTGTTTAAGCGGCGTTAGGATAATGTTCTTGTGTATTTTGCTGTGCTTCATCTGTTCTTTTGTTTTGTATCATCATTTCTGAGATTATTTTTATTTTCTGTGCCCACCTTCATTCCCCGTTCTGTTCTGACATGTATTTGTTTATGTGCTTTCTCTTTGCCCTCCCCATTTCTTTTATTAAATACTTCATATTAATTTCATTGTGTGTTACCACACCCCCTGTTACTCTTCCCAGCTCCGGCGCACCTTTTCCCACTCATTCGTCTAGTCCCCCTCTCCTTTTCATACAACGTTGTAGACCCACAGTGCCTTTGCTTCTTTGCGAGTTGTTGCCTTTTTTGAGTCACCAATGCCTTTCATTTCCAATTTTATTGATTTTCTGGTTTCGATTGCCCTTTGTCCAACTGTTCACTAGATTGCCTACTCCTCTGTGCTTTGTGATTTCTGGATAGTGACTTTGGCTGGCTTCTTAATTTTTGATTTGGATTTCCCCTTACTTTGGCATTCTGACTGCTTGGCTACTGAACATCAGACGGAACATTGACCACAATTTAGATTTAACCTGTTGTGCTACTTGTTCACTCTTTGGCTCTGACCCAGATTGTCTGACACTGAGAAGACCCTTTTATAAAATTATTGAATAGAATTACTGCCTATGCCTCATTCCTGAGTCCACTCCATGTCAGTAAAAAACTCACCAGGATGGACTCAGCAGACAGCAATCAGTTCAAATCTGTGCAGGATCGACAGGGAGCTCTGCTCAACACCAAGCATGTCTCAGCGGTATTATTAAGACTTTGGAAACCTTTGCTTCCAGCATGAACACCCTCTCCAGACTATACACAGCAATAACTCTAGCCAGAGCCTGCCTTATCTGCTCCAGCAACCTCTACACTGGCTCCTGTCAGTGCCTTCCACCTGCCAGCTCTTCTGACGGGCATCCTGGTATGTGTCAGTCATTCTTTTCCCAGTGCTCCCAGGATTTTGAGATACAGGGTCATTCCATATGAAGTCAACCAGAGGTCCCCATGTCACTGACTCAGATTTGGCTCAGTTTTTGGGAGTACTTCTATGTTCATAATGAACACGTGCAAAATTTTAGGGTCTTACTCTAAGGGCTTTCTGAGATAATGCCCCCCAAAATGTGGGGCCACGTCTGCTTTTTGTCCCTGTGAATTAGGAACATTAATTTATTAGGATTTTGGAGGCCAATATCTTTGGAACAAATCATAGGTATGGGCTGAAAATTGCTATTTCAAACTTCTAGTTGCAGAATAAAGAGGATAGTAATAAGCTTTTTTTTTTACCCCAAAACACCTGTATTTGATAACCTGATTAAATAGTGAAGGAGATGAGAAAACAAGTTGTAATTTTGACTCAATAAAGCCAAAATATATATACATATATGTAGAACAAGTTTCATTACCTTGGGTAACTGCCCATATGGTGACCTTGCAAGAGCCTGGTGCTGGTGCCGTGCTAGAGCTAGTGCCAATGTTTAGTTGGGTAAACCAATGCACCTCCTCAGAACCTGTCTGTTTCTCCATTGCCAAGGAGCCAACTATGAGCCACGCGATTATGTCACCGTACAATGTCAGTAGTCACTGTATACGTGTCTGCCCCCTGTTTCCGAATATCTTGTTATGGTGAGCGAGGTACATATTTTAAGAAAAGGTCTAGAGCTATTGTTAGGCACTCGCAAGGTAATAGTTAAGAAAAAGGCATGATACTTGTCGCTCAGATAGTGCATCGGTTTGTTGCATTATCATGAACCTGTCCTCCAACCATACACTCAAATAGGTCATTTATTATGATTTACTCTGATTTACAACCTATGGGAGCATTTCCTAAAGTGCCCCAACTGGCAGCAGGAAGGTACTGTTAGAGTTACAGTTTGAGTTCCAAATACAGTTTCAGTCATATTTACACTTAAAATGACGGTTTTGGTCAGGGTTAGGGTTAGGCTAGGGGTTAGAATTAGGATTAGGTTTAGGTTAGGGATTTGCTGACGATGGAAACCAGATTGTAGTTATTTAAATGACCGCTAGTGGTCGCCTAACTCCTAGACGCAACTTAGGATCGTAATAAGATGCTTGACAAACGACCTTTGCGGGCGTATTTTGTTAGAGTACAGGTTCACTATTACATACTTTTTTCCACTGTTTGAATCAGTGGTGTAGTCCGAACATAACATAGGGTGGGCACTAAATATCTCTTTAAAACAATTGCTAGTTCTCACTCCATCGCAATAATTTTTCGAATTAACTGTAAATTAATTCCAAAAACTTCCCACACTGTCTGGGGTTCCTTGTTCACCTTGTTAAGGCAAAATGACAATCTTTCATTTGGATGTGCAATTTTGTTCCTTTCAAATTTTTGTCATTGATTCAATTTAAACAATGCAATCGATCATGAAGCACAGGTAAGATTGCCTGAGGTGCCAAAACGGTAGCGCTGAAGTTCCAGACCAGTTTATCTCTCAAAGTGTTGCCCACAGGCCAACCAATGATTTACTTATTTTTCTGAACTGAATGATGCCTATTGATTAGTCGCCCTTAGATCACATCACGAAAGAAGCCGTGTCTTTAAATGCCAATTGATTACTCTTTGAAATGGAAATTGTTTTTACTACGGAAAATGATAGAACAAGTTAGGACTAATAAATGTAGTAAAGTGATGTTGTGTGGCTGCTCAATTTTCAGCTCAGGCTATGCCACTGATTTGAAATGTATGGAATTGCGTGTCCAAATGAATGGTTACAGTTTTGCCTTAACAAGGTGAATAAGCAACGCCCTTTTGGATTGAATTTATATTTAATTAGAAAAAATGATTGCAATCGAGTCAGAACTAATAATTGTTTTTAAGGGATTTCTAGTGCCCACCAAATTTTATGTTCTGGCTATGCCACTGCCACAATTTAATTTTATATTGGCGGGACGTACGAGAACGATGCCACAACGGCATAGGTAGTTGCGTTTTGGTATCAATCCCTCTGAGATGGCTTTGGCTAACAGAAGTTGTCACTCTTGATAGGGTCTCGTTAAAGAATGCAGTGTAATGTCATTCTGTCACATTATCGATACGAGAAAATTGAAACACGCATGAAAGGACAGTACTTTATCAAGCGTGAATACTTCCGTGATGCTAGGAAAGAGGCCTGTTTAGGGTGACGTCACATTTGGGTTTTGCAAGCTCTGCTCTGCTACATAGAAATGCTACAACAGAAATATTATGTCTCTCTCTAAGCTTTGTATTTTGTTCAAGGTTAAAATTGAGTCGTACTTTACTTGAGATGAATAAATTATAATGTAGAAACATTTATCTGCCTTTTTAAAATTTAAACTCATTTTTATATATAGGCCTAGTACATTGAAAATTAACATGGGCTTATAAATGATCTGAAGGAAATCGTGTAAATACGGGGAAGGCCGGGTTTCCGCCAAGATTTTTTGAAATAGTGGCGGAGGGCTTCAGCGTCGGGTCAAAATTCAGCATTATCATGTGTGGCCAGTTTTCATTAATCAGCACGTAGGTAATGTAATAATTGAAGTCTATGTGTACGGAGGTTTATCAGTTTCACATGCGTCACGGTGGATTTCACATACAATATGAAAACCGATTATGACTCCGGAATTGGAATTAAATGAACATACATATTGTTCATGCACTTGCAGCTGCCTGTTGTCTGATATTTCAGTTGCGTATACTGTAACTAACGTTATTAGATTTGAGGTTTTGTTTCGTTATGGCCATCATGGAAGAGGAAGGACCAGAATTTGAAGAAAGAACCATGGGAAGAGATGCAACTATAAGAAAGCTATTAAGATCTGAAATTGAGCTTGAGTGCATAAGAAGTACAGGCGGATGATTCAGGCTGCTTTTGAGGTATTGGGTGGAAATATTTGAGGGGTACGATTGTGCTCTAAATGGCATCCACCTCGTCACTCCATATTTCTATGCAAGTCAATCACTGTTATGAGAGTCCACTTGATCGTATTCATAAAATCTTTTTTGTTGCCCAGCTTTGGCTTCTCCAGCCTTCCTTGGAATGATAGCATGACTCCAGTAAAAACAATTTTCTTTCTAAACTAGACAACGTGTACGTGTATAGTATATAGCCAGCGTGGCGACCAGACTTTTTGCAGGCATGGAAGAAACCAAAATAAGCAGTAAAATTATTATGCATTGATGAAAGAAATCACCTTTGTGCAACAGTAGCTTAAAAAATACTGCAGGGCCAGTAACATTTTGTGAACTGTACTGTCTTGTAACATGGACCACTGCAGTAACTGTCCTGCTCCACTAGAGAGTTGGTCCGGACCACTGGTCAGAAGTGTCTCGAGACAGTGAAATTTTGCAGTCTTCACTGGCCTTGCACCGAGGTGCGGTCTCAGAACCACTGACTGTACAATCCATGCTTGGAATACTGCCATTACCTCGTAAATGCCTGCTTTACCCTCAGCATTACTGTTGGCCAAATCATCTAGCCTGCCATTTTCATGAATAAATTATGAATGTAATTGTTCAAAATATTTGATGCCAGTGAAATGAGCTAGTAACAATCAATGTGGTCTTGCAGTACCAGGTCTCCGCTTTTTTTTGACACAAAACAAAACCCAGTGAATACAAAGTTTAAAAAAAAAAATCTCTGAGATTGCATCAGTTTATTCTAAAAAATATGAATGCTCCAAACAGATTATTTTTCTCAAGCCTAGCTGGAAGACATTAAAAATGATCAGCAGGTTTGAAAAGTTACGGACAAAAGTAAATAAATTTCAGTCTGTTCATACATTGCTGTCGGCTGTGAATCTCGGTTGAATAATGTGCTTTCTTTCTGCACCATCAAAATATAATTTTAAAGAATAGGCTTTGCTCTGGTAGAGCAAAGTTAAAGATCAATCCAGTTAAAGATCATAGTGATCAAATATATTCCTTTTCCCCTTTAAAAACGATTAAACATTGATGACAATAACAGTATTACTGAACATATAAATACAAGCATTATATCAATTAAAATTTTTATTTTTGGTTTCCCGCAGTCCATACTGTATTTCTGTCTGGCCAGATGTTACTTGAGCGCTGCTGAGAGAGACACAGGTCTAGAACAATGTTCATTTTCTCCTGATCTGTTGCGAAATGCCATTGCAGCGCCAGAATGTTTGGAAGATATGTGGTCTGTGAAAGTCCAATGTTTAATTCTGTGACAATGAGGCAAAACACTCGGTGATAGTCTGTGCTTACGTTCACTTCTCCCCATTGTAATCAATTCATGCAGGACCTGCTGCAAGTCTATCTAAAGGAGCGGGGCACCTACGTGACTGAAACGCCCCTTCCTTTCCGGGTAAAATTTCTCGAAGCGTTTGGCTGTCTCAGACAGACATTTCATTTATGCATCATGACAATATAACACTGAGACAGTTTATAGGTCTTGTGACACGAACAAAAACACGGTTTTTAAAAAGTTTGCCGCTAAGTTAAATAGTGTGAAATTCGCAGGCAATGTAACCCTAGAAGCTACAGGCTAGCTTAGGTGGTTCGGCTGTCTCTCACAGAGATTAACTGGGTGCCTATTTCATATGTTTCATGATGGATATTAAGTAGATATGACAACTTTTCTCGAAACCTGTTGGGAGTAGCGCTACAACATCACTTCCATTCAAAAAACTAACCAAATATTCCTCTTGTTGTGGCTTTAAGTCGCTAATACCGGGGATTGGAGACTACAATTTCAAACTCGACGCAGCTGCTACATCATGGCTCTCGGCCACGCCTTGTGTTCGTTGGTTGCTCCAGTGTATTTTCAGCCGAGGTATACGAGGCAGAGCTCCGAGTGACCAGACTGAGTAATGAAGCACAATGAAATTAAGCGGAAGTACGAGGGCTGGCGGAGGCGGGCTAGTTATGTGCTGCCTTGATGATTACTTCATGGTAAAAGGTCATGGAAATACTGTACAGGTGTTTGCACGGACGGCACTGCGTCAATGGGAAAACATCAGATCTACGAGAGGGTGCCAGATACCAAGTGGACGCACGATTTCTTACACAGGGAAAGTCTAGCAAAATGGATATTTAAAAATTTTGGCAAATTGGCCTATTGCCATAATCCCTATAGTCATATGAGTAGGTACATTACCTATAGTTATCCATGCCTGTTGTTTTGAGATTCGGGGGGACCCGAGCTGCTCAGCGAACATAACGAAAGTGAACGGCACAGGTACCTCGCTCCTTAAAACTTTTCAAATACACAATCCAACAGCTCCAAAACACTCTCGTGGCCAAGTTGTGACCTGCACATTCACCACGCTATGAAATAATAAAGTATAATTATGTAACATTATGACATATAAAGCAAATACTCGGAACTACTTTCTTATTCACAACAAAGTATTGTTTTGAGTTCCAGAGTAGCTGCAGTAAACATACGCTTTTGAAATCACTCCGCCCAGCCAGTATGTCTGGACTGTAGTTCCGGTTATGCAATTGCCTTGAAAATAACTCTGTCTCGTAATTATAGATTATTATTTTATATTGTGGTGAATGCGCAGATCACCGCGTTTTGGACCTGTTGGATTGTGCATTTGATGAGTTTTGAAGGAGCGAGGGACCTGTACCATTCACTTTCATAATGTTCAGTGAGCAGCTGGCGTCTCCCTCCCCTGAATCTCAAAACAACAGGCACAGATAACTTTAGGTAATGTAGCTACTCACATAACTATAGGGATAATGGTAATAGGCCAATTTGCCAAAAAGTTGAAATATCCCTTTAAGTATATTAAGAATGATGCACTCCACTCAAGATATTTGACTGCTCTGTGTGAAAGACTTGAGGCAGATCATTTGCTGCACTTTTACCGCAGCGATGTAAGCAGGCTTTCAAGAGGATGTGTGCTGAATCGCTTTTATGAGCTGAGGAAAGAAGTGCACACATTTCTGGAAGAGCAGCACTTGCCGCTTGCTTTGCATTACACAGATGGTAACTTTTGTGCAAAAATGGCCGACGTATCAGATGTATTTGACCTGATCAATCAGCTCAATATATCAATGAAAGGCAGAAACAGCACAGTGTTTTTGGTTTCAGACAAAGGTGAGGGCTGCCAGGAGTAACTTGTTCTTGGTAACAACATGGTTTCGTGAAACTTTGGAAACCTCTCCTCGTGTCAAGCATTTGCCCAGCCCAGTATTTGACATAGTTGTCAAGAAACTTTGCAGACTACTTCCCAGAGGACCCATGACATGGAAACCTTTGGATACTGAACGCTTTCTCTGTGAATCCTGCTTCACAAGACATGACTCAGTCCACTGTGTTGGAAAATGAACTGATGGAACTATCAGCTGACAGCAGCCCGAAGGCTCAGCTCACTCACATTGATCTTTCTTCATTCTGGATAATGGCTGCAAGTCAGCACCTCCACCTATTTATGTGAGTCAGGGTTTCCTTCTGTGACTGTCATTATATCTAAGGCAAGGAACCAACTGAAATCAACTTTGGATGTGATTCTGTGAGTTAGCCTCTGACCCATCCCACCATAATGAACTCAGTTCAGTTTTTTCCATTGCTTGGACTCATTCTGCAAATGCTTTGCTCACTGTTCCAAAACTCTAAACACAAGCAATTAAGACACAACATCTGGAAATAAACCTTTTACATTAATGGCAAACTAAAACACTGTCATGTGTCATGTAATGTTGTCTAAAAATCCTCAAAATGTAACTCTGATGACAAAAGGGTACACATTTCCATCGTATTAACACACTTTCAGATCAGCAGTGACACAATAACATACTACACACAAAAAAATTTTCACTGCCTTTCATTTATTTCTTCAAAAAGAATTCTGCAAAACTCAAAATAGAAATGAAGCATCTTTTTCACAATAACAACTGTTTCCAAAATAACCAAAAAAGAAACATTGATAAGTAAGGTGCCAACTCAAAACTGTATACAGTATACTGTAAGCAAACATAAAACAACAGCAAAAAACAACATAGCATGTAAAGCAAAAATAAAATAATACAACAAAATCAAACTGTGCACAGTAAGTAGCTGAAAATTCTGTTATGCTGGGGGTTGGGGGAGCTGCGGATCTTATCGTCTGTTAGAGTCTGGCCACAAAATCTTGTCCGTAACGCATATGCTGACTTCCTGTGCCAGGCATCTGCCAAAGAAACGCCTGCTATGTCTTATCAATCCCTGGATGGATGCTACGTCGAGATCTCCGCATGCCTCTTTCATTGCTTGCAGGAAAGGCACAGGGGCATGGGGTTGGCGGTCATAGACACGCAACCTCCGAGCTGAAAAAAACTCCTCAATGGGGTATAAGAATGGGGAATATGGGGGCAGGTGCTGTACTATAAACTGGTTATGGTTTGCAATCTACTCACGGACCAGAGCAGCCCGGTGAAAACAGACATTATCCCAGATTACAACAAACCTCGGTTACTCTGGTCTATTCTGTATGATGATATCGTGAAGTGCATCCTGTGTTCAGCTCCATCCATTTCCATGAATCTCTGTATCTCAAAAAAATGCAGTATTTACTATACTGTATGTATTGGTGAATAGCGTTACTCAAATTGCATATTGTGGCATCCTGCCCTCCAACGTGAGTGCCACAAGGCTGTAGGAGCAGCCTAGGAGGGGAGGAAGCAAGAAGAAGTCGCACAGAGGACAGGTACTGGATGCCGTGTATTATCCACAGAAGCTGCTAAGCGGATCAGCACCCTGGACAGGTCCTGTATCTCTGCATAACCCAGCACCATGGAGAGTGTACAGCACGGAAGCAGGCGTGGGAGGGGGGCCCCTCACCTGAACTGTGTTAATCTTAACCACGTGTTCTATTTAAACAGGCTGGCAGAAGAAGCAGGCAGTCAGAAGTTGAAACACAGTCGTCATGAGGGCCAACATTTTATGATTTATGCTGCTTTCTTTAATTTTTTAAAGGGGACCTAACATGCTGATCCTTCTTTTAATAGATATTAGTAATGTTATAATGTTGGTTGTCCATGCTCAACCTCGGAAAAGTTTCTAAACATAAGATACAGGGAATTTGCCGTAATCCAAGAACGTGATTTCATGAGCATGATTTCCTCTTTGAACAGCTCTTCCTGAGATCTGGGTAAAATCTGCCGTCAGGTCGTGCCGTCCAATTAGTATTGACCTAGCCAGAGCCAACCACTGCGCTGGACCTGCCCACACCGGAAACTATTCTTGCAGGCACTAGCAACGGCAGATCATACTATGCCTTAGTAGCATCTAAACTTTTGAAAATACAAAAGAAGAACCACAGATCATTTGAGGTGCAATTTTGTCAGTATGTCTCCCAAAGCTACTTGTCCGTTTACTTTTGGACACAAAAAAAAGACAAATATTTCTCTTGCAAAAGATGATGCCACCAGAAATCAGTGGGTAGCTTTTTTTGGCCATGGCCAAAGGGAACGTTAGCTGCTTGTGCTTAGCATTTCAGCAAAGACAGCTTTGTCAATCAAGGATAATTCGACACAGGATAAGTGTTTCAGCTGCTCAAACCTGAAGCAGTTGCATCAATCAAGTGCTCGGAGCCACAAGCTGTACGTAACCATATAACAGCAAATAATGTAAGTGAAGCTAACGTGTTACGGGTGGCTAGCAGGACCGCTAGCAATAGTTAGCACTAACAACTGGCCTCAAACACAAGCTTTGTAAAATATCTGAAGATAAAGCCTGTATCAGTCACGACTGTCCATGACTCACAGACACAGAAGCTGTAAGTTGCTTTTACTGCATAAGCCATCCTGACTTGATAGCCAGTTGATTTTGGCTGTAGCACAGCGGCTAACGTAGCCAAGTTACTGTTGCTAATGTTTGTGTCCTAAATATGCAAGAGTGATTTCAGGGGAAATGCTACAGAAGGTATGTGAGCATAAACCTCATTTGAAGCTAACTTTTAATACTTGTTTGTAATTTGGATGCGTGGTACAACTGTGAACAATAAAAGAACTTGCTGTCTGTAAAACCTGTATTGCAAGGGTTTGTCTCTGTAGTTATGACCGCTCGGTTACCATCTACTGCATGTTAGTTTCCGTGCTCTGCTAATTAATAATGCTCCTGTTTAACTTATATGCAGTAATTCTGATCGGTATGCTTGTGTTACTTCGGTAAGCATCAATGTGGCAGTTTCATCATAACGTTGCCCGATTGTAACCACTACAGTTAGTGATCGCTTCACTTATACATGACCGGGATCAGCCGAATACTTCACAAATTTCTGAGCAAGCTCTCTGGTGCTACCATGAAAGCAATGTGAAATGCAGAAGCTCTGCCAGTTTACAAATGATTTCTCTGCACTACCTAGACATAATTTCATCCCCCTTTAGAAATTGTTGTGGCTAATAAGAAGCCAAAAAAGGCAGAGATTAAATAGGCAATTCTTTCTTGTAGAAGTGATCAAGTCGCTAGCTCCACATAAGCAACTTGTCCGCGCTAAGGGAACTTAAGATCTGCAAAACCTGTATTATGTTTATAACATAACCGAGCTCTCTCTAGCTGTCGTGTACTATCCATGAAGCTGCTTTCACATCAGACATAAAACGATTTTTCGCGTGACAGATTAGCTAAATTAAAAGTCAATGCAAAGACACGGGCGCATGCTCTGCCAGTTTACAAATGATTTCTCTGCACTACCTTGATATAATTGTATCCCTCTTTAGAAATTGTTGTGGCTAATAAAAAGCCGAAAAAGGCGGAGATTAAGTTGATAATTCTTTCCTATAGAAGTGATCAATTCGCTCGCTCCACATAAGCAACTTGTCCGCGCTAATTGAACTTACGGTCTGCAAAACCTGTATTATGTTCATATCATAACCGTGCTCTCTCGCTGTCGTGTACTATCCATAAAGCTGCTTTCACCTCAGACACGAAACAAATTTTTCGCACGACTGATTACATTCGATGTCATGACCGTTTATCAGCTACCACATGTTAGTTTGCGCACTCTGCTGATTAAAAATGCTTCTGGTTAACTTATATGCAGCAATTATGATTGGTATGCTTGTGATACTTTGGTAAGCATCAATGTGACAGTTTCATCATAACGTGATTGAATCCACTACAGATGAAGCTAAACGGAGAGGTGCTGTATGTGTCTGCCTAGTTGGGCTGCAGTTAGATCAGATGTAGATTTTGCAGAGCTTGGGGTGCGTTTTTGGGTGCTTATGAAACGATCGCTTTCCTTATCCACGACCGGGGTCAGCCTGATAAATCTCCAATGTATGGGCAAGCTCTCTGATAATACCGGTGAAAGCAATAGGGAAGGGCACAGGCTATAACGTGTCCGGGATAACAAAAAATTACTCTGCATTGCGATCGATTGAATATTAAATTCTTTCCTGTAAAAGTGATCGATTCGCTAGCTCCACATAAGTAGCAGTTCACGCAGACGGAACTTAAGGTCTGTTAAGCCTGTATTATGTTCATGACATAACCGGAGCTCTATCTAGCTCTCGCACGCTATCCATAGTGTGCCCATTTTCCGCAAGGAAAAGCTGGTCATTCCGAAGCAATAAGTAAGCCATTACCACGGGGAATTTCCGAAAAGGCCGTTTAGCTTGGAGCTTTCGCCCCTCCATCATATACCAACGCAGAAGCTGTTCCTTTCTCCACACTAACAACACACCACAGCTATGCACACGAACCAGCAGGTCCTGATGCACACCATAGCAGTCCATAAGCTGTTGGTCCACTCTTAGCTGCTCCTCATTGTCCATGTTTCCCTCTAAACTCAGACCCACCGGATTTCTACGGTCTCCGGTCTACACTTGAGCATGTCGACCCGTTCTACAAATGTGTCTATATGGGGTGGATTATAGCTTTGCCTGCATCCTAACTAGGAAGTAGAAAAACCGCTGCACCAACTATTGCTGTAGCAAACTGTAGCCGATAGCAAATTAGTGCTTGAGCTGCCAGAGTTTCGCACTGCGTCCTCCACTTTCGCCATTGCGTTTATTAGAACAAGTTAATTTCATTAGATCTATACACATGTATTGCGTGTATACACATGTATCCCCTCGGTTTCACCCTGGAGCCGGACCAGGAAAATCGCGTTCTGCTGCTTTGTCCCGCTTAGATCCGCCCTCCACAGAGCTGGCTAGTCAGTAGAAAGTGGGCACACGGGAAGTGTAAAGAGTGTAATGAGGCAGAGACAACTATGGACTACAAATGGGTTTTTTTGAGGATGGCAGTACGAGCGAAATAAGTACCCTGTTTTTACTTTGTGCAATCAGGAGTACTCTTGGGGTATCAAAGACCTAAATATAAACTTGGAAAAATAGCATCGTAGGTCCCCTTTAAGGATCTACGGATCTGAAATAAAGATGTATTATTGTATTTTTTCAGATAGTACCATGTATTATACATTATTTGATTCAGGAAAACCTGCCATTTTATCTGCTGCAGTGTAAAGTCACATTTATACCTTACCTGTGGGTGAGCATGCCATATTTCACGCAAAAAAAATAAAATAATATAATCGCCCAGTAAAGAAAACGTGTTTTTTTTTTTATATCTCCCGAGTCAACCAGGGAATTTTCTTTTTTTCAATGTGAGAAGTTGTACTTAGGTGTTTTGAAGCTAGTTTTGGAGGCGTGAGTCTCTCCTCTTAGTGGCATCCACGTTTCTGTGCCGTAGTCAGCAATTATTCAATCAAAGCGCACTGAAGAAATTCACTTGCGGAAATTAAGTCATTGTGCATCAAGTTAATCAGTTTCAAGGGCATTACGGTGGATTTCCCCACTAATGACATGATTATGACTCAGGAATTCTCAGGCTTGTCTTAACTGAGGGATTAAAAGCAATGGAATTGCGTGAAAACGTTTCAAATGTTCTTATTTCATTAAAACAATTTTTATGATCATGAAACACATGCATTGTTTCCAATCCCTGAGTTAAGAGAAGCACGGAAGTCTCGAGTCATAATCGCTTTCCATGTTACTTTTGATGAGGTGCACCTTTATGCAAGTGAAACAGAAACGTCAATGCACAAGGATTTCAGTTCCGCGTGAGAAT
Source organism: Gymnothorax reevesii (assembly GCA_029721435.1). NCBI lineage: Eukaryota > Metazoa > Chordata > Actinopteri > Anguilliformes > Muraenidae > Gymnothorax > Gymnothorax reevesii. Next base: position 143,681,536 of record CM056574.1, read on the forward strand.
CTCTTAAGCGTTCAATGAATATGTTGGGATTTTGGTCATCTGCCTGTCATGTTTAAGTTCAGTGCCTGGCCAGGCCATGTTGATTGATTTATAGCGACCACTGCCTGCCCCTTGACTATTCTTGGATTGTGTATTGTGTTTTGATTATGTTAGATTCTCTTGTTATTATTTTTCATGTCCTGTTTTATTATTTAGTCTTTGCCTCAGTTCCCTAGATTCCTGATCATGTTTATTCTGCCATGCCTCGCTTTGCACTTAGTTTACCCAGTCTTGTCTTGTGTAGGTCTTTGCTCACGGTCCCTAGTCTTGCGTGCCACTCATTTGGGTGATTTATTGGTTTCTGGGTTTTCAATCTTCCTTCATTATATCCTGTGCTTCCTTCCCCTCTCTTTTACTATCTACTAATCCATACTAACAGTTTGTGGTTTTCGATAATTACTAACCAAGATTAACATTGTATATTTTTACTAACTTATTAACGTCCACTCGGGATTGTATAGCTGCACATACTAATTGACTGACGATCTCTCAGCATTCGCTCAATTCTGATCTCCGCCTCCTTGCCTATCCCTAATTATCTCTGCTGCAGTTTTCCTCTTATATCTCATGCTTTCCTTTTCTTTAGACTATGCACTTTTAGTACTCCTTGACCGGAGCTGTTGTTTGTACATAGGTTTGTCTCGTGATCCCTGTCTGCGTTTTGGCAGTTGCCAAATTTATGTAATTAGATAATTCCTCATGTGTCACTCCTGATGTTTGTATCATCGATTGCACCTGTTTGCCCCGGTCATGTGTTTCACCCGGATGTGTATATAAGATGTCTGTTTAGTCACTTCCAGCTGTCAGATCGTTCTTCCTAGCTTCCTGTGCCACGTTTGTTTTCGCCTCGATTCTTAGTGATTTATCTTTCTGACTGGACCGCCTGACTACCGAGCTTTGCCTATTCCCTGTATTGTACTGCATTCTTGTGTATCGACTTATTTTTGCCTGACTACGGATTTTGTTATTGGTGCCCTGGTTACGATTCTGGATTTCGCCCTTTGGATACTGTTTTTGGATTGCGGACATTGTACTGTTGCCAGCTCTGTTTGGGGGTTTCCCCCTTCAGAAATAAAGCCTCCTTTTTTGCATTCATCTGGTTTTCGCTATTGGTTCATTTCGTAAATCACAACAGAATAATTGCGGACTACGATGAATAAGCCTAAAAAATGCGTAAGACCTACGCTCATGCGTGAGACTTGGCATCTCTAGGATCTTTCCGACCTCCAACTTGAAAAAGAGCAATCGAACACCACCTGTAATTTGTCTTGTTTTTGTACCTTACATGAAGCACTATGAATGCAAAGTTTATCGCGGCCCGCCATTTTTTGGTTATTCCAGCCTCGTGCATCTCGAACGCTTTGAAGTCGGAACTTGGAGTTTTCAACTGGGAAAGATCCCAGTTCTGGGTTCATGGGGGCAGAGGGGGCAGGCGGGGCTCTAGCTATGAGAGTTGTGACCAGAGTCATCTCTGGCTGTGAATGCCTTAAATTATTCTGACGTGTCTATTTCTGTATTAAAAACTGTAATTTTTGCCGGGCAAAAGCCCCGGAAGCCCAGGGCTAACGACGCCACTGATTTGGCCCCATCCATCCTCCTTTCAATCTTGACAAGTTCCCCAGTCTCTTGAGATGAGAAACATCTCCGTAACATTATGCTGCCACCACCATGCTTCAGTCGGGATGGTGTTTTTTTGGTGATGAGTGGTGTTGGGTTTTCGCCAAACATAGTGTTTGGCATTCATGTCAAAAAGTTCTATCTTGGTTTCATCAGACCACAAAACGTTCTGCCAGTTTGCTGCAGGTTCCCCAATGTGTTCTTTTGCGAATTTCAAGCAGGCCTACTGGTGGACCTTTTTGAGAAATGGCTTTTCTTACCACCCAAACATACAGGCCAGATGTGTGCAATATCTTTGTGTAGTTGTTTGATGCACAAGTTTCCCTCTGTTGGCCATAAAATCCTGGAGCTCTTTAAATGTTGCCATTGGATTCTTAGTAGCCACTCTGACCAGTTGTCTTCTCTCCCGGTCATCCAGTTTAGGCAGACGCCCTGATTTTTGCAGACTGTGAGAGGTGCCTTGCACTTTCCATTTCTTAATTGTGGTCTTAACAGTGCTCCAAGGTACAGTATCTTCAAAACCTTAGAAATCTTCTTATATACCTCACCTGATGTGTACTTTTCCACAACTTAGTCACAGACTTCTTTGGGGAGATCTTTGGATACCATGCTTCTGCCTTTCAGTGAGCTCTTGCATACTAAGGGACCATGGTAAAAAGCTGTTTTTATTCTGCCTTTCAGTGAGACTGCTCTTGCATACTGAGGGATCCTGGTAAACAGCTGTTCTTTTCCATGTCATCAAGTTAATTGTTAATTTTGTTACAAGAGGAGCAATGTTCAGCCTACTAGACAGAATGTGCTTTGGTACAGTATTATGATAGTAGTATGATAGTCTGCTTGTAAAACAGTACAATACAGTGCTGTCAATACTGTCGTCACAGTCTGGAGTGGAGTTCACAGCAGTACATATCTGTTCTCAAGTTTGAATTTCCTGATGATTGTTGCCACGGTGAAGCGATTGACTTGTGGGAAGACTCTCTGCCCTGCTTCCTTCATTGTCAAGCCATGGTTTATCACATGGTCAATCAAAGTTGCTCTAATTTCATCTAAAATATACCTTTGCATATTGCCTGGTGCACCTTGTCCACGCCCTCTGCCTCTTTCCCTCACCAGCTCTATGCTTGAAAAGTACTCAAAATGGCTAACTTGGGGCCTATTTGTAGTTCTTAGGCCCTGATTGGTGTTCAGTTTTCTAAGTAAGGGCTTTCAGGTGTGTGTCTCAGGTTTTCTAATTACCCAATGTGTTTTATGTTTTGAACATAAGTGTTTTCTCAATGGTAACCACATGATTTCATTTCTGAGTAAGGTGTCTCCTATGAAATGGCGTCTAGTGTTGTGGAGTAAGTGTGTTGCAGAATTGCAAACATAGTTCAAAGCAACACGTGTCTAAGGTATGGCCTTAGAAAGCAATGCTGTGTTTAAGGTATAGTTACAATGAGTTAAAGTTTTGTCACATTGCTTATACTCTAAGAAAAAATGCATAAACCAATCAAAAAAAAAAAAAAAAAAACTATTTCCCAGAAGCAAAGCTTAGTGTCTCACTGAATGTAAGAATATTTATTTTGGTCATTAGCTGACAGTGGCATGACACATAATTTTTTTCCTCCTTTTTTTGTCATGTCATGCTTTTTTCATTTATTTGGCAATGTGGTCCTCGGAAATTTTTTCTCCCAGGAGGGAGAGGGGAGATATATTGTTTTACGCTCGGTTCTCGTTCGCGTCAGCGTTCCCACTTTGTTTCTGCAGCGTAACTGCAAAACCGTTTGCAAGATCTTTGCATACTCTACTTTGCATACTCACTACTCAGGTCCTGAAGTGTTGCCTATTGGTATTTTTCTGTCTGCCTGTCTGTCCGGATGTCATCAATTTATGTCCGGGGTATAACTCCTAAAACGTTTGCATGATCTTACCACAATTTCGCAAACTTAAGTCTCAGGTCCTGGACTGGTGCCTTTTGATACATGCTTGTCTGTCAGTGTGTCCGTCCATCTACTGGGTTCGGCAGGGAAGGGGGCCAGAGGGGAGATGTACGTTTTTATGAGTAAAAACACATTCTAGTTGCAATCAGCAGTGGGCTTTGAGTTACAAAAGGTTGAGCTCCCCTGGCCAACGTAATCATCCCATGGAACAGAAGAGCTTGAGAGTGGGGTACTGCCATGTAAAATTGCAGATCTCTTGTCTGCAGCACCCTGAGGTTGTTCATTGATGAAATTAGGAAGGTCTTCGACTGATCCTTGTATGGTAATCAAGCAGTATAAGGACTTTTCCAGCAACACCAAGATACCTGCACAGCTTCTCACTATGCAACTGACTTTTGCACTTTGGCAGCAACATCCAGCCTGAACCTCGGGTCCAGATACTATTCCTTCCTCAACAAACTTTTCTGTGAGATGACGGACGTGCTGTGGAGATCCACCAGTGGACTATGACACAGTAATTGACTCGGCCACAAAAGTTAAAGGTGCTGGAACTGATTTGTTTGTTTTCATAGCATCTTGTCCGTAGCCCATGTAAGCAGTCCTGCCCCCCATCCCCAAGCCAGGAACAGGAACGCACATCAATTTCCAGCAGAAGAGAATAGCGACTCAGTTACAATATAAGCACAAGATCAACAGACACTCTCAGTGATTGTCGTGTGAAAGCCTCACTGAAAACGTGGTTCTACGATACATTACATCCATGGTAGGAATGGCTTTTTGAAGGTATTAGCTAGTGTCCTATAGTCAACCATGCTGTCGTTACACAGCTAAGAACGCTGTAGTCGACCACAAAGGATCCTTTTTGCATTGCACTTTGTCTTACCCATCTGGTCTCATGTCTTGCGTTTCACTCTTCGGGTGATTTATTGGATTCTGGTTTTCAAACTTCCTTCCGATCTCCTTTGCTGGCTTCACCCTTCTTTTCTATCTACTAACAATACTAACAGTTTATTATTTTCCTCTAAGATTACTGACAACAACTAACCTTGTATATAATACTAACTGACTAACGAGCACCAAGGATTTGTATAGTTGCACTTACTAATTGACTAACGATCTCTCAGCAATCGCCCTGTTCTAGTCTCAGCCTCTTTGCTCTCCCTGATTAACTTTGCTGCATTTTCTGTGAAAGCTCACACCTGATCACGCTGTCCTGTTTCTCATTAATCTATGCACGTTAGAAACTCCGTGACTGGAGACGTATGTTTGTTATAGGAATTTCTCGTGTTCCCTGTGCACGTTTTGGCTTTGACCAATTTTATGTGATTAGGCTTTTCCTCATGTGCCTTCCCCTTGTAATCAGTCTGACTCTCTGCACCTCTGGTTCTCCCCATGTGATCTTCCCAGAAGTGTATATTAGGTGTCTTTTTACAACCACTCTTCCTCAGATCGTGTCCTCAGTCTTCTCGTGCTACATTTCTCGGCTTGATTACTCACTGTTTATCTTTCTGACTGGATTGCCCGACTTTCGATTTTTGCCTTTGTGATTTTTGGATTGTTGCATCTGTATGTTTTGACCATTTTCTGCCCCACTACGAGATCTATGTTTGGTGCCCTGGTAACGATTCGGATTACGCCCTTTGGATTCTGGCTTTGCTTCTCTGATATACCAATTCCTGTAAACCAGACCCATTTCTGTCCGACTACGATTACTGTGATTGCTGCCCTGGTTTTTGATCCTATTTTTTCCAAACTGGTTTTTGACTTTCGGATTGTGGACTTTGTACTTTTACCTTCTGCCCTGCGGGGGTGCTCCCCCTTAATAAAGCAAGTTCAACTGCATTGCCCTGGTTCTTGCGACTGGTTCCTGATTGCACCCTCACAGTTCTACCGTTCTATTTTACCTGAAACGTTGCGCTCCGTGGGATTTTGGCCAATTTTCCTCTGTATTCAAGTTTTGTTAGGTTTTGCTAAGGTTTCTCACGGTCTATCACGGTATCCATGATGGGCCATGGGAGGAAAGCAGCTGCTGACTTTGTTGATTGGACAAATCATTTATTTGGTGGGAATGACGGACGGACGGACGGACGGAGGGACGGAATTCTTGGTATATCACGATATCCCCCCGACATTTTGTCAGCGGTACAAAAATGTGAAAAATAAAATAGATGATAACAATAGTGATTAATGTAGCTTGTGTTAATGTGCTTGTACTTTATGTTTGATGAAAATACCGCAGCATGAAATGTAGCCCTCAAGAAACTGTCACTTCCATTATATACTCCCTCCCAGACCGCATGCGCTGCGTCAAACCGTAGTAGAACGCAACACACCGTAGCACCCCGGGCCTGTAAACTGTCACACGCTGGGATGCGCAGTGATTGAACGCGACAAAGCGGCTACCATTCACTCTAGCTTGCCGTGAGGTTGCCCTCAGACTCATTTGCTTTCAGAGACCTCTCACACTGAAAATACTGTCTCTTTCTGAGTGAAGGTTGAGTGCAGGGAACACCTCCCTTGAGCTGCACTAACTTGCGCTGGTATTTCATTGTCATGGCTTTCAGGTGGTTACAAACATTGGAAACTCTAGATCATTTACAGCCACTTGCTCGACACAATTGCAACTACGCACATTTTAACAATAATTAAAACCGCAACCGGTGTTATGGCCCTCGCCCTCCTGTGCAGTCACTTCCCATGTGCATGGTGCAGCCAATCAACAACGAAAGGAAAGCATAACTTGTCTTTCAGAGCATAATTTGCAATTGCCAATTTTCGACACTGTCAAAATAATTGTTTTCCTTCCATTCCAAAAATAAAGGGGGCGCTGAAGAACTATTTCCCATAACAGTGTGTTCAGGTTGTCATTCTGCACAAATGTTTCAACTCAATCCGAAAGTGTATGCATCAGATAGACATACTTTTATACTTCTGAAAATGGACGCTTTGTTGTAAGCTCATCACAGCCACGCCCCACACTTTATCAAAAATGTAAATAGTAACTTTTAACCACAAATGTGTGCAGGTGATTTTCACCAAGTTTGGTGCAAATTGGATGAAAACCCTAGGAAGGGATGTTGAAAGTATGAGGGGTGTGATTTTTTAATGTCCACGCTTATGCCCAACATGGCCGACATCCTGTTAGGTTTAGGGTGGGGCCATAATGTAACTTTTAACTTGTCTCAACATGGGCTATGTCTCTACCAAATTTCATTTTTCTACGTGGAAAAAAGTTTAGGACAGGTTCTCATTAGCGCAATGTACTTTGATTTTTGATGGGGCGGGGCCAAGTCATTTTTCAATATTTTTTCTTGGGGACTTCAAGAAAATTTTTTGCCGGTTTTGAATTTTCGATCGAATAAAATTGACTTTTTGTTTATGTTTAAGGGATCAAAGCCAAAAACCCACTCATTTTAATTGCGCGTTTTTGTTGTTGCCATGGGAACACGATTACAAATATGAGTGTGTTCTCATTTGCTTTTTGGCTCAGTTTCACATGACAGATGTGTGTACCAAATTTCTTTTAACTATTTCAAAAAAACATTTTTTTTCACCCTTTCAAAAAATGTAGGGGGCGTCAAAGAGCCATTTTCCCATACAGCTATACGAGTTACATATCATTGTGTTCAGATTGTCATTCCGCACAGATTTTATATCGGGTCCAACTCAATCCAACACAGTATACCTGAGATATGCAGACTTTTATACTTCTGAAAATGGCCGCTTTGTTGCAAGCTAATCATAGCCACACCCAACATTTTATCAAAAATGTAAAATAGTAACTTTTGACCACAAGTGTGTCTATGTGAGTTTCACCAAGTTTTGTGCAAATTGGATGAAAACCCTAGGAGGAGATGTTGAAAGTATGCGGGATGTGCATGCTTCCGCCCAACATGGCCGACTTCCTGTTGGGTTTAGGGTGGGGACATAATGTAATTTTTAACTTGTCCCAACATGGGCTATGTCTCTACCAAGTTTCATTTTTCTACGTGGAAAAAAATTTGGGGAGGGCTCCCATTAGCGTAATGTATTTTGATTTTTGACAGGGCGTGGCCAAGTCATTTTTCAATATTTCTTCTTTGGGACTTAAATTTCTTCCCCAGGCTTGAATTTTTGGTCAAATAAAATTGACTTTTCGTTAATGTTCAAGAGGTCAAATTTGCGATCAAAGTGCAGAAAGGAAAATAATAATAATAATAATTCAGTCAGGACAACTCACGTTTCAATGAAATAGAACAATTTATTCATGGATATGAGCATTACATTGTATTTTGGCGGCAGTTCTGCTCTGGAGGAATAATCTACTTAGGCACAGCAAACATACAAACATAGTCAGGAACAGAAATCAAAATCCCCCCGATGTGAGCAGAACCAAACAGGTGGAGGCTGGGGTGGAGGCGGCAAGCAAAAACCAAACAGCATGTTGCATAGCATGAAGCGTCATTGCGAACAGCAGCAGAAGCAAGTGAGCTTGACGTCTTTCAAATAGACCGCTGTATGACCTCGTGATGTGTATCCTCCAATTGTTCGCCTGCTGGTGCTGACGTGCTGGTAGCTTACCAGGCTGCTGTCAGCTGACGTAGCTCTTCTCGAGTTGCCTGCCTGAACTAGTTACACTCATTTCAGTCAGGACAACTCACGTTTCAATGAAATAGAACAATTTATTCATGGATATGAGCATTACATTGTATTTTGGCGGCAGTTCTGCTCTGGAGGAATAATCTACTTAGGCACAGCAAACATACAAACATAGTCAGGAACAGAAATCAAAATCCCCCAAAACAGCAACCACCGCCAAGTGGCTAAACCATGTATACAGTGGAGCACCCACTGCCTCCTGAATGACCATGAAATCCATAGAGATATCCAGGGTCAAAACATTGACTACTCAAGGCTGCCAAGTATTTAGTGTAGTTTTACTATCATCAATGCAGATAACCTGGATCAGAATGGACATATGATCATTAATGTATATTACCTCACCATGTGTAGCCTGGTTCCACTGCGGGGGCCCGTTAGGCTCGTTTCCTCGAGAACACACCGCTTGGTGCCCTCACATCTGTACTTGAGGGCAGGGCCTCACTGTTAGTCTGGATGCTTGGCCAGATCCTCTAGAGAATAGGCGCACGCCGCTCCCTCTAGTGCACGTCTGCAACCCTTACAGATGCGGGAGGCAAGATGAACATCATCTTGATCCTGGGAAAACATTCTACCTAGTGAGAAAAACTATGTGTACAGCCGGAGCACCCACTGCCTCCTGGATAACCAGGAAGTCCATAGAGATATCCAGGGTCAAACATTGGCTGCTAAAGGCTGCCCAGCCTTTAGCGCACGTCTGCTGCCACCAATGCAGATTACCTGAATCAAAATGGACATTCTACCATTAATGTACATGACCTCCCATGTGTTGCCTGGTTCCACTGCGGGGACCCGTTAGGCATGTTCTCCAAGGAACACACCGCTTGGTGCCCTCACATCTGTACTTGCGGGCAGGGCCTCACCGTTAGTCTGGATGCTTGGCCAGATCCTCTAGAGAATAGGCGCACGCCGTTCCCTCTAGTGCACGTCTGCAACCCTTACAGATGCGGGAGGCAAGATGGACATCATCTTGGTCCTGAAGAACATTCTACCTAGTGAGAAAAACGATGTGTACAGCCGGAGCACCCACTGCCTCCTGGATAACCAGGAAGTCCATAGAGATATCCAGGGTCAAACATTGGCTGCTAAAGGCTGCCCAGCCTTTAGCGCACGTCTGCTGCCACCAATGCAGATTACCTGGATCAAAATGGACATTCTACCATTAATGTACATGACCTCCCATGTGTTGCCTGGTTCCACTGCGGGGACCCGTTAGGCATGTTCTCCAAGGAACACACCGCTTGGTGCCCTCACATCTGTACTTGCGGGCAGGGCCTCACTGTTAGTCTGGATGCTTGGCCAGATCCTCTCGAGAATAGGCGCACGTCGCTCCCTCTAGTGCACGTCTGCAACCCTTACAGATGCGGGAGGCAAGATGAACATCATCTTGGTCCTGAAGAACATTCTACCTAGTGAGAAAAACTATGTGTACAGCCGGAGCACCCACTGCCTCCTGGACAACCAGGAAGTCCATAGAGATATCCAGGGTCAAACATTGGCTGCTAAAGGCTGCCCAGCCTTTAGCGCACGTCTGCTACCACCAATGCAGATTGCCTGGATCAAGTATGGACATTCTACCATTAAGTATGGCCAGCCAACCACCTGCGCAAGCAATTTATTATTTTTAATTCAATTCACATTTTTCTATTCAATTATTTGTATAGCGCTTTTCACAGTCTATCACAAAGACGCTTTATGTTGAGCGATTAAATAAATGAAAGGGCAGTGCCCAACCTAATCCCCACTAGAGCAAAAATGAGGCAAAAAACTCCCAGTAGGGAGAAAAATCCTCAAACAGTGGTGAGAAAAAACTCCCCAGTGGGAAGAAATCTCAGGAGGAACCTGGCTATAGTGGGGGAGCCCATCCTCCGCGGGCTAGCTAATTAAGCAATAATAGAATAAAATGGCATCAAAACAGTGGTGTCTAGCTCCAGGAAGTGGGATGTAAAGGAAGGAGCTGAACTGGATCCGGACCAGAATAGGACAGCAGCACAGCAGCAACTTCAGCTCAGATGGTCCAGGACTCCGTAGTGGAGAGAAAGATCCTCAGAAAGAGACACAGAGGAAAAAAGGGGGGTGAGGCACTGGATAAAACTACTGCATAAAATAGAAATACTGTCCTGTCTCAAGTGCCAAGTAAGAATTTAGGAACAATTTGTAATAAACAGTCAACACCTCTCCATCCGCTTGTTGCATTATAATTCTACTAGAAAGAAACCATCAAGTACCTTTAATCCTAGGTTTAAGAGCAAGTAATGATTCATCATACTTCAAAACCCCCCAAAACCACGAAGTTTCATGAGGACAATTCTGGTCCTGAAAGGCCGGTGGGTAATGAAGGTTGTATTTCTTCCAATTTCAATGACTAATTGAATAAAAGGGGTTATATACAAAAACAAATTTGCTCATGCAGTAGAGAGAATGTTTCACATAGGGCGCCAAGTTTTTATTTATTCATTCATTCCTCTTCCGTCGATCTTGTGAAATTAGAGATTCCGCAGAAACTTCAGATTTTAAAAAGTGCTTTTGCCAATAAGGCAATTAACTAATTAAAGGCCAGAAAGGGAGCAAAAACTGGGACAGATATGGCCCGCATTCCCCAAACTCTAAAATATGAGTATTCTCCCTTTAAGATAGTACATCACATTCCGCTCGGATTGACTATGATTATGCATGCACATTAATTTGGTGCAATTTCAAGCAGTAATCCAAACCTAGCACATTAACATCACCTAGGCATTTTCAGGGATTTCTAGCACCCAAAGGAACCTTGATATTAGGTCTGGTCTGAGGCATGATGAAAAAGTCAAAGCTACCAGCAGCATCATTTTACAGACCCTGCATGTTCACAGCTTTGTGTTCATGCGTGTCACGCGCTTAAATTTGTTAGGAGATAACAGAGTAGGCCTGGTGGTTTTAATATGACATACTAACATGTCATCTAATTCTTAAAATTCAGAAGATGAAGCCGAAGCTTCAGAATCAGACCAACATTCAACAGAACATAATTCCAGCCATCTTTTTCATCTTATCATCTTTAACGGTGCTTTCTTTGAGTTAGTTTCTTCCTCTGTATTGAAGTGTTGATTTTAATTATGATATGAGCTCTTCGTCCTCCATGAGGTGCTGTTTAAGTAGTGCTGCGTCGGGTCCTGCCATGAGGACGAAACAGAGGAATAGCGGAGTTCAGCCGTTTAGAAGGAACACCGAGGACGCACCATGGGGCGCATGCGATGTCCCGTGTCTGTAGCAGCCGGACTCAGCCGTATTAATGGAAACAGCTTAATGCTCTGGTACTGAACAAACCATAGACGGAAACGACCATTCATGCTCAGTTGGGTCTTAGGCGCATTTACAATGGACAAAACATTACTCAACTCGATAAATCATGTATGCATTCGACTGTTAAAAAAATAAAAGCGGACAATTTTGCATACAATTGAAGCAATGACTTGGTGTTTTTTTTTTTTTTTTTTTAAATAAATCAGTAGGCCAGAAAGATTGTAGAATTGAGGAAACAGGAATTCTTCGCGCCGCGTAGTCGTATGAGTGAGTATTCATAAGGTTTCCATGTTACTTGTTAACAATAACAGCAATCCGGGCAGTAGTCAACATTGTTGCCCATATACCCTGTTAATGTTTGCTGTCAAACATCCATCTGCAACAATGAATCACCACGACGCAAACCACTTTCTGACATTATGTTCGCTGATGATCATCCGAACATCACGATATAACCACACCAATTCAACAGGCATAAAAGCATGGAATTTAGCGATTTTCAGGTCCCTGACGTGGTTCGCAAACTACAGCCCGAGCGCGACTGCCATACCATTCAAGTTCGCAAATTAAGAATTAAATCCTAGTACAAAACGCCTCACAGAAAAACTAGGGCTATGAATAAAAAGTACCATCTTCTCTGTGAGGCAAAACAAACACTAGGTCAGCACACAATTCATGAATCTTGAAGGAAAAGATCGCATAAGTATCCATGCACTGCCCTCGTGCTATTAAAGTCCAGTGTTTGTATTTTATTAATTTATTTAATTTATGAGAGACAGGGACATGCTTAGCAACTAAAAGGAACAGATTTATATCCACAATTAAGCGGCCTTCAGTCAACAATGCAGCACATAAAGCAGAATTAATCGCAAAATTTAAAATTACCTGCATATGGATTCCAGGGTTGCACAGAAGCTGCCGATGTGGTAAACGGACCCCGTCGGTTTGGAGAAATTGGCGTTCCGCGTCTAGACAGGAACCAGGTCTCCAACTGAATCAGTCCATAGACCGTCATTTTGATTTATAGGAGGAACCTCACTTGAATCAGAATTATCTTGGGTTTTCGATTTGAAAATAGCGTTTGAGGGGCGTTCACGCGCACTTTACCAGTCGCAACTCTAACAAGATAAAATATGATTGCAGCAGTAGGCTAATTCAATTTCAATCAGGCGCCCATTAATCCTGGAACACAGAGAATACACGCCAAAAGCCAAGAAGAAGCACAAGCAACAACATATTGTAAACTTAGCAGAAACAGAATAGCTGCATAATAACCAAAAAAGACAGCAAAAGCAATCTGCGTAGCGAGGGACTGCTGCAAGCGCCAGTATAAACATCAAGCAAAAACCAAACAGCATGTTGCATAGCATGAAGCGTCATTGCGAACAGCAGCAGAAGCAAGTGAGCTTGACGTCTTTCAAATAGACCGCTGTATGACCTCGTGATGTGTATCCTCTCATTGTTCGCCTGCTGGTGCTGACGTGCTGGTAGCTTACCAGGCTGCTGTCAGCTGACGTAGCTCTTCTCGAGTTGCCTCCCTGAACTAGTTACACTCATTAACGGAACCATGCGGTTTCAATAGGCCCTCGCCGGCTTCGGCCAGGCTCGGGCCTAATGATGATAATGATACCGGTAACTTGCTAACTGACTACCTGGTTTCAGTGTTTATGAACTGCACCGCGGTGTACTTGAGGTCAGCATTTGTGTACCCACCAGCAGCTACTAGTGAACTGGCAATAGGTGAAGCTCAAAACCATCCCTTAAAAATAATTTTTGGACATGACCTGTTTTCAATCATTTAATAAAATTCTATTTACTTGAACAACAAAAATCCTAAGGATTCTACTTGTTCAGTTACAATGAGCGCTGATATTTATTGCCCTATTTTCAATTCATTTAAATTACCATTGTAGAAACTCCGGAAACTCTCAACATTATCAGGTGTGGCCAGTTTTCATTAATGACGCATATCTGGCTACTATCACGCATTCGGATTTCTCACGCCTATCTTTACTCATGGGTTGGAAAATTCTGTGCTCAGCTGGCTCGTGGGGCGCCGTGTGGATTGGTCTGCGAGGCTCATGTAGCTTTAAGTAACGAGAATGCGTTCTTTTCTACATTCTTAATTGCTGAATGTAGAAGGAAACGTCTGGCACATTTCACAGCTGTGATGGGTGGTGAGTTTGAGACTCCAAACGCAGTGGCCAGAAATAAAGGAGGACACGCAGAAGGGAGAGAGACAAACAAACAAAACAGGAGAGCGAGAATTGCGCTTCCAACGGACCAAGATGTAGTCCGAGGCGAGGAAGCAAAGCGAGCTTGACAGGACGAACGGAAAGAGGAACACGAAGAAAGATGCCCTTACTAACTAGAACCCTTCCTCAAATATCCAGCTAAACCCTCAGAGCTCTCTTACTAGAGACCTTACCGTTTGAAGTGCGAAACATAGCACTGACGCTCTAGCAAGGAAATTGAGGTGGAACTAGGGCTTCAATAGAATCCGGGTGACGCCCCCAATTAACGTCAGCTGGCCCAAGAATTCGATTGAGAGCCAAACGATGTCGTCCCGGATGAGAGCAGCAAAGAAAGCTCTCAAAGCCACCAAACCATGACAACAGCTTGTTGCTTTGTGAACTTCGCGGGCTGTCCTGCGCCGTACGCGAGCCACTTGAACCACAGAAATTATTAAGACGTTCAGATATTTTACATTGTGATTTATGTGCGAAAGAAACGCCTGAATTTTGTGAAGCAATGTATAACAATGCTATCAAAAATATATTTGATTGTTGTTTTATCAATTAGTCTGAGAAACTTTCTAATCAAGAAAAGTAAACTGCGACAGGTTTAGGTCATTCAGCACTGAAGGGTGAGGATTGAGAGTCCCTTTGCAGCAGCCGACACACCGCCTCTGGTACCCAGTGCCCACTACTGTCATTTATGCTCAAGTGGCATTTGTGAATAGCAATTGACTTGGAGTGGGACCGTTCTCTCTGTTAGTGGTAGGTTGATCGCTTTCTCACACTCCAGTTACATTTCAATTGTACTCACTATATGGTGAGTGGAGGTGAGTATGAGTGTCTGAATACGGGCCTTGAGCTGCTTTCACACCAGACGCAAAATGAATTTTTCGCGCGACAGGTTACTTTCAAAGTCAATGCAAAGAAGTGAATACTCAGAAGTTTCACTTTTAAAAAAGCGCATTCATGTTCTGTGCTCCTGGGGGGTATTCCATCAAGCAGGCTAAAGGAGAACCCAGACTTAAAGGCTAAGTCTGGCTTATGATAGCGAAAGTTCAGTTCCATCAAAGTGCCTGAGATTAGCCCCACATCGGTAACCATGGAAACTATGGTTCTGGCTAAGCCTGATACATCCAGCCAAGCTCAGATTTCTGTTCCATCAACCTGAGCCACATCTCCATCCATCAAGGTGGTTAATGTGAATCTCAGCCTAGTAACCATGGTGATTTACGCTGCAGGGCAATCCTGCCCTGTAGCAGGTTTAAGGTGAGGATTAGCTTCATCTGTGTTCAAAGAATGTCCAGTAGACTCCCAACTGTCATTTAATGATAATAATATATGAAACATGAATAAAATTAATTAAAAAACAATAACTATACAACAATAAATAAGATAATTCCAATAAAGACAAAATCATACTTTAAAAAATAAAATAAAATTCAAAAAGCAAATTATCTAAAATTTTCACAGCAATCAGTTGATAAATGTGATATCACTTTCAAAAATAGATTAATAAATTTGGTGAATTTCAGTAAGCCTTTCTACATTCATTTTGTTCTGTAGAATCTGAAGAAATGGCTTGATCCAGAGCCAGGCAAAATATCAATAAAACTTTTATGACCTTCCCCCTAGGATGTTCCTACGGACTGCCTGTGGAAGGTGTCGGTAATCTTTCTGTTACTCGGTATGGGGGGGTTGGGGGTAGCTGCAAAGCCCTGACTGCCACAATGCCCAGTGGGAGTCATATTACTGCCCTTATTCTTAAATTAAAGTCCAGTGATATTAACTTGTTTAAAATAATCTAAATCTCTGGGAACTTCATAATATGTTTATATCTTCAGTATTCTGTGAGGAAGTCACTTATATACTTATTACCCAATTCAACTACAGGGCTGTATATAATAATTCATCTGAAGGCTTTTTCATGACAACTGCATCATATTAGTACATATTTCTATCATGTTTTGTCTTGTTATTCTCGGGGGAACCCAATGAGTTGAATAGAGTATGTTTCATTTCCATTGAAATTATGATTCATTCCCTTTTGTAAACTCCTGAAAATTGGTCAGAATCCTCTCGGGTAATCCCCCTATTCTCCTCTCTCTGCTGGATTGTTTTATTACATCCTCCAAATGGTGGAGACCCAAAAACCAGATTCGACCCCCCTTCCAGGGTGTTTATGGCCATGCCACTTGGATAAAAGAGGTTGTTTGGCTTAAAGGGAAGAGAAACTTTGCATTCTGGGAGAATCGCCTTCGAGCTCCCCACGCATGTGATGTGATCTCTCTCCGCGTGTGCGTGTATCCTTTCCTCCAGGTATGATTTTATTCTCTCTTTCTAAATTGTGTGTAACTTATAATTGGCTTAACGTTGATTTGTTTGATCTAAGTTTGTGCCTACCTGGTGATTAAATTGTTGTTATTCCTTTAAGCTTGCGTAGTCTCAGTGACTCCTAATCCCTTTTTCTTTCTGGCCATGTTATGACCAGTACTTAGGGGGCGATTCCTTACCAATCCAGACTAGCTAGCTAATGTTGTAGGTAGTAATGGGTTTTAAGTTGGATTGCAGATTACGGTCTACCCCTAAAGGGTTTATGTAGTACCGGTCCTGGGGATTTGGCCTTAAGGGCACCCTTGGGCTTATAAGCTGGTGCCTGGTTGATCCCCTTAAGGGGCCCTGTGGTGTACATAAACCTGGGTTCGTGATATGTTTATGCTCAGTGCTACTTTGTTTATGCCGAGATGCAACAATCATGGTAATTTCTTCCACCCTCTAGAATTATCACCGAACTAAGATCTGGCAGCTGCGTTCATTACCTGGGGACGTTGGCTGAGTAACAGTGGTTTTCAAGGACAAGTCTGGTGGCGTAGCTGCCCCGAGATTCATGAATGCTGTAGCTAAACTATAATTTCTAATTCAAATTTGGAGTCAGGTATTTACTGTGGATATAACTAAATTTGGTATTCTAAATATATTATGAAGTCAGATTAATTGTAACCTTTGTGCTTTTGTGCCCTGTTCCTTGAACGGAGAAAAAAAAAAACTATATCCACGTTATTGTGATTCACACCTGCCAGGAAATTGCGCGAGTTAACTCCAGCCAAAAAGAACACGTGAAGCCTTCAGCCCCGGCAATGTCCGTTTTTTGGTATTGTTTTGTGGGGCTCTGCAGTTCCTTTCATGCGGGATATTTTTATTATATAATACAACCTAGTGAATGATTTTTGTGTCACTTATACATGTAGTTTGTCGGCGATATTCCGCCAGGTCACCTCCCTCGCCCTGTTGATAGCAACAGTGTTCCCTTTCCTTGTGATAATTTCCTGATAATCCTCATAAACCACCATAAAGAGAGTTTGCTCTGCTGAGGAGAGCGCAGAGACAGGGTGCGCGGGTAGAGTGGAAGGCGGGAATTTCTAAAGTATCACGTTTTGTTTGATTATTAGATAGTATATTTTACGCGGTTCGTAACGGTCTAATTAACCTTCTGTTGTATTGGAGTCGATTGTAATAGTCGATTCTCAGTTTTCTGCATCTTCACATCTAAAGAACCGCAGGCATCACTTGCCTCAGCTAAGGTCAGTGTTCATGTTTTCACAATTAGAAACAGACTTGGAAAAAACTGCAGCCATGGGAGATGTGCAAGGTGAAAATCACAGCTGATTTTTAAGAACACAAAAAAACATTTTGATGACCCCCAAACACACAGAAACTTGCCATAATGGATGAAACGATGAATTCTGCTCTGGTCCCCAAAAATCCTGAAGAGCAATGTTGGGCATCAGTTTGCGGCCAAACACTAAAAGTCATGCAGCAGCACAATGATCTGAGGCATACAAGCAAGTCTATCTCTGATTGGCTCAAAAATAAACAGACGGAAAAAAACAATATAGAAGTTTGTCTTGGCTTGAATCCCGTCACAACCCTCATGTGTCCATAATTTGTTCCTCCCCCTGTCCAGCAACCTACATATGTTTTGTGATTTTGTCTCCTTTAATTGATTTGTGGTCTTGTTTCTCCCCCACTTCCAGGTGTGATCATTTATGGACGGCACTACTTTTATGAGATGGTCTGGTCTATTTAAACCGATCTCTGTCTTAAATGGAGAAAAATGCTATTAATCATCATAGTCTTATTAAAAGAAACAAGCTCCCAAGTCTTATTGCTGTTTCCTGGATTGTGAACTGTCTTTTCCAGTCTGTTCCTCTGAGTCAGTGTTTTTAAGAACACCTCCCGACCCTGCATCGGTCTCCAGGATTGAGAGTTCCTGCTAAACCCTTTAGTTTTACTGTGAAGCAGTCCTGCCTTGGCAAGGGGAATTTTCCACCTGGCTTCTGTCCTGGGACACCCTCTAGCCTAGGCGTGGACACACCCCAACCCTCTCCAGTCATTACCATTTTAGCTGGACCGCCCCTTCTCAGTTATGGGCTTCAGGCCTTCCCACCACTTTCACTGTATTCTTTTCAGGAAATTCTTCTCTGTGGATTGTACTATGCTTACTAAGTGGCAGAATGTGTCAGGGTCAGAGCATCAATGCCAATATTTTATTGTTTGATGTTTGTTACTTTTGATATTGATGGCTCAAACATGAGTTGGCTGACAGAAATGGCTTTGTGAGGGCTTCTGATTAAGCCAGTGTTCACTTCTTTAGTAGTTATGAGAGACAGTTGATTGTAGGTATTGAATAACTGAAGTGAAAATGAGAATCACAGTTTTTACCATGAATGGCAAGGTAGCCAAGAAATATGCAAAATAGTTTGAGCATGGTCAGGAGTTATTCACTGTGATCATAATTGGCAAAGGGTCCTGCAGGCCTATATCAAATTCCAAAGGTAATTTAAGAAATATAAAATGAAGGCCAGAAATATAAAGTTTTGATACTAGGACCAATGGAGCAATTGATCCAACATAAAAAAACACCTACAAATCCACTTGTGCCAAAACACTGTAGTCCCTCGAAATAGTAAGACTATGTAAAAAAAGGTTCAGTCATTTTTATATGGTGATACTAAAGTATATAAGAACCATTTAACACCTTCATAGCCGCCTACGAGTATCCTGGTTGTTGTTGGTGTACTCCTGTTTGCCTCTGAGAGAGTACTCATAGTTCTTGTATTGCTTTTTCTAAAGCAAATTCCACAGCATTGGCAGTGGGAAAGGAGTGTATCATGCTGGCAGTAGGGATTGACCAAATCTTCCGCTAAATCAAGACCTCAGTGTTTGTGTAATGGAATTTTCTGATTTTTTTCAACATTTCCACTGCACAACTTCAGGAACATTTATTGTGGTGGAAACCTGAACAATACAACAGGTTATATTTCAAAAATGTCAAACATTTCAAAGTCAACATTTTAGATGGAGGAAACGCCAACCTCTTACTAAACTAAACATACTACTGCATACCACAAACACATCAAGAGTTGGAATGCAAAACCCACAAAGTCCACTCAACCTCTTTTGTTTTAAGTTTAGGTTTTTTTTTAAACTTCGGATATTATGCTGAGTGAAAAAAAACTCAATTCAAAAACAAAACAGGTTGAGTGGACTTTGTGGGTTTTGCATTCCAACTCTTCGAATACTTTGATCTTATGTGAGAAATCAAGTTAATAAGCATTCTTGATCATTTGGTTTATTCAGAGACACTTAAATTTTTTTATCAAGCAGTAAAATGCGATAGCCCCCAACCCCCCCACCCCCCCAAAAAAAACCCCACCTTCTAATTGAAATACGCCAAATCTGATTTTCAATCTCCTTGATTACATGATAATTCATTTTGCTTGTATTTGGAAGAATATACATATTGTCTTACAGTATGATCAAAAACTAAATGCTTTTATTGCTTTCTTGCGACAAATACGGATGTTGCCTAATTGAAAACTCAGTCTGTGAAGCCTTTGCATCCGTAAGTTGCGAGATCAGTTAAAAAAAACTAAACAATCAAACATCACAGGATTGGAATTTTTATTCTATGCAGTCAGTCAAACCTCCCTTGTTATTCATCAATATTTTGGTGATTTAGCATGGCCACAGTTACCAGCTATTACTCTCCATTTAGAACATGTAATGCCTGAAACAGATATCAATGCAGATTGCTGGACGATCATTACAAGCAGTACAAAAATAATGATTTTCATGCCTTATTCTGGCCCTTGCACAAACATGGCATGGTTTCGCATGTTGAACAGATTCCTCCGTCATTGCAGATTTGCATTGGATTTGACCTTCCTGTTGTTATTTGGAAAATCAACCATCTCAGACCCATGCATGTTGCTGATGGTCAGAACTTCCCACTTGTCCTTCCATTTGCACACTTGAACATCATCTGATCATTGGCAAACATGTTCCCCCTTCCTAAACTTTTTCTTCGCCACGGCCTTTGGATTTTCTTTTCTGTCAGAATGCAGTGTTCCGAAAATGTTAGTTGATCAGTCCATCAGCTTCTATAACAGGCTCACAGAGTTTAAATAATTGTCTGTAATAACCGAATGTCCCTTAACAAGATACCATTCCAAGAGATGCAGAACTGTGGATGTGGCTTTCCCGAAATGGGCATCATCATCCAAGCTAACACCAGAAGATAGATGGATTTTCAACACCAGACCCTGACATTCTCAAAGTTCGTATAGCTTCACTCCGCATGTGTGGCATTTATTCTTGATGTACTATTGAAAAGCAACCCACCACGCCAAAAAAATATGGACTCATCAATGCTCAAATCTTTGGTAGGGTTATAAGCGCGGATCATGACTTACCTGAAGTAATCTATGACGAACCGTATTTTGCATAATGATCCTTGTGTGGCTTTTCATTATCTGCAAAATTCTAATAATATGAAAGGAACTGGTAGCGATTTCAACTCATGACAATTTTGCTGAGTGTGGAG
Source organism: Gymnothorax reevesii (assembly GCA_029721435.1). Taxonomy (NCBI): domain Eukaryota; kingdom Metazoa; phylum Chordata; class Actinopteri; order Anguilliformes; family Muraenidae; genus Gymnothorax; species Gymnothorax reevesii. The sequence goes on from CM056574.1 coordinate 143,702,151, forward strand.
CAACACCATGGATCAGTACTTCAGAAATGCTGAATGGTAGGCAGGTTGACATGGCCCATATGGTGTAGCAGTGTAATGAACAGCCTCATCCCTAAAGCATCTTTGTCTCTCCAGTCTTTGAGGCAAGACTCCCTCCAGAATGGATGCTGTTTATTTCTACAGCAGCATACCAATTTGTCTCAGTTACTGTCATGTCTACTAAATCAGGTGTCAGAAAGAAGTCAAAGTATTGGGTGATTCATCTTGATGCTCAATTCTAAGACTACAGTTTTCATTGAAAGGCCAGTTTGAAGGGTCTCTTTCTTTAGCTGACCCAACGTATGTATTGGCATCAGCAGTGATTCCAGTGGCGATATCTGCTTCTCAAACTGGGACAGCAGTTGGTCTGCGACCGACCTTAGTATACCTGACACCTTGTGAGTTACTACCTGGAGCAGGCACTCTGAGGCCATTATCTCCTCTGGTTCTTACGCCACGGTTCCTTGGCCTTCCCCTTAATGCAGCATTGTCATCACTGGCATCAACAGGATCTGAGGAAACCATTTGGTTTCTGTCATCATTTGCATCAGAGTCACTTGAACCATTACCGCTAACGTAAGCTTTATCAGTTGCCCCATTATTACTAGACAAAGATTTGTTTTCAGATGGCAGTTGTAAACTATCATTCCTGCATCACCACTTAATTCTTGGCTGGGTTGTATATCTATCCTCAAATCTGCAGCTTCACTGCCACTGACTGCTTCTATCATAACCACTGCACCCTAAGCAGTCATCTGATGACCAGCTGCCAATTTCAAAGGTGCATGAAATCTGTGCATGTGCCTTGTAGTCTGACAGACAAACAGAAGTATCAATTAATTGATGATAAATCAAGATGATGAAAGTCGTGGTTGGCGAATACTGTAGATTGAACTTCCGATGCCCATTACCAAGCTACGATGTGTATTCAGCAATATGAATAAAGTGGCCATATCCTGTTGCCAAGCTACGGCTTGTAAAAAACCCAAAACCAGTGAAGTTGGCACGTTGTGTAAATCGTAAATAAAAACAGAATACAATGATTTGCTAATCCTTTTCAACCTATATTCAATTGAATACACTGCAAAGACAAGTTACTTAATGTTCGAACAGGTAAACTTTGTAATTTTTTGCAAATATTAGCTCATTTGGAATTTGATGCCTGCAACATGTTTCAAAAAAGCTGGCACAAGTGGCAAAAAAGACTGAGAGTTGAGGAATGCTCATCAAACACTTATTTGGAACATCCCACAGGTGAACGGGCTAATTGGGAACAGGTGGGCGCCATGATTGGGTATAAAAGCAGCTTCCCTGAAATGCTCAGTCATTCACAAACAAAGATGGGGCGAGGGTCACCACTTAGTGAACAAATGCGTGAGCTGATTGTCGAACAGTTTAAAAACAACATTCCTCAACGAGCTATTGCAAGAAATTTAGGGATTTCATCATCTACGGTCCGTAATATTGTCAAAAGGTTCAGAGAATCGCACGTAAGCGACAAGGCCGAAAACCAACATTGAATGCCCGTGACCTTCGATCCCTCAGGCGGTACTGCATCAAAAACCGACATCAGTGTGTAAAGGACATCACCACATGGGCTCAGGAACACTTCAGAAAACCACTGTCAGTATCTACAGTTCGTCGCTACATCTGCAAATGCAAGTTAAAACTCTACAATGCAAAGCGAAAGCCATTTATCAACAGCACCCAGAAACTTCGCCAGCTTTGCTGGGCCCAAGCTCATCTAAGATGGACTGATGCAAAGTGGAAAAGTGTTCTGTGGTCTGACGAGTCCACATTTCAAATTGTTTTTGGAAACTGTGGACGTCGTGTCCTCCGGACCAAAGAGGAAAAGAACCATCCGGGCTGTTATAGGCGCAAAGTTCAAAAGCCAGCATCTGTGATGGTATGGGGGTGTATTAGTGCCCAAGGCATGGGCAACTTACACATATGTGAAGGCACCATTAATGCTGAAAGGTACATACAGGTTTTGGAGCAACATATGTTGCCATCCAAGCAACGTCTTTTTCATGGACGCCCCTGCTTATTTCAGCAAGACAAAGCCAAGCCACATTCTGCACGTGTTACAACAGCATGGCTCTGTAGTAAAAGAGTGCGGGTACTAGACTGGCCTGCCTGTAGTCCAGACCTGTCTCCCATTGAAAATGTGTGGCGCATTATGAAGCGTAAAATGCGACAACGGAGACCCCGGACTGTTGAACAACTAAAGCTGTACTTCAAGCAAGAATGGGAAAGAGTTCCACCTGAAAAGCTTCAAAAATTGGTCTCCTCAGTTCCCAAACATTTACTGAGTGTCGTTAAAAGGAAAGGCGATGTAACACAGTGGTAAAAAGGCCCCTGTGCCAACTTTTTTGCAATGTGTTGCTGCCTTTAAATTCTAAGTTAAAGGCTAGGTAGGCAGCTTTCTTTTGACGGTTTTAGGCAAAAATTTACATGATAACCTTGGGGATAATGTAAAGGAAGTGATGTGAAAAAAGATCAGACCTCTACGTCTCACCTAGGCTCTGTTTTCAGCCTGCAAAGAGTCTACGCGTGACGGTAGATTTTGAACAATCACAGAGCAGCTTATAGAGCTTTGAGAGAGCCAAACAGCGATTGGCTGTTCTACTACAGCTGATGCGGAAACCACTCTGCAGCAATGGCGGACGATCGGACAGGAAAAGTTGCCATTCCACGTTTGGAAACACCCGCGTTCAGTGCAAAACAACCCAAGAAGAGGAAAACGGATTCGGCAAAAAGGGAGTCTAAAAGAGAGTTTGACAATAAACGCAATAAAACGCGTGTCAATATCGCCGTTGCATTTCGAAGATGGAGAGAAGTTCGGTATAGCATTGGTTTCAAGTTGGACTCGGAGCGCGCTGTACTTCTGTTGGACAGGTAAACGGCTAAATTCTTTTTCCTCTAACTACAGTTGCTGTGATGGGGGTTAGGTTGTGTGTGTGCGATTTACCATGAATATAGCCAGCTGACGGCGGCCACCGATAAGGCATTGTCAGCGCGTGCATCAGATGCGTGTCTGGTCGGAGGAGCTTGGGTCAGAGCCATAGATATATATATATATATATATATATATATATATATATTTAGAACACTAGATTGCTGATGTCGTCATATTTACATTATCCAAAGTGAAGCACCCGGCCGCCATAATGATACACTCAACTTCTTCATAAAAATGAATGGTTTCCTATGAGGCCAATTTCAAATAAGTCGACACAAGCGAGAAAATGCTGAGATGTGCGACTGCCTTCTGTAGCAATATTTATTTGAAGAGCTGTAATAAAACGTTTCATGCGAAAGTTAAAGTACAAACGCAAAGTTGTCACTTTAATAGAAAAAAATCGCGTTTCGTGCTAGCTAGCTAATTAGCCGTCCCATTGACTTGAACAGATCGCTGACTAAAAGCGAACGCTAGCGATTGATATCGGTCACCAGCGAGCTACCTTGGCATCGCGGGGACTGCATTGACTTAGCGGTAAATAAAATTTAAAAGGTGGCTAGCAAGCTAGCTAGCTACTTGTACTTGACATTCAACGACAATGCTTCTTACCCGCATAATATTTAAAACAGTGGACAAGTCGCTTTGTCTGTGTTATACAGAGCTCCAGAAGACAAGGAGGGGAGAAAGGCTTCACTCGCGCTTCCTTTTATCAACGTTAACCATATGATTCAATATAAACAATTCCGGTTGATATCAAATAGTCAAGCGGGGTACAATGAAGTGAGGAAACCAGAGTGTAATTTGATAACGTTTACGGACATTCAAACAACGTTTCTTTTAACGGCGATAACTACCAAGCAATTATCTTATCAGAGGTAAAAGCCTGGATCGCGTTAAAGTCACTGCTCTGCAGCACTATAACGTTGACATCGAGTCACATTTCGATCTTCCCTTTAGTAAGTGTGCCGCTTTCCATCCTCCGAAAAGCACATATTTAGGGAGACAAAATGTTGCTCAGCACAGCGATACCAAAATAACACAGACTCGCACGCAAGTGTTTTTGAAAATCTAATTTTAAAGTAGGCGAAAATGAATGGGAGTCTATGGGCGAATTTTACTTCCGGGTGTATAGGCTCGGAGAACAGATGCTTCACTTGAGCATACCCTATCAGCAATCTAGTGTTATATATATATCTATGGTCAGAGCTGATGGGATGAGAACCGTGTGGACTCAATTCAAACCTTTTTTCTAGGTTTCTGCCTACCTAGCCTTTAATGATTATTTGCAAAAAAAAAAAAAGTTTCTCAGTTTGAACATTAAACATCTTGTCTTTGCAGTGTATTCAATTGAATGTAAGTTGAAAAGGATTTGCAAATCATTGTCTTCTGTTTTTATTTACGATTTACATAACGTGCCAACTTTACTGGTTTTGGGTTTTGTAGCTGTCAAACATTAATCAGCAGTTATATCCCGCTGCCAGATTATGAGTTGTAGTCGACAAATTGGAAAAATAGCAGAAGAGCCTGGGAACGCGGAATGGTGCACCATTTTTAAGCATGGCATTCAGCGTGTTAAATACAGCTTAAATTAAGCAATTCAAGGAAACATGTAGTATATGATTTCATTGGAGAGTTGAAAAACAAATCAGCATTCCAAAAATTGTTACCTACCCCATACAATATTTGGTCTCATTTTAAGATCATCAGTAGTGAGCAAACTGATAAGCAGTTTGCATTCTTATGATATCCCCCCAGCCCCCACGCTCCATCTGCAGTGAGCCCTGCCCCCCAGGCACCAGGAAGGCAATAAGGAAGGGTCTGCCAGTCTGCTGCTTTGACTGCCTTCCCTGTGCTGACGGGGAGATCAGCAACCAGACAGGTTAGTGAACCCACTTGGCAAAGATCAAAATAATTATTTGAGAATTCATCTGCAATTACAGAAGGGATGAGATGTCCTTGTGATTTGGTCAGTCTCCAGAGCTTAAGGTTCTCATGCAGTCTGACCTTGGGCTGGACAGTATGGCAAAAAAATGTCATCAAGGTAAGAAAAGAATTTACCTGCTGAACACACCACAATTCCTGTCAAATAATGATTTGCTCTTGAACGAAAGCAGAAAATGCCAAGTTACAAAATGCACAATGCAGTTGGGATTCTTCTTCATTATAATTCAGAATATTAAAAAATACAAGTATGTGAATTGCAATCCAATTTAAATTGAATTACAGAAACAATATGACTAATTAAAGCTGCATTGCAGCGATATCGGGGCCAGGCAAATTTAGGCAATTCTGAGCAACAAGAGGCAAAAAATGGAGGATAACAAGAAAGGTGGGATTACATTGTGCTGGTATATGTTTATAATACTATTTACATTCAAATGTTTTCATGCACTGTAGGCTCAATTTTTCAAATATCAAAACACTGGGTGGTATTTTTGTGAAGGACTGTCTGAAGATTCAGTGTAGCAAATTTGGTGACAATTGAGCAAAACTTGTGGGACGAGAAAGGTTTTATACGTTTTACAGTTTTTGAAAAATATAAAATCAGTGACGGACTTCATAATTTGAAGTGAGTTTAAGCTGACAAAAGTTTAAAGTACTGGGGCTACATTTTGGTGAAAGTGGCAAAACTGTTGCATGTACAGTTGGTTTGGTAGGAATTTTCAAATTTTTAAAATTTAAACACTTATTGTGGAAAACAATAAGTCCCTTAATAGGCAAATAACAAGAACATCAACTTTATAAGGTCCATTCTACTGTAGCTTGAACTCACAACCTCTGACACCAAGAACCAATTCCCAACTCATTGAGCTAATTGGCTTGAAGTGAGAACAGGTGTGTGGCTTAATTAATTGACTCAGGGAGTCACCAGCCAGGCAGCAGTTGTCAAGAAAGATTTCAAACATTGTCAAAATTTCTGTTATCAAGACAAAAATCTGATAATACATAGAAATGTTGGTGATTTGGTTTTAGTAATAAGTGTTTTGCTTCATAAGAGAAAATCTAATGTTTAAAAATGCCGCTCTTACATTGACTCTAATTGTTCCATGAGAGCAGAATTCAAAATAGTTTCAAAAATTCAGTTTTTGAGAAAGAATTCTGATATTTGGCCAACTTCATCGACCATGACTCTAAAATGTTATCAATTTTTTTCAGGAAGATTGAAAATGTATTTATCAAGAACTGGCTGGTATGTTAACAGTACTTTTTACTGTCAAACATTTTCATGCACTGAAGCCTCAACTTTTCAAATATCGAAACGCTGGGTGGTAGTTTTGTGGAGGACGATCCAAAGATTCAGTACAGCAAATTTGGTGACAATTGAGCAAAAATTGTGGGGCAAGAAAACTTTTATGAGTTTTGCAGTTTTTGAAAGAAACAGAGTGATAAACTTAGTACAAATTATGAATTCTGAGTGGACAACAGCTACATTTTGGTGAAAGTTGCAAAACTGTATCACGTACCGTTGGTATGGGAGGATTATTGTGCCCCCCGCCCCCCAGGAAGAATACTTACATGTCCATGGAGTTGAGTAAATCTGGCATGGGACTGGACGTTTGTGCAAAGTTTGGTGATATTTCATGAATGGGAAGTAGGATTTCCTAGGAAGAAGAAGAACAAGAAGAATACTAGCGATAGCAATAGGTTCCCAGCAGCGAAATTAAGTATGAAAAGATGTAAAAATTCTAAATGCTGTCCACAAACCTCCCAAACAACTTTCATGTCTCGGAGGAAAACAAAAAAGAGACAAAAAAAAAACTTGAAGATTCTGCACAGGACACACGCTTAAACTGTCAAAAGACAATCCTTCATCTCCTTTGCACACACTTAAAAACGTATCCTAATTTTTTTTCCAGTGTAAAAAGGGATGAGATGAGCCTCCAGGGCTTCAGGATCTCATGTGGTCTGGACTTGGGCTGGACAAAATGACATTTACATTGGCATTTCAGTGTAAAATGTTACTAAAAAAATCACCATCATCCCTCTTGAACCCTGTGTAATCACATTATATCTCTTTGGAATACCAGACATGCACTGATGAATTGTTATTGTTTTTTTTATTGTTATATTGCTCAGCCCTTATCTGATCTTATTGAAATGGAATACCATGGAGTGGATCAGCCCCGGATTTTTTTCCCAAAAATTTAAATGAAAAAAACTTTTTTTTAAATTTTTCCTCAAAACTGGCTCTCAACTGAGGCTCTCTCAAACCCTGCAAACAGGAACAGGAGTGCACTCAACTCTACCCACGCTACCTGACAAAAGTAGTAGTACGTCACTATTAATGTGTGTGATTTTCTTACAGTGCAGTAGAAACTACTGAATATATAATGTATATACAGCGCCCTCCATAATTATTGGTTAAGATGTGTTCTTAAGCTTCGAACAAATTCAGTTTTTTTCTCAATAATATAGGACCACAATGAAAAAAATGAAAATCCAACTTTTAATTCAAGTGCATTTATTCAGTGGGGAAAAAATCCCACATTAAGAAACAAGTATTTACATCAAATCATGTGTGCTGCAATTATTAGCACCCCTGATGTTAATACTTTGTACAACCCCCTTTTGCCAACAAAACAGCACCAAATCTTCTCTTATAATGTTTCACAAGATGGGATAATACAGAAAGAGGGATCTTAGACCATTCCTCTTTGCACAGTCTCTCTAAATCATCCAGTGACCTGGGTCCTCTCCTCTGCACTCTCCTCTTCAGCTCACTCCACAGGTTTTCAATGGGCTTGAGGTCTGGGGACTGAGATGGCCATGGGAGGAGCTTGATTCTGTGTCTGGTGAACCATTTCTGGGGAGATTTGGCCACATGTTTAGGGTCATTATCTTGCTGAAAGACCCAGTGATGACCCATCTTCAGCTTTCGGGCAGAGGCCACCAGATTTTAATTTAAAATGTCCTGATATTTCAAAGCGTTCATGGTGCCATGCACCCTAACAAGGTTCCCATGGCCTCTGGAAGAGAAACAGGCCCACAGCATCACCAATCCTCCCCCATACTTCACAGTGGGCATAAGGTGCTTTTCTGCATACTCATCTTTTGTTTTCCGCCAGAGACACTTAGAGTGTTTACTGCCAGAAAGCTCTATCTTGGTCTCATCTGACCAAAGCACACAGTCCCAGTTGAAGTCCCAGTACAGCTTAGCGAACTCCAGACGTTTGCGTTTATGATTGTGAGTAAGAAAAGGTTTTTTCCGTGCATGCCTCCCAAACAGCTTGTTGGCATGTAGATTGCGCCTGATGGTTGTTTTGGAGACTTTGTGACCCCAAGATGCTACCATTTGTTGCAATTCTTTAACAATGAGCTTTGGAGAACTTTTTATTTCTCTAACCATCCTCCTCACTGTGCGTGGTGGCAGAATAACCTTGTGTCCTTGTCCAGGTTTGTTTACCACTGTTCCAGTTGTTTTAAACTTATTAATGATTCCCCTGACAGTAGATATGGGAAGGTGCAGGCGAGTGGCTATTTTCTTGTAGCCACTGCCTGACTTGTGAAGGTCGACACACATCTGCCTTACTTGAATGGTGTGTTCCTTTGTCTTTCCCATGTTGAGGAGTGGATAAGAGAAATGGCCTCTGTGACACATCATATTTATACCCCAGGGAAACAGGAAGTGATTAATTACTAATTAAGTGTTCCTAGATACTCTGATCAACTTTGTAAACTACTGTAGAAATGACAGAAATACTTCAATTACATTCATTTCCTAGGAATTGTTAGGGGTGCCAATAGTTGTGGAACAGGTGATTTTATGAAAAGTAATTAGTTCTTAGTCAGGGATTTTTTTTCTACCATAAAATTTACTTGAGTTGAAGGTTACATTTCTCTACAGTTTTCAGTGTGAGAGTATGCTTCTGCAATAAAAATTGAATTTATTTTAAGGCTTTTAACACATCTTAACCAGGGGTGCCAATCTTTTATAGAGAATCAAAATAATCCCATGTGCCACACCAGATCATAATGATTTGACCAATAGTAGCCATTGATCTGCCATTATGACAAAGACGCAATTCCAAATGGGTAAATTTGAAAATAACCATCTTGCAAGCACAATTTATGATAGTATCTCTTACTTATGACAGACCAAAATTGAGTTTTTTTTTACAGGGAAAAAATATACCAATATAAATATCTGAAGCTTCCCCAAATGTTCAATAATGTTCTGTAATATTTACATGTACATTTTAGGACACCATTAAATTCCTACAATATTCGCATATATAATATTTCAAGTACATCAAAAGTTGAGTGAGAATGAGGAACGTCCTAATACTATTGTCAGGGTAGTGTACCCACCCCTCTTCCTCCTGCTATTGAGCTGCAAATATTGTTGTGATTTCTTGTCTAGATGTTTACATGTTTTTGAGGTTACCTTGTCTGTGAATAATTGGAGGGAGACAAAATCTTCAGAAGCCATCTTTATTCCCACGGTGAGCAGTCCCTGGCCAGGCAGTGTTAATTTGGCATTCTTTACAGAGGAATATTTATGGGAAAAACTCAACCAACTTTGCTCCAATCAAAATACATGGGTTGTAACCATCTTATCTGGAACAAACTTTGCTCCAATCATAATTCATGGGTTGCAACCATCTTGTCTTTAACTATTTTTACTCTCCAACTTTGTTTTGTTAAATAATGGTGGAAATTTTTCAGTATAGGACTTCAAAAACAAAAGGAATATATACTAAAATGGACTGGAAAATTACAGTTTATGCGTGGAAAAATACTTTCAGATGAATAGGATACAAGCAGATACATAAATGGTTCAATTGATTATGCTTTCAGTAAAAACTTAATAAATATTTGCTCAGTAAAATCATTAAACTACAGAAATCAAATGCATCATCTGATTATTTTTTTGAATCAACTAAACAGAAGCCTGCTTACGAAACAAAGCTACAGAGGCGCGCTGCTTATGTGTGTGAGCTGCTCATGCATGTGTGAACTGAATTGCTTGTATGTGTGTGTCTCTGTGTGTGTGAACAGTTTGGATGTGTGTGTGTCTGTGTGTGAACAGCGTGCGCATGTGTACGTGTGCTGCCTGTGTGTGTGTGAACTACATGTCTGTGTGCACTGCTCATCCCCTCCCTATATGTATGTGTACTACTTGTATGCGTGTGTGTTATGTTATGTGTGTGTGTGTTACTGCTGCCTACATAATATGGTTATTGATTATGATTATTGATGGCTAAATATAATCTAAATCTAATTGTTAGTTTACTGATTGTTAGTATGAGTAATAAATTGAATAATGATAAAAAATACATAATCAGTATTAGTGAATATAATGAATCAACATTAGTAAATATAATGAATGCTAAAATGTAATTAGTATTAGTAAATATAATGAATAATACTGAAATATAATCCACAACAATATGTCTGTTGTTTCACCCCAATTGATTCCACTCCTCTCTCACAGACTCCAGTGAGTGCTACCGGTGCCCGCTGGAATTCTGGTCAAATCAAGTCCAAGACCGTTGTGTACCCAAGGATATCGAGTTCCTCTCCTTCCAAGAACCCCTGGGGATCTGTCTGACAACAATCTCACTGTTTGGGGCATGCATCTGTGCATTTACCTTGTCTGTGTTTGCCCACCACAAGAATACACCAGTGGTGAAGGCGAACAATTCTGAATTGAGTTTCCTGCTGCTGTTTGCACTCACATTGTGTTTCCTGTGCTCCTTGCTGTTCATCGGCCAACCGCAACGGTGGACCTGCCAGTTGAGACATGCTGCATTTGGTATCAGTTTTGCACTTAGCATCTCCTGCATCCTGGTTAAGACCATAGTGGTGGTGGCGGCCTTCAAGGCCACACAGCCCGGAGGGAATTCAATGAAGTGGTTTGGTGTGCAGCAACAGAGGGGCACTGTGCTGGCCTTCACTGTCATCCAGGCAGTGATCTGTGTGGCTTGGCTGACCACTGCATCCCCTGTGCCCTACAAAAACACTCACTTCCAGAACTCAAAGATCATCTTCCAGTGTGCAGTTGGGTCGATAGCTGGGTTCAGTGCCCTGCTTGGCTACATCGGCCTGCTGGCGGCCATCAGCTTCTTGCTTGCCTTTCTGGCAAGGAATTTGCCTGACAGCTTCAATGAAGCCAAGTTCATTACCTTCAGCATGCTCATATTCTGTGCTGTCTGGATAGCGTTCATCCCTGCCTATGTCAGCTCTCCAGGAAAGTACTCAGATGCTGTGGAGATATTTGCCATCCTGGCCTCCAGTTTTGGGCTTCTAGGGGCGATATTTGCGCCAAAATGCTACATTATATTGCTGAACGCAGAAAAAAATACAAAGAGGGCACTGATGGGTCGAGATGACCCAAAGAAGTAAAGGTTTTTAACTCATTCCTATTCCATTTAATCAAAGCTAGAAATCTATGAAGTATGCCTATTGAGTTGAAATGAAATAAATTTGATTGCATGTAATACATGTCATGGAATGAGCTGTATGTGAACCTCTTGTTAATTTCTCCTTAAGTCTTACCCAGCTGTGGAAAATTGCATCATTAAAATAAATTCTTTTCCAACAATCAAACATGATCTCATTTTTTGGATGATTGGTGGATTCCAACAGAAGAAATTTCAGTTTCACTTGTTGGACAACCAGCTCTTGAAGTTCTGGATACTGTGCTGTGGACACATACTTTCTGGCATCTCTACCTGTGGGGTGCAAGACCTGCTTTCTGTGTGATTTTTTCAATGCCAGGTGTTCTCAGTCTTATTCAGAACACGCTGGTGTGGATTCAGGCTTTAGTTCTGGCCAAGCAGTTATTTACCCACCTGATTCTGTTGATCATGTCTTTCGAGTCAAGTCGGGACCGATGAAGTGACACACCAATGACCACTTTCCAATTGAAAAGGCTTTTATTACAATGCACAAGGGAGGATTCTAGCGTCCGACATAGCATTCGCATGGAATCCTAACACACTGTTCACATCTCGTGGTTTAAGTTCATGATCAGTGCTAGAGCAAGTGATGGATGTAACACCTTCCCATTGACATCCAGCCAAACTTACAGGATGTGGATATTACCTTTGATCATGTACCTTCCTTCTGAGCACAATACAGCAATTACCAAGTGTGATCAGGTGCCATGCGCCCCTCACTGTGGGAGGATATTGATGTGTGTGTGGAGTTTTCCTATATTTCATACGTATTATTGTGTATTTGCCTCCATCATTTATTAATAAATTATGGTTTATTAGCGACTTCTTGTGGTATTATTAATCGCTCACCTGCCGCCCTCCTGCACTTATTTTGGGTAACTATTGCATGTTTCTTGGAGCGGAGTTATCCTTGTAAAGTAATGATGTGGTCGCATCCGCGTGTGGATTAACTTGCCGGATCTTCTTTTATTTTGGATATCTGATTTTGACTGGTGAAGCTGAGCTGGTGAGTTAAATTACGTAAAGTTAAAACTTATAACCTGTGTTAAATACGTTGATTATGTTTGTGTAAACGGACTATGTTTTGATATTATGTCCGTGACATGAACGTAGCTGCGTTTGTTGTTTGTCCTTTTCAGTTGATTACCTGCGGCTAGTGTGCATCACGATTACTGTACAGGTGCTAGTTTAGTTCGCGTAGCACATACGTAGCAACCCATGGATGTTGTGTGAGAATTAAACGCATAAAAGACAGTAATCTGGTGTCCGAGCTTGAGTGTGACACTGTTTCATCAGTCGAAATCTCCCCGTGCGGTGAAAGTTGTTAGACTATAGGGTAGATAGTTTAATAAAAAACCGTACAGTAATCAACACTAAGCCAGCCCCGTGACGGAGAAGCGGAGGTCGGACAGTGTCAGCAACGAACCAGCGAGTAGACGGAGCCCAACGGAGCGGCTCGACGGATTACCGCGCCTCGTACTCAAATCAAGTCATCAGCAAAGTCAACGCTTGGTCAACAGCTGTGCTTTGTAGCACTTTGTGAGTGACTGCTTAGAGCGACGGCATAGGATAAGCCCCTCGCTTCAAATTGACTTTGTTTAGTTGGAAAATAAATCGCTAAGCCAATAGACGCTACTGGAAGTAGGGAACCGGAAGTGTGGCAAACCCCATCTTGGTACGGTCCAAAATCTAAATAAACCAAAGAGGGTCACCAAAAGTCATTATGGCTGACTGTGAGGAATTAAAGAAAAATGTTCCTATGCACAAGGGGTTTTCAACAGGAAAGCCAATGCTCTTGATTTCAACATGGACCTCTTAACTGAGCGTGACCTTATGTCTGAACTGAGGGCTTTTAAGGACAGTTATGAAGATATCTGCAATATTAGTTTTGATTACATTGCTGTTATGGAAGAGGAGGATGCAAGTGGATTTGCAGCAGATGTAGCTGATGTCAGGAAGAAACTACATGACTGTCGCTCAAAGTATCAGGACACAGAGCTGAAAGTAAAAAAGGCATTGTGGTCCCGCTGGGCTTCAGGTCCGTTTGATGTGCTAAAGGCGGACCTTGAGGATGTGTTTGATCAGGCTGAAGCACTCCTGACGCATCACATGACCCACAAGCAGTACGATTTGGTACATGTTGCATTGGAGAGCAGAGTTGAAGCACTGGAGGAGTTTGTGCGGGGCTTGGACCGTTATGTCCCGGAAAAGGAGGTGATAGGCATGCGGGCCTGCCTCAAAGACTGTAAGGAGAAGAAAAGGATGACGATAGTTGCACTAGATAACCATATGCGCCAAAGCAAAGAGCCAGTGCATGGTGACCTTGGTATCCTGGATAGAAGGGGTGACCATGGTGGGGGGACATCCACGGCTGATAACCCCAGTGGACCCTCTGAATATAGTGGGGACAGTGGCACAGCACATGAGGATGGTGAGCAAATTGCATGTGCGGGCCTGGTCACAGTCAGAACCACTGCAGGGAGAACTAGCGCACCGGACAGTAATGCGGAACAACCTGACGGGGTACAAGGCACGGGCGCTCCGTCGGGGCCTCCCCAAGCGCCACCACTGAGACATCCTGTGCATTGGCCCATGAGCCCCAGATTTGAACCTGACCTCTCTAGCACACCACAGCAGCGAGGAGCACGCACTGTGGCATCAGATAGCATCGGGGGGGGACGGAGTGCATCTACCACCTCTCAAGGGTCAATTGGGCCCAGGATTGCTCTTGCACCCCTAAGCCTACCAAAATTCACTGGAGACAGGAGGAGCTACTGGCATTGGAAGAGTAATTGGGGAACCCTAGAAGCTTTAGCAGAACCCACAGGCTCCCCTGAGTGTCAACTCTTTCACCTGCTGGACAGCATTGGTGACGCGGTGAAACGCGAACTCAGGTTGTCCCATTGCCGTACTGCAAACGAGGTCTTCCGGGTTTTAGAGGACTGTTACGGGGATATGTCACAAATAGCAGATGACATTGTACTGGAGCTACAGGAATTACCAGCTGTGCGCAATAACCAACCAAGGGAGGCACTGAAATTAATCCAGGGGGTGGAAAGAGCGCTGTTGGACCTCATAGACCTGGGCTGTGAGGACGCCTTAAAGAACCAGTTGGTGATCCGGTCACTAGAAAGTAAGCTGCCAGACAGTATGAAGGAAAGGTGGCTGTTGTACCGGTGCGACGCGGCCAGCAATGTGAACCCCCGTAACCGGTTTGACATGCTGTGGCAGTTCCTGAGAGATCATAAGACGGTCCTGGTGCAACTGGAGCAGCTACAGTTGACCAGAAGGACGAACCCGGTCAGAGCAGGAGAATCAAACCCCCGCGAGAAGCCAAGGGAAAGGCCTGGGGACCGTAAGCAGGAGAGGCGTTCATTTACCAAAGCCACGGCAAGCGAGGCGAAAGGAGAGCCGTCCAGAGATCCTTGCAGTATGTGTGTCGAAGAGGGGCATGCTGAACGTTTGTACCGCTGTAGATCATTTAAGAAGGCTAGCCCATCAGAGCGGAGGGCTCAGGTAAAAAAGATAAAAGCTTGCCTTAAATGCCTGGACATCCATGGGGGTGACGGCCCATGCAGGAAAAACTTTTTGTGTCGCAATGACGAATGCAACAGAGGCGACACCCCATCAGATCACCATTTCTTCCTGTGCCTTAAGTCACTAGCCAAGAAGGACACTGGCAGAGTGGAGGCCAAAGGAGAGGGGAGGAGAGAACCCTGTGGTCCCACTGAGGAACAGGAGGCTTTGTTCGCCAGCCTAGGTCTAACCCAGGAGCAGCTGGAAGCTGTACGTAAGGCCTGTACAAATAAGGTGTCAACAGTATGTACTGGCAAAGGTCTGGCGGGTGAGGGTGGATGGAAGGAGCACCCCGTCCTCATGATGTTGGTGGACGTCACGACCAAGAGGGGAGACTGGGTTGGAGCACTGATTGATCTGGCCTCTGATGCCAATTACATCACCCATCAGGCAGCAGAAAGGCTTGGGTTGACTGGAGAGCCTGTCACGCTGGTTGTGTATGGTGTGGGGGGAATGGAGGTAAAAGTGGAGACGCAGATGTACTCCGTAAGCATAAAAGTGGCCACAAAGAAGGGGACATGGCGACTTCACGAGATGACTTGCTATGGACTGGAGGAGATTGCCAGAATTGACCATACAGTGGACTCAGAGTGCCTGGAGAAGTTCTTCCCAGGTGCCATTAAACCGGGGGAGCTGATCCGCCCACGGCAGGTTGAGCTGCTCATCAGCACCCGGGAAGGTCGTCTCGCCCCACAGAGGATGATGAGGTGCGGCGACCTGGTGTTATGGGATGGCCCGCTTGGGAAGACTGTCAGTGGCATGCACCCAGATCTGTTTGAGGACATCGAGGTGACTGCGCCCACTCATCCACCCACTTTGCCTGCTCTATAAGGTCAGAGTCCAGGAGACTCGTAGTCTTTCACAACCCTCGCCCGGAGATAAAGAGCAGGGTGGAAGTTAGAACTACGGCTGTGTGCAATGCTGAGATCGTCAAGTGGCTGCAGTGGGACAGCATTGGGGCTGCCTGCGACCCTGTGTGCGGTGGGTGCCGTTGTGGAAAGTGTGCTCCTGGGGGGAAGGAGATGTCCCTTGCTGATGAGAGAGAGCTAGAGATCATCAGGAGGGGACTAACCTTCAGGTTAAGTGATAGCCACAGCGACAAACCCCACTGGGACGCCAGGTATCCCTGGAAGGAGAGCCCCGCTACCCTGCCTAACAATCGCAAGGCCGTTGAAAAGACATTCCTGAAGTCGGAGAAGCGCCTTGAGAAGGACCTGAAGTGGAAGGAGGCCCATATGAGACAGGTGCACAACATGGTTGCCAGGGGGGCCGCGGTCAAGCTTTCCAGGGCTGTCATGAGCAGTTGGAATGGAGCTGTGTGGTGGATCAACCACCTGACGGCACCCAACCCACACTCTATCTCCACACCAGTGAGACTTGTCTGGGACAGCAGTCAGGAGTTCAGGGGTGTCAGCCTGAATGGCATCCTGCTGAAAGGCCCAGACGTCCTGAACCCCATCCGGGCAGTGCTGCTCCGTTTCCGGGAGGGTGAGCATGCAGCGATTGGAGACGTGTCTAAGATGTACAACTCTGTGTGGTTGGAGGAGCAGGAGGTGCACGTCCATCGCTTCCTGTGGAGGGACTCTCCAGCGGTTGACATCGAGGACTACGCAGTGGTGCGGGTGAACATGGGTGATAAGCCGGCCGGCTGTATTGCCCAGGTTGCAATGCGGGAGACCGCCCATCTCCCACAGTTCGCAGACAAGGTGGATGAGAGGTGTGTAATCGAAGACAACGCCTATGTAGATGACATCCTTGTGTCCCACAATGACCCTCAGAGACTGAGTGAGATCCTTAAGGGGGTTGAAGCCATTCTCGCGACTGGGGGGTTTTACCTCAAGCCCTTGGTACGGTCTGGCCAAAGTGGGAGGCAAGGCGGTATTCCCACCAAACCTGAGACAATCATCCTACCCAACCAGGTGTGGGACGAGGACAATAAGGCACAGGGGGTGGGTCACCATGTAGGAGGAGACGAGCTTTTCCTCATGGTGGCTGTGAACTTCTCCACGAGGATGAAAAAGATGCGCACCGAGCTCGATCTCACTGTGGAGGACATAGAGAAAAAGACGCCGGACCCCCTTACCCGCCGTATGCTGCTGAGCCAGGTAGCCGGGCTTTATGACCCCCTTGGTCTTGCGACGCCCCTGAAACAAAAGGGTGTCATTCTTGTCAGGAGGGCCTTTCAGGAAGCTGGGACTTTGACTAAGGACACATGGGACAAGCCGCTGTCTGGTGAGCTACGTGAGAAGGCGATTGAGCTCTTTAAAGAGTATGCCCGGCTGAGTACTGTCACTTTCCCAAGGAGTATTACGCCCCCCGGCTGGGTGGGTAAACCCTGGGGTATCACCTTTTCCGATGGGAGCTGTGACTCTTATGGAGCAGTTCTCTACCTGCGCTGGGAGACCTCAGAAGGTGTCGTGACCCGGCTAGTGGAGTCTAAAGCTAAGTTGACTCCTCTTGACCAGAAGGGCGATGCTGTAAAGGCGGAGATCTGTGGGGCTGTCTTTGCCACCCGTCTGAGGGGGTACGTACTGAAGCATGGGCGGTTGAGAGTTGACCGGTGGTACCACTTTGTCGACAGCCAGACTGTGCTGGGTGCCATCCAGCGGGAAAGTTATGGGTTCCAGACTTTTTTCGCAAACCGCGTTGGGGAGATACAGAAGATGGGGCCCGTGACTGACTGGTGGTGGATCCCCGGTCAGTATAATGTGGCTGATCTAGTCACTAGAGGATGTTCCCTCGAGCAGCTTGATGGAAACTCCCAGTGGCAGAGGGGTCCCGATTTCCTGACCAGGCCTGAGAAGGAGTGGCCTATGAAGTCTGCTGCAGAGGTGGCCTGCGGTACTAGGGAGGTTGTGAGTAAGCTCCAGAGGAAGGCTTTCTCTGCCATTATCACAAGAGCTCAGGCAAAGAAGTTGCCTACTCCAGGTGATCCAAGAGGAGCCGGGGGTATGGTCAAGAACGATGGAACCACAGAGCCTTCTCCAGTTAGAAACCTTTCAGAGGATGCCACAGGGTCCTCTTCGAAGGCATCCCACACCTGCAGTATGAAAAAGCTTTGGGGGTCGGCTCTTGTAAGTCAGGTGGAGCTCTCAAGGTTCAGTACACTAACCAAGCTCTGTGGGACTATTGGATACGTCCGCAGAGCTGTGCACTCATGGTTACCTAGTAAATGGCAAGTCGTTATGCGAGAGCAGTGGGAGGCAGCGCTCACAGTCCGGGAACGTGAGGAGGCATTCCAAGAGTTATGCCTTGCTGCCCAGTCAGATGTGACCTTCCCCACGACGACACTCAACCGTCTGGTCGTGAGCAAGGACAAGGAGACAGGTCTCTTGTTGTGCCACGGACGGGTCCAATCCATCAATGAGGAGAGACATGGAGTTCCGCTGATCCCCTACAAGGAGCAGATCAGCACCCTCCTTGCCGAAGAAGCCCACCATGCTAACCATGAAGGTGTTGCTGGCACTCTCCTTCGGATGAGGAAGAGGGCTTGGGTGGTGCAAGGCCCCAGGGTAGCCCGCAAGGTAATTGACTCATGTGTGCATTGCCGGAAGTGCAGAGCCAAGTTATGCTCCCAGGTGATGAGCGATCTACCCCCTGTTCGCACCGGGCCAGCTGCTCCTTTTGAGTACACAACGCTGGACTTATTCGGCCCGTACACAGTCAGAGACGATGTGAGGCGGCGCACCAGGAAGAAGGTCTGGGGCGTGGTCTTTAGTTGCATGGCCTCAAGGGCGATCCATGCAGATGTGGTTGAGAACCTAACGACGGAGGGCTTTCTCAAGGCATACCAGCGATTCACCGCCCTAAGGGGTCACCCCAATAAGCTCTGGTCTGACCAGGGGACCAATTTTGTGGGGGCCAGGCCTGCGCTGGTGGATCTCTACGGCTTCTTGGCAAGTGTTGACAAGGAGGGAGTTCAGAAGAGAGCAGCTGTGGCAGGGACTGACTGGATGTGGGAGTTTAGCCCAGCAGACTCACCGCATCGGAACGGAGCAGCAGAAGCAGCTGTCCGAGTATTGAAGAAATCATTGAGCAGTGTTGGTGAGGAGGGGGATCTGACCACCCTGGAGTTCCAAACCCTTCTTTACCTGGCTGCTAACCTTTCAAACGAGAGGCCGATCGGTGCCAGGGCCCAAGTCCAGGAGGAGACTGTGAACATTGTGACACCAAACTCATTGCTGTTGGGTCGGGCTGGGCCCAGGGGTGACACCCAGGGTTTTGAGTTCCCTGCCTACCCTTTCAGTCGTCTGCGTGCAGTTCAGGTGGAGGTGGACAAGTTTTGGAGACGATGGAGCCAGTTGGCTGGTCCTCACCTGTTTGTCAGGCAAAAATGGCACGCCCCGGCTAGGAATGTTTCTGTCGGAGACCTGGTCTGGGTTGCAGATCAAAATGCCCTCCGGGGTCGTTTCAAGCTAGGTCGTGTCGAGGAGGTGTATCCTGATGATAAGGGTGTTGTCCGGGATGTAAGGGTGAGGACTTGTCAAGGCCTTCCCATTGGCCTGTCCCGGGCAAGGAAGGTCAAGGAGCTGTGTCCTCCCACCATCCTCCACAGGGATGTCAGGAGACTGTTGGTGTTGCTACCAGTAGAGGAGCAGAAGGGAGCTTTGCTTGCTCCTCAAGTACCTGAGAAGTATTAGAGTTGTGGACTCATACCTAATTGTTGTTTCAGTGACAGGTTGTTTCTTTAATTTTGTCACTTGAGTGATTTTGCATATTTTGTACATTATTTTGACGAGTGGTAGTTTGTGGCCTACTTTGTCAAGGACCAGTAGCCCAAGTGGGAGGTGTGTGGAGTTTTCCTATATTTCATACGTATTATTGTGTATTTGCCTCCATCATTTATTAATATATTGTGGTTTACTAGCGACCTCTTGTGGTATTATTAATCGCTCACCTGCCACACTCCTGCACTTATTTTGGGTAACTATTGCATGTTTCTTGGAGCGGAGTTATCCTTGTAAAGTAATGATGTGGTCGCATCCGCGTGTGGATTAACCTGCCGGATCTTCTTTTATTTCGGATATCTGATTTTGACTGGTGAAGCTGAGCTGGTGAGTTAAATTACGTAAAGTTAAAACTTATAACCTGTGTTAAATACGTTGATTATGTTTGTGTAAACGGACTATGTTTTGATATTATGTCCGTGACATTAACGTAGCTGCGTTTGTTGTTCGTCCTTTTCAGTTGATTACCTGCGGCTAGTGTGCATCACGATTACTGTACAGGTGCTAGTTTAGTTCGCGTAGCACATACGTAGCAACCCATGGATGTTGTGTGAGAATTAAACGCATAAAAGACAGTAATCTGGTGTCCGAGCTTGAGTGTGACACTGTTTCATCAGTCGAAATCTCCCCGTGCGGTGGGAGTTGTTAGACTATAGGGTAGATAGTTTAATAAAAAACCTTACAATGTGAGTGTGTATGAGTGAAGGGAGGGGGCTGGGAATGCGCACGCATGTGTGTGTGTGTGTGCGTGTGGTAAGCGAGGAAAGGGGTGTGGGAATGGGTGCTTATGTGGATCTGTGTGTGCTGAGCGAAAAACCTTAATCCAGTAGCTCAATCCTATCAATACAAACAGGGCGTGCATTGAGCTGACTAATAAGATATGAGTAAAAAGATATATTTTCCCCTTTACTGGAAAACAGTGTTCCTTGGAGTTGGCCCTTTTGGAAACTCAAGGATTCAAGTGGATGTGCTACTGCATGGCTAAATCAAAAGCCTGCATCCACACCAGCCCTTTCTGGGTGAGGTTGAATACCTCTGTTGTAGATCCAGTGGCACAGTGAGCAGGTTGGACAGCTCCCAGGCAGGAATGCTGCAAAATGCCTTTGACTGTGAATAGAATTTGGCACCTCAAGAGGTAAACGTCTGGAAGGTGAAACTAACATTACTTTGGTGTTTCCATATATGGACACAGTGTTCTATCACTTAGAATACACTGGTAATTATATCCCCGAACGCCGATTTGGGGATATTATGTTTTTGGTCCGACCACCGCCGCCGCCCTAAGTGTTAACGCGATAACTTCAGTAATATTTCAATTAGAAATTTCATGTTTTGCATATAAGTAAGTATCATAAAGAGGAAGAACTGATTCGATTTTGGACAATTTACAATGCCACCAGGGTCCAAAAACTGAAAAATCACTGTTTTTATCAAAACTCTGGTAATATTTGTCCGATTGACCTCAAATCAGAGGCGGAGGCGACGGCTTGGAGTATATCTCCGAACGCTCCCAATCCTCTAATGCCCCAATCCTTGAATAGACCTTGAACAGACTTTCATTTGAACTTAATTTCAGGTCAATTGGACAAATGGTTCTGAAGATCTGGCCAAAATGGTAATTTTCCATCACAAAGCGCCACCTGGTGGCAAAACATTGAACCATACAGGTATGATGTCATCATGTGACACGTTGTGAGGTCATGACCTTGCAGTTGCACATAGTTTCATGTCAATTGGACAAATGGTTCCAAAGATATGGCAAAAATGGTGAATTTTATGTGACAAAGCTCCACCTTGTGTCAAAATTTAGAACCAAACAGGTACAATGTCATCGTGGGACACATCCTCAGGTCATGACCTTTCATTTGCACTTGGTTTGAGGTGAATCGGACAAATATTTCCAGAGATATGATAAAAACTGTGATTTTTCAGTTTTTGGCCCCTGGTGGCCAATCTAGAAATTGTAAATTGTGCAAAATCAAATCAGTTCTTCCTCTTTATGATACTTACTTATATGCAAAACACAAAATTTCTAATTGAAATATTACTGAAGTTAACACGCCCTAACACGTAGGGCAGCGCGGCGGCGGTCGGACCAAAAGCATAATCTCCAGTGGCCGCTCATGAATTTGCAACAGGGGAAGCCCAAACAATCCCTTAATGTTAATGATTGTTCATCACCTGTTTTCAATCATTCATTTAAACAGTGGAGGGTCGTCGGCCGTAACAAAGTTAAGCCAAAACCTCGCCCTTCAAAGCTTAATGACTTAAACCTTTCGCAGTTTACTTTTCTTGATCAGAAGTTGCTCATACGAATTGTTAGAAGAACAGTCAGTTGAGTCAAATTTATTTTCGATAGCATTGTTATACATTGCACCACGACATTGAGGGGTTTTCTTTCAAACATAAATTACGACATCAATTACCATAGGCCTACGCTACAAATTCCGCGCTCAAGAAGCTCACGAAACGGCATAGATGCGCAAATTGATGAGTGAGGCTCATTAAGCAATAAGCTGTGCAACATCGCATTCTTTTCTTCTATATTAAGATTGTAGAAGATGGACTGTCGTGGCTTCTTGTGAAAGAAGCCTCGCAAACTAATTCATAAAGACGTGTTGATAATTTGCGTCGTCATTTGCTATCGAAAATAAATTTGATTGTCCTTCAACCAATTCGTATGAGCAACTGCTGATAAAGAAAAGTGAACTATGAAATGTTGAAGTCATTAAGCTTTGAAGGGCAAGTTCTGGCTTCCCTTTGTTACGGCCGACGAGCCGCTGCTGATAATCTCCATTTAACCCCTAAATATTTCACAAGGGGGAACAATACTTCTTTCATGACTGCAAGCTTTCTATTTATTTTACTTGTTTTAATCCTATATATGCAAGAAAAAAAAAGAAACAAGAACAAGAGAAGTGAGTGACGACACAGTCCCTCATGTTGCACATTAAGGGACCAGTTTCAGTCCTGGTTTGCCTTGAAGTAAATAGCCATCAGCAAGATCCCCCATCCATTCCAGTAAGAATTTACTGTGCTACATTTGGCAGATGAAAGGTTGTTTTCAATATCAGAACTTCAAAGAAGCAAAAATACTGACAAGGAAAAACAAGAGAGTAAGTGAGGGCAACAGAGAAAAAAAGAGAAAGACTGCAAAAGGAGCACTTGTAGTTGGAAAAATGGCAGTGGGACTGTCACCTGCTGTAGGTGGCTGCCATCTACAGGCTGCATGGTGTAATGTTGGCAATAGCTCATGAATTCACCTGCAAACAAGACTCTTTCCATTGAAATGCGCAAAACGAGATCTAGGGTGACACCTTCAGGGCGATTATTATAAGTTAAATTTCATTCAAAATTTCTTTTGCAAATTCAACACAATGATACACAGTAATTTAGTGAAGTTTTCACTCATTTTAAATTGACATTTTTTAAAGTTTGCTTTGCACTGAAGTACATACCAAATGTAGTGGTGACTGTAGTACTGTGAGTACTAAAAATTTGTTTAAGCCACAAAAATTAACATTTTATCCAAACTTCCAGCTCAGGATGCAAGTGGTGCCCAGCCAAAGTAGGCTAAAGGATGGGCACAATGTGAATGGAGATATGGGTCTCCAGAGGGTTCAAAGCTGTGCACTCTATAAAAGCTTGTACACTGGCTGTCAGACAGTGAATTGGGGGATATCTGCAGCAGGAATGAAGCCTGTGCTACTGTTGTGTCAAAACCTGGCCCTGGTATTAGCCTCTGCTGCTGCTTTTCAGACAGCCTGTCGTCTCCGGGAGAACTTCCGTCTGAATGGAATGTACCACAAGGGGGACGTTGTTTTTGGGGGGCTGTTTGGGGTGCACTTGGTGACAGTGTTTCCTGAGCTCTCTTTCAGGTCTGAGCCGCTCCAGCCAAAGTGTGAGAGGTGAGTAGCTGAGAAGACAACTGCACACTCTTTCAATTCCATAGTTTTACACATCAGGACATTTAAAAAATAAGCTGTTCCTTATCAGATCCTAAAATTAGGTGTGAAACATTCAGATTACACCGTGCCATTATTTATTGAACTAAAATTCAGCCAAAATGCTGGAGTCCTCTGTGAAAAACACAGAACAGCCCATCATTAAGTAGCTTGTAAAACCACCTTAAGCAGCAAATACTTGAACTTATAAATTTCTATATGATTTTACCAGTCTCTCACGTTATGGAGGAAGAATTTTGGCCCACTTTTCTTTGCAACATTGCTTCAGTTTATTGTTTGAGAGCATTTGTTTATGCACAGCTCTCTTAAGGTCTTGTGAGAACATTTCAATCGGGTTGAGGTCTGGATTTTGATTTGACAATTCCAGCACCTCGATTTTTTTTTCTTTTCCAGCAATTCTGTCAGATTTGCTGGCGTGCTTGGGATCATCGTCCTACTGCAAGATCCTATCACAGCTAAGCTTTAGGTGCAATTCAGATGGTTTCACATTTGACTGTAGAAAACCTTAGTGTACAGAGGAGTTCACGGTTGAGTCATTGACTGCAAGGTGCCCGGGTCCTGTGACTGCAAAACAAGCCAAAATTATCACCTCTCCCTCACCATGCTTGATAGCTGATATGAGGTGTTTGTGCTGATACGCAGTGCTTGGTTTGCGTCAAAAGTGGCCCTGTGCATTATGGCCAAACAACTCCACTTTGATCTTCTCTGTTCCAGACAGATATTCCACATCTTGTTCCAGACAGCTTGTGGTTTATTTAGACGCAACTTTGCAAACCTAAGCCGTGCTGCCATGTTCTTTTTGGAGGGAAGAGGCTTTCTCCTGGAAATCCATCCAAACAAGCCAGACTCCAGAGGTGTATAATCCAGGGGTCAGAAAGTAAAAATCCTACCATGTTTTCATCCCACCCGTAAACTCCTGCCAACAGATTTCACTTTGTTAGTTTTACCTCCCAGCTAAAGAATAGTGCCAACTGACAGGTCTTTTGTAGCTGGAACAATATTCTGGGATGGACTTTTACTTTCTGAACCTCAGTCTTATTTGACTTGTACCGTTGCAAACTTTAAAATTTAACATGCTAACTGAGGCTTGTAGAGTCCTTGATGTAATTCTTTGGTTTTTTGCAATTTCTCTGACCTTGGGATGAATTTTCTGGGATGTCCACTCCTGGGAAGATTGGCAAGTTGCCAAGATAATTCAGGAGTGGAGAAGATTCAATGGCAACTGTTGTAAATGTTTTCCACTTGTGCATTATCTTCCTCACTGTAGAATGATGGACTTCAAATTGTTTGGAAATGGCCTTATAACCCTTCCCAGATTGATGGGCAGAAACAATTGCTTCTGTTAGACGATTGCTGATGTCTTCCCTCTTTGCATTGTGTTAACACACACCTCAATGCTCCAGACCAGCAAAGTGCCAAAACCTTTGCTTTGATAGAGGTGGTCACACTTTCTGATGTGTGCATTTGATCAGCAACACCTGGCTGCTAATTACCTTCGTAATTCCCATGAAAGCAGTAAGGGTCTTATTAGTTTTTCACATATGGCTTCTGCATTTTTGCTGAATTTTGTAAAATAAATTGTGGCACAGTGGAATCATTTGTGTGTTGTTTTTCACCTGAGATTAGATTTACATCATTTTTTGATCAGATTAGGACCAGCTGATTTTTTATTATCTCCCGATACACAAAACTGTGGAACTGAAAGAGGGTGTACTTTCTTTTTCTCATGGCTGTATATGGGTTTACACAAACATACACAGTCATATGCACACAGCCAAACGCATGTACCTGGACAGACAATGAGACAGATGCTATCAACTGCAATGAGGGAACTACCTGTCAAATGTTTTTGATCATCCACACTTAACAAGCAGTAAGAGATTGAAAACAAATGAAATATACGTTCATGTTTTTTCCGCAAAGTCAGTCAAATGGTTCTTAAAGGTGATGCTCAACATGATCAGAGAAGTTCTAACCAATTTGCTTCTTTTGTGGGTTGCTTCTTCTTGATTAGTTGTACAGTGTGCCCCAAATTTACTTGATTTTACTGTCCATGCTGGGAAATGGGAATAATTAGTCAACCTGCTTATTGATGAATTATGGCTTTTCTATTTATTTCAAAATTTTGGCAATCCTGTGAAATTAAAGATCCCTTGTTACTGTTCTCCTCTTAAATTGTGCCATTTAAATTCATTCAAAACAGCTAATAAAAACTAAAACTGGCCCTATGGGCCGATAAACTATTGTTGTGGTGTGGCGTCCATCGTCCGGAACATTTTTAAACTTTTTTTTTGCCTGATGAATTTTTGTGTAAATTTGCCATAACATACTTCTGGACCGTATCTCCAGACATGTTCTTCCAGATTTTTGATTGAAATGTTTTAGTCTGTTTTATGGGCCCTTGAAATTTTGGCCCCAAAGTTAAAGATAGGACTGAGAAATTTTAAAAAAATTATTTCTCAAAAACTGCATGATGAATTTTTTTCTAAATCAGACTTCTAAATCACCTTTCATTGACACCGTCAACGTACAGTGCAGGTGCCATTTTGATTCAGTTGACAGAAGTGGGTCTAGTGGGGGTGCTGTACTTTATGAATATGAAAGATGGCATGTGGAGGCAGCCGCCCCTCCCCCTCCATCAGCCCCATACTGCCCTAAGTCTTACTTTTTAAAAAAAAATAAAGAATCTGATTTCAAATGTGTCTGACTTACATTTATGTCTTTCATATCATAAAAAATATATGCTTTCCATATCTTGTATGCAGTCTAATGAAATGTGCCAGATGTAGCCTATAGAGACAGTGCAATTTGAAAAACGTCTCCTTTGTTTTGATGCGTAAGCGCGCGCATTGTTTATTTCCTGTTAGCTAGCAAAGGCAGTAAATTCAAGCAACAATCAAGACAATGTCACAGAAGCGGATTTCGCATTTCTTTTCTGAAGCTCACACAAATTAACATACAAATAAACAAAGTCCCAAATAGACATAGAGAAAGCATACCAATGTTGGAGAGAATTCCGGGAGTTGAATGGTTTTAATTCTGACGCCCAGCAGAATTTAGCAGCTGGTTAGCACGAAACACCTGACATTATGACCACTCCTTAAATAAGACTCTTGCGAATGCTCTTCACTACTTAAACTAATCAAGGGGAAACCTACAAAATGCATCAAAAACATACAGATATCTGTGCTTTTATCCAGTGATATAGATACTGTGGTTTAAACTTAATCACCAGTTAAAGTTAACAAAGCTTTGAACAACTGGGCCCAGGTCACCTTGTTTCTACTTGAGGTGAGAGGAGCTGGGGCCTATTACACAAGAGTCGGACCTTGAGATCCTTGATCAACGCTAAAGCAAGGATTTCCATATCCCTAACAGCGCGTCGTTGGCTTAATTGATTGCACAAAGCCAACAGCGGAGGAGGTGGAGGAGGATAGGCTAAGTGAAGCCTGGTCCCACTGATCCTGCTGAGTGCGCACACACGGCTACCTCAAATAGACCCCGAGATCGATCACAGAAATCACCATGGACAATTGGTTGCTGCAGCAGACGTATGCACCAGCAACACTCAAAGACCACATTCAGACAGAGGGACAATGGGATCTCTGAAATGCCTCTGCTTGCGATTCCTAGAGTTTCTGTCTGAATGGTACGAGACGTTTGAGAAGAGCATTAAAGTGAGCTAAACTCAAGTGAAAGTAAACTCGGGAGGTGTTTCAGCGCTGTCTAAGAGGAATAACTGATGCACTTCGGCGGTACCGTGAACGTAATAAAGTGTCGCTGTCAGACAGGTTTAATATTGAGCAAGATGGTTTAAGATGGAGGTTGTGTGTGACATGCGCACGATAACTGCAAAGGCATTGATAAATTCGACAGAGCTTTAAAAGCATCTTTGTGTCCCATGTATGTTTTGCAATTTTGTTACAAGCCCTTTTTGTCCTGTACAAACTGAATTGATTGTCTGATCTAGAAAACGTTTATAGATTAGTTGAGTTTACTTTCTGCCTTTAATCACCTCTGATGGAGGCATACTTAAATTAAAAAGTAGAATGTTAGCGTCAGAAAATTACGTCAAGGAGCCTCCTGAAAATGTTTGATTCCAGTATCGCGAAGCGAGTGACACTGCACTCGTGTCCAGCACTAAGGCAACGACTCTACCTCACCCGTCACAGTCTGAATAAAGACGGAGAAAAGTAGCAGCACTGCTGTAGGTAGAGAGTTACTGCACTGAAACACGGTAACCTACTTCATGCAGCACTGCTCATTTTCTACTCTGATGGAAGTCTCAACTTGGGAAATAAGGATAAATCTGATAATGTTGGATCTAAATATGGTTAAAATCTGACATGGAAGGGGGACTGATTGAACTCTGATGGTCACTGTAATGTAGGTACTTCAATATAATGATTGAATATTGGCTATTTTATTAACATCAATGGCCACAATCTTCTAAGATAATTACTCTGGGCCTACTATAATTGAGATCGCAATGAGTAGTGGACAATTCATAATGACTGTAAAGGACATTGATTTTCAATTTGGGTGGCTGCTGAACGAGGTGAGGTGAATTTGGCTGGAGACAGCAGCTTAGCTAGTTCGTAAGCTTGCTCTGGAGCTGGCTAGCTCGACAGACTTTGTTTCCATAGTAATCAGTGCCATGGCTTAGCTCACAAACGCGTGTATTCGTATTGACTTTGAATGTAATCTGTCACTCGAAAAATTCGTTTTGCATCTGGTGTGAAAGCAGCTTAAAACCTAGGCACACTAGAGGTGGAATAAGTCGGAATTCCATTGGAATGAAAATTCTTTGTATATTCCTGCGTTCTCACTCTATTCTGACTGCATTCCAAATATTCAGGGCCATTCTTATGGCTGGCCTGAAAGCTTTGCTTACGCTCAAAACTTTCCAGGTGCATTTGTAGTGGAGAAATCTCGAACGGCATTCAAGTGTGCTCTAACTGCGCTCTGACTGCATTATAAATATTCTTACGGCATTCCAACAGCATTCAAAAGATTCTGATTGCATTTGAGGGAGAATAGAAAAGGCAGCCACGTCAAATCCTGCCAGAATGTGCCTCGAATGAGCCAGAATGCATTTCGATTGCTGCTGGAATCTATTTTGATATTAGAACAATTCACCTTAAAATAATCCCTTAAAAATTATGATTGGTCATGACCGGTATTCAATCGTTTATTTAAATGACTATTACAGAAACTCTTGACATTATCAGGTGTGGCCAGTTTTCATGAATAACGCATACCTGTGAACTCTCACGCATTCGGCGTCAGTTTTAGTGGCATTTTTACGTTCCTCCACTGTAGTTGGCAATTACTCAATCAACGCATAAGGAACACTCGTGTTACATTCTAAGTATATTCTAAGTATTCAAGCAGCATTCTGTTTGAATTCTTGGAGGTTCCAACCATATTCGGTGGCTAATCCGGGAGCGTTCTGACTGCAATCAAGGTGAATTCGCACGGCATTCGAGGCACCTTCCAACCAGACTTCGAGTGGTGTTCAGGCAGCAATTGAACCACACTTGTATGGCATTCAAAGTGTATTTTAAATATTCGGACTGCATTCTAACAGCATTTTAAACATTCTTACTGCGTTCCAAATACATTCAAGCTGCATTCGTGAGCTAATAAACCCAGATTGTGCAAGAATCAATTAAAGCAGGTTCGAAGTGGGTTCTAAGTATTTGAATGACATTCTTTCAGAGCTGTAAGAATTTTGGTCAATTTCAAATACCTGGCCGAATGTTGCGCGAATTCTTCATTCCGACTGGCTCTGCTTGATTTCTGCTGATTTTGAATAACTCAGGCATTAACTCAGAAGTTTCACCTTAAGAAAAGCCTGTTCATGTTCCAAGCTTCTGAATGTTTCAACTTTCAACAATAGTGACATCATATCGCTGATACAGCCTTTAATAACTGTGCTAATCAAAGTATTCTGCTTAAAATAAAAACACTGTGCGTACATATATGAGCATCCCCCCTCAGAATATAGTTCCAACGTCGTTGAAGGAAGCCCATTACCAATGACACCCAATTACTCCAAAGCAGTTCTCATGTTCTTTTCCTGATAATTAACCAAATATTAATTTGCTCACTTGTGATGACTAATTGGTAGAAAGAATGACCATTTTGCTTTCAGGGGCATTATTGTTGTTAAATAAGCCGAGGATGGTGTTATGTTTTTAAATATATTATTCTTTACAAGATAGAAGGAATGCACACCTGAGTCAGAGAGTTGCTGACCATAGTAAAGTTACAGATGTTTAATAGAGCAGTCCCACACTTATAGCCACAATGCAATAAAAAGCAATTTACTAACTTATTCAATTATCAATGCTTTGCAGTTTGATAAATTAATTATTAAAATGTCGCTGCGATGAATGAGCAACTGTGCATCCCTGGGAATATAGCGAACTCTTGAACATTTTGATCAACTGAACAAGAAGAGGTTGAAGACAATTGTGTGTTTAAAGGACAGGTCAATGGCACGCCATTTTAAATCCCCTGGCACCAGTGCTACCGTTTGGGGAGAGTTGTGTGAGGTTACACTCAGTAACCAGATGCAAGAACCAAGTAATCCACAAAGCTTGTGCTTTCTTAGGAATGGGGGTGTACCGCCGCAGAGCAGGCAGCAACAGTACGAAGTCCACAATCCAAAAATCAGAATCCCAGGGACATAATCCAAGTTGCAACTAGGGCAGCAAACACAAAACTTGTGGTCGGGCAAAAAAGGTTCGATACACAGATGCAAACAAATCCAAGTCAAAGCCAAAATCAGAATCAGGGACGGTCCAATCAGAAGAGAATCACAGAGTACAAGGCATAACTGATCGCAGCGCAGGTAAACCAAGAGAAATGTTCTGACAAAGGGATAGCCTTGAAATGACTGCTTAAATATACAAACGGGAAGTCACATGCTACAATGGGAAACAGGTGAGCTGAATCAGACTAATTACAAAGGAATGAACATGAGGAAGTTCCTGATTACAAGAAATTGGCAAAAGCCAAAACGCGGACAGGGATGACAGAAATTGCCAATAGGCCAACTTGTTGTGGTTTAAGAGGTTTTAGATCTAACAAAATATTTACACTCACATGAGATGGGAGCTCAGATTGCTTAAAAGGATGAAAATGAGCAACAGTATTTAATTCTTCAAGGCTCAGGTTACCTTACATGGAGGCTGCAATGTTTATACAACTTACTGATGTTGCGCTATCCGGCAAGATCATGTATAGGCTGCACATTCCTGATTATTCCATGGATCTGTTGCCGAGTATCCTGGGCCTAAATGGTGTTGTTCCCACATAACGTGCAACAAACTTGCATTTGGATCAACAATAAATTAAAATTCATCATTATGCAGCAGGGTCTGAAGCCGTCAGGCCCTAAAAGCGCTAGAAGTGTTATGCAATACAAATGGCTTCAAAGTCGCTTGTATTCCTTCCCCCCTATTCTGAAGGGATTAGTTTTAGTGCCAGGTAACATAATATTTAGAGGATAATCTCTGCTTTTTGATTCCCTTCCAAATTTTCCTTCTCTGTCCCTTTTCTTGTGTCTTTAGCCCACGGTGGAATGCTCTTTAAAAAATAACCCCTGGTAATACTAAACCCTTGCAATTCTACATAAACGTGTCACTTGACTTGCTAATGCATTACCAAGTTCATGTGGTAATCTGGAAAACGTACTCCCATTCAAACAGGGCTTTAGTCGTGGCCGTTTGTTTTACGACAACTTAATTTGCAACATTTTCAGCGCATGAGTTGTAAGTATGGCTCATTATTTTAGCCATTTCTTTTGATTGTCAGATAAATATCAATGATAAACAACAATGTCTTGAAGCAAAATATTGGACATGGATCCATTGTGAATAAAAACATTAGATAATACATGCTTACCGAAGGTTTCAGCCAAATAAAAATGCTGACAACATACCAAAACGAGTGGCGAGAACAGGCCGTTCAGCCAAACTAGGCTCGCCAGTTTCTTTATACTATTGTGAATATATCACTTTAGATACTCAATGACTCAGTGGTATCTAGCTTTAAGTTAAGCCTGCTCTTGAAAATTCCCAAGGTTTCTCCCCCAGCAATATGGTTAGGCAAGCATTTCCACATCGAAATTACTCTAGGTGAAAAAATATTTCCTCATATTAGTACTAAATTTATCCTCGGTCAACTTCCATTTGTGACCCCGAGTTCTACTGACAAAACTTGGCCGAAGGAATCCTACATACTTCACTTTGTTAATCCCTTTAACATATTTAAAGACCTCAATCAGATCACCCCTAAGTCTTCTTTTCCTAAGACTATCCAGATTAAGGATCTTCAGCCTCTTCTCATAGCTTTCATCTTTTATACCTGGAATTAGCTTGGTGGCTCTTCTCTGAACTTTTTCGAGATCCTCTATATCTTTCTTAAAGTATGGTCCCCAGATTTGTACACAATATTCGAGATGTGGTCTGACGAATGTGTTGTACAAGAGAAGTATGACCTCCTTGGATTTGTACTCAATACTCTTGGCAATGTATCCCAGCATCCGATTGGCTATTATAAAAGGCATCTAAAGTCGATTCCCATTGTTTTTGTTTACTGGCCAATCAGCGGACCACACCTCAACAAATGTACCGAAATAGAAGGATTATCTATGCGTGGACATAAAACATTGGTTTATATGAATGAAATCGGTCATGTGACAATGCAAGATGTCAACAAAAGTGTAAATTGTTTGTAAATATTTGGACGTTCAACATCCCATCCGAGAATCGACTTTAGATGCCCTTTAACTGCAACAGCACAATGGCTAGAACCTGTGAGGGTTTGGTCAACAATCACTCCAAAATCTTTTTCATGTGGAGCACATTCCAGTTTTAATCCTCCCATGAAGTAATCCAGTTTAATGTTTTTATTACCTTCATGTACAACTTCACTTTTCGCTACAATAAATTTCATTTGCCACATTTCTGCCCAATTCTGGATTCTATCCAAATCATCCTGAATTGGCTATCCCTCAAGACATTTTCACATTCAAGAAATAATTCCAGCTCGTCTTTTATGATAGATTCCAGTATTTTGCATGCAATGCCAGTTAAACTAACTGGCCTCTAATTTCTTGGTTCAGTACGGCCCCCTTTCTTATATATTGATATTATATTGCCCTGCTTCCAATCATTTGATATTTCTCCAGTTTCTAAAGACCGTCTGAAGATATCTGAGAGCGGTTGAAAGATGATCTCACTAACTTCCCAAAGAACTCTAGGATATAAGCCATCAGGACCTGCCGCCTTATCGGCCTTTAGTTAATGCAACTTGTCCAATACTCCATTATCCCTAACCTCAATTTCCGCTTCATAACCTGAAGCATTGGACTTGACATCTGGTTGAATAAAAACCCACTCCGAGGTAAAATTCTCAAGTAAAGTAACTGTTTAAGATACCTACAATATCCTTGTTATCATATAGCAGCAATCCATCTTTATTACGCACGCCCGACAAGGCGGCGTGGGTATACAGTTTAGCACCGTCTGACTGTGTGTGTGTGTGTGTGTGTGTTTGTGTGTGCGTGTTGTGTCTGTCCGTGCGACAGCTCGGCCACCACTGAAGCTAGGGTGACCAAACTTTGTAGGGTAGATGATCCTAGGGTACCCTGTCCAAATTTGCATTTTTAGGTTGAAAGGTCAAAGGTCAAGGGCAACAAGAGGCGTGGATTAGCATCTCTATCTTTATGCACTTAACCTCCTCTTTGACTTTCGTTTTTCTGCTATAGTAACGAAAGAAGCACCAAGGATAAGTTTTTGCCCCTTCCACAATTTGCTTTATATACAGTCTACTAGCAATCCTGAGCTCTTTTTTGACCACAGCCCACATTTTACAGTTTTCAGCCTTAGTGTACTCATTGTTATCCTTTATGTGCATCTTATGAAGATTCCTCCTTTTCCTCAAACTCCTACGAATACCTGTGGTCATCCACTGAGGATTCTGCTTTTTCTGCTTTTTTTTCACTTTTGGACATCTTTGGAATGAATTTGCGTTGTGAATCAAGTTAAAGCCCCTTAAATCTTTCCCACATCCCATTTACAGTCTCGTGGTCAAGGGGTTTCTCCCATTTTATTTTGCTTGGATATGAGCGCATCCTGTCAAAGTTTGCTCGCCTGATATTGAAAATTTTGGTTTTCGAAGACACCTTTTTAACTTGCCATGAAACATCAAAATTAACAGTAGTGTGATCACTAGTCCCAAGTGGCTCCAGTGCCTGGACATTGCTAATTCTATCAGAGTCATTACAGAGCACTTAATCTAAAATTGCCTTGTCGGTTTATTAACATACTGCACCAAAAAATTGTCATTTATAACATGTAGAAATTCATCCTCCCCTTTACCCTGTCCTTTCACCATTTCCCAATTTATACCAGGATAATTTAAGTCTCCCATAATAATGGTCTCTCCTGCTCTACAAGCTGGCCTAATCCTCTTAAAGAGCATTTCTTTGCCAATTTTGTCCAAGCTGGCAGTCGATAGCATACTTCTACGTTTAAACCTGTCTTGTGTTTTCCAATGAGCCTGACCCAGATATCTTCACTTATGTTTTCATTCACATAGAGTGCTACACCCCCTCTTCGCCTATTACATCTATCCTTCCTAAAAAGCTTATAAGCTTCTATATTTTATTCATCTCCATCCTCTTTACTTAGCCATGTCTCTGCAATCCCAACTGTCATAGCCCTCACTAATAATAGCGGCCTTGAATTCTGGAAATGTATTGTTTTTGCTTCTTGCATTTAAATAAAAACATTTCAGGTTATTACGAATGTTCTTCCCCTTCAATTTCCCAGATGCCTGCTGCTCCAAGCCCCTCACTACGCTTTGTTGCTTTAAAAATATATCATCAATAGTGCATGTAGTGCTGTCAGCTTCCTTCAGGTCAGTCTGCATTTCCCCATGTATAACACTCTCTGACAGCATCTATGCTGGTTGTTTTAAATAAAAAGCTGTATCTCAAATGACTTATACTTCAGTAAATACTTAAGCAACAAAGAACATGAGTCTGATTCTGACATCACTTGCGTGAGATAAACATAGTTATTGAATCATTTCAACTTTTTGCCATGAAATGAGAGTAATATGCCCTCCAGGGGTTGCACGCCCAGTGGTAAGGAGCAATAATGCTGTTTTTCATCCGCATTGTTGCGTTTGGATATCAAGATCAAAGTCACGGTGCTTCTTAATGCAAAGTAGAAATTTGTGGAAAATGACTTTTTGGACCTTTAAGGGCGCAGAAACTTTTGATCTGTCATTTAATGTACATACATATATTGCATATACTAATGAGCCAAAACATCATATTCACATCCTCGATGGGCTCTTTCTCCTTTTCATCCTGCAAAAACAGCTCTGTCACATTGACATCCACATGAATTCCCATACCCAGGTTTTCTCTGTAGATTTCTCAGAGCATCACGCATCCTCCTGGCCAATGTACACAATGTAAAAAAGGGACTTATCAGACAAGGCAACCAGGACCGGCGCACGCACTTTTGCTGCTCTAGGCGAATATCAATGATGCCGCCCCTCTAGTTGCAGTGTACCATGATAGCAACACCACACTGTAATGTGAATAGAGGCCACTAGATGGCAGCATTTACCTTTTTTTTGTTAAGCCCAGACTGGAGCTATGTTTGGACATGTTCTGGGCATGTCTGGGGCAAGTCCCAGAAAATTAAAAAAAAATGGTCTAAATGTGGGCTGGGTCTGCAAAAGAGTATATAAGGAGCAAAATTGAGAGTAAAAGTAGTGGAGAAATTGCAAGGAGAAGGATACATGTGACCAGACCTGTCATTCTGTTTAAGACCTGTGAAGCTTTTAGTGGATTTTTGCCTGTGTTAGAGCATTTTCCTCACCCAGGACATCACCAAGCAACCCACCAAAGGGACTGTAAATATTTCGGTTTTTGTATATAATCAATCTTGGTCTGTAGATAGTAGAATAGTTAAAAGTGTTTGTTAAATTAAATGTGTTTTAATTTTAAAATTTTTGTCTGTCATCCTTTGCTGTCATAAATGTCATAACAAATTGGGGCCATAACAAATTGGGGTCTCAAGTCCGGGATAAACCATTTTGTGAGTCATTTATTGAAAATCTAACATTTCAAATTGTAAAATTGTTTTTGTGAATTTTCCTATATATATATATATATATATATATATATATATATATATAGACAGATAGACAGCAATGGATGATTTCTTGGCATCACCAACCATAGAGGTTTTGAAGTCTTTTAAAAAGACAGAACTACTATAGAAATATGCAGACATTTAGAGCTGACAGAGGTAAAACCAGCCATGCGAAAAGCAAGACTGGCTAGAGAGATTGTCGAATATTACATTGATGAAAATGTGTTTGCACCCGGAGATCTGGAACAGTTTCAAGTGGAAAATCCAAATATAGAAATGGAACTCAAATTAAAAATGCTAGAATTTGAGAGAGAGAAAGAGGAAAGAGCAGAAAGACAGAGACAGAGAGATTTTGAATTAGAGAAATTCGATAGAGAAGAGAGACTCCAAATGGAGCTACTAAAAATTAAAATTGAATCTGAAAATAAATTTTGTGCTAGCCAGGAGGTAAAACTGGTTCCTCCATTTTTGGAAAAGGATGTTGACAACTATTTCCATTGTTTTGAAAAGGTAGCAAAGAGTTGCCATTGGCCAAAGGAACACTGACCTCTGCTGTTGCAAACTGTCCTCAAGATTAGAGCTCAACAAGCCTATTCGGCTTTGTCTGCAGATGATTCCTCTGATTATGAGGTTGTCAAAAAGGTTATTTTGAGAGCTTATGAGTTGGTTCCAGAGGCTTACCGACAGAAATTCAGAGGTCTGAAGAAATCTGAAAATCAGTCTTATGTGGAATTTGCTAACGAGAAGAAGGTTTGCTTTGAGCGCTGGTGTACTTCTATGGAGGTCAAGGATGATTTCAACTCACTAAAAGAGATGGTGTTAGTTGAAGAATTCAAGAACTGTGTTAAGGATGATATTAAGACCTACCTTAATGAGAAAAGCAAGCACTGAATATGCAGTCAGCTGCCAAATTTGCAGATGAATATGTTCTCACACACAAGTCCAAATTTCAGTCGAGCAGAAACAATAGATGGTTCCAATTTCAGAAAAAAGGTTACGGTGATACCCAAGATTCCTCACCCAAAGACAAAGACAAATCTGGTGATGGTGCTTCGAAATCCAGTAACAGGTCTGATCACAGTGTGAAAGCTAACAGTGACAAAAGTGGTCTAGTTTGCAGTTATTGCAAGAAATCTGGTCATGTTACAACTAACTGTTGGTTCCTTAAAGCTAAGAAAGAAAAAGAAAAGGATACCAAACCAAATGCCTTTGTGAAAACAAGGTTAGAAACCCCTGTAGTAGATGATCAATCTGCTAAATTGCCTGCTTCTTGTGGAGCTAAAAACCCTGATACTTCTGACTTTGTGAGGGAGGAATTTCTTCCATTTGTGTCAGAGGGATTTGTGGCTCTGAATGAGCATTTTCCTCCTGTCCCCATATATGTCCTAAGGGATACCGGAGCTTCTCAGTCACTTTTGTTGATGGACTCCTTGGAGTTACGTGATGAGACCGCTTCAGGGGATTTCATACTTGTACAAGGTATTAAAGGGAGGACTGTATCTGTACCCCTGCGCTCTGTATTCTTGAAGTCAGATTTAGTTACAGGACAGGTAAAGGTGGGACTTATGTCAAGTCTACCTATAAAGGGTGTTTCTCTGTTGCTAGGCAATGACCTGGCTGGGGGCAATGTTGTTCCCCCTGTTCATCTTACTTCACAGCCAAGCACTGAAGATGGCGATGAAGACCCATCTTTGTATCCTTCCTGTGCAGTGACTCGTGCTATGGCGAAGAAGGCTCAAGAGGAAGATAATGTGTTGCCGTCCAGCACATTGAATAGTCATGACTCAGTTGGTTCGCCTCATGACTCTGTTCGGCCTACTATGATTTCTCCGTTTGAGGACTTATCAGATACTTTTATCAGTTCTTTGTTCAGCCAGCCAGATGGGTTTGGTGATTCTGATGTGTCTGCAGACTTGTCTCTGTCCAGAAAGCGGTTGATTGATGAGCAAACTAATGATCCTGAAATTTGTGTACTAAAGAGGAGAGCCCTTCCTGATAAAGACATAGACGCAGTTCCAGTTGGGGATTATCTCAAGGATGATGTGTTGATGCGGAAGTGGCGCCCTCCTGATATCCCTGCCAATGCAGATTGGGCAGTGGTCAGGCAAATTGTTGTTCCGAAGGTCTACAGGAATGAGATCTTAACAATGGCTCATAGTTTACCTTTAGGAGGTCATCTTGGTGTTAACAAAACTGCTGATAAGATCATGAAACACTTCTTCTGGCCTGGGCTTCGGAAAGACGTTTCCAACTTTTGCAAAACCTGTCACACTTGTCAGGTAGTTGGAAAACACCAGTTAGACCCTCCTGTAGCTCCATTGCAGCCTATCCCAGCATTTGGGGAGCCCTTCTCTAAGGTCGTTGTTGATTGTGTTGGTCCATTACCCAAGACTAGATCTGGAAATCAGTACTTGTTGACAATGATGTGTACATCTACCAGATTCCCTGAAGTCATACCTCTACGCAACATCAATCTCAAAGGCTTTGATAAAGTTCTTCACGTTGTTTGGCCTTCCCAGGGAAATTTAGTCAGACCAAGGTAGCAATTTCACTTCCGGATTGTTTCAGCGGGTTGTGTTTGAACTAGGTGCAAAGCAGATTCTTTCGAGTGCCTATCATCCGGAAAGACAGGGTGCCTTAGAGCAGTTTCATTCCACGATCAAGACAATGATGAGAACTTATTGTTATGACCATGAGAAAGACTGGGATGAAGGTGTTCATTTGCTGTTGTTTGCAGCTAGAGAAGCAGTGCAGGAGTCTACTGGATTCAATTCATTTGAGCTAGTGTTTGGCCATGAAGTGAGAGGACCTTTGCTATTGTTGAGTGAACAATGGCAAGAGGAAGAGCCGCACATCAGTCTGTTAGACTATGCTAGCAAGTTTAAGGACAGATTGCATGCAGCATGTGACCTAGCCAAAGAGAACTTGAAATCAAGTCAGGGAAAAATGAAAACTTGGTATGATCATAAGGCTAGAAGCCGTGAGTTTAAACCAGGAGACCAGGTCCTTGTGTTGTTCCCCTTGCAGTCCAATCCATTGCAGGCAATATTTCATGGTCCTTGTGAAATTCTGACAAAACTCAATGATCTCAATTACATTGTAAAGACTCCAGATAGGAGAAAGCCAAAACAGTTGTGTCACATTACCATGCTGAAGCCTTATCATGATAGAAATGCTAGGGTTGCAGCTGTCACTTCAGATCCTCCAATGGCCGAGATTTGTGAAGATGAGGGGGAGTTTCAAGGTGAACCTAGAATTAAAGCTGAAGTTCTTTCATGTAAATTGTCAAACTATGAAGTGTTGCAAAATCTTGATGTAAAACTCCAGCACTTAGAACCCTCACAGAGAGATCAGTTTGAGAGGTTGATCAAGAAATATGAGGATCTGTTTCCTGATGTTCCAAAGAGAGTTTCTATTGCCTCTCATGATGTAGATGTTGTTGATGCCAAACCAATAAAACAGCAGCCGGACCGGATGAATCCTGAAAAGAGAAAGATTGCTGAGAAAGAGGTTGAGTACATGTTAGAACATGATATTATCAGACCCTCCAACTCAGATTGGAGTTCACCCTGTGTGCTAGTTCCAAAACCTGATGGAGGTACTAGATTCTGTACAGATTATCGCAAAGTCAATGCTGTAACTAGAACTGATGTGTTTCCAATACCTAGGATTAATGATTGTATCGATAGAGTAAGGCAAGCAAAGTTTCTGACCAAGATTGATTTATTGAAGGGTTATTGGTGTGTGCCTTTAACTTAGAGGGCCAAGAGCATCTCTGCTTTTGCCACACCATCTGGGTTGTACCAGTATGAAGTCCTACCCTTTAGCATGAAAAATGCCCCAGCCACGTTCCAAAGGATGATACAGTCTACAATTGCCGGATTGCCACACACGGGTGCATAAATCGATGACCTGATCACATGGAGTGACTCCTGGGAAGAACATCTAAAAGATGTAGAGACGTTGTTCCAGCGCCTGACCCAGGCTAACCTGACTGTTGACCTGAACAAGAGTGACTTTGGTTGTGCTACTGTCACCTATCTTGGCTGCGTCGTAGGCCAGGGTAGGGTGGCACCCATGAATGCTAAAGTCCAAGCCATCATGGACTTTCCAGTTCCTGACAACAAAAAAGCTTTGTGCCGCTTCCTTGGAATGATCGGGTCCTACCACAAGTTCTACAAGAACTTTGCTGAGATTGCTCTCAGTCTCACTAACCAACTGAAGAAAGGCATAAAGTTCACTTGGGATGATGCATGCCAGAGAGCCTTCAATCGCCTGAAGTCTCTGCTGTGTCACTTTCCCGTGCTCCAATCTCCTGACTTCAACAAACCGTTCTCCATTGCGGTCGATGCTAGCGACTAAGCTTGTGGATCTGTGCTCCTACAGAGAACTGACTCTGATGACATTGAGCATCCCGTGGCATACTTCTCCAGGAAGTTCAATCGCCACCAAAGGAACTATTCCACAATAGAGAAGGAGCTGTTGGCTCTGGTTTTATCTTTACAACACTTTGATGTTTTTGTTTGTACAGGGCAAAAGCCAATGATTGTGTACACTGACCACAATCCGTTAATGTTTTTGAGTAAGATGAAAAACAAGAATCAGAGATTGTTGAATTGGAGTTTGATTTTACAGGAGTTTGACTTGGAAATTAAGCATGTAAAGGGTACTGACAATGTGATTGCTGATTGCTTATCCCGTGTTTGAATATGTGTATATATCACGTTATGAGCATATTGTATTATATGTATATATGTATCCACAAGTGTCTACTTAACCATTTTTTTTTGTATTTAAAAGAAAAATTTTGCCTTTATAAGTCTAAATTTTTCCCTTTTAGAATGGAGGTGTAATGTGAATAGAGGCCACTAGATGGCAGCATTTACCTTTTTTTTGTTAAGCCCGGACTGGAGCTATGTTTGGGCATGTTCTGGGCATGTCTGGGGCAAGTCCCAGAAAATAAAAAAAAAATGGTCTCAATGTGGGTGGGGTCTGCAAAAGAGTATATAAGGTGCAAAATTGAGAGTAAAAGTAGTAGGAGAAATTGCAAGGAGAAGGATACGTGTGACCAGACCTGTCATTCTGTTTAAGACCTGTGAAGCTTTTAGTGGATTTTTGCCTGTGTAAGAGCATTTTCCTCACCCAGGACATCACCAAGCAACCCACCAAAGGGACTGTAAATATTTCGGTTTTTGTATATAATCAATCTTGGTCCGTAGATAGTAGATTAGTTAAAAGTGTTTGTTAAATTAAATGTGTTTTAATTTTAAAATTTTTGTCTGTCATCCTTTGCTGTCATAAATGTCATAACAAATTGGGGCCATAACAACACAAATACCAATACGTCATACAAATAAAGCAAAAACCAGCAACATATTCACGACAATAAGCCACACACATACAACGGAAAGCCGATCCAGAAATAGTGTGCCCGAAGTGTCAACAGTATGCAATACGCAGGCATTTTAGCGATCCATATGGAAATAAGGCAACTACAAAGCTTGCCTATAACCAGACAAACACCGATAACCTCCTTTAAAAATATTTATAGCAGACTCCTGACAACATACCGGCTAGCCCGTTTCCAAATAAAAAAAATCTCTACACCACTTTCTCCTGTGAGGCAAACACACGCGCTTACACGCATTGAATGTCAGCAGGCAGGTATCATCAACAACGTTATATACATGAAATGCAATGTAAATTCGGTGTCTCCTAGACATTGCTTACCCACTGTAAAGAAACTGCCCGAGATTGAACTAGTGACATTGCCGATGACCAGTAGAAAGTACTGGATTCTAAGAAGCCACCGAATTTACATTGCATTTCATGTTTCCGTGAATGCTGGAGATGATTTGTTGGATATAGCTAGCCAGCTATAAATGAACCTGGAGCGTTTAACATGGAACTACAGACCCATGTGCACACAATATGTAAATCCGTGTTGGCTCTGTATTTCTGCAGAGAGAATATTCCCATACTCTCAACAGCGTATTTTCGTGCATGAGTGAATTTGCATGTGCGTGAAGTACCGCTCCAAACCTTTCTTGCATCAGTCTCAGCTGCAACCCCTACTGGATTAATTGTAGTCTATTCTCTTCGCCGGTATGTAATCATTTTGCGACTTCAGGCATTCTAAATCATTAAGCCATATGAAGGTGAAGTTTAAGTTCTGAACAGCTCTTTATAGCTAATTATTTTGATTTTGACTGAATGTAATGTTACATTTGAAGCCCAAGAGCTTAAACGTGTAGGCTCGCCAGATAAATACATGCACACATACCGATTAGGAGAAAATGTGACAATCCTAACGAACGTTAGCATTACTGACTACGCCGAAGAAACACTAGAAATTAGCGAGCGCATTTACTGATGATCTTGGGCTAACTCAGGATTAACTGCTAAAGATTAATATGATGAGCTAAAACAAATAAACTGATGAAGAGCCAAAGTTTTGGTCAACGTATATCGGTGTATTGTTAGGTGGGTTTAGAATTCCTAGAGGTGCGCTTCAAGCAACCAATCAGAGGCGCCAAATCAGGCCTAATGAATATAACGGGTAGAAAATAAATTTGCGGCCGGGGAGGGGGCGTGTGCAGATAGTGTGTGTGTGTGTGTGTTGCCATATTCCTCAGCCTTTCAATATCTCCCAGAATGATTGAGCCTGCCGGTCTTTGTTTCTCCAAGATGGTACTCACTTGCCCCATTATGTAGCTCCTGAGAAAGTGCCGCTCTAGGCAATTGCCTAGTTCGCCTATATGGCCGCGCCGGCCCTGCAGGCAACCCTCTTCTAATGCTTCTAAAATCAGGTTCTGATGCTCTCATGCCATTTTAGTCCGTTTTGATGGTGAACAGGGGTTGGAATGGGTATTCTGACCAGTCTACTGCTAATAAGCCTCATAAGCAGCAACATGTGACGGCCTGTGTGTTGTTATACATTCCTGTCTAGCTATAGAGAAGTATTCTATGAAAGTAGCCTACCGTCAGTTTTGACCAGGTTGAATGACTTTGAATGACATTGTGTTGGCTACCCAGTACTATGTTGCTTCTTTGTTGTTTATCTCACCTCAAACCACTTTGGTAGGTAATCACTGCTGCCAGGCCCCGGGATCACCCAAAAAGGCTTGCAGCTTCAGAGACACTCTGATCCAGTCATCTGGCTATAACGATTTGGCTCTTGTCTATGTCTCAAAGTCTTGTTTCTCCCTCAATTGAGTTGATTGCAAGAACCAACTGTTTGCCTAAGGCCTAACTGCAGATGTTGACATGCACCAGTGTCATTAGATAATCATTGTTTGCTTCATTTATGAGCGGTCATATTGTTTTGTCTCATCAGTGGATGCATTTCTGCTTATTTGTGACCTATTTATATACAAATTACATTTGTAATTTCACAATTTCAACAGTGAATAAACTAATGAGCATTCACCCAATTTCATTGTAAATAAGGCATAAAATAAAGAGACATTAAACAAAACAAAGCTGACATGAATTTCATCATTTCTCCTCTGTCAGATTTGATTTTCGAGGATTCCAGGCAGCACAGACAATGGTTTTTGCGATTAAGGAAATCAACCAAAATCCAGACTTGTTGCCTAACATCACCCTGGGATACCATCTTTATGACAACTGTTTGAAACTCGGAGTTGCATTCCGTGCAGCCACTGCGTTAGTCAGCGGGACAGAGGAGTCCTTCTCCGATTTGGAATGTACAGGTTCACCACCAGTTCTGGGCATTGTGGGGGATCCAGGCTCCACGCGCTCCA
Source organism: Gymnothorax reevesii (assembly GCA_029721435.1). Lineage (NCBI taxonomy): Eukaryota > Metazoa > Chordata > Actinopteri > Anguilliformes > Muraenidae > Gymnothorax > Gymnothorax reevesii. The sequence continues at coordinate 143,745,755 of CM056574.1, forward strand.
TTGCCATCTCCAGTGTGCTGGACCTGTTCCGTGTTCCCATGGTACTGTATAATGGAGCACCAATTCTGGTCCACAGCCCAGCTGTGCTTTTAGTTCCCGCAGTCTCAGTAGAAGGGAACATTCATAATGCAAATATGCAAATACAGAGAATAATTGGTGTTATATCTACATCATAAACCTAAAACATCATCATGAAATGAATAGGTCTCTTTCCAAGAAAAAAAGGAAATACTGCCGGAAAGAACTCAAAATCAACTGAAAGACTTTTCTTTCTTTCTTTATCTTTTGTTATGATTCTGCCTCTTGTGTGCTGTCTTTGTGCTTGTGCCTTACTTTGGTTATATTTTTCAGCCTTCATTTCTGCCGTCTGATGATCCACTCCCTCTCTGCCAAACTCCAGTGATGTAGCGTGACAGCCTTCAGCGTGCCTGTGTCTCGTTGTCCGATCATATTTTCTCTTTCGGTTTCGGCTCTGGTATTTCATTAATTGCTTCCACCTGTGTTTAATTCTGGGTCTCGCGAAACAGAGTGAATGCGTTCTCTGATAGGATAATTACTAGCCCATACTAACCAGCACTTATTTGAGGGCGATTGTAAATATTTTGTCACGTAGTATTAACCTTAATTAACTCATTAGCGAGTGCGTGTTCCTAGCTTTAGTAATTCCTTCCTATGCTATCTCTGATTAACTGCTTTTAAGCTGTGCTTTACTTCACTTCTATCGTGGTGCTTTTTACTCGTCACATTTAGATTACCTTAATCTAAACTGTCTAGTTTGATTGATGGTCTCAGCGTCTTGCCTCAAGTAATTATTGTTTACCCGGTTCTAGTGTAATTGTTTATTAATCCCACGTGTTTTTGTTTCCAGTCGTGATTGTATTCTGAGTCCCCGCCTCATCTCGTGACTATTTATGTGGCACAGATGGGAGGGGCCATCAGACAGAACCTTGATGTGACTCAGCTCTGCATGGTGAAATCACAGCGCCTTGTGCCTTCTGAGTATTTCCTTTGTGTGATTCTCGAGTCTTGTATTTTGCTGCGCCCACGTCTTGTCTGCCCCTTGTTTAAGTCTCCCAGTGTGTCCGTCAGTCTAGTTTGGTCCAGTTTTTGTTTTTCTAGTTTAGCCACTCTTGGAGTGTGTACTTCTGTTCCCCCCTGCCTTAGGCAGTGTACCTTAGTTTTCCCATTTGTTCAGTGCATGTGCACAATGTTTTATGTCTGGCATGTCTGCTAATTTTCTCCCAGTGTTTTGTGTTTCAAACACTTCAGTTCACATTCTGCTCCTCTGAGGTATTCTATCAACTCCTTGTTTACAATCTTTGTACTTGGTACAATACTCTGATAAAATTGCTTCAACAATACAGCCACCATAATGCTGCATGGTACTCAACAATGAATCTCTTCTCGTTTTTTTTAAGTCTTAGTCTTAATTTGGAATCACAATATTCAGTCATACCAAATATTTAGGCTTTAACAAAGTTATTTAGCTGTTAACCTAAGCATATTGGAGTTAACAAATTATGAAAATTGGCCCAAATTGCAGACAATAATTTTTAGGGATTACATCCAAAGTTGGTCAACAGAACTTTTAGAAGTCACCCCATTTAGTAAAAGTCATTAAACTTCACAGTTTAATTTCCAAGGAAGTAGATAGAAGTCTACAGTTGATTTCAAGTGTGGCATTTATATTTGGAAGCTCTTGCTGCTCAGTCTGAAGAGCTGTCACTGCCAGTAAACCAAGGCATCATTTGACAAAAAAATCAAAACAAATATATCAGTGAAACATTAGCTTTACAAAATCAACTGTAAATATAGGTGCAAGCGACCCTGAATGGGCCAAGCAGTACAGCAGAGCAGAGTCACCATAACAATATGATGTGATCGTGTTCAGGGTATAGGAACAACACTCATGGAAAGATTTACGTGAATTGAGCTAAGTTGGTGAATGTAACAGATATGAGCTCATGTTCGATTTGGGTTGTTTGCCATCAATTTAGCTTTGCAGGAAAAACAGATTTGAAAATCTACAATTCATCCCATAACCTTTGAGGCAAATTGCGCAGATCCACTAAGCAGTAAAGCTTCTTTAAGGAGTTTGTCTTGGACAATTTTACGTAAACCAATGTATGGTAGTCAAATCTGTCGCGCTCCACAAGTGACAGTAAATGTGTGGTCATGTGAACATTCGGGAACCTACACATTTAGCTATTGAGCACTTTTTTCCAGCCCGCTCCATAACTTTTCAAGCTAATTAATTCAATATTGTAAAAGTGAGTCTGTTTTTTTTTCTTTTGATATATTTCTCGCAGATATTCTGCCATATTGGTGGAAGATTACAGCATGTGGCATATTTAATCATAAAGATACATCATGTTGTGTGATTGACTTCCAACATACTGGAAAACGTTTTGCACACCCATTTTTGTCCACAAGTTTACGCAAGACCCACAAGTTGATGCAGTTTTACATAAACTTATGCAGCATTCTGTAAAAGCTGTAAAATCTTCAATTGGTTTGCTGTAAGAATCCACAAGAACACAAATTTTCAGCAGTAATATTATGAAAGGCAGTATGTTTGCTTACGTGCATTATCTTGCTCCATAGTGTATATGCTGTATCAGACTGTCAATCATCTTGACCATATTTGGTCAAAATTGCCCAAAATTTGTGACCTGTGAGAAATAGAAAAGCCTTTCAAAAAAATCTAATTTGGCAGCCATATTAATTAGGTGGCAAACAAGTTGCAAAGTCTTGGTCTCAGGAACTCCCACAGTGTTAGTAGGCACTAGAATTATTTCTAAGGTCAACATACCAACACATTTTTTGGCAATTGCAGCATCCCTAAGTGGTCAAATAACAAAATATTTTTTGTCTCCTCAAAATGAGCTCCTGAGGTAATGTATTAAGATTGATTTTGATACATCAAAGCATTGCTGAGATATGACCTCACTTCCTGTTTAGTGGTTTAGGCGTTAAATTTGTTAAGCTATGACAGGTAAAGTCTTCAGAAAATTATTAAACCATCTGATAACCTTTGTCCGGCAAAACTTGTGATCGGTGAAAATTTGGGTTTACCTGTTAAAATAAAGGTTTAAATAGATGAAACAACACATCTCCCCCATGCGCAGGTGAGTTACTCTGCCACTTGTTCCTGCCTGAGTGACAAAAAGCAGTATCCCTCCTTCTTCAGAACCATACCCAGTGATACCTTCCAGGTTAGAGCCATGATGCAAATTCTTGAGCGGTTCAATTGGAAGTGGGTGGGACTCCTCTTCAGCGATGATGATTATGGTGTGCATGCAGCCCAGTCCTTCCACCAGGAAATTAGCCGCTTTGGCTGTGTGGCCTTTTCTGAGACACTGCCCTACAACAATGACCAAACTGAGATCCAACGGATTGTGGACATCGTACGCCGCTCCAAGGCCAGGGTGGTGGTGGCATTCTCAGGAGCGGCATTCATATTGCCCCTAACTGAGGAGATAGCCCGGCAGAACCTGACTGGGCGGCAGTGGATCGCTAGTGAGGCCTGGGCCACTTCAGCTGTGTTCCACACAAAGCAGCTGCTCCCCTTCCTGGGAGGGACCCTGGGTATCGCCATCCACAGAGGAGATATCCCCGGGCTCCTTGACTTCCTGCTCAGTCTCCGCCCGGACTTCGACCCTGGCAATAGTATGATGAACCTGTTCTGGGAGGAGATGTTCAATTGTTGGTTCAAATCAGACTCACTTAGCAGTGTGTGCACAGGACAGGAGAGTCTGGAGGGCACAGAATCAGCATACAGTGACGTGTCAGCACTCAGGCTCTCATACAATGTTTACAAAGCAGTTTACGCTTTGGCACATGCCCTGCATGATCTGCTCAGCTGTAAGCCTGGCACAGGACCCTTCCCAGGCAGCTCCTGTGCTGAGCTCCATACTCTGCAGCCCTGGCAGGTGAGAGACATTTGATTACCTTTTCTGAATAATAAATAACTCAGGCTTGAGAAGAAATTGTGTAGAAAGAAATTTTTGAGTTAATTTCAGTTCATCGCAAAATGGATGTTTTTTTTTAATTATTTTATTTTTAATAGTCTCCACAGTCATACAATGACTGGGAAATAGCATCTTATTTTTCTGGCAGAAGTACCTATGGCTTCAATTAATAACAACAAAAGTAAAATTTTATGTGAAATTTTTACAATCATAAAATGCTTTAATGGGAATGTACATTGATCATCCAACACCAATGTCAGTAAGCTCTCAAACAAGATACATGCACAGTGGGGGAATGTTAGTGATTCATAATGCCTTCAGCGGCCTCAATTTTAATGCATGATTGCTTGCAAGAGATGCTTCCATGTAAGTTTGCCTGATTACCAAATAAGACCATTTTTGCACTGAATCATTAAGACCAGTACATGGCCTGTAATGATAAAGAAAAGATAATGACTGACTGGATATTGACTACATTTATATCTAATGGATGTGAAATGATAAGGATGCAAATACAATTGTTCCAATACTATGACTGGCACAAGTGAATTCCCCTTTATGTAAATGTTTGCCCAGTTGGTCTTATTGATTATTACCCTGAATGCAAATTGCCTAAATAGAATGCTTTTGGTCAAAATGCTGGTACAATGTTTTCACCATAATATACAGTACAGAACTGAACATTAAGGGCCGATTCATAGTCGACGCAAAGGCATGCAAACGCGAACGCATCGAGCGCAATGCAACGCTTCACGACGCTTTGGCCGCCATTACGCGTTCGATTGTGTAGTCTGATTTGTCAATACGCGACGCAGCAACGCATGTAATACCATCCGTCACCAACGGCGGCGGTAATGTATATAATATACTTATAAACACTTTTTAGCACACACAATAGAAGAAGACTGTACTGAAAAAAAAGAAAAACTGATACTGTTGGGAATTAGTGATAGTGCCACTTCAGCAGTAATACATTTCCACTGGAAACCTAGCAAAATTAGATTCAAATCAGATTTTTGGGCGATACGATGGCGTTCGCTTCGTTTGTGCTGGTTAAAATTAGCCTTGATGATTTAACAAGTGACTGCCTCACGTTTGCCTAGCGTCCGGGCATCTGTCAGCCTATGGACCGGTCGTGCTTTCTAAACATCAACATATTCACGATTATACGCAAAACAGGCAAAGTATTGGTATTGACCTGTAGCTGGCTATGTGGAAAAAATGCAATCCATGTATGGCGTAAGGTCGCTATTTTTTCAGATTGTTTTTTTTTTCTCCCTTTTGCTTGAAAATAGTCAGGGACGTCCAGTGGTACACGTACCCTCAGCACTCACCTCCGTGGAAGTTTAGCTTTCCAAAAATGAGCCAATTACCCCATCTACAGAAAAATTTTGTTTTACAGCATTTGCAAGCCCATTCTATTATAAAACAGCGTTTTGTATCAATGATGCTGGCTTGAAAAAAGGCGTATGACATGGGTCTCATTGATAACGTCAGATGCAGTTGTGAAATCTTGAGTATAAATTTCGTTAACACAAAGGGTTACTAATTTGAAGTGGGCTATATTCTGGAGACGACCACCTTGACTAGTTGATTATAGCTGGCTAAGGTGTCATGTTAAGGTAAACTGATAATAGCCATTTAACGTTCACTTCTTATTCACGATATATCCCTCGCAACGACAGTTAATGAATTCTCTTGCCAAATAACTTGCTAATTGTTTGCTGCGCTGGAAAGATAGACTCGGGTTCAGTCAGCTATCCAGTCATTCTATAGAGATCAGTGAATGTCACTCAGAATGTCAGCTGAAATGTCACCAATGACGCTGCTACCCCCTATTGTGTGATCGGTGTATTGCATTTCACGTATCGCTCGTGCGGCTTGCGTATACTGTGTACACTATGAAAGGGAGTGCGTTACTTGCGTCACTCGCATCCCTTGCTTGCGTGACTCGCGTCGACTATGAATCGGCCCTTATGAATGTATATTTTACTGTAATGACCAGCAAAAGGTGTAATTCTTTCATTTCCATCACTCGTTTTTGCATTTTTTCAGTAATGTAATCATAAGATTGCCCTTAGAACTTTAAGCTTTTGATTTAAAACACTGTTGCTTTGCACAGAGATCAGGAATCTGGTTTATTATTATTATTCCCCCGACATACAAATGACGGGGGGATATAGTCATCAGTATGTCCGCCTGTCCGTCCGTCCGTCTGTAATCATTTTCTTGTCCGGAACATATCTTCATTACTATGCATCTCAGGTTCACCAAACTTCACAGATATATTAACCAGTATGAGTAGATGTGCATTTTACTATTTTGAGGTTTCTTGATTTCTTAATTTTTGTGGTTTCCATGGAAACGTGGAACTTAGATCGACTTTGAAGGTGTCTACCTTGTCCAGAGCATATCTCATAAACTGTATGGCCTAGGTTCACCAAACGTCACAGATATATTAACCACTAGGAGTAGATGTGCCTTTTGCTATTTTGAAGCTTCTACATTATCTAATATTTCAGGTTTCCATGGAAACAGTGAACTTACATTGACTTTGAGGGTGGCTGTCTTGTCCGGAGCATATCTCCTAAACCGTATGGCCTAGGTTCACCAAACGTCACAGATATATTAACTACTATCAGTAGATGTGTCTTTTGATATTTTGAAGCTTCTACATCATCTAATATTTGAGGTTTCCATGGAAACAGTGAACTTAGATTGACTTTGAGGGTGGCTGTTTTGTCCGGAGCATATCTCCTAAACCGTATGTCCTAGGTTCACCAAACTTCATGGATATATTAACCACTATAAATAGATGTGCCTTTTGCTATTTTGAAGTTTCTTGTTTTTTTGATTTTTGAGATTTTCATGGAAATGTTGAACTTAGATTGACTTTGAAGGTGGCTACCTTGTCCGGAGCATATCTCCTAAACCGTATGGTCTAGGTTCACCACACTTCACAGATATATTAACCAGTATGAGTAGATGTGCCTCTTGCTATTTCGAAGCTTCTAGATTATTTAATTTCTCAGGTTTCAATGGAAACATTGAACTTACATTGACTTTGAGGGTGGCTACCTTGTCCGGAGCATATCTCCTAAACTGTGTGTCCTAGGTTCACCAAACGTCACAGATATATTAACCACTATGAGTAGATGTGCCTTTTGCTATTTTGAAGCTTCTACATTATCTAATATTTGAGGTTTACATGGAAACAGTGAACTTAGATTGACTTTGAGGGTGGCTGTCTTGTCCGGAGCATATCTCATAAACCGTATGGCCTAGGTTCACCAAACGTCAATGATATATTAACCACTAGGAGTAGATGTGCCTTTTGCTATTTTGAAGCTTCTACATTACCTAATATTTGAGGTTTACATGGAAACAGTGAACTTACATTGACTTTGAGGGTGGCTGTCTTGTCCCTTGCATTTCTCCTACACCGTATGGCCTAGGTTCACCAAACGTCACAGATATATTAACCACTAGGGGTAGATGTGCCTTTTGCTATTTTGAAGCTTCTACATTATCTAATATTTGAGGTTTCCATGGAAACCGTGAACTTAGATTGACTTTGAGGGTGGCTGTCTTGCTTGGGGCATATCTCCCAAACTATATGATCTAGGTTCATTAAACTTAATTCACAGACACATTATCCACTATGTCAAGATGAATTCATGAATACAGAATCCGTTTACGTGACCACTAGTGATCATGACATCTCTTCTCACACATGCAAACTCTGCATTCTAATATCTTCATCATAAAAGCTGAGTTACGATTTGTGGGGGTCGGGATATGTCATCTCCAGATGACTCTTGTTTATGCTCTTTTTCTGAGGTTTTCCATGGAAAGATGATGCATATAGTGATCATGTCTGGACTAGATATTCATAGTTCATAAAATATCATGTTTTCTGAGACATATTCTTCACAAATTACTGTTCTACGATTTTACTGGGGGTCGGGGAATATGCCATCTCCTGATGGCTCTTGTTTGCCTTAGCGGCAGAGCAGGAAGGTACAGTAGAAAACAGTACAAAAGAATTAGGAAGCAAGGTTCCTAACGTGATCCACATGTTCCTAATAGGTGGACGAGTAGATGAGTATGTCGTTGAGGTAGGCTATGACAAATCTTCCCAGCATCTCTCGTAGCACATCATTCACCCCTTTCTACAGATGTAGACGCTTGCGTCAAATGGAACTGCAAATTTAAGCGGGCAGCTACTGTACTCGACCACTAGATAGCACCCCCAGATCAGATGTTGAATATTCTCCAAGCAAGCAGAGTTCGAACGTGGTTTTGAATATGGGGAAGTTCACTCCACTCCCTGTTTTTCATGAGTTGCATGAATTAAACTCCTCAGCTAAGCCTGATGTGCAAACTGGTCAAAATCCTTAGCCATAGTTTCGATCCAGCAGTTTAAAAAAATGATCTATTGCGACAGAAAAAATTGTTGTCCTGTTTAGCAACCACTTTAGCTACAGTGAGCCAACTGTATTAGTGGTTCAGAAAAATCAGTTTTCTGAAGCAAAAAATTCTACATGGTATTGATTCTCTCACATTCTACCGTCAATTACAGTCATCACATACCAAAAATGCGTAGTTCCCTACCCTGGATTTACGTGTAGATTCTTTCATTGACAAATTCAGTGCTTCCTTATATCCACCCGAGTACTGGTGTTGATAGCTAATCACCCAATTATACACTCAGGGTCTTCTGCGTAACTGCAGAGTTATACTTCACACCCTCGTGAAACTTCCCCGGTAACAATGTATTTATTGGCTCATTTCTTATCCGATTCCCAAGCGTTTAAACATTCTGCAGTAAAAGCGAAACAAATTGATTGGAGAAACACAGAGGATACAAGTATTAGCAGGCTCGGTTGAATCCTGTCTCCGATGCGCACAGTGCGCGGCTGAAATGGACGCGATTTATTTAAAAAAAGACCGCAAAATGTACACCGTACTCAACAAGATCGAATGCCGAGGTTTTTTTCCTGTTTAAAAACGTGAACTGCCCATGCATTTGGGTGGACCCCCTGATACATTCATTGCACCGTTCTGTTGAATCTGGGGAGGCATATATTGTGTGATCGTTCCTGAAAGTGGAAAGTCTATTCTGTTAAAATAAGGTATATTTCAGAATTCAGATATTACTGAGTTAGTGAGCTGTACTTGTGCCTTATAAGGGTTGAAATGAGTTTGTGAGTCTGAACTGCTGGTTTCATTGCAGAGTAAATGTCCTGGCTTGGGAGACTCAGAAGAAAAATGCGCAAAACTCTAAACTTTACTTTCGAGTGAAGGCATTTTTTGTGTTTGGAGAGGTTACTGGTGACCACTGATGTACAGCTGCACTTATATTGATAAATTCATGCTAAACTCAACCATTAAAGTCATTAGTTCATATTAAATTTCAGGCCTCAAAACTTTATTTGTGTTAAATACATGATTATTTGATGATATGACAGTGCAACATCTCAGTCTTTGGGTAGCCGCTTGGATAGCTGTGTAATTTGGCTAATAGCAATCTAGAATGTAATGTTGAAGATGAATTCTACTTGTGGTCAAGGAGTTTATGACCCAAAATATATATTATAAATATAAATTATATATAAATATATATGCAATTTTAATGGTGAATTCTGATGAAGATTTTTTATGTTTGCAGCCCATTTTCTCTACCAAAATCATAAAAATGAACTGAAATAAATTGTAATTTTAAATGCTGCAAGCTTTTCTGAGTAAAGCTACATTTTTCCTCTTTATTAAACTTAAATAACTATTAAATCTTGAATTATACAGCATTAAATTGGGTAACCCATAAATAGCCAAATTTGGCTTCTGCGCAAAGTGGTTAATGAAGGACTGAAACACAGATGGGGCGCAAGGACTGAAACACAGATGAGGCGTTAACAAGGCCAAAAGGCATTCCGCAGTACTCGTAGTAGCTGAGGTGATGCTAAAGGTCGTCTTACCCTTGTCTCCCTTCCTGGTTCAGATTAAATCGTATGCGCTGTGAAAATCTAACTGGGTGAAGATCTTTGCATCTCGAAGTTACTTCACAGCACTGGGGACCAGGGGGAGTGGTAATCTGTATCTCACCATGATGTCATTTTGTTCTCTGTAGTCAATGCAGGGGTGTAGACCTCCATCCTTCTTCTGGAAAAAGAAGAAGCTTTGCAGGTGAAGTGGAGGGAGGAATGAAACCTTGCTGTAGAGCTTCTTGTAAATATTGTTCCATAGCTTGAGTGACAGGCGCTGATAGGGGGTATTTGTGGCTTCTGGGGGGTTAAGTGCTGAACAGGAGCTCTTTGGCACAATCCCACAGATGAGGAGGAGGCAACTGGCTAGCCTTAGTTTTGCTGAATACTTCTTGCAGGTCCCAGTACTCTTCAGAGATATCAGGCTGGGTCTCTTGGTCTCAACTGTCTCAGGGTTCTTGACAGTTGCGGAGGTAACAGGGAGGGGACCACATATCCGCCGACAGGGGGGTTACCGGAAGATGAGACGTCTTAGGTGCCAGAATATTGTGGGGTTGTGTTTAAGAAGCCAAGGTAGGCCAAGGATGAGTGAATGGCTAGAGTAGGGAAGGAGCAGTAGCAGCAGTTCCTCCAGGTGGTGCTCTTTGATGCAGAGAGAGATTGGCACCAACTAGTGGACGATGCTACCACTGTCCAGAGGTTTCCTGTCCACTGCTGCAACAGCGAGGGGAGTGTGGAGCCGGTGAACTAGAGCCCTCAGTCGCCACACCAACTGGGAGGAGACAAAGTTGCCCGCTGCACCAGAGTCGATCAAGGCTTTAGTGCAAAGCATCGCATCATTATGGGTTGCTTTTACAGGAATCTTGAATCTTTGTCCAGTGATTGTGATAGGTGACAGCTTGACCTTGATGGTTGCAGGGTTCTCCTCTCTCCCGTGATTGCAGGGGCGAGTTCTCCACCAGGAGAGATGCTCTGATGTTCTGGAAAGCCCTAGTTCAACTGGCTCCATCTCTCCCTTTGGCAGCTAGGTGGGGACTTTGGGCTGGATCCACCGTCTCTCCTGTAGGAGTTAGTCCAGAGTGATTGCTGCGTCGATGAGAGGTCGATGAGGGACAGGTCTAAGTCCCTGCAGGCCATCTCTGCCTTCAACTCTGGACATAGCCCATTCCGGAAGGTGGTGATGAGTGCAGCCACTGGCTGTGGCTAAGGTCCGGAACTTGAGCATGTATTCAGCAGCTGTCATCGAACCCTGCCATAGGTCCAGCAGCTGTTCCCCAGACTATCTTCCAGGGTGGGCACAGAATGAGCAAAACTGCTGGAAGAAGCTGCATTGAGCAGTCGCCCATCGAGCGCCTAGCTAGAGAGGCAGATCCTTTTTTTTAAAAAAAAATGTGGCATCTCCAATCCCGCCCGAATTTGGAATGCTCAATCTGAGAACTATGTATAAGGTTTGCTCATATACAAGCCCCAATTGTCAGCTTGGAAGAGAGAGACCATAAGGGTTTGACTCTGAGCACCGTTGTTGCGCACAGATATCCTGAATAGTGGACTGGACTCAGGTGTAAAGATGGATCTGATTTGTATTTATTTTGGCTTCACGGAAGAGCAAGAAGGCACAGAAGTACACAATACAAAAAAACAAGGAATTAAGGTTCCTGAACTAAAATATTAAATTGCTAAACATAATCATTAACAAGACATAAGGTTTTACATAAAAATGCAGGAATGAAGTCTAAACAAGATGAGAGTAAATTGAGGCTCACGAGACTTTGCAACAAATGAGTGCAAAGCTCAGACTTCAATAGGCAAGGCTATTACGCAGAGGCAGTAGGAGACAGATGCAGGTTATGATCACAAACCGAGAAATTCGGTCCGGGTCTTAATTAGCTGGTGAATTGGAGCGCTGGAGGAGTGGCCTCAGGGGCGCTGTAAGGTGGGGCGGGGGGTAACCATGGACGATTCTTGGGGCCCAGCATTCACAGGGGCCCCACAGAGGATGCTGTTATTATTATTAACATTTGTAAATAAAATATATGGACACTATAATTTTATATTTTATTTTTCATAACTTGATCAATTTAAAATGAATTTGTGGTTTGTTTCTCAATTTTCAAGTTTCTAAGAATAATCACAGCACATGCACCCTCCTGTTCATCATTTTGTACGACCCAATTTACACTGCCTGAACTGGCTGCGTACCCATGATTCGGACTATTAGTAAGTAAACAGTGAGGCGAGATGCCAAAAGGAAAAGATATAGCTGAGAGGGAAAGGAAAGGTCGACAGTTGGTGACACAGTTTTTTCAAAAGAAAGGTATATTTACGTATCTGGCCATTAACAAACTGCCTAGCTAAATGGCTAGAATATTTGAGTTTGACTACTGCCTGGATGAAAACTTTGTTTGCATAGTCATTCATGAATACCCTGGCCCTTGCGACAGAATATGAGATTCAAAAAAATACATTTTTGTCGATTTTCAGTCTTTTTTAATTCAGAAAAATACATTTTTGTCGATTTTCGGTCTTTTTTCATTCAGAAAAATACATTTTTATCGATTTTCGGTCTTTTTTGAAATAATCCTACCTAAGAATTTCGCTGACTCGCTCAGCAAAGGCAACGCAACTTCCAGAGAGAACGCTCTCGCATCTGGCTGCTGCTGCTCTCGGAGATCTGCTGGTTTTGTTTATGCTGTTGTTTCTGGTCTGACAACTAGTCTATTGACAACTGGACATCTTTAGTCTACTTCGCCGGCAATCCCCGCCTGGGATTTGTACTGTAGTTTAAACTTGATGCACAAAGTTTGCCATTCTGACATCCTACCTGTCTGGCATCCTACTGCAAAGTCCTTCGTCTCCTCGGGATCTTTCTGACGTGCCCTGGAATCGCGGATCTCAAAGATCCTATAAGTGATCGTAAGTTCAACTTTTTTTGTTTAACTGAAACTTGGCTGCAGCCAAATGACTTTGCTCAGCTCAATGAAACGACTCCAATTGTCAACCTCGGGTTATCGGTAGGGGTGGCGGTCTCGAGATACTCTACAATGAGAGGTGGAAGGTATCCTCATTGACTTTGCACCTGCATGTTTTGTTTAAGTGTGTTGCATTACAGATAAATGGGCCTATCCGCACTATATTAGCAGATGTCTACAGTCCGTCTAAGAGTAGTACTGCTTTTTTTCAATGAATTCTCTGCCTTTGTTACTCTCATTAGCTCCATGTCTCCTAATGTTATTCCGCTGGGTGATTTTAATGTACATATGGATAACACTACAAACAAACTCACTAGTGATTTTACATCTTGCCTTGACAGTTTTGGTTTTCAACAATTCATTGATTTCCCCACTGTTACGAGAATGATGACCTATCAGTTCGACTCACGATATCTAGGGGTATACAAGATCATTCCCTAACACAAATGGGTATAAAGCAAACGGCTGGCTGGAAGGGGAATAACTGGATGGAGGTCTTACCTCCTGTGTGCCTTTTGACCACTAACTCCCGCGAGCTCTCCACAAAACGGCCAGCTCTGTTGGTGTACGTAGATGTTGTTTGGTTCAATTTTTAGTTTGGGTTCTTATACGGTTTGCAAAAGAAACAGTCGTTAACAAAAGGCTGGGGATTCATTCAAGCGAAGGTTTCTTTCGTTCTACAGGTACGGTTGTTCTTCGAGGGGAAAAAAACGAGGTTTTTATACAAGCCCCTTACAAACAAAAAAAAACCCTTTTTTAAATTGCCAGGTGCCTCATCAACCCTGAGGTCACCAGGTTAATTGGTAAGCCCCCGCCCACTACCAACCAGCCAACAGAAACTAATAATAATGGGAAAACTCAGGTTAAAGCATAACCTAACACCACTTATTTTGATCTAGTCTGCTGTTCAAGTTTAACCCCTCTTCAATGTACTGCATCCAATTTATCAATATCTGACCATAAACTGGTGTCTTTTACTGTCAACATACAAGTTTCCAGATTTCACCCTTCTCGCTCTATCTCCTTTCATAATGTCAAGAATATAGACCCTTATCCACTCTCAAACAAACTGGACTGTCTCCCCAATCACAACAATCTATCTTCCCCAGACAACCTGGTTTTTATCCCCCGCCGTGCAAGTAGCGCGAAGTGAAGCGCTCACATAAAATTGTTCACTTGTTCACTATAACAGCAGCCTGGGGCCTTTCTCTGTGGAGATTGCATGTTCTCCCAGTGTTCACATGGGTACTCCGGTTTCCCCCACCCAAAAAAAAAACATGCCTCATAGGAACACTCCAACCAGTACACCTGACTAAGGAACTGGCCTTAGAATTGGAGTTGGTCCCCGTGCGCTGCTTTGTGGCTGCCCACTGCTCTTAACTATAGGATAGGTCAAATACAGAGGACAAATTGCCCTACGGGGTTCAATAAAGTATATCTTATCTTAAAGACTTGCACTGTTCACTTTGCCCACTCTGCCCCCTGGTCTACCGAAGATCGATGCCACCTCAAAGCCAAAGGTTGTTGCCTTGAACGCCTGTTTAAAAAAGTGACTCACTATACACAAAAACTTGTTTAATGATCATTTAAAAATTTGCGAAGACTCTCTTTCCAAGGCCAAATCAGATTACTATGCCGAACTAACTGGCTCCAACACAGGGATCACCAGGGCACTCTTGTCCTCTGTCAAAACTATCCTACAGCCTCCAAACATTCTTCCTCCTCACATGTATTCCGTTGACTACTGAAATAACTTTATGGACTTTTTTTATGCAAATATTGTCACTCTCCATCAGCAGCTGTCTTCTTCTGTGAAACCCTCCACCTTTGGTCCTTCTCTCTCCTCCCATAATCCTTCTCTCCTTTTTCCAGTTTTCGACTTCCTTCTGTAATGTGAATAGAGGCCACTAGATGGCAGTATTTACCTTTTTTTGTTAAGCCCAGACTGGAGATAGGTTTGGGCATGTTTTAGGCATGTCTGGGACAAGTCCCAGAGAAAAATAAAAAAAGCCTAAAAGGTGGGAGGGGTCTGCAAAAGAGTATATAAGGAGTAGAATTGAAAGTAAGTAGAAAGTAGTAGGAGGAATTGCAAGGAGAAGGATACATGTGACCAGACCTGTCATTCTGTTCAAGACCTGTGAAGCTTTTAGTGGATTTTTGCCTGTGTTAGAGCATTTTCCTCACCCAGGACATCACCAAGCAACCCACCAAAGGGACTGTAAATATTTCGGTTTTTGTATATAATCAATCTTGGTCTGTAGATAGTAGATTAGTTAAAAGTTTTTGTGAAACTAAATGTGTTTTAGTTTTAAAATTTTTGTCTGTCATCCTTTGCTGTCATAAATGTCATAAATGTAATAAAAAAATTGGGGCCATAACACTTCTGCAACATAAATATGTAGTCTTATTCACAAATCCAAATCTTCTACATGGCAGTTGGATGCACTTCCTACACACCTGGTTAAAGCTTGTTTACCATCAATGTCTTTTCTAATAACTATTGTAATTCACTCCTCTTTATCCTCTGGTCTTGTTCCATCTTAGCTCAAAACTGCTGCTATAACCCCTGTCCTCAAGAAACCCGGTTCAGGCCCTAACAATCTAAGTAAATTCCGTCCCATCTCAAATTTACCCTTCTTATCTAAAACACTCAAAAGAATAGTTGAAGCCTGGTCCACACTCACCTCTTCAACAATAACCAAATTTCAATCGGGTTTCCATTCCCATCACAGTACTGAGACAGCCCTAGTTAAAATCATGAATGACCTCTTGATCGCCACAGACTCTGGGTTCCTGTCATTACTTATCCTTCTCGACCTCAGGGAAGCATTTGATATCATCTCTCATCACATTCTCCTTGACAGATTATCTTCTGGTGGTTTCACTGGCACGTCACTCACCTGGTTCAGATCTTACCTCCACGACAGACACCAGTTTGTTCAATTCAAAAAATTCAAATCACAGCTGTCCCCTGTCTGATTTAAATCAAATCCTAGTTTAGTCAAAACCTCCTCAAATTAAACTCCACAAAAACAGAATTTCTCCTTGTAGGCATCAAACATTTTAATCCGTTCATAGTGGGCCAGCATTTTTATTATATTTTTGAAAGGGAGCTAGACCGAATCCGTTCAGTTAGCTCAACTATAAGAATCACACTAACAACAATCCTAGTCCTTGGAGTGAGAACACATTGAACATTGAAAAATGTAAGTATCGTGATTGTAAAAAAGACCCTACATAAATCTCCTTTGCAATCTGCAAGCCACAGCTAACTTCGGCGAGTATACAGACATTTAAACAAATGAGCACTGATTTAAAAGAAAAAAAAAAAGTTTACACTTGCTGATTTGCAAATGCCAAATGTAACCCATTCAAAAATATAAAATTGTATGTAGAATGCAAAAAGGCAGTAATGCTTGGATGGAAATTTTTGAGTCTCCTTTATATTTATTTGGAGCAGTATTTGGATTAATCCATACAATTTTACTTTGCATTGACCAATTCAGCCATAAATGCTGGGCCCTCTCTCCTTCCTCAGTTGAAGGGGTTACATAACCCAGAAGTCATTCGTAGTAGGGGCACTGGATTCATTTCAGAAGTGGGGGGGGGGCAAAGCTAAGATCAAAAGTCAAATTTATGATATGAGTAGAAAAACCTTGGAAAACCTTTCTGCTTAGCTAATCCTATGCAATAGATTGCTTCACCCATGTGTTGGCGATTAACTCCAAAAATTAACAGCTAGCTAGTGCAAGCAGTCTTAGTTCAGTTAGTCTATAGGTCTAAATCTATTAAACTATGGACCACGAAGCGGCACAAAGCCAAAGAGGAGTGGCGGGAGATGCCAGCCCTTTTCCATAAAAGAAATTTGCCACAATTCAACATTAAGTTTCATAGATCATTTAAAATTCCGTCGTGACCACCACTGATTTCACTTGTGCAACTACCCACAATACTCAACAGATGTGACTAGTTGAAAATACTCTGTGTTGTCATGACAATCATTCGCTCTGAGTGACTGTGGTCTTTTCTTCTGCTAGCATACGACTGTTAGGATTTAGTTTGCTTTTTCACTGCTATGGCCTGCACCATAACTTCATAAGCAATAACTTCTAGACATGTATTTGAGTAAAACAGTGGAAGCCTCAAGCAGTGATCCAGAAGAACTTTGCAAACCTGCATCAAATACAGTCCTTTCAAATGCAGGTACGACTTTACATTAACACCATTCACCCTCATTTTGGCGGCTGCACACCAAAAGCTAATATCATGTGCCGTCTGTGATGTGTGTCTGAGTGATGATGCCCCCCCTAAATTTGTAGATATTTGGTGACGAAGGCACAAGGGACACACATACCATGCATGAGCCTGATGATTACTTTAATACAATCATCAATTTACAATCATCAGAGAGAAAAATGACAAATCAGATTCCAGTTATAGAAATATACAAAACTAAAAATTAAAAATGAGTTAAAATGTCTAACCTTCTGGCTCATCACATTTCAAAATGTAAAGCTCAGTTTATGATTGGTGAAAAGCTTGTGATACCTTAAAGCTATAGTGCGTAACTTCTACATGTCCATACATTTCCTTTTCACTCAAGCCACTACTAGAGGAGATGACGAAATGCTGATTAAGCTGATCGGTTCCTCTAACATCTCACGGTATTTCTCAGTATTTGTTGTTTTGTATTTCGTGTCGACTGGCGACATTTCCATGCTCCCTGGCACACAGGAAATGACGCATTTTACACACGACAAGAAGGGAGGGGGAGGGAGAGCGCTGCTAGAAATAGAAAGCGACATGGCGGAGAACTCGAAGAAGCGGTCGAGACACGCTTCAGATGTGGATCCTACCACAAAGAGAAAGCCTGGTCGTTCAGCTGAAGGAATACTAGCGAAGAAGGAAAGTGACCGACAGAGAAGAGAAACAAGGATTTGTATCGGCGTCGCTTTTCCACGGTGGAGAGCCCTGAAGGAAGAAATTGGGCTGAGGGCAGACACGGATGTTGTCTTGCTGCTGTTGGATAAGTAAGTGACTTGGTTGATAAGACATTATGAGTAGGATGTGTTGCTGTTACATGTACTGGACCTAGTGCTTTATTATTTTTTTGGAAATGGTGCTATGAATGTAATGTAATGTTAGCAGCCTGGTGTTCACCACGGTGTGTAGCGAGAGACTGTAGTGAGCAGTACACAGTGTTTAGCAAGCGTTACTGTGTATGGTAGCGAGCAGTACACGATGTGTAGCGAATGTTAGGATCTGGCTACACATTCGCGGTTAACACCGCATGAATAACCGTAAAAAACCCTCAACGAGCTGCTAATAGAGACCGATGGACAGCAAATAACTTCTGCTGACTACCACTGGGTTTTTCCATCCACTAACTTGTCAGCTACAAATTAGCAGGCACCTTGTCTCCCGTTTGTAATCGGCTAACTTAGCATACTATTTTGCGTTTCTGTGGCAGAAAAAAAACTTACAGTAATTACCGCTTCCGAAGAGTCCATCTTTTTTCACCAGGTGTCCTTCTTCAAGCAGAATAAATATGTTGTGGAATCGCGTAGCACGATTGCGGAGAGGTCACGGTGGGAGTGGGGGGGAAGCGGGTTACACCGGGCCATACGTCATATGGAAGTGCCGGCTTTATTGTTGTAATAACGCATCATTCCTTTAGGGGGCGACAAGAGCTTTAAGTTATAGTGATGCTGTTAAGGCCAGATGCTGCGACGAAAGTCTGTCAAACTCCCGCGTCCAATGACAGTGTCTCAAATCTAAGATATGTTGGCATACCAGGTGTTGGAGAGGGACCGTAACTCCAAGTAATTTGATCTGCAATTAGAGACCACTGACGTATCCAGTGCAGCAATACAGCTTGTTTATGTGCACATAGGAGAGTGTTGGGACCTTACTACATGGCTAAACAAAGAAAGTACAAAGCCTAACAATGGAATTCCACCAAAACCCCATCAGGCTTTGCACCCTGTACCTAGGTGCGAAATTTAGGTTGAATTCAAACTCTGGTGTCCCATTGGACAAGAGCCAAGGATACCCCAGGGGATCTCTAAGACGCAGCCATGACGTCAAGGGGATTATAAGACTTAGGACACACCTCCGTACCTTGCCTTTCTACAGTGACGCAAGTCGCTGTTGGAGGTGTCGGTAACGAAAACATTTGTATTACTTTTTAATACCTAGGCCACAGTCCCCACTAGCTGGAGAGCTGCAAACTGTTTCCTATTTTTTATTATGATTACTTTCGGATCAGTGAAGCAATTTTGATTCTGGCCTTGCTCTAAAGAACGAGATACGGAGCATCCGTTATTCCTCAAGAATAAGAAGAATAACGTCTACACCCGCTGCATCCTGCTCTACCCCTTGGGTGGATCACCTCGCTGTGGACGCACCAACTGCCAGCCCCGTCGTCACGGAGCCTGAGGAAACTCTGCCAAACAGCGCTGTAATGTGAATATACGCCACTGGATGGCAGTATTTACCTTTTTTTTTTATTCAGCTCAGACTGGAGTCATGTTTAGACATGTCCTGGACATGTCTGGGGCAAGTCCCCGAAAAGTAAAAAAAAGAGGTCTAAATGTGGGTGGGGTCTGCAAAAGAGTATATAAGGAAAAGAATTGAGACAGTAAAGTACTAGGAGAAATTGCAAGAATGTGACCAGACCTGTCATTTCTGTTCAAGACCTGTGACGTTTCTTTTGTGGATTTCTTTGCCTGTGTTTGAGCATTTTCTTCATCCAGGACATCACCAAGCCACCCCACCAAAAAGGGACTGTAATTATTTCTGTTTTTTCTTATTTATCAATCTTGGTCTTTAGTTGTAGGTTGTTATTAGTCTTTGTCTTTGTTTAAAAATTAAATGTGTTTTAGTTGTTAAAACTGTGTTTGTCATCCCTTGCTGTTGCTGTGGTGTTATAAATGTAATAACAAATTGGGGCCATAACAAATTGGGGGCTCAAGTCCGGGACGAACATTGTGTGAGTAATTTATTGAAAATCTAACATTTCAAATTGTAAAATTGATTTTTTTTAATTGAATACATATATATTGACAACAGCAATGGATGATTTCTTGGCATCACCAACCGTAGGGGTTTTGAAGTCTTTTAAAAAGACAGAACTGCTAGAAATTTGCAGACAGTTGGAGCTGACAGAGGTGAAACCAGCCATGCGAAAAGCAAGACTGGCTAGAGAGATAGTTGAATATTACATTGATGAAAATGTGTTTGCACAAGGAGATCTGGAACAGTTTCCAGTGGAAAATCCAAATATAGAAATGGAACTTAAATTAAAAATGCTAGAGATTGAAAGGGAAGAAAAAGAAAAACAAAGGCAGTTTGAGTTGGAAAAATTAGCAAGAGAAGAGAAAAAAGAAAGGGAGGAAAAAGAAAAACAAAGAGAATTTGAGAGAGAGAAAGAGAAAAGAGCAGAAAGAGAGAGACAGAGACAGAGAGATTTTGAATTAGAGAAGTTAGATAGAGAAGAAAGACTCCAAATGGAGCAACTAAAAATTAAAATAGCAATGAAAAATAAATTTTGTGCTAGTCAGGAGGTAAAACTGGTGCCTCCATTTTCGGAAAAGGATGTTGACAACTATTTCCAATGTTTTGAAAAGGTAGCAAAGAGTTGCCAGTGGCCAAAGGAACACTGGCCTCTGATGTTGCAAACTGTCCTCAAGGGTAAAGCTCAACAAGCCTATTCGGCTTTGTCTGCAGATGATTCCTCTGATTATGAGGTTGTCAAAAAGGTTATTTTGAGAGCTTATGAGTTGGTTCCAGAGGCTTACCGACAGAAATTCAGAGGTCTGAAGAAATCTGAAAATTAGACTTATGTTGAATTTGCTAATGAAAAGCAGGTTTGCTTTGAGCGCTGGTGTACTTCTATGGAGGTCAAGGATGATTTCAACTCACTAAAAGAGATGGTGTTAGTTGAAGAATTCAAGAACTGTGTTAAAGATGATGTTAAGACCTACCTTAATGAGAAGCAAGCACTGAATTTGCAATCAGCTGCCAAATTTGCAGATGAATGTGCTCTCACACATAAGTCCAAATTTCAGTCTAGCAGTAACAATAGATGGTCCCAATTTCAGAAAAAGGGTTATGGTGATACCCAAGATTCCTCACCCAAAGACAAATCTGGTGATGGTGCTCAGAAATCCAGTAACAGGTCTGATCAAAGTGTGAAAGCTGACAGTGACAAAAGTGGTCTAGTTTGCAGTTATTGCAAGAAATCTGGTCATGTTACAACTAACTGTTGGTTCCTTAAAGCTAAGAAAGAAAAAGAAAAGGATACCAAACCAAATGCCTTTGTGAAAACAAGGTTAGAAACCCCTGTAGTAGATGACCGATCTGCTAAATTGCCTGCTTCTTGTGGGGCTAAAAAGCCTGATACAGCTGACTTTGTGAGGGAGGAATTTCTTCCATTTGTGTCAGAGGGATTTGTGGCTCTGAATGAGCATACTACTCCTGTCCCCATATATATCCTAAGGGATACCGGAGCTTCTCAGTCACTTTTGTTGATGGACTCCTTGGAGTTACGTGATGAGACCGCTTCAGGGGATTTCATACTTGTACAAGGTATTGAAGGGAGGACTGTATCTGTACCCCTGCGCTCTATATTCTTGAAGTCAGATTTAGTTACAGGACAGGTAAAGGTGGGACTTATGTCAAGTCTACCTATAAAGGGTGTTTCTCTGTTGCTAGGCAATGACCTGGCTGGGGGCAAAGTAGTTCCCCCTGTACATCTTACTTCACAGCCGAGCACTGAAAATGGGGATGAGGACCCATCTCTGTATTCTTCTTGCACAGTGACTCGTGCTATGGCCAAGAAGGCTAAAGAAGAAGATGATGTGGTGCCGTCCAGTACATTGAATAGTCAGGACTCAGGTGGTTCGCCTCATGACTCTGATTGGCTTACTATGGTTTCTCCGTTTGAGGACTTATCAGATACTTTTATCAGTTCTCTATTCAGCCAGCCGGATGGGTCTGGTGATTCTGATGTGTCTGGAGACTTGTCTCTGTCCAGAAAGCGGTTGATTGAGGAGCAAACTAATGATCCTGAAATTTGTGTACTAAAGAGGAGAGCCCTTCCTGATAAAGAAATAGACGCAGTTCCAGTTGGGTATTATCTCAAGGATGGTGTGTTGATGCGGAAGTGGCGCCCTCCTGATATCCCTGCCAATGCAGATTGGGCAGTGGTCAGGCAAATTGTTGTTCCGAAGGTCTATAGGAATGAGATCTTAGCAATGGCTCATAGTTTACCTTTAGGAGGTCATCTTGGTGTTAACAAGACTGTTGATAAGATCATGAAACACTTCTTTTGGCCTGGGCTTCGGAAAGATGTTTCCAACTTTTGCAAAACCTGTCACACTTGTCAAGTAGTTGGAAAACACCAGTTAGACCCACCTGTAGCACCATTACAGCCTATCCCAACATTTGGGGAGCCGTTCTCTTAGGTCATTGTTGACTGTGTTGGTCCATTACCTAAGACTAGATCTGGAAATCAGTACTTGCTGACAATCATGTGTGTATCTACCAGATTCCCTGAAGCCATACCTCTACGTAACATCAAGGCAACTGCAATCTCGAAGGCTTTGATAAAGTTCTTCACGTTGCTTGGCCTTCCCAGGGAAATTCAGTCAGACCAGGGTAGCAATTTCACTTCAGGATTGTTTCAGCAGGTTGTGTATGAACTAGGTGCGAAGCAGATTCTTTCTAGTGCCTATCATCCAGAAAGTCAGGGTGCCTTAGAGCGGTTTCATTCCACTCTCAAGACAATGATGAGGACTTATTGTTATGACCAAGAGAAAGACTGAGATGAAGGGGTTCATTTGCTGTTGTTTGCAGCTAGAGAAGCAGTGCAGGAGTCTACTGGATTCAGTCCATTTGAGCTGGTGTTTGGTCATGAAGTGAGAGGACCTTTGCTATTATTGAGTGAACAATGGCAAGAGAAAGAGCCGCATATCAGTCTGTTAGACTATGTTAGCAAGTTCAAGGAAAGATTGCGTACAGCTTGTGACCTTGCCAAAGAGAACTTGAAATCAAGTCAGGGAAAAATGAAAACTTGGTATGATCATAAGGCTAGAAGCCGTGAGTTTAAACCAGGAGAAAAGGTCCTTGTGTTGTTTCCCTTGCAGTCCAATCCATTGCAGGCTAGATTTCATGGTCCTTATGAAATTCTGACAAAACTCAATGATCTCAATTACATTGTGAAGACTCCAGATAGGAGAAAACCAAAACAATTGTGTCATATTAACATGCTAAAGCCTTATCATGACAGAAATGCTAGGGTTGCAGCTGTCACTTCAGATTCTCCAATGGTCGAAACGTGTGAAGATGAGGGGGAGTTTCAAGATGATGAACCAAGAATTAAAGCTGAAGTTCTTTCATGTAAATTGTCAAACACTGAAGTGTTGCAAAATCTTGATGTAAAACTCCAGCACTTAGAACCCTCACAGAGAGATCAGTTTGAAAGGTTGATCAAGAAATATGAGGATCTGTTTCCTGATGTTCCAAAAAGAGTTTCTATAGCCTCTCATGATGTAGATGTTGGTGATGCCAAACCAATAAAACAGCATCCATACTGGATGAATCCTGAAAAGAGAAAGATTGCTGAGAAAGAGGTTGAGTACATGTTAAAACATGATATTATCAGACCCTCCAACTCCGATTGGAGTTCACCCTGTGTGCTAGTTCCAAAACCTGATGGAAGTACTAGATTCTGTACAGATTATCGCAAAGTCAATGCTGTAACTAGAACTGATGTGTTTCCAATACCTAGGATTGATGATTGTATTGATAGTGTAGGGCAAGCAAAGTTTCTGACCAAGATTGATTTATTGAAGGGTTATTGGTGTGTGCCTTTAACTGAGAGGGCCAAGAGCATCTCTGCTTTTGCCACACCATCTGGATTGTACCAGCATGAAGTCCTACCATTTGGCATGAAAAATGCCCCAGCCACGTTCCAAAGGATGATACAGTCTACAATCGCCGGATTGCCACACACGGGTGCGTACATCGACGACCTGATCACATGGAGTGACTCCTGGGAAGAACTTCTGAAAGATGTAGAGACGTTGTTCCAGCGCCTGACCCAGGCTAACCTAACTGTTAACCTGAACAAGAGTGACTTTGGGTGTGCTACTGTCACCTATCTTGGCTACGTCATAGGCCAAGGTAAGGTGGCACCCATAAAGTCCAAGCCATCATGGATTTTCCAGTTCCTGACAACAAAAAAGCTTTGCGCCGCTTCCTTGGAATGATCGGGTACTACCGCAAGTTCTGCAAGAACTTTGCTGAGATTGCTCTCAGTCTAACTAACCAACTGAAGAAAGGCGGAAAGTTCACTTGGGATGATGCATGCCAGAGAGCCTTCGATCGCCTGAAGTCTCTGCTGTGTCACTTCCCCGTGCTCAAATTTCCTGACTTCAAAAAACCGTTCTCCATTGCGGTCGATGCTTGCGACCAAGCTTGTGGATCTGTGCTCCTACAGAGAAGTGACTCTGATGACATTGAGCATCCCGTGGCATACTTCTCCAGGAAGTTCAATCGCCACCAAACAAACTATTCCACAATAGAGAAGGAACTGTTGGCTCTCGTCCTTTCTTTACAACACTTTGAAGTTTATGTTTGTACAGGGGAAAAGCCAATGATTGTGTACACTGACCACAATCCGTTCATGTTTTTGAGTAAGATGAAAAACAAGAATCGGAGATTGTTGAATTGGAGTTTGATTTTACAGGAGTTTGACTTGGAAATTAAGCATGTGAAGGGTACAGACAATGTAATTGCTGATTGCCTATCCCGTGTTTGAATGTGTATATATATATCATGTGTTTGAATATTGTATGATATGTATATATAGACAAGTGTTCACTTAACCATTTTGTATTGAAAAGAAAAATTTTGCCTTTATGAGTCAAAATTTTTCCCTTTTGGAATGGAGGTGTAATGTGAATATATGCCACTGGATGGCAGTATGTACCTTTTTTTTTATTCAGCTCAGACTGGAGTCATGTTTAGACATGTCCTGGACATGTCTGGGGCAAGTCCCCGAAAAGTAAAAAAAAGGTCTAAATGTGGGTGGGGTCTGCAAAAGAGTATATAAAGAAAAGAATTGAGACAGTAAAGTACTGGAGAAATTGCAAGAATGTGACCAGACCTGTCATTTCTGTTCAAGACCTGTGACGTTTCTTTTGTGGATTTCTTTGCCTGTGTTTGAGCATTTTCTTCATCCAGGACATCACCAAGCCACCCCACCAAAAAGGGACTGTAATTATTTCTGTTTTTTCTTATTTATTTCTTGGTCTTTAGTTGTAGGTTGTTATTAGTCTTTGTCTTTGTTTAAAAATTAAATGTGTTTTAGTTGTTAAAACTGTGTTTGTCATCCCTTGCTGTTGCTGAGGTGTTATAAATGTAATAACAAATTGGGGCCATAACAGCGCACAGACTTTTCTTATAAAGTAAGAGGCTTTTTTCTGGGCAGAGACTAGTATTAGAGTGTTATTACATATTTGTTCCAATTTGTATTTCTGTTCTTATCATCAATTTTGCAGACCGCCGAGTCTGCTGAGTTTTACTTGTGTGCAATCTCTGCTTATTCTGTAGCTTTTGTTTTTATTGTGTGGTCTGCCGGCGAGCGGATAAAGCTAGCCATGGGCGCAAATTTAGGGGGGGTCAGAGGGGACAAGTCCCCCTCAATATTTATAAAAGATACATTTGCCCCCCCCAAAAAATATAATGAGATACAAACCCCTCACAAATACAGGTAATAAAACAATACAGAGTGGAAAAACACAAGTAAAATCCTTCATAATTGTTTTCCAAAAAAGCCTTACACCCCTATGCTTGGACCATACCATTTTTACTTTGGCACCCCTCTTGCATACCTCATTTCAATGGCTGCATGTGCAGTGTTGATGTTTGCTTCAGAGTGCGAGAGCATGAATGATTGAGTAAGTGGCTGACATTAACTAGTTGACTAGCTCGCGAATTTGATTGTCCAATCCAGTATTCTTCCCTTTTAGCCTTATCTTGTTTATAACTAGTTTAAAGTTATCAATTTGGTTGGGTTGATTTACCAGTACTAGTTTAGTTCATTCTAGCATCTAGCTAAAGTTCACTAATGGTTAGCATTTTAGCTAGCTAGCTAACTCTATGAACAAACGTTAGGCTAGGCGGGAGATACAGAAGCACAATGTAGCTAAGATGTGTAGTGCAACGGTGTGCCTATAACCTAGGAGAAGTTGGGTTGGGGTGATAACTTTTGTTAGGTTGTGTTGGGGGTGAATGTTCACAAGGGGTAAGTTTTGCCAAGCTAGCCAGCTAACGGAGCAGATAGGGAGACTGCCTATTACACAGCGCAGTGGAGACATCGCAAGGTGGAAAAGGAGAGGGGAGTGAGGCTTTGGGTCGGGCTCGTGAGGCAGCACGACCTGATCATCAGTCGTGAATCGTGAGTCCGTCTCAGTGCTACAGTTTGACCGAGGCAGTTTCTAGCTATTTTAACCCTACAGTAGTTGTCAGAAAATACTGCCTTAAAAGAGTTACACTGTAAATAGCAGGGATACAAACAGCACGCCGAAAAGTGCAACTCGCTTTTTTCGTGGCCATTTGGGTGACTTGTGTGAATGGTGCAGCTCCGACGACTTTTTTTTGTTATTATTTTTTCTTTCGCAAACACGGAATCGCAGAATGAGAAAAACAACTGTACCAGCACCGTACGAGTCCGAAAGGCTAAGAAACTTACCAGGCTACCATAGCACACTGTCATGTCATGTTATTTAACAAAGTTAAGAATTGACACTCCGCTGTATTTTCACTGGCTAACAGCAGCACACTGACAGCTAAGCTTGTCTATTCAGAGAAGCGGCATCACTTAGATTGAATATGAAAATAAGCCTATGTTATCACAGGCATACTCGTGCTCATTCATTGGTAGTTGAATTGTTAGGTCTGTTTGATAAGTAAGCAGTTCTAGCTCATAATGATCAGGACCTTCTGACTGTTCCTATTTTGAGCAAAACTTAAGCAATTCAGTACCGTAGCATTCCTTTGGAAAAGCACCTTTCTAGTTATCAGTGAACAGAAGCTTGAAGACAGAGTGGATTGTTTATTATTTATATTTGAGAGTTAACAAGGTCTAAGTTTTAATGATGTTTATTATTTGTATTTGAGTGTTCTTATTTAGATCATAAATTTGTATTTTGTGAGTGAAAGTGAACAGGATCTACAGATTGTTTGGCCTTGTACACCCGCAGAGAGAGAGAGAGAGAGAGAGATTTTTAACAGAATGGTGGTTAATTTTTGTGTACATTAAGTTCAACAAAGAAGATAAATATTTGAAATACCTAATGATAGTCTTATTATTTGCCTATTAGGACATTTAATTGTACATTACTTTGAAAGTGCATTCATTGATCACAAAAAGATCAATCTGGGCTAGACTGTCAGATTGAAGGACATCATTGCAAGGCGAGGGCCTACAAGAAAGTTGATGCTGATAAAGACTAACATTGTGGATTATTATTTTCGATGAGGATAGTGACCTTTGCACTTTTTCATCACGGTAGCCAAGAGTGCTCTTGTCTCTCCTCATATGGTAACTTAGCCTTGTTTCAGCAATAGACATTTTACAATGGAAAATTCAATCAGAGTCCCGGGCCTATATTAGACCGGCTTTTATTTGCTTCGGCCAACAATGGCCACTATAAGAGACCCAGCCGCTAATAGAATACATGCTACTGTTAGAGGATACAGTTTTTACTTGGCTAGCCTAGCTGAATGTTATTTTTCTTTTACATTTAATAAAATATAGGCCTATTTTTCTCGTAAACTGATGCATAAAAATGGTAAATGGGTGGATAAAAATCCACCCCTGACCCCCTGCTAAATGTGTCTCCCCCAATGTCTAATGGAAATTTGCGCCCTTGAAGCTAAGGAATCAGCAAAGGAATCAGGATCACGGCGAATGAGCCCCAGTTCACTCGCCTGGCTCCTGTATGATAGAGGGCAGTTGCTGCAAGAACCTCTTTTCGTTGCTTGTGCCTCGTTGTTGCTCGTCTTATTTCCTTTCGTCTATCCCTGACTAACCTTCAAACTCGTTCACCTACACGCATGTGGGCTAGAGAGTGCATGGGAGTGCGGCTTCGCTGGCCTCACACATCTTGCCATTACAGTGCACTGAAACACGGTCCTCATTGCGCTCCGCTCCTCCCCGTTCGACTTTCCCAGTCCTGTTTCCGAGTGACATATCTACGCACTTGATCACGTCGGCCATCTTGCTCTCCCGTTTCCCCTGCCCTTTTTTTTGTGACGTATCTACGCATGTAGTTGCGTCTGCCATATTGCTCTCTCGTTTCCCCTGCCCCCCCTTTTTTTAGTGAAGTACCCACTCACGTGGCCGCATCAGCCATCATACTCTCCCTTTGTCCCGATCCCCCTGCGGGTGACGCACTCACGTGACTGCGTCAGCCATTTTGCTCTCCCCTTTTCCTTTCCTCATTCCCTGTTGTGCTCTCAAGGGTGCAGTGTCTGTTACTCTCAATCTTAGTTGCTAGTACATGTAGCCGTTTTTGTGGTAGTTGTAGAAATAATAGATGTTTGTTGACTAAAGTATTATTGATTGCCATCAGTGTTACCAAAGTTAAATAAACTCTGTTATAATTTCTGAACAGCTCCCTGTGATTATTTGTGCATGTTTTTTGCGGTAACAGCTGGTCAGGAGGTCCAGTGTTCGAATTTCACCCTTCCATTGTTAATTCCACAAATGTAGATATTCTAATATTGACATTTTGGCTTAAACAATTCCTTTGAGACTAAAATTTTGATTCGGTTATTGGTCCCTGATCCCAGGGTGGTGCCCCGCTGCTAATAAGTCATATTAGCAATCCAATTAATATTCAATTAATTTTAATTACGATAATTAATTCTTGTTTGTAACCGAACTTGTTCTTCCCAGAAAACCCCAACAGAGAGCAATGAAGCATAAAACAGTGAACAACTTCATAGGATATAATAACACTCTAAGCATCTGATTGGAGTGATTGCATCGTTTTGAAGGCATTGAAATGAAAATATTCTTCTGGTTTGATTAAACTCTCTTTTTACCTCTAGTGCTGCAACTAGAGACTACATCACTCATTAACTTGCACAACAAGCACACTGCTTCTTCAGATATGATCCTGTAGGCATCTCACAAAGAAAAATTGTTTCTTGAGAATGACATGGGGGGGGGGATTGATTATTTCGATATTTATTTAACATTTATACAAATGGGAGACCCACTGAGACCTTGATCCCATTTGCGATGATGCCCTGTTGACACTATCATTGACCATGCATAAAATACTGTGAGGTAGCGATCTGGAACCAACTGCAAGGACACGGGATTGTAAAAATAAGGAGCTTTATTGAGCAAGGGGGGTAACCCCCGCAGAGCAGTGGGCAACAGTACAGAGTCCGCAATCCAAAAATCAAATTCCAATGGGACAGAGCAGAGTTCGTAACCAGGGCAGCAATCACAGAAATCGTAGTCAGCTAAAACAGATCTGGTACACAGGCAAAGGTTTGTGGGAGAAGCAAACTCATAAGCCAGAAGACAGTCCGAATCGGTAACAGGGCAGCAATCCACAAAATCGAGGTTGGGCAGAAAAAGGTCAAAACACACAGATGCAACAAGTAATCTAAAAGGGCAAACCAAAAATCAGAAGTCAGGCAATCCAGTCAGAATCAGAATTCAATGAATACGAGGCGAGAAGAATAGCAGCACGGGTAACGATCTGACAGAGAATGGCTGTCAAAAGACACCTAATATACACTTCAGGGAAGATCACATGGTGACAGACACAGGTGCAAACAGTCAGACTGAATACAAGGGAACAGCACATGAGGGAGAACCTAATCGCATGCAATTTGGCAGAAGCCAAAACGCGGACAAGGATCACGGGAAAAACCTATACAAAGACTTACAGCTCCAGTTAAGGAGTTCTATCATGCATAGATACTTAAAAAAGGACAGCGTGATAAGACGTGGAGCTTCCACAAAAAATGCAGCAAAGGTAATCAGGGAGAGACAAGAGGCGGAGACTAGAACAGGGCGACTGCTGAGAGGTTGTTAATCAATTAGTAAGTGAAATTATACAATCCCTTGGTGCTTGTTAGTAAGTTAGTATTATACACAATGTTAGTTGGTGAAAATAACAAACTGTTAGTATGGTTTGTAAGATAGAAAAGTAAGGCGAAGTTAAGTAAACGAGATCGGAAGGAAGGTTGAAATCCAGAATCCAATAAATCACCCGAAGAGTAACACGCAGGACTGGGGCTGTGTGCAATGACAAGACAAACAAGAGACCAGACGGGGAGACAGAGTGCAGTGCAAATTGGAAAACATGAACCGCAATGAGACTAAGGCAAAATGCAAAACATGGAAAAGTAAACTAAGACAAAACATGACAAATCAAAGTTACCAAATCACAATACATAATATAAAGAATAGTCAGACATGGCAAAGAGTCAGGAAAACAATAAAACAAATATCAAAACATGGCATGGACAAGGCAGGCATGGCAGAATCATAACAAATACGCTGTTTTAAAATATATTCCAAAGATACTATATTACCAATGTACTGGACAAAGTAAAAAAAAAAAAAAAGGTCCGGAAATCAAACCCTGTTGTACACCTTTAGTGACCTCCCCGCGCGTTGATTGAGTAAAATCTGCAACAATACATTGTGTTCTGTCTGAGAGATAACTTGGAAACCATTGGCAAGCATTCTGATCAAGGCCCATCATGGCTAGTCTTTTTACTTGAAGTGAATGATCATCTGCCTCAAAGGCTTTGGATAGATCAAGAAACAGGGCGGCATAATTTTGCCCATGATCAAGTGCACGGGCAATATCATTCTCAACAAGAGAGCTAAACAAGGTAGCTTGGAAATTAGGTGTAATTTTTAGGATCACTAATGTCTCTGCTCGTATAAAGTGGAAGCAGAAATGCAGTTTTCCAGATTTTTGGTTCAATTCTCAAGCTAAATGTAAGATTGAGAAGTGTTAAAGGCCAGGATATAAATGAAACAGCTAACCCCAATAGTCTTGGTTCCAGCATATCAGTGCCAGCATACTTTTTTCAATTTTCTAAAGAGCATCAATCACTTCAGATTCAGAAAAAAGCTATAAGAGAAACTACAGTTTTTCATATCAATCAGAAGCACTGGTCCAGATTGGCAGATGTAATTTTATTTACGCTGACCCATCCTATTTGCGGTATCCGGAAAATTCAAATTTATTCTATCAAATAGATGACCAGCAGAAATAAAGTGATAATGGAAAGCATGACAATTTTCCTTCTTGGTTCTTATGGGACCACAGTCAGACCAGAACTGCGGGGGGATTGCTGAGGCAAAGTTATTCTACATTCATTCATTTTTTGTTTCCAAAACTTAGCACTTGTATATAAAGAGTTGAGATAGAAAGCAGATTTGCTTACTTAATTATTGTATTTAACTTGTTTTACGGCTGCCTGAACAAAATCCAATCATAAACTTACAAACCATCCCCTCCACCAGCAGTGTGAATTTTTGTTTCCCTAATCCTGCATGTCTCTGTGGCAGTGATCTTCCTAGTTTGTGAATTTGTCGTCTTCATAAGTTTTGTAATCTTAAATAATATGTAATATGGAAGTTCTCTTCGTAGTCATATTAATAAAATTTTTACTTCTGAGCCCATTTCCTGGTCCCCTGGATTAGGATTGCATTCTCGTTGACTAGCCTCTTCAGTCTGTTCCTCTGCCCAGTTTATAAAAAACACCTCCCAAATTTCCTGCAGTCATGAAAATCGAGCCGCCACACTCATTACCAACTGAACTGTGCCATTCTACTCAGGGCTCTGTCCCCATCTGTCATTACAGTATTCTGATCAATAAACCTATTAGATCATGCCCTGCCTCTGCATCTGGTTCCTTGTCTGGATCATAGCAGACTCGCCACTTGGTGTTGTGTCAAAATTTCTGAGACAAAAAAATAAGTGCAACGATCATTCTATCCGTTCAACCACATTCAGTGAAGTCGCTTTAAAGATTCCATGTTTCTATGCTGAAGTATTTCATGTTAAAAATCAATGATTACTCAGATCACTCAACCTTCTGGAGGAACCATACATCACTGCTCAAAACAAAGTAAATGAAACACGTAAAAGCTTATTTTGTTTACTTGTATTTGACCAAGAGACCAATTATGATTGAAACATTCTTTACCGCAAGTGCAGCAATATAGAGGCATTTGCCGTTTTTGTGGGGATAAGTCCACTTAAATTCTGAGTTTAAATTTAAATCTGATTCTGGCGCCCTGGACTCATTGACATTGACTACTAATAAAATACATCCTAGAAAGACATGATTTCAGACAGCACAACATACACTCCTGATCAAAATCTTAAGACCAGTTAAAAAATTGCAAGAATTTGCATTTTGCACTGTTGTATCTTAAGAAGGTTCTAAGTAGAGTTTCAAAATGCAAAAAGAAGAAATGTGAGCAAGAGACTAAATGTTTTGAGCATGCAATTTATTGAAAAGAACAATTTAACTGAAATAGGCTGTTCATCAGCTGATCAAAAGTTTAAGACCACATCCTTTAAAAGCCCAAATCTGTGGAAAAAATTTGGATTCCATGTCATTTTCTGTCAAGTAATCACACTGTCAAGACCTCTTGATGGGAAAAGCAAAAAAACTCACTGCCTTCGAACGTGGCAGGATTGTTGAGCTGCATAGACAAGGCCTCTCACAGCGTGCCATCGCTGCTGAGGTTGGACGCAGTAAGACAGTCATTTTGCATTTCTTAAAAGATCCTGAGGTTTATGGAACAAAAAAATCAAGTGGTAGACCCAAAAAAATCTCACCGGCTCTGAGCCAGAGGATCCGAATGGCTGTCCGTCAAGACACGGGACGATCCTCATCCCAAATTAAGGCCATTACTGGTGCTGACTGCAGCCCAATAACCATCAGACGGCATCTGCAAAGGAACGGCTTCAAAAACAAAAAACGTCTTCAAAGGCCACGTCTCCTTCAACGCCACAAAATTGCCCGTTTGGCCTTTGCAAGAGAGCACCAAACATGGGACGTTCAAAGTTGGAAGAAAGTTTTATTCTCTGATGAGAAAAAATTTAACCTTGATGGTCCTGATGGCTTCCAACGCTACTGGTATGACAAGGAGATGCCACCTGAGATTTTTTCAACACGGCACAGCGGAGGGGGCGCCATCATGATCTGGGGTGCTTTTTCCTTCAATGGAACAATGGAGCTCCAGGTTGTGCAGGGGCGTCAAACAGCAGCTGGCTACGTGGAGATGTTGCAGCGGGCATCCCTCATGACTGAGGGCCCTCGTCTGTGTGGTGATGACTGGGTCTTTCAGCAGGACAATGCTGCAATTCACAATGCCCGTCTGACAAAGGATTTTCTTCAGGAGAATAACATCACTCTTTTGGATCATCCTGCATGTTCCCCTGATCTAAATCCAATTGAGAACATTTGGGGATGGATGGCAAGGGAAGTTTACAAAAATGGACATCAGTTCCAGACAGTGGATGCCCTTCATGAAGCCATCTTCACCACTTGGAGCAACATTCCTACAAGCCTTTTGGACACACTCGCATCAAGCATGCCAACACGAATTTTTGAAGTGATCAACAATAATGGTGGAGCTACTCATTACTGAGTCTGTTTTTGAGACTTTCATTTCTGTTTTAGGGGTTTTCTTGAGCTATGGTCTTAAACTTTTGATCAGCTGATGAACAGCCTATTTCAGTTAAATTGTTCTTTTCAATAAATTGCCTGCTCAAAACATTTAGTCTCTTGCTCACATTTCTTCTTTTTGCATTTTGAAACTCTACTTAGAACCTTCTTAAGATACAACAGTGCAAAATGCAAATTCTTGCAATTTTTTAACTGGTCTTCAGATTTTGATCAGGAGTGTATTAGTATAAAAGAGTGGATGGTCATGTTTTAACCATATCTATTTAAACAGAAGCAAACGCTTTATTTTTATCGGATTTGAGAAGAAAAACATACTACCATGCTGCTCATTTTTTCCACATTCTTTCAGAAGGCCTATAGGCATATGGCAAGCTTCATTGAGCCTAGTTTACTTTTATCAGGCCATGAAAGTCAAATGTGCCTGCTGTACCAGCTCACTGCTCAGCTGAGAAATATCTGCCATTTATTCCACTCCCATTGGCAAAGTATGTCCCAAGTCAAGTGGCTCATTAGCGTGGTTCTTAAGTTCGGTTTCTGTAGAATGAAGTGACTAGATGTATTCCTCTTCCCTAGATGGAATGCTAGTCCATCGCAGGTTATGCCCCCCCAGCTCTTAGTCAGGTATCCCTGACAATTTGCCGGTACACAATTATTGACCTGGGTAGAGTAAAGCACTGTGGCAGGGAAGTGTTTATTCCTAAGAACACATAATGAAAGCCATGGCAAGGACTCAAACTAAGAACATTTCAATCTCAAGTCAAGCACACTTAAGAAGTGTGCCACCATGCCACCACTCACTCCCATACAGATGCATATATTTGTATGATTGCCATTGCCAATCTTACATCCTTCCGCCACACCTATTCCTCCTTACCGTGCCTATAAAACTATGCTTAATGAATTGTAGTGCAATGGATAGCACTGTCAACTCAGAGAAAGACAGTCCTGACATCAAATTAACCACAGTTTTTCTGCATGGAGTACTAAAGTTTTCCTGTTGCCAACATTGGTTTGCCCCGGGTACTCCAAGTGCTCCTGTACTGGTCCCACAGTTAAGACATGTCACCAGTTTATCTAATATAATATTTCAATCTGCATGGCTGATGGATCTGTTCTGCACTCAAGTACACTGGTGCACCTGGATGTACACCTGCACTGAATGCAAAACTCAAAGCTGCATGTAGAATAGCTAAGACATTTGCTCCTTGTTTGGACCAAAAATCAGAATGGGGAAGAAATTTGACCTAAGTGACTTTGACCATGGAATTATTGTTGGCACTTGATGAGGTGTTTTGAGTGTCTCAGAAACTGTGAAATCCCGAGAATTTCCACTCTCAACAGTCTTAATAGTTTACAGAGAAGAAATCCAAAAAAAAAAAATATTGAGTGAGCAGCCATCTTTCAGGAGTTACAAAAGTGCTGTGCAGAGGAGCATCTTTGAGAGAATGTTTCCAGCACAACCAATGCCATTTAGTATTCAGGCCATTCTAGGGACAAAGAAGTACCTAATAAAGTGATCACAAAAACATTCATACTTCTGAGAGATTTTATTAAACTGATGTGAGGAGATCTCACTGACACAAATCTCACTCCAAGCTTAGAATAGTTGAACTCCTGATCTTTACATCGTTATATATAGGCTTGATTAAATTAGCCAAATAGGGGCGCCCGGTGGCTCATCAGTCTAAGCGCGCGCACCATAGAGGCTGTGGCCTCTCTGTGGTGACCCGATTTGATTTCGGCTTGAGTCATTTGCCACATGTCTTCCCCATTCTACTCCCCAACTTCCTTGTCTCTCTCTACTGCGTGACTGTCAAATAAAGGAGAAAATCTTTTAAAAAAAATTAGCCTAATAATTTATTGACCATTGTTTATCACTTCTCTGGCATATTTATTTTTATTAATCTAGATGAAATGAAGTGTCAAGGAATGCGAGGATGTCCCGTCATTTAAACATCAGCACACAAGGCGGTAAAGACGTGAATCACTTTCCCATGTTCTGGGACAGTGTTAAACATTGTTGATATGGATTAGGTTACTCTCTCTCTTCGTTCCTGGATACTGCCTGCCACCACAAAAGGACTCAGCAAGGAATGTCTGTCTCACCCTAGCAGTGCCTCGTGTTTGCTGTACTCCTTTACTCCACCGCTGCATGACCTCCGCATATTTTGCACTGTGATTACATTTCAAGTGCTTAAAGGGGACCTATTATGCTGATCCTTCTTTTAATGAATATCAGTAATGCTATAATGTTGGAAGTCCATACTCAACTCAACGTTGGATAAGAATTTCAGCTGCTTCTCAAACCTGAAGCAGGTGCATCGATCAAGCGCTCAGAGCCACAAGCTGTAAGTAACGATATAGCAGCAAATAATGTAAGTGAAGCTAACATGTTACGGATGGCTAGCAGGACCGCTAACGACAGTTAGTGCTAACAACTGGCCTCAAATGCAGGCTTTGTAGAATATCTGAAGATATTTGTCCGAAATATCTCTCCGTGACTCACAGACGCTGAAGCTGTATATTGCTTTACGGCATAACCTAATGTGATAGCCTATTGAATGTGGCTGTAGCACTGTGGCTAACATAGCCAACTTACTGTTGCTAATGTTTGTGTTCTAAATATACAAGAGTAATATCAGGGGACATTCAACAGAAGGTGTGTGAATATAAAGCTCATTTGCAGCTAACTTTTTATACTTGTTTGTGATTTGGTTGCTAGGTAAAACAGTTCACGGTAGCAGAACTTGCTGTATAAAACCAGTATTGCAGGGTAACGTTTGTGTCAGTTGTTATGACTGCTCAGTGCTACTTAAAAATGCTCCTGGTTCACTTATATGCCGTAATTCTGATTGATATGCTTGTGTTACTTCGGTAAGCATCAATGTGGCAGTTTCATCGTAATGTTGCCTGATCGTAGTCACTACACTTGAAGCTAACCGGAGAGGTGCTGTAAAAGGCTGCAGTTAAACCAGACATAGGTTTTGCAGAGCTTGGGGAGCGTGTTTGGGTGCTTGTGAAACCATTGCTCTAACTTATCAATGTCTGGGGGCAAGCTCTCTGCTACTACCGGTGAAAGCAATCGCGAAACGCACAAGATATAACGTATCTGGTATAACATATGATTTCTCTGCAGCATTGCCATAGTGTAATTTCATCCCCCTTAAGAAATTGTTCTGGCTAATAAAACACAGAAAAAAGCGGAGAATGAATATCAAATTCTTTCCGGTATAAGTTATTGATTTGCTCGCTCCTCATCAGAAACTGTTCTCGCTTACGGAACTTAAAACCTGTATTATCTTCATAACATTACCTAATATCTCTCTAGCTGTCGTGTACTATTCATAACGCGCCCATTATCCGCAAGCAAACGCTGGTCATTCCGGCCCAATGAGTAAACCATTACCAAGGGTAATGTCCGAAAAGACCGTTTAGCCTGGAGCTTTCGCCCCTCAGTCATATACCAGCGCAGAAGCTGTTCGTTACTCCACACCCCAGTTATGCACATGGAACAGCAGGTCCTTATAGTACACACCAAAGCAGTCCCTAAGTTGTTAGCCCACTTCTTGCTGTTCCTCGCTGTCCATGTTTCCCTCAGACCCACCGGATTTCTACGGTCTCCGGTCTACACTTGGGTATGTCGACCCGTTCAACAAATGCGTCTGTTTTGGGGTGGATTCTAGCTTTCCCTCAATCCTCGCTATAGAGTGGAAACACCTGTGTACTCACCATGCCTTATGTAGATAGCAAATTTGAGCTTGAGCTGCCAGACTTTCTCCACTTTCGCCGCTGCATTTATTAGAACAAGTTAATTTCATTAGATCTATACACACAAACAGCGTTTGACTGTAGAATTTCCCCACCAATTCCTTGGCTCAGATGGCAGACGTGTCTCAGGTTTCACAGGAGGGAGATGGACTAGGAAAACTGTGTTAGCCGAGACCCACCCAGCTCCGCCCTCCACAGAGCTGGCTAATCAGAAGAAGGTGGGCACACCGGGGGGGGGGCCATAGCGGAAAAGCCATCCAAATGAGGCGTTTCATGCAGACTACAATTGACTACAATGGGTTTTTTTGAGGATGGCAGGATCAGCTAAATAAAGACCCTTTTTTGGACTTTGAACAATCTGGAGTACTCTAGGAGAATCCAAGATCAAAATATAAACTTGGTAATGTTGCATAATAAGTCCCCTTTAATAAGATTTGTGGTGTTGCCACAGTACTTCAAAGACTTACGAGATACATCGCAGATCTTCTAAATAGCGTAATAACTGTCTACTGTGATGACTGTCTCCGTGATAACAGCCTCTGTGAGTCACTACCTTATCTTGGGAGCTGTGTTGTCTGGAGCTTTGCTCCTGGTAGGGTCTCCCATGACAAATTGGTCCCAGGTGAGGGGCCAGATGAAACACGATTCATCAGCCTCCTATGATGAGCCCCTCGATAGAAATGAGAACCTTTCCTGGATTGGGGACACTGAACACTGGACACTTGGCGAGTGCCTGGTGGTTGAGTTTTTCCCGGGACCCAGCCGGGCTCAACCCCGAAGAGGCTACGGGGAGCTACATCCATGTAGGCTCACCATCCACGAGGAGAGGTGTCGAGTGCAATATAGACTAAGTGGCAGACAGGGGTGGAGGTCCTTGTGTTCTGGGCTCCAGTCATGGAATCTGGCTCTTGGGACAAGGAACGTCACCACACTGGTGGGGAAGGAGCTGGAGTTTGTGCAGAAAGTTGAGTGGTACCAGTAAGATATAGTCGGACTCGCCTCTAAGCACATCTCTGGCTCCAGAACCAAGTTCCTTGATAGGGGTTGGACGCTCTCCTTTTCTGGAGTTTCCCTTGGTGAGAGGCGGCAAGCAGGCGCGGGGATACTTGTGTCCCTTCTGCTGAGTGCCGTCTTGTTGGAGTCTATCCCGGTCGACGAGAGGGGCTCTGCAATTCGTTTGCGAGTTGCAGAGGGGAATGCTCTTACGCACCAAACTGCAGTTCAGAGTATCCAGCCTTCTTGGAGTGACCCCCCTGGGTGGGGTCCCGGAAGAGGCTTCTGCTGGGATTCCATAGTTCTGCTGGGAGACTTCAACGCTCATGTGGACAACGACGGTGACAATTGGAGGGGAGTGATTGGGAGGAACGACCTCTCTGATCTGAACCCGAGGGGTGCTGTGTTATTGGATTTCTGTGCTAGTCATAATTTATCCATAACAAATACTATGCTCGAGCATAAGGGTGTTCATAACTTAGTCCCAGAACACCCTTAGTCAAAGGACGATGATCAAGTTTTTTCATTGTGTCATCAGATCTGCAGCTGAATATCTGAACACTTGGGTGAAGAGAGGGGCAGAGCTGTCAACTGATTACCACCGGGTGGTGAGTTGGATCAGATGGCTGGGAAGACTGCCAGACAAACCTGGGAAGCCTAGTAAGCATGTTGTGAGGGTCAACTGGGAATGTTTGGTAGAGGATCCTGTCCTGAGATTTTCAACTCACACCTCCGGAAAAGCTTTTCCCATGTCCAGAGGGAAGCTAGGGACATTGAACACGGTCCACTCAGACTCTAAGTCTCCATTGCCGAAGCGGCTGCCGTGAGCTGAGGCTTGAAGGTTATCGGTGCTGGTCATAGCAGTAACCCAAGGACCCGCTGGTGGACTCCAGCGGTGAGGAAGGCCATCAAGCTGAAGAAAGTGGCCTCTCGGGCTTAGTTAGCCTAGAGGACCCTTTAAATCGGCAGACCGGTACTGGCAGGCTATAAGATCTGCAGCGGCGGTAGTTGCTGAAGCAAAAACTCAGGTTTGGGAGGAGTTTGGGGATGCCATGGAGAAGGACTCTCGGGTAACCTCAAAGAGGTTCTGGCAAACCATCAGACGACTCAAGAATGGGAGGCAGGACTTCGCCCAGACTGTTCTCAGCAGGGGTGGGGAATTGCTGACCTCGACTGACGATATTGTCTGGCGGTAGAAGGAACACGGGGGCTCCTCAGTCCGGCAGACACGCCCTCCATTGAGGAGGCAGGGACGGAGGACTCAAGCGAGTCATTGCCCATTTCCCTGGTGGAAGTCACTGAGGTATTCAAAAAACTCAGCACTGGCAAGTCACTAAGGATGGACGAGATTCATCCTGAAATGTAGTTGGGCTGTCATGGTTGACAAGCCTGTTCAACATCGCCTGGATGTCCAGTACAGCTATTATGGATTGGTAAATCGGGGTGGTGATTCCCGTTTTCAAAAAAGGGGACCAGGGGGTGTGTTCCAATTATAGGAGGATCACACTGCTCAGCCTCCTAGGAAATGTCTATGCCAGAGAATCCGCCCGATTGTCAAATCTTTGATTCAGAAGGAGCGATTCAGGTTCTGCACCAGCCGTGAAACAGTGGACCAACTTTTTACCCTCACATGGACACTGGAGGGGTCTTGGGAGTTTGCCCATCCAATCTACATGTGCTTTGTGAACATGGAGAAAGGTTATGACCGTGTCCCACGAGGTATCCTTTGAGGGATGCTGCAGGAGTATGGGGCTCCAGGGCTGTTAATTCAAGCCATTCAATCCGTGTAAATCCAAAGCTGGAGTTGTGTCCGCATTCTGGCCATTAAGTCTGACTCATTTCAGTCGTTGTTGGATTCCACCAAGGATGTGCATTGTCTCCTATTCTTTTCATGGTTTTCATGGACAGGATATCAAGGTGCAGATGAGGTTTGGAGGGTGTCCAGTTGTGTGGCCTCAGGATTCTATCGCTGCTGTTTGCAGATGATGTGGTCCTGTTGGCTTCATCATGCTGTGTTCTCAAACGCACACTAGAGCGGTTTGCAGCTGAGTGTAAAGTGGTCAGAATGTGGATCAGCACCTCCAAATCTGAGGCTATGGTTCTCTCCTGGATAATGGTGGATTTTCCCCTTCAGGTAGGGGGTGAGTTGTTACCCTAAGTGGAGGAGTTCAAGTATCTCAAGGTCTTGTTCACAAGTGAGGGAAGAATGAAGCGTGAGACTGACAGACGAATTGCTGCAGCATCTGCTGTGAAGCGGGCCTGGCACCAGTCTGTTGTGGTAAAGAAGGAGCTGAGCATAAAAGCAAAGCTCTCAACTTACTGGTCGATCTACATTCCTACTCTCACCTATGGTCACAAGCGTTGGGTAGTGACTAAAAGAATAGGATCACAATTAAAAGCAGCTGAAATGAGCTTTCCCCGCAGAGTGGGTGGGCTGACCCTTAGGGATAGGGTGAGAAGGTCAGACATCCAGGAGCGGCTCAGAGTAGAACCGCTTCTCCTCTATGCTGAGAGGAGAAATTTGAGATGGTTTGGGCATTGTGTCCGAATACCTCCTGGACGCTTCCCTTTAGAGGCTTTCCAGGCATGTTCAACTGGAAGGAGGCCCTGGGGCAGGCCCAGGACACTCTGGAGGGATTATATTTCCCGGCTAGCCTGGGAACGAATTGGAGTCCCCCATGTAGAATTGTAGGAAGTGGCTTGGGAGGGCCTCTCTGCTTAGTCTGCTACTCCTGCGACCCGGCCCTGGATAAGCGGAAGATGGATGAAAGAATAGATGTGATGAAAAAAATACTTGATAACCTCAAATTAGTGCAGACTGGTGCAAGGATTGATACTTTATAGCAAGAATCGATCCTAAAACGAACACGTTTAGTATTGTAGGTATCAATACTTGAATATCGATCCACACAACACTATTGGTGGGAGGGCTCGCAGACTAAAGCGAAGATTCCAGACACAACTCATTTGTTTTTGCAAATAAATTAAAACTTTGAAAAGTTAGTTCTTACTGAGGTAGTTATTTCAGCAACAACTACAAAGTCTGATTCATCTTCATGATGAGTTTTGAGGACCTTATTCGAAGTATGAGACTTGACTTGTTTTTGTAATGTTGTGTAAAGCAACAATGCTGTGTGATTGCAAGGATAGGCTATTTGGCCAGGCAAAAAGTGGTGTTGGTTGGTTTGCTTTCAGTTTTTTTTTTTTGGTTTATGTTTACCAGTCAAATAAACTATAGTCATACTGCATTATGCTTCAAAGGCTTCCTTCACCACCTAGAAAGCATTAGTAGTTTTACACTTGTTATGGCAGTAACAAGTGTAAAGTTATGGCAGTGGGTTTGGGTGCCCCTAGTGGTGAATCCAGAAACTGTCAGGGGAGGCGATCATTTTCGAAAAAAAAAATCACCACAGCTCTCCGCGAATGCATGGCAAGCTGTCCACAAAACAGTCCAGCTATGGCAAACCTGGAGACGAAGCAGACTGGTGTCTAAGTGAGGTGGAGGAGGCTTCATCTCATTCATGCCGGCTGTCTTTTGCACTTCCCTGCTTCTTCAGTGGATACGTTTTCCCTATGCTGGCTATCATGGCTCAGGCCTGTTTTCTCAGGATCGCCATGCCAGTTGACTGCTTTCGCTCCTGCAAGATGCTCCGGGAGGCAGACTGGAACGGATTCCGGTTAGTTGTGGCCGCTAGCACGGGCACCTTCTACTACCTAAGCAGGATCCAAATCCAAACGGTATCGCTGAATGCCCGCTCTGTCGCCAACAAATCATTTACTTTGAACTATCTATTCACCGCCAGAGATTTGGATTTTATGTTTCTCACAGAGACCTGGCAAAGGAGTGAGGAATATGCGTTTATGAATGAACTATGCCCAGTGGGGTGTTCCATCACCTGCGCTCCCAGGATCACTGGCCGCTGTGGGGGGCCTGCTGAGCTTCATACGAACTGTTTCTCCTCCGGAAGGGTGAGCTTGGGAACTCTTACTTCATTTGAACTTGAAGTAACTAAAGTTGAGTGCTCAAACCCATTTTATTGTGTTTTCATTTATTATCCTCCTGTTATATATGGCCTGTTTTATCTGAATTTAGTGATTTCTTAGCCTCCATAAATATGTAGGATTCCTTCAACCAACTGCTGACAGTAGAACTTGGGGTCACAAATGGAAGCTGACCAAAGGTAAATTTAGCTCTGATATTCAGAAATATTTCTTCACCCAAAGAGTAATTTCGATGTGGAGCAGCTTGCCTGACCATAGTGTTGAGGCAGAGACCTTGGTTGTTTTCAAGAGCAGGCTTGACTTGATACTTGACAGGCTAGATACCATTGAGTCATTGAGTATCTGATGTGATATTCACAATAGTATAAAGAAACTGGTGAGCCTAGTTGGGCTAAACGGCCTGTTCTCGCCATTCATGTTATGTTATAATTAAATTTGAGAAAATTCTCTTTTTTGGGGATTTCAATGTAGCCATTAATGACACCACTATCAGCTTTGCTGTTAATTACCCTGCCCCGCCCAAAGGGGGTGGACAGGGGGTATTGTTTTTGGTTCGGTTTGTTTGTATGTCTGTTTGTTAACACTTTAGCAGCAAAACTAATGGCCAAATTCCCCCAAACTGGGTTTAGGGATTGATCCAGAATAGATGCCTATTGAATTTATAGTCCCTTGGCTGAGTAGGCTCACTTTGCGCAATCCCCCCCCAAACTGATAAAAGTGCATGTAGGTTGTAGCATTTGATCTAGATTTTCATTTTTTCCATGTTACCACTATTCCTGGTGCGTTAAATTTGGGTGTGGCTCCAAATTTTGCCGCAGCCAGTTTTTGGGTAGGGGAAACCTAAATTGATTTAACCCTTGTATGGTGTTAGGATTTTTATTACTCAGCCAGTGTTCATGGGTCTGGGACCGGCTACAGTTTTGGGTTTTAAAAATTGTTTGATTGTGTTGTTTTATGTTAAAATGCTCAACAGATGTTTACTTCATCCCAATTACAAGTCATATGAACAGCAAACATGGTTTGATGAAAACTGAAAACAGGTCCCACAGACCCAAACACCATACAAGGGTTAAACCTGAGTTGTCGAAGGAAAGTGAATGACTCTTCAAAATGTTTGTCTTGAGCCACTCTAAAGATTACAATGGCAAATATGCAAATTGTATCCACAATTAAACTGGAGAAATACCAAATGATTGAAAAAAGGCCAATATTATACTAATATATAAGAAAGGGGACCGTACCGAGCCAGGAAATTACAGGCCAGTGAGTTTAACTTGCATTGCGTGCAAAATATTGGAATCTATCATAAAAGATGAGCTGGACTTATTTCTTAAACGGAACAGTATATTGTGGGATAGCCAACATGGTTTTCGTAAGGGAAGAGCATGCCTGACAAACCTTCTGGAATTTTTTGAAGAGGCCACCAGGACTTATGACCAGAGCAGGGGTAATGACATCATATACTTGGATTTTCAGAAAGCATTCGATACAGTACCGCATAAGAGACTAATTTTTAAATTGAGCTCCATTGGAGTTACAGGTGGTATTCTGGAGTGGATTCAAAACTGGTTACAGGACAGAACACAAAGAGTGGTGGTCAGTGGTATCTCATCTGAGCTAAGTATGGTGGGGAGTGGCGTCCCCCAGGGATCGGTGTTGGGGCCCCTGCTGCTCCTCATCTACATTAATGACCTTGATAGTAATATTGAGAGCAGATTGGTAAAATTTTCAGATGATGCTAAATTGGGGGGTTTGGCAAATTGTTTAGGGTCCACTAAAGTGATTCAGGATGATTTGGATAAAATCCAGAAATGGGCAGAAATGTTTCAAATGAAATTTAATGTAGCAAAATGTAAAGTTCTACATTTAGGTAATAAAAACATTAGACGTGATTACTTCATGGGAGGTTTAAAACTGGAATGTGCTGTACACGAGAAAGATCTGGGAGTGATTGTTGACCAAACCCTCACAGGCCGTAGCAGTTAAAAAAGCCAATCGGATGCTGGGATACATTGCCAAAAGTATTGAGTAAAAATCTAAGGAGGTGATGCAACACATTCTTCAGACCACATCTGGAGTATTGTGTACAGTTCTGGGGACCATACTTTAAGAAAGATATAGAGGGTCTAGAGAAAGTTCAGAGAAGAGCCACTAAGCTTATTCCAGGTATAAAAGATGAAAGCTATGAGAAGAGGCTGAAGATCCTGAATCTCTTTAGTCTTAGGAAAAGGAGACTAAGGGGTGATTTGATTGAGGTCTTTAAATATGTTAAAGGGA
Organism: Gymnothorax reevesii; assembly: GCA_029721435.1. Classification (NCBI taxonomy): domain Eukaryota; kingdom Metazoa; phylum Chordata; class Actinopteri; order Anguilliformes; family Muraenidae; genus Gymnothorax; species Gymnothorax reevesii. The sequence goes on from CM056574.1 coordinate 143,790,476, forward strand.
TTAACTAAGTGAATTATGTAGGATTCCTTCGACCAAGTGTTGTCAGTAGAACTCGGGTCACAAATGGAAGCTGACCAAAGGTAAATTTAGCACTGATATTCAGAAATATTTCTTCACCCAAAGAGTAAGTTCAATGTGGAATAACTTGCCTGACCATATTGTTGAGGCAGAGACCTTGGGGGTTTTCAAGAGCAGGCTTGAATTAAAGCTAGATACCATTGAGTCACTGAGTATCTGAAGGGATATATTCATAATAGTATAAGGAAACTGGTGAGCGTAGTTAGGCTGAAAGGCCTGTTCTTGCCATTCATGTTATGTTATGTCAATTAGGTCACCAGAGGTCAAAAGGTTACAAAATTAAGGGAATGCCCGAAATCTGAAATCTGGGCTGGTAAATATTCCCTGAAGTTCTGAAATAGAAAATAATTCTGCTAGCCTACAATATGTTTCACAGACATCCCTTTGCATATTTAACCCATGAATATTCAATTATTTTCCAAATATTATGACTCTTTGTTTAACAAAAAAGGTCAAATTTAGAAAATGCTAAGAAAATGTTCTGACTGCCTTTTGTGTTTTTTGATATCTGCTATGCCTGACCATTCTTTGTATGTGTATTTGTGATTTGGTAACTGTGATTAGTTTATGTATTGTCTTAGTTTTTACTTTTCCTTGCAGTTTGTCTCCCCCGTCTGGTCTATTGTCTTGTCATTGGGCACAGCCCCAGTCCTGCGTGTTACTCGTTGAGTGATTTATTGGATTCTGGATTTCAGCCTTTCTTCCGATCTCGTTTGCTTACTTCGCCTTACTTTTCTATCTTACTAACCATACTAACAATTCGTTATTTTCGCTAGAAGTTACTAACACTAACTAACATTTTTGTATGTAACACTAACTTACTAACAAGCACCAAAGGATTGTATAGTTTCACTTACTAATTGATTAACAAGCCCTCAGCACTCGCCCTGTTCTAGTCTCCGCCTCTTGTCTCTCCCTGATTACCTTTGCTGCATTTTCTGTGGAAGCTCCACGTCTTATCACACTGTCCTTCTTTAATTATCTATGCACGTTAGAAACTCCGTAACTGGAGCTGTATATCTTTGTATAGGTTTGTCCCGTGATTAATGTCCACGTTTTGGCTTCTGCCAAATTCCAAGTGATTAGGTTCTCCCTCATGTGCTGCTCCTTTGTAATCAGTCTGACTGTTTGCACGTGTGTCCCTTACCATGTGATCTCCCCAGAAGTGTATATTAGGTGTCTTCTCACAGCCAGTCTCTGTCAGATCGTTTTCCTCAGTCCTCTTGTGCCACGGTTTATTTCGCCTTGATTACTCAGTGTTTATCTTAATGACTTTGTGATTTTGGATTATTGTTGTATCTGTGTGTTTTGACCTTTTTCTGCCCGACCACAAGATCTATGTTTGCTGCCCTGGTTACGATTCGCATTACGCCCATTGGATTCTGGCTTTGCTTCTCTGATATACCTATTCCTGTTAACCAGACCAATTTTTGTCCGACTACGATTACTGTGATTGCTGCCCTGGTTTTTGATCCTATTTTTGCCCAACTGGATTTTGATTTTTGGAGTGTGTACTTTTGCCTTCTGCCCTGCGGTGGTGCTCCCCCTTAATTAATATAGCAAGTTCCACTGCATTGCCTGGTTCTCGCGACTGGTTCCTGATCGCACCATTACAGAAAATCTGTGATTTCAATATGGTAAAGGCATAAATGATTATAAGTGAGGTATGCCACAACAAATCAACATTTACCACTCAAATGCTGTATTTGAGACCTTAAACATTCAAAAATGAAATGATTCACCTCAAATCTGTCACATTATGTAAATTAGACCAATAGGTCAAAAAGGTCATGTAGCATGTACTTGGATTGACACTTAGTTTATAACTTACCACACCATCTGCAAGGAGTCAATTGGACATTCCCAAGACACATTGAAAATAATGTAAGACTCAAGAAAATACCAACTTAAAATGCATGATATAGGCACCTTCTGTTACTCACTAAATCAAATGGATATTCTTCCCTATAAGCCAGAACTCGTTCTGTACAGAACTTATCTTTGGATGGCTCTTCAGGGGTTAATTATTGCACTAAGTTTGAGTTTGTGGTTTGCACCGTAATATTTATAATGAACCTGAGAAAATATTTAGTTTTCCATTAAATTTGCCTTTATGACTACAATTTGCAGGCTGGTTGGACCGGCTTATAGGGAAGAATACCCCATACTCAAGGTGTGTGAAATGCCAATGGCCAATTCAAATGTTGCCAATATTTTACATGCTAAGTTCTTAGTCAAAGTCACTGTCGTCACTGCTGTCGCTTTTTTCTGCCACCTCATCCTTTTCGGTCTTCTCAAGTATGTCTGCCAAACTTGCGGGAAGTACATTTCCTTTGAACCAACGCGGTTCCAGTCCTCCAATGGTAATCATCCAACCATGATCCCCTGCTGGATGTGGGATTTTGGCTTTGGGATATGGGCTCTTTTCCACACTGCTACTTGATAGTTCACCCTCCTGACATGCGCCTGAAGACACACTCTTGGGGGTGGCAGCGCTGACAGATCTATGTTCTTCTTTGAATCCAACGACTGCTCTGGTCCACCACACTTTGACTGAAGCATTTCATACCTAAGATGGTCAACCTCCTTTGTCTTTGTACTCCTACAATACATACTGCAAGGGAAATCCTCAAGGGCAAGGAAAACATCACTGGTGACCTCTCAAGACTCCCCAAGACATCTGAAGACTTCCTGGTACTTTGTTATTTTCTGTAGAGTCTTCAGGGGTCTCACCTTGCCGATTCCTTTTGAAGGTGGTATCGCATCTACTGAACACATGGAGGCCAAGCAGAGCAGCACAGTAAATTGGTGTAAGCTCTTATATTGTTCAAGTTTTGATCAGATTTTTTTCTGTTGGGGGATGGAAATACATTATATAGCACAAGCTGAAAACACATAACCTATATAATGCATGTCAATTTGTGGGAATTCATCTGAGCATGGTGAATTAATAGCTCAAATAATGTCCAGAATAGAGATAGATCATCATGCATATCAATGACCAGGTTTCTTCAACTTCACATAATTTCTGTCACTCTGCATGCATAATGTCCAAAATACTGGATGGCAGTGCGCATTCCACAAGCATAATGTCCAAATTAATGGACAGACAGACCACAGACTTGCCCCCCCCCCACAAACACACACACTCAAAATATTGCACCAAATTCCAACAAATTGTCCAAGGCATTTTTATATACTCTATGCATCAACGGGTTAATTTCCGTCAACATGTCAGTGGTCGCACACACATTAAAGGGACTATGTCAGTCGGGGCACATGCGCGTGACAAAGCGAAACTTCTTGAAAACGTTTGTACAACTATTTCAAGTTCTTTTGAAATTTTGTGTATATGTTTTTTAATCGGTTTATACTGTGTTCATCCTCAAGTATTTTTATGACATTTTTTGGTAAAAATTCTTAATTGATCATAGAGCCTGTTTGTAGCATCATTTTGTCATAGCTCGGGTTTTTATAGAGTTAATATTGCTTCAAAGTTAGCCTACGCTGATTGTTATGTCGTCCCATGGCAGCCATCGAACTGGAAGCAGTCGCAAAAAAAAGCTGCATGTCAGACAAAACATGGTGACAAACAGGTTCTGTGAACATTAAAGACAGTAACTTCATGAAAATTTCCCCAAACTTCTCAAGGATGCATGCAATGCAAACAGATTGAAACTCCACCATGAATTCACCGGTTTACCTTACTTCGCACTTTCAATATGTTTTCGCCCTAAGAAATATGGATGGATAGTATAATTTATTCTTCATGGGTTTTGGCGAAGGTAAATGTGGTAGCAATTTTGCGTTTGCAGGCCATCTCCTGTATTTAAAATAGTGACGCTTTACAGGCATACTAATAAGCTTGGGGTTTGTATTTCTGCTCCCTTGATATTGCACTGCATGTATGAAAGTGTTTATCGACTGGACTCTTCTATGCATGTGCACCAGCTGACATAGTCCCTTTAAGAGTAGCACCCTGGACCTGGTTTTCACTCTTGGACTCAACACTGACAATGTCGGCTCCGAGGATTTGCTTGTGACTGATCACGATTGCATTCCTTTTGAAGTGTCTTAACTTTGACTGTTCGTTCAGTAAGCCTGTCAAATGTTTACATATGTTTAATGACTTTTCTGCTGAGAAATTCTCCGCTGATATAATGACTGTGCGGCACAGCTATTTCGCGTTGACGGTGATGTTAATTCCCTATTCGACACTTTCAACTCATACTGCGCTGCCATCTTAGATGATATTGCTCCTTTGAAATTTCGTACTGTTGCCACTGCTACTTCTAACCCTTGGATGAATGATGACATTCGTAGTTTTAGAAGTAAATGCTGGTGTGTGGAGCGCCTGTGGAAATACACTAAGCTCCAGTTCCACAGTGTCTTTTTAAAGAACTTCTTACTGAATTCAACTCCATGGTTAAAGCTACTAGGGCCTCTTATTTTGCTGATATTATAGCCTCTAATAAGCAGAATCATAAAGTTGTTTTAGATACTATAAACAACCCTTTTTCCTCCCAGTTGCCTTTACCTGTTTTTTTTCTGTTGATGACTATTATGATTTTTTGTCATTTTTGGTCGACAAAGTTACTAATGTTAGGGCAATATAACTCCCTCACTCGTCACCCTCCCTGTCCCTTCAAAACGGCAGCCAATACTAGATTGTCTTGTGCCCATCTCCTAGCAAGAGTTGAGTAAGTGAGCAGCATGAAGATCTCCTCCAGCCCACTTGATGTTTTACCCACAAAGTGTTGAGGTCCATCAGCCCAGCTTTGCTTCATATTATTAATTACTCACTGGTCTCTAGCTGTTTTCCCTCCTATTTTCAGGCTGTCATTCAACCTCTTCTTAGAAAGCCCAATCTTTGGGCTGCTGAATTGCTCACTTGGTAAAAGCATCGCGTTGCAAAGCAGAAGTGACTGTCACGTTGCGGGTTCGATCCCCGCCTCGTACTAACCGGCAGTGGTTGGCAGCTTTTTCAGAGTAGCACACAATTGGCTGTTACATTACAGGGTTGCAAAATGGGAAGAGACTGCCAAGGAGGGAAAATAATAGTTGCTATGTTCGTTGCTCAAGCGCCTCCTGTTGGCCAGACGGGCGCTCGTCAGGCAGATTCTAAGCCTGTTCATGTCCGGTTATCCTCCGCCCTCGTTCTGAACTTGCAAAGATTCAACCAATGAGTGTATAAGAAGTGGTAGTTGACGGGCGCGTGCTTCGGACCAGAGCCGCGAACTGTCTTGTGCCTTGTAAATTGTTCATCTATTGGGCATTCCAGATTCGGGTGGGATTGGAGATGCTGAATTTATTTAAAAAAAAATCAATCTTGACCCTTTATTACCAAGCCACTTCAGGCCCATTTCCAAGCAGCCTTTTATTTCCAAAACCTTAGAAAAGGTTCTATCTAACCAACTGGTCCCTGTTTTGAATAGGCCCGATGTTTTTGACAAATTCAAATCTGGTTACGGTCAAAAACACATCTGAGGGCCTTTGACACTGGTAAATGTTCTATCTTGGAACTACTTAATCTCAGTACGGCCTTTGATAATGTGGATCATCGCATCCTGTTAGACAGGCTTAGAGACCATGTAGGCATCTCAGGGAGCGCCCTTGACTGGTTTGCCTCATAACTTTCAAGTAGAACTTTTTTCTGTAGCCGCTGGCCCTTTTATGTCTGCGTCTATCCCCGTACCTTGTGGGGTGCCTCGGGGTCAGTTTTGGGTCCAATTTTGTTTATGTTGTATAATGTTGCCTCTTGGGAGACATTGGCAGGTTTAAAGGTGTGTCATATCATGTGTACGCAGATGATATTCAGTTATATTATTCTTTTAACCCTGACAGAACTGACAGTCTCAATGTGCTGAATCATTATTTGTCAGCAATTAAGGCCTGGTTGTCCAAAAACTAACTTCAGTTAAATTCTGCTGAAACTGAGGTTCTTATTGTGACTCCTGACAGTGCTGTCTCTAAGGTGCCTTGCTGTATCGGGTCTCTTACTTCAACTGTACGTCCCTCTCAGAGAATTCTTGGTATTACTTCTGATCAGACCATGAATCTAGACAAACATATACATGCTTTGACCAGTACTTGCTTTTTTCACCATAAAAAACATTGCATAACTGAGATCTATTGCATCACATGCTGAATTTGAAATGATCATCCATGCTTTTGTGTCATCACGGCTTGATTATTGTAATTCTCTTTTCACGTCTCCGTAAAACATCAATAGATCATCTTCAGCTGGTGCAGAATGCTGTGGCCAGGCTGTTGACCAATTCCCACAAATACTGTCATATTACCCCTGTTTTGGCCTCCTTGCATTGGCTTCCTGTCAGTATCAAGATTCATTTCAAGGTTCTAGTCATCACTAACAGAGCTATTCATGGTCAGACACCTGAGTATCTGTCCGACCTGCTTCATGGGACATTCTCCAAGTAAGATACTAAGGTATGCCTGCCAGAGTTCACGGGTTCTTCCCTGTACCAGGCTAAAAACCAAGGGCCACCAAGCCTTTGAGACGGTTGCTCCGAGATTGTGGAGTGCTCTTACACTGGACATGAGAGCCGCTGCTTCTGTGGACATTTTCAAGAAGGATCTTAAAACATACCTGTATAGGCAGGCATTTCGTGACTTGATTTAAACGTATCTTGCTTTGACTGCCGCTGTATTTTTTCTTCTGTTTTTTTTTTATTTTTGATGTCAGCACTTTGTGTTTTATTTTATGCTTCATGATTGACTTTTAATCTGCAAAGCACTCCGTGAGCTTTTTTCTGTGAGAGGTGCTTTTAAAAAAAATTTTTCTCACTTACTTACTGAATGACTTGACTTGGACTTGAGCACTTATAGAAATAACCCCTTCAATTTCTCTTCTATGCTTGACTGTTTTTCCCCTTTGTAGCTGGTGCCTTACCTGCAGAGGGTTAACTTTACCACCAGCCTTCATGATCAAGTGTCCTTTGATGAAAATGGTGATGCCCTGGCCATCTATGATGTTATGAACTGGCAGAAGGAAGCAGATGGGACTATCAGAGCTGTGACAGTTGGAGTGTTTGATGAATCTGCTCCTCCTGGACAGAAGCTCTTGCTGGAGGAGGAAAATATCTTCTGGAATTTTGAGTCAAACGAAGTGAGCCCCTCTCTGTTTTTCTTCTATGTAAGGGGTTTCCTGAGCAGCAACATGGCAGGAAGGGAAAAAATATGACCACACACGTGCCAGAATTTTTGGCTTTGTGTCACCTTCAACTGACAAGATAACAGCCCTGAGTCTTCTCTCATGGTGTGTAATGAGGTCAGGAAAGACGAGACACATAATGGATGATGATGAGTAATATCTGTTTTATACCCAGGGAAAGCTGCATTTGACAATTTATTTATCCCAAATCATTATGCAACATGATGATTACTGCATCTGCTTTTTGGGAAAATATTTACATTCTGTGTCAGTGTCTGAGTTTTGTTATGTCACAATTCCCAGCTCCTGCACACCTGTTCCCACTCATTTGTCAGTTCCCTTCTCTCCTTTATATGCAGCCATTTTTAATTTCCTTTTTTGAAAGTTGTGGCCTTTTTTCAAGTCATTAATGAACCTTTCATTTCCAATTTTATTGATTTTCTGGTTATGATTTCCCTTCACTAACTGTTCACTAGATTTCTTACTTCTCTGTGCATTGTGATTTCTGGATTATGACTTTGGCTAGCTTCTTAATTAATGATTTTGATTCCCCCTTATTTTGGCATTATGACTGTTTGGCTATTGAACATCAGACTGAACACCCACCACGATTTAGATTTACCCTTTTATGCTACTCGTTCACTGTTTGGCTCTGAACCAGATTGTATGACACTGAGAGGACCCTCAAATAAAATTATTGAACTGAATTACTGCCTGTGCCTCAATCTCGAGTTCGGTCCATGTCAATAGAAAAAGTCAGTGGGATGGACTCAGTGGACAGCAATCAGTTCAAGTCTGTGCAGGATCAACAAGGAGCTCTGCTGGAACAACACCAAGCATGTCTCAGCAGGATTGTCAAGACTCTGGAAACTTTTGCTTCCAGCATGAACACCCTCTTCAGACAATATGCAGCAATAACCCCAGCCTGAACCTGCTTTATCTGCTCCAGTAACCTTTACATTGCATGCACAATTATTAGGCAAGTGCGAATTTTGACCATTTCATCATTGTAATGCATATTTTCCAACTCCAACCTGGATAAACTCGAATACTTATTGGATTTAAGCATATCAGGTGATGTGTATTTCTGTAATGACGGAGGATGTGGCCTATGGAGATCAACGCCCTATATCAAGGCGCACATAATTATTAGGCAGCTTCTTTTCCTCTGGCAAAATGGGCCAAAAAAGAGATATAACTGATTCTTAAAAGTCAATAATTGTAAAAAGTCTTTCAGAGGGATGCAGCACTCTTGAAATTGCAAAGATATTGGGCTGTGATCTCAAAACCATCAAACATTTTGTTGCAAATAGTCAACAGGGTCGTAAGAAACGTGCTGAGAAAAAAAAGACGCAAATTAACTGCCAAAGATTTGAAAAGATTAAAATGTGAAGCCAGCAGGAACCCATTATCCTCCAGTGCTGTCATATCCTAGAACTGCAACCTACCTGGAGTGCCCAGAAGTACAAGGTGTTCAGTGCTCAGAGACATGGCCAAGGTAAGGAAGGCCGAAACCCAATCAATATTAAACAAAACACATAAGTTGAAATGTCAAGACTGGGCCAAAAAATATCTGAAGACAGATTTTTCAAAGGTTTTCTGGACTGATGAGATGAGTGACTTTTACCAGACCAGAATGTTGGGCCTGTGGCTGGCTCAGTAACGGACACAGAGCTCTAATTCGACTCAGACGCCAGCAAGGTGGAGGTGGGGTACTGGTATGGGCTGGTATTATTAAAGATGAGCTAGGTTGGACCTTGAGCTGGTTGAAGATGGACTGAAAATCGACTCCAAAACCTAATGCCAGTTTTTAGAAGACATTTTCTTCAAGCAACAGTACAGGAAAAAGTCTGCATCTTTCAAGAAGACTATGATTTTTATGCAGGACACTACTGCATTGCATGCATCGAAGTACTCCACTGCGTGGCTAGCCAGTAAAGGACTTAAAGATGAAATAAGGCAACATTGTGACCAATATCCCCTGCCGCGGTAAGAATGGTCATGGGGGAATGGGGAAAACTTGCATCCATTAAACACCCATACTCCGAGTTCAGAGTGAAGGGCTATAACTCCATAAAAAAAAATTTTCAGAATCAATTGTCGAACTCATCCAATAGGGTCATTAGTACCATCCACACACAAAATTTTACCCACGAAGGTGCAATAGTTGCCGAGAAAACTTGTCCCCATTGCAAATCCCATACACCAAGTCGACAAACAGAAACAAGGACCATAACTCCCTGAAAATAAATTTCTCGGAATCAACTGTCAAACTCATTCAATAGGATCATCAGTACTGGTCACCCACAGAATTTCATCCACGTAGGTGCAATGGTTGCCAAGAGAACTTGTCCCCATTGCAACACCCATAGACTTAAGTCCAAAAATAGAATCAAGGGCTATAGCTCTGTAAAAATGAATTTCTCGGAATCAATTGTCAAACTCATTCAGTAGGGTCATCAGTACTGGCCACATACAAAATTTAATTCACGTAGGTGCAACGGTTTCCGAGAAAACTTGTCCCCATTGAACCCGGACGGACGAGCGCCATTCCAATATCCCCCGATCTACTTTGTGGTGGTTGATAAAAATAATGACATGGCCCCCTTCCTCACGTGATCTGAACCCTGTCGAGAACTTGTGGGCCCTTCATAAACGGGAGATTCACGATGAAGGAAAACAGAACACCTCTCTGAACAGTGTCTGGGAGGCTGTAGCTGCTGTACAAAAAATTGACTGTCAACAGATCAAGAAACTGACAGACTCCATGAATACGGCTTACGACTATTATTGAAAAGAAGGTTAGCTATATTGGTCACTGTTTTATTTATTTTTTTACATATCAGAAATGTTTATTTGTAAATTTTGAGTTGTTTGTTTATTATTCTCACTTTAACAGATGAAAATAAACAAGTGAGTTGGGAAAGTTTTCCTTTTTCATTTAGTTGCATAATAACTGCACACTAACAGTTGCCCAATAATTGTGCCATTGATCAGTTTAAAGAAGAAAAATTGATTAGCATTTTTGCTAATCATTATATAAATTGATTTGCAATTGTTTAGCAAATTTGAGTCATGATTAGCAAAAATTTAAAAAAATACTAAATCAATAGTAAATCATTATAAATGATGAAAGGGCTGTTTTATTCTTTCCTAATGAGATTACTAAGAGAAATACAACTCCACTCTGAAAGCAAAACAAATTATTTCCAAAAGGCATCAATTTTACCCTGAACTACCCTATCTTCATTAATGCAGCACACTTCTGTTTCCCTGTGAAATTTCTGAAAACTACTTATAAGTAGTTGACAGCTACTGCAGTACAGCTGTCTAATTTGTACCTTACTGTAGTATGAGGTTGTTTAGCACCTAATTAGAGATGTCAAATGATTCATACCCATTCAAATCCAGTCATACAAGGCACTCTCCAATTCAGTCACGTTTTGACATTGAATGATTAGAGATAATTGTGCATGTTTCGGAGAGGACGGCGAAGTTGCAATTCCCTAAACCCACATGGCAACGAGAGAAGTTTTGATGACTTTTTTTTTTTTTTTTTTTTAAATTTGGCATCTGGAATGCCCAATTGGGGAACTATGTACAAAGCTTGCTCGTATGCGACCCCTTGCTGCCAACTCAGGATAGTGAGACAGTTCACGGCTCTCCTCCGAAGCAGGTGCCTGTCTGCCACTGATTCTTATACACTCATTGGTTGAATCTTCGCAAGTTCAGAACTAGGGCGGAGGATACCCGGACATGAACCAACCCGGAGTCTTCCTGACGAGCGCCCGTCTGGCCAACAGGAGGCGCTGGAGCAACGAACAAAGCTGATATATATATTGTATACCCAAATCCGGCAGTCCCTTCCCAATTTGAAACCCTGTAGCGCGATGGCCAATTGTGCGCTACTCTGAAAAAGCTGCCGACCCCTGCCGGTGGGTACGCCGGGGCTCGAACTCGTGACGTGTTGATCACCTCTGCACTGCAGAGCAGTGCCTTAACCGTGTGAGCCACCCGGCAGCTCAAGTTTTGATGACTTTGATTCCGGCATTCTGCAATGTTTGGGTAGTTGGAGGAACATTCGGGTGTGTAAAAATGTAAAGCATACATCCAGTCAGGACGATTCAGAGTGAATGCCAAAAAAATTGGACGTCAGACATGCAAAAACCAAATCACATCGCCTTAGTATAGCAATGATTATAAAGATTCCCCTTAACTAGCATCGGCTAGGTCGGAAGATGGCTTGCTTTATAATCCCAAGAGTAACGTAATACGCGATTGCACACACAACAAGATAATGTTTATGTTTATGTTTATTTTATTTAGGAAGGGACAATGCACATTAATTAACATGATCACTTAAGTCACGTAAATGTGCCAGATTTAGCCATACTAGCTAATTTTCATCTGCAGTCCCTGGCAGGTTGATGGTATATACATACACATGAACAACATTAAAATTGCATCCAGAAGTACAAAAGCACAGATAAAGCAAAAAGCTAGCATGTCCATAGTAAGGCACATATGTAGAGAGCACATAAGCTCAAAACAAATACACAACCACAGACAAAAACACATAAGGCACATAGCAGAAACAGCAAAATCTGAAGCCAATTAATAAATTATCTCACCATATAACAAAAAACATTAAAACATACTATACAAAAGTAGAACATACACAAGACAGACCAAAAGATGCAGCCAAAAGGAGACACAATTGCATAAAAACAGGCCACAATTCATAAACAATTAGCAAGACAATGAGAGAATTTGCTATACCAGCACATAAGTCCTAAATAAATTATGAAATATGAAACATAGCCACTAATTCAAATCATGATAGCAGGTTTGATTGTCCAATAACCACTGCTTTATTGATTTGGAGAACGAATTAAGAGATGTGATGTTCCTGAGTTCTGTGGGTACAGTGTTCCAGGTATGTGCTGCTCGATAGGAAAAAGCTGACTGCCCAAAGGCACTCTTCCTATATGGTATTTTGCAATCCCCCCTGGAGTTGGATCTGGTTGATAATGAATTTATTAAACAAATTCAAAACTTAAGTGGAGGCGGTGCCAGGCCATGAAGACTCTTATATATGAGTAAAATATCGGCAAATTTGATCATATTTTCCCAACGTAAAAATTTATATTTTGTTAAAATTTTGCAATGATGGAATGAATTCGACTTCTTATCCAATGTTTTCAAAGCCTGTTTGTAGAGCCTTTCAACCGGTTTTAATGTAGTTCTGCCTGCCTGTGTCCAACTGGTCAAACAGTAATTCACATGTGAAAAAATCATTGCATTGAAGTACATCTTTGAGGCCTCAATTGTTAGGTTGCTCCTAATATGTCTGAAATTTGCTAAATTAAATTTAAGTCTATTCACAACTTTTTTTACTTGTGTTTTAAATGTAAGCAGGGAATCTAGTACTATGCCCAGATATTTAAACTCATGTACTACCAATAGTCTTTTCCCTGCTACTGTAACTTCTGGGTCTAGTTCTCTATTTACAGATTTCGAGAAAAACATACATACAGTTTTAGCTAATGCAGCTAAAACTAGCCATTAAAGAACACATCTCAGGCCCGAACTATATGTTTGCTCTTAAGGTAAAATAAGCGGGTCATCAATGTTGAAAGAGATCCTCTACGGGTGATGGTGTTGAAAGTGACACATCAGAGCTAAAAAACATCTCTAATAGGCATCATAGTTACCACTAGCCAGCAAGCTGTACCTAAGCGATTGCTTTTGAACTAGCTACCAAATTATCTAACGTCCCAAAAATGTGAAATGTAATTCAGTCCGGTCTGACAAGACTGCCGCAAAACCTCAGATAAGTACATGCCTATGACAGCTGGTAAAGTTAGTCAAGTTGGGGCAAGAACCAAATCATATCACCTTAATACGATGACCATTTACAAAGATTTTCTTTAGTTAATGTTAGTCAGCTTACTAGCAAACTAGGTGGCTATATTCAAAGAGCAACCTAATTTTATTACACTATGGCTCACTCTGCAGTCAAGACATTATGACAGAACCAGAAAACCTCCCAAGCACATGCATGCGCTCCCCAGAAGCTGATTAGTTGGTATGCAAATAAGCATCATTTCCCAGCCAAGCTAAGTCGCAAAAACTTCTTCTGTTGCTATGTGGCTCAGGAACTTGGACGTTCACAGGCCAGCGAGTAGGGATCAATGAAATATCATTAGGATTTTTTGGATCACATTTTTTGCAAAGGGATTGTTATGATGACTCGCATTTTGTCAAAACTACTGAAATTTGATTCGCATTTTGCGATGCGAATCCCCCTAATCTGATCACTGCACACACTGCACACACAGATATTCTCCCTAGAAAGCCAAAACCTCACTTTTACTTTCTTAAATATTCAGGCTTGAGGTTCATTAAAATTATGGATTGACCAAGAGCACTATAGTTTTTCAATAATAAAATTAATCTTGAAATATACAACTTGCCTAATAATTGTGCACACAGTGTATACTGGCTCCTGTCATTAGTCCATGCCTTCCGCCTCCCAGCTCTTGTGATGGCCATCGTGGTACCTGTCAGTCATTCCTTTTCCTGTGGTTTCCTCTCTGGCTTTTGAGATACAGCCCTCTGCCTTCCCGACTGACCAAATGTGCATCACTTACAGAGCTCGAGAGTGGGGCACTGCCATGTAAAATGCCAGATCTCTTGTCTGCAGCACCCTCCACTTGTTCATGGATGAGATGAGGTAGGCCTTCAACCAATCCATGTACGGTAATCAAGCAGCGCAAGAACTTTTCCAGCAACACCACGGTACCTGCACAGTTTCTCACTCTGCTATTGACTTGCACTCTGGCAGCAACATCCAGCCTGAATCTTAGTGCCAAGTACTACGTCCTCAACAAACTTTCCCGTGAGATCACAGACATGCTGCACGCCGGAGATCAACTAATGGACTTTCACACAGTAACTGACATGGCTACATGAGTTGACCATCACCAGGGTTGCCAAAGCAAGGAGTTGAGTCACACTCTGAGCAGACGTCCCTCTTCTCCTGGGCCTACAACTCCAATTGTTATCACAGTTGAGTTGTCCGGGCCTCTGAGCAGTCCATCATTGGACCTGAATTTTGTTACTGATCAGCTGAACTGAAGCAAGTCAGCCACACTCACTTGATACCAGCTGAATGCCAGCAGCTTATGTAAATTCTTTCCTGCTTTAACTGCGGCAAACCTGCCCACTACATCACTGCATGTGCAGTAAAAGCAACTGCTTACCAATAGATAGGGGAATACTGGTGAGCAGGGTTAAATAAAAAGGCACGTTCCAATAAATTTGGATGAATTGTCGATCGCATCAAATTATTTTTAGTGGTGCATTGCGCTACTTGCTCCATGCGCCTGTCCCCACTGAGAGCGAGTAGCACATCAGTGCTCCATCAGAACCATCCCAACAAGTACTCTGAATGAAAGTGCCTTGACCCTGGAGCCATTTTCGCGCCGTACAGTAGCTTATTTGGCCACGGTGTCATCTGGGAACCACGACAGCGGTCAACGTAACCAGACGAAAGTGGTCTCTAAGATGGATCACACGCATGCAACTGTCTTGCGCATGCATGGTCTCACATGGCTGTCCAGGCCACCGTCAGTCTTGGATGCTTCCTGTCTGCCTATATCACATTTCCATTTGTAAAACAGTCACACAATGCACTCCAACGTGTGCTGCATCTCTGGCTGCATCCAGTCCAGCCATCAGCATTCCAGTTCCAGTTTTGTTGTCTCAATCATGGCATCATGATTTTTCACAAATGCAAAGTTTTTAAGCCAGAATTTTAATAGCCGGGGTCAATGTTGAGCAATGCATACCACGTTTCTTTGCTCACTCTCTCCTTTTTGTGGATCGTGTGGGGAGTGGCTCATATATTGGACCATTGTTGTTAGCACATGATCTGCCCAGGGGTTGAAATTAACACTTTTTGCTACTGGCCAGTAACATTTCAGATTTACTGGCCCCCTCCAAACCTTACTGGTCACCCCATCTTGCACATATACACCTTGTGCAATACCATAGCGTTCAATTTACGTGACAAACGTTGCACCAATAATCCTCTTTGTGTCATGTTGTTCTTCAGGGCTCTCAAGTTTTGAATGCAGGCTAGCGTGAGTTTTACCCGGGGGGGGGGGGGGGGGTGGGGGGGGGGACGGGGGGAGCGTGCATGATTACCCCGTTTTCAAAGATGCATGGTAACTTAAGTACATGTACTTCGTTACAGCACTTAAATTGCTTGTATATTTCTTATGATTTGTTTTAAACAGGTTTACTCTACAACATTCAAAACATAAAAAGTATACTTTCACTTCGTTTCTTTTACGCTGGCAACTTTGTTACTCATTTCAAATTAAAATATTAATTGGATTTTGCGCGTTCGCGAAGAACAACGGCGTAATCCGTCGCATCTTGTTGTCAGAAGTGGTAGCTCAAGTAAGCGAGCAATTAAACGTTACGATATACTACTATCTATCTAATATCTGCATGTTGTGAGTATATTTCCTTTTACTTTGCAACATCAAGCATTTTACAACACAACTAACAGCTGTGCTAAGCGTCACGAATATGAGTTAACTGGACAGCCACGACATTCGCGAATGCTATTTGACATGAGCTTAAAAATTTGATTTCAACTTGCTAGCGTTTCCCCCTGGAGTAGTTGATAGATTTTGAACAAGATAATGTTTAGCCATACCTGTACTTTTTTTTAATTATTTCAGTGGGACTCCCCACTATAATAAAGGTTAAATTAAAAAATTATTTTGTGTATTTGTATCGTTTTGTCTGTCACAAACAAGAGATGTTGCGGTACCACCTGTGACACCGGATCGGAGCAGGGTTTTTTTTCAGCCAAAATACACTACATGGAGGGCAGAGAGCCCCCACTCTCCCCGAAACAAGTTACAAGTCAATTCATCTAACCATAACCGTCAAAAGCTGTTAAACTGAGGTAAAAAAAAATAAATAAAATAAATAAATAAATAAATATCCATAAAGCAAATATCCTGCATAGTTCCTCAATTTTAATAAGCAGCTATTAAACAAAAAAAAATTAAGTGATGAAGTGATTACCTGATTTCGGGCTTCCACTTCCAGCTCTTCTCTGCCGCGTGCACACAAAAGCAGCATTCGCGCGCGTGTGGAGGATGTGATTACGGCGCTGCTATTTCACCTAGCACCAAAAAATACTATTTTCTGATTGGCTGATAGGTTGCTGATTCAAGCAGAGCAGTCTGCCTTCGCCTCATCCAATCTCTTTTATATGCAGTCTGTGTTACTAATGTGCGGCGATTTTATCACTTCTCAGCGTGAGAAATGTCATGTGTGGCGTGAGAGCATGAGAACTTATTGAAATGCGTGAGTGTCATGCTCATTGCGTGAGACTTGAGAGCTCTGTGTTCATGCATTGCTTTCCTTTTTTGCAAAGTTACCTTTTCACCCCTTTGTTTGAGGCTACTGGATGTGGTTTGGTGTGCCTATGCAGTATCCACTGCCTTAACCCACCCTGCTTGACGTAGAGTAGTGTGCACTGACATGTGCGGTGAAGGTTATTAGTAATCGCTAATAAAATTATACGCTTGGTGCTAGCATGTTAATATGATAAATTTATTCAGTCCTGTATTATACTTTTACACTTTGTCTCATTGCATTTCTTTTGAGATTTTTACATGAAATTTACACACTGCAATACATCAAACAGGCATGATGTTAAATTGAAGTCATGCATGTGTTAACATAATTAAAGACTATCAAGTTCATGAATATATACAGGTGTGAGAGTAACACAAATCATATCAGCATCTCTGGCTTCTCTGCCCTTGCAACCACCAAGAGCCAGGCATGCGATGCAAGTATACTCACGTGACCGATTTTCGATAGAAAAAAATTTACCGTGAGTTCAGGGGAGGACAGTGTCACACAAATCAACCATGAACACATAGCTCATCATCATACAAATACACTGTCAAAGTTTTGTTACCTTCTTAATATACTGCGTAAAAACTAGAAAATCTCTCTAAGCAATCAGAGATAACTCTTAACCCGCCACGCAAGAACCCCCCAATTCGCCATGCAGTTTCATGTCTCTGTGCTTTACCTTCTTTACGATGGTACCCACTAATATTATGGTCTACATTCATTTTCAATGGTAGAAAAGACGTTCCTAAACTGTAACAACCAAACTATCGAGTGTTCATCGACCGAAATTGAAACGAGTCGAGTGGAAACAAACTGCCAGTATTGCTCCGAAAAAAAAAAGATAAATGCAGAGTCAATAAATTCATTCATTTCAATATTTATGATTTAATTATTTAATTTTTGACCACTGTATTTCGAAGTCTTTATATCAAAATGAGATCATGCGGCTTCAACCAGGTTTTCATCAGCTTTTCACGTTTCCCAAAAAACGATAATGATGGGCATTCATGTAAGCAAGCATGTACAGTGCGTAGTGTCCTCTATTTTTTAATATTATGACTGTACATGCGCTGCATGTTGACTCTAAGCTTCATTATAACCAGGCTGGCTTCCCATTACATTAGCTAACAATAATAAACAAGTCACAACACTGTAAGGTAGCCAGCTGGGTAACAAACTTAGATTCGTTGTACAGGCTGTATTTTTCAGTCGCTCCAAGGAAAGGATGCAAGAAGCAGGACTGTTAAACATAACATTCAAATGTCTTAGGCCGAGTGGAAACAAATCCACATCTTCTCTTATTTTTTTCATATGCCTCCTTGCATTTCCCCTTCTCTGCTCCACTCCAGAACGGAAACTTGCCAAATTGCGCCAGGGACCGAGCTAGTTAGAAACCTAGCTAGCAAGCTACTCAGCAACCAAGCTGGCAAGCTAAAGTGATATCGAACTGTGTAATGTTATTGTCAGCTAGCTACATACAGTAAGTGGAGGTGACGCGTTTCCGTTCTGTACAGATTTTAAAAAATCGCACCGGGGAGGTGAGTCGTATGATTATCCAATCAAATAAAAGTGGAGGTCACTTTTAACGGAGCGCCACTATCCCCTTGCATCTGCAGCCAAATAAGAGTGGATTTCGTGACATTTTGCAAGAAATAAACATGACAAGGCCCTGTAAGCATTCGTATTTTTCACGGCACTTGTATTGTTCAATGCATCCATTTTCGAAGGGACGGCTGTTAGCCATTCTCTGACGGCTAACAACATCAGCTAAGTTAGCTGAGTAACCTGGTTAGCATGGTTAGCATTGTTCTTTCATTCTTTCTTTGTTCAGATTTCAGTTTTTTAATAAACATTTAAGTAGTCAACATAATTTAAATATTATATTTTCATGGCAGCTATTCAGTGTGGTGTCAGCAAACATTCAAATCATTCAAACTTTATTGTGTTCAAGATAGCATCGCAGTGTGGCTTCAGCTTTCAGAATTCACACTTGCAATTTCTGAAGAAATTGCAGTTCTCTAGTTTTTGGGTGCCGTCTGGTCAGAAATGAACGCATGCTTGTTCATTTTTGAAAGCAAAATGAAAACATGCTCCTTCATTTTTGAACACCCTGCCGTTGTTTTTTTAGCTGAACTCGATTGGAGACTTGTTCATTTTTGAATGCCTGTTCAAATTTGAATGCGTTCAGAATATTGACAAGCTCCGTAACTTCCTTACTCAACAAAGAAAGAACAGCTTAAAAAAGGCAGGGTGAATAATTCTGTCGAGGAAAGAGGGAAAATTAATTTGTAGTTATTTAGTCAGGCTCAATCATCCAAATGCCATATGGCACCTAACAACATTTTTTCTAAAATTATGCTATGCGGAAATTTGTCCATAAACCATTCGCAAAATTTTATCAGTTACCACAATGATCGAATTACCGAAATAAGTGCATGCCATTCTCAACGTAATGCACTGTCAAACTCCGGCCAACTTACCAAGCCTGCCTCAATAGCTCTTGGAGGCTCATGGATTACTGTCAAGATATTAAATGTGCACATTTCATTACAGAAAAAGTAGCTTTTGTGGAAGTTAACACGCTTGTACTTCGCAATATCCTTTTCGGAATGCTGGTCTTCCCCGAGGCAAATGTACTTTTCTTGCCAGCTTCTTTACACCAAACGCAGTGGCGCCTCTGTGGCCCGTCGGCATTCTCGGATTGCTTCAGCCGTGGAAAATTCTGAAACCATTTGGGCTGAATGACTGCTGTGAAACTTAGCCGTCTTTGATTGGGGAGGATTCTCCACAACAAAACCTTGAAGTGATCGCTGTGGCCGATCTTGATTTCGCTGAGCAGCCATTTAAGAATCGCAATGTAAGACTAATACACTGCTGCTCTTGGCCACAGTTCACTACATTCCCGCAAAGAATGTAATTTTGGCTTCTCGCTGTCTGTGATTGGCTTAGCGCGTAGCTCATTGTACATTTTAATGATACACTAGTGGTCTACGGTGCAGTGCAAGGATTTCAGGGTGATTAGCTGCGTGGGATAACAGCAGGGATGTTTTACGCCTTCGCCAGCCTGGCTTATTCACAGTAAAATTTCTAAGCCACAACGTTATTTTGTTCGCATCGGCGAAAGTGGCAAGCGGCTAGCATGACCCCTGTCTCTTGCATCAGCTGACCAAACGTGTGTCTTGGCATCAGCAGCGACTCCAGTGACGAAATCTGCACCTCAAACTGGGACAGAAGTTGAACTGCGACTACCACTTTGTCTGACACCTCATCAGTTACCACCTGGTGCAGGCACTCTGAGGCCACAATCTCCTCTGGTTCTAAAACCACGGCCAAGGCCTTCCCCTTAATGCAAATACTCCAGCATTGTCATCACTGGAATCAGCCGGATCTGACAAAGCCATTTGGTTTCTGTCATCACTTGCATCGTAGTCACTTAAAGCTCAAAGCAGCAGTAATAGTTCATCAGGTGTCCCATCATCACTAGACATAGTTTCATCTTCAGATGGCATTGTGATGGCTGTTGAAATTCAGACGCCAAAAGCAGCGGCCAGAATTAAATGGCAAAAAACCACTGAGAGCTGAGAGACAAACAGAATAAAATGCGACACTCGTGCTACCAACGGACCTGGACACCGTCTGAGGTAGAAAAAAGGCAAGCTCGAAGATACAAAAAGAAAAGGGAAAAAATAAAACAAAGATTCCCTTTCGAACTAACACTAAGCCTCAAATATGCAACTAAGTCCTAAACAGAAATCTGTCTCGAGACCTTACTGGCTAAAGCGCAAATATAACACTGACACTCTAGCAAAGGACACGAGGCGAAACTGGAGCTTAAATAGAGTCCGGACAACGCCCCCAATTAATGCCAGCTGGCCCAGGAATCTGATTAGGAGCAAAACGATATCGTCCCGGACGAGAGCAACAAATAGAGCTCCCAAAGCTTCCAAACCATGACAGGCAGTTGTGAACTATCATTCCCTGCATCACCACTTAATTCTAGGCTTTGATATAAATCCATCCTCAAATCTGAGGCTTCACTGTCACCGCCTGCTTCTATCGTGGCTAATGCATCCTGAGCAGTCATCTGACAACCAGCTGCCAACTTGAAAGCTCCATGAAATCTATGCGTGTACCTTGTGGTCCGACAAACAAAAGAAGTATCAATTAATTGGTGATAGATCAAGATGATGCTCATTAATAGCAAATAGACTTCCAATGTCCATTGCCAAGCTTCGACTTGTAGTCAACAACATGAAAAAAGTGGCCAAATCCTGTTGCCAAGCTATGGCTCGTAGCTGTCAATCATTAATAGGCAGTTATATCCCACTGCCAGGATATGAGTCCTAGTTGGCAAATTGGAATAATATTACGTAAAAAAGGGTCAGGCAACAGAGTATAATGCACCATTTTTAAGCTTGGAAGTAAGCAGGTTAAATACAGCTGAAAATTATGGAGAGTGATTTGTGCCACAATTAAATACAATGCACACATTGAAATACAATGCACTTATTAAAATACAATACACATCTCGAAAATACAATACATGTGTAGCAAAAAATACAATACAAAAATGCTTGAATACAAAACACATCTTGAAAATACAATACACGCCTTGAAATACAATGCACACCTCAAAAATACATGTGTAACAATAAATACAATACTAAAATGATTTCTTTTTCAATGTCTATCAGGAATATTCATGCAAAAATGAATGCATATCACACCTCAAAATGCAATACATACCTTGAAAATACATTACAAATGTAACAATAAATACAATACAAAAATGCTTTGTTTTTCAATGTCGGTCGGGAATATTTGTGCCAAAATTAAAACAATACAACTGTATTGTTTTTCAAGTTGTGTATTGTATTTCAATGTGTGCATTGTATTTCAATGTGCGGTTTTGGCACTTTGACTAAAATTTACAATGAGCTCCGACCAATTAATATGATTGGACGAGGCGTTCCATAGAGTGCCTAAGTCACGCCCGGTTGGTACTCTGATGTATAGGATGGTCTGGGTGAATACACTTGTCTGACTGGCAGGTGTTAATTAAAACCGTGAAACCGCACAGATAGCTCGGCTACGTTAGTCTCACCGTTCAAAGTGCGAAATTCATCCGTTATCAACCTGTAACCATAGCAACGTAAGAGCACTGGCATTTGGCTAGGTATAACAGAAACCGAGATACTCATTTATCTCCAGGGGACTGTTTCAATCAACTTTACTTGTCCGACCGAGTCAGACCATCGGTCGAGTGAAAAGTCGGTCCTTCGACAGACCACGTCCGTCAGGTGTTTCAATAAAACAAAAAGTAGGATGTCCGACCATTGTCCGACGGTTCATCACTGTTCGTCGGAATGTGCGAGAACTTACACCTTAGCGCTGCTTCGCTATTTGACGTTCAAATATTCTAAACATGTTAACGTTAAATGAAAAAAGAAAAAACCGATTTAGATTAGGTAGATCATTAACTTCTATTCAGACATAAATTAACGGCGCACATCGCTGCACGATGTCACACAGGTATCATTTTCAGTAGGCTGTTAACTGAATACAGTCTAGCTAATTAAAAGCAGTCTTTGCTCACTGTGCACTCTGTGCTAAAACTACGATTAGCAACAAAACGCTATTCAGACAAAAGACATTAAAACATTCCTATCGTCACAATCGCTCATTTTAGAGAATTGACTTAAGCTGTTTTCACACTGGACGTAAAACGAATTTTTCGCACGACAGATTATTCAAAGTCAATGCAAAGACGCAAGATCGTCCTGTGGGGCGGTTAACAATAGGTGCTGCAGCGATAATGACTGTAAAAATTAAAGTAGCTAAGTAATCACCCTTTATACATTAAAAGATTGTAACTGTGTACAGTTACAAAGGAAGCTAACATGTCCACTTCATGTGTCAGCGACTGCTGACAGTTTGCTGACTACATGCTATGACAGACTGATTTCAGCTCGCTATCTACGGAAACTGTCATTTGTATTTGTAGGTTAGTTAGTCCAAATAAATCCGCCAGCCAGCGTGGGCGCCTGGCCATTCCTGGCCTTGCAGGGCGTATCTAGCCAAGAACCAGCCTACATCGTGCCAAAGCTGCATATCGAAATACAATACACCTAGTATTGTATTTCATTGCAAGGCTTTTGGCACAGAGCTCAAAATACAATACATGCCTCGAAAATACAATTCATGAGTAACAATAAATACAATACAAACATAATTTGTTTTTCAATGTCGGTCAGGATTATTCATGACAAAATTAAATACAATGCGCACATTAAAATACAATACACATATTGAAAACTGATGCGAGATCAGGTAAACACCAGGAGCACGGTGAAGGGGAATAAGGAATTTATTAACACAAAAGCAAACAAGCACGAGGGCCAACAAAAAACTTGGCACAAAGGGTTGCAAAAGACAAACTAAGGTGAGCTTCACAGAGCTAGAACTAAAGATCAAAAATGACAAAAACAAAAGCCACTGGAAACTCCAGGGAGATAACCATAAACAGAAAAGAACAATGATGCTAAGAATACAAAACGCTATGTACAAAACGATAAGAACTGTGGTCATGAAAAGTAGACTGGACCATGGACTTGGCAAAGAAACTAGGAATGAAACTCGAGACACTGTGTGCCAGCCAACTTCCACCGCATGCAGATATAGGGTAAGAAATCAAGACATGAGGGGCAACACCTGGAGAAGGATAAACAAGAGGCATGGCAAGATCATGACATGGACAGAGATTGGATGACAAGACTTGCTCATTAAGAGAATGAGCGTGCTCAGCTTAAGTACCAATTAAGTATGCAGTTTGAAAGCAAGCATGAATGTTAAGAACAGAAAAGCTCAGCAAGATCTTGAAATAGCAAAGCAGGAATCATGAAAATAAACTCCCTGTCTAAATTAGTAATATTAGTAATGTGCCTATCTAAGAATTACACCACCCAGTGAAAGTTAGTAAATGTTAGTAACTTAACAGTTCATTGTCAATTAAGCTTAGACAGCCCCGAATCAGCACAGCACAGAAGGAAGGGTGAAATACCAAAGCCAACCCAGAGCTCTGAAATGTGCAACAACGAAGGCACGGGGCGGGACGCAGACAAGCGGTGGAGTGGCTTGGCAGACCTGGCGAAAACAAAAACATGGAAAAGGAATGTGAAACATGGAATGTAAAATCCTGAAACAAGAAACTGTTAAAAGCTGTGACATGAACTATGAAACTTGAACTATGGAATCTTGAACATGAAACTTAAAACCATAAATGCTGTCCTGGCCCCCAGAACACAACAGTACCCCCCCCCTTACAAAAGCGGCACCTGACGCTGACAAAAAACACCAATAACTAAAATACATGAAGCCGCACAAAACTAAATACAAATCCTACAAGACACATAATCAACTAAATACTAAGGACAAAAACCCTAAGACAAAACACCTAAACAAGAAACACTAAACAAGATTACTAGGTTCTCCAGCAAGCTGGGGCTAGGGCTTGGGGCTATGGCTTGGGGTGATGGTTATGGCTATGGCTTGGCTTGGGGCTATGGCTAGGGACTGTGGCTATGGCTATGGCTTGGGGTGTGACTGGTGGTAGTCAAGGATGAGATTTTTGTTGAGGATGTGCCTGGCCGGGACCCAGGAACGCTCCTCTGGGCCGTACCCCTCCCAATCCACGAGGTACTGGAGGCCCCGGCCCCTCCGACGGCAATCCAGCAGTGCCTTGACCGTGTAGGCCTCCCCTCCATCGATGAGCCGAGGAGGAGGCGGAGGCTCAGGTGGGGGCAGGAGGGGGGAGGTGGCAACAGGCCTCAGGCGTGAGACGTGGAACACAGGGTGGAGCCGTCGCATGGTGGACGGGAGCTTGAGCCGGACAGCAGTGGGGCTGATGATCCTTTGGATGGGGAAAGGACCCAGGAAGCGAGGAGCCAGCTTGCGACTTTCCACCCGGAGTGGGATGTCCTGCGCAGCTAACCAGACCTTCTGGCCGACCCGATAGTGAGGGGCAGGGCGCCGACGCTTGTCTGCCGCGGTCTTCATCGTCTTAACCGCCCGAACCGAGGCGCGGCGAGCAGACAGCCACACACGGCGACACCGTCGGATGAATGCCCCGGCCGAAGGCACTCCGACTTCCTCCTCCTGGCTGGGGAACAGTGGAGGCTGGTAGCCCATACAGCACTCGAAGGGGGAGAGGCCGGAGGCAGAGGCAGCGTGGGAGTTTACAGCGTACTCGACCCAGGGTAGCATGGATGACCAGGATGTTGGGTTGGTCGAGCACACACAGGAGGACCGTCTCCAGAGTGACGTGGGACCAGGGACGGTGAGGAATGGGCAGAGGTTGAAGCAGACCGGAGGAAGGTGCATGGGAGGACTTGGCGCGGGAACAGACTGAGCAGGCTGTAACAAACCCCCGGACCTCTGCTGCCATCTTGGGCCACCAGAAACGGCGCTGGATGAAGCGCAGGGTCCGGCCGACCCCAGGATGGCATGACAGGTTGGAGGAGTGGCCCCACTGGAGAACGTCAGACCAGGCAGCTGCAGGGACATGCAGGCAGTTGGCAGGGCAGGCAGTGGGTGTAGCTGCGCCGTTTTGGGCGTTGCGGACCAGCTCCTCGATCCGGAGGCACACGTTGTTGACGAAGCAGGCTTTGGGCAGGATGGAGCTGGGCTCTCCCTTGGACATGGAGGCGTCAAAACGCCTGGAGAGCGCGTCAGCCTTGGTATTCTTGGACCCTGGTCTGTAGGCCAGGGAGAAGTTGAATCGGTCGAAGAAGAGGGCCCATCTGGCTTGTCTGGGCGTCAGCCTCTTAGCAGAGCGGAGGTACTCCAGGTTTTTATGGTCTGTCATGACCAGGAACGGAATCCTTGCCCCCTCAATCCAGTGCCTCCACTCTTCCAGGGCCAGCTTCACCGCCAGCAGCTCCCGGTTCCCGATGTCGTAGTTGGACTCCGCAGGCGTCAGCCGATTAGAAAAAAACGCGCATGGGTGTACCTTCTGATCATTGCTGGATCTTTGCGATAGGACCGCACCAACCCCGACATTGGAGGCATCCACCTCGACAATGAATTGCTTGGCGGGGTCGGGGGTGGTGAGGATGGGCGCGGTGGTGAAGCGCCTCTTCAGCTCACAGAAGGTCA
The DNA here is from genome assembly GCA_029721435.1 of Gymnothorax reevesii. Taxonomy (NCBI): domain Eukaryota; kingdom Metazoa; phylum Chordata; class Actinopteri; order Anguilliformes; family Muraenidae; genus Gymnothorax; species Gymnothorax reevesii. The sequence goes on from CM056574.1 coordinate 143,816,334, forward strand.
CCTCGGCTTGCGGAGTCCAACGGAACGGCACCTTGATGGAGGTAAGGGCCGTTAGGGGAGCTGCCACGGTACTGTAGTTCCTGACGAAACGCCGATAGAAATTGGCGAAGCCCAGGAAGCTCTGTAGGGCCTTGCGGTCCTTGGGTGCGGGCCAGTCCACCACAGCCTTAACCTTCTCCTCATCCATGCCCAGGTGGTTTGGGGAGATGACGTGCCCCAGGAAGGAGGTAGTGGTGGTGCTGAACTCGCACTTTTCAGCCTTGACAAAGAGGCAGTTTTCAAGGAGGCGGCGGAGCACCTGGCGAACATGGTTCGTATGCTCCGTCCTGTCCCGGGAGAAGATCAGGATATCGTCAAGGTAGACGGAGGCGAACCTCCCTATCATGTCTCCCAGCACATCATTCACCAAGTTCTGGAACACTGCGGGTGCGTTGGTCAGGCCGAATGGAACCACCAGGTACTCCCAGTGGCCGCTGGGGGTGTTAAAAGCGGTCTTCCATTCGTCGCCCTCCCTGATGCGCAGGAGGTGGTAAGCATTCCGCAGGTCCAGCTTGGTGAAGATGGCCGCCCCTTGAATGACGTCGAATGCCGAGGACATCAGTGGGAGCGGGTAGCGGTTCCTGACTGTGATTTTATTCAGGCCTCGGTAGTCGGTAGGTCGTGGTATTCTGGGGGCACTCTGGAGACGTCTGGCCTCCCCTCGGAAGCTGGTCCACCCGCAGAACAGGAAGGTCGGGAGTCGAGGAGGCAGCTGGCTGAACAGGAGGCACTCCACTCCCGCACCTCATGGCGGGCCCAGTCGATCACCGGCCCATGTAACGCCAACCAGGGGTGACCCAGGACGACGGGAGAGTGGGGTGTCTCGGTCACAAACAGCCGGACCTGTTCGTGGTGGTTGCCGGACGCTAGCAGCTGGATGAGAGTGGTCCGGTAACACACCTTAGCAAGGGGTTGCCCACCCAGCCCTGAGATGGACAATGGGCTGGGAAGTTGGCAGAGGGGAACCCCCCACTCGGCGGCAGCTCTGGCGTCGATGAAGCTCTCCTCAGCTCCTGAGTCAATGAGGGTGGTGGTCTTGCAGGAGCGGCCCTCCCAGGTCAGGGTCACCGGGATGCAGGTCCGGCGGTAAGAGGAGGTTTCCTTGGCTGAAGCGCCCACCAGTACTCCTCCAGACGCTAGTGGGCGTTGTCTTGATGGACAGCCTCGCACCGCATGACCCTGCTGGCCGCAGTAAAAACAAGCCCCCGACCTCCTCCTCTGTTGGCGTTCCTCCTGGGTGAGCCGGGACCTCCCGATCTCCATGGGAGCTGCCTCCCCAGGAGAGGGTGTGGTGGCGTTCCCCCTCGGCTGGTCCTGAGGCGACGCACGACCAGGACTCGGGGGTTGGATCTGGCCAGAGGGAGCAGAACGTCGGCTAGGGCCAAGGGTGAGCGCCCTCTCCTCCAGGCGGCTATCAATATGAAGGGCCAGGTCAACAAGGGCCTCTGGAGACTCAGGGATCTCACAAAACAGCAGTCGGTCTTTGACTGGATCGGACAGCCCCTGGAGAAACACGTCACACAAGGCCTCCTTGCTCCAGCCAGACGTGGCTGCCACCGTCTGAAAATCGATGGCGTAGTCCGCCACCGATCTCCTCCCCTGCCTCATCCTCAGCAGCTCTCGCCCTGCAACTCTCCCCTGCTTGGAGCGGTCAAAGACGCGCAGCAATTCCTCTGCCAAGGCCTGGTAAGTGGTGGTGCAGGGCTGCCGAGCCTGCCATGCGGCAGTTCCCCACAAGCGAGCCCGCCCCGTCAGCTGGGAAAGGACGAAGGCGACTCGGGCCGGCTCTGAGGCGAAGGTGGAAGGCTGCAGAGCAAAGCACATCTCGCAGGAGGTGAGGAAGGCCCTGCAGAACCCTGGTTCACCCCCGTACCGCTCAGGTGGTGGAAGGCGGGGCTCAGGGCCTGGGTACGTGACCGGCTGCAGCTGGGGTGCTTCTGCTCCGGGCTGGAGCACGGGTGCAGCGGGGGCAAGAAGCTGGGTAGCAGGCATGGTGGGAGCCTGGCTGGAACCCGCCCAGGGGAGGCTGGCTTGCAGAGTGGTCAATGCTGCAGTCAGCTCCTGAATCTGCCGTCGCTGGTGGAACAGCTCAGCCTCTCGCTGGGCGATCTTACGCTCCATCTCGCTGGTGTCAGTGAGACAGTGTCTACTGATGCGAGATCAGGTAGACACCAGGAGCATGGTGAAGGGGAATAAGGAATTTATTAACACAAAAGCAAACAAGCACGAGGGCCAACGCAAAAACTTGGCACAAAGGGTTGCAAAAGACAAACTAAGGTGAGCTTCACAGAGCTAGAACTAAAGATCAAAAATGACAAAAACAAAAGCCACTGGAAACTCCAGGGAGATAACCATAAACAGAAAAGAACAATGATGCTAAGAATACAAAACGCTATATACAAAACGATAAGAACTGTGGTCATGAAAAGTAGACTGGAACATGGACTTGGCAAAGAAACTAGGAATGAAACTCGAGACACTGTCTGCCAGCCAACTTCCACCGCATGCAGATATAGGGTAAGAAATCAAGACATGAGGGGCAACACCTGGAGAAGGATAAACAAGAGGCATGGCAAGATCATGACATGGACAGAGATTGGATGACAAGACTTGCTCATTAAGAGAATGAGCGTGCTCAGCTTAAGTACCAATTAAGTATGCAGTTTGGAAGCAAGCATGAATGTTAAGAACAGAAAAGCACAGCAAGATCTTGAAATAGCAAAGCAGGAATCATGACAATAAACTCCCTGTCTGAATTAGTAATATTAGTAATGTGCCTATCTAAGAATTACACCACCCAGTGAAAGTTAGGAAATGTTAGTAACTTAAAAACAGTTCATTGTCAATTAAGCTTAGACAGCCCCGAATCAGCACAGCACAGAAGGAAGGGTGAAATACCAAAGCCAACCCAGAGCTCTGAAATGTGCAACAACGAAGGCGCGGGGCGGAACGCAGACAAGCGGTGGAGTGGCTTGGCAGACCTGGCGAAAACAAAAACATGGAAAAGTAAAAACATGGACAAGGAATGTGAAACATGGAATGTAAAATCCTGAAACAAGAAACTGTTAAAAACTGTGACATGAACTATGAAACTATGAAACTTGAACTATGGAATCTTGAACATGAAACTGTTAAAACCATAAATGCTGTCCTGACCCCAGAACACAACAGAAAACACAATACACATCTTGAAATACAATACACATCTCAAAAATACAATACAGTTGTATTGTTTTAATTTTGGCACAAATATTCCTGACTCACATTGAAAAACAAAGCATTTTTGTATTGCATTTACTGTTACACATGTATTGTATTTTCAATATATGTATTGTATCTTCAAGATGTGTATTGTATTTAAGCATTTATGTATTGTATTTATTGCCACACATGTATTGTATTTTTGAGATGTGTATTGTATTTCAATAAGTGCATTGTATTTCAATGTGTGTATTGTATTTAATTATGGCACAAATCACCCTCCATAGAAAATAAGCACTTTAAGGAAACATTAAGTACATTGTTTCGTTGGAGAATTGAAAAAATATCAGGGTACCAAATGTTATGTTGCCCAACCCATACAGTATTTGGTCTCATTAAAAGATCATCAGTAGTGAACAAACTGATGGACAGATATGCATCATAAATTAATTTAATGGCTGCATTCTTATGCTCTCCACCAGCCCCCGCGCTCCATCTGCAGTGAGCCCTGCCCCCCAGGCACCAGGAAGGCAATAAGAACGGGTGAGCCAGTCTGCTGCTTTGACTGCCTTCCCTGTGCTGATGGGGAGATCAGCAACCAGACAGGTCAGAGAACATACATGACAAAGATCAAAATATTTATTTGAGAATTAATTTGCAATTGCAAAAGGGATGAGATGTCCTGGTGATTTGGTCAACCTCCAGTGCTTCATGATCTTGTGTGGTCAGACCTTGAGCTGGACAATACGGCAAAAAATTCTAAAAAAAAAAAATTTTTTTTTTTAGAGGCGAGCTCAAAGATACAAAAAGAAAAGGGAAAAAATAAAACAAAGATTCCCATTCAAAAAATGATAAAGATAAAAAAAGAATGTCTGATAAACACTTCTTCCTGTCAAAAAAAAAAAAGATTTGCTCTTGAACGAAAGCAGAAAATGCCAAGTTGCAGAATAGACAATACAATTGGGACTATTATTATTATTCAGAATATATCAAATACAAGTGTATGAATTACAATTCATTTAATGCTGAATTATAAGATCAGTATGATCAATTAAAAACACTAAAATTTAAAATGCTGTCCAGAAACTTCCAAAACAACTTTCTTGCTTGGAGAAAACAAAAAGACAAAAGAAAAACCTTTAAGATTCTGTGCAGCATACATCCTTTAAGCAAAATACATTTTTAAACTGTCCACTGACAATCCTTCATCTCCTGTCACACACTTAAAGAATTATCCAAATTTTCTTTTAGTGTTAAGTGTCACTTAAAATCACCATCACCCCTATTGAACCCTGTAAAATCACATCATACGCATCTCTCTGGAAAACCAGACATGCACTGATGAATTATTATTGTTTTTTTTTTGTTTTTTACTGTTTTATTGCCCAGCCCTAATCTGATGGTATTGAAATGGAATACATTGGACTGGAGCACCCCCAGAGGTTTTCCCCAAAAATTGGCTTTTTTATTACTCAAAACTGGCTCTCAACTGAGGCTTTCTCAAACCCTGAGTAGGATCAGCAGTCAACAAGACACTACCTAATCCCTCTTCCTCCTGCTATTGAGCTGCAAGTATGTCTGTTGTTTCATCCCAATCGATTTGTCTCCTCTCTCACAGATTCCAGGGAGTGCTACAGGTGTCCGCTGGAATTTTGGTCAAACCAAGTCCGAGACCATTGTGTACCCAAGGAAATTGAGTTCCTGTCCTTCCAGGAGCCCCTGGGGATCTCTCTGACAACAATCTCACTGTTTGGGGCGTGCATCTGTGCATTTACTTTGACAGTGTTCGCCCGCCACAGGAATACACCAGTGGTGAAGGCTAACAATTCTGAATTGAGTTTCCTGCTGCTGTTGGCACTCACGTGGTGTTTCCTGTGCTCCTTGCTGTTCATTGGCCAACCTCAAGAGTGGACCTGCCAGTTGAGACATGCTGCATTCGGTATCAGTTTTGCCCTTAGCATCTCCTGCATCCTGGTTAAGACCATAGTGGTGGTGGTGGCCTTCAAAGCCACACAGCCTGGTGGGAACTCAATGAAGTGGTTTGGTGTGCAGCAACAGAGGGGCACTGTGCTGGCCTTCACTGTCATACAGGCAGTGATATGTGTGGCTTGGCTGACCACTGCATCCCCTGTTCCCTACAAAAACACTCGCTCCCAGAACTCTAAGATCATCTTCCAGTGTGCAGTTGGGTCAATAGCTGGGTTCAGTGCCCTGCTTGGCTACATCGGCCTGCTGGCAGCCATTAGCTTCTTGCTCGCCTTTCTGGCAAGAAATTTGCCTGACAGCTTCAATGAAGCCAAGTTCATTACCTTCAGCATGCTGATATTCTGTGCTGTCTGGATAGCATTCATTCCTGCCTATGTCAGCTCTCCAGGAAAGTACTCAGATGCTGTGGAGATATTTGCCATCCTGGCCTCCAGCTTTGGGCTTCTAGGAGCAATATTTGCCCCAAAATGCTACATTATCCTGCTTAATCCAGAAAAAAACACAAAGGGGGCTCTGATGGGCCGAGATTACCCAAAGAAGTAAATGTTTTATTCACATTGCTTTTTCATTTTATCAAAGCTAGAAATCTATAAAGTATGACTTTTGAGTTGAAATAAAATAAATTTGATTGCATGTATTCATGTTCATATGACACAATAGAGATTCATCATGGAATGTATGTGAAACTCTTGTTAGTTTTTTTGTTGTACAGCAGTGGAAAAGTGCATCATCAAATGAGTGCTTTTCAAACAATCAAACACAGCGTTCTGCCTAGAATGTTTGGAGTGGTGGTAGGTAAATTTCTGCCGCGTCGGTTCCATTTCGTTGAGGGGAGGGGGGAGAGGCAAGGGGTGTTGGGATGCGTTTTGTTCAGCAGGGGGTACGACAGTAATATTGTACACTCAATCGTGTGTCTTCCTGTACTTCCGAATTTCTACATTTTTTTTTTTTTGACCGGGCAGCACAGCCTTCTGAAGTTTAGTGAGAGAAGCCATAAGGTACTTCACAGAATTGTTGGGAAAAAAATAATAAAATAAAAAAGCTGACGCACTAGTCAAACCTATGGCTGGAGAGCGTGGTGGTTTAATTATCTCGGGTGTATGGTATGATATACTTCCTTATTAATAAACATGCAGAGACCTGGATCACCATCATTATGCGAGCTACTGTGACTTGCTTTAACGTAAATTGAGATAAAGGTGTTCAAAAGCCATGAGAAAAATAAAAAATTTCTACGTTGATGTTACACAGAGGACAGTGGCGTGCAGTGGAGGTTAGTTTGGAGAGGCAGAATCCTTCCCTTTGGTTGATTATCAATCAGACAATTCACTGCAGCATTATTACTCAGTACATCGAATCAGAAATGCTCAAGAAACTGCAGATTTGCGAGTACTTGCTTACAGGAAGCTAGAGACGTGCGGTGAGGTGAGGCAGTGACCCATACTTTTATCACAGGATTTTGTAAACCTGTTCCCAGGTAATATTCCTGATTGACAATCAAAACAATTAAGACCAAGCCTATAGGAGACCTGTAGGTATACTGATAGAGAAGATAATCACAAAAGGATTCATTCACGTATATGCTTCAATTTGAGACTGCAAGGATGGAAATCTGAATAATCAATTAGAAAAAATTCTCGGCTCTCTGTAATTCTGTATATCATTTAAACATTTTTTTGATCAAATTAGGAAACAAGACTGAAAATAAACATCCGCTTTTTTTTTTGTTTGGGTGTAAAAGCACGTATTTAAAGAAGAATACATTGTATATTGATTAAGCATTGAACTCTACCTAAGTCGAACTGTTTTAATATTTGTTGATGACATTGCTTCGGCTTCCTGGAAGCAAGTAGGCGCAAATCTGCTGTCTAGTGAGCATTTCAGGTTTGATATACTGAGTAATAATTCAATTCAATTCAATTTATTTTGTATAGCGCTTTTCACAGAGACTGTCACAAAGACGCTTTACAGTGAGAGTTTAAAGAAATTAAAAAAAGGCAGTGCCCAGCCTATTCCCCACTACAGCAAATGAGGCAAAAAACTCCCAGTAGGGAGAAAAATCCTCCAACAGTGGTGAGAAAAAACTCCCCAGTGGGAAGAAATCTCAGGAGGGACCCGGCCATAGTGGGGGAGCCCATCCTCCGCGGGCTTGCTAATTAAGAACAAAAAAGTAAAAAGGGAGTGAAACAACAGAAGAGTTCCATTTAAGTCCATCTAAACAGTGGCAACGGTAGCTTCAGAAAGTGGCAAGTCGAGGATGGTGTAGGACTGGACCAGGGCCGGACCGGATCGGACCAGGTCAGCAGGACAGCAGCAGCCAGCGCTCATGGTGAGGGACAGGGCTCATACGGTCCAGGACTCAGGGAAGTGGAGGGAAAGATCCTCGGAAAGAGACACAGAAGAGAGGGATGTGAGGCACTGGATAACTACTGCATGATAATAAAAGTACCGTCCTCTGTCATGTGCCAAGTGAGAAGTTATAAGCAGACTGGTCAGGAAACAGTCAACACCCCTCCATCCACTTCCTGCAGCACAGAGGCCCAACACTTATTCCAGGCTGTTAGATCACTTTTCATTTTCTAAACAATAGTACTATATGGACCTCCCCGGTGACTAAGGCTGTAGCAAGCCCCACCGGTGCCGTGTAAGTGCAATCTCAGTGCCACCGGTTCCACATGGATTTAAGCAATTTTAACGACCAAAAGCTTGTATCCTTCATCCACTTATTGCAGCACAGAGGCCCTGAAATTCCATCCGACCAAGGCTGCGTAATTTTTCAATCAGATAACACCAACACCATGTGGACCTACCCGGTGACTAAAGCTGTAGCAAGCCCCACTGGTGCCGTGTAAGTGCTATCTCAGTGCCACCGGTTCCACATGGATTTGCGTAACACTACACCAGTGCCATATGGACCTCCCCGGTGACTAAGGCTGTAAAAAGCCCCACTGGCACCGTTTAATGCATGCTCAGTGCCACCGGTTCCACATGGATTTGCTTAACAGTACACCAGTACCATATGGACCTCCCCAGTGACTAAGGCTGTAGCAAGCCCCACTGGCACCGTTAATGCATGCTCAGTACCACTGGTTCCACATGGATTTACATAACACTGGCTTCCAATATCGTGAACATATCATAAATCAAGGTTGTAGTTAGTCCCACCAGAGCCAACACATAACTAATCATAAACTAATCATAGGCTTGACTAAAAAGATAAGTTTTCAGCCTACTCTTGAAGATAGAGAGTGTGTCTGAAGCCCGAATTTGTCTTGGGAGATTGTTCCATAAAATTGGTGCCTTGTAAGAGAATGCTCTGCCTCCAAGTGTAATTCTAGATATATTTGGAATTTTCAAGTAGTCAGCACCTTGTGAACGAAGTAATCTTGGTGGGGAGTAAGGAATAAGAAGACTGCAAAGATATTCTGGGGCCAAGTCATTTAAAGCTTTGTAAGTTAGTAATAATATTTTGTACTCAATTCTAAATTTTACAGGCAGCCAATGAAGATTTTTGAGCACCGGGCTAATGTGATCAGTAATAATGCCACGGAAACTTAAACTGGCCCGTCATTCTGCCGAATAGTCTTACTAAACTATTTAATCGTCTGATTTCTAATCAAGAAAGGGAAGGATTCTGGGGCGCCCCGGTGGCTCATCGGTTTAAGCGCGCGTACTATAAAGGCCTTGTTCAACTCCGGCTCGGGTCATTTGCTGCCCCCATTCTTCTCCTTAGCTTTCCTGTCTCTCTACACTGTAAAACTGTCAAATAAAGGAAAAATTCCAAAAAAAAAGAAAGGGAAGGATTCTGCCTCAACAAACTGACCTCTGACCACAGGTTACTGGCAGAGGAAAATTGTTTGCATTTTGTTAATCGCATTGAATACACATCTGTTATCAAAGTCAAAATATGCTTTGATAGCCAAGTGTACTCTTTCTTGGGTTAGGAAGAACGCTGCTGTTATTAAAGTTTGACTGGATAAGATGAAACTTGACCATTTTGTTAAGTCTAATTCATGAAACATCGCACATAAAGAATCGGCCTATCGTTCATGTAAACCGCAGTGCAGGTTATAAAGCCAACAGATACAATATCATATAACATATTTGTGCACGCAGGAAGCTTACTTTTTCAGTTGAGCAAATTATTATGCATAATTTCACCAAACAGGTAGCCTATTCAATTCATAAGGTTAAGGACATTCATTCATCTCAAACAAATATAAACAGTTAAGTTGATGTCTTACCTTTTTGAAGTCAAGGAGCTTCAAAATGGACCATTTAATTTTAAAATGGGCATTTAATTTCATTTTTCCGATTAATTGCATTCGCGAATGAGTGGGAGGACATGTCTTGCGATTTGCCCCAGGGCACTATTGGCACCTCCTTTTGAAATCGTTCTAGGAAATAAAAAACAGTTAAAGAGGTTGGCCACGGAATTCTTTCCATGTTGACAATATTTTATTTGACAATAGGACTTGTTTGAAGACAAGTTTACGAGTCCGCCTTAATTTTTTATTTTGTGTGAACTAGCGGATTGGCGCGAATTTCGAACCGTGTTATTATCTTCTAAGTGCAACACTGAATCTCACTTTAAAAAATCTGTCAATTGGGCCCTGATTCTTCTATTTGGCCATCTCTCCGCTAGCCATCTGCATGTCAACTACACTCGTGTCAAAGCATAATACATGTACAATAGGCAGATTGCTAGGATGACCACCGCAAACAATTGGGTCCAAAACGAAAGTTCGCTATTCTGACAGTAATATAAGGGGGAGGGATGGGACATATTTAGGGTTATTTATGTTTTGTTTCTTGCTGTTTTATTGGACACTGGATGTATTCGTTTTAACTGATCTTTGAAAAAATTGTGCCGTGCAGAAAAAGCACTTTCTGGGCTGAGTGGTGGTTGGTGGATTCCGAGTGCAGAACGGCAGAGCCCTGCAAACACAATATAATTTTTAAGTATGTTGGTGGACAACACACTCTGCTTTTAACTACATGTACATCTTCCATTTGAGCAGGATTAGTGGAGCACAGGTGTTACTGATTGCCTTATTGAATCACAAAATATTGTTCATTGTTACCCTGATGAAGGTCCTCTGACCGAAAGCTTGGTTTATTAAAAGAAACTTGCATTGACCTAAGTATGCAGATACTCTTTTTTTAATGTCCAGTTTTAAAATAAATTCTATACCTTAAAATAAACAGGCCTCTACAACATTTGTGCATGTGCACCATTCATAAGTGAGACCCCAGAACTGTGACCAGAAAAGTCAAGTTCGACATTATGAGGCTGAGAGATAAGAAAAAATGATCAGTGACCGAATTTCAAATCTACGAAAATTAAAAGATGTTATAAACAAGAATGTGAAGGCTATATTGCAAGATGCTAACCATTGCAAACCATTTATAAATGGGGCCAGGTTACAGTTTGCAGAGCCATCCGAGACAATGCGAGCAAAGAGAGCAAGTTCTTGAAAAAGATCTTTAAGAATGATGAATATAAGATCTTTGATTAAAAAGTTGCTTGTCTCTTGTTGTGTGGCCCAAAACATGAGCAAAAAGAAGCTTAAACACAAAAACGTGCCATTGTCCCAAAGAAAGTATGGCTAATTTAAACATCTGGAATGAGAATGCACAAAATATTGATAATTTAATCCGCAAATTCACTGATTACATCTTACATAACTGTAATACTTAAGGCTTTAAATTTTAAAGAATGACATTAAAATCCATCCTTATTCAGTTTATTTTCTTTTTTATTACACTTGACTTTCTTGGTTGTCAGCCCTTATAGTTTTCAGCTAAGCTCATCCTCTATGTCCAAGGGTGTCTCTGAAAAAGTTAAATTTGTTCCTAATGGAAATTTTTGGGTGGAATTAAGGTTTAAAAAGTATCCCCAACTACCAAGTAATAATTTTTCTGTGCCTCAGGGAAAAAATTGCAAACAACAGTGCAACCCTAATTCAGAGAAAATTTGGCACATTAAATTAAATTCCATTCACCCTCAACAACACTGGAAACACAACACATTATTTTATCCTTTAACTTGCAGATTCAAGTATCTCTTGAAAACAAACACTTTTTTTTAATCTCTGGAGTGGAACAGACCCCGAAAAAGTTGCGCAGAGGCAGTTACGATTAATACTGATGCGAGAACTAGCAATAATAAGACTAGAAACCGCAGGCGGTTACACGGCTTCCAAGCCCATTAGCTGTTCCAGAGTTCAGTTTGTGCATTCAAATAGGAATTCTACGGGGGCCCTGAAGTGCAAACAAAAAGGACAACATGCAAACAAAAAGAACAGCACACGCACAAAAAGGAGAACACGTGCAGAAAAAGGAGAACACACAAACAAAAAAAGAGAACACGTAAACAAAAAAAAGCACACAAACAAAAAAGAACATGTAAACAAAAAGAAAACGGACAGGGCAGGTACATGTGGTGACATCAATTGTCACTGATTGGATAACCGTGCTATCCATCTTTTACCAGGAAGTAAAAGCAGGGCAGTTGCTAGGAATTCTGGGCCTCCTGACAGAATATCAGTGTGGGCCCCCGACATTTACGACAGTGGCTGTTATTCATTTTTCTGTTTCTCGGTGTTCTTAACAGTGCTAGATGCAATACACCCAATTTTTCCTTTTTTTATGATTATGCACTCAACACAGAGTCAAGAGTATTATTATGCAAACTCTGAATTATTAGATGTGGCATGTATTCACAAAAGAGGCTACCTGAAACCAAATTATTACACCTAGTCTGATCAGAAATAAATGTTCAGTAAACCACTCAGCGAATGAGTACTGGGTATTCTATTGTAAAACATCAAGCCCTGATGTGCAAAAGACAATAACTTGAAGTATACTGGCTAAAGATACAACACAAGGTGGAGCTGTTATAGTGAAATTACAAAGGTAGCTATGTAACGTAACTATTTGAATTTCTTGCAAGTAATATTGACAACACAATGAAATACTTTCTTGTAAAATAAATATCAAAAACTATCATTTTAAGTCTTCCCTTATCTCAATTTGAGCTTAAGTTATTTTGTTTGTTCACAGCTTAAGGTCTTATGACGGCTGGTGAGTTGAGACGCCAAATGCACCCGCCAGAATAAAAAGGGAGACACGCAGATGAGAGAGAGAGACAAACAAATAAAATAAGAGAGCGAGACTAACGCTTTCAACGGACCTAGATGTCGTCCAAGGCAAGGAAGCAAGGCTAGCTCGACAGGACGAAAAGAAAGGGAAAAGAGAGCCATCAGAAGATGGCATATCCCCCCGGCCCTGGCAAAGTCGTAGGGGGTACTTTAGTGGTAAGACACACCTACATGGTATATTAGATCTACATACTAAATTTCAAGAAGTAATATCAAACTGTTATTGAGTTGTACTTCAGTCCCTCGGGAGTAAGTCCAACTTGTTGCCATGGAAACTGAAACACACACAATATTCCTCTATGGCAAAGGCACATTGTACCTGTATCTGGTCAGTAAAATGTACAGTGAACAGTTACATAAATTGTACAATGATGGTCAATTTTTTTAAAGAAAGACACAAACATCAAACACACATTCATTCTCCATTCACACCTGAAAGAGTTTATTAGCTCTGCATATCATATTTCATGGCTAAATATTAAGCAGCTATTGAATTATGCTTTGGAAACAAGCAATAACATTCCCGGAGACTAAGTCCAAATTCGTGCCCAAAAACAAAAAAATTATAATTTCAGGAATTCCTGAATAGCGAAAGGCACAGCCACATGACATGTTGGATCTACACACCAAATTTTGAGAAGAAATATGAAACCGCTATTGAATTATGCTTCGGAAACAAGCAAGACCTTTCCCAGAGATTAAGTCCAATTTGGTAGCAGAGCAACTCCAAAATATGAAAATTTCTGAAATTCCTAAACAGCGAAAGGCACATCTACATTCAGAACAAATTTGGTGAGGAAATATTAAACGGTTATTGAGTTATGCTCCGGAAATGAGCCATACCCTAATCAGAGACTAAATCCCAAATTGTTGCCATTTAAATGCAAAAAATAAATTTCAGAAATTCCTAAATACTAAAAGGCACATCTAAATACAACAGCTGACCTACATGTTTAATTCCGTGAAGAAATATTGAACGGTTTTTGAGTTTTGCTCTGGAAATGAGTCATACACTGCTCAGGGAGTAAGTCCAACTTGTTGCCATGGAAACACAGTTAAGAAGAATTTCAAAAATTCCTAAATACCAAAAGGCACATCTACAAGGCTTATCAGATCTTAAATAAAGATCTTAAATGAAGAAATATTGAACGGTAATTGAGTTATGGTCCGGAAACAAAATGATTACGGACGTACGGATGGACGGACGGATGGACGGACAGACAGACATGGCTATCGCTATGTCCCCCCGCATTATACGCCGGGGAAAAAAAAAAAAAAAAGAAGTTTGTAAGTGGTAAAGTTTTTGAGTTCTGGTCCGGAAGGGAGACGAAGTTCAATTTTCGGGTTGTTTTTGGTGAAAATTTCAAAAATTATGGGCAACATGGAACTTAAACCCCCAAAAGGCACGACTAGACCATAAGGACAAGTTGCATACCAAATGTGGTGTTTGTAAGTGCTATAATTTGAGTTCTGCTCTGGAAACGAGACAATGAGCAATCTTGGGGTTGTTTTTGGTGAAAATTTCAAAAGTTATGGGCAGCGTGGAACTGAGACCCCCAAAAGGCACAACTAGACCATAAGGACAAAATCCATACCAAATGTGATGTTTGTAAGTGGTATAGTTTTCGAGTTCTGCTCCGGAAATGAGACAAAGTCCAATTTTTGGGTGGTTTTTGGTGAAAATTTCAAAAATTATTGGCAACATGGAACTGAAACTCCCAAAAGGCACAACTAGACCGTAAGGGCAAGTTCCATACCAAACGTGAAGTTTGTAAGTGGTATAGTTTTTGAGTTCTGCTCCGGAAACGAGACAAAGTCCAATTTTTTGGTGGTTTTTGGTGAAAATTTCAGAAATTATTGGCAACATGGAACTGAAACCCTCAAAAGGCACCACTAGACTATAAGGGCAAGTTCCATACCAAATTTGAAGTTTGTAAGTGGTGTAGTTTTCGAGTTCTGCTCCGGAAACGATTTTATAACAGACGGACGGACGGACGGACACACTGATCGTTATATCCCCCCGGCATAACAGAAAGACTCCCTTACTACCTAGAACTTTTCTTCAAATAAGCAGCTAAACCTCAACAACTCTCTCACTAGAGATCTTACCAGCTAAAGTGCAAACATAACACTGACACTCTAGCAAGGGAAGTGAGGTGGCACTAGGGCTTAAATAGAATCTGGCTGACGCCCCCAATTAATGCCAGCTGGCCCAGGAATCCGATTGAGAGCAAAACAATATAATCCCGGACGAGAGCAACAAAGAAAGCTTTCAAAGCCTCCAAACAATGACAGGTCTTTGAAGTTCAACTATCTGCTTTACTGACTTTCAATCTGGAAGTCTGGAAAGTCTGGAAAGGCTATTAAGCCTCTTCTGGGTTGTTGTAGCTGTAGGCTACAGCTATGATCTGGTTCACTGATCCCTTCACTATCTGAGGTAGCCTTGCTTTAGGGAGATGGGCCTGGCTCTGTCAACAGAATGGATAGTGGCTTAAGTAGACTTATAAATAAATCCAGCCTATTTTGCCATTTAATTATATAATTAAAATGGCTGAGAGATCGAACAATATGTAAGTAATTGCCATTGGTACAGCAGTTCACTAAAAAATCTAAACAGCCAGCCAGTTTCTGTCACGCTCACTCACTCACCATCAAAAACACCTTCAGACTGCTGGTGGTGAGGGTCTACTGTTGGGTCAGGTTCAGATGAAGTGACCACAGCTGATTCTGGAGTGGCAGTACATAAAGGTTGATTCTATTTCATATTGCTTTTGTAAACATTTAAAATTATATTTTATGGACCACCTAATAAAGAACTAACATACATAGTATAGGAATAAACCAAATTTAGATGTGCTTCTCTCTCAGTACCAAAGCACACAGCTTCACTTTGATATTGTATGAGGAGGGCAAGCACTTACAAATTACCGCCCGCGTTAACAAGACTTATGGCAACAGAATAAAGTAGCAGTTTAGTTTCAGAGAACACTTTTGTAAGAAGATAAAATGTCAGCCTTGTCAAGCGATTGTTTCAGTTACGCGTAAGGTTACCACACAGACTGCATGTAGTTCGCTATCCAAACCTAGCCTGTACAGTCACGAGAGCCAAGTATGCACTAACCACTAATAATAAGGATGGAGGAATGTGTCCTGCTGCTACCGGATTTTTTGACGGTAAATTATAATGGCTGGGGAATGATACCCTTACCAATCTTTTTTGAAGATGATACCGTTAATAACTGAGTAACGTCATTCTTCTCATTATTTACTCAGCTGAACAGCATGTTACATTAACATATCGTTAGCAGCTGGATAGCCAGCCTGAACAGATAACATAGCAAGCTACTTAAATACTCTCACCTTTCTTTGAAAAGAATTTTGTGATTTTCTGGGCCCCTGCTCTGCTGGCCTAGCAAAAACGCACAGACAATTTCCCAAGAGGCGCATGAAGCATGGATCAAACCATTTTTTTAAGAAGGGGGTTGTTGAAATTTATTTAATCAATATTGCATGGCTTTGTGGCTTTGTGATTAACTCTGGTGCATTAGTATGAATAGCAGTTAGGTCTACGCGTAATAATTTAGTCATTGCAGTTACTGTGGGTTTTATGGGCCCCAATGGGCTGTGGGACCTTATAATTGTCATCACCTTTCCCCCCTATACGATGGCCCTGAGTAAAAGCTGCTTTCATCTGTTATTTTGAAAGCGTGATCGCGAGTGGTGATCCAGACATGTCCCTCGCTATTAAGGAATATTTTGAAGCAAGACATGGATATGAGGTGGTTCTAGATTTGCTGTCAACCTACCACAACCTTCTAATGAGTCTGCGTACGTTCAAGACACGTGTAAAGAAAACAGCTATTCTCCACTCGCTCGGGTGGGACTTGCCATTCTGGCCGAGCTACATGGCCCTGGATAACTTTTCGGCTATCGGACAATGTGGCAAGTACTCCAACAAAAGCACAGCTACAAGTTAAACGCAATGTGGAAATGAGGCTGTTAAAACAATTAAATCCACATGGGAAAACTCTGAGAACACGCAGGCGGTTTACAAGACGCATGTATCACTCCATGGGTCCAAACTACATATGGCATGCAGACAGCTATGATAAACTGAAATCATTTGTTTTGGCACTCTCAGGATGTATAGATGATTTCTCTAGAAGAATAATGTGGCTTGTATGTGGAACTACAAACAACGATGTATCTGTCATCACTCACAATTACATCAGCTGTAAAAAGAATATTGGGGTGATCCCAATGAGACTGAGAACCGACCTTGGAACAGAAAATGGAACTATGGCAGCAATACAAGGTACCCTCTGCCATGCACACACAGACTACTATGCCGGTTTGTTTAGTCACAGTTACGGCTTGTGATCCAGGAATCAGCGCAACAAGTCATGGTGGTCACTTTTCAGAAGAGGAAGGTAGATAACAACAGTGATCATACTTGTCCTGGTCAAACCAATGAATGGTGATCAATTTCAAATTTTTGACTTGCACATTATCATTTGAGTCCTTATAACACGGACTGGGTGTGCTTTGGTTCGGTCCTTGCTGGTGCCTCTGGTTGTTTGGGCTTTGGGGGTACCTGTAGTGGGCTTAGGATGAGTGTGGCATGTGTTGAGGCCTGCAGGGAGCAGATGAGGTGCCGAAAGTACCAGCACTGGACTAGGTTGATGCTGAAGATGAGGGTGCTGCCGATAACGCACCCTCAGAACGCCCAGTCCCACCAGGTGTATGCGTCCTGAGCAAAATGGGTGGATGAGCTGGCCAGGATGGTTGGCATCTGTTTGGCAAGGTTCACCTCCACCTCCTGGTCAATGTGGTAGTCGGTTTTTATGACGACCTGTTAGACTAAGTTCATCAGTGCAGTCAAAACATGGGCTCCATTGACTTGGCGGGCGGTGCACGTGCATTCAGACTTTATCTGCCTGTATGAATGACTCAACAGATTTGGTGAGGGGACTGTTTCAGACTCAGGATTTAAAGACAGGCCTGCTTAATATTTCAGTGAGCTCTGAGGTGGAGAATAGTTTAAATGTGCAGCTGATGCTAGGTCTCCCTTAATGTGAATCATCTAATCTCGCTCATGCACTCCCTTTATACACTTTACCCAGGGTAAGTACGCATTCTATTTGTACTGGAAGCAAGCAGAACAACTGCTTAATTGGAGATTTCCCTTACAGTGCTGTGAAGTAGTGTTCTCCGCCTTTCTGATTTCATCTGTTAAGTAGACAGTCCAGTTGGATGCGATCGCATGGGTGTAGCCCCCAGAAGCCTGCTTCTCCCCTTTTTGGTGCATTATACCCCCAATACTGTTGCCATGGCAACCAAAATCGATTGGCTTCATCAGTGAAGTATAACACATGTCCATACCAAATAAAAAAGTACTAGGTCAAAAATTGCAGCGTGTACTGCGTCCACAAAGAAATCTCTATGTGTTGGCACCAATTTGCGAATTATTTGGCAAATACTGTTGCCATGACAATCAAAATTGATAGGTATCATTAGTGAAGTATACCAGATGTCCATACCAAATATGAAAGTAATCGGTCAAAGATTACAGCCTGTAGAGCATCCACAAGCAAGTGTGTACGGACGCGGTGATAATGGTGGCGGTGGAGACGACATGCGTGAATCCATAGTAGCCACACAACTTCGTTGGGGGGTACAATTATTTAACCCCTAAATATTTCACAAGGAGGAACAATACTTCTCTCATGACTGCAAGCTTTCTATTCATTTTAGTTATTAAAATCCTGTATATTAAAAAAAAAAGAAGAAGAAGAAGCAAGAGCAAGAGAAGTAATTGAAGATAGTCGCTTATGTTGCACATTGGGGGACCAGTTTCTGTCCTTGTTTGCCTTAAAGTAAACAGCCATCAGCAAGATCCCCCAACCATTCTTGGAAGAATTTACTGCACTTAATTTTTAATTTGGCAGATGAAAGGTTGTTTGGCATATCTGAATTTCAAAGAAGGAAAAGTACTGACAAAGAAAAGCAAGAGAGGACAAAAAAAAGACAGCCAGAGGGACATTTGTAAATGTAAAGACAGCAATAGGACTGTCATCTGCTGTAGGTGGCTGCCATCCACAGGCTGTGTGGTGTAGTGTTGGCAATATCCTGTGAATTCCCCTGCAAACCAGACTCTTTCCATTAAAATGCATAAATGAGAGGTGAGGACAAAACCTTCAGAGGGATTATTATACATAAAAATACGTGCTACGCAGCCACAAGTATTAAAGGGCACTGTAATCGGCATAGTTTCGCTTTTCGTAAACCAAAAAATAATGGATGAGTGATTTAAAAGATAGAGTGATGAAGAGATAAAGAGAGACTGCTATCTCCCTGTCAAACACTGGATAGATAAGCACAAAAAAAGAATTCTAAAAACTTCTGGGTGTTAGTGCATTCGTGTTCTCAGTATTTCCTGTGTCTTTTGAGATTGAGTGGCCGTGAGCCCATAGAAATATGAATTGATGAATTTCATTCAAGTTGTCTTTTGCAAATTCAACACAACTATAAGTAAGGCAGTGAAATTTTCACTCATTTTAAACTGGTATTTTTCAGCTTTTTTAACAAACTTTGTGAACTTTTTTCAAGTTCGTGTGCACAAAAAATGTTGTACATTTTATCCAAACATCCAACATCATGCAAGTGGCGCCCAGCCATATTTTGCAGAGAGGGTTAAGGACTGGCTCAATGCAAATGGAGATATGGGTCTCCAGGGGGCCCAGGGATGTGCACTTTATAAAAGCATGTGACCTGGATGCCTGGCATGAATTGGGGGATACCTGTGGCAGGAATGAAGCCTGTGCTACTGTTGTGTCTGAATCTGGCCCTGGTTTTGGCCTCTGCTGCTTCTTCTCAGACTGCCTGTCAACTCCGGGAGCGCTTCCGCCTGAATGGGATGTACAGCAAGGGAGACATAGTTTTTGGGGGACTGTTTGGGGTGCACTTCCTGACAGTGTTCCCTGAGCTGTCTTTCAGGTCCGAGCCACTCCAGCCAAAGTGCGAGAGGTGAGTTTCTCTGAAGACAATTTTACATATATGGCTTTACACAAATATCTGCGCATTCACTTGTACACCCAAACACTCAGCCAACAAACATATCTGAATAGACAATCAGACAGATGCAATCAATTACAGTGAGAAAACTACCAGTCAAATTTTTTTGATCACCCACGCTTTACATGCAGTTAGAGATTGAAAACAAATTGCATAAAAAGACACCATATGTTCAAAAGAAAATATCACAATGGTAGTTAGATAGCCATGACTGCTGGGCATATTCATCATGTTTTTTCTGCAAAGTCAGTCATATGGTTCGTAAAAAACTCTGGGAAAATTTGCCTAAAATGCCTATGAAAAGCGTACCCAAAGTAAATTGAACGCTGTTCTTGAACCGTTTGGACTATATGGATGGTTATGGTCTCATTTGAAAGGAAACACTCTAAAGTTTTTCCCCCAGCTAAAAGAAATACTCTAAGTGCTACTGTCATTGAGTAATCCAAGCTGGAACACACTGAAGTAGAAGGTTTTTACTCTCGCCAAAATTTTTTTTTGCAAACAGATGCCTGTAGATGAGAGCAGCTGGGACTTATTAGCTGAAAAACACAATGGGACCACAGCATGAAGTCTTACTTAGTTCCAGTTCAAATTTGATAACAATCCGACCGAAAATGAGCATTTTACACATGTTTTTCTAAGGCCATGTCTAGGCGTTTCCAAAAATGGCCATTTGGAGACCCCAAAAGGACCCTTGGATAACCATGGTCACATACCTAGGATAAAAGGGCATAACTCTTGAACGCTTCAACCTACAGTCATAATGTTGGGCTCTAATGAAAGGTGACACTTAGAGGTATCCAATCTCATATCCAGATTCACTATCAATATTGCTGAAAAAAAGTTACTGATGCATAAGCTCAAATTTGTGCACATAAGAGTCAAAACGAGTGCCTTTATGTTAAAAAAAATGCTTTTTTACATGAAAGGTAAACAAACAAATGACCTTTACGCAGCAAACTCACAGTAAAATATTTACAATATATGATCAATAAAAAAAAGTAAAAGTTACTGAAGCATAAACTCAAATTTGTGCATATAAAAGTCAAAACAAGTGCTGTCATGTAAAAAAATGTTTTTTACATGAAAGGTAAACAAACAAATAACCTTTCCATAGCAAACTATTTACAATATATGATAAATAAAAAAATTAAAAGGTTACTGAGGCATAAACTCAAATTTGTGCATATAAACCCCAAGGGGAGGAGATTCTGACTTTGTGCTTTTACATATATCCAAAGCAAAGGAGAGATTCCTTTGTCTTCGTTCTTGCCTGTAACAAAGACCCTATGTGGCACATAGTAAAATATATCCTATTTACTTACTTTGTCTCACTCTGATTTCTTACAAGGATGAAAATTTAAATTCCCACAACAACCAACGCCGGCGAAAAAATAACTTCCTTCCACCTTCGGTAACGGAGGTAATAATGCGTAATATGGTAATAATATAATCATCATAATATCAGCATCATATTATAATATCCTTTTCCCGTAATTATTTACACAGAATTACTTCGGTGAAAACATGACGGTGAACTCCAGTGAAAACATGACGTCTTTCCACCTTCCGTGACAGATGCAAATAATACGTAATGTAATTTTATAATAATAATAATAATAATAATAATAAATATAAATGTAATGTTATTATATAATGAAATATAAGTTATAATATGATGCGTACTTGTCAAGAGTAATGTCATCTCCCCCGAGAAACATTTCCTCTGCTACGGAGCCATCAGGGTTTTGGTCGGATATTTCTTCCCCTGAGCTATCACTTGCACGCCGAGTGCACAGCTCTGCAGCTTCTGAACTGAAAATGATTTTTTTCGCAACCTTTTGGCTATTTTTTCTTTCAAACTCCGTAAACAACCATCAAACATTCGCTGGAAATCTCTCTCTGCCTCGCTCTGTTTTACGGAACGCACAGCACGCATTACGCACAGCTGAGCCATATTCTGTCCATTCTCTTACGCGAGCGATAGGCAGCGCCAGCCTTTTTGCCACCCCAACAACCTATATATCGGCGTTTCCAGAATTTCGATGGTGTCATAATGCAACAATCGTCGTCTTGATTGGTTGCTGGTTGCTCGGGCTACACGCAAAAAAAGGAGGCATGAGCTTCGTTTCAACACAGGCACTCGTTGGCTATAGCAGGCTGTAGACAGGGCAGGGAAGCTCGTAACTGGTCGAGTGATGTGTCAATCGAAAGGTTAGAGTGCAGACTCCATTTTGGCGCAAATGGCTGTGTACTGCCTAAATCTGTTCCGAAGCAACGACCACGAATGCAGCGAACTTTGTGGATAACCACCGATTCATTTCAAACGATGCAGCAGCTGTTCATGGATATTTACCGGTATAATAGTGTGTTTTGGACTAAAAACTTTACTTGGTTGGATTAACTGGAACTTCGTGGATGTAACAAGACCATTTTTGAGGGGATATGTCGGACTGGAAGGGTACTAGGGGGCTTCATCGGTGAGTCACATCAGTTTTGTAACTGTTCGTTTGTTTGTTTGTGGTCTGACATGGGCGTTGATTAAAGCTGCTGGGATGATTATACTTTGAAATGGTTGGCATCATTCGAATCTCAAGAATCTTAGCTTTCTGACGATATGTGGCATGAGTATCTCAGTTGCATACAAGCTGTGTAAATGACGTAGTATGTTTTCAACTTCCCTGACGGCCCGATTGCGGGCCGTCGGAGTGGTAACGGGTTAAAGGTGACACTAAACATGAACAGAGAAGTTCCCACTGATTTGTTTCACCTGTGGGTTGCTTTCTCTTGATTGTCTTTCCAATACGTCCCAAATTAGCTTGATTTTACTGACCGTGCTGGGAAATGGGAATTATTGGTCAACTTTTTTATTGATGAATTATGGTTTTTTTATTTACACAAAAATTTTGGGAATGATCCCGTGAAATCAAAGATCCCTCATGTCATCTTACTGTTCTCAACTTAAATCGTGCCTTGAAGGTAATTTAAATTAATTAAAACAGCTTAAAGGTCCACTAATTTGTTTTTTTTTTAACAACAACAGCAATAATAATAATAGTAATAACAATGATAACTTAATCTCTCATGCCCGGGAGCTCAATAACTTGCCATCGGAGGTTTAAAGCTATAGGGGTCTATTCTCCCATGCACGCAAGTTGAAAAAAGCGCGTTCAGCCTACGCGTGTTCTCCCTTCGACTTAAAGGAGAACTCTGGTGTGAAATTGACTTGGGGTGTATTGAAACCTGATAATGAGTACTAACTTTTGTCGAATACCCCACCTTCGTACGCATGCAGCATTTTGAAATACATGGCTTTTTAGCCAAAGCTCCCAACAGGCTGACAACGGTAATAAATTGGGCTTGGCGTTGCCATGCAAAGAAATAGCTACTTTTTCATCATTAACAAGGCTCAAAGTAGCTCCACACTTCATTGGTAGAATTCCGAGGGCCCTGACATTTGAAAACGAGGCACTGAGAACTTTGAAAATGCAAAGGTAGTTTATTAAAAAATACTGTTTATGCAAACAGTGCCTTGAGGTAGTTTCCAGTCACCTCCATCTTGAAAGTCACGATAAGTTGATTGACGAGCATGAACAAATAGGAAATATTGGGGAACAGATTGCAATCTATTCGTTCATGCTCGTCAATCGACTTATCGTGAATTTCAAGATGTAGGGAACTGGAAACTACCTCAAGATACTGTTTGCATTTTTTAATAAACTACCTGTGCATTTTCAAAGTTCTGAGTGCCTCGTTTTAAATGTCAGGGCCCTCGGAATTCTACCAATGAAGTGTAAAGCTAATCTGAGCCTTGCTAATGATGAAATGGCAAAGATATGCCCAATTCACAACCATTGTAAGCCTGTTGGGAGCTTCGGCTAAAAATGTATTTCCAAATGTTGCATGCGTACGGAGGTGAGGTATTTGACAAAAGTTAGTACTCGTTATCATGTTTCAATACACCCCAAATCAATTTCACGCCGGAGTTCTCCTTTAAGTCTGTGCATTACACGCCCCAAAGGCAGTTCTGCACTTTGGGTGGAGCAAGGCCAAAGTCTGGGCATTTCTCTGGCAAATAACACTTGCGCGTATTCTCCCCCGACTTATGCACTTTCTCTGTTTAGCACTTTTGAGGGCTGTATTAAGGTCAAGCTCCAATATAAGGCGAAATAGAGTACTGCGTTTGCTGTTGGTTATAGGTCGAATTTTTACATTTATTTTATTTTATTTAACATGGTAAAGGTTGAGACATTCAATATTCAATTGTTCATCATTATTTCTTAGCTACGTTTTTCATAACCATAATAAATTATCAAACAAAATCATCACGTGATATTACGCAACAGCCTGTTTGCCATCATTCTACCATGCCAACAAAATCTAAAAACAAAATGCCAGTCCTGCATTTGCTTGCACTCTTGTGAGTGGGAAAGAGTAAGAGGAGCGCGCCGAGCTCGAAGATGACCCAGCATATACTGGCTTTGTTTGGACATCCTGGGGCGATCAAACAATGAGTGCATCCAGCGCTTTCGTCTGAACCATGAAGCAATTATATATCTTTGCTGACTGACTTCTGGATGAACAGCTAACCTGCCGCAGCAATCATCCACAAAACATACCCGTGGTCATCAAGATCACAACAGCGCTGTCGGTCCTGGCATCTGGGTCGTTCCAGAGAGTGGCTGGTGATATCATGCACATATCACATGTGTCTGTGTCAAGGTGTCTGACACAGTTTGTTGACGCTCCAAGTTCTTCTGCATGCACTTCCACTGCAGAAAGAGTGGATGCCACCTCCTCCTCAGAGTGCAGTGAAATTCACAGGGGATGATGGTTGCCCATCACCTGTTGCTTGCACACTTCTCCGGTGTGCAGAGAGCCTGGCTTTAACAGCGCCCTGCAGACCTCTCTATTTATGCTTTAAATCGAGGAAACTGCACTTACATCTCCCCACTGAAGCCACATCCAGAACGATTCGCAGCTTTCTTCCTCAGATCAGCCTTCAGTGCCCCCTTGCCATACTACACCAACATCTGTGCAATTTGGTTTTCGCTTTGGCTCGACGTCGCCATCATTGTCTTCTATTAACAAATGCAACTGCCCTATAAGTTTGTGATAATCTAAAAAGTTGCGATGTTCTCACGAGGGAGGAGATCGATTTTCTAATTGAGGATATCTGTATTAACTAACTCGTGTCTTTGTAATTTTTTTTACCATTGATCATACTGTGTATTTTAATGTTTGAATAAAGATATTATTAAATAGGTTACTCTAGATTGAGCCCTACACTGTTCAATACCAAAGCACTACCCATTTGTTAATCAATTTTAGCCAATAATGAAAAGCCAGCATGGGAAGAATCATTATCAGTAAATGGGATAATTGATTACAATAAAGTATTAGGCACAAGTTCAAGTGAATGTGTCTCTCAAACCAAATGGGACATAATAGGCTACGGATATGGAATTGTTTGATTGCTGAGGCGGTTTCGGGGTGGGAGGATGACTGTGGGCGGGGTAAGAATCCTTTGTGAAAGCGTTTCCATGTCCTTTAGTTGCAAACCTGACATTAAGTAGTTTGAGATTTCAAGTGCGCAATTTCTAAATGAAATCATATAAACTGTCTTTGATTTTCATTTTTGTGTGACTAGAATGTTGTCTTTATTTGTCTTCTTCCCTGTCTTCCACGGAACAAACAGGCTGGTGTAGAAGGGGCACATTTTCAAAGATCTGATTGCGCTGGTTGAGTAGCGCTAAATTCTTTAATTCTTATTTCTTCATTGCAGCAATTTGTTTGTTCGCGTAGCTTTAATACCATGGTGGCTAGAGTAAGAAATAAAAAAGAGATGTCTGTATTACTTCTTGTAATTGGCACAGACATACATAGGCCTGCTATTACAGTGGCATATCGTCGGCCTGCTGAGCTCATATCTTCAAAATGATAACAGGAAAATAAAAAATAAATATAAAAATAAAATTATATAAATTGATAAATACAGTTTAAATTTTGCATGTAAGAACAGTGGACAATTAAAAAGGTGCAAAGCGAAATTGATGTTATATTTACTCTGGAAACCCAAAAAAAGTATATCTTCTTAAAACAAAGATATTATGAGGCAGGAGGCAAATCCGCAAAGCTGCTAGCATATAAGCTGCTAAGACAACAAATGGAAAATACAATCTACAAAATAAAGAATCCAAAAACAAAAAATATTGAAAATACAATAGAGAGAATTCAGGAGAGCTTTGAAATATTCTACAGGGAGTTGTTTTCTCAACCAGGGGGCACCCGATGAAATCCAAATAGATTCATTCTTGAGATCATTAGAATTACCTACACTCAGCAGTTCACAGAGCAAGTGCCTTATAAAACCAATTTCTATAAAAGAACTGACCTTAGCTATTTCTAAACTGAAGGCTGATAAGTCCCCAGGCTCTGATGGCTTCACTTCAGAGTGGTATAAGACCTTAAAGTTACAACTAACAGCATTTCTACTTACTACATTTAATTGGGTCTTACAGAAAGGAAAGTCTTGGAGGGAAGCAATTATATCAGTCATTCCCAAAGAACAAAAATACAAACAAGAATGTGGAAATTATCGGCCTGTCAGCATTCACAACGTAGATTACAAGCTATTCACGTCTATCTTACCCCGCAGACTACAATTAATCTTACCTGATCTCATCCATTCAGACCAAACAGGATTTATCCACACGACATAAGAAGAACTTTACATATATTAGGACAGATAAAGAAGGACAAGACAAAAGTGATTGTAGGTCTAGACGCAGAGAAAGCCTTAGACTCTGTTAGATGGTTATTTCTATATAAGGTTATGGGAAAATTTGGCTTTCAAGACAAGTTCATAAGAGTTATTCAGACCCTTTATGATAAACCTACAGCACTAATTAAAGTTAACGGGGACCTTTCCGACTCCTTCACCTTGGAGAGGGCAACGAGGCAGGGCTGCCCAATATTCCCCCTCCTTTTTGCTTTATTTATGGAACCCTTAGGACAAGTAATGAGTAATGATATTAAGGGTGTGGAAGTGGGGGGGATTGAACAGAGGGTTATGTTCTTCACAGATGATGTTCTGGTTGTTCTGGTGGAGCCAGAGAAATCCTTCTTAGGTTTGATGTCACTGTTAGCCCATTATGGAAACCTATCAGCGTACAAGCTCAATGTATCAAAGACACAGGTAATGACTTTAAACTTCACTGCACCAAAGAGTATGCAAGACAAATATAACCTTGATTGGGGACCTGAATCATTAAAATACCTTGGAATAATACTAACAAAAGACCTTTCAAAATTGACACAAGCAAATTATGGACCATTATCCTCAAAGATAAAATCAGACCTGCACCAATGGAATCTCATCCCCTTTTTAAACTTAAGCTCAAGAATTAGTGCAATTAAAATGAACACTCTCCCAAAGCTATTATATCTTTTTCGGACTTTACCAGTGGAAATAAATGACGACCAATTCAGAGAATTTTATAAATGGATCACTAGATTTATCTGGCAAAGGAAAAAACCCTGAATTCGATTTAATATTCTACAGACGAGGAAAGAAAGAGGAGGAGTGGCACTCCCTTGTTTAAAAAAATACTTCTATGCCTCACAGCTAACTCCCTTACTGTATTGGTGCAACAGTGAGTATAAAGCCAGATGGAAGGAAATAGAATCTGTAATCAGTTCAGACTTCCCTCTGCAGGCCGTAATTGCGGACAGAGGCTTGATGGCTCATTTGGAAGAGAAGAATAACCCCTGGATCAATTGTACGTTGAGGATTTGGCAAAGTTAAATTATATGGAATTAATAACATTCTCAGGCTCTTTGGGTGGTGTGCTTACGATACAGAATTTATACCCAATTTAGGAGATAAAATATTTGAATCCTGGATACAGAAAGGCCTTACAACTTCCCTTTCACTTATGCACAGAAATACAATACAGAGTTTCCAATACTGTACTTAAAGGATAAACATGACCTGGAGAGGGGGGATTCCTTCAGATACCTTTAAGTGCGGTTTTATTTTAATCAGACTTGCTGACTTTTCAAAAGCAGAATCTGAGTTCTTTGGGATTCTAAAGTCGGCCTTTGTTTTGATTCCCTCCAGTTCAATTTCCAAGCAGTATAATGCTCAAATTCTGGGTAAAAATGAAAATACTCAGTATATTAAGGAAAAATGGGAAAGAGAAGCAGGAGTAGAGATTTCGGAGGAGACCTGGGGGGAGATATGCAGTTTTCAGTGGTCCTCAACACTTGACAGGGTGTAATTTTGGAGATATTTAAGATGGAAAAGTTGACTTTCTCTTTGAGGGGTCAAAAGAGACAAATTCTATCAGATTTGGCACAAATGGATTGAATTTATAACCCCAATGAGAGCAGACTTTGTATAACCCCATTGTGGTCTAATACTTTTTTTTTCTCTCTCTCTCTCTCTTCCCCCTTAGGCTTGAGAAAAGTGTATGCTCCCTTCAGTTTGGTTGTACATAGTTATCTCTTGGGATATGAGTAGGGCATTTGAAAGAAATTAGAACTCCTGTCATTGAAAGAATAAAGTAGAAGTGTATAGGATTTTATGTCTAGCTAAGGATATGTGGGAGATTGCTGGGGATCATGGTCAAACTAAGGATGATTTTTTCATGAGATGCTCACAAATTCATACCAATGGAAGGGAAGAACTGAAAGACCTATAAAAATTGAGTTTCAGCTCAGGAGGAACACAATTTTCGCAATTATTTAACATATTTTACGCATGTAGTTTTTTTTTCTTCTTCTTCTTTCTTTCTCCTTTCTCCATCTATGTAAAAAGGAAAACTGAAAAAATATGCTATGAAAACTGGAAAATCTGTATGTTAAGATTCTTTCCCAAATAAAAAGATAATTACAAAAAAAAAGAATAGTGGACATAGGAGTTTTTGTTTGTTATCAGTTTGGAGATACGAGGTTTTAAGAGCAGGCAGACGATTTTCAAATTTTAAAGTCTGGTTTGCGTTTTCCATGCACTACAACTGCCATTTTCATGGTTAATCAGAAAATCCTTGTTCCGTCTTTTCCTGACAGCCATAACCAATGAGCTTGGTACAGAGTCTGCCTCTCTTTTGGATCAGTGACACCTCTTTCATAAGGCCGCCTACATTCTGAAGTTAAGCGCTGTGGGCAGGATCGAAGCGAGTAGGGGAGAATACGCGTAATTCAGAAGCGCTTAACTCGAATTGCGTAAAAAAGGACTTACCCGCAAATGGGAGAATAAACCCCAGTGCGTAACTTCTGTCGCCCCCTAGAGGAATGTTGCTTTATTAGAACAATACAGCTGATACTTTCATACGACGTATGCCCATGTTATCAATTCACTAGCTCCACATAAGCAACGGTTCACGCTAATGGAACTTACGTTCTGTACAACCTGTATTACGTTCTTAACGTGCCCATTTTCCGTAAGCAAACGCTGATCATTCTTGCGCAAAAAGTAAACCATTACCACTGGCAGTCCGAAAAGAACGTTTAGCCTGGAGCTTTCGTTCCTCTGTCATATACCAGCAAAGAAGCAGTTCGTTACTCCACGCTGATGACACAACACAGTTCTGCACGCGAACCAGCAGGTCCTTATAATACACACCTAAGCAGTGCCTAAGTTGTTGGTCCACTTTTTGCTGTTCTTCTCTGCCCATGTTTCCCTCTAATCTCTGCCCTACTGGATTTCTACGGTCTCTGGTCTACACTTAGGTATGTCGACCCGTTCTACAAATGTGTCTATTTGGGGTGGATTCCAGCTTCCCCTGAATAGAGTAGAAACACCACTATACAAACCACAGCAGCCAAAGGTAGATAGCAAATTCGACCCACTTAAATCAGAAGGATGCAGCACGGGATCACACCGCCGAAGGTGTTTGCACTGTTGTAATGCTAGTGCTATTTTGGTAAATATCATAGTGGTAGTTTATCATAATGTTACACGTCCATAGATGCAACAGTTGATGGATGTCGCCCTTGCGTTTTTGGCCAATTATGCTGTCCACTGCCTATACCACAAAAATTTATCTTTCTCATAACTTGAGCTGCTAGACTTTCACACCGCATCCTCCTCTTTGAAATATTGCACCTGCAGTTTCTTTAGTTTGTCACGGCACTGTTCTGCTGTTCTGTTGTAACTACGCAAATGCAAGTTCTCACAAATTATTCCATAAATCTTTGAGTCTGTAGTATTCAACCGATTTAGTTTTTTGACATTAAGTTCAATGTTGTTCAAATTAAAGTGAGTTGTGAACCCAGAAGGCTTGAAATCTGCGCGCTGGTCTAAACAAAACAAGTCACGTGGGATCCGGAGTTCTCTTGCTAGGAGACTCTCTACTCTTCCTCCCCCTCCCTTTTTGTTTTGAAATAAAACGTGTCACTTCCTGCGTGGCAGCACAGTAATCTTGCCGGTAGACACGCAATACAAAACAACAAATACTGTAAAATAGAGGATGGGAACGTGACGTCATGGCTGCCTTGCCACAGGGGTTGATGGGAGAGACGCCATACTGTGAGGCTACTTCTTGTTGTTGCGCACCGAGAAGCCAAAGCCATGGGAAGAACCTGCCATGTGGTCAGATATAGCTAGTTTTCATTTAGCCTATACTGCATACTGATTACGACTCCAGACTTCTCACGCTTTTCTTTACTCAGGGGTTAGAAGCAATGCACGCATTTCGTGATTGTTTGAATGAAATAATTCCATTGCTTCCAACCCCTCCACACTCAAGGACTTCAGCTCCGCGCGAGAATCTCTTACATACGTGTTGAATGAATAATTGCTGACTACAGCTACAGATGAACAGATGACTACAGATGAACGTAAATATGCCACTTAAACGTAATATCGAATCAGTGGGAGTTGAAAGGTTTGCGTTATGAATGAAAACTGGCCACGCCAGTGTTGAGAGTTTTCGGGGTTTCTGTAATGGTAATTTAAATTAATGACTAGAAACGGGTTGTGTCCAATTATTCATTTTAAGGGATTGTTTGAGCTTCCCCTATTGCCAGTTCACAAGCTGCCACTGAGTAGCCAAATAATGTATGTCTCTCAAATCACAGGTAGGTAAGCAAGTAAGATGATACACACCTTTGTGCAAACGAAGCTGTTTTCACAGTTCGGTGGTTAGCAGACCTCCAAATCATGGACCCAGCCATTTGTGAATTGTACATGGGCTTCCATAGATTTATAATTCCGAAATTCATCCTCGGTATATGCACGGACACCACAGACTTAGTACACAAAAATATTGAGAAACATCAAAGGGGTAAGGCAGTTTCGACTGCAGTTTCTTACTGGCACCTCATGCGGATCCAAATTTCTGATCAACGCAATTTTTTTAATGTACCATTTTCTTGCATTCGGTAGAAGTTTGTCTCTTTATAGTATGTTTCTTTCATTTAATCGACTTCTTACCATCGCTTAATCAGAGATGCCAAGTCTCACGCATTACGCGAGAGTCTCTCCTCTTAGTGGCATTCACGTTCCTGTGTAAGCAATTATTCAACCAAAGCGAACTGAAGAAATTCACTCGCGGAATTTAAATAATTGTGCATCAAGTTAATCAGTTTCACGTTCATTATGGTGGATTTCCCCAACAGTGACAAGGAAATCGATTATGACTTGGAAGTTTTCAGGCTTGTCTTTACTGAGGGATTGCATAAAGACGTTTCAAATGGTCTGGTTTAATTTAAACGATCATGAAACACATGCATTGTTTCCAATCCCTGAGTAAAGAGAAGCCCGGGAACTCCAGAGTCATAATCGCTTTCCATGTTACCTATGATGAGGTGCACCTTTACGCAGGTGAAACGGAAACTTCAATGCACAAGGATTTTACTACCGCGTGAGAATCTCATTAAGCGTTAAATGAATAAATGCACAATACGCTGAATAAGCCTAAAAAATGCACGAGGCTTCCGCCGAATGCGTGAGACTTGGCATTTCAGCGCTTTTGACAAGTTTACACCTAGTTTCTGTGTCTCTTTGGCTCTGTTTTAGTTTAGTCTCGCACAATATGGCGGCGCGCTATTGTTTACATCCCAGAATGCACTGCGCAGTGACGTCGGTTGCCAAGCCCTATACAGTGAGATGTTAGAGGAGCAGATCTGCTAAATCAGCATTGTGTCATTGTGTCTTCTCTAGTAGTGGCTTGGATGAAACAGACATTTACGGCCATGTAAAAGTTATGTACTATATCTTTAAATATCCTTGAGTTAGCTCCACTTATGACGCCCAATTACATCCAAAGTTGCACTGCAAAAAATGATAAGATAAAATAAGTACATTCAACTTACCCAGAATTTTTAAGACTTAACAATTTTTTTTAGTAATTAGTAATTTCTTAGTTAAAAAAAACCTCGTTTTTAGGTCATTTTGCTTGCCAATGGAGTAAGTTAATTTCACTTGTCAAATGAAATAGTAAGTTGTTTTAAGGGAAAAAAATGTAAAACAAGTTACTTTTTGACTTGACAAGTGAAATTTTCTTATGCCATTGGCAGGCTAGTAAAAATGACCTCAAAACAAGAAAATCTTTTTTGTCTTACTAAGAAAAATGGTGATAGAAATAAGTGTTTTAAGTCTTAAAATGAGTAAATTCATCTTACCTAATATTTTTATCTTCACATTTTTTGCACGGTGCTCAGAAGTAAAGACTAAATGATAGTTTTCTTTTAGGGGCATTATTTTACATTGTATCACATAGACTAGTTATCAGGCATTTTCCAATCCACATTAATGAACTTGACAAGTCAGTCAACTGCAACCAATGGGTGTAGCCCCTGATCGCCCACATTTTTAATTTTGGCTTATTTTTGACACAAATTGTCAATTATTTAGTGAAATATGTTACCATGGCAACCACAATCGATAGCAGTCGTGTCCTAACCACTTTCCATATACGTACCAAATATCTAATCTCTACAGCAGCGGCAGTGACGGACACAGACGCGAGACAAGGCAAAATCCATAGTAGCCCCAACTTCGTCCAGGGGCTACGATGAATGACTTTACATTGAATATACGAATATAAATGAAAAAACAGTTAGAAATGAAAAACAAACAAGAGTAACAGGGTCTGAAAAGTGACCGGTTGAAGTAAAACGTTGTTGATGACATAAAACAGAAATATGCCTTTCCAAGATTCTGAAGTCTGTTGGCACCAATTTTTGATAAGCCTAGGGTTTAATGAGCCGAAGAGGACGTTTTCTTTTTGAAATGTATTATTTTTTACAAGATTGAAGGGAGAAGGAATGCACATCAGAGTCGGAGATGCTTTGACATAATTTATCAAATTACCAACAAATTTTATCACCACATCCCTGCGACAAGTGTGCAACTCCCCCAGTATAGCTAACTCATTTGAACGCCAAAAGTATTTTGATAAAGCGCAATCTTATACTTAATTCGGCAACACTGCTGAAAAAAAAAAACAAACAAAAAAAAAACGATAAACAGAAGATGGAATTCAGAGCAAGTTTTGCACTTGCTGATTATTTGTACTATCGCAATCCTTACAACGTCATTATTCAGTATACATTGCCAATTGCCAATGTAGCCCATCAGCGATCACTTTCTGATTTTCAAAAATAATTTCTCAATCATTATAGGTTAATATTTGCACAGCAAAAAATAAAAAGATAAAAATACTTGGTAAGATGATTTTACTTATTTTTACACTTTAAACATTTATTTCTAATTTTTTTTCTTTGTAAGACAAAAATATTTCTTGTTTTGAGGTAGTTTTCACTAGCTTGCCAATGGGGTAAGTAAATTTCCCTTGTCAAGTCAAATAATAACTTTTTTTTTTCTTAAAACAAGTTCCTATTTGACAAGTGAAATTAAACAACAAAGTCTTGAGACAAAATATTGGTCATGGATTCAAATGGAATAATAACATTTTTTTTAAAAATGCTTACTGATGGAATCAGGCAAACAAAAATGATGACCACATCCATGTTGTTTGTTTTCAAAAAACCTGCAGGTCAAATTACTTTTACTTAGGTCAATACTTAGGCAACAATGAACAGAAGTCTGATCAATTGACGTCACTTGCTTGAAATAAAAATAGTTCTTGAATCATTTAAACTTTTTGCCATGAAATGAGAGCAATGTGCCCTCAAGAGCTTGCGGGCACAATGTTTAGGTGCAATTATACTGTTATAACCGTGTCGGTGCGTGTCGGGATCGAGATCAAGAATATGGTGCTTCCTAACGCAAATAAGAGATTTAAGGGAAATGACTTAGTGGACCTTTACGGATGCAAAAACTTTTAGTCTGTCATATTCTGTACATACATTACATATACCATTGAGCCAAAACATGACAGCCACCTGCCCAAAATGGTGTTGGTCCTCCGCATAGCACAAAAACTGCTTGGTCACGTTGACATCCACAAACTCCCAGACCTAGGGTTCCTCTGCTGAAGATTTCTCAGAGCATCACACATTCTCCTGGCCAATGTACACAATTAAAAATGGGACTCATTAGACCAGGCAACCCTTTTCCAGTGCTCCAAGGTGTAGTTCTGATGCTCCCATGCCATTGTAGTTAGTTTTCATGGTGAACAGCGGTTGGAATGAACACTGACCAGTCTGTGACTAATAAGCCTCATAAACAGTAATATGTGATGCCCTGTGTGTTGCAATACATTCCAACGATAGTTATTGAGAAAAATTCTGTGAAAGTAGCCTTTCTCTTAGTTTGGACCAGATGGAACGGTTTTCACTGTGTTGGCCACTCAGTAACATGTTGCCAATTTGTTGTTTGTCCCACCTCAAAACACACTGGTCGGTAATCACTGCTGCCAGGGAACACCCCACAGGGCTCAGTTTCAGAGGTACTCCAATCCAGTCGTCTGGCTTTAATGATTTGGCTAGTCACTGCCAGTCAGGTCCCATTCTAACATCAGTTGCGCTGACTGCAAGACCCAACTGTTTGCCTCAGGCCTAAATGCAGACGTTGACATGCTTTGCTGTCATTAGTTAATCATTATTTGCTTCATCTGTGAGCAGTCTTATTGTTTTGTCTGATCGGCGCATGCATTTCTGCTTGTTTGTGACCCATTTGTTTGCACAGTACATGTGTAATTTCACAATGACACCAATGAATAAGCTAATCATGATTCACCAAATATTGTTCTAAGTAAGGCATAAAACAGACATCAAAGACACAAACTTTACAGTAAATTCTCTTTATCTTTGCTCTGTCAGACTTGACTTTCGAGGGTTCCAGGCAGCACAGACAATGGTTTTTGCGATTAAGGAAATCAACAAGAATGCAGACTTGTTGCCTAACATCACCCTGGGATACCATCTTTTTGACAACTGTGTGAAACTTGGTGTTGCATTCCGTGCAGCCACTGCACTAGTCAGCGGGACAGAGGAGTTCTTCTCTGATTTGGGATGTACAGGTGCAACACCAGTTCTGGGCATCGTGGGGGATCCAGGTTCCACGCGCTCCATTGCCATCTCCAGTGTGCTGAGCCTGTTCCATGTTCCCATGGTACTGTATAATGGAGCACTAATGCAGGTTCACAGCCCAGCTGTGTTTTTAGTTCCCCGACTCTCAGTAGAAGGGAACATTTAAGCCATGATGAAATGCAAAAGCAAAAACTAACTGGGATATGTCACTGTAATATGGAGGGTTTGGAGCGCAATGGTTATATGTTGATTTTAGAGGTTTTGAGAAAAACAGATTTTTAGGTTTGCAAATGTTCTATTAAATCAGGTAAATCATTTACATCATTTTATGTCAGTCACTCTTTTACTGCATGGTCCAGAAGTATACTGAACATGTAAGTTTTCATGAGTGTGGTACTGCGACATCATGGCCGAAATTGCCAAAATGGACATGTCACCTCCATGCTCCAACAATTGAAGCACTGATTACTAAAACCCCACAAGTCAAGTCAAGTCAAGTGTGACTTATGGGGTTTTAGTAATAGGTGCTTCAATTCTAGCTCTTGATATGACATAACACAATGGTAATAGATTGAAGTTTGTTTGCAATGGAAGACAGATGTTTCTGTAACACTATTCATGTTTATTCATCAAAATATCAATATTTAATTCATAAAAGCAGATTTTGTTGGACATATCACAAAATAAAAATGTGAATTCTTTTTAAATCTGAGGCGCTGGACATATAATTATTGTGCTCCAAGAATTAGCTGATAGAAATGTGTTACAGGAGGTAAAATTTGAAAATCACAAAATTTGGACATATCACCATTGTGCTCCAAACCCCCGATATCTGCATTAAAAACCTAAATTTGTGAACTTACATCATCATGAAATGAATATGATTCTCTCCTAAAAAAATGGAATTACCCCAGAAAGAACTGAAAGACTTTTCTTACTTCCTTTATCTTTGTGCGCCATCAAGGGTAAAAGTACTTCACAGTCTGCTCCTTTGCAGCATCATTTAAACTTCTTGATTACTGTCAAGGACCAAGTGGTTAGACAAGAGGAGTCACAGGTGTCTCAATAGAAAAAAGGGGTTTTATTAACCCAAAGCATAAAACTTACAAAAAAATTCAAAAAATAGTGGGCCCTAAAAGAGGTCAACAAAACAGAAGGCAACTCAGAATAACCAATAACTTAACAAAGACTGAAATGAACGAACTGACCCCCTGAAATGACACACTAGGGAGCTAATATGGTGGGTGATCAGCCCACGGACACACACGGGGGGGAATACACAGAACCAAAATAACTACAACACACAAAAACAGTTCGCTCAGAAGTCTAAGAAGCCACAAAAAAAACCCAAAAATATTAATACAAACAATATACACTTGGCATTGACTTTGAATGTAATCTGTCATGCAAAAAATTAGTTTCACATCCAGTGTGAAAGCCACTTTAGCTGCGTTCGTGTGGCGTTCATATGCGACCTTGGGTGCTCCCGTGGCGCTGTAGGAGACCTTACTGAGCTACTACAACGATCCGACCGAGTTCAAATCAGAACGCAGAGCCACAGCGTTTGTTCTTTGCATGCACATAACAAATGCCATGGCTCAGCGTTCTAGGAGACCCCACGGCATTTAATGGAGATGCCACAGAGATGCCGCTGTGCTCTAGGTGATCTCACTGCGCTCATACCGGCATTCTACTTTTTTGTGAACGCCGCACGAACTCTGTGAGAACACAACTCTGTTGTGACGGGGTATTAATCACAGTTAATTCATGAATTAACAAGAGGCACTCATAGAGTGCAAACCTCTGCCAAGACAGCACAATCCAAATCTTCCTGAGTGGGATCAAAGTTGAGTTATCGCGTGTCATACGATTTCAAGATGGTTGCCGTGGCGGCCATATTGTTTCACTGATTGCGATGAAAACCAATAGGGTTCATCCTTGATGTAACAGCAAAGCTCTGACGAAATACAGTCAAATCCGTGCATTACTTTTTGAGTTATGTTGTTCACAGACAGACGAACAAACAGGGGCAAGGTTAACAAGGGGGGCAATTACTTTTTCACGTATGGCCAGGTAGGTTTGAACGTTTTTTTACCATAATAAATGAAATCATCATTAAAAAGCTGCATTTTGTATTAACTCAGGTTGTTTTTGTCGAATATTAAAATTTGTTTGATGATCTGAAGCATTTAAGTGCGATAAATATGCAACAAAAAAGAAATCAGAAAGGGGGCAGATACTTTTTTGCAGCACTGTGGATAAACAACACCTCATTCTCTTTTGCAGGTGAGTTACTTTGCCACATGTTCCTGTCTGAGTGACAAAAGTCAGTATCCCTCCTTCTTCAGAACCATACCCAGTGATACCTTCCAGGTTAGAGCCATGATGCACATTCTTGAGCGGTTCAACTGGAAGTGGGTGGGACTCCTCTTCAGCGATGATGATTATGGTGTGCACGCTGCCCAGTCCTTCCACCAGGAGATTAGTCACTTTGGCTGTGTGGCCTTCTCTGAGATGCTGCCCTACAACAATGACCAAACTGAGATCCAGCGAATTGTCGATATCATACACCTATCCAAAGCCAGGGTGGTGGTAGCATTCTCAGCAGAGGCATACCTATTGCCCCTCATTGAGGAGGTCGCTCGGCAGAACCTGACTGGGCGGCAGTGGATCGCCAGTGAGGCTTGGGCCACCGAAGCCGTATTTGATACGCAGCAGCTGCTGCCCTTCCTGGGAGGGACCCTGGGTATCGCTATCCACAGCGGAGATATCCCTGGGCTCCTGGACTTCCTGCTTAGTCTTCGCCCAGACTTCGACCCAGAAAATAACCTGGTAAACCTGTTCTGGGAGGAGATGTTCAATTGTAGGTTCAAATCAGACTCAGTTAGCAGTGTGTGCACAGGACAGGAGAGTCTGGAGGGCACAGAATCAGCATACAGTGATGTGTCAGCACTCAGACACTCATACAATGTTTACAAAGCGGTTTATGCCCTGGCACATGCCCTGCATGATCTGCTCAGCTGTAAGCCTGGCACAGAACCCTTTCCAGGCAGCTCCTGTGCTGAGCTCCGGACTCTGCAGCCCTGGCAGGTGAGAGACATGTGGTTACCTCCTCTGAAAGATAAATGACCCAGGTTTCAGAAGAAATTGTGTCGACAGAGTTTTTGAGTTTATTAGAGCCCGTAGACAAATGGAGGATTTTTTTTTTTCTTTCAATAGATAATAGAAATTTTTTCAGTTATAAAAATCTTCAATGAAGATTCAATTCAATTGCACAGTGGGGGACCGTAAATGACTCAGAATGCTGTCAGAGGCCCCACATTTTAATGTCTGATTGCTCTCAAGAGAAGTTACCATTGTAAGTTTGCCTGATTAACAATCAAACAATTTATTCACCGAATTGTCAAGACCAATTCATGGCTTGTATTAATCAGGAAAAGATAATGACAAGAGTGATTGCATATTGAGTACATTCATTTGTAATAGATATGGCATAATAGGGATGCCCAAACGATTGAGCCAATACTATGATCGTGCCTTGGCACAAGTGAATGCCCCTTCACATACAGTAAATGTTTTCCCAATTGTCTGAATGACTATCACCTTGAATGCAAATTGCCCAATCGAATATTCTTTAGGTCAGAATGCAGGAAACTGGAAACTTTCTCTTGAATGCATTTTCACTGCAATATAAAGTACTCAACTGAATCTTAATGAATGTACGCTGCCGTGAAAAAGTATTTGCCCCCTACCTGATTTCTGTCTCTCTTTTTTTTTGCATATATGTCACTCTTAAATGTTTCAAATCCTCAAACAAATTTTAATATTAGACAAAGATAACCTGAGTAAATACAAAATACAGTTTTTAAATGATGATTTCATTTATTAAGGGGAAAAGGCTATCCAAAACTACCTAACCCTGTGCAAAAAAGTAATTGCCACCCCTTGTTATATCAGGAATTAATTGTGATTAACCACATTTTTTAAGTTCAATTTCACTAGCCACACCCAGGCCTGACCTTAAATGGGTCGTTCATGCTCAAAAACCCTCCAATGTGGCTGAATTAAAACAACTCTGAAAAGGAGAGTGGGCCAAAATTCTTCCACAGTAATGAGAAAGACTCATTGCCATTTATCGCATATTTTTGATTGCAGTAGTTGCTGCCGAGGGTGGCACAATCATTTATTAGGTTTAGGAGGCAATTACTTTTTCATATAGGGCTAGGTAGGTTTGGATGGCTTTTTCCCCGCAAGAAATGAAATCATCATTTAAAAACTGCATTTTGTATTTATTCAGGTTATCTTGGTCTAATATTAAAATTAGTTTGATGATCTGAAACATTTAAGTGTGACGAATATGAAAAAAATAATAAGGAAAAATAGGAAAACAGGAAGGGGGCAAATACTTTTTCACCGTACAAGTATATTTTCAGGGCCGGCTCTACCAATTTCGGTGCAAGATTAGAATTTGGGGCCTTCCACCCCCAAATGCTCAACTATGTATATAAAAACTCAAGTGCCGGTTTTATGCTACTGTTTACATCCTGCTGAAGTCCTAATGGCAGCTTCTTCAACATGCATTTAAAAGGTGCGAAAATAGTGCAATTTAATACAAATAGTCGGATCCAAAATGGAATATAAGTAGAATATTTAAGTTCCAGTGGAGGTTAAAAATATTTTCAAAATTAATATTAGTGAAAGCAAGTACTTCCTCAATGCGTCTGGACAGCTATAGAGCAGGTTAGGTTCTAACAACAATGGTATCAAAAAAACATTCCTCTATCAATTCGTCTTTGCAACTGTTGCTAATATGGCACAGAAACCTGCAAGAGGAGCACAAACAGCTAATGTTCCCTTTGGCCGTGGCTGTTTTCTGCCAGCGAACAAAAAAAGCTACCCACTGATTTCTGGTGGCATAGTCTTTTGGAAGAGAAATTGGTGCTTTTCTTTGCTTCCAAAAGTAAACGGACAAGCCGCTTTGGGAAAGATACTAACAAAACTGCACCTCAAATGATCTGCGGTTCTTCTTTTGTATTTCCAAAAGTGTAGACGCTACTAAGGCATAGTACTTTGTATAATCTGTGGTTGTTAGTGCCTGCTGGAATAGTTTCTGGTGTGGGCAGGTCCAGCGTCGTGATTGTCTGTGGCTAGGTCTGTATTAATTGGATGGCACAACCTGACGTCAGGTTTATCCCAGATCTCATGAAGATCTCGGGATGAGCTGTTCAGAGAGGAAATCACGTTCTTGGATTATGGCAAAACCCCTGTATCTTATGTTTAAAAACTTTTCAGAGGTTGAGTATGGATATCCAACAATATATCATTACCTATATGTACAAACCCAAAACCAGTGAAGTTGGCACGTTATGTAAATCGTAGATAAAAACAGAATACAATGTTTTGCAAATCCTTTTCAACTTATATTCAATTGAATACACTGCAAAGACAAGATGTTTAATGTTAAAACTGAGAAACTTTTTTTTTTTTTTGCAAATAATCATTATCTTAGAATTTAAAGGCAGCAACACATTGCAAAAAAGTTGGCACAGGGGCCTTTTTACCACTGTGTTACATCGCCTTTCCTTTTAACGACACTCAGTAAACGTATGGGAACTGAGGAGACCAATTTTTGAAGCTTTTCAGTGGAACTCTTTCCGATTCTTGCTTAATGTACAGCTTAAGTTGTTCAACAGTCCGGGGTCTCCATTGTCGTATTTTACGGTTCACAATGCGCCACACATTTTCAATGGGAGACAGGTCTGGACTACAGGCAGGCCAGTCTAGTACCCACACTCTTTTACTACGGAGCCATGCTGTTGTAACACGTGCAGAATCTGGCTTGGCATTGTCTTGCTGAAATAAGCAGGGGCTTCCATGAAAAAGATGTTGCTTGGATGGCAACATATGTTGCTCCAA
This sequence comes from Gymnothorax reevesii, assembly GCA_029721435.1. Classification (NCBI taxonomy): domain Eukaryota; kingdom Metazoa; phylum Chordata; class Actinopteri; order Anguilliformes; family Muraenidae; genus Gymnothorax; species Gymnothorax reevesii. The sequence continues at coordinate 143,857,157 of CM056574.1, forward strand.
AACCTGTATGCACCTTTCAGCATTAATGGTGCCTTCAGATATGCGTAAGTTGCCCATGCCTTGGGCACTAATACACCCCCATACCATCACAGATGCTGGCTTTTGAACTTTGCGCCTATAACAGTCCGGATGGTTCTTTTCCTCTTTGGTCCGGAGAACACAACGTCCACTGTTTCCAAAAACAATTTGAAATGTGGACTCGTCAGACCACAGAACACTTTTCCACTTTGCATCAGTCCATCTTAGATTAGCTTGGGCCCAGCAAAGCCAGCGGCGTTTCTGGGTGCTGTTGATAAATGGCTTTCGCTTTGCATTGTAGAGTTTTAACTTGCACTTGCAGATGTAGCGACGAACTGTAGTTACTGACAGTGGTTTTCCGAAGTGTTCCTGAGCCCATGTGGTGATGTCCTTTACACGCTGATGTCGGTTTTTGATGCAGTACGGCCAGAGGGATCGAAGGTCACAAGCATTCAATGTTGGTTTTTGGCCTTGTCGCTTACGTGCAGTGATTTCTCCAGATTCTCTGAACCTTTTGACGATATTACGGACCATAGATGATGAAATCCCTAAATTTCTTGCAATAGCTCGTTGAGGAATATGGTTTTTAAACTGTTCGACAATCAGCTCACGCATTTGATCACTAAGTGGTGACCCTCGCCCCATCCTTGTTTGTGAATGACTGAGCATTTCAGGTGCTTTTATAGCTGCTTTTATACCTAATCATGGCACCCACCTGTTCCCAATTAGCCCGTTCACCTGTGGGATGTTCCAAATAAGTGTTTGATGAGCATTCCTCAACTCTCTCAGTCTTTTGTGCCACTTGTGCCAGCTTTTTTGAAACATGTTGCAGGCATCAAATTCCAAATGAGCTAATATTTGCTAAAAATTACAAAGTTTACCTGTCCGAACATTAAGTAACTTGTCTTTGCAGTGTATTTAATTGATAATAGGTTGAAAAGGATTTGCAAATCATTGTATTCTGTTTTTATTTACGATTTACACAACGTGCCAACTTCACGGGTTTTGGGTTTTGTATTAAAAGAAGGATCAGCACAATAGGTCCCCTTTAAAACATATTCTTGCAACAGTAAAACCCAGCACATGAGTTTTTGATTATGACTTTACATACACGAGAGAAATGCTAGGGGATTGTAGTCAGTATAGACAAGTAGTTTTTTACTTGATCCAATGTATACTTTGAAATTTTAGGGAGACCACAAGAAGCTGCGATTGCCAAATTTTGTAGTTGGAGCTTGTTAAACTTTTGTGAAAATAAGCAAACAGGATGTTCCACACCAGTCAAATCGGCCTGGATCAAGACAGATCCTGCTCCTACTAGTGTCAGCTTCCAGTAAAAAGGGACGAGAGAAATCTGGAGCAGCTAGTACTGGGGCATGCCATAGAAGGGCTTTGACGCTCTCAAACGCGTGCTGACAATCCGGGGTCCATCAAAAATCTACTTTAGGACTCGTGATGGATGTTAAAGGATGGAACGCGGTAAAGAAATTTTTACAAAAATTTTGGTCGTAACCCGTCATTCAAAGAAAGTCTTTCAACGGACGGCAGGTGGTCAGAATTGGAAACTCTGCTATGTTTATTTTCGCCTCAATGGGGCGAACCTGACCTTGACCAGATTGTCTGCCCAGATAAGTCTCTGTCCCCTTGTCAAACTCGCACTTAGCCAAGTTTAGAGAAAGGAAGGTGCTCGTAAGATGTTCGAAAACGACAGTGAGAATTTCAATGTACTCAGACCAAGTACTGGAATTTACGAGAAGATTGTCTAAGTAAGCATTGCAATTGCTCACTCCAATTAAAACATTGTTGATTAACCGCTGGAACATGGTGGGAGCGTTACACATGCTGAATACCACTACTTTATACTGCAGGAAGAAGTCTGGAGTCACAAAAGCAGAGATTTGTTTTGCACGTTCGGTGAGGGGTACCTGCCAATAGCCTTTCAGCAAATCAAGTGAAGGAAAAAATTTAGCAGAGCCAGTATTATCAACACAGTCCTCCAAACACGGCTAGGATATGAGTCGGCCTCTGTGACCGCGTTCACTTTTCGGGATTTTGGCAATAAATCTTTCTGTACCATTGGATTTACCTATCAAAAGACAGGGTGAGCTGCAGGCACTTGAACAGAATTCAGCAAGTCCGTGTTCTACCAAATACTGTCTCTATTTTATCAACTCCCTTTTATCGGGGTTTACTCGCACAGGTGGTGTTTCATCGGCCGAGAGTTCTGTACATAAATGTTGTGTTCAAGCACTGTAGTTTGAGTGGGCACGTTGCCAAAAAGATTGGAAAACTTCTCTATTAAAAACAATATATCATTCTGTTGCACCGGTTATAAATGGGTGAGTTGCTGAGGCAGTTCTTTCAGCTTTTGAGAATTTGGCAATTGCGTACTCAACAGTGCAGTATGGTGCATTGGCAGACCATCCTCATGAAGACTATGCTCAGCGACAATGAGAGCAGAGCACCCTTCTACGGGATGTGTTTTAATTGCATCTGCGGCATCAGTTTTATTGCGAGAGTGATACAGTTTTAGCATATGTACATAACAAACACAGGTTTTACGTCTTCTTGCAGGAGTTTTGATGATATAATCAGTATCCCTTAATATTTGGCGGATACTTGTAAGGTTCGGAAAAATGCACAGGCAGGGAGGAACCAGGAATCAGCAGGAAAGCCAACATCTCCCACCTTGAGATTACGACTAATGGCAGATTGGTTGTATTGTTGCTTCATTTCAGATTGGGACTCAGCGAGGACTTCCCTGGCAAGAAAACGGGCATGATGCAAATGTTCGCGAAAATCACAAACATGATCTTACTCGTTTCTCTCTGGGGATACCTCCACTGAGAGAAATGTGTCTTTCATTACAATTTTTTTAAAGATAATTCCCAAAAAATATTTCCTTTATTTGACAGTTATGCAGTGTAAAGAGACAGGAAGGTTGGGGAGAAGAAAGGGGGAAGACATGCAGCAAATGACCTAAGCCGGAGTCGAATCCAGGTCGCTGCGGGAAGGACAATGCCTTTATGGTATGCGCATAGAGCGATGAGCAATTGGGGCGCTGTCCTGTGTTACTTTTAATGGACTGTGAAGTGTGTGACTGAAAATTCGCTCAACAGGACTAAACCTCATGATTCCTTGGTGGACTCACAAGCACCGAATAAAGCAAACAGGACACCTTCATTCCAGTTTCTGAGTGTATCGAAGTAATATTTTTATCGCATAGATTTTAAAGTTTTGGGCCAGTGCTCAAGTGTGCCTCGGGATTCCGGATGGTAGGCACTGGAGACAACATGCTTTATCTCCAACGATTCCAGAACTTGTTTAAAAACGTCAGACTGAAAGTTTGTGCCTTGATCAGTCTGAACAATTTTTGGCAATCCGAAGGCAGTAAAAAAACTTGATGAGTGCTTTGATCACTGAACTGGAAGTAATTTTACATAATGGCACAGCTTTTGAAAAATGGGTGGATGTGCACAATAGGAATTAAATATTGGTTCTCGATTTAGTTCACGATAACGGACTGCAACAATGAGAGAGATGAGCCTTTGGTTTGCCCATGGCTGGTATCAGGCACAAGGGTGCAGGCAGAATGACCTGGTTGGGTTTCCCAGTCAGTTGACAAGCATGACAAGTGCAGCAATGATCTTTCACTGTCGACTTTAATCTGGGCTAGAAAAAAAGTTTTAAAACAGACTATGTTTTATTGACGCCTAAATGTCCAGACCAGGGGCTCTCGTGTGCTAAAAGTGATACTTGTTCACGGTAAACAATGAGTAGCACAGTTCGGTGAACAACATCCCAATCAGCTTCATCAACTTATGGGGGTGACTATTTGCGCATTAACACTTCGTTGTCAAGATAGTACACCAATGGGTCAGAGTCACATAGGTCGTTACTCACCACAGCAACGAAGCATTGACAAAGGCGTAGGTCTACTTTCTGGGCAGCGAAAAGTTGCTCTCAGGGTACTGGAAGTTGTAGCCTGGCTGGAGAGGAAACACTGAGTGAGGTTAACAACTAATTTAGTGCTTTAGGAAGCGAGTCAGCCTTAGCCATTTTGGATTCATCAAACTGGGCGGTAACCTTTTCGTTTTCGTCAACAAGGACTTTCATTAGGACAGTGTCTGAAAGATCTGGGACTTCAGAGTTTTTTAGTTTTATTTTCTGAACAGAATTTTTCAGCTTGAGCTTGAGTGATGACACAGGACAAAAACAGGCTGGACTGAGAGTAACCATCTGCAGAATCAGTCAGCAGTAGTGTAGGTGGTCTGTCCAACACTTCAAGGGTAGGGATCACTTTGCATTCCACAATGTAATTTCCTAGAAGCATGGAAATATCACTTATTGGTAAAGCCGGACAAACTGCTGCGGGGAAATTCCCGGTGGCCAGACTGCACCGCAGATACAGACGGTGCAGCGGTCGTAAGACATAACCCATCTCTACGCCTTGCAGAACGCTATTACGACCACAGGCTGACTGTTCAGAAAACGGAAGCACCCCAGCAAAAATAGTCGATTGCGAACACGTTGTGTCGTGCAAAATATGAATAGGGTGCTGATCGCTCGGGTTACCAGTGAGTGACGCAAAACCCGGAAAAAATAAAAATTTGAAAGCAAGGATCAGGATTTCAGCCAATGGCACACGATTTTAAAGGAGTCTCGGTTTTGGAAGACTTGATCAGTCCTACATCTTTGGTCGGGTTCACATCCGAAGGTGACATTTTCTGCTGTTGTTCTTTGTGTTTCAGCATTAGGCAGTTAGCAATAACCTGGTTTGTGACAGTGAAAGCATTCCCTTTCTTCCTTGCAGTAAAGAGGAGGAGGAGCCTTATTGGGAACACCGTGAAATTAGCTGAGAGCAAGGTTTTTCAGTGGCCAAGAAGGAGTGCATAGACTTGTGCGTGTGCACATACTCATTGGCTAAAAGCAGCAGCAGCTGACAATGGGCCTGATCTACTAAGATCCCAGATGAAGGGCGCTAAATTGCGTGCTCCTGGTAATATTTTGCATGTTTAGATAGCTCACATTTTGCGGGTGATCTACTAAGAGCAATTGCCTAAATGACTGCTGGTGCAAACAGTGTTATTTAAATGAGGACTTTGAGTGCTGCAGCCATTTCCACCATGGACAGATTGAAGGAAAAGGACAAATGCAAACGTAAAATTTAATTTAACTCCATGGAGTTGGAGTTGTTTGCAGAAGCATAAATGGACTGAATTTTACCGTTAAATTAACGCATTGTCTCCTTGTTATTTTAACTGTTTGTAGAGTTCTGAGCGCATTTAACTGTGATTTACAGTTAACATACCCGGAAATTGTGTTATAAACTGATATAACTTTTGAACACAATAATTAAAATAACTGGCAAAAAAGGTGCAAGTTTATAATTGTGCATGCTCAGTGTTTGAGGGGGAACAATTTGCACATGAGTGCAGTCACTCACCCTGATTACTCTCAGGAAGCGAGCAAATGCATAAAGCTCATGTTTGCTTTCATTCAGTGCTTCCTGTGTGGATGGGAACTTTATGCCGGCTCATCCTGCACAACTTTGCGTCCAGTATTTGAGACAGTACACACAATAAACTGTGTAGGGAGATTCCAGCAGTGAGAGCAACTGCACGCTGGAATGAACCAGTTCCGAGAAAATGGAGGGAAGTGAGAAGTTTAGTCGTTGCAGGTATGACATGTCTTCTTGTGACTGGCTCCAAATCAGCCCTTATTTCATCTAACAGCTCCAAAAAGGCATTGCTGGAGAGGCGATATTGCTGGATTATTCTCTCCTCTGACATCTCAAACATTGTAACATGGATGGAGAACGCACTCCGTGTTCACGCCGCCTGTGTGCTTTCCTTGGCAATACGTACGTCCGGTCAATTTCATTTTGCTTCAGCACTTCATCTGATCACAATGAGCTCTGCCTCATTTACCTCTGCAGAAAAAACTCAAGACCAACCGACAGAAGGAGTGGGAGTGGCTGAAAGCCAAAACGAAGCTGATGCGTCGAGTTTGAAATTGTAGTCTCCAAAATCAACAATGGCCACGGACATAGATACATGGGAGGCGATTCGTTCTGTCATGGAGAAAATCACAGGTATCAGAGACTTAAAGCTACAACAAGATCAATGTTGTAGTGCAACTCCCGACAGTTTCGGGAAAATTTGTCATATCTACTTAATATTCATCATGAAACCTGAAATAGGCACCCTGTTCATCTCTGAGAGAGACAGCCGAACCACCTCAGCTAGCTTGTAGCTCCTAATGTTACATTGCCCGCAAATTTCACACCATTTGAGTTAGGAGGGAACTTTTTAAAAGCCGTGTTTTAGTTCATGTCACAAGACCAATTCGCTGTCTCGGTGTGATGTCTGAGTGTTATCCATGAATGAAATGGTTCAATGAGACAGCCAAAAGCTTAGAGCCAAACTGTGGCACTATATACTTAGATAGTGAGCTCGGTATGATGTTAGCGCAAGTATGGTTAATTTGTAAGCGTGCAGAATATCTGCTTTCCCTGTGTCATAATTTTAAGGCATCTTCTGGCAAGAGTGCTGATACTACTTTTTGGACTTTGCTGTGGATTTTGCACTGCAATAATAAAGACCTAACATCTCAAGGCCATTTAAGGGCTGAGCAATATTTTCAAAAGCAGCGAAATACGAATCGACTACAGTTTCTCAGAGTATTGGCACCAAAGCAATATGCTTACCTACATCAAAAGAATCTCATGAACCAACGAAACTGGGGGAAATGTTTGTTGACTCGACCTCTGATGTGTGCATATCTTTTTGTGACTCAAGCTCAAGCTGTCGAAGCCTCACTGCTTTTTCTGCCCCAATTTCAAGCTTTTTGACTCTCAAACAAAGGTTGAGCTACGCTTGGCAGTCAAAAGCCTTCTCTTGAGCCTCCATCTGAAGGTATGCAAGTCGTATTTTTAACCGGGACTCATCAAGAGACACTGACAAGGCAGGAGAGAGGGAACAAAACGAGGAAGAGTAACTGGGGTGTTAATGCAAGCCTTAGCACCACGTGGGGTGACCAGGTTAAAATAGTTGAGCTGCAGGACAGTGGAACTGGTTTTGCGGTACAATGCAAGACATGTTGTGGGAGGGGCATACATGTATAATAATAATAATTTAAATTATTATTATTATTATTTATCATTTATTAGTAAAATAGCAGATTTTCATACGCAATGGTACATAATAGCATATTGTTTTTAATCCGCTCTTTATTTATGTTTATCTGATGGTATTTCAACGACGAGCTTCAGGGGAAAAAAATCCATTTTCTGCAAACAAAAATTATGCAAACAGACTATTACCACAAAATCACAGGATACACTACTTTTAAAACAAGCTTGTAAATTAGCGTTTGCAGCGCTAGAGAGAATAGCTTGGCAGTGCCGTGGTTTGATGCATCAGACACAACTGAAAAAAATGGAAGAGAATCTGGTTTGTCAGCAATCATTGACCACTCTTAATATTCAGCTCATGATTATTCATTTTGTCCAAAAGGAGGCTTGTTTACATGGTGTTTTCAAAGACTTTCCCGAAGAGGAGAACAGTTTTCTTCATCATATAACCATTGGACTTTTTCCACAGCCCAACTCGTGACATATTTTGACATAGCCGAAGGTACATATTACTATTATGGAAATTTCATGAGAGCATGGGAATAAAATTGCTCCATGTTTTGTCAGGCTGTTAATATTTAGCCGAACTGAATGCCAAGTGTTGGTTAAATTGGTATGGCTCAGCACTGTGGCAGGCTGGCTAAGTGCCATTAAGTTAACATGACATAGCTTGTGTGCTCACAGTGCTTTTCCAAAACCATTTTGTAACATCACAAGCTAATTTTAGCTAGCCACTCAGTTGACAGCGGAAGAAGACTATGATTTAAATTTTTTTCTCATATTTTTCGATATCACTTTACAGCGGTAGCTAGCCCAAGTCATGACGTGAAAGTGATCAATACAAACCGCTACTAGTTCAAATGCGAAAGCTTGACTGCAGTGTGAGTGAGCTGAATAATGGCATTACTATTCTGGCGCTTATGGAAATTACATTGGATTCTATTAAATTGCGCAGTTCAGTTATGCAATTAACAGCATTTTGTACTCTCAATCGTGACCTGATCAGGCCACTGCGAATGCCACAATAAATAGAACAAATCCTGCACTCACCCTTTTGGAAATCATCAGCCACATGTGTTTACTCTCTTTGTTTTTGTTGTATGAGCGCAGTCATTTTTTTCCTCAATTTTTTAATTTTGTTTAGCCTGCTAAACTTAATTTTCGGCTGTCCTTTCCACAGAAAATGCACCAAGCTGCACACCACTGCCGCGCATTGGTTTTTGATGCGGGGTAGCTCTATTTTTTCTTTAAACCAATGATATTTCCCCAAAACTGAATTTAAACAATGACATTCCCCCTATAACAACATCTGAAATAATAGAAAGATAACCAGAGGGCTTCTGAAGCAGGCATAACAATGAACTTTTTTAAAATGATATGTGAAATGCGGGACATTGTTCTACTCTTGCAGGATGCGAGACGAATGATGCGTTTTTGTCCCGCAAAATTCCTGACGGGTGGTCACTCTAGCTCTACGGTCAACCCCATAGGCTGTCTGAGCTGTTGTGTCATCACTTAGAGAGTCTCTCTCGGCTACTCCCAGCAGGAGCGCCATCAGCCTGAGCACTAGATTCCAAGGACTTTGGTTCAACAAGTCCTATTCCATCAAATTCTGAAATAATGTGGATCTAATTTCTCTTTTTGTTAGTTGTCTGGAGACAGGGAGACTGAAGTGAATCGCAATTGCTATCAAGTCCTCTTTACAGCATAAATCAAGTCAGTTGGCTTATATCCTAGAGTGCTCAGGGAAGTTGGTGAGATCATCTTTAAGCCGCTATCCGCCATCTTCAGACGGTCTTTAGAAACTGGAGAAATACCAATTGATTGGAAACAGGGCAATATAGTACCAAAACTTAAGAAAGGGGATCGTACCGAGCCAGGAAACTACAGGGCAGTCAGTTTAACTTGCATTGCTTGCAAAATATTGGAATCTATCATAAAAGATGAGCTTGACTTATTTCTTGAACGTAACAGTATCTTGAGGGATAGCCAACATGGTTTTCGGAAGGGAAGGTCATGCCTAACAAACCTTCTGGAATTTTTTGAAGAGGTCACCAGGACATATGACCAGAGCAGGGCTTATGACATCATATACTTGGATTTTCAGAAAGCGATCAATACAGTACCGCATAAGAGACTAATTTTTAAAATGAGCTCCATTGGAGTTACAGGAGGTATTCTGAAGTGGATTCAAAACTGGTTACAGGACAGAACACAAAGAGTGGTGGTCAGTGGTATCTCATCAGAGCTAGGTATGGTGGAGAGTGGTGTCCCCCAGGGATCGGTGTTGGGAGCCCTGCTGTTCCTCATCTCTATTAATGACCTTGATAGGAATATTGAGAGCAGATTGGTTAAATTTGTAGATGATACTAAATTGGGGGGTTTGGCAAATAGTTTAGGGTCCACTAAAGTGATTCAGGACGATTTGGATAGAATCCAGAATTGGGCAGAAATGTGGCAAATGAAATTTAATCTAGCAAAATGTCAAGTTGTACATGTAGGTAATGAAAACATTAGACGGGTTTACTTCGTGGGAGGTTTAAAACTGGAATGTGCTTCACACGAGAAAGATCTGGGAGTGATTGTTGACTAAACCCTCACAGGTTCTAGCCATTGTGCCGTAGCAGTTAAAAAAAAGCTAATTGGATGCTGGGATACATTGCCAAAAGTATTGAGTACAAATCTGAGGAGGTGAAGCTTCTTTTATACAACACGTTCGTTAGACCTCATCTGGAGTATTGTGTACAGGTCTGGGGACCATACTTTAAGAAAGATATAGAGGCTAAAGAGAAAGTTCAGAGAAGAGCCACTAAGCTTATTCCATGTATAAAAGATGAAAGCTACATGAAGAGGCTGAAGATCCTTAATCTCTTTAGCCTTAGGAAAAGGAGACACAGGGGTGATTTGATTGAGGCCTTTAAATATGTTAAAGGGATTAACAAAGTGAATTATGTAGGACTCCTTTGACTAAGTGTTGTGAGTAGAACTCGGGGTCACAAATGGTAGTTGACCAAAGGTAAATTTAGCACTGATATTCGGAAATATTTCTTCACCCAAAGAGTAATTTCAATGTGGAATAGCTTGCCTGACCATTTTGTTGAGGCAGAGACCTTGGGGGTTTTCAAGGGCAGGCTTGACTTAAAGCTAGATACCATTGAGTCATTCAGTATCTGAAGGGATATACTCACAATAGTATAAAGAAACTGGCTCGCTTAGTTGGGCTGAAAGGCCTGTTCTTGCCATTCATGTTATGATATGTTGTGTCAGTTGAGTGACAGGTTTTCAGTGAACTCGGCTAAAGTGAGCGAGGCCATACTAAAAAAAAAAGGAAGGTGCCAAAAGCCATACGAATTATCATTATACAATGCCACTATTTATTTAGGTGGTGTTTATGCTCATCCGGACAAGCCCCCAATATGTTACAAACCCTTTTTGATCCGCTTGGGACAAAGGGATGCAATACAATGGTTGGTAAAATTTTGCCGGTCAGTCCATGATGCAGAACGCAGAAATCAATGAATACATACAAAGTGGCCAGCAGATGACAGCAAATGATAACATAAAAGAAAAACAAACAATTGGCCAAAATGCAAATTCAAAAACAACCCAGCTCCTAACAAACGAGTACAACGAAACAACTAAACAAAGTTTCTACTAAGTGGACCGAAACTAATCTATACAACACAACACAAGTCAGTAAATTCTCAAGTCGCACAGAGCATCAAGGCGAGCTGTTCATGCTAGATCACAGCTGCCATGAGTGACGATGACGTGGCCTTTAAATATGCTTCTGGTCTTCGAGGATTGGTGTTTGGAGCTGGGCATGGCCGGAGGAGGAAGCACAGCTGGCAGTCAGCGATTAGTCAGTGGAGAGGCATGTCAGGAGAAAATCCCCAAAGGCAGGAAGGGAACCCCTGAATGACGTCATCTCCTCTTACAGTCAGGTCTCAAAGGAGAATTCCGGTGTGAAACTGACTTGGGGCGTATTGAAACATGATAACAAGTACTAACTTTTGTCAAGTGCCCCACCTCCGTACACATGCAACATTTCGCAATGCATGGCTTTTTATCCGAGGCTGCCAACAGGCTTACAATGGTAGTGATTTGGGCATAGCATCGCCATGCAAATGAATCGCTATTTTTTTATTATTTACAAGGCTCAAAGTAGCTCCACTCTTCATTGGTAGAATTCCAAGGGCCTTGACACTTAAAACAAGGTACTGAGAACTTTGACTGTTTATGCAGACAGTACCTTGAGGTAGTTTCCAGTCGCCTCCATCCTGAAAGTCACGATAAGTTGATTGATGTGCACAAATGAATAGATTGCAATCTGTTCCCCTATCCTTCCTATTCGTTCGTGCCCGAATAGTTCTAAGCTAAACGGCCTTTTCGGAAATTGCCCGTGGTAATGGTTTACTTATTGCTTTGTAATGACCAGCTTTTCCTCACGGAAAATGGGCGCGTTATGGATAGCGTGAGAGAGCTAGATAGAGCTCCGATTATGTCATGAACATAATACAGGTTTTACAGACCGTAAGTTCCGTCTGTGTGAACCGCTGCTTATGTAGAGCTAGCGAAATGATCACTTTAACAGGAAAGAATTTAATATTCAATCGATGGCAATGCAGCGTTTGTTATACCGAACATGTTATAGCCTATTGCTTTTACCGATAGTATCAGAGAGCTTGCCAAGCCATTGGAGATGTATCAGGCTGACCCCAGTCATGGATAAATAAAGCGATCGTTTCATAACGCACCCAAAAATGCACCCCAAGCTCTGCAAAATCTACGCCTGGTCTAACTGCAGCCCAACTCGGCAGCCACACACAACACCTCTTAGCTTCAACTGTAGTGGCTACAATCAGGCAACGTTATAATGAAACTGTCACATTGATGCTTACCCAATTAATACAAGCATACCGATCAGAATTGCTGTATATAAGTTAACCAAGAGCATTTTAATTAGCAGAACACGCAAACTAACATGCAGTAGATGATAAGCGGTCATGACTTTGTATATCTGTCGCGCGAAAAATTTGTTTCACGTCCGGTGTGAAAGTGGCCTGATGTGTCCTTAACGTGTATTCGCGACTTTGCATTGACTTTTGTAATGTGGGAAAAAAAAGCCACTAGATGGCAGTATTGACATTTTTTTGTTAAGCCCAGTTTGGAGCTAGGTTTTGGGCATGTCCTGGGCATGCCTCAGGGGAAAGTACCAGAGAATTGAAAAAAAAAAGTTTGGAAGGTGGGAGGGGGCTGGAAAAAAGTATATAAGGAGAAAAATTGAGAGAGTAAAATAGTAGGAGAAATTGCAAGTAGAAATTGTGGAAGGATACATTTGACCAGACCTGTCACTCTTTACAAGACCTGTGAAGCTCGCTTTGTGGATTTTTGCCTGTGTTGGAGCATTTTCCTGTCCCAAGACATCGCAACAAAGCAACCCCATCTTAATTACCAAGAGACTACAACTATTTAATTTTTTTTTATTTTAATCTTGGTCAGACTTTGTTTAATTAAATCTGTTTAAGTTTTAAAATTTTGCCTGTCATCCCTTGCTGTCCAATATGTCACAACAATTTGGGGCTATAACACTTTGAATGTAGGTTAATATGTTCTGCGAAAAATTTGTTTTGTGTCTGATGTGAAAGCAGCTTTATGGATAGTACGCGACAGCTAGAGAGAGCTCGGTTATGTTATGAATGTAATACAGGTTTTGCAGACCATAAGTTCCGCAAGCGCGGAAAAGTTGCTTATGTGGAGCTAGCAAATTGATGACTTCTACAGGAAAGAACTACCCATTCAATCTCCGCCTTTATCGGCTTTTTGTTAGCCACAACACTTTCTAAAGAGGGATGAAATTATTTAAAGGTAGAGCAGAGAAATCTTTAATAAACTAGTAGAGCTTCTGTGTTTCATATTGCTTTCATGATAGCACCAGAGAGCTTGCTCAGACATTTGTGAAGTATCCGGCTGATCCCGGTCATGGATAAGTGAAGCAATCCCTAACTGTAGTGGCAACAATCGGGCAATTGTTATGATGAAAACTGCCACATTGATGCGTACCAAAGTAACATAAGCATACCCATCAGAATTACTGCATATAAGTTAACCTGGAACATTTTTAATAAGCACGACAGGCAAACTAACATGCAATAGCTGGTGACCGAGCATTCATAACCACAGAGACAAACCCTTGCAATACAGGTTCTACATACAGCAAGTTCTTTTACTGTGAACAGTTGTACTAAGGATCCAAATTACAAACAAGTATTAAAAGTTAGCTTCAAATGAGGTTTATGTTCACACACCTTCTGTAGAATATCACTCTTGCATATTTAGGACACAGAGATTAGCGACAGTAACTTGGCTACGTTAGCCGCTGTGCTACAGCCACAATCAATTGACAATCACGTCAGGTTGGCTTATGCAGTAAAAGAAACTTACAGCTTCTGTGTCTGTGAGTCACGGACAGTCGTGACCGATACAGGCTTTATCTTCAGATATTTTTCAAAGCCTGTGTTTGAGGCCAGTTGTTAGTGCTAACTATCGCTAGCAGTCCTGCTAGCCACCCTTAACACATTAGCTTCACTTACATAATTTGCCGTTATATGGTTACTTAAAACTTGTGGCTCCAGGGGCTTGATTGATGCAACTGCTTCAGGTTTGAGAAGCAGCTGAAATGCTTATCCTATGTCAAATTATCCTTTATTGACAAAGCCGTCTTTGGTGAAATGCTGAGCTCAAACAGCTAACGTTCCCTTTGGCCGTGACTGTCTGCTGCCAGCAAACAAAAAAAGCATACCCACTGATTTCTGGTGGCATTGTCTTTTGGAAGAGAAATATTTGTTTTTCTTCACGTCTAAAAGTAAACGGACAAGTAGCTTTGGGAGAGATACTGACAAAATTGCACCTCAAATGATCTGCAGTTCTTCTTTTGTATTTGCAAAAGTGTAGACGCTACTAAGGCATAGTATGATCTGCCATTGTTAGTGCCTGCTGGAATAGGTTCTGGTGTGGGCAGGTCCAGCGCAGTGGTTGGCTCAGGCTAGGTCTGTAATTCTGCGACGTAAAAATAATGGATTCTGGAAAAGCAGAGCCTCCACCTCTCAGGTTCTTGGCGTAAGGGGAGTGCTGGAAGGAGTGAAAGCGAAAAATCTTGACGCTCTTCTCATTTGTCAACTTCACCAAAGGCTTTGATTCAATACACAGAGGAAAAATGGCAGAGATTCTTATGGAAGGGTTTATTGAATCCTGAAGGAATCAGTTGATGCAATCTTGCTGCTACTGTATATAGAGACACCCATACTATGGCACGGTCACCGGATGGAGACACTGACTTCTTTGAGATTGTTGCTGGAGTTCTGCAAGGTGACACACTTATCCCCGAAATCCTCATTTTTCGCTTGGATTATGTGCTAAGAATATCAATCGATCTTCAAAATGAAAACTTTACCCTACAGAAGAGAAGAAGTAAAAGAACTCCCGCTAAAAAGTTAACTGATGCAGACTGTGCGGATCACGTAGTGCTTCTTGCTGATGCAATAAAATGGGCAGAAGCAATGCTGCACAGTCTTGAAGACAGAAAATGGAATAGGACGACTTGTCAACTCAGATAAAAGAAAGTTTATGGCATTCAACCAAAGCGGAAACATTTGCAACTGCCTGGGGTCAACATATTAAGTGTGTGAACGTGCACAGATAAGGAGGCAGAACAGAGTTTTCAGCTTGACCGAAAACTGGAGAACTCACGTCCGAGATACTGTCGATTATCCAACTGCACTAACCTTCATATCATTTCATCATGTAATTCTTAGACTCCTTGATTGGACATTTAACGCAAATTTCTTCCTTTTTGTTAAACGTGCTTTTATTTATCTTGATTTGAATGATTTCGGCAGTTGTATGTAACTTTAGGTTACACGCTGGAAAGATGGCTGCAGCAGGAGGCTCAGGTATACTCCTGACAATTTTAATACACTGCCTTCTGGTAAAGTTTTTAGACACAGGGCCTAAACTTGTCGACTCAGGGCCTTATTTCAATAACTGTTCCTCTGAATAAAGCAAAATCAGCCTCAAGCATTTTGGGTTTGGCAGTTTTACGCTGCTGTCCACCTTCCTGTGCCTAAGCTGGCATGTAGCCTTGAAATGCCATGGCAAGAGAAATATCAAATCTGCATCTAAATACCAAAGTTTCGAGGCATTTATAATTGCCATCTGCCTTTTGATGTCCGGGAATATATATCAGTGTCCCGGCCCACTTCCCACATGTGAAATGAGTGATGAGTATGGCGGTCTGCAACACGGACATGTATCCGAAAATATCAACAGGCGCACTGCTTTGATTCCTCACAGTATGATGGATCTCGGTACTTCCATTGAGTTTGCTGGCAGTTCAACATCGCGGATATTTCCGCTGTTTTAACAACTACCAGAGAGGCGACCACACTGACTGTGATTGGTACCGGGAGAGGAGACGGGAGTCGGCGAGCTGCTGGAGGCTGTTCACCGGGCGTGGAGGCTGGGTGCTCAGGGAGAGGTCCCATGGAGGTAGCGGCCGGCGCGGCTGTCAGCCTTGGCTTGGGGAGCGGTCATGGCAAGGAGGTGGCGAATGTAGAAATTAGTTGTTCGGGGAGCGATCTTAGACAGATGGTGACTAATGCAACACAAGGCTCAGAAGATGAGCACAAGAGTGTGGTAACTGGAGTGGTAAGGGTAGCTGGGTTTAATCGGCGCATCAATAAAGCCATAATTAAACACCGGAAATGGAAAGTTTTCAAAACTGTAAACAATTCCAGGTTAATCTGGGACTCCAGAGAACCCGAGGACTGTTATGTGGTTACATAAATATTAAAAGAATCATCGCTAAATGTGCACAAGTACAGCACCTCTTACAAGAGTCAAATTTGGATTTCTTAGCTATATCTGAAACATGGCTGAATGAAAACTCGCCATATGCGACTATAAATGTGCCCGGTTTTAAAATATTTAGGAATGATCGTAAACATGGAAAAGGCGGGGGTGTTATGTGTTATGTAAAGGACACAATTAGATGCAATGTAATCAAATTCACAAACTGTGAACTGGAATATCTGGGTCTAAATATTGTACTCTCCCCAGAGATGCCCTTTACTCTAATTGTGATTTATCATCCGCCCTAATCAAATGTTAGTTTCTACGAAAAGTTTAGAGAACTATTATTTCAGTGTGATTTCAATAGAGAGGTGATAGTCATTGGAGATATGAATCTGAATTGAGAAGATAAGTCTTCAAGAAAGCACCTTAAACAACTGACAGTTTTAATCTAACACAAATATTTGATGGACTAACCAGAATTACCAATTCATCTAACACACAGATTGATTTAATTTTCAGAAATGTGTCTGACAGAATAATCAAAATTTATAACCTTATAACTGGGCTGTCTGATCATAATTTAATCTTAATGGCCAGGAAAGCAATGTTCATACTCTGTTCAGAGCACAGACTCCATGAAGATACCAAAGGATAAAAAGGAAGATTTTAATAATGCTGTGCAGAGTATAAAGTGGGATGACGTGATGAAATCTGATAATTTGGACTATTCCAGCCAGTACTTTACAGATAATTACACAAGCTTATTAAGGATTTTCAAAAAAGTCCAGAAAAAAAAATAAAAGGGCCTCCCTTCCATGGATAAATGAAACTTTAGTTCAAATGATGAAAGATCGAGACCAGACCCTAAAAATATCATTGAAGTCCAAACTGACAATTGATTGGCACAAATTTACATCATTAAGAAACAGTGACAAGAGAGCTAAAGAAAGCCAAGGCAAACTACTTTCTTTAAATAATTGTAAATGATTAGAGAAACTCAAAAATGATATGGCAGCAAAAAAAGAAATTAACTGGACAAAATAACGCAAGAAAGCAGATTGCACTGAGGATCAATGATACTCTAACAAATGAGACAACGGACGTAGCTGAAGCCTTAAATCATTATTTTGTAGAATCTGTAGCTACTATTCCAAGAGTTTTCCCTTACACCAGCAGTGCAGTGTCAAAGTACCAAATCGTGCTGTGCCCATCTTTAATCTAGAAAGAGTGTTTGAAGCTCAAGTGGCAAAGGTGATTGACTCACTCAAACCTAAATGGTCAACGGATGTGTATGAAATGGACTCTGCTATGATAAGGGATCTTGCTTGTTGCTTGACTAAACCTATTACTCACATTGGGGTCTATTCTCCCATAAGCGCGTAAGTCCTTTTTTTCCGCGATTCCAGTTAAGTGCTTTTAAGTTGCGCGTATTCTCCCCTACTTGCTTCGATCACGCCCACAGCGCTTAACTTCAAAATGCAGGCGGCCTTCTGAAAGAGGTGTGACTAATCCAAAAGAGAGGCAGACTCTGTACAAAGCTCATTGATTATGGCTATCAGGATACAAGGAACAAGGATTTTCTGATTAAACATGAAAATGCAGTTGTGGTCCATGGAAAACGCAAATCAGACTTTAAATTTGAATATCGTGGGCCTGCTGATAAAGCCTTGAATCTCCAAACTGATTAGAAACAAAAACTCTTATGTCCACTATTCTTCCATGCAGAATTAAACATTTTTTTAAATTTTAAATTATATTTATCAATTTATATTAAATTTTAATTATTTTAATTATATATATATATATATATATATATATATATATATATATATATATATATATATATATATTTTTTTTTTTTTTTTCCTGTTAAGTTTATCATTTTTAAGATACAAGGTTTATCAGCAGGCCAACAATATGCCGAAATAGCAGGCCTAGGTTTGTCTCTGCCAATTACAAGAAGTAATGCAAACATTTCTTTTTTATTTCTTACTCTAGCCACCATGGCATTAAAGCTATGCAAACAAACAAATTATGTTTAATAATGAATAAACAAATACAGAATTTACCGCTTCTCAGCCAGCGCAATCAGGGCATTGAAAATGTGTTCCTCCTACACCAGCTGGTTTGTTCCGTGGAAGACAGGGAATAAGACGAATAAAGAGAGTATTCTAGTCACACAAAAATAAAGACATTTTATATGATCTCATTTAGAAATTGAGTACTTGAAATCTCAAACACACAGGGTTGCTAACTTTCACGCATTCGGCCTGAGTGTGAGCGGTGTATTCACCTTCCTGTGCTGTATATCAACAATGATTAAATCAGCGCGTTTGAAAGAGGTTCTCAGGCGGAATTGAAGTTCTTGAGCACAGAGGTTTATCACTTTCACATGCGTTACGGTGGATTTCAAATGCGGTCGAAAAACAAGAAAGAAAAAAGATTCAACAACAGGATTGAAGATTGCATGCTGGAACATCAGGACCATGCTTGACAGAGCAGACAGCAATCGACCAGAACAACGGTCAGCGCTCATTGCTCATGAACTATCTAGACTGGGAGTTGACATCGCTGCTCTTAGTGAAGTTCGCTTCCCTGAGGTAGGCAGCCTACGAGAACATGGTGCAGGTTACACCCTCTACTGGTCTGGAAAAGCAGCTACTGCGAGACGCATGTCTGGAGTAGGCTTCATGATCAAAGATTCCATCGCCTTGAAGCTTGAAAACCTACCAACCGGTCACTCCGACCGCATCATCTCCATGCGTCTCCTACTTAAGAACAAACAGTACACTACGCTCTTCAGTGTCTACGCACCAACACTCGATGCAGATCCTGCTGACAAGGACAAGTTTTACTCAGACCTGCGCAGTCTCCTGCAGAGCACCCCAGCAGACGAGAGATGCTGAAGCCTGGAAAGGAGTCCTCGGCAAACATGGCGTTGGAAACTGCAACGACAACCGTCGCCTCCTGCTGGAGTTGTGCGCTGAACAGCAACTTGTCATCACCAACACCATCTTCCAGCAAAAAGACAGCAGGAAAACTACATGGATGCACCCCAGGTCGAAACACTGGCACCATATTGATTACATCCTGGTGCGCAAAAGTGACCTGAAGGATGTGCTGCACACCAGAGTGATGCCAAGTGCGGAATGCCACACTGATCACCGCCTTGTCCGTTGCAAACTAGATCTGCATTTCAAGCCAAAGCGAAGGAAAGGAGGGGCCCAAGGAAAAAACTCAAAGTGAATTGCCTCCAGTCCCCAGCAGTGAAAATGGACTTTCAGTCAAATCTGCAGTCCAAGCTTGAGGAAACCAGCAGCCCCACGGAGCAAGACCCTGACGTACTGAGGGAACACCTCAAGAATACCATCCTTCAGTCATCCGTAGAAGTGCTTGGATTCTCCTCACAGAGGCACAGAGACTGGTTTGATGAAAACAACCCGGAGATACTGAAACTGCTAGCTGGGAAAAGATCTGCACATCAGGCTCATCTTACACAGCCAAACTGTTCTCAGAGGAAAGCTGCCTTCCGCCTTGCATGCAGCAACCTCCAGCGCAAGCTTTGAGAAATGCAGAACGAGTGGTGGTCTACCCTCGCAGAGAAAACTCAGCAGTGCGCCGATACTGGTGATTACAGAGGATTCTACGAAGCCCTTAAGGCAGTGTATGGTCCTTCATACCAGGTCGTGAGCCCTTTGCGCAGTGTGGATGGCAAGGAACTTCTCACGGACAAGGCATCCATTATGAACCGGTGGTCGCAGCACTTCCAGGCGCTCTTCAGCGCGGATCGTGAAGTCCAAGATGCAGCAGTTTTAAAAATCCCCCAACAACCAGTTAAAGAAGAGCTTGACAACCTCCCAACTCTCGATGAGGTCACCAAGGCAATTAAACAGCTTAAGTGCGGCAAAGCAGCGGGAATAGATGGAATTCCACCCGAAATCTGGAAAGGAGGAGGCCCAGCTCTACATACCAAGCTATATGAGCTCTTCGTTTGCTGCTGGGAGCAGGGAAAGCTGCCCCAAGACCTACGTGATGCAGTCATCATCACCCTGTATAAAAACAAAGGGGAAAAATCAGATTGCTCAAACTATCGTGGCATCACTCTACTCTCCATTGCAGGAAAAATCCTCGCAAGGGTGCTACTGAACAGACTGGTTCCAGCTATAGCAGAAAATCATCTACCACAGAGCCAGTGTGGTTTCCGTTCCAACAGAGGAACCACTGATATGGTCTTTGTTCTAAGACAGCTCCAGGAGAAATGCCACGAGCAGAACAAAGCTCTCTATGTGACCTTTGTCGATCTTACCAAAGCATTCGACACAGTGAGCAGGAAAGGGCTCAGGCAAATTCTGGAACGACTCGGCTGTCCCCCCAGGTTCCTGAGCATGATAATACAGCTACACGAAGAACAGCTTGGCCAGGTCAGACACAGCAATGACCTATCTGACCAGTTCCCCATTATGAATGGTGTAAAGCAAGGCTGCGTCCTTGCCCCTACACTGTTCACCATCTTCTTCAGCATGATGCTCAAGCAGGTAACACAAGACCTTGATGTAGAAGACAGCATCTACATCCACCTTCGTACCGATGGCAGCCTCTTCAACCTGCGACGCCTGCAAGCCCACACAGAGACCATGGAGCAACTGATCCGAGAGCTGCTGTTTGCAGATGATGCTGCCCTCGTTGCCCACACTGAGACAGCCCTGCAGCGCTTGACATCTTGCTTCGCAGTGGCTGCCCACCTCTTTGGGCTTGAAGTCAGCTTGAAGAAGACCGAAGTACTGTGCCAGCCTGCTCCAAAAGAGGAATGTCAGCCCCCTCGCATCACCATTGGCGAAACAGAGCTAAAAACAGTGCACCAGTTCTGCTACCTCGGATGTACCATCTCCTCTGATGCCAAGCTAGACAAGGAAATCGACAGTGGAATGGCAAAAGCAAACGGCGCCTTCGACAGACTCAACAAGCGTGTGTGGAACAACAAGCACTTGAAGGAGGACACAAAGATCCGTGTCTACAGAGCTGCCGTGATGACGACTCTACTCTATGGTGCCGAGTCCTGTACCGCTGACACTTACAACTCCTTGAGCACTTTCATCAACGCTGCCTCCGCATAATCCTTAACATCCACTGGAGCGACCTCATTTCCAACACTGAAGTCCTCGATTATGCGGAGGTCCCAAGCATTGAAGCCATGCTGTTGAAGACCCAGTTGCGCTGGGCAGGTCACGTCTCCCGAATGGAAAACCACCGCCTGCCCAAAATCGTCCTCTACGGCGAGCTGGCCTCTGGCAGTCCAGATGTTGGAGCCCCAAAGAAGCGGTTCAAAGACTCTTTGAAGAAATCCCTGAACGCCTGCCACATTGACCCCCGCCAATGGTCCACCCTCGCATCTGACCGCGATACGTGGAGACAAACCATCCACAATGCCGTCTCCACCTATGAGACAAACCGCAGAGCGACCCTCAAAGTCAAAAGGCTAATTGGCCAGGGTAGGGCTCAATTAAGAGTATATAGGGCAGACAGATTAGTTACTAGGACATGAAAACAATGGGGACGGCGAGCTGAAAATCAAATTTCATTGACGAAGAGTTAGAGGTATTGGTGAAATCAGTAAAGAGGCACCACGAGGTATTGTATGGCAAGGGTGCACTGAAGGCTGATCCGAGGAAGAAAGACGCAATTTGGTCGCAAATCGTTCTGGTTGTGGCTTTGGTGGGGAGATGTAAGCGCATTATCCCCGATTTAAAGCACAAATGGAGAGATCTGTGGGGCGCTGTAAAAGCCAGGCTCTCTGCACACCGGAGAAGTGTACACGCAACAGGTGGTGGCCAACCATCATCCCCCGTGCATTTCACTGCACAGGAGGAGGGGATGGCATCCACTCCTTCTGCAGTGGAAGTGCATGGAGAAGAACTTGGAGCGTCAACCAACTGTGTCAGATGCCTGTGATATGTGTATGACATCATCAGCCACTCTCTGCAATGACCCAGATGCCAGGTGCGACAGCGCAGTTCTGACGTTGATGACCACGGCTATGTTTTGTGGATGATTGCTGCGGCTGGATAGCTGTTCATCCAGAAGTTGGCAAAGATAGATGATTGCCTCATGCACGGTCCAGACAAAAGCGCTGGATGGTCTTGATGTTTGTTAGTCCCAGGATGTCCAAACAAAGTCGATATATGCGTGTTCGTCTTCGAGCTCGGCTCGCTCCTCTTACTCTTTCCCAATCACGCTAGAGTGCAAACAAATGCAGGACTGGCATTTTGGTTTTAGATTTTGAGGGCATGGTAGAATGATGGTCTTTTGTATACTCGTATTAATTGTTTTGCGTTTGTCATTGCACTGAGGCTGATGCATCATATAATGTGATGATTTCGTTTGATAAATTATTATGGCTTTGAAAAATGTTGTTTAGTAATAAGGAAGAACAATTGAATATTAAATGTCTCAACCTTTACCATGTTAAATAAAATTAATGTTAAAATTCGGCCGATAACCAACATCAAACGCAATATTCCATTTCACCGTATGTTGGCGCTTGACCTTCATACAGCCCTCAAAAGCGCTTAACAGAAAAGCCGTGTAAGCCAGGGGGAGAATACGCGTAAGTCTAAATTGCATGAGAAACGCCCGGAAACGCCCCAATTTTGGCCTTGCTCAGCCCCAAGCGCGTAACTGCTTTCAGGGGGCGTAATGCACAGACTTAAGTTGAGGGGAGAATACGCGTAGGCTGAAAAGCGCGTAGCTACGTGCTTTTTTCGACTTACGCGCATGGGAGAATAGACCGCATTGTGAATATTTCATTTACTCAGGGCCAGGGGAGCTTCCCTGAATACTGGAAGCCTGCAGTTGTTGTCCCCGTTTTTGAGAGTAATGATCCTCACTCAGTATTAAATTATAGGCCAATAAGCATCCTTCCAGTCATGTCTAAAGTCTTTGAAAAATTAATGGCAGACTAACTAATTTCTCATCTCAATTCTAGTCAGCTCCTACGTCCCATGCAACACGGCTTTAGGGCCCACCACTCAACAGAAACAGCTACTGTTTACTTTATTGAAAGGATTAAGTTTCAAATGGACAGAGGGGGTGTGGTTGGTGCAATTTTTTTAGATCTTTGAAAAGCATTCAAAAATGTTAACCCCTTTGTGCAGAGGCCAAATTTGGCTATTTATGAGTTTCCCACTTTAATGCTGTATAATTCCAGATTTAAGCTTCATAAAGAGGAAAAATGTGGCTCAATTCAGAAAAGACACTTACAGCATTTAGAATTACATAGTATTTCAGTTTATTTTCATGATTTTGGTAGAGAAAATGAGCTGCAAACATAAAAAGTCTTCATGAGAATTCACCATTGAAATTGCAAAAAAAAATAATTCTGAGGATTGAAAAACTGCTGGGGCTTAAAACTATACATTTCTGGTATCATAAACTCCTTGACCACAAGTCGAATGCATCTTCAACATTACATTCTAGATTACCTACATGCTATTAGCCAAATTATACAGCTATCCAAGTGTCTCCCTGAAGTCTCAAAATGATGTCCTGTCAAATCAATAAAAAATCATGTATACTGTATAACACAAAGTTTTACGGCATGAAATTTAGACCTTGTCCACATGTAGCCGGGTATCTACTAAATCGAAGATATTTTCCTACGTTTTGACCTGTTATCCACATGACAACTCATCAAAAACCAATGTTTAAAAAAACTCCGGGCAAAGTGAAGATTTTTTAAAACTCCGTTTATGCATTTGCGTGTAGACAGAGATAACCGAAGTTTTGGGTTTTCGAACGTCACAATTTGCACCAAAATGACAACAAATCTGCTCTGACGTCAAACGTGCGACCTTTGTTTACTGCAGAAGCCTGGACAAAAAGTAATGGATCGGAGTAGTGCCTTGAAAGCTGTGATAGCCTTAATTATTGTGCAGGCGCTTTATACATGTTTAATTTTAGAAGCCGAACTACTGCTCCAAGAGCACAGGCGACGGACAACATTGCGGTCGGTGTGACGCCAACAGAGGGCTATTCTGATGTGATTGGGAAGGATTTGGGGGAATAATGTCATCTACAGATTTGGAGGCTTATTGAAAACGCAGATGTTCGGTTATGTGTGGAAGGAATTTTTTTCGGAGACGGGGTCGTGTGGATAAATTTTTTTTTTGGAGGGGGGGAAATATTTGTTTTTAAAAAAACCCGGCTACGTGTGTACATGGCTTTAATATTAACAAATTACTTTCTGGTTGAGTTTAGTATGAATTTATCAATCTCAGTGCAGTTGAAGATCAGTGGTCACCAGTAACCTCTCCAAACACAAAACATGCCTTTTCTCCATTATAAAATTTAGAGTTTTGGCCATTTTTCTTCAAAGTCCCCCAAGCCAGCACAAACACGCATTTAATAAACTGCTTATTAAACAGTCAGAACATTCCCCCTGTAATGGAAGATACCAGTCTCCTCTTCCAAGCTCACGAACCCATTTCAACACTTATAAGGAACAAGTACAACTCACTAACTCAGTAATATCTGAATTCTGAAATATACCTTATTTTAACAGAACAGACACTCCACTTTCAGGGAACAATCCATTGCCTCCCTGGATTCAAAAGAAACATGCAATGAACGAACCAGGGGGTCCACCCAAATGCACGGGCAGTTCGCGTTTTTAACAGGAAAAAAACCTCAACATTCGACTTTGTTGAGTACATACATTCCAAAAAAAAAAAAACAAAGTAGCAGCCTCACCTTTTTCATGAATCCCTCCTCCAGAGACCGATGTATCCAGCAGCAGGAGCCCTCCGGTCCTGTTTCATTCGAAATAATTCCAGTTGACCATATCCTTATCTCATTTAAATCCTGTAAATGTAACTAAACACTTCAAGGCCAGTTTTGCGAACGTGTTTTCTATAAATCGTGTCTATTTCAGCCTGCACAACGTAGGCAGGATACAACCAAGCCTGCTGATACGCATAGGCTTGTATGCTCTGTGTTTGTCATGTTTAAACACTCGGGAATCGGATAAGAAACGAGCCAATCAATACATTGTTACCAGGGTAGCTTCAGGAGGGCATGAAGTGTAACTCTACAATTATGCAGAAGAGCCTGAGTGTATGATTGAGTGATTGGCTATCAACGCCAGTACTCTGGTGGATATAAGGAAGCGCTGAATTTGTCAATGAAGGAATCTAAGCGTAAATCCACGGTAGGGAACTACGAATTTTTTTGTATGTGACGACTGTAATTAACAGTAGAATGTGAGAGAATCAATACCATGTTGATTTTTTTGCCTCAGAAAACTGATTTTTCTGAACCACTAATTGGAATACTGTTGGCTCACTGTGGCTAAACTGGTTGCTACAGAGAATAACGATTTTTTTCTGTGTCAAGATATCGTTTTTTTAAACTGCTGGATCGATACTATGGGCAAGAATACTGACCAGTTTGCACATCAAGCTTAGCTGAGGAGTTTAATTCATGCAGCTCTTGAAAAACAGGACGTGGAGTGAACTTCCCCATATTCAGAACCGCGTTCGAGGTCTGCTTGCTTGTGAACATTCAATAACTGATCCGGGGGTGCCATCTAGTGATGGAGTACAGTAACAGCATGCTTAAATTTGCAGGTCTATAGATGCAGGCGTCTCCGTCTGCAGAAAGGGGTTATCCAAAATATTCTTCAGTCTAAATGTGGTCAATTTAATTTCTCTCAGTTTACCTCCAACTGGTTCAAATTATATCTCGCTACGCGAACTCAGTGTGTTACAGGAGAATTCCAGTGTGAAATTGACTTGGGGTGTATTGAAACATACATGATAAGTCAATTGACGAGCACGAATGAATAGATTGCAATCTGTTCCCCTATCCTTCCTCTTCGTTAGTGCTCGTCAATCACCTTATTGTGACTTTCAAGATGGAGGCCACTGGAAACTACCTCAAGGTTAGGTTTGCATAAACAGACTTTTTTAATAAACTACCTGTGAATTTTCAAAGTTCTCAGTGCCTCGTTTTAAATCTCAGGGCCCTCAGAATTCTAGCAGTCAAGTGTGGAGCTACTTTGAGCCTTGTTAATGATGAGAAAAATAGCGATTTCTTTACATGGCAACATCATGCCCGATTCACTACCATTGTAAGCCTGTTGGAAGCTTTGGCTAAAAAGCCATTTATTTTGAAATGTTGCGTGCGTACGGAGGTGGGGTATTCGACAAAGGTTAGTACTCTTTATCATGTTTCAATACACACCAAGTCAATTTCACACCGGAATTCTCAGTTAAAATACTAAATCTACATTTAAAGATCTCGTCACAGGTGTCCCCAAAGTTCTGTCTTGGGTCAAATCCTTTTTAGTCAATATATAAATGATTTACCATCTGTGTGCCAAGGCTGTGAGGTCATTATGTATGCAGATGATACTGTAAAGGGCAAAGATCACTCTGAGGCTGCTGCACAGCTTACAAACGTCATGGTAGACGTTTCAAACTGGCCGAATAACTGTCATTTACAACTCAATTCCTCTAAAACTGTTGCTATGATTTTTACCAAAACAAATAAGTCATACACAGAACCTGATGTTTTTATATCTGGACAGAGAATCCTAACTGTAAATAAATATAAATATCTAGGTATTATGTTAGACGGTAACCTCACTTTTAAACTTCATGTTAAAAAAAATGAGCAATATTACTCAAATTTACACTCGCAAATTTCAGGCATCTCAGAAATCATGCCTACAGAAGCTGCAAAAATTTACGTTTTCTCTCATAATATCTCATATTAATTACTATCTACCAACTTGGGCCCATTGGCGGTTTTTCACGGAGGCCAAGGGAAGCCTGTCTTCCCCAAAAATTATTGCATGAAAGAAAAAATATAAATAAGCTTCACCACAATGTATTTTATATTGTTGTCATTTCCTTGTCAAAACACTACATCAGCACACTTCTGCTTTGGCTGAGCGTGAGGAGCAAAACAGCATGAAACAAGTGTACAGGGTACCCTTTGAGCACAACTCTGAAAGAGTCAAAGATCTAAGATATCAGTATGTGCAGGTAAGTGTAACCTACACACACTTTCCGCACTGATGCTTTCAGTACAATTCTCTGCTCAGAGGCCGACTGTTACTGGCTAGTAGTTGCAGTTGCTCCTTTTACAGTACTGTAAACTATAGAGTGTAAATCTGGAGTGCATACCGTAAATACACTATTGAAGTAGTCTGTCTTTCTGTATTACTTACTGTACTAAAGTACTTATTTATCTATTTTATAGAGAGTGTTTGAACTGGATTCCATGGAAAGGCCCATGAATACATTTTCATAGATGAAGCAGGGTTCAATCTGGCAAAAAGGAGGCAGAGAGGCAGGAACATAATTGGTCAACGTGCCATTGTGGAAGTCCTTGGCCAGCGTGGTGGCAATGTCACCCTTTGTGCAGCCATTAGTTACTGGGGGGTCTCCACCGTCATGCAAACCTGGGGCCACACAACACTGAACATCTCCTGGCATTTCTAGGTGGTCTACAGAATGTTATGACAGAACGTGAGCAGCAGAATCAGCAAGAAGTGCATCCTATATATGTCATAGTTTGGGACAATGTGAGGTTTCACCATGCTCTCCTGATTCGTGAGTGGTTCACTAACAACCAGCGCTTCATCAAGGTTTTCCTGTCGCCCTACATCCCCTTCCTGAATCCAGTAGAGGAGTTTTTCTCAGCATGGCGGTGGAAGGTCTATGACCGACAGCCCTACACCAGGGAAAATTTATTGGAGGCAATGGAACAGGCCTGTGATGAGATAACTGTAGAGTCTTGTCAAGGCTTGGCACACCAGAGGGTTCTTCCCCCGTTGTCTGGCAAGGGAAAATATTGCTTGCGATGTAGATGAAGTCCTCTGGCCAGACCCCACACAAAGACAGGATGTTGGAGACTGAATCTCCATGACCGTGACCATGCAGTTGTGTGCTTTTGTTTGTTTTGTTTTTCTGAATTTATTTTTTGTTATGAAAGTGAATTTAGATATCACTTTTTTTTTTGCTAAATGCGTAAAATAAACATCTTCTGTTCACTACATGGACTGAGTGCTGTGTCCTAGGTTATTTCATGTAGTGTCTAATGAATGATCTGAGGTGAATATGTTTTTTTCTTGCTGTGTGTTAGATCTGACCGCATAGTTTGGTTTTGAACACAGGAGAACTGGTTTTGAGGTGAAAGTTTGATTTTGACAGAAAAGTCTGAGGTTTTGTGAATGTAGTTTGAATTTTTGGATTTGTGTTTAAGGTTTTGAGAAAATGGGGGGAGGTTTCAAGAAATGTGTTTTAGCAATTGTGAAAAACAGTAATTTGGAAGCAGAGGTATCACTGTGTGAAATTAGAAAAAAATCCAAGCACAAATATGGCCGTGCATGGCGAACACACAGACACACAACGTCTTCCTTATATAAGAGATCACCACATTTCACGAGAAAGCTGACCAGTGCAAACATGTTCTGTGCGCTCAGAGTAGTATACTGGTAAATGAACGTACTTTAGCATGACAGCATTCTGCCTACAGCTTCTAATTATTCTGTCACTTTCTCTACTATTCTTGACTGTTTTCCCCCTTCGTAGCTGGTGCCTTACCTGCAAAGGGTTAACTTTACCACCAGCTTTGGTGATCAAGTGTCCTTTGATGAAAATGGTGATGCCCTGGCCATCTATGATGTTATGAACTGGCAAAAGGCAGCAGACGGGACCATCAGAACTGTGACAGTCGGAGTGTTTGACGAATCTGCCCCTCCAGGTCAGAAGCTCTTGCTAGAGGAAGAAAATATCTTCTGGAATTTTGAGTCAAATGAAGTGAGCCCCTCTCTGTTTTTCCTGAGAAAAACTGTTTTCTTCTGTGTAAGGTTTTTATTTATTTTTTATTTAGCTGCAATGAGGGTGCATAGGAAAAAATATTACCACAAACATATGCCACAATTATTGCATCCTTTTTATTTTCTGCTCTGTGTCACTCCTCCAAGAGTGCTTTCATAAATCATTCAGGAAGTCTCAATAGAACCCAGGCTAACATCTAAAGAACTGTAGGCCTCACTTGCCTCAGCTAAGGCCAGTGTTCACAATTTCACAATTAGATATGGACTCAGAAAAAATGGCATCCATGGGAGAGCTGCAAAGCAAAAACCACAGCTGACTAATAAAAACATAACAGTCGTCTCGCATTTGCCGATGACCCCCAAAACTTCAGAATAATATTTTGCACTCTGATCAGTCAAAATGGGATCTAATTGGAAATCATGGTGCCTGTTCCATCTGGTGTAAAGCTAACGCAACTTTCCTCAGTAAGAATATCGTACCAACAGCTAAACATGGTGATGAAAGTGTGAGGGTCTTTGGCTGCTTTACTGCTTCAGGACCTCAGCAACTTTCCTTAATGGAAGGAACAATTAATTCTGTTCTCTTCCCAAAAAATCCTGAAGGAGAATGTTGTGCTATCAGTTTGCGGCCGAAAGCTAGTTATGCAGCAGTACAATGATCTGGTGCATACAAGCAAGTCTTCCTCTGATTGACACACACACACAAAAAGATGTAATGAAGGTTTAGCTTGACTTGAATACTTTGAATCCTGTCACAAAACATATGTGTCCAGAATTGGTTCCTCGCCCAGTCCAGTAATCATCATGCATTTTGTCTCCTTTAGTTGATTAGTGGTCTTTTTTCCTCCCTCACTTCCAGGTGTGATCATTTGTATGACCCGGTCCTTTTATGTGATGGTCTGGTCGATTTAAACTCACTCTCTGTCTTATGAAGTTGCTGGATAGTTTGGCTTTGTCTTGTTAAACCTACCAGTGTGTTTTTATCCTCTAGTTTCGAGCTGAGCCCTTCCTCTGTGTGTTTTCAATAGTTTAATGATAGAAAAATAATGCAGCTACTTTTCTGTGTTTCATTAACAGGGAAAAGCTCCTAAGTCTTATTGTTGTCCCCAGGATTGTCAACCCTTTCCCAGTCTTTTCCACTGAGTCAGTTTTTTTAAAAACACCTCCCAACCCTCTATTGGTCTCCAGGATTGAGACTCATTTCCTGCTAAACCCTTCGGTTTTACTGTCAAGCAGTCCTGCCTTGTTGAGAGGAATTTTCCCCCGGCTTCTGCCTGGAGACATCCACTAACCTGGGCTGGACACGCCCTAACCCTCTCCAGTCATTACTATCTTAGCTACACTGGTTCTTTCTCAGTTCTCGGCTTCTGCCCTTCCCACTACTATTACCTTACATCCTTTTGGTAAATTCTCCCCGGTGTATTGTACTAAGCTCAGCAGGTTTCAGAATGTGACAGGCAGTGTTGCCAACTCCTCAGTCAGGAAAGTAGCTATGGGCTGTCCTAAAAGTCGCTAGAAATCGTTAAACACCCTAACCTGGAGGGAGACGGCATGTATTTTGTTGAGCTGGGCTGGGGGGCAGTTCTTGTCAAACATATTGGGGACTAAATTTAAATTTGATAATTTAAAGAGTGAGTGCTTTGGGACGGGGGAGGGGCTCACGGCAGCACCCGCTGCTTGTTGAGGACAGTAACTAAACACCAGAAAAGTCTCAAATAACACCAGAAAATGTAGCTAGATTTGTTGATTGTCGCTTTTGACAAATAAAGTCGCCAAGATGATTTGGAAAATCGCCAGATTTAGCAAGAAAGTCGCCAAGTGTGCAACACTGGTTACAGGGTCGGCGCCTAGATGCCAAACTTTTATTGTATCTGTATGTTATGTCTGCTATTGATGGTTTACACAAGATGGCTGACAGAAATAGCTTTGCTTACAAAGCAAATTGTAAACACTGGCCTCGGATTATGCCAGTGTTTGCTTCTTTTGTGGATTTTAGATATTTAATGAGCATTGGAATCTGTTCTTGAGGTGAAAACGAGGATCACTGTTCAATGTAGTTGAGAAATAAGCAAAACAGTCTGAGCATGGTATAAGTAGTAATTAACTGTAAATTCATCATTGGAAAACAGTCTTACAGGCCAAGCAAGGCCAATACTAAATTCCTAAGGCAATGTAAAGAAGAAAATGAAGGCCAGCTTTGATACCAGAGCGAATGAAGAAAAAACACTTAAAAATCTATTTGTGCCAAACACTGTGGGAGCCCCAAAATAATAAGACTCAGTAAGATCTAAAAAAGGGTCAGTCATTTCTATATGCTGAAATGAAAGGTTCTATATTATGCTGTATTTTGTCATTCAAAATACACTGCCCGGCCAAAAAAAAAGTCACCGTTTGGAAACTAATGAACAAATTCTATAATTGGATCATTATTGCGGTTATTAATATGTTTCAGCTGGAAATAATCATTTTAACCCTGACTGATGACGCGCGTTGCTACTCATTTCTTAAAAAATCATGTCGGAAGACACATCCCTTGATGGTGGAAAAGATGTTACAGTATTTCAGAACGGGCAAGTTATTGGCTTGTATTTAGCAAAGAAAACCATGAATGACAAAAACAAGTATGAGGAATCATTTTCACAAACAAATTTGCCACCTCAAAGTCCTGACCTTAATCATATTAAAAGTTACTGGGATGTGCTCAAGAAAGACCACCGAGTGGTTCAACCATTATGTCGAGAGGATAAGATCTCGGCCAAAAATTATGGCATTTCTGATAGAAGATAAATGTTCCGGCATTGCATATAGTTGTCAAAACAATGACGAGACGAATATGCACTGTGATCAAAGCCACAGGGGTTCCAACTAAATATTTGAGTGAGCGACTTTTTTTTTGGCCGGGCAGTGTATGTCCAAAGGGTCTTCAACTCATTCCCTTTCAGCAAGCTGCTGCCCTCAGCGTGGCAAATGCAACCATTCCCTTTGTTAAGTGGGTGCCAGCAGCGTGGATGACCATTCGCAGTCCGATGAGAACACGAATTCAGTTGACGATCACGATGATGGGCTACCTGTACCTCGATACTTTATATTGATTAATTTTTGGGAAAATAATTCCGTTCAAATGCGACAATTTTATATAAAAATATTCCGTAGGGAACAAGTTAAAATAATGGTAAGAATTCAGATACCAGGGTGCGCCCCAATGGCACATCGGTCTAAGCGTGTGCAGCACAAAGGCTGCGTCCTTCTTGCTGCGACCTGGGTTCGATTCCGGCTCAGGTCATTTGCTGCATGTCATCCCCAACTTTCCTGTCTCTCTATCTGTAACTATCAAACAAAGGTAAAAAATCTGCAAAAAATTATCTAAAAAAAAAAAAAGAATTCGGTTAAAAAAATTTAAAAAAATCACACAGATCCACAGGAGTGGGTGGGGGGGCTATGCTAATGGGGCGCTGCTCCGATTGGCTGCCTGGCTGCTTCGATTCTGGGGGAGGGTGCAGACCCGAAAAACCAGGAAACCAAGAGAGCAGGTATTTAAGGACAGCTTTCCGCGGCATCTATTGCTGTAAGACCGTACTTGTTTGATCCCGAATCCGACCCTGAATGGGAGGGTTTAACATAACATATAAATTGTTACTTACTGCTTTACGCCCCAGCTCTTGAACAATGCAACTGCCCCAGGTTTGAGAAGCAGCTCAGGTACATATCCAGCGTCAAATTATCCTTAATTAACAAAGCTGTTTTCGGTAAAAATGCTGAGCACTAACAGCTCACGTTCCCTTTGAGTGTGGCTGTTTGCCACCGGCAATCAAAAAAGGTACCCACTGATTTCTCATGGCATCGTCTTTTGGAAGAGAAAATAGTTGTGATTTTTTTTTGCATCCAAAAAAACATGCACGAACAGCTTTGGGAGACATACTGATAAATCTACAAGTTAAATGATTTATGCTCGTTTCTGTCCGATAGAATAGATTCCAGGGTAAGCAGGTCCACTGCCGTCTGTCCTGATTGGACGCAACAACCTGACTTCAGGTTTTGCCCAAATCTCGTGAAAATCTTGGGACGAGCTGTTCAGAGAGGAAATCATGTTCAGGAAATCACGTTCTAGGATTTCAGCAAAACCTCTGTGTCTTATGTATAGAAACTTTGCAGAGGTTGAGTATGGACATCCAACATTATATCATTACATATATGTATTAAAAGAAGGATCAGCATAATAGGGGACGTTTAAAGTGTAGTAGGAAAGGATTGGTTTATTCAAGGCCTGTGGCCCTGATGGAATATCGCCTCGTGTATTGAAGCCTTGTTCTGAAGAGCTTAGTTTTTCATTATAGCTCCTGTTTAATATCTCCTTGCAATTTGATAAGTTACCAGTTGAATGGAAATTAGCTAATGTGGTCCCTGTATTTAAGAAGGAAGATAAACAGAGTGTTGCCAACCATCTGCCAGTGTCTTTATTATCAAATGTGGTCATGGAGCGCTGTGTCTATAATAAAATCTTTCCTGTTCTACGTCCTTTGATTTCTCATGCCAGCATGATTTCATGAACAAACACTCGACAGCCACGCTGTTGACTCAAACTCAGCTTTGTCTGAGTCAAGTCTTGGACTCAGGTGGTCGAGTCGATGTGGTTTATTTGGATTTTAGTAAAGCATTCAACACAGTGTCCCATGACCTACTTCTTTTCAAGCTCCAATCTTTTGGGATATGAGGTTGACTCTTACAGTGGCTTACCTACTATTTTGCGAATAGGAAACAAAGGGTTGTTGTCGAGGGGATTGAGTCATCTGTTTCTGATTTCACATCCGGCGTACCCCAAGGGTCTATTTTGGACCCTTATTATTATATCCCTGAACGCTGATTCGGGGGTATTATGTTTTTGGTCGCCGCCACTGCCGCCCTACGTGTTAACGCGATAACTTCAGTAATGTTTCAATAAGAAATTTCAAGATTTGCATATAAGTAAGTATCATAAAGAGGAAGAACTGATTCCATTTTGGACAATTTATAATTTCTTGATTGGCCACCAGGGGCCAAAAACTGAAAAATCACTGTTTGTATTATATCTTTGGAAATATTTGTCCGATGGACCTCAAATCGAGTGCAAATGAAAAGTCATGACCAAAGGATGTGTCTCACGATGACATTGTACCTGTTTGGTTCAAAATTTTGACACAAGGTGGAGCTTTGTCAAATAAATTTCACAATTTTTGCCATATCATTGGAACCATTTGTCCAATTGACATGAAACTATGTGGAACTGCAAGGTCATGACCTCACAACGTGTCACATGATGACATCATACCTGGATGGTTCAATATTATGGCACCAGGTGGCGCTTTGTGATGGAAAATTACAATTTTGGCCATATCTTCAGAACCATTTGTCCGACTGACCTGAAATTAAGTTCAAATGAAAGTCTATTCAAAGTCTATTGGAGGATTGGGGGCATTCAGGGATATAGCCCAAGCTGTCGCCTCCGACGGCATAAGCCTAGTTTGTATTGTTTATAAATGATTTACCCTCTGTCATTAATATCCTTATGGATTTGTTTGTTGACGACTGTAAGATTTACAGAGTAATTTCAGGTTACAATAACAATTAGAGGTTACAAGAGGACATTGAGAAACTATTTGAGTAGAGTGATACATGGCACATGAGTTTTAACATTATCAAGTGTGAATTTATGCAAATTAGTAGGAAGCATATCCCATCTTGTTTTTATTACAATAAGGATGGAAGGATCCTCTGTAAGGTAGACAGTGTAAAGGATCGTGGTGTCATTTTTGACTCATTCCTTATTATGGGCCAGCATATTGAAACAATCACTAATGCTAATCAAGCATGGGGAGCCATAAGAAGAGTTTGTGGTGGAAGGGAAATCCCGGATGTGTCTGCTACACTTTATAAACATAACATAACATGAATGGCAAGAACAGACCTTTCAGCCCAACTACGCTCGCCAAGTTTCTATATACTGTTGTGGATATATCCCTTCAGATACTCAATGACTCAATGGTATCTAGCTTTAAGTCAAGCCTGCTCTTGAAAACCCCCAAGGTCTCTGCCTCTACAATATGGTCAGGCAAGCTACTCCACATTGAAATTACTCTTTGGGTGAAGGAATATTTCCTAATATCAGAGCTAAATTTACCTTTGGTAAACTTCCATTTGTGACCCCGAGTTCTACTCACAACACTTGGTCGAAGGAATCCTACATAATTCACTTTTTTGATCCCTTTAACATATTTAAAGACCTCAATCAAATCACCCCTCAGTCTCCTTTTCCTAAGACTAGAGAGATTAAGGATCTTCAGCCTCTTCATGTAGCTTTCATCTTTTATACCTGGAATAAGCTTAGTGGCTCTTCTCTGAACTTTCTCTAGAGCCTCTATATCTTGAGCCTCTATGGTCCCCAGAACTGTATACAATACTCCAGATGTGGCCTGAAGAATGTGTTGTACAAAAGAAGCATCACCTCCTTAGAGTTGTACTCCATACTTTTGGCAATGTATCCCAGCATCCGATTGGCTTTTTTAACTACTACGGCACAATGGCTAGAGCCTGTGAGGGTTTGGTCAACAATCACTCCCAGATCTTTCTTGTGTACATCACATTCCAGTTTTAAACCTCCCATGAAGTAATTCCGTCTAATGCTTTTATTACGAACATGTACGACTTTAAATTTTGCTACATTAAATTTCATTTGCCAGATTTCTGCCCAATTCTGGATTCTATCCAAATCTTCCGGAATCACTTTAGTGAACCCTAAACTATTTGCCTAACCGCCCAATTTAGTATCATCTGCAAATTTAACCAATCTGCTCACAATATTACTATCAAGGTCATTAATGTAGATGAGGAACAGCAGGGGCCCCAACACCGATCCCTGGGCGACGCCACTCCCCACCATACCTAGCTCAGATGAGATACCACTGACCACCACTCTTTGTGTTCTGTCCTGTAACCAGTTTTTAATCCACTCTAGAATACCTCCTGTAACTCCAATGGAGCTCAATTTAAAAATTAGTCTGCGGTACTGTATCGAATGCTTTCTGAAAATCCAAGTATATGATGTTATAAGCCCTGCTCTGGTCGTAAGTCCTGGTGGCCTCTTCAAAAAATTCCAGGTTTGTCAAGCATGACCATCTCTTACGAAAACCATGTTGGCTATCCTTCAAGATACTCTACCGTTCAAGAAATAAGTCCAGCTCATCTTTTATGATAGATTCCAATATTTTGCACGCAATGCAAGTTAAACTGACTGGCCTGTAATTTCCTGGTTCGGTATGGTCCCCTTTCTTATATATTGGTACAGTATTGCCCTGTTTCCAATCATTTGGTATTTCTCCAGTTTATAAAGACTGCCTGAAGATAGTCGATAGCGGCTTAAAGATGATCTCACCAACTTCCCTGAGCACCCTAGGATATAAGCCATCAGGACCCACCGCCTTATCTGCCTTTAGTTTATGCAACTTGTCTAATACTTCATTATCCCGAACCTCAATTTCTGGTAAATAATCATTTAACATGCCCTCTGGCCAAATAAAGACTCCCTCTGAGGTAAAATTCTCAACAAAGTAACTGTTTAAGGCATCCGCAAAATCCTACGAATACTTTTGGTCATCCGCTGAGGATTCTGCTTTTTCAGCTTACTTTTGGGCACCTTTGGAATGGATCTGCATTGTGATTCAAGTAAAGCCCCCTAAAATCTTTCCCACATCTGACTTACAGACTCACAGTCCAGGAGTGTCTCCCATTTTATTTCACTTAGATATGAGTGCATCCTGTCCAAGTTTGCTCGCCTAAAATTGAAAATTTTTGTTTTTGAATACAACTTTTTAACTTCCCATGAAACATCAAAATTAACAGCAGAGTGATCACTTGTTCCAAGTGGCTCCAGTACCTCAACATTGCTAATTCTATCTGGGTCATTACAGAGCACTAAGTGTAAAATTGCCTTCTCTCTTGTAGGTTTATTAACATACTGCACCAAGAAATTATCATTTATAACATCTAGAAATTCTTCCTCCCCCCTACCCTGTCCTTTTACCATTTCCCAATTGATACTAGGATAATTTAAGTCTCCCATAATAATAGTTTCCACCTCTACAAGCTTGCATAATCCTCCTAAAAAGCATTTCATTGCAAAAGCATTGGTACGGCGCAAATTAGAGTATTGCTCGACAGTGTGGGACTCTCATCAAGAGATCTAGAGTCACTGGAAAAAAGTTCAGAGACGTGTCATGCGCCATATTCTTGGCTCAGGTCAAACTTATGTTGAAAGGTTAAATAAGCTTTTTCATTTAGGAGAGAAATGGTTGATTTGTCATTTTTTCACAATTGTTTGGATAAAAATGTTGATTTTGACCTGAATACCTTCTTAAAGGGGAACTCCGGTCAATTTCAACACTTATCTTTGTTGTTTGTGGTAAAGGGGTACTGTCAATAGCGAGACAAACGATGAAAATTGTTTTTGCCCACACAGAGTTATGCTCCTGCTAGAGTTTGCACCAAAGTGGCTCAAACGGAGCAGGCTGTGAACGTGCTTTTAACCTCTTAACATGATCGAAATGTCATGTCAAGTCGATAGCCATGTTAACTTAACCCTTCCAAGTGACCACAGTGAATTTGACTGCAGTAGCTTACCTAGAAATGCATAAAAGGCGTGTTAATTCACTCAGTGCACATACCTCTGTTTACTTCCTGTGTTCCGGTGAAGTCCACACTAGTCAACTGTCGAACTCGTATAATCCAATATTCCAAAATGTCATTTTTACATCCAGAAATTATTATTAAGAATTGTTGTGGTCATATCCATTGCCGGTGTTCTGACAAATTTTGCTACCTATCAAAATATGCTACCTTACGGTTCCGTGCTTGCGCAAACCTAAAATCTCGGGCTGTATCCTCACTCATATCTTAAGAATCTTCAAAAATCATAAAAATAGATTTATTTTCAGTGCGCATTTCGACCTGTAACTGTAAGCGTACACATATTTGCAAGTACACGCTGGGGTTTCCTGAAAATGCAGAAATTAAATGATAATGGCGTATAAGGGCGTATATCTTTGAAAAAACGTATCCAACTCATTATAAAATCTGCTTATGTGGTAATAAGCAAACAAATAACAAAGTTACTACTGTAATCTGATTCATATTGCAATATCAAGGCGAAAACAAAGACTTCACGATCGCTTTGCATTGAAGTAGCATTTTTTGACATGGGAGCAAAATTTGACAGGGCACTGGCACTTGTCGCTCTTTTCGGTGAAGTTTTCCTCTTCAAAATGTTCACTGCAAACACGGTAATCTCTCTGACGTAATGTTCGCAAAGGAGTTTTCACATCGAGTTGAAGTGCAACTAGCCACAACGGCAAAATCTCCCTGTTGCAGAGAGGTAAACTGTGAGAGCTCAAGCAGAAATACCTGTTCATTTTGTTGCCGCAATTTGGAAAAGCACAAAGTCGAACCATTTCCTCTGATTTTCCTCCTGATCTAACTCCAAGCTCCGTCTGTCAGCTCTCCAATCTCCGCGGATGTTGCCGACACTCACCAGTGTGCTATTTCCCAATGAGCCCGCGCGTGAGTATTCTAATGTAGTTGAAGCTAGTTGTGATGTGAGGCTGCGGTGTAGCTATGTTGCTACATAGTCATTACAATGGACATGACCACAAAAATTCTTAATAATAATTTCTGGGTGTAAAAATGACATTTTCGAATATTGGATTATAGGAGTTCGACTGTTGACTAGTGTGGACTTCACCGGAACACAGGAAGTAAACAGAGGTATGAGCACTGAGTGAATTAGCACACCTTTTATGCATTTCTAGGTAAGCTACTGCAGTCAAATTCACTGTGGTCACTTGGAGGGGTTAAGTTAACATGGACTTGAAATGACATCTCGATAGTGTTAAGAGGTTAAAAGCACGTGAAAAGCCTGCCCCATTTGAGCCACTTAGTGGCAAACTATAGCAGGAGCATAACTCGGTGTAGGCAAAACCAATTTTCTTTGTTTGACACACTATTGACAGTTCTCCTACACCACAGACATTACATTACATTACATTACAGGTACTTAGCAGACGCTCATATCCAGAACGACGTACAAAAGTGCATAAGAACAGTACAAAAGTGCTGACCTCCTAGACAACAAAGATACAACAAAGATACGTGTTGAAAATGACCGGAGTTCCCCTTAAAGTCCAGTAGTCGGTGGTGATGATCCACTTGAATTTAAAGGTCCGTTTTCTCGTGTGGAGCAGTATGCTGCTGATTATTTTAATAGGACTTACAGGCTATGGAATGGTATTCCATTGCCTGTTAGGGCGACCTTCTCTTTGATGTCTTTTAAAAATCAGGTATTTGAAATGTATAAATTAAGAGTTGATTCTGTTGATCAGTCCCATTCTTGTAACTTAGTTACTTATTGTCGCTGCTCAAAATGTGGGCCTGCCTAAATGTGACTATTTTGGGATTTTAGGCATAATGATTTCATGATTTTCGGAGCCACTTATACAGGTTTTATCCTTTGTGGTTACTCCTTGGATACAACTTTCTGTATTGAACCTGAACTTATTTTATATTGTGTCGATTTTTGTTCCATGTTTTTAATTGTAAACTTTATGTTACGTTTAAATTCATTGTTTTATTCATAAAGCTTAATAAATAAATAAATAAATAAATAGTTTCATTGGAGAATCGGAAAAATATCAATGTACCAAAGATTATTTTGCCCACTACAAATAACATGTGATCTCATTCAAAGATCATCAGTAGTGATCAAGCTGATAAGCAGAACTGCATCAAAAATAAATTAAATGGCTGCATTCTTATGATCTCACATCAGCCCCCACGCTCCATCTGCAGTGAGCCCTGCCCCCCAGGCACCAGGAAGGCAATAAGGAAGGGTGAGCCAATCTGCTGCTTTGACTGCCTTTCCTGTGCTGATGGAGAGATCAGCAACCAGACAGGTCAGTGAACCCACATGGCAAAGATCAAAATATTTATTTGCGCTTGAACGAAAGCAGAAAATGCCAAGTTCCAGAATGCAGTTGGGATTATTATTCAGAATATAAAAAATACAACAATGAGAATTACAATCCATTTTACGCTGAATTACAAAATCAAAATAATCTATTAAGTATCGAAAGACACAAAAAAATTAAATGCTGTCCACAAACTTCTAAGAGAACACACACTTAAAGAATTACTGTAATATTTTTTTTCAGCGTGAAATGTTACTAAAAATCATCATCATCCCAGTTGAACCCTGTGAAATCACAGCATATCTCTCTGGAACACCAGACACGCACTGATGAATTATTACTGTTTTATTGCCCACCCCCCGTCCTCCTGCTATTGAGCTGCAAGTATGTTGGTTGCTTCATCCCAATTGATTCCACTCCTCTCACAGATTCCAGCGAGTGCTACAGGTGTCCACCGGAATTTTGGTCAAACCAAGTCCGAGACCGTTGTGTCCCCAAGAAAATCGAGTTCCTCTCCTTCCAAGAACCCCTGGGGATCTCTCTGACATCAATTTCACTGTTTGGGGCATGCATCTGTGCATTTACCCTGTCTGTGTTTGCCTGCCACAGGAATACACCAGTGGTGAAGGCTAACAACTCTGAGCTTAGTTTCCTGCTGCTGTTGGCACTCACACTATGTTTCCTGTGCTCCTTGCTGTTCATTGGCCAACCTCAACGGTGGACCTGCCAGTTGAGACATGCTGCATTCGGTATCAGTTTTGCTCTTAGCATCTCCTGCATCCTGGTTAAGACCATAGTGGTGGTGGTGGCCTTCAAAGCCACACAGCCTGGTGGGAATTCAATGAAGTGGTTTGGTTTGCAGCAACAGAGGGGCACTGTGCTGGCCTTCACTGTCATCCAGGCAGTGATCTGTGTGGCTTGGCTGAGCACTGCGTCTCCTGTGCCCTACAAAAACACTCACTCCCAGAACTCAAAGATCATCTTCCTGTGTGCAGTTGGGTCGATAGTTTGGTTCAGTGCCCTGCTGGGGTACATCGGCCTGCTGGCAGCCATCAGCTTCTTGCTTGCTTTTATGGCTAGGAATTTGCCTGACAGCTTCAATGAAGCCAAGTTCATTACCTTCAGCATGCTCATATTCTGTGCTGTGTGGATAGCATTCATCCCTGCCTATGTCAGCTCTCCAGGAAAGTACTCAGATGCTGTGGAGATATTTGCCATCCTGGCCTCCAGTTTTGGGCTTCTAGGAGCGATTTTTGCACCAAAATGCTTCATCATTCTGCTGAATCCAGAAAAAAATACGAAGAGGGCCCTGATGGGCCGAGATGACCCAAAGAAGTGAACGTTTTATTCACATTCCTATTCCATTCATTCAAAGCTAGAAATCCATAAAATATGACTTTTGAATTGAAATGAAATAAATGTATTTACGGTGATATGATACAATAGACTCATCATGGAATGTTCATTTCTCCTTATGTCTTGTCCAGCAGTGGAAAAATGCATCATCAAATGAGTAGTTTTCAAACAATCAAACATGATCTCATTTTTAGGATGGTTGGTGGATTCCACCGGAGGAAATGTCGGTCTCATATTTCAGGCAGCCACCTCTTGATGTTCTGGATACTGTACTGTTGGCATGTATTTTCTGCCATCTCTACCTGTGGGGTAAGTGACCTGCTTTCTGCATCAGTTGGTCAATGGCAGGTGTTCTCAACCTTATTCAGAAAGGTCCTGTGTGGATCCAGGCTTTTGTTCCTGCCATGCAGTTATTTACCCGCCTGATTCTGTTGATCATGTCTTTGTCAAAGACTCTGGAAGTTGATAAATAGAATTGAATGTGTTACTGCATGGCTGGATCAAAAGCCCACATCCACACTGGCCCTTACTGGATAAGGTTGAATACCCCTGTTGTAGATCCAATGACACAGAAAGCAGGTTTGCTATCTCCGAGGCAGGAATGCCGAGAAAAGTGTTTGACTGCAGAACATAGTTCAGCACTTAAAGAGGTGGAAGTCTGGAAGGTGAAACTAACATTTCCTTTGGTATATTCCAAACGTGGACACAGTGTTCTATCTCTCAAAATGCACTGATAATAATTATTAATGTTGACCCCATGTGCTGCAGATAGCCACCCTAAACTGTTCAGAATGGTATCCCAGGATAAATACACTCTCTGTATTTTAGCCGCTAATTTCAAAGCTTGTGCAATCATCCATATCTTAGTTTGCAGGGTGAGTTTGTGGGCAATCTTAGCTGGCAATTGTATCGTCATGGAAATAAAAATTCAGAAATCAAAATTTTGCATATTATTATGAAAATAAGAAATCTTTCATAATGATTTGTTATTTAATAAAAATGATGAGTTATTTCATAGTGTTCTGCGGTTTTATGATTTCTAGAATGATTTCAAAAAGCGTTCATTTGACATGAGTATGATACACAAGTATGCATTCATGGGAAACATTAATTTCATTGAGAATTTTTAAGTTTTTCCTTTTTGAATTTCACTTTATTCATTGTCACTTCATATTTTCTAATTATACATTTGCTCTTTCAATTTCCTTTTTCTTCTTTAAGTTTAATTATTTCCTGACTATTCCTAGTAATTGTAACGTTTTGTATGTTTTGCAGAGTGCAGATGCACATATTTGTATTTTTGTATCACAAATAGGAAAGAAAAGAGGAAACACAGTTCCTTAAAGATAAACCTGTTGGTAAAACAATAAACAGCACGGATTCTAGGTTTAAGAATACGTTTTCAAATTTGTTGAATAAGCCTATACAAGACTACAATGTCAAATAGCCATCAGTTTACACAGTAGGGGAAAGGAACCATGCAGTTTTGGTGACCTTCACCTTCATTTCAAGGTCACAAAGCTTAAATTTGAGTATCTTGATCCGTACGTACGAACACATAAACTTGAATATCTTAAGAATCCTTGACTAGATTCTTTTCCTATTTGGTACCTAGGTTCATCCCAGTGGAGGAAAGGGACCATGCTGTTTTGGTGACCTTGACCTTCATTTCAAGATTACAGATCATAAATTTGAGTATCTTAAGAACTATTGACTAGATTCCTCTCGTATTTGGTACCTAGGTTCATCCCAGTGGGGAAAGGTACCTTGCTGTTTTGGTGACCTTGACCTTCATTTCAAGGTCACAAATCATAAATTTGAATATATTAAAAAATATTGAGTAGATTCTTCTCTTATTTGGTACCAAGATTCATCTCAGTGGGGGAAAGGTTCCATGCTGTTTTGGTGACCTTGACCTTCATTTCAAGGTCACAAATCATAAATTTGAATATCTTAAGAACTATTGACTAGATTCTTCTCGTATTTGATACCTGTTTCATCCCAGTGGGGGAAGGGTACGATGCTGTTTTGGTGACCTTCACCTTTATTTCAAGGTCACAAAGCATAAATTCCAATATCTTAAGAGCTATTGACTGGATTCTTTTAATGTTGGATGCCTGTGACGACCCCAAAATTCTGAGATTTCCTGGAGGTGACAGCTTGTCAAAATAAACATCGCCATGTCGATACTTCATCAACTTTTCAATTGGAAAATTAAACATTGCATAGTCCAGTTGCAGAAACAACAATGA
Source organism: Gymnothorax reevesii (assembly GCA_029721435.1). NCBI lineage: Eukaryota > Metazoa > Chordata > Actinopteri > Anguilliformes > Muraenidae > Gymnothorax > Gymnothorax reevesii. The sequence continues at coordinate 143,900,600 of CM056574.1, forward strand.
AAAAGATCCGCAAAAGTCATAATAAAGCATATTAAATGTTGTTGACCTAATGTGTTGACTTTCTGAGTTTGTTTTTTTTTTATTTTTTATCATCCCCACCGCGCGATTAGCGCGAAGCGGGGGATATAGCATTGGGCTCTGTCCGTCTGTACGGACACATAAAATTGAAGCGATGGAGGATATTGCCATGTTAGTGGCAAATACTTGTTATTCTCTGTGTTTGTACTGTGTTCATGCTACTCTGTTTCTCTCTGTCGTTACGCTTTGCCTCAGTATACTTCCGGCCATTCCACTGTGACTCTCTTGGAGAAGAAGCAGTATAGATACTGGATGGATTTTCCCTTCGGCTTTAAATTTTAATGATGATCAGACATTTCCTCCATATAAATTTTCTGCAATTTTTATTTAATTAATCAAGATTAACTTTCAAGATTGCAAGCACCTGCACTCCAGATCTGTGCCAGCTCTGTGCCGACTCCAGTTGCTGCGGCTTGAATCTGGCCCAGAGTTGCCTGCTATCTGGGATGGAATTGTTCATCTCCATGTGATCTTATTACATTTTTTTTCACTTTTGAAATCGATTCATAAATAAATCCTATATCTTTAAATTAATAGTGCTATGTAACATTTGTGCTCGTGCACTGTTCATAAGTGACACCGCTGAACCGTGACCATTATGAGGCTGAGAAATAAGAGAAAAATATAGTGACCAAATTTCAAATCTATGAAAATAAAAAGATTTTATAAACAAAAATGTGAAGGCTATTTTGCTAGATGCAAACCATCTGTAAATTGTTGACACTTGTGCCAGGTTACAGTTTGCAGAGAGGAATTTGAGACAATGCGAACAAAGAGAGCAAGTTGCTGAAAAAGATCTTTGGGAATGATGGAAATAAAATCTTTACTTAAAACTGACTTGTGTCTTATTGTAGGGCAATACATGAGCAGCAAGAAGCTAAATCACAAAAACTTGGCATTGTCCCAAATAAAGTATGGCTAATTTAAACATTTGAAACAGGAATGCACAAAATAGTTGATAACCTGTAAATTAAATTGTTAGGTCTTACATATCTATAATAATTCAGGCTTTAAGTTTAAAAACATGATATTAAAATCCATCCTTATCTAGTTTTCTTTTTAATCGCACTTGACTTTCCAAGTTTTTAGCACTTATGTTTTTTCGCTTCGCTCATCGTCTGTGTGTTTTGGTTCTTAAATGAAAGAGACTCTCAGGGTGTTCCTCAAAAAGAGAGAGTTGTTCTCAATGGAACTTATTTGGTTGAATTAAGGTTAAAAAAGTAATAACTACCAAGTCATAACTTTTTCTGTGCTTCATCAAAAGATAGCGCAACCTTAATTTCAGATAAAATTCGGCATTTTAAATGAAATTCTGAAAAAAATTATAATGGAAAGTCCATTCACCCTTGACAACACTGAAAAACACGAAAACACGGCAACACATGGATGATTTAACTCACAAATTCAATTGTTTCTAAAACACTTTTTTTTAAATCTCAGGAGTGAGACAGACCCCAAAAATATTACGCAAACGCAGTTACGATTAATACTGATGTGAGAAATTGCAATAATGAGATGTGAAACAAGTTGATGTTAAACCAGTGAGCCAATTGTATTTTACAACCCCAATTCCGAAACAGTTGGGACAAAGTGTAAACTGTGAATAAAATCAAAATGTAATGACTTTCAAATCACACCAGCCAGTATTTTATTCTCAATAGAACAGAAATGACTTAGCAAATGTTAAAATTGAGAAATTTAACAATTTTACCCACAAAATGAGCTCATTTCAAATTTGATGGCTGCTACAGGTCTCAAAAAAGTTGGGACGGGGGCCTGTTTACCATGGTGTAGCATCCTCTCTTTTTATACGCCCATCTTAAGACGGAACGTATTATGTCATCACCTCCGTCCGTCCGTTCATCCGTCTGTTGTCTGTTGGCAATTTCTTGTCCGGGGCATAACTCCTGAGCCGCTTGAGCTACATTCGTGATACTTCACATCCACGTGCACCATCACTAGGCGCTGTGTCGCGCACCATGATTTCGTTCACCCGGTCAAGGTCACTGGCAAAGGTCAAAGGTCACATGGGGCCCAGATGGGGCTTGTCCGGAGCATAACTTCTCAACCGCTTCAGATACATCCATGATATTTCACACACGTGTACCATCACTGAGCGGAGTGTCGCGTACCATGTTTACGGCCCTCCCTCCAAGGTCAAGGTCACGGACAAAGGTCAAAGCTCACATGGGGCTGTTGTCTGTTGGATATTGGTATCATGTTGTCTGTCCACTTCCTGATCCATGTTTATGACGGGCGTATTATGCACCGTTGGCGGTGCTCTTCTTGTTTAATACAGGCGTCCAGCTGCTGGAGAGTTTTGGGTCTCCTTTGACAGACATTTTGTTTAATTATGCACCAAATGTTCTCAATCAGTGAAAGATCAGGACTGCAGGCAGGCCAGTTCAGCACACGGACTCTTCTACTACGAAGCCATGCCGTTGTAATAGCTGCAGTATGTGGTTTTGCATTTTCCTGCTGAAATACACAAGGCCTTCCTTGGAATAGATGCCGTCTGGAAGGGAGCATATGTTGCTCTATTACCTTTATATACCTTTCAGCATTCATGGTGCTTTTTAAAACATGCAAGTGTCCCACACCATATGCACTAATGCATCCCCATACTATAGGAGATGCTGGCTTTTGAACTTAACGCTGATAACAGGAGGGGTGGTCTTTCTCCTCTTTAGCCTAGAGGACACGACGCCCATGATTTCCAACAAGAATGTCAAATTTGGACTCATCTGACCACGGGACACTTTGCTACAGTCCATTTTGAATGAGCCTTGGCCCACAGAACACGGCAGCGCTTCTGGATCATGCTGCAAAGAATACAGAAGAGTGTATTTGCACTCTCACTGTAAATTTACCAATCCCTCCTCATCTGTTCTCTCCCATTTGCTGCCTTGGTCTATTAAAGGTATTCAGGAAATGGCTTTTCTCTGAATCTTTGGGCATTTGTTTTTCTTCTGTAACAGCTAATTGTCTGACAATATTTGCACTGTCATTATCACGAAATTACCTGGCCTCAACCCTGGATCAGCAGACAGCAGATCCTCTGGTTTTGCATGCTGCTCAATCTCTACAATGTCCCTTAACTCAGTCAGTTCCTACTCTTCACTGCTGCCTCTTTCTAATCAGCATCTGTGCTGCTGTTACTCGCCCTCTCCTTTTCCTGTATTTGAACACCCCTGGTCTCCTCTCTAGCTGCTGCATCATGGGCTGAAGAGGGCCCTGGCTTTGAAGGGTCCATAATGTGCATAATACAGAATCTGTTATAAATCCATACTGACACAGTAATGCATGCAATTCTCTCAACACATGAACATTTAAATTGAATGAATACCAAGTAGCTGAATAATAGTTGCTCATAAAAGAAAGGAAAAATCTATTCATTTTAATGTAAGTCTTCTTGGTCAAATTTCGAAAGCTGTCTGTCATGAGACTCATCACCAAAACTTTCATTTGCTTACTAGTTTGCTCACTACCCACTGTTGCTAGCTGCTCTCTGTAGCCTATAAATGAAAATAGTTTCTAACTCTAAAGCCTTTATTCATGGATTGTATTGCTCACCTCCTTTTCCTTCAACTGGGATTTGGGATGAGGGCAGGGGTCCTATTCCTGAGGCTGAATCTGCTTGTTGAGGGCACCTCATTAGTTATGGAACCAGTTAATAGCACCAGCTAATGAAGGCTAATATTTTAACTTGTGTATTAGCCTCGTAGTTTATTGCACAAGTTCAGCTAGTTCTGTTCAGACCTTCTACATCACATTCATCTGTTCTCTGATGGCAATAACGTTGGAGTATTTAAATAAAATGTCACTACACAGCTTACTGTAAATTGTTACCTTGATTATCCAAAATCTTCCGGTCTTGGCTATGTGAGGGATATTCAAATCATATGTGTGCATTACATGATTTTAAGGCACGACGTGGAGGCGAATAGTCACCCGACCCAAAGCGGAGGGTGGTTGCCTCCGCAAAGTGCCTTAAAATCGTGTGATGCACACCTAAGAGTCAAGACAAGCGTGGGAATTCCTGAGTCATAATGAATTTCCATGTCACTAAAAAAGTTTTTGTTTTCAGCAAAAAATAAAAATACAATGACAGATAATAATTATGACGGAATTTTTATGCCCCTGTCCTTCACAATGACGGTTAATCAGAAAGTGTAACACGACCTCTGGTTGAATCACACTAAGAGTATATTGTGCAGTTTTTGGGACCATTTTTCAAGAAAGATATGGAGGCTTTAGAAAAGGTTCAAAAGAGTGCTACAAAGTTAATACCTGGTATAAAGGATCAAAGCTATGAGGCAGGGACGTCACAAGACATTTTTGGTTGGGGGAGCCTGAGCCATCACTCAGAGGGGCAGTAGACTAGGGTTTTTTTTTTAAAGTCAGGTTTTCTCATTATTTTTCAAGCATAAGGCCCTTCAGCTGGGAATATTTTCCACTGTATTGCATTACAATTGGCACCACAAAAGCTCCCATACAACGAAGCAAATCTCGCCTTGCATCGCTTGGGGTGCGAAACAAAATTTTACCTCAAAATAGCAACGTTTTTTTTTTTTTTTTTTACCAAAATTCACAACATCGTACAAATATTTTTCCCAAGAGGCAATCAATGTTCCAAAACATCGTCATCCTCCTTAAGCCACGCCATATTGTCAAAATGCGCAGTTGAATCACTGATCTGTCTTTTGTAAAATATCTGGATAGCTGATGCAATAGTGGCTGGAAGGTTGAAGCAACCAAGCAGCCATATTTATATGGCCGGAAGTAATCAACCATTATATTAAATCCTATGGCAGGGCTTACCCGGGTGTATCCCGCTAGCATTGCGAACATTTATCAAGGGATTTGGCAACTACACAGGGTGTAGTTAAGATGGATACTTTATGACAAATATTTTATCATTAAATGAGTATTATCAATCCTTAACACAACATGTCAACAATAGTCAAGTTGGTCATCTCTAAAATGGCCTACTTCAAATTAGTGACCCTAATAGCCTAGGGTTAGACTGATTTATACACTAGGTTTCCCAACTGCTTTTGACATTATTAATGAGATCCATGTCACATGCCAACTTTCTTAATCCAGTGTCACTGATATGCTTCATTGGCTGCCTGTAAAATTTAGAATTGAGTACAAAATACTATTACTAACTTACAAAGCCTTAAATGACTTGGCCCCGGAATATCTTTGCAGTCTTCTCATTCCTTACTCCCCACCAAGATTACTTCGTTCACAAGGTGCTGACTACTTGAAAATTCCAAATATATCTAGAGTTACAATTGGAGGCAGAGCATTCTCTTATAAAGCACCAATTCTATGGAACAATCTCCCAAGACAAATTAGGGCTTCGGACACACTCTCTGTCTTCAAGAGTAGGCTGAAAACTTATCTTTTTAGTCAAGCCTATGATTAGTTCATGATTAGTTATGTGTTGGCTCTGGTGGGACTGACTACAACCTTGATTTATGACATGTTCACGATATTGGAAGCCAGTGTTATGTAAATCCATGTGGAACCGGTGGCACTGAGCCTGCATTGACGGTGCCAGTGGGGCTTGCTACAGCCTCAGTCACTGGGGAGGTCCATATGGTACTGGTGTAGTGTTAAGCAAGTCCACGTGGAACCGGTGGCACTGAGCATGCATTAACGGTGCCAGTGGGGCTTGCTACAGCCTTAGTCACTGGGGAGGTCCATATGGTACTGGTGTACTGTTAAGCAAATCCATGTGGAACCGGTGGCACTGAGCATGCATTAACGGTGCCAGTGGGGCTTGCTACAGCCTTAGTCACCGGGGAGGTCCATTTGGTACTAGTGTCTAGAAAATCTGAAGTGATCTCCCTGGAATAAGTGTAGGGCCTCTGTGCTGCTGGAAGTGGATGGAGCGGTGTTGACTGTTTCCTGACCAGTCAGCTCCTAAATTCTCATTTGGCACATGACACAGGACTGTATTTTTATTAATATGCAGTAGTTTTATCCAGTGCCTCACCCCACTTTTTTCTGTCTTTCTCCGAGGATCTTTCCCTCCACAACCCTGACTCCTGGACCATCCGAGCCCTGTCCCTCACCATGAGCGCTGGCTGCTGCTGTCCTGATCCAGTCCTGCACCATCCTTGGCATGCCACTTCCTCCAGCAACTGATAGCACTGTTTAGATGGACTTTTATGGAACTCTATTGTCATTATCTTCTTATTAACTAGCTAGCCCGCGGAGGATGGGCTTCCCCACTATAGCCGGGTTCCTCCTGAGATTTCTTCCCACTGGGGAGTTTTTTCTCACCACTGTTTTAGGATTTTTCTCCCTACCGGGAGTTTTTTGCCTCATTTGCTGTAGTGGGGAATAGGCTGGGCACTGCCCTTTCAGTAACTCATCTCTGACTGTAAAGCGTCTTTGTGACAGTTTATCTGTGAAAAGCGCTATACAAATAAATTGAATTTGAATTTGAATATGCAAAGCTGATTGATAATAGACAAGGCTATAAAAGCTATCATTCAGGCACCTAGCTATTAAATTACATAGCTAACACCCATCACGATGTGAGGTTACAACTGACCTTGCGCCACCTTACCCATTTCATATTCATTAATCTATTTATTTAAAATGTAGCTTCTCCAATCCCACCAGAATGTGGAATGTCCAATCCATGAACTATGCACAAGGCTCGCTCGTACGCAACCACCTGTTGCCAGCTCAGGAGAGAGAGATATTTCGCAGCTCTCCTCTGAAGCACGCGCCTGTCAGCCGCTGCATCTTGACACTCATTGGTCGAAACTATTGCAAGTTCAGAACAAGGGTGGAGGATACTTGAACATGAGCAAGCTTAGAATCTCGCTGATAAGTGCCCAGCTGGCCAACAGGATGCGCTAGAGCAACGAACAAGGCAACCATTTATAATATCCCTTCCCAACAGTCCCTTACCAATCTGCATGCCTACAACGCTTGAGCCAATCATGCGCTGTTCTGAAAAAGCTGCCGACCGCTGCTGGTTGGTACGATGGGGGATCGAACCCGCTACTTCATATTTAACATAACATAGCATTACATAACATAACATGAATGGCGAGAACAGGCCATTCAGCCCAACTAGGCTCACCAGTTTCTTTATTCTATTGTGAATATATCACTTCAGATACGCAATTACTCAATGGTATCTAGCTTTAAGTCAAGCCTACTCTTGAAGGTCTCTGCCTCAACAATATGGTGAGGCAAGCTGTTCCACATCGAAATTACTCTTTGGGTGAAGAAATATTTCCGTATCAGTGCTAGGTTCCCTAACCTTACCTTTGGTAAGCTTCCATTTGTGACCCCGAGCTTTACTAACAACACTTGGTTGAAGGAATCCTACATAATTCACTTTGTTAATCCCTTTAACATATTTAAAGATCTCAATCAGATCACTCCTTAGTCTCCTTTTCCTAAGACTAAAGAGATTAAGGATCTTCAGCCTTTTCTCATAGCTTTCATCTTTTATACACAGAATTAGCTTAGTGGCTCTTCTCTGAACTTTCTCTATGTCTTTCTTAAAGTGTGGTCCCCAGAATTGTACACAATACTCTAGATGTGGTCTGACGAATGTGTTGTACAAAAGAAGCACCACCTCCTTGGATTTGAACTCAATACTTTTGGCAATGTATCCCAGCATCCGATTGGCTTTTTTAACTGCTACTGCACAATGGCTAGAGCCTGTGAGGGTTTGGTCAATAATCACTCTCAGATCTTTTTCATGTGGAGCACATTCCAGTTTAAAAACTCCCATGAAGTAATCCTGCCTAATGTTTGTATTACCAACATGTACAAAGTACAACTTTACATTTTGCAACATTAAATTTAATTTGCCTCATTTCTGCCCAATTCTGGATTCAACCCAAATCGTCCTGAATCACTTTAGTGGACTCTAAACTATTTTCCAAACCTCCCAGTTTAGTATCATCTTCAAATTTAACTAATCTGCTCTCAATATTCCTATCAAGGTCATTAATGTAGATGAGGAACAGCAGGGGTCCCAACACCGATCCCTGGGGGACGCCACTCCCTATTATACCTAGCTCAGATGAGATACCACTGACCACCACTCTTTGTGTTCTGTCCTGCAACCAGTTTTGGATCCACTTCAGAATACCTCCTGTAACTGCAATGGAGCTCATTTTAAAAATTAGTCTCTTATGCCATACTTTGTCAAATGCAATCTGAAAATCCAAATATATGATGTCATAAACCCTGCTCTGATCATAAGTCTTGGTGGCTTCTTCAAAAAATTCCAGGTTTGTCAGGCATGACCTTCCCTTATGGAAACCATGTTGGCTATACCTCAAGATATTGTTACATTCAAGAAATAAGTTCAGCTCATCTTTTATGATAGATTTCAATATTTTGCATGCAATGCTAGTTAAACTGACTGACCTGTAATTTCCTGGCTCAGTACGGTCCCCTTTCTTATGTATTGGGATTATATTGCCCTGTTTCCAATCATTTGGTATTTCTGCAGTTTCTAAGGACCGTCTGAAGGTGGCGGATAGCGGCTTAAAGATGATCTCACTAACTTCCCTGAGCACTCTAGGAAATAAGCCATCAGGACCCGCCGCCTTATCTGCCTTTAGTTTATGCAACTAGTCTAACACTTTATTTAGCCGAAATTGAGGTTAGGGATAACAATATTGAGCATTGGACATGCCCTCTGGCCGAATAAAGACCCACTGAGGTAAAACTCTCAACAAAGAACCTGTTAAAGGTATCCGCAATATCCTTGTTATCATATAGCAGCGATCCATTTTTATTCTTTACGCACTTAACCTGCTCTTTGACTTTCTGCTTTTTCTGCTACAGTACTGAAAGAAATGCTTAGGGCTAGTTCTTGCCCCCTCTGCAATTTATCTTTCATACAGTCTTCTAGCATTCCTCAGCTCTTTTTTGACCACAGCCCGCATTTTACAGTATTCAGCCTTAGTGTTCTCATTGTTATCCATAATGTACATCTTATAAAGAAACTCCTACGAATAGCTGTGATCATCCACTGCAGATTTTGCTTTTTAAGCTTACTTTTGGTCACCTTTGGAATGAATTTGCATTGTGAATCAAGTAAATCCCCTTTAAATCTTTCCCACATCTCATTCCCGGACTGTGAGTCAGTAAATATCTCCCATTTCATTTCACTTAGATTTGAGAGCATCCTGTCAATGTTTTCTCGCCTAAAATTGAAAATTTTTGTTTTTGAAGACACCTTTTTAACTTTCCATGAAACCTATAAATTAGCAGCAGAGTGATCATTGTCCCAAGTGGCTCCAGTACCTCAACAATTCTAATTCTATCTGGGTCATTAAAGACCACTAAGTCTAAAATTGCCTTCTCTCTTGTAGGTTTATGAACATACTGCACCAATAATTTATCATTTATAACATCTAGAGATTTCTTCAACCCCCCTACCCCGTCTTTTCACCATTTCCCATTGGATACCAGAGTATTTAAATCTCCCATTATCATGGTCCCTCCTCCTCTACAAGCTTGCGTAATCCTCTTCAGGAGCATTTCATTGACTGTACTGTCCAAAGCTGGTGGTTGATAGCATACACCTATGTTTAAACCTGTCTGGTGTTTGCCAGTGAGCCTGACCCAGATATCTTCACAGGGCAAGGAAATGTTCAATTTCAGGAATTTCCTGCACATTTATGTTTTCGTTCACATAGAGTGCTACACCCCCTCCTCTCCGATTGCATCTATCCTTCCTAAAGAACTTATAACCTTCTACATTATATTAATCTCCATCCTCTTCACTAAGCCTTGTCTCTTTAATCCCAACTATGTCATAGCCTTCACTAATCATAACAGCCTCAAGGTCTGGAAATTTATTTTTAATGCTTCTTGCATTCTTGCATTTCGATAAAAAACATTTCAGGTTATCACAAACGCTCTACCCTTTCAATGATGTACCCCGGAGGGGAGACATATAGCGTTTGTGACAATTCCTGTGCGCCGTGATCGTTATCGTGCGCCGTAGCAGACAACGTCACACAGTTTTTATGAACATATTTGAAGATATCATTACGAAACTTTTCATACACACATATCTGGTCCCGAGGTAGGTTGCTTTTGAATTTCGGCCAAATCGGAAAAACAACATGGCCGCAATGGCGGCCATCTTGAATTTTTTGCAAGCCTTTCCCTCCAGGAGCCCGATTAACGTCCAGTGGCCCATTATGTTGTACATCATGGTATTTGAGAGAGAGAGAGAGAGAGAGACAGTGAGAGACGCGCGCACACCACACCACACCATGCATGCGTTATTTGGATCTATGGTACAACGGACTTCTGCCATCATGTTCTATGAGCCATTCCAGTCATCCAGCGAAACCCATTCAGTGAGTTTGTACAAAATTTGGCATAAATATTCCAGAGCCATATACCTTTAGATGTTTTACTGGCATCACTAAGATGCCGTCGCAGCTTTGGCATATCCATTCCACCTAAACATTCAAAATGAGGTCTAATTCAACAAAAATTACCCTGACTGATTCCATTGCCTCCTTAAGCCACTCCCTTGGAATCCTGAACCCCACGTATATAATTATTTATATATATATATATATACATACACCATTTTTCACATTTACAAGTACCGCATTATCTACTAGATGGGCAATGGACATGCCCATGGGGTTTTGCCCAATTTAATCTGACAGCTGCGCACCGGGGGACACCAGTCGTAGTCGCGGGCGACCGACTGGACTGCGTATAGTTTCCCATGTGCCCGCTGCTCCAAGCCCCTCACTACGCTTTGTTGCTTTAACCTGGGCACTAGGCAGGCAACACACCATACCAGACTCCTTGTCGCACGAACAGACTAAACTGTCTATTCCTCTAAGTATTGAGTCCCCCTTTTTCACTGACTCTCTTTTCTGAGGGGTAAAAGCCAACAGGGTGTCCTGCTGCTCATCAGTCCCCTCACTCTCAGGGTCAGGGGCCAATTCAAGTCCCTGCAAGGCCCGGAATCGGTTGGACACCTCAACCATTGGAGGAGCTGTCGCTGTACGGCATGCACGCCCCTTCCTGCCCTGATTTCTTACCGTCACTCAACTTTCTCTCCCCGCCTGCTCTGGGGTCCCTAAACCACCCTGCTTTGGGGTACACACCATTTCTCAGAAAGACATACTACTTAGTTCCTCTAGGAACTCTACCTGATCGCGAACTATGTCGCGCCGCCAACTGGCCCTGAAGATCAAGGATCTTGCTCTCCAGATGCTCAATTTATTTTAGGTAAATTAATGCCATAACCTACTGAAATGGCAGTGCAGCTGAAATACACACATTGAACTGCCTTGCTCCAAAAAAACCATTGTGGTGGAAAAATATCCAAAAATATTCTAAATTCAAAGTATTACCAAAATCACTTTTTGACAGTGTGAACTCAGCCAGGTTCATGTAGCCCTTTAGAATCACTGAGGGAAAGTGTGCTGCTTAGAAGAAGCACAAAACTCATTCATCTGTCAAAAAAACCTGATTAAGAAGCTCCTGCAGGCCGCTCAAGGCTGGCTAGATGAGCAAGTCTTTCAGAATGACCATATTGGTAGTCAACCAACAGGCATTCCAAGTATATGAGCATGCGCACTCCAATGTCCATTCTTTGAGGAGAGATTTACAAGGGTGATAGGAAAACTTGGTCCACTAACCTTGTTATTCCCACAACACCACTCCATTCTGTCATCTAGTAATGTCATGCAACATGAAAGCAATATTGCTGCGACCCATATTAAGATTCTTGACATTCTTCTGCCACGACAAAAGGATAATAAGGTTTCAAAGTTTCCAACCTTGTAAAGATCGTTATATTTTTCAGCTGTTAAAAAATTAGAATATTTTTAGTTACAAAAGCACATTCTACATTGAAGACAGACATGTTCTGTCGGACACCATTTCCAAACAATCCTTGCAATTAAGCAAATATGAGAATGCCGAAGTCACATTTCATAACATAAATTTTCTATACCATTACCTTATGGGAATTTAAAGGTGCACCATTTACGCACTATAATCATGCGTCCCAGCAAAGCTTACGAAAATGCTTTAATACTCTGTCCAAATGTCCCAAATTAGCTTGATTTTACTGATTATGTTGGGAAATGGGAATAATAAGTCCACCTGTTTATTAATGAATCATGGCTTTTTTTATTTCACCAAAAATTTGGCAACTGTCTGGTGAAATAAATATCCCTCAGGCAAGGCTGGATTAATACCCCCAGGTATTCATTTCTGGTGATCTAAACGATATAACTTCAGCACTTGCTTGTGCTGCGTAACTTCAATATACCTTTTGTAATAAACAGATCAACCAAACACCCACCCACCAACTGAAAGTGTATATTTATTTCAGCTGCAAGTTAAGACGGCACTGCAAGTTCGAACTGATACTGGAAACACAATGTTCAATATGATCATTGGATTCTGAAGCACATAAACCCATAAAATGACACTCTCAAAGTGATGGGCCATGCAATCATATTTATGATCGACAGTATAAGTCCGGCACTGGCTTTTCTGGTGAAATCATTGCAAGTACTCGATAAAGGAGAAATAAAGCAGACAAGTTTTAGGCCTACTTAGACTAAGATCGGACCCAAACAAATTTTGATACGTGTAATACAATCAGGAGGTGAACGACAACGACGCATAATCAATGTGCGTCGTCGACCCTGAGCCCAAGGTCTATTTACTAAAAAGATGCCGTTTTTTAAAATTAATTTGATATTTTAATTACGGTATTAAACGATGACATGCGGTGTCATTCGGGTCTTCAATGCGCTAAGTTGTCATCCCCCCCCAGGAGATTATCCAGACAAAGCAGAATCAAATCAAATTATTTAAAAGTCCCAAGTTTTTCAGGACTCCAGGTAGTTCCATTGCTACAAACGACTCATTGCTGTAACCGGATAAATAGAATTTCTGTGGCTATCAGGATGTGAATCTTCGCTCGGAAATGCGTAAAAAGTAATCATGCGACCTGTTTTCATGTTATGGTTCGTGCACCCCTCAACTTCATGCAATTTTGGCGTGGTTAAAGGGAAAAAAATCATGCTTATAATGAGATGTTTTAGCTTTGAGCGTAGATTCAATACGGCGACTGGGAATTGTTTTCAGTGAACTGTGTTCGCTAGCCTTATTACTGTGGCGAGTGGCAAAGCAATAACGGCGCGCGTCGCACATCAGTAGAATAAAATACCATAGATCCTTGATTTGCTTTTGTCGTTATGTCGCAGTGTCCTCGCTTAAATGACTTATACCTTCACGCTAATGATAATCATTTTGGTGCGAATCATTTTCTCTTCTCCTAATGAACTGCAAAAAGTGTAACTCTCCCATCACGGAAGGCCCCTCCCTGCCCAAGGGCCCCTGGGCACGTGCCCAGATTGCCCATATGGTAGATCCGGCCCAGCCCTCAGGTCAGCTTACTGGTCCCTTCTTAAATTGTTGTAATGTTTTGTGTCCTGTGCACAGTGACTGGTATGGAGGACAGGAAGCAGTGGACTGGGCTCAAATGCAAGGATTGATGAGCTTTTTCTTATGCCCACACAGCAGTGCAGCCAGCACAAGCATTTGAGTCAACACAAAAAGAGAAGGAACTGAGGTTCCACAAGACGTAGTTATAGTTTAAAGTTAGGCTCCTGATACGTGAACAGTCTTGTAAAAGACCTACAGCACCATTACAGCATGGCATTTAAGCCCCCGTTTACATGTACGCGGTTATTTTGACAAACAGCGACATTTTCCTATGTTTGTGCCCTTCGTTTACACGCTGAGAATTCGCCTCTGAAAACAATTCCTTCATGAAGAGGTCAAAAGGCTTTATCTGATAAAAATGAGTGACTGTATTTTATTTTTCAAGGCCTGGGTCACCTTACATGCAGGCTGCAATGTTTATACAAGTAACTGATGTAAAAATTCCCATACGACAAGTTGCGCGATCCAGCAAGATCATCTCTAGGCTGCACTTGCACAATCATTACCTGGAGCTGCTGTCGAGTATCCTGTGCCTAATTAGCGTTGTTTCCACATCAGGTGCAACATATTTCCATTAGGATCAATAATACAAGAAAGGTCATTATGTAGTGGGGTCTAAAGCTGTCAGGTCCTAAAAGAGCCACAAGTCTTATGCAATATAAATGGCTTCAAAATTGCTGGCTTTCTGCTAGATAGGTATGTAACATTTTTAATAGTATATAGAACCTCTGCCCTATTCTTAAGGAATTAGTTTTAGTGGTGAGTAACATAATATTTACAGGATTGTCTCTGCTATTTTATTCCCTTCTGAATTTTCCCTCTAGTCCACTTTGTCTTCTGTCTGTAACCTGCTATGGAATGCTCTGTAAAAAATAACCCCTGATAATACTAAACCCGTACAATTCAAATCTGCATAACATAACGTGCCCTTTGACTTGCAAATGCATTGCCGAGGTTTTGCGACAGTCCTAAAAATTTACTCCCAATCGAATAGGACTTAAGTCCTGACTGTTTCACAGTAACTTCATTTGCAACATGTCCTTCTTAAGGCAAAATAACAAACAGTAATAAACTACACAGTCTTGAGGCAAAATATTGGACATGGATCCATTGTGAATGATAACATTGGATCATAAATGCTTACCGATGGTATCAGGCAACAAAAATGATGACAACAACCATGCTGGATGGGGTCAAAAAAGCTGCTGCAAGGATGACAAAACTAAGGCAACAAAGAACGTAAATCTGATTCTGACATCACGTGTGCGAGATAAAATCAGTGATGGAATCATTCCAACTTTCTGCCTTGAGATGAGAGCACTGTGCCCCCCCAAGGCTTGCGGGCACAACGGTGAGGCGCAATCATGCTGTTTTTCATCTGTGTTGGTGTCTGTCGGTATCAAAATCAAGAGCACGGTGTTTCTTGACACAAAGGAGAGATTAGTGGAAAAGGACTTAGTAAATCCTTACAGAGATAGGTGGTGCTCATAGACGTAATGGCGCAAGATAAATTTTAAGGATTCAAAAAAGGTAAGAAACATATTATTTCTGTACATTTGGATAGTATACTAGAACAATAATTATGACAGAAATTCATGAGAGTTGAGTTTGTTGGTTGTGGTATATGTAAAAAATCAGTCAATTCTAGACACCAGTCGGGGTAACAAGTTACATTGTGCAGTCACTTAATACTTTTGACTACAAGCCTTTTCCCTCCTATACCTTGAGGTTTCAACTTTTTACTTGCATTCAGAAGTATTAAGCGAATATACCGAAATAATTGTTGCATAATAATACGTACAATGTTTATTTGCACAGAAGATGTTGACCTCGCTACAGTGGAGGGTAAATATGCTCTTTAATCAGTGAATACTAGCATTCGAAGCAGCAGCGAGTTTCTCCAATTGGTGATGTTTAGGGCTGTTGCAGCGTAATTTACTCTAGTAGGCCGCCGTAGTGAGAGCAACTTCATCCATAAAAAATAAACTGGGCTCTTAGTTAAATGGCCACACTGGACATTAAGGCTAAAAACATGGTGAAAAGATGTCTTTTGAGTCAAATTTGAATGTCGGGTCTCATGGACACTTGGATTACACCGCATGAGCATTATAGAGGCATTTTGTATATTTTAAATGTTGTTTTTTACGCTCAAAAGAGTAGTCACCAATGACTTCAATTGATTTGGATTTGTCTTCAATTCCGTTTTTTTTTTCAAACTGCTGAAGTGTTTTGAGGACGAATGAAATTCATGGGCCCTTCGATTAGCCTTGGGGTGAGTAGATGAGTGCATTTTCATTTTTGGTATATATAGCATATGTCTTTTAAGAATAATTATTTAAATGAAACAAATTAAACTCACAATCTAGACTACACTAAACACGAACATTACATACATGGCTGTTGGTGAGAGAGAACAAAAGGATGATCAAAGGTATGAATGGAGGTGCCATATTGACCATGCAGAAGTGGGGGGAGGCAACCCTGCCGTAACAAATAAAAGTTTAAAGAGAGAGTATAAAAACAGTTTAAATGACGTGAAATTTCTTTTTTGGAAGAGTATACAATATCATTTAACTAGAAAACTCACTCTCATCCACATTGTCCTCCACATGAACATGCGCAGACGTAATCGCATATTCTGTTAAGGGGCATTTTCCGATTAAGGTGATATGACCCAATATTCCAATTAAAACAAGCTTATGCCAGGGGTTTTATTCAGCAAATTTCGATTTGAAATATGACCTTAATCGGGTTATTGCACATGACAGGATCAGAATATTATCATATATAATACAGGAATATTGGTGTGCATATAAACGTAGTCATTGTAACATTTGTATGCGTGGCGAGAACAGGGCTATGTGTCTCGAGGTCAACAGAAACGTCTACTTTGACAGCCCGGTGTTATTTCCTTTTAAATTAGTTAATTTCTGAAATAAATATATAAATAAGTACATTGATTAACCCTCACCTTGTGTCATTTCTTGTGACATTGCAGGGTCCATTCTAAGTAGTTATTGCGAATTAGGTTAGATTTTGTTACATTGCACCACTTAATTTCAATCCATTCTGTTTTGTGGCCATCTTGAAAATGTTAAAGAAAAATTTTCAAAAAAAATTTTTTTATGTTTAATTTTAAATTCTAAGAGCTATTTAGTGTGTACATAGGGATTTCAATGACTTATGATTCTGCCTTGTTCTGTTCATGTTTTGCCGTGTCTTGATCCATGCCATGTTTTGAATAACAAGCTCTCAGCACTTGCTCTGCTCTAGTCTCCGCCCCTTGCCTTCGCTCAATTTACTTTGCTGTGCTTCTAGCAGATTTTCTGCACCTGGTTAATCACTGTTCTGCCTCTCACTCTGTGCATGGTAGAACTCCCCAACCGGAGCCGTATGTTTGTTTGTAGGCTGTCTCTGTGATCCCTGTCCGCGTTTTGGCTTTTGCTAATTTCTTGTAATCAGGAACTTCCTCATGTTCATTCCTTTGTAATAAGTCTTATCCAATTCGCCTGATTTCCCTTTGTAGCATGTGACTTTCCCTATGTGTATTTAAGCAGTCATACTACTCACAGCTCTTGTCAGAACGTTGATCAATATTTCTTTGTGCAGAGCACCTTGTATGCCATTGAGTGTTGTTTCTCTTCTCCTGGATTGTCCAACTTCGATTTTTGCCATTGCCCTTTTTGTATTGTTTTTGTCTTTCTGGATTTCGAGCCATTTTTGTATGACCACGGTTTCTTTGTTTGGATGCCCTGTGTATGACCCTTGGCTTTGTTCATCGACTTTTTGCCTATCATTTTTGTATCTCTGCTCATCTGTCTTACTGCTTCTGATCCCTGCCTGTCTAGTCGACACTGTTTTTGGATTTCGTATTTTGGCTTGGCAATTCCTGTGTTTTTTGGCTTTAATTCGGACTCCATTAAAGGCATACGTTTTTTGGATTTCCCTTTCACGTGTGGTTCCTAAACCGTACCTTAAATGATTTGATACTTCATTTCCTGAACAGGGTACATGTGCATTTCAGACGCATCTCATCCATAACAGAATAATGCTACATCCATACCGGTGGTTTTTCTTTATAATACTCTTCCTGAAATATCAGATTTTAAACTAAACTGTTTCCATGTTCAAACCCCTTTATAATGTACATACATTTATATATTAGCCTTAAAAATTCACAGAATTGAATCAATATGTATAATCTCATGGGACTGTTATTTTTCGTGACATCCAAAACGCATCTCTTTGTCAAATTTGGTTTTTTTTTTGTCTTAAATACACTTTACCACAGCATGTTTTGGCCATCAATTTCCCAACATAAGGTGCTTTTAAAATCTGCATTACCAATTTAAATATTGAAAGAATTCTGTCGACACTGTCATTTCAGTTGTGAGTTTGAGTCCAAATGTCACATCCATAATGCTGGCAGCGCATTAAAACAGATCTTGTTATTGCAATTGCATGGAATTGCTATTTAGCATGGATCTACTAAAGAAAATGATATCCATCAGCTTACAGCTTTCACTAAACAAACAAAGACTATCTCCTTTCTCAGACAAATTACTGGGTTAAAAGACAGTTTTTCTCAGGTTCACCCAGCTCATGATACATAGTCATGGATTTTTTTGATTCTTTGGTATGTTGTCGGTACATGTCTCAAATAGCAAAATCCCGATTTTTAGGTCCCAAGATCTGTTACTTTTTTTTCTCAAACCCCCAGAAAATTTGGGGGTTAATCAGCCCTTGAATGAAAACAGACTTTTAGGAGCCAATAACTCAAAGTGCCTGCAACAGCCCAGACTCATTTTCATAGATGCATATCTACAACTAAAGGTCTTTCAGAAAACGTTTGCAATATTTACAAAAAAAAACCCCAATAAAGTTTCAGTTTGAACCCTAAATATCTTGTGTTTGTAGTGTACTCAATTGAATATAGGTCAAAAGGGATTTGCAAATCAATGAACTTTGTTTTATTCACGTTTTACACAACATCCCAATTTCATTGGAATTAGGGTTTGTATTTTAATCTCCTATAAGCAAGAAAAAAGAGGCGAGAACAAGAGAAGTGAACGCACAATTTCCAATGTTACACATCGGGGGACCAGTTTCCGCTCTTGTTTGCCTTAAAGTAAACAAAGTAAAGTAAACAGCAAGATCCCCCAACCATTCTTGGAAGAATTTACTGCACTGCATTTGGTTGATAAAATGTTATTTTCCATATGTAAACTTCAAAGACGAAAGATACTGACAAAGAAAAGCAAGACAGAAAGCGAGGGCAAGACAGAAAAAAAAGAGAGCCGGGGAACATTCATCGGACTGTTGCCTGCTGTAGGTGGCTGCCATCTACAGGCTATGTGGTGTAATGTTGGCAATTCCAGTGATTTCACCTGCAGACAAGACTCATTCTATTAAAATACACAAATGAGAGGTGAGGAGGACACCTTCAGAGGGATTATTACACATAAAATTACATGCTGCGCTGCCACAAGTATTAAAGGGCACTGTCATTGGCATAATTTGGCTTTTCTTAGACCAATAAAACAGCTGAGTGATGAGTGACTTGAAAGATGGCAGTCTTTCTCAATATTTATCTCCCTTTAAAAGACCAACAAGATAACCATAAAAAAAAGCTTGGAGTGTCAGTGAAGCTATGTTCTCAGTGTTTATCATATCATTTGAGATTGACGGTTCAATAAGCCCACAAAAATATGAATTAAGTTTCATTCAAATTATCTTTTGCAAATCAACGCAACTACAAGCATTGCCATGAAAAATTTTTTCATGCATTTTTCCAGTTTGTTATTTAACTTAGTAAACTTTTTTTATTAAAGTTCTCTTTGCACTGAAGTGCATACAAAGTGTAGTGGTTATTGCACTACTGTGTGCACAAAACATTGCATTTAGCTCTGAATTTACATTTTATCCAAACTTCCAACTGAGCATGTAAGTGGTGCCCAGACATATTTTGCAGAAAGGGTTAAGGATGGGAATAATGTGAAGGTAGACACGCGTCTCCAGAGGGCTCAGGGCTGTGTGCTCTATAAAAGCTTGTGTACTGGATGTCAGACAGTGAATTGGGGGATATCTTCCGCAGGAATGAGGTTTGTGCTGCTGTTGTGTCTGAACCTGGCCCTGGTTCTGGCCTCTGCTGCTGCTTCTCAGACAGTCTGCCGACTCAGGGAGCGCTTCCGTCTGAACGACATGTACCGCAAGGGGGACGTGGTTTTTGGGGGTCTGTTCGGGGTGCACTACCTGACCGTGTTCCCGGAGCTGTCTTTCAGGTCCAAGCCACTCCAGCCGAAGTGCGAGAGGTGAGTATCTCAGAAAACAGCAGCACTTACATGGGCTCACACAAACATACACACATGCACACCCAAACACACAGCCAAACAAACATACCTGGACAGACAATTAGACAGTTGCAATCAACTACAGTGAGTAAACTACCAGTCCATTTTTTTTGATCATCGATGCGCAAACAATTTGAGACCAAAAACAAATTAAATAGAGAGACACCATATGATCAAAAGAAAATTTCAAAATGGTAGTGAAATAGCCATGACTGCTGCGCATATTCTTTTTTTTTTCTCTCTCTCTGCAAAGTCAGTCATATGGTTCTTAAAGGTGACACAACATGATAAAAGAAGTTCCCACCGATTTGCTTCACTTGTGGTTGCTTCCTCTTGATAACTCTGTCCAAATGTTCCAAATTAGCTTGATTTTACTGATCATGCTAAGGAAAAGGAATAATTAGTCAACCGGTTTATTGATGAATTATGGCATTTTTATTGAACCAAAAATTTTTCAACTGTCCAGTGAAATTAATGATCCCTCATTTCATCTTACTGTTCTCTTCTTAAATTGTTGTAACGTCTCGTGTCCTGTGCACAGTGACTGCTACGGAGGACAGGAAGCGGTGGACTGGACTCAAATGCAAGGATTGATTTGAGCTTTTTCTTATGCCAACTTAGCAGTGCAGCCGGCACAAGCGTTTCAATCCACACGAAAAGAAAAGGAACTGAGGTTCCACAAAACAAATGGTAATACAGCGCTATACTTGGTATTACACGATCAAGGAGAATGGAATGAGGCTCCTTTAAATGAGAATGTAAGCGGCACTTGGTTGATTGTTGGGCTTATGATATGCAAACAGTCTTGCAAAAGACCTAAAGCACCATTACTGCATGGCATTTAAGAGACATCACAAAGACATTTATAAGTTAACTAGTATTTATACAACTCTGATATCACTCAGAACAAACAACAAACAGATACAAGTGATAATTTAATACTGAGCAATGAGCGATCCGAGATCAGTAGATTGGTGAGCTGGATGGCAGAACGCTTGTCCTTTCAATTGTTCCATTAGCCTGCGTTGCCGGCGGTCAGTGGCTGGCGGGAGAAAGGAGAGGAAAGACCGCCTGCACGATAACATAGGGGTTTTGAATAGCCGCCCACTTCCTTGCGCAACGAGCTGCGACGGACCACCCCTTTTTTAAACCAATGAAACTTGAGAGCACAAGTGATGTGTGGAGATTAAATCATCTAGTAAATGATTGATCGCCTGTAGTTGTTCGTTCATTAGAGTAATCTTTCAGTCGTGAATTTCAAAATATTCAAGCGATTTCTTTTTCATAGCGTCGTTCTGGGTTCTGGCAGTTTACGGCATAAGCATGCGTTGCGTTACATTTGATGACAGTTCAATTTTGATTGACACCTCTTAAGCCAATCAGTAATTCCCGTTCACTGGTGAACGGACAACTCAAAATCCCTACGTTATCGTGCAGGCGGTCTGTCCTCTCCTTTCTCCCGCTAGCCGCTGACCGCCGGCAACGCAGGCTAATGGAACAATTAACAAAGGACAAGCGTTTTTGGAGAATAAAAAATAATCATTGAAATACCTCAAAATATGCACTCTCGCATGAGTGGTCAAATGGCTTCATATGATGCAAATGAGTGGCAGTATTTTTTTATTCTTCAAGGCCTGGGTCACCTTACACGCTGGCTGCAATGTTTATTCAACTAACTGATGTAAAAATTCCCGTAAGACTAGTTGCGCTATCCAGCAAGATCATCTATTGACTGCACGTGTGCGATCATTACTTGGAGCTGCTATCGAGTATCCTGCGCCTAATTAGCAGTGTTTCCACATCAGGTGCAACAAATTTAATTTGGATCAACATCACATGAAAGGTCATCAATAGGGGTGTTCACACCTATGGATTTGAAATTTAAAAATTTCCGAGCGCGATTCAATTTCTAGGGGTTCAAGCCCGTAGGGCAGAAACCCGATTGTTTTTGTGCGGGTTTATTATTGTAATTATTCAGGGTTCAACCCCGAAGGGCAGAAACCCTATCGTGTTTGTGCTGGTTTTAATATTATTAGGGGTTCGAGCCGCAGGCCAGAAACCCTTTTGTTTTTTATACAACATGTAGAATGCCTTCATAAATGAGACATGTCTTCATTAATCATACATAAGCAAATGTCATACTTTGTCAAGGGTGGAATAACATATCCTTCTTCAGTATGTGATGCCAGATGTGACAATGACAGTGTCACTCAGCTGACAATGTCGCACTTTATCGCATTTAGCCACTAACTAATTGACACTGCCAGTTATATCACAGCTGGCGTCACATGCTGAAGAAGGATGTGTTATTTCAACCTTTACAAAGTATGACATTTGCTTATGTATGATTTATGAAGACATTATGTCTCATTCATGAAGGCATTATACATCCTGTATAAAGGCTTTATGAGCATCACTTCAAATAAAGCGTGATCCCCTATGGTTTTTGTACTGGTTCATAATTATTATTAGGGGTTCAAGCCCGTAGGGCTGAAACCCTATTGTATTTGTGCTGGTTTATTATTATAATTAGGGGTTCAATCCGTGGGGCTGAAACCCTATTGTTTTTGTTTTTTTATTTTTATTTTTAAGTCTCCTCAACGAAGTTGAGAGAGACGTATTGTTGTTCTTATACATTCAGACTATTATTTTGCACGATTTTGTGTCTCTTCTACAGGTTTCGCGTTTTGACCGATTGTCGTGAAACTTGGTGAGCTGGTGCATACCAATGGGGAGGGGTTCCAATAAGCTTTTGGGCCAGATCGGCACGGGCCTTTTTGAGCAGGGGGCCCGATAAGGTCCGAAATTTAACATGGGAAAAATTTTCAAAATGGTCTAGAGCAGGGCTATTCAACATTATCCTGCAAGGGCCGGTGTGGGTGCAGGCTTTCATTCCAACTAAGCACTTATACACCTGATACTACAAATCAAGCTCATTAGCAAAGACTCTTGGGGTTGATTAGTGGTTTCAAGTGTGTAACTGCTTGGTTGGAATGAAAGCCTGCACCCTCACAGGCCCTTTCTGGACACAGTTGAATAGCCCTGGTCTAGAGCCATGCAAATATTTTAAAAAGATGCGTAATGACATTCTGAACAAAAAAGTCAATGGCGATGAAGTCGTAGGTCATGTGGTTTAGCTGCCATCTTGGAGTGTTCGCATTTTCCCCTCCTGATGACCCTTCCATTTTCAAAAATCTTCTCTGTAAAAACTGCTCGTTGAAAAATTCTGAAAATGACATATATGAACCTAGAGACTCTCCTAAGCAAACGATCTCGAGCAGAATTTGAAAATGAATTTTACTTTTGAATTTCAGTATGTATAAAAGATCTTTCAACTTTGAAGCAAAAACAAATTGTTTTTAAATTCTAACATTTGAAAAATTTCCACTATGTTGTCTCTAGTGTCAAACCGGTCATCCTCATAGGTCCAGCTACTATGAGGAGACCGCATTTTTGCCCGCGGGCAAACGTAACACTAGTTATTATTATTATTATTATTATTATTATTATTATTATTATTAGGGGTTCAAGCCCATAGGGCTGAAACCTTATTGTTTTCGCTTTTTATTTTTATTATTACCTTCACGAAGGAGGGTATGTTTTTGCCTGGGTTTGTTTGTTTGTCTGTTGGTTTCCAGAAATAACTTATTATGGACAGATTTTGATGAAATTTTCAGAGAAGGTGGGTATTAAGTCAAGGAACAAGTGATTACATTTTGGCATATCTAGGCCAAAGTATTGCTGAGATTTAAGCCAAAGTTCAAGATTTCAAGTCTTTCCAATGGGCCCAAGTTCCAATCGCCATGCATTTGGGTTTGCTGCCCCCTAGTGGAGGTCTGCACTCTCTGAGTGCTTTTCTACTTATTATTATTATTAGGGGTTCAAGCCCGTAGGGCTGAAACCCTATTTTTGTCGCTTTTTATTTTTATTATTATTATTATTATTATTATTATTATTATTTGGGGTTCAAGCCCGTAGGGCTGAAACCCTATTGTTTTCGCTTTTTATTATTCTTAGGGCCCCAGCACCGACCGGTGCGAGGAACCTATTGTTTTTGATGGGATTTTTATTATTCTTCTTCTTCTTCTTCTTCTTCTTTTTATTCTGCTGCGAGAACGCATTTTTGAGGGCTTTGCCATGCACGAAAACTCACAAAAATTTGCCCACACGTCAGTCGTGGTGAAAATTGCAAAGTATTATTATTTTTGTGCTTGGACATGCCCCGGTGGCTCTATAGCGCCACCAAACACGCGGACATTTTGGAACGCACTTGCTCGGATTCTCAAGAAATTTTATAGAGTCATAGTAGTCATCATAAATTTTTTTGTAAATTTTTTTGAAATTTTTTTGCCTCACAGGAAGTGAGCTATGAGCCATTTCCTGCGTTTTTTTAGATTTTACGAACACATTTTTGAGGGTTTTATCATACTCGAAAACTCACCAGACTTGGCTCATAGACTAGAAATATTACGTTCTTTGATTCGATATCTCATTTGGCACTGAGTGTGATATGGTAGCTCTATAGCGCCCCCTAATACATAATTGCATTTTTGAGGGCCTCAGCATGCTTGAAAACTCACAAAACTTTGCAAACATATTAAGCAGGTCTTACTTTTAACTAGGATTTAGGGTTTACAGATGGATGTGGCAAAATTGCATTACAGCGCCACATAGAAAATTTCAATGAAGCAGCCCTCGCAGCGTGTTTGACCTACATGTACAAAATTCGGTAAACATGTGTACTATGCCAAGACCTAAAAAAAAGTCTCAAGGTGCCATGACCTAGACTCAACAGGAAGTCCGCCATTTTTAATTGAATTTGCAAATTTTTTAAATTTTTTGCCATTCACAGGCTTCGTACTTTAACGAACTCCTCCTAGAGATTTTATCCGATCAACTTAAAATTTTGAATTTAACATCTTAAGACCTTGTCGATGTTAAATTGCGAAGCTTTTTTGGATTCATTGAACTTTGTATCCGTGGCGTCGCGGCGAATTTCGATGTTCCGCCATGAAACAGGAAGTTGGTTTTACGCGCACATGCTTTGTGAAATTTGCGCGAAACTTTACAGGCTTTATAGTAGTCCACTTCCAAGTAGACCTATATGTTAATATTAGATTGGGTGTGGTCAGGTGGCTCCACAGCGCCCCCTTGAAACGGCCATGTTGAGATAAAAGTGCTTGAATGTTCATGAAATTTGGTGTGATCATTGTATTGTTCATGTTGAGTTATTTTAATTTTTTTGAAATTTTTTGGCCAAACAGGAAGTGAGCTAGGCGCCATTTCCTGTGTTTTTCCAAATTTTATAAACACATGTTTGGATGCTTTAAAATGCTCGAAATCTTGCAAAAAGTTGCACAAATTATAATTGTCTTATTATCTTCAATTTTATATGTCAATTTACACTAAATTTGGCACAATGGCTCTATAGCGCTCCCTATCAGATTTTTAAAAGAATTGCCATTTTGAGGGTCTTAGCATGTTCTAAAACTCACAAAATTTTGTAAATGTATAAAGACCATCATTCGTATTACTCTGACAAAAAACTTATATATATACATGGCAAAAATGTCACTATAGCGCCCCCTGGAAAATTTTAAATAAGCAGCCCTCGCAGCCTGGTAAACCTACATGTATGAAATTCAGTAGACATGTGGAATATGCCGAGACCTACAAAAAATTCTCTTGGTGCCATGACCTACACTCAACAGGAAGTCCACCATTTTTAATTGAAATTGCAACTTTTTTGGATTGTTGGCCATTCACAGGTGTCGTACTTTAACGAACGCCTTCTAGAGATTTTATCTGATCAACTTAAAATTTGGCATATGACATTGAAAGACGTCATCGATGTTAAATTGCAAAACTTTTTTGGATTCATTGAACTTTGTATCCGTGGCGTCGCGGCGAATTTCGATGTTCCGCCATGAAAATGGAAGTTTATTTTATGAGCATATGCTTTGGGAGATTTACATGAAACTTTACAGGCTTAATGATAGTCTAATTCCAAATATACCTATATGTTGATATTGGAGTGGATGTGGTCAGGTGGCTCTACAGCGCCCTCTTGACACAGCCATGTTGATATAAAAGTGCTTGAATGTTCATGAAATTTGGTCAGATCATTGCATTTGGTTTTCTGGGCTGTGCTGATTTTTTTGAAATTTTTCGGCCAAACAGGGAGTGAGCTATGAGTCATTTCCTGCGTTATTCAAAATTTTATGAACACACATTTGAAGGCCTTAGCATACTCGAAAACTTGCAAAACTTTGCTAAAATTTTATTTGTCACATTGTCTTCAATTTGAAACAAAAATTGGCAGTAAATGAGGCATCATGGCTCTATAGCGCCCCCAATACGATTTTTAAAAGAATTACCCTTTTGAGGGTTTCAGCATGCTCAAAAACTCACAAAATTTTGTATAATATTAAAGACCATCATTCCTATTACACTGATAAAAAATTTACAAATAGGCGTGGCAAAAATGGCATTATAGCGCCCCCTGGAAAATTTCAAATAAGCAGCCCTCGCAGCCCGATAAACCCACATGTATGAAATTCGGTAGACATGTGGAATATGCTGAGCCCAACAAAAAAGTCTCTTGGTGCCATGACCTAGACCCAACAGGAAGGCTGCCATTTTTAATTGAAATTGCAACTTTTTAAAATTTTTTTTGCCATTCACAGGTGTCGTACTTTAACGAACTCCTCCTAGAGATTTTATCCGATCAACTTAAAATTTGGCATATAATATCTAAAAACCTTGCTGACGTTAAATTGCGAAGCTTTTTTGATTTCATCGAACGATGCATCTGTGGCGTCACGGCGAATTTTGATGTCCTGCCATGAAACAGGAAGTTGCTTTTACTCCCACATACTTTGTTCGATTTGCCTTGATAAGCTTGATAATATTTTCCTCCAAAGTATAACTATAGGCTAATATTAGATAGGGAGTGGCCAGGTGGCTCCACGACGCCCTCTAGATACGGCCATGTTAAGTTAAAAGTGCTTGAATGTTCATGAAATTTGGGTGATCATTGCATTAGTCATTCTGGGCGATGGTTAATTTTTTGAAAATTATTGCATAAACAGGAAGTGAGCTATGAGCTACTTCCTGCGTTTTTCCAAATTTTACGAAGTCATATTTTCAGGCCTTAGAATGCTCCAAACCTTAAAAAACCTAGCAAACAGTATAAATGTCTTATTCTCTTCAATGTCATCCATCAATTGGTATTAAATATGGCATAATGGCTCAATAGCGCCCCCAGTCAGATATTTAAAAGTATTGCCTCTTTGATCGTCTAAACATATTGGAAAATTTACAAAAATCAACACACTCATGGAGCCTGACATTACAATTACCTTGTTGTAGATTTTGCACACAGGCATGTCAAAATGGTATCGTAGCGCCCTCTAGAACATTTTTGCACTCCCATCAGGAAACCACAATGCACACAGTCTAGCAGTGCCCAATGGCTCTTGATGGACACCTGCACCCATCAAGATCTTGCTGCCACCCCAACGTGCACGAGGGGGGCGAGGGCCCTTTCAACGCTGCTTGCAGCTTTAATTATAATTATTATTAGGGGTTCAAGCCCGTAGGGCTGAAACCCAAATGTTTTTGCTTTTTATTATTATTATTAGGGCCCGAGCACCGACCGGTGCCAGGAACCTATTGTTTTTGATGGGATTTTTATTATTCTTCTTCTTCTTCTTCTTCTTCTTCTTCTTCTTCTTATTCTGCTGCGAGAACGCATTTTTGAGGGCTTTGCCATGCACGAAAACTCACAAAAATTTGCCCACACGTCAGTCGTAGTGAAAATTGCAAAGTATTATTATTTTTGTGCTTGAACATGCCCTGGTGGCTCTATAGCGCCACCAAACACGCGGCCATTTTGGAATGTACTTGCTCGGATTCTCACGAAATTTTATAGAGTCATAGTAGTCATCATAAATTTTTTTGTAAATTTTTTTGAAATTTTTTTGCCTCACAGGAAGTGAGCTATGAGCCATTTCCTGCGTTTTTTTAGATTTTACGAACACATTTTTGAGGGTTTTATCATACTCGAAAACTCACCAGACTTGGCTCATAGACTAGAAATATTAAGTTCTTTGATTCGATATCTCATTTGGCACTGGGTGTGATATGGTAGCTCTATAGCGCCCCCTAATACATAATTGCATTTTTGAGAGCCTCAGCATGCTTGAAAACTCACAAAACTTTGCAAACATATTAAGCTGGTCTTACTTTTAACTAGGATTTAGGGTTTACAGATGGATGTGGCAAAATTGCATTACAGCGCCACCTAGAAAATTTCAATGAAGCAGCCCTCGCAGCGTGTTTGACCTATATGTACAAAATTCGGTGGACATGTGTACGATGCCAAGACCTACAAAAAAGTCTCCAGGTGCCATGACCTAGACTCAACAGGAAGTCCGCCATTTTTAATTGAATTTGCAAATTTTTTAAATTTTTTGCCATTCACAGGCTTCGTACTTTAACGAACTCCTCCTAGAGATTTTATCCGATCAACTTAAAATTTTGAATTTAACATCTTAAGACCTCGTCGATGTTAAATTGCGAAGCTTTTTTGGATTCATTGAACTTTGTATCCGTGGCGTCGCGGCGAATTTCGATGTTCCGCCATGAAACAGGAAGTTGGTTTTACGCGCACATGCTTTGTGAAATTTGCGCGAAACTTTACAGGCTTTATAGGAGTCCACTTCCAAGTAGACCTATATGTTGATATTAGATTGGGTGTGGTCAGGTGGCTCCACAGCGCCCTCTTGAAACGGCCATGTTGAGATAAAAGTGCTTGAATGTTCATGAAATTTGGAGTGATCATTGCATTGTTCATGTCGAGTTATTTTAATTTTTTTGAAATTTTTTGGCCAAACAGGAAGTGAGCTATGCGCCATTTCCTGCGATTTTCCAAATTTTATAAACACATGTTTGGATGCTTTAGAATACTCGAAATCTTGCAAAAAGTTGCACAAATTATAATTGTCTTATTATCTTCAATTCTATATATCAATTTACACTAAATTTGGCACAATGGCTCTATAGCGCCCCCAATCAGATTTTTAAAAGAATTGCCATTTTGAGGGTCTCAGCATGTTCTAAAACTCACAAAATTTTGTAAATGTATTAAGACCATCATTCGTATTACTCTGACAAAAAACTTATATATATACATGGCAAAAATGTCACTAGAGCGCCCCCTGGAAAATTTTAAATAAGCAGCCCTCGCAGCCTGGTAAACCTACATGTATGAAATTCGGTAGACATGTGGAATATGCCGAGACCTACAAAAAATTCTCTTGGTACCATGACCTACACTCAACAGGAAGTCCACCATTTTTAATTGAAATTGCAACTTTTTTCGATTGTTGGCCATTCACAGGTGTCGTACTTTAACGAACTCCTCCTAGAGATTTTATCTGATCAACTTAAAATTTGGCATATGACATTGAAAGACGTCGTCGATGTTAAATTGCGAAGCTTTTTTGGATTCATCGAACTTTGTATCCGTGGCGTCGCGGCGAATTTCGATATTCCGCCATGAAAATGGAAGTCTATTTTATGAGCATATGCTTTGGGAGATTTACATGAAACTTTACAGGCTTAATGATAGTCTAATTCCAAATATACCTATATGTTGATATTGGAGTGGGTGTGGTCAGGTGGCTCTACAGCGCCCTCTTGACACAGCCATGTTGATATAAAAGTGCTTGAATGTTCATGAAATTAGGTCAGATCATTGCATTTGGATTTCTGGGCAGTGCTGATTTTTTTGAAATTTTTTGGCCAAACAGGAAGTGAGCTATGAGTCATTTCCTGCGTTATTCCAAATTTTATGAACACACATTTGAAGGCCTTAGCATACTGGAAAACTTGCAAAACCTAGCTAAAATTTTATTTGTCACATTGTCTTAAATTTGAAACAAAAATTGGCAGTAAATGAGGCATCATGGCTCTATAGCGCCCCCAATACGATTTTTAAAAGAATTACCCTTTTGAGGGTTTTAGCATGCTCAAAAACTCACAAAATTTTGTACAATTTTAAAGACCATCATTCCTATTACACTGATAAAAAATTTACAAATAGGCGTGGCAAAAATGGCATTATAGCGCCCCCTGGAAAATTTCAAATAAGCAGCCCTCGCAGCCCGATAAACCCACATGTATGAAATTCGGTAGACATGTGGAATATGCTGAGCCCAACAAAAAAGTCTCTTGGTGCCATGACCTAGACCCAACAGGAAGGCTGCCATTTTTAATTGAAATTGCAACTTTTTAAAATTTTTTTTGCCATTCACAGGTGTCGTACTTTAACAAACTCCTCCTAGAGATTTTATCCGATCAACTTAAAATTTGGCATATAATATCTAAAAACCTTGCTGACGTTAAATTGCGAAGCTTTTTTGATTTCATCGAACGATGCATCTGTGGCGTCACGGCGAATTTTGATGTCCTGCCATGAAACAGGAAGTTGCTTTCAATTCCACATACTTTGTGGGATTTGCCTGAAACTTTCCAAGCTTGATAAAATTGTCCGCCCAAGTATAGATATATGCTTATTTTATATCGAGAGGTACCAGGTGGCTCCACAGCGCCCTCTAGATATGGCCATGTTCAGATAAAAGTGCTTGAAAGTTCATGAAATTTGGTATGATCATTGCATTAGTCATTCTCCGCAATTGTTAATTTTTTGAAATTTTTTTGCCAAACAGGAAGAGAGCTATGAGCTATTTCCTGCGTTTTTCCAAATTTTACGAACACACGTTTTAAGGCCTTAGAATGCTCCAAAACTTGCAAAACCATCCAAAAATTAGAACTGTCTTATTCTCTTCAATAAATCCATCAATTGGCACTAAATGGGGCATAATGGCTCTATAGCGCCCCCAATAATATTTATAAAAGAATTGCTCTTTTGAAAGTCTAAACATGCTGGAAAATTTACAAAAATCGAAACACTCATGGAGCCCTGTATTACGATTACTGTGTTGTAGATTTTGTGCACAGGCAAGTCAAAATGGTATCATAGCGCCCTCCAGAAAATTTTTGCACTCCCATCAGGAAACCACATTGTACGCGGTCCAGCTGTGTCCAATGGCTCTGAATGGACACCTGCAGCCATCAAGATCTTGCTGCCACCCCAATGTGCACAGGGGGGGCGAGGGCCCTTTCAACGCTGCTTGCAGCTTTAATTATTACTATTATTTTCCTTCTTCAGTTAGGTTTTTGCAAATTCCTGTGAGATGGTAAATGGCAGAGTCCTGTAATTTTGCACACTGATTGGAAGTTGTTTGTAAATGCTGACCAGGGCATTTTAAACTCAATCGGCCTTATGGTGGCGCTAAAATTCAAGAAAAACACAGGGTTTTCACTTTAAAGGTCATAGCTCCTACTGTATTAGTCCAAATTACACGAAACTGGGTAGAGACCTTCCTTAGAATATTACTACAACTTTTGCATAGGACTTCGAAGGTGCACCGTATTCAATTTTCAAGAATTTTGAATTTTTCTAAAAACCTATTTTAAAAATCTCCTCCTAAACCGTAGGTCCGATTCCTTTGACATTTGCTGTGGATCATCAGTGGGCCAAGCTTATAAAAGACTCTATAAAGCTTGTCGAAATCTCATTTTGTTTCCAAGATATTAACCAATGAACTTCAGGTGGGGCGTGGCTTTGCACATAAATGGACAAAATTCAACAACCATTTGGCCAATCGTCACAGAACTTGCAGAATATGTCCCTATCATTACCAGAAACAAACCCTGACAGGTTCATGCAAATTGGCCAATAGGGGGCGCTAAAACAAAAATGAGACTATTAATCATCAACTGTTTGTCCTATAGCCATAAAACTCACAGGGTATATTTACATAAGTAGCTGAAACATACCTAGAAAATTTGATTCAAATTGACTGATAGGGGGCGCTATAACTGCTAAACAAAGCAGAATGGTGTACCTCAAATCAGACTATAAATCAGAAATTGTTTGTCCCATAGCCATAAAACTCTCAGCATATATTCATATATGTACCTCAAACATACTGTGAAATTTCTTTTTCAAATTGACTGATAGTAGGTGCTATAAATGCAAAACAAAGCAGCGTGCTATGACACAAATCAGACTATAAATCAGATATTGTTTGTTCTATTGCCATAAAACTCACAGGATATATTCATATGAGTACTTGAAACATACTCTGAAAATTTCATTGAAATTGTCCGATAGGGAGTGCTATAAATGCAAAAGAAAGCTGCGTGCTATGACACAAATCAGACTATAAATCAGATATTGTTTGTCCTATTGCCATAAAACTCACGGGATATATTCATATAAGTACTTGAAACATACTCTGAAAATTTCATTGAAATTGTCCGATAGGGGGTGCTATAAATGCAAAACAAAACAACGTGGTGTTACACAAATCAGGCTTTCAATCATAAACAGTTTTTTCACTCTTTACAAAACTCACAGGATATGTCCACATAACCTGAAACAGCCTGAAATTTTCTATCAAATCGACCAGTAGGGGGCGCCATAAATGCAAAAAATAGACTAACATAACACAAATCAGACTATACATCATAAATTGTTGGTCCAATCATTACACTGGAAAAATAGCTCCACATAAATACCTAAAACACACTCTTAAAGTGGTTTTTGTCCCACGCTACTACGATAGCAAGCGGAGCGGGGGGCAAAGTATTCAGCTCCATCCGGCCGTTCATAATGTCCTGTTTGTTCTGAACGCGATATCTCAAGAACGGTTTGACAGATTCCATTTATCTTTGGTGTTAAGGTATGTTGGTGAGACACGCCGACCCCAGTAGATTTCCGTGACCTTGGCATTATTCTCAAGGTCATTACGATCATTTGTCCACTTACAAATTCCTTGTCAACATATCTGAAGAACGGTTCGACTGATTCCATTCATCTTTGGTGTCAAGGTGTACTACGGGAGTGCTCACAGCCCACTCGATCGACGCAACCTTGCCATTATTCTCAAGGTCATTACGACCATTTGACCACTTACAAATACTTTGTCAACATCATATCTCAAGAACGGTTTGACCGATTCCATTCATCCTTGGTGTCCAGGATTATTTGGGGTGGGGGACATAGAATTCAACTCCATCCATCCGGCCATCTGTCCATCCCATTCCGTTTGTTGTGAACACAATATCTCAAGAACGGTTTGACCGATTCCATTCATCTTTGGCGTCAAGGTGTAATAGGGCCGGTGGACGGAGTCTTCAGCTCCATCAGTCCGTCTGTCTGTCTGTCATGTCCCATTTGTTGTGAACGCTATTTCTCAAGAACGATTTGACCGATTCCATTCGTCTTTGGTGTAAAGGTGTATTGGGGTGGGGGACATAGTATTCAGCTCCGTCCGTCCGTCTGTCATGTCCCGTTTTTTGTGAACACGATATCTCAAGAATGGTTTGACCAATTCCATTCATCTTTGGTGTGAAGGTAAATTACGGGAGCACTCACAGCCCACTCAATTGACGTGACCTTGCCATTATTCTCAAGGTCGTTACGACCATTTTACCACTTACAAATACTTTGTCCAACATTACATCTCAAGAACAGTTTGACCGATTTCATTCATTCTTGGTGACAAGGTGTATTAGGGGCGGGGGACATAGTATTCAGCTCCGTCCGTCCGTCTGTCCGTCATGTCCTGTTTTATGTGATCGCGATATCTCAAGTTTGAGCGATTGCATTCATCTTTGGTGTCAAGGTGTATTAGGGCGGGGGACATAGTCTTCAGCTCCGTCCGTCTGTCCATCATGTCCTGTTTGTTGTGGACGCGATATCTCATGAACGGTTTATACCGATTATATTCATCTTTGGTGTCAAGGTGTATTACGGGAATGCTCACAGCCCACTCGATTGACGTGACCTTGCCATTATTCTCAAGGTCATTGCGACCATTTGACCATTTACAAATACTTTGTCAACATCATATCTCAAGAGTGGTTTGACCGATTTCATTCATCCTTGGTGGCATATTAGGGGTGGGGGACATAGAATTCCCATTCCGTTTGTTTGGAACTCAATATCTCAAGAACGGTTTGACCGATTCCATTCGTCTTTGGGGTCAAGGTGTATTAGGGCCGGTGGACATCCTCAGCTCCATCAGTCCATCTGTCCAACTGTCCGTTCGTCATGTTCCATTTGTTGTGAACGCGAAATCTCAAGAAGTCTTTGCCGAATTAGCCTATTGAGCGCTGCTCTGAGCTGCTGACCACTGCCGGTTGGTACGACCGGGGCTTGAACCCGTGACGTGATGGTCACTTTAATTGAGTGAGCGATCCCGCAGCTCTGTAGTTAGTTTTGTTGGTGAACAGGGGTTGGAATGGGCACTCTGACCAGTCTGCGGCTAATAAGCCTCATAAGGAGTAACGTAATGCCCTGTGTGTTCTAATACATTCCTGCTACTGCTATTGAGAAATAATTCGTAAAAGTAGCTTTTCTGTTGGTGTGGACCAGATGTAATTACTTTTCATTGAATTAGCCACCCAGTAGTTTGTGCCAGTTTGTTGTTTGTCCCACCTCAAACCACTCTGTCAGTTAATCACCGCTGCTACGGACCACCCAACAAGGACAGCAGTTTCAGAGATACTATGATTCAGTCTTCTGATCATAACAATTTAGCTCTTTTCAATGTCATTCAGGTCCTATTTCTCTCACATCCATAAGATTGATTGCAAGAATCAACAGTTTGCCTCAAGCCTAACTGCAGACGTTGACATGCACCGCTCTTATTATATAATCGTGATTTTCTTCACCTCTGATCAGTTATATTGTTTTGTCTCATCAGTGCATTAATTTCTGCTTGTTTGTGGCCTATTTGTATACACATTACATTTGTAATTTCACAGTTTCAACAATGAATAAACTTGAGAGGATACAAATAATTTTGTTTTAAGGAATAAAATTAAGACATTAAAGACACAAAACTGACAGTAAATTTCTTCATCTCTCCTCTGTCAGATTTCACTTTGGAGTGTTCCAGACAGCACAGACAATGGTTTTTGCAATTGAGGAAATCAACAAAAACCCAAACTTGTTGCCTAACATCACCTTGGGATACCATCTTTATGACAACTGTTTGAAACTCAGTGTTGCATTCCGTGCAGCAACAGCACTAGTCAGCGGGACAGATGAGTCCTTCTCTGATTTGGGATGTACAGGTTCACCACCAGTTCTGGGCATCGTGGGAGATTCAGGCTCCACGCGCTCCATTGCCATCTCTAGTGTGCTGAGCCTGTTCCATGTTCCCATGGTACTGTATAGTGGAGCACCAATTCTGGTTCACAGCCCAGCTGTACTGTTACTTCCCTGAGTCTCAGTAGAAGGGACCATTTATGCCATGATGACTTTTTTTTAAACATGCAAATACAAAAAATAACTGGTATGTAAAGCTGTTATATCTGTATTATGAACATAAATTTGTGAAATTATTTAATCATGAAATGAATTGGTTTCTTTTCAAGAAAAAAATTCAGTTACTTCTATAAGGAACTGAAAAATCAACTGGAAGACTTCTTTAATTTTTTTTAAACTTATTTTATCTTCATGCCATCTAGAGTACAATTACTTCACATTCTGTTCCTTTGCTGCATTATTTCAACACCTTGTTGACAACCTTAGCACCATAACAATGCCAATGCTTTTAGTCAGTTTGCTTCAGCAACGCAGCTGCCATAATGCTGCATGACATTCAATGTTTTCACATTTTCATGTTTTAGTCTTAACCTTGAACCATGATATTCAGTCATATTAAAACATTATTTGGATAATGCCAAAAAAAGTTATTAAACCGTCAACCGTAGCAAATTGGAGTTGAAAACAAATGCTTTAAATGAATATCAGCAAAAATTGCAGACACAAATTTTATTTGTATTACATCCAAATTTGGAGAACAGAGCTGGAATTATGGCCCGCTTTAAGAATTTGTCCTCTTTATGAAGGGAAAATAGTGAAAAGGCAACAGATCAAATGTTGAACAGAAAGTTAATTGTTTTTTGAGAAACATCTGCTCATTTTTAAGTTCATTCAAGCCACACATTTCAAAAAAGTTGTGAAAAGGGCCACAAAAGACTGTAAAAGCTGGATGATTCAAAAAAAAAAAAAATCCAAACGGCATAACCAAATATTCGTAGTACCAGTCATGCGTATTAAACGCCGTCTTCCACTCGTCACCATCTCGTATCCGAACCAAGTTTTATGCATTCAGCAAGTCAGCAAGCCCCGGCGGGGGACGTGGATGGTCGAATAAAACTATTGGCTAAGGCCTCCTGAATATATTACCGCATTGCCTTCCGTTCAGGACCTGACAGTGAGTACAATGACCCTCTAGAGGGAGTGGTGCCAGGATGGAGATTGATCTCGCAATCGTAAGGGCGATGAGCATGTGAGGTATCGATCTGGAACCAAATGCGAGGACACGGGATTGCGAAAAATAGGTGCTTTATTGAATAAGGGGGGTAACCCCCGCAGGGATAAAGGCAACAGTACAGAGTCCGTAATCCAAAACTCGAAATCCAATGGGACAGAACAGAGTTCGTTACCAGGGCACCAATCACAAAAATCGTAGTCAGGCAAAACAGATTCGGTACACAGGCGTTGGTTTGAGGGAGAAGCAAACTCATAAGCCAGAAGACAGTCCGAATCGAAACCAGGGCAGCAATCCACAAAATGAAAGTCGGGCAGAAAAAGGGTCAAAAACACACAGATGCAACAATGTCCAAAAAGGGCAAACCAAGAATCAGGAGTCGGGCAATCCAGTCAGAAAGATAATTACAATGAGTCGAGGCGGAAACAAGCTTAGCTCAAGAAACAAGGAAGTTACGATCTGACATGGAACTGAATGTGAAGACACCTTATATACACATCCGGGGTGAACACATGACAGGGGAGAACAGGTGTGATCAATGAAACAATAATCAGGATTGACACATGAGGAATAATCTAATTACATGAATTTGGCAACTGCCAAAACGCAGGGATCACAAGACATTCCTATGAACCAACAACAGCTTCGGTTAAGGAGTACTAAAGTGTACAGTCTAAAGAAAAGGGAAAGCCCGAGATATACGTGGAAACTGCAGTAGAGATAATTAGTGATATGCAAGGAGGGCGGAGATACAGATTGGGCGTATGCTGAGAGATCGTTACTCTATTAGTATGTGCAGCTATACAATCCCAAGTGCATGTTAGTCAGTTAGTAGAAATATACAATGTTACTCTGTGTTAGTAAATTATCGAAAACAATAAACTGTTGGTAAGGTTAGTAGATAGCGAAAGGAGAGAGGAAGGAAGAACACGAGATATGAAGGAAGATTGAAATCCTAGAAACCAGTAAATCACCCGAAGGAGTGGCACGCAAGACTAAACTGTGAGCAAAGACCTACACAAGACAAGACGGGGTAGGCGTAGTGCAAAGCATGGCATGGCAGAAATAAACAAGACAAGAGAATGTAAACATGGCATGATAACTAAATGATCTGGACATGATAAATAATATAACAAGAAATCTAAATTACCAAAACACAATCCCAAGAATAGTCAGACATATGTAGAGCTCACTAAAACACAGAAATCAATAAACATGGCATAGCCAGGCACGAAACTTAAACATGGAAAAGCAAGGGTCCTAACAGAGCAGGTAAAATATAGGCCCTTTGTTTACTAAAAACCTCAGCGAGATCAGTATAAGCAGTAGGCTAGTTATGAGGCAAACAAAAATTCAAACGGCCCCTAAATTCTCAACTGATCGTACTCAGCCGCATCAATGACAGTGTCTAGATAGGAGCCACCTTCGGAATAACAATCATCGTCTGGCTGACGCCACTCAAATTGAGGGTCCCACTCCAACCCCTCCTCGGGCCGCTTATCTAGATTGGGAGGTACGTGTGGGATAATCTCCCATGAATCGCTGCAGGTGTCACTTTCTTTTATGGATTGACGTCCCGGCCAACACATAGAGCTATCCATGCAGAGGGATCTACAATTGGAACCCCACTGCGTAACAGCGTTATCCTTATTACCCCAAAGGATGTGAGGCTTGTGTTTACGTAACCAAAAATGTCCTAAAACAACTGGGAACACAGGGGAACTGATGAAAAAAAAAAAAAAAAACGGATTTCATCAGAGTGTCCGCCAAGGGAAATGAACATAGACAAGGGTTCAGAGATCTCGGATGTAATTCCCTCTCCCAACGGGCGACCATCCAAAGTTTTAACAACGCGTGATTGCAAAAGAGAACGACCCGGAATGGAGTGTCTCTTAGTCCATTCCCTATCCATCAAACAGTCTACAGCCCCAGAGTCCAAAAACGCATTAATAAAAATTCTCTGTATTCCTTTAATCAATTCAACAGGAATTAAAGTCCGATGGGGAGATTGGTTCTGACCCTCTAGTGCTCCCCATACCACTAGTGGGCCTTCCTGTTTCCCTGGAACTCAGGACAGTGTGGATGGATATAGCCAGGCTTACCACAGTTATGGCAGATTATATGTCTGCCAGCGGGCTTGCGAGCCCTGCAATTAAATAAGCCATCAACCTGCATAGATTCGTCAGGAGTGGAAGTCTCTGTGGGCGGAGTTAGGACTGTGTGAACGCAACAGGCAATATTATCCCTTTTGTCAACAGTACCCAATGCATAATGTTTCCCCTTTTCACGTTCACGTAGGCGATTATCAATTCGCACAGCCGTACGAACCAACAAATCTAAGGAAACACAAGGCTCCAATGCTGCCAAAGCATCTTTAACATCCTCAGCCAGTGCATGACTAAAAACTGTCAATAAGGCCACTTCCGCCCAACCTGTTTCAGTAGCTAACGAACGAAAGATGCATTAAACGCGTTGCGGCGTCTTGACCACAAACAACCTCATTAAAGACTGATTCCATAGCTTTAACGAGGGTTTCAACAGCATTCACAATCGGTGAATCAGATCAGATTAGTGGACCAACCCAAGTCAGTGCAGTATCAGTCAACAGGAATAATATAAATGACACTCGAGACTCCTCATTAGCGAACCATGAAGGTTGGGCTTTAAAGAAAATTTTGCATTGTGCGACAAAGTCTTTACATTTCCCTGCCTCACCACCATATCTAGAAGGCATTTGCAGTTTCGGTTCTCGGGAGGAGCTTAAAGATTGTGCTTGGGCAAGGTCATGCATAATTTGAGCAGACAGGGCTCTAACACTCTACGTAAGAGAGAGTAAGGCAGCTTCCATCTTCTGAGTGCTACTTTCTTGTAATCTTAGCCTCTTGGTGAATTCTTATTGCTGAGCATTAAGAGCCGAGAGACCCTTGCTAAGCCCAGAAAGGACAGCCTGCTGGTTAGCTACCACTTTCTCAAACGCAGCCGCGGCTGACGACTCTATGTCTGGCTGGAGTGTTCTGTAATGGCTGGTTAGAGCGGAGCTTCAGATGCCGTAGAAGGCTAAGCTGCATCAAGCAGAGGGCCGACGCAGCTGAAAGTGATAGAGTTAAATAAGAAACAAGCTAGCGTTTCTGAATAAACAAAAGGCTTAAGTGCTTGAAACGAAGTGAGCAACCAGATAGAAAAAGAAATCTCAATAAGAGAGAAAACTAAACAAGGCACCTAACAATTGTGCCAAAAATAACCTAAAGAATTTAAGCTTCTCAGAAACAAAAAAAACATATACAAATAGGCGAACCCCAGACAAGAAATATATTGAGCCGAAGTGAGCAAAGTCATATGAAACACTCCAGCGACGGAGGAGTGGCGACTTCCAGCTTAAATAGACTCCGGGAAGGACCGCCCAGGAGTAATCAGCCAACTGGGTAAAAAATCCGATGTGGAAAGAAAACGATGTCGTCAGGGACGAGAGTAACAAAGAAAGCAAATAGCACATAGCAAACCATGACATTCAAATGTAAAGATAGCAATGGCTCAACCTCTGAGGGAAAGAATGCAACAGTTCAACAATTTAAAATAACGTCTACCAATGATAAATTGCAAAGAATTAGGGGATTTCATCCTTGACAGTATATAATGCTATCAAAAGATTCAGAGGGTCTGCAAAAATCTCTGTACACAAGGAACACGACAGAAAACCAATATTGATTGGCCATGATCTTAATAATTTAACCAAGGTCCAGCTATGCTACAGCCTTCACTGGGCACAAGCTCATTTAAAGTGGACTGGGGTGAAGTGGGAAACTGTCTAGTGGTCTGACCGATCAAGTATGCTAAATTATTTTGGTCCTCCAGGCCAAAGGAGAGAGGCACCATCCAGCTTGTTATCAGTGCACAATTCAAAAGCCAGCATCCATTATAGTGTTGGAGTGCATTATTGCACAGGGCATGGGAAACTTGCACATCTGCAAAGAGAAATTCATTCTAAACAAGATATTCAGGTTTTGGAGCTTCATGTACTGCCATCCAGGCATCTTTGACAGGGAAGGCCTTGCTTATTTCTTCAAACCAATGCCAAACGCAACATTATGTATGTATTTCAACAACATGGCTCTGTAGTAAAAGAGGCTGGGTGCAAAACTGGTTTGCCTGCCAGCCAGACCTGTCGCCCACTGAAAATATACTGAACAACAAAAGAAACGCAAGTTTTTCTGTGTGGTTTAGACAAGGGGGTATGTGTCATGTTGAGTTTTCAACAAAATACAAAGTATAGTTGGTGAGCTGTACCCAATGGAGCATGAGTTTGCAGACAAACATGATCATGTGTGATGGCGAGCACGTGTATGAATTAACGGAGGTGCGGCATGTTTTGAGCAATACCGCAGCGTCGCCAAAAATTGGGAGTGGTGATTTCGTTGGTGTATCCAGCGTCTATAAAAGCAAATGGTAACATTCGACATTTACCGCATTTTCATGACGCCACGACTCAAACAAAATCAGGAAGGCACCATTGGTATGCTTCAAGCTGGTATGACGAGTCGCAATGTTGCCAGACATCTTAATGTTCTCAAATCAACCATCAGTGGGCTGAGGACGAGGTTCCTCCGGTTCCGGATATGTCACCCATAGAGCACTTGTGGGACATTCCGGATCGTCGCATCTGTGCCCGTATCCCTGTCCCAAACACAGGGGGACAACTCCAGAATTCTCTGAGGGAGGGATGGCAGAGGATTCCGCAACAAGAAATCCGTCATTTAGTGGGTTCGATGCGCAGAAGATTGGCTGCATCAATTGCAGCACATGGTAGTCACACCAGATCCAGGACGCTCATTTCTCTTCATTTCCGTTAGTAAACTCAAACATACTGTCACTATCATCCGCACACAACCAAAAAGAATTCTCCCATATAAAGCATACTAAACAATACTTGCGTTTCTTTTGTTGTTCAGTATACTTGACAAATTATGCAAAAGAAAAAAAAATTTCAAAGAAATCTGTGAAGTGTAGATTAGCTGACAACCTATATCAAGCAAGAATGGGAAAAAAAATTTTCTTCCAAAACTAAAGCAGTTGGTCACCTCAGTTGCCAAATGCTTTCAGAAAACTGTGAAAAAAAAAGGTGATTCAACACACCCCTGTCTCAACTTTCTTGAAACATTGTGCTGTTGAACATTGTGCTGTTCAAAATGAGCCGATATTTTTCAAAAAACAAAAAAATGTCTCAGTTTCAACATTTGATATTTTGCCTTTGCTCTATTCTCAATTGTAAACAGGGTTTAAATTATTTGCAAATCATTGCATTCTGTTTTTATTTATATTTCATACAGTAAACTTTTCTGGAAATGGAGTTGTACAAGTTAGCAAAAAAAAAAAAAGTTTCCAGTTGATTTCAAGTGTGGTATTTGCATTTGGAAACTCTAGCTCCTCAATCTGAAGAGCTGTAACTGCCAGTGTACCAGGCCAACATTTTACTGAAAAATAAAAACATACCAGTGAAAAAGCAGAAACATTAGCTTTAAAAAATCAACTGTAAATAAAGCTGCGGGCAGCACAAATTGGGCCAAGCAATCAAGCAGAGCACAGTCGCCATCGCAGCTTGAAGTGATCATTCTTTAAGTATGACTGATTGAAAACTTTATGTGAATTGAGCAAAGTTTGTGGATGTAACAAATTAGCTTGTGGCCTGTTTGGGTTGTCTGCCATCAATTTGGCTTTAGAGGAAAAACAGTTTTGAAAATCTAAAATTCTCCTCATAACTTTTGTGAGGCTATTTGGGAAGATCGACGATGTGGTAAAGTTTCTCAAGAGGATTTTGTCCTGGATAAATTTACATAAACCAATCTATGGTAGTCGAATCTGTAGTGCCCTGTAAGTGACAGTAAAGACAGGCAAACTTACAAGGCAGTTGATTTATGGTCACATGAACCTACACATTCAACTAAGAAGAAATTTTATCCAACATCGTTGAAAATAATTCAACATTATAGACAAGTTAAGTTTTAGTTGAATCTGTTTTTTTTTTTTTTTAAGGCCCTGTCCCATACTGCCGTTTAACGATTCCGTCTGCCTCCGTCTAAATATTTACGTCAGACGGTGTCATATGGCGGCAAATTCAAATTTTCTGCTCATGGATGGAAGATAGAACAGCATGAGCAACGTCTAAATACGTCTGAAAAACAGCTGCTTAAGTATCAGTAACGTCTTCATTGAGCCTAGTTTACGGAACATCGAAAGCCTAAGTAACGTCTGCTTAAGCATGAGTAATGAAAAAACTGGATTGTGTGCAGGGGCGTTACCAAGGGGGGGAACCTCAGACTGACCTGTGCTTCTCTCGGGCAATTAAAACTTCGCCATTATCTCTTTTGTTGCTACTTCTGCCACTGCTTATTTTTTCGGTCTTGTTGTTTGACATTAAGGTAATTTTTGTACAAGCCTGTCATCTGTGTTGACTTGTGTGATTATAACCTGAGTTGGCTACCGAGTGAGCCCAGGCAGCTAGCCAGCAGCTAGTCTGGAGTTGCTAGTCACTCACTGGGGTTGTTGCAACAACAATTCTTTATCATAAGCACTTCGGGGGAAGAAAAAAAAAAGTATTTTTCGACGACATGCTGCACAGAGCCAAGTAAAGGACTAAAGGACTGCTACTCTAAGAAAAGTAAATCTGTTCCTATTTACTTTGCTTGATTGCCAATCAAATGGTGGATTCGTTTACTCTCTAAGTTGAATGAGTCGAGCTATTTATTAAGACAGCATGTTTGACTGATGCATTTCAAAATTTAAAAGGCAGTGGAACAGCAGATTTTCATAAACACGATCTCATTGCCACACCATTTTGTGCGACTGATCATTTATAATCTCACATTCGTATTTCATCCGCTTTTCTGAATGTTTTCCACCTTGCTTATTATCAAGCCGCTTAAAATACAAGGCGGTCTTATAACAAATCTCTTTATTTTTATTTTATCACTATAGATCTCTTTAAAATACTACGAGAGATGAAATGCTGAGTTGGGATGCTGGACAAGGATTTTTTAAATTTGGGATGAGACCACTTTCAGTCATGGAGTGTGTAGGCAGTCACGCGTAATTTCTTGAAATACACTCACCTGAAGCGGCTCAAAATATTAAAATAAAGAGAATTAAAGAACAAATTAAATAGTTTGCAGTAAAAATCACAATGATTTACATTAATTCTGGATAATATATTTTTTTTTTTTGCTTTTTTGGGTTTTAGCTGTACGCCTGCCCAACAGCCATAAAAATCTAAAAACCGGTGAGATTCCACCGGAGTAATGGCCAGAGTAACATATGAGATCAGCCATTTGCTATCCAAAGCTAGCCGTCGGAAATTTTGAACATGTCCAAAGTTTGGAATGGCTAGCGCCCTCTGTCAACGTCTACATACGTCTGTAAGCCAGCTGAAAAATGAATAAAAAAGTCCAATAAATGTACACCTTCGTGTTTCAGGCAGAATAATTAAATGGTGCAGTGGGAAAGTACCTTCAAAATGGATGCGTGTCACACAAGTATCCTGACATACTGGGGGCCGATTACTCCGTGCCCCAAATTAAAACAAAGAAACATCATGTTGCATTGTTGACATTTTTCAATCATGCAAGAAAGCTTTTTGCATGCCAAGTTCTGTCCACAAGTTTACGCAAGACCCTGAATTTGATGCAATTTTAGGCAGACTTCAGCAGCTTTTCATAAAAGCTGTAAAACTCTAAATTGGTTAGCTGCAAGCTTCCACAAGCACACAAAATTTCAGCTGTACGTTTACGTAAGGCATCATGTTAACTTATGTGCATAACCTTGCTGCATAGTGGATTGTCCATATCGGTCTGACGATCATCCTGAGCACATTTGGTGAAAATTGGACAAAATTTGTGGCCTGCAAGAAATTTTGAAGTCATGCAATAAAATCTAATATGACAGCCACATTTAGTTGAGATGACAAGTTGCAAAGTCTTAGCCGCAGGAACTCCCAGACACAAGAATAACTTCTAATTTCTAATGACACAAAATATTTTTGCTTCCTCATTTTGAGGTCAGGCACCGAGATAGATTTTGATACATCAA
Source organism: Gymnothorax reevesii (assembly GCA_029721435.1). NCBI lineage: Eukaryota > Metazoa > Chordata > Actinopteri > Anguilliformes > Muraenidae > Gymnothorax > Gymnothorax reevesii. The sequence continues at coordinate 143,945,028 of CM056574.1, forward strand.
AGCATTGCTGAAATATGACCTAACTTCCTTTTTCGTAGCTTTAAAGTTGAAATTGATTTGCTGTGACGTGTAAAGAGTTTTGAAACTTATGGAACCATCAGACAAGTTTTGTCCAGCTTTGTCTGAGGATCCTCTCAGCTGGTGAAAATTGGACTAAACTTGTGAAAATGTTTTTTCCCAGTTAAAATAAAGTTCAAATAGATAAAACAACACATCTCTCTCTTACACAGGTGAGTTACTTTGCCACCTGTTCCTGCTTGAGTGACAAAAGGCAGTATCCCTCCTTCTTCAGAACCATACCCAGTGATGCCTTCCAGGTTAGAGCCATGATGCAAATTCTTGAGCGATTCAACTGGAAGTGGGTGGGACTCCTCTTCAGCGATGATGATTATGGTGTGTATGCAGCCCAGTCCTTCTACCAGGAAATTAGCCACTTTGGCTGTGTGGCCTTCTCTGAGATGCTGCCCTACAACAATGACCAAACTGAGATCCAACGGATTGTAGACATCATACGCCACTCTAAGGCCAGGGTGGTGGTGGCATTCTCAGCAGAAGTATACCTATTGCCTCTCGCTGAGGAGGTCGCCCGGCAGAATCTGACTGGGCGGCAGTGGATCGCCAGTGAGGCCTGGGCCACTGATGCTGTATTCCATTCGCAGCACCTGTCCCACTTCCTGGGAGGGACACTGGGTATCGCCATCCGCAGTGGAGATATCCCAAGGCTCCTGGACTTCCTGCTCAGTCTCCACCCAGACTCCGACCGAGACAATAATATTGTTAACCTGTTCTGGGAGGAGATGTTCAATTGTAGGTTCAAATCAGACTCACTTAGCAGTGTCTGCACTGGACAGGAGAGTCTGGAGGGCACAGAATCAGCATACAATGACGTGTCAGCACTCAGGCCCTCATACAATGTTTACAAAGCAGTTTACGCTTTGGCACATGCCCTGCATGATCTGCTCAGCTGTAAGCCTGGTACAGGACCCTTCCCAGGCAGCTCCTGTGCTGAGCTTCGTACTCTGCAGCCTTGGCAGGTGAGAGACATTCAGTTACCTCCTCTGAATAATAAATGAACCAGGCTTGAGAAGAAATTGTGTAGACAAAGATTTTTGTGTTAATCTGAGTTCATAATGAAATTGATGATTTTTTAAAAAAATTTTCAATCGTCCCTACAGTCATATGAACTCTGAAAAATAGCATCTATTTTTTTCTATAACAACAAAAATAATACTTTATGTGAAATTTTGCCTAGTATAAAAAGCTTAGATATGAATGTAATAGATCATCTAACACTAGCATCAGTCAGCTCTCAAACAAGATTTGCACTGTTGGGGACTGTGAATGATTTAGAATGCCTTCAGTAGCCTCACATCTAAATGCATGATTGCGCTCAAGAGATGTTTCCATGTAGGTTTGCCTGATTCACAATCAAACAATTTATTCACTGAATCGTGAAGACTAATATATTGCCTGTAGTCACGAAGAAAGATACTGTAAGTCTGTAATGTCCTGTACTGTACGGAGGCCAAGCACAACAACAGAAAGAGAGTAGCACAAACACAGTACAAACAGAGAGAACAAGTCGACATGGTCTACAACATCCCCCGCCAATCGTGCGCTTCTCATTTTCGAACTCAATCAAGGCCTTTATGGTCTGAAGCTACCCACCAAATTTGGTTGCTGTATCTGTAGTAGTTTCTGAGTAAAGCTGTCCCCTTTATCTCGGACGGACGGACGGACGCGCACACACGGACGGATGGACGGACTGGCGGAGGTCAAACCTATATCCCCCTCCCACTTCGTGTTGGCGGGGGATAATAATATAGACCAAACGCAAGTACTCGCCCATCCAAAGCACTTATAATAGTCCAAACCACGGAAGCAAAGCGAGATAGACAAAGGGAGAAGGGAGTCTAGATATAAGAACATAGAAAGTCATATAAAACCTGACTAAAGATATCTTTGGCTGTAGTGCGAAGCTAAACACGACACTTTAGAGAAGGAGGCATGCTGGAAATCCTGCTTTTATAGATTCTGGGGAAGCACCGCCCCAGCTCAATCAACCAGCTGGGTAAAGAATTCGATCGCCCAAGAATTCAATATCGTCCCGGTATGAGAGCCGCAAAGAAAGGTCTAAACCTCACAAACCATGACAAAGTCAGTGCTTCCCAAACCTCTCGTGGAGGCCCACCTGTACTGCATGTTTTAGGTCTCTCCTTGCTCCAGCACAGGTGATTCAAATGATCAGGTTGTCATCAGTCAGTTTTAGGAGGTGATTAACGGGCTGATCATTTGAATCACTTGTGCTGAAGCAGGGAGAAATCTAAAACATGCAGGCAGTCCTCCACTGCTCCTAGTGATTATTACCTTGAATGCAAATTGCCTTTATTAATATGCTTTTGACCCCAATGCTGGTTAACCTATTCTGTTGAATGCATTTTCACTGTAATTTACAGTACTTAACTGAAAGTTTATGATTGTATATTTTGCTGTAATGACCAGCAAAAGGTGTAATTCCGATGAATGCAAGAAATCATAAATTTTGGTTAGCTTCCATCACTCATTTTCGCATTCTTTCAGGAGCGTAATCATAAGATTACCCTTAATGCCTTCAGAATATTACAATCATTAAAAAGAATACATCTGAAAACGACAAAATCTTTAGCCTATTGAACCATCACAAACATTTAAAGGCAAACGCAATAATAATGCATATTGCTGTTTTATGCAAACATAATTAGTAAATAATTGTTGCAAAATATAAAAATAGAGAATTTTTCTTTTCAAAGACTAGATAAATGAGGTTTTTCCCCCTAATTAGCTGTTGTCTGCTACAACGGTCGTGTGATAATGACAAAACATTGCCCTCCGCCCAGAGGTATGTGTAATTATTGTGTTGGATTGGGTGATTGTCCTAGTCCATTATTTCATGACGAAAGATTGTTCAATATGGCCCATTGCACAAGATGGTGTTGAGTACTTTCTGAAATACGCAGGTTGCCACAATATTAACGGTTTGCTTCTGTTTCTCATCAGCCCATATCAGATGCTGAGCAGATGACAGGTATATCATCTGAGAAATGTGATTTTAGCTATCGCTGATATTCCAGGGCCAGATTTTCTGTTTTGGTTTCATATTCAATTTACTTTGACATTTTCCGATGCAACTACCTAGCTCAGGGGTGTCCAATCTAATCCAGAAAGAGCCAGTGTGGGTGCTGGTTTTTGTTTGAGCACAACACTGGCACACCTGATTCTACCCACCAAGGTCCTCATTGAAACCTCTGATTAATTAGTGGAATCAGGTGCTGTAGCACTACTGGCTACAACAAAAACCTGCACCCACATTAACCTTTTAAGTATTAGATTTGACACCCCTGAGTTCCAGCTAATACTGCTACATCATTATGGTTTTCTTAGATGTGCTCAGCTAACCATAGCTACAGAAGCGATGGTCGTGAGAGTGCAACTGACGCCGAGTAAGAAGGTAAAGGAAGTATTGGCAATATTAAAGTATGCCTTGATCGCATGTTAGATATAATGGCATTTCGACGTTATGGAATATTTACCCCACTGAAAATTCCAGCTTTGACCAGCTTAGGCTGGTCAGGCTGGTTTAAGCTGTGTTTTGAACAGTTTCAGTTGGTCGACCAGCCCTTCACCAGCTGACTCCAGCTGACAATACCAGCTTAACCAGCTTTGATCACCTTCATCAAGCTATAGGGACCAGCTTTAAACATCAAGACCAGCTATGACCAACTAATGACACAGCTCAGACCATCTTAAACCAGCTTAGAATTCTAGCACTCGGCAACAGGTTACAGATTAATTACCAGATATTTTCACATCTGTTGTCTGTCGCTTAAAGCAGTTCATCACTCATCAGTGAGAACGGCTGGAAATGTGATGTTATTTAAAGTAGGGATTCAAAGGAAAAACTTAAATATGGCAATTTCAACATCAATGGAAAGCTTATAGCGCAAAGAATGCAATGTAATGTCATTCCGTCACATTCTCAATACGAGTACTTTACTCAGCATGAATACCTCCGTGATACTAGGAAAGAGGCCCGTTTTGGGTGACGTCACATACAGGCTTTGCAAGATCTGCTCTGTCAATTTGAGTGCAGAGTACGTCTCTCTCTTAGCTTTATATTTTGTTATTCAAGGTTCGAATTGTGTCGTAATTTACAAAAGGTACTTGAGATGGATAAATTATGATGGAGAAATATTCATCAATAATTTTTTTTAAAATTTAAACTCATATTTTTCTATATAGTACATTGAGGATTAATATGGACATACAGGCTAAACGAACTGACGGAAATCATGCAAATACGGGGAAGGACTGATACCTTAATTTATTATGATATTATTTCTATGATTAGACTTGATAAAAGCGATGACAAAACAAGAAAGGAAGATTTTTAGAATGTATTCTCTCGTAACTCGCGCAGCATTACAAATTGTTCATGCACTTGCAGCTGCCTGGCGTCAAATCATTCTATTGCGTATGCCTTAACTATCTAACGTTATTACATTTGCAAGGTTTTGTTTCCTTTTGTCCATCATGGAAGAGGAAGGACCAGAAGTTGAGGAAAGAACCATGGGAAGAGATTCAACAACTATAAAAAAGCAATTAAAATTGAACTTCAGTGCATGAGAAGTATAGGCGGACAATTCAGGCTGCTTTTGAGGTATTGGGTGGAGATATTTGAGGGGCACGATTGTGTTCTAAATGGCATAGACCTCATCACTCCATATTTCTATGCCATTCAATCACTGTTATGAGAGTCCACTTGATCGTCTTCATTAAAGTGGTAATCCGTAAGATTTTCATTGGTTTGTTTATATTGACATCTTTAGCAGTAAGCTGTAATTGCAGGTGCGCTTCTGGACCTCATTTCCCATAACTCTTATTGAGACCCAATTGTATCACCTGTATGACGTCAGTAAATTGACGGCTCTTACCAGTTCCACGCCTCCTCAACTCTCATCCAGATGGGAAAGATGCTATTTTTTTTTTAAATGTGACGTAAGTCAACCATTAGCATCACCTCATTCCTGTAACATGTTAGGCTATTATGATAAATCAATTAACTAAAAGGGCTGCCAACTCTCTCGCATTCGCCGAGAGAATTTGTGCTTCATTCACGTTCCTGTGCTGTAGTCAGTAATTATTCAATCTACGAAATGTGTGTGTTTCAGATCGTTCAAATTGTTCAAATGAAGACCATTTCAAACATTTTTTATGCTATTCTACAGCTTCCAACCCCTGAGTGAAGAAAAGCGTGAGAATTCCGGAATCATAATTGTTCTCATATTACTAGTGGCGAAGTCCACCGTAACACATGTGAAACTGATTTCAATGCACTAGGACTTCAATTCCACCTGAGAACAGCACCATCATATAGGGGGAAAGGTGATGTCAATTCTAAGGGCCCACAGTCCATTAGGGCCCACGAAACCCAGAGGTAGCTGCCATGACAAAATATTCTGCATAGATTCACCTAATATTCATAATAATGCATTAGAGTTTTAACAAAACCATTAATGCATGCAATATTGATGAAATACATTTCAGTAACCCCCTTTTCAAGAAATGGTTCGATCCATGCTATGTGCTTGTATTGGAAAATTGACTGTGCGCTTTTGCTGGCAAGGTTGCAAACTAAGGCAGCAAACGGAGTGCACCGTATCAAAAAAAAACACAAATTTGGAATCTAGAAAAGAATAGTGAGAGGACAGCAGGAGCAAAGCAGGGGTCCAGAACATTACAAAATTGTGTAAGCCTGGGTGAGAGTATTTAACTAGCTTGCTATGTTAGCTGTTTAGGATGGCTATCCAGCTGCTAACATTACGTTAATGTAACTTGCAGTCCACTGAGTAAATAATCGCCTTAATAATGGCATTACTCAGTTATTAACGGGATCATCCTCAGAAAAGATCGGTAAGGTTATCATTTGCTAGCAATCATAATATGCCTTCAAAAAATCCGGTAGTAGCAGCCTAGGGCACGTTCCACTGTTCTTATTATGAGTGGTTACTGCATACACTGCTCTCTCTAGTTGTAAGTGACTGTACAGTCTAGGTTTGCCGAGTGAACTACTTGCAGTCAGTGTGTTAACCTTAGGTGTAACTTTAATAATCGCTTGACAAGGCTGACATTACTTTTACCACTAAGATTAAACTGCTACTTTAGCCAGTTTACATTTTGCAGAGCTTGCCCTCCTCTCAACAATAGCAAAATGAAGCTGAGTGCTTTGAGCTAGAAGCCCATTTAGATTTTGTTTATTCTGAGACTCGGTAGGTTAGTTCATCATCAGTTGTTCAATGGAACTTATCTTTAAATGTTTACGAAAGTAATATGAAATGGAACAATTACACCATTATGCAATGTTACTCCAGAATCAGCTGTGGTCACTTGAACATCTGAACTGGACCCAGCAATAGACCCTCACCATCAGTAGTCTGAATATGTTTTTGATGGTGAGTGAGTGAGTGAGTGAGTGTGAATAAGACAACTAATAATTAATAATTTACATCATGATTCTTTCTTTGTGGAGTGGTTAATCATAAAAAATGAAAAATTGGGAGTATTGCATTAGGCACTGTCAAGAACACTGAGAAAATGCAATATAAAGAAAAACATCATGATACATAGTTGTAAAAAAAAATGGCAATGAAAACGCAGGGGCCCACACCGATATTCTGTCAGGGGGCCCAGAATTTCTAGCAACTGCCCTGCCTGAGAATCTCTACAAATGGTCTGATAGAATCATTTCTGACTTCAGCACAGAAACGTGGATATGTCATTTAAACTCAAGCCGAATATGTGAAAGGTGAGGGCCCTGTGTAAATAATGAAAATGGTAGTTGGTCAACAGGTATATTCATAAATGTTTTTTTAATATTAAAATAATTTGTAAAGGCGGTTAACGTAGCTTTTCTCCCGTTTACTTCCTGAAATGTTATAATTTTAGTTTCAGTAGTAGCCTCAACAGAGACTCGGCTAACGTTAGTTTCTACTGTGCACAGTATAGCTACACAGTATGGTGTTTGCCATTGGGTAGACGTAAGAAGGGATCCAGTAGTGGTACTTTCCACTTCTTGGAAGACTGCATTTTCAACGGTCCTTCCTTAATTCCATTCGTAAAAAACTGGCATATAGTGGAAGGGACAAGTTAGATTTAGGGTTATGGGATAGAGCCATGGTTCAGGTTTGGGAAAGTACCGCTACTGGATCCCTTCTGACGTCTACCTTGCCATTGGTCGCAATCTGATTGGTTCTACTTGGGGGCGGTGTTTACGCAGCCTGACACGCTGAACAGCCTGGAAGCCGATGTCTGAAGGCAACTTCACCCAGCAGCAGCTTGCGGCTCCTTCTACCTAATGGACAGACTAAACACTGCTTACTGAGGTGAAAAGTGTCACTAGATGTGTGCCTGTATTTGAATATAGTGCGGGATTGTTGTCACTGACACACTGATCGCTTTACCTGGCAAAGAATGAAATAGAATTGCTTTCATCAGTGGGTCATAGGCCCAATCACCGTTGTTTTATCCCCCCTCTCTGATGGACACTGACTTAACAGACAGTAACAAGACGGAAATCTTATGGATGACCACTTTAAATATTTTCTTTTTTGTAGCCCAGAGTATTGGCTTATCAAACCTTCCTCGGAATCGTAGCATGACTCCAGTTAAAACATAATGTTCTTTATAAACTAGACAATGTGGATGTGTAAAGCATACAGCCAACACGACGACTGGACTTTTTGCAGCACGGAATGAACCAAAATAAACCGCATAACTCATATGCATCGATGAAAGAAATCACCTTTATGCGCTATTAGCTTCAAAAAATAAAGATTTAAACATGGGATTTAAAACGGTGAACTACTGGGAGATCTGGAAGAAATCTATTAAGAGTTCTGACTCGTCAGGCTTTAAAAACAAAATTGAAAACAATTTTCACCGTGTTTACTGCATTATAACTATGGAGCATCTTGGTACTTTCAGAGTACACAAACCTTATGTGACGTCTCGGAAAATGAGACTGTCGGTGGACTGGTTACGGTTGAAGAAGATTTGGTATGCAAATATCAAGTTGCATGAAACTTTTTTTTCTCTTGCTATATGAGTGAATACCTTTAAAATATCATGAAATTGCCAAAATGGACCAATTTTATGTGTACCTATTTTCTTGGAATCCCTACTTTAAAAACCCTCTCGTTTCTCAGTGGTGCAGTTGAAGTCTCATTAAGAATGCCAACAAACAAACATCAGTCACGGGTAATCAAGACAAATCTTGTGAACATTATTTGCGATTAATTAAGCCAAATCCTGAGAATATCAGCAATAACATTACATTTACGGGATGATATACCTGTCATCTACTCAGCATCTGATATAGACTGATAAGTAACAGCAGCAAACCGTTAATATATAAGCAACTCTGCGTATTTCAGAAAGTACTCAACACCATCTTGTGCAACTAGCCAATCGGCCATTTTGAACGATCATTTGTCAACAAATAATGAACTGGGATAATCACACCATCCAACAAAATAAAAGTAACACAATAATACCTCTGGGCGAAGGGCGACGTTTTGTCATTATCACGCGACCGTTGTAGCCGACAACAGCTAATTAGGAGGAATAAAACCTAATTTATCTAGTCTTTGAAAACAAAGATTTCACATTTTTGAATTTTACAACATTTATTTACTAATTATGTTTGTATAAAACAGCATTATGCATTATCCTTGAGTTTCCCTTTAATCACAATAAGCCTTGCAAACAAAGTGACAGAAATCTGTGCTGTTCCACTAGCTATATGTTCAGAATCTTCGAAAAACATACCCATGTTTTACATAATCACTGAGCTGTGTGCTGAGGAAATGCCTCATAACCTTGTGATGCAACGTACAAATATGCTATCAAAAATAAAGAGGGCAGTCATTCTACCAGATGGTTCTCCCAGCTGTTGGCAATCAGGTCAACTGCAACAGGCTTAGGTAATAATGCATTGGAAGGTGAGGTTACTGATGACCTACTGCCCACGTTCTGTCTCTGGCATTATGTAGCCCATAGGAAAAGTGTCTTGCTCATCTGTTGCTCAATCTCGTCTCTTGAGATGAATTTAAGCTTCTCATATTTGTATCATTCTGTGATCATTTGTTTCTGAGTAACTTCTCCTAAAGGTCCCTTAGGAGCAAGAGATAAGCGAAACAGGAACAATACATCACTGAGGCAAAGGAAGTTGAGTTGAGATAACCATTTGAGCAATACTTGAGAAGTGGGATAAACAGAGGAGATCTCATAATTGTATGCCCCTGATCTCAATTATGTCTTGGTATCTTCTATCCACTGATTTAACCTGTGCAAATGCCCACAATACCCAATAGAAGGATACCCAATAGATGAATGTTTGGTTAGATTTTTGAATGGAAATTATGTTGTAGCGCTACTCCCTACAGATTGTCATATCTAATTAATAGCTATCATGAAATTGGCACCTTGTTCATGTCTGTGAGAGACAGCTGAATCACCTAAGCTAGCTTGTTGCTTCTAGTGTTCTCATGCCCACGAATTTAACGCTATTTAAGTTAGCAGCGAACTTTTTGAAAGCCGTGTTTTTATTTGTGTCATAAGACCTATTCGCTGTCTCAGTGTTATGTTGTCATTTTCCATGAATGATATGGCTGCTTAGAGCCAAACTGTGTTGCTATGAAGTTAGATAGCGAGCTCGGTATGATGTTAGCACAAGTATGGTTAACGGTTCAGTTTTCATGTCAACGCAGATTTTGTCCTGAAGTAAATAATCCTCTATTCTCACAGATTCAGCCATTTCGGGTCTCTTACATTTTTTTTAAAGCAGCAGTATCTGCAGGAAAATTGAGAGCTCAACAGTTTGTTTCTTGTAAGGAGAACAGATTGAGCACCTTTAGTTCTTTTAAAGGGGACCTAACATGCTGATCCTTCTTTTAATATATATTAGTAATGTTATAATATTGGTTGTCCATGCTCAACCTCTGAAAAGTTTCTAAACATAAGATACAGGGATTTTGCTGTAATCCAAGAACGTGATTTCGTGAGCGTGATTTCCTCTCTGAACAGCTCCTCCTTAGACCTTCACGAGATCTTGGTAAAACCTGACGACAGGTTGTGCCGTCCAATTAGTACAGACCTAGCCAGAGCCAACCACTGCGCCAGACTTGCCCACACCGGAAACTATTATAGCAGGCACTAACAACGGCAGATCATACTATGCCTTAGTAGCGTTGACACTTTCGAAATACAAAAGAGGAACCGCAGATCATTTGAGTTGCAATTTTGTTAGTTTCTCTCCTAAAGCTACTTTTCCGTTTGCTTTTGGACGCAAAGAAAAAGAAATATATTCCTAAAAGACTATGCCACCAGAATTCAGTGGGTAGCTTTTTTTGTTTGCTGGCAGCAAACAGCCACAGCCAAAGGGAATGTTCGCTGCTTGTGCTCAGCATTTCACCAAAGACAGCTTTGTCAATAAAAGATAAATCGACACAGGATACGCATTTCAGCTGCTTCTCGAACCTGAAGCAGTTGCATCGATCAAGCGCCCGGAGCCACAAGCTGTAAGTAATCATATAACAGTAAATGATATAAGTGAAGCTAGTGCGTTATGGGTGACTAGCGGGACTGCTAACGATAGTTAGCACCAACAACTGGTCTCAAACGCTGGCTTTGTAAAATATCTGAAAATAAAGCCTGTATCGGTCCCGACTGTCGGTGACTCACAGACATACAGCTGAAAGTTGCTTTTACTGCATAAGCCAACCTGATGTGATAGCCAGTTGATTGTGGCTGTAGCACAGCGGCTAACATAGCCAAGTTACTTTTTCTAATGTTTGTGTCCTAAATATGCAAGAGTGATATCAGGGAAAATTCTACAGAAGGTGTGTGAACATAAAACTCATTTGAAGCTAACTTTTAATACTTGTTTGTAATTTGGATGCTTAGTACGGTAACTGTCCACGGTAACGGATCTTGCAGTCTGTAAAACCTGTATAGCATGGGTTTGTCTCTGTGATTATGACTGCTCGGTTACCAGCTACTGGCATGATAGTTTATGTGTTGTGCTAATTAAAAATGCTCCTGGTTAAGTTATATGCAGTAATTCTGATCGGTATGCTTGTGTTACTTCGGTAAGCATCAATGTGGCAGTTTCATCATAACGTTGCCCGATTGTAGCCGCAACAGTTAGTGATTACTTCACTTATCCATGACCAGTATCAGCTGAATACTTCACAAATGTCTGAGCAAGCTCTCTGATCCTACCATGAAAGCAATGCAAACGCAGAAGCTCTACCAGCTTACAAATGATTTCTATGCACTACCTTGACATAATTTCATCCCTCTTTAAAAATGGTTGTGGCCAATAAAAAGCCGAAAAAGGCGGAGAGTAAATAGGTAGTTCTTTCTTGCAGAAGTGATCAATTTGCTAGCTCCACATAAGCAACTTGTCTGAGCTAACGGACCTTACAGTCTGCAAAACCTGCATTATGTTCATAACATAACTGAGCTCTCACTAGCGGTTGCATACTATCCATAAAGCTGCTTTCACATCAGACACAAAACTAATTTTTCGCAAGACAGATTAGCTAACATTCAAAGTCAATGCAAAGACGCGAGTACAGGCGTTATGTATGCATTAAGCAGCTTTAACACCGGACGCAAAACAAATAAAGTCTTGACCGATTATCAGCTGCTGCATGTTAGTTTGCATGCTCTGCTAATTAAAAATGCACCTGGTTAACTTATATGTAGCAATTCTGAACGGTATGCTTGTGTTACTTCGGTAAGCATCAATGTGACAGTTTCATCATATCGTTGCCTGATTGTAGCCACAACAGTTGAAGCTAACCAGAGAGCTGCAGTTAGACCAGCCGAAGATTTTGCAAAGCTTGAGTGCGTTTTTGGGTGTTTGGGAAACGATTGCTCTGCTTATCCCTGACCGGGGTCAGCCGGATAACATTACATCTCCAATATCTGGGCAAGCTCTCTGATGCTACCGGTGAAAGCAATAGGGAAGCGCACAGGCTATAACGTGTATAACAAACGATTTATTGCCATCAATTAAATATTGAATTCTGTCCTGTAGAGGTGATCGATTCGCTAGCTTTACATAAGCAACGGTTCATGCAGACTGAACTTACAGTCTGTAAAACCTGTATTATGTTCATTACATAACCGGAGCTCTATCTAGTTCTCGCGCACTCTCTATAACTCGCCCATTTTCCGCAAAGAAAAGCTGGTCATTCCTAAGCAATAGGTAAATCATTACCACGGACAATTTCCGAAAAGGCCATTTAGCTTGGAGCTTTCACCCATCCATCATATACTAGCGCGGAAGGTGTTCGTTTTTCCACGCTAACAACACACCACAGCTATTCACACAAACCAGCAGGTCCTAATACACACTGAAGCAGTCCATAAGCTGTTGGTCCACTTTTATCTGCTCCTCACTGTCCATGTTTCCCTCTAAACTCAGACACACCGGATTTCTATGGTCTCCGGTCTACACTTGGGCATGTCGACCCGTTCTACAGATGTGACTGTATGGGGTGGATTCAAGCTTTCCCTGCATCCTAGCTAGGAGTAGTAAAACCGCTGTACGCACAAACTGTTGCCGTAGCAAACTGTAGCAAATTCGTGCTTGATCTGACAGACTTTCGCACCGCGTCCTCCACTTTCGCCGTTACATTTATTAGAACAAGTTAATTTCATTAAATCTATACACATGTACTGCATTTGATTCCAGAATTTCCCAGCTGATTCCTTAGGTCAGATGGCAGGCGCATCTCTGGTTTCACTCTGAGACTAAGAAAACCGCGTTCTGCTACCTCATCCCGCTTAGATCTGCCCTCCACAGAGCTGGCCAGTCAGAAGAAAGTAGGCACATGGGTAGTGGGGGCCATAGCGGAAGAGCCACCCCAATGAGACGTTTCAAGCAGAGACTACAATAAACTACAAATGGGGTTTTTTGAGGATGACAGTATGAGCGAATTAAGTACCCTTTTTTACTTTGCGCGATCAGGAGTACCCTAGGGGAGTCCAAGACCAAAATATAAACTTGGAAAAATTGCAAATTAGGTCCCGAGTGAAGGCTAAAATTTAGTAGATGGGCACTTGTCTGGGTACATTATTAACTTTATTGTACTGATCAGTTTGTTCTCACTGCATTCCTGGTATGAAGAACTGTGTTTACAGCAGAAGTACTAGGCGGCTGAGCCGGCACATAACATACGTCATCGCCAAACGTTAGTGATTAGTTTACGGGTACACCAATGATTGTAGACTTCAGACAAGCGCCCACCCACCAGGAAGTAAACACTTGTCATTAACGACTGGCCAGGCTCCGTGTACAAAGCACAGCGAAGTGGCAGAGTCTGGTTTCACCAGGCTAGACTCTTCTTCCCTTTGATAATGAATGTTCAAATTTAGTTTGCTTTTGCATTAGCCATGGTCTGCATCAAGCAATAAGATACTCATTTTAGTTGAACAACGGATGCCACCAGCAATGATCCAGAAGAATCTTGCAACTAACCTACATCCAATACAGTCCTTTTAAATGCAGGTACGACCCTGCGTACACACAGTTTGGCTTCGTGTGACAGCTTTCCACTCATGTGCTGTCTCACAGGTGTTTTCGAGTGATGGAACCCTCAAAAAATTTCAAAATGTAAAGCTCAGTTTATGATTGGTGAAAAAAATTGTGATACCTTCAGTTATTGCAATGCTTTGATATCCAGCTGCTGTGACCAAAGTCTGTCAAACACTCCGCTCCAGTGACAGTCTCCTAAGAAATCAAAGATAAAGCAGCTTAATGTCAGCATATTAACTGTTGGGAAGGGACCGTAACTCGAAGCATTTTGCTCTGCAATTAGAGACCACTGACGTATCCAGCGCTGCAATACTGCTTGTTTATGTGCATGAAGGAGAAAAATAAAACATAAAACACTGAACAACTTTATAGGTTACGATGTGGATTCTATACATCTGATTGGAAGGACAATGTTCTTGTTATGTCTGACACTGCTCCATCAGTGCAGTGTTACTGGATGGGCAAAGTTCTGTTCACGTGACCCACCAGTTGAGTGAGGGCTTTTTGTGGTTTGCAGTTTGGTGAATAAATGGAGTACACCTCCAACTACTGCTTCGCCTACATCCCTGTTATTGCCACATAACATTGGTAATGAGGATGGGTGATTGTTCGCTACCACCACCCTCTCCCTTCCTGGCCTTACTGAGCGAGCCTCCAGTCCCGTGGCCCCGCTGGATCACCTCGTTTGATACATGTTTCCTAGCCGCCGGCTTGGAGGGAGTGTTCGAGCTGAGGAAACGAGCATTGCTGCTGCACTGCTTAGGAGCTGACGGACAGTGAGTGTTTGGAACTCTCTGCGTTGAAGCGACATACACAGAGGCTGTGGAACTACTAAAAAAACCACAATACCACCCCACACAGTGCTCTTCTCCGCCGTGATATATTTGGACGGAGACACCAACAGGCGGGTGCGTCAGTGACACAGTTCGTAGCTGATCTACATGGTTTGGCTAGCTCATGCAAGTTTGGCTCGTTACCAGACAAACTGATGAGAGATCACCTCATTACACACTAACTGTGAAAAAATTAGGGAAAGATTGTTGTTGGAAGATGATAAGTTGTTCCTTGTCGTGATCCGTGACCTCCACTCCAAGTAGCCAGAGGTAATACTAGTAGGCGCTGTCTTAACTAATGTGTTGATCAATGTGTTGTTAATGTGTTGTCTCGACTCCCTGTTTGCGCGGTGCGGCCTCCCCAAGAGGATCACAACGGACAATGGTCCCCAAATGGTCTCTTTCGAACTTTCCTCCTAGCTGGCTGGAAAAGGGATTCGCTATTTTCGGACATCATTTTACAACTCGGCTGCAAACGGGTGAATGGAACGGCTGAACCAGTCACTGAAGAATGGCATCAGGGCCCACATGGCACAGGCATACACATTCATCAACAGCCTCCATCAAACACTGCAGCACTAACGAGCCACGCAACACGCCACCACAGGAGTCTCACCAGGCTCCCACATGCTGGGGCGCAAGGTTCAGTTGCCTCTGGATAGGCTTCGTCTGACACCAGCTCAGGCACCAGGTCACCTAATTCAAACCACAGTCATTTCACGCCAACCTCTGATGAAAAACTGCTTTGACAGAGCCCAACATGTTAGGCTACCAAACATTGTGGTCTCGGACTGGGTCAGGGTCTGAGAACCTCACCGTGACAACAAGCTTCAGTCATTTTGGTCAGACCCTGTCCAGGTCAGGCAACAGCTGGGTCCAGCTTCATTCAGCCTTGTGGATGGCACGCGCTGGCATGCTAGCCGCCTGCAAAGGGTGCACGTTTCTACCAGACACGGCTCAGGCCTGTCTGATGTTACTGCTCTCTCAGCCGCACAATATGATGCTATGCCAGCTCCAGCCCTGCCAGCTCAGCCCATCGTTGCAGAGCCCTCAATAGTGGTCGTGGCAGCACCTGAGCCCCACCCAGTTCGGCCACGCTCTACGTGACTTTGTGACTGAGTATCACTCCTAGGTTCTGTGAGGGGAGGGGGGGAAATGTTACGTCTGACACTGCTGTGTCAGTGCAGTGTTACTGGATGGGCAAAGTTCCGTTCACGTGACCCACCAGTTGAGTTAGGGCTTTTTGTGGTTTGCAGTTTGGTGAATAAATTGAGTAAACCTCCAATTACTGCTTTGTCTACGTCCCTGTTATTGCAACGTAACAGTTCTCTTTGACTGGATTTAAATGTAAATAATCTTCTGATTTGATTAAAACATCTTTTACCTCTAGAGTGTTGCAAGTGAAGACAATATCACTAAATAATTGAAGCACCTATTACTAAAACCCCATAAGTCACACTTGACTTGACTTGTGGGGTTTTCGTAATCAGTGCTTCAATTGACACAATAAGCACACTGGTCCCTCAACATCCTGTTGGCCTCACGCGATGAAAAATTGATTTTTGAGAATGAGACGGGGGCGAAGGTTTTTTGATGTTATATTTAATTGACCTTCAGACTGTCGGGGTAATGGCTCAAAATTCACTAAGCTATTGATATGGAAATTGATTAATAATGAAATTAATAATTATTACCGAACTGCCTTATCAATAGTTAGGCAGTGGTAGTTCTACATTGAAGAGGTTTGATTGCAATTTCATTCACTCTTGTACATCATTAAAGGGATATTTCACCCAAAAATGTAAATTCACTCATCATCTATTCACCCTTAGGCTAATCAAAGGATCCGTGAATTATTTTTGTCCTCTACTTTTGGAGTTACAAAGAAAAACAACATTGAAGACAAATCCAAATCAACTGAAGTCATTGGTGACCACTCTTTGCAGCGTAAAAAATAACATTTAAAAAACACAAAACACCTCCATACTGCTCGTGCAGCGTAATCCATGTTTCCGTAATCCCTGACATTCAAACTTGACTCAAAAAGACCATGTTCACCATGTTTTTAGCCTACAAGTCCAATGTAGCCACTGAGGCCCTGTTGATTGTCACGGAAGATGTTGACCTCACTACGGTGGAGGGTAAATAAGCTCTTCAGTCAGTGAATACTAGCATTTGAAGCTGCAGCATGTTTATCTTATTGCATATGTTTTGGGCCGTTGCAGCGTTATTTACCCTAGTTGGTCACCATAGTGAGGTCAACCATTTTGAATTTCCACACATATGAAAGTTTTCTTCTGTGTAAGCCTAACATATCCCCCCTTTTGTCTTGAGATGATGCCTAATGTGTCATCCTGAGAGCACAAGGTGGACCCATGGATGAAAGAGCTCATTTATCATTTCATTCAAGGTCAATTGGAGAGTTTGTAACCAACTGGGCATTGGTTGTCTAAACACGAACAGTCAAAGTTAAAAACAAAACCGGATAACACACTTGAAATGGACAGATTCAATATGTATAACCAATGATGTTGCTCATCAGTGTTAGAGAGAAATGGATCTGATGACAGAAATGGTCCATTCCATGTAGAATTGATTCTGTTCTTTACACACTTTACAAATTTTTGACCTTCAGGCAGGTGCAGCTGTGGAAGGGTGTCATCATATTACCATAATCTCAACATTCTAATAACTATCATGGTTTTGTGTTAATCATGTCATGGTGATGTCCTAAAATGGTATGTAAAGACATGTGTATAACTAGCTATGGTCTGGGTTAGTGTGGTGTCATCCAGTTTTGCAAAGTACAGCTGAGAAATAAAATCCAAGTGTACTTGCAAAAACTAACTGTGAAGCATAGTTACATTCATAATTACCACACTTGCTGCGGTTGCTAACAAGTAAAAATTCTGCATGTGACAACAAGAAAAGTAAAGGGAGTTATGCTGTTAACATGGTAGAAGTGTCAGTACAGGGTACCCTGGGCTCACTGCAACATTGAAAAGCAAACTCTGGGGCATTTATGTTTTAACTGTCTTACTGGTTCTGGGCTGCGAGGCTCAGAGGTATTCAGAGGCACTGCCACTGTCTGATATGTGCTGACCATGTTCTGAATTGTTGGCTGAGATACTGTGATCATCGTCCAAACCATACCATGTCTGGTCATGTGTCGGGGCTTGGATTTCTGCATATGGCCTCCTGCAGCTTCTGCTGTGGACGAGTCCATCTCTCCGCAGATGGTGGACATGGTGGCTATGCTCACTGTTCATATGAGGCTTTTTGTCACCCCCCTTTGGTCTTTGCTGAGGATGAGGTTTGGTGGTGGAATGCCTGCATGAGAGGTCCATGGTTGAGCTTGCAAGCACAATGGTTACCCCTATTGCCTCGGAAGTGACAACAGTTTCCCAAGCCACCTGTGTCATCTTCCTATTCTCCTGCATTGAGGGGTTCCCTTGACACACCCTGAGTGTAACGTGAGTGCGTACACATGGGTGCAGGTGACACAAGAACAAAGACTTTAAGGTCTGTAGGGTTCTCTGTACAGTAGTGTTAAATCTGCAGGGCCGCAACCATTGAACTAATATCATCAGCAGTGGTGGAGAATTCTTCCCTGAGTGCATGACATCATTCATTGTAGTCATTTTTGACACTGGTATGCTGCATCTGAATAAACTATTGAGATGCTTATGAGCTGGTTATGCACGAAAGTTTAACCTTTTCTCTATCACTAGCTCAAGATAAGTTGACTTAGACTATAGTCTATCTCCCTCAATTAATAGTCAATGTTCTGATCACAGTTTCCTGCATCAAAAATGGTCAGTGTCTTTAGCTAGACTCTCAAGCTCTTCAAAACAATGACACTGAGTTTTCCAGTCTGATGAAGGTGCGGCTAAGCTAACTCTAGAATCAGGTGAACAGGTAGGGGCTGAACAGTCTTGGAACACTCCGACCCCCTTTATGGAGTGATGCATATCAGTAACTCTGTCATATTTCTGTGGCTGAGAATGATATGGGGCCGAATCTGTTCTGGACTAAATGCTAAATGTGTCAAAGTCTGGGTCAACAACATGGGAAGTCTGGGAGCTGGTAGCTCTGTCTCTCAGTGGAGTCTGAGGGGATGACTTCACCCCAAAATACTTAGGGCTGATTAGCAATCGTTCAAATCTTTTCGGAGAAAGAGAGTCTAGCTCAATTTCGAGGACAGTTTTGCTTTGGACAGCAAGAATGGTCTGTTTGCGAAAGATCAAGTGTAAATATGCGGATGTGTTTTGAGCATCGCACCTGTCATTAAACAGCGAGTCTATTTCTTTGTGACACTCAGTGAAATTCAGCATTCTGATGAACTCAGAGCCTAAAGCATGGCTATCCTGTGCTACAGAAGAAATGAGCTGCACTACACAGGGGTTCGCTATTATTAGATCTAAAAGATGAAGGTAAACTGAAAAGTTGTTTAACATAACAAAGGAAATTTATTTGGTTTTGGTGCTATACTAGCATACCTGAATGTGTAACTGGAGATGTACTCTAGATTTAGCCAATCCCTGGGGTCTATACTGTAAGTATAGCTTCTGTAGGAGGATATCTACAGTGCCACCTCGTGGTACAACAAGAACACTGAAACCGGGAGCTACAGTTAGGAAATATTTTCTCGGAACTTGCTAAAGCTAATGCACATGGTTTCACAGCAAGGTTCAAAAGTTTCAAAGGGCTGATTATGGCGTGAGATAAGTGCCAAAAATCAGACTACTGAGAGGCTGGCGGCGGCCATGTCCAGTTTGCAGCCGGCAAACAATCTAGCGACTGAGAAGCTAGCATTGGTTAATGAGAGGCCAGTGGTGATGAATGAGAAGCCAGCTATTAATTTGCTGAGTCTTGTAACTCATCGGATTTGCTACTGGCTTGGCTGGTCACTGGCATTCCTCCGCTGGCCACTAGTATTCCACGGTAGCAGCTCATTGGATTTGTGACTGACACTGCTGGTCACTCGCGTACTAAGGCTGGTAAACCACGGACCTAGTGTGACAATTCATTGGATTTGCAACTTACTCGGCTGGTCACTCACGTACCTAGGCTGGTAACACACAGACCTATTGTGGCAATTCATTGGATTTGCGACTTACACAGCTGGTCACTCACGTACCTAGGCTGGTAACCCAAAGACCTAGCGTGGCAATCCATTGGATTTGCGACTGACTCGGCTAGTCACGCATGTACCTAGGCTGGTAACCCACTGAGCTAGCGTGGCAATGCAGTGGATTTGCAACTTTTTCTTTATTCTTCCTTTATTGTTCTCTGTTGCTCACTTTGTTTCTGGCACTTAAGTCTTTCGTTTATTCAGAAACGTAAGCTCCTTTCCTTTCTAATTTTGCTCTATCACTTCCAGCTGTGCCGGCTCTGCGCTTGGGGCAGCCTCGCCTGCAGTGGCATCTGAAACTCCACTTTTACCAGCCATTGCAGAACACTCCAGCCAGACATGGAGTCATCAGCCGCGGCTGCGTTTGAGAAAGTGGTAGCAAACCAGCAGGCTGTCCTTTCTGGCCATAGCAAGGGTCTCTCGGCTCTTAATGCTCAGCAATCAGAATTTCCAGAGACACTAAGATAACGAGAAAGTAGAACTCAAAGAATGGAGACTGCTTTACTCTCCCTCACGGAGAGTGTTAGAGCCCTGTTGGCTCAAATTACACAAAATGTTGCACAAGCACAATCTTTGAGCTCCTACTGAGAACCGAAACTGCAAACGAGTTCTAGATATGGGGGTGAAGCAGGGAAATGTAAGGACTTTGTTGCACAATGCAAAATTTTCTTTAAAGCCCAATCTTTACGGTTCGCTAATGAGGAGTCCCGAGTGTCATTTATTTTATCCCTGTTGACTGATACTGCGCTGACTTGGGTGGGTCCACTAATCCGATCTAATTCACCGGTCGTGAATACTGTTGAAACCCTCGTTAGAGCTATGGAATCAGTCATTGATCAGGATGTTTGTGGTCAAGATGCGGCAATGCGTTTAATGCATCTTAAGCAAGGATCTGAGAGTGTCGCAAACTTTTCTTTCACATTTCGTTCGTTAGCTACTGAAGAAGGCTGGGCGGAAGCACCCTTAATGACAGTTTTTATTCATGCTCTGGCTGAGGACATGTCTACATCGTAGACATAATGCATTACCACCGACGGAGTATTACTGCTGTTTGCTTCAAATATGATAACTGGATAGAAAAAAATGAAAATTTGAACCCTTATCAAATGACACAGTGACCAGCTTAGGTACATCAGTGACCAGCCGAGTCAGTCACAAATCCAGTGGATTGCCACGCAAGGTCTGTGAGTTACCAAAGTAGGTACGCGAGTGGCTGGCCGAGTCACAAATCTAATGAGCTCCTACCGAGGAATGCTAGTGGCCAGCAGAGGAATGCCAGTGACCAGCCAAGCCGGTAGAAAATCCAATGAGTTACAAGCCTTGGCAAATTAATTGCTGGCTTCTCTTTTTCCACCGCCAGCCACTCATTTACCACCGCCAGCCTCTCATTAACCCTTTAACACTTAGACGGCCTGAATATGGGCCCATCAGGGAAGTTAAAAACAAGAAAAGATGTCAATTTACCTTGAGTACGTCCTATATAGGCATTTTAAGAAAATGTTACCGGAGTGGTAAGGGGTTAACCACTCCAAGCTTATCAGTCGCTAGATTGTTTGCCGGCTGCGTAATGGATATCGCTGCCGCTGGCCGAATTTTGGCACTTATCCCACGCCATAGCTGATTGCACGTTGTGGCTTCTGTCTTTTGTCGAAAAATGCTGAAATGCATGGCACTGACAGCCGCTTTACTCTGTCACAAAGGCCCGTGGGCGTTGTTATGGCCCCAATTTGTTCTCACATTTACGACAGCAAGGGATGACTGACACAATTTTAAAACTTACACATGTAATCAAACAAAGACTTTTAACTAATCTACTATCTACTCTACTGACCAAGATTGATATATACAACAAAAAAAATATTTACAGTCCCTTTGGTTGGGTTGCTTGGTGATGTTCTCGGTGAGGAAAATGCTCCAACACAGGAAAAAATCCACAAAAAGCTACACAGGTCTTGAAAAGAGTGACAGGTCTGGTCAAATGTATCCTTCTGCTTGCTATTTCTCCTACTACCCCACTCCCTCAATTTTCCTCCTTATATACTCTTTTGCAGACCCCTCCCACATTTAGACCTCTTTTTTAAAATTCTCTGGGACTTGTCCCAGACATGCCCAAGACATGCCCAAACCTAGCTCTAGTCTGGGCTTAACATAAGAAAGGTCAATACTGCCATCTAGTGGCTTCTATTTGCAGTACAGCATACTGTCTTAATTAAAAATGGAGCACTAAATTGACAACAAATGACAGCAGGATAAAGTTTCACTCACTGCATGGCATTCAAATTCTGAACCGACTCTTGTTACAAATTACTATAGAGTAGATTGACCTATGTACACAAGCAGTAATAGCAATCCTTCGCAGTGTCTAACTGTTGGGAGTTGAAAGACTATTTAAAAACTCAAAACAAATGATTTATTCTCTTGAATTAAATAATATTCACCACAGTGTACCTGTTTGGAAGTACAGCTGGATGTCTACACCAGGCAAGTGAAATCTTAGAAATTTTGGACTGGCCAAAGTTATGCCAAAGGTGATATTAATATTGTACAAATATGAACAAAACATGCTAACATTCATTTACTGCAATGCCATCTGAGTGTCGTCATTTGCAAAAAAGTAACACTATTCATACAAAGATTTTGGCCAGAAACATGGCCAGAGCAATGGAAACGAAAAATGAAGATGGAGTTTCCAAGATCGACTAAGATGTGAGGAACCGTTTTAAATGGACCAGGATGGACCGAGACGTCACAGTGAATGGTATAGTGTCATCATTTGGCAAGTTTTCACAGAAGGTCGAGTGTCAGGGAAAAGCCCTGTGCATGCTGTGCTCGGACCTGATAAATCACCTCTTGTGAAGTGAAAACATCAGAGGAGCACTGCCAAACATAGAAACGTGTAAAGGCTTCTGTCACCTCAATGAAAGCATTATTTGCTTATGAACTTGTTATGGCAGTGATGCAAAATGGGTCGAATGTCATGGAAATTGATTGAAAATTTGGAAAAAATGGAATTAATATTTCCAGCTAAAGCAAAACCACAAAAGCACTTTTGCGGTAGTAGCCTTTTTGCCCCACTTCTCCAGTCCACTGAATTGCTGAAGCAATTCCATTTGCTTCATTCCAGACCCACAGGGAGAGGAGTTTGTTTTTTTTTTTTTACAACACAAGAAAATTGGTCCATTAATAGTGATTAGTGAATAGCAACTTGACTTGCGGTTATACTTGCGGCCTTGCTGCCCATTTTCCCCACCACTGAAATCTTGAATCAGAAGAAAGAACCATACGGTTATTTAAAAGCTTTATATGCTCACGCCTTACCAGCCTCCCTGCAACTGTAGGGCTCCTCCTTTTCAGCTATTGTCTTCTCCAACAATCATGAGGAGCGGCCAATCATGAGGTGTTCCCTTCTGCCCGCCTCGCCTCATGACTTCCAGATTGCGGGAACTGTCCATGGTCTGCAAGTCTCAGGAGTGCTGTGCGGACGTCGGCTCTCCGTCCGCTGTCTAGTGTTCTGAAGTTTCGCTCTGCATTGCTGGCGAAAGGGAGGGGAAGTGGCTGTTGTGGGCATGCTGATGTGGTCAAGGGGCGTGGCTACGCCCTGGTTTGCCACATATTTGCACATGGATGAAAAGACTAACTGATATTAATGTTTACTCTAGGGATGATCAGTTCATTGCGGG
The DNA here is from genome assembly GCA_029721435.1 of Gymnothorax reevesii. NCBI lineage: Eukaryota > Metazoa > Chordata > Actinopteri > Anguilliformes > Muraenidae > Gymnothorax > Gymnothorax reevesii. The sequence goes on from CM056574.1 coordinate 143,968,317, forward strand.
ACTTTTGAAGCTTTTGGGACATGCAAATAGATCACCTAAAACTTATCTCTTTGAGGTTAATTTCCTTGGCTTTTACAGAAATCACTGCATGACATGAAAAAGCTGACAAATGCAAATATGCACTGTGCGCTCAGAGTGGAATATTAGTCAATGAATATTCTTTAGCATGAGATAGCATTGTGTTTGCAGCTTTTAATTATTCTCTCAATTTCTCTATCATTCTTGACTGTTTTCCCCCTTCGTAGCTGGTCCCTTACCTGCAGAGGGTTAACTTTACCACCAGCTTTGGTGATCAAGTGTCCTTTGATGAAAATGGTGATGCCCTGGCCATCTATGATATTATGAACTGGCAGAAGGCAGCAGACGGGACCATCAGAGTTGTGAAAGTCGGAGTGTTTGATGAATCTGCTCCTCCTGGGCAGAAGCTCTTGTTGGAGGAAGAAAATATCTTCTGGAATTTTGAGTCAAATGAAGTGAGCCCCTCTCTGTTCTTATTCTATGTAAGGGTTTTACTGAGGAGCAATCAGGCAGAAAGGGAAAAAATGTGTGCCACAATTATTGGATCCCTTTCATGTTATGCTATGTGTCACCTTCAACGGACAAGATAAAGAACAAGAATGGATAAGAAAAGACGTAACATGTAATGGATGATGGTGAGAAATTTGGCTGGTGAGTAACATTTTCGTACCCAGGGTGAATAGCATTTGACCATTTATTTTTTTGCAAATTATTACGGAATATCATGATTGTGGCACACCTTGTTTTTTGGAAATATTTACATACTTTTACCGTGTTTAAGTTCTGTGAGTATGATATTCTTGTGTATTTAGTTATGTTCAATGTATTCTTTGTTTAAAGGGGACCTATTATGCTGATCCTTCTTTTAATACATATTAGTAATGTTCTAATGTTAGTTGTCCATACTCAACCTCTGAAAAGTTTTTAAAGATACAGGGCTTTTGCCGTAATCCAAGAACATGATTTCATTAACGTGACTTCCTCTCTGAACAGCTTGTGCTGAGATCTTTGCGAGATCTGGGCAAAACCTGACGTCAGGCTGTGCCTTCCAATTAGTACAGACCTAGCCAGAGCCAATAACGGCGCTGGACCTGCCCACACCGGAAACTATTCTAGCAGGCACTAACAACGGCAGATCATACTATGCCTTAGTAGCGTCGACACTTTCGAAATACAAAAGAAGAACCGCAGATCATTTTAGGTGCAGATTTGTCAGTATCTCTCCCAAAGCTGCTTGCCCGTTTACTTTTGGACGCAAAGAAAAACACTTATTTCTCTTCCAAAAGAGGATGCCACCAGAAATCAGTGGGTAGCTTTTTTTGTTTGCTGGCAGCAAATAGCCACGGCCAAAGGGAACGTTAGCTGCTTGTGCTCAGCATTTCACCTAAGACAGCTTTGTCAATAAAGGATAATTCGACACAAGATAAGCTTTTCAGCTGCTTCTAAAACCTGAAGCAGCTGCATTGATCAAGGGCTCGGAGCCACAAGCTGTAAGTAACGATATAATAGCAAGTAATGTTAGTGAAGCCAACCTGTTACGGGTGGCTATAGGACCGCTAGTGAAAGTTAGCACTAACAACTGGCCTCAAACGCAGGCTTTGTTAAATATCTGAAGATAAAGCCTGTATTGGTTGCGACTGTCTGTGACTCACAGACACAGAAACTGTAAGTTGGTTTGACTGCATAAGCCAACCTGACGTGATAGCCAGTTGATTGAGGCTGTAGCATTGCGGCTAACGTAGCCAAGTTCCTGTTGCTAATGTTTGTGTCCTAAATATGCGAAAGTTATATATATATATATATATATATATATATATACATATATATATATATATATTGTAAAAGTAAGGGAAATTCTACAGAAAGTGTACGAACATAGACCAAATTTGAAGCAACCTTTTAATACTTGTTTGTAATTTGGATGCTTGGATCAACTGTCCACGGTAACGGATCTTGCTGTCTGTAAAATCTGTATTGCAAGGGGTTGCGTCTGTGGTTAAGACCGCTCGGTTACCGGCAACTGCAAGTTCGTTTGGGTGCCGCCATGCTAATTTAAAGGCAGTTGCTATGGGTACCGCAGTTTTTCAATGCATTTCATTGTGGAGTTCCGTAGAGGAGAGGTACAGCAGCCCCATTTCAAGCCCTGCCCTAACCCTAACCCCTAACCCTTCCCAAGTTCTCTCTAGCTGTCCTGTACTATCCATAAAGCTGCTTTCACATCTTATGTGAAACAAATTTTTCACGGGACAGATTACATTCAAAGTCAATCCAAAGACTTTATGGGGGCGTTAAGCAGCTTTCACACCGAATGTAAAACTAACAGATTACATTGAAAGTCAACGCAAAGACTCGAATACATGAGCATATCAAGCCACTTTCACATGGGACACAAAACAAATTTTACGCAGGACAGATTGCATTCAAAGTCAATGCAAAGACGTGAATATACGTGTTATGGGCACGATAAGCAGCTTTCACACCAGACGCGAAACTATTAGCTACATTCAAAGTCAATGCAAAGGATGAATACACGCGTAATGGGCGCGTTAAGCAGCTTTCACAACGAACGCAGAATGAATTTTTCGCGTGAGAGATTACATTCAAAGTAAATTCAAAGACAATGAATTGACTTTGAACGTAATCTGTCGCATGAAAAATTAATTTCGCGTCCGGTGTGATAGCGGCTTATCGCACCCATGTTCTCCAAGCAAACGCTGGTCATTTCAACGCAATGAGGAAACCATTACCACGGGCTATTTCTGAAAAGGCCGTTTAGCCTAGAGCTTTCGCCCCTTTATCATGTACGGGTGCAGAAGCTGTTTGTTACTCTTCGCTAACGACACACTTCCTTCTTAAGGCTCCAGTAAGAAGCAGACGCGTTTCCCACATTCCTTCTTAGCCTAAGATGATCTTTTGTTATGAGGGATTTGAGAGAAGGGTCTGGAGCACTCTTCACACCCTTCTTAGCGACGAAACACTGCACATACCTTCCCGTCAGGCAAATCAATGTGGCACTAAGCAAGGAGATTTTTTGCAGTACATACGGTTCGTCCTTATTTTATTCCCCCCCCTTTCTTTCATGCACCCCGACTACCTAATAAGCATTTAAAATGAGGGAAAACTTACATCTCTCCTCTATGGTTCCATGTGTTGAAATATTTTTCCGTATTTCCCAAATATTTTCCCTAATATTGCCCGTAGAACAATAATGACCCAGTACCAGCCCCCCACCATGAACCCCGAGCAGCTCTCCACCAAGCCAGTCTCGAGGTCAGACAGGAGCTTGTCAATCTGTTCTGATTTCGGACATCCCCACTTCCCCACCCTTTCACCTGGCAATCACCAACCAGTCCACTGAGCACAATATGGTCAGGCAAGCTATTCCACATTGAAATTACTCTTTGGGTGAAGAAATATTTTATTTAATATCAGTGCTGAATTTACCTTTGGTCTACTTCCATTTGTGACCCCGAGTTTTACTCACAACACTAGGTCAAAGGAATCCTACATAATGCACTTTGTTAATCTCCTTAACATATTTAAAGACCTCAATAAAAGACCTCCATCTTTTATACCCGGAATAAGCTTAGTGGTTCTTCTCTGAACTTTCTCTAGAGCCTCTATATCTTTCTTAAAGTATGGCCCCCAGAACTGTACACTATACTCCAGATGTGGTCTAACGAATGCGTTGTCCAAAAGAAGCATCACCTCCTTAGATTTGTACTCAATACTTTTGGCAATGTATCCCTGCATCCAATTGGCTTTTTTAACTGCTACGGCACAATGGCTAGAACCTGCGAGGGTTTGGTGAACAATCACTCCCAGATCTTTCTCATGTGCACACATTCCAATTTTAAACCTCCCATGAATTAATCCCGTCTAATATTTTTATGACTTGCATGAACAACTTTACATTTTGCAACATTAAATTTCATTTGCCACATTCTGGATTCTACCCAAATCATCCCGAATCACTTTAGTGGACCTTAAACTATTTGCCAAACCTGCCAATTTAGTATCATCTGCAAATTTAACCAATCTGCTCTCAATAGTCCGATCAAGGTCTGATTAGTTATTACTAATGCTCTTCCCCCTTGATTTCCCAAGTGGCCACTGCTTCAAGCCCCCCACTATGCTTTGTTGCTTAAAGAGTAAATCATCAATAGTGCATGTAACGCCGTCAGCTTCCATCGGGGTAATCTGCATTTCCCTATGTGTAACACTCACTAACCTCCCTGCCCCCCAAGTCCCTAGTTTACATAATCCTGTGCTACCCTCAACATAAGCTGACCCAGTGCAAAGGTACCCCTCCGGTTCAGGTACAGCCCGTCAGGCTTGAACAGGTCACCCCTGTCCCAGAAAAAGTTCCTGTGCCCCATAAACCTATACCCCTCTTTCCTACACCAGGTTTGTAGCCACGTGTTAAACCTCCAGATAAAATTCTGCTCTCCTCTGCTTGCACGTGGTACCGGTAGAATCCCGGAGAGCACTACAGTTGAGCATCTGCTCCTGAGCTTCTCAGCTAATTCCACAAATTTGCCTTGCAGAACCTCAAACCTCAAAGTTGTTCATGATTAACAAAGGGTTCACTCCGAGAGCGCTCAGCACTTAACAGGTGCTGCTTGTTCTCCCCGATAAGGTAAGACGACAATCATTCCTCTGGACGCGTATTTGCTGTATTTAAATCTACGTTATTCAAAATTGCTTAGCGTACTTGTCGACTCTCACGCAAATGGCTTGAGCTGCACGCTTGTTATAACGTAGGCTATTTAACTGCCGAGTGCCACAGTTTTTTTTTTTTAATCAATCCTCGAAATACCAAGAGTGAAAGTCCGCGTTTCATTGGAACACGGACCAGTTCAATTATGCGAAGCATTGGGCAATTAATAAGTAAATGATTTTTCTGCACTGAATTTAGCCCATGATTTCATTATTGTTAGATTGCATACGGTGAGAAACCGTGTCTTCAGTTGCCAATTACAATCATTGGAAAAGACGTCAATTAAGGAAAGCAATTGAGCTCTAGCAAGGACTAAAAGGGCCGTGTCTTTGCCCCCCCCCTGTAACTCCACTACTGGGTTGGTAGCAATGTGACAGCTTGTTGATGGTAGACGAACAGACCCTGAACCGGCCGGCAACCTCTCTTTGTGCTGTTCCCACAAGCAGTATCCCCAAAGCCCGCTCCCTCTGCTGTTCTGTTAGCCGTAGCATCCTGACACTGATGCTGAAGGGAATTAACCACTGTGCCTTTTGTGTGTCCAATGTCTTGCTTTGCTCTTGCATACCATTCAAGTGATGCATTCAACCTGCTGCTCATGACATGACAAAGTTTCGTTTTGGAGAACTGATACCCTGATAGATACACAAACTGGCTTCAAACCTGGACTTGCAGAAATTCCAGCTTTTAACCTTCATACCACTAACATAACATAACATAACATGAATGGCAAGAACAGGCCTTTCAGCCCAACTAAGCTTGCCAGTTTCTTTATGCTATTGTGAATATATCCCATCAGATACTAAATGACTCAATGGTATCTAGCTTTAGGTCAAGCCTGCTCTTGAAAACCCCCAAGGTCTCAACAATATGGTCAGGTAAGCTTTTCCACATTGAAAATACTCTTTGGGTGAAGAAATATTTCCGAATATGAGTGCTAAATTTACCTTTGGTCAACTTCCAACTTCCATTGTGAGTTCTACTCACAACACTTAGCCGAAGGAATCCTACATGATTCACTTTGTTAATCCCTTTAACATATTTAAAGACCTCAATCAAATCACCCCTGAGTCTCCTTTTCCTAAGACTAAAGAGATTAAGGATTTTCAGCCTATTCTCGTAGCTTTCATCTTTTATACCTGGAATAAGCTTAGTGGCTCTTCTCTGAACTTTCTCTAGAGCCTCTATATCTCTCTTAAAGTATGGTCCCCAGAACTGTACACAGTACTCCAGGTGTGGTCTAACAAACGTGTTGTACAGAAGAAGCATCACCTCCTTAGATTTGTACTCAATACTTTTGGCAATGTATCCTAGCATCCGATTAGCTTTTTTAACTGCTACAGCACAATGGCTAGAACCTGTGAGGGTTTGGTTAACAATCACTCCCAGATCTTTCTCTTGTGCAGCACATTCCAGTTTTAAACCTCCCGTGAAGTAATCCCGTTTAATGTTTTTATTACATACATTACCTATTAACCTATTACCTACCTAGCACTTTACATTTTGCTAGATTAAATTTCATTTGCCAGATTTCTTCCCAATTCTGGATTCTATCCAGATCGTCCTGAATCACTTTAGAGGACCCCAGACTATTTGCCAAACCCCCCAATTTAGTGTCATCTGCAAATTTAACCAATCTGCTCTCAATATTCCTATCAAGGTCATTAATGTAAATGAGGAATAGCAGGGGTCCCAACACCGATCCCTGGGGGACGCCACTCCCCACCATACCCAGCTCAGATGAGATATCACTGACCACTACTCTTTGTGTTCTGTCCTTTAACCAGTTTTGAATCCACTTCAGAATACCTCCTGTAACTCCAATGGAGCTCATTTTAAAAATTAGTCTCTTATGCGGTACTGTATCGAATGCTTTCTGAAAATCCAAGTATATGATATCATAAGCCCTGCTCTGGTCCTGGTGGGTTTCTTAGGCATGACCTTCCCTTCCGAAAACCATGTTGGCTATGCCTCAAGATACTGTTACGTTCAAGAAATAAGTCCAGCTCGTCTTTTATGATAGATTCCAATATTTTGCACGAAATGCAAGTTAAACTCACTGGCCTGTAGTTTCCTGGCTCGGTACGGTCCCCTTTCTTATATATTGGTATTATATTGCCCTGTTTCCAATCATTTGGTATTTCTCCAATTTCTAAAGACCGTCTGAAGATGGCGAATAGCGGCTTAAAGATGAACTCACCAGCTTCCCTGAGCACTCTAGGATATAAGCCATCAGGACCCGCCGCCTTATCTGCGTTTATGCAACTTGTCTAATACTTTGTTATCCCGAACCTCAATTTCCGCTAAATAATCTTGAGCATTTGACATGCCCTCTGGCCAAATAAAGTCCCCCTCTGAGGTAAAATTCTCAGCAAAGTAACTGTTTAAGGCATCCGCAATATGCTTGTTATCATATAGCAGCGATCCATTTTTATTCTTGATGCACTTAACCTGCTCTTTAACTTTCCTTTTTCTGCTATAGTACTGAAAGAAGCGCTTAGGGTTAGTTTTTGCCCCCTCTGCAATTTGTCTTTCATACAGTCTTCGAGCCTTCCTCAGCTCTTTTTTTACTACAGCCCGCATTTTACAGTATTCAGCCCTAGTATTCTCATTGTTATCCCTTATGTACATCTTATAAAAATTCCTCTTTTCCTTCAACATCCTACGAATACTTTTGGTCATCCACTGAGGATTCTGCTTTTTCAGATTCTGCTTTTTTTTTACTTTTGGACACCTTCGGAATGAATCTGCATTGTGATTCAAGTAAAACCCTCTTAAATCTTTCCCGCATCTCATTTACAGACTTACAGTCCAGGAGTGTCTCCCAATTTATTCCAGCTAGATATGAGCGCATCCTGTCAAAGTTTGCTCGCCTAAAATTGAAAACTTTTGTTTTAGAATGCACCTTTTTAACTTCCCATGAAACATCAAAATTAAGAGCAGAGTGATCACTTGTCCCAAGTGGCTCCAGTACCTCAACATTGCTAATTCTGTCTGGGTCATTACAGAGCACCAAGTCTAAAATTGCCTTCTCTCTGGTAGGTTTATTAACATACTGCACCAAGAAATTATCATTTATAACATCTAGAAATTCTTCCTCCCCCCTTTCCTGTCCTTTCACCATTTCCCAATTGATACCAGGATAATTTAAGTCTCCCATGATAATAGTCCCTTCACCGCTACAAGCTTGCGTAATCCTCCTAAAAAGCATTTCATTGATTGTACCGTCTAAAGCTGGTGGTCGATAGCATACTCCTATGTTTAAACCTGTCTCATGTTTGCCAATGAGCACTATATTTCTTCTGTTTAATTTTGATGACTTCAAAAAATCAGCAAGAATAAAAAAAATAGGCATTGACTTTTCACTGTATTTCAGTTTATGTAATACATTGTATGGGGATAACAGAAGAAAAGTTTATTAAAAATGAATTCATTAATTAAAGCTGACGCATCAAAATCAGACAAGTGTTGATCCCTAAGGAAGACTGACGGCTCTAAATTCGTAGACAAGGCGCAGGCGCGGCAAATGGGGGGTGCGCCGCGCCAACGTAGTGTGTCCAGGCGTATGTTGCAATTTCGTGCCCGGCATAGCCTGGCGCAAGTACTCCTCTGTCCCGCCTCTGTCCCGCCTTCCTGCGCAAGTGGCAAAGAAGGCGTGTTTAGGTATAACTCAGCCGAGTCAAATCTTCACCAGTCAAATTAGCTCCTCTCCTCACCTTTAATGTGTTGGAATATAAGCCTCTGTCCTATATCTGCATGATGCATTAATGTTGTATTTTACTTTGCTGCTTCAGGCATGTTTTCCGCACCGCTTACGTCTATATTAAGCATTACAAATATGAGTTAGCTGGCTAGCTAGGGCACTCGCAAATTATTACCATTAGCGAACTTGAATGGAATTTCAAAACGAAACTACACCAGATCATTCAAACTTAAGTAGTTGGAATGAAATACGACGATTGCTCATTGGGAAGAGAAACGATGGATAGCGTGTTCCTATTATTACACCCTTTTGCTGCTAAAAATGTTGAGATTAACGTGCACGGACAGCAATGCAAGATACGTTACACATTTATTTTCAATATGTGATCTTAACTCAGTATGACATCATAGCAAGGCTGTATTCCTTTCCCACACTAAAAACAACCTAGCTGACAATAATAGTAGAGGATTGAGCTGCTTGCACACTGGGCGCGAAACAAATTTTATGCACGACAGATGGCGTTGACCGCAGTGTCTCGTGTCCGAACGTCTGACTGGGTTTTAATACATCTCCATGTCCGACAGTCGATTATTGTTTTTTATTTCTTCAAATCTACTGACTCTTTTAGATATTAAACGTGAATGTTTTGATTAGAGGGCTCAGTTGAGTACCGAGAATTTCAATCAATGTTTCTGTTTAAGCTCTGCTCAATAAAGTAGAGTTTAAAATAGAGTCAACATTGGCACGGGACGATGTACAATGCCACCGTGTCTGACCCAAAAAAAAAAGTGGACGATTAGAACAGATTTATAACGAAATAAAGAATAAAATGAAACATTTTAACCACAGAACATCAAATGAACACTACGATTTATTTATTTGTGGCTCATCTTTTTTGGATGTTCCATTTGTTTGTGGTATATTTTGTTCTTTATTTCGTTATAAATGTGTTCTCATATCAAAACTTTTTGCTGGCTGCTGGACATGGAATATTTTGCATTTCGCATCGGACAGTCTTGATCATGCATGCGATAATTAATTCACACTGTCAATGGTCATGGAATTGATTTGCTCACTGACTACAAGTACTATTTTATCTCTGGTGTGGAAATAAAGCGTCAATCTGTTCCATCTATCTGACTAATTTTCAAAAGAAAGACCAAATAAAGACTGCTGTCTATCTTCAACAGAAGAAAACAGACGAATAGGCTAAAAAGACCAAGAAAAATCGATTGCTATCTATTTGCATTTTGTGAAGGTCGAACACAAACATAGCCAGAATTGCTCGTCTAATAATTCCTGGAGTACTCCAAAAATTAGAACTTATATGACTTTCGGACATGGAGCTCTAGCTGTAGAGACCAGCTATGACCAGCTAAGAACACAGCTCAGACCATCTTAAACCAGCTTAGAATTCTAGCTGCTAGATTTCTAAGCTGGTTTAAGATGGTCTGAGCTGTGTTCTTAGCTGGTCATAGCTGGTCTAGCTGGTCTCTGTAGCTTGATGAAGGTGGATAAAGCTGGTTAAGCTGGTATTGTCAGCTGGAGTCAGCTGGTGAAGGGCTGGTTGACCAGCTAAAAATGTCCAAAACACAGCTTAAACCAGCCTGACCTGCCTGGGCTGGTGAAGGCTGGAATTTTCAGCAGGGTAGATACCGTTGCTTCCAGCTTGAAAGCCATCTCAAGAAAATACACAGCAATAACTCCAGCCTGAGCCTGCTTTACCTGCTCTAGCAACCTCTATACTAACTCCTGTCATTTGTGCATGCCAGCTTTTATGATGGCTATCCTGGTATCTGTTGGTCATTCCTTTCCCAATGCAGTCTGGCTGTCGAGATACAGCCTTCTGCTTTCCCGACTGACTAAATATGCATCGCCCACATAATCACCGCATTGACCAGAAGAGTTCAAGAGTGGGGCACTGCCATGTAAAATGGCATATCTCCTGTCTGCAGCACCCTGACCTCGTTCATGGATGAGATTAAGAAGGTCTTTGACCGCTCCTCGCATGGTAATCAAGCAGCACCAAGGTACCTGCTCAGTTTCTGACTATGCTATTGACTTCTGCAGTTTACCAGCAACATCCAGGCTGAATCTCTATGCCCAATACTACACCTTCCTCTTCAAATTTTTCTGCAAGATGACGGACATGTTGCTCACCGGAGATCAACCGGTGGACTTTGACAGAGTAATTGAGCTGGCTACACGAGTTGACCATCATTGCAAGCAGAAATGGCACATCAGGCGATCTAAAAGAAGACGCTACTGCATAACAGCAGAACGTTGCTTCAGAGTTAAAATTTATTTTATTTATCTATTTAACATAATATGAATGGCGAGAACAGGCCGTTCGACCCAACTAGGCTCGCCAGGCTCAACTTGACACACTCCTGTGAACAGCAACCATTGAGTGTATCCAATGGCCATCTCTTTGTTTGGAAACTGAGCCCGTTTTCCTTCTACCCACTCTCTGGCTTTGGGGGTTTTTGTATCGAAGTTGAACACTGGTCCGACCGGCAGCTACAAAGACATAGCAGTTCAGCTACCAGGCCACAGTAGCAGCAGCTACCAAGACATAGCAGCTCAGCTACCAGGACACTGCTATTCAACTTCCAGGATTCCACGGCAGCAGCTCAACTCCCAGGATAAGTCTTGCAGATATTTGTTTATGTCCTACTGTATTATCATTCTGATGGACTAACATGTTGGCTATGAGGCTGTTTACATCTGTTTTTCCCTCTATCTCAGTTGTGACTTTTCCCGGGTTTTTTTGCATTATCACAGCATGGAGCCTTGGTGGCTATGCTGTCAGTAATTTGGAGGCTATACATCCATAGCTAGTGACCACAGGTCATGTAACATCCTCACTGGGAAGTGATTATCTTGGATTTTGTCCGCATGCAAATATACAACGTTGTAGTTCTTTCTGACTGTCCCCACCATCTTTATTGTTTGTGGGTTCTGAATATATGCTACTTTCCAGATTTATCCATCCAGATGATATCCAAAGGCGCACAATGCTACAATATAAAAATTTGTAGTTACCTTCAGGTTCAAAGATCACAAGGAAATGTATCTTTGCGATGCTATTACTCTTGCCAGGTATCCAGCCTAATCCTGGGCCTCTCACTACATGTAATACTCCTGCTGAATTTAAGAATATGTCTGGCTTACATATCTTGCACTGAAAGGGACAATGTCAGCCAGGGCGCATGCGCGTGACGAAGCGAAATTTCTTGAAAGCGTTTGAACAACTATTGAAGTTCATTGGAGATTTCAAGTACGCATTTTTCAATCGATTTATGTCGCATTCATCTTCGAGAAGTTTTCTGAAATTTTTTGGTAAAAATTATCTTGATTGATCATAAAGCCTGTTCATAGCATCATTTTGTCATAGTTCAGGTTTTTGTACTGGTAATGTTGTTTTTAAGTTAGCCTACGATGATTGTTATGTCGTCCCATGGCGGCCGTCCAACTGGAAGCAGTCGCAAAAGGATCTATGACGAGTGCATGTCAGACAAAACGTTGCTAGAAACAGGTTCTGCGAACATTAAAGACAGTTACTTCATAGAAATTTCCCCAAACTTCTCAAGGATGCATGCGATGCAAACAAATTGAAACTCCACCTTGAATTCACTTTTCAAATTTGGTATGGTAACTCTCTGTGACCCATAGATGTGCAATGTGATTTGACCTTTGATCTTGGCCGAGGGGTATTCAGGAACACATTATGTTTGAGCAGTATAATGATAGAGAAAAATGCAGTAACTCTTCAGAGTCTCATTAAAAGGAACAAGCTCCCAAGTCTTATTGCTGTCTCCAAGATTGTTAACCCTCTTTTCCAGTCAGTTTCTCTGAGTCACTTTTTTTCAGAACATCTCCCAACCCTTCATCGGTCTCTAGGATTAGGACTGCAGTCCTCTTCAACTCTTTGGTTTTGCAGTTAAGCAGTCCTGCTTTGGCGAGGGGAATTTCCCACCTGGCTTCTGCCCTGGGATGGCCACCAGCTTGGGTGCAGACACGCCCCAAACCTATTCCGTCATTACCATCTTAGCTGAGCTGCCCCCCACTCAGTTCTCAGTTTCTGCCCTTCCCACTACCTTTGCTGTATTTCTTTCACTAAATTCTCCCCTGTGGATTGTACTGAGCTCAGTAGGTGGCAGAATGTGTCAGGGTCAGACCATAGATGCCAAACTTCTTTAGTATCTTGTTTTTCATTTTTGCTCTTGATGGTTTACACATAAGTTGGCTGACAGAAATGGCTTTGTAAGGGCTTCTGATTAAGCCCTGATTAAGTGTCTGCTACTTTAGTGCACATACGAGTTGATTGTTGCTATAAACATTGGAATATGTTCATGATTTTTAAATTTTTTTTACCATGAATGGCAAGGTTAGGTAGCTGAGAAATAACTAAAACAGTCTGTGCAAGAGTTATGTGACTGTGATCATAACTGGTGAAGGGCTTTGCAGGCCAAGCTAGCCCTAAACCAAACTCCAAAGGCAATTTAAAGAATCAAATAAAGGCCAGAAACTGAGAGCTCTGATACCAGATCTAATGAAGCAATTGAACACACCTGACTGATTCATCAAAACTACCCACAGTTCCAAACAATGTAGTCCCTCAAAATAGTAAGATTATGTAAAAAAGGGTCAGTTATGGTGAATTAAAGTATATACAATATACCATTTAACTACAACTGAAAGTAAGTTCTTTTATGAAAGGTTAAGTTAATTCTTTCATTGGGCAATTGAAAAAATATCAGAGTTCCGAAAATTATGTTGCCCACCACATTGAACATTTGGCGTCATTAAAAGGTTATCAGTAGTGAACAAGCTGACATGCAGAACTGTATCAATTATGAGTTAAATTGGTGGCATTCTTCTGATCTCCCATCAGCCTCCGCGCTCCATCTGCAGTGAGCCCTGCCCCCCAGGCACCAGGAAGGCAATAAGAAAGGGTCAGCCAGTCTGCTGCTTTGACTGCCTTCCCTGTGCTGATGGGGAGATCAGCAACAAAACAGGTCAGTGAATCCACATGGAAAAGATCAAAATATTTATTTGAGAATCACTAAAGGGATGAGACATAGGGCTGAACAGTTCAGCAAAAAAATTTCTTCTAGGTACGAAAACAATTTATCTGCTGAACACGACATTATTCCTGTGGGGCAAAAATAGTTATTCTTGAACAAAAACTGAAAAAGCAAAGTTGCAGAATGTACAATTCATCTGAGATTATGAGGCTCTCTCAAACACTGGAGACAGGATCAGGAAGCCAGTTGACATTATCATTCTCCCCCCTTCCTTCTCAAATTGAGCTGCAAGTACAAAACCCAAAACCAGTGAAGTTGGCACGTTATGTAAATCGTAGATAAAAACAGAATACAATGCTTTGCAAATCCTTTTCAACTTGTCTTTGCAGTGAATTCAACTGAATATAAGATGTTTAATGTTCAAACTGAGAAACTAAATTTTTTTTTTGCAAATAATCATTAACTTAGAATTTAAAGGCAGCAATACATTGCAAAAAAGTTGGCACAGGGGCCTTTTTACCACTGTTAAATCGCCTTTCCTTTTCACGACACTCAGTAAAAGTTTGGGAACTGAGGAGACCAATTTTTGAAGCTTTTCAGGTGGAACTCTTTCCCATTCTTGCTTGATGTACAGCTTAAGTTGTTCAACAGTCCGGGGTCTCCGTTGTCGTATTTTACGCTTCATAATGCGCCACACATTTTCAATGGGAGACAGGTCTGGACTACAGGCAGGCCAGTCTAGTACCCGCACTCTTTTGCTACGGAGCCATGCTGATGTAACACGTGCAGAATGTGGCTTGGCATTGTCTTGCTGAAATAAGCAGGGGCGTCCATGAAAAAGATGTTGCTTGGATGGCAACATATGTTGCTCCAAAACCTGTATGTACCTTTCAGCATTAATGGTGCCTTCACATATGTGTAAGTTGCCCATGCCTTGGGCACTAATACAGCCCCATACCAACACAGAAGCTTGCTTTTGAACTTTGCGCCTATAACAGTCCAAATGGTTCTTTTCCTCTTTGGTCCAGAGGACACAACGTCCACAGTTTCCAAAAACAAGTTAAAATGTGGACTTGTCAGACCACAGAACACTTTTCCACTTTGCATCAGTCCATTTTAGATGAGCTTGGGCCCAGCAAAGTCTGCGGCGTTTCTGGGGGCTGTTGATAAATGGCTTTCGCTTTGCATTGTAGAGTTTTAACTTGCACGTGCAGATGTAGCAACGAACTGTAGTTACTGACAGTGGTTTTCTGAAGTGTTCCTGAGCCCATGTGGTGATGTCCTTTACACAGAGATGTCGGTTTTTGATGCAGTACCGCCCGGGGGATCGAAGGTCATGGGCATTCCATGTTGGTTTTCGGCCTTGTCGCTTACTTGCAGTGATTTCTCTAGATTCTCTGAACCTTTTGACGATATTACGGATATTACTTTAGATGATGAAATCGCTAAATTTCTTGCAATAGCTCGTTGAGGAATGTTGTTTTTAAACTGTTCGACAATCAGCTCACGCATTTGTTCACTAAGTGGTGACCCTCGCCCCATCCTTGTTTGTGAATGACTGAGCATTTCAGGGAAGCTGCTTTTATACCCAATTATGGCACCCACCTGTTCCCAATTAGGACCGTTCACCTGTGGGATGTTCCAAATAAGTGTTTGATGAGCAATCCTCAACTCTCTCAGTCTTTTGAAAAAAAAAAGCATGAGGACCTCTACATGCCCACTGGATCCTCTCCCAACACAGTTACTCAAATCAAACATCTCTGCCATCAGTCCATTAATCACTGTCATCATTAATCAGTCACTTCAATCCGGTCATGTCCCCCCACCTCTCAAAACTGCTGTTATACGCCCCCACTTAAAAAAGCCAACTCTCGACCCAAGCATTTTAGTCCACTATAGACCTGTATCAACCCTCCCGTTTATATCAAAGGCCCTGGGAAAAGTTGTTCATAATCAACTCCATAATCATCTTCACCTTCATAATCTGTATGAAAAATTTCAGTCTGGTTTCCGCCCATCTCACAGTACAGAGACAGCCCTGGTCCGCGTTATCAATGATTTGCTGATGACAGCGGACCAGGGCTCACTATCCCTTCTCCTCCTGCTAGATTTGTCGGCTGCTTTTGACACTGTTGATCACACCATCCTGCTCCATCGGCTCCAGACCATGGTCGGACTCTCTGGTACAGCACTAAACTGGTTCAAATCATATCTCACTGACAGAACAGAGCATGTGGCCCTTGGACAATCAACATCATCACCGCACACTGTCACCTGTGGAGTACCACAAGGGTCCGTTCTTGGTCCAATCCTGTTCACCATCTACATGCTCCCCCTAGGTCAGATATTCAATAAGCATAAGGTTTCTTTCCACTGCTACGCCGATGACACACAGTTATATATGAAAATGGACTCTACACTCCCTTCAGCTCTGCCAGCTACATTTCAAGCCTGCCTGGAGGAGATAGAGGCATGGATGGCAGCCAATTTTCTTCAACTCAACAGCAATAAAACTGAAGCCATCATCATAGGCACTCCGCATCAGACCCAGTCTCTTTCCCTCAACAGCTTCCCTATTCTTGATCACAACATTCCCCGGTCCACCTCTGTTACAAATCTAGGAATTAGATTGGACTCTCATCTTTCATTTGACACCCACATCCGCCACCTCTGCAAGGTCTCTTTCTTCCATCTCAAAAACATCTCCAAACTCCGTCCCTCCCTCGCCAAACCGGATGCTGAGAGGTTGGTCCATGCCTTTGTCTCCTCCAGGTTGGACTACTGCAATGCCCTCCTTGTCGGGATCCCTGGCAAGAGCCTCCAAAAACTCCAGTACATTCAGAACTGTGCTGCCCGGATCCTGATGAGGAGGCGCAAATACGATCACATCACTCCTGTCCTCAAATCCCTTCACTGGTTACCCATACAATACAGAATACAATATAAACTTTGCCTCCTCACCCATCAGTGCATCCATGGAACTGCCCCTGCCTACCTTAGCGAATTACTCACCATCCACACCGCCACACGAAGCCGGCGCTCCTCCTCTTCCACCAACTGCCTCCACCAACCAAGGACTAAACTCTCCACCATGGGAGACAGGGCCTTTCAGTCAGCTGCCCCTCGACTCTGGAATGCCCTCCCAGAGACCCTGAGGGCTCCACAAAGTGTGGAGGTCTTTAAAAAAGGCCTTAAGACCTTCTTATTCAAAAAGGCCTATTAGAAGTCTTTTAATGACATTGTTTTTATTGCTGCATTGTATTTAAATTTTGTTATTTGTTGTTCTTGTTTTTAACCCTGGTACTGTTGTTGTAGCACTTTGAGATTTCTCTGAAATGTAAAGTGCATTATAAATAAAATTTATTATTATTATTATTATTATTGTGCCACTTGTGCCAGCTTTTTTGAAACATGTTGCAGGCATCGAACTCCAAATGAGCTAATATTTGCAAAAAATTACAAAGTTTACCTGTTCGAACATTAAGTAACTTGTCTTTGCAGTGTATTCAATTGAATATAGGTTGAAAAGGATTTGCAAATCATTGTATTCTGTTTTTATTTACAGAACATGCAAACTTGACTGGTTTTGGGTTTTGTATGTTAATTGTTTCATCCCATTTGATTCCACCCCTCTCTCACAGATTCCAGTGAGTGCTACAGGTGTCCACTGGAATTTTGGTCAAACAAAATCCGAGACCATTGTGTACCCAAGGAAATTGAGTTCCTCTCCTTCCAAGAACCCCTGGGGATCTGTCTGACAACAATCTCGCTGTTTGGGGCATGCATCTGTACACTTACCTTGTCTGTCTTTGCCAGCCACAGGAACACACCAGTGGTGAAGGCTAACAATTCTGAGTTGAGTTTTTTGCTGCTGTTGTCACTCACATTATGTTTTCTGTGCTCCTTGCTATTCATTGGCAAACCTCAATGGTGGACCTGCCAGTTGAGACATGCTGCATTTGGTATCAGTTTTGCACTTAGCATCTCCTGCATCCTGGTTAAGACCATAGTGGTGGTGGTGGCCTTCAAAGCCACACAGCCTGGTGGGAATTCAATGAAGTGGTTTGGTGTGCAGCAACAGAGGGGCACTGTGCTGGCCTTCACTGTCATCCAGGCAGTGATCTGTGTAGGATGGCTGACCACTGCCTCTCCTGTTCCCTACAAAAACACTCACTCCCAGAACTCTAAGATCATCTTCCAGTGTGCAGTTGGGTCAATAGCTGGGTTCAGTGCCCTACTCGGCTACATCGGCCTGCTGGCGGCCATCAGCTTCTTGCTCGCCTTTCTGGCAAGGAATTTGCCTGACAGCTTCAATGAAGCCAAGTTCATTACCTTCAGCATGCTCATATTCTGTGCTGTCTGGATAGCATTCATTCCTGCCTATGTCAGCTCTCCAGGAAAGTACTCAGATGCAGTGGAGATATTCGCCATCCTGGCCTCCAGCTTTGGGCTTCTAGGGGCAATATTTGCCCCAAAATGCTACATTATACTGCTGAATCCAGAAAGAAACACAAGGAGGGCACTGATGGGCCGAGATGACCCAAAGAATTAAAAGTTTTATTCACATTCTGACATTTAATCAAAGCTAGAAATCTATAAAGTAGAACTTTTAAGTTGACATGAAATAAATTTGATCACGTATTTGTGTTCATATGACATAATAGTGTTTCATCATGGAATGTTTGAAAACTTCTTGCTAATTTCTCCTTCTGTCTAGTCCAGCTGTGGAGCAATTCTTCATTAAATGAGTGCTGTTAAAAAAATCCAATATGATCTCACTTTAAGGATGGTTGGTAGATTCCACCAGAGGAGATGTCAGTTTCGTGTGTCTATCATCCACCTCTTGAAGGTCTGGATACTGTACTGCGGAAACAAGTTCTCTGGTATTTCTACCTGTGGGTTTAAGTGGCCTGCTTTCCATGTCATTTGGTCAATGGCAGGTGTTCTCAACTTTATCCAGAGAGGGCCAATTGGGGCGCAGAGTTTTGTTCCAGCCATGCAGTTATTTACCCACTTGATTCTGTTTATGTCTTTGGAAAAGACTGGAAGTTGATGAATCAAATTGGATATGCTACTGCATGGCTGGATCACAAGCCTGAATCCACACTGGCCCTTTCTGGATAAGGTTGAATACCCCTGTTGTAGAGCCAATGACACAGGAAGCAGGTTGGCTCATCTCCCAGGCAGGGATGCCGTAAAAGGCGCTTGACTGCAGAACAGAATTCGGCACTTCAAAAGGTGGACTTCTGGAAAGTGAAACTGACATTTCCTTTGGTTCCAAATGTGGACATAGTGTTCTATCTCTCAGCATGCACTGATAATAATTATTAATGTCGAGCCCATGCGCTGCAAATAGCCCACCTTAACTGCTCAGAATGGTACCCCAGGATAAATTCCCTCTCCCTATTTCAGCTGCAAATTTCAAAGCTTGGGCAAATCATCCATATCATAGTTTGCAGGCTTAGTTTGTGGGTTATCTTTGTTGGCATTTGTATCACTGTGGAAATAAAATTTATGAAATAAAAATGTTGTATGTTATTATGAAAAAAAAGAAATATTTCACAATGATATGTCATAAAAATGGTTATTTTACAATGTGCTGAGGTTCAATAATTTCCGGAATTATTTAAAAATGTACTTATTTGACATGAGTATTATACGCAAGTATTCATTCATGGGAACTATTTATTTTATTTAGGACATTTAAGTTTTTCCTTTTTGAATTTCACTTTATTCTTTGTCACTTCATATTTTCTAATTATCATTTCATATTTTACATTTGCTCTTTCAATTTCCTTTGTCTTTTTTAAGTTTAGTTATATCTTGACTATTCCTAATTGTAATGTTTTGTACGTCATGCAGAGTGCATATGCAAGGAGGACAGGAAGTTGAACTGGACTCATGTGCAAGGATGGATTTGGTTGTTGTTAATAACCAACTGCATGGCAGAAGGCACAATCTTAGAAATACAAAACAAGGAACTGAGGTTCCCAAATATGTACACTATGAGTACAGTAATGCAAAGTCTGGGCTACACTACAGTAACATTGTATTGCAAATAGGACAGACAAGAGGAAACGGGGTTCCTTAAAAATAAACATGCTGGTAAAACAATAAACAGCACGGATTCAAGGTTTAAGAATAAGTTTGAAGAATCTGAAGAATAAGCCTATACAAGACTAAAATGTTAAATTGCCATGAAGTTACAAAGACTTCACAAGGAGACTGAGGGAAGGCTAATGTACTGTAGAAGTCACGCACTTCGACCAACAGCGGAGAGGCCAGGAGCGAAGGTTTACGCGTGTGGATTCTGGATGTTATGAGGCAATGGAACGTGTCAATTAAATCTTTCATGCCTGTGTCCCGCGCCTTGGACCCAGCCTGAGACTTACCTGAGATATTCTCTGTTCTCCGTTCGAAAACGGGGCTATGCCGAAATCACGGAATCATGTGACTTATGACGTGCTGGGAATAATCCAAGGTGCACGTTGGGACACATGCCGCAACTGAAAACGTCAGATATATCAGTGATTTAAGCAAACTAAGCATAACGATTACAATGTTTACTCTCGTTTCAAATCTGACTCCATTTAAAATTAGAATTGATAATTTAGGGTGAACCTGCGTGGAGCTCGGGGTGATTACCCCCCGGACTCATAAATGCAAGCCTGCGTCGCTAAAATATCTGCCCCGGGTTTTGGCATTATTTCCGCAGCTTAGGTTCGTTGGTTATACCAGAGGATTGGAAGTCAGCCATCACTGCAACAGCATCTCTTGGCTTGAATTACAGCGATCCCAGATCATACATGCCCATATGTAACTTCAGGGAATTTTAACAGATAACTCACTTTTCGTCCATAGGTTTCCTTAACCCCTTTGTGCAGAAGCCAAATTTGGCTATTTTTGGGTTACCCACTTTAATGCTGTATAATTCAAGATTTAAGCTTCATAAAGAGGAAAAATGTGGCTCAATTCTGAAAAGACACTTACAGCATTTAGAATTACATAGTATTTCAGTTAATTTTCATGATTATGGTAGAAAAAATGAGCTGCAAACATAAAAAATCTTCATGAGAATTCACCATTGAAATTGCAAAAAAAAAATAATTCTGAGGATTGAAAAACTGCTGGGGCTTAAAATTATACATTTCTGGGATCATAAACTCCTTGATCACAAGTACAATTCATCTTCAACATTACATTCTAGATTACCTACATGCTTTTAGCCAAATTATACAGCTATCCAAGTGTCTCCCCGAAGTCTCAAAATGAAGTCCTGTCAAATCATAAAAAAAATCATGTATATAACACAAATAAAGTTTTAAGGCATGAATTTTAATATGAACAAATGATTTTCTGGTTGAGTTTAGTATGAATTTATCAATCTCAGTGCAGTTGAATATCAAAGGTCACCAGTAACCTCTCCAAACACAAAACATGCCTTTTCTCCATAATAAGGTTTAGAGTTTTGGCCATTTTACTTCAAAGTGCCCCAAGCCAGCACAAACACGCATAAAATAAACTTCTTATTAAACGGTTAGAACATTCACCCTGTAATGGAAGCTACCAGTCCCCTCTTCTAAGCTCACAAACTCATTTCAACACTTATAAGGAACAAGTGCAACTCACTAACTCAGTAATATCTGAATTCTGAAATATACCTTATTTTAACAGAACAGACACTCCACTTTCAGGGAACAATCCATTGCCTCCCTGGATTCAAAAGAAACGTGCAATGAACGTACCAGGGGGTCCACCCAAATGCACGGGCAGTTCGCGTTTTAAACAGGAAAAAACCTCAACATTCGACTTTATTGAGTACGTATACATTCCAAAAACAAAACAACAACAACAAAAAAAACAAAATCAAAGTAGCAGCCTCACCTTTTTCATGAATCCCTTCTCCAGAGACCGATGTATCCAGTAGCAGGAACCCTCCGGTCCTGTTTCATTCGAAATAATTCCAATTGACCATATCCTTATCTCATTTAAATCCTGTAAATGTAACTGAACACTTCAAGGCCAATTTTGCGAACGTGTTTTCTATAAATCGCGTCTATTTTAACTGCGTAATGTGCATAACGTAGACAGGATACAACCGAGCCTGCTGATTCGCATAGGTTTGTATGCTCTCTGTTTGTCCAATCAATGTGTTTCACTTACTCTAAAATGTTTAAACACTCGGAAATTGGATAAGAAACGAGCCAATCAATACATTTTTACCAGGGTAGCTTCACGAGGGCATGAAGTGTTACTCAACAATTACGCAGAAGAGTCTTATCAACGCCAGTACTCGGGTGGATATAAGGAAGCGCTGAATTTGTCAATGAATGGATCTGCGTGTAAATCCACGGTAGTGAACTACAAATTTTTTTGTATGTGACAACTGTAATTGACAGTACAATGTGAGAGAATCAATACCATGTCGATTTTTTTGCCTCAGGAAACTGATTTTTCTGAACCATTACTTGGAATACTGTTGGCTCACTGTGGCTTAACTGGTTGCTACAGAGGATAACGATTTTTTCTGTGTCAAGATACCGTTTTTTTAAACTGCTGGATTGATACTATGGGCAAGGATACTGACCAGTTTGCACATTAGGCTTAGCTGAGGAGTTTAATTCATGCAGCTCTTGAAAAACAGGGTGTGGAGTGAACTTCCCCATATTCAGAACCGCGTTCGAGGTCTGCTTGCTTGTGAGCATTCAATACCTGATCCGGGGGTGCCATCTAGTGATCGAGTACAGTAACAGCGTGCTGAAATTTGCAGGTCTATAGATGCGGGCGTCTGCATCTGCAGAAAGGGGTTAAGGCTAAAATACCAGAACTGGCAATACATACACCCTTTATGTAAGTAGATCATGATTGTCTCTCCAACGTAACAAAACTGATTCTCATCCCAAAGCCGCTGATCAGTCAGTCCTTGGTTGAGCATAACCCCTAAGTCTGCGGCGTAATGTAGCAAAAAAGAATGTACAAGGGTTAAAAGCCACTGAGACCGTGCAAGTTTAAAGAAATAACAATAGTTTATTCACCTGGTAGGCAAGAGCTTAAATCTAACAAATCAGCATTACCCCAATTACAAGTTACACATAGTTTAGAAAATGAGAGAAAAGTCATACCTGGCGAAAAAGCCTACATACAAAAGGTAGTGCAAAAATCCGAATTACGAAACCATTAAGCTAGAAATACGCACGGACCAAAGTATGGGAAGTCAGGTACGAGCTTCCCAGACTAGGTCGTCTCTCTCAGATTTAAGGTTAGTGGTGCCTTTAATCAGGCTGCACAGATGGCCCAAAGCGGAATTAGACTCTCCGCTCGGAGGAGATAAGAAAACAATTATTATTCAAAGGAGATAATAAAAGTTTCTTAGATAAGTGCAAGGACCTTGGAGACAGACCTCAGGGCACTTCTTGCAAAGGGGGAGAGATGATTCTACATATACCTCAACAGATAACTCTGGTTCAGGACAAATTATTGCTGGGGAACAGAAACTATGTTTTCTTGAAATATAGTGGATATGAAATACATCTCATTCGACTCCTTGAATTTAACTGAAGAGATGTACAAAATACCAAACACAATTACATAGGGAAATATTATGTAAGTTTCACGAAATTCCTTCCCAACAGACCCATTCCCCATGAAATTCACATCACTATTACCTCAGATATTATACAGTAATTCAGTGATGACATGAGGGCAGTTAAAACAGTGCAAGAGTGGGTTTTGTTTAAATTGAAACTCGTAACTCAGAACAGTTACAGTAATGAAATGAAAGGGTGCAGTGACAGTGTGTCCAGCAGAGGTCACTATGCAACTAATCAGGTCACTAATCACTCCCTGCTGTGAGAGAAATTCCTTGCAGTTCCCTTCCCCATCTTTGATACGCTCAATCACCCATGCTGAAGTGTCCAGTTCTAGGCCCCCTTATCTCAGTGGCGGAATTGGGGGGGTGCAGGTGTAGAGGATGTATGGACCCTGATGACTTTACTACCCCACTGTTCCCAGCCATGCCTGCCTGGAGACGATGCCAGCTGCAGAGGAAGTATAGGTTCTAATGCCTTTATTGCCCCACTATGTTAAGAACGGAGGGCAATAGGCACCTTTGGTCGCATGTCCATGTTATCTCCTGGCTTACACTAAGTTACACACTGCTACCACTGAGTGAAAATGAGAAACAGGTGTTAATGATAACTAAATAATGACTGAGTGCATTCCGGGATTTAGTAGACCGGTGATTTGGACGGCTGGAGGTGTTGCCTTACAGTAAGAAGTAAAATAATAATCTTTTTGGGTCACATTATCGCCTCACAAAAAAAGGTTGTGGGTTCGAATCAGGCGCATTTCTTAGTGAAGTTAGCATGTTCTCTCCGTGTTCACGTGGGTTTCCTTCCACTGCCCAAAGATTGGCATCTCAGTCTAATTGGTGACTCTGAGTTGCCCGTAGGTAAGAGTGTGTGTGACTGTTTTGTGCACCCTGTAAAACCATGAGATGGACTGGCAAGCTGCCCACGGAGTGCCCCTGCTTTTCGCCCATTGTCACCTGGGATACGATCCAGACCCCCTGCGACCCTCATGAAGAAGAAGCAGTAAAGATATTGGATGGATTTTCTATTCAGCTTTCAATTTTGATGATGACCAAAAATCTCCTCCATAAAATTTTCTGCTATTTTTATTTAATTTATCAAGATTAACTTTCCAGATTGCAAGCACCTGCACTCCAGATCTGTGCCAGCTCTGTGCCGACTCCAGTTGCTCCGGCTTGAATCTGGCCCAGAGTTGCCTGGTATCTTGGTTAGAATTTGCATCTCCATGTGATCTGATTTTTTTTTTTTTTTGATATCCATTTATAAAATAAATCCAATATCTTTAAATTAGTAAGCCTACACAACATTTGTGCCTGTGCACCGTTCAGAAGTGACACCGCAGAACTGTGACCAGAAAAGCCAAATTCGCCATCATGAGCCTGAGAAATAAGAAAGAAAAAAAAAATTATCAGTGACCAAAATTAAAATCTACAAAAATTTAAATATGTGATAAAAAAGAATCAGAAGGCTATATTGCAAGATGCAAACCATTGCAAACCATTTGTAAATTGTAGACACTGGGGCCAAGTTACAGTTTGCAGAGAGGAATTTGACACAAGGCAAACAAAGAGAGGAAGTTCCTGAAAAAGATCTTTGGGAATGATGAAAATAAAATCTTTGTTAAAATGTGGCCTTTGTCTTATTGGGTAGCCCAATACATGAGCAGCAAGAAGCTAAATCACAAAAAACCTGCCATTGTCCCAAAGAAAGTATGGTTAATTTAAACAGCTGAGACTGGAATGAACAAAATAGTTGATAACTTAATCTTTGAATGAACTTATTAGGTCTTACATAAATATGATCATTCAGGCTTTAAATAAAAAATATGTATTTAAAATCCAGCCTTATCCAGTTTATGTTCTTCTTTTACCACACTTGACTTTCCAGGTTTTCGGCCCTTATATTTTCCAGCTTAGCTCATCTTCAGTGTGTTTCAGTACTTAAATGATAGAGACATTAGGGCGTCCCTCAAAAAGAGAAAGTTGTTCTCCACAGAGTACTAAAGTGATGACATAGCAGCTACTTAGCTTCTGATGTCGGAAGTAAAATCCCGATGGGAATTTAGAATGGGGATTGGACATTCTCTGGCATTACTCAAACTCATATTTCAATTTTATGAGCCACCTCGCTCCGAGATTAGCCTATGGGGTATACGGACACAAATAATCACATCAAATTTGTTGTTTATTGCCAAAAATTATATGCTTTTGCAATTGTAGTCCACTTCTGCAAACTACATATCTGTTGCATAAGCTGGCGAGTACCCCGTGATTTGTTCCCAGCCAATGGGGTACCTCAGTTTCCTCACGTTCACAACAACAGTACGGTAGCCGATCAGTGCCTTAAATTGCTGTTGCCTGTGCATCCGTTAACACATAGGGGGCCGCCATTAGATAGCTACACGCCTAGGAATGAATGGATCACGATAAGCTATTTCGCCCTATAGCTAGCTAGCATTTAGCTATGCTAGCGAACCACCTAGCTAGCCAGCTAGTGACCCCAGTTCATCTTGTCCACATTGCCAAATCAAAAGAAACAGTAAATGGTTAGTTTAATGTCACTTACTGTCATTTAGCAAGCTAGCTAGCATTAAAATACGCCGACCATAAATGGCTCAGCTAGAGAAATTGTTAGTTCGCTAGCCTAGCCAGCGAGCTAGTTAAATCAATAAAAATGGTGAATAGCCATTATTTGGCTACTTAGCTCGCGTCGAGCCAGGAAAATTTCGGCATTTGGCATATATATATATAGCCACCTAATATGACGTTAGTCAGCCACCTTAGTCGGTAAATTAGATTGCTGGCTAAGTTAGCCAGCTAAAAGTCAATTTGCTTGCTCGGCTGACCTCACATGAGGCCCGTTTCCCCTAGGTATTTTTTGCCCTCGTGAGCCGCTATGGATGTGGCTTGGGAGAGAGGATCTGCCCAAGATCCGCCCACATTCACCAATAAGCAGCTCATGAACTGGCTCAAAAAGTACCTACCTTGGGTAGGTACTTTCTCAGCCGCTCTCTGAGCCACTACTCACTAGTTGATGCTGTTTGGATACAGTTGAGACGGGATATGACGTGAGTAGAACTCGACACAAAGCACAACATATACATTGCCAAGAAATAAGCAGAGCAGCATTTGAGAGAATCAAATTCAAGAATAGAAAAACAATAATGGAAAAAGTTAAATGAAAGACCACCGACAAGTGGGTTGACTGCGAGGTCCAGGTTTTGCTTGTCTACTGGGGACAAGAGAGGGTCCAGACGAGCCTGGAGGGATCCAAACGAAATAAAAGCACATAAGTGTCGCAGGAGTATTAATGTCACACTCCAACTCCGTTGGTGAGCCGCTACTAAAGTACCTAATGGGAACGGAGGGCCGGGAGGTACTAAAAAGTGGGCGAAGCCAAAACACTCAGCCAAAAAAAAATACCCAGTGGAAACATGCCTATAGTGAATATTAATCGCTAAAAACAATAAATTGTGATTATTTCGGCACTTAACTAGCGTTAGATGAGCAAGCAGACCTGAATTAGCAACGTAGCTTGGTCAGGTATGCGTTAACAAAGCTGATTAGCTCATTCGCCAGCTAGTTTTTAACCAAACAAACAATGGCCAAAGATGCTTGGCTATTAAAGTACATTAGCGCTAGTTTAAAAACTTGATATCTAGCAAGTGAATATAACTACGTAGAGTGGCTGACAAATTGGCAGTCTCACCAAGCTAAGCAAACAAATAACTATGGCAAGGTGCAGGTAACTTATTACGCATTTTACCACTGATCTTTATAGAATAACTGGATTGCTGACGTGATTGAGAACTGCGTTGGGAGGTTGAAGCAAGCGGCAGTGGTCGAGCGGCCATTTCACCATGCCTAGTAGTAAGCAACCGTTATATAGTGTTCTATGGCAGAGAAGCACTGATGTTCATCCTTGCAATGCGGAGCGACATTTTTTGGGGGATGTGGCGAGACAATGCACTGGCTGTAGTGAAGACGGATACACATAAATGAATTTCAAAGAATATATTGCTTAATATTAGCCACTGGCGATCTACCTAAACAGCAGATAATGTGTCAATGTTAGCTCAGCTAACGGTTATTATTGTAACAATTCAAATGAATGTTCGCCAGCGTGATCCATCAGGTTATGCCCTGAATCCTGTCCCTACTTCCCTTAATTTGTTGCCCTTTACACGATCTTGTTGCACTGAATTTTGTTTACCTTTTTTCCTGATTTTGTTACCGCTTGATTTGGTTGCCCTTCATTTTGTTGCACCCGATTTTGTTGTCGGTTTACTTGATTTTCTTGCCCCTTTGTTGCACCTGACCTGTTTCCCTTTTGTTGCACTTATTTTGTTGCCCTTTTCTTGCACTTGATTTTGTTGCCCCTTCGTTGCACTTGACAACACTGAAAACACAACAACACATTGATGCTTTAACTCACAAATTCAAATGTTTCATAAACACTTTTTTTTATCACTTATCTTTTATCCCGAAAAAAGTTGTGCAAAGGCAGTTACGATTAATACTGATGCGAAAAGTTGCAATAATAAGATAATGTGAGACAAGTTGTTGCTAAACGAGTGAGCTAATTGTATTTTACAACTTAAGGCCTTGTTGATCATGGGCTAAGATGGGTCAAGGCTCACCAATTTGCGAACAAACGCATAATCTAAATTTTTTATATAAGGACCAAAGGAATTATGAGGTATTTTGGAATGGATTTGTTAGGTCTGTGAAGGGTAAAGGGAGACTAGGAAGGAGGAACCAATTGCTGTCCACTACAGATTTTACAGACAGACTTGAAATCGATAGGCAAACACAAAATCTGCAGTTCCAGGTGAGGGTTTGGTAACTATGATATCAGTTTGTAAACTGACAGCACAAAGGGCATAGACAGGTCTCAAAAATCTAGGGGGCAGAACCAGAGGTTGAAAATACATTGGAGATCAGTCAGAGTATCAAAAGTACCAGGGAGAATATAAATATTGAGAACCCAGAGCACAGTCCAGTTATAACCAGAAAATCAGTCCAAGGCAATCCAAAAATCATAATCCAGAAAACCCAATTGGGTGGGAACGCAGGCAGTAGAAAAAAAAACACACAGACAAAGCAAACTCTTAGGTCAAGGAAGAGAGGAAATACTGAGGAGATCAACATTAGGAACACAGCAGGATAGTAAGAGTAGAATCTTAGACAACCTATCAAAAAATAGCTTTACAAGGGGGCTCTATAAGTAAAATTCCAAAATAGTTGGAACGAATTGTAAATTGTGAATAAAATCAACATGCAATGACTTTCAGATCACATGAGCCAATATGTTATTTACAATAGAACATAGATAACATTTCAAATGTTGAAACTGAGACATTTTGCATTTCTAGCCACAAAATGAGCTTATTTCAAATTTTCTGGCTGTAAAAGGTCTCAAAAAATTAGGTTGTAGGCATAAAAGGGCTGATAAAGCAATTAATATATTTTAGAATCAGCTGAAAGAACATTCAGCAAGTAATGAAGTTAACTGGCATCAGGTATGTAACATGATTGGCTATAAAAAGGATGTCTAAGAGAGGTTGAGTCTCTCAGAAGTAAAGATGGCCAGAGGCTCTGCAAGCTGTGAAGGCTTGCGTAAAAAAATTGTGGAATACTTCAAACAAAATGTTCCTCAACGAAAAATTGCAAAGCCTTTGAAGGTCTCATCATCGACAGTGCATAACATCATCAAAAGATTCAGAGAAAGTGGAAAAATCTCTGTGCATAAAGGACAAGGCCGAAGATCTTTACTGGATGCCCGTGATCTTCGGGCCCTCAGATGCCACTGCATCACTAACCGGCATGATTCTGTCATTGACTTTACTAAATGGGCACATGGAATACTTCAAGAAACCACTGTCTGTAAGCACAGTCTACCATGCTATCCACAGATGCCACCTAAAACTCTATCATGCAAAAAGGAAGCCATTGTTGAGCATGATCCAGAGGCGCCACCGTGTTCTGTGGGCCAAGGCTCATTTAAAATGGACTTTAGCAAAGTGGCAAAGTGTCCTGTGGTCAGACAAGTCCAAATTTGACATTCTTGTTGGAAATCATGGGCGTTGTGTCCTCCGGGCCAAAGAGGAGAAAGACCACCCCTCCTGTTCAGTTCAAAACCCAGCATCTCTGAGGTATGGGGATGCATTTGGTGTGGGAAACTTGCATATTTTAAAAAGCACCATGAATGCTGAAAGGTATATAAAGGTTAAAAAGCAACATATGCTCCCTTCCAGATGACATCTATTCCAGGGAAGTCCTTGTGTATTTCAGCAGGGCAATGCAAAACCACGTACTGCAGCTATTACTACAGCATGGCGTTGTAATACAAGAGTACGTGTCCTGATCAATCTTGATCATTCACCAATTGAACATTTGGTGCAAAATGAAACAAAAAGTCTGCCAAAGGAGACCCAAAACTCTCCAGCAGCTGGAAGCAAGAGTGGGATCAAATCTCAATGGCTAAATTCAAGAAACTTGTCTCCTCAATGCCCACACGCCTTCACTCTGTGTTAGGAAGAAGATTGGATGCTACGCCATGGTAAACAGGCCCCTGCCCCAACTTTTTTGAGCTGTGTAGCAGCCATCAAGTTTGAAACAAGCTCATTTTGTGGATAAAATTGTTAAATTTCTCAGTTTCACCATTTGTTCTGTTACAAAAAAGCAAAATGTCCAAGGCAACTCTTCTTAAGTTAAAAAGCTTTTATTAAAGGTTCTGTGAAGGTTCTGTGAGTTCAAATATGAACTAGCTGTTTAATGAAAGCTTTTTAACTTAAGAAAAGTTTCCTTGGACATTTTGCTATAATTTGCTTTTAAGTATTTTTCCCAACTCTGTCCAAAGAGCACCTTCTATTAATAATTGATATTTAACATATATTGAATGCTGTAGCCCTTTCCTTTCATGTTTATATTATTTATTCTGTTATCTCTGTTCTATTGTGAATAAAATACCGAGCCCAGGGTTTTCCCTGTCTATCTAATGCCAAGGCAGGCCACCTTGGTCATTTTGGCCGCCGCCGCCTTAGTTGAAAGGGGGCTAAAAGGACAGTTTCCTTTCATCACAACGGGATTCATAGAACTGCACTACATAATCTTTGTATCCAAGGCTCTTTCAGTAACTCAACTGTCAACAAGACACAAGCCTCATGTGCGTCATATGTCACGAGCATTTACGTCGCTTTCGTACATGTCAGTTTACTCCAAGCGTGCAAAATGGATGAGGCGATATTCCAAACAAATGGACAACTACTACGTCCATCACACATGGTAATGCATAGTGGGGTGTCAAGAACTGGGAATTGGGGTGTCCCCTTTAGTCCTGGCAAGTTCTCAATCATTTTTCTTTATTGACGCATTTTCCATTTATCATAATTCACAAGTGAAGACATGGGGCTCTAATTTCTTGGCGCAGCGCAGGTGGCGTAGCGCGGCACAGCCCACGCAGTGGTAATTTCGTCCCGGCAGCCTGCGCAGTGGTAATTTTGTGAGTTGCAACACCGTGCGCAGCCTTTGGTAGACGAACGTGCGCCAAGATGGGTGTGGCGGCGTAGTAGAGGGAGGTGTCACATATTCATCAAAACGCAGTGACAATTTTGTCGAAAAAGTCTCCGCTGGGATTGCGCGGAAAACTTGCCAGCTCCAACCCGGTTTAATTTCTGTGCAGTGGTAATATGGCTGCCCGGCGCACAGTGCGCACACGTCACCGAAATCTCACAGGCAGGTTTCCAGAATGTCAGGCATATTTCAATGCAATAAATAATTACAGGAAGCACTATTTAATAAATAAATAAATTATAGTATCTACATCGATTGTCCTGATGTCAGATTAAAGGCGGTTGGCACGCGTTATGGAAACTTGACCTGGTTTAATCAAAGTAGCTGAATCTGTGATGCAAACTAACGACTTCACATCTTTCTCAGCCAACCACAAACTGGATATATATATATATATATATATATATATATATATATATATATATACAGTATATAGCATGCCTGCGTTCTATGCTCAGTAAAGCCGCTTGCAAACTGGACTCAAAACAAATTTTTCGCATGACTGATTACAGACAAAGTCAATGCAAAGACGCGATAGTCGAACAGGGTTTTAATATAGCTCCGTGTCCAAAAGTCATAGAAGTTCTCATTTTTCCGAGTGTTCCAGGAATTGTCAGACGTCTAAAGTTGGCCATGTTTGTGTTTGACCTTAACAAAATGCAAATTGATGGCAATTGACTTTTTGACTTGGCTATTGACTTGGTCTTTTAAGCCTATTCATCTGTTTTCTTCCATTGAAGATTGTTGTCTATCTTTATTCGGTCTTTCTTTTGAAAATTAGTCAGATGGATCGAACAGATTCACGCTTCATTTCCACACCAGGGATAAAATAGTACTTGTAGTCAGTGACCAAATTAATTCCATGACCATTGACAGTGTGAATAAATTATCGCATGGACGATCAAGATTGTCCTACGCGAAATGCAAAATACTCCATGTCCAGCAGCGGGCAAAAAAGTAGCCAATCGATATGATAACACATTTGTAACGAAATAAAGAATAAAATATATTACCTACAAACGGGGCATCTAAAAAAGATGACACGCAAATAAATAAATTGCAGTGTTCATTGGATGTTCTGTTGTTAAAATGTTTCTTTTTATTCTTTGTTTCGTTATCAATCTGTTCTAATTGTCCGATTTTTTTTTTTTTTTGTCAGACACGGTGGCATTGTACATTGTCCCGTGCCAATGTCGACTCACTTTATTGAACAGAGCTTTTACAGAAACATTGATTGAAATTCTCGGTACTCATCTTGAAGAACTGAGCCCTCTTATCAAAACATTCACGTTTATTATCTATCGGAGTCAGTAGATTTGAAGAAATTAAAAACAATAATCGACTGTTGGACAGGAAGATATATTAAACTCTGTCAGACTTTCGGACGCGAGACACTGCGTTCACCGCAATCTGTCGTGAGAAAAATTTGTTTCACGTCCAGTGTGCAAGCGGCTCAATACTATTATAGTCACTTAGGTCGTATTTAGTGGGGGAAAGGAATACATTCTGATTGCTATGATGTCGTACTGAGTTAAGATCACATATTGAAAATAAATGTGTAACTTTTCTTGGATTGTTGTCCATGCATGTTAATCTCAACATTTTAAGCAGTAGCAGGGTTTAATAATAGGAACATGCTATCCATCGTTTCTCTCCCCAATGAGCAACCGTTGTATTTCATTCCAACCTCATAAGTTTGAATAATATGACGTGGTTTCGTTTTGAAATTCCATTCAAGTTCGCTAATGGTAATAATTCGCGAATGCCCTAGCTAGCCAGCTAACTCATATTTGTAATGCTTAATATATCTGTAAGCGGTGCAGAAAACATGCCTGAAGCAGCAAAGTAAAATGCAACATTAACGCATCATGCAGACATAGGACAGAGGCCTCTACAAAAGTATATTCCTACACATTAAAGGTGAGGAGAGGAGCTCATTTGACTTGTGAAGATTTGACTCGGCTGTTTTATACCCAAACACGCCTTCTTTGCCACTTCCGCAAGAAGGCAGGACAGAGGCGGGACAGAGGAGTACTTGCGCCAGGTTACGCCGGGCACGAAATTGCAACATACGCCTGGACACACCCCGTTGGCGCGGCGCACCCTCCGCGCCTGTGCCTGGTCTATGAATTTAGTGCCCATGGTTTCTTTCCATGTGCGATCTAACAGCGATGAAATCATGGGCTAAATTCAGAATCAGTAGGCAACAGTGGCGAAGCCAGAACTGAGAATTGGGTGCACAGAACATCAATATAAAACAAATATTAGTCCTGACCTGTTCTCAGTCATTTTCATAATTAATAGAAATTTCTCTCCAAGAGTACTGCACAGTTAACAGGTGCTGCTTGTTCTCCCCAGTTAGGTAAGACGACAATCATTCATCGGGACGCTTATTTGCTGTATCTAAATCAACGTTGTTCAAAATAGCATACCTGTCCACTGTGAAGCAAATAGCTTGATCCGCAGGCTTTTTATAGCCGATATTACTGCCGAGTGCCACTTTTTTTTTTTTTTAAATCAACCCACACAATATCAAGAGTGAAAGCCAATATTTCATTGGAACGCAGACCATATCAAACAAAGCAAAGCATTAGCCTATTAATTACTAAATTATTTTTCTGTACCCTACTGAATTTTGCCTATGATTTCTGTTTGATTACATATGGAGAGAAACCATGTCTTCAGTTGCCAGTTACAATCATTGGAAAACGTGTCAATAAAGGAAAATGATTGAGAACTTGCCAGGACTAAAAGGGACATGTCTGTGCCACCCCAATTCCCTGTTCTAGACAAACCACTGGATAATTCGATTAATAGTGAATTTATTTTCTGCTTGTAAACGTCCTATCTGATCAAAGTCGGACTTTGCATTCTGCGCATGCTTGAGAAGTGTTGTTGCTTGAAACATCGAGCGACTCAATTGGCCTCGGCCCGACCAAAAACATACTTTGGGATGGACAAGAGAGACCCAAGAGTTAAATATTCTGAAATTTATAGCTGGGAGGAAAACGCGGAAGGGCCATTTTGTCAAAATGCTGACTGATCAGTAAGCTTCAAGTGGCTCTTTACCGCTAGTTGAAGGGGCTACAGCTCCACCTAGCTAAGCTGAGTGAGACTTTTTTTATCATTTATCAGAAGAATAAATACAGAAGAGTTAAGCGCAAGGACAAAGACTGCACAATCTGCTGTTAGGTTTTATTGTTTTTGTGAATCACTTTGTCTTGTTTGTATGACAAATTCTAGACAAATATATTTAAAGTAAATAATAATAAATTAATAATAAATAATAAATTATAATGTTCATTGATCAATTCATTATTAATCACTTAACGCCCAACAATCCAAAGGTGTGTTCATAAACTTCGCATGCTTCCCGCCCTTCACCACCTTGGTCTCAAAAAAATCCAGGGAAAACCCTGTTGGCTGGTCTGATTTGCAAGTCATTGCATTTTGATTTTATTCATTATTTACACTTTGTCCAAACTATTTTAGTATAGGGTTTGTACACACAGGGTAATGACACAGGTGGAGTACATCAGGAAATTAACCGGGAAAAACTACAGGGTTGTGGTTAACAGTAAACGACAATAATACAACAAACATAAAAATATTGAAAACAACAATGAATATACAGAAATGAAACTGGCAACTAGGAAGTGCATAACATAACAAACACATCGATGTATGGATTGCAACAAATGACCAAATAGAGTATAAACAGAGAACGGAATGAAACCAAATGTGATCAGAGGGATTTTGTCTTAGCTGGGCATTGTGGCATGTGGAGTCCCGCACAGATCAGAGTTGGGACCCATGCTTTTCTTCATCTATGTTAATGATCTTGATAGCAACATTGAAAGAAAATTTGTCAAATTTGCGGATGATTCTAAAATGGGAAGTTTGACAGTCTTGAGTTGACTAATTTGATTCAGGATGATTTGGATGGAATTCAGAAGTGCGCAAAAACAAGGCAAATGTAACTCAACATAGCAAAATTTAAAGTTATAAATATCGGAAGTATATACATCAGGCATGATTACATTATGAGAGATTTTAAACTCGAATGTTCTTTGCTTGAAAAAGACTCTGATTGTTGATCAAACCCTTACAGGTTCAAGCCACTGTATTCCAGGATGCTAATTGATATTTCTCTTGTACAATGCATGCATCAGACCATGCTTAGAGTATAGTGTGCTATTTTTGGGACCGTATTTCAAGAATGACATTGAGGCTTTAGAAAAGGTTCAATCTGAGCCACAAAGTTAATTCCTGGTATAAAGGATAAAAGCTTTGAGGCAGGGAGGTCACAAGACATTTATGGTTGGGGGAGTCTGAGCCATCACTTAGAGGGGCAGTGGACTTGGGGTTTTTTTTTCAAGTCAGGTTTTCTCATTATTTTTCGAGCATACGGCCCTGCTGCTGGGAATATTTTCACATTGATATCGGCACCACAAAAGCTCCCATACAGCAATGCAAATCTCACCTTGCTTTGCTTGGGGTGCGATATAAAACTCAAAAATGCAGTTTTTTTAATACCCAAAATTCATAACAATTGCACTAATATTTTCCCCAAGAACAGATCATTGTTCTAAAACATTGTCGTCTTTGATAAGCGGCGCCAAATTGTCAAAATGCGCAGTTGAATCACTGATCTGTCTTGAATATCTGGATAGCTGATGCAATAGTAAACTGTGGCTGGAAGGTTGAAGCAACAGAGCAGCCATATGGCTATAAGTAATCAACCATTATATGGCAGGGCAGACCCCGAGTGTATCCTTTTATCTAAAATTGATCAAGGGATTTGGCAAGACAATTCACATGGTGTAGTTAAGATGGATACGTTTTGATTAAAAATAAATCAAAAACTATCTTAGCAAGGGGGTTCCACAGGGTTCAATTTTGGGGCCCTTGCTGTTTGCACTTAATGATTCTGGTGCTAATTTTGTCAACAGTACAATCCACCTGCATGCAGATGATACAGTAATCTACTCAGCTGCCCCTTCTGCTGAATTGGCTCTTCAAAATTTGCAGTCAGATTTCCAAATCTTCCAGAAGGCTCTTTTAGACCTTCAACTAATTTTAAACTTTGAAAAAACTATATTCATGCTATTCTCTCAGAAACCTACTGCTAGGTTCTACAATGGAAGTAACACATCAGTAAATGGAATTCAAATTGAAAGAGTTCCTTCCTACAAATACCTTTGCATTAGTTTTAGGAAGCATACTGATGTGCTAATCAAGAATTAATTTGAAACCAAAATTGGCTATGTTGGACAGGAATAAAGCTTGCTTTCCAAGGAATTGCAGAAGACAGATTGTTCAGCAACTATTCTCTCTAGAAGAGATAGGTCGGTTGGTCTTCACTGGCCATGGGAAGGGAGCAGCATTGTTGCCTTTTTATATACAAGGCATTGTTAGGTAAACTGCCAGTATATTTGAACAGTTTACTTAAGTTGAGAAGGGGAGAATATGGTCTGCGCACTCTTGACTTTTTGGTTTTAGATGTCCCAAGGGTGCGTACTGAACTGGGTAAAACTGCTTTAATGTATTATGCTCCACAAAAATGGAATAGGCTTCAACAGTTTTTTAAGTCGGAAAGTCTTATTTCAATTGGTAGTTTTAAATGTCTTTTATTGGCTGCCACAAAGCTGGAATGTGCATGTGCAATGTAGTCATTGTTTTTATTTATTGTTCTTGGTTGTTGGCTACTGTTCACAACTGGGCTCGCTCTCAGTCAGACTCCCAGAATAAATAAATGAATAATTTTAAAAAATGGGTATTGCCAATCCTTAACATAACATGTTAAAGCAACACTATGTAGTTTTCGATGGATTAAACGGTATTGTCCGTAACAACTGTCATAAAATACGTCTGCATGTCCATTTGCTGACAAGCCAACTTCACGAGCAAATGCTCTAAAGCAGGACATCTAATGTGCGATCCGATCAACCATGTCTTCAGACCAGTTCAGAGTGACTTAAAAACTGGTCTAACTCACGTAGATGGCTAAGACCACACTACAACTATAACAACAATGTTGATGGCAAAACACATCGTTGTGGTCACTATCAGAGCGATTTTACGCACGTTAGAAAAACTAACTGCCAATCGAAATTATTCAGAATTTACAGGGCTTTGTGTTCATTCAACATTGCAGATGACATCGCAGAGAAAAAAGGGCTCTGACACAGCTGGAATGCACATCAATGTTTAAACAGCAATATCATTTATCAGTGTTGATGTTCAAATCATTATGGTTATAGTCATCATTGTAGTTATCTTTCTCATTGTGGATGGCTCGTCATAACATTTTACGTGTGCACTTTCATTGTCAGGAATTAAACCTAATACAGAAGTTGGCGTAGCTTACATGCACAGCTGCCACTATTCCTCGCTCTAACTGGCATCAATTCATTTCTGTTCGGCTACTTACCGCCACCGCCACTTACATGCAGTTGCTGTTCGAATAGGCAGTCCCTTTGTAGAATCAGACCACAAAGTCGTCATGCACAAAACAGATAAGCTTGTACAATAAAACAAGACAGCCACAGGGAGTTGAAAGAAAATCCCTGAAACGACATGAGTACATGCCAAACCAGATCATTACTTTATCCCTCCGAAATACAACATGACAAATCTTCCACAATTAGTACTCTATACGGGACAGCAGTACACATTGTGACAAATCCGTCTGCGGCTGAGGGGGCTGTTATGGCCCCAATTTGTTATTACATTTACAACAACAGCAACAGCAAGGGATGACAGACACAGTTTTAAAAACTTAACCACATTTAATGAACAAAGACAATAACAAATAACTACTCTACTATCTACAACTAAATGACCAAGATTGATTAGAAAACAAAAAAAACAGAAATATTTACAGTCCTTGTGGGTTTGCTGGTGATGTGCTGGGTGAGGAAAAGGCTCTTATACAGGCAAAAATCCACAAAAGAAACTTCACAGGTCTTGAACAGAATGACAGGTCTGGTCACATGTTTCCTTCTTCTTGCAATTTCTCCTACTACTTTACTGTCTCAATTCTTTTCCTTATATACTCTTTTGCAGACCCCACCCACATTTAGACCTCTTTTTTTTAATTTTCGGGGACTTGCCCCAGACATGTCCAGGACATGTCTAAACCTAGCTCCAGTCTGAGCTCAATAAAAGAAAGGTAAATGCTGCCATCTAGTGGCCTCTATTCACATCACAGGGTGCATCCAGGTTCAATGAACGAGACGGGCTCGCGCCTGCTCCGCCAGTTGGATTGTCCAAGTGGTGAGAGGAGGAGAATGTGGGGTAGGCAACCCGACCCATATACATAGAGGAGACGGACTTGAACTTGGGGGCGGCTAGACGGTAACTTATATAAGGCACTTGATTGCTATGTGTAACGCCCAACGAGTTGTCCACTGTTTTCCTATGCTCATTCTCGCTCTCACAAGTAATCTGCACAACACCAGATCCTTATATATCATCACGTTGCATGTAAATACATGTCATCATATTGATACAAGTTCCCTGGAATTATTCAGTCACACGCGCACACCAATTTATCATGCTTGTTACAACGTTTGTGATCACACATTTTGACTGGTGACTAGTTTAGCAATGTTTGCCAGCTACCGATAGCATGACAACCCGCAACTATGTCAGAAACCAGCTAGCTAGATAAATCGCCGGAGATGATTATTTGACCATAAACGGGAAGATAATAATAATAATAATAATAATAATAATACATTTTATTTAAAGCGCTTTTCAAGATACCCAAGGACACTGTACAATAAAGTGGGAGGGCAAACAAGCAATAAAAAAAGAGCCTAAACAATAATGACAAAACAACAAAGACAATACAAGGCATGACAATAACACGGTAAGGTAATAAATAACAATAAAACCCCAAAAAAGAATTATGCCTGAAAAGCAAGAGTGAAAAGATGAGTTTTGAGCCTTGTTTTAAAGGTAGACAGAGAAGTGCACTGTCGTAGTGAGAGTGGGAGAGAGTTCCAGAGTTTAGGGCCGGCTACACTAAATGCCCTGTCACCCATAGAGCGGAGATGTGTGGTGGGGGTGGAGAGAAGGTGTGTATCAGTGGAACGTAGAGTGCGGGTAGGTTGGTAAGGGGAGAGGAGATTTGTGAGGTAGGGGGGTGCTAGGTTGTGCTGGGCCTTGAAGACTAGAAGGAGGATTTTGAACTGGATGCGTGACTGAACAGGGAGCCAGTGTAGCTGATGT
The DNA here is from genome assembly GCA_029721435.1 of Gymnothorax reevesii. NCBI lineage: Eukaryota > Metazoa > Chordata > Actinopteri > Anguilliformes > Muraenidae > Gymnothorax > Gymnothorax reevesii. Next base: position 144,007,187 of record CM056574.1, read on the forward strand.
AGGACAGGTGTGATGTGTTGCCAAGATCTGGTGTGGGTCAAAAGTCTTGCTGCAGAATTCTGGATGTATTGTAATCTGTTTATTAGTTTGGCTGGGAGACCAACAAAAAGGGCATTGCAGTAATCCAGTCTGGAGGTTATGAAGGCATGAATGAGGGTTTCTGCAGTGGCAAGACTGAGTGAGGAACGGAGTTTAGAAATGGTTTTCAGATGGAAGAATGCTGTTTTGGTGACAAATCTAATGTGGGAGTCAAAAGAAAGTGATGAGTCCATGATGACCCCAAGATTTTTTACTTCAGAGGAGGTGGTGGTGAAATAGCCCGGGATGGAAAACTGTGAGTGATTTAATTTCTTGAGTAGTGTGGGGGTAGCAATAACTATGGCTTCCGTTTTGTCGTTCAGTTTGAGAAAGTTGCGGGTAGCCAGATCAGAGAGGGAAGGTGGATGTGAGGGCTTAGTGTGGATGTAAATTTGTGTGTCATCGGCATAACAGTGGAAGTGTAGGCTATGCCGACGGAGGATGTAGCCAAGGGGGAGAATATAGATAATGAAAAGCAGAGGACCTAGGACAGAACCTTGTGGAACACCATGTGTGAGGGGTGTACTAGGGGACTGAAATTCACCAATAGTGACAAATTGTTCCCTACCTGTGAGATATGACCTAAACCAGGAAAGTGCAGTGCCCGTGATGCGCAAAAGTGTTTCAAGACGGGTGAGCAATGTGTTATGGCAGATCGTGTCGAAAGCAGCTGTCAAGTGAAGTAGGAGGAGGATGGTGAAAAGGTTAGAGTCAGCAGCAACGAGTAGGTCATTTACAACCTTGACCAGGGCAGTTTCGGTGCTGTGTTTAGCCCTGAAACCCGACTGAAACTCCTCCCACAGGCCACAAGATGTTAAGTGGTCTCGGAGCTGTATGGCCACTGTGCGCTCTTGCAATTTAGAAATAAAAGGCAGGTTGGAGATGGGCCGGTAATTTTTAAAGTTGTCAGAAGCTGCTCCTGTTTTTTTTAAAATAGGCGTGATGGCCGCAGTTTTTAAAGGGCAAGGGACAACGCCTAAGTGGAGAGATGAATTGATAATGTTAACAAGGAGGGGATATAGAACTGGAAGACAGGCTTTGACAAGAGGGGTGGGCATAGGGTCCAAGAGGCAGGTGGTGGGCCTGGCCCTGGTGACAAGGTCAGACACAGTAGTAACATCTACAGGGGAGAAGGAGGAGAGTGACTGAGCAGGTGAGGGCAGGGATGGGATGTCACTGCAAGTGGGTATAGGTAGTGACTGGAGCTGCCTGTAAATGGTGCTGATTTTGCTCCCATAGTAATTTAGGAAGTCACAGCAAAGATCTGTGGAGGGGGTGAGTGGGAAAGGTTTAGATGGTTGGACCAATTTGTTTACTGTGGAGAATAGGGCTCTGGGGTTACCCTGACCTCTAGTAATAACTGAAGAGTAATGCAGCGATTTGGCCTCATTCAGGGACTGCTTATATGCTAGGACATGCTCTTTAAAAGCCTGGGCATGTACAGTCAGCCCAGTCTTCTTGCTGAGCCTCTCCAGCTGACGGCCGGCTGCCTTCATTTTCCTCAACTCAGGTGTAAACCAGGGAGCGGACCGTGTGAAGGAGACAGTGCGAGTTTTCAGGGGAGCAAGTTGGTTTAATGTGTTGGTCAGGAGAGAGTTGTATAACAGCACTAAGTCATTAGAGCGCGAACTGAGCGGCTCCTCTGCACACAGTGTTTGTAATAAGCCACCAAGCTCAGACGTGTTAATGTTCTTAGTGCTTCGGTATGTAATAGAGCGCTGAGGGCGGAGATGGCGCTGAGGCACAGGTACAGCGATGCGGAACAGAATAGCCATGTGGTCTGAAATAGAAAGATCTTTGGATAGAAGATCAGATGGAAGTATTCCACTGGTACACACAAGGTCTAGGGTGTGACCTTTTGTGTGTGCAGGGAAATGTACATGTTGGGTAAAATAAAAGCAGTTCAGTACACTTAAAAACTGAGTAGCAAATTTACAGTGGTTAGAATCAACATGTATGTTAAAATCACCTAAAACCAAGATGGACGCATACCTAGGACAGACAGAGGAGAGCAGCTCAGCAAAGTCAATTAAAAAGGCAGAGGATGTCTTTGGGGGCCCAGACACTAATACAATGAGTAATGGTTGGCTACCAGTAAAACTTAGGGCAAGGCACTCAAAAGATGTAAAATCTTGGAGGGGCACAAACACAGCCTTAAAACAAGAACGATGTAATACATGATTTCAATGACACAGCCTGACACAAAGCAAGTTCAAACGTGCTAGAACCAGATCTAGAATGAAGGATAAGTTAACAATTTGCACTTACTTGTCCAAAAGTAACAACGCGAGGTTGCCATTGGTCAGACATCCCTCATCTTCTTGTCTTTCAGCTCTCGCCAGCAAATGAAAGCCAGTCCAATGTTCACCCTTGTCCTGGATCTTATTTTATTGCTTTCTCTTTTTCCCTAAAATGTTTCCTCTGACAACATCTTTGCCTTCTTAGGTTTCTTTGCCGCTTCAGCCATTACAACCATTTCCAACTCTGCTTCATTCTACATTTCACTCCCTGGTCTTGAGAGACATGGGGGAGGATGATTGTGTGACGTGTGCTGTAACGCAGTTAGTACGTTTTATAGTTCTTTTTGGACCTGGGTGATCTGGGTTCCTACTGGAAACCCGAAGTTACGTAGTGCCAGTGAAGGCAATGTAGGTGCGATCGAACCATGACAAAGGTGTCATTCAACCTATTGTGAGTTGATGTATCGCCAGAATGATCTTGGAAATATATATTTGAGAGTGAAAAAACTACATAGTGCTGCTTTAACATTAGTCAACTTGGTTGTCTCTAAAATAGCCTACTTCAAATCAGTAACCCTTTGTGTTAGCCTAATTGATACACAAGGTTTCACGACTGCTTTGACATTATTAATGAGATCCACGTCACATGCAAACTTCCTAAATCCAGCAACACTGATATGCAACACTGACTGATAATAGACTAGGCTAACAAAGCTATCATTTAGGCACCTAGCTATTAAATTGCATAGCTAACACCCATCATGACGCGAGGTTACAACTGACCTTGCGCCACCTTACCCATTTTGTATTTATTCATTTTACCTTTGGCATCTCCAATCTCGCCCGAATCTGGAATGGCCAGTCCGGGAACTATGTATGAGGCTTGCTCATATGCAACCTCCTGTAGTCAATTCAGGAAAGAGAGACAGTTCACAGGTGTCCTCCGAAGCACGCACCATTCAGCCCTTGCATCTTTACACTCATTGGTTGAAACTATCACAAGTCCAGAACAAGGGTGGAGGATACCTGAATATGAGCAAGCATAGAATCTCACTGACGAGCGCCTGGCTGGCCAACAGGAGGCACTTGAGGAACAAACACGCCAATCATTTTTCATTTCCCCTCCCAGCAGTCCTTTCCAAATTTGAATCCCTACAGCGCTTAGTCCAATTGTGCACTGTTCTGAAAAAGCTGCCGACCACTGCTGGTTAGTACCACCGGGGATCGAACCTGCTAGTGATGCGCGGGTCGGCCCGGAACCCGTGGGTCCCGCGGGTAAACGGGTCGGGTGGGTCGGGTCAATATTTTGATAACATTTAGCGGGTGTGGGCGGGTTGGGCCATACAGTGGCCACATCTAATTCCCACGAAATTGCGAATAAAAAGTATAATAGGCTATCGGCCACTTGAGGGCTCTAGACATACAGCCTAGATAATATGCTTTTGTCAAACGATGTAACGCTACCTTAAGCAGAATAGAATGCCAATTGTACCTCTCACTCTTCCTACTCTCTACTTTCGATGTGCTCGAACTCACTGGTGCGCGGCTTAATCCTCCATGGTTAGACTGAAGATCTAAAGGTTGAATGATAGCTCATCTTATAAATCGTTCTGCAGTCGGCACCAAAATATTATATAGTAGTAGTATTTTATTGACTTGTGGGTCCAAACAACACATAGACAAAACATTTTTTTGCCACTTCACAGTGAAAGGCTTATGACGATTCGTATTCAAAAATAAAATCAACTTGTTGAGGTGCTTCCGTTTATCAGCTACGTTCTCTAACAGCAGCGTGTGCTGCCATCGGCAGTAAAGACACTTCTTGGATGTACATTTCTATAACACCATTCTATAGGCTACACATATCACCCAAATGAATAGGTAACTTGTTACTGAGGCTTGTATGGTCATAAACTTAGCCTTGCTCTCATTAATTACCATACCATGAGACAAAGAATAATCGTGTAAAACTCCATGGTGGCCAAAGCAGTTCTCTGCGTCCCAACAACTAGCACAACAAGCGAGCGAACCTTCAGTTCGGCTGGCCGTGTCTTGGAAGCGCGCCGTAATCGCTTAAACCCTGGCACTGTTGACGCGATTTTGTTTTTGCCTAGTTTGGGAAAAAATACGCCTAGGCCGACATTATAAGCTGTGTTGAAAAAATCGCCTAAAGCCCCCCCAAAACAATCTTGAAATAAATATATGAGGAAAAAAGAATTTCCTCGTAGACAGGATATCGCAACACTGTATGGGAGAGTAGGCGATAGCGCCAGTGCGTCACTTTCATGTTAATTTTGTTCCAATAAGACAGCCGGTTTACAATATTTTGGCTGATGACATTTCGTTTGGTTGCGAAGATAAGAAATGACGGTAAGGTTCAATTAATAGATATCGCCTAAACTTTGTATTAAGAATTACCGCCAAAAGCCAATGGTATGTTGTGCTCCATTCAGATCCATCGTTTTACAGAGGAATTGCTTTTTCCATTGCAAATCATATCACACAGACCCACTGTATTCTTTTTCTCTTGCCTCCTTATTGTGTCGGGTTGGGTTGGGTTCGGGTTGAAAATCAGTGCGAGTTGTAGCGGGGCGGGCGGGATGGGTTTGCTGTCACGTCGGGTCGGGTTGGTGCGGGTGTTAAAAAACCTCGACCCGCGCATCACTAGAACCCGCTATTTCATATTTATGTGAAGTAAATTAATTCCATAACCTACTGAAATGTCAGTGCAGCAGACATACACATTTTGAACTCCAAAAAAAACAAAAACATTTTGGTGGAGAAAAATATCCTAAAATATTCTAAATTGAAAGTTTTTTTTATCATCACTGTTCGACAGAGCGAACTCAGCCAGGTTCATATGGCCCTTTAAAATCACTGAGAGAAAGTTTGCAGCTTAGAAGAAGCAAAAACTCATAAATCTGTCCAAAAAAAACCTGATAAAGAAGCTCCTGCAGGCCGCTCAAGGCAGGCAAGATGAGCAAGATGAGCAAATCTTCCAGAATGACCATATGGATAGTCAACTGCAATGTTCTGGAAAAATCCGAGACCCCTGATGACTTACTGACCTTCAGGTGAACCCAGAGTTTGGGAGGCTCAGCTGCGGTGTTTGAATGTCTCTGGAGGCCTAAAATGAATTTGAAGCACTGATTACTAAAACCCAACAAGTCAAGTCAAGTGTGACTCATGGGGTTTTAGTAATAGGTGCTTCATTTACACTATTGTCTAACCGCAAACTTGTAACTAAGGGTGGAGGGTTGCTGAATGACAATGTACCAATTGGAATTGAATGTTTGATAAGGTAGAAAGAGTGATGTTTAATCCCATCCAGAGGGACATCCCAAAAGGCAAATAAATACGAAGATTTGAACAATCGATGGTCAGTCGGCTGGGGGGGGGGTTGATGAGATATGAATGCAATTCGGTCAGAGTGAAAAATCTGAATAATCTGTAGACTAATTTTATTGTGCATTCGTTTTTCGTTAAATAATCTGTAAATCGAAAATAATCGCCCTCTCTTGGTTTTTATGGACCAGATTGACTGCTATACAATGAAAGAGTGCTAAACATTTCAGGGTTTGCATAGAAATCATTGCCATGCAAATTTTCAGCCTGAAAATATTCCCTGCTAAAGCAGATCTAGTCATTGTAATTGTTATTGAGCATGGATCTACTAAAATAAATGATATCCATCAGCTTACAGTACTCACTAAGCAAGCAAACACTATCTCCTTTCTCATACAAATTACTGGTCCAAATTAATGGGTTAAAAGCCAGTTTTTCTTAGGTTCATCCAGATCATGATGCTCCATAGTTTTGGATTTTTTTTTGATTCTTTGGCATGTTGTCAGTACTTGTCTCAAAGAGCAAAATCCAGATTTTTAGGTCTCAAGACCCATTACTTTTTTTCTCAGACCCCCAGGCAACTTGATGGTTAATCAAAAGAAAAAAAATGTTTAGGAGCCTATATCTCAGTGCACCAGCAACAGCCCAGACTCATTTTCATGGATGTAAATTATATCTACAACTAAAGGTCTTCCAAAAATTTCCAAAAAAAAAAAAAAACACAATAAAGTTTATCAGTTAGGACATTGAATTTCTTGTATTTGTTGTGAACTCAATTGAATATAGGCCGAAAAGTATTTGCAAATCAATGTATTCTGTTTTTATTCACGTTTTATACAATATCCCAACTTCATTGGAATTAGGGTTTGTATTTTAATCCTGTATATGCAAGAAAAAAGAAGCGAGAACGAGAGAAGTGAGTGAAGGCTCAGTTGCTTCCGTCCTTGTTTTCCTTAAAGTAAACAGCCATCTGCAAGATCCCCCATCCATTCTTGGAAGAATTTACTGCACTGCATTTGGCAGATGAAAGGTTATTTTCCATATCAGCCCTACAATGGTAAAAGGCAGTAACTCCAATTGTCATGTATTGGAGTTACTGCCTTTTGTCATTGTAGGGCTGTTATGTAAACTTCAAAGAAGAAAGATGCTGACAAAGAAAACAAGACAAAATGAGGGCGAGAGAGGAAAAAAGAAAGACAGCCAGGGGGACACTGGTCTTGGTAAAGAGAGCAATCAGACTGTCTGCTGTAGGTGGTTGCCATCTACAGGCTGTATGGTGAAATGTTGGCAATTCTTTCTATTGAAATACATTTGCATAGTTTGGCTTTTTGTTGACAAAAGAAATAGCTGAGTGATGACTGACTTAAAAGATAGCAGTCTACCTTAATATTTATCTCCCTTTAAAACATCAACAAGATAACCACAGAAAAAGAAATTTAAAAAAGCTTGTCAGTGCAGCAATGTTCTCAGTGTTTACTGTCTCTTTTGAGATTGAAGGGCAAATAAGCTGGCAAAAATATGAATTAAGTTTCATTCAAATTATCTTTTGCAAATTCAATGCAACTACAAGTACTGCAGTGAAAAAATTGGCATTTTTCCAGTTTGTTTTTTTACCTAATAAATTTTTCTTCACGTTCCTTATGCACTGAAGTACATTCAAAGTGTTTTGGTTATTGCACTACTGTGAGCACTAAACATTGAATTTAGGTCTGAATTTACATTTTATCCAAACTTCTAACTCAGCATACAGGTGGTGCCCAGCTGTATTTTGCAGAAAGGGTTAAGGACGGGCACAATGTGAATGTAGATATGGGTCTCCAGAGGGTTCAAGACTGTGTGCTCTATAAAAGCTTGTGTACTGGATTTCAGACAGTGAATTGGGGGATATCTTCCGCAGGAATGAGGTTTGTGCTGCTGTTGTGTCTGAACCTGGCCCTGGTTCTGGCCTCTGCTGCTGCTTCTCAGACAGCCTGCCGACTCCGGGAGCGCTTCCGCCTGAACGAGATGTACCGCAGGGGGGATGTGGTTTTTGGGGGGCTGTTTGGGTTGCACTTCAGTACGGTGTTCCCTGAGCGGTCTTTCAGGTCCCAGCCAATCCAGCCAAAGTGCGAAAGGTGAGTATCTCAGAAGACAGCTGCACTTACTTGGGCTCACACAAACATACACACATTCACATGCACACCCAAACACACAGCCAAACAATCATACCTGGACAGACAATTAGACAGTTGCAATCGACTACACTCAGCCAACTACCTGTCAAATGTTTTTGATCACCCATGCACAAACAGTTCGAGACTGAAAACAAAATAAATACATAGACACCATATGATCAAAGAAAATTTTCTAAATGGAAGTTCAATAGCCATGTTGTGATTCTGGTTCTGCCTTGCTATGCCATTGTTCTGACTGCCATATGTGAATTTTGATCCTTGCCATGTCTGACTATTCTTTAGTAATAAGTACTGTGTCGGTTGCTTTTTCATTCATGCTCTGTCTTAGTTTTGGTTTTCAATGTTTTACTTATAGCCATAGTTTTATTCCGGTCCATGTTTTGATTTATCCATGCATTGCACTTTGTCTCCCCCTGTCCGGTCTTTGGTCTTGTCTTCGCTCACAACCCCAGTAATGCGTGCCACTCCTTCGGGTGATTTAATGGTTTCTGGGTTTCAATTTTCCTTCCCGATCTTGTTTACTTCCTTCTCCTTGCTTTTTCTATATTACTAACACATACTAACAGTATGTTGCTTTTGTTAATTTACTAACCAAGACTAACATTGTATATAAGACTAACTTACTAACGAGCACTCAGGATTGTATAGCTGCATTTACTCATTGCTTAACAAGCTCTCAGCATTCGCCCTATTCTAGTCTCCGCCTCTTGTCTCTCCCAAATCTTCGGTGCAGCATTTCAGTGAAGTCTCCGCACCTGCTCATGCTTTCCTTTCTCTTAGTATCTATGCACAGTAGAACTCCTTGACTGGAGCTGTGTAATTGTCAGTAGGTTTGTCACGTGATTCCTGTCCGCGTTTTGGCTTCTGCCAATTTCATGTGATCAGGTTGTCCCTAATGTGTTGCTCCTTTCTCAGCAGTCTGACTGCTGGCACCTGTGTTCTATTATCATGTGACCTCCCTGAAATGTATATTAGGTGTCTCTTCACAACACTGCCTTGTCAGATCGTTTTCTTATGCTAACTTGCGCCACGTTCATTTCGCTTTGTTCCCATTAAGATTATCTTTCTGACTGGTCCGCTCAGATATTCAATTCTTGCCAACTCTCTGTACCTCGCCGCCTTCTTGTTTACTAAACCCTTTTTGTCTGACTTTGATTTTTGTGATTGGTGCTCTGGTTACGATCCTGGATTTCGCCCATTGGATTCTGATTTTGCATACTGGACTCTGTACTGTTGGGGGTTCTCCCCCTTCAGAAATAAAGCCTCCTTTTTGTATTTTACTAGTTCTTGCTTGTGGTCCATTTCGTAAAACCTCACAAGCCATGATGGCTGAGAATATTCTGAATTTTTTTTTCTGCAAATTCAGTCATATGGTACTTATAGGTGACATACAACATGATCAAAGAAGTTCCTCTTATTTGCTTCACTTGTGGTTGCTCCCTCTTGATAACTCTGTTCAAATGTCCAAAATTAGCTTGATTTTACTGACTATGCAGGGAAATGGGAATGATTAGTCATCCTGTTTATTGATGAATTGTGGCTTTTTTATTTAACCAAAAATACCAAATTTGGCAACTGTCCGGTGAAATTAAAGATCCCTCGTGTCAGCTTACTGTTCTCTTCTAAAATTGTTGTAACGTCTTGTTTCCTGCGCACAGTGACCTTTACAGAGGACAGGAAGCGGTGGACTGGACTCAGATGCAAGGATTGATTTGAGCTTTTTCTTATGTGGATACAGCAGTGCAGCCGGCACAAGCATTTCAGTTGACACGAAAAGAAAAGGAACTGAGGTCCCACAAGGCAAATTATAATTCAGCTTTAGACTAAGTTTTACACAGTCAAAGAAAATGGAACGAGGTTCCTTTAAACAAGAAAATAAAAGGGCTGCTTCAATGGAAGGGCAGTTAAGCTTATGATATGCGAACAGTCTTGCAGAAGACCTACAGCACCATTATAGCATGGCATTTAAGAGACATAACAAAGACATGCACAAGTTAACTAATATTCATACAACTCTGCTACCACTCAGAGGAACCAACAAACAGATGCAAGTGATATTTGTGTTATGATTCTGCTCTGCCCTGTCCATGCTTCCCTGTTTATCTTTAATGCTCGTTTGGTTTTGGATTTTTGCACTGTCTGACTATTCTTAGAATCATGTATTGTGAACTGTTTGCCTCAGTTTAATTATGTATTGTGTTTATTGTACTTTTCCATAGTTTACTTTTTACCATAGTAACATTCTGGTCCATGTTTTCCATTTTGCCTTGCACTTGGTCTCTAGTCTCATCATGGTTCACAGCCCCAGTCCTGTGTGCCACTCTTCGGGTGATTTATTGGATTCTGGATTTCAGTCTTCTTTCCGATCTCGTTTGCTTACTTCACCTTACTTTACTATCTACTAACCATACTAACAGTTTGTTATTTTTGCTAGAATTACAAACACCAACTAACATTGTATATAATAGTAACTTACTAACCAGCACTAAGGGATTGTATAGTTTCACTTAATAATTGATTAACAAGCTCTCAGCACTCGCCCTGTTCTAGTCTCCGCCTCTTTTCTTTCCCTGACCTCCTGTGCTACATTTCTGTGGAAAACTCCACATCTAATCATGCTGTCCCTTCTCTAATTATCTATGCACGTTAGAAACTCCATAACTGGAGCTGTTTATCTTTGTATAGGTTAGTCCCGTGTTCCCTGTCCACGTTTTGGATTCTGGCAAATTTCAAGTGATTAGGTTCTCCCTCATGTCCTGCTCCTCTGTAATCAGTCTGACTACCTGCACCTGTGTGTCTGACCATGTGATCTCCCCAGAAGTGTATATTAGGTGTCTTTTCACAGTCATTCCCTATCAGATTGTTTCTCTTGTTTACCTGTACTGCTATTTCTCGCCTTGTACTCTTTGCGTCTCTGATTGTGACTGGATTGCCCGACTACTGATTTTTTGGCTTGCCCTTATTGGATTAGTGTTTACATCTGTGTGTTTGAACCCTTTTTGTCCGACTACGACTTTTGTGGATTGCTGCCCTGGTTACAATTCAGACTGCTGTTTTGGTCTATGAGTTTGCTTCTCCCACAAACCTTTGCCTGTGTGCTGAATCTGTTTTGCCTGACTATGATTTTTGTGATTGCTGCCCTGGTCTCACTGGATTTTGACTTTTGGATTGCGGACTCTGTACTGTTGCCTTCTGCCCTGCGGGGGTTACCCCCCTCGCTCAATAAAAGCCGTTTGTTTTGCAATCCTGTGTTCTCGCATTTGGTTCCTGATCGATACCTCACAATTTGAAAAATCAGCAATGAGCGATCCAGGGTGAGCCGAATGGCAGGAGACGTGTCCTTACAATTGTGCCAACAAAGGTAAACTTAAGTAATTACAACAGCTTATAAAATCAACAAAAATATGACTTAAAGGTCCACTAATTTGTTTTTTGGAGAATAAATTATTTAAATGTTTTGAAATACACACTTGCATCAGATGAGAGGTCAAATGGCATTATATGATAAAAATAAGTGACAGTATTTTATTCTTCAAGGCCTGGGTCACATTACATGCAGGCTGCAATGTTTATACAACTAACTGATGTTAAAATTCCCATAAGACAAGTTGCGCTATCCAACAAGATCATCAATAGACCCATTTTCAGCCCACGTCATCAAAAAGATGCGTGCGCATTTTGGCAACGGAAGTGGGGGTCTCCTCAATTCAGTCTGACGAATTATGAATCTGCAAACATTGAATTAGATATTTTACCAGCACTGAAATTTCTGGTTGTTGCGTGCACGGCCGTCAGAATTGATATTTCATTGGTGGACTCAAGTTTTACAGGATTCCGAGAGGAACGCATCCGTATAACGCCTACTGGCCGCAAGCGAAGCATCAAGTCAAACTCCGAACGATGCTTTTAAACGCCCATTGAAAGCGTCAGCCGCATCAACATTGACAGCTGTTAACAAGACTGAGAAGCCATGGGTATCACTCTAAAAATACTCAACAAGATAACGCCGATTTTGAAAACACCTACCGATAACGCTTATTTTAAGTGATGAAGAAGTGCGAAGTTCAGGTTACTGCGCACTATATGTTATATTTGGACATAATTCTCCTCCTAAATTTAGCTGTCTCATAAATTAAAATTATGATTCACTTTACTTCAACCACCAGCAAATTAGCTAGCTAGCTAACTTAGCAGTGTTAAATTCTTACCAGTGTACCTTTAGTTAGGTTCTGTCTAACTGTAGATCACTCAGTAACTTAAATGCACACAAAATAACGGATTTCCTCTCAAAACTGCGACTTGGCTAAAAAGCAGGTATATCGGTTTCGACAAGTGCTCGTGAGGTTTCCATGTGTGCCACCAACCATGGCAAGGCGAAATAGTTAAGTAGCTAAACTAAAAGACAAATGCGTTTCTTCTGAGTTGACACTCAAGAAATTGAGCAATGACGAAAAGTAAAAATCTGACGCGTGTCACACGCTGCCAGTGGGCTTTGCTCCATTGAAATTAATATAACCAATTTTTTGAGGCACGTCTCATGGTTACGGACATTAAATGAAATATGTGAGAATAATGGTAAACCGAAATAAATTTCAACTTTGCATGACAACTATGCAGTCAAACTCGCTAGCTAGCAAGCCAACAATACAAAATAATACTTAGCCTGCCATGCAGGTACAATTAGCTGTCAGGATGTAGTTTTCTGTTTATTTTTTTTATTGTAACCCATGCGTCATACACGGCGGTTTTATGCCCTTGTGTTTCACTAGGAAGGACCTCTGATTTCGAGACACAAAACTCCAAGTCTGTCGTGGTGTTTAATATTCTGCTTATGTCCGCAGATAACTTAGTCATAAGCATCCAGTGACTTGTATGCTTGTAGTTCCTCCCTAGTGTTGCTACACAGTAGGTTTCTCGATCAAATGGATATATATATATATCAGGCCACGGAATCCTGGGCCACGAAATAACGTCATCTACCCACTCACTGATACCATACGGATCTGGAAATTGGTTGCCATTTGTCAAAGTTAATTTGTTTTGGTTGAATTTGCGATCTTTGATGGCTGATTCCCTCGTATAGCTTGACAAGCTATTATGGTCCGCCATAATTCCGTTGCCAAGCTGCGCGTGCAGCCTGTTTTGTTTGCAAACAGTAAATGGGTCTATAGGCTGCAAGCAAACAATCATTACCTGGAGCTGCTGTCAAGTATCCTGTGCCTAATTAGCGTTGTTTCCACATCCGGTGCAACAACTTTCCAGTAGGATCAACAATACATGAAAGGTCATCATTATGTCGTGGAGTCTGAAGCTGTCAGGCCCAAAAAGCGCAAGATGTCTTATGTAATACAAATGGCTTCAAAATTGCTGGCTTTCTGCTGGATAGGTAAGTAACATTTTTAATCGTATTTACAAACTCTGCCCTATTCTGAGGGAATTCGTTTTAGTGGCAGGTAACATAATATTAACTGGATAATCCCTGCTATTCTATTCCCTCCTGAATTTTCCCTCTAGGCCTCTTTTTCTCCTGTCTTTAACCTGCTGTGGAATGCTCTGTAAAAATTAACCCCTGATAATACTAAACCCAGGCAATTCAAATCTGCGTAAAATAATGTGTCCCTTGACTTGCAAATGCATTGCTGAGGTGTTGCGACAGTCCTGAAAACTTACTCCCATCAGAATAGGGTTTAGTCATGACTGTTTGTTCCACAATAACTCCATTTGCAACATGTCTTTCAGATTGCACGGATTACTATGTCTGAAGGCAAAATAACAAACAATAATAAACAACAAAGTCTTGAGGCAAAATATTGGACAAGGATCTATTGTGAATAATAACATTGGATCATAAATGCTTTCTGATGATATCAGGCAAACAAAAGTGATGACAACAGCCATGCTAGTTGAGGGCAAAAAAGCTGCTGCAAGAATGACAATACAAAGGCAACAAAGAACTTAAATCTGATTCTGACATCACTTGTGTGAGATAAAAACAATGATGGAATCATTCCAGCTTTTTGCCATGAAATGAGACCACTGTGCCCCCTAAGGCTTGTGGGCACGACGATGAGGCGCAATCATGCTGTGTTGGTGTGTATCAGTATCAAGATCAAGAGCACCGTGCTTCTTAACACAAAGAAGAGATTAGTGCAAAATGACTTAGTGGACCTTTAAGGGTGCAAAAACTTTTAACTGGTCATATACTGTACATACATTACATATACCAATGAGCCAAAACATAATAACCACCTGCCCAACATGCTGCTGGTTCTCCGCATGACGCAAAATAGCTCTGTCACATTGATATCCACATGACTTCCCAGACCCAAGGTTTCTTTGCAAAGGATTTCTCAGAGCATAACGCATCCTCCTGGCCAATGTACACAATGTACACAATGTAAACAAGCTGACATAGTCATCCATATCCCCCACAACCGCAAGAGAGTTACAGCCTGGACAGTAATACATTGCATAGTGAGATGGCTCTTTATGACATATGGCGACAGAAATACACTTTTGTCCTTGTGACCTAGTTTTGGTTCATGACACAACTTCAGGTCATGATGTGTTACTTGTCAAGTTTGAAGAGTTACAGCCCGGACAGGAACATATGACAGAATACCACTGAAGATTTAGAGAAACGACAACAGACGGACGGTAATTTGACCTAATGACCTACTTTTCCGCGTGATACATTGTGATGTAATAATGTATCTGCATGTGAAGTTTCATTGAATTCCGATAGTTTGTTCTTCTGTTGTGGCTCCGGACGGGCGGAGCTAATTTTAATACCCCCCGCAATAACGTTGTTGCAGTAGATAAAAATGGGACTCATTAAACCAGGGAACCTGGTTTCATTGCTCCATGGTCTAGTTCAGATGCTCCTATGACGTTGTAGTCAATTTTGTTGGTGAACAGGGGTTGGAATGGGCACTCTGACCAGTCTGCGGCTATTAAGCCTCATAAGGAGAAATGTGATGCTCTGTCTGTTCTAATTCATTCCTGCCACAGCTATTGAGAAATAACCCGTGAAAGTAGCCTTTCTGTTGGTTTGGACCAGATGGAATGACTTTCATTGAGTTGACCATTCCGTAATATGTTCCCAGTTTGTTGTTTGTCCCACCTCAAACCTCTTTGGTAGTTAATCACTGCTGCCAGGGAGCACCCAATAAGGCCAGCAGTTTCAGAGATACTGTGATCCAGTCATCTGGCCATGACAATTTAGCTGAGGATTCATCTAATTTTGTTTTAAGGCATAAAATTAAGACATGAAAGACACAAACCTGACAGTAAATTTCTTCATCTCTCCTCTGTCAGATTTTACTTTCGAGCATTCCAGACAGCACAGACAATGGTATTTGCAATTGAGGAAATCAACAAAAACCCAGACTTGCTGCCTAACATCACCCTGGGATACCATCTTTATGACAACTGCATGAAACTCAGTGTCGCATTCCGTGCAGCAACAGCACTAGTCAGCGGGACAGATGAGTCCTTCTCTGATCTGGGATGTACAGGTTCACCACCAGTTCTGGGCATCGTGGGAGATTCAGGTTCCACGCGCTCCATTGCCATCTCTAGTGTGCTGAGCCTGTTCCATGTTCCCATGGTACTGTATAGTGGAGCACCTATTCTGGTCCACAGTCCAGCTGTACTGTTACTTCCCTGAGTTTCAGTAGAAGGGAGCATTTATGCTACGATGACTTAGTTTTTGTATTTACGTGTTTAAAAACAAACTGGTAATTGATGCTGTTATATGTGCATTATGAACCTAAATTATTTATTTATTTCATCATGAAATGAATCGGATTCTTTTCAGGAAAGAATGCCGTAACTTCCCGAAAGAAAAAAAAAATCAACTGAGAGACTTTTTTTAAACTTATTTTATCTTTATGCCATGTAGAGTGAAATTACTTCACATTGTGCTCCTTTGCATCATTATTTCAACTCCTTGTTGACAACCAATTTAATCAAAGCCAATGCTTTGAATCAATTTGCTTCAGAAACCCAGCCACCATAATGCTGCTGTACACTCATTGTTTTCAAATTTTCATGTTTTAGTCTTAGATCTTGAACCATGAAATTCTGTTATATTAATAAATTATTTGGATAATGCCAAACAAAGTTATTTAGCCATTGGCTTTAGCCTATTGGAGTTGAAAACAAATTATGAATATCAGCAAAAATTGCAGACACTAATTTGTGGGCATTACATCCAAATTTGGAGAACAGAGCTGGAATTGTGGCCCGCTTTAAAAGTCACCCCAAAGGTAAATGGCTTCACAGTTGTTTAATTTACGACCCCACTTGCGATTGAGACAGCCTGTAAAATATAATTAAACAGAGAATGCTATGATTTTCAAATCATTTAAACCTTATATGAAGTTGAAAATAGTGCAAAGACAACCTTTCAAATGTTGAAACTGAAATTGAAGCTCCTATTACTAAAACCCCATAAGTCACACTTGACTTGACTTGACTTGACTTGTGGGGTTTTAGTAATCAGTGCTTGAATAGTCATGGTTTTGAAAGAAAATCTGCTCATTTTGAATTTGATTCCAGCCACACATTTCAAAAATGTTGGGAAAAGGGCCACAAAAGACTGTAAAAGCTGGATGATGCAAGAAAAAAAAAAAACAAGGTGAAACATCTCACTGTAAATAAGGTAATATGGCAACAGGTCAGTTGCATGATCAAATATAAAACGTTTTTCAGACGTAAAGATGGCAATGGCTCAACCTCTCAGGGAAAGACTGCATGGGCAAATAGCTCAACAATTTAAAATAACATCTCTCGGTGATAAATTGCAAATAATGAGGGGATTTCATCCCATAATATTATCAATAGATTCAGAGGATGTGGAAAAATCTCACAAGGAACATGACAGAAAACCAATATTGATTGGCCATGATCTTCAGGCCCTCAGGCAGCAAAGCCTGAAAAAACACTCTGTAAGTGACAGTATCGACAGGCAAACTTAAATGGCAGTGGATTTGTGGTCACATGAACCTTCACATTCAACTAAGGAGGATTTTTTTTCCCCCAACATCCTCGAAAACTTGTCTATCATGTTGAATTATTTAGCTTGAGTTGAATCGGTTTTTGTTTTTTGTTTTTTTTTAATATTGATGTGTGTCTCACAGATATTCTGACATACTGGAGGCAGATTACTGCATGCCCTGTATTAAAACATAAAGATACATCATGTTGCATCGTTGGCTTTTTTCAAACATACAAGAAAAGCTTTTGCATGCCAAGTTCTGTCCACAAGTTAATGCAAGACCCTCAATTTGACGTAATTTTAGGAAGACATAGGCAGCATTCCGTAACTCTAAATTGGTTTGCTGTAATCTTCCACAAGAACACAAAATTTCAGCTGTAACTTGTCGTATCGGTCTGACGATCATCCTGAGCACATGTGGTGAAACTTGGACAGAATTTTTAAGTCTTTCAATATAATCTGATATGACAGCCACATCAATTCGGTTGACATGACAATTTGCAATGTTTGGCCGCAGGAACTCCCAGACACAAAAATTATTTCTAATTTCTATTGATCATGATAATATATGATAATATTTTTGCTTCCTCAAAATGAGGTCCTGGGGTCAAGCACTGAGATGGATCTTGATAAATCAAAGCATTGCTGAGATATGACCTCACTTCTTGTTTTGTGGCTTTCAGTTGCATTTGATTTGCTGTGATGGGTATAGAGTTTTGAAACTTATGAAACCATCTGACAACTTTTGTCCGGTTTGGTCTGAGGATCCCCTGAGTTGGTGAAAATTGGACTAAACTTGTGACCAATAAAAATTTTGGTTTCCCTGTTAAAATAAAGTTCAAATAGATGAAACAACATATCTCTCTCTTACATAGGTGAGTTACTTTGCCACGTGTCCCTGCCTGAGTGACAAAAATCAGTATCCTTCCTTCTTCAGAACCATACCCAGTGATACCTTCCAGGTTACAGCCATGATGCAAATTCTCCAGCGGTTCAACTGGAAGTGGGTGGGACTCCTCTTCAGCGATGATGATTATGGTGTTCACGCTGCCCAGTCCTTCCACAAGGAAATTAGCCACTTTGGCTGTGTGGCCTTCTCTGAGATGCTGCCCTACAACAATGAGCAAACTGAGATTCAACGGATTGTGGACATCATACGCCACTCCAAGGCCAGGGTGGTGGTGTCATTCTCAGCCGATGTCTACCTATTGCCCCTCACTCAGGAGGTGGCCCGGCAGAATCTGACTGGGCGGCAGTGGATTGCCAGTGAATCCTGGGCCACTGCAGCAATACTCCACACGAAGCAGCTGTTCCCCTTCCTGGGAGGGACCCTGGGTATCGCCATCCGCAGTGGAGATATCCCGGGGCTCCTTGACTTCCTGCTCAGTCTCCACCCAAACTTCCATCCAGACAATAATATGGGGAAGCTGTTCTGGGAGGAGATGTTCAATTGTAGATTCAAAGCAGACTCACTTAGCAGTGTGTGCACGGGACAGGAGAGTCTGGAGGGCACAGAATCAGCATACAGTGACGTGTCAGCACTCAGGTCCTCATACAATGTTTACAAAGCAGTTTACGCTTTGGCACATGCCCTGCATGACCTGCTCAGCTGTAAGCCTGGCATAGGACCCTTCCCAGGCAGCTCCTGTGCTGAGCTCCGTACTCTGCAGCCCTGGCAGGTGAGAGACATTCGGTTACCTTAGCATTTATATAGCATCTAGTTTTTCTGGCAAAATTGCCAATGGCATCAATTAATAACAACAAAAATCACATTTTATGTGAAATTTTGGTTAGTATAAAAAGCTTCAATATGAATGGAAATTGATCATCTATTGCTAAGATCATGCCTTCAGTAGCCTCACATCTTAATGCATAATTGCTCTCTAGAGATGTTCCTATGTAAGTTTACCTGATTAAGAGCCATATTCTGAGATAATGGCACTTTTGAGACACTTAGGGGAGTTTACATGGGACCCCCTAGAAAACGAGATGGTTCATCTCAAGGGGCTATCCCATCAATAAATAAATTTACCTGAAATTTACATCTCAGAATTGCATGAAATTTGGGAGAATGGTGCTCATATATGTGAAACAGAAAATCCCACAGTTTGAGCACCATTGCTATGGCTACAGCACCACCTAGAAGTGGACTAGTCAGGTACCAAATTAAGCATTTTTGAGGGAATATTGTGGATAACTGCTTCAATGCACCAAAGAAGTACTGATTGTATTTGATACTGGGATACCCAAATGTTTTAAATGTGAAAGTGCCTTGATATCATGTTGGTTATACGTGCAATGACAAGAAATTTGTGTACAACGGGAAAAATATTTTTACAAATTCAGGCTTATTTTAATTAAATTTATTTAAACCAGACCAGTGCCAAATGCATTTTACCTGTTCCTTTTCTGACATTAAAGTGTGAAAAATTTTGAAGTATTTAGTCTTGCACTATTTTGGCTTTTTGAGATATTTGCTCCCAAATGTGGGTGCGGCCTAATTTCTTTTTTTCTGTTTGTACAGTGGATTATCATTAATAACCAGACACCAGTCAGGATGGGTAGACCATTAATTTGGGCTTAACAAAAGACATCAAAAACATGTTTGGCCCTATACTCCATCTTGGAGCAGCGGCTACAGACATAATACCTTCATATTGGTCCCAAATATATACAGTGCCATGAAAGAGTATTTGCCCCCTTCCTGATTTCTTACTTTTTTGCACATTTTTCACATTTAAATGTTTCAGATCATCAAACAAATTTTAATATAAGACAAGGATAACCCGAGTAAATACAAAATGCAGTTTTTAAATGATGATTCAATTTATTAAGGGGAAACAGCTACCCAAACCTACCTGGCCCTATGCGAAAAAGTAATTGCTACCTCTTGTTAAATCATGAATTAACTGTGATTAACCAGATTTTTTGATTCAAATTTCACTAGCCACACCCAGGCCTGATTACTGCCAGACCTGTTGAATCAAGAAATAACTTAAATAGAACTTGTTGGACAAAGTAGAGTGGGCTAAAAGATCTCAAAAAGCAACATGTCATGCTGCAAACTAAAGAAATTCAAGAACAGATGAGAAACAAAGAAATTGACATCTATCAGTCTAGAAAGGGTGGCAAAGGCATTTCTAAGGCTTTGGGACTCAGGCAAATTGCAGTGAGAGCCATTATCCACAAATGGAGAAAACTTGAAACAGTGGTGAACCTTCCCAGGAGTGGCCGGCCTACCAGAATTACTCTAAAAGCATATTGAGGACTCATCCAGGAGGTCACAAAAGAACCCGAAACAACATCTAAAGAACGGTAGGCCTTACTTGCCTCAGTTAAAGTGAGTATTCATGATTCAACAAAGAGACAGAAAGAGACTGGGCAAAAATGGCATCCTTGGGAGGGTTCCAAGGCGAAAACTAAAGAACACAAGGGCTCGTCTCATATTTGCCAAAATACATCTTGATGTTTCCCCAAGACTTTTGGGAAAATATTCTGTGGACTGATGAGACAAAAGTTGAACTTTTTGGAAGGTGTGCGTCCAGTTACTTCCGGCGTAACACTAACATATCATTTTATAACAAGAACATCATACCAAAAGTCAAACATGGTGGTGGTAGTGCGATGATTTGGGGCTGCTTTGCTGCTTCAGGACGTGGGCGACTTGTCGTAATTGATGGAACTATGAATTCTGCTCTCTACTGGAAAATCCTAAAGGAGAATGTCCAACCAACAGTTGGTGACCTAAAGCTCAAGCGCACTTGGGTTATACAGCGGGACAATGATCAGAAACACGCTAGCAAGTCCACCTCTGAATGGTTTAAAAAAGAGAAACTGAAGGTTTTGGAGTGGCCTAAGCAAAGTCCGGACTTAAATCCGATTATGATGCTGTGGCATGACCTTAAACAGGCCGTTCATTGCTCAAAAACCCTCCAATGTGGCTGATTCAGAGTTGTGACCAAGTCATCATGTCCAAGTCAAATCAAGTCACTGGTCATTAGCTCAAACTCAAAGCTGACAAGGGAGAGCAGTGAGGAGTGGAAGGGGGCAGGGGAACAAATTAGACAATGAGCTGACTAACTAACAAGCAGAGTGGGGAAAGCTGAGAGAATTAAAAGCTTAGATACATTTATGATCAGAGAAGGGTCAATGACAACATGAAATGCAGCTCATGGCTCTCAGCTTTCCCCACTCTGCTGGTTAATTAGTCCGCTCATTGTCTTATTTGTTCCCCTGCCCCCTTCCACTCCTCACTGCTCTCCCTCGTCTGCTTTGAGTTTGAGCTAATGACTAGTGACTTGATTTGACTTGGATATGATGACTTGGTCACAAATCAGCCGCTGATTTAAAACATTCTGCAAAGAAGAGAGGGCCACAATTCCTCCACAGCAATGGAAAGACTCGTTGCCAGTTATCGCAAACACTTGATTGCAGTTGTTGTTGCAAAAGGTGGCAAAACCAGTTATTAGGTTTAGGGGGCAATTACTTTTTCACACCAGGCCAGGTAGGTTTGGATGGCTTTTTCCCCTTAATAAATTAAATCATCATTTAAAAACTGCATTTTGTATTTACTCGGGTTTTCTTAGTCTAATATTAAAATTTTTTTGCTGATCTGAAACATTTAAGTTTGACAAATATGCAAAAAAAAAAAAAGAAACCAGGAAGGGGGCAAATACTTTTTCACGGCACTGTATGCACATGCTCTCTCACACACTCACACACACATAGACCTCTCGTTTCCTTTCTTTCCTTCACTTCCCAGGTTTCTTGATACCCTAATCTTGCATCCACTTTGTATCTAGAGTTTGTGCTTAGTCAGGTATTTATTCTGTTCAGCTACTTTGTAATTTTATGTTTATGTGTTTTGTCTATTCATTTACTGTGTAATAGTTTGTTTACTATTTGTTTTTGGTTTTTTTTGCCCTTTTTTTGTAATTGCTTTTTGTGCACAAAAAAAGACTATGCAGAAGTGGGGGAAGGCAACCCTGCTGTAACAAAGAAAAGTTTAAAAACAGAGTGTTTAAAGCCAGTTAATGACAATGACTTAAAATGCTCAATGTTGCGTTTGTGTATGTGAGAAGTTAAAAGTTTTACACAGGAACAGAGCCGTGTTAATATACAGGAGGTTATTTGCATGCAAGACCCCGCCTGCTACATGTGAATACCATCCTGACCGAACTAAAACACAATCCTAAAAACAATCGCAGTGTCGCAGAACGAGAGATTACAACAAATAGTCTTTTAACAAGTTTATTGTACTGTTACAATTGTGAACAAATGGTGAATCATACCAATGAAAACCAACTGCTGAAATCTGTGGCTCTGTCTGGTACCAGAATGCAAGAGGCCCTAAAGATGGAGGCCCAGAGATTTAAACAAAAACAAGGTGGGCTGTTCTTGACAGTAAAGATTGAACTGATTGGATACAAAAGGACAAATGGCAGAGAAAACCAATGAATGATCAACATTCAGAGGGACATTCAAAAGATAACAATGCGGCTGGATTGGTTGAATAGCCAGGTACAGACAGAGTGATGGGTAAGGGGGAGGTAAGGGGATGTCTTCTTCTACTACAACAGCAACTATTATTTTATGTACAAATAAATACCATCAGTCTTATTCTTAAAAGGAGGTTTGAATGCCCAATTACTACCAGTCCTAAGTAGAGGAAGGAGGTTTGGTGGTTGCTGCTTGGTGGAGGATCCGATCATGGATGATGCTGATCCGGCTGTCAAGGGTGTTTCTTGTGCTGGAAAGGTCTGTGTTTTTGTGGTCGAAAGAGGAGGGAGGCTGGCCATTTCTCAATAGCAAGCTGTTGCTTCCTCTTGTTCTACTCCTAGTAGCCTGGCTGAAGCTTCAGCATTGCAGGTCTATGCTGGGCCACAGGGGAGAAAGAGACCAAGAGGTGGGGGAGCAGTAATCCAACCTGAGCAGTCCCCAGAGGTCTGGGAGCCTCATTAAGCGGGAAGAGCAGAGCCAAAAAAGAGAGATGAACTGGTGGAGCATTGCTTTTATCTGCCTGGCCTGTTGGCGAGAGGGGCTTACAGGCAGCAAGTGGTCATGGGAAATCCTCCATTTTGAATTTCCACACATATGAAAGTTTTCCTCTGTGTGAGCCCAACATATCCCGCCTTTGATCTTGGGATGATGCCTATTGTGTCTTCCTGAGAGCACAAAGGTGGATCCATGGATGAAAGAGCTCATTTGTCATTTCATTCAAGATGTAACAACTGGGCAGTTTGTAACTAACTGGGCATTGGTTGTCTAAACACAAACAGTCAAAGTTATAAACAAAACCAGATAACACACTTGAAATTGACAAATGCAGTATGTATAACCAAGGATGTTAATCATCAGGGTTAGTAAGAAATAGAATGCTAATGGTGTAAATTTGTTAGATGCAGATAAGAATGGCACCTACAATGATAAAGCCATTTTTGGAGCTTCCAAGAATGTGTTTTTGGTTCACTCAATGGATCGGATGAGAAAAATTGACTTTTAAATTTAGAATTGATTTTGCTTTTCGCACACTTTATAAATTTTTGACTTTCAGGCAGGTGTAGCTGCAGAAGGGTGTCATCGCATTACCATAATCTCAACATTCTAATGATTGTATCATGGTTTTGTGTAAATCATGTCATGGTTATGTCTTAAAATGGTATGTAAGGACATGTGTATGACTAGCTATGTTCTAAGTTTGGGTGGTGTCATACAGTTTTGCTAAGTACTGCTTCGAAATCAAATCCAAGTTTACTTGCAAAAACAAACTGTGATGCATAGTTACAATCAGAATTACCGCACTTGCTTCGGTTGCTGACAAATCAAAATTCTGCATGTGACTACAAGAAAAGTAAGGGGAGTTAAGCTGTCTACATGGTATAAGTGTCAGTACAGGGTTCAGTTGTGCTCACTGCAACATTGAAAAGCGCACTCTGGGGCGTCTGTGTTTTAACTGTCTTACTGGCTCTGGGCTGTGATGCTCCATAAAACCAGAGAGGCATTCAGAGGCACTGTCACTGTCTAATACGTGCTGACCATGTTCTGAATCGCTGTCAGAGATGCTGTGATCATCATCTGAACCACGCCGTGTCTGGTCATGTGCCTGGGCTAAGATTTCTGCATATGGTCTATGCAGCTTCTGCTGTGGGCGAGTCCATCTCTCCGCAGATGGTGGACACAGTGGCTATGCTCATTGTCTATATGAGGCTTTTTGTCACTCCCCTTTGGTCTTTGGTGAGGATGAGGTTTGGTGGTGGAATGCCTGCAGGAGAGGTCCGTGGTTAAGCTGGCAAGCTTGGTGGATACCCCTTTTGCCTCGGAAGTGACAACAGTTTCCCAAGCCTCCTGTGTCATCTTCCTGATCTTCTGCATTGAGGGGTTCCCTTGACATGTCCTGAATGTAACGTGAGCATGTACAGTGGGGAAAATAAGTATTTGACCCCTCGCTGATTTTGCAGGTTTGCCCACTTACAAAGAATGCAACGATCTATAATTTTAATCGTATATACATCCTAACAGTGAGAGACAGAATCACAACGAAAATTCCCGAAATTCACATCATATGAATTTATAAAAATTGATAACCATCTGATGAGGAAAAATAAGTATTTGACCCCCTACCAAACAGCAAGTATTCTGGGTCACACAAGCCAGTTAGTCTTTCTTTAAGATGCACCCCCAATCCCAACTAATTATTTACATCAAATACACCTGCCTCACCTCATTACATGTATAAAAGACACCTTCCCACTCCCAAACAACCAGATTCCAACATCTCCACCATGGGCAAGACCAAGGAGCTGTCTAAGGACATCAGGGACATGATTTTTGACCTACACAAAGCTGGGATGGGCTACAAGAGAATGGGAAAGCAACTTTGAGAGAAAAGATCAACTGTCAGTGCAGTTATCAGGAAATGGAAGAAGTACCACACTGCCGCCAACCTCCCTCGGTCTGGGCCTCCATGCAAGGTCTCGCCTCGTGAGATGTGATTCCTTACCGTTCGCATGATCAGGGACAAGGGGGGAACTGGTTAATGAACTGAAGGCAGCTGGGACCACAGTTACAAAAGAAACAGCTGGTAACACACTATGCGGTCATGGATTGAAATCCTGCTGTGCACCCAAGGTCCCCCTGCTAAAGAAGGCACAAGTACAGGCCCGCCTGAAGTCCGCCATTGACCACCTGGATGACTCAAAAGAGGCCTGGAAGAAGGTGATATGGTCAGATGAGACCAAAATAGAACTTTTTGTGCTAAACTCAACTCGCCGTGTTAGGAGGGCAAAGAACACAGAGTACAACCCAAAGAACACCATCCCCACCGTCAAGCACAGTGGTGCTTTTCAGCCCAGGGGACGGCACAACTCCATTGCATTGAGGGGAGGATGGACGGGGCCATATACCGTGGAATTCTGGACCAACAGCTCCTTCCCTCAGTGAGAGAGCTGAACATGGATCGAGGATGGGTGTTTCAGCACGACAACTACCCTAAGCACACCGCCAAAGCAACAAAAGAGTGGCTGAAGAAGAAGTACATCAAGGGTCTGGAGTGGCTTAGCCAGTCTCCAGACCTGAATGCAATTGAAAATCTTTAGAGGGAGCTTAAAATTCGGGTTGCAAGGCGACAGCCTCGGGACCTGAATGATTTGGAGGCTGTCTGCAGGGAGGAATGGGCCAACATCCCTGCCAAAATGTGGACAAACCTTGTCAACAACTATAAAAATTGTTTGACATCTGTGCTGGCCAATAATGGCTTTTCTACAAAATATTAACATGTTGTTTGTCCAGGGAGTCAAATACTTATTTTTCCTCATCAGATGGTTATCAATTTTTATAAATTCATATGATGTGATTTTCGGGAATTTTCTTTGTGATTCTGTCTCTCACTGTTAGAATGTATATACGATTAAAACAGTAGATCTTTGCATTCTTTCTAAGTGGGCAAACCTGCAAAATCAGCGAGGGGTCAAATACTTATATTCCCCACTGTATACATGGGTGCAGGTTCCACAAGTACAGAGACTTGAAGGCTGGGTTTTCTTCTAAGCCTGGGGCATTCTTGCCTTGGAAATATGTGAGCCTCAGATGTTTAAAATATTCTCTAGGGTTCTCTGTACAGGAATGTTTAATCTGCAGGGCCTCAACCATTGAACTAACGTCATCAGCAGTGGAGGAGAATTCTTCCCTAACTGCATGACATTTCTGACACTGATTGTACGCTGTGGCTTTATCTTGGGCTCTTTTGTCAAATAAGGCCGAAATGCTGGCAATGACAGCCGATTTAGTCTCTCTGCCGCACAGGGCCGTGGGCTCGCTGTCTTAATTGAAAATGGAGCACTCGATTTAAAACAAATAACAGCAAGATAAAGTTTTATTCAATGATAAAGGCATTCAAATTCTGAACCGACTGTTGTTACAAGTTACAATAGAGTAGATTGACCTGTGTACACTCACAGCAATCATTATCCTTCTCAGTGTAACTATTGGGAGTTAAAAGACTTCTTAACAACTCAAAATCTCTCATAAATTATTTTTTTACTTCAATAAAATAATATTC
Source organism: Gymnothorax reevesii (assembly GCA_029721435.1). Lineage (NCBI taxonomy): Eukaryota > Metazoa > Chordata > Actinopteri > Anguilliformes > Muraenidae > Gymnothorax > Gymnothorax reevesii. Next base: position 144,033,581 of record CM056574.1, read on the forward strand.
ACCACAATGTACCAGTTTGGAGGTAAAGCTGGATGTCTGCACCTGTAGCCGACTGAAAAGGGTGAACACAAAGATGTTTGGCAAGTAAAAGATTTTGGACTGGCCAGAGTTATGCTTAATGCAATATTAATATTATCCAATTATGAACAAAATGCCAACAGTACTATTCTTCACTCGGGGCACCATTGCTGGAGTAATTGCTCAAATGGTGGTACCTTTGTTGTGATAATGCCCAAGCAGTGGCAACGTTGTTGTGCTTGCAATGGCAGGAAGTACGGGTGGGGAAAACTGCAGTAAACGCAAAACTGCATGCTGAACAAAAGCTCCGGTCTCTATACTGCCTAAGAGAAGCTAAATTAATCCTACAGCTAGTCTTTAATGGTTGGCCGGGCAAAGTGCAGCTTTTAAGCAAGTAACTCCCAAATGCTCAGTCCACTAGTGAAGACTGAGAGAACAAATAATTTTTGTTTTTAATAAATTTGGCATCTCCAATCCCACCTGAATCTGGAATGCCCAACTGGTGAACTATGTACAAAGCTTGCTCGTTTGCGACCCCTTGCTGCCAACTCAGGATAGTGAAGACAGTTCACGGCTCTCCTCCGAAGCAAGTGCCTGTCAGCCACTGCTTCTTATACACCCATTGGTTGAATCTTCATAATTTCAGAACGAGGGCGGAGGATACCCGGACATGAACAGACTTTGAATCTTCCTGACGAGCGCCCTTCTGGCCAACAGGAGGCACTTGAGCAGCAAACAAAGCTGTTTATTTATTTCCCATTCCTGGCAGTCCCTTCCCAATTTGAAACCCTGTCACGCGATGGCCAACTTTCCTCAGCTCATAAACATGCCTACTTGTATTAACGCTACTAAACCTGGCAGTGAAAGTCTTTTGGGCTGCATTAGTAAGAATTAAATCAATAAGTATGTGGCTATTGGTGTCATCGCTAATGATATTAGCGATCATTGCTCCATTGCTTGTATTAGAAGCACCAAATTGCCTAAATCCTAGGGTTTAATTATACTTCGATTTAGCTTTAAACATTTTAGTGAACAAGCTTTCCTGAATGACCTGGCTTCTGTCAAGTGGCATTTAATACCTTTAATTCCTTCTGTTGATGATGCTGTTCATTTTTTCAGCATCACTTTCTAAAAATCATGAATAAACATGCCCCTCTTTAAAAAATTAGGATTAAAAATAGGTTTCTAAGGACCTGGCTGATTCCATTCATGCTTGTAATAAGCAATGGTCTTTAGCCAGAAAGTCAGGTACATCTAATGACTGGACCCTTTTTCGTTCCCTTAGGAATAAATGTATGGTCCTTATCAGGAAATCTCAGCTAAACCTCCAACACTGGTAATGACCATTCTAAATTTTGGAAAATTGTTAAAACCTTACAAAATAAGAAAGTTGCTGAAGGTTAGTGACTCTTGTATTTTGGATAATGAGGATATGTCTAATGCTTTTAATACTCATTTTAAAAAGGCTGGGCATTTATTTGATGAACAGGGTCTTAGTCACGATCCAAGGCATAATATTAAAGGGTTTGTGAACAATAAACTTAATATGTTTTGAAAAAGAGTATTTTGTTTATATAACCTCATCAAAATCAGTAAAAATGTATATAGGCAGTTTATCTTTTCTATTAATAAACAAAATAATGTCTGTGGCTGTACAGCCACAAAGTTAATTAGGTGCCCGTGACGTCATCCGATGACGTCAGAGAGATCTTCATCTTGCCTAGCCGCTATCAAGGTCTATAGTCGAGGTGGTGTTATAGCGTGTCTGATCGTCGGCGTGTGCAGAAAATATGGGTGACTCCGCAGGCACAGGTGAAATAAATCAGAGAGAGAGAGAGAGAGAGAGAGAGAGAGAGAGAGAGATTTTCCCCACAGACACACATCAAATGTCCTGAGAGAGAGAGAGAGAGAGAGTCACCGAAATAAAAAATTCAACTTAACCTACATGTAGCCTAGAGACAACGAGAGAGCTCAAGCCGAGAACCGAGTTACAGCATGGCATTCCGCTACACTCAGTGATCTCAAAACACTACAGTAAAGAGACTGCTCTGCTTGAATCAGCAACCTATCAGCCAATCAGAAAATAGTATTTCTTGTTGCTAGGTGAAATAGCTGTGCCAAATCACGTTCTTTACTCGCGCTCTCAATGTAGTGTATTTTGGCTGACAACAAACCCTGCTCCGATCCGGTGTCACAGGTGGTACCGCAACATCTCTTGTTTGTGACAGACAAAACAATACAAATACACAAAAGAATTATTTAATTTAGCCTTTATTATACTGGGGAGTCCCACTGAAATAAAAAAAGTACAGGTATGGCTAAACATTAACTTGTTCAAAATCTATAAACTACTCCAGGGGGAAACGCTAGCAAGTTGAAATCAAATTCTTAAGCTCATGTCAAATAGCATTCGCGAATGCCGTAGCTGGCCAGCAAACTCATATTCGTGATGCGAAGCACAGCTGTTGTCTGTGTTGTAAAATACTTGATGTTTCAAAGTAAAAGGAAATATACACGCAACATGCAGATATAAGATAGATACTTGTATATCGCAACGTTTAATTGCTCGCCTACTTAAGCTACCACCTCTGACAACGAGATGCGACGGATAACGCGGTCAGCATTCATTCTGCAAATAGCCTACAATGCGCACAAAACTTCTGCGACCGATCCTGGTGTGCTATCTAGTGATAGAATATTGTAACTGCGCGCATAAATTTGCAGCTCCACGTCCACTGGCGGACACATCTGCACAAAGAAACACCTTTGTTCTTCGCGAACGCGCAAAATCCGGATAATCTGTAAATGATGAATTCAATTAATATTTTAATTTGAAACAAGTAACCAAGTTGCCAGTGTCAAAGTAACGAAGTGAAAGTATTCTTTTTATCTTTTAAATGTAGTAGAGTAAAAGAGTCTGTTTAAAAAAAAAGTAATCCTCAAAAAAAAAAAACCTGAAGTGCTGTAACGAAGTACATGCACTTAAATTGCACCTTTGAAAACAGGATTATCAACCCCCCCCCAAAGAAAATCTCACGCGAGCCTGCACTCAAAACTTGAGAGCCCTGTTTCCATCAATGCGATTTTCACCCAGCTCTTGGAGCGGAGCCACATGCGTATTTTTCCGATTAATTTCACAATAATAGCGTAGTTTAGCCGTTTATATGGAAACACTGAGGACGCACCATGGGCCGCATGCGATGGGGTCCATGGCACTGGTCCGACCTCCCATTAGTTCCCTTGCGCGATGAATAAACACACATGCCCCCCCCGTATGTGTGTGTGTGTGTGTGTGTGATTTGCGTTTTCTGAGAACTCTCTCTCTCTCTGTGGTCGATTTTGTCGTAGGAATGGGAGGTCGGACCAATGGGTCGTCGGACCAATGGGCAGTTTCCCATGCGATGTCCCGCGTCTGCCTTGCAGCCTGTCGCAACCGGACTTCAGTCGTATTAATGGAAACATAGCTTCAATTAAGACCTCTCTGACGTCACTCGGGTCACGTGACCTTGGTTCTTGCATAAACGCCACAGGGTGAACTGTCCTGTACATTTGGCCCGAGAAAAACATTATTTTGAAAAATATGTTTCCAAAACACACATATTTTGTATTTTTACTATACATATATTGGATTTTATGTATTAAATGCAGTTATGTAAAATTAGTTCAGAAACACAAGCTTCCAGTGCTTCCAGGCACTTTGTCACCTTGTAATTTTTCTCCCTTTTTGGCCACTGAAGTTTTGCATGCGCCATCAACTTTAGATCCTAAAAAGGCTGCCGGGCCTGATGCCATTGATTCATACTTTTTTTAAAATTGCAGCACCAATTGTGGCTCAGCCAGTTACAGATATTTTTAATCCTTCCTTTTCCACTCAGACTTTACCTGTAGTTTGGAAACAAGCCTTTATCTCTCCTCTTTTGAAGGGTGGTGATCCCTCTGATTTAAATAATTATAGACCAATTTCAAATCTTTCTGTTTTAGCTAAGATCTTGGAGTCTTTCATTTCTGACCAGATTAAATTATTTTCAGATTTGCATAATGTCTTAAATCCCATGCAATCTGGCTTTAGATCCAAGCACTGTACGGTTACGGCTAGCTTGAAAGTCCTAGATGATATTAAAGCAGCTGTTGATAATAAATTATTTTGTGTTGCATTATTTGTGGATTTAACCAAGGCATTTGACACAATTGATCGCCACATATTAATTAACATTCTTTCAAAGGTCGGTTTTGGCCATAGTACGATTGACTGGTTTCAGAGTTATTTATCCAACCGGTCTCAATGTGTTAAGCTTGGTGATACTGTTTCCGACACTGTGATGATAGATAAGGGTGTTCCGCAAGGTTCCATTTTGGGACCATTGCTTTTTTTACTACGCATAAATAATATTTGTGACCATTTTAAATATTTATTGCATCATATGTATGCTGACGACACCATTTTGTTCTTAAGTGCTCCCTCTCTCGAGGCTGCTGTCTCACATCTTCAGTCTGATTTCATCTCTCTGCAGCATGCGCTCATTGATTCTAAACTTCTGTTGAATGGTGACAAAACTAAAGTTATGCTGTTTGCACCACATAGGTCTGTAGTTTCTTCCCCTTCTCTTATTACCCTAGATGGAACTCCGATTGAGTTTGTAGATAAATACAAATATCTAGGATTATGGCTGGACAAGAATTTAACTTTTAATTACCATATTGACATGTTGACAAAGAAACTCAAGTTCACGCTGAATTTCTTATATAGATTAAAATCTTGCTTTTCTTCTTTTTCTCGTAAACGGCTAGTAAATAATATATTTTTGTCTCAACTTGATTACGGCAATACAGATTTGCGTGTCCAACTTTCCTGGCTAAACTCGATCCGCTCTATCATTCTGCACTGAGATACATTTCTAAGTCGCCCTATAGGACGCATCACTGTACACTACACTTTAGTTGGCTGGCCTTCACTAGCTATGTGCAGGCTGCACCACTGGTATGTTTTAATATACAAGGCTATTGTAGGCAAACTACCCCAGTATATTTCCTCTAAATTTGTTTAAATTCAGAACTCGTACAACCTCAGATTCAACGCCTGGTTGCGATTCAAGGTGCCTCCTGTGCGATCTGACGCTGGTAAGAGGAGTCTGTTTTACTTTAGCCCTTGGTCATGGAATGACCTTCAAACTCATTTTAAAATTGCTGCTCCCATCTCTATACCAAGTTTCAGACAAAAGATTTCTGAAGCCTTTCCCATTAGCTGCTCTTGTCGTACTGTTTAGATATATTTTTGCACTGTTTTTATATTGAGCCATTTTTAGAACTTAATTTTTTTTTTTTTTTTTTTTAGAATATTTTGTTTTGTCCTGACAGATGGTAGTCTCTATTCTGTCCCTTGTTCTTGTTTTATACTGTACTGTTTTTTTTTTCAATATTGTCTTGAACTGTGTTGTGTTTATGTTATACTTGTTCGTGACTTGCTGCATATTGCCAGATCACCATTGAAAAAGAGACTTTGGTCTCAACTGGTTTTATCTGGTTAAATAAAGGATTTCATCAAATTTGCGTGCTACTCTGAGAAAGCTGCCAACCACTGCCGGTTGGTACGACCGGGGCTTGAACCCGCGACGTGATTGTCACTTCTGCATTGCAATGCAGTGCCTTAACCGAGTGAGCTATCCGGCAGCCCAAACAAATGATTTTTAAGTCAAAAGCAAACCGTTCCAACATAAAAAGGCGATGGAATACTCAGAGTCCAGGAAAGCTAAGTGTGAGGTGGAAGAACTAGACTATCACTGCGAGTTCCAAGCAGCGACATTAAAAAGGCACCATACGCCAGGAGTTACACAGCCTTGAAAGGTCCTTGAATTTCACGTGATTCTGGGAAAACTACTTGAATTTGAAAAAGCATCTAATAGTCCTTGTTTAGTTCTGGAAACTTTAGACTATGTACTTGAAAATATTCAAAATACACTACCCCAATTCCAAAATGGTTGGGACAAAGTGTAAATTGTGAATAAAATCAAAACGCAATGACTTTCAAATCCCACTAGCCAGTATTTTATTCACAATAGAACAGAGATTACAGCAAATGTTGAAACTGAGAAACTTTACAATTTTATCCACAAATGAGCTCATGTCAAATTTGATGGCTGCTACAGTTCTCAAAAAGGTTGGGACAGGGGCTTGTTTACCATGGTGTACCATCCCCTCTTTTTTTTTTTAACACAGAGTGGAGGCGTCTGGGCATTGAGGAGACCAGTTTTTTGAGTTTAGCCATTGGAATTTGATCCCACTTTTGTTTAATACAGGCTTCTAGCTGCTGGAGAGTTTTGAGTGTCCTTTAACGGACTTTTTGCTAAATTATGCGCCAAATATTCTCAATTGGTGGAAGGTCAGGACTGCAGGCAGGCCAGTTCTGCACACAGACTCTTCAACGACGAAGCCATGCTGTTGTGATAGCTGCAGTATGTGGTTTTGCATTGTCTTGCTGAAATAAAAAAGGCCAAGCCTGTTAAAACCAGACTCTGCTACTTCGCTTTGCTTTGTACACAGAGTTTGGACAGTCGTCATTGACAAGTGTTTACTTCCTGGTGGGTGAGCGCTTGTCTGAAGTTTAAAATCATTGATCAACCCTTAAACTAATCACTAACATTTGGCGATGTCATGTTTTGCGCCGGCTCAGCCGCCTAGTACTTCAGCCGTAAACACTGTCCTTCATATCAGGAATGCAGCAAAAACAAACTGATCTGTACATAAAAGTTAATATTATACCCATACATATACCCATCTACCAAATTTTAGCCTTCACTCATTCATGTAAAAGAACCAAAGGTGCTCTTTTTGTTCTCCTAACAAGAAACAAACTGTTGACCTATCGTTTATCCTGCCGATCATTTGACACACCTGATGCTAGTTAATGCAATTACTAGCTAAATGTTCTTTCAACTGATTCTCTCATATACTAATTACTTCTTCGGCTCTTTTTTGCCTGTGTCCCAATGTTTTTGAGACCTGTTGTAGCCAGAAAATTTGAAAGGAGCTCATTTTGTGGATAAAAATGTAAAATGTCTCAGTTTCAACCTTTTAAATGTTATCTATGTTCTATTGTAAATGTTAGATTGGCTCATGAGATCTGAAAGTTATTTCATTTTGATTTTATTCACAATTTACACTATGTCCCAACTATTTTGGAATTGGGGTTGTACTTAAAATTTTTATTTGGGGCTTAAACTTATAAAATTGACAAACTTTTAGTATTTTAAAATGATATATTGTTTCTTACCGATGGAAATACGAACTTGGAATGACTAGGAAGCTGATAAGCGAGCTCATGGTTTCAAGTGCGCATGTCAGGAGAGTTTGTTTCTTCTTCCCTGTCAGAGGTCAAGGCACAAAAACTATCGCACACGCTGGTGTATTTACCATGGTGGCAAACCAGTCTTACAACAATATATGTCTCTGGTTAAGAGATGAACTATTGCAATACTTGTGTAACTGGGGCTTGCTTGTTACTGGCGAGGTAAACAAACTTTGAGCTCTTGTGTGTGGGGCACGAGTGTTCGATGTGGCGCCAAAAATATGGCAAAACATGCTAACATTCATTTACTGCGGGCCAGGATGGAATGAGAAGTCATAGTGAATGGAATAGTGTCATCATTCTGCGAGTTTTTACAAAGGTCAAGTGTCAGGGAAAAGCCCTGTGCACGCAGTGCTCAGACCTGATAAATTATTCCTCTCATGAAGTGAAAACATTGGAGGAGCACTGCCAAACATAGAAGCACGTGGATCGACTTCTGTCACCTCTTGGAATGCAAAATTTACTTATCTACTTGTTATGGCAGTGACGTAAAATTGGTTGAATGTCCAGGAAATTGATTGACAATCCGTAGAAATGGAATTAATATTTACAGCTAAGGCAAAACCACAGAAGTGCTTTTGCGGTAGTAGTGCCCCCCTTCTCCAGTCAACAATGTCTGAAACTGGAAAAAGGTCTAAAACAAAAAAAGAAAAACAAGTTTTTGCCACTAACATGGCAATATCCCCCGCCGCCTCAATTTTATGTGTCCAAACAGATGTGTGGACGGATGGAGCCCAATGCTATAACCCCCGCTTCGCGGTAATCGCGCTGATAAAAAAATCAGCACAGTGGTGAAAATGTTGCTTGGATAACACAGGGAAAACAGGGCTGAAGCAACTGCAGTAATAGTAATAGAGGTAATAATGATGCAGTGAGACACTGGAAAAACAAGCGCAGACTAGGGGGAAGCTTGGGTCAAAACCCGCCCACAGGGCAGGGAGTTTACTTTTTTATTTTACTTTTGTACAATAAAAGAAAATAGGCTCAAAAACTGGCGCTTATTGAATCGCAACTTGACTTGCGGTTATAAGGAGAAAAAAAGTGTTCACAGCTGGTAACTTCTTTGCTGCGGCTCGATCAGAAAATCTCTGTCCTCTGCTGGCTTAGGCCCTGCTGCCCACTCTCCCCACCATTGGAATCTTGAATCAGAAGGGAGTAACGTGCGGTGATTTAAAAGCTTTGTATGCTTACTCCGTGCTGCCTCCCTGCAACTGTACGGCTCATGCTTTTCAGCTACGGTCTTGTCCACCAATCATGAGGTGTCTCATTCTGCCCACCTCACCTTATGACTTCCTGGTAGTGGGAACTGTCCACGGTCCTGCAAGTCTCAGGAGTGCTGCGCGGTCATCAGCTCTCCGTCTGTTGTCCAGGGTTCTGAAGTTCCGCTTTGCACCGCAGATGAAAGGGAGGGGGAGTGGCTGTTGTGGGTGTTCTGATGTGGTCAAGGGGCGTGGCCACGCCCTGGTTTGCCACATTGTCTGCACATGGATGAAAAGACTAACTGATATTAGAGTTTACTCTGGGGATGATCAGTTCATCTCTGGACTTTTGATGCTTTTGGGAATTACAAATATACAATACAAATGAAAACACACCTCTCACAAAATCTGGAATAGCTCCACGGATTGATATGTGAAGTACATGCATTTGAGATAATGAATGATTTAAGAAGACATGTTAACATCATTCAATTTCATTCACGATAATATTAATGCGCAAGAGAGGTTTAACTGGTGTAGGGGTCAAACAGGTAAGTCAATAATGGGTGTGACCGCCATTTGCATTGACACATGCGGTGCATCTTCGTCGCCTGGAGTTGATCAGTCTCTGGATAGTGTTCTGAGGGATAGCATTCCACTCCTGAACAAGGGCAACCTCAAGTTCTCGGATGTTGTCCATCTGGCGTCGACGTGAAAGACGTCGTCCAATTTCATCCCATAAGAGCTCGATAGGGGAGAGGTCGGGTGACAGAGCTGGCCACTGAAGCACGGGAATGTTCTGCTGTGCAAGGTACTGCATGGACACCCTTGCAGTGTGTGCCCTAGCGTTCTCCTGTTGGAACGTGTGGAACTCGTCGTGTTGGTTGAAGAACGGCACAACATGGTCCTGGAGCACCTGGTCCCGGTAGTAGATGCCGTTCACCCTTCCTCTGCAGATATGGAGAGGGGTCCTGTGACGGTAGCTTATTCCACCCCACACCATAATGCTGCCACCACCCCAACGGTCCATTTGAACGACACAATCGGCGTTATAACGTTCACCACGTCTCCGTCAAACATGTATATGGCCATCTGCGTTCCTTGAGTGAAATCGTGACTCGTCAGAAAAGATGACACCGTGCCATTGTCGTAGTCGCCAATTCTGATGCCTGTTTGCCCACTGTAGATGCTGGTTTCGGTGACGATCCGACAATATGGGGCCGAAATAAGGACGTCGTGCACGCAGGCCTGCAGCTCGCAGACGTTTCCGTATGGTGTTGGGGTGAATGAATCCACATCGTCCTTGGACTTGAGCAGCCGTTCTTGTCGCTGGTAGTGTTCGGTCTCGGACATGATCCCGTACGATCTGACGGTCCTGACGTGCCGTTGTCACACATTGTTGACCCGGTCGAGGATGGTCCCGAGTGTTCCCCGTTTGCAGAAACCTTTGATGGGGTCTTGCGATCGTTGTGTGTGCGCGGTGTATTCGTCTGGCAATTTCCCTGGTGCTGGCGCCAATTTGAAGCATGCCTATGGCACTTTCCTGTTCAGGGGCTGTAAGTCGCAGCATAGTGTCGACGTTTCACAAGTGTCAGTGAAGAAGTGAAATTTTATTCGGATTCACCTGCTTTTAAAGGCAATTTGTGCACAAACTCAGAGTGAAATTCATTTTTCCCGTGGTGTGCGTGCATAAAGTTGCGTTTTTGCAAAAAATTGCCTAGCGTTACAGTCAACTTGAAATTCCCGCATTACTTGCACCTGGCATGTCAGGTGACGTCACTGTAGTGTTGTTGTTGTTTAAAAATTATATTGAAGTTCATTTGAACTTAAATATTGACTTTTTTCAAGTGGTGCGTTTTCATTTATACTCAGTATAAATCACCTAAAACTCATCTCTTTGAGGTTAATTTCCTTGGTTTTTCCAGAAATCACAGCATTACACGAAAATGCTGACAAATGCAAACATGCACCGTGTGCTCAGAGTGAAATATTAGTTAATGAACATTCTTTAGCATGAGACGTCATTGTGCACGCAGCTTTTTATTATTCTCTCAGTTTCTCTTCTTTTCTCCCCTATTTCCCCCTTCGTAGCTGGTGCCCTACCTGCAAAGGGTTAACTTCACCACCAGCTTTGGTGATCAAGTGTCCTTTGATGAAAATGGTGATGCCCTGGCCATCTATGATGTTATGAACTGGCAGAAGGCAGCAGACGGGACCATCAGAGCTGTGACAGTCGGAGTGTTTGATGAATCCGCTCCTCCTGGTCAGAAGCTCTTGCTGGAGGAAGAAAATATCTTCTGGAATTTTGAGTCAAATGAAGTGAGCCCCTCTCTTTTCTTCTTTTATGTAAGGATTTTACTGAGGAGCAATCAGGAAGAAAGGGAAAAAATGTGTGCCACAATTATTGGATCCTCTTCATTTTATGCTTTGTGTCACCTTGCGGACAAAAAAAGACGTAACACGTAATGGATGTCTGTGGGAAATTGGCTAGTGAGTAACATTTTCATACCCAGAAAGAGTGACATTTGACCATTATTTTTCCCTAATTATTATGGAATATGATGATTGTGGCACATGTTTTTTGGGACAATATTTACATGCCATGAGAGTGTTTAAGTTCTGTGAGTATGATATTCTTGAGTATTTTGTATGTTTCATGTGTTTTTTGTTTAATTTTACCCCTTCTATAATGGTTTTTATCTTCTGTAGCCACCTTCATCTCCCGTTCTGTTCATAAATGGATTTGTTTATGTCTTCACTCCCGTACTTAACCTCCCCATTCGTTTAATTAATTACTTCATATTAGTTACCTTGAAAATAACCACACCTCATGTCACTCTTCCCAGCTCTTGCACACCTGTTCAAGCTCATTCGTTTGTTCCCTTCTATCCTTAACATAAACCCATTTTGCATTTGCTCCTTGAAAGTAGGGCCCTATGATTTCCATGATCTTGGAAACACAGAACTGGCAAATGAAAACGAAATCTATTTTGAAACGCATAATTTTGCTGAAATCGACATAATTTGAAATGCTGTTCGTAAAGCCACATTTCCACCGAATGAAAATTTTCGAGCGACTAGATTACATTCAGAGTCAATGCAAAGATGCGAATGCATGAGAAAATGTAAGCAACCTTCGTCAAATTCAGCTGCCCCGGAGAGTTGGAGCAAAAAATCTCTTCGGTGCTGCAGAAGATTTGTGGGAGGATTTTTTTCATTGTTGTTGACGAGACCACTGATGCCAGGGATTGGACATCATCACTGGTCAGCTCACGTTCATATAACAACTTATACATAACTGTTAAATAGCCGACATTATTTCTTTTCACTGTTTTCTTAGTGAATTGAGTGCATGCAAATTATGACGTGACGCTGTCCCCCGGTAGTGAAATAATAGCTGATCCATCCCTGTGTCAGTTCTTTCATGTTTAGTCAGTACTGTATAACAATTTGTCGTAGTATGTAATAGATTGTATGGGAATATGAACAAAAGTTTATTAAAAAATGTATTCATGAGATAAAGCTGATGGATCAAAATCAGACAACTGTTGATCCCTGGGGGAAACTGAGTGTCATGACTGCTGCTCTCATACATATAAGCAATGAAGTTATAAATGAATAAAAAGGGTTCAAATTTTTTTTTCCTTTCATCACAGGGCAATGTTATAATGTGTCATGATGCAGTATTTGATCTGAATTTAAGTACTGAGGGCCCTGAGGGAAATTGAGCAATGATGTGTTCAACAAATTTAAGGTAATCAACCTTAAAGGTCTTCTAAGTTCGGAAAAATGAACCATTGTAGACATGTATTATTGCCTGTAATTCATGAATTCAGCATTTAACTTTCATAATTGCATGTCATAATGGAAAAAAATGAAGAAACTAGACACTTTGATACCTCTCCTTAAAACTCGCAAGCGATTGGCTAATCGGCTGTGACGCATGAGAAGTAAGTTGCACTGGAGTTTGTAAAATAAATGATTTGTTTGACTCCTCATTTCAACAGCCAATTTTTGAAAGAAAGAAAAGTTATAGTTATCTTATTTGGGAGGAATATTCTTATCGATACATTTTCTACATACTCAATGAAATGACACAAAACAAAATGTCCAGATTTTGCGGGTTTCTAACTTTTACGTGAACAAAGCTCTGATCTCATCTCGAATTGCAAAACGAAAAGTTTGCATTGGTCGTAAACGCGTGTACAGTTGTTTTACGCGTTCTTGCATTGTATACTACATAAAATGAGTGCACATTTTGGACTTCGAACATAGAAGCGACTGAGAAACACGGCAACTTCATTCTCGCATGGACCGGTCGCTTGTGTTTATGTTTGGGTTTTGCTTTCGGATATGAGCCGTACCGAAGTCCTAGTGGTCCTCGGTGACTAGGACGATATGGCCAGTGTTTCAGAAACAAACAAAAATGCAAAATTAGAATGTCATTATCAACAAAAATGATCAACAAGTTACTAACAATAACAAAGCAACGTAAATACTAGCTCACTTGTCAGCTAGTCTTCGCAGCACTCTTACACAGACATTTAGCCTACACCGAAGCCGTACAGCGAGTCTGGGCCATGGGCTACCCGCGCTGGGCCCGGCAGGGTAGCAGCTGAGTAAGTGGGGGGTAAGCACAGAGATATAGAATCACTAGAGTGGACAAAGTCTTCATTCTGTGGCAGCACTGGCGGCCATCTTGTGTATGTATATCAAGGCAGACGTTCATAGGTAAATACTGTAGAACTCGCCTAAATCATCCACGTATCGCTCATACCAGACAACAGCTGATGTCCTGATTTTTGTAAAATTACAGTTAAAATAACTGGCAAAAAGGTGCCAGTTAAATCACCTAGCATAAAAAGGCTTCAGTTTATTATTAAAAGTGTATTCACGGGAACTGAAACTGGCGCGGTTTCATTTACCTACTTTAGTTTTGAGACTTCTACATTGATTTCAGTTGGGGAAACATGCAATATCATCCTGTTATCCATTGTGTCAGGACAAAGATGGATTAAATAAAGACAACAAGTAGGTGTAAACACTTCAGAATGAACTTGTTCGGAACGTAATACACAAAGCATTAAACAACTAGTTTCTTCCAGGTATAGACCTGGGTTGGACTCACAGGCACAGCTGAATGCGAACGCCTTTTCTTTGAACGAAACAAAAACGTGGTTAACTGAGCGATATATAAAAGGTGAGGCAATCGTAGAGCTTATTCTTTAGCTTTGCCAAATAATGGAGCATAAATATTGCCGATCAGTTACAATTCCTTATCCATGTCCTTTTTAAGTATGAAAAGATAAAAAAGTACACAGAAAACAAGTCTCTCCCCAACAAAAACATAAAAATAACCAAAAAACTCCCAGTTTTAGCCTACGGTTTACATGTGCCTCAATGGACATTTATACATACACAAGATGGTGGAGCTTTTCTGTCGTGAGCGCTTTGGTCCATCCAGTGACGTTTCCACTCTAGTGTTTTTATATCTCTGTGGGGACAAAGCACTAGAACGCATCTCAGAGATGCCAAGTCTCACGGCATTTGACGTAGGTCCTAAGCATTTTTAGGCTTATACACCATAGTCTGCAATTATTCAATGAAAGCTTTTTAATGAGATTCTCACGCGGAAATAAAATCTTTTTGCATTGAAGTTTTAGTTTCACTTCAACGTTTGCAACTTACTTCTCACACGTCACGGGTCAAATGACTAGGAGGTCCGTGCAACGACTTCTTTGAGGCGCGGGGCTTAGGACCATACAAACCAGCCAAATTTCAGTTTTAAAATAATGCAAAAAAGTTACAGAAAGCATTTACAAATGCGTGATGCATATTAATTTGCTATATATGACCCATTTCTTCAAAAAATAGCCAAAAAATTTTCTCAGTAAACCTTAAAGGTAAGGTAATCAACTACTTTAAGGTCATTTCTTTTTAAAGCCGGAGTATGCAATCTTGGAACAGCAAGCAAGATTTGAATGTAGCGTCACCTCTAAACCCACCCCCTCCCCTCAAGTCCCTGACCAAAGCCACGCCCCCTAATTCACATGCACGAGTCTCACATCCTGTTACCTGGATGCAGTGTCCTATGTCTGAATCGTCAGCAGAGCTGTGTGAACACTAGGTGCAAACACAGCGAAATAATAAAAATAAAATTTTACCATCAACAAGTATCCTATGAATGTGGCCTCAGGTCAAAGACCAAACCAATACGACTACCTGGGCATATTAGAAATAGAGTTCCAGCATATGATGTATGAAACACAGCTCGCCACTGAGCTAGCCTTAGCACTGGAAACAAGCGAACTTTAGCCACGAGCACATTTGTAACATGAGATATTCTCAACGCAGTATTACTGTAAACATTGACGTCTTACATATAATGCTATATGGCATTTCAGATAGATCTGTGGTGATGTATGATGTATCTACCAGCCACCCACTTGCGTTAGCAACCAACTATTGACTAAGTTATTATTGAGCTGAGCTTGCAATGCCTATCGCCTGCAAGTCTGCCCTGCTTTTTCCCTATGGCTTTTGCAGCTAATGTGACAGCATTCTCTGGTGACAGTCAGCGACAACAGTATCTGCCAAGGAAGAAGCACATACAGCACCCTCCATAATTATTGGCACCCCTGGTTAAGATTTGTTCTTTAGCTTCTTATAAATTCAGCTTTTTTTTGAAATAATATAGGACCACAATGAAGAAAAGAGGAAAATCCAACCTTTATTTCAAGTGCATTTATTCAGTCGGAAAAAAATCCCACATTAAGAAATAATTCTTTTACATCAAATCGTGTGTGCCACAATCATTAGCACCCCTGATGTTAATACTTTGTACAACCCCCTTTTGCCAACAAAATAGCTCCTAATCTTCTCCTACAATGTTTCACAAGATGGAAGAATACTGAAAGAGGGATCTTCGACCATTCCTCTTTGCACGATCTCTCTAAATCATGCGGCGACCTGGGTCCTCTCCTCTGCACTCTCCTCTTCAGCTCACTCCACAGGTTTTCAATGGGGTTGAAGTTTGGGGACTGAGATGGCCATGGGAGGAACTTGATTCTGTGTCTGGTGAACCATTTCTGTGTAGATTTGGCCACATGTTTAGGGTCATTATCTTGCTGAAAGACCCAGTGACGACCCATCTTCAGCTTTCGGGCAGAGGCCACCAGATTTTGATTTAAAATGTCCTGGTATTTCAAAGCGTTCATGATGCCATGCACTCTAACAAGGTTCCCAGGGCCTCTGGAAGAGAAACAGGCCCACAGCATGACCGATCCTCCCCCATACTTCACTGAGGGCATGAGGTGCTTTTCGGCATACTCATCTTTTGTGTTCCGCCGGACCCACTTAGAGTGCTTGTTGCCAAAAAGCTCTATCTTGGGCTTATCTGACCAAAGCACAAAGTCCCATTAATGCTCAGTGAACTATAGACGTTTGCGTTTATGATTGTGAGTGAGAAAAAGTTTTTTCCCTGCATGCCTCCGATACAGCTTGTTGGCATGTAGATAGCACCTGATGGTTTTTCTGTGGACTTTGTGACCCCAAGATGCTACCTCTTCTTGCAATTCTTTAACAGTGAGCTTTGGAGAACTTTTTATTTCTCTTACCATCCTCCTCACTGTGCGTGGTGGCAAAAAAACCTTGCATCCTCGTTCAGGCTTTTTTACCATTGTTCCAGTTGTTTTAAACTTCTTAATGATTCCTCTGACAGTAGATATGGGCAGGTGCAGGCGAGTGGCTATTTTCTTGTAGCCATTGTTTGATTTGTGAAAGTCGACACACATCTGCCTTACTTGAATGGTGTGTTCCTTCGTGTTTCCCTCGTTGAAGAGTGTATAAGAGAAATGACCTTTGTGTCACGTCATATTTATACCCCAGGGAAACAGGAAGTGATGAATTACTAAATTACTATAGTATTCAGCTCCATCCGTACGTACGTCTGTCCGTCCGTCCCGAAAATTGTCAGCGCAATATCTCAAGAAGGAGTCAACCTATTTCAAGTCTGGGAATGCTACTGGGAATGCGCAGACACCAGTCGGTTTTGGTGACCTAACGGCGGGGGATATAGTCTCTTTAGTGACAAACTCTTGTTAAATATTCCTAGATACTCTGATCAACTTTGTAAACTACTGTAGAAATGACAGAAATACTTCAATTACATTTATTTCCTAGGAATAGTTAGGGGTGCCAATAATTGTGGAACAGATGATTTTTTGAAAAATAATTATTTCTTAGTCAGGGATTGGTTTTTTCCCTGAAAATTCACTTGGGTTGAAGGTTACATTTTTCTACCGTTTTCAGGGTCAGACTTTACTTCTGCAATAAAAAAATTGAATTTATTTTAAGGCTTTTTACACATCTTAACCAGGGATGCCAATAATTATGGAGGGCGCTGTAACTGTTTATGTTTAACAATATTAAAATTGTGAGAAAGGTGAACAAATAAATTCTTGCACTGAAATGTTAAGTTGACAAGAAGGCAACTTTCTCAAACTGCAGATTCAGCTTACCGTGTCCTCGCGTTCTTGGAAATTTTTACTCCCATTCTCAACTTCTTAAGTTTGAACTGAAGGTTGTCCTTATTTGTGAGAAATGGCAGTGCTAATGCTGGCTAGCATTTGTTCAGCTGTAAAAAAAACATCCACAACTAGGACACACAGCTGACTGAAGTGCGTGTGCCTGAGAAATAATTGTCATCGTCAGTCACTCCTCCTGGCTCTGATTGGTTGTTTTGTCCCGGTCGCGGTGAAATCTTGCAGAAGAAATTAGTAGCACTAGATAGAGCCAGATGACTCTGATTTTCTCAAAGATCATCTGACTCACATCACACTTTCAGGTCATAGTAACAGTTTTAACAAATATGGCAAAAAGTGATTATTTGAAAAGTTAAATACTCCAGCTTTAATTAGTGGACATTTTATTCATTAACATGAATAGCACACTCCCTCTGATGGTTAAATTGGTGTAAAAGGTTAAAAGCAGATTTCCAAAAAATTAAAATGGAATAAACGGATTTTGGGAAAAATTAAAACAGAATTTGGAAAAAAATAAAATGAATTTCAACTGGCCCTATGAAAATTGTTGCCTTTTATTCAAGTCACCAACGAGCCTTGCATTTCCAAGTTTATTGATTTTCTGGCAAAGATTTCCCTTTTTCAAAGGGTTTATGAGATTGTGTACTCCTCTGTGCATTTTGATCTGTGACAAACGACTTTGGCTGGCTTCTTAATTTATGATTCAGATTTCACCAAACTGGCATTCAAACCGTTTGGATATTGAGCTTGAACCTGATTGAACATTGATAACCATTTAGATTTATCCAGTTGTGCTCCATGTTCACTGCGTGGTTCTGACCAAATAGTTTGACTTTGTGAAGACCCTCTTATAAACTTATTGCACTGAATTACCACATATTCCTGAGTCCATTCCCTGTGAGTAAAAAACTCACCAGGATGGACCTAGGAGACAGAAATCAGTTCACGTCTGAGCTGGAGGAACAGGAAACTCTACAGGGATGACACCAAGCACGTCTCAGTAGTGTTATAATAACTCTGGAAACTGTTGCTTCCAGCATAAATGCCCTCTCCAGACAATACGCAGCAATAACCCCAGCCTGAGGCTGCTTTACCTGCTCCAGCAACCTCTATACTGGCTCCTGTCATTAGTGCATGCCTACTACCTCCTAGCTCTCATGATGACCATCCTGGTATCTGTCAGTCATTCCTTTCCCAATGCAGTCTGGCTTTCGAGATACAGCCTTCTGCTTTCCCGACTGACCAAATATGTATCGCCCACATAATCACCCCATTGACCAGAACAGCTCAAGAGTGGGGTACTGCCATGTACAATGGCACATCTCCTGTCTGCAGCACCCTGAGCTTGTTCATCGATGAGATGAAGAAGGTCATTGACCGATCCACACATGCTAATCAAGCAGCATGAGGATTTCTCCAGCTTCACCAAGGTAGCTGCTGATTTTCTGACTATGCTATTGACTACTGCACTTTGGCAGCAACATCCAGGCTGAAACTCTGTGCCCAATACTACACCTTCCTCTAAAAATTTTCCTGCAAGATCACAAACGTGCTGCTCTCCGGAGATCTACCGGTGGACATGGACACAGAAATTGACCTGGCAACACGAGTTGACCATCGTTGCGAGCAGAAACATGGCACATCAGGCAACCTAACGGAAGATGCTACTGCACAACTGCAGAATGTTGCTTCGGCGTTAAAATTTATTTTGTTTATGGATTTGATACACTCCTCTGGACAGCAATCATTGAGTGCATCCTACGAGCTTCTGAACATTTGTTTGGAAACTGAGCCCATTTTCCTTCTACTCTCTCTCTGGCTTTGGGGATTTCCATATCGGAGTTGAAAGACTGGTCCGACCGGCAGCTACCACGACATAGCAGCTCAGCTACCAGGATTCGCCGGCAGCAGCTCAACTCCCAGGATAGTCTTGCAGATATTTGTTTATATCCTACTGTATTATCATTCTGATGGACCAGCATGTTAGCTATGAGGCTTTTTGCATCTCCATCTCAGTTGTTACTTTTCTTATGGTTTTTTGCATTATCACAGCATGGAGCCTTAGTGGCTATGCTGTTGGTAATTTGGATGCTACACATTCATGGCTAGTGACCACAGGTCATGTAACATCCTCATTGGGAAGGGAGTATTCTGGATTTTCTCTGCATGCAAATATAGTTCATTCTGACTCACCATCCTTATTGTTTGTGGGTTCTGAATATATGCTACTCTCCAGATTCATCCATCCAGATGATACTAAAGGGGTACAGTGCTACGTTATAAAATTGAGTGGCTACCTTTCAGTTTCAAAGATTATAAGGACATTTATAGTTGCTATGCTCTTACTCTTGTCTGGTATCCAGTCTAATCCTGGGCCTCTCACTACATGTAATACTCCAGCTGAATTTAAAAATATGTCTGGGTTACATATCTTGCACTTAAATGCTCGCAATTTACTTCCAAAAGTGGATATGGTACATATCTAGGCAGGTTCAACCGGTGCTGATGTTATTGCTGTCTCTGAAACTTGGCTCTCTAAATCTATTCTGGATAAAAAGGCGGCAGTTGATGGTTTTTATATTTATCGATCAGACCGGTGATGTGGCAATATATGTTAAAGACACTCTTGTCTCCCAAGGTCTGTTCTTGGCAGTTTGAAATTCTAGCTTTTAGGATTGATTTGTCTGGTGGTTAGTTTTTCACTGTTGTTGGTTGCTACAGGCCTCCATCTGCCACCTCTGATACCTTGGCATCATTAGGTCAACTTTTGTCTCAGTTACAATTGAAAGAAATCATCCTAGTGGTTGAATGAACAGCACACAAAATGCAGCTGTAATTCAGTCAGTGAACTCATTGCAGCTGCAGCATCACAGAATTTGAACATCAAATGTCCTCTCACTATCCAAGCATGTCTGCACACATCACTTCAGTAATGCAGCACACTCTCCAAAAAAATGGCTTATCAAGCTAATGCTTTGCAGCTGTTCATGTCGGCGCTTTGTTTGCAACGGTCACCCGCTGCGCAGCTTGGTTTTGCACCTCATTGCTGTCACTGTTGGTGATGCTGCAATTTTCTTTTCTGCTCACCCACCACCACCCCAGCTTCCACCTGAATGTTTAGATCTGCTTGTGTATTCGGGGGATTAGGGATCTTTTTCAAAGGATGATATTAATTCTCCTTCTATTCAGGTTAGTGCACACATTGTGCACCGAGTACCCAAAGCATATCTATTCACGCTCCAAACTCTGATAAGTTCTATACCATACTCAATAAATAGCTTTCATTTTAATACATGAGTTGTCCTGACTGCATTTTAGTTGGGATTGGATCTCATCAGTGTCTGAAGATTTTAAGGCACACTGTCTGTCTTTTATCTTCACTTAGATCATTGATAGTCCCACTCGGCTTAATCCCAAATTTCAAAATAAAAAGATCAATAGGAGATTATTTATCACCAATATGCCACATAAATACAGTAAAATAGGAGTTTTTGCCAGTGATCTAAGTGATCACTGTGTGATAGGTGCAGTAAGCCAAGGGATACTAAAATTCCCTGCTCCAAGTCCCATGGAGGTCAAAAAAGAGATATGAAGCACTTTAATGAACAGGCCTTCCTTCGGGATTTATATACTTTTAATTGGAGGCTCATATTATTGATTGATGATGTGAACTTTGCTTGGAATTATTTTCATGACAGTTTCACTTATTTTGAAGATAAATATGATCCTTTCTGCCAGTTCAGAACAAAGAGTCGTGTTAGTCCTTGGTTTACATCTAAGTTAGCAAGGCTCCGACACAAGAGGAATCATTTCTGGGCAGTGGCAAGAAAATCTGGTTCTGAAGCTGATTGGCGATGCATCCGTCAATCACAAAATCACTGTTCTTCTGCTATTAAAAAAGCAAATGTGACTAATATCTAGCTCAAACCCAAACTGTTTAAATGACTCTAAGAGATTTTGGCAAACAATAAAATCGCTCTCTGGCAATTCTGTCTCATCACAAGTGCCTCCTCAATTAACCCCTTTCTGCAGATTTAGACGCATGTGTCTATAGACCTGCAAATTTAAGCACGCTGTTACTGTGCTCGATCACTAGATGGCACCCCCGGATCAGTTATTGAATATTCATAAGCAAGCAGACCTTGAAGCGGTTTTGAATATGGGGAAGTTCACTCCACTCCCTGTTTTTCAAGAACTGCATGAATTAAACTCCTCAGCTAAGCCTGATGTGCAAACTGGTCAGTATCCTTGCCCATAGTATCGAATCCAGCAGTTTGAAAAAATGATAACTTGACACAGAAAAAAATCGATATCCTCTGTAGCTACCAGTTTAGCCACAGTGAGCCAACAGTATTCCAATTAGTGGTTCAGAAAAATCAGTTTTCTGAGACAAAAAATTCGACATGGTATTGATTCTCTCACATTTGTCGTCACATACAAAAAGATTCGTAGTTCCCTACCGTGGATTTACGTGTAGATTCCTTCATTGACAAATTCAGCGCTTCCTTATATCCACCCGAGTACTGGTGTTGATAGCCAATCACTCAATCATACACTCAGGATCTTCTGCGTAACTGCAGAGTTACACTTCATTCCCTCGTGAAGCTTCCCCGGTAACAATGTATTGATTGGCTCGTTTCTTATCCAATTCCTGAGTGTTTAAACATTTTAGTGTAAGTGAAACACATTGATTGTACAAACACAGAGCATAAAAACCTATGCGTATCAGCATTCTCGGTTGTATCCTGTTTACGTTGTGCACATTACGTGGGTGAAATAGATGCGATTTATAGAAAAAGGCTAGGAAAACTGGCCTTGAAGTGTTCAGTTACATTTACAGGATTTAAATGAGATAAGGATATGGTCAATTGGAATTATTTCGAATGAAACAGGACCGGAAGGTTCCAGCTACTGGATACATCGGTCTCTGGAGGATGGATTCATGAAAAAGGTGAGGCTGCTACTTTTGTTTTTTTGTTTTGGAATGTATACCATACTCAAAGTTGAATGTCGTGGTTTTTTTCCTGTTTAAAACGCGAACTGCCCGTGCATTTGGGTGGACCCCCTGGTACGTTCATTGCACGGTTCTGTTGAATCCAGGGGGGCAATAAATTGTTTGATATTCCCTGAAAGTGAAGTGTCTGTTCTGTTTAAATAAGGTATATTTCAGAATTCCGATATTACTGAGTTAGTGAGTTGCACTTGTTCCTTATAAGTGTTGAAAGGAGTTTGTGAGCTTAGAAGAGGGAACTGGTAGCTTCCATTACAGGGTGAATGTTCTGACAGTTTAATAAGCAGTTTATTTGATGCGTGTTTGTGCTGGCTTGGGGGTCTTTGAAGAAAAATGGCCCAAACTTTAAACTTTATTATGGAGAAAAGGCATGTTTTGTGTTTGGAGAGGTTACTGGTGACCACTGATGTTCAACAGCACTGATATTGATAAATTAACACTAAACTCAACAAGAAAATCATTTGTTCATATTAAATGTCATGCCTTAAAACTTTATTTGTGTTAAATACATTATTTTTTTATGATTTGAAAGTACATCATTTTGAGACTTTGGGGAGACACTTGGATAGCTGTATAATTAGGCTAATAGCATGTCGGTAATCTAGAATGTAATGTTGAAGATGAATTGTACTTGTGGTCAAGGAGTTGATGATCCAAGAAATGTATAGTTTTAAGCCCCAGCAGTTTTTCAATCGTCAGAATGATTTTTTTTGCAGTTTCAATGGTGAATTCTCATGAAGATTTTTTTATGTGTGCAGCTCATTTTCTCGACCAAAATCATGAAAATAAACTGAAATACAATGTAATTCTAAAAGCTGTAAGTGTCTTTTCTGAGTTGAGCCACATTTTTCCTCTTTATGAAGCTTAAATCTTGAATTATAAAGCATTAAATTGGGTTACCCATAAATAACCAAATTTGGCTATATTTAGGGGTTAATTGTTAATTCCATCCCAGTGTCAAATAAATCCAAAGTGCTTAACTGTTTTACCAAACACTTAGCTGCTTCCAGCTCCTTGTTTGACAGAATTTTTGATAAACCATACTGTCATGGTGTGCTACGTGGTTTTTGCTTTTTTTGTTACTCTCGTCCCTGACGACATCGTTTTCTCTCAACATCGGATTTTTTATCGAGCTGGCTGATTGCTCCTGGGCGGTCTTTCCCGGAGTCTACTTAAGCTGGAAGTCGCCATGCCTCCTTCGCTGGAGTGTTTGATATGACTTTGCTCACTTCGGCTCAATATATTTCTAGTCAGGGGTTCGCCTATTTATTTATATATTTTCTTTGTTTCTGGGAAGCTTAGCTTCTTTAGGTTATTTGGCACTATTGTTAGGTGTCTTGTTTAGTTTTCTCTGTTACAGAGATTTCTTTTCTATCTGGTTGCTCGCTTCGTTTCTGGCACTTAAGCCTTTCGTTTATTCAGAAACGTGAGCTTATTTAGCTCTATCACTTTCAGCTGCGCCGGCTTTCCTTTCCGTAGTGCCTGCAATAGCCACACCATTTTATTTACCAATTTCTCTGTCTGTGAATTTTCAAAGCTTTAAGGTGCCAAGATCCTAAAAAATCTGTAGGCCCTGACAACCTTTCTCCAAATTTTTTGTGTCTGGCTACAGATATCATTGCTGAACCAGTGTCATATTTTTAATCTCTCAATACAAAACCAATTCCTGACGGTGAAACTAGGATCACATTTTTTACCATGAACGGCAAAGTAACTGAGAAATAAGCAAAACAGTCTGAGCAAGTGTTATGTGACTGTGATCATAGCTGACAAAGGCCTTTACACGCCAAGCTAGGCCGATACCAAACTCTAAAGGCAATTTAAAGAATCAAATGAATGCCCGAAACTGAAAGCTCTGAGACCAGAACTGATTAAGTAATTGAACACACCTGACTGATTGATCAAAAATGCCTACAAATCCATTTTTGCCAAACACTGTAGTCCCCCCAAATAGTAAGACTCATCGGTGGAACTAAACATATTTTACTGGAGCTATTGGTCTGCAGTGCCCCAGTATAATTTTCCCCAGGGGATTTAAAAAAAAAAAAAATCACGTTATAAGTCTACATGTCCACATAATCTACAGGAAGAGAATCTACAGCAACCGAAAGTGCATAGGCACACAACTACTTAATATGATACCTGTAACTTGTTGCTACTTTATTCACTTCACTCCGCATAGTACACAATGGCATGTGGCTACATAATATTCACGTGGCTTTGGCTGTGATTCGGCTAGTGCTCACTTCAGAACTTCAGAACACAAGGTCACACACACAACGGTGTCTGTCAGTGCTGACTGCTCTCGCCGTCATTCTTTCCACCTGTCTTCAGGTTAGTGCTGGGCAACTGCCTGTCCTTATTGTTTGTTTTCTCCTCTGTGTCATCATTTCCATGGGAATTTAAAGGTCAAAACTTTGCTTAAACTTTGCTTTGCTGGCCGTCTTGCCAGCTAGCTCTGGCTGTAAATTGAAGTAGCCTAGTGCAGACGTTAGCTGCTGCCTTACAGCTAACTGGTTCATCATAGGCATAACGTTGATTCATAATGGTTAGCCTAGCACTGTCAACTCGGTTTCTGTAGATTGCTGTCGATGTTTTATGAGCATATATGAGCTATTTCATGTTAAAACATGGGTTCTGTATGAACAGAGAATCGGGCTCATCGAATACTTAGGTTATGAGATGTTATGGCCCCAATTTGTTATTACATTTACAACACAACAGCAACAGCAAGGGATGACAGACACAGTTTTAAAACTTAAACACATTTAATTAACAAAGACAATAACGACTAAACTAATCTACAGACCAAGATTGATTTTCAACAACAACAGAAATATTTACAGTCCCTTGTTGGTTGGGTTCCTTGGTGATGCCCTGGGTGAGGAAAATGCGCTAACACAGGCAAAAATCCACTATAAGCTTCACAGGTCTTGAACAGAATGACAGGTCTGGTCACTTGTATCCTTCTTATTGCAATTTCTCCCACTACTTTAATGTCTCAATTCTCCCTCCTTATATACTCTTTTGCAAACCCCACCCACATTTAGACCTATTTTTTTTAATTTTCTGGGACTTGCCCCAGACATGCCCAGAACATGTTCAAACATGTCCAGTCTGGGCTTAACAAAAAAAAGGTAAATACAGCCATCTAGTGGCCTATGTGCACATCACAGAGACAACTAGATAATCTGACATGAATGTATAATTTGAAGCACAATTTATGCTTTATTAGGGTAAATTAGAGCTAAAAAATGTTTGCTCGCGCGCTTTGCACGCTTGCGTTGTTTGTGCCCCAGCTGTGCCCCAGTACAGTATTAGGTCTAGTGACGCCCCTGGTAAGACTATGTAAAAAAGGTTTAGTCATTTTACATGGTGAAACTAAAGTACTGTATTTACAAAGCACCATTTAACTACAACTGAAAATAAGCACTTTAACAAAATGTACATTGTTTCACCGGGGAATTGAAAAAATATCAGTGTTTTGAAAATTATGTTGCCCACCACATTGATCATTTGGTCTCATTAAAAGGTTATCAGTAGTGAACAAGCTGATAAGCAGAACTGCATCATTCATGAGTTAAATCGGTGGCATTCTTATGTTCTCCCATCAGCCCCCGCGCTCCATCTGCAGTGAGCCCTGCCCCCCAGGCACCAGGAAGGCAATAAGAAAGGGTGAGCCAGTCTGCTGCTTTGACTGCCTTCCCTGTGCTGATGGGGAGATCAGCAACCAGACAGGTTTGTGAATCCACATGGCAAAGATCAAAATATTTGTTTGAGAAGCACAAAAGGGATGAGACCTAGGGCTGAACAGTACACAAAAAAAAATTCCTCAAGATAAGAAAAAAAATTATCTTCTGAACACACCATTATTCCTGTGGGTAAATTGATACTCTTGAACGAAAACTAAAAAAGCCAAGTTGCAGAATGTACGATTCATTTTGCCCACTTTCTTCTGCTATTGAGCTGCAAGTATGTTGATTGTTTCTTCCCATTTGACTCCACCCCTCTCTCACAGATTCCAGTGAGTGCTACAGGTGTCCGCTGGAATTTTGGTCAAACCAAGTCCGAGACCGTTGTGTACCCAAGGAAATTGAGTTCCTCTCTTTCCAAGAACCCCTGGGGATCTCTCTGACAACAATCTCACTGTTTGGGACATGCATCTGTGCACTTACCTTTTCTGTCTTTGCCAGCCACAGGAACACACCAGTGGTGAAGGCTAACAATTCTGAGTTGAGTTTCCTGCTGCTGTTGTCACTCACATTATGTTTTTTGTGCTCCTTGCTGTTCATTGGCCAGCCGCAACGGTGGACCTGCCAGTTGAGACATGCTGCCTTTGGTATCAGTTTTGCTCTTAGCATTTCCTGCATACTGGTTAAGACCATAGTGGTGGTGGTGGCCTTCAAAGCCACACAGCCTGGTGGGAATTCAATGAAGTGGTTTGGTGTGCAGCAACAGAGGGGCACTGTGCTGGCCTTCACTGTCATCCAGGCAGTGATCTGTGTAGCTTGGCTGACCACTGCATCCCCTGTGCCCGACAAAAACACTCGCTCCCAGAACTCGAAGATCATCTTCCAGTGTGCAGTTGGGTCAATAGCTGGGTTCAGTGCCCTGCTTGGCTACATCGGTCTGCTGGCGGCCATCAGCTTCTTGCTCGCCTTTCTGGCGAGGAATTTGCCCGACAGCTTCAATGAGGCTAAGTTCATTACCTTCAGCATGCTCATATTCTGTGCTGTCTGGATAGCATTCATCCCTGCCTATGTCAGCTCTCCAGGAAAGTACTCAGATGCTGTGGAGATATTCGCCATCCTGGCCTCCAGCTTTGGGCTTCTAGGGGCGATATTTGCACCAAAATGCTACATTATACTGCTGAATCCAGAAAGAAATACGAGGAGTGCACTGATGGGCCGACATAACCCAAAGTAGTAAAAGTTTTATTCACATTCCTATTTCATTTTATCAAAGCTAGAAATCTATAAAGTATAACTTTAAAGTTGAAATTAAATAAATTTGATCACATGTATTTGTGTGCATATGACACAATAGAGATTCTTCATGGAATGTTTGCAAACTTTTTGTTAATTTCTCATTCTGTCTAGTCCAGCTGTGGAGAAATTCTTCATTAAATGAGTGCGTTTCAAAAAATCTAATATGATCTCACTTTAAGGATGGTTGGTGGATTCCACCAGAGGATCTGTCGGTTTCATGAGTCTGTCAACCACCTCTTGAAGTTCTGGATGCTGTACTGTGGACATAAGCTCTATGGTATTTCTACCTGTGGGGTAAGTGGCCTGCTTTCCATGTAATTTGGTCAATCGCAGGTGTTCTCAACTTTATCCAGACAGGGCCAACGTGGGTGCAGGCTTTGTTCATGCCATGCAGCTATTTACCCACCTGATTCTGTTTATGCCTTTGGAAAAGACTGGAAGTTGATGAATCGCTGCTACTGCAGGAATGGATCTAAAGCCTGAATTCACACTAGTCCTTTCTGGAAAAGGCTGTTGTAGACCCAATGGCACAGAAAGCAGGTTGGCTCATCTCCCAGACAGGGATGCCGCAAAAGGCGTATGACTGCAGAGCAGAATTCGGCACTTCAGAAGGCGGACATCTGGAATGTGAAACTAAAGGCCAACGCCCACTGGAAGCATGAGACACGCGTCAAAAAATTGGTTACATTAATTTCAATGGAGCAACGCCCACTGGCAGAGTCTGACGCACGTCAGATTTTTACTTTTTGCCGCTGCTCAATTTCTGAAGCGTCAACGCAATTAAAACGCATTTGTCTTTTAGATTATTTAACTATTTTGCCCTGTGATGGTTAGTCACACATTTAGCGGCAACCTCACATGCAGTTGTCAACCTGCTTTTTAACCAAGTCGCAGTTATGAAAGGAAATCTGTTATTTTGCGGGAATTTGAATTATCAGGCGATCTACAGTTAGACAGTACCTAACTCAAGGTACACTGATGAGAACTTTACACTGTTAAGTTAGCTGGCTAGCTAATTTGTTGCTGCATAAAGTAAAATCAATCATAATCTTAATTTACTTGACGTCTAAATTTAGGAGGAAAACTAGGCTTATGCCCTCAGAGGCAACGGCTTGGGATATATCCCTGAACGCCCCCAGTCCTCCAATTCCCCAATCCTTGAATAGAGCCAATACAATATAAAGCCCCTCAGGTCATGACCAACAACATTGTCACAGTTAAATGGCCTAAATGGGCCTTTTGGAAAGCTCAGCTGAGCAGATTTTTTACTGGTAGCGAGTTCTGTGATTACTCTAACAAGTAGGACAGGCGTGGTGAACACCTGATTTGCTTTCTGCACAAAAAATGCATCAAGAAAATTTAACGATTGCGCTATTTCAAATTATTCTAATTCGTTGACCAGCACTTGTAGGCTTACCTATGAATACTATGAATAGAGAGCCATCTCCTAGGGTCGGCCCAGGTGGGGGTGACTGTCTAGCTAGGTGCAGCCTCACATCATATATACTGCTTCTATGTCTTTGTTCTGTGTGTGATGTTGACCTCTCCCGTGGGCACAACCGTTTTCCATCGCAACTGAACTTTAAATAAAGTGCTTCATGTGTCTCATCATTACCATTGGCTCCGTAAGCAAGTTATTTCCAACCGGTATTAACAGTGAATTAATTAAACATTTTGGAATCGTCGAATCAGCGGTAAAAAAACAAACTAAACAACAGAGATTTTCTTCACTAGTAACTGTAACGTTTTGTATGTAATGCAGAGTGCAGATGTATGGAGGACAGGAAGCTGAACTGGACTCAGGTGCAAGGATGGATTTAGTTGTATTTAAAAACCAACTGCACGGCAGAAGGCACAAACTAAGAAATACAAAACAATGAACTGAGGTTCCCAAATATGCACACCATGAGTACAGCAATACAAAGTCTGGGCTTCATTACAGTAACATTGTATTGCAAATAGGAAAGAAAAGAGGAAACGAGGTTCCTTAAAAATAAACATGCTGGTAAAACAATAAACAGCACAGATTCTAGGTTTAAGAATAAGTTTTCAGTCGCATACAAGCAAGCTTTGTACATAGTTCACCAACTTGGCATTCCAGATTCTGGTGGGATTGGAGATGCCAAATAAAAAAGAAAAAAAAAGAATAAGTTTTCAAATTTGTAGAATAAGCCTATACAAGACTAAAATGTTAAATAGCCATGAAGTTACAAAGACCTCACGAGGAGACTGAAGGAAGGCTAAGTCTTAAATACACACTGCTACCACTCAGTGAAAATGAGAAACAGGTGTTGATGACTCAAGCAGAGCAACCCGGTGGCTGAAGACTGAGGTCGTAGCAGCAGCTCACCAAGCGGGGCCGAGCCAAGGGCTAACAAGTCAGCAGTTGAAGGCAAACAACAGCCAGCTAACCCCAGACACCAGCAGTGTTGCAGTGGCTCACCATTGGGGCCGCACTAAAAACCGAGCAGCTGGAGACTTGCAGCGAGGATGCCGCTGCCGACTGCTAGAGCAGGTTAAGGTGAATTTGTTTATTCTACTGGACCGAGCCGTCAAACTGTTAGTGTTGTCAGTATGGCTAAATCAAGAGGACAGGGACGAGAAGAGATCGAGGATGTAAAAAAATCTCTCAATTTTATGTTTGAGGATATTACTAATATTGCCAAGCAACAGAAAGTAATAATGGATCAAATGGGAGAAATAAAAGAATTTTAAAAAACAGAACACGGAGAAAGACAAAAATATTGCTATCTCAGAAAGGAGACTGGATGATTTAGAGCAATATTCAAGATTAAATGATTTATTGTAAGCGGACTGGAGACGAAACCACAAAGCTTTGCGAGGGCAGTGGTCACGAACAATGAGCCGACGGAAAGTGACAGTGTGTCCATTGTGCAACAGGTTGCTTTTTCCCTGGGAAAAAGGGGGATACAAATTAATGTGGAAGTCATAGAGGCTTTTCACCCATTACCCAGAAGAAATAACAGAGAGAAGCCCAACATAATTATGGGCTTTGTAAACAGAAAACGGAAAGTAGAGGTTCTCAAACAAGGCAGAAAACTGAAAGGAACAAATGTTTATGTAAATGAACACTGGACTAAGAGAAATGCAGATATCGCCAAACAAGCCAGAGTCCTAAAAAAGGAGAGAAAAATTGCAAGTTTTTATAAAACTTAATGGTTCCCCGGAGGAGGCAGAGACACTACTGATGAGAGATCTCTCAGAACTGGACAAATATATCTGATGAAACAAACATGGGACTTTGAAATACAGCATATGCCATGATACACCGATAACTAAATATCAACTCTCAAAAACTGGATAATGATGGGATTTGACAATCCAAATAAACGACTGTTTCCTTAGTCTAGACAGCTGGAAACTTAAAACATTCCAATACACAGAATATGAGGGACAAGACTTTGAACAGCATATTGACCCTGACAACAATGTATTCAATGGAATAACAGATAACTGCAACTACTATTCTGATAAACAACTTAATACGGAAACATCAGGGGAAAATATTTCAATTATACAGTTCCACGCCAGAAGTTTGTTTACAAACTTTGATAATATCCAGGAACAGTTAAGTAATTACAAAAAACCGTATTGCAATTTCCGAGACATGGCTCAAATTTGAAAATTTAATTTTCCACTAAAAGTATGAGAGTTAAATTACATGAACAGGAAAAAGAAAATGAGGGGTGGAGAGGCCTTGTATGTAGACATCAAGCTCAAGTGTAAGGTTATTGAAAATATGTCAATTGTTATTGATAACTTGTTAGAATGTATAACCATTGAAATATGCAGGGAAAAACAGAAAAATGTTATTGTTCATTGTGATTACAGAGCACCTAGAACTGATATTGAAAACTTTAGAAATAACATGGAAAAACTGTTCTCTAAGACCCATCAGAAGGTCATGTTTGTCTGTGGAGATTTTAATATAGATTTACTAAATCCCTATGAACATAAAGCTATAGGTGAATTCATTGATACAATGTATAGTATTGACTTATTCCCATTAATAACTAAACCCACAAGAATAACGAGAAACTCAGCAACTTTTATTGATAACATATGTACAAATGATATTGAAAGTAAAATAGACAGGGGAGTACTAGTGAATGATATTACAGGCCACATGCCTGTATTTGCAATATATGAGTGCGAATATGGAGATAAAAATAAAATTGCCATTCCTTGATACAGATGAGTAGTAAGGGAAAAGTGCATCAAGGCTCTTAAAGAGGACCTAACATGCTGATCCTTCTTTTAATACATATTAGTAATGTTATAATGTTGGTTGTCCATGCTCAACCTCTGAAAAGTTTCTAATCATAAAATACAGGAATTTAGCCGTAATCCAAGAACGTGATTTTGTGAGCGATTTCCTCTCTGAACAGCTCCCCCCGAGATCTTCAAGAGATCTGGGTAAAACCTGACGTCAGGTTGTGCCATCCAATTAGTACAGACCTAGCCAGAGCCAACCACTGCACTGAAACTGCCCACACCGGAAACTATTGTAGCAGACACTAACAACGGCAGATCATACTATGCCTTAGTAGCATTGACACTTTTGGAAAAACAAAAGAAGGACTGCAGATCATTTGAGGTGCAATTTTGTTAGTATCTCTCCCAAAGCTACTTGTCCGTTTACTTTTGGACGCGAAGAAAAACAAATATTTCTTTCCCAAAAGACGATGCCACCAGAAATCAATGGGTAGCTTTTTTGTTTGCTGGCAGCAAACAGCCAGAGCCAAAGGGTACGTTAGCTGCTTGTGCTCAGCATTTCACCTAAGACAGCTTTGTCAATAAAGGATAATTCGACACAGGATAAGCGTTTCAGCTGCTTCTCAAACCTGAAGCAGTCGTCTCGATCAAATGCTTGGAGCCACAAGCTGTAAGTAACCATATAACAGCAAATAATGAAAGTGAATTTAATGTGTTACAGGTGGCTAGCAGGACTACTCACGATAGTTCGCACTAACAACTGGCCTCAAACGCAGGCTTTGTAAAATATCTGAAGATGAAGACTGTATCGCTTGCGACTGTCCTTGACTCACAGACACAGAAGCTGTAAGTTGCTTTTACTGCATAAGCCAACCTGACGTGATAGCCAGTTGATTGTGGCTGTAGCACAGCTGCTAACGTAGCCAAGTTACTATTGCTAATGTTTATGTCCTAAATATGCAAGAGTGATATCAAGGGAAATTCTACTGAAGGCGTGTAAACATAAACCTCATCATTTGAAGCTAACTTTTAATACTTGTTTGTAATTTGGATGCTTGGTACAACTGTTCTCAGTAACAGAACTTGCTGTCTGTCAAACCTGTATTTCAACAGTTTGTCTCTGGTTATGACCGCTTGGTTACCAGCTTAAAAATGCTCCTGGTTAACTTATATG
The DNA here is from genome assembly GCA_029721435.1 of Gymnothorax reevesii. Classification (NCBI taxonomy): domain Eukaryota; kingdom Metazoa; phylum Chordata; class Actinopteri; order Anguilliformes; family Muraenidae; genus Gymnothorax; species Gymnothorax reevesii. Next base: position 144,066,092 of record CM056574.1, read on the forward strand.
CAGTAATTCTAATCGGTATGCTTGTGTTACTTCGGTAAGCATCAATGTGACAGTTTCATCATATTATTGCCTGATTGTAGCCACTACAGTTGAACTACAGTGCTGTATGTGTCTGCCGAGTTGAGCTGCAGTTAGACCAGCCGAAGATTTTGAAAAGCCTGGGTGCATTTTTGGGTGCTTGGGAAACAATCGCCATATTTATCCATGACCTGGGTCAGCCTGATACATCTCCAATGTTTGGGCAAGCTCTCTGATGCTACCGGTGAAAGCAATAGGGAAGCGCACAGGCTACAACGTGTCCGGTATAACAAACGATTTATTGCCGTTGATTATATTCTTGCCTGTAGAGGTGATCGATTCGCTAGCTCCACATAAGCAACAGTTCTCGCAGACGGAACTTACAGTCTGTAAAACCTGTATTATGTTCATGACATAACCGAAGCTCTATCTAGCTCTCGCGCACTCTCCATAACTCGCCCATTTTCCAGGAGGAAAGGCTAATCATTCCAAACCAATTAGTAAACCATTACCACAGGCAATAACAATAACAACACGCCACAACTAGGCACACGAACCAGCAGGTCCTAATAGACACCGAAGCAGTCCATAAGCTGTTGGTCCACTTTCAGCTGCTCCTCACTATCCATGTTTCCCTCTAAACTCAGACCCACCGGATTTCTACGATCTCCGGTCTACACTTGGGTATGTCGACCAGTTCTACAAATGTGTCTGCATGTTGTGGATTCTAGCTTTCCCTGCATCCTAGCTAGTAGAAGAACGACTGAACTCACCTGTAGCAAACTGTACCCTATTGCAAAGTTGAGCTTGCGCTGCCAAATTTTCGCACTGCTTCCTTCACCTCCAACAAGTTTATTTCGTTAGGTCTATATTCAAGTATAACGTTAGATAGCGGAATTTGCTCACCACTTCATTATCAGATGGCGACCATGTCTCTCGTTTCATTCTGGGGAAGCAGACTCAGGAAACTGCGTTCTGCAGCCTCTTCAGGCCCAACTCCCTCTTCCCGCCCTCCACAAAGCTGGCCAGTCAGAAGAAAGTGGGCACACGAGGAGTGGGGGCCATGGCGGAAGTGCCACCCCAATGAGGCGTTTCAGACAGAGACTACAATAAACTACAAATGGGGTTTTTTGAGGATGGCAGTTTGAGCGAAATAAGTACCGTAATGTAAAAAAATGCCACTAGGTGGCAGTATTGACCTTTTTTTGTTAAGCCCAGTCTGGAGCTAGGTTTGGAAAAGTCCTGGGGATGTCTGAGAGGGGAAGTCCCAGAGAATTGAAAAAAGTCTGGAAGGTGCCAGGGGGCTGCAAAAGTGTATATAAGGAGAAAACTGAGAGAGTAAAGTAGTAGGAGAAATTGCAAGGAGAAGGACACATTTGACCAGACCTGTCACTCTTTTCAAGACCTGTGAAGTTTTTTTGTGGATTTTTGTCTGTATTGGAGCATTTCCCTGTTCCAAGCGACCCCATCTCAAGGGACTGTAAATATTTTTTTTTCTTGTGTATGTCAATGGTCAGTAGTATAAATTATAGGTTAGTTATCAGTCTTTGTTTAATTAAATCTGTTTAAATTTTAAAATTTTGTCTGTCATCCCTTGCTGTCTTATATCTCATAACAAATTGGGGCCATAACAAATTGGGGGCTTGTCCAGGATAGACCATTGTGTGAGTCATTTACTAAAAATCTAACATTTCAAATTGTGAAATTGCCTAGATATATATTAACAGATCAACAGCAATGGATAATTTCTTGGCATCACCAACCATAGAGGTTTTGAAATCTTTTAAAAAGACAGAACTGCAAGACATATGCAGACAGTTAGAGCTGATAGAGGTAAACCAGCCATGCGAAAAGCAAGACTGGCTAGAGAGATTGTTGAATATTACAAAATGTGTTTGCAGCAGGAGACCTGGAACAGTTTCCAGTGGAAAATCCAAATTTTGAAATGGAACTTAAATTAAAAATGCTAGATTAAAAGAGATGAAAAACAAAGAGAATTTGAGAGGGCTGAAAGAGAGAAAGAAAGGGAGGAAAAAGAAAAACAAAGGCAGTTTGAGTTAGAAAAATTAGCAAGAGAGAGAGAGCGGAGGAGGAAAGAGCAGAAAGAGAGAGACAGAGAGATTTTGATTTACAGAAGTTAGATTGAGAAGAAAGGCTCCAAATGGAGCTACTAAAAGTAAAGATGGAAGCAGAGAACAAATTTTGTGCTAGCAAGGAGGTAAAACTGGTGCCTCCATTCTCAAAGAAGGAGGTAGATAAGTATTTCCAGTGCTTCGAGAAGGTAGCTAAGAGTTTTCAGTGGCCAAAGGAACACTGGCCTCAAGGGTAAAGCTTAACAAGCCTATTCGGCTTTGTCTGCAGATGATTCCTCTGATTATGAGGTTGTCAAAAAGGTTATTTTGACAGCTTATGAGTTAGTTCCAGAGGCTTAACGACAGAAATTCAGAGGTCTGAAGAAATCTGACAATCAGACTGATGTGGAATTTGCTAACGAGAAGAATATTTGCTTTGAGCGCTGGTGTACGCTGGTGTACTTCTATGGAGGTCAAGGATGATTTCAACTCTCTCAGAGATGGAGTTAGTTGAAGAATTCAAGAACTGTGTTAAGGATGATATTAAGACCTACCTTAATGAGAAGCAAGCACTGAATTTGCAATCAGCTGCCAAATTTGCTGACGAATATGTTCTCACACATAGGTCCAAATTTCAGACTAGCAGTAACAATAGATGGTTCCAATTTCAGAAGAAAGGTAACGGTGATACACAAGATTCCTCACCCAAAAACAAAGACAACTCTGGTGATGGTGCTCAGAAATCCAGTCACAGGTCTGATCAAAGTGTGAAGGCTGACAGTGACAAAAGTGGTCTAGTTTGCAATTATTGCAAGAAATCTGGTCAGCTAAAGCTAAAAAAGAAAAAGAAAAGGATATCACATATCTTGGCTACGTCATAGGCCAGGGTAAGGTGGTACCTGTAAATGCTAAAGTCCGAGCCATCGTGGACTTTCCAGTTCCTGACAACAAAAAAGCTTTGCACTGCTTCCTTGGAATGATCGGGTACTACCGCAAGTTCTGCAAGAACTTGTCTGAGATTGCTCTCAGTCTCGCCAACCAACTGAAGAAAGGCGTTGAGTTCACTTGGGATGAAGCATGCCAAAGAGCCTTTGATCGTCTGAAGTCTCTGCTGTGTCACTTCCCCGTGCTCAAATCTCCTGACTTCAACAAACAGTTCTCCATCGCGGTCGATGCTAGCGACTAAGCTTGTGGATCTGTGCTCAGAAGTGACTCTGATGACATCAAGCATCCCGTGGCATACTTCTCCAGGAAGTTCAATCGCCACCAAAAGAACCATTCCACAATTGAGAAGGAGCTGTTGGCTCTTGTAGTTGTAATAATGGCCTTCTGGGCACTACAGTGTTAGTGTTGTTTAATTTTGCTGTCTGTTGCGGTACTGTTGTGTATTCCAGCCAAAACATGAAAGCTGTTGTATATTTCAACCTTGGATTTAGATTGGGGTTCATTAGTATTCCCTGTTATGATAATCAGATCCTTAATACCATAGCAATTCCTCAATACCTCCACAGATAGGTCATGGCCTGAAAAATGTTTGAGGCCCTGTTAATGTAGGATATGACTCTTATATGACTAAGTTGAACTGATTTTGGCAATGATCAATGTTATTAAAATACGACTTAGTTCACATAAGTTGAAGTTGCTGTTGGCTTTTATACTTATTATTTACTGTTGCATATGGTATTTTGGCATAGTATATTGACTGGCAATATAAGCTGGCATCTAAATTGTTTTCATTTGTCACTGGAACCTAATACCATAAAATTATTTCAGTAGTGGTGTTGTGGCCGTTGTATTAAGGGTTACTTGTTGGTGAGAAGTTTCAGTGGTATGTAAGGGAGATAGAAGGAGTGGAGTTCACTGCTAATGATTAATTTTATAGTTTGTACCCTAATGTGAAATGGAAGAATGCGGCAACAATTGGATTCATACGGTGTGTCCATGTGACTATTATGCTTATATTGGAGTACATACATACTTTTGTTTTGAATCAGCCAAAAACATACTATTACAAACATACTGAGTGTGTATGTGTCTGTGTGTGTGTCTGTGCGTGTGTGCGCGTGCGTGCGTGCCCATGCATATAAAGTGTAGGTGTTAACGTGTGTGTGGGCAGGATGGCCTGCTGAATGACTGACTCCTGGCCTGAAAATGTCTCCAAGTCCGGCCCTGGTGGACAGACTGGATCACTTTGTTGAGAAAAATAATTTATGAACAGAGAACAACTATGGTTTTAGAGCCAACAGATCGCCCCAAATGGCATTTATTGATTTAACTGAGGAAATTTGATAAAAAGAAGTACAAAGTTGGAGTCTTTTTAGACCTGAAGAAAGCCTTTGACACAATTGATCATGATATTCTGTTAAAAAATGGAGAAATATGGGTTTAGGGGAGTTGCATTACACTGGTTGAAAAGTGACATCAAAGAGAGAGAGAACAATTTGTTCAACTGGGAATCTGCAAATTTAGATGTATAAATATTTCATGTGGTGTACCACTGGGATCGGTCTTGGGACCACAATTGTTTATTTTATATATAAATGATCTGTGCATGCTTTCAAAGAATTGAAATGTGTATTATTTGCTGATGATACAAACATATTCTGTAAAGGGGAGAATATTCAGCAGCTTATGAAGGTCTTAACAACAGAAATGAGTAAATTAAAACTCTGGTTTGACAAAATAAGTTATCTTTTAATTTGAAAAAAAAAAGCATGATATTTGGGAATTGTTAGACTGAACCAGATATTAAGTTGATGATTGATAATATTACAATTGAAAAAGTACATGAAGACAAATTTCTGGGTGTGATTTTAGACCATAAACGCCGCTGGAAACCCCACATAGAATATGTGAGGTCCAAGATGGTGAGAAATGTACTCAATCCAAAATCATTGCACACTCTTTACTGTGCAGTGATTTTACCATACATGAACTACTGTGTGGAGGTGTGGGGCAATACATATCAAACAACTGTAAACTCACAAACTACACTTCAAAAAAGAGACTTAAGGGTGATAAACAATTCAGGTTATCTTGATCACAAGCACAGTTTGTTTTTGGAATCACTCATTTTAAAGTTCACGGATCTGGCAAAGTTTGAAACTCAAAAGTTCAAAAAGTAATGTATAGAGTAAGATACAATCAACTCCCTGGTAATGTACAAAACAAATATTTGGAGAAGAAAGGGAATAGAATCTAAGGGGATCATTGATCTTCAAGAAACCTGTTGGTGCGCACAAACCTGAAAATAATGTGTGTTTCTTTTTATGGTGTTACCTTATGGGTTAGATGTATGGAATGGGTTCGATCATGAACTAAAGTCGAGTAAAAACATTAATCAATTTAAAAACAAACTAAAACAACGCTTTTTCAATTGGTATAGATGGGAGGAGGAAGATGAACTTAATTAATGGAAATATGTGGCGATTGACCAGCACGAACAAATAGTAAGGATAGGGGAACAGATTGCAATCTATTCGTTCGTGCTCGTCAATTGACTTATTGTGAGTTTCAAGATGGAGGTGACTGGAAACTACCTCAAGGTTAGGTTTGCAAACATAAACCTTTTTTAATAAACTACCAGTGCATTTTCAAAATTCTCAGTGCCTCGTTTTAAATCTCAGGGCCCTCAGAATTCTAGTGATCAAGTGTGGAGCTACTTTGAACCTTGTTAATGATGAAAAAAATAGCGATTTCTTTGCATGGCAACATTATGCCCGATTCACTACCATTGTAAGCCTGTTGGGAGCTTCGGCTAAAAAGCCATTTATTTTGAAATGTTACGTGTGTACGGAGGTGGGGTATTTGACAAGGGTTAGTACCGGAATTCTCCTTTAACATGTTCTCTTCATGTTCACTTGGGTATCCTCCCACTGCCCAAAGATTTGCATCTCACTCTAATTGGCAACCCTGAGTTGCCTGTAGGTGTGAGTGTGTGTGAATGTTTTATGCACCCTGTAACACCATGAGATGGACTGGCAAGCTGCCCATGGTGTGCCCCTGCTTTTCGCCCATTGTCACCTGGGATAGGCTCCAGCTCCCCTGCGACCCCCATGAAGAAGAAGCAGTATAGATATCGGATGTATTTTCTATTCGGCTTTCAATTTTAATGATGACCGGAAATTTCCCCCGTAAAATTTTCTGCAATTTTTATTTAATTAATCAAGTTTAACTTTCTAGATTGCAAGCACCTGCACTCCAGATCTGTGCCAGCTCTGTGCCGACTCCAGTTGTTCTGGCTTGAATCTGGCCAAGAGCTGCCTGCTATCTTGGTTGAAATTGTGCATCTCCACGTGATCTTATATTTATAAAATAAATCCAATATTTTTAAATAAATAGGCCTACACAATATTTTGTGCCTGTGCACCGTTCAGAAGTGACACCGCAGAATTGTGACCAGAAAAGCCTAATTCGCCATTATGAGCCTGAGAAATAAGAAAAGAAAAGATCAGTGACCAAAATCAAAATCTACAAAAATTTAAATATGAGATAAAATAGAATGTGGAGGTTATATTGCAAGATGCAAATCATTGCAAACCATTTGTAAATTGTAGACACTGGGGCTAGGTTACAGTTTGCAGAGAGGAATTTGAGACAATGCGAACAAAGAGAGGAAGTTCCTGAAAAAGATCTTTAGGGATGATGAAAATAAAATCATTGCTAAAATGTTGCTTGTGTCTTATTGTGTAGCTCTATACATGAGCAGCAAGAATCACAAAAACTGGCTATCACCAAAGAAAGTATGGCTAATTTAAACATCTGAAACAGGAATGCACAACATGGTTGAGAACTTAATCTGTTAATTAAATTATTAGGTCTTACATAACTATGATAAATCAGGCTTTAAATAAAAAAATGACATTAAAATCCATCCTTATCCAGTTTATGTTCTTTTTTTTTTTTACCACGCTTGACTTTCCAGGTTTTCGGCTCTTATATTTTTCAGCTTAGCTCATCTTCTGTGTGTTTCAGTGCTTAAATGATAGTGACTCTCAGGGTGTCCCTCAGAAAGAGAACATTGTTCTCAATTGAACTTTTTTGGTTGACTTAAGGTGAAAAAAGTCTCCCCCACGACCAAGTAATAAATTTTTCTGTGCTTCATCAAAAGATATCACAACCTTAATTTCAGATAAAATTTGACACATTAAATGAAATTCGAAATAAAAATAAAATGGTAAGTCCATTCCCCTTTGCCAACATTGAAAACACAACAACACATTGATGACTTAACTCATAAATTCAAATGTTTCCGAAACACTTTTTTAAATCTCAGGAGTGAAATATGCCCCAAAAAAAGTTGTGCTAAGGCAGTTTAATACTGATGCGAGATGTTGCAATATTAAGATAATGTGAGACAAGTTAATGTTTAACGAGTGCGCTAATTGCATTTTGCAACTTAAGGGCTTGTTCATCATGGGCGAAGATGGGTCAAGGCTCTCCAATTTGTAAACAAATACATTTTTGAAATAAGGACCAGAGGAATTATGAGGTATTTTGGAATGGATTTGTCAGGTCCGTGAAGGGTAAAGGGAGACTCGGAAGGAAGATCCAATTGCAATCCACTCCAGATTTTTTTTTTGACAGACTTGAAATCGACAGGCAAACACTGAATCTGCAGTTCCAGGAGAGGGTTTGGTAGCCATAATATCAGTCAGGGCCTAGACAGGTCTCAAAAATCCAGTGGGAAGAACTAGAGATTGAAAATACATTTGAGATCAATCAAAGTCGCAAAAGTACCAGGGAGAATATAAATATTAAAAACCTATAGTCCAATCTTAACCATAAAATCAGTCCAAGGCAATCCCAAAATCGTAATCCAGAAAACACAATTGGGTGGGAACACAGGCAGTAGAAAATTACAAAGCAAACTCTTAGGTCAAAAAAGAGAGGTAATACTGAGGAGATCTACATGACGAGGACCGCGGGATTGTAAGAGTAGAATCTTATACAACATAGCAAAGAATAGCTTCACAACGGGGCTCAATAAGTACAAAGTATAATGCCGAAATAGTTGGGGCAAATTGTAAATTGTGGATAAAATCAAAATGCAATGACTTTCAGATCACATCAGCCAATATGTTATTTACAATAGAACATAGGTAACATTTAAAATGATGAAACTGAGACATTTTACATTTTTATCCACAAAATGAGCTTATTCAAAAATTTCTGGCTGAAACATCAGCTGATAAGACGCGTCACTCGCAACATCGGTGACTCTTCTGAAGAAGACGAGAGTATCCGTAAACCTTTTCTGTCTGAAAAATAAGAACGTCAACGTAAATTAGTTACTACAGACAGTATGAACTTTTTTGGATTTCTGGCTGAAACAGTTCTCAAAAAGTTGGGACACAGGAATAAAAGGGCTGATAAAGCAATTAATATATAAGAGAATCAGCTGAAAGAACATTTAGCAAGTAATTGAAAGGCATGAGGTGTATAACATGATTGGTTATAAAAGGGATGTCAAAGAGAGGCTGACTCTCTCCGAAGTAAAGATGGCCAGAGGCTCTCCGACCTGTGAAGGCTTGAGTAAAAAATTGTGGGATACTTTAAAAACAAAGTTCCTCAACGTAAAATTGTAAAGGCTTTGAAGGTCTCATCATCGACAGTGCATAACATCATCAAAAAATTCAGAGAAACTGAAAAAATCTCTCTGCATAAGGGACAAGGCCATATACCTTTGAGGGCCCGAAGATCACGGGCATTAGTAGAGGCCACTGAATCACTCACCGGCATAATTCTGTCATTGACTTTACTAAATGGGCCCAGGAATACTTCAAGAAACTTCTGTCAGTAAACACAGTCTGCCGTGCCATCTACAGATGCCACCAAAAATTCTACTATGCAAAAAGGAAGCCATTGTTGAGCATGATCCAGAAGCGCCACCATGTTCTTTGGGCCAAGGCTCATTTAAAATGGACTTTAGAAAAGTGGCGAGGTGTCCTGTGGTCAGACGAGTCCAAATTGGACATTTTTGTTGGAAATCATGGGCGTCCTACCCTCTGGGCTAAAGAGGAGAAAGACCATCCCTCTTGTTATCAGCATTCAGTTCAAAAGTCAGCATCTATGATGGTATGGGGATGCATTAGTAAGTATGGTGTTGGACACTTGCATTTTTTAAAAAGCACCATGAATGCTGAAAGGTGAAACCACGTACTGCAGCTATTACAACAGCATGACTTCATAGAAGAGGAGTCCATGTACTGAACAGTCCTGATCTTTCACCGATTGAGAACACTTGGTGCATTATTAAACAAAAAGTCCATCCAAGGAGACCCAAAACTCTCCAGCAGCTGGAAACAACAGTGGGATCAAATGTCAATGGCTAAACTCAGGAAACTTGTCTCCTCAATGCCCAGATGCCTCCACTCTGTGTTAAAAAGAAGAGAGGATGTGACGCAATGGTAAACAGGCCCCTGCCCCAACTTTTGAGACCTGTAATAGCCATCAAATTTAAAATGAGCTCATTTTGTGGATAAAATTCTCAAATTTCTAAGTTTCAACATTTGTTCTGTTATCTCTGTTCTATTGTGAAAACTGGGTGGTGTGATTTGAAAGTCATTGTATTTAGATTTTATTCATAATTTACACTTTGTCCCAACTATTTTGGAATTGGGGTTATACACAGAGGGTAATGACACAAGTGGAGATCAGGAAATTAACTGGGAAAAACTACAGGGGTGTGGTTTTTTATTATTGTAAACAATAATACAAACAAAAATAAGGAAAACAATGTACAGAAATTAACCTGGCGACTACGAAGTAAATAACGAACACAACAATGTACGGATTGCAACAAATGACCGGATAGATTTGGATGAAATTCAGAATTGCAAAAAAACAAGGCAAATGTAACTCAGAGCGAAACGTCATATTGTAACCACAGAGTATGAGCGTAGCCCTTTCAGGTTGTTGCTATTGGGTTTATCCCTCTGCGCATGCGCAGCTCTGAAGATTCTTTCCCACCATTGTCCTGTACGATGGCCCCAATCAGGTCCGCATCCACCTGTGAGGGTGCGTTCCAGAACCACACGTGAGTACCAGAAAGTGCAGCAAAATTGTTTTTTTTTTTTAAATCTAGGGGTGGAAACCCCGGCAGGATTTTAGGCAACGGTACAAAGTCCAGAATCCAAAAACACAATACAGAGGGCCAGAAATGGTTCTTTATCACAAATCTCGAAGTAAGGCAAAGCAGGTTCATTACACGGGCATAGGAATATCTAAGAAAAAATCTAAATCCTGGGCGTTCCAGTCAGAAGTTTCACACGAAGAGTACAAGGCATAAACAATCACAGCCCGAAGGAAAACGTTCTGACAAGAGCTTGAAGTGAAATGACTGCTTAAATACACATATGGGAAGTCACATGCTATAATAGGGAACAGGTGAACTGGATCAGTCTAATTAACAAAGGAATGAACAAGAGGAAGTTCCTAACCACATGAAATTGGCGAAAGCCAAAACACGGACAACCTATGACAAACAGACGTCTCCAGTTAGGGAGTTCTAAAGTGCACAGAGTGAGAGGGAGAACAGAGATAAACTAGGTGTGGAGAATCCACTGAAGCACAGCAAAATAAATTGAGTGAAGGCAAGGGACGGAGACTAGAGCAGAGCGAGTGCTGAGAGCTTGTTATTCAATTAGTAATGTGCAGCTGTACAATCCCTAGTGCTTGTTAGTAAGATAGTACGAGAAAAAATGCTCATTAATGTCAGTAACTTATCTAAAATAATAAACTGTTAGTATTGTTAGTCAAGATACTAAGATACTACTGCATTCGGCGGTTGCAGAAGCGAGCTACAGACTCCTAGATCAGGCTAAGTTTCAGTGGTTTTCTTTTCTAACAATACTTGTGGCTAGGTTCGCGTTTCTGTTGTTGCTGCAAATTACCTATTCAGCTTAGTTTCGATTCTATTCGCGGGCGATCAGCTGTTTTCGCATAATAATTAGCAAGTCTTTTAAGCACTGCGTCGAGCGATGCTCCCTCTCACTTTGTCCTAATCTTTCCTGACCCCCAGCTGAGTATGTGCTTTCTTCCCATCCCTGTCTGCTCTCTTTCCCTCAGGAAGCGATCCTACCGCCGAGGCCGCCCTCATCACCGCTGCCCCGCCAACCTGATCTACCCCTCCTCCACCTCCGCCAGCAACTTCACAGTTGCCGCTGGTCTTTGGAACTGCCAGTCTGCCGTCCAGAAGGCTGAGTTCGTCTGTGCCTATGCCTCCCTCCAGTCCCTCGACTTCCTTGCGTTGACAGAGACCTGGATCACCCCAGACAACACAACAACGCCGACGGCCCTCTCCACCTCCTTCTCCTTCTCCCACACCCCCCGGCCATCCGGGCGAGGTGGTGGGACTGGTTTGTTAATCTGCCCTACCTGGAAATTTTCTCCTCTTCCTCTCTCTCACCTTTCTATCTCCTCCTTTGAATTTCATTCTGTCTCCATATCCTCCCCAACTAACCTGTTTATCATTGTTGTGTATCGTCCCCCAGGCCCTGTAGGATGTTTCTTCGACGAGCTGGACGTCCTGCTCAGCACCTTCCCTGACGACGGCACCCCACTGATTCTCCTGGGAGACTTCAACCTCCACCTTGAGGCCTCTCAGTCTGCCGTCTTTCTTCCTATCCTCCACTCCTTTGGCCTTTCCCTCCTGCCCTCACCCCCAACTCACACAGCTGGAAATCTCCTCGACTTGGTCCTCCTGCGTAACTGCTCCTCCTCTGATCCCACTGTAACCCCTCTCCACCTGTCTGACCACCACTTCATCTCCTTCTCCCTCCCTCTCCCTCTCTCTCCCCCCACTCCAACCCCCTCTGTTACAGTTTGCCGTGACCTCCGATCTCTCTCCCCCTCTGCTCTCGCCTCCCATGTCACTGCTTCTCTCCCTTCCCTTGACTCCTTCTCTAATCTCCCCACTGATTCTGCTGCCTCCTCTCTATTCTCTGCCCTCTCATCCTCACTTAACACTCTCTCTCTTTTGGTTTCCAGGCCAGCCAGATCATCCCCACCCAGCCCCTGGATGTCAGAAACTCTCCGCTCCAGCAGGAAAAGCCTTCGAGCAGCAGAGAGGAAATGGAAGAAATCCAGGGCCCCGGCAGACCTGTCCCACTACCAGTCCCTCCTGGCCGAATTTTCCTCCTCAATTACCAGTGCTAAAATTAAATTTTATCATTCTAAAATCCAGAATTCACTCTCTAACCCTCGCCAATTGTTTTCTGTCTTCTCTTCTCTCCTCAGCTCTCCGCCTGTCACACCTGCGACCTCCATCACAGCAGAGGACTTCGCAGCCTTCTTCGAGGATAAGATTGTGTCCATCCGCAACTCCTTCTCCCCCCTCACTCCCCCTCTCCTCCTCTGATGTCTCCCAGCTGCTCCTCTCTCACCGTCCTACCACATGTGCTCTCGACCCTATCCCCTCCCCCCTCCTCCAGGCTATCACACCCAACATCCTCGCTTTTGTCACCTCCCTTATTAACTCCTCTTTGTGCTCTGGATGCTTTCCCTCTCCATTCAAACAGGCTACCATTTCCCCTCTCCTGAAAAAACCCTCCCTTGATCCCTCAGTCATTCAGAACTTCCGCCCAGTCTCCCTCCTCCCCTTCCTGTCAAAAACCCTTGAACGTGCTGTTGCTAACCAACTCTCCTCTTTTCTTTCAGAAAACAACCTCCTGGACCCCCACCAGTCGGGATTCAGAGCTGCCCACTCCACAGAGACCGCACTTGTCTCTGTCAGTGAGGCGCTTCACACTGCACGCGCCGCCTCCCTCTCGTCCATCCTGATCCTCCTCGACCTCTCTGCCGCATTCGACACTGTCGACCACTCCATCCTCCTCTCTTCCCTGTCTGCACTGGGGATCTGTGGTACAGCCCTCATCTGGTTGAAATCGTACCTCTCCGGTCGCTCCTACCAGGTTGCCTGGGCTGGTGAAGTATCAACACCCCGCTCACTTATCACAGGCGTCCCCCAAGGCTCAGTTCTTGGCCCACTCCTCTTTTCTCTTTATCTCCAGTCTCTCGGTCCTGTCATTTCTGCTCATGGTTTATCATATCACTTTTATGCTGATGCCACTCAACTTTTTCTCTCTTTTCCCCCTGATGCCCAGGTCTCCGCCCGCATCTCCGCCTGCCTACAAGACATCCGGAGCTGGATGGACAACCATCACCTGAAGCTCAACCCAACGAAGACGGAGATGATCTACATCCCTGCTCCATCCTCCCCTCTCCTAGACCTGACCATCACCCTGGGGGATACCACCATCTCCCCCTCGTGGAGTGTGAAGAACCTTGGGGTCCTGTTTGATGACAGGCTCTCCTCTGCTGTGAACATCGCTGCAGTGACCCGGACCTGCAGGTTCTTCCTCTTCAACATCCGTAGAATCCGGCCCTTCCTCACCAGCTACTCAACGCAGCTCCTAGTCCAAGCGCTGACCCTCTTCCGCCTGGACTACTGCAACGCCCTCCTCGCCGGCCTCCCAGCATCTGCCATCAGACCCCTGCAGCTCATCCAGAACGCTGCAGCTCGTCTGGTCCACAACCTCCCAAGACACTCCCACGTCACGCCCCTGCTCACATAGCTCCACTGGCTCCCTGTTGCTGCTCGCATCAAATTCAAGACTTTGGAGCTAGCCTATCAGGGAGTCTACAAGACTGCTCCAGCCTACATCCAGAGACTGTTCAGACCCTACACCCCTGCCAGAGCACTCCGCTCTGCTACTTCTGGTCGCCTGGCTCCTCCCCCTCTCCGCTCCTCCCCTTCCCGCTCAAGGCTGCTGTCTGTCCTGGCACCGCGTTGGTGGAATGATCTACCTATCGAGGTCAGAACGGCAGAATCCTTGAGCATCTTCAAGCGCCGCCTGAAAACCCACCTCTTCAGGCTCCACCTCTCCCCTACTCCACTGCCTTGATTCCTGTCCCTACATCCTTTTGATTTGTTGCACTTTATTCTGTTTACCTTACTTCCTGACTGTATCAATTGATTTGGTTTCCCTTCATTTTGTTGCACTCTATTGTCAGTTTACTTGATTTTCCTGCCCCTTTGTTACACTTGACCTGTTGCCCTTATATTGCACTTATTTTATTGCTTTTTGTTGCACTTGCCTCTGCACTTAACCTTGCTGCCATTTTGTTCACTTGCCCTTGACCTTACCTTTTTGTTATTAGTCTAGACCTGTAACAATGGAACGTGTTCTGTCACTTACTGTTAGCACTTTTACTTGTCTCCTAGGAGGTCTGCACTTTTGTACTTTTCTTAAGCACTTTTGTACGTCGCTCTGGATAAGAGCGTCTGCTAAGTACCTGTAATGTAATGTAATGTAAAGATAGAATAATAAGGCAAAGGAAGCCTTGGAAAACCAGAAATCATGAAATCACCTGAAACTGTGGCACACGAGACTGGGGAATAAAACTGTCAGAACACAAGACAAGACTGGGGAGACAATGTGCAATGCATGGTATGAGAATGACAAAAACCAGAATGATTACTAAACAGTGAATATGGGAAATGGCAGGCAAGGACATAACAAAGAAAGACTGGCAAAATACAAGACATGGCATGGACTAATTCAGAAAACATGGCTAGGTAACAGCAGAATCATAACACCACCATATATTACATTCCCGTGACCTGAGTTCGGCTCCCAATAACAGACAGCTTTTTCTTCAGCTGACGATGGTGGAGCACGTGGGGCGGAAACTGAAAAAGGGCTCCCCTCATACTCTGGGGTTACAATACGTAACTAACATTCGATTTAATATGTGTCATGGTTTTGGAGCTTTGAGAGCTCCTTTAGTTACTCTCGTCCGGGATGATGTCGTTTTGCTCGCCGGCGGATTCCTGGGCCAGCTGGCATTAATTGGGGGCGTTACCCGGTCCCTATTTGAGCTCCTGTTCTGCCTCGCTCGTGTTGCTAGAGTGTTATTTTCTCCTTGGCGCTTTAGCCGGTAAGATCTTTAAAGAGAGAGTATTGTCAGGATCTTAGCTGCATAACAGGATTAGTGTTAGTCAGTAAGGGAATCTTTGGTTTATTTCCCTTTTCTGCTTTTCGAGCTCGTCTATTTTCTACCACGGACGGCGTCAGGTCCGTTGGTAGTGCAAGTCTCGTGATTTCTATCTGTTTTAGTCTCTCAGCGCTCTGCTGGTTTTTCCTTTTATTTCTGGCCACTGCTCTTGGCGTCCTACAACCAACGCCCATCACAATATGAGCTTCGCCCTTTAAGACTGTCGCTATTGGGATAAAGCGATGCCGGATGTAGTTTTTGCCCCACTGTGACACGAGCGTAAAAGCATTTACACACACCGCAAGTGCAGGAGTCAAAATAAATTACAACTCCACTGCGCTAGTCTCTTTTAGCAAAAAATATGAAGCAGTGGTTTCAGCGTGGATGCTAACCGGAGTTCTCGCATTTGAGAAACAGACGATTCAACCGCCAGCTGACCTACTGCATTCTAATGAATAGATTAAATCCCCAATCATACCATTCACATTACAGACCTGCTGCTGTGACAGAGGGGGATGAAATTTACGCATTGTAACTAGTTCCAAAGAGAGCAGAGCAGATTTCAGAGGCCCCTGTCCAACTCCCCATGATGACCAACTTATGGGGAGCGAGCAGGGACGAGCGTTACATATTGTGACAGTCCCTCGAGCTCATACATATAATTGTAATGGGAGAGTCTGAACATCTGGTAGCTGCAAAGTGCAGACAACAGGAAAAATCACTGCCCGTCAATTACACTTAATACAGAGTGAGTCAATGAAACCTCTGATGCATTGCGTAGATAGAAGTGAATAAAAGAACATGGGGATGTCCATGACGTGGCAGTCCAGATGTCAGCCACTGCAACTCCTCTAAGGAGAGCTGTGGAGGAGGACACGGCCAGCATAGAATGTGCTCGAAAGTCTGGCGGGAGATCTACTCCTGCACTAACATACGCCTGTGTGATAGCATTGCTCAGTCAATGAGCCAGGCACTGTTTTGTCAGAGGCTTCCCTTGAGAATGCGCTCTGTAGTGAACAAAAAACTGTTGAGTCAGTCTGATGCTCGCTGTGCGTGCCACGTGATGAGATGCGCAGAGGCAATGATATATTTCTTCCTCCTCATTCTTAAGTGGGGGAGAGAAAAAACCATCCAGAGAGATCGCCCTTGAACTGAAAGCACTAGTAATGCTCTTCGGCATGAATGAAGGGTTTGGCAGTAAAAGAAGAGGCGCTTCCATCTCCTCTCATAAAGAGCCGAGACAGGGAGACTGAAAGTGCACATAAATCGCTCACTCTCTTAGCTGTGGTTAACGCTAAGAGAAGCGGGGTCTTCCAGGACAGATATTAAAGCAAGATTTGGGATATAGGCTCAAACGGAGCTTCTCTTAGAGTGCGTAATACCAGTGGTAAATCTCACTGTGGTGTTTAGTGGCGCGTGACAGGCCGTTGCCTCCTGACTCCCTTCAGGAAACGCTTAACTTATGGGTGCGCAAAAACCAATCTCTCTCCTTCATGGCACAATGAAATGGCCATGCGCAAGTTTAAATAGTCGAAAGGGACAGATTTCTGTCAATTTATAGCTGGAGGAAAGACATTGTTTGAGGCAGAGAGCAGGATATTGGATCCATACGCCTCTCCTCACACCAGCGCAGAAAAGCAGACTATTTTGCCGAGTCACAAGCAGTGCTTGAAGAGGTTGCCCCTTGAATAGTTTGTACCACCTTAGGGGCTAATCCTAATCTCTCCAATCGCTCCCTCTCAGGGGCCAAACCAATAATCATTGACCTATTTCAGCGAAATGACTGATGGCACTGTTCAGCTGTGGGAGGACGTCTGCGCACCATGGGATTCGCCTCGGTTCCCTGGATAGCAGTTGTGTCAGAGCCAGGAACCATGGTGCACTTGTACGCTCTGGAACCACCAATATGACTGACAAGTCCTCCGCCTGAATCTGTGTCAGGAGGCGAGGAGTTAGAGGAACCAGGGGAAAAGCGTACAGTAGGTTCACATGAAACGATTATAGAATGCTTCTGGCAATTTTCAGAAGCTGGACTGATCGATCGCTGCCTTGGTGGTGCATGAAGACTGCCGCCATCGTGTTGTCTGTTCTCGCTACATGTTTTTCTGTCAGCGTTGGGACAAGGTGTTTGAGTGGCTACACAGACAGGGGAATAGATAACAGGCACCTTACGTATCAAACTAGGTTGAGGTGAAGGCGAGCAAACCACCTTTGGATTTTTCTCATGTGAAGAAGTCCCAGGGGAGCAATCACATGACTGGCTGACATCATGCTCAGTAGACGCATTAGTAGTCTGGCTTTGGACAGTTTCGAGTTCACAGAGATTGAATCCTTGTGCACTCCCAAGTAAATTTGCAATTTGGATGGGAGGGCGGTGCTCTTTCAACAGTTTATAGCAAACCACAGATGAGTCAAGTGACTGATCAGTTTCGCAGCGTGAAGCGCCGCTACCTCCGTTGAGGCTGCTATCCAAATCAAATTGTCCAGATAAAGGACTCTGATGCTTTCTCTGCGTTGCTGATCTAACGCATCCTCTACGTCAGGGATACTCACTCTTTTCCAGAATGAGCCGCAGTGGGTGCAGGCTTTCATTCTAACCATACAGTTACACACCTGATTCTACTTATCAAGGGTCTGTGGCAAACGCTTTAAGGGTTCATTAGTAGAATCAGGTGTGGGACAGGTTGGATAGAGCGAAAGCCTGCACCCACTGTGGCTCATTCTGGAAAAGAATGAGTATCCCTGCTCTACGTAATTGAAAAGAATGTGTGGCGCCAGCGAGTAGCCGAATAGTCAGCGACAGCAAGGGAGCTGGACCCTTCTGACACAGAAACGCGGGAATTTCTTGTGTCTTGGAGTGATGGGGACATGGAAAACCGCAGCCTTTGAGTCGATGGAATTGAGCCAATCGATGTGGCGCACACACTTTGATGCATTTGCGGTGCATATGTGAATCTGTCTTTTCACCATGGTCTTGTTGGAAAAGAGCAGATCGTGAATCGGTCTCATACTGCCTGTTTTTTTTAGCACAAGAGAGCAACGAGAGTAAAATCCTTCACTCTCTTCTCCTGGGATAACTGCGGATATTGCTCCCTTTCCCAATAGTTTGGTTAAGTATGAAGTCAGAGCCTCCAACTCTGTCTGAAAAGCCCTGACAATTGACATCATGCCGCTGAACAGCGGAGACAGGAACGTGAACTGGAGAGTACAGCCCCTTTCTATTATTCTCCTCAGCCATCTTTTTAAGAAAAACAGACTTTGCCACGCTGAGAAGTGCCCTGAGAGCGGGCATGTAAGGGTAGTTTTTACTGACGTTTCTGTTCGTGAGCAGAGCCCTCTCCGCCGTAGTGTGTTATAGCCACAGCTGACGGGAGGGCAGGAAGAGCAGCATTGCCCATCTCCCCAGACTCAATAGCCTGCACATCTTTGTGGGTAGCATGGGTGGGTGTGGAGTGCGCGGTTGCTGATGCAACAGCGGCACAGTCAAACTTGCTCACATTAGCTTGTAAATTTAAACCACTATCACTGAGGATCGAACTTGTGATCTTCAGCGTAGGGGGTTCCAAGCTTACCGCTGAGTTAGGACTGTTGTTTAAACACAAACTGGCGGGCTTTACCTTTTGTTTGCGTGTAGCAGAGGACTCAGGTGTGTGGCGGATACATGGCGTAACAGTTGCAATAAACTCAGTGGAGACAAATGCAAACTGCTTTCAAAGGAACTGCTTCTCAACACAAGGGGAGAGGCCCTGAAAAGACCAACATGAGAAGTCAGACACACTGCCTCCGTGGCCATTCGGCTGGGGGGTTCCTCCACTTGCATGTAGGGCAAAGATTATGCATGCTGGGACAAAAGGCATGGGGGGGCACAGTAGCGAGAGGTGTGGGCTATATGGTGGGGGAAAGGTGGGAAGCGGTTCGAAACACAGGGGCTGCTGGTGTTAGAAATCGCTGATTTGTATGTTTGTTTTTAGTGTGTTTTAGTAGTTTTTATTGCTATTTATTTATCATATTTATTCGTTTAGAGTATGTATGTTTCTGTTACGATTTTGCTGTCTTTAGTCTTGAACGTCTTCCTTTCGTTTCTGTCTTGTGGCGTCTTGTCAGTCTTCACACTCTCTTCCCTGTAATTCGGTGAGGTAATTCCTCTTCCTTCTCTCTGGCTGTTCTCATTGGCTATCCGCACCGAAGAATAGTTAGCGAGGCACGGGTGATTAGTTAGATCAGAGTTAGGAAAGCGAGAAGAAGCAGGTGGAGTCCTATCACCGTCCTTGCTTTTCTAGTTCCGCATTCCTCGACAGCTGTTCTGCATTCTAGCTGGGATCTCACCTGATTAGTGTGTGTTTAAAAATACATATTTTTTCGGCAGCTCCTTGTCGACACGTTTCTTCCCGTAGCTCGCTTTGGTTAAAGCGCAGAAACAAGACTTCTTGGTTTCGATTGTTGTTTGCTCGTTTCTTGTTACTTCACCCATAAGTCTCGTTATTGATTGTTTGTATTACGTTTGTTTGATTGCTGGTTGATTGCTTAGTACTTCGTTCCCCCTAATTCCCATTTTGTACCCATCTGTTTAGATTCTCCTGTGTTATTCCCTTATCCCATCCCCTTCCATTCCCTTAGCTCAACCCCTATTGTTACTGTCTTTGTACGGATTGATTTTCTGGTTACCGAATATTTCTGCTTGTCCCCTGATTCTGATTCTGACTATTCTGCATTACCCTGTTTGCCTGGCTATCGATCTGTTTCTGTTTTTGACCATGAGCTGTATTAATCCTAATAAACGATGCCGATGCTGAACTGAATTTGGAGTCTAAGCCTGTTCCTTTCAGCTGGGGCTACCGGTGGCCGTTGCAGAGAGCGATTTTCTGTCCAATCTTGCAAAAAACCATGGGCGAATATTCACTTGACCCCACTGAGTGCACCTCACCCTCTTTGCTTTGTCAATCGCCTCGCATCGCCTCACTTCCTGCGAGAAATAGTGGTTGGTGGAGAGTGTGCAGAGAAATAGCTGCAGAACGTTTAGGGGAGAGGGCGGCAAACTGTTTTCTCTGAAGCTGCCTCCTTTTGTGAGGTTGCTGCAAATTTGCCGCAGCTCCTCTTAGCTTCCTGTGTTTTACCGGCAGTTCAGTCGGTGAGCTAGACCGGGAACAGACTGGCCGGCGTAGCAGGGCGCGGCCTGGTTGAGCCAACGCTGCATATGTGAGGTCCGCCAATTGCAGGACAGGGAGTCCCGGAGCGTAGATTTCAGGCTCCACCGGCAGCGATTTACTAGCAGCACGTTGATAAAATGGCGAGAAAGGGGATGTTCGCCAATGTGGTGCACCCTGCTCGCCGAACTCCAAATCTTCCAAGTGGGATGAGGGAAGCACTAGTACAAGCGGTAAAGAAGGAAGTAAAATTATGGAATTTTTGCCCTTCTTGATCCTCCGCCTTGTAGAGCCGGATAATGTAATAATTTACAGATAATGTAATACCTCCCAATAATGTAACAAAAAGCCCCTCTCAACTCAATCTTAAATACAATTAAGCCGGATAACGTAATAATTGCCCAATAATGTAATAAAGTGTCCTTACCAATAACGTAACAACATTTCTTCTGATAACGTAATAATTCTTACAATAATGTGAAGTTATTACATTATTGGATTAGGCACATATTTTTGTCACCCAATAATGTAACAATTCCCAATATTGTAATAACAAGCCTAATGATGCATATTACCATGAATAATGCCAATGTATTTATATTTTGGGACTATACTGGTTTTCCTAACAGATCGATATTTTCAAATGGGCATTGTCATAATTTACTGCATCAATGGAACTCCTTATCAATAGTCTAAATGAAGTCCATTTTTGAACTTTTCATATCAGAACATTATACCACTTTACTAGAATTATCCACCCACATATAATTCACAGAGCATTTGACTTTTTTTGTGTGTCTCTTTGGATTTGTTGAGTTTTATACCATATGTACCGTATTGGCCCGAATATAAGACGGCCCTCTTTTTTCAAAACTTATTTCTGGAAAAATACCTTTTTGTAAGGTAATTTTATTTCAAAATAGAAATTCAAGCATAAAGAAAACTGTTTTTTTTAATATCATGTTTAACATTTCAAAGTTTTGATATCTTTTAGGAATTAAAAGACAAGGTACCACCATATTGTAGAATATTTAAACCTCCATCCTATATCACTGCTGTGGCCGTTTACGCTTGACATAGAATAATGGTTTCTAGGTTATGTGGTACATTGGTAATGATATAAAAGGTCTAGAGAACAAATATACTCAGCAACAAAAGTTTCTGTGACACCATATATGTGTATGTTATAAATGACACGCAAAGATCTCAATGCAATCAATATGTTTATTTAACAGGAGAAACACTGACTTTTCACTGCCAACATCACTCAAAACGAAAAATGTCATTTTCATGCGTCATGAAGCAGTCTGACGTCTAACCAATTGTGACCTTCACACTTCAATACCGGGTGTGACTTCCTCGTGCCATGATGCAAGCAACGCATCTCCGGCGCATGGACCGAATCAGATGTGCCAGAAATTGCTGTTGGATGTCATTCCAAATCTGACGTAGACGTTGTCGCAATTCCTGGAGTGTAGCTGGCGGGTTATCCAACCGCCGCAAACGTCGATCCATCTCGTCCCAAAGATGCTCGATTGGGGACATTTCTGGGGATCTGGCTGGCCATGGCAGGACATTGACATGTTGTTGCATCAGATACTGCTGTACAATCCTTGCAACGTGTGGTCTGGCGTTATCATGTTGCAGCGTTATTCCGGGACCATGTTGCATCAAAAACGGTACCACCAATGGCCGTAGCACTTCATCGCGATATCTTTGACCTGTCAGATTTCCATCAATAACAAGCAAATCTGTTCTGTTTCTAGCCGTGATCCCTCCCCAAATCATGACACTACCACCTCCAAAACGGTCAAATTCCTGAACACAGTTGTTGGCATAACGTTCTCCACGTCGATGGTATACACGTAAACGACCATCACATCGGTTAAGCATGAATCTTGATTCATCAGTGAAGAGTACAAGATCCCACTGACGTTGGATCCACCGTCGATGTTGTTGTGCCCACTGTAGACGCAGTCGTCGGTGTTGTACTGTGAGTATTGGACGTCTTGCTGGACGACGTGGGACAATGCCAAAATGACGGAGACGGCGACGGATTGTCTGTGCAGATAGTCGCCTCAAACCAGGTATCGTTCTTGCAGTTATGGTTGCAGGTTGGAATCGATTTCGGAGATGGGTTGTTCGAATCCAGTTGTCCTGTCTGGGAGTGGTTACTCGTGGACGGCCGCTGCGAGGAAGGTCTCTGACATGTCTTGTCTGCTGATGACGCTGCCATAAGTTCCAAATGGTGTTTCGGTGGACATTCAGGCGATGAGCAACTTCCCTCTGCGAGGTTCCGGATTCAATCATCCCAATGGCCCTCCACCGATCATTTTCAGACAGTCTTGGCATTTAGAGGGTAGAGTTCCTGATCCGAAATGGCTGTGTTTTCGATAAGTGATGCTTCCGTCGTTCATCAGGCACAATGTGAACATTCCAAAAATTCTCCTCTTTTATTGCCATCCAAAAGCATGATTTACGCACATTTTCACGTGCAAAGTCATTTTCTCGCATTTTCATGATTTCCATTTCAATGTTGTGTTTACGTGTACTGTTTCAGTCTGATATCACCATGTATGACAATTTCATAATTGCGTTATGAAAAATAATTAACAATATTGGTGTCACAGAAACTTTTGTTGCTGAGTATATAAGATCATCCAGTTTTATGGGATATTTTTACATGATTAAAAATTTCATCTTATATTTGGGTCAATATGATATTTTACTCTTGCAGCTGACATTGAGAATTCTTTTTAGAGATGGATCTTTGATCAACAAGTGAGTTACATTTGAAATTAATATTATTTGGCACATTTTCATCAAAATTAACTATGACCTCTTATGAATTCTACATAGCACCACTGGGTGGTGCACTAGAGAGTTTTTCTTGTTAAGCCAAATGCTATTTTGAAACTGATTTTGGAAGCTACTGAGGCACATTTCTTAACTTCTTTCTTCGTCTATGGTTGCAGAAAAAAAAGGTGCAGTATGAAAGTGGCCCTTTTTAGTTCTTCAACATTTCTGATTGTTATGTTTGGATGAAGAGATTGAAGTGGATGATGTTAGATTACCATTGTGCAGTCCTCACATCACATGTCACTATTGTCAAAAGGGATTAGCTCTATGCTAAATGCACCAAATCTCTTACAGGGTTTTCCCCATGAAACTTGGGGTCATTTTGCTTATGGCCCTAATGGGCATGTGTATTATTTATGGTCACTGACCCATGGATGAAGAGACATATGATACCATCGTACTACTGATAAAAGGCAAATTTAATGTCCCTGTAAACGAGAGAAGCCAAATTCAGCGCAATGCTGTCATTAGATTCTGGAGGAATAGGAGTCGTTTTTCCATTGATGATGATGGTCAGACAATCCTTTGTGATGGTTAGGCTGTAGGAAGGAAAGCTCCATCCCTGCCTTCGTGAAAGCTGGCTTAAAGGAAACAAAAGGCTCTGGAGCTAGAAAACTAAATATGAGACTTAGGGAACACTACACTGGCATCAGTGAGGCAAGAATTCAATCAGAATTGGATCAGTCAACATTATACCACCATCTTCAGGCAAGGTTCATGAACAGGCCAATTCCAAGGCCAATCACCGTAAAAGAAGTACAAATGAGACACCAAATTGACCTTCTAGACATGAACAAATGGAAAGTGTCAGTTGGCAAGGTAACATACAGATATATCCTCATGGTCCAAGATGTCTTTTGTGGGTGTTGTGTTCAGCATTTATGGTTTTAACAGTTTCATGTTCCAAGTTTCATAGTTCATAGTTCATGTTCACAGTCACAGTTTTAACAGTTTCTTGTATCAGGTCATATCATTTCATCATTCATGTTTATTGTCCATGTTTTTACTTTTCCATGTTTTTGTTTTTGCCAGGTCTGCCAAACCACTCCACCGCTTGTCTGCGTTCCGCCCCGTGCCTTCGTTGTTGCACATTTCTGAGCTATGGTTGGCTTTGGTATTTCCCCTTCCTTCTGTGCTGTGCTGATTCGGGGCTCTCTAAGCTTAATTGACAATTAACTGTTTTTAAGTTACTAACATTTACTAACACTCACTGGGTGGTGTAATTCATTAGATAGGCACATTACTAATATTACAAATTTAGACAGGGAGTTTGTTGTCATGATTCCTGCTTTACTATTTCAAGTCTTGCTGTGCTTTTCTGTTCTTAACATTCATGCTTGCTTCCAAACTGCTTACTTAATTGGTACTTAAGCTGAGCACTCTCATTCTCTTAATGAGCAAGTCTTGTTATTCAATCTTGGTCCATGTCTCATGATCTTGCCCTGCCTCTTGTTTCTCCTCCTCCAGGTGTTGCCCTTCATGTCTTGATTTCTTACCCTTTATCTGGATGCGGTGGAAGTTGGCTGGCAGACAGTGTCTCAAGTCTCGTTTCATGTACAAGTCCTCGCTCATGGTCACGCTTTCAAGTCCTTGTTTCCAAGTCTTGTTCATAGCCCTTGTATATATAGCCATACTCTTGTTATTTATTTTTCTTGGATTTCTGCCTGGAGTTTCCAGTGTTTTTTGTTCTTGCCATTTTGCTATTTAGTTTCCCAGCTCTGTGTAGCTTACCTTAGTTTGTATTTTGCAACCCTTTGGGCCGAGTTTTTTGTTGGCCCTTGTGCCTGTTTCCTTTTGTTTAATAAATCCTCATTTCCCTTCCACCTCGCATCTGGTGTCTCTCTGATCTCGCATCAGTAGGTATGTCCGGCTTACGTCATTGAGAGGGAAAAGCAGTGGTGAAATTGCTGATCATTTGACATTAATTTATGGTGAACAAGGACCTTCTAAAATACTTCAACATGATCAAGGGAAAGAGTTTCATGGGGCTGTGGAGAAATTAATGAAGTCCTTAAATGTTAAAACCATTCAAAGTGCCCCATATCATCCTCAAAATCAAGAGAAGATTGAGCGAATGCATCGAACATTGAGAAAAAAGATTTTGCACGATTTGCTGAACTCAAAGGGTGTTAACTGGGTAAAGAGTTTGCCCGAGTGTGCTAGAGTTTTGAATGGAGATCCAAAGATGACACTTGGCTGGGCCTCTCATTTTGAGGTTTATAATGGCAGAAAGTCAAACAATGTTATGCAGTCTTCAACAGTTCATGAACAAGAAAGACAGGAACGATCTGGTGATTTAAGACACACAAAGTCTTTGTCTTTTTGTAAGCAATCTTTTGACAGGAAAAACATTCCTGTCTAATCTAAACTGATTAGACAAAGAGCACATCATGCAGATCAGAGAAATGCAATGAGTCTAATCCAGAAAGCCAAAGCCTCAATTGCTGTGTCGGTTTATCAAGTTAATAAAAGGATTTTGGTAAAGGTGCGACACTAACAACCGTGTCACCAAAAAGGTACTCTTATGTATGGAATCATAACTCAAAGAAATTTGAAACTCTCAAAGTATAAGGTCCAGTACCAGACTGCAAATAGCCCTGCACAGAAATGGTTTTCAGTTGCTGATATCACTAAACGGAGAGCATCCAATTGTTTGAAATCCTTTATTCTAGCTAACAGTCACAAAGATCGTATTCGCTCATTTGTCTCCTCTGGAATGACCATAGCTTTTGATCCTCCGCCAGATGGCCACTGCCAGTTTTCTGCTCTTGCTGACCAGCTTGCAAACCTTGGAATATTCTGTTCTCCAACAACTCTTAGACAATAGATTTTTTCTGATTTAACAGTGAATCCATTTGCCCTTGACGGTTCTTCATCGTCAAATTTTGTTGGTGGTAATGATTGGAATGATTACATACGCAGCATGCATCAGTTTGGAACCTTTCGAGATCACATCACCCTTCAACGAGCTGCTGAAATGTTTCAAGTGCAGATTCTGGTTGTTTCAACTCTTGGTGTGGATGCCTGTAACCTTGTCTCACCAAGTGGAAGGTTCAATCCAGATTTTCCAACTATAGCCCTTATTCATTTTGCAGAAGGTCAGGGAGATCATTATGTCAGCCTGAGAGGACCTATACGTACCTACATTGACAGCATTCAGGATGTAGAGTCAAACAGGATTACACAGAGATGCACCTCAGCTGTAAGCCCAACATACACCACTGAAACGAGCCTGTTCTCTGACCATCCTATGTCACGAGTCAGTACTCCCGATATTCCAGCAAATTCTCAAATTCCCGTTGCCCCAGTGTCCCAGACACTTCAAAATGAAATATGGAGATTGATAATCTAGAACACTCTTGACATGGATATGGGCATGTTAGGAGCTATCAACAGGGTTTCTCAACTATTCAAAGAACTTGCAAGGCAATTCCTTCCATGGATTTATATCAGGGATTCTTTGTCTGCCAGTATGGCATTAGACAGAGATGTGGAATGCACTGCTGGTGTGATGAAGTTGCATAAGTCATCTGGACGCAGCAGTGGTGTAGCGTTTAAGCTGTGAGAGCTCTTTTCAAACAATGTAAACTGGATGAGCTTTTTGTTACATTATTGGGAGGTATCACATTATCGGTAAATTTTTACGTTATCTGGCTCTACACGCCTTTCTACCGTATGATGGACCCAATTTCACATTAGCTTCCTCAGTATCCATGATGCTTGTTATACGGGGCATAAAAGCGTCTGCCTGCCGCTGCAGCTCCCGCGAAGGTAGGAGGGCACAAAACGAACTGAAAGCTTGAGGCGTCAAGGCTATCCTGGCATGATCGGCGCCGAGGCAAATTTTGCAGCCTGAGTGAGGGTCACTGTAAAAAAAAAAAAAAAGTTATCTTAAAAAAGTTAGTGTCCAGGCTGCCTTAAAATGTGATGCTCATTGAATTTCAGACGACAAGTTTAGGCAATATATAGCTTATAAACTTAAATTCAGTTAAATTAAAATATTAAGGCAGCCTGGAAAATTTAAGTTAAGATAACTTTTTTTTTCAGTGTACGGCAAAATGTAGCAGTTGCTGCACACAGTGCAGAGGCGCACCGCTCTTCGAGAAATACTCATCCTCAGAACAGCGTCATTCAACTTCTTGCGCTGAAGAAAAAGTGGGAGCCGAACTCAGGTGAATGTAATTTACGGTGGATGCGGACCTAATTGGGGCCATCATGCAGGACAATAGCTGGAAAGAAAATCTTTAGAGCTGCGCATGCGCAGAGGGATAAACCCAATAGCGACAGCCTTAAAGGGCGAAGCTCATACAAAATAGAATGTAAAGTTCTAAATGTCAGAAGTATAAACATCAGACGTGATTACATTATGGAAGATTTCAAACTCAAATGTTCTTTGATTGAAAAAGACTCTGTCATTGTTGATCAAACCCTTACAGGTTCTAGCCACCGTATTCCAGGATGCTGATTTATAGCCTGAACAAAAATATAAACGCCTTAATAAAAACTCAAAAATTTGACCTAACATTAGGGTTATGCAATATAAGAAGCAAATTAAAATTCATTTTTGTTCATGACTAACCTTCAGATCACCTTCCATTACATCTTGATATTGGCATCTGCATAGGAATGACAATCCTTTGCACATGCTGGGGGTCAGGTTGAAGAAATTGAATGTTCAATATCTTGTGTGTCCACCATTTGCGTCTCTTAGAGCAACACATCCCCTTCACATGGAGTTGATCAAGTTGTCTATCGTGGCCTGTGGAATGTTAGTCCATTCTTCCCGGAGGGCCACACGGAGCTGGCGGACATTATCGGGAACTGGAACACGTTCCTGGATACGTCAATCCAGAACCTCCCAAAGATGCTCTGTGGGCGACGTGTCTGGCAAATACGCTGGCCAGTCCAGAACTGGAGTGTGCTCTGCTTCAAGGAACTGCATGCAGACCGTTCTGGTGGACATCCCTGCATCCAGCATGCCAATGGCACGTTCCTGCATGACCGGAGACATCTGCGGCATGATGACTTCTGACAAAATTTGACATTTTGGGGTGGCTTTTTATTGTACCCAGTATAAGAAGTGTCTGGGTACTGCTCATTCTGTCTGATCACCGTCTGGAAATGCCACACCCATTTACTGAGTGAAATCCCTGCATCACTGAGCAAATGCTCACTGGCAGAGAGATGGATTAAAAATGGTACTCAAATCAAGAGAAATATCCCTATTGTACAAGTAAAAGTCAGCATATGGTCACTTAAAGTTGTTAACTCCATGTGGCATCAATATTTGACATGGGGCGTTGATATTTTTGTTCAGAGTTTTTCTCTTGTACAATGCATGTATCAGACCACACTAAGAGTATAGAGTGCAGTTTTTGGGACTGTATTTTAAGAAAGACATCAAGGCTTTAGAAAAGGTTCAAAAGAAAGCCACAAAGTTAATTCCTGCTTTAAAGGTTAAAAGCTATGAGGCAGGAACGTCACAAGAAATTTATGCTTGGGGGAGCCTGAGCCATCACTTAGAGGGGCAGTGAACTAGAATTTTTTTTTAAAAGTCAGGTTTTCTCTTTATTTTCTGTGCATAAGGCCCTACAGCTGGGAATATTTTCCACAGTATCACACTGCAATCAGCACTACAAAAGCTCCCATACAACAAAGCAGATCTCGCCTTGCGTTGCTTGGGGTGCGATACAAAATTTTATCTCAAAAAAGTTTTTTCACCAAAACTCACAATTGTACGAATATTTTCCCCAATAGGGGATCAATGTTCTGGAACATTGTTGTCTTTGGTAAGCAACGCCATATTGTCAAAATGCGCAGTTGAATCATTGATCCGTCTTGGATATCTGGATAGCTGATGCAGAGTAAACTGCGGCTGGAAGGTTGAAGCGATCGAGCAGCCATATTTGTATGGCCGGAAGTAATCAACCACTATATTGAATCCTATGGCAGGGCTGACCCCAAATGTATCCTTCTAGCATTGTAAACATTTATCAAGGGATTTGGCACGACAATTCACAGGGTGTAGTTAGTAAGATGGATACATTATGATTAATATTTTAACTTTACATGGGTATTGTCAATCCTTAACATAACATGTTAACATTAGTCAAGTTGGTTGTTCCTAAAATAGCCTACTTCACATAAGTAACTGTTTGTGTTAGCCTAATTAATTCACAAGGTTTAACGACTGCTTTTAACATTATTAATGAGATCCATATCAATGCAAACTTCCTTAATCCAGTATAACTGATAGGCAACACTAATTGATAATAGACTAAGCTAACAAAGCTATCATCAAAGCACCTAGCTATTGAATTACATAGCTAACGCCCACCACGACGCGAGGCTACAACTGACCTTGGGCCACTGTACCCATTGGGTCATTCCATGTAAATTCAACAAATTTCAGAAAATTTCCCCACCTGACCATCTCAGATTTATTTTAAAAAATTTTCACACCAAGGCCATGTACTTAATAGGATATGTGCAATGTTTCAGTTCAATATCTTCTTTAGATTTGACAAAAGAAAAATGAATAAAGATGGCAATGTTATGCAAATTTTCGCACTCCTTTTTGCAACGTCAAATAAAAGTGGATTTTTAGGAGGCAGTATCTCAAGTTATATCAATGCCATGGGCCAGTATACTTGTGGAACACATTTTCAATGGCAAATATGTTTTTATTACGGGGCTGTGGCTGTTTGAAATTGCTAATTTATTTTATAAATATAAATAAACAACTTATAAACAACTGAATATAAATAAACAACTTATAAAATATTATTATAGAACATATAATATTATTATAAGGTGTAATATACTATTATAAGGTGTTACTAAAAAATTCATAACTATTTAATGAAGAGTTGCACCACAACCACCTTTGAACCAAAGATAGGCAAGAATGTAAGCTTTAAGATGGTGAAGATTTCAAGAATGTACACATTGTCACACCCCTGCAATTTGATGTCAAATTTCATGAAATTTTGTCTTTTTAAGAATTTTGCTGTGTATTTTCTGGACAATGAAGAAATTGACATGCTTGATGTTTATTGTACCACTACCAATAGCACTATGTGAGGAGAGCTTGCCCCGAAAAAAATCAGCTCTCTATCTGCATAACTTTGGTCATAAATGGCCTTCAAATTTGGTGTCATAGACAACTTCGTCAAATAAATTAGCATTTTCAAACTGCCATAGCTCCCTAAGAAAAAGAAAAAAGCCGTTAAAAATGTGCTTGCCTAGTTTACTGGGTCTAGATGCTACACTGTGGACGATTTTGAGGCAATGGCATAAGTATAAAAGGAGATATTGCCTCCTAAAAACTCCCTTTTACACTCAACAAAAATATGAACGCAACACTTTTGTTTTTGCTCCCATTTGTCACGAGATGGACTCAAAGATCTAAAGTTCATTCCAGATACACAATATTACCATTTCTCTCAAACATTGTTCACAAATCTGTCTAAATGTGTGATAGTGAGCACTTTTGCTTTGCTGAGACAATCCATCCCACCTCACAGGTGTGCCACATCAAGATGCTCACCAGCTACTCAGACAGCTGCTGAAACAATTGGTTTGCATAACCAAAGAATTTCTGCACAAACTGTCAGAAACCGTCTCAGGGAAGCTCAACTGCATGCTCGTCGTCCTCATCGGGGTCTTAACCTGACTCCAGATCGTCGCCGTAACAGACTTGAGTGGGCAAATGCTCACATTCGATGGCGTCTGGCATGTTGGAGTGGCGTTCTCTTCACGGATGAATCTTGGTTAACATTGTTTACATTGTACATCGTCGCTCTGGATAAGAGCGTCTGCTAAGTACCTGTAATGTAATGTAATGTAATGTTCAGGGCAGATGGCAGACAGCGTGTGTGGCGTCGTGTGGGTGAGCGCTTTGCTGATGTCAGTGTTGTGGATCGAGTGGCCCATAATGGTGGTGGGGTTATGGTATGGGCAGGCATCTGTTATGGACGAAGAACACAGGTGCATTTGATGTCAAATTTCATGAAATTTTGTCTTTTTAAGAATTTTGCTGTGTATTTTCTGGACAATGAAGAAATTGACATGCTTGATGTTTATTGTACCACTACCAATAGCACTATGTGAGGAGAGCTTGCCCCGAAAAAAATCAGCTCTCTATCTGCATAACTTTGGTCATAAATGGCCTTCAAATTTGGTGTCATAGACAACTTCGTCAAATAAATTAGCATTTTCAAACTGCCATAGCTCCCCAAGAAAAAGAAAAAAGCCGTTAAAAATGTGCTTGCCTAGTTTACTGGGTCTAGATGCTACACTGTGGACGATTTTGAGGCAATGGCATAAGTATAAAAGGAGATATTGCCTCCTAAAAACTCCCTTTTACACTCAACAAAAATATGAACGCAACACTTTTGTTTTTGCTCCCATTTGTCACAAGATGGACTCAAAGATCTAAAGTTCATTCCAGATACACAATATTACCATTTCTCTCAAACATTGTTCACAAATCTGTCTAAATGTGTGATAGTGAGCACTTTTGCTTTGCTGAGACAATCCATCCCACCTCACAGGTGTGCCACATCAAGATGCTCACCAGCTACTCAGACAGCTGCTGAAACAATTGGTTTGCATAACCAAAGAATTTCTGCACAAACTGTCAGAAACCGTCTCAGGGAAGCTCAACTGCATGCTCGTCGTCCTCATCGGGGTCTTAACCTGACTCCAGATCGTCGCCGTAACAGACTTGAGTGGGCAAATGCTCACATTCGATGGCGTCTGGCATGTTGGAGTGGCGTTCTCTTCACGGATGAATCTTGGTTAACATTGTTTACATTGTACATCGTCGCTCTGGATAAGAGCGTCTGCTAAGTACCTGTAATGTAATGTAATGTAATGTTCAGGGCAGATGGCAGACAGCGTGTGTGGCGTCGT
The DNA here is from genome assembly GCA_029721435.1 of Gymnothorax reevesii. Taxonomy (NCBI): domain Eukaryota; kingdom Metazoa; phylum Chordata; class Actinopteri; order Anguilliformes; family Muraenidae; genus Gymnothorax; species Gymnothorax reevesii. The sequence continues at coordinate 144,098,100 of CM056574.1, forward strand.
GTGGGTGAGCGCTTTGCTGATGTCAGTGTTGTGGATCGAGTGGCCCATAATGGTGGTGGGGTTATGGTATGGGCAGGCATCTGTTATGGACGAAGAACACAGGTGCATTTTATTGATGGCATTTTGAATGCACAGAGATACCGTGATGAGATCCTGAGGCCCATTGTTGTGCCATACATCCATGAACATCACCTCATGTTTCAGCAAGATAATGCACGGCCCCATGTTGCAAGGATCTATACACAATTCTTGGAAGCTGAAAATGTCCCAGTTCTTGCATGGCCAGCATACTCACCGGACATGTCACCCATTGAGCATGTTTGGGATGTGCTTGACCGGCGTATACGACAGCTCGTACCAGTTCCCACTAATATCCAGCAACTTCGCACAGCCATTGAAGAGGAGTGGACCAACATTCCACAGGCCACAATTGACAATCTGATAAACTCTATGCGAAGATGATGTGTTGCACTGCATGAGGCAAATGGTGGTCACACCAGATACTGACTGGTTCTGAGTCCCCAGACCCCCAATAAAGCAAAAACTGCACATTTCAGGGTGGCCTTTTATTGTGGGCAGTCTAAGGTACACCTGTGCACTAATCATGGTGTCTGATGAGCATCTTGATGTGGCACACCTGTGAGGTGGGATGGATTGTCTCAGCAAAGCAAAAGTGCTCACTATCACACATTTAGACAGATTTGTGAACAATGTTTGAGAGAAATGGTAATATTGTGGATCTGGAATGAATTTTAGATCTTTGAGTCCATCTCATGACAAATGGGAGCAAAAACAAAAGTGTTGCGTTTATATTCTTGTTGAGTGTATTTGACATTGCAAAAAAGAGTGTGAAAATTCGCACAACACTTTCATCTTTATTTTTTCTGCCAAAACTAATACACATATTTAACTGAAATTTGGTATACATCCTATTTAGTTTATTACCTTTCTGTAAGCATTTTTTCAGACAAATCTGGGATGGTCATGTTGGATCATTTGTTGAATTGACATGGAATGACCCCATTTCGTATTTATTTATTTTAAATTTGGTATCTCCAATCCCATCTGAATCTGGAATGGCCAATCCGAGAACTATGGACAAGGCTTGCTCAGCTCAAGAGAGAGAGACAGTTTGCGGCTCTCCTCCGAAGCACACACCTGTCTGTTATGATTCTGCCTCGTGTGCTTGTTTGTGCTTGTGTGTTTTTCCCCCAGGTCTCTCTTGATTTGTGTTTCTGCTCCATTCCCGCGGTCTGACCATTGATTCCCTCTTGCCCTGACTTCTGTGGTGTCGTATGACAGCCTTGAGCATGCCTGAGTCTCATTTTCCAATCACGTTTTCTTTTTCGGTTTTGGCTTTAGTATTTCATTCATTGCTTCCACCTGTGCTTAATTCTGGGTCTCGCAAAACTCTGAGTGAATGCATTGTCTGATAGGGCCATTACTAACCATACTAACCAGCTCTTATTTAAGGGTGTGTAAATATTTTGTCACATAGTTACTAACCTAATTAACTCATCAGTGAGTGCGAGGGTTTATAGCTTTTGTAAATTCCTTTCTAAGTTTTCCCAGATTTACTGCGTTTAAAGCTTTGCTTTCCTTGCTGTTCTCATGGTGCTTTTTACTCGACACGTTTAGATTACCTCAGTCAACGCAGTCTAGTTTGATTGTCTCAGCGTCTTGTCTCGAGTCTTTATTATTAACCTGGTCCTTGTGAATTTGTTTAATAATCTGTTTCCAAGGAAAATTTCCTTCCATTTCCCCACCTCCTCCCATGTGTACTTAAGCAGGGAATAAAAAAGACCTTCAGACGGAACTTTGTTTTTTTTTTGCTTTCTTGTTATCCCCCCGTAGCGCAATTAGCGCGAAGCAGGGGATATGGCATTGGGCTCCGTCCGTACGGACCCATAAAATTGAGGCGGCAGGGGATACTGCCATGTTAGTGGCAAACACTTGTTTTGTTTCCTGAGTTTTCCCCTGCCCTGGTAATACTGCACCCACGTTTTGTTTGCCCCTTGTCTGAGTCCCCCTGCATCCCTTCAGTTAGTTTCAGTTGTTTTATTCTCGCCACTGTAGGACTGTGTACTTCAGTTCTCCCCTGGCTTTGGTAGAGTGCCTTGGTTCTCCTGGTTCAGTGCATGTGCACGGTGTTTGTTTTTAGCCTGTGTGCCACTTTTTCCCATGTCAGGATTCCAAATAAAACCTTCTGGATCCTGCATCTGGTGTCCACCTGACCATTCCTTAACACCTATCCGCCCCTGCATCTTTACACTCATTGGTCGAACCTGTCGCAAGTTCAGAACAAGGGTGGATGATACCTGAACAGGAGCAAGCAGAGACTCTCCCTGACGAATGCCCGGCTGGCCAACAGGAGGCACTTCAGGAACGAACAAGACAATAATTTTTTATTTCCCTTCCCAGCAGTCCTTTCCCAATTTGCTTCCCTAATTTGCTTAATCCAATCGTGTGCTGTTCTGAAAGAGCTGCCAATCACTGCTGGTTACTACGACCAGGGATCAAACCTGCCATTTCATATTTATTTGGTGTAAATAAATGTCATAAACTGAAATGTCAGTGCAGCAGAAATACACATATTGAACTCCAAAAAAAACCCCATTGTGATGGGAAAAATATCCGAAAATATTCTAAACTCAAAGTATTACCATAATCACTGTTCGGCAGAGCAAACTCAGCCAGGTTCATAGGGCCCATTAAAATCACAAAGTGTGCAGCTGAAAAGAAGCAAAAACTCTGTCAAAAAATCTGTCAAAAAAAAAAACCTGATAAAGAAGCTCCTTTGACCTGCAGGCTGGTCAAAGCCGGCAAGATGAGCGAGTCTTCTAGAATGACTACATCGATACTCAACTGCAGTGTTCTGGAAAAATCCAAGACCCCTGATAAACAAGTTGACATGGTCTACAACATCCCCTGCCAATTGTGCGCTTCTTATTTTCGAACTCGATCAAGGCCTTTATGGTCTGAACAACACACCCAATTTGGTAACTGTATCTGTAGTAGTTTCTGAGTAAAGCTGTCCCCTTTATCTCGGACAGACGGACGAAGGTCAAACCTATATCCCCCTCCCACTTAATTACTGACCTTCAGGTCAACCCATGGTTTGGGAGGCTCAGCTGCGGTGTTTGAGTTTCATTGGATGCCTAAAATGAATTTACACTATTATATAATGGCAAACTTGTAAATAAGGGTGGAAGGTGGCTAAATGACAATGTACCAATCAGAAATTAATGTTTGATAAGGTAGAAAGAGTCACTTTTTATCCCACCTAGAGGGACATCCCAAGAGGCTAATAAATACGAGGGTTTGAACAATCGGTGGTCAGTCGGCTCGGGGGATTGATGGGGTATGAATGCAATTTGGTTTGCGCAGACCAGTCTGGGGTTTTGTTTATCACCTGGAGTAACTCACAATAAACCCACTTGCATCAGACTCTAGAAAATGTGTCCATTCCTTGAGGATAGATTTACAAGGGTGAGAGGAAAACTTGTCACTTGCCTGGACTGTTATTTCCTGCAACACTCCATTCTTTCATCTAGTAATTTCATGCAACATCCAAGCAATATTGCTTCCACCCATATTAAGATTCTTGACATTCTTCTGCCGTGACAAAAAGGCTGATAAGCCCACAAGGTTTAAAATCTTGTAAAGATCATTATATTTTTCAGCTATTAAAAAATAAAAAAATTAATTGCAGTTTGGCTTTTATCACTGTAGGTCAAGTTCAGTTGTCCTTTGTTGTTGTGGTCAGATACAATACTTTTTTTGTCTTCAGCACTAAAATCAGGTTCATGCTGCTAGATTTAAATGAATAATGTCTGTAATTTCTTGCCCAATTTGTGTTCCACTGAGTCAGTTGTAAATTACCATGTTCCAAACAATTTTTTATTCTAAAAAGAGAAAGCAGAGTTAACAATCTGAATAATCTGTTCACTTATTTTATTGTACGTGCCTTTCTCAGTAAAGGCTCTAAAAGTTGAAAATAAACCCCCCTTCTTGGTTTTTATGGACCATATTGACTGCTATACAATGAAAGAGTGCTATACATTTCAGGGTTTGCATAGAAATCATTGCTATGCAAATTTTTAACCTAAAAATATTCCCTGTTAAAGCAGATCTGTAATGGTTTCGGCCCGCGGGCAGAAGGCAAGAAGCCGCCGGGCACTGGGACCATGTACCCAAACGCAAGTAAAGGACCCACACGCATAGGCTGAGTAAAAATCTAAAAACTTAAATTAAAACAGAGAGGATCAGCGGCAACCAAAAACAGGGCCCCTTAACACACAGAGAATGCAGCTGCACTGCAGCTCTTATACTCATCACTGCACCTCCACCTCAACGAGCAGCAGATGTGGCTCGCTGAGGTGGACAGCAGGAGGGGGGTTGGACTGCAGGGCAGAACCATCACAAGATCATGTTATTGCAATTGCTATTTAGCATGGATCAACTAAAATAAATGATATCCATCAGCTTACAGTGTTCACTAAGCAAACAAATGCTATCTTCTTTCTCATACAATTACGGGTCCAAATTAATCTCAGTGCACTCACAACAGCCTAGACTCATTTTCATGGATGTATATCTACAAATAAAGTTCTTTCAGAAAACGTTTGTAATATTTCCAAAAAAAAAAACAATTAAGTATCTGTTTGAAGATTGAATTTCTTGTCTTTGTAGTGTACTCAATAGTGTTCTTGAATATAGGCCGAAAAGATTTGCAAATCAATGTATTGTTTTTATTTACGTTTTTACACAAAAAACCAACTTCATTGGAATTAGGGTTTGTATTTCAATCCTGTATATGCAAGAAAAAAGAAGCGAGAACGAGAGAAGTGAGTGAAGGCACAGTTGCTCAGGTTGCACATCGGGGAACCAGTTTCTGTCCTTGTTTGCCTTAAAGTAAAAAGCCTTCTGCAAGATCCCCCATCCATTCTTTGAAGAATTTACTGCACAGCATTTGGCAGGTGAAAGGTTATTTTCCATATCAGCCCTACAGTGGTAAAAGGCAGTAACTCCAATTGTCATGTATTGGATTTACTGCCTTTGCTGTAGTAAAGCTGTTATGTAAACTTCAAAGAAGAAAGATGCTGACAAAGAAAAGCAAGACAGAAAGTAAGGGCAAGAGAGAAAAAAATAAAGACAGCCAGGGGGACATTGGTCATTGTAAAGACAGCAAGCGGACTGTCTGCTGTAGGTGGCTGCCATCTACAGGCTGCGTGGTGTAATGTTGGCAATTCTTGTGAATTCAACCTACAAACAAGACTCTTACTATTGAAATCCACAAATGAGCTGTGAGGATGACACCTTCAGTGGGATTATTATACATAAAATTACATGCTGCACTGCCAAAAGTATTAAAGGGCACTGTCATTGGAATAATTTGTCTCAAAAATATGAATTAAATTTCATTCACATTTATCTGCATTGTCTGCTAATTCAACACAACTAGAAGTACCGCAGTGAAAAACTGGCATTTGTCCAGTTTGTTATTTAACTTTGTAAACTTTTTTTCCAAGTTCCCTATGCACTGAAGTGCATACAAAGTGTAGTGGTTCTTGCACTACTGTGCACTACTTGCACTACGAAACATTGAATTTAGCTCTGAATGTACATTTTATCCAGACTTCTAACTCAGCAGGTAAGTGGTGCCCAGACACATTTTGCAGAAAGGGTTAAGGACGGGCACAGTGTGAATGTAGATATGGGTCTCCAGAGGGTTCAAGGCTGTGTGCTCTATAAAAGCTTGTGTACTGGATGTCAGACAGTGAATTGGGGGATATCTGCCGCAGGAATGAGGTTTGTGCTGCTGTTGTGTCTGAACCTGGCCCTGGTTCTGGCCTCTGCTGCTGCTTCTCAGACAGCCTGCCGACTCCGGGAGCGCTTCCACCTGAATGGGATGTACCGCAAGGGGGATGTGGTTTTTGGGGGGCTGTTTGGGGTGCACATCCTGACAGTGTTTCCTGAGCTGTCTTTCAGGTCCAAGCCACTCCAGCCAAAGTGCGAGAGGTGAGTTTCTCAAAACAGCTGCACTTATATAGGCTCACACAAACATTCACATGCACACCCAAACACACAGCCAAACAAACATACCTGGACAGACAAATAGACAGCTGCAATCAACAACAGGGAGGCAACTACCAGTCAAGTTTTTGATTACCAATGCAAAAACAGTTCAAGACTGAAAACAAATTAAATCTAGAGACACCATACAATCAAAAGAAAATTTCAAAATGGTAGTTAAATAGCCATGACTGCTGACCATATTCTTAATGCTTTTTTCTGCAAAGTCAGTCATATGATTCTTAAAGGTTACACATTGTCCTGTGCACAGTGACTGATACGGAGGACAGGAAGCGGTGGACTGGACTCAGTTGCAAGGATTGATTTGAGCTTTTTCTTATGCCTACACAGCAGTGCAGCCGGCACAAGCGTTTCAGTCGACACGAAAAGAAAATGAACTGAGGTTCCACCAGACAAATGGTCATACAGCTTTAGACGGTATTTCACAATCAAAGAAAATGGAATGAGGTTCCTTTAAAGCCGCCCTTTTTTTTTCTTGTTTAAAGTAAGCGGCACTTTGTTTATAGTTAGGCTAATGATACACAAACAGTCTTGTGAGGGACCTCCAGCACCATTACTGCATGGCATTTAAGAGAAGTCACAAAGACATTTACAAGTTAACTGATATTTATACAACTCTGCTCAGAACAAAAGTAAACAGATGCAAGTGATCATTGAATAATGAGTAATGAGCGATCCGCGATTAGTAGACTGGTGAGCTGATTGCTGGGGCCTTGTCCGTACAATTGTGCCATCAATTAAAACAATTTAAAACAGCTTATAAAAACATCAATAAAAATATGACTGAAAGGTCCACTAATTTCTTTTTAGGAGAATAAAAAATAATTATTGAATGTTTCACAATATGCACCCTCGCATGAGACGAGAGGTCAGATGGCTCTATATGATAAACAGGAGCGACAGTATTTTATTCTTAAAGGCCTGGGTCACCTCACATGCAGGTTGCAGTGTTCACACAACTAATTGATGTTAAAATTCTCATAAGACTAGTTGCGCTATCCAGCAAGATCATTTATAGACTGTATGTGCGTAATCATTACCAGGAGCTGCTGTCGAGTACCCTGTGCCTAATTAGCGTCGTGTCCACATCAGGTGCAACAAATTTCCATTAGGATCATGATGAAAAGGTCATCATTATGTCTGAAGCAATTAGGCCCAAAAAGCACCAGAAGTCTTATGCAATTCAAATGGCTTCAAAATTGCTGGCTAAGAATGGGTAAGTAACATTTCAATCAGTGGTGGAATGTAAAAAAGTACAAATTAGTGGTGGAAAAACAAAAACTTTCTGAACTACTGAATCAATTATGTTGCAATTGTGTTGAATGGTTCTGGGTTGCGAAGCATTTGATACAATTAAATATGACGACATCTGCTGGTCAATGTTCAACATAGCATTTGCGTGGAACAGTAAAGGACAAGGTGTCATGAAACAGGCACTGTTATGTAAGTAAAGGTTCTATGTAAATCTTGAAATTTTTGACCGTTTTTTTCCCAAGAGAATAACATACTTGTGCTATAATGTGATGGTGCAAACATAAAATACTGTTTGTAATAGAGATTATTTTGCAAAAAATATTTGTGGGGAAAAATGGCAAATGCTTGTGCTACTAGGGACTGTTATTTCAATAGTTGTGCAAAATGCTGGAGAACTTGGAAGGGGGATTTACAGCAGGGGTGTCAAACATACGGCCCGCGGGCCGGATCCTGCCCGCCTGGGGGTTCGAGACGGCCCGGGGGATAAATCTGCATTATTTTAAAAAATGAATGAATTTACTGTAATTTTCTTTAAAATCTGTGGTTCCTATATTGTCCGCTAGGGGCGCAGTGTTTCAGTACGCGCAGACAACATGGAAGCAACACTGTGGCGGAACTAACACCAGGAGGTGGTAGCATTCACGTCTGTTCAGCGTCTGTTGGCGGAAATTGCTTTATCCATTTTTCCTTTAGCCTCACACCCTCATCAGCGAAATGTCTTTGTCAAAAAGGAGAGAGGTGGACACAGAGTGTCGGATTTTTCAAGAAAAATTGACATGTTCTTATATGTTCACGGAGGTGAGTGGGAAACCCGTGTCCCTGGTGTGCCAGCAGCAAGTGTCGGTGCTTAAAGAATACAATATTCGGCGCCATTTTGAAACTCAGCATGGTGAAAAATACAACAGCTTGCAGGGAGAACTGAGAAAACAAGAGGTAAATGAAATGATGGTGCGTCTGAGGAAACAGCAATCTGTTTTCACTCGGAGTCGAGAAGCCAGTGATGCTGCGGTGAAAGCCAGCTACCTAATTGCGAGCCAAATAGCATTAGCATCAAAGTCGTGCAGTGATGGAGAGTTCGTTAAAAACTGCATGCTGACTGCTGCCGAAATTGTGTGTCCTGAGAAGTGACATGCTTTTGCCAATATTAGCTTGACAAGAAATACCGTGGCTGACAGGATTTCGGAACTATCGGCAGATTTGGATCACCAACTGAAACGCAAAGTGGAGTCATTTTTGGCCTTTCTGTTGCGATTGATGAGAGTACTGATATTACGGACGTCGCTCAACTGGCCATATTCATTCGTAGAGTTGATAAGACTTTGACTGTCAAAGGAGTTTCTTGAGCTTGTGCCTATGACCGACACCACGACAGCTGAGGACATTTTCCGCTCCATAGTTGGAGCGCTGGACAGTTCAGAGATAAAGTACAAGCCACAAATGGAGGGGGTAATTTTTGGACATTTCATTGCATTTTGCATCAGGAGGCATTATGCAGCAAATCGCTAAAAAATGGATCACGTCATGGAGGTGGTTGCCCGAAATGTTAATTTCATCCGAGCCAGAGGTCTCATTCATCGTCAGTCTGACAACCTTCTCAGTAACTGCAACATTACCCACGGTGTGCCTTACCACACGGAAGTACGATGGTTAAGCAGAGGTGCTGTGCTGAAGCGCCTCTTTGATTTACGTGGCGAAATTGGACAATTCGTGGAGAAAAAGGGTAAACCTGTTAAGTAATTACAGTGCCCACTATGGCTGCAGGACCTTGCGTTTATGGTTGACATCACTGAGCACTTGAATAATCTTAACAAAATGTTGCAAGGACGCAAAAAATCGTAACACAGTATTATGACAGCATAAGGCATTCAAGTTAAAGCTCGGGTTATGGGAGATGCAGATGGCAAGCGGTGACCCTGCTCACTTTCCCTGTTTAAAAGATATGTGCGCAGCAAGCGTTAATTCTGACGCGAAACGGTACAAAGACAAGATTTCAGGGTTGTTGAGGGAGTTTGAGAAACGATTTCAGGTTTTTAGCGAACTCGAGACAGAATTTGAAGTTTTTCGCTCACCATTCACAGTCAGAGCTCCTGATTTGCCCGTTGACATGCAACTTGAAATCATTGCTTTGCAGTGTGATGTAGAATTGAAGGACAAATTTGCCTCTGTGGGCTTGGACACATTTTACAAGTACCGCCTACCAGGCTATCCTACATTGACAGCACTGGCTGCAAAAATGTACCTACCTTTGTGAGCAAGTTTTCTCACTAATGAACATTAACGAAGCTGCGCTCAAAGCTCACACATAAGCACTTACATGAGATTCTGAAATTGGCTGCTTCTCAGGACATGATGCCTAATATTGATGCACTTGCAGTGTTTCCCACGGGACAGGAATGTATTTGTGGTGGTCTGGGGTGGGGGGGGGTTGATTCCAAATACTATGAACAGATACATTTAAACTTTAGTGCAATAAATACTCAGAGGATTAACCAAAAGTGTCAATATCACAATGTAAATGCTTTAATAAAAGAAGAATCCTGCATTTAAATTAAGAGTGAACTCATCCATAAAACCGTGTTTCAGCTTCGCTTGCTTGTGAATATTCAATAACTGATCCTGGTGTGCCATCTAGTGATATTTTATTGTAACTGCGTGCATAAATTTGCAGCTTCATGTCCGCTGGCGTCAACATCTGTACAAAGGTACCCTGTCGAGCACCGTTGTTCTTGAACGCGCCAAATCCAGATAATCCTTATGATGAATTACATTCATATTTGCATTTGTAACGAGTCATGAAGAGGGCAGTGTGAACATAAAAAGTATACTTTCACTTCGTTATCTTTTAAATGTAGTAGAGTAAAAATGCAAGGCAAAACTCAAAGTACAAATCCTCAAAAAAAAAATAAATAAAAAATAAAGTAGGCTACTGTTCGTTACTATACACCTCTGTCACAGTGTGTTAGGACGCAACTCTTGGATTTTTCAGTTTTTCGGCATGGCAGTTTTTCGAGCTTTAAGCCCTGTGTGTAATGTGCGAAAAAGGCTGTCTCCGTAAAGTCAGTCTGCAGTAAATCCGCCTCTGTCAAAGACCACCGAGAAGCTGTGGCTAAAAAGAATGGCTAGAGGGGGACTTTAAGTGGTAGCTGCTCAACTTGTTTGAACGTGAACACTACGAACAGCGTGAGTTAATGTCTCTGCACATGTTGAGCTTCCAGCTGTGTTATACATACACAGGCTAGTGTAACGTGATATTGTTCGGGCCACTTTTGGACTTGTTTGCACACATATTTGTACCAAGTCGTCCTACTATTGTCTTTCGAACCATTGTGCTTGTGCTTCCTCTTCGTCTTTTTCTTCCGGTGGACCAGTGCTTAAGGTCGTCTTCTTTGGGTTTTATTGGTGGAGTACGATGCATACCGCCACCTACTGCACGGGCATTGTAACGACAAAAGCTACATTCACAGGCAGTGAGTCCAATTAATGCTTTTATAAGCGAGGTCGAGCCAAAAGCGGAAAAATCTATTCGTGGCGGAAATAATTTCTTCGTGGCGGTATGCCACAAATAAATGACCGTATAGGAAACACTGACTTGTGCAGGGTAAACGATGCCAAGTTTCAGGGGCAAATACTAAGCAAGACGAGTAATTGCTGTAGAAGTCATTCAATTGTTCAAATTGCTTTCCAGATGTTGAAAAAACAGTGTTTTTAAGTTCTACAAAGCTGTGCCTAAATGTTTTGCAACATTGTTACTATGACTGTGATCAGTTATGCATAACGCACTTAAATAAATGTTAAACTGAGTAAAAGTGTTGTTAAAATTGCACATACTTTTTTAAGTTCTTAGGTTGTTGTTAATGTATTTAGTAAAAGGAAAATTAATTTAATGAAGGTTTTTATTATTGACTTATTCTTCTTTGCACTAATTATTAGTATTAGTGCCTAATTATACAAAGAAAAAAAGTGGACTTATTGATAGTTCTGTGTAATTTTGCAAGGAGTTTACTGGCCCGGCCCGCTTGAGATCAGATTAAGCTGTATTCGGCTCCTAGACCAAAATGAGTTTGACACCCCTGATTTACAGGGTTCAAAGATTATTATTTAAAACGGTCATTTCAGCTGAGATAGGCTTCAGTCTGTTTCTGTTCTTTGTTACTACCACTTCAGCTTTGGAGAGGATCCTTTCTATGGCACAGATGTTGCTGGTATATGAAGATATCTGTGGGCAAGCTTGTTACGCCCTGATCTAGGGGAATGCGGACACAACACAAAACAATATGACCACAATATGAAGGCAAAAAGGGAAGGGTTTATTTTCTCACTATTCCTTTTCTCACTCTGTAGTCATCAGTGAAGCTTAGCTTCAGAGCGAGCACAGGCCAACACAATGAACAAACTTTAATATAATTTTTATACAACAACAACACTATAGTGATGTCACCCGACATGCCAGGTGCAAGGAATGCGAGAATTCAAGTTAACTGTAACGCTAGGCAATTTTTTGCCAAAACGCAACATCTTGCACGCACACCACGGGAAAAATGAATTTCACTCTGAATTTGTGCACACATTGCCTTTAAAAGCATGTGAATCCGAATAAAATTTCACTTCTTCACTGACACTTGGGAAACGTCGACACTATCCCACGACTTACAGCCCCTGAATGGGAACGTGCCATAGGCATGCTTCAAATTGGCGCCAGCACCAGGGAAATTGCCAGACGACTATACTGCGCACACACAATGATCGCAAGACTCCATCATTTCTGCAAACGGGGAGCACTCGGGACCGTCCTCGACCGGGTCAACAACGTGTGACAACGGCACGTCAGGACTGTCAGATCGTACGGGATCATGTCCAAGACCGAACACTACCAGCGACAAGAACAGCTGCTCAAGTCCAAGGACGACGTGTATTCATTCACCCCAACACCGTACGGAACCGTCTGCGAGCTGCAGACCTGCGTGCACTACGTCCTTATTTCGGCCCCGAATTGACGGATCGTCACCGAAACCAGCGTCTACAGTGGGCAAACAGGCACCAGAATTGGCGACTACGACAATGGCACGGTGTCATCTTTTCTGACGAGTCACGACTTCACTTAAGGAACGCAGATGGACGTATACGTGTTTGGCGGAGACGTGGTGAACTTTATAACGCCGATTGTGTCGTTCAAACGGACCGTTGGGGTTGTGGCAGCGTTATGGTGTGGGGTGGAATAAGCTACCGTCACAGAACCCCTCTCCATATCTGCAGAGGAAGGGTGAACGGCGTCTACTACCAGGATCAGGTGGTGCAGAACCATGTTGTGCCATTCTTCAACCAACACCACTAGGGCACACAACTGCAAGTGTGTCCATGCAGTACCTTGCGCAGCAGACCATCCCCGTGCTTCAGTGGCCAGCTCTGTCACCTGACCTCTCCCCTATCGAGCAATTATGGAATGAAATTGGACGACGTCTTTCACGTCGACGCCAGATGGACAACATCCGAGAACTTGAAGTTGCCCTTGTACAGGAGTGGAATGCTATCCCTCAGAACACTATCCAGAGACTGATTAACTCCATGCGACGACGATGCACTGCATGTGTCAATGCAAATGGCGGTCACACCCGTTATTGACTCTCCTGACCCCTACACCAGTTAAACCTCTCTTGCACATTAACATTATCGTGAATGAAATTGAATGATTTTTACGTCTTCTTAAATCATTCATTATCTCAAATGCGTCATCCGTGTATACTTCACATATCAATCCGTGGAGCTATTCCAGATTTCGTGAGTGGTGCGTTTTCATTTGTACTCAGCATAACTTCCCGATTCGGATTCTGTTTTGCGAGAAAAAAAAACAAAATAACAAAAGAAAAATACATGTATTCGGACTCCCTGTTCTGGCCAATAAACAGGAGAAAAGATTTTTCAAATAAAATGGCAGCTCACTCCTACAGCATTTTTTATTTACTCTGGTTATCTTTGTCAAATATTAAAATGTGTTTGATGATCTGAAACATTGAAGTGTAAAAAAAAATATGCAAAAGAATAAGAAATCAGGAAGGAGCTAAGGCAAATACTTTTTTTTTTTACAGCACTGTATATTGTAAATACCATTTTATATCTCACCTGCTCATGATGTCACGTGAAATTTGATTAGGATTGTGGAGTCATGTATGGTATTGGAGAACAGTATTGTTTCTTGGGGCGTATAAAAAGCGCTGTTTAAAAATCCTGCAAGCATGAGACTGAGAAGAACTACTTTACAGATCAATCCACAAAAGAACAATGCTGAAAGTTGTCATAAAAAGAAGATTTGAACATCAGCAGTAAAAATAAAAACTTAGATCAAAATTTGTGGAAAGAATAATAATGAAAACAGTTTTCAGCATTTTTTTGTTTGTCAAGTGTTTATGGTGTCCTTTTCGCAGGCTGCATTTTTTTCTGTACGGTTGATGCATCGCAATTTCAAAGACCAAGAAAAAAAAGTCCCCTAAAATAACACTTCCATAGTCCATATTGTTCCGTATATCTAATGTGAAGAAAACTGGGCACTACAGCTTTTCATTGTTGAAGAGAGATTAATGATTCCCACTGTGATAATTACTGTGAGTGTCCTCCTGAAATGAGGAAAATTAAGGTGCTTTCACAGCGGATGCGATACGACTTTTTCGTACGACAGATTCAAAGTCAATGCCAAGATGCGAATACACGCGTTTTTGCGAGTATTCGCGTCTTTGCATTGACTTTGAATGTAATCTGTTGTGTGAAAAATTTGTTTTGTGTCCGGTGTGAAAGCGACTTTAGGATGTTAAATACATTGGCATGCTAGCTATAACATTATAGATATCGATGTCTCTTTATCTTGCTAGCTAGCAAGTCAAATAGCTCGCTCGCGAGTATTCCATTGTGAGCGAACTGCAGCTTTTATAGCTCGCTGGCCAGTTGGCTATGTAGCTCAATACAGTGGCGTGCTAGCTATGTGTGACAGCTGCGTCTAGCTAGCTCAGTTCGTTAGCTAGTAGAAGGGCACTTTCTGTGGTCCCTATGGTTCCACATTGGTCCAAATCTATTTCCGTTGCAAATGTACTTCCGTTTTCCTTACTAGCATTCGTGTTTTTCTTTTCTTTTGCAAAGCGTTTCGTTACTTGCGTTTGTGTTGTGGCTATTTGCATTTGTGTTTTTTTCTTTTGCAAAGCGTTTCGTTACTAGCGTTTGTGTTGTGGCTATTTGCAATCGTGTTTTTTTTTTTTTTTGCAAAGCGTTTATTATCTTACTTGCGTTTGTGTTGTGGCTATTTGCAATCGTGTTTTTTTTTTTTTTTGCAAAGCGTTCATTATCTTACTTGCGTTTGTGTTGTAGCTATTTGCATTCGTGTTTTTTTTTGCAAAGCATTTATTATCTTACTTGCATTTGTGTTGTGGCTATTAGCATTCGTGTTTTTTTTATTTTTGCAAAGCGTTTATTATCTTACTTGCGTTTGTGTTGTAGCTATTTGCATTCGTTTTTTTTTTGCAAAGCGTTTATTTTCTTACTTGTGTTTGTGTTGTGGCTATTTGCATTCGTTTCTTTTTTTTTTCTTTCGCAAAGTGTTTTGTTACTTGCGTTTGTGTTGTGGCTATTTGCATTCGTGTTTTTTTCTTTTGCAAAGCGTTGACACTTCTCGGCCACCGTACTGGTTTACCTTCTGTGCAGTGGTAATTTGGCTGACCGGCACACAGTGCGCACATGTCACCGAAACCTCACAGATAGGTTTCCAGAATGTCAAGCACATTTCAGTACAGTAAATAATTACAGCAACCACTGTTTAATGTACCTATCTGAATCAGCACATTAATTATAGTATCTATATTGATTGTCCTGATGTCAGATCAAAGGCGGTTGGCACGCGTAATGAAAATTCGACCTGGCTTAATCAACGCAGCTGAATCAGTGATGCAAATTAACAACTTGATATCCTTCTCAGCCATCCACAAACTGTCTCGACATCAGACAGTACGTATAATGCGTTCCATGCTCAGTAAAGCCGCTTGCACACTGGACGCGAAAGGAATTTTTCGCACGACTGATTACAGTCAAAGTCAGAGTTTTAACATAGCTCCGTGTCCAAAAGTCATAGAAGTTCAAATTTTTTGAGTATTGCAGGTATTATTAGACGTGCAAACTTGGCCATGTTTGTGTTCGACCTTCACAAAATGCTAATTGATAGCTATCGACTATTCTTGGTCTTTTTATTCGTCTGTTTTCTTCCGTTGAAGAAAGACAAGTCTTTATTTGGTCTTTCTTTTGAAATTAGTCAGATGGATCGAACAGATTCATGCTTTATTTCCATAGCAGAGATTAAATAGTGCTTGTAGTCAGTGAGCAAATCCAATTCCATGACCATTGACAGTGTGAATAGATTATCGCACGCACGATCAAAACTGTCCGACGCGAAATGCAAAAAACTCCATGTCTGGCAGCCAGCAAAAAGTGAAAGTATTGATATGTAAACAGATTGATAACAAAATAAAGAATAAAAATATATCACCAACAAACATCCAAAAAAGATGACCCGTAAATAAATAAATCAAAGTGTTCATTGGATGTTCGGCTGTTAAAATGTTTCTTCTATTTCTATAATTTTATCATCAATCTGTTCTAATCATCCTTGTTTTTTTTGTCTGTCAGACAGGGAAGCATTGTATATTGTCCCGCGCCAATGTCGACTCACTTTATTGAGCGGAGCGTGCAAAAAATTTGTTTCGCGTCCAGTGTGCAAGCAGCTTAATACTTGGCTACTATTATTATCACTTAGGTTTTATCGTTTTTAGTGGGGAAAAGGAATACAGCCTGCTTGCTATGATCTCGTACTGAGTTAAGATCACATATTGAAAATAAATGTGTAACGTATCTTGCATCGTTGTATCCATGCATTTTAATCCCAAAATTTTTAGCAGCAGCAGGGTGTAATAATAGGAACATGCTATCCATTGTTTCTCTTCCCAATGATGCAGGAAGAAGAAATAAATGAGCAACTGTCATATTTCATTCCAACTTCAAAAGTTTGAATGATCTAACGTAGTCTCATTTTGAAATTCCATTCAAGTTCGCTAATGGTAATAATTCACATTTAGCTAGCCAGCTAACTCATATTCACAATGCTTAATACAGACGTAAGCGATGCAGAAAACACGCCTGAAGCAGCAAATTAAAATGTAACATTCACGCATCATGCAGATATAGGACAGTGGCTTCTATAGTCCAACACATTAAAGGTGAGGAGAGAAGCTTATTTGATTGGTGAAGATTTGACTTGGCTGTGTTATACCCAATCGCGCCTTCTTTGCCACTTGCGCCGGAGGAGGGACTAAGGTGGGACAGAGGAGTACTTGCGCCAGGCTGCACTGGGCACAAAATTGCAACATACGCCTGGACACAGCCTGTTGGCGCGGCGCACCCTCCATTCGCCGCGCCTGGTCTTCGAATTTAGAGCCCACAATCACAACTGGACACTGCACGCAAAAACTCAAGCGATTAATAAAATAATTTGAGAGTTGTTACATACAGTGTTATCACAGAATAATGGTTCCGTGCTGCAACAAACTAAAAAAAGTGCGGGATGCTGTGCGAAAGTGTGGCAGCTCAAGTAATGATATTTTCGTGGTATAAGGCAGAGGAGAGCATAATCTACCAAAAATGCAGGGGCAAAAGAATTCCATACGCATCAGTCACTAATGTTCAATGTAGGCTAATCAGCTAACCCTGATGTTTGGGTACCCAGAGGATTCGGATCTGTAAAAACAAAAAGCATTCTGTCAAGAACATTTTGAGTTTAATTTCTCATGCAGCTGTACGTGGTAATCCATGTTACTGATGACACACCGGGTTTCTACGGCAACCGCAGCATATGTATGTGCAATATTAATATTCGATATGAATATTATAAACCTATTAAAAAGTCTAATGGTTTACATGTAGATTAATAATGAAATATATTATTTGAATATACTATAACCAGTCTTCTTCACTGGTTTTGCTTAATGATATTAAATAATGCAGATGCTGCTACTAGTAATACTTATGCCTCTACAGACGCCATTATTAGTAATTTTACCAGCACCAACTTTTGTTTATTATAAAAAGTTATCATACTTATTAGGTTCACCCTCTGTGATTGAGTTCGCACTTTAATTCTGCAGATTATATTTTACCCAACAGGGATGATCTAAAGAATTAAAAAGGCACAGTCCCAAATATTTTTTTGTTGAAATATTGGCCTAGAAATCATTAGACTACCTATCGTCCAAGGACTTTTACTTTTAGAACTTAAAGTACATTTGAAAGCAAGTTCTTACTTTTACTGAAGTAGGATTGTTAATGCAACATTTCTACTTTTACTTGAGTATATATTTTGCTGGTTATCTGTACTTTTACTTGAGTATTGAACTCCACCAATGTTTTTATTATTAATAATGCCCCCGTTACACTTACTCAAAATCAGCAGGAATCAAGCCAAATCAGCCTGAATGCAGAATTTGTGCAACATTCGGGCAGGAATTTCAAATTGACCAAAATTCTTACAGCTTTGAAAGAACGGTGTTTGAATACTTACAATGCGCTTTGAACCCACCTCAAATGATTCCGACACATTCTGGGTGCATTAGCTCTCCAATGCAGCTTAAATGTAGTTGAAACACAGTCAGAATATTTAGAATACATTTCAAATGCTGTTCTAGTGCGGTTTAATTGCCGCCTGAACACCACCCGAAGTCTGGTTGGAAGATGCCTCGAATGCTGTATGAATACTCCTCGACTGCAGTCAGAACACCCCCGGATTGGCCGCCGAATATGGTTGGAACATCCAAGAATTCAAACAGAATTCAGTTTCAATACTCAGAATGTACTTAGAATGTAACTTGAGTGTCCCATATGCGTTGATTGAGTAACTGCTGACTACAGCAGGGAAATGTAAATATGCCATTAAAACTGACCCTGAACGCGTAAGAGTTAACAGGTATGTCTTATTAATGAAAACTGGCCAAATCTGATAATGTTGAGAGTTTTCAGAATTTCTGTAATGGTAACTGAAATGAACGATTGAAAACAGGTCATGACCAATCATTATTTTTAAGGGAATTTTTAAAGTGAATAGTTTTAGTAGCGATATAGATTCTGACAGCTATTGAGTTGCATTTGTGGTGCATTCTGACTCATTCGGTACATTATGGCAGGATTTGACGTGGCTTGCCGCTTCAGTTCTCCCTTGAATGCAATCAGAATAACTTGAATGCTGTTGGAATACCTTAAGAATATTTATAATGCAGTCAGAGCGCAGTTAGAATACACTTTGAATGCTGTTCGATATTTCTCCACTTCGAATGCACCTGGAAAGTTTTGAGCATGAGCAAAACATTTGGGCCGGCCACAAAAATGGGCCCAAATATTTGGAATGTTCTCAGAATGCAGTCAGAATTTTTAGAACGCACTTTGAATATCCAGGAATGTACAAAGAATTTTCATTCCGACAGCATTCTGGCTCATTCCGCCTCTAGGGTGACTAGGGTTTTACAACCTCTGCCCTATTCTGAAGGAATTACTTTTAGTGGCGGGTAACATAATATTTACAGGATCATCTCTTTTATTTTATTCCCTTCTGAAATTTCCCTCTAGGCCACTTTTTCTCCTGTCTTTATCCTGCTGTAGAATTCTCAGTAAAAAATAACCCCTGATAATATTGATCCCGTGCAATTCAAATCTGCGTAAAATAAAGTGTGCCTTGACTTGCAAATATATTTCCGGGGTGTTGCGACAGTCCTGAAAACTTACTCCCATCCAAATAAGGCATTAGTTGTGACTGTTCATTTCACAATAATTAAATTTGCAACACGTCCTTCGGATAGCACGGATTATAAACAACTATGTCTTAAGAGAAAATAACAAATTATAATAAACAACAAGGTCTTGAGGCAAAATCCTGGACATGGATGCATTGTGAATAATAATATTCGATCATAAATGCTTAATGATGGTATCAGGCAAACAAAAATGATGACAACAGCCTTGCTCCTCCTTTTTAAAGAATCATACTGAAAGTCTGATACCTCTTTTCCAGCATTTAATTAACCTCTGTATTAGGCTCTCCATCTTCCCTTCTGATTGGAAAATGGCACAAATCACTCCCATTTTCAAATCTGATGACCCCACTTTTGTCTCAAATTATAGACCAATAGCTATACTTCCTGTTATCTCCAAGCTACTCGAAAAAAGCTTTATACTATTAACTAATTTCCTATCTTGAAACAGGCAACTGCTTTAGTGATTGTCAACATGGATTTCGTGCTAGTCGGTCAATTATGTCTGCTTTACTGTTTTTCACTGAACAAATACGTGACTCTCTTAACAAAGGCCATATCACTGGAGCTATTTTTTTTTATTTTCGTAAAGCATTTGATACTGTGAATCAAGCAATTCTACTAAAAAAACTTGTATCTTTTAATTCTTCTTCTTCTGCAATAAAAATGTTCTCATCTTACCTGCCAAACAGGTCACAAGCTGTTAAAATTAACTGTGTAACCTCTTAACCCCTTGCTTCTGATATGGGTGTGCCACAAGATAGTATCCTCGAACCACTGCTTTTTCTTCTGTATATAAATGATTTACCTCAAGAATGTAATCACTCTAAATGTTTACTGTATGCCGATGATACTGTGTTGTTTCTCTCTGATGAAAATCCTGAGGCCATAAATACCAAATTATCTTCTGACCTTCAGCTCCTTCATAACTGGTTGGGGTTGAACCATTTGACTATCAATGTTAAGAAAACCGAATGCATGTATTTCCACACTCCCAGAAAAAGGTTTTCGTTTTCTGTTCCCATCACCCTCGCAAACCAAGATTTGGTCATCACAAAAACGTATAAATATCTTGGTGTGTTGCTTGACTCACACCTTACTTTTCGTGACCACATTTCTAAATTAACCAATAAGCTCAACCAGAAATTATATGTATATAACAAGATAATGCTATATCTGTCATCCTTGGTCTCTGAAATCTATCTACATGCAGTCGTGTTTTCAACCATTTCTTATGGTCTTTCAATATGGTCCCTTACCACTATGGAAATTACTGCTCCAATTGCACGTTTATATTACCGTGCACTCAAGATCCATAGTAAGTAACCTAAGTGGTCTCATCATTGTATTGCACTCACACATGCAAATGCTCTGACTTTTGAGAACTTCATAAACAGTCATGCCATTGCTTTTTTCCAGATATTAAACAACAACTCATCTACTTTCACTGCCCCTCTCCCAACACACAATGTGAGACAAGTGCGCTTTACCAGATCAGCTTCACAAGCACTTATACCTGTTCCTGCTTTTAGAAAGACCTATGGTCGGAGGTCTTTTTTCCATACCTTTACCAAGGTTTGGAATACCATCCCCTATCATATCAGAATATCTAAATCCATCTCAGTTTTCAAAAAGGCATACAGATTGCACCTCTCTAATGGTTACACTTGCACTCACTGATTACTGCATGTACAGCCTATGTAATGTCTTTTGTTGTCTAAGTTATTTGTGTCTAATTTACATTAATTAATGTAAGTAACCTTTGTTCTCATATGTCTGTTTTATGATATGTGTTCTATTGCTTTATGTAAGTGACTTTTTTATGTCTGTTTCATGTTTTGTGTTCTGCAGAACAGGAACCTGCTGTAAACCAGTTTCTTACACTGAGTCAGGCCCGTTTTAACTGTAACTGTACTGTTACTTTTAATACTTTCCTGTATAATAAATGAATGAATGAATGAATGCTAGTTGAGGGAAAAAAAGCTGCTGCACGAACGACTATACTAAGGCAACAAAGAACGTAAATATGATTCTGACATCACTTGTGCAAGATAAAAACAGTGATGGAATCATTCTGACTTTTTGCCATGAGATGAGAGCACTGTGCCCCCCAAGGCTTGCGGGCACAACGGTGAGGCGCAATCATGCTGTTTTTCATCTGTGTTGGTGTCTGTCGGTATCAAGATCAAGAGCACAGTGCTTCTTAACACAAAGGAGAGATTAGTGGAAAATGACTTAGTGGACCTTTAAGGGTGCAAAAACTTTTAACCAGTCATATACTGTACATGCATTACATAAACCAATGAACCACAACATGATAACTACTTGCTCAACATGCTGCTGGTCCTCCGCATGCTGCAAAAACAGCTGTCACATTGACATCCACATGACTTCCCAGACACAGGGTCTCTCTGCAGAGAATTTCTCAGAGCAAAACACATGTTCCTGGCCAATGTACACAATGTAAACAAGCTGAGATGGTCATCCATATCCCCCACAACTGGAAGAGAGTTACAGCCTGGACAGGAAAACATTGCATTGCGAGATGGCTCAATATGACAAGTGGAGATAAACAAATGGACATTTGACCTTGTGACCTAGTTTGGTTCATAACACAGCATTTGGTCATGATGTCTTCACCTGCCAAGTTTGAAAACGACTGGCCAAATAATAAGAGAGTTACAGCTCGGACAGGAACATATGACAGAATAGCGCTGAAAGTTTAGACAATTGAAAACAGATGGTAATTTGACCTAGTGACCTACTTTCCTGCACTATCTATTGTGATGTTATAATGTATCTGCCTGTGAAGATTCGTTGAATCTCAAAACTTTATTCTTCAGTTATGGCTCCGGATGGATGTAACTAATTTTAATACCCCCCGCAACAACGTTGTTGCGTAAGATAAAAATGGGACTCATCAACCCAGGGAACCCACCTTCATTGCTCCAAAGTCTTGTTCAGATGCTACGGCACTATCGTCGGTTTTGATGGTGAACAGGGGTTGGAAAGGGCACTTTGACCAGTCTGCGGCTCATAAGCTTCATAAGGAGTAACGTGATGCCCTGTGTGTTCTAATTCATTCCTGCCACAGCTATTGAGAAATAATCAGTGAAAGTAGCTTTTCTGTTGGTTTGGACCAGATGGAATGACTTTCATTGCGTTGACCATTCCATAGTATGTTGCCAGTTTGTTGTTTGTCCCACCTCAAACCACTTTGATTGTTGATCACTGCTGCCAGGGAGCGCCCAACAAGGACAGCAGTTTCAGAGATACTGTGATCCAGTTGTCTGGTCATGACAATTTAGCTCTTATCAATGTCACTCAGGTCCTATTTCTCCAACATCTATCAGGTTGATTGCAAGAATCAACAGTTTGCCTCAGGCCTCATTGCAGAGGTTGGTATGCACCGCTCTCATTAAATAATCGTTATTTGCGTCATCTGTGAGCATTTATATTGTTTTGTCTCATTGGTGCATCCATTCTTGCTTGTTTGTGGCCTATTTGTGTACACATTACATTTACATTTGTAATTTCGCAGTTTCAAAAATTAATTAACTAGTGAGGATACATCTAATTTTAAGGAGTAAAATTAAGATATGAAAGACAGAAAACTGACGGAAAATTTCTTCATCTCTCCTCTGTCAGATTTCATTTTAGAGTGTTCCAGACAGCACAGACAATGGTTTTTGCAATTGAGGAAATAAACAAAAACCCAAACTTGTTGCCTAACATCACCCTGGGATACCATCTTTATGACAACTGTTGGAAACTCAGTGTCGCATTCCGTGCAGCAACAGCACTAGTCAGCGGGACAGATGAGTCCTTCTCTGATCCGGGATGTACAGGTTCACCACCAGTACTGGGCATCGTGGGGGATCCAGGCTCCACAAACTCCATTGCCATCTCCAGTGTGCTGGGCCTGTTCCATGTTCCCATGGTACAGTATAGTGGAGCACCAATTCTGGTCCACAGTCCAGCTGTATTGGTACTTCCCTGAGTCTCAGTAGAAGGGACAATTTATGCCATGATGACTTAGTTTTTGTACTTGCATGTTCAAAAACAAACTGGTATATAACACTGTTATATCTGTATTATGAACCTAAATTAGGCAGTTAATTTAATCATGAAATGAATTGGATTCTTTTCAAGAAAGAACTGAAAAATTAACTGGAAGACTTTTTTAAAAACCTATTTTATCTATATGCCATCGAGGGTACAATTACTTCACATTAAAATTACTTTCACCATAATGCTGCATGACACTTAATATTTTCAAATGTTTTGAAATTTTCATGATAACATGTTCAAATTTTCTAATCTTGAACCATAATATTCAGTCATTTTGATACATTATTTGGATAGTGCCAAAACAAAGTTATTAAGCTGTCAACCTTAGGGTATTGGAGTTGAGAAAAAATTATGATTATCAGCAAAAATTGCAGATACTAATTTGTGGGCATTATTGCGTGTGGCATGGGTAACTTGCACATCTGTGAAGAGAATATTCATTCTAAAGACGATATTCAGGTTTTGGAGCATCATGTATTGCCATCCAGACATCTTTGTTTGGGAAGGCTTTGCTTATTTCTGCAAAACAATGCCAAACACTGCATTATATATGTATTACAACAACATTGCTCCGTAGTAAAAGAGGCTGGGTGCCAAACTGGCCAACCTGCCAGCCAGACCTTTCGCCCACTGAAAATATTTGGCACATTATGCAAAAACATATGACAAAGAAATCTATGAAGTGTTGATCTTCTGACAGCCTATATCAAGCAAGAACGGGAAAACAATTTGCTTCCAGAACTAAAGCAGTTGGTCACCTCAGTTGCCAAACGCTTTCAGTACTGGGAAAAGTAAAGGTGATTCAACACAGAAGTAAACATTGCCCCTGTCTCAACTTTCTTGAAACATTGTGCTGTCATGAAATTAAAAATGAGCAGATATTTAAAAAAAAAACATAAAATGTCTTAGTTTCAACATCTGATATGTTGCCTTTGCATTATCCGCAATTATAGACAGGTTTTAAATCATTGCATTCAGTTTTTATTTGCATTTTAGACCGTAAACTTTTCTGGAAATGGGGTTGTTCAAGTTAGAAAAATAAAAAAATTTGTCCATTTGATTTCAAATGTGGCATTTGCCTTCGGAACCTCTAGCTGCACAGTCTGAAGAGCTGCCACTGCCAGTGAACCAGGCCATCATTTTACTGAAAATTAAAAACAAACATAAAAGTGAAATAGCAGAAAAATTAGCTTTAAAAAAATCAACTGCAAATAATGTTGCGAGCAGTGCTAATTGGGCCAAGCAATCAAGCAGAGCAGAGTCGCCTTGGCAACTTGATGTGATCCTGTTAAAAGTATGGCTGATTGGAACACTGATTGAAAAATTTATGCGAATGGAGCAAAGTTTGTGGATGTTACAGATATGAGCTCGTTCCCTGTTTGGGTTGTCTGCCATTAATTTGGCTTTGACGGAAAAACCTTGATGAAAATCTAAAATTCACCTCATAACTTTTGTGAGGTTAACTGGCCAAATCCATGAAGTGAGAAAGTTTCTCAAGAGGATTTTGTTCTGGATTAATTTACGTAAACCAATCAATGGTAGTCGTATCTGTGGTGCTCTGTAAGTGACAGTAAAGACAGACAAACTTACATGGCAGTGGATTTGTGGTCACATGAACCTACACATTCAGCTTAGGAGGATTTTTTTCCAACATACTTAAAAACTTGTCTTTAATGTTGAATTATTAAGCTTGAGTTGAATTTGTATTTTTTTTATATTGATGTGTGTCTCACATATATTCTGACACATTGGGTGCAGGTTACTGCATTCCCCATTTTAAAACATAAAGATACATCATGTTGAGTCTTTGACATTTGTTCAAACATGCAAGAAAGCTTTTTGCATGTCAAGTTCTGTCCAAAAGTTTATGCAAGACCCTCAATTTGATGCAATTTTAGGCAGCAATTTGTTAAAGCTGCAAAACGCTAAAATGGTTTGCTGTAAGCTTCCACAAGAACACAAAATTTCAGCTGTAAGTTTGCGTAAGGCATCATGTTAACTTATGTGCATAACTTTGCTGCATAGTGGATTTGCCGTATTGGTTTGATGATCATCCTGAGCACATTTGGTGAAACTTGGACAAAATTTGTGGCCTGTGAGAAATTTCTCTAAAACCTAATATGACAGCCACATCAATTAAATTGAGATGACAAGTTGCAATGTCTTGGCTGCAGTAAATCCCAGACACAAGAATAAATTCTGATTTCTTATGACACAAAATATTTTCGCTTCCTCAAAATGAGGTCCTGAGGTCAGGCACAGACATGGATTTTGATACATCAAAGATTGCTGAGATATGACCTCACTTCCTGTTTTGTGGCTATTCAGTTGAATTTGATTGGCTTTGACAGGTAAAACCTTTTGAAACTTATGAAACCATCTGACAACTTTTGTCCGGCTTGGTCTGAGGATCCTCTCAGTGAAAATTGGACAAAACTTGTGACCAAAAAAAAACAATTTGCTTCCCTGTTAAAGTTCAAATAGATAAAACAACACATCTCTCTCTTACACAGGTGAGTTATTTTGCCACTTGTTCCTGCCTGAGTGACAAAAGTCAGTATCCTTCCTTCTTCAGAACCATACCCAGTGATGCCTTCCAGGTTCGAGCCATGATGAAAATTCTTGAGCGGTTCAACTGGAAGTGGGTGGGAATGCTCTTCAGCGATGATGATTATGGTGTGCACGCAGCCCAGTCTTTCCACCAGGAAATTAGCCACTTTGGCTGTGTGGCCTTCTCTGAGATGCTGCCCTACAACAATGACCAAACTGAGATCCAACGGATTGTAGACATCATTCGCCACTCCAAGGCCAGAGTGGTGGTAGCATTCTCAGTAAAGGCATACATGTTGCCCCTCACTCAGGAGGTCGCCCGGCAGAACCTGACTGGGCGGCAGTGGATCGCTAGTGAGGCCTGGGCCACTGATGCTGTATTCCACACGCGGCAGCTGTTCCCCTTCTTTGGAGGGACCCTGGGTATCGCCATCCGCAGAGGAGATATCCCAGGGCTCCTTGACTTCCTGCTCAGTCTCCACCCAAACTTCAACCCAGACAATAATATTGTAAACTTATTCTGGGAGGAGATGTTCAACTGTAGGTTCCAAGCAGACTCACTTAGCAGGGTGTGCACAGGACAGGAGAGTCTGGAGGGCACTGAATCAGCATACAGTGACATATCAGCACTCAGACCCTCATACAATGTTTACAAAGCAGTTTACGCTTTGGCACATGCCCTGCATGATCTGCTCAGCTGTAAGCCAGGCACAGGACCCTTCCCAGGCAGCTCCTGTGCTGAGCTCCGTACTCTGCAGCCCTGGCAGGTGAGAGACATTCAGTTACCTTCTCTGAATAATAAATGACCCAGGCTTGGGAAGAAATTTTGTAGAAAAATATTTTTCAGTTCATTTGAATTAACAGAGAATGGATGATTTTTTTTTTAAATTTTCAATAGTATCCGCAGTCATATGAACTCTGGGAAATACTTTCTATTTCTTCTTGCATAATTACCTATGGCATCAATTAATAACAACAAAAATCAAATTGTATGTGAAATCTTAGCAAGTATATACAGCTTAAATACGAATGTAAATTGATCATCTAACACCAACATCAGTCAGCTCTCAAACAAGATGAATTGGACTGTTGAGGACTGTCAGTGATTTAGAATACCTTCAGTAGCCTCACATCTAAATGCATGATTGCTCTCAAGACATGTTCCCAGGTAAGTTTTCCTGATTAACAATCAAACAATTTAATAACTGAATCGTCAAGACTAATATATGGCCTGTAATTATGGATGATACTCTAAGTCAGTGCTTCCCAAACCTCTCCTTGAGGCCCAACCTGTCCTGCATATTTCAGATCTCTCCTTGCTCCAGCACAGGTGATTCGAATGATCAGGTTGTCATCAGTTTCAAGGTGTGATTAACAAGTTGATCATTTGAATCCCCTGTTCTGAAGCAGGGAGAAATGTAAAACATGCAGGACAGGCGGGCCTCCAGCAGAGGTTTGGGATAGGGATGGGCGATACCACTTATTTTTGTTTCGATACGATACCAAGTAATACTAGGGTCAGAATCCCGATAACGATAAAGATACTGATACTTTCAAACATTTTTTAATTCTGCAGAAAAACACTAACCTGGTTCTAACTAGATACCTTGGCTTCGCAAAGCTCCACCAGGGGGTTTAGCTCCACACATTCTAACACCCGATTTGCGCTAGCTGCAAAATGCATTTATTCTGTACACACTGTACTGTGTGTTGAACTGCATTTCGTCACTCTGTATCCTTACATAATGAATATTAAGTTGAAACTAAATGTAATTTGCAGTGCACAACCACGCTTTAAATAAGAGGATGATACTGGCATAAATGGCAGGACTTTTTGTCAGGGGTAAACACGTCACCTTTCATAGGCCTACTTAAAGTCTTCTACATGGTTGATGGTTACCTGGGTACATTCTCCCTCTCTCAAAAGCCTCGGCAATTGACCTCTGTCGTACTGTTGTTGCTGTGCTGGAGGGAGCTGCCTGACTAGCCTCCCGTCGTCGTTTGGTCAGTAGCATTTTGTCAAGCTGAGGTTTATGATTTATGATCAAGTGTTTATTTAAATTTGTGGAATTGCCACAATATCGGATCATTGTTTGGCACACACTGCACTTCGCAACATTGTCATCCACGGTGTGAAAGTAACTCCACACCACACTTCGCTTGCGGTCTCCCAAGGCTCCCGCAGCCCCGCGCCGCTTTGACTGAAACCTCACAGTAGTGAGTCTATCGCGGGGTGACGTACTACCCCACGTTTGGTGAGAGCGCGGAAGGAAAATTAGTGCCTGCCAAATGGCAATGGTTGAATAATGAACAAAACACATATGAATTTGAACTAAATAAACTGAAAGTTAAGTCAGTAATAAAATGTGACTTGGTATCGATAATTTAATACCAGGATCGATCCATATTAAATACCCCATCAGGATCGAAATATCGATACTTTGGTATCGATCCGCCCATCCCTAGTTTGGGAAACACTGCTCTAAGGGGTCTATTCTCCCATTAGCGCGCAAGTCTTTTTTTACGCGCTTCGAGTTAAGTGCTTTTGAGTTCCGCGTATTCTCCCCTACTCGCTTCGATCACGCCCACAGCGCCTAACTTCAGAATGTAGGCGGCCTTATGAAAGAGGTGTGACTGATCCAAAAGAGAGGCAGATTCTGTACAAAGCTCATTGATTATGGCTATCAGGAAAACATGGAAGAAGGATTTTCTGATTAACCATGAAAATGCATTTGTCGTCCATGGAAAACATAAACCAGACTTTAAATTTGAATATCGTCGGCCTGCTGATAAAACCTCGTATCTCCAAACTGATAAGAAACGAAAACTCGTATGTCCACTATTCTTACATGCAAAATTAAACATTTTTATTTTAAACTATATTTATCCGTTTATATTATTATTATTATTATTAATTATTAATATTACTTTATTTTATATTTACTTTATAAGTACTATATTTACTTAAGTTTGTCATTGTGAAGATACGAGGTTTTATATGCCGCTGCAATAGTAGGCCGTACCAAATACAAGACGTAATTCAGACATCTCTTTATTTATCCCCGCTGCGCGATTAGCGCGAAGCGGAGGATATAGCATTGGGCTCCGTCCGTACGGACACATAAAATTGCGGCGGCGGGGAATATATTAGTGACAAACACTTGTTATTTCTTACTCTAGCCACCATGGCATTGAAGCTATGCATTCAAACAAATTGCCGCGATAATAAATAAAGAATTAAGCGCTTCTCAATCAGCGCAATCAGATCATTGAAAATGTGCCCCTCCTACACCAGCCTGTTTGTTCCGTGGAAGACAGGGAAGAAGACAAAAGGAACATTCTAGTCACACAAAGACAATCAAAGACAGTTTATATGATCTCATTTAGAAATTGCGCACTTGAAAACTACTCCGATGTCAGGTTTGCAACTAAAGGACATGGAAACGCTTTAACAAGGATTCTTACCCCGCACGCAGTCATCTCCCCGCCCCAAAACCGCCTCAGTAATGACGGAATTCCATATCCATAGCCTATCATCCTATTTGATTTGAGCGAGACATTCACTTGAACTTGTGCCTAATACTATATTATAATCAATTATCCCATTTACTGATAATGATTCTTCCCATGTCGGCTATCCTTTAAAGGCTAAAATTGATTAACAAATGGATAGTGCTTTGGTATTTGCCAGGGTAGGGCTCAATCTAGAGTAGCCTATTTAATAATATCTTTATTCACACATTAAATTACACAGTATTACCAATGGTAAAAAAATTACCAGGACTCGAGTTAGTTAATACAGATATCCCCAATTAGAAAATCAATCCCCTCACTCGTGAGAATATCACAATATCACGAACATACAGGGCAGTCGCATTTGTTAATAGAACATGGAAGACAATGATGGCGATGTCGAGCCAAAGCCCAAAACCAAATTTCACAGATGTTGGTGTTGTATGGCAAGCAAGCAATGAAGGCTGATCCGAGGAATTAAGCAGCGAATCGTTCTGGATGTGGCTTCGGTGGGGAGATGTAAGCGCAGTATCCCCGATTTAAAGCATAAATGGAGAGATCTGCGGGGCGCTGTAAAAGCCAGGTTCTCTGCACACCGGAGAAGTGTACACGCAACAGGTGGTGGGCAACCATCATCCCCTGTGCATTTCACTGCACAGGATTAGGGTATGGCATCCACTGTGTCTGCAGTGGAAGTGCATGGAGAAGCACTTGAAGCACCAAGCACGGGTATGTTTTGTGGATAATTGCTGCGGCTGGATAGCTGTTCATCCAGAAGTCGGCAAAGATAGATGATTGCCTCATGCACAATCCAGGCGAAAGCGCTGGATGCACTCGATGTTTGTTTGTCCCAGGATGTCCAAACGAAGCCGATATATGCGTGTTCGTCTTCGAGCTCGGCGCGCTCCTCTTACTCTTCCCCAATCACACAAGAGTGCAAGCAAATGCAGGACCGGCATTTTGGCTTTAGATTTTGAGAGCATGGTAGAATGATGGTCTTATGTATACTCGTATTAATTAATTGTTTTGCGTTTGTAATTTAACTGATTGGAGAAGAGGCTGATGCGTAATATCATGTGATGATTTCATTTGATAAATTATCATGGCTTTGAGAAATGTAGTTTAGAAATAAGGAAGAACATTCCAATATTAAATCTCTCAACCTTTACCGTGTAAAATAAAATAAAAGTAATGTTAAAATTCGGCCTGTAACCGACATCAAACGCAATATTCAATTTCGCTTAATGTTGGCGCTTGACCTTAATACAGCCCTCAAAAACGCTTAACAGAAAAAGCGCGTAAGCCAGGGGGAGAATACGTGTAAGTGTTATTTGCATGAGAAACGCCCGGAAACACCCCAATTTTGGCCTTACTCCACCCCAAGCGCGTAACTGCCTTCAAGGCGCGTCATGCACAGACTTAAGTCGAATACGCGTATTCTCCCCTCGACTTAAGGGAGAATAGACCCCTAGGTGATTATCACCCTGAATGCAAATTGCCTTAATTAATATGCTTTTGGCCACAATGCCGGTAAACCTATTCTGTTGAATGCATTTTTACTATAAAGTACTAACCTGAACATTTATGATTGTACATTTTGCAGTAACAACCCGCAAATGGTGTAATTCCGAGGAATGCAAAAAATCAAAAATTTTCGCTAGCTTCCATCACTCATTTTAGCATTCTTTCAGTAGTGCAATCATAAGATTGCCCTTTATGTCTTCAGAATATTACCATCATTAAAAAGAATACATCTGGAAAGGAGAAAATATTTTGCTTATTGAACCATGCCAAAAATTTAATTCCAATAAGCCTTGCAAACTAATTGACACAAATCTGTTGTTCCACTAGCAACATGTTCAGAAACTTCGAAAGACATAGCCATGACAGTGTTGTGCATGAACGGGAAAAAAGAACGACGTTCATGAACTCGTTCATTATTTTGACAAACGATGAACTGAACGCATGCACCTGCCGAAAACGAACGATTCCCTGAACGAGTTCATTTTGATAAGGAATAACGGGCATTCAATCTTGTTGCCATAAATACTTCTCCCAGTAGCCTTGTGATGACGCCATCAACTGACACCGCCGCTGCTCAGTCTATGCCAATGGAGGGGTGCATCTC
This sequence comes from Gymnothorax reevesii, assembly GCA_029721435.1. NCBI lineage: Eukaryota > Metazoa > Chordata > Actinopteri > Anguilliformes > Muraenidae > Gymnothorax > Gymnothorax reevesii. Next base: position 144,129,534 of record CM056574.1, read on the forward strand.
AAAACGTAGGCTGCAACCTTTGAAGGCTGCATTTTTAGGGGTCGTCACTTACTTCCATCCACCAAACTAATATTTAGGGTAAGGGATTTGGTTAAATTTAATATTAGGGTTAGGTTTGGGGCAAGGTTTAGGGTTAGAGTCAAGGATGAAGTTAGGGAAATCAATGACGACTCACTAAAACCAAAGCTGTTTAGCAGAGATGAAATGATGTCATGTCAGTTAGGCAGATGGAATTAAGTGACGATCTTTAAAAATCTAGCCTTCATAGGATGCAGCCTACGCTTTGAGATTCACTCAATGTATGTAGAACTGGAGAGGCTGCAGCTTCCTTCTACGAGCACAGTTAAAGAAACCATTATGGCGTGAAGTGCACCGCACTTCAGAATTTCCTATGGTGACTTTAATAGAGAAATTCCTGCTATTTTCCGCCAAACTAAGAGGTCTTCCGAAACAATTACAACATAGTTGTCATCGAAAAACGTATAAGAATAAAAATTAATGCGCAATTTCACATGACACTGTTCGAGACGTCAAGCATATAACACTTGTTAATCACAGGAAGCGCAACACTTACTAGCCACTTGTCTAGCTAGCGTGTTAGGTAATCGGGTCGCTGTAGACGGCTGTGATCGCCAACTTTATCTGTAATTTAGCTAGCTAGATAAACTTAGTAAGCACAATAAACCCAGGTTGCTTACGAAGGGTGATGGCCAGCTAGCTCTCATGCCCTTGTAATGTTAGCCAAGTTGCATATATATATAGAATTAGCCATAGCAAATGACCTGGCAGAAACGTTTGTGTACCGTGTTTATTCCGGATTAATTGTGCAAATAGCACCATCCTTATCAGGCATCTGCCTCTCTAGGGCCTAATAAGTAAGCAAGCTGTGTGTTTTGTTTTTAATTATTTCGATAACGTGATCCTACCTTCGGCAGTCAACCAAACTGGCTAACTTTCTATGATTGCCAGCGAAGATAGCGTTTCTGCCACTGATCTATATATAAGAACTGGATAGCTGATGATGTCATAATTTTGAAGTAACCGTGCCGCCATATTGGTATGCCCAACTATAATCTCTCAGAACATTACTCACTTTGGACACATTGCAGCCAACAATAAAATTAATTGAGAAGATATCTTTTCACAGACACGAAAGAGGCGGTATTTTATGTTTCCTCCTCAGATCGACCTGACTGTATGGAAAATGCCTCTAGGACCGCAGATTTAACTACAGTAGGCAGCAGTTGTACGTGCCTTTAACATTTTCAATGGACGATATCAGCATTTGACAGCGCGACCGATGAGTGCCGTTCCATAGGAAATCTCGACGGATTTTTCTACATCTCACCTGAGTGGGGCAGTGGTACAACGAAATTGAAGTCCAAAGTCTTTGAGACTGAAGAAGACGTAAATCCTGCACGCATTGTTATTGTTCTGTGTGGGGGAATTTTGAAAAAATAAAGCAGCCGTAAGCTCGCACTTTGTCAACCGCTGTCTTTATTTTAAAAACACTAGGTGTGAGATTCAATCACGCATAACGCATATGTAACTCCAAATGGATGTCTTGTATTGAGTTTTCTCTTGCGCTGTGTTCACTCAGAAGCTGCCATGAAGCTAGGCTAATTTTCCTTCGAAGCGAAACTGGGTTCCCTGAAGAGAACGCAATGTAAATTAATCAAGGTCGCTAAATCAGCGCTCATATGAGAAGTGAAGTGAGTTGTGCGTTATGAGATGTATGTAAAATTGCCTGCCATTCATTGTCGAGTGGGAATCACATCATCTATTTAAGTAGCTCTAACGTTACATCCTCATTGATAACCTGGCAGAATTAAATTTGTTCGTCAACGGTAATTGAGAGTCAGCGGAACATTAGCCTTTTTAGTGCTGGCATAAATTTGCCTTAATGATTATCTAGACCAGTCAACACCTGGTTTTGTTGACTAGTTAGTCTGGTCTAATATAAACAGCGTTACGCAACATTTTTACTGTATTATCTAATTTATGCCGTGTGACATTGATTGATCTGGTTAACTTCAGTTTGGTGATCTAGGTAGCTTTAGGCTAACCTGATGGATCACGTTAGCGAACATTAATTTGAATAGTTCCAATAATAACCGTTAAGTTAGCTGGGCTAACATTGACAAATTATCTGCCGTTAAGGTAGATCGTCATTGGCCAATAATAAGTAATATATTCGTTCAAATTCATTTATGTGTATTCGTCTTCACTACAGCCAGTGCATTTTCTCGCCACATCCCACAAAAAATGTCGCTCCGCATTCCAAGGCTGCACATCAGCGCTTCTCTGCTATAGAATACTATGTAACGACTGCTAACTACCGGGCATCGTAAAATGGCCGCTCGACCACTTCCGCTTGCTTCAATCTCCCAACGCAGTTCTCTACCACATCAGCAATCCAGTTATTCTATATAGATCAGTGGTTTCTGCATACTGCTCGGCTGTCGGTTCCGTGAAATGAAAACATAGCTTAGTAACCATAGGAGTTCAAACTGCTACCTACAGCAATGTTCTTTCAGAGTACTCACTAATGCTATGCGAGTGACCAATCAGTGTCAAATGTGAGTCATATTGACCTACCAATGGATTAACCGTTGACTAAAACAAACTCTTATAACTTCATTCTCAAAAAGTGTCAAGCAAAATTGCGCCTCGATTATTTTTTTATTATGTAATCCAGTCCTAGGCAGGAAAGATTTACGATTGTATACCTTTTAAATAACAAAATAACAGCTGGAGTTTTTCCATTAAAGTCAATTGGATATTCAGAGGTGTGGTGCACTAGACGCCTTTTACTCAGTGTTCTTGCCTTCTGTAACATTGTTGATCTTGGCTTATGTTTTTGAACTGCACTGGAATGTGATTCATGCAGTTGTAATGCAGGACAATTGCATATATAAAACTTTGCTGGACCTTACTTTCTGCATGTAGTTTGAATCTAATTACATTATTTCAGTTCTATAACTTTTTAAATAAAAGCTGTGATTCCATTTTTGGACATGGTGGCAATGATTGGGAGCTTTGGATGAATAGATGAGAAGAGACTCTAATGAAGAAAAAAATGCTTGGATGACTGTGTTAAAAATGAACTTAAAAAAACTAGTTCATTTTTTGGGACTGTGAACTGAATTCATTTTTTAAAAAGAAATATGAACTATGAACTGAACTAGTTCATGTTAAAATCTGTGAACTGAACTTTGAACTAGTTCATATTAATTGTCAACTAACACAATACAATGAGCAGTGTGGTGAGGAAATGCTTAATGAATAAAATGCACTCACAAGGTTATTGTCTTCTGTGGTTTATTGGAAGTAGTCACAAAACATATGCATTTCGGTGCAAACAAATAAACTGATATGACAAAAAAGAAACCCCAAAAGTGAAAATAATAATTATCACAAAATATAAAATTACTGAATAAAACATGACCCATGGGAAACAACTCAAAACCAATTCCTCATTCAGGCCACTAAGGTATAATGTTCGGAGGGCATAAATCCAAAGGCCTACCTCTGAAGCAAAAAACGTTCCCTATCCCTGCCCCTCCTAGTTTCAATACCTTGGAATTTTAAGGTACAAATATCATGACCAGTGCTACTGAAATGCCGTGCCACAGGAGACTTTTCATCAAATCTACGGATATTGCTTTTGAGTTCAGAAATTCGTAATCTAAGTTCTCGACTGGTCTTGCCTACATAGCACTGGCCTCATGGGCACTTAAGCATGCAGACAACAAAGAAAGAATGGCATATAATAAACCCACATTTTATTCACAGTAGAACATAGACAACATATCAGATGTTGAAAGTGAGACATTTTACAATTTCATGAAAAATATTAGCAGATTTTAAACTTGATGGCAGCAATACATCTCAAAAAAGTTGGGATAGGGCCATGTTTACCATTGTTTCGTATCCCCTCTTCTGTTAACAACAGTCTGTAAACATCTGGGAAGTGAGGAGACCAATTGCTGAAGTTTTGGGAGAGGAAAGTTTCCCACTCTTGTCAGATGTTGGATTCTAGCTGCTCAACAGTCCTGGGTCTTCTTTGCTGGATTTTTCACTTTATGCTTCGCTTTTTTATGAGTGAATGGTCTGGAATGCCCGTAAGCCACTTAAGCACTCAGATTCTTCTACTGCGAAGCCAAGCTGTTGTGATGGATGCAGTGGGTTGTTTAGCATTGTTTTGCTGAAATATGCAAGGCCTCTGAAAGAAATTGTTGGGGTAAAGGCTCAATATTCACTTAGCTATGGATATGGAGATTAATTAATAATGAAATGAATAATTATTACCTAATAGCCTTATCAATTGTAAGGTTGAAGGATTTGGAGGTCTACATAGAAGAGGCTGGTAATTTCATTCGCTCTTTTACATCATATAAGGGATATTTCACCCTAAAATGAAAATTCTCTCATCTACTCACCCGAAGGCTATTCGAAAGATCTGTGTATCATTTTCATCCTCCAAGCACTTTTGGAATAACAAAGAAAAATAACATTGAAGACAAATCCGAGTCAACTGAAGTCATCTGTGACCACTCTTTCAAACGTTAAAAACAACATTTAAAAAACATAAAACACCTCCATACTGCTCATTCGGCATTATCCAAATGTCCGTAATTGCTGACATTCAAATTTGACTTGAAAGGCCTTTTTTCACCATGCTTTTTGCCTAAATGTACAATGTAGTCACTTAGCCTGGAGCCCTGTTTATTTTCACATAAGATGTTGACCTCACTATGGTGGAGGGTAAATAAGCTCTTCAGTCAGTGAATACTAGCATTCGAAGCTGCAGCACGTGTCTCCAGTTGGAGATGTTCAGGGCTGTTGCAGCGTTATTTACCCTAGTTGGCCACCGAAGGGAGGTAATTTGAATTTCCACACATATGAAAGTTTTCCTCTGTGTGAGCCCCCTTTTGGTCTTGGGATGATGCCCAATGTGTTGTCCTGAGAGCACAAAGGTGGAGTCAATGGATGAAAGAGCTTTTTTGAAGGCATATAAACGGAGCAGTGTGTATCTAACTGGGCATTGGTTGTCAAAACACAGTCAAAGTAACAAACAAAACCAGATAACACACTTGCAATGGACAAATTCAATTTGAATTACTAATGATGTTACTCATCAGGGTTAGTGAGAAATGGAATGTTAATGGTGTAAATTTGTTAGATGCAGATAAGAATGATACCCATCATGATAAAGCCATTTTTGGAGCATCCAACGTGTGTTTTTGGTACACTCAATAGATCTGATGACAAAAATTGACCATTCAATGGAGTATTGATTCTGTTCTTTGCACTTTGCAAATTTTTTGTCCTTCAGGCAGGTGTAGCTGCGGAAGGGTGTCATCAAATTACCATAATCTCAATGTATTAATGATTGTATCATGGTTGAATATAAGTCATGATTATGTCCTAAAATGGTATGTAAGGACATGTGTTCGACTAGCTATGTTCTAAGTTAGTGTGGTGTCATACAGTTTTGCAAAGTACTGCTTAAAAATTAAATCCAAGTGTACTTGCAAAAACAAACTGTGAAGCATAGTTTCAATCAGAATTACCGCACTTGCTGCGGTTGCTAACAAGTCAAAATTCTACAAGAAAAGTAAGGTGAGTTACACTGTCAACATGGTATAAGTGTCAGTACAGGGGTGAGCTGTGCTAACTACAACATAGATGAGCCAGAGTTCGCTTTTCTACGTTTTAACTGTCTTACTGGTTCTGGGCTATGACGCTCCATAAAACCAGAGGCAGAGAGGCATTCAGAGGCACTGTCACTGTCTGATACGTGTTGGGGTAATCTGGGAAGAGCAGATTCGGTTACACAGAAGTATTAATGATCTTAATTAATACTATTAGAATTGTTAATATTAATAGGATTGCTAATATGAGCTAATAGCAGCGGGGCACCACCCTGGGATCAGGGACCAATAACCGAACCAAAATTTTAGTCTCAAAGGAATTGTTTAAGCCAAAATGTCAATATTAGAATATCTACATTTGTGGAATTAACAATGAAGGGTGAAATTCGAACACTGGACCTCCCGACCAGCTGTTACCGCAATAACATGCACAAATAGTCACAGGGAGCTGTTCAGAAATTATAACAGAATTTATTGAACTTTGGTAACACTGATGGCAATCAATAATACTTTAGTCAACAAACATCTATTATTTCTACAACTACCAAGAAAATGGCTACATTTACAAGCAACTATGATTGAGGGCAACAGACACTGCACACGTGAGGGCACAACAGGGAATAAGGAAAGAAAAAGGGGAGAGTAAAATGGCCGACGTAGTCACGTGAGTGAGTACGTCACCCGGAGGAGGATCGGGACAAAAAGGGAAAGCAAGATGGCCGACGTGACCAAGTGCGTAGGTACGTCATGAGAAAAGGGCAGGGGGAAACGGGGGAGCAAGATGGCCGACATGACCACGTGCGTAGGTACGTCACTAGGAAAGGGCAGGGGAAACGGGAGAGCAAGATGGCCGACGTGACCACGTGCGTAGGTACGTCACTCGGAAATGGTGACCGAGAAAGTCGAAGGGGGAGGAGCGGAGCGTAATGAGGACCGCGGTTCCGCGCACTTTAATGGAAAGATGCGTGAGGCCAGCGAAGCCGCGCTCCCATGCACTCCGTAGCGCACCTTCTGGTGTGTGATGCGTGTGGGTGTGTGAGTGTGTAAGTTAGTCAGGGAAAGACGAAAGGAAATACGAGAATACGTGCAACAACGAGGAACAAGCAACGAAAAGGGTTCTCGCAGCAACTGCGCTTTATCATACAGGAGCCAGGCGAGCGAACTGGGGCTCGTTCGCTGTGTTCCTGATTACTTCGCTGATAAAGTGCAGTTTGCTAGCTTATCCGCTCGGCGGCGGAACACACAGTGAAACCCACAGCTAACAGAATAACCTAAGCAAATGGCACAACTAGTAAAACATAAAAGACTCGGCGGTCTGCAGAATCGGTGACAAGAACAGAAATACAAAATGGAACAGTGTAATACGCGCTAATACTAATCTCTGCCCAGACAAAAGCCTCTTACTTTTAAGAACAGTCCGTGCACTGGTTGGGGGAAGTTTCTTCGGGTTCCAACGAGGCGGCGGGCTGATAGTCGGTGCGTCCACGGCGAGCTGATCCCCACGTGGGGTAGAGCAGGACGCAGCGGGTCGATTTGGGAGAGAGAGAGAGCGTGCGTGGATGTTATTCTTCTCGTTCCGGACGAATAACGAATGTTCCGTATCTCGTTCTCTTGCAGGTAGCCAGAATAAGAAAAATTGCTCTTTTAATCCAACCGTAGCACCAAAACAAAAGAGACTGGGAAGCAGCCTGTATAGCTTGTTCACCGCGGGGGGACTGCGGCTTGGGTTAAAATAAAAGCGACACAACTTTGTGTTACCGACACCTCCTATAGCAACTCGCGTCGCTGTGGAAAAGGGAAAGTACGGAGGTGTGTTCAGAGTCTTATAGTCCCCATGACGTCATGGCTGCGTCTTAGAGATTCCCCTGGCGTGTCCACGGCTCTTGTCCAATGGGACACCAGCGTTCGAATTCAGCCCAAACGTCGCACCTAGGTGCGAGGTGCAAAGCCTGATGGGGTTTTGGCGGAATTCCATGGTTAGGCTTTTGACTTTACATGTAGGCCTCTCTTTGTTTAAACATGTAGTGAGGCCACAACAAGCCCCCCTTTGGCCTGAAGAGTGGGGTGCTAGCCGCAGTCTTTAGGGCAACAAATGGGCCGAACAATCCATTTCTTTTGGAGAAGAAGTGGTTAAAACAGTCCAGACAGTTCAGTTTCAACAAGGCTTACTAGATATTCGAGGCAATGTCTGGGCAGCAACTGAGGCAACGTCTGGGCAGAGCTTAAAACTACATCTAGCTATACAAAACATACATCAAGACACAATCCTTCATGCAGCAGGTAAGCAAATCATTAAACCTGGTACGATCATTGACTGTTATAAAATAGTGATTGCATCAAAATCACAAAAGCAAAAAGGGAGTAAATCAAAACAGAGGGAAGTTGGAAGAGGAAGGACAGGGAAAAGGGGTTAATGAGCTTAACAGGCTTACTCCTGAGAGGGGTTGGAGCTAGCCCGTGGGAAGGTCACACTCTGGTTCCTGAAGCGTGGTGATACAAACAGGAGGGAGTCTAGCTTGGCTTGTAGACTCTGAATGTGTTTGTACATTATGTGCGCGATGATTACCGTGATGATCCAACCACTAAGGAGGAGCCCGAGGGCAACCACGCCAACCGTTGGCTGCCCACAAGGTGTTGACCTGCCCATGCGGTTAAATAGGGTGGTGGTCAATCCCGATGGTTTGAGGTTGAACTGCACCAGTTTAGTCCCTTCAGTTAAGATCTGTTGCTGAAGGGTCTCGTCTATCGTAAGGTTGTGGCCCTTAAATGCGTCCATAATCTCAATCTCCACCTCATGTCTATCAGAGTCAAGATGATGCTGGACTATGTCACTAATGTGTATTGTGGCTCCTTGGGGAACTGACAAGAACACCGTCTGATTGGGCATGGTTAGCTTAGTGGTTGTATCATGGCGGTCATGGGACAACAGGACTTCGGTGGCCGGTGTGCTGACAAGCCATCGATTTCCCGCTCGCTCTACCCTTGTCTCTGTCCTCTCGTCCTTGATGGACATGCTACCTTGACACTTTTGCTCAGGGGACTCCATCCTCAAGCCGCAGAGGTAGCTGGCTGCATCTCTAATGAAAGGGTTGCTTGGACAAACCCAGTGGATGTCCTTTGTTTTGGTACACATGTTTAGGTTAGGGATAAGATAGAGCGAGGGGTCATCGTCATGGAAGGCAATTGTTGGTGGTGTTTTAAGGTGCACGTGTGTGTTACCTCTCCAAAACCCAACATTTAACACAGACTTCAGTCTATAAATGTTCTGTCCCTCAACCATAGGTAGATTGAGGATGAACCCAATCTCCAAGTTAGTGGGGTCTACAGAGATTGGGATTGCACTGCCAAGACTATATGCCAGGTGCACCTGTGAAGGCTGCACAACAGTGGTAGTAGCGGACTTAAGGACTTGCTCAACAAGGTCCAGGGGAACCAGATAGGCTGGAATTTTTCCACTGCTTAGGCTGTTGACCGAGGAGCTAATTTCCCTAATGAGGTCCTGCATTAAGTCTCTTACTACTCGCACATATGTTATGTCCTCTTAGGGACTCTATCAGAAGTTGTCAAAGGCATGCCAGGTGTTATTCAGCAAAGCAGAATGTAAGTTCACTGTGACTATGGTGCCCTGAAGGGTTCTACCCACGTCTTGTAATTGACTTTGTTGGGAAAGAAGTCTCTGTTGGATTTCTGGCATCTCCTCCTGAAGTTCACCTACGTGTTTTTGAAGTGCGCTCAGGCTAACAGAGTTGGTGGCTGAGAGGCCAATGGAGAACAGTGACCCAATGGCTGACGCCGCAGTGAGCAGACTGCCTAAGAATCGCTTATGTCTTTTCGTGCCACTGAGGTCTTCCTCAGTAACTAAAAATTTTTGCAGCTGCTCAAGGATGTGGGCAGTTGTCTGCTTAGCATGTTCGATGGTGTCATGAGTTTGGATCCCACTTAGCCTTCCCTCCGCTAATCTTGGTGGTAGGTGGACGTGCTTGCGGTACACATCCCAGGGATCCAGGCGAACATAAACTCTCTGGGAGAAGAGGCCACAACGGGTGATTAACAGTCCAGGAATGCCTTGCAAGACAATTCCAGTTGGCGGGCCAAGTTCGACCACCTCCATGGACAGGGCAACTTGCAGGCTGAGGAAGATGCCAAGGATCCAAGGGAGTTCCATCCTGAAATTAACCAGAGTTTTGGTTACAAAAGAACAGGGATTTAGGACTAGGGGTTAGCGCATGCTGACGGGGTGAGTTGAGGCATGCACTATCTCTATAGTTCTACTGAGAGGAACCCTCACCCTCTTGGAGTGGAGGCGGCTGCTTTTTTTTGGGTGTAGATGTCCCACTTCCTCCCGCGAGTGTGAACGGCTTGTACAGTTTGATTTGGTTTGCATGGACCCATTTGTAGGAAGGCATCTGTTTTGACTTTGACACCCTGATGCGGTATGCTACCGGAGAGAGCTTACCTACGATCTCAAAGGGGCCCGACCAGCTTGGGAGGAACTTTTTGGACATTCCTACTGGGTTGGAAAACCTGAAATAGAAGACTTTGTCTCCTACTTGGTACTCATGACCAGATGCTGTCCTGTCATAGTAGGCTTTAGCTCCTTTAATGCTAGCCTCCAAGTTCTTCTGGGCCCATGCAAATGTAGTCCGAAGATGGTCACGCAGGTCCGTCACGTATTGGTGAGCCGTATAGGCAGTCACAACACTGACGTCCTCCGGGTGGTACAAGAGATGCAGTGGTAGGGTCATCTCTCTTCCAGTCATCATCTCGAAGGGTGTTACCCCTGTGGATCGGTGCGGAGTCGACCGAATGGCCATCAGTACCATGGGAAGTTTTACATCCCAATCCTTACCATTGCTGCCAAAATACTTCCTCGGCATGTTAACAATGGTTCGGTTGGCACGTTCGACTTGGCCAGATGACTGGGGATGATGAGGGATGTGGAACTTTACCTCCACTCCCAGGATGTCATACAATGAAGTCATGACACTAGCAGTGAAATGGGTGCCTCCGTCGGAGTCGACAGAGAGGGGTAGCCCCCAGCGGCTGAACACGTGGTTAAGCAGCAGGACGGCAGTTGTTGTGGCCGTGTCGTTGGGTGCTGGGAGGCATTCGACCCACTTAGTGAAAGCACATGTGATAGTCAGGAGGTATTTGTTCCCTCTTGAGGACTTGGGGACCGGTCCAATCCAATCAACTTGGAGGTGGGACCATGGAAAGGTGACCCCCCTTAGCTGAAGCGGGGCTCTGCCCAGGGATCGAGAGGGCTGGAATTGGCAACAGACCAGGCACCCTTGAACATAGGACTTGATGTCCTTAGCCATTGATGGCCAGTAAGCAACTTGCTGGAGGGTTCTGAGAGTGGCTTTGTAGCCTCGGTGGCCTCCGATGGGAGAATCGTGAGCATAGGCTAACATTACCCCCCTATGGTCTGTTGGGACAACCCACCGGGCCGGTCCCTGGCAATTGTGGCTGTAGACTAACAAACCCTTCTCAAGTTTCAAATGTTGCCAATTGGAGCAGAGAGCTAGCTGCTCCGCTGAATCGATCTGTGGGGCTGGGGAGTCTCCAGGAAGGGGAGGATTTAACACCAGCTCCTGTATAGCTCGAATGGTTGGGTCTCTATCCTGCATAGTGACCAAATCTGCATCACTGGGGTCAGGGCCCAAGTGCAGGATTTGGGCGCCAATTTGGGGATTTTCGCGTTGTTCTCTTGCCTGCCGGCGGGTGATGGCATTTACCGTGCGAGTCTCAGGCTTCGGCACCCAGTCTTCTTGAAACTCCCAGTGTGTGCCCTCCTCAGCACCCAGTTTGGCCAGGCGGTCAGCTTCATCGTTACCATCCTTGTCAGGACCAGAGATCTGAGAGTGACCCTTGACTTTCTTCCAGTACACAGTCATCCCTCGGTCCACAGTAAGTTGGTCACAAGCTAAGAATAGCTCGAAGTGTTTGCCGAGTGTTTTCCTTATTTCGGGCATTTTTCATACCATTTTCTTTCCAGGTGTGGAAGTGGGTAACAAAGCTGTGGCGAGCATAGTTGGAGTCAGAACAAATTACTAGCTGCGTGATGGCCAGCTTGGCGGCCATCTGGAGGACAATGAGCACTGCGGCAATCTCCGCATACTGACTTGTCTTAGGTCCAAGTTGGTAGTGATTCGGTTCCCCTGTGTCATGGTTGGTCCACACGATACCAACTCCCGCCCGTATCTGGCTCCCATGACGGAATGAGCAGCCATCCACATACACCCTTGGGAGGCCTCGGCAAACATTGTCATCGTAATACCGATGACTTGAAGGGAGCGATGGCATAGTGACGAGCAAGGACAATGGGTTTAGGTGTTCTTCACCCTCACAGTGTTGGCACTCAGCCAGACCCTGGCCCAAGTTCATCTTGTGGTTCTGGGCATATCTGACCTCAATGTCATAGCCCTGTAGCGCCAGCATCCATGAGGCAATGCGGCTATTAGAAACTCGTCCTTCTCTCAGCCTCTGACTGTTTAGAAAGGTGACCGGCTGGTGACAGGTCTCAATGAATACCTTTTGGCCGGAAATGTTCTATTGCCCAAACAGTGGCGAGGAGGGCTTTCTCGCAGTCTGAAAATTTTACTTCAATGCTGCTGAGAGGTCGGCTAGCATAGGCAACGACCCGCTTTTCGGTATCATACTTCTGCGCTAGAGCCGCACTGAGGCATTGAGGGGAAAAACTTGCCTCAAGATAAAACTCCCTGTCCTTGTCTGGGTAAGCCAGACAAGGAGCCCGGCAGAGCTTTTCTTTCATTTGGCAGAAGGACTGCTCTTGGGGTTCTGCCCACTCAAACGGCTTATCCTTGCGGAGGAGTTCTGTTAGGGGTTTTGCTATCTCTGCGTAGTCCTCAATGAACTGTCGCGAGTAGTTACAGACACCTAAGAAACTCCTGAGTTGGGACACATTGGTTGGAGCCTTGATATCCTGGATTGCACGAATCCTCCTAGCCTGGGGTTCAATACCATCTGCCCCCACTGTTAGACCCACATACTCGACTTTTGTGCGGCACCATTGGCCCTTCGAAAGCGCCAGTTTGGCTCCTGCAGAAGAGAGCTGGTCAAGTACATGACGGATCTCAGCCATGTGCTCCTCAAAGGTTTGACTCCTCATGAGGATGTCGTCCACATAGATGAGGTTTCCACGTGTAGCGGAATCGCTCATCGCCTTGTGGAGAAAGATGTTGAACTCAGCTGGGGAGTTGGAGTACCCAAAGGGACAGCGGTTCCACGTGTACTGGCGGTTGCCGAAAGAGAAGGCGAGCTTGTATTAGTCTGCCGGATCTACCCTCATGGTCCAAAACCCATTGGCTACGTCCACAGTTGAAAAGAAGCGGGCTCCCGTTACCTTAGCCAGTTCTTGATCCAAATGGATCATTGGCTAGCGAGACAAGGGGACTTGTTTATTCAATGGGCGGTAATCAATGGTGAGCCTCCACTTACCATTTGGTTTTAGCACTGGCCAGATTGGTGAATTGTAGGTGGAATTACATTCCCTGATAATATGCTTTTCCAGGAGCTTATCAAGAATGTCCTGGATCGACTCATAGGCTGCAAGCGGGATTTTGTACTGGCGTACAAACGTTGATGGTGCATTTGGATCAGTTGGAATGCGAACTGTATGGAGGTCAGTGACTCCACAGTCTTGCAAGTCCCTCGCAAAAACTGGCTGGAAGTCGTATAAAAATCTCCGAAGGGCGTCCCTCTGTTCCTCCGATGTCAGAGCATCTGCCTTTGCTAGCTGCTGATCAATCTCAGCTTCAAAGCCAGGATAGGGTCCTTCTAATGGAGAAAAGGTCACGTCGCCACCAGAGCTTGTGTCTGTTGGCTGAGATACCAGAGCGTAAACCACCATATCACCTTCAGTTCCCATAGCCGTGCCGCAGATTGCTTTGTCCTGAAGTTTTTCATGACGAGTAATGGTGACCATTTTAGATGGTGAAGTAAAGACTATGTTGTCCAGGTTGTCGTCCTGGACTAAAGACAGGGGCAGGTCTCCCACGACAGGCACGATTAGTTCAAAGTCGTGGAAAGAGCTGTCGATTAGCATCCCTAATGGCTGCCGTGTCTTCACCTGAACCGGGACTTGCGTCACATTCTGGACCAGCAAGTAGGCCGAACGGTTGTTCAACTCAAGCAGGGGTGTGCCAAGAACCGTCAAGTTGAGTTCCCAGAAATAAGGGAGAGGTTGAAAGAAAGCTCGCGATCCAAGCATCTTTTGTCCCTTAAGGATTGAAAGACGGATGGGGACACCTGCGGTTCGCGGGGGAATGGTCATCCCAACTTCACTGGCGACCTGACATGCCTGTGGGATAGTTTGCCCTGATGATAAATACTCTGGCTCAGTGGTCAGAGGATGGTTTTGGATATTACCCTGGGACCACAAAATTTGGTTGACTGTGTCCAACAGGGCACCAAGCCTGACAAGAAGGTCCGCCCCTACGAGGAACGAGGGGTGGAGTTGAGGAACTACGCTCACGAAATGCAAAAGCTGCCTTCTCCCTATCCGCACAGAGAGAGCGCATATCCCGATTGCCTTGAGTGGGGTCTGCGGTGACTCTGCGGAAAGAAGGCGGTGGCTTCGAAAAAGATGCTATGATTGTGCAACTGAAAAACAGATTATCTGATTTAGAACAGTATACTAGAATGAACGATGTCATTGTTACTGGTCTGCCAACGCGACCCTCGTCATTTGCTGCTGCAGTGAGGCCCGGGTTCCAGGGATCAGTGCCCAGGGACCAAGATTTGGACTCAGTGGAACATCAGGTAGTGAAGTTCCTCCAAGAAAAGGGAATTAGCATAAATAAGGAGAGTATAGAAGCTTGTCACCCTTTCCCTCAGAAAGATAAAAGCAAACCGGCAACCATCATTATGAGGTTTGCAAATAGAAAATTAAAACTGAATCTTTTGCGACAGAGTAGGATGCTCAAAGGATCAAATGTTTATCTTAATGAACATTTAACCAAGAGCAATGCTGACATTGCTAAAAAAGCTCGGTACCTACGCAAAGAGGGAAAAATACAAGCAACATGGTCATCCAACTGCAAAGTCTATATAAAGCTAAATGGTGCACCTGAGCGGGCACAAGTGCTAATGGTCAGGAGCTTAACGGATTTGGAAAAATTTGCATAGTTTGTGGTTTGCTGATCTACATGTTTGTGTTTTTACTATGGTGTTTTAGAGATGACAACTATTCTGCAAATCCTCACTAACTTTATATGTCTATCAAACTTCCCAAAAAAGGACTCAAAGTTGCCCACTTGAACATCTGTAGTCTGAAAAACAAAGTAATTGAGCTGAGTAAAATAATGTTTGAAAATTATCTACATATAGTAGCGATTTCTGAAACTCATTTGGATGATTTAATTGACAATACTGAGGTATTTATACAAGGTTACAATATAATTAGACTTGACAGAAACCGATATGGGGGAGGAGTAGCCTTTTATGTACAAGACCACATTCCAATAAAACGAAGAGAAGATCTTGAATTGACAGATGTAGAAGCAATCTGGATCCAGGTTCACTTGCCACATCTTAAGCCATTACTAATCTGCTGCTGCTATAGACCACCTTCCGCTCATGCAGCATATCTGGAAAAAATCTGTGCAATGCTTCAGAATGTTTCTGACACAGACAGAGAAATCTATTTCTTAGGAGACTTAAATATAGACTGGCTCTCAAAAAACTGTTCTATGAAAAGAAAGCTTAATGACACTGCCACTGTATGTAACCTAGTTCAAATGATAAATCTACCAACTAGAATAAATATGAACAATTCAGGTGTATTGTCTTCAACTTGCATAGACCATATTTTTACTAATTCAGTAGATAAATGCTCAAAGGTTGTTTCAGTGCCAGTTGGATTTAGTGATCATAACATGATTGCTATGGCAAGAAAAGTGAGAGTCCCCAGATTTGGATCTAAAATTATGTATAAGAGACTCTACAAAAATTTCTGTGATAATGCCTTTATTGAAGACGTACAGAACATACAGTGGGAGAGTGTATTTGAATCAAAGCATACTGAAGCAGCTCTGCAAGAATTCATGAAGTCATTTTCCGCTGTCTGTGATAAGCATGCACCCATCAAGAAGCTCACCGTCAGATCTGTCAAAGCTCCTTGGCTTGACTCTGACCTGAGAAGCTTGATGAAAGATAGAGATAAACGAAAAAGAGTCGCTGTAGATTCAGGTAGATCAGAGGACTGGCTAGCATATCGTTCTTTAAGAAACACAGTGACCAAATTAAATAAACAGAAAAAAAGGATGTACTACCAATCTAGAATTGAAGAAATTAAACATGATGGCAAAAAACTATGGAGTACTCTCAATCAAATCATGGGTAGAAATAAAATGGGCAAAACAACAGCAGTTATAGAATCAGGCGAAGGCTTTATCACCAAGCCCAAAGAAATTGCTGATTATTTCAACAATTATTTCATTAGTAAAGTTGACACTATAAGAAATGGCATGTTGCCTGTGAATGGTATTCTATCTGAATCACTTATTAAAAATGATATCATGCAGGACAAAGAATGCACATTTGAATTTTCAGTCATTAATATATTGGAAATCGAAAATCTATTGTCTGAATTAAAATCTGACAAACCCTGTGGTCATGATAATCTTGACAGTATACTCTTAAAGCTGTCAGCTGGAATAATAGCCAGTCCTATATGCTATATTTTTAACTTAAGTCTTAAAGAAGGAATCTATCCTCAAGTATGGAAGGTTGCTAGAGTAACTCCTCTACCAAAAAATAGGAAAGAAGCATTCACTGGATCGAATAGTAGGCCAATTAGCATTTTACCGGTATTAGGAAAATTAATGGAAACAATCATATTTAAGCAAATTCAAAATTATTTTTCTATGAATAACATTAATTCAGATTTTCAACATGCATATAAAACTGGCTATTCAACATGCACTGCTCTCACACAATTAACAGATGACTGGCTAAACCAAATTGACAGTAAATTATTAGTTGGCACAGTGCTATTAGATTTTAGTGCAGCTTTTGATATTATTGACCACAAACTACTACTTATAAAACTGTCTGCTTATGGTTTTAAACTCTCAGCTATTAACTGGATGAAAAGCTACCTAGTCAACAGACAGCAATGTGTCATGTTCAATGGAACCCTTTCAAGTATTAAAACATTATATTGTGGTATTCCCCAGGGAAGTTGCCTGGGACCATTATTATACTCAATATTTGTAAATGATATGCCATGTATTTTAAAGAATGGTCGCTGTGCAATTTATGCGGATGACACAACAATATATGCTTACGCAGATAATTGCACAGACCTGAGCAGTTTACTACAAGATGAGGTCATGCAGGTTTCTAAATGGGTTACTGAAAATAAGATGAAACTTAATATTTCCAAAACCAAATGTCTTGTTATTTGCACAAATCATGCTCAGAGAAAGGAACGCATATTAAGTGTTTCTTTGAATGGAGTTCATATTGAACAAGTTAAAGAGGCTAGATTGCTGGGAGTTACAGTAGATGAAAGACTATCTTGGGCCACTCACATTAATAATATAGTAACAAAAATGAGTAGAAGCATTTCAATCATAAGACGAAGTGCCTATTTTTTAACTAACACAACTACTAAGCAAGTTATACAATCTCTTGTATTGTCACATCTTGACTACTGCCCAGCAATCTGGTCTAATGCATCTAAACAAGAACTAAATAAAATCCAGATTACTCAAAACAGAGCTGCGAGACTAGCTCTCCATTGCTCATTCAGGACTGGAATTGAGATAATGCATAATGAATTGTCATGGATGAGAGTTGGTGAAAGACTAGCTTGTAGTTTGATTCTATTTTTTAAAAACATCTACACATACCATAAACCTGCTTATCTGTATTCTCAGCTGTTGCTTGCTAAGGACAGTCACAACTATGGTACCAGGCTAGCCCTGAGAGGTGCTCTTACCCATCTCAAACCTAAAACTGATGTTTTGAAAAAGACTGTTATGTATAGGGCAATCACTTACTGGAATCGACTTCCACAATATCTGGTATCAATCACTAGCAGAGTGGGTTTTAAGAACAGACTGAGAGGAGAAGTATTGCGGAAAGAGATTATTCTAGATTGTACCTAATGTCTTGACTGGTTTATTTATCTTCTTGTGACTTATTTTTTCTGCTTAAATTCATTTGTGTTTTTATATTGATATTAACTTGTTTTTGTATGTGCTTTATGTCATATTTTTTTCATTATGGTACTTTTTCGTCACTTAGAATATTGTTTGTCTTTGGTACGCTAATGTGTATATTGTAGGCCATTGGTTCTTTGTTGTGTTTTTGCTAAATATATATAATTATTTTTATATTGCTGTTTTTTATCTTTGATATGAACATTATTATGTAAACCTTAAGATGTTGTTGCTATTTTTGTATGACATAATTTTATTATTGATCATGCTCTACTGCATTGTATTATTGTTTTGCGATTGTGTGCTGTTTTTGCGAGGACCCCAGGAAGAATAGTCTCCACTGCGGTGTAGACTAATGGGGATCGTTAATAAACTAAACTAAACTAAAGGCGGGTGGAGGGTTGTTCTGACAGAGACTGTTGTACAGATCTTGACTAACAGCAGACTTCTCTGACCAGAGTGCAAGGAGTGCGTCTGCTACTTCCGTGCCATTGAGGTGTATGCCCCCAATTAAATAGGGACTGTAGAGCTTGGAGTTAGTGTTTTCCAAAGCACAAAGAAAAGACTCATGTTCGCGGAGTGCGTCTGGACTGCTAGCCTGGGACAGCCCGGGGCCTGCGTGCAATGCAGGTTGATTAGAGCTAGGGTGAAGCTCTGTAAAGGGCATGATCATTGGTAGGCGCCCCTTGGACTCCCGTATGCCGGCAACCTGCATGTTTGTCGACTGTAGGTTGCCTGCTGGATTGAGCGGCTTTGGGGAGTTGACTTGAGCCCAAAGGTGCCCACGATGGCAGTCAATAAGAGGGGCTAGCCGGTCCAGGAGGTCCTGACCAATGAGCAAAGGCTCCGTATCGAGGACGCAAATGTAAATGGGGTGCACAAGATTCATTCCCTGGAAAGTAATGTCCACCCAAGCACGTTTTGTGAGAGGTGACCTGTCTTGCGTGTAGCTAGTAATGCTCATGTTGCAGGCTTCAGTTCGCAGTGGCTTGCCTCGAGAGAGCATTGCTGTAGCGATGTTCGCAAAGGTGCGGGAACACATCAGGCTGATTTCTGAACCTGAATCAAGTAAGGCGAGGGTGCTGACACACCCCCCAACCACTACCGAAGTGTAGATGCGTTGGGCATTGCCCTTGAAGGTCAAGAAGGGAGGCTGCATGTGGTTGGAACTGGTGATTTCAGGGAGCGTTGTGGGCTTACTGGATTCCCTACCCCACCCTACCAGGTAAACCTTAGCAGTAGAGGGAGAGAGCACCCGGCCTAGTCATGCAGACGAGGGCTTGGTATCAGGTCCCTTCGAGGCTTCCGGCCTGTTTGGCGAGCGCTGAGGCTCCCCTAACTGCTGTACTGCCTCTGTCAGGCATCTTCTTATAAGGCTTTCCATCCCATTTCTCAGGCCCTCCCCTCTGGGGCGGTCTGAGGGCTTACCGTGAGACTTACCTCCCTGCCTTGGGTTCGGCTCAGCCCCAGCTTTCCCTTTTTGATAAGGGTTTCGTTTTGCTCTCACTTGATCCTGAGCTTGTTCCAGGCTCTCCCCCCCCTGGCTCTGGTGCTCACCCTGCTGGGAAGGTGAGCGTCGCCTTCGGGGTCACACTCTCAACTTTACCTTATCAGGAGGCATTTCATTGCCTTCGAGCGTTAGGTCAGTGGCTCCTGTAGTTTGGATCCCCAGAACTCTGGCGTCATCGTCATGCCTTTTGGTGTGGCCCGTGCGTGTTTCCCATGCCATCTGCGCATACTTCCGAATTTCCTGCATGCATAATCTGTTGGTTCTGCAATGCATAGTGATGTCATAGCGCACACTCTCATGGAGGTATTGCAGGAACAGGGACTTGAAAGCCGGGTCCTCCTCCAACCCTGGTGCATTGCGCCCCTGAAAGTAAGCAGCTCTCAGGCGTCGGTAGTACTCCCCTGGTGGTTCCTGTTTCTTCTGCAATATAGCAAAGGCGCCTAGGGTGGCTGAGGCTTGGTCGGGGTATAACGAGTACTCCTCCTGTAAAGCTTGGCAAAGTGCCGAATAGCGGTCCCGTGTCGCAGGTGGGAGAGTTTCCATGAAAACATGGACGCTCCTGGATGTCGTTTTCCAGATGAGTTTAAGTTTTTCCCGCGATGACGGGTGAGGCAAATCAAGGAGACAGCGCTCAATCTCGCGAAGATAGTCGTCAATATTTGACTCCCGAACATTCGGGTCAAACCGCTCAACATCCCTCGCGAGGGACTCAATTTGGCGGGTGCGCAGACCCCGGTCTTGAGGCGGGCATGGGCCATCTGAGTCTTCAGAGGTCTCATAGTCGCTCGGGTCCTTGTAGCGAGGGGGCGAACTCCTTCGCCTTGGCGGTGGAGATGGGGTCTGGTCAAGATGCGGGCGTGAGCTGCGCGAGGAATGCCTTGCACTTCCGGAGGGTGGTTCCAAGGCACCGGTGCCGCTTGGGACTTTGGGGAAGGTGGCCCCCCTTCGGGGTGATGATTCTACCCTGCTGAAACGCAGCGTGCGGTTCACGCTGGGGTGCAAGCTGCTCCTGGAGAATGGGTCACCTGGCCCGTGAGAGCGGACAGACGGGGGCTCTCGATAGCTGTCCAGGGTCATGAGCTCAGAAACTCCACGGCTATGGGCCGCTAGGCCTCTAGCGGTGGTCCCTAGTTCAGCTGGGGTTCTGCTGCTCATCTGGGGTTCTTCAAGCCTCCGGAACAGTACCTTTTCCCTGCTCCGAGTGGATTGAAGTGCTGAACGGAGCCGCTCAGCCTCATCCACATGGACTGGACGTTCTCCAGGCGGAGGTCTGAATGTGGCAGAGAAAGGGCTGGGTTCGAGGTCAAGGACAGTGTCGGGCGACCCCTGGGTCAATGAGGTGGCACCTGCACTTACCTGACTGATTTCAGGGTCTTGGCCTCTGACCTCTGCTTCCTGCTGGGCAACCTGGAGTTGTGCACGCAGGATTTCAGTGCTTTCCTGCAGGTCTCCATACCTCTCTCACACCTCAGAAAGATCGGCATGGGCAGCTTGGATTTCAAGCATCAGGCTGGCATTGTCTCGCTGCACGGCCCGATAGCTGTTCTCCAGCTGAGTGAGCTGCCTTTCATAATCAGCAACTTGCAGCCGTGTTTTACGGTGATACAATAGGATCACCTGACCAAGCACGTCTGGGACCGTGCGTTGAGGCTTCCCAGATGGTTGGTCAATATAGGCGATGAGCTCTTTCAAGTGATCATCGCATGTGCTAGCACTATAGCTGTTAAGGTTGTCTCTCTCCTCTAGGGAGAGATGAAGGAGATCAGCGACCACATCCTGCAGCTCTGGGTCATCTGAGTCACAGGGAGCTTCAGCTCCTTGCCTATGGGGATCTTGTCTGCTCATTTTACTTCTCTAGTAAAGGCGACAAGGAATTAAGACTGCCGGGTACACAAACAGCAAATCTTTAAATTACGACTGCCGGACACACGAACAGCAGTGTACAAGGAATTAAGATTGCCGGATACACAAACAGCAAATCTTTAAATTACGACTCCCGGATACACAAACAGCAGTGTACAAGGAATTAAGATTGCCGGATACACAAACAGCTAATCTTTAGATTACAACTGCCGGATACACAAACAGCAGTGTACAAGGAGTTAAGATTGCCGGATACACAAACAGCAAATCTTTAAATTACGACTGCCGGATACACAAACAGCAGCGTGCAGGGAATTAAGATTGCCGGATACACAAACAGCTAATCTTTAAATTACAACTGCCGGATACACAAACAGCAGTGTACAAGGAGTTAAGATTGCCGGATACACAAACAGCAGCGTGCAGGGAATTAAGATTGCCGGATACACAAACAGCTAATCTTTAAATTACAACTGCCGGATACACAAACAGCAGTGTACAAGGAGTTAAGATTGCCGGATACACAAACAGCAAGTCTTTAAATTACGACTGCCGGATACACAAACAGCAGCGTGCAGGGAATTAAGTTTGCCGGATACACAAACAGCTAATCTTTAAATTACAACTGCCGGATACACAAACAGCAGTGTACAAGGAGTTAAGATTGCCGGATACACAAACAGCAAGTCTTTAAATTACGACTCCCGGATACACAAACAGCAGTGTACAAGGAGTTAAGATTGCCGGATATACGAACAGCAAATCTTTAAATTACGACTGCCGGATACACAAACAGCAGCGTGCAGGGAATTAAGATTGCCAGATACACAAACAGCTAATCTTTTAATTAACCTGCCCAGTTAGAGGGTTAATGAGGTGATCTCAGCACCTCTAGTGAGCAGTATTAGTGTGTTGAGAATCGCAAATCTACGCAACGTGCCAAGTTGTTATGAAACAATGACAAACCTTACAAACCGCTAGTACACACCGGAGCAACTAAAAATAGACTGTATGCTTGGCAAATAGCACAAAATGAATCTCTGTAATTGGTATCGAAAGTTTCTGTAAAACTTTCCTTCAATTTGATAATTCGAATAAATATTTCTGGATTTTGCACATGAATATTGCAGTAAAGCTGGTGCTAGAAGTCCTCACACGGGGCACCAGAATGTTGGGGTAATCTGGGAAGAGCAGGTTCGGTTACACAGAAGTATTAATGATCTTAATTAATACTAATAGAATTGTTAATATTAATAGGATTGCTAATATGAGCTAATAGCAGCGGGGCACCACCCTGGGATCAGGGACCAATAACCGAACCAAAATTTTAGTCTCAAAGGAATTGTTTAAGCCGAAATGTCAATATTAGAATATCTACATTTGTGGAATTAACAATGAAGGGTGAAATTCGAACACTGGACCTCCCGACCAGCTGTTACCGCAATAACATGCACAAATAGTCACAGGGAGCTGTTCAGAAATTATAACAGAATTTATTGAACTTTGGTAACACTGATGGCAATCAATAATACTTTAGTCAACAAACATCTATTATTTCTACAACTACCAAGAAAATGGCTACATTTACAAGCAACTATGATTGAGGGCAACAGACACTGCACACGTGAGGGCACAACAGGGAATAAGGGAAGAAAAAGGGGAGAGTAAAATGGCCGACGTAGTCACGTGAGTGAGTACGTCACCCGGAGGAGGATCGGGACAAAAAGGGAAAGCAAGATTGCCGACGTGACCACGTGCGTAGGTACGTCACGAGAAAAGGGCAGGGGGAAACGGGGGAGCAAGATGGCCGACGTGACCACGTGCGTAGGTACGTCACTAGGAAAGGGCAGGGGAAACGGGAGAGCAAGATGGCCGACGTGACCACGTGCGTAGGTACGTCACTCGGAAACGGTGACCGAGAAAGTCGAAGGGGGAGGAGCGGAGCGTAATGAGGACCGCGGTTCCGCGCACTTTAATGGAAAGATGCGTGAGGCCAGCGAAGCCGCGCTCCCATGCACTCCGTAGCGCACCTTCTGGTGTGTGATGCGTGTGGGTGTGTGAGTGTGTAGGTTAGTCAGGGAAAGACGAGAGGAAATACGAGAATACGTGCAACAACGAGGAACAAGCAACGAAAAGGGTTCTCGCAGCAACTGCGCTTTATCATACAGGAGCCAGGCGAGCGAACTGGGGCTCGTTCGCTGTGTTCCTGATTACTTCGCTGATAAAGTGCAGTTTGCTAGCTTATCCGCTCGGCGGCGGAACACACAGTGAAACCCACAGCTAACAGAATAACCTAAGCAAATGGCACAACTAGTAAAACATAAAAGACTCGGCGGTCTGCAGAATCGGCGACAAGAACAGAAATACAAAATGGAACAGTGTAATACGCGCTAATACTAATCTCTGCCCAGACAAAAGCCTCTTACTTTTAAGAACAGTCCGGGCACTGGTTGGGGGAAGTTTCTTCGGGTTCCAACGAGGCGGCGGGCTGATGGTCGGTGCGTCCACGGCGAGGTGATCCCCACGTGGGGTAGAGCAGGACGCAGCGGGTCGATTTTGGAGAGAGAGAGAGCGTGCGTGGATGTTATTCTTCTCGTACCGGACGAATAACGAATGTTCCGTATCTCGTTCTCTTGCAGGTAGCCAGAATAAGAAAAATTGCTCTTTTAATCCAACCGTAGCACCAAAACAAAAGAGACTGGGAAGCAGCCTGTATAGCTTGTTCACCGCGTGGGGACTGCGGCCTGGGTTAAAATAAAAGCGACACAACTTTGTGTTACCGACACCTCCTATAGCAACTCGCGTCGCTGTGGAAAAGGGAAGGTACGGAGGTGTGTTTAGAGTCTTATAGTCCCCATGACGTCATGGCTGCGTCTTAGAGATTCCCCTGGCGTGTCCACGGCTCTTGTCCAATGGGACACCAGCGTTCGAATTCAGCCCAAACTTCGCACCTAGGTGCGAGGTGCAAAGCCTGATGGGGTTTTGGCGGAATTCCATGGTTAGGCTTTTGACTTTACATGTAGGCGTCTCTTTGTTTAAACATGTAGTGAGGCCCTAACGTACGTGCTAACCATGTTCTGAATTGCTGTGATCATCATCTGAACCTTCCCATATCTGGTCATGTGCCTGGGCGAGGATTTCTGCATATGGCCTTCTGCTGTTGGCGAGTCCATCTCTGCGCAGATGGTGGAAACGGTGGCTACGCTCACTGTTCTTATAATGCTTTTTGTCACCCCCCTTTGTTCTTCAGCAAGGATGAGGTTTGGTGGTGGAATGCCTGCATGTAAGGTCCCTGTTTGAGCTGGCAAGCTTGGTAGTCACCCCTATTGCCTCAGAAGTGAGGAGTTTCCTAAGCCACCTGTGTCATCTTCCTGATCTCTTGCATTGAGGGGTTCCCTTGACACATCCTGAGTGCAACTTGAGTGTGTACACATGGGTGCAGGTTACACAAGAACAAAAACTTGAAAGTTGGGTTTTCTTCTATGCCTGGGGCATTCTTGCCTTGGATATACGTGTGCCTCAGACATTTAAAGGAGACCTACCATGCTGATCCTTCTATTAATACATATTAGTAATGTTATAATGTTGGTTGTCCATGCTCAACCTCTGAAAAGTTTCTAAACATAAGGTACAGGGATTTTGCCATAATCCAAGAATGTGATTTTGTGAGCATGATTTCCTCTCTGAACTGCTCTTCCCGAGCTCCTCTGGGCAAAACCTGACATCAGGTTGTTCTGTCCAATTAATACAGACCTAGCCAGAGCCAACCACTGCACTGGGCCTGCCCGCACCGGAAACTATTCTAGCAGGCACTAACAATGGCAGATCATATTATGCCTTTGTAGCGTCTTCACTTTTCGAAATACAAAAGACGATTCGTAGATCATTTGAGGTGCAATTTATTAGTGTTTCTCCCAAAGCTACTTGCCCGTTTACTTTTGGACCCGAAGAAAACAAATATTTCTCTTCCAAAAGACAATTCCACCAAAAATCAGCGGGTAGCTTTTTTTGTTTCCTGGCAGCACGTCCAAAGGGAACGTTAGCTGTTTGTGCTCAGCGTTTCGCCAAAGACAGTCAATATAGGATAATTTGACACAGGATAAGCGTTTCAGCTGCTTCTCAAACCTGAAGAGGTTGCATCGATCCAGGGCATGGAGCCACAAGCTGTTATTAACCATATAACAGTAATTAATGTAAGTGATGCTAACATGTTCCGGGTGGCTAACAGGACCGCTAGCAATAGTTAGCACTAACTGGCCTCAAATGCAGGCTTTGTAAATTATCTGAAGATAAAGCCTGTATCGGTCACGACTGTCCGTGACTAAGACACAGAAGCTGTAAGTTGCATCAGCCAACCTGACGTGATAGCGAGTTGATTGTGGCTGTAGCACAGCGGCTAACATAGCCAAGTTACTGTTGGTAATGTTTGTGTCCTAAATATGCAATATGATATCAGGGGAAATTCTACAGGAGATATGTGATAATAAGCCTCATTTGAAGCTAACCTTTAGTACTTGTTTGTAATTTGGATGCTTAGTACAACTGTTCACAGTAACAGAACTTGCCGTCTGTAAAACCAGAATTGCAATGGTTTGTTTCTGTGGTTATGACCGCTCGGTTACCAGCTACTGCATGTAAGTTTGCCTGCCGCCGTGCTAATTAAAAATGCTCCTGGTAAACTTATATGCAGTAATTCTGATCGGTATGCTTGTGTTACTTTGGTAAGCATCAATGTGGCAGTTTCATCATAACGTTGCCCAATTGTAGCCACAACAGTTAGTGATCACTTCACTTATCCATGACCGGGATCAGCCGGATACTTCACAAATGTCTGAGCAAGCTCTCTGGTGCTACCATGATAGCAATGCAAAACACAGAAGCTCTACCCGTTTGCAAATGATTTCATTGCACTACATTGACATCATTTCATCCCCCTTTAGAAATTGTTGTGGCTAATAAAAAGCCGAAAAGGGTGGAGGTTAAATAGGTAATTCTTTCCTGCAGAAGTGATCAGTTCGCTAGCGCCACATAAGCAACTTCTCCGCGCTAAGGGAACTTACAGTCTGCATAACCTGTATAATGTTCATAACATAACCGAGTTCTCTCTTGCCGTCGCATACTGTCCATAAAGCTGCTTTCATATCAGACACGTAACAAATTTTTCGCAGGACAGATTAGCCTACATTCAAAGTCATTGCAAAGACGCGAATAGACGTTATGGGCACGTCAAGTCGCTTTCACACCAGACGTGAAACAAATTTTTCGTGCGACAGATTAGCTACATTCAAAGTCAATGCAAAGAAGCGAATGCAGGCGCCATGGGCTTGTTAAGCAACTTTCACACAAGAAGTGAAACAAATTTCTTGCGCGAAAAATTACATTCAAAGTCATGACCGCTTATCAGCTACTGCATGTTAGTTCGCGTGCTCAGCAGATAAAAAATGCTACTGGTTAACTTATATGCAGCAATAATGATCGGTATGCTGGTGTTACTCCGGTAAGCATCAATGTGACAGTTTCATCATGCCTGATTGTAGCCAGTACCGTTGAAGCTTACCGGACAGGTGCTGTATGTGTCTGCCGAGTTGGGCTCCAGTTAGACCAGGCGTAGATTTTGCAGAGCTTGGGGTCCATTTTTGGGTGCTTATGAAATGACTGCTTTACTTATCCATGAACAGGGTCAGCCTGAGACATCTCCAATGTCTGGGCAAGCTCTCTGTTACTACTGGTGAAAGCAGTAGGGAAGCGCACAGGCTACGTGTCCGGTATAACAAACAATTTCTTTGCATTGCCATCGATTGAATATTAAATTCTTTCGTGTAAAAGTGATCGATCCGCTGGCCCCACATAAGCAACGGTTCACACAGACGGAACTTACGTACTGTAAAATCTGTATTATGTTCATGACATAACCAGAGCTCTATCTAGCTCTCGTACGCTATCCATAATGCGCCATTTTATGCAAGGAAAAGCTGGTCATTCAGAAGCAATAAGTATCTGGCCTCTGGCTGTGCTGTAGCGCTGTTCGGAAGTCTGTGGGATTGAAGCCGGGAATTTAAGCTTGTCTTAACGGCTTTTTCTGAAAATAATTTGTGTGTTAAGACTTAAACATTAATAGAGATTAGACGATTTGCTCCCGAGGAATAACCTTTTTCGCAGTGGAGACAGGGAGAATCATCCCCCATGTTCTTTTTTCCCCATTTTCCCCTTTAACAACTCGGTGAGCAAACAGCCGAATTAAGTCGCTATCTGGTCAAACAGGCGACAGGGCCCTTTTGGGGTTTTTTTGGGGGGGGGTGGGGGTTTCAGTCGCCCGGGAGCAAAGTAAGGTAAAGTAAAATAAATTTAAACGCTCAATTTAGAGAATAAATTAAATGCTAAATAATCGTCTGACTGAGTGAATTGTGCGATCTACAAAGTAAAACAGTTTTAAAGGACTGTGGTACTGTCACCTGGTTTTTCAGTGGCTTAGCTGATTTAGCAATGGAACCCTTGCAGGCTCTCAACGCCAAGAATATAATCCAATTATCTGGATATCTAACTATATCCCGGCTTGGTTTCAAACTTGGTGGCTGCCTTTCATACAGTCTTCTAGCCAGCAATTATAGACGTTCACCGGGGTTTTTTTAAGTCCCCTTCGTTCTCTCTCCTGACTGCATTGCTGCATAAATGCATTGCCAAGCTCGAATATTAACGCGAACCGGGATTTTGTCTTTCTCGCATTTTATTATTACCGAAGTGCTCTTCTGATTGAAAACACATTCTTAATACCATAATTTTGTATTTTCCTCCTGTTACTGTGTCTTGGTCAACCGATTAAAGTTTAACTGGTTGTTCGAGTGCTTAGGACAGCTTGTTGGGGGAGGTACCGTGTTTAATTCGCTCACATAGTGAACGACTAGTTTATTCGGTCCGTTTTAATTAAAGGCAACCGGGGCTTTACTCTTTTCCGGGAGCCTTGGTTGTATTTAAGGCTAGCTAGTTAGATTAGTACTGCGGCATTTTTGGCTGGGGATCTGAGATTTAGTATTTAGTTACTAGGGTGGCAGTCATTTGACTCGCAGGTTCGGTTAGTTTGGAATTTAAAAGGTAAGTTTTTATTGGATTGCTCCGCCTCTTCCAGTTTCTCCTGGGCGTTGGAGCCAGTGCGTTTTTATCTGGGTTCTCAGCTAAGCCCTGTGATATTGTTAGTTTAGTATATTAATTGTGGTTCCTCAGTTTCTGTCTCGGCATTTAAAATTTACTTTGATCCAAGGTAAGCGGGGTCATTAGGTAGGGGGTTCAAAATGTGGCCAAAACTATGTGACGGTTGCAGGATGATCGCACTTTTGGAAAGAGATTTCCAGGGTGGGTTTGTCTGCCACCGGTGCCAGCTAATTCAGTATCTGGAGAGCAAGATCCTTGATCTTCTGGGCCAGTTGGCGGCATGACATAGTTCGCAATCAGTAGAGTTCCTAGAGGGACTAAGTAGCATGTCGTTTAGAAAAATGGTGTGTACGCCAAAGCAGGGTGGTACTGCGATCCCAGAGCAGGCAGGGAGAGAAAGTTGGGTGACTGTAGGTCGACAGTGCAGGAAAGGGCGTGCATGCCGTACAGCGACAGCTCCTCCAGTGGTTGAGGTGTCTTACCGATTCCAGCACTTGCAGGAACTCGACTTGGCCCCTGACCCTGAAAGTGAGGGGACTGATGAGCTGCAGGGCACCCTGTTGGCCTGTACCCCTCAGAAAAGAGAGTTAGTGTTAGTGGGGGAGTCAATACTTCGAGGAATAGATAACTTGGTCTGTTCGCACTACAAGGACTCTTACGGTGTGTTGCCTGCCTGGTGCCCAGGTAGGAGACCTCCTGGAGTGTGCAGACAAGCTCCTGGCCAGAGCGGGGAGGGATCCAGTTGTCATGGTCCATGTTGGGACAAATGACATAGGTTAGGGTAGGTTTGAGGTTCTGCAAGGTAAATTAGTGGAATTAGCTGAGGAGCTTAGGAGCAGATCCTCAACGGTAGTTTTCTCCGGGATTCTACCGGTACCACATGCAAGCAGAGGAAAGCAGAATTTTATCTGGAGGTTTAACACGTGGCTACGAACCTAGTTTAAGAAAGAGGGGTATAAGTTTATGGGGCACTGGAACTTTTTCTGGGACAGGGGTGACCTGTTCAAGCCTGACGGGCTGTACCTGAACCGGAGGGGTACCTTTGCACTGGGTCAGCGTATGTTGAGGGTAGCACAGAATTATTTAAACTAGGGACTTGGGGGGCAGGGAGGTTAGTGAGTGTTACACATAGGGAAATGCAGACTGCCCCAATGGAGGCTGACGGCGTTACATGCACAACTGATAATATACTTTCAAACCAACAAAGCGTAGTGGGGGCCTTGAAGCAGCGCCCACATCACAATCAAGGGGGAAGAGCATTAGTAATAACCTGAAATGTTTTTACTTAAATGCAGGAAGCATAAGAAATAAATTTTCTGAGCTTGAGGCTGTTATAATTAGTGAAGGCTATGACATAGTTGGGATTACGGAGACATGGCTAAGTGAAGAGAATGGGGATGAATATAATATAGAAGGTTAAAAGCCCTCTAGGAAGGATAGATGTAATAGGCAAGGAGGGGCCGTAGCAATCGATGTGAATGAAAACATAAATGTACAGGAAATTTCCGAAATTGAACATTCCTTGCCCTGTGAAGATATCTGGGTCAGACTCATTGGCAAAAATTTGACAGGTTTAAACATAGCATAGTCCTATCAACCACCAGCTTTGAATTTGAACGGCTTCAAGATAGAGGATATTTTCATGACCAACCATTTCAGTGTGATCTTTGATATCGAGGCCTCTGTTGCTCAAACCAAAGTGAAGCAATCCTTTTGTTCTCGTGTGGTTACCTCGCACACAGCCTCAAAATTTTTGTCTGTTTTTTCAAATACTTGCGTTAATATAGTGCACATTATGGACAGCAACAAAATGTAAAATTTATTTCATAATAATGCTTGTCTGCCCTAAATGCTGTCACGCCTCTCAAAATTATAACTACACCTGTGCAACAGAATTCGTCTTGGATAAACAATAAAATTTGCAGCCGGCAGAGGTAATGCAGAGAAGCGGAATGGAAGTGGAAGGCCATTAAACAAAATGTTCTTTATGTGCGCATGAAAAGTCTGTTAAACTCCTATAATCTAGAAGTAAAAAATGCTCAAGATAAATTCTAGAAATTGTATATTGTCCAAAATCGAATCAGTTCTTCCTCTTTATGATACTTACTAAAATGTAAAACTTGGAATTTCTACTTGAAATATTACTGCAGTTATCGCGTTAACATGTAAATCAGTTTTTGGCCCCTGGTGGCCAATCTAGCGATCGTAAATTGTCCAAAATCGAATCAGTTCTTCCTCTTTATGATACTTATGTGCAAAACTTGAAATTTGGAATTGAAATATTACTGAAGTTATGGCGGAACAGTGATTTTTAAAAGTTTTTGGCCCCTGGTGGCCAATCTAGAAATAGTACATTGTCCAAAATCGAACCAGTTCTTCCTCTTTATGATACTTACTTATATGCATAAGTTGGAATTTCTAATTGAAATATTACTGCAGTTATCGCATTAACAGTGAAATCAGTTTTTGGCCCCTAGTGGCCAATCTAGACATCGTAAATTGTCCAAAATCAAATCAGTTCTTCCTCTTTTTGATACTTACTTATGTGCAAAATTTGGAGTTTGTTATTGAAATATTACTGAAGTTATTGCCTTAACACATGCAGGGGCGGCGGTGGCCGGACTAAAAACATAATATCCCCCGGAACGCCGTTCGGGGATATAATTATTAGCCGCTAATCAGCGGAATGCAAGAGTTTTATTCAAAACAATTGACCGTCTGGTGAATGCTCCAGTTGCTGTTGCATCAGCTTCATCCCCCGCTGATTGTGAGAAGTTCTTGAAATTCTTTATTGAAAAGACAGCAGTCATACGGTCTTGTAACAATCATGTTCCTTCTCTTTATGTTTCGAGCCCTCGCTTAAACTTGCTGAGTTGTTTCACACCGATTTCTTTGTCAGACCTGTTATGGCCCCAATTTGTTATGACATTAACGACAGCAAAGGATGACAGACAAAAATTTTAAAACTAAAACACATTTAATTAAACAAAGGCAACTAACAACAAACTACTCTACTCTACAGACCAAGATTGATTATATACAAAAACAATAATATTTACAGACCCTTTGGTGGGTTCCTGGGTGAGGAAAATGCTCTAATACAGGCAAAAATCCACTAAAAGCTTCACAGGTCTTGAAAGAATGACAGGTCTGGTCACATGTATCCTTCTCCTTGCAATTTCTCCTACCACTTTACTGTCTCAATTTTACTCCTTATATACTCCTTTGCAGACCCCTCCCACCTTTTAGGCTCTTTTCATTTTTCTCTAGGACTTGTCCCAGACATGCCTAAAACATGCCCAAACCTATCTCCAGTCTGGGCTTAACAAAAAAGGGTCAATACTGCCATCTAGTGGCCTCTATTCACATTACACCTCCATTCCAAAAGGGAAAGATTTTGACTCATAAAGGAAATTTTTTTCTTTTCAATACAAAATGGTTAAGTGGACACTTGTCCATCTATACAAGTAATTCAATATTTGAATAAACGCGCAATATATATACATACTCAACCACGGGATAAGCAATCAGCAATTACATTGTCAGTCCCCTTTACATGCTTAATTTCCATGTCAAACTCCTGTAAAATCAAACTCTAATTCAACAATCTCCGATTCTTGTTTTTCATCTTACTCAAAAACATTAACGGATTGTGGTCAGTGTTCACAATCATTGGCTTTTGCCCTGTACAAACATAAACCTCAAAGTGTTGTAAAGATAGAGAAGGAGCTGTTCTCTGGTTCTATCGTGGAATAGTTATTTTGGTGAGCTATTGAACTGGAGAAGTATGCTACGGGATGCTCAATGTCATCAGAGTCACTTCTCTGTAGGAGCACAGATCCACGAGCCTGGTCACTAGCATCGACCGCGATGGAGAGCGGTTTGTTGAAGCCCGGAGATTAGAGCACTGGGAAGTGACAAAGAAGAGACTTCAGGCGATCGAAGGGTCTCTGGCATGCATCATCCCAAGTGAACTTTACGCCTTTCTTCAGTTGGTTAGTGAGACTGAGATCAACCTCAGCAAAGTTCTTGCAGAACTTGCGGTAGTACCCGATCATTCCAAGTAAGCGCAAAGCTTTTTTGTTGTCAGGAACTGGAAAGTCCATGATGGCTTGGACTTTAGCATTTATGGGTGCCACCTTACCCTGGCCTATGACGTAGCCAAGATAGGTGACAGTAGCACAACCAAAGTCACTCTTGTTCAGGTTAACAGTCAGGTTAGCCTGGGTCAGGCGCTGGAACAACGTCTCTACATCTTTTAGATGTTCTTCCCAGGAGTCACTCCATGTGATCAGGTCGTCGATGTATGCACCCGTGTGTGGCAATCCGGCGATTGTAGACTCTATCATCCTTTGGAACGTGGCTGGGGCATTTTTCATACCAAAGGGTAAGACTTCATACTGGTACAACCCAGATGGTGTGGGAAAAGCAGAGATGCTCTTGGCCCTCTCAGTTAAAGGCGCACACCAATAACCCTTCAATTAATCAATCTTGGTCAGAAACTTTGCTTGCCCTACTCTATCAATACAATCATCAATCCTAGGTATTGGAAACACATCAGTTCGATTTACGGCATTGACTTTGCGATAATCTGTACAGAATCTAGTACTTCCATCAGGTCTTGGAACTAGCACATAGGGTGAACTCCAATTTGAGTTGCAGGGTCTGATAGAACATGATATTAACATGTACTCAACCTCTTCTCTTTTCAGGATTCATCCGGTACGGATGCTGTTTAATTGGTTTGGCATCACCAACATCTACATCATGAGAGGCTATAGAAACTCTCTTAGGAACATCAGGAAACAGATCCTCATATTTCTTGATCAATCTCTCAAACTGATCTCTCTTTGAGGGTTCTAAGTGCTGGAGTTTTACATCAAGATTTTTGCAACACTTCATAGTTTGACAATTTACATGAAAAAACTTCAGCTTTAACCCGTTACCACTCCGACGGCCCGCAATCGGGCCGTCAGGGAAGTTGAAAACATACTACGTCATTTACACAGCTTGTATGCAACTGAGATACTCATGCCACATATCGTCAGAAAGCTAAGATTCTTGAGATTCGAATGATGCCAACCATTTCAAAGTATAATCATCCCAGCAGCTTTAATCAACGCCCATGTCAGACCACAAACAAACAAACGAACAGTTACAAAACTGATGTGACTCACCGATGATGCCCCCTAGTACCCTTCCAGTCCGACTTATAGCCTCAAAAATGGTCTTGTTACATCCGCGAAGTTCCAGTAAATCCAACCAAGTAAAGTTTTAAGTCCAAAACACACTATTATACCGGTAAATATCCATGAACAGCTGCTGCATCGTTTGAAATGAATCGGTGGTTATCCACAAAGTTCGCTGCATTCGTGGTCGTTGCTTCGGAACAGATTTAGACAGTACACAGCCATTTGCGCCAAAATGGAGTCTGCACTCTAACCTTTCGATTGACACATCACTCGACCAGTTACGAGCTTCCCTGCCCTGTCTACAGCCTGCTATAGCCAACAAGTGCCTGTGTTGAAACGAAGCTCATGCCTCCTTTTTTTGCGTGTAGCCCGAGCAACCAGCAACCAATCAAGACGACGATTGTTGCATTATGACACCATCGAAATTCTGGAAACGCCGATATATAGGTGTTGGGGTGGCGAAAAGGCTGGCGCTGCCTATCGCTCGCGTAAGAGAATGGACAGAATATGGCTCAGCTGTGCGTAATGCGTGCTGTGCGTTCCGCAAAACAGAGCGAGGCAGAGAGAGATTTCCAGCGAATGTTTGATGGTTGTTTACGGAGTTTGAAAGAAAAAATAGCCAAAAGGTTGCGAAAAAAATCATTTTCAGTTCAGAAGCTGCAGAGCTGTGCACTCGGCGTGCAAGTGATAGCTCAGGGGAAGAAATATCCGACCAAAACCCTGATGGCTCCGTAGCAGAGGAAATGTTTCTCGGGGGAGATGACATTACTCTTGACAAGTACGCATCATATTATAACTTATATTTCATTATATAATAACATTACATTTATATTTATTATTATTATTACTATTATTATTATTATTATTATTATAAAATTACATTACGTATTATTTGCATCTGTCACGGAAGGTGGAAGGACGTCATGTTTTCACTGGAGTTCACCGTCATGTTTTCACCGGAGTAATTCTGTGTAAATAATTACGGGAAAAGGATATTATAATATGATGCTGATATTATGATGATTATATTATTACCATATTACGCATTATTACCTCCGTTACCGAAGGTGGAAGGAAGTTATTTTTTCGCCGGCGTTGGTTGTTGCGGGAATTTAAATTTTCATCCCTGTAAGAAATCAGAGTGAGACAAAGTAAGTAAATAGGATCCATTTTACTATGTGCCACATAGGGTCTTCGTTACAGGCAAGAACGAAGACAAAGGAATCTCTCCTTTGCTTTGGATATATGTAAAAGCACAAAGTCAGAATCTCCTCCCCTTGGGGTTTATATGCACAAATTTGAGTTTATGCCTCAGTAACCTTTTAATTTTTTTATTTATCATATATTGTAAATAGTTTGCTATGGAAAGGTTATTTGTTTGTTTACCTTTCATGTAAAAAACATTTTTTTACATGACAGCACTTGTTTTGACTTTTATATGCACAAATTTGAGTTTATGCTTCAGTAACTTTTACTTTTTTTATTGATCATATATTGTAAATATTTTACTGTGAGTTTGCTGCGTAAAGGTCATTTGTTTGTTTACCTTTCATATAAAAAAGCACTCGTTTTGACTCTTATGTGCACAAATTTGAGCTTATGCATCAGTAACTTTTTTTCAGCAATATTGATAGTGAATCTGGATATGAGATTGGATTCCTCTAAGTGTCACCTTTCATTAGAGCCCAACATTATGACTGTAGGTTGAAGCGTTTAAGAGTTATGCCCTTTTATCCTAGGTATGTGACCATGGTTATCCAAGGGTCCTTTTGGGGTCTCCAAATGGCCATTTTTGGAAACGCCTAGACATGGCCTTAGAAAAACATGTGTAAAATGCTCATTTTCTGTAGGATTGTTATCAAATTTGAACTGGAACTAAGTAAGACTTCATGCTGTGATCCCATTGTGTTTTTCAGCTAATAAGTCCCAGCTGCTCTCATCTACAGGCATCTGTTTGCAAAAAAAAATTTTGGCGAGAGTAAAAACCTTCTACTTCAGTGTGTTCCAGCTTGGATTACTCAATGACAGTAGCACTTAGAGTATTTGTTTTAGCTGGGGGAAAAACTTCAGAGTGTTTCCTTTCAAATGAGACCATAACCATCCATATAGTCCAAACGGGTCAAGAACAGCATTCAATTTACTTTGGGTACGCTTTTCATAGGCATTTTAGGCAAATTTTCCCGGAGTTTTAAGGGGTTCGAGGTTCACCATCTTGAAACTCTCCCTAATCCTCACAAATCTCGGCCATTGGAGGATCTGAAGTGACCGCTGCAACCCTAGCATTTCTATCATGATAAGGCTTCAGCATGTTAATGTGACACAGCTGTTTTGGCTTTCTCCTATCTGGAGTCTTTACAATGTAATTAAGATCATTGAGTTTTGTCAGAATTTCATAAGGACCATGAAATCTAGCCTGCAATGGATTGGACTGCAAGGGAAACAACACAAGGACCTTGTCTCCTGGCTTAAACTCACAGCTTCTAGCCT
The DNA here is from genome assembly GCA_029721435.1 of Gymnothorax reevesii. Classification (NCBI taxonomy): domain Eukaryota; kingdom Metazoa; phylum Chordata; class Actinopteri; order Anguilliformes; family Muraenidae; genus Gymnothorax; species Gymnothorax reevesii. Next base: position 144,165,580 of record CM056574.1, read on the forward strand.
TATGATCATACCAAGTTTTCATTTTTCCCTGACTTGATTTCAAGTTCTCTTTGGCTAGGTCACATGCTGCACGCAATCTGTCCTTGAACTTGCTAACATAGTCTCACAGACTGATGTGCCGCTCTTCCTCTTGCCATTGTTCACTCAACAATAGCAAAGGTCCTCTCACTTCATGGCCAAACACTAGCTCAAATGGACTTAATCCTGTAGACTCCTGCACTGCTTCTCTAGCTGCAAACAACAGCAAATTAACAACTTCATCCCAGTCTTTCTCATGGTCATAACAATAAGTCCTCATCATTGTTTTGAGAGTGGAATGAAACCGCTCTAAGGCACCCTGACTCTCTGGATGATAGGCACTAGAGAGAATCTGCTTTGCACCTAATTCATACACAATCTGCTGAAACAATCCAGAAGTGAAATTGCTACCTTAGTCTGACTGAATTTCCCTGGGAAGGCCAAACAACGTGAAGAACTTTATCAAAGCCTTTGAGATTGCAGTTGCCTTGATGTTGTGTAGAGGTATGGCTTCAGGGAATCTGGTAGATGCACACATGATTGTCAACAAGTACTAATTTCCAGATCTAGTCTTGGGAAATGGACCAACACAATCAACAATGACCTGAGAGAAGGGCTCCCCAAATGCTGGGATAGGCTGCAATGGAGCTACAGGTGGATCTAATTGGTGTTTTTCAACTACCTGACAAGTGTGACAGGTTTTGCAAAAGTTGGAAACGTCTTTCCGAAGCCCAGGCCAGAAGAAGTGTTTCATGATCTTGTCAACAGTCTTGTTAACACCAAGATGACCTCCTAAAGGGAAACTATGAGCTATTGTTAAGATCTCATTCCTGTAGACCTTCGGAACAACAATTTGCTTGACTACTACCCAATCTGCATTGGCAGGGATATCAGGAGAGCACCACTTCCGCAGCAAGACACCATCTTTGAGATAATACCCAACTGGAACTGCGTCAATTTCTTTGTCAGGAAGGAGTCTCCTCTTTAGTACACAAATTTCAGGATCATTAGTTTGGTCCTCAATCAACCGCTTTCTGGACAGAGACAAGTCTCCGGACACCTCAGAATCACCAGACCCATCCGGCTGGCTGAATAGAGAACTGATAAAAGTATCTGATAAGTCCTCAAACGGAGAAACCTAAGTAGGCCGAACAGAGTCATAAGGCGAACCACCTGAGTCATGACTATTCAATGTGCTGGACGGCACCAGATCATCTACTTATTGAGCCTTCTTGACCATAGCACGAGTCACTGCGCAAGAAGGATACAGAGATGGGTCCTCATCGCCATCTTCAGTGCTCGGCTGTGAAGTAAGATGTGCAGGGGGAACTACTTTGCGCCCAGCCAGGTCATTGCCTAGCAACAGAGAAACACCTTTGATAGGTAGACTTGACATAAGTCCCACCTTTACCTGTCCTGTAACTAAATCTGACTTCAAGAATATAGAGCGCAGGGGTACAGATACAGTCCTCCCTTCAATACCTTGTACAAGTATGAAATCCCCAGAAGCGGTCTCATCACGTAACTCCAAGGAGTCCATCAACAAAAGTGACTGAGAAGCTCCAGTATCCCTTAGGATATATATGGGGACAGGAGTAGTATGCTCATTCAGAGCCACAAATCCCTCTGACACAAATGGAAGAAATTCCTCCCTCATAAAGTCAGCAATATCAGGCTTTTTAGCCCCACAAAAAGCAGGCAATTTAGCAGATCGGTTATCTACTACAGGGGTTTCTAACCTTGTTTTCACAAAGGCATTTGGTTTGGTATCCTTTTCTTTCTCTTTCTTAGATTTAAGGAACCAACAATTAGTTGTAAAATGACCAGATTTCTTGCAATAACTGCAAAATAGACCACCTTTGTCACTGTCAGCTTTCACACTTTGATCAGACCTGTTACTGGATTTCTGAGCACCGTCACCAGATTTGTCTTTGTCTTTGGGAGAGGAATCTTGGGTATCACCGTTCCCTTTTTTCTGAAAATGGAACCATCTATTGTTACTGCTAGACTGAAATTTGTACTTATGTGTGAGAACATATTCATCTGCAAATTTGGCAGCTGACTGCAAATTCAGTGCTTGCTTCTCATCAAGGTAGGTCTTAATATCATCCTTAACATAGTTCTTGAATTCTTCAACTAACACCATCTCTTTTAGTGAGTTGAAATCATCCTTGACCTCCATAGAAGTACACCAGCGCTCAAAGCAAACCTTCTTCTCATTAGCAAATTCCACATAATTCTGATTGTCAGATTTCTTCAGACCTCTGAATTTCTGTCGGTAAGCCTCTGGAACCAACTCATAAGCTCTCAAAATAACCTTTTTGACAACCTCATAATCAGAGGAATCATCTGCAGACAAAGCCGAATAGGCTTGTTGAGCTTTACCCTTGAGGACAGTTTGCAACATCAGAGGCTAGTGTTCCTTTGGCCACTGGCAACTCTTTGCTACCTTTTCAAAACACTGGAAATAGTTGTCAACATCCGTTTCCGAAAATGGAGGCACCAGTTTTACCTCCTGGCTAGCCATAAATTTATTTTTAGTTTCAATTTTTATTTTTATTTGCTCCGTTTGGAGTCTTTCTTCTCTACCCAACTTCTCTTATTCAAAATCTCTCTGTCTCTGTCTCTCTCTTTCTGCTCTTTCCTCTTTCTTTTTCTCCCTCTCAAATTCTCTTATGTTTTTCTTCTCTTGCTAATTTTTCTAACTCAAATTCTCTTTGTTTTTCTTTTTCCTCCCTTTCAATCTCTAGCATTTTTAATTTGAGTTCCATTTCTATCTTTGGATTTTCCACTGGAAACTGTTTCAGATCTCCGGGTGCAAACACATTTTCATCAATGTAATATTCAACAATCTCTCTAGCCAGTCTTGCTTTTCGCATGGCTGGTTTTCCTCTGTCAGCTCTAAATGTCTGCATATTTCTAGTAGTTTTGTCTTTTTAAAAGACTTCAAAACCTCTACGGTTGGTGATGCCAAGAAATCATCCATTGCTGTCTATCTGTCTATATATATATAGGAAAATTCACAAAAAACAATTTTACAATTTGAAATGTTAGATTTTCAATAAATGACTCACACAACGGTCTATCCCGGACTTGAGCCCCCAATTTGTTATGGCCCCAATTTTTTATGACATTAACGACAGCAAAGGATGACAGACAAAAATTTTAAAACTAAAACACATTTAATTAAACAAAGGCAACTAACAACAAACTACTCTACTCTACAGACCAAGATTGATTATATACAAAAACAGAAATATTTACAGTCCCTTTGGTGGGTTGCTTGGTGATGTCCTGGGTGAGGAAAATGCTCTAACACAGGCAAAAATCCACTAAAAGCTTCACAGGTCTTGAACAGAATGACAGGTCTGGTCACATGTATCCTTCTCCTTGCAATTTCTCCTACCACTTTACTGTCTCAATTTTACTCCTTATACTGTATACTCTTTTGCAGACCCCTCCCACATTTAAGGCTTTTTTTTATTTTTCTCTGGGACTTGTCCCAGACATGTCTAAAACATGCCCAAACCTATCTCCAGTCTGGGCTCAACAAAAAAAAGGTAAATACTTTTTTGTTAAGCCATCTAGTGGCCTCTATTCACATTACAGATCTAACTGATATTGTGTCATGTATGAAACTCCCATCCTGTCCCTTGGACATTATACCCACTAGTCTCCTTAAGTAATGATGGCTATTGGCCCTGACCTGCTTTCCATGGTTAACAGTTTTCTCTCTACTGGCTGTGTTCCAGACTATTTTAAGATTGCCTGCATTCAAGCACTTATTTAAAAAAAAATCTTTTTCCAGCCATTCTAAGTAATTTTTCACCAATATCAAAATTGCCTTTTTTTCCCCAAAAATTTTAGAAAATGTGGTTTTAAAGTAACTTTTAGAAGTGGTGGATTTTTAAGGAATTTTAATCAGGCTTTAGACATCAACATAGTACAGAAACGGTTCTTCTTAGGGTCACTAATGATCTTTTGATGAATGCTGACTCTGGTGACTGCTCATGACTGGTGCTTTAAGATATTAGTGCTGCCTTCGATACAGTTGATCATGTCATCATGATTGACAGGCTGAGAAATGAGGTTGGGCTCTCTGGGACTGTTCTGAAATGGTTCTCTTCATATCCGTCAAACAGAAAATTGTTGGTTTCCCTCGGTGAAGATGTATGGCGTCTGTACTGCTTTCTTCAGGTTTTCCTCAAGGCTCCATACGTGGTCCAATATTATTTTGTATTTATATGTTACCTCTGGGTTGTATTATTCATCAGCATAAAATATCTTTTCACTGTTATGCTGACAACAGGCAGTTATATATTTCAGTAAAATCCACTGATTTAAGCAGTGTGTTGGTGTTGCATGACTGTTTAGCTGATGTTCAATTTTTTTGCAATGAAACTCAGATAAAACGGAAGTAATTATACTTGGTCAAAAGTTGGTGTCTGATAAAATTAAATCATCTCTTGGACTTCTTGCTTCTAATATTAGGCCCTCTTCCCGAGATGTCGGTGTGATATTTGATACTGAACTCAAATTTGAGCTCCACTTAAAGAAGCTTGTACAGTCATGCTCCTTGCAGCTCCGTAGCATTACTAAACTTAGGTCCGTTCTGTCATTTGAAGAAACCGAAAAAATTATTCATGCTTTTATCTCATCAAGATTAGACTATTGCAGCTCATGATTTACTTGTCTGAGTAAGAATTCTTCTATGGAAACATATAGTTAACAAAATTAAAATTCAAAGTCAGAAATGCATTTTCATTTTCAAGATACATGCGCATTATTTGTATCATAATGCAAATGCAAATGTAATCCTCCACTTTGCATTTTCATTTTCAAGTCCATGTATGCAATTTTTATAACAATTGGAAAATTAAAATACATTCCTCATTTGCTTTTGGAAAACACATCGATTGGCCGAAACATATCCCTGTGTCGACGTCTAGCTATGGCCTGCAACAACATATTATTACAAGCGACTTTACAGTATAATAAGAGGAATCATAGACCTATGGATTTCGCAAGCCTTTCTACTGCAGCAGCAGGATGCAAGTGAACATGATGAATCTGACCCTCTCTGGGCTCTAACTGTTAACTGTCCTTTCACTTCAAATTCATGAAGAAAGCAATGGAAGTACATGAAGTTCAAGAGAGCAGGAGCGTATGAACTTTGTTTGTAACCAACTGAATTACAAAACAGATGATGTGCAGATAACCTGTCTGAAGATGGACAGATCTGTGTAAAGCACACAATTTCAGTGGAAGCAGCGCTCATCCAAGCACACACAGGGGTAATTGAGTGCGAAAGCAGTGTCTTTCGGGGGGAAACTTTAGCTATACTCTCAATGTAACTCCGCAATGTCCAGGAAGCGTCCATGCACAGTCAGTGGCTCCTATTATTTAAGTTGCCATTTGTGCTTTGACATAAACGTGCGTGCAGCAGCAGCTTCACCCTGATTGATAACCAAAGAGATCGATTGGATTTGTTCATATCCAATCTGTGCCAAATTGTGGAGGATGTTCCGCCTTCTCACCCACAAGCCACTCCCAACTAGGCAGGGTAATTTCTTTAAAATTTTGTTAGGAAAAGCGCGTAGGACCTCGAAATCGAAAATGCAAAGCCAGGCAGAGCAGTCTGACACGAAACTGAAAAAGAAAAGTGGCGAACTGCAATAGCGATTTAATTATGTGACAGATATAGCGTCTGCTTCTTGAAAAAGAAAAAGCATTTCCGAGAATGTATTTGCTTTATGAGATTTGCGTTTTCGTTTTGTTAGTTATATTGCAGGGCACTTTTCGAAAATGCAAATGTAAATGAGGAATGTATTTTCATTTTCCAACTGTTATAAAAACTGCACACATGGACTTGAAAATGAAAATGCAAAGTGGAGGATTGCATTTTCATTATGATACAAATAATGCGCTTGTATCTTGAAAATGAAAATGCATTTCTGGCATTGCATTTTCATTTTAATTTTATATATGCCTTTATTTAAACAGGTAAATCACGTTGAGTCCCAGGGACTCATTTACAAGTACGACCTGTAGCAAACAAGACAACCAAAAAAAAAATATAAAACAAGACTAACTCAAAATGATAACACTAAAACATAAAAACAGATACACAAATTTACAGGTAAGATACCTTACGAGGACATCAGGGTGAAATACCAAAAAGGGTGAGTTGGTCAACTTGGAGTACAGGAGCAAACCTTTGTAGTGATCTCAATATTCCTCAGTAACTATTTAAAACTATTTAGAGGGATCAATTCTGACAGCTTCAGGCTGAGCGGTAACGTGTTCCAGGAGGCAGGGGCCGCGCAGGAAAACACCTTCTTGCCTTTCTCTGTACGGACTGAGGGGGTGGAGTAGGTTATGAAGTCCTGTATACGAAGATTGTAGTTGGTTTGTTTACATGTAAAATAAGTCATTAAATAGGAAGGCAACAAACCAAAGATGGATTTGTAAATTAAAATGTACCAATGAAAGATTCGGCGCATAGAGAGAGATGACCAGTTGACCAATGAATACAGAACACAATGGTGAGTGAGAGGTTTGCAGCCTGTAATAAATTGCAATGCGCCATGATAGGCAGCATCAAGAAGTTGGAGACAGCTAGCGGGGGCGTACATATACAGGACATCACCGTAATCCAACAGAGGCAAGAATGTGGCAGCAACCAGGCGTTTCTTCAAGTTTCTTTAAAAGATTATCCACATGGATTTTAAAAGAAAGGCCATCATCAATATGTATCCCAAGGTATTTATAATTAGACACAAGTTCAATAGGTGTACCCTGAAGAGAAACAATGCTGTGAAGAGCATCTGGCACACACTTGCTGTTAGAGAAAAGCATGACCTTAGTTTTGTCTGCATTCAACACTAATTTAAGCTGACGCAATTGAAACTGAAGAATATCAAAAGCAGATTGCAGAGATTGAAAAGCATGAGAGACAGAGGATGTACAGCAATATAAAATTGTGTCATCTGCATATAAATGAACAGATGGATTTAAAATAGACCCAATATTATTTATATAAATTACAAAAAGAGTCGGCCCTAAAACTGAACCTTGGGGTACCCCATTTGAAACCTTCACCATGCTGGAAGAGAGTTCGCCGACGTGTACTGACTGTTTACGGTTAGACAGACAATTGGCAAACCAACCAACTGCATTAGAGGAAAATCCAATGGCAGACAGGCGCTGGCTCAGGATACTTTGATCAACGGTGTCAAATGCTTTAGACAAGTCGACAAAAAGTGCAGCACAGTGGAACTTTTTATCTAAGGCCTCCAAGATGTCATTTACCACTTTAACTGCAGTAGACACTGTACTGTGCCGCTTCCTAAAGCCAGATTGCAGGGGCGATATAATATTATGGGAGTCCAGGAAGTCCTTGATCTGGTCATTAACTAAGCGTTCAAGGACCTTTGCTAAAGTAGAAAGCTTAGAAATCGGCCTGTAATTATTCAGGTTCTTGGGGTCACCACCTTTCAAGAGTGGGAGCACAAAAGCAGTTTTCCAGACCTCCCGGATTTCAGTATTTAAAATAGATAAATCAAAAATGTGAGTCACAGGCTCTGCTATAATGTCTGCAGCTAGGCGCAGAAATAAAGGTGGAAGATTATCAGGACCAGATGACTTCCTGGGGTCAATCTCCCTAAGGGCTTTCCAGACATCACCAACAACGAAGGGAGAAAACGAAAAAGGAGGACGCCCAGAGAGACTACTCGAAGCATCCCTGGAGACATTGGATAGGGAAGAAGGAGAGGAGGGGGGAGGGGAAGAGCCCGTTCCAAGTGAGGAGTCAAACAAGAAACCAGAAGCTATAAAATGTTCATTGAAATGATTTAGCATTTCAGACTTGTTATATACTGGGACCGAGTCGACAATAACATAGGGAGGCAAATCGGCAAGGTGGTTCTGGTGGTTCATCTGGAGAGACTTTACATTATTCCAAAAACTCCTGGGGTTGTTTAGACTATCAAGAGACTGAGCTAGATAAAACTCACTTTTAGCCTTCATAACATAAGCTGTGAACCTATTTCTAGCCTGACGAAAAGCGAGCCAGTCAGCATCAGAACCAGACTTTCTAGCAGCAGCCCAAAACTGTTTCCTTTTGTACAAAAGGGAAGACAACTGTCTGGTGAACCAGGGGCTATTGCGCCCCTTTACCCGGAAACGACGAAAAGGGGCATGTTTATTAATAAAATAACTAAAATTATCATACAAATAATTCCAGGCCAGATCGACTTCACCAATTAAGAATATGCGATCCCATCTAAACTGATGCAGGTCATGGAGAAAAGCTTGCTAGCTAAAGTTTTTAAAATTTCTTTTCTGAATGACACAAGGCTTGAAACTTGGAATTTTGCTGTCCCTGATTGCTCCAATTACACAATGGTCACTAAGATCATTAGCAAAGACACTAACTACTGAATATTTATGGGGCCTATTAGTAATGAATAGATCGAGAAGGGAAGATTTATCTGGTCTTTTGGGATTAGAACGGGTAGGACCTTCAATGATGTGAGTGAAATCAGAAGATAAAGAATGGACTTTGAAATTATCTGATGCAGAAGAAAGCCAATCCCAGTTCAGGTCCCCAATGAGGACTATTTCATTAAAACGAAGCTGGGACAAGTACTGTATTAAGGCAGGCAGTGTATCTGAGGACGCTGATGGGGGCCTATAACAACCTACAACAGTTAAGTACTGACCTCCAGAAAGATTTAATTTCAAGGCTAGAAGTTCAAATTGCTTTTGTTAACTATATGCTTCCATATTCTTCGTACAAACTGCAAGTTGTTCAAAATTCAGCAGCAAGATTGCACACTAAAACAAATAAAAGAGCCCACATTACTCCAATTTTGCCATCTTTGCACTGTCTACCAGTCCAATTCCGAATTGATTTTAAATTTTTAACTCTCAAGCACTTCAGAACTAGGACACTAAATGTTCCTGTCTGGTGAAGGCCAGGCTAAGCCAACACTAGAGTCAGGTTAATAGGTAGGGGCTGAACAGTCTTGGAAAGCTCCGCCCCCCTTTATGGAGTGATGCACATCAGTCATATCTCTGCGGCTGAGAATGACATGGGGCAGAATCTGTTCTGGACCGAAAGCTAAGACAGAAAGACTGGTCTGTCTGTGAAAGACCAAGAGCAAATATCTCACCAATGGGACTTTGGATGTGTTTTGAGCATTGCACTAGTCATTTAATAGAGTCTTTTTCCTTGTCACTAGTTTCCTTGTCTCTATACTGCCTAAGAAAACCTAAATTAAACGGCAAGTCTTTCATGGTTGGCGGGGCAAGGTGCAGCTTTTAAACACGTTACTCCCAAACGCTCAGTCCACAAGTGACGACTGAGACTGTTACTGGCAAGGTAAAGGAGCTTTGAGCTCTTGTGTATGGGACACCAGTGTTCGATGTTGCGCTGAAAATCACGGCTAACATTCATTTACTGCAATGCCATCAGAGTGTGGTCATTGGCAAAAAAGTAACACCATTCATACAAAGATTTTGCCCTGAAACTTGGCCAGAACAATGGAAATGAAAGATAAAAATCAAGTTTGCGAGATCGACAAAGATGCAAGGAACCTTTTCAAAAGGATGGAACAAGACGTCATAGTGAATGGTACAGTGTCATCATTTGGTGAGTTTTCACAGAAGGTCGAGTGTCAGGGAAAAGCCCTGTGTACGCTGTGCTCAGACCTGATAAATTGTGCCTCTCGTGAAGCAAAAACATTGGAGGAGCACTGCCAAACATAGAAGCATGTGGATAGACCTCTGTCACCTCTTGGAATGCAAAATTTACTTACATACTTGTTATGGCAGTGACGTAAAACGGGTCGAATAATTGATTGACAGTGTGGAGAAATGGAAAAAATGGAATTAATATTTCCTGCAAAGGCAAAACCACAGAAGCGCCTTTGTGGTAGTAGTGCCCCCCTTCTCCAGTCCACGATGTCTGAAACTGGAAAAAGGTCTAAATAAATTTAAAAAATCAGCCCAGTGGTGAAAATGTTGCTGGGAGTAACACAGGACAAACGGGGCTGAAGCAATTGCATTTTACCACAATCTGAGGTAATAATAGTTGCAGTGAGACACTGGAAAAACAGGCGTAGGGGGAAGGTTGGGTCAAAATCCATCCACAGGGCGGGGGGTTTATTTTTTTTAATTTTTCAACACAAGAAAATAGGCCCAAAAAATAACGATTATTGAATAGCAAATTGACTTGCAGTTATACTAAGGAAACAAAAGTATTGACAGCTGGTAACTTCTTTGCTGCGGCTCGATCAGAATATCTCTGTCCACCGCTGGCTTTGGCCCTGCTGCCCACTCTCCCCACCATTGGAATCTTGAATCAGAAGAGAGAAACATACGGTTATTTAAAAGCTTTGTATGCTCACGCCTTGCTGCCTCCCTGCAACTGTACGGCTCCACCTTTTCAGCTATGGTCTTCTCCGCCAATCATGAGGTGTTCCCTTGTGTGCACATCGCCTGATGACTTCTAGGCAGGGGGAACTGTCCACTGTACTGCAAGTCTCAGGAGTGCTGCGCGGACGTCAGCCCTCCGTCTGCTGTCCAGGGTCTGAAGTTCTGCTCTGCACCGCTGGCGAAAGGGAGGGGTTGTGGCTGTTGTGGACGTGCTGATGTGGTCAAGGGCGGTTTCAAATATTGTCTGCTCATGGATGAAAAGACTGATATTAGTGATTACTCTAGGAATAATCAGTTCATTTTTGGACTTTTGATGCTTTTGGGAAATGAAAATAGATCACCTAAATCTTACCTCTTTGAGGTTCATTTCCTTGGTTTTTACAGTAATCACTGCATTACATGGAAAAAGCTTACAAATGCAAACATGCACCGTGTGCTCAGAGTGAAATGTATGTTAATGAACATCTTAAGCATGAGACGGCATTGTGCATGCAGCTTTTAATTATTTTCTCAATTTCTTTACTATTCTTGACTGTTTTCGCCTTTCGTAGCTGGTGCCTTACCTGCAAAGGGTTAACTTTACCACCAGCTTTGGTGATCAAGTGTCCTTTGATGAAAATGGTGACGCCCTGGCCATATATGATGTTATGAACTGGCAGAAGGCAGCAGATGGGACCCTCAGAATTGAGAAAGTCGGAGTGTTTGACGAATCCGCTCCTCCTGGTCAGAAGCTCTCGCTGGAGGAAGAAAATATCTTCTGGAATTTTGAGTCAAATGAAGTGAGTCCCTCTCTGTTCTTCTTCTATGTAAGGGTTTTACTGAGGAGCAATTCGGCTGAAAGGGAAAAAAATGTGTGCCACAACTGTCGGATCCTCTTCATTTAATGCTTTGTGTCACCTTCAACGGACAAGATAAAGAGCAAGAAAGGACAAGAAAAGACGTATCATGTAATGGATGACAGTGGGAAATTGGCTGGTGAGTAACATTTTCATACCCAGGGAGGGCGGCATTTGACCATACTATTTTTTATTATGGAATATGATGATTGTGGCACACGTTTTTTGGGAAAATATTCACATACATGACAGTATTTAAGTTCTGTAAGTGTATTTGATTATGTTCCATGTTTTATTTGTTTAATATTATCCTTTCTATAATGTATTATTGTGTTAGCCACCTTCATTCCCCATTCTGTTCCCACATGGATTTGTTTATGTCTTCACTCCCGTATTTGACCTCTCCATTCCTTTAATCAAAGTGAGTTCCCCAAAACGTAGATTAATGAACAGGGCTACTCCCAATGCGCCTTCCAATATATCTTCAACATTTCCACAATCCCGGCTCGTCTCGTTTCTATGTCGTTTACTGGAAAACCAGACAGCCAGCGCACAGCAAGAGTTTGCTTACCTGAAGCACAAAAGGGGAAATCTTGCAGAGTCCCTCCTACGCAGAATATTTCCAAGGCTCCAGAGGAATCTTCTCAATCCGTCCCGCAACTCCCGCTTCTCCTCCATGCACTCGCCCAGGCTCCGCCATCCTCGTACCTCCGCCACGAAACATCTCCTGCTCGCCCTAAGCGGGGTTCTTACATTCTGAACCATGCTTCCGCCACGATGACGACTGAGGGCTCCGCGCCACAGGAATTCCAGACCGCTGTCTCGCAGTAGCTACGCCTCTCATCAACAGCAGCTCTCAGAAGCGAGAGGCCGCGGCTCCCCAGCAAGGCTTACCACGGCTTGCACTTTAAGCTCATCCCAGACTCCATGTTCCACCCGCGCCAGACTCCATCGGGCGTTGAAGCAGAAGAAAATCCCCTTCCACCACTCTGACAAGGCCAGACTACTGAAATTATTCACCGACTCCCTCGGCAACGCAGCTGATCCTCCCCACGTGCAGACCAGACATACACAGACCACACAGCATTGCTAGGTTCCGCCATCAACGTTCCCAGCACCGCCTTATCTCGCTCAGCGACGGCCTCCAGCTCCAGATTCAGCAGAAGTCGCTCCTTCCGCGAACCAGCCAGTCCCCCTCCCCCGTGCCTGCTCCCTTCGTTTATGACCTCTTCGGTCTCTTTTCGTCCCCCTTTTTTCATACCTCTGTTCTCAGTCTGCACTTTTGCCCTGTGCCCATGCGTACCGTTCCCCACTCTACCCCCCCCCATTGCCACAGGATGAAGGCTCCTGCAGTTCTGGTGGATATATTGGCTCGAACGTACTAATGGCTGAGTCTAGCTGGAATATTCCTATTCCAGCAAGACTCAGCCATTAGACCGTTCGAGCCAACACCAAACTACGTCTATAGAGAAACAATAACCACCCTTCTCCCCAGACCCGTTATTTATGATCGACACTGGGGCCGTAGCATCTCGCCACTAATTCCTCTACCATTTCCGTCAAGTTTTAATTAAATCCTACATTCCACCCAAATACTCCTCTGGGCACACTTTCCGCGGTGGCGCTGCCACCACAGCATCCAAGCGAGGAGTGGTGAACCACCTGATTAAAATCCTCGGTCGCTGGACATCGAACGCTTATGCAAGCTAAATTCGCAATAATGTTGATGACGTACCTACTGCCCATCTCTCATTGATACGTTAACAATTTTTGGGGCTTGGGAGCCACACGGACTCCAGCAAGAGATGTGAGCCTCAACCTGAGTCTCGCCACCTGGGGAGCACCCAACGTCCGCACAATCACAGACTAAGTCCAACACCACACCCGCTTTGATCGCCTATCTGCCCGATCTCCTATCCGAAATCCCACACAATACTCTCCTCTACTTTGGTAGTGGTCCAGAATTCATTAAAGGGAGCCCCAAAACATGAGAATAACATTCTGCAGGCAGATTAGTCAAAATTGGAACTCTTTGGAAGTCATGGTTCCTGTTACATCTAGCTCATAGCAAACGCAACTTTCCACAATAAGAATATCATACCTGTAGTCATACGCGGTGAAGGAAGTGTGATGGTCTAGGCCTGCTTTCTGCTTCAGGACCTCAACAACTTGCCATCATGGATAAAACTATGAATACTGCTCTCTTCCCGAAATACCCTGAAGGAGAATGTTTGGCCATCAGTTTGCGACCGAAAGCTAAAAGTCATGTGGCAGCACAATGACCTGAGGCAAACAAGCAAGTCTGCCACTGATTGACAAAAAAAGAGACAAAATGAAAATTTGGCTAGACTTTAATCCTGTCCCTTGTGTGTCTGTAATTGGTTCTTCCTCCGATCCGACGACCTACATGCATTTTGTGGTTTTGTCTTCACTTCCAGGTGTGATCATCTGCATGTCCTGTCCTTTTTGTGTTTTGGTCTGATCAATTGAAACTCATTTCAGTCTTATATGATTGCTGGATTGTTAAACTTAATCTCGCTAAAACTACCAGTCTGTTTATATCTCTGAGTTTCGAAGGTATCTCTTCTTTCATGTGTTTTTCAGCACTATAATGATATAACTCTTCAGAGTCTCATTAAAAGAACAAGCTCTTTAGTCTTATTGCTGTCTTCAAGATTGTTAACCCTCTTTTCCAGTCAGTTTCTCTGAGTCAATTTTTTTTCAGAACAACTCCCAACCCTTCATCGGTCTCTAGGTTTAGGACTGCAGTCCTGTTCAACCCTTTGGTTTTGCAGTTAAGCAGTCCTGCTTTGGCGAGGGGAATTTCCCACCTGACTTCTGCCCTGGGACGGCCACCAGCTTGGGTGCAGACACGCCCTAAACCTATTCAGTCATTACCATCTTAGCTCAGCTGCCCGCCACTACCTTTGCTGTGTTCCTTTCACTAAATTTTCCCCTGTGGATTGTACTGAGCTCAGTAGGTGGCAGAATGTGTCAGGGTCAGCCCATAGATGCCAAACTTGACAGAAATTGCATTGTAAGGGCTTCTGTTTAAGCCAGTGTTTGCTTCTTTAGCAGGTAAGAGTGGGAGTTCATTGTTCGTATTTAATCATCATTGGAGTCCGCTCCTGAAGGTAAAATTGAGGATCACACTTTTGATCATGAATGGCAAGGTAGCTGAGAAATAAGCAATAGCAGTCTAAGGATGATAATGAGTTGTTAACTGTGACTATAATTTGCAAAGGGCCTTGGAGGCCAAGCCAATACCAAACTCCAAAGGCAATTTAAAGAATCAAATGAAGGCCAGAAACTGAAAGCTCCGATTCCAGAACTAATGAAGCAATTGACTAATTGATCAGAAATACCTACAAATCCATTTTTGCCAAACACTGTAGTCCCCTGAAATAGTGAGACTACGTAAAAAAAGGTTTATTTGTTTTATATATATATATATATATATATATCAAACAAACCTTTTTATACTTAGTCTCACTATTTACTATTACTATTACTATTTTATATATAAAGTTGAATCTAAAGTTTGTACAAAATATCAGTTAACCACAACTGAAAATAAGCACTTTAAGGAAACGTTAAATACGTTGTTTCATTGGAGAGTTGAAAAAATATCAGTGTTCCGAAAATTATGTTGCCCACCACAATGAATATTTGGGGCTCTAATTTCTTGGCGCAGCACAGGGTGGCGCAGCGTGGCAGAGCCCACGCAGTGGTAATTTCGTCTGGCACAGCCCGGGCAGTGGTAATTTCGCGCAGTGCAACACCGTGCGCAGCCACTTTGGGACACAGACGTGCGCCGAGATGGGTGTGGCGGCGTAGTAGGGGAAGGTGTGACATATTCATCAAGACGCAGTGACAATTTCGTCGAAAAAGTCTCCGCTGGAGTTGCGCAGAGAGCTCGCCAGCTCCAACCTGGTTTAATTTCTGTGCAGTGGTAATTTGGCTGACCGGCGCACAGTGCGCACATGTCACCGAAATCTCACAGGCAGGTTTCCAGAATGTCAGGCACATTTCAATGCAATAAATAATTACAGGAAGCACTATTTAATGTAACTGTCTGAATAAGGACATAAATTATAGTATCTACATCGATTGTCCTGATGTCAGATTAAAGGCGGTTGGCACGCATAATGGAAACCTGGCTTAATCAACGCAGCTGAAACTAACTGATGCAAACGAACGACTTCACATCTTTCTCAGCCAACCACAAACTACATATATATATAGAGTATATACATATAGAATGCTTGCGTTCTAAGCTCACTAAGGCCGCTTGCACACTGGACACTAAATGAGTTTTTCGCACAACTGATTACAGACAAAGTCAATGCAAAGACGTGATAGTCGGGCAGGGTTTTAATATAGCTTCGTGTCCAAAAGTCATAAAAGTTCAAATTTTTCCGAGTATTCCAGGAATTATTAGACGTGCAAACTTGGCCATGTTTGTGTTCGACCTTCACAAAATGAAAATTGATAACTATCAACTTTTCTTGGTTTTTTTAGCCGATTCGTCTGTTTTCCTCCGTTGAAGATAGACAACAGTCTTTATTCAGTCTTTCTTTTGAAAATTAGTCAGATGGATCGAACAAATTCACACTTTATTTCCACACCAGAGATAAAATAGTACGTGAGCCAATCAATTCCATGACCATTGACAGTGTGAATACATCATCGATTGCACGATCAAGACTTTCCAATGCAAAATGCAAAATACTCCATGTCCAGCAGCCAGAAAAAAGTAAAAAATAAAAATATATTACCAACAAACGGAACATCCAAAAAAGATGACCCGCAAATAAATAAATCGCAGTGTTCATTGGATGTTCTGTTGTTAAAATGTTTCTTTTTATTCTTTTTATTTTGTTATCAATCTGTTCTAATCTTCCTCTTTTTTTTGGCTGGAGACACGGAGGCATTGTGCATTGTCTCGTGCCCACGTCGACTCACTTTATTGAGCAGAGCTTAAACAGAAACATTGATTGAAATTCTCGGAACTCATCTTGAAGAACTGCGCCCTCTAAGAAATTAAAAACAATAATCGACTGTCGGACACGGAGATATATATTAAAACCCTGTCAGACTTTCGGACATGAGAGTTCAATGCAATCTGTCATGCGAAAAATTTGTTTTGCGTCGAGTGTGCAAGCAGCTTAATTATTGTCATTTAGGTTTTATCGTTTTTAGTGGGGGGAAGGAATACAGCCTGATTGCTATGATCTCGTACTGCGTTAAGATCACATATTGAAAATAAATGAGTAACGTATGTTGAATTGTTGTCCATGCATGTTAATCCCAAATTTTAAGCTGCAACAGGGTGTCATAATAGGAACAAGCTATCCATCGTTTCTCTTCCCAATGAGCAACTGTCGTATTTCATTCCAGCTTTATGAGTTTGAATGATCTGACATGGATTCGTTTTGAAATTCCATTCAAGTTCGCTAATGGTAATAATTTGTGAATGCCCGAGCTAGCCAGCTAATTAATATTCGTAATGCTTAATATAGGCGTAAGCGGTGCAGAAAACATGCCTGAAGCAGCAAAGTAAAATGCAACATTAACGCATCATGCAGATATAGGACAGAGGCTTCTATATTCCAACACATTAAAGGTGAGGAGAGGAGCTCATTTGATTGGTGAAGATTCGACTCGACGGTGTTATACCCAAACACGCCTTTTTTGCCACTTACGCAGGAAGGCGAGACAGAGGAGTACTTCCGCCAGGCTACGCCACACCCCGTTGGCGCGGCGCACCCCCCATTCGCCGCGTGTGTGCCTGGTGTACGAATTTAGAACCCTTAGTCTCATTAAAAGGTTATCAGGAGTGAACAAGCTGATAAGCAGAACTGCATCATTAATGAGTTAAATCGGTGGCATTCTTATGTTCTCCCATCAGCCCCCGCGCTCCATCTGCAGTGAGCCCTGCCCCCCAGGCACCAGGAAGGCAATAAGAAAGGGTGAGCCAGTCTGCTGCTTTGACTGCCTTCCCTGTGCTGATGGGGAGATCAGCAACCAGACCGGTCAGTGAACATACATTGCAAAAATCTAAATATTTATTTGAGACGCACAAAAGGGATGAGACCTAGGTCTGAACAGTACAGCCAAAAAAATTGTCAAAATGAATTATTTTCTGAAATTCTAAATTTTTTAAATCTGATGAACACGCCATTATTCCTGTGGGGTAAAAAAGTTACTCTTGATTGAAAACTAAAATAGCCAAGTTGCAGTATGTACTATTCATCTGGGATTCTGAGGCTCTCTCAAACCCTGGTGACAGGATCAGGAAGCCAGTTGACATTACCAATCTCCATACTTCCTTCTGCTATTGAGCTGCAAGTATGTTGATTGTTTCTTCCCATTTGACTCCACCCCTCTCTCACAGATTCCAGCGAGTGCTACAGGTGTCCGCTGGAATTTTGGTCAAACCAAGTCCGAGACCGTTGTGTACCCAAGGAAATTGAGTTCCTCTCTTTCCAAGAACCCCTGGGTATCTCTCTGACAACAATCTCATTGTGTGGGGCATGCATCTGTGCACTAACCTTGTATGTGTTTGGCCACTACAGGAACACACCAGTGGTGAAGGCTAACAATTCTGAGCTGAGTTTCCTGCTGCTGTTGTCACTCACATTATGTTTTTTGTGCTCCTTGCTATTCATTGGCAAACCTCAGCGGTGGACCTGCCAGTTGAGACATGCTGCATTTGGCATCAGTTTTGCACTTAGCATCTCCTGCATCCTGGTTAAGACCATAGTGGTGGTGGTGGCCTTCAAAGCCACACAGCCTGGTGGGAATTCAATGAAGTGGTTTGGTGTGCAGCAACAGAGGGGCACTGTGCTGGCCTTCACTGTCATCCAGGCCGTGATCTGTGTGGCTTGGCTGACCACTGCATCCCCTGTTCCCTACAAAAACACTCATGCCCAGAACTCTAAGATCATCTTCCAGTGTGCAGTTGGGTCTATAGCTGGATTCAGTGCCCTGCTTGGCTACATCGGCCTGCTGGCGGCCATCAGCTTCCTGCTTGCCTTTCTGGAGAGGAATTTGCCTGACAGCTTCAATGAAGCCAAGTTCATTACCTTCAGCATGCTCATATTCTGTGCTGTCTGGATAGCATTCATCCCTGCCTATGTCAGCTCTCCAGGAAAGTACTCAGATGCTGTGGAGATATTTGCCATCCTGGCCTCCAGCTTTGGGCTCCTAGGGGCGATATTTGCCCCAAAATGCTACATTATACTGCTGAATCCAGAAAGAAACACAAGGAGGGCACTGATGGGCCGAGATGACCCAAAGAAGTGAAAGTTTTATTCGCATTCTGACATCATTTAATCAAAGCTAGACATCTATAAAGTAGAACTTTTAAGTTGACATTGAATAAATTTGATCGCATGTGTTTGTGTTCATATGACATAATAGTGTTTCATCATGAAATGTTTGCAAACTTTTTGTTAATTTCTCCTTCTGCCTAGTCCAGCTGTGGAGAAATACTTCATTAAATGAGTGCGTTTCAAAAAATCTAATATGATCTCATTTTATGGATGGTTGATGGATTCCACCAGAGGAGCTGTCAGTTTCATGTGTCTGTCAACCACCTCTTGAAGTTCTGGATCCTGTCCTGTGAACACAACCTCTCTGGTAATTCTACCTATGGGGTAAGGGGCCTGCTTTCCAAGTCATTTGATTAATACAGGTGTTCTCAACTTTATCCAGAGAGGGCCAATGTGAGTACAGGCTTTTGTTCCAGCCAGGTAGTTATTTACCCACCTGATTCTGTCTTTGGAAAACACTCTGGAAGTAGATGAAATGAAGTGGATAAGCAACTGCATGGCAGAATCAAAAGCCTGAATCCACACTGGCCCTTTCTGGATAAGGTTGAATACCCCTGTTGTAGATCCAATGACACAGAAAGCAGGTTGGCTCATCTTCCAGGCAGGGATGCTGCAAAAGGCGTATGGCAGCAGAACAGAGTTCCGCACTTCAAAAGGTGGACTTCTGGAATGTGAAAATAACATTTCCTTTGGTTCCAAACATGGAAACAGTGTTCTGTCTATTTCAGTATTAGTAGGATTTTGAGGGAAAAGAGGAATCTTTATAAGATTTACATAAAGGATAATAATGCGAACACTAAGGCTGAATACTATAAAATGCGGGCTGTGGTCAAAAAAGAGCTGAGGAATGCTAGAAGACTGTATGAAAGACAAATTGCGGAGGGGGCAAAAACTAACCCTAAACCCTTTCAGTACTGTAGCAGAAAAAGGAAAGTCAAAGAGCAGGTTGAGTGTATATAGAATAAAAATGGATCGCTGCTATATGACAACAAGGATATTGCAGATGCCTTAAGCAGTTGCTTTGTTGAGAATTTTACCTCAGAGGGGGTCTTTATTCGGCAAGAGGGCATGTTTAACGCTCAAGATTATTTATCGGATATTGAGGTTAGGGATTATGAAGTTTTAGACAAGTTGCATTGACTAAAAGCTGATAAGGTTGCGGGTCCTGATGGCTTTTATCCTAGAGTGCTCAGAGAAGTTGGTGAGATCATCTTTAAGCCGCTATCTGCCATCTTCAAACGGTCTTTAGAAACAGGAGAAATACCAAATGATTGGAAACAGGGCAATATAATTCCAATATATAAGAAAGGGGACCGTACCAAAGCAGGAAATTACAGGCCAGTCAGTTTACCTTGCATTGCATGCAAAATATTGGAATCTATCATAAAAGATGAGCTGGACTTATCTCTTGAACGTAACAGTATCTTGAGGGATAGCCAACATGGTCTCGTAAGGGACGGTCATGCCTGACAAACCTTCTGGAATTTTTTGAAGAGGCCACCAATACTTATGACCAGAGCAGGGCTTATGACATCATATACTTGGATTTTCAGGAAGCATTTGATACAGTACCGCATTAGAGACTAATTTTTTTTAAATGAGCTCCATTGGAGTTACAGGAGGTATTCTGGAGTGGATTCAAAACTGGTTACAGGACAGAACACAAAGAGTGGTGCTCAGTGGCATCACTGGCATCTGAGTTATGTATGGAGGGGAGTGGTGTCCTCCAGGGATCGGTGTTGGGACTCCTGCTGTTCCTCATCTTCATTCATGACCTTGATCGGAATGTTGAGAGCAGATTAGTTAAATTTGCAGATGATACTAAATTGGGGGGTTTGGCAAATAGTTTAGAGTCCACCAAAGTGATTCAGGATGATTTGGATAGAATCCGGAATTGGGCAGAAATGTGGCGAATGAAATTTAATGTAGTGAAATGTAAAGTTGTACATGTAGGTAATAAAAACATTAGACGGGATTACTTCAGGGGAGGTTTACTACTGGAATGTGCTCCATAAGTATTCATATGAGTTGAACTGGACTCAAGTGCAAGGATGGATTTGGTTGTATTTAACCAACTGTACAGCAGAAGGCACAAACTTAGAAATACAAAACAAGGAACTGAGTATCCCAAATGTGTACACTATGAGTACAGTAATACAAAGTCTGGGCTATGCTGCAGTAACACCATTACAAATAGGAAAGAAAAGAGGAAATGAGGTTGCTTAAAAATATTCATGCAGGTAAAACAATAGACAGCACAGATTCTAGGTTTAAGAATAAGTTCGCAAATTTGTAGAATAAGCCTATAGAGGATGTAGAACCTGAATGTTTGGTTGATTTTGCTCATAACAGATACGTCAAATGTCAAAAATAATATTGTTGGAACACATGCTCATTACGCGTGTAAAATCTAAATGTTTGGTTGATCTGGCGCAATCCAGAGCCAGCAGTAAACTTTTATAACCTAGGATGTCCTTGCAGCCTGGCTGTGGGGGTAGCATCTCTGTTTCTCCTTCTGCACGGCAGGGGGCCGGAGCCACACAAGCTCTGCGCGTCTCATGTCTCCTGTAAAAGTCAAATCACTATCCCCACTGAAGTAAAGTAAGTCCAGTTACATTAATCTGTTTAAAACAATCTAAATCTCTGTGAAATTCATAATATGTTTATGTTCAAGATCCTGTGAAGAAATCACTTATATATTTTGAACACAATAGACTATAATACTCCATTTTAAGGCTTTTCCATGACAACTGAATCAAATTAGCACATATTCCTGTCATGTTTGGTCGTTTTATTCTCGGGGGAATCCAAAGAGTTGAATGGAACATGTTTCATTTCCCTTGAAATTATGGATCATCCTGGTTGGACACTCTTGTAGATTGGTCAGATTCTGCTCACCTCTCTATGCAAAATAATCTTATCACCGCAGTGAGTAAAACTCAGATTCGGCCATCCCTTCCTCCGCCTTGATCGGAGGCGTGGTTTTGGGTGCTGAAAGGCAAGAGATTCTAATCAGAGGGCCTCTTCTCTTCTCTTCTTTTTCAAGATCTGACACGCAAAGGTGAGTTCGGGAGAATCACATTCCACCTTGTTCCGCCTGCTTAGGCCTGTGCGTGGGCGGCGGATTGGGGTGGCATCTGAATTCTTCCCGGCCACGTGGTGCGGCCTCGTAGCGCATGGCCGCCATCTTTTCCAGGTATGAATTTATTCTCTCTTTCTAAATTGTGTATAACGGAGAATTGGCGTAGCGTTGATTTGTTTGATCTAAGTTTGCGCCTAACTGGTAATTCAATTGTTATTCCTTTTCCAGCTTGTGTGGTCTCTATGACTCTTAACACTGGTATATTCTTTCTAGCCTTGTTGTGACCGGTATTTAAGGGGCGATTCCTACCAAGACATGTGTTGGTAACGATATTTCTAAGTTAGATTTGGAATTACGGTCTACCCCTCAAGGGTTTGTGTAATACCGGTCTTAAAAGGTGCCCTTAGGCGCATAAGCCGGTATCCAGTTAAATCTCCTTAAGGGGCCCTTGGGTGTACATAAACCTGGGTTCGTGATACGTTCATGCTCAGTGCTACTTTGTTAATGCCTCGATGCTGCTATCATGGTGATTTCCTCTATCCACTGGACTTATCGTCGAATTAACTTACGACAGTGACGCTTCTTAACCCTAGGGGCGTTTTTGCTGAGCAACGACAGCTTCCACTGCCAAGTCTGATGGCATAGCTGTCTCGAGATTCACGCATTCTGTCCCAAAACAATGAATTCTAATTCTAATTTGGAGTCAGATATTTAACGAGGATATAACTAAATTTGGTATTCTAACTGTTTAATGGAGACAGATTAATTGTAACCGTTGTGTTTTTATGCCCCGTCTTTGGATGGAGAAAAGTATTCATTATGTTGTGATTCATTCCAGTCAGGGAATTACTCAAATTAAAGTTAGCCAAGAAGAACACGTGAAACCTTCGACCCACTGCAATGTCCGTCCTTGGTATTGTTTTGTGGGGCTTTACAAGGACTAAAATGTCAAATAGCCATGAGGTTACACAGACTTTACAAAGAGACTGAGAGAAGGTTCGATCTTAAATACACACTGCTACCACTCAGTGAAAATGAGAAACAGGTTTTGATGATAATTTAATCATGATTGAAGTGCACTCCGGGATTTAGTTGACCAGTGAGCTGGACGGCTGGATGCGTGGCCTTACAGTTATGAAGTAAAATAACAATCTTTTTGGATCACACTATGGCCTCACTCAAAAAAGTTGTGGGTTTGAATCAGGCCTGGAGCATTTCTTTGCATAGCTAGCATGTTCTCTCCCTGTGCACGTGGGTTTCCTTCCACTGTCCAAAGATTGGCATCTCTGTCTAATTGGTGTC
Organism: Gymnothorax reevesii; assembly: GCA_029721435.1. Classification (NCBI taxonomy): domain Eukaryota; kingdom Metazoa; phylum Chordata; class Actinopteri; order Anguilliformes; family Muraenidae; genus Gymnothorax; species Gymnothorax reevesii. The sequence continues at coordinate 144,188,595 of CM056574.1, forward strand.
CTTGAGTTATTCGTAATTATGAGTATGTGTGAATGTTTTGTCCACCCTGTATGGATTGGCAAGCTGCCCACAGAGTGCCCCTGCTTTTCACCCATTGCCACCTGGGATGGGCTCCAGCTCCCCTGCGACCCTCATGAAGTAGAAGCTATGTTGATACTGGATGGACTTTCTATTTGGCTTTCAATTTTGATGATGTCCAAAAATCTCAACCATAAAACTTTTTGCAATTTTTATTTAATTAATTAAGATTAACTTTCCAGATTGCAAGCACCTGCACTCCAGATCTGTGCTGACTCCAGTTGCTCCAGCTTGAATTTGGCCCAGAGTTGCCTGCTGTATTGGTTGGAATTATGCATCTCCATGTGATCTGATTAAATTTTTCTTCTTTTTTGATATCTTTTCATAAAGAGTCATACCGTGTCAACTTAAACAGAGCCCCTCACATCAAATTTTTTATAAAACATTGCACATATCAAGAGATATGTATTGTCAGTATTGAGGTCAAATATTTTAGCTCAGTTATTGCTAGTTCCTTAAATTTAGCCTATTTTAGAGAAGGGGGGGGGGGGGCAATCTTAATAAAATTGCCTTAATTTTTGAGGGAGTTTGGGGGTCTCAGATATGGATTTTCAGAGTTGACAGACCCACAAGTTTCATTTTTTCTTCAGGATAGTTGCTGTATTCCTGGCTTAAGGTCCTTTTCTTTACTCAATGTATTTATTTTATCCGTACTGTGGCCTGGAAAAAGCAAAAAACAACAATCATACTCATGTTTTCAAAATTTAATGCATTTATTATTCTGTAATTAATTAAGATAGAGCTCTGAGACTTGGTATGCATACTGTCGGTCAACTATCTGAAGACCACAAAATATATCAAAGTCACGATGGTTGTATTTAATGTTTTAATGACCTTGGAAGTTGTTTTCAGAATAAAAAGTGCGTATTTTGGGTCTTAATTAGTTACAGAATAATAAATGTATTAAATCAGGAAAAAATGTGTATGATTGGTGTTTTTTGCTTTTTCCAGGGCACAGTACAGGTAAACTTAAGCCAAGAGTTCAGCAACTATTCTGATGACAAAATGAAACATATGGCTCTGTTTGCTCTGCAAATGCTTATCTCTGGCCCTCAAACTCCCTCCAAAATTATGGCCATTATCTTAAAAGTGATAATTTGGTCTGACCTATATAAATTAAACCACAAGGGCATTCCAACATATATATCACGTGCGTAGATTGGCAGTTGATAAATTGTTTTATCTCATATTTTGTTCCATTGAGGGGATGATGAAAAAACTTTCTTTTGTTCGAATTCGAAGAGTGGGCACAGTGACCGCAGCCGGAAAAACCAGTCGGTGGGCCCGGTGGCCAGGTGTTGGGTACGGTAGGAGGCATAAAACTATGTACTACATTATCTTTAATGTTTCTTTCTAGAAACTGTTGCTGCATCTCCGTGGCTTTTAGTTTGAATTATTCCATACTGCTGCAGTTGCGTTTCAACCTGAGAAATTGGCCAACTGGAACATTACGTTTAAGTCACTCAGGGTGATTGCTATCCGCATGCAGTAGAGTGTTGCGGCGTAAAGGTTTGCGAAAAACAGTGGTATCAAGAGTACTTCCACTAATTTTAGTTATTGTAATATCCAAAAAATTGATACTCGTGGGGCTATGTTCCTCTGTGAAAGTGAGATTATTTTCAGTGTTATTTACATACTGCATAAAAGCAGCTAATTGATGTTCAGAGCCGTTCCAAATAAGTACAATGTCATCAATTTATCTCCGATATAAGGCAATTTCAGAGAAGAATGGATTGGTAGTGGGATCACTGATGAACTTTTCTTCCCAGTGACCCATAAAAAGACTGGCGTAATTAGGGACAAATGCTGTTCTCATGGCAGTACCTTGCGATTGAATATAGTATGAGCCAGCATACTGGAAATAATTCATTTTGAGGGCCATCTCCATTAACCCCTTTCTGCAGATGTAGACGCCCGCATCTATAGACCTGCAAACTGGAAGCACGCTGTTATTGTACTCGATCAATAAATGGCACCCTCGGATCAGTTATTGAATGTTCACAAGCAAGCAGACCTCCAACGCTGTTCTGAATATGGGGAAGTTCACTCCACGCCCTGTTTTTCAAGAGCTGCATGAATTAAACTCCTCAGCTAAGCCTGATGTGCAAACTGGTCAGTATCCTTGCCTATAGTATCGATCCAGCAGTTTAAAAAAACGATATCTTGACACAGAAAAAAATCGTTATCCTCTGTAGCAACCAGATAAGCCACAGTGAGCCAACAGTATTCCAAGTAATGGTTCAGAAAAATCAGTTTTCTGAGGCAAAAAAATCGACATGGTATTGATTCTCTCACATTCTACTTTTAATTACTGTCGTCACGTACAAAAAAAATCGTAGTTTCCTACCGTGGATTTACGCGCAGATCCATTCATTGACAAATCCAGCGCTTCTTTATATCCACCCGAGTACTGGCGTTGATAGCCAATCACTCAACCATACACTCAGGGTTTTCAGCGTAATTGTATAGTTACACTTCATTCTCTCGTGAAGCTACCCTGGTAAAAATGTATTGATCGGCTCGTTTCTTATCCAAATCCCGAGTGTTTAAACATTTTAGAGTAAGTGAAACTAATTGATTGGACAAACACAGAGCATACAAACCAATGCGTATCAGCATGCGCTGTTGTATCCTGTCTACGTTATGCACATTACGCGGTTAAAATAGACGCGATTTATAGAAAACACGTTCGCAAAACTGGCCTTGAAGTGTTCAGTTACATTTATAGGATCTAAATGAGATAAGGATATGGTCAATTGGAATTATGTAGAATGAAACAGGACCGGAGGATCCCTGCTACTGGATACATCGGTCTGGAGCAGGGATTCATGAAAAAGGTGAGGCTGATACTTTGTTATTTTTTTGTTGTTGTTGTTGTTGTTTTCTTTTTGGAATGTATACGTACTCAACAAAGTCGAATGTCGAGGTTTTTTTTCCTGTTTAAAACGCGAACTGCCCGTGCATTTGGGTGGACCCCCTGGTACGTTCATTGCACGTTTCTTTTGAATCGGGAGACGCAATGGATTGATCCCTGAAAGTGGAGTGTCTGTTCTGTTAAAATAAGGTATATTTCAGAATTCAGATATTACTGAGTTAGTGAGTTGCACTTGTTCCTTATAAGTGTTGAAATGAGTTTGTGAGCTTAGAAGAGGGGACTGGTTGCTTTCATTACAGGGTGAATGTTCTAACCGTTTAATAAGAAGTTTATTTAATGCGTGTTTGTGCTGGCACTTTAAAGTAAAATGGGCAAAACTCTAAACTTTATTATGGAGAAAAGGGATGTTTTGTGTTTTGGAGTGGTTAGTGGTGACCATTGATATTCAACTGCACTGAGATTGATAAATTCATACTAAACTCAACCAGAAAATCATTTGTTCATATTAAATTTCATGCCTTAAAACTTTATTTGTGTTATATACATGATTTTTTTATGATTTGACTGGACTTCATTTTGAGACTTCGGGGAGACACTTGGATAGCTGTATAATTTGGCTAAAAGCATGTAGGTAATCTAGAATGTAATGTTGAAGATGAATTGTACTTGTGGTCAAGGAGTTTATGATCCCAGAAATGTATAGTTTTAAGCCCCAGCAGTTTTTCAATCCTCAGAATTATTTTTTTTGCAATTTCAATGGTGAATTCTCATGAAGATTTTTTATGTTTGCAGCTCATTTTCTCTACCATAATCATGAAAATTAACTGAAATACTATGTAATTCTAAATGCTGTAAGTGTCTTTTCAGAATTGAGCCACATTTTTCCTCTTTATGAAGCTTTAATCTTGAATTATACAGCATTAAAGTGGGTAACCCAAAAATAGCCAAATTTGGCTTCTGCACAAAGGGGTTAAAGTGAGAATAAACTCATTCGGTGGAAGAATGTTATCAGGCCGCTTCTTCAAGTAATGAGCCAGGGCCTGTAAACCCCCACTATGTGGAATGTTGATGTATAAACTCTGGACATCTAAAGTGGCTAGTATGCTACCTGGACTCACTTGCAGATCATTTAAAACATTTAATATATCCAAAGTATCACCGAGATAGACTGGCAAGTCCAGAACCAATTTCATAATGAAGAGGCCTATATAGAGAGAAAGGGGCATAATTAGACTACCATTGCCAGACACAATGGGCCTAAGGGGAAGGTTAACTACAGACTTGTGTATTTTTGGTAATCCATAAAACACTGGACCAATAGAATGTTTAGTCAAGAGGAACTCCTTTTCATTTGCAGTAATCCAACCTTTCTGCACAGAAGATTCAATAAACGCATCAATTTGAGCTTTGATATTTGCAGTAAGGTCATGACGTAAAAGCAAATAAAACAAATTATTACAGAGTTGACTCTTAACACCGATGTCATATTGCACGAAATTCATAACACAAATCGAGCCCCCTTTGTCTGCAGGCTTAATCACAATTTCAGAATTGGACTGCAGAGATTTCAAAGCAGAAAATTCCTGTTTCGTAAGATTGCTCCCAGGAAATTTTGTCTTATGGAATAACTTAGACAGGTCACATTCGACTGGTCTGCTGTATGTAATCACAAAGGGACTCAAATCAAGAGTGAGGGATGAACATCGATTTCTTTTTGAAAGGGGTTTTCTCCCTTCTTACATCAGTGGCATCAGTATTTACATCAAACACATCAGAATTTCTTAACATAGCATTTTCATTTGAGGAAAAATAGTGTTTCAGATGTAGCTGCTGAAAGAATTTAAATGTGTCCACCTTTACTTTAAAGGGATCGGGAGAATTAGTGGGGGAGGAGGAAAGACCTTTAGACAAGGCAGATATTTCTAACTCACTCAGAATGTGTCCAGAAATGTTAACTACGACTTCATCCCCCTTCGTTGGAAACGACGTAGCAGTGCGGGAAGTAGATCTCCCTTGGCCGCGTCTGCCCTGCGTTGTCGGTTTCGGATGCCGCGTCCTCTCGGTGGATTGGCCAAAAAACCAGGCTGGTCCCATCCATCATTCCCATGGGATGAATCTTGTTCGCTTGCGTTGGAAAGGCCTGGATCCCTGTTTCTTTTCGTCCAGGTAGGGCTGGTCCTAGATTTAAATTTGTGGCGGGGACCTTGCCACTTATGTACAGTCCCATCCAAATAATCCTTTGTGTCCCTTTGATATTATTAATAAACTACTCCTTCGGGAAGGCTTTTGGATTTTCACCTTAAATGCAGCAACTTCTGGGGGAGTGAATGATCCACCCAGCCTATCATGCTTCCTCTAATTATATTCCTTCTGACTTGGCATGTGGTTTACAATAATAGGTATATTTTTTAACTCTGCAGCAAAAATAATTATTATAAAATCTGGTACATCTAAGTGAAATTATGCAGGTGTTGGTAACCCTCGTTCTGTATGTGCCGAGTGCATCATGGATCTGCATTGTGCCTGTGTCTGTGGTGTCTGTGCCTGTATTTGTATTTTATTTTCTCACACCAGCGACGGGCGGGTACCAGCCGGTCAAGGTCCGCTCCTTACTGGAACTTCCCTGAAGTTTTGAACGAATATCCTGAGACAGTGATTCCAGTCATGAAGGCTCATTAACCAAAACAATCGGAAAAATTGCAAATAAATGTTGAATATTGACTTGGACATTGGACTTACTTTGGACTGATTATCTGCAATAAGCAAAATGACTGAATTTAAGTGGGACATTTGACTGGGACTTTATTTACCAGAGCAATGAAAGGCCTTGAGAAACCTGGACACGAAAACAATTGGGAGTTCACATGCTGGCGTACAAGACAAACTGTTTTTCCTCAAATTGTTCCAGTTGGAAAGAGCCCACCAGCCATATTTTATGTTCGGGCTCATAAGAAATTCACCTGTGTAGTATGGGGGTCATAGACCAGGGGTAGACAATGCTGCGCCATTTTTCTACCATGGTTAATGTGAGGCCATGATAAGAATGGCCTCAACGGGAGGAATATTCATAAGTAGATCAATTGCTATGTTGAATAACCATAATCAATAATCATAATCAGTATCCATATTATGTATACAGCTGTAAAACACACACACACATACATATACAAGCAGTGCTCACACACACACACATACACATACAAGCAGTTCGCACCCACATGAGCAGTGCACACAGACAAATGCACACACACATACACATGCACAGGCACAAGCAGTTCACACACACACACACACACACAAGCAATTCAAATCACACATGCATGAGCAGCTCACGCACACAAGCAGCGGTCTTCTGTAGCTTTGATTAGAAAGCAGGCTTCTGTTTAGTTGATTCAAAAACAGAATCAAGTGATGTATATTATTTCTGTAGCTTTGCTCAGTATTTGTTCAGTAAAATCATAAGTTGTTACTGAAAACATGATCAATTGAATCATTAATGCATCTGTTTTTATCCTATTCATCTGACTGAATTTTTCCTCTCTTGACTGAAGTTTCCGTTCCCTTTTAGTGATGTGCATGCTTATCTTTTGGTTGGAGTTCTCAAGGGCAGTTTGCAGTGTTTTGGTTTGCCTATCCTGCTGTAGCGTGAGAATGAGAAGGCGGAAAGACCAATTTTGGAAGATATTTCCTGTGATGAAGGTATAAAAACTGGGTGTGAAAGGCAAGATGTCAGTTCTTTCAACACTGGAATTCTCTCCCCATTGACAGAAGGGAATGCAACAGCTATCCATTCTTAATAAAAAAAACTTTAAAAATGGATTAAAACTAACCAAAATTGTGATCATATCTAGACTGTACCTCTCTCTCTCTCTCTCTCTCTAATTTGTCTAACACTCTGTTTGTATGTTTGTCTGTCTGTCTGTCTGTTCTAAACAACTTTCTTAGTTTGATACATCATTGTTGTCTGTTTCTTTTTTTTTTTGGTCTTGACTTGCCAAAAGCCTACAGATGAAAAATAGCTAGTAGAGCTAATTCTGGTACATTTACATTTTAATTAGGGATATTATGTTTTTGGTCCGACTGCCACCGCTGCCGCCCTACGTGTTAACGCGATAACTTCAGTAATATTTCAATTAGAAATTTTATGTTTTGTATATAAATAAGTATCATAAAGAGGAACAACTGATTCGATGCGGGACAATTAACAATTTCCAGATTGGCCACCAGGGGCCAAAAACTGAAAAATCACTGTTTTTAACATATCTCTGGAAATGTTTGTCCGATTGACCTCAAATCAAGTGCAAATGAAAGGTCATGACCTGAGGATGTGTCCCACGATGACATTATACCTGTTAGGTTCAAAATTTTGACGCAAGATGGAGCTTTGTCACATAAAATTCACCATTTTTGCCATATCTTTGGAACCATTTGTCCAAACCAACCAACACAAGCAAAAGCATTCACCTCCTTGGCAGAGATGAATAATGTTTAACCCGTGTCTGACTCTGGTAACCATCATTCGAATGACGTTTACTTTAAGTGTTGTGTTGAGGTTCTGGAGAGTTGAGGGGGAGTTGAGCAGAAGACGAATAAGCGAGGAGAGTTGAGCTCACAAGTGACGATAGGAGTTTGAACTTGAAGCACGAGTTTGTGTGAAATGGAGGTTTTTTTGCATATTCGAGATGTATCATAATACATCTGGCCTGCGGTGGGTTCTAATACGCTAAGCGTATAATGCAGAGTGATTCATAAATGCTAAATATAGATTTTTTCTGGCCTTATTTATGTTGTGCAGTTTTGATCATTTCATTTTATTCACTTTTATACATGCAGTTGTCATGTTCCTCCTCAGTTTGTGCGCTGAATGCAGAAATATTCGGAGAAGTTAAATATTTAGTTTTGTGGCCTTATTTATTTGTGCAGTTTAGGTATTTAATTGCATTTTATTCTCAAATGCAGATTTCATGTTCTTCATTTTCTTAATAATCAGCCCTGAAATGCAGTTTGCACATATAAATAAATGTGTATGTGTGTTTAAAATGTTTTCAAAGGCTGTTTTTGAAAAATACATTTGCTTGGTTTCAATTCTGTTTAAGTGGGTCGCGACGTAATGACCATGGGAAAATGTGGGTCCCAATGTGCGACCAGTTGAGAACCCCTGATATATTGGAATGTCTATGAATGTAAATTGTCCCTTTATAAATAAAAAACTAAATAAATAAATGAGGGTTGTGACAGGGATGAGCACAATTTTGCACCCAAATAGAGTTTTATTTCTCATTTTACCTAAATGAGAACTGGCTGCACCAGAGATTGTTCCATATTTTCTGTCTTCCACAAATTGTTGATCAAGGAAATTGATTTAAAATGGGAGTTGAGACCAATGAACTGTTTAAGCTGATGTTTTCAGCCCCCTAGATATTTGGTAGCTGTTACTTGTTTGAAAAAGTGTCAATATGTAAGACAGCACAAGACCCAGAACAGCTGGCCATACCGTGGTCAATCTGCACATGTGCATTCAGACTTTATGTCCTTGTATGAATAACCCAACAGACCTGGGGACGGGACTATTTCAGACTCAGGGTTAAAAGACTGACCTGTTCCTATTTCACTGAGCTCTGTGGTGGAGAATAGTTTGAAAGACTGAGATGTGCCGCTGATGTTAGGTCTTCCTTTGTGTGAACCAGCTGATCTCGCTCATGCACTCCCATTATACACTCTACCCAGGGTAAGTATGCATACTATTCGTACTGGAAGTAAGCAGAACAACTGCTTAACTGGAGATTGCCCTTATAGTTCTGCGATGTAGTGCTTTCCACCTTACCAATTTTATCTGATAATTATTTAATCTGAAAATATTTCACAAGGGGGAACAATTCTTTCATGACTGTAAGCTTTCTTTCATGACTGTAAGCTTTCCATTTGTTTCACTGATTTAAATCCTGTATATGCAAGAAAAAAAAGAAGCAGGAATGAGGTGAGGATATATGTCGCTCATTGGGAGACCAGTTTCCGTCCTTGTTTGACTAAAAGTAAACAGCCATCAGCAAGATCTCCGATCCATTCTCTGAAGAATTTACTGCACTTCACTTTGCAGATGAGAGGTTGTTTTCAATATCTGCACTTCAAAGAAAAAAAGGGTCTGGTAAAGAAAAGCGAGAGAGGAAGTGAGGGCAAGAGGGAAAAAAAAGAGAAAGGCCAGAGAGGCATTTGTAATTGTAAAGACAGTGATAGGACTGTCACCTGCTGTAGGTGGCTGCCATCTACAGGCTGCAATGTGTAATGTTGGCAATATCTTGTGAATTCACCTGCAAAATAGATTCTTTCCACTGCACAAACAAGAGGTGAGGACGACATTTTTAGTGGAATTATTATACATAAAAATGTTATACTGCCACAAGTATTGAAGGGCACTGTCATCGGCACAGTTTGGCTTTTCGTAGACCACAAAATAGCTGAGAGGTGGGTGATTTTAAAGATGACAGTCTCTCTTAATCTTTTTCTCTGTATCTCTCTTTCAAACACAGACAAAATGACCACAAAAAAGAAATTTAAAAAAGCTCTTGGTGTCAGTGCATTAACAGTGTTTACTATGTCTTTCTAAAATGAGAGGCCAATGAGTCCACACAAATATGAATTAAATTTGATTCAAATTTTCTTTTGCAAATTCGACACAACCATAAATCATGCAGTGAAATTTTCACTCATTTTAAGTTGGCATTATTCAGCATTATTCTTCAACTTTGTAAAACATTTTTCACGTTCGCTCTGCATGGAATTGCAAACATAGTGTTGTGATTGCCCGACTCTGAGCACTAAGAATTTAGTTCTGAATTTACACTTTATCCAAACTTCTAACTCAGCCTGCAAGCAGTGCCCAGCTGTATTTCGCAGAAAGGGTTAAGGACAGGCACAATGCAAATGGAGATATTGGTCTCCAGGGGGCCCAAGGACATTTTATAAAAGCATGTGATCAGGATGTCAGGCAGTGAATTGGGGGGATATCTGTTGCAGGAATGAAGCCTCTGCTACTGTTGTGTCTAAACCTGGCCCTGGTATTGGCCTCTGCTGCTGCTTCCCAGACATCCTGCCGACTCCGGGAGCGCTTCCGCCTGATCAGGATGTACCGCAAGGGAGACGTAGTTTTTGGGGGACTGTTTGGGGTGCACTTCCTGACAGTGTTCCCTGAGCTGTCTTTCAGGTCCGAGCCACTCCAGCCTAAGTGTGAGAGGTGAGTGTCTCAGAAGGCAACTGCACATATATGGCTTTACACAAACATCTGCACATTCACATGAACACGGAAACACACAGCCAAGAAAACATACCTGGACAGACCATCAGACAGGTGCAATCAACTACAGTGCAGCAATAAACCGATCAAATGTTTTTGATCACCCACACTTTACTAGCAGTTAGAGATTGAAAATAAATTACACATACAGACACCATATGTTCAAAAGAAATATTCACAATGGTAGTTAAATAACCATGACTGCTGAGCATTTTAATGAATGAGAATTATGTATAAACATAAACATGTACAGGAAAGTTTTAAGTCAGGCTTTATTTATTGTGTTTCTGGTCAAAAAAAAAAATCACACAGTAGGTTTGTAAATCCATGCTGGAGCTGTTAATGAATAGTGTATCAACAAATGCAAGAAGAAGAAATGTATAACTAGAAAAGAGTACATTTTCAGGAGAAAATTTATATGCTTGCTCCAGCGAGAAAAGTTTAAGAGGTTGGCTAATAAAATGAAGGTGCTTGGAAACTGAGAGGCAAAGAAAATTGCTGAAGAGATGCTGAAAAACTGCTTAAATGTAAACACAAGACTTTAAAGCTGAAAGTAATTGTTAAAGGAATTCTGGCTTTTCAGTTGCATCATGACTGAGTCTACTCCGCTTCAACCCAGCTGTAAACAAAAAAAAAGGTCTTTAGGAGTCTATGAGGTTGACGCATTGCTCTCTATGGCTCTGTGCGTATCTACAACCCCAATTTCGAAAAAGATGAGATAAAGTGTAAATTGTGAATAAAAACAAAATGCAATGACTTTCAAATCACACCAGCCAGTATTTTATTCATAATAGAACAGAGATAACATTGCAAATGTTCGAAATGAGAAATTTTAAAATTTCATCCACAAAATGAGCTGATTTCAAATTTGATGGCTGCTACAGGTCTCATAAAAGTTGGGACAGGGGCCTGCATACCGTGGTGTAGCATCCCCTCTTCTTTTTAACACAGAGTGGAAGCGTCTGGGCATTGAGGACATAAGTTCTTGAGTTTAGCCATTGGAATTTAATACCACTCTTGTTTGATACAGGCTTCCAGCTGCTGGAGAGTTTTAGGTCTCCTTTGACAGACTTTTCATTTAATTTTGCGGTAAATGTTCTCAGTTAATGAAAGATCAGGACTGCAGGCAGGCCAGTTCAGCACATGGACTCTTCTGCTTCGAAGCCATGCTGTTTTAATAGCTGGCGTATGTGGTTTTGCATTGTCCTGCGGAAATACACAAGGCCTTTTCTGGAATAGATGTCATGTGGAGAGGAGCATATGTTGCTGTAAAACCTTAATATACATTTTAGCATTCACGGTGCTTGTTAAAACAAGTATCCCACACCATATGCACTTATGCATCCCTATACTATGAGAGATGCTGGCTTTTGAACTGAATGCTGATAAAAGGAGGGGTGGTCTTTCTCCTCTTTAGCCCGGAGGACACGAAGCCCATGATTTCTAAAAAGAATGTCAAATTTGGACTTGTCTGACCACAGGACACTTTGCCACTTCGCTACAGTCCATTTTAAATGAGCCTTGGCCCACAGAACACGGCAGGGCTTCTGGATCATGCTCAACAATGGCTTCCTTTTTGCATGATAGAGTTTTAGGTGGCATCAATGGATGGTAGGCAGACTTTGTTGACAGACAGTGCTTTCTTGAAGTATTCCTGGGCCCATTTAGTAATGTCAATGACAGAATCATGCTGGTGAGTGATGCAGTGGCGTCTGAGGGCCCAAAGATCAAGGGCATCCAGTAAAGCTCTTCAGCCTTGTCCCTTGCGCACAGAGATTTTTCCTGTTTCTCTCTATCTTTTGATGATGTTATGCACTCCCGATGATGAGATCTTCAAAGCCTTTGCAATTTGATGTTGAGGAACATTGCTTTTAAAGTATTCCACAATTTTATTACATAAACCTTCACAGGTTGCAGAGCCTCTGGTCATCTTTACTTCTGAGAGACTCAGCCTCTCTAAGACATCCCTTTTATAGCCAATCATGTTTCACACCTGATGCCAGTTAACTTAATTAACTTGCTAAATGTTCTTACAGCTGACTCTCGGATACATTATGTGCTTTTACAGCCCTTTTTTGCCCGTGTCCCAACTTTTTTGAGAACAGTTGCAGCCATATAATTTGAAATAAGCTCATATTGTGGATAAAAATGTAAAATGTCTCAGTTTCAACATTTGAAATGTTATTTATGTTCTATTGTGAATGACATATGGGCTCATGGGCTCTGAAAGTCGATGCATTTTGATTTTATTCACAATTTACACCTCGTCCCAACTATTTCGGAATTGAGCTTGTATTTTGATACCAATATTTTACCTATTTTAAATCTTAAATATATCGAGCTAGTGCAAACAGTTGCTTGTATATACGCTACTGGAATAGGAGCTCAAGTAATTCTTTTATGCTTTGCAGTTTTTTACTGTAAAATGTCGTCTCATGGACCCGTCCTGCGAAAAGACCGTTGCTGCCCTCAATGTGGTCTCTTGGAGCGACTGTACAGAGCACAATACCGAACATTCTTTCACTGAGTTAGAAAAATGTCATTTTTATCTGTCAAACAGGTGTATTAATTTTAATCCGAACGAGAGAGGCAGTAGCAGCAAAAACTGTTCTGTGTCCTCCACGCTGTCCTGCGCAGTGTCTTGTGTCCTGTGCACTGTCCTGTGCAGTGTTCTTTATCCTGTACACTGCTCTGCACAGTGTTCTGTGCCCTGCGCACTGTCCTGCACGGTGTCCTGTGTGCTGTCCTGTTTCCTGCGTGCTGTTCTGCGCGCTGTCCTGCCCGGTGTCCTGTGCCCTGCGCTGTGTCCTATGTCCTGCGCGTTGTGCTATGTCCTGCGGGCTGTCCTGCACGGTGTCCTGTGTGCTGTCCTGTGTCCTGCACGGTGGCCTGCGGCAAATGAGCAGTGTCCTGCACACTTGTAACTGGATAGGACAGTTTTATATATTTAAAATTCATGCAGTCGGAGAGAGGTGATGGGTTTATATTTATTTTTATCTTGAAAACAGCGACATTCGAATAGCACACATCCTTTTAGATTTTAGTTTACCTAATTTGAATACTGCACCTAATCTTGTTTTTTCCTGTGATTTTTGTCCTGTATTTATTCTGTGCTGTCAGAACATCCATGAAGTCATGGTATCCGGGGAACGCAAGTCTACCCGGATGTATCTTTGAAAGTACCCTGCAATTTCCTTGAGACTCAAACAGCTGTTGAAACTGAAGGCGTGCTATTTTGGTGAAGAGTATGTAAGTTATATTGGCTACTTGCAGTTACCAAGAAAAAGTTCAAAGAGAGCCTTAGAAGACATTACTATAGATAAGTATGGACCAGCATCTGGTTTGGACTCAGAATTGATGTATCATTGCGTATCCTCATGAGAAAATAGCGAGCATGTCTTCATAAATGTGAACATGCAATCCAATACAGTATGTCTGAACATACAGTCATTTGCCGAATATTAGGGTTAGATCAAATTCCTCAGAATTACGTCATTATAATGTTAAACCACTGCCATGTGCTTAGTTGTAAAGCGCTGTTTGTGTGTCCACCTTCTGTATGCGTCCACTTATAGACCATCAAATTCATTGACAAAACCGATGCTGCTCTGAAACTGGGGAAGGGAATCGAGGATGTGGACTTAGTTTTTGACGTATTGGTACCAGAGGTAAATATATGCGGCGTCTAATTTTTAGAGCTTTACAACAAATTTGATTCTTGACTCTCAGCACAAATTTATATAAAATTTCTATCACCTAGTCTACCTACTAATTATTTGAAATATTATTGTATTTATGGTCCCCATTGAAATATTGAGAAAACACAAGGGTGTCTGCCGCTACTGGGCTGAGGTGCACCTTGCCTCAGGAGGACCTGCATGGACATCAATTTATTTCTGAGCAGGTTAAATTAAATGTGCATTTTCTGTACATAATGTTAACATTTTTTAAAATACAGGATTAACTTTTGTTTGTTATTTATATTATGATTATTCTTTTATTCACAATTTTTTAATGTAATGTTAATAACAAATGAGTGTGATAGAATCCTCCCCGTTGTGCTCAGTGTTCAATGACCAGCGATTTTGTTCACGTTCGAAGAGACGGTATATTTTAAGATGATTGATGGGAGGAGGCACTCACACGGCGGCTTATCACATAAAAGGGTCACACTTTAGATGAAGAGTTGCTCATAAAGGCTTTATACAGCATGTATAATGCCTTCATAAATCATACATAAGCTCATGCTTTGTAAAGGGTGAAATAACAAATCTTTATTCAGCATGTGATGCCAGATGTCATATAACTGACAATGTCACTCAGCTAGTGGCTAAATACGATAACATGTGACAGCTAAGTGACTATGTGACTAAGTGATTGTGATTGTCACATCTGGCATCACATGCTGAATAGAGATGTGTTTTTTCACCCTTTACAAAGCATGACATTTGCATATGTATGATTTATGAAGACATTATGTCGCATTCATGAGGGCATTATTCATGCTGTATAAAGCCTTTATGAGGAAAACTTCAAATGAAATGTGACCCATAAAAGTAATAACTGGTCATGCCATTAAGTTGCCAGTAAGGGGACTTACGCACGATAAAGCAAAACAGACCATTACTATTGCTACACAGGAAAAACTGAAACCAAAAAAAAGTATTGCTGCACTGAATAATACTTTGTGCCATTATTTGGTTGAAAATTAAAGAAAAAAATGAGTGTCTTTATTTGATGCATCATCAAAAATAATCAGTCTAATAAAGACATACTTGTTTTTACGATTTTGATTTTCAGGAAAATGATACCTGTCCAAATCCATGTATTCACTTAAAAAGGGGACGCGACTTTTAAAACGTGTTGTCTCTTGACACACTAGCAGTGTTCTGCAGTAGTCAAGCAGTGACCCACATCAATTGAGCACTGCGCTGCTGTGGCACTTTCAACAGGACTGGACAATTTGCTGCACAGTGCCGTCAGGTTTGGTAACTGGTCTAGCTCAAGCACTTGTGAATAAACTGTTTTTATGTTATGCATCTGTTTTATTGGAAACGGCATCAAAACATTGTGGTAATATTGAACTTTGTATTTTCATAGTAAAAATTATGCCTTCATGTGCGCTTAGTGGAATTAATGCAGGAAACTAAGATTGTATTTTGCTGTGAGTGTAATAACTTACCTGCACCACTCGCAGCACCTTAGAGTGCTGTCTTGCAACTGATAAAGCCACTAAGCAGGACATGAATAATTTTACAGGACAGTTGTAATTATCCTGCAACAATATTGGCACTTTAGAGCACTACCCCTGCAGCTTCTACTGAGGCACTGATAAATGTACTAGATGGTGTGTAGTAACCGTCCTGCTCCTCTTGCAGCGCTAAAGAGCACTATCTTGTGTGGATCCAATTAGAATCTTTAAGTGTTGATTTAACACTGAACATTGTACTGTGTAGTGAATGTCCCGCAACAGGAGGAGCATGCGCTATTCAATATATTGAACAGGTTAGTACTCGTGATTGATCCGTTTAACGTAGCCTATAAGCTACAACGCAGAGCTAAAATCTACAAGGATGTGTGCTATTCGAAACGTCACTGTTTAAAATATAAATATTTGGATTTCAAGATAAAAATAATCACAAACTCATCTCCTCTCTCCGACTGCCTGAAATTTAAATAAGAAAACTGTCCTATCCTGTTACAAGTGCGCAGGGCACTGCTCAGTTACCGCAGGCCACTAGGCAGGACACTGCGACTGGCACAGGACAGCACGCAGGACGCAGGACACTACGCAAGACAGTGCGCAGGACACTGCACAGGACACAGGTGACTGCGCAGGACAGCCCACAGGACAGGAAAATTTCGGCTCTTACTGCCACTGGCGAACTTTGATAATGCTGATGACAGGAAAAAGTCCAGCAGAGAGCAGAATTGAGCCTCAATATTGTGATGCCACAATTTCACTTCGTCGCTTCAAGCTATTTGACTTAATTTGGTCTAACTGAGATTTGAGCTAATGCGTCTCTTAGACCTAGTCTACACGTAGCCGGGTATCTACTAAATCGAAGATATTTTCCTACGTTTTGACCTGTCATCCACATGACAACGCATCAAAAACGAATGCTTAAAAAACTCTGGGCAAAGTGAAGATTTTTGAAAACTCTGTTTATGCATTTGCGTGTAGACAGAGATAACCAGAGTTTTGGGTTTTCGAACGTCACAACCTGCGCCAAAATGACAACAAATCTGCTCTGACGTCAAACGTGCGACCTTTGTTACTGCAGAAGCCAGAGCAGAAGCATGGACAAAGAGTAATGGATCGGAGTAGTGCCTTGAAAGCTGTGATAGCGTTAATTATTGTGCAGGCGCTTTATACATGTTTAATTTTAGAAGCCCAACTACTGCTCCAAGAGCACAGGCAACGGACAACATTGCGGTCGGTGTGACGCCAACAGAGGGCTATTCTGATGTGATTGGGTAGGATTTGGGAAAATAATGCCATCTACAGATTTGGAGGCTTATTGAAAACGCAGATGTTCTGTTATGTGTGGATACATTTTTTTTTTATAAACGGGGGAATATTCATTTTTAAAAATACCTGGCTACGTGTGTACATGGCCTTAAATACTCCCACTCTGACCTCAAAGATAGTCAGTCCAATCTGCGAAATGGAGGCAGCATATTAACCTCTTAACCTCTTAAGCCCCAGCCTCTTTTTTAGGTTTCTGTTTGAAAATGACATACCCAAAATGAATAGAGTATATCTCTGTTTGTGTAGCATGAAGTATCAGAGAGGGAGACATGGAAATGTGGAGAGAGGGTTGATTTTCTGACGCTACTCGGATTTTGATATTTGAACATTAATATGCTTGGCGTTTGAGTTGTGCTTGGTGTATGTAAAAATGACTTATATGTGCTTGTAGCGGAGGCTCTCCTGTTTCATTTGATGTGTAGTATGACTATATTGCTACTTAATTAGCGTGGCGTTGTAGGTATTTTGCTGCCGTGAGTCTCAGGGTCCCCCAAATGGGGGGCCCTGGAGTTTAAAGAGGAGAGTCTGCTGAGTGGAAAATGTCAAAATTGTGTGTGTTGTGCCAAAAATGTGGGAACCCGAGCAAGTAAAAAAATAGCGTATTTCGACCTGACTATCGGAATTTTCTTGTCCAATTTAATATGAGAGTTAAAGGAGTTTTGGTGAGTGGCTTTCACTTTTCAGCTCATACTGCTAAACCCATTAGTCTGATTGCTTGCATACTTACATTGTCGTGACCAGCACAACCTTTGCTACAACTTGGATATTAAAATTTTCATGTGGAGTCAAAGTTGTGGGAGTTGGAGCAAGTTTAAGAAAAGACTTCTTGATAATTTCTCAGCTGTTCCCCACTCTAACGGTGATGTCACCATACTGAGGTCTATTCTCCCATGCGCTTAAGTCGAAAAAAGCGCGTAGCTACGCGTATTCTCCCTTCGACTTAAGTCTGTGCATTACGTGCCTTGAAGGCACTTACGCGCTTGGGGCGGAGCAAGGCCAAAATCGGGGCGTTTCCGGGCGTTTCTCATGCAAATAACACTTACGCGTATTCTCCCCCTGGCTTACGCGCTTTTTCTGTTAATACAGCCCTCAAAAGCGCTTAAGGTCAAGCGCCAACATTAGGCGAAATTGAATATTGCGTTTGATGACGGTTATAGGCCGAATTTTCACATTACTTTTATTTTATTTAACATGGTGAAGGTTGAGACATTTCATATTCGATTCTTCTTCCTTATTTCTAAACTACATTTCTCAAAGCCATGATAATTTATCAAACGAAATCATCACATGATATTACGCATCAGCCTCTTCTCCAATCAGTTAAATTACAAACGCAAAACAATTAATTAATACGAGTATACATAAGACCATCATTCCATGCCCTCAAAATCTAAAGCCAAAATGCCAGTCCTGCATTTGCTTGCGTGATTGGGAAAGAGTAGAGGAGCGCGCCGAGCTCGAAGACGAACACGCATATATCGGCTTCGTTTGGACATCTTGGGACAAGCAAACATCGAGTGCATCCAGCGCTTTCGCCTGGACCGTGCATGAGGCAATTATCTATCTTTGCCGACTTCTGGATGAACAGCTATCCAGCCGCAGCAATTATCCACAAAACATACCCGTGGTCATTAACGTCAGAACTGCGCTGTCGCTCCTAGCATCTGGGTCGTTTCAGAGAGTGGCTGGTGATGTCATACACATCACAGGCGTCTGTGGCAAGGTGTCTGACGCAGTTCGTTGGCGCTTCAAGTTCTTCTCCATGCACTTCCACTGCAGAAAGAGTAGATGCCATCCCCAGTGAAATGCACAGGGGATGATGGTTGCCCACCACCTGTTGCGTGTACACTTCTCCGGTGTGCAGAGAACCTGGCTTTTACAGCGCCCCGCAGATCTCTCCATTTATGCTTTAAATCGGGGATACTGCGCTTACATCTCCCCACCCACGCCACATCCAGAACGATTCGCAGCTTAATTCCTTGGATCAGCCTTCATTGCTTGCTTGCCATACAACACCAACATCTGTGAAATTTGGTTTTCGGCTTTGGCTCGACGTCGCCATCATTGTCTTCCATGTTCTATTAACAAATGCGACTGCCCTGTATGTTCGTGATAATCTAAAAAGTTGTGATGTTCTCACAAGTGAGGGGATTTATTTTCTAATTGAGGATATCTGTATAAACTAACTCGAGTCCTAGTAATTTTTTACCATTGGTAATAGCCTACTGTGTAATTTAATGTGTGAATAAATATATTATTAAATAGGCTACTCTAGATTGAGCCCTACCCTGGCAAATACCAAAGCACTATCCATTTTTTAATCAATTTTAGCCTTTAAAGAATAGCTGACATGGGAAGAATCATTATCAGTAAATGGGATAATTGATTTGGCCTATAATAAAGTATTAGGCACAAGTTCAAGTGAATGTGTCGCTCAAATCAAATAGGATGATAGGCTATGGATATGGAATTCCGTCATTACTGAGGCGGTTTCGGGGCGGGGAGATGACCGCGTGCGGGGCAAGAATCCTTGTAAAAGCGTTTCCATGTCCTTTAGTTGCAAACCTAACATCTGAGTAGTTTTCAAGTGCGCAATTTCTAAATGAGCTCATAAACTGTCTTTGTCTTTGTGTGACGAGAATGTTCCCTTTGTCTTCTTCCCTGTCTTCCACGGAACAAACAGGCTGGTGTAGGAGGGGCACATTTTCAATGATCTGATTGCGCTGATTGAGAAGCGCTAAATTATTTATTTATTATTTCATTATCGCGGCAATTTGTTTGTATGCATAGCTTTAATGCCATGGTGGCTAGAGTAAGAAATAACAAGTGTTTGTCACTAACATATCCCCTGCCGCCGCAATTTTATGTGTCCGTACGGACGGAGCCCAATGCTATATCCCCCCGCTTCGCGCTAATCGCGCGGCGGGGGATAAATAAAGAGATGTCTGAATTACGTCTTGTAATTGGTACGGCCTACTATTACAGCGGCATATAAAGCCCCGTATCTTCACAATGACAAACTTAACAGGAAAATAAAAAATAAATGTAAAATAAAATGATAATAATAATAATAATTATTATTATTATTATTAATATTATTATTTTTATTATAATATAAATGGATAAATATAGTTTAAAATAAAAATGTTTAATTTTGCATGTAAGAATAGTGGACATACGAGTTTTCGTTTTTTATCAGTTTGGGGATACGAGGTTTTATCGGCAGGTCCACAATATTCAAATTTAAAGTCTGGATTGCGTTTTCCATGGACCACAAATGCGTTTTCATGGTTAATCAGAAAATCCTTTTTCCATGTTTTCCTGATAGCCATAATCAATGAGCTTTGTACAGAGTCTGCCTCTCTTTTGGATCAGTCACACCTTTTTCATAAGGCCGCCTACATTCTGAAGTTAAGCGCTGAGGGCGTGATCGAAGCGAGTAGGGGAGAATACGCGTAACTCAAAAGCGCTTAACGCGAAGCGCGTAAAAAAAGACTTACGCGCTAATGGGAGAATAGACCCCACTGTGAGTTTCCAGAATTTATTGTAACAAAAATTATAATAAAAAAGCAAGCACACAATGACAATAACATGACATCATCAATGCTTACCACTGGTATCATGCAAACAAAAATGATAAGAACATCCATGCTGGTAGTTTTAAAAAAAGCTGCAATAAAGAACAGAAATTTGATTCTGACATCACTTGCGAAAGATAAAAATATTTATCGAATCATTTACATTTTTTGCCTTAAAATGAGAGCAATGGCCCCTCCAGGGCTCGTGGGCACAATTGCGAGATGCAGTCATGGTGTTTTTCACCTGTGTTGGTGGTGCTTCTTAACGCAAAGCAGAGATTGGTGGAAAATGTATTAGTCGACCTTTAAAGGTGAACCACGCAAGTTTGTTTACTTTTACTTCTGTTGAGATTCAAACTCGAACAAAATAGAGATAGCCCGCCCCTCCCTCCCATAGTTCCCTCCTTCCCATGCTTCCATAACTGTCAACTCTTGTCTGATTGGCCAGGATGTTTTGTAATTTTATGTGGCAGGGCCTTCACCCCTTGTGTTTATTTGCAGTTTGTGATGCCTGCGTTGTTTCCTTAGCCCGGGTTTTTATTTTGATCCCCCACCGCGCGATTAGCGCGAAGCAGGGGATATAGCATTGGGCTCCATCCATCCGTCCGTATGTCCGTACGGACACATAAAATTGAGGCGGCAGGGGATATTGCCATGTTAGTGGCAAACACTTGTTTTCAGTCAATTTAGGGGTAGGCAGCTTATGGATCATGGTGAGATGTCGGCGAATTGAGACAAAAATATAGTCATGCAGAAAGTAAACAAACTGGCATAGTGCACCTTTAAGAGTGCGAAAACTTTTAACCTGTTATATACTATACAAACATTACATGTACCATTGAGCCAAAACATAATAGCCACCTGCCCAACACTCTGTGCATCCTCCACATGCCACAAAAACAGCTCGGTACGTTGACATCCACATAACTTCCAGACCCAGGGTTCCTCTTTCTCAGAGCATCACACATCCTCCTGGCCAATGTACACAATATAAAAAAAAGGGAACAGGCAACCCTCTTCTAATGCTCCAAGGTTTAATTTTGATGCTCTCATGCGGTTTTACTCAGTTTTCAGGGTGAACAGGGGTTGGAATGAACACTCTGACCAGTCTGTGGCCAATAAGCCTCATAAGCAGTACTGTATGATGCTCTCTGTGTTTTAATACGTTCCTGCCATAGTTATTGAGAAAAGTTAGGTGAAAGTAGTCTTCAAGACAGTTTGGACCAGATGGAATGGCTTTCATCATGTTGGTCACTCAGTAACATGTTGCCAGTTTGTTCTTTGTCCCACCTCAAATCACGGTGGTCGATAATCACTGCTGCCAGGGAACACCCAACAAGGCTCGCAGTTTCAGAGACACTCCAATCCAGTCGTTTACCCATAACGATTTGGCTCGTCAATATCACTCAGATATTATTTATCACACATCCATTGAGTTGACTGCAAGAGCCAACTGTTTGCCTAAGGTCTAATTGCAGATGTTGACATGCACCGCTCCCATTGGATAATCACTATTTGCTTCATCTGTGACTGATTATATTGTTTTGTCTCATCAGTGCATACATTTCTTGTTTGCAACCCATTTCTTTGAATATTACATTTGTAATTGAAGCACCTATTACTAAAATCCCATAAGTCACACTTGACTTGACTTGACTTGTGGGGTTTTAGTAATCAGTGCTTCAATTTCACAATTTCAACAAGGAATAAACTAATCAGGATTCACCCAATTTTCTTTTCAGGAAAACATAAAATTAACAGACATTAAAGATGCAAACCTGACTGTAAATTTCTTCATCTCTCCTCTGTCAGATTTGACTTTCCAGGTTTCCAGGCAGCACAGACAATGGTTTTTGCAATTGAGGAAATCAACAAAAACCCAAACTTGTTACCTAACATCACCCTGGGATACCATCTTTTTGACAACTGTATGAAACTCGGTGTTGCGTTGCGTGCAGCAACAGCACTAGTCAGCGGGACAGATGAGTCCTTCACTGATTTGGGATGTACAGGTTCACCGCCAGTCCTGGGCATCGTGGGGGATCCAGAATCCACAAACTCCATTGCCATCTCCAATGTGCTGGGCCTGTTCCATGTTCCCATGGTACTGTGTAGTGGAGCATCAATTCTGGTTCACAACCCAGCTGTGCTCTGTAGAAGGGACTATTTATACCATGATGACTTAGTTTTTGTATTTGCATATTTAAAAACAAATTGGTATATGGTGTAGGATTCCTTCCAAGAAAAAATGGAATTACTTCCAGAAAGAACTCAAAATCATCTGCAAGACTTTTCTTGCTTCCTTTATCTTTATATACCATCAAGGGTAAAATGACTTCATACTCAGCTCCTTTGCAGCATCATCTAAAGTCCAAGTTCACAACCTTGAAACTGTGCCAATGCCATTGCTTTGATTCAGCCGCCATAATACTGCATGACTAAAACAAATGTGAATGTTATCAAATTTTCATGCTTTAGTTTTAATCTAGAATCATGACTTTCAATCATATGAACAAATATTTAGACATGGACAAAGTTATTTAGCCGTCAATCTAAGCATATTGGAGTTGAAAACATTATGAATACACAAATTGCTGACATTAATGTGTAGGTATTACATTCAAATTTGGTGAACAGCTGGAATTACTGCCCGCTTTTAAAAGTCGTCCCCTGTTTTGAGGAACCAAAAGTGATTGGCTTCACAGTCTTTTAATTTACAAGAAAGCAGATAAATCTGCGTTTGAGTTCAATTTGCATTTGGAACCTCTTGCTGCTTAGTCCAAAAAGCTGTCACTGACAGTGAAACAAGGCAGCACATACCTCCCATGTTTGAAGGACCGATATGCTGGTCCATAAAGACAGCGTTTCATTTCATTGAACTGGAGGGATTCCAATTCATTTTTTTAGCGGGGTGGGTCGAAAACGATCCTTTCCTTATCATTTAATTGACCGGGTGGTGGAATTTGCATTTCATTTAGTTGATTTATAACACATAATTACCAGTGTTTGGAGAAATAAAGCATAAATCCGGCAATGCGCAAACTGTGAATTTTTTCATTTGCTTACGGGTCTGCGGGTTTTCGCATTCACATGCGGGTCGGACCCGCCAGATCCGGGTCGCTCAGGAGCTATGCAAGATTTGGCTAAAAAATGAATACAAACATATCAGTGAAATAGAAGAAACATTAGGTTTATGAAAGCAACTCTAAATATAATTGCAAGCAGCGATCATCTGAAAAATAGGGATTATCGGAACAACACTGATTGAAAGATTCATGTGAATTGAGCGAAGTTTGAGGGTGTGACAGATATGAGCTCATGTCCTGTTTGGGTTGTCTGGCATCAATTTGGGTGTAAAGTAAAAACAGTTTTGAAAGTCAAAAATTCATCTCATTGCTTTTGTGAGGCTGAGCAGATCCACTCGCAGTAAAGTTTCAGGAGAGAAGTTTATCTTGAATGAATTTACATAAACCAATGTAGGGTAGGTGAATCTGTAGTGCTCTGCAAGTAGCATTGAAAACCTGCAAATTTATTTTGCGGTGTATTTGTGGTCGTGAACATTTGGGAACCTACACATTCAGCTATGGAAGACTTTTTTCCGACATGCCAGAAAACTTGTCAGTAATGCTGAATTAGCCAGTGGTACTTCTATTTTTTTTTCAGAAATATTGATGTTTTTCACAGATATGTTAACATATTGGAGGCAGATTACTGCATGCTGCGTATTTAAACATAAAGATACCTCATGTTGCGTGGTTGAGTTCTTTTCCAACATGCTCGAAAACTTTCTGTACGCTCAGTTCTGTCCACAAATTTATGCAAGACCCTCAATTTGACACAATTTTACGCAGACTTACACAGCATTCCATAAATGCTGTAAAACTGTAAATTGGGTTGCTCAATAAAATCTACTGTGGTTGCCACATCAATTAGGTTGACATGACGATTTGCCATGTCTTAACCTTAGGAACTCCCACAGTATTAGTAGACACTGGAATTATATACTCAGCAACAAAAGTTTCTGTGACACCAATATTGTTAATTATTTTTCATAACGCAATTATGAAATTGTCATACATGGTGATATCAGACTGAAACAGTACACGTAAACACAACATTGAAATGGAAATCATGAAAATGCGAGAAAATGACTTTGCACGTGAAAATGTGCGTAAATCATGCTTGTGGATGGCAATAAAAGAGGAGAATTTTTGGAATGTTCACATTGTGCCTGATGAACGACGGAAGCATCATTTATCGAAAACACAGCCATTTCGGATCAGGAACTCTACCCTCTAAATGCCAAGACTGTCTGAAAATGATCGGTGGAGGGCCATTGGGATGATTGAATCTGGAACCTCGCAGAGGGAAGTTGCTCATCGCTTGAATGTCCACCGAAACACCATTTGGAACTTATGGCAGCGTCATCAGCAGACAAGACATGTCAGAGACCGTCCTCGCAGCGGCCGTCCACGAGTAACCACTCCCAGACAGGACAACTGGATTCGAACAACCCATCTCCGAAATCGATTCCAACCTGCAACCATAACTGCAAGAACGATACCTGGTTTGAGGCGACTGTCTGCACAGACAATCCGTCGCCGTCTCCGTCATTTTGGCATTGTCCCACGTCGGCCAGCAAGACGTCCAATACTCACAGTACAACACCGACGACTGCGTCTACAGTGGGCACAACAACATCGACGGTGGATCCAACGTCAGTGGGATCTTGTACTCTTCACTGATGAATCAAGATTCATGCTTAACCGATGTGATGGTCGTTTACGTGTATACCGTCGACGTGGAGAACGTTATGCCAACAGCTGTGTTCAGGAATTTGATCGTTTTGGAGGTGGTAGTGTCATGATTTGGGGAGGGATCACGGCTAGAAACAGAACAGATTTGCTTGTTATTGATGGAAATCTGACAGGTCAAAGATATCGCGATGAAGTGCTACGGCCATTGGTGGTACCGTTTTTGATGCAACATGGTCCCGGAATAACGCTGCAACATGATAACGCCAGACCACACGTTGCAAGGATTGTACAGCAATATCTGATGCAACAACATGTCAATGTCCTGCCATGGCCAGCCAGATCCCCAGACATGTCCCCAATCGAGCATCTTTGGGACAAGATGGATCGACGTTTGCAGCGGTTGGATAACCCGCCAGCTACACTCCAGGAATTGCGACAACGTCTACGTCAGATTTGGAATGACATCCCACAGCAATTTCTGGCACATCTGATTCGGTCCATGCGCCGGAGATGCGTTGCTTGCATCATGGCACGAGGAAGTCACACCCGGTATTGAAGTGTGAAGGTCACAATTGGTTAGACGTCAGACAAGTGCTTCATGACGCATGAAAATGACATTTTTCGTTTTGAGTGACGTTGGCACTGAAAAGTCAGTGTTTCTCCTGTTAAATAAACATATTGATTGCATTGGGATCTTTGCGTGTCATTTATAACATACACATAAATGGTGTCACAGAAACTTTTGTTGCTGAGTATATAAAAAGGTAAACACATTGACAGTTATTAGGCAGAATGCAGTTTTTTTTTATCATTGCAGCGACGCCCTAGTGGTCAAAGAACAAAGTTTTTTGTGCTTTCTCAAAATGGTCCTGAGATGATGTACTGAAATTGATTTTGATATATACTCAGCAACAAAAGTTTCTGTGACACCATTTATGTGTATGTTATAAATGACACGCAAAGATCTCAATGCAATCAATATGTTTATTTAACAGGAGAAACACTGACTTTTCAGTGCCAACGTCACTCAAAACGAAAAATGTCATTTTCATGCGTCATGAAGCACTTGTCTGACGTCTAACCAATTGTGACCTTCACACTTCAATACCGGGTGTGACTTCCTCGTGCCATGATGCAAGCAACGCATCTCCGGCGCATGGACCGAATCAGATGTGCCAGATATTGCTGTGGGATGTCATTCCAAATCTGACGTAGACGTTGTCGCAATTCCTGGAGTGTAGCTGGCGGGTTATCCAACCGCCGCAAACGTCGATCCATCTCGTCCCAAAGATGCTCGATTGGGGACATGTCTGGGGATCTGGCTGGCCATGGCAGGACATTGACATGTTGTTGCATCAGATACTGCTGTACAATCCTTGCAACGTGTGGTCTGGCGTTATCATGTTGCAGCGTTATTCCGGGACCATGTTGCATCAAAAACGGTACCACCAATGGCCGTAGCACTTCATCGCGATATCTTTGACCTGTCAGATTTCCATCAATAACAAGCAAATCTGTTCTGTTTCTAGCCGTGATCCCTCCCCAAATCATGACACTACCACCTCCAAAACGATCAAATTCCTGAACACAGTGGTTGGCATAACGTTCTCCACGTCGACGGTATACACGTAAACGACCATCACATCGGTTAAGCATGAATCTTGATTCATCAGTGAAGAGTACAAGATCCCACGGACGTTGGATCCACCGTCGATGTTGTTGTGCCCACTGTAGACGCAGTCGTCGGTGTTGTACTGTGAGTATTGGACGTCTTGCTGGCCGACGTGGGACAATGCCAAAATGACGGAGACGGCGACGGATTGTCTGTGCAGACAGTCGCCTCAAACCAGGTATCGTTCTTGCAGTTATGGTTGCAGGTTGGAATCGATTTCGGAGATGGGTTGTTCGAATCCAGTTGTCCTGTTTGGGAGTGGTTACTCGTGGACGGCCGCTGCGAGGACGGTCTCTGACATGTCTTGTCTGCTGATGACGCTGCCATAAGTTCCAAATGGTGTTTCGGTGGACATTCAGGCGATGAGCAACTTCCCTCTGCGAGGTTCCGGATTCAATCATCCCAATGGCCCTCCACCGATCATTTTCAGACAGTCTTGGCATTTAGAGGGTAGAGTTCCTGATCCGAAATGGCTGTGTTTTCGATAAGTGATGCTTCCGTCGTTCATCAGGCACAATGTGAAAATTCCAAAAATTCTCCTCTTTTATTGCCATCCACAAGCATGATTTACGCACATTTTCACGTGCAAAGTCATTTTCTCGCATTTTCATGATTTCCATTTCAATGTTGTGTTTACGTGTACTGTTTCAGTCTGATATCACCATGTATGACAATTCCATAATTGCGTTATGAAAAATAATTAACAATATTGGTGTCACAGAAACTTTTGTTGCTGAGTATATTAAAGCATGGCTGAGACATGACGTCATTTCCTGTTTGGTGGCTTTGCCACTGATTTTGATAGGCTGTGACAGGCAAAGGGTTTTGAAAATTGGAAATCCATCTGATAACTTTTGTCTGGCTTGGTCTGAAGACACTATCTTCCAATGTTGGTGAAAATTGGACAAAACTTGTGACCAGTGAATATTTGGGTTTCCCAGTTAAAATGAGGGTTTAAATAGATAAAATAAGACATCTCTCTCCTATGCAGGTGAGTTACTTTGCCACATGTTCCTGCCTGAGTGACAGACAGCAGTATCCCTCCTTCTTCAGAACCATACCCAGTGATAACTTCCAGGTTAGAGCCATGATACAAATTCTTCAGCGGTTCAACTGGAAGTGGGTGGGACTCCTCTTCAGCGATGATGATTATGGTGTGCACGCTGCCCAGTCCTTCCACCAGGAAATTAGCCACTTTGGCTGTGTGGCCTTCTCTGAGATGCTGCCCTACAACAATGACCAAACTGAGATTCAAAGGATTGTGGACATCATACGACGCTCCAAGGCCAGGGTGGTGGTGTCATTCTCAGCGGAGGTATACTTACTGCCCCTCACTCAGGAGGTCGTCCGGCAGAACCTGACTGGGCGGCAGTGGATCGCTAGTGAGGCTTGGGCCACTGCAGCTGTGTTCCATACGAAGCAGCTGTTCCCCTTCCTGGGAGGGACCCTGGGTATCGCCATCCACGGTGGAGATATCCCTGGGCTCCTGGAATTCCTGCTCAGTCTCAAACCAGACTTCGATCCGGAAAATAACCTGGTAACAATGTTCTGGGAGGAGATGTTCAATTGTAGGTACAAAGCAGACTCACTTAGCAGTGTGTGCACCGGACAGGAGAGTCTGGAGAGCACAGAATCAGCATACAGTGATGTGTCAGCACTCAGGCCCTCATACAATATTTACAAAGCGGTTTACGCTTTGGCACATGCCCTGCATGACCTGCTCAGCTGTAAGCCTGGCACTGGGCCCTTCCCAGGCAACTCCTGTGCTGAGCTCCATACTCTGCAGCCCTGGCAGGTGAGAGACATTCAGTAACCTTCTCTGAATAATAAATGACCCAGGCTTGAGAAGAAATTGTATTGAGACAGATTTTGAGTTAATTAGAGTTCATAGATGAATGGAGGTTTTTTTTTTTTTTTCACCGTCTCCACCGTCATATGATTGGAGAAAAATAGTATCTTATCTTTCTGGGATAAATACTAATGACATTAATTAATAACAACAAAAATCACATTTTTTGCAAAATTTTACCAAGTGTAAAAAGCTTCATTAGGCATGTAAATGGATCTTCTAACACTATCATCAGTCAGCTCTCAGACAAGATGTATTTCACTGTGGGGAACTGTCAATGATTAAGAATGCCTTCAGTAACCTCCCATTTTAATGCATGATTGCTCTCAGGAGATGTTCCCATGTAAGTTTTCCCGATTAACAATCAAATCATTTCTTCACTGAATTGTCAAGACCAACACTTGGCCTGTAATGATGAAGAAAAGATAATAACAGAGTTATTGCATACTGGCTACATTTATATGTAATGGATGTGGCATAATAAGGATTGCAAGATGATTGGGCC
This sequence comes from Gymnothorax reevesii, assembly GCA_029721435.1. Taxonomy (NCBI): domain Eukaryota; kingdom Metazoa; phylum Chordata; class Actinopteri; order Anguilliformes; family Muraenidae; genus Gymnothorax; species Gymnothorax reevesii. The sequence continues at coordinate 144,217,732 of CM056574.1, forward strand.
AGTACTATGACTGTGCATTCTCACAAGTGAATGCCCCTACATGTTAATGTTTGCCCAGTGGTCTCAGTGACTATCACCTTGAATGCAAGTTGACTTTCCCCAAGAAATCACTCTAAAATTATATTATATCATCTTGCATCGTTATAGCCTACTACAAGTGAGTTATATTTTGTATTGACAGTGGGGGGAAGCATGCTTGAGCGTATCATACAAACAATCTAATTACAAGATCATATTACAATACACAGCAAACCCTTATGTATTGGTCTTGCTCTTTCCGAAGGTAATTTCGGGGCAGCGGGAGGGTGTCGGGATGTGGAATGTGCTTTCAAAAGCAATTTAATTTACATTAGTCAAGGCTGAAATCATTCATAAAGGCTAAGTGCCAAACGACCGTGAAAGGAACAGTTCAGACAATTCAGAAACTGGCTGATGTGCTGTACATTCGTATGGGCATTATATCCAAAGGATGTTTTAAAGGTCCATGCTGTATCCTGCTTAGTTTTTTTTTTCTCTCTTTACAAATGGAAACAGTCACCTGAATTTGCTGACACAAATGGAAAGTCATATGTAGGTTCAGCAATCGCATGGGTGTCATGGCCAGAGTGAGAGATACGGAAAAGTACTGGTCTGATACTCTTTAATCATCAACATAATAAGCTATGTTCATTGGCTTGGTACTGCTATTAATGGCATATTCCCGCAAAATCTAGACATCTAAATCCAAAATAAAATGAGCAACGTCGTATTAAAGTTTTTTTTGAAATAAGTTAAGAATGACTAAATAATTCTCCATATAGCCCCTTTAATGACAGCAGCCTACGATGAAAGTCGCGAATTTCCCACTACATGTTTCAATATTTCAAGAAGCATTGCTGTATTGAGCGGAAGGGATTATGTCCATATAAATGGGCTTTTAATATGATAAACATGCCGGAAGTGTTGTTTCATTTTTTTTTTGTCTGCTTCATACTTGCAACAGACATGCATCCTGGGAAATTTAGCGAAATTCACGTATTTATGCAAAGCAGAGCTGAAAATGACTGTCAGAAACAGTCATATTGCCATAAATACATGAATTTCGTAAAATTGCCCAGGATGCGTGTCGGAGTGCGGGACGCGGAGTCGGAGTGCCAGAGTCGGCTTGTGAGTTGTGTTTTCTTGGCCGACCTGAAATTATATATTAACCTCCCGCCCACCCCCCCCAAATATAATTGCACAGTTGCGCAAATCTCATGACGCCACTTTTGAAACGTATTCGTCAAATTTATCATCAAATGTGACTCACAGATCGTCAAACTGCAGGAGAGATTGTTAATAACAAATTGACGAACGGGTAGCGCGAGTCCTGCTGATGAGGACTGGGGTAAACACAAGATCAAGGAATGGAGCCCCAGTTGTGCTCGGTCTTGCCTGAGTGACGCCCTCGATCGTGTCCCTGCTCTCCTCTCGGAGGAGATTCCCAACCTGGACAAGGTTCCCCCGAAATTTCATGATCTCAAGGAGGTGTTTTCCAAGTCACGGGCCACTTGTTCACCACCGCATCGACCCTATGATTGCGCCATTGACCTGAAACCTGGTACCATGCCCCCTAGAGGTCGCCTGTTCTCCCTGTCTCGCCCAGAGGCTCTGGCCATGGAGAAATATTTAAGTGAGCCCCTCGCAGTGGGCATCATTCAACCCTCCTCATCTTCTGCCAGAGCCGGCTTCTTCGTATAGACCACTGAGGTTTCAATGAAATCACGATCAAGAACAGATACCCCCTGCCTCTCGTGAACACGGCTTGTGACCTCCAGGGGGTGACACCAGGTACTGGGAGTATTTGGTTCTTCTGTTCGGGCTTTATAACGCCCCAGCTGCCTTCCAAAACCTGGTCAACTATGTTTTACGGGTTGTGATTAATAAGTATGTGTTTGCCTACTTGGATGACATCCTCATCTTTTCCAAGTCTCAGGAGGAACACACCTGCCATATCTGCCAAGTCCTCAAGCACCTGCTAGAGAACCGCTTGTTTGTCAAAGCAGAGAAGTGCAAGTTTTCGGTCCAGACCACCACTTTCCTTGGGTACATCATCTCCCCCGGCACCATCTACCTGGACCCCACCAAAGTTGAGGCTGTTACCGAATGGCCCAGACCTGCAGGCCGAAAGTCTCTCCAACACTTCCTGGGGTTTGCTAACTTTTACAGACAATTTATCCATAACTACAGCTCTGTCGCTGCACCCCTCACTGCCCTCAACTCCAACAAGATAAAATTTAACTGTTCTGAAAAAGCAGAGGAAGCGTTTAAGGATCTCAAGACCCGATTCACAACTGCCCCATTCCACACCATTCCTGACCCCAAGACCCAGTTCATTGTTGAGGTTGATGCCTCGAATATTGGTGCAGGGGCCGTCCTCTCCCAAAGATCGACCGAGGATGGCAAGATTCACCCATGTACCTTCTTCTCCTATCGCCTAAGTACAGCAGAGCGCAACTACAACATTGGCAACTGGGAACTATTGGCGGTCAAGTTGGCATTGGAGAAGTGGATGCAGTGGCTGGAGGGTGCCGAACTCCCACTCCTCGTATGGACAGATCACAAAAACCTGAAGTACCTCCAAACTGCCAAAAGACTTAACCCTCGTCAAACCAGGTGGACGTTATTCTTTTCTTATTTAGATTTTCACCTTGCCTATTGCCCCGGCAGCAAGAACGTCAACCCTGACGCCCTATCCTCTGCTTCGAGGTGACCAGTGAGGAGCCCAGCTCAGACACCATCCTCCCGAAGGAGACCTTCAATAATGCCATCAACATGAACATTGAAACCGAGGTGAGAGAGGACCAAGGTGATTCCGCTGCGCCCAGTGCCTGTCCAGATCATTATCTGTTTGTCCCTGCTAACCTGCGCCCACGAGTCCTGGACTGGGGGCACGCCTCTAACCTGTCTTGTCACCTAGGAATTTGCCGCACCCTGGACTTTATACCTCGTCGCTTCTGGTGGCTAGGAATTAGACAAGATGTCCAGGACTATGTCACTGCCTGCTCGGTCTGTGCCCAGGGAAAGGTATCTCACCCCCCTCACGGCTTGTTGCAACCCCTGCCCACTCCTCACCTCCTCCATTACTAGTCTTCCCCCTTCCAATCACTTCACCACCATCCTCACCATTGTGGATAGATTTTCCAAAGCCGTCCATTTCATCCCACTTACTAAACTCCCTTCTGCCCAAGAAACTACCGGTTGGTACAATTGGAGCTCGAACCCGCAACATAATAATCACTTCTGCACTGCAACGCAGTGCCTTAACCGAGTGAGCTAACAGTGTCAACAGTGTATTATTTTACGTAAATTACTAACACTAACTAACATTGTTTATAGTCGTAACTTACTAACAAGCACTAGGGATTGTATAGCTGCACATTACTAATTGACTATCGAGCTCTCAGCACTAACTCTATTCTAGTCTCCACCCCTTGTCTTTACTCAATTTACTTTGCTGGGTTTCAGCGGATTCGCTGCACCTGTTTAACTCTGTTCTGCCTCATTATCTGTGCATGTTAGAACTCCCTAACCGGAGCTGTATGTTTGTTATTGGCTTTCTTTGTAATCCCTGTCCGCATTTTGGCCTCAACCAATTTCATGTGGTTTGGCACTTTCTCTTGTTCATTCCTTTGTAAATTAGACTGATCCAGTTCACCTGTTCCCTATTGCTGCATGTGACTTCCGATATGTGTATTTAAGCAGTCATTTCACTTCCAGCTCTTGTCAGAACGAGAATGTTTTGCCTGTGCTGCGATTTTTGATGCCTTGTACGCTTAGTGATATACTTCTGACTGGAACGTCACAGATTCTGATTTTAGCTATACCTTTGATATTCCTGTGCCCGTGTACCATACCTGCGTTGCCCGACCCTGAGTTTTGTCCACTGGATTTTTGCTTTGGATTTACCTGTGTTATTCCTGTGCATGTGTACCGAACCTGCCCGACCCTGAGTTTTGTGTTTGCTGCCCTGTGTACAATTTGATTTACGCCCCTGGGATTCTGATTTTGGATTGTGAACTCCCTTCAGCCCTGCGGGGGTTCACCCCTCAGCTTTAATAAAACACTATTTTGCTGGATCTCCCAGGTCTCGCGATTGGTTCCTGAACGCTACCTCACATCGTCACCTCCTGGGAAGCATTATTTGTCAATGTAGTTGTGACGTGAAATTGGTCAAATGTCCTGGGAATTGATTGGCTATCTGGAGAAATGGAATGTATGGAATTAATATTTTAAGCTAAGACAAAACCACTTGTGCTCTTTTGTGATAGTAGTTTCCCCCGTCTCCATTCAGCAATGTCAGAAACTGGGAGAAGGTCTAAAACAAAACAAAAAAAAATCTGTCCAATGGTGAGCATGTTATTGGGAGTAGTGTAACAGAGGACAAATGGGGCTGTGGCAATTGAACTTGAAAATGCCCTGAGGTAGTTATAATCTGCACATGGATGAAACATTAACTGATATCTTCTAATTATTCTCTCAATTGTGCTACTATTCCTGATTGCTTTCCCCCTTCGTAGCTGGTGCCTTACCTGCAAAGGGTTAACTTTACCACCAGCTTTGGTGATCAAGTGTCCTTTGATGAAAATGGTGATGCTTTGGCCATATATGATGTTATGAACTGGCAGAGGGCAGCAGACGGGACCATCAGAGCTGTGACAGTCGGAGTGTTTGATGAATCCGCTCCTCCTGGTCAGAAGCTCTCGCTGGAGCAAGAAAATATCTTCTGGAATTTTGAGTCAAATGAAGTGAGTCCCTCTCTGTTTTTCCTGAGACAAACTGTTATCTTCTGTGCGAGGGTTTTATTGAGCTGCAATGAGGCAGCTAGAGAAAAAATACATTACCACAAACGTCCCACAATTACTGCATCCCCTTCGTTTCATGCTTTGTGTCACTTTTAGCGGACAAGATAGCAGCCCTGAATCTTCCCTTATATTATGGAATGAGGTCAGAAAAGATTTGACATATAATGAATGACGGTTGGAAATTGGCCGATGAGCATCATTATTATTATAACCAGGGAGAGTGGCATTTGACCATTTATTTTTTCCTTATCATTACTGAATACTATGATTCTGGCACACACTTTTTGGGAAAATGTTTATATACTGTGTCAGTGTTTGAGTTCTGTTAGTATGATTTACTTTTTTTTTTTTTTTTGTTATTTTCCCTGTGCTCTTTCGTTTTGTATTATCATTCCTATTATTGTGTTTATTTTCTGTAGCCACCTTCATTCCATGTCCTGTTCCCACATGTATTACCACATGTTTATGTCCTCTCACCCGCCTGAATCTCCATGCCCAATACTACATCTTCCTCAACAAATTCTCCTGTGAGGTTATGGCCGTGCTGCTCACCAGAGATCTACTGGTGGACTTTGACGCAGTAATTGACCTGGCTACACAAGCTGACCATTGTCAGGTTTGTTGATACAAGGAGTTGAGTCGCACCCTGCAGAAGACGTCTCTCCTCTTTTTGTTCTGCTCCTCCAGTCATCATACTGTTCCTGGCCACTTCATCGATGCATGTCCAGTAAAACCCAGGACTCACTAGTAGATCGGGAAATACCGGTGAGCAAGGTTCAACGAAAAGGCACATTCCAACAAAAATTGGCCAAATTGTCAATGGCGTCTCATTATTTTAGTGGCGGATTGTGCTACGTGTTCTCAGTGTGGACAGGCGCAGAGAACAAGTGGAGATCTGTCCCAATATGTGCACTACATATGAAGAGAAGCCTTTATTCTGGAGCCATCTTCACCACGAGGGAGCTGATTTGGTCACGGCATCCTCTGGGAACCACGGCAGCAGTCAACGCTGCTGTATGAAAATGGTCTCCAAGAAGAATCATACGCATGCAACGGTCCTGGGCACGTGGCTGTCCTGGCCGCAGCCTATCTCAAGTGCTTCCTGCCTGCCCATGTTGCATTTGCAGTTGCAACATGCACTCTAAAGTGTGCCCTAACTCAGGCTGCACTCATTTCAATCATCAGCACTCCATTCACTTGATCCCTGTTGAGTCAATCATGGCATCATGACTTTCACAACCATAGTTTTTAAACCAGGATTTTTTCTCACTCTCCTTTTTTTGGATCACTTGGGGAGTGGCTCAAATTGGACTATTGTTTTCAGCACGAGGTCTGCAGACTTATCCATTTGTTAGAATTCACCATCTGTGAGCTAATACTCTACTTTGAATATCCTTTTATTCATTTTTTCCTTAATACACTATTTGCACAAAGTGTTGTACATTATTGGTTGTCTAAGTATATTTGCAGGGCACTGCTTAATCAGATTTGTTTAGCTGATGGGTGTGTTCAGTGGCTTTATCCCAATTCACATATAATTGACTAGCTGCCACCCGCTACCCGGAGTGAAATTGCCATTTTTTCCCCGTGCATGACCGTTTTTTAAAAATTGGAGCGACGTCAAGTCCTTCCTGATGTCCAAGTGGATATTCACACCAAATTTAGTGATAATTGGTTTAGAAATGTTGGAGGAAAACGTGTACATACACACAGACAGACAGACATCGACCTCAAATATATTATAGATAATCAGCATAAATCCTCAAAATATATTTTATTCCTATTGAGCACTATTTTAAAAAAGGATATTATTAAAAAGCCTGCCTTCTAATAATTAATGTCGAATGACCATAGATATATACATGTCTATGCAAATGACATAAAAATGTGGCAAGTTGATGGAACTAGGGTTTTGGATGTATAATTGGACCTCAATCAATATGACAATGATCAAGCTTAATTACACCAGTAAGCCAAAACTTAATAACCTCCTGCATAAAATACTATTGGCCCCCGCACGCTGCCATAACTTCTCTCTCATATTTAGGTCCACACAAATTCCCAGGCCCAGAGTTACCCAGCTAAACACTTCCAAGGGAATCACACTCCTTCTACCAGCTTGTGTACTGGTAGCAGTCTGGTACCACCTCTTCCCCACTTAAATGGCACTTACCTACCAAATTGATGTACAGTGCTGTGAAAAAGAATTTGCCCTCTTCCTAGTCTCTTCTACTGTATTTCCATGTTGTTGTCATATTTGTCATATGTCATATGTTTCCGATCATGAAACTAGAAATTTGATGTAAGACAAAAAATAACCCAAGTAAACAAAAAATGCAGTTGTTTTGCAGATATTCTCATTTATTGGAAGAAAAAAGCTATCCAATCCTTAACGGCCCACATGAAAAAGTAATTGCCCCCTTAGTGACGAATTCAATCAATTCCACAAATGTAATTGATAATTGGGTTCAATTTCGCAAGACACACCCATGCATGATTACTGCAAGCCCTTTTGATTCTCAACATCACTTAAATTGATCCTCTCTGGCAATATGTAGCAGGGAAAAAGTAGCATGTGGCTGCAATCTCAAAAAACTTGAGATCGCATTGGAAACAATTTGATGACATCCATCAGTCTGGAAAGGGTTGCAAAGCCATTTCCAAGGTTTGAGACTCCAGCACACCAATGTGAGAGCCATTATCTACAAATGGAGAAAACTTTGAACTGTCATGAAAGTCCCGAGGAGGGGCTAACCAACTAAGATTCCTCCGCGTGTACATTCACAGCTCATCCAGGAAGTCCCAAAAGAACCCAGGCTAACCTATAAAGAACTGCAGGTCTCACTTGCTTCTGTGTTTACAATTTCATAATTAGAAACAAAAACAGACTATTGGAGAGGTGAAAAGCAAAAATAACTGCTGATTAATAAGAACATACAGGTTTGTCTCACATTTGCTAGACCTCCAAAACTTCAGAATAGCATTCTGCAGACTGATGGATCAAAATAGGTATTATATGCTAGTCATGGGTTCCCTTCCATCTGGCGTAAAGCTAACCCAGCATCGGAGCTCGGTCCCGCCCCCTTGACAAGACAGTTTCGTTGCGCCATCCAGGAGAGAGCGCTGGCCACGCCCTCCAAGTGAATCTGCGCGGTCCTGGTAGGCTGCCCGGAAATCTGGCTTCTCCGCCCCGTTCCGTCCCCTTGCATGATCACGCCAACCGCAATCCGGAGAGCGCCCCCTGGGTTTGATCCCTTAACCGCGAGACCTACATCCCTGTCTCCTGCAGTCGCACTGGCACGGGTCCTCATGCCCCGGGGAAGAGGGTCTTCTTCCATCGCTATACCCGCCGGATCGCAGGCGAATATTCTCCTCCACCATTCGCCGCATCTCCGTTCTTATCTCTTTCACGTCCTCCATCAGTATGTCCAAGGCAAGGTGTTTCTCCTTATCAGATATGGACTGCACCGCCGCGCCAGCTTCATTTCCAGTTGAGGCCCCGCGTGTTTGCGTCATACTCCATCATCACAGATTCCCTGGCTATCTTGCATCGATCCGCAATAATCAGAGCCTCATCTAAATCGGTCGCTCCCTGCTCATGACATTTAGCTCTCAAGCCTGGATCCAGTCCTGCCAGAAATCTATAAAATTTCTCTTCTTTTTGAGCTATATCACCGCATTCTGGGAAGGCCTCTTGAACTAATTTACATATACAAGTCCAAACTTTCCCCCGTGGTCCGGGAATGCGCAGCTAGGTTGGCTCTAAAACGGTCAAGAAAATGTCTCTGGGCAAAGGCTTCCTGTAGCTTTAACTCCACTGCAGGAGAAAAGCGGCCTTAGTAAGCCGAGTGGGTAAAATTATAGCTAGCTCATAATCGTAATCACCGACACCAACTAGCGCTTTCACTGCCACTTCATACTGCCGAGCCCAAGCTTCTCCTGCCCCTCCAGGAAAGGGCTGCGGGAGATCAATTCTCACTTTGCTTGAGAAAAGTCTATCAGTGCGGCACACATTGCAGTCTCGCGGTTCATATTTACACCACATCCTGATGAATTCCAATTTAAAAGTATTCTCAAGGCAAATATATAATAATAAATAGTGCAAAACAGTGCGTCCGTATTTTAACTCGGAGATTAGCTGTCGCGTTAGCCAACAATGTCCATGTCCCTATTAAGTATTGCAGGAGCTATGGCGAACACTGCTTGATGAAACTAAGACAAATTGCCTGCTGCAAAACGTTAAACTTACGAGGGGTTTCTGACGAAATGCCCACCGCTGCCACCAATGTAGCCGAGAGGTTGTGAATGCCTCGGTATCTGCAGAAATCAAATTCAAAATAAGCTGATATTTTTCATGAAATGGTAAAATGTCTCACCTTAAACATCTGACAATATTCTATTGTGAATAAAATATGGGTTTAAGAGATTTACTCATCATTGCATTGTTTTTATTAAGGTTTTACGTGGCATTCCATCTTTTTTGGGATTGGGGTTGTAGTTACGAGCTGGGCCCTTCTTCTATGTGTTTTTCAGTACTTCAATGATAGAGAAAAATACAGTTACTTTTCGGAGTGCGATTAACAGGGACTGGCTTATGCCTGTCTTCAGGACTGTCAACTCTCTTTTCCAGTCTGTTCCTCTGAGTCAGTATTTTAAAGAACACCTCCCAACCCTGTATCGATCTCCAGGATTGGGACTGCTTTCCTGCTGAACCCCTTGGCTTGTATGTTAAGCAGTCCTGCTTTGGTGAGGGGAATTTTCCTTCTGGCTTCTGCTCAGGGACATCCACAAGCCTAGGCTGGACATGCTCTAGCCCTCTCCAGTCATTACTATCTTAGCTGGACGGCCCTCTTCTCAGCTCTGAGCTTCAGCCCTTCCCACTATGACATTATTCATTTCTGGAAATTCATCCCAGTGGATCGTACAAGCTCAACAGGAGGCGGAATGTAACAGGGTCAGAGCCTAGATGCCAAACTTATGTTGTATCTGTTATTGATGGTTTACAGTAGTTGGCTGCAAGAAATAGCTTTGTGAAGGCTTCTGATTAAGCCAGTATTTGCTTCTTTACTGCAGCTATGAGACAGAGCGGATTATAGGTATTTAATGACCATTGGAATATGTCCCTGAGGTTAAAATGAGGATCACAGTTTTCACCATAAATGGCAATGTAGCTGAGAAATAAGCATAAACAGTCTGACCATGGTCAAGAGTTATTAACTGTAAGATCATAATTAGAAAACAGTCTTGCAGGCCAAGCTAGGCCTATACCAAATCCCACAGGCAATTTAAAGACTGAAATGAAGGCCAGAAACTGAAAGCTTTGATTCCAGAACTTATGAAGCATTGATCAAAAATCTATATGTGCTGTACACTGTGGTCCCCCGAAATAGTAAGACTGTGTAAAAAAAGGTTCAGTCATTTCTATTTGGTGAAACTTAAAGTTTAATAAGTAACATTAAATTACAGCTGAAAAAAAAAAACACTTTAAGCAGACATTAAATATATTGTTTCAGAGGAGAATTGGAAAAATATGTCCCAAAAAAGATTTTGCCCACTCCATATAACATTTGGTCTCAATAAAAGGTCATCAGTTGTGAATAAGATATTAAATAATAGTGTGTCATAAATAAATTAAATTGGTGGCATTCTTATGCTCTCCACCAGCCCCCGCGCTCCATCTGCAGTGAGCCCTGCCCCTCAGGCACCAGGAAGGCAATAAGAAAGGGTGAGCCAGTCTGCTGCTTTGACTGCCTTCCCTGTGCTGATGGGGAGATCAGCAACCAGACAGGTCAGTCAACCCATATGGTAAAGATCAAAATATTTATTTGAGAACTTATTTGTGATTGAACACCTGAGTGCAAAAAGTACTTGAGTCACAAAATGTTAGTTTTGAGATATTGATGGTTTTCAAAAGTTTTCAAAATATGCTGCAGATATATTTTTTTTTCAGGTAGTTTATTATGGACTTGTGCGCTAGTTCTAGGGGCTGTTCTTCACCATTTTTTTTTTGTGGAATGGTTCTCCTTTATTACTGAGAAATCTATAGAAGTAGTTTTGGACTTTGGTCCTGCTTGCGTCGAAATGGCTGGTACTTTCTGTGGGGGAAAAAAAAAAAAAAACACGGACTTGAGTAATTTTAATACCCCAACCCTTTGCTTAGTTTTAAATACAGACATGTTATTTTAGCTAAGCTCCCTTGCTTTTGTGCCTTTATGGTAGGCAGAACTACTTGTGCAATGCAAGGCTAACACTTGCACGATTCTGTGGCACGCATTGGCACGACTCGAGTCGTGCCAGTGCGCAAACTAGTCTTTAACTGGCGTGAAGTGTGCGTAAACCCGTCGTGACTGCGTGCCATGTCGGGCCGAGTATTTTGAAATGTTCAAAATTTTGCTTACACTTTTTAACAGTTGTTTCTAGGAGTACTTTAACGGAAAATATGAAATTCAATTGCCCAGTAAATATTGAAGATTTTGAAAGATGACGCTCTGCCAACGGGATTCAATCACCAGCCAGCTTCCAAACCCAAGCGCCTGTCAACTTTAGGTAGGCAGGAGAAACGACAACAGTTACACATAGATCAAGTAGGCTTTCCAAATCTTATGTCAGCTTATAATTTGTCATTGCAGTTATATCGATTTGGAAATGATTCATTGGTCAAGCTCTTGCTTACAGAAGCCATGTTTTATTTAATTTATAACCTGCGAGCACACTAGAGCTCCAGTGCCTGGGTGACTTGGCAAGCTACCCCGAATCCAACAAACATGGCGCAACACCAACAGGGTATATATCTGATCTCCTCAAGCAAATTTAGTCATTAAAACATTTTTCTAAATTTGCCCAAAAATAAATTTGAATAGTAGGGGCTATGTACTTGTATTGGGAATCTGCTGTACCAGTTTTTTCTTTGCCTATAAAAGACATAAAAATTTAAAACACTGTCTGCAAACATCCTCAACAACTTTCTTGTCATGCTGGAAAACAAAAAAAGAGAAGAAAGAAGAAACCATACATTCTGTACGGCACACATCCTGTGAGCAACAATATTATCCTATTTTTTCAGTGGAAAATGTTACTTAAAAATCACCATCATCCCTATCAAACTCTGAAATCACTGCATTTCACTCTGGAATAGGCATGCACTGATAAATTATTGTTTTTTATTGTTTCATCGCCCTGATCTGATTTTGTTCAAATGGAATACAGACTGGCATATCGCCGGATGTTCTTTCCAGAAATTGCTTTTTTAAACTCAAATCTGGCTCTCAGCTGATGTTTTCTCAGACCTGGAGGCAGGATCAGGAGTCCCCTTGACACCCCTCTTCCTCCTGCTATTGAGCTGCAAGTATCGTGGTTGTTTCAACCCAATTATTTCCACTCCTCTCTCACAGATTCCAGCGAGTGCTACAGGTGTCCGCTGGAATTTTGGTCAAATCAAGTCCGAGACCGTTGTGTACCCAAGGAAATCGAGTTCCTCTCCTTCCAAGAACCCCTGGGGATCTCTCTGACAACGATCTCTCTGTTTGGGGCATGCATCTGTGCATTTACCTTGTACGTGTTTGCCCGCCACAGGAACACACCAGTGGTGAAGGCTAACAATTCTGAGCTGAGTTTCCTGCTGCTGTTGGCACTCACACTGTGTTTCCTGTGCTCCTTGCTGTTCATTGGCCAACCTCAAAAGTGGACCTGCCAGTTGAGACATGCTGCATTTGGAATCAGTTTTGCACTTAGCATCTCCTGCATCCTGGTTAAGACCATAGTGGTGGTGGTGGCCTTCAAAGCCACACAGCCAGGTGGGAATTCAATGAAATGGTTTGGTTTGCAGCAACAGAGGGGCACTGTGCTGGCCTTCACTATCATCCAAGCAGTGATCTGTGTGGCTTGGATGACCACTGCATCCCCTGTGCCCTACAAAAACACTCGCTCCCAGAACTCTAAGATCATCTTCCAGTGTGCAGTTGGGTCGATAGCCGGGTTCAGTGCCCTACTTGGCTACATCGGCCTGCTGGCGGCCATCAGCTTCTTGCTCGCCTTTCTGGCGAGGAATTTGCCTGACAGCTTCAATGAAGCCAAATTTATTACCTTCAGCATGCTCATATTCTGTGCTGTCTGGATAGCTTTCATCCCTGCTTATGTCAGCTCTCCAGGAAAGTATTCAGATGCTGTGGAGATATTTGCCATTCTGGCCTCTAGCTTTGGGCTCCTAGGGGCGATATTTGCACCAAAATGCTACATAATTCTACTGCACCCAGAAAAAAACACAAAAAGGGCCCTGATGGGCCGAGATGATACAAAGAAATAAACTTTTATTGACTGTACTATTTCATTTTATCACAGCTAGAAATCTAGAAATCTTTTGAAGAATGACTTATTAGATGAGATGAAATAAATTTAATTGCATGGATTTACGTTCATTTCAAACAATAAAGGTTTATCATGAAATATATATGTACTTCCTTCTAATTTCATCTTTTGCCTCATCTTGTCCAGCTGTGGACAAATGCAACATCAAATAAGTGCTTGTCATTCAATGAAACATGCTCTCAGTTTTAGGATGGTTGCTGGTTTCCACCAGAGGAAATGCCAGAACCACATTTTGGATGACCGCCTATTGAAGTTCTGGATACTGCACTGTGGGCATGTTCTTACTGGCATTTCTGTCCATAAGATTATTGACCTTCTTTCTATGGCAGGTGTTACAACTTTATCCAGAAAGTGGCAATGTTGGTGCAGGCTTTTGTTCAGGCCATGCAGTTACACTCCTGATTCTGCCGATCATATCTTTAGCAGACTCTAAAGGTTGATAGATACAATCAGATGTGTTACTGAATGGCTGAAATGCACTTTCTCTCCAAACGTAATTTTGTTGTTATTCTGTAACAATGACAATAAATTCATCTGAATCTGGAACAAGAAGAACAAGTGTATTCCAAACGTGGACACAGTGTTCTATCTCTCAGAATGCACTGATAACACCACCCAGCATCATTTTTGCAGATTAAAATCCACTTCTCAGTGAGTACTAATTTTGGGCTGCTGATTCCAAAAAAAGTGTCTGTTTTGCTCTAGCACATCACATTTTCTCATGTATGATATGCATTATTTATTGCCTAATCCTGATTTCAGGCTTAGTCACATGACCACTGACTCGACAAAATGCAAACATGATCCTGTTGTTTTCTGTTTCCATTCAGAAATATTTTCATATTTGAGGTTCCCCCAACTGGAGAGAGACAGATTCTTCAGAAAATTAGGCTTTATTGAGGCATGTTGATCAATACAAAGCAGAGTTCTTATTGCGCAAGAACTCTTATTGCGCAAGACATTCTATTTTTTACACCCGATTTTTATACCTTTATCACCAGAAATTTCTTCCAAATATGGTTTTTCCACCCTCTCATGCAAGAATGGTTCAGTAACGTAATGTCTGCATCTTACTTGTTCTTCTCTTATCTCATTGGTTGGCATCCTTTGCAAAATAACTACTTCAAGGCTATTTCATTGTTTAAGAGGACTTTTAAATGGGTCATAGGTCGTCCCAGAGACAGGAAACCAAAACACTGCCTACTTTCCTTGAAAACTGCATCCAAAAGATAACAATCCTCTACCAGCGAAATATTGGTTACACATATTTCTAATTCATTTAACACATATAGCTGTGCTACTGTAAGCAAGCATGCATAACTGTATGATTACTGAAGAATGATGGTGAATAATACTGATGACTGAACAGATATTGGATGAATCAATTTCAAGAAAAATATTGAGGCTTCAGAACATGTTCAAAGAACAGCCACAAAGTTAAGCATTTGTATGAAAGATAAAAACTATGAGGACAGACTGAAGAATCTTATTCTCTTCAGTCTTGGTAAAAGGAGACCTTTGGGCGATGTGATTGAGGTCTTTAAATATGCAAAACAGATTAACAAATTAATGTATGCATGATTATAGGTCAAGTTCTGTTTGCAGTCGAGGGGTCACAACTTGAAGTTAGCAAAGGGCAGCACTAATATCAGGAAATATTTTTATTCCGACAGAGTTATCAGAGTGAGGAATAGCTTGCCTGGCCGCATCATAGAGGCAGAAACTCTGGGAGTTTTCAAGACCAGGTTTGGTACACTGATTGCCACCATCAAGTCCCTATGTACCTGAAGTATTAGATTCACTTTAGTGATAGGAAAATGGCAAGACTAGTTAGGCTGCTGTGCTTGCCACTCATGTTGTGTTATGTGATGTCATTTTAATGCTATGTTATGTTACGCAATTTCATGGTTCAGAAAGTGCTGTTGATTCAATCTAATTACAAATTAAATACACAATACTGAACAATATTAAACTTTAAATACCTTGGCGTAATATTGGATGAATCGCTGACATGGATTAGGCACGTTGACAAAGTTTGTAGTAAACTTTCACAAATAATTGGGCGTATTCGTCAAATCAAAAGGAATCTCTCAGACAATATGTTAATCATGTCATATAATGGATTAATTTTACCACACATTGATTATGCTCTTGTTGTATGGGGTAAAAGTTCCCAAAATAATATACTTAGGCTGCAAAGATTACAAAATAGATATGCGTGAATTGTACTGCAGGCCAATTTTAGAACGCCCCGTAACGTTCTTTTAGCTCGGTTAGACTGGCAGTCAATTACTCAAAGATGGCAATATCAGTTTTACCTCGTCATTTTTAAAATAATGAATGAACTAGCTCCAGGATACTTAAAGGCAGCATTTATTTCTCTTGAAATCAATTTTTTGACAAGGTATGCGTTATCTTGCCCCGTTAAAATAAATACAGCCCGCACTGAGTATTACAAAAGATCTCTTCAATATCAAGGGTCAATAATGTGGAACAATCTACCTCAATATATTCGTTCCATAACTTCTCTACAGTTATTCAAGAAATATTGTAGGCTTTTATCCATAGCCTGAATTAAGTTTAACCACTGATAAACCTTGGTTTTTATTTAATTACATTTAAAAAAAAAAAAAAAAAAAAAAAAAAATATATATATATATATATATATATATATATATATATATATATATATATATATATATAATTGTACAATTGCCCCTACTTTTGGTTGTGCTCTTTTGCAAATGTTTATGTGAAATCCTTGATGTGTGTATGTAGAAATGTATGTGTATGTATTTATATTGGTTTATATTGACATTGTTAAAGATGTTTACTCTGGTTCTTTCATACAGGTTATCTGTGGTAAACAGCTCACAGACCCAATTCCTCTACAAGTGGGTATTAAGACTGGCTGTCCTTGGAGCGCAGTTAACTTTGTGTTAGCTTTAAACCAGTGGTTAAAGTGGCTTTGTAGCTGTGTCTCCGGTAATATTATCTCCCCTAACCCCGTCCAGGGCTATGCAGATGATGTTCAGATTGCCTCTCGTCAAGAGGCTGTGATTAACAACATGCTCTCCAGAACCAGCTCCTTTTTAGAGTGGTCGGGATTAAAGGTTAAAGATTCAAAATGTGCAGTTTTCTATGAAAGGCGGAGTGGGGGGAACCGCTGGTATCATGCTAAAACTGATATAATACCTGTGTTCACTATTTGCAATAAGCCTCTTAGAGTGTACTCTCGTCATGAAACATACACATATTTAGGTCATAAATTCAATGTGGCGGGTGAGTGGAAAGATCAGGTCAACAAAATTATATCTGAGTATTCCAGCAGACTTGAATTTATAAATGTATCACCCCTGCCACTTATCATGAAACTGGAGGCAATAAGAGTAATAGCTTTGGCTAAAGTACAACATCTTTTCTCCAATGTACATGTACCACGAAAATCACTACGTGATTTGACTGATAAAACTGTATATTTTGTGAGACAATGGATTGGCCTAAATACGCATACAACTCGTAGTATCATATTTCACAGTAAACGTGAGGGTGGTTTGGGTGTTCCTAATTTTGAATGGACATATATTGCTACGAGGCTTTCCCACCTGTTAAATATGCTGAACAATGATGACCAGTATGTCAGAGAGCTTGCCCGAGCTTCTCTGTTTCTGGACCTAAGAAGACGCAAGGTCCCCCTGGCGCGGGGGTCGGGTTCTGATTTCCTGGGCTTTAAGAGGAAACCCAGTGGAAAGCTGGACAGCCGCTCTCCTGGCTTTGGTGTGTCGTCGGACTGGCCTGATTTGAACGATCTGTGTTGCTGGGCTGATGTTACCCTGGAGTGGGTAGGGTCTGACTCTGAGGCTGTGGAGGTCTCAGAGGAGGTTATATCTGACCCCAACACTTCTGTAAAAGCAACTGTGAATGTTTGTGGAACACAACTTCTACTTCCACTAAGAAACGCTCGGGGTCACCTCTTGGAGGCGCAACAACAAAGGCAGCGGCAGCAATGGGCTGAGTTGAGACTTCAAGGGAAGACTGCGTGTCTCCCAGCTGCAGACCACTCTGTCTCACATGCCGTGTTCAGAAATGTTGCCCTGGATGAGAACATTGTTACATTTGCTATGAAAGTGAGATTGCAGGTTTTACCAACTAAACTGAATCTCTCCATCTGGTTTCCAGGCAGTCATGCACCTTACTGTAGACACCATGGTAATGAACAAATAGCTGAAACTATGTCTCACATCCTAAATGGTTGCCATGTTTATAGGGGTCTTTACATATGTAGGCATGACAGAATTGTGGATCTGATATCAGCAGATATTTCATCCATTTTCAGGTCCTCCATCGTGCTGTTTAAGCACTCTACTGTAAAGCCGAGCATGTTCAGTCTGTGTAACGATGTCTCAATGTTCTCTAATGTTACAGCTAACACTCCTGATGTTATTGTTGTTAATGAAAATCACAGAGAGGTGTTCATTCTGGAGGTCGGCTGTACTTTTGATTACAGCTTAGAGGAGGCCTTTCTAACCAAAGTGCTAAAATATCAGCAGCTGAAGCAGACCATCTTTCAGCTAGGCTACGAATGTAAACTTTTAGTTTTTATATTTGGTAGTCTGGGGCATGTGCACAAGCTGGTGGTGAGGGGCCTTCAGATGGCCGGCCTCCCTAAGAGAAGAGCTAAACAGTTAGCGAGGTACTGCTCAGTGTCGGCTATTATTGGAAGCCGCTCGGTCTGGAGGAGACGATGTTTTCTGTATCCTTGAATAAGGTCTGTTTTCTATCTGACCTGTATGATATGATATATATAACAGTTTTTTAGCCGCCCAGGCGCTTTGTGACCGACTGATTCCTATTGTCAACTGCATTGGCAGTATTTATGTCCCTTGTACAGGTATTCTTGTACTTTTCTTTTATGTGGGCATAAATAAATATTTCAAATGTATATGTCTATATATGTGTGTGTGTGTGTACACGCGTGTATGCATGTATGTATATTTGATATGTGTAGGCATGTATATATGCGTATGTATTTTCTCTCCACCCCCCCCCCTTCTCATGAGTATGCATTTTTGTGTATCCCATACTTTGTCACTCATTGGTTTCTGTTAATGTTTTTGTTTATTTTATTGTGCAAGGCCCCTTGGAAGAGCAGTTTCCAAACTGAAGGGGTTACCCTGTCTAAATAAAACTGAAATAAATAAATTTCAGAATTTTTCTGAAGACTAAAAATAATTTTAAAAAATTAGCAGCATCAAATATTGAATTTAGAGAAAATAACAAAGCAATTTAAACACTATAAATGCAGAGTAACAGTCCAAATTTGAAATCACTAAAGTACTTTGAAAAACACTGATACTTTACTTCACCCAGGTAAAATTTGGCAGTTGGTATTTTAGGAGGTAAAGGCTGGGATCCATACATGAGATTGGCAAGAAACATAAGATTTTTTGCAAAGATGTGAACCGCTGTCTTGAAAGTAAAGAATTACCTTTGTATAATCAGAACAGATACAAAGGTGAAAGGCTCAGATGCACTGTACAACAGGACAGGTACATCATAGTTTCAAGCTGGAAAAAGGCCACTCACAGGTACAAAGCTGGCAGCTTTACTGAACACTACCAGCCAAACATCAGCATCTGGAACAGATTATTTCCTGTCGCACAATAACATTAACAGATATGATCTAATTCTTGAAGGTAATTGTTTATTCATCCTTTGCACTCATTTTGATGAAAAAACGATGAGGGTACCTCAGCCCCCTCGGGTAGGGTAGGCTGTCAAAGTCGAAGGGTTGAGGGGGTGGGGGGTGGTTGCCACCAGCGTCAATTTTTTGACTGTTCTTGATACAAAATATGCTTACAAATTTGTTGCAAATAGTATGCTTTTATTACGCTTCATGCTCAATTAACTTTGTAGACCACACTGATTGTCATCCTAATTCATTTATTGATGTAGGTTGTCCTTGTATTAGTAAATTGGAATTCCAATAATAATAAAATAATAATACATTTATTTATATAGCACCTTTCAAGCAATACAACACAAAGTGCTTCACAAACAGGTAAAATACATGTACATAAAAGCAATAAAACAAAATGGGGGAAATAGGGAATTAAACATCAAAATAGGAAAGATTAAGATAATAAAAGGAGACATAGTGCATTAAAACACACCCATGATAAAAGAATTTAAACCGTAAAATCAGCAAAAGCAAGCCTAAAAAAATGAGTCTTTAAAATAGATTAAAAGACAATAAAGACTCAGCATTTCTTATGTTGTTTAGGAGGCTGTTCCAAAGTATTGGAGCCTTAACCGAAAAGGCTCGATCACCCTTTGTTTTTAACTTGGACTCTAGAACAGCCAATAATGCTTGCTTGGAAGATCTCAGCAATCTTTTGGGTCTGTAAGGATTTAAAAGCTCACTTATATTCTCTGGTGCCATGCCATGGAGTGCTTTGAAGGTAATCAACAGAATTTTAAAATTAATTTGGAATTGGACTGGCAGCCAGTGCAAAGATGCCAAAATTGGAGTAAAGTGGGCTCTTTTATTTGTTTTAGTGAGCAATCTTGCAGCTGAATTTTGAACCACTTGCAGTTTGTTCAAAAATTTCTTATTCAGACAAGTAAATAATGAGTTGCAGTAGTCTAATCTTGACGAGATAAAAGCATGACTAATTTTTTCTGTATAAGCTTCTTTACGAGTTCAGTATCAAATATCACACAAAGATTTCAGGAAGAGGGCCTAATATTAGAAGCAAGAGGTCCAAGTGATGATTGGATTTCATCCGTCACCAACTTTGGACCAAGTATAATGACTTCAGTTTTATTTGAGTTTAACTGCAAAAAATTATTAGACAACCAATTTTGAACATCAGCTAAACAGTCATGCAAGACCAACACATTGCTAAAATCAGTGGATTTTACTGAAATATACAACTGCATGTCATCAGCATAACAGTGAAAAGCTATTTTATGCTGACGAATAATAAAACCCAGAAGTAAGATATAAATACGAAACAATATAGGCCCAAGTATGGAGCCTTGAGGTAAACCTGAAGTAAGCAGCACAGACAAGGATACATGGTCACTGATGGAAACCAAAAATTTTCTGTTCCACAGATAGGAAGAGAACCATTTCAGAACTGTCCCAGAGAGCCCAACCCAATTTTTCAGCCTATCAATCATGATGACATGATCAACTGTATCGCAGGCAGCACTAATATCCAAAAGCACGAGTAATGATCAGTCGACAGGGTCAGCATTCATCAAAAGATCATTAGAGACCCTGAGAAGAGCCGTTTCTGTACTGTGCTGACATCTAAAGGCTGATTGAAATTTCTCAAAAATATTGTTTTTGAGCAATGACCAGCAGTGACCAGTAACCTTGAAGTGATCTTCACCTAATAATATTAGAAGTGCATATAACAACAATAATAATAATAATAATAATAATAATAATAATAATAAAATATTAATTGTAGTATCAGTTGTTGTAGAGGATACAGAAAGTTACTTATTTTCAGCTAAAACTAATAAAATATTTGATAAACATGGAATTTGGTTATTTTGATGCTTTTTCCTAATATGGTGTTAGTTATGACGTCGCTATGAGGTCATAATGTTGAAATGTGTTTTATTTGTACTTGATTTGAAGAAAGGACATCTGTAGCTATACGCTGATGACAAACAAGATGATGTTTATGGCTAAATTTCAAAATCATCGGGGGGGGCGGGGGCTGGGGGGGGTTGGGTCCCTTGGTCGGGGTTGTAGTTGAAAAACCTTTGGTTGGACAAGAGTTAATATATTTGTTAGTGTGGACTTGATATTATAACAACTTGTCACTGGGGATAGGCATGTTTATGCTGCCAATTTCATATTGAGAATAGGGTATTGTAAACAAACCCTTAAACACTAGCTCTCTGTCAGTTACTTCAGGACCCTACCAAATGGGGTTTAGCACTGAGACAGAATCACATCTTGTCTACTCTGTCCAATGGAGGAGTTTTTTTGCAAATCATTGTAATCTGTTTTTATTCACATTTTACACAATGTCCCAACTTCATTGGAATTGGGGTTTGTAGATGAGCCTTGAGGGGGCTATGGACTATGCAGGCATCTACACTACGACTGGAATGTCACCTAATGAAAGGGAAATTGTTTCCACACTAACATGACATAAATCTTTTTTTAATACAGACAAGAACAGTGAATGACAGAGGCTGCCTAATAATTTATACTTCTATGAGGAGCTTTTGTAACACTGGAGTTGCACTGTTTAAACAAATATTTTTTTGCCAGAAAATTGGATTGAATTTCAGTATTTGAATAGAAAATTTTCTCCCCTCCTTCGGTCCCAAATTTTTCAGAGCATGTTACCAGAAACAAAATGTTTCTCTTTTTATTAGCCCTAGGTTTCCGAGATAGTCCGACTCCAATGTCTATTAATACAAGCATGAAAGTGAATATAAATATTGTTAGTCAAGTGATGTCAATGTGGTTTTCCTTTTAATTATGTCCTCAGATGGCAGCAGCCAAGAAAGTCCGAAGTTAGCACTGTATGAAGTGTTGCTTGGTTGGTATTCAGTAAATACTGTATAAAAACTTTTCTGAATACTTTTTCAGCTCACCTCACAACACAACATATATAGAACAGATTACAACTCTTCCATCAATAAATAATTCTCTTGAGTGAGGGTTTCTTTCTACAACCAGTGCGCCTGCATTTACCTACATGAGGTCACTGTGATGACATCCAATAAGGGCACTGTAAGATGGGAGATTTTGCTCCAAAACACCAAAATCGCTTGCTCTTGCCATTATGTGCATAATGAGGTACTCCATTATCTCATACTACAATCATAATTTGTGACATGATCAATTTACTAGCTGTATGTTATAATCTATGTAATGCAACCTTAGTGATTCCCAATCTTTGAATGGTTCTGCATTTCAGTATAGATTATAATGTGAATGTATGAGATGAAATAAAAGCTGAAATAAAATCATTTTATTCAAATCTATATTCTATTCCTAAATTATACAAAAATAAAATAAATCAGTGAGTGAACTCTGAAGGTTTATTATAACCTGTCTGGTTGCTGTTGGTCCCCTCTGCACATGCCAAGCAGTCGAAGCAGCAGATAGGCTCACCCTTTCTCACAGTCTTGCGTTTCCCTGGGGGGCATTCCTCAGAATACACAGAGAGTGGAACCTGTGCACAGAACCAAAATGCCCTTGTGGGACCAGTTTCATCAAGCCAAATTTGAATTCTGGATGCAGTGCATTTGGGAAGCTAGTGTGGGCTGGAATACAGCAGTTTCCTTAACTAATTGCCACAGCCATTTACTAATTGACTAATGAAGGCTTCACTCCTGGTTTTTGCTAAGGTTAAGGCATTGCTTAGCACCGCAGATTCCAGGGGTTTCGGATTCATACTTGGTTTGCAAAAGTGGGCAAGCACTGCAGTTACCGGGGGCTGAGCTGGACCTGATAATCAGAAGTGCTGGCACCACAAAAGCAAGGGCCCAGAGTTAAAGAAGCAGGAGTGAAACAGAGCCATTGGCGAAAATCCTGAGCAAATTAATTAATCCTGAGCTTATTATTATTATTATAATTCAGGCGGCAAACCAAATTTCTTTGCTCAAGGCTAAGTCTAAGCCATGCCCTTTCAAGGACCGAGGGTCACTGTGACCAGTTGTGAAAAGGCTATGTGAGAGATTCTGCAGTTGATTTTTCATGAAAGGTGGTCTATATAACCATAGAGAAAAGTCTGTTCACTGAAATTAAACAAATACTTTCTGTAGATGAAAAGTTAATTAAAGGGGCACCACTGAGTTTGATAACTGGACTCCAATGCGAAAAAAAAAACACTTGATTTGTCAAGGATTTGTTAAATGAGAAATTTGAATCATACTCTTTCTATTTTTGCAATTTTGATTTTCAAGTCAATTCATTCTTCTCATGGTCACTGAAGGAGTAACAGCTCTGAACAGCGACTGCGCTAAATACGGGAATACAACAGCAGAGTCGGGAGAAAAGTTGAGTGATAAACTTTCTCACGATCTCTGTAATCGCTAAAATCCCTTTTCTCGAAACTAAGAAAATGTAAGCCTGGTGGAAGCCAGGAAACTGGGAAATCAGGCTCACTGGATCCCGCAGCAGTCATGGAGGCTCTCGCTGATTTGAGAAAGGAAGTGAGGGAGTTGAGGGACAGTATGAGGGAGCAAATGGAACGGCTGCTGGAGGAAAACCGTGATCTCAAAAACGAGATTGCTAAGAAAGACATGGAGATTAAATCTTTAGGAAGCAATCTGGAGGAGCGGGAACAACAAGAAAAACGTAATGATGTTATCCTGACCGGGCTCAAAATCAAACCCAGGAGTTATGCCAGGGCAACATCGAGTGCTGATGAGTCAGATGAGGAGGATAAGAAATCCGTGGAACTGCAGGTGATGGAATTCCTTCAGTCCAGAAAAATTTCTTTGGACCAAAACAATGTGGATTCATGTTATCTGCTACCGAAAAGGAATGTAAGTCGAGACCAAAATGCAACAACACGAGCCGTGTTGCTACGACTTACAAGTAACAAGCAAAAGATCTCTCTGTTGAAGCAAGGGAAAAATCTCAAAGGATCCAATGTATTCATGAATAAAAACCTCACCAAGCATAATGGAACACTCGCATGGAAAGCTCGTCAACTAAGGAAAGAGGGTAAGATACACAGCACCTGGTCGACAAACTGTAGAATTTTTATCAAACCAAATGGATCTTCACCGGAAACCACCAGACCGGTGCTGATCAAGATGATGCGGGATTTGGAGAAGTACGACCACTGAGATCCTTGACAGACATTCATGAGTAGTCATCAACCTACAGAAATAAATTTTTCGGGAAATGGATTTTTGACAGGAAGT
Source organism: Gymnothorax reevesii (assembly GCA_029721435.1). NCBI lineage: Eukaryota > Metazoa > Chordata > Actinopteri > Anguilliformes > Muraenidae > Gymnothorax > Gymnothorax reevesii. Next base: position 144,241,833 of record CM056574.1, read on the forward strand.
CACCATTCTTCCGAAATAGACCCAAATGAAGAAATCGATCCGAATAACCATTTTTTCTACAAAGAGTCTAACATATGCAAATACTTTTCTGTGGACAAATTCAACAAAAGCATTAAAATGGATGGGAGTTTGTCCATTATCCACTTTAATATTAGGAGTCTATATTCCAACTTCGAACAAATAAAGGAATACCTTCAGTCATTTGCTAACCCGTTTAACATCATCGCTTCATTGGAAACTTGGATTAAAGAGGAAAAGGGCAAGGACTTCTACATGGAGGGATATAACTTTGTGTGCAAGAGTAGACTGAATAAAGCAGGTGGGGGAGTTGGCCTATTTATTGATGAGGCCATAAACTTCCAGGTAATAGAATGTAAATCATATGTTGTGGAAAATGTTATGGAATGCCTTACAATTGAGATTCCCAGATTGAAAGGTAAAAATACTGTTATTTGTTGTGTGTATAGGGCACCGGATTCGCAAATTGATGTTTTCAGCAAATGTATGGGTGAACTACTCACTAATATAAGCCATAAAAATGTTTTCATGTGTGGGGACTTTAACGTTGACTTGATAAATCCAAATAACAGCTCTGTAAGAGAAGATTATATTAACACCACGTATGCCATGGGTATGCAACCATTAATTACAAAACCAAGCAGGATTACTTGGCATAGTGCCACTTTGATAGATAATATCTATACTAATGTACTGGATTCTGATATATTTTGCGGCATCATGATAAATGACATTACTGATCATCTGCCAATCTTTGCTATTTGGGACTGCAAGGTAGATATAAAAGATCAGGCTAGATCGAAAATCCGGGAATACACAGAAATCAGAATTAAAAGCGAAAAAAGGTTAAAGGATCTGGAAATAGATCTGTTAAATCAAAAATGGGATAATGTATTAGCAGAAAACGACCCGAATAGAGCGTATGAGGCTTTCCTGTGGACTCTGTATGATACCCACTGTTTAGTCAAAACAATCAATAATCTGAAGTAAAACAAAGAGAGAAGACCTTGGGTTTAAAAAGCACTGGCCAATGCCTGTAAGAAAAAAATACTTTGTACAAGCAGTTTCTGAGAGAAAGGACTGAGAAAACGGAAGTAAGGTATAAATCTTACAGAAATAAAATTACACGCTTGTTGAGGAAGCAAAAAAATATTATGAAAGTATTATGTATTATGAAAAGCTTTTAACAGGAAATAAACATTACACCAAAAATCTTTGGAATATAGTAAAGACTGTTTCTGGGAGGTCTCCGAAGAGGGAGTACCCTGCCTTCTTTAATATTCATGGTAAACAGGTAGAGAGCATGGATCTAGTCATGGAACATTTTAATAATTACTTCGTGAATGTTGGGCCAGAACTAGCAAAGGGCATCGAACCCTCACACCGAAGATGGGACTACCTTGATAAGGATGAGGAAGTACAAGACACATTGACATTAACTCCTGTTACTGAATCCAAAATTAGATCAATTCTGAATAACTGTACAGCTAAGACATATGTTGACGTAAATCAATTAGATATGAAATTACTGAAAACACTAACCAACGCAATTGTAACTCCACTTACGCATATATGTAATCTATCCTTCTCTTGCGGAGTGTTTCCAGATAAAATAAAGATAGCAAAGGTTATCCCTCTCTACAAAAGCGGGGATAAATATGATTTCTCAAACTATCGGCCTGTCTCGAGTTTACCTCAATGTTCAAAAATCTTAGAAAAACTCTCCAATGATAGATTGGACAATTATATAGATAAACATAAATTTCTATGTGACAGTCAGTATGGGTTCACGAAAAAGCATTCGACAGCACTAGCCCTAACAGAAGTTATTGAGATCATCAAAGATTCACAAGAATCAAAGCTATATTCTATAGGTATATTTATTGACCTGAAGAAGGCTTTTGACACTACAAATCACGATATATTGATTGAAAAACTGTACAAATATGGAATAAGAGGGACCGCATTAAAATGGATTAAAAATTATTTAACAAATAGAACGCAATTTGTACAGATGGGCAATAATAAATCAAATTGCCTGGACAGTACCTGCGGAATTCCTCAGGGCTCGGTCATAGGTCCTAAGCTGTTCATAATCTACATAAATGACATTGTTAAGGTACCTGATATCCTAAGATTAATTTTATTTGCTGACGACACAACTATTTTTTGCTCTGGTGCTGATCTCAACCAATTGGTCAAATTGGCTAATAAGGAAATATCTAAACTTCACACGTGGTTTAATGTAAATAAAATCATTAAATCTTACAAAGACCAAATTCATGATATTTGGGAAAAAAGGTCTAAAGGACGACATAGACTTAAAAGTAAATGGTATCAGCTTTGAAAGAGTAAACGTATATAAAGTTTTGGGTGTTATGATAGATAATCTCTTAAGCTAGAAACCGCATGTAAATTTAGTTCAAAGAAAGTTAGCTAAAAGTATATGTATTCTTTGGAAACTGCAGAAATGATTAAACCTTAAGTCTCTTAAAATAATATATTCAGCCCTCATAGCACCCAATCTACATTACTGTGCTGAAGTATGGGGTCACACTTACAAAAACACAATAGAACCTTTATTTAAACTTCAAAAAAAGGCCCGTAGAATTATTTATTGCGTTCCATATGGAACTCATACAAATGATTTGTTTATTAAGGCAAAGCTTCTTAAATTACAGGATATAGTAATTCAACTCCTTGCAACTTGTCTACTTGAGATATAAAAATTGGGTAACACTTTATTTTAAGGGGTCACTGTTCCTGTGTATCTACCTAATTAATTACAGTGTAATTACCTATGTAACTATATGTAATAACATGTACTTACATTGTAAATACATAGTGTATTTTGGTGTACTTAAAGGTTCTTGTTACACTTGTAATAAGAAATGCTTGTTACAATATCTTGTCAAAGTGGCCTCTCTCTTTGGGGAAGGGGTACACCTGCAAGAAAAATGGGTGAAACCACAACCCATGTTGCCTGGGCAAACTTTTCCATCAATCTTCCTCCTGCCTCTTGAGTCTTGGAACATGTATGGTGTTACACAACTTAGTATATGTAACAGTTGTGTTAATACACCTTTGTGGCAATCAGTATGCTTTGTTAATGAAAACTGGCCACACCTGATAATGTTGAGAGTATTTGGAAATTGGTAATTGAAACGAATGATTGAAAACAGATCGTGACCAGTCATTCTTTTTAAGGGATGGGTTTGATTCGCCCCTGTTGCCAGTTCACGAGCCGCCACTGGTGCCTAATAATTTGGAAGATGTTTTGCAGTATTAGAGAGGTTACGATGACTCCGACTCGGCGACCTTATGGATGTGATGCAAAAACGCACTGCTTCATCTATTGTTCTGAGTTGCCGTGGGTGGTGGTGCCATGTCATTTCAAGTGCTTTTTCTATTAAAACTATGAGTTGTCACTACGCCGAATCTGCACAGTTAACTATAACAGTAAACTATTAACGTCAGTATGCTTTATTAAACAGATGGTCGTAATATTCCAGTGAAAAGGAGAAACTTTGAGTCGGAAAGTACGTACGACTCCAGCACCTCCTAGTCATTTTCCTGACCGAGTAGGTGATTCTAGGTCGGGGAAACCCACTCGACATGATGACATAATACAAAAAGGGTTCACCTCGTAGCCGGGAGTATCTAAACCTCTGCTTTGTCAGATGTTTTTGAATTTTGATAACCTTTATTTTGATTCAGATTTACAAATTTTCATTGTTATCATTTTGACAGACTTTGAGTTGTTTTGGTATTCCGAGCAGGTATGAATTTCTTTCTTACACATTCTTTCCTTGACTAGTGTTAGTTCTGTTGTCCCAATTTTACTTTTGTGGAGATGTTCTATTACATTCCAGAATAGATTTTTTTAAAGAGGAGTACTGATACTTTTTTTTTCTGGCCACTTCCTTCACCTCATGAAGTTCGACCCCCACCGTCTCACTTGGTACTAAGTACTCTTCATCGCCTCACTTACTGTAAGCTCACTTATGAGATCATCTTTGTCTGGTGATAGTGTGGTCCATTCATGAGTTCTACTAATAATAACCCATTAAAAATGAAGGACAGCAAAATAACAACCGTTTTATTGTTGCAGGTATAGGAATAAACACTGATTATTTTGTGTCAACAATCCTCGCATATCTTAACAAGAGATACATAATGCAGTACAAATTAAAAGGTTTAGGAGATTACAACTGTTTAAGACAGTTCTGATGTATGAAAAGTTCAAATAAAACCAGGAACATATCGTCAAGAGTTACATCATGGAAGTGACATTTATCACGTAAGTGATGTTTTTCCGTCCAACATTTTCATCACGCATGTGACATTAACCTAGTCTATTATCATATGACCAAAGCTGGCTTCTATTTATCATTGACAATAGATGCTCCCTGCCACCAATAGCAGAAAAAATAGGTATTGGTACAACAATGAGGGTCTGTTTTGTAAAAAAAAGAATCTTAACCAAGTGCGAGCTCAGGGCAGCACGTGTCAACTATATTTTCGAGACCTTCAAGTGGTATTTTGCAAATGTTTGAACCCTATCCTTAAGAAAAAAGAATTTACTTACTGAAAAACAACAGAATCTCTTTTCATAATTTTGTGGATATTTGGGGGGACTTACTTGTCAATGTCACATAAGTGACGATTTTCATAAGGTCATGCATCAAGCGAAATAACGACTTTCCAAACAGTAGCATTATCTTGTCTTGTATTTCACTGAATAGTACGTTAATTGAACTACTTGAACCCAAAAAATGGTTATCATGGGGCATGTTCTAAAATACCATGTCTGTGTCACACTTCTGTAACCCTTTTGCATGGATGGACCCTGTTAAAATGTTGCTTTTGTCTTTTTGGGTTGCCCAATACATGAGCAGCAAAAAGCTAAATCACAAAATCTTGCTATTATCCCAAAGAAAGTATGGCTAATTTAAACGTCTGAAACAGGAATGCACAACATAGTTAAGAACTTAATCTGTAAATTAAATTATTAGGTCTTACACAACTATGATAGATCAGGCTTTAAATAAAAAAAAATTTAAATTAAAATCTATCCTTATCCAGTTCATGTTTTTTTTTTTTACTTTCCAGGTTTTCGGCCCTTATATTTTTCAGCTTAGCTCATCTTCTGTGTGTTTCAGTACTTAAATGATAGTGACTCCCAAGGTGTCCCTCAGAAGTAGAACATTGTTCTCAATGGATGTGAGGTATCGTTCAGGAACCACTCGCAAGAGATCGTAATCCAAAAAACGTATGCCTTTATTGGAGTCCAAGTCAAAGCCAAAATACACAGAACTTGCCAAGCCACAATACGAAATCCAAAAACAGGATCGACTAGACAGGCAGGGGTCAGAACCAGTAAGACAGATGGGCAGAGGTACAAAAACGAGAGGCGTAGTCGTAGTCGATGGGCAAAGCCAATGGTCATACACAGGGCATCCAAACACAGTACTCGTGGTCATACAAAAACAGGTCAAAATCCAGAAAGGCAAATCAGTAAAAAAAAGGGCAATGGCAAGAATCAGGGTCGGACAATCCAGTAGAAGGAAAACAATAATCACAGGCGTACAGGGAGCTCGGCACAATGAAAATTGATCAACGTTCTGACAAGAGCTGTGAGTGAAAAGACTCCTAATATACACACAGGAATGGTCACATGCTATACAGAGATCAGCTGTGGGGAATGAGGCTAATTACATCGGGAGAATCACATGAGGGAAACCCTTACCACAAAAATTGGCAAGAGACAAAATACGAACGGGAATCACACAGACAGCCTATGACATTTAAACAGCTCCAGTCCAGGAGTTCTACGTGCACAGATAACCAGAGCAGGAAAGTAATTAAGCACGTGCGAGAGATTCTCGCTGAACATAGGGAGAGGACGGTGGAAAGCAAAGGGGCGGAGAATACAACAGGGCGATTGCGAAGAGGGAATTAGTCTATTAGTAGCGGTGCAGCTTTACAACTTAAACTAGAGTGCTCATTAGTAATTTAGTAATCGAATATATACATGGTTAGTTGTGTTAGTAGACTATAATACAAAATACAAATGTTAATCTTGTTAATAATTAGAACAGAAGGTTGAAGGAAGAAAACGAGATACGAAGGAATATTTTTAAACACCGGACTTCATTTAAATCACCCGAAGTCAGTGAGCACGCAGACAGGGAAGACGGACTAAACCAACTAGATCACAAGACAGGGGAGACAAGTGCAATAGAACTGAAACATGGAATGAGCCAAATACCTGAATATTACAAAAACCAAAAAGAATAAATAAAAGACAATAATCATGAACACAAAACCAGCACATAAAAATGATCAAAAACCAGAATCATGACAATGGAACTTTTTTGGCTGAATTAAGGTTAAAAAAGTCTCCCACACTACCAAGTAATAACTTTTTCTGTGCTTCATCAAAATATATCACAACCTTAATTTCAGATAAAATTTGACACATTTAATGAAATTCGAAATAAAATTAAAATGGTAAGTCCATTCACCTTTGACAACACTGAAAACACAACAACACATTGATACTTTAACTCACATAGGCAAATGTTTGTTAAACACTTTGTTTTTAATCTCAGGAGTGAACAGACCCCAAAAAAGTTGTGCAAAGGTAGTTTAATACTGATGCGAGATGTTGCAATATTAAGATACTGTGAGACGAGTTGATGTTAAACCAGTGAGCTAATTGCATTTTACAACTTGTTCATCATGGGCAAAGATGGGTCAAGGCTCACCAATTTGTGAAAAAAATGCATAAGATAAATTTTTGAAATAAGGACCAGAAGAATTATGAGGTATTTTGGAATGGATTTGTCTGGTCTGTGAAGGGTAAAGGGAGACTCGGGAGAGGAACCAATTGCAATCCACTCCAGATTTTACTGACAGACTTGAAATCGACAGGCAAACACAGAATCTGCAGTTCCAGGCGAGGGTTTGGTAACCATCATGTCAGTTTGAGAAGTGAGAGCACAAAGGGCATAGACAGGTCTCAAAAATCCAGGGGCCAGAACCAGAGATTGAAAATACATTTGAGATCAGTCAGAGTTGCAAAAGTACCAGGGAGAAAATAAATATTGAAAACCTATAGTCCAATCATAACCAAAAAATCAGTCCAAGGCAATCCAAAAATCGTAATCCTGAAAACACAATTGGGTGGGAACACAGGCAGTAGAAAAAATGACAGACAAAGCAAACTCTTAGGTCAACGAAGAGAGGTAATACTGAGGAGATCAACATGACGAGGACCGCGGGATAGTAAGAGTGGAATCTTGGACAACCTAGCAAAGAATAGCTTTGCAAGGAGGCTCTATAAGTACAATTCCAAAATAGTTGGGACAAACAGTAAATTGTGAATAAAATCAAAATGCAATGACTTTCAGATCACATCAGCCAATCAGTTATTTACAATAGAACATATGTAACATTTAAAATGTTGAAACAAACATTTTACATTTTTATCCACAAAATGAGCTTATTCAAAAATTTCTGGCTGCAACAGTTCTCAAAAAGACACAGGAATAACAGGGCTGATAAAGCAATTAATATATAAGAGAATCAGCTGAAAAAACATTTAGCAAATAATTGACTGGCATCAGGTGTGTAACATGATTGGCTAGGAAAGGGATGTCGAAGAGAGGCTGAGTCTCCAAGAAGTAAAGATAGCCAGAGACCTGTGAAGGCTTGCGTAAGAAAATTGTGGAATACTTAAGGAACAATGTTCCTTAATGTAAAATTGCAAAGGCTTTGAAGGTCTCATCGACAGTGCATAACATCATCAAAAGATACAGAGAAACTGATAAAATCTCTCTGCGTAAGGGACAAGGCCGCATAGCTTTACTAATGCCCATGATCTTCGGGCCCTCAGACGCCACTGAATCACTCACTGGCATAATTCTGTCATTGACTTTACTAAATTGGCCCAGGAATACTTCAAGAAACCTCTGTCAGTAAACACAGTCTGCTGTGCCATCTACAGATGCCACCTAAGACTCTATTGTGCAAAAAGGAAGCCATTGTTGAGCGTGATCCAGAAGCGCCACCCAGTTCTGTGGGCCAAGGCTCAATTAAAATGGACTGTAGCAAAGTGGCGAAGTGTCCTGTAGTCAGAGGAGTCCAAATTTGACATTCTTGTTGTAAATCATGGGCGTCCTGTCCTCTGGGCTAAAGAGAAGAAAGACCACTCCTCCTGTTCTCAGTGTTCAGTTCAAAAGTTAGCATCTCTGACGGTATGGGGATGTATTAATAAATATGGTGAGGGGCACTTTCATGTTTTAAAAAGCACTATGAATGCTGAAAGGTAAAATCACATACTGCAGCTATTACAACAGCATGGCTTCATAGTAGAAGAGTTCATGGACTGAACAGTCCTGATCTTTCACCGATTGAGAACATTTGGTGCATAATTAAACAAAAAGTCCATCCAAGGAGACCCAAAACTGTGGCAGCTGGAAGCAACAGTGGGATCAAATGTGAATGGCTAAACTCAAGAAACTTGTCTCCTCAATGCCCAGATGCCTCCACTCTGTGTTAAAAAGAAGAGGGGATGCGACGCCATGGTAAACAGGCCCCTGCCCCAAATTTGGAGACCTCTAATAGCAGCCAAATTAAAAATGAGCTCATTTTGTGGATAAAATTGTCAGTTTCAACATTTGTTGTGTTATCTCTGTTCTATTGTGAATACTGGCTGGTGTGATTTGAAAGTCATTGTATTTAGATTTTATTCATAATTTATGCTTTGTCCTAACTATTTTGGAATTAGGGTTGTACACAGAGGGTAATGACACAGGCGGAGATAAGGAAATTAACTGGGAAAAACTACAGGGGAGAGATAAACAGTAATACAAACAAAAATAAGGAAAACAATGTACAGAAATTAACCTAGCAGCTACAAAGTACATAACGAATTCAGCAATGTACGGATTGCAACAAATGATGGATTTGGATGAAATTCAGAATTGCGCAAAAACAAGGCAAATGTAAGTCAGAGCGAAACGTTGGTTACGTATTTTTGGTTTTGCCTGTCTTTGGTTACGTTTATCCCTCTGCGCATCCACAGCTCTGAAGATTCTTTCCCGCCATTAGCCTGTATCAGGTCAGCATCCACCTGTGACGGAGCATTCCAGAACTACACGCAAGTACCAAAAAAATGCAGCAAAATAGTTTTTTTTTTAGTCTAGGAGTGGAAACCCTGGCTGGATTTTAGGAAAGGTACAAAGTCCAGAATCCAAAAACACAATCCAGAGGGCCAGAAACAGTTCGTTACCAGGGCAGTAATCACAAATCTCGAAGTCAGGCAAAGCAGGTTCATTACACGGACAAAGGCAAAGCCAAAATCAAAATCCAGGGCGTTCCAGTCAGAAATATAACACGAAGATTACAAGGCATAAACAATCACAGCCCAAGGGAAAACGTTCTGACAAGAGCTGGATGTGAAATGACTGCTTAAATACACATATGGAAAGTCACATGCTACAATAGGGATCAGGTGAGCGGGATCAGTCTAATTAACAAATGAATGAACAAGAAGAAGTTCCTAACCGCATGAAATTGGTGAAAGCCAAAATGCAGATAGGGATTACACAGACAACCTATGACAAACAGATGACTCTGGTTAGGGAGTTCTAAAGTGCACAGAGTGAGAGGCACAATAGTGATTAACTAGGTGTTGAGAATCCGCTGAAGCACAGAAAAGTAAATTGAGTGAAGGCAAGGGGCGGAGACTAGAGCAGAGCAAGTGCTGAGAGCTCATTAGCCAATTAGTAATGTGGTGCTACACATTCCGTAGTGCTTGTTAGTGAGTTACTAATGTTAACAAGCATTGTTAATGGTACTAACCTCTCAAAAATAATAAACTGTTAGTATTGTTAGTAAAGATAGAATAGTAAGGCAAAGGAAGGAATGTTTGGAAACCCAGAAACCATGAAATCTGAAATTGAGGCACGCAACTGTCTCAGAACACAAGACAAGACTGGGGAGACAATGTGCAATGCAGGGTATGAGAATTACAAAAACCAGAATGATTACTAAACAGTGAATATGGGAAATGGCAGGCAAGGACATAACAAAGAAAGACTGGCAAAATAAAAAGCATGGCATGGGCTAGCTCAGAAAACATGGCATGGAATCAGGGTCATTACAAAAACATGGCCAGGCAACAGCACAATCATAACACCACCATATATTACGTTCGCATGACCTGAGTTCGGCTCTCAATAACAGACAGCTTTTTCTTCAGCAGACAATGGTGGAGCACGTGGGGCGGAAACTTAAAGGGCTACGCTCATACTCATAGAATCTGGGGTTATAATACGTAACCAACGTTCTATTTCATATAACTTTCGCCTTGATAGGCTGTCGCTACTGGGATAAAGGGATGCCAGATGTAGTCTTAGCCCCACTGTGACACCAGCGTAAAAGCATCTACACACACTCCAAGTGCAGGACTCAAAATAAATTACAACTCCACCACGCTAGTCCCCTTTAGCGAAAAATATGAGACAGTGGTTTCAGCATGGACGCTAACTGGAGTTCTCGTATTTGAGAAACGGACAATTCAACCGCCAGCTGACCTACTGCATTGTAATGAATAGATTACGTGGAAAACCGCATGGACGTGGAAAACTGCAGCCTTTGAGTCGATGGAATTGAGCCAATCAATGTGGCGCACACACTTTCATTCATTTGCAGTGCACATGTGAATCTGTCTTTTCACAATGGTCTTGTTGAAAAAGAGCAGATCGTGAATCGGTCTCATTCCGCCTGTCTTTTTCAGCACAAGTGAGCAACGAGAGTAAAATCCTTCACTCCCTTCTCCTGGGAGAACTGCGGATATTGCTCCCTTTCTCAATAGTTCGGTTAGGTATGAAGTCAGAGCCTCTAACTCTGTCTGAAAAGCCCTGTTCATTGACATCACGCCGCTTAACAGCGGAGTCGGGAACGCAAACTGGAGAGTACAGCCCCTTTCTATTATAACCTGGCCCCTCCCCTAGGGGGCCAGGTTAAACAATGATCATGTCTGTGTGTGTGTGTGTGTGTGTGTCTGTCAGTCTGTCTGTCAGCCCATGGCTGGGGCCAGGTCTGCTATCTCTCATAGATGGCTGAGGAGAACAAGGCTATTTAAGAAAAACAGACTTTGCCACGCTGAGAAGTGCCCTGAGAGCGGGCATGTAAGGGTAGTTTTTACTGACGTTTCTGTTTGTCAGAGCAGAGCCCTCTCTGCCGTAGTGTGTTATAGCACAGCTGACGGGAGGGCAGGAAGAGCAGCATTGCCGATCTCCCCAGACTCAATAGCCTGCACATCTTTGTGGGTAGCATGGGTGGGCGTTAAGTGCACGGTTGCTGATGCAACAGCGGCACAGTCAAACTTGCTCACATTAGCTCATAAAATTAAACCACCATCACTGAGGATCGGACTTGCGATCTTCAGCGTAGGGGGTTCCGAACTTACCACTGAGTTAGGACAGTTGTTTAAACATAGACTGGCGGGCTTTGCCTTTGTTTTGCGTGTAGCAGAGGACTCAGGTGTGTGGGGGATATGTGTTGTAACAGTTGCAGAAAACTCAGAGGAGATGCAAACTGCTTTAAAAGGAACTGCTTCTCAACACAAGGGGAGTGGCCCTGAAAAGACCAACAAAAGAAGTCGGACACATTGCTTCCGCGGCGGTTCAGCCGGGGGATTTGTCCACTTGCATGTAGGGTGAAGATTATGGATGGCGGGACAAGAGGCGCGGAGAGGCGCAGTAGCGAGAGGTGTGGGCTGTACAGTGGGGGAATGGTGGGAAGCGGTCCGAAACACCAGGGCAGCTGGGGCTACCGGGTGCCGCTACAGAAAGCGATTTTCTCTACAATCTAGCAAAAAACCGCCAGCACGCTGTGGGTGAATATTTGCTTGACCCCACTGAGTGCACCTCACCCTCTTCACTTTGTCAATCGCCTCACTTCCAGCAGGAAATATTCGTTGGCGGAGAGTGTGCAGAGAAATAGCTGCAGAACGCTCAGGGGAGAGGGGGTAAACGGTTTTCTCTGAAGCTGCCTCCTATTGTGAGGTAGCTGCACATTTTAGTGGCGAATTTGCCACTCTTGGTGTTCTCTGGCAAATGCCAAACGTCCTGCGCGGTGTTAGGCTGTAAGCACAACCCCCACCTGTGGACGTCGGGTATCGAGTTAAATTACTGCCAAAACTTAATATACAAACCGAACCTGCTTTACAAATGCACAACGATTCACAAACAAATGCAATGTGATTTGCAAATATAAAAATAATTCACGCGCAAAGTGTGGTTTGCAAATATGAAAATGATTTGCAAAGAAATACAGTGCGGTTTGCAAATATAAAAATGATTCACGTACAAACAAGGTTTGGTTTGCAAATATGAAAATGATTTGCAAACAAATACAGTGTGGTTTGCAAATACAAAAACCACTAACTAACGAATGTATTCAGCTTTACAAATACAAAACGTACTGATTACAAGTATACGACATGAACCATTTCCTACAAGTACAACTCACTCTTGGCAGTTTTCTCCCCGTGACATGGCGCGGATTTTCTCGCTTGTATTTGTCCAAAGGATTTTCTCACTAATGTCCTCACAAAGTTATTGGCTTTGCTAAACAGCAGGTGGGGCTATGATTCAATTTCCTAGATCTCTACACCATGAAGTTGAACAGAATAGAGAAAGGCCACCAGCGACAACCGTGGACATGAGGATGATGGAGTTGATCAGGTTGTCTATCGTGGCCCGCGGAATGTTAGTCCATTCTTCCTGGAGGGCCACACGGAGCTGGCAAACATTATCTGGAACTGGAACACAGTTGCGGATACGTCAATCAAGGACCTCCCAAAGATGCTCTGTGGGCGACGTGTCAAGCGAATACGCAGGCCAGACCAGAACTGGAATGTGCTCTGCTTCAAGAAACTGCATGCAGACCGTTTTGGTGGACATCCCTGCATCCAGCATGCCAATGGCACGTTCCTGCATGATCTGAGACATCTGCCGCATGATGACTATTGACATAATTTGACATTTTGGGGTGGCTTTTTATTGTCCCCAGTATAAGGAGTGTCTGGGTACTGCTCATTCTGTCTGATTACTGTCTGGAAATGCCACTCCCATGTACTGAGTTAAATCACTGCATCACTGAACGATGGATTAAAAAATGGTACACAAATCAAGAGAAATATCCCTATTGTACAAGTAAAAGTCAGCACATGATCACAGTTTTTAACTCCATGTGGCATTAATATTTGACATGGGGCTTTTATATTTTTGTTCAGTGTATTTATCTTGTACAATGCATATATCAGACCTCGCTTAAGAGTATAGAGTGCAGTTTTTGGGTCTGTATTTCAAGAAAGACATCGAGACTTGAAAAGATTCAAAAGACAGCCACAAAGTTAATTCCTGGTTTAAAGGTTAAAAGCTATAAGGCAGGGACGTCACAAGACATATATGCTTGGGGGAGCCCGAGCCATCACTTAGAGGGGCAGTGAACTAGAATTTTTTTTTAAAAAGTCAGGCTTTCTCTTTATTTTCTGTGCATAAGGCGCTACAGCTGGGAATATTTTCCACGGTATCGCATTGCAATCAGCACTACAAAAGCTCCCATACAGCCATACAGTTAAGCAAATCTCAGCTTGCGTTGCTTGGGGAAGCGATCAAGCAGCCATATTTGTATGGCCAGGAAGTAATCAATCATAAAATTGAATCCTATGGCAGGGCTGACCCCAAGTGTATCCTTCTAGCATTGTAAACATTTATCAAGGGATTTGGCACGACAATTCACACGGTGTAGTTAGTAAGATGGATATGTTATGGTTAATATTTTAACTTTAAATGGGTATTGTCAATCCTTAACACAACATGTTAACATTAGTCCAGTTGTTTGTCCCTAAAATAGCCTACTTCAAATATGTAACTGTTTGTGTTTTCACGACTGCTTTTGACATTATTAATGAGATCCATATCAATGCAAACTTCTTTAATCCAGCATCACTGATAGTCTATTATCAATCAGTGTCGCCAAAGCTAAGAAAGCTATTATTTAGGCACCTAGCTATTAAATTGCATAGCTAACACCCACCACGACGCGAGGAAACAACTGACCTTGGGCCACCTTACCCATTGGGTCATTCCATGTAAATTCAACAAATTTCCCCACCTGACCATCTCAGATTTATTTAAAAAAATTCTCACACCAAGGCCATGTACTAAATAGGATATGTGCAATGTTTCAGTTCAATATCTTCTTTAGATTTGACAAAAGAAAAATTAATAAAGATGGCAACGTTTTGCTAATTTTCACACACCTTTTTGCAACGTCAAATAAAAGTGCATTTTTAGGGGGCAATATCTCAAGTTATATCAATGCCATGGGCCAATACACTTGTGGAACACATTTTCAATGGCAAATATGTTTTATTACGTAGCTGTGGCTGTATGAAATTGCTAATTTATATTACGAAGTTATTTGCGACACCAACTTTGAAGGCCTATTATGACCAAAGTTATGCAGAGAGCTGATTTTTTCTGGGCAAGCTCTCCTCACATAGGGGTCTATTCTCCCATTTGCGCGCAAGTCCTTTTTTACGCGATTCGCGTTAAGCGCTTTTGAGTTATGCGTATTCTCCCCTACTCGCTTCGATCACGCCCACAGCGCTTAACTTCAGAATGTAGGCGGCCTTATGAAAGAGGTGTGTAATGTGAATATAGGCCACTAGATGGCAGTATTTACCTTTTTTTTTGTTAAGCTCAGACTGGAGTCATGTTTAGACATGTCCTGGACATGTCTGGGGCAAGTCTCAGAAAATTAAAAAAAAAGAGGTCTAAATGTGGGTGGGGTCTGCAAAAGAGTATATAAGGAAAAGAATTGAGACAGTAAAGTAGTAGGAGAAATTGCAAGAAGATGACCAGACCTGCCATTCTGTTCAAGACCTGTGACGTTTCTTTTGTGGATTTCTTTGCCTGTGTTTGAGCATTTTCTTCATCCAGGACATCACCAAGCCACCCCACCAAAAAGGGACTGTAAATTTCTGTTTTTTCTTATTTATCAATCTTGGTCTTTAGTTGTAGGTTGTTATTAGTCTTTGTCTTTGTTAAAAATTAAATGTGTTTTAGTTGTTAAAACTGTGTTTGTCATCCCTTGCTGTTGCTGTTGTGTTATAAATGTAATAACAAATTGGGGCCATAACAAATTGGGGGCTCAAGGTCCGGGATAGACCATGGTGTGAGTAATTTATTGAAAATCTAACATTCCAAATTGTGAAATTGTTTTTGTGAATTTTCCTAGATATATATTGACAACAGCAATGGATGATTTCTTGGCATCACCAACCGTAGGGGTTTTGAAGTCTTTTAAAAAGACAGAACTGCTAGAAATTTGCAGACAGTTGGAGCTGACAGAGGTAAAACCAGCCATGCGAAAAGCAAGACTGGCTAGAGAGAAAGTTGAATATTACATTGATGAAAATGTGTTTGCACCAGGAGATCTGGAACAGTTTCCAGTGGAAAATCCAAATATAGAAATGGAACTTAAATTAAAAATGCTAGAGATTGAAAGGGAGGAAAAAGAAAAACAAAGAGAATTTGAGAGAGAGAAAGAGGAAAGAGCAGAAAGAGAGAGACAGAGACAGAGAGATTTTGAATTAGAGAAATTCGATAGAGAAGAAAGACTCCAAATGGAGCAACTAAAAATTAAAATTGAAACTAAAAATAAATTTTGTGCCAGTCAGGAGGTAAAACTGGTGCCTCCATTTTCAGAAAAGGATGTTGACAACTATTTCCAGTGTTTTGAAAAGGTAGCAAAGAGTTGCCAGTGGCCAAAGGAACACTGGCCTCTGATGTTGCAAACTGTCCTCAAGGGTAAAGCTCAACAAGCCTATTCGGCTTTGTCTGCAGATGATTCCTCTGATTATGAGGTTGTCAAAAAGGTAATTTTGAGAGCTTATGAGTTGGTTCCAGAGGCTTACCGACAGAAATTCAGAGGTCTGAAGAAATCTGACAATCAGACTTATGTTGAATTTGCTAATGAGAAGCAGGTTTGCTTTGAGCGCTGGTGTACTTCTATGGAGGTCAAGGATGATTTCAACTCACTAAAAGAGATGGTGTTAGTTGAAGAATTCAAGAACTGTGTTAAGGATGATGTTAAGACCTACCTTAATGAGAAGCAAGCACTGAACTTGCAATCAGCTGCCAAATTTGCAGATGAATATGTTCTCACTCATAAGTCCAAATTTCAGTCTAGCAGTAACAATAAATGGTCCCAATTTCAGAAAAAGGGTTACGGTGATACCCAAGATTCCCCACCCAAAGACAAAGACAAATCTGGTGATGGGGCTCAGAAATCCAGTAACAGGTCTGATCAAAGTGTGAAAGCTGACAGTGTCAAAAGTGGTCTAGTTTGCAGTTATTGCAAGAAATCTGGTCATGTTACAACTAACTGTTGGTTCCTTAAAGCTAAGAAAGAAAAAGAAAAGGATACCAAACCAAATGCCTTTGTGAAAACAAGGTTAGAAACCCCTGTAGTAGATAACCAATCTGCAAAATTGCCTGCTTCTTGTGGAGCTAAAAAGCCTAATACAGCTGACTTTGTGAGGGAGGAATTTCTTCCATTTGTGTCAGAGGGATTTGTGGCTCTGAATGAGCATACTACTCCTGTCCCCATATATATCCTAAGGGATACCGGAGCTTCTCAGTCACTTTTGTTGATGGACTCCTTGGAGTTACGTGATGAGACCGCTTCAGGGGATTTCATACTTGTACAAGGTATTGAAGAGAGGACTGTATCTGTACCCCTGCGCTCTATATTCTTAAAGTCAGATTTAGTTACAGGACAGGTAAAGGTGGGACTTATGTCAAGTCTACCTATAAAGGGTGGTTCTCTGTTGCTAGGCAATGACCTGGCTGGGGGCAAAGTAGTTCCCCCTGTACATCTTACCTCACAGCCGAGCACTGAAAATGGGGATGAGGACCCATCTCTGTATCCTTCTTGCGCAGTGACTCGTGCTATGGCCAAGAAGGCTAAAGAAGATGATGTTGTGGTGCCGTCCAGTACATTGAATAGTCAGGACTCAGGTGGTTCGCCTCATGACTCTGATTGGCCTACTATGGTTTCTCCGTTTGAGGACTTATCAGATACTTTTATCAGTTCTCTATTCAGCCAGCCGGATGGGTCTGGTGATTCTGATGTGTCTGGAGACTTGTCTCTGTCCAGAAAGCGGTTGATTGAGGAGCAAACTAATGATCCTGAAATTGGTGTACTAAAGAGGAGAGCCCTTCCTGAAAAAGAAATAGATGCAGTTCCAGTTGGGTATTATCTCAAGGATGGTGTGTTGATGCAGAAGTGGCGCCCTCCTGATATCCCTGCCAATGCAGATTGGGCAGTGGTCAGGCAAATTGTTGTTCCGAAGGTCTATAGGAATGAGATCTTAACAATGGCTCATAGTTTACCTTTAGGAGGTCATCTTGGTGTTAACAAGACTGTTGATAAGATCATGAAACACTTCTTTTGGCCTGGGCTTCGGAAAGACGTTTCCAACTTTTGCAAAACCTGTAACACTTGTCAGGTAGTTGAAAAACACCAGTTAGACCCACCTGTAGCTCCATTGCAGCCTATCCCAGCATTTGGAGAGCCCTTCTCTAAGGTCATTGTTGATTGCGTTGGTCCATTACCCAAGACTAGATCTGGAAATCAGTACTTGTTGACAATCATGTGTGCATCTACCAGATTCCCCGAAGCCATACCTCTACGTAACATCAAGGCAACTGCAATCTCGAAGGCTTTGATAAAGTTCTTCACGTTGTTTGGCCTTCCAGGGGAAATTCAGTCAGACCAGGGTAGCAATTTCACTTCAGGATTGTTTCAGCAGGTTGTGTATGAACTAGGTGCAAAGCAGATTCTTTCTAGTGCCTATCATCCAGAAAGTCAGGGTGCCTTAGAGCGGTTTCATTCCACTCTCAAGACAATGATGAGGACTTATTGTTAAGACCATGAGAAAGACTGGGATGAAGGGGTTCATTTGCTGTTGTTTGCAGCTAGAGAAGCAGTGCAGGAGTCTACTGGATTCAGTCCATTTGAGCTAGTGTTTGGTCATGAAGTGAGAGGACCTTTGCTTTTATTGAGTGAACAATGGCAAGAGAAAGAGCCGCATATCAGTCTGTTAGACTATGTTAGCAAGTTCAAGGAAAGATTGCGTGCAGCTTGTGACCTTGCCAACGAGAACTTGAAATCAAGTCAGGGAAAAATGAAAACTTGGTATGATCATAAGGCTAGAAGCCGTGAGTTTAAACCAGGAGACAAGGTCCTTGTGTTGTTTCCCTTGCAGTCCAATCCATTGCAGGCTAGATTTCATGGTCCTTATGAAATTCTGACAAAACTCAATGATCTCAATTACATTGTGAAGACTCCAGATAGGAGAAAACCAAAACAATTGTGTCATATTAACATGCTAAAGCCTTATCATGACAGAAATGCTAGGGTTGCAGCTGTCACTTCAGATTCTCCAATGGTCGAAACGTGTGAAGATGAGGGGGAGTTTCAAGATGATGAACCAAGAATTAAAGCTGAAGTTCTTTCATGTAAATTGTCAAACACTGAAGTGTTGCAAAATCTTGATGTAAAACTCCAGCACTTAGAACCCTCACAGAGAGATCAGTTTGAAAGGTTGATCAAGAAATATGAGGATTTGTTTCCTGATGTTCCAAAGAGAGTTACTATAGCCTCTCATGATGTAGATGTTGGTGATGCCAAACCAATAAAACAGCATCCATACCGGATGAATCCTGAAAAGAGAAAGATTGCTGAGAAAGAGGTTGAGTACATGTTAGAACATGATATTATCAGACCCTCCAACTCAGATTGGAGTTCACCCTGTGTGCTAGTTCCAAAACCTGATGGAAGTACTAGATTCTGTACAGATTATCGCAAAGTCAATGCTGTAACTAGAACTGATGTGTTTCCAATACCTAGGATTGATGATTGTATTGATAGTGTAGGGCAAGCAAAGTTTCTGACCAAGATTGATTTATTGAAGGGTTATTAGTGTGTGCCTTTAACTGAGAGGGCCAAGAGCATCTCTGCTTTTGCCACACCATCTGGATTGTACCAGTATGAAGTCCTACCCTTTGGCATGAAAAATGCCCCAGCCACGTTCCAAAGGATGATACAGTCTACAATCGCCGGATTGCCACACACGGGTGCATACATCGATGACCTGATCACATGGAGTGACTCCTGGGAAGAACATCTAAAAGATGTAGAGACGTTGTTCCAGCGCCTGACCCAGGCTAACCTGACTGTTAACCTGAACAAGAGTGACTTTGGTTGTGCTACTGTCACCTATCTTGGCTACGTCATAGGCCAGGGTAAGGTGGCACCCATAAATGCTAAAGTCCAAGCCATCATGGACTTTCCAGTTCCTGACAACAAAAAAGCTTTGCGCCGCTTCCTTGGAATGATCGGGTACTACCGCAAGTTCTGCAAGAACTTTGCTGAGATTGCTCTCAGTCTAACTAACCAACTGAAGAAAGGCGTAAAGTTCACCTGGGATGATGCATGCCAGAGAGCCTTCGATCGCCTGAAGTCTCTGCTGTGTCACTTCCCCGTGCTCAAATCTCCTGACTTCAACAAACCGTTCTCCATCACGGTCGATGCTAGCGACCAAGCTTGTGGATCTGTGCTCCTACAGAGAAGTGACTCTGATGACATTGAGCATCCCGTGGCATACTTCTCCAGGAAGTTCAATCGCCACCAAAGGAACTATTCCACAATAGAGAAGGAACTGTTGGCTCTGGTCCTTTCTTTACCACACTTTGAGGTTTATGTTTGTACAGGACAAAAGCCAATGATTGTGTACACTGACCACAATCCGGTAATGTTTTTGAGTAAGATGAAAAACAAGAATCGGAGATTGTTGAATTGGAGTTTGATTTTACAGGAGTTTGACTTGGAAATTAAGCATGTAAAGGGTACAGACAATGTAATTGCTGATTGCTTATGCCATGTTTGAATGTGTATATATATATCATGTGTTTGAATATTGTATGATATGTATATATAGACAAGTGTTCACTTAACCATTTTGTATTGAAAAGAAAAATTTTGCCTTTATGAGTCAAAATTTTTCCCTTTTGGAATGGAGGTGTAATGTGAATATAGGCCACTAGATGGCAGTATTTACCTTTTTTTTGTTAAGCTCAGACTGGAGTCATGTTTAGACATGTCCTGGACATGTCTGGGGCAAGTCTCAGAAAATAAAAAAAAAAGAGGTCTAAATGTGGGTGGGGTCTGCAAAAGAGTATATAAGGAAAAGAATTGAGACAGTAAAGTAGTAGGAGAAATTGCAAGAAGATGACCAGACCTGCCATTCTGTTCAAGACCTGTGACGTTTCTTTTGTGGATTTCTTTGCCTGTGTTTGAGCATTTTCTTCATCCAGGACATCACCAAGCCACCCCACCAAAAAGGGACTGTAAATTTCTGTTTTTTCTTATTTATCAATCTTGGTCTTTAGTTGTAGGTTGTTATTAGTCTTTGTCTTTGTTAAAAATTAAATGTGTTTTAGTTGTTAAAACTGTGTTTGTCATCCCTTGCTGTTGCTGTTGTGTTATAAATGTAATAACAAATTGGGGCCGTAACAGGTGTGACTAATCCAAAAGAGAGTCAGACTCTGTTCAAAGCTCATTGATTATGGCCATCAGGAAAACAAGGAACAAGGATTTTCTGATTAACCATGAAAATGCAGTTGTGGTCCATTGAAAACGCAAACCAGACTTTAAATTTGAATATTGTGGGCCTGCTGATAAAACCTTGTTTCTCCAAACTAATAAGAAACAAAAACTTGTATGTCCACAATTCTTACATGCAGAATTAAACAGGTTTTATTTTATTTATATTATCGTTATTATATTATAGCTATTATAATATAAACCATTATAGCTAAATTATATTTATCAATTTATATATATTCTTCATTTTATAATATATATATATATACACATTTTCCTGTATTCTGAAGATACAAGGTTTTTTCAGCAGGCCCAAGATATGCCGCTGTAATAATGGGCCTATGTAGGTCTGTGCCAATTACAAGAAGTAATGTCGACATCTCTTTTATTTCTTTCTCGAGCCACCACAGCATTAAAGCTATGCAAACAAACTAATTGCCGCGATAATGAAATAATAAAGAATTTAGCCCTTCTCAACCAGCGTATCAGAGAATTGAAAATGTGCCCCTCCTACGCTAGCCTACACTAGCCTTGTCTTCTTCTCTGTCTTCCATGGAACAAAGAGAACATTCTAATCAGACAAAAATAACAATCAATGACAATTTATATGATCTCATTTAGAAATTGCGCGCTTGAAATTTCAAACTACTCCGATGTCCGGTTTGCCCATCTGTATGGACACATAAAATTGAGGCAGCAGGGGATATTGCCATGTGAGTGGCAAACACTTGTTTTGTTTCCTGAGTTTTCCCCTGGCCTTGTGTTACTGCACCCACGTTTTGTTTTCCCCTTGTCCGAGTCCCCCTGCATCCCTTCAGTTAGTTTCAGTTGTTTTATTCTCGCCACTGTAGGACTGTGTACTTCATTTCTATCCTGGCTTTGGTAGAGTACCTTGGTTCTCCTGGTTCAGTGCATGTGTACAGTGTTTGTTTTTGGCCTGTGTGCCACTTTTTCCCGTGTTAGGATTCCAAATAAAACCTTCTAGATCCTGCATCTGGTGTCCACCTTACCATTCCTTAACACCTATCCGCCCTTGCATCTTTACACTCATTGGTCGAACCAATTGCAAGTTCAGAACAAGGGTGGATGATACCTGAACATGAGCAAGCAGAGAATCTCCCTGACGAATGCCCGGCTGGCCAACAGGAGGCGCTTCAGGAACGAACAAGACAATCATTTTTTATTTCCCTTCCCTGCAGTCCTTTCCCAATTTGCTTCCCTAATTTGCTTTATCCAATCGTGTGCTGTTCTGAAAAAGCTGCCAACCACTGCTGGTTACTACGACCAGGGATAGAACCTGCCATTTCATATTTATTTGAAGTAAATTAATGTCATAAACTGAATGTCAGTGCAGCAGAAATACACATATTGAACTCCATTTAAAAAAACCCATTGTGATGGGAAAAATATCCGAAAATATTTATAAACTCATAGTATTACCATAATCACTGTTTGGCAGAGCGAACTCAGCCAGGTTCATAGGACCCTTTAAAATCACAAAGTGTACTGCTGAAAAGAAGCAAAAACTCATAAATCTGTCAAAAAAAACAGGCTCCTGCTGGCCGCTCAAGGCCGGCTAGATGAGCGAGTCTTCCAGAATGACTACATCCAGAGTGAACTGCAGTGTTCTGGAAAAATCCAAGATCCCTGATAAATTACTGACCTTCAGGTAAACCCATGGTTTGGGAGGCTCAGCTGCGGTGTTTGAGTGTCTCTGGAGGCCTAAAAGGAATTTATGCTATTATATAAAGGCAAACTTGTAACTAAGGGTGGAAGGTGGCTAAATGACAATGTACCGATCAGAAATTAATGTTTGATAAGGTAGACAGAGTCACTTTTAATCCCACCTAGAGGGACATCCCAAGAGGCTAATAAATACAAGGATTTGAACAATCGGTGCTCAGTCGGCCTGGGGGGATTGATGGGACATGAATGCAATTCGGTTTGCGCAGACCAGTCTGGGGTTTTGTTTATCACCTGGAGTTACTCACAATAAACCCAATTCCATCAGACTCTAGAAAATGCGTCCATTCCTTGAGGATTGATTTACAATGAGGAGAGGAAAACTTTGTCCACTTGCCTGGACTGTTATTTCCTGCAACACTCCATTCTTTCCTCTAGTAATTTCATGCAACATCGAAGCAATATTGCTGCCTCCTATATTGAGATTCTTGACATTCTTCAGCCGTGACAAAAAGGCTGACAAGCCCTCCAGGTTTCCAATCTTGCAAAGATCGTTATATTTTTCAGCTCTTAAAAAAACAAAAAATTGATTCGTCCTTTGTTGTTGTGGTCAGATACAATACTTTTTTTGTCTTCAGCACTAAAATCAGGTTCATGTTGCTAGATTTAAATGAATAATGTCTGTAATTTCTATTTCTTGCCTAATTTCTGTTCCACTGAGTCAGTTGTAAATTACCATTCTACTAAAAAATTTAATTCTAAAAAGAAAAGGCAGAGTTAACAATCTGAATAATCTGTTGACTTATTTTATCGTATGTGCCTTTCTCAGTAAAGGCTCTAAAAGTTGAAAATAAACCCCCCTTCTTGGTTTTTATGGACCATATTGACTGCTATACATTTCAGGGTTTGCATAGAAATCATTGCTATGCAAATTTTGAACCTGAAAATATTCCCTGCGAAAGCAGATCTGTCATGGTTCGGGCCCGCCGGCAGAAGGCAAGAAGCCGACGGGCACTGGGACCATGTACCCAAACGCAAGTAAGGGACCCACACGCACAAGCTGAGTAAAGATATAAAAACATTTTTTATTGAAATTGAAACAGAGAGGAGAAGTGGCAACCAAAAACAGGGCTCCTTAACTCCGAGAATGCAGCTGCACTGCAGCTCTTCTACAGCAGATGTGGCTCGTTGAGGTGGAGGTGCAGACAGCGGGAGGGGGGTGGGACTGCAGGCCAGAACCATCACAAGATCTGGTTATTGTAATTGCTATTGAGCATGGATCAACAAAAATAAATGATATCCATCAGCTTACAGTGTTCACTAAGCAAACAAACGCTATCTTCTTTCTCATACAATTACGGGTCCAAATTAATCTCAGTGCACCCACAACAGCCCAGACTCATTTTTATGGATGTATATCTACAATTAAAGTTCTTTCAGAAAACGTTTGGAATATTTCCAAAAAAGAAAAAAAAAAAAACAATTAAGTTTTAGTTTGAACATTGAATTTCTTGTCTTTGTAGTGTACTCAATTGAATATAGCCCGAAAAGGATTTGCAAAATCACTGTGTTCTGTTTTTTTTCACATTTTACCCAACACCCCAACTTCAGTGGAATTAGGGTTTGTATTTTAATCCTGTATATCCAAGAAAAAAGAAGCGAGAAGGAAAGAAATGAGTGAAGGCACAGTCGCTCAGCTTGCACATCGGGGAACCAGTTTCCGTCCTTGTTTGCCTTAAAGTATACAGCCATCTGCAAGATCCCCCATCCATTCTTGGAAGAATTTACTGCACAGCATTTGGCAGATGAAAAGTTATTTTCCATATCATCCCTACAGTGGTAAAAGGCAGTAACTCCAATTGTCATGGATTGGAGTTACTGCCTTTTGCTCTTGTAGGGCTGTTATGTAAACTTCAAAGAAGAAAGATGCTGACAAAGAAAAGCAAGACTGAAAGTTAGGGCGAGAGAGGAAAAAAGAAAGACAGCCAGGGGGACACTGGCTACTGTAAAGACAGCAATCAGATGTCTGTTGTAGGTGGCTGCCATCTACAGGCCGTGTGGTGAAATGTTGGCAATTCTTGTGAATTCACCAGCAAACAAGACTCTTACTATTGAAATACACAAATGAGCTGTGAGGATGACACCTTCAGTGGCATTATACATAAAATTATATGCTGCCCCGCCAAAAGTATTAAAGGGCACTGTCATTGGCATAATTTGGCTTTTCGTTGACCAAAAAAAAAAAAAAACTAAGTGATGAGTGACTTAAAAGATAGCAGACTCTCTTAATATTTATCTCCCGTAAAAACACCAACAAGATAACCACAAAAAAGAAATTTTAAAAAAGCTTGGAGTGTCAGTGCAGCCATGTTCTGAGTGTTTACTGTCTCTGGAGATTAAGGGTCAAATAAGCCCACGAAAATATGAATTAAGTTTCATTCACATTTATCTGCATTATCTGCTAATTCAACGTAACTCAAAGTACTGCAGTGAAAAACTGGCATTTATCCAGTTTGTTATTTAACTTTGTGAGCACTAAACATTGAATTTAGCTCTGAATTTACATTTTATCCAGACTTCGAACTCACCATGTAAGTGGTGCCCAGTTGTATTTTGCAGAAAGAGTTAAGGACGGGCACAGTGTGAATGTGGATATGGGTCTCCAGAGGGCTAAAGGCTGTGTGCTCTATAAAAGCTTGTGTACTGGATGTCACACAGTGAATTGGGGGATATCTGCCGCAGGAATGAGGTTCGTGCTGCTGTTGTGTCTGAACCTGGCCCTGGTTCTGGCCTCTGCTGCTGCTTCTCAGACAGCCTGCCGACTCCGGGAGCGCTTCCACCTGAACGAGATGTACCGCAAGGGGGACGTGGTTTTTGGGGGGCTTTTTGGGGTGCACATCCTGACAGTGTTTCCTGAGCTGTCTTTCAGGTCCGAGCCACTCCAGCCGAAGTGCGAGAGGTGAGTTTCTCAGAACACAGCTGCACTTATGGGCTCACACAAACATACACACATTCACATGCACACCCAAACACACAGCCAAACAAACATACCTGGACAGACAATTAGACAGTTGCAATCAACTAGTGAGGCGACTACCAGTCAAGTTTTTGATTACCAATGCAAAAACAGTTTGAGACTGAAAAATTAGAGACGCCATACGATCAAACTAAAATTTCAAAATGCTAGTTAAATAGCCATGACTGCTGACCATATTCATAATGCTTTTTTCTGCAAAGTCAGCCATGATTCTTAAAGTTGACAAAATATGATCAAAGAAGTTCCCACCAATTTGCTTCACTTGTGGTCGCTCCCTCTTTAACTCTGTCCAAATGTCCCAAATTAGCTTGATTTTACTGATGATACTGGGAAATCGGAATAATTAGTCAACCTGTCTATTGATGAATTGTGCTTTTTTTTTTTTTACATTTAACCGAAAAATTGGCAACTGTCCTGCGAAACTTAAGATCCCTCGTTTCATCTTACTGTTCTGTTCTTAAATTGTTGTTACGTCTCGTGTCCTGTACACAGTGACTGCTACGAAGGACAGGAAGCGGTGGACTGGACTCCGATGCAAGGATTGATTTTTGCTTTTATTATGCCTGCACAGCAGTGCAGCCGGCAGATGCGTTTCAGTCAACACGAAAAGAAAATGAACTGAGGTTCCACAAGACAAATGGTCATACAGCTTTAGTCTTGGTATTACATGATCAAAGAAAATGGAACGAGGTTCCTTTAAACAAATAAATCAAAGGGCTGCTTTAAAGTAAGCGGCACTTAGTTTATAGTTAGGCGAATGATAAGCAACCAGTCTTGCGAAAGATCTACAGCACCATTACTGTATGGAATTTAAGAGAAATCACATAGATATTCACAAGTTAGCAGGGTTGTGTAAATATCAGTTATCACTCTGAACAAAAGTAAACAGATGCAAGTGATAATTGAATAATGAGCGATGAGCGATCCGCGATTAGTAGACTGGTGAGCTGGATGGCAGGAGCCTTGTCCTTACAATTGTGCCATCAATTAAAACAAATTAAAACTGCTTATAAAAACATCAATAAAAACATGACTTAAAGGTCCACTAATTTGTTGTCTGGAGAATAAAAAATAATTATTGAATGTTTCACAATATGCACCCTCGCATGAGACGAGAGGTCAAATGGCTTTATATGATAAAAATGAGTGACAGTATTTTATTCTTCAAGGCCTGGCTCACCTTACATGCAGGCTGCAGTGTTAACACAACTAATTGATGTTAAAAATCCCATAAGACTAGTTGCGCTATCCAGGAAGATCATTTATAGGCAGCACGTGCGTAATCATTAGCTGGAGCTGCTGTCGAGTATCCTGTGCCTAATTAGCGTCGTGTCCACATCAAGTGCAACAAATTTCCATTAGGATCATCATCAAAAGGTCATCATTATGTAGTTAGGTCTGAAGCCGTCAAGCCCAAAAAGCACCAGAAGTCTTAGGCAATACAAATGGCTTCAAAATCACTGGCTTTCTGAAGAATGGGTAAGTAACATTATAATCAGTGGTGGAATGTAACGAAGTGCAAATTAGTGATGGAGAAACCAAAGCTTTCTGAACTACTGAATCAATTATGAAGCAATTGTGTTGAATGGTTCTGAGTTGCGAAGCATTTGATACAATTAAATATGGCGACATTTTCTGGCCAATCTTCAACATAGCATTTGCGTGGAATAATAAAGGACAAGGTGTCATGAAACAGGCACTGATCTGTACGTTTAACAATTAAGGTTCTATGTGCATCTTGAAATTTTTGACCGTTTTTTTTCCCCCAAGACGATAACACACTTGTGTTATAATGTGATTGTGCCATCATAAAATACTGTATGTAATAGAGATGTTTTTGCAAGATTGATAGAGAAACAAAAAATATTTTTACCAAACTTGTGGGGAAAAATGGCAAATGCTTGTGCAACTAGGGACTGTTATTTCAATAGTTGTTCAAAATGCTGGAGAACTTGGAAAGGTTTTACAGGGTTCAAACATTTTTATCCCCCCGGCATATAATGCGGGGGAATATAGCGATAGCCATGTCTGTCTGTCCGTCCGTCCGTAATCATTTCGTTTCCGGGGCAGAACTCAAAAACCGTTCAATATTTCTTCACGAAATTTTATATGTACATCTGATATATCATGTAGATGTGCCTTTTAGTATTTAGGAATTTCTTGATCAGTTAATCCATGAATGTGGGAGACCGAGGCTATACGCCATTGCCAGATGGCAGCTGAGTTAGGCTTCAGTCTGTTTCTCTTCTTTGTTACTACCTCTCCAGCTTTGAAGAAGATCCTTTCATATGGCTCAGAAGTTGCTGGCATATGAAGATATCTGTGGGCAAGCTTGTTGTTCAGGGATGTGAGCAGTGATTTTTTTTTAAAAATAGGAAACTCTGGAAATGGAAATGATGACCCCGATCTCGACAACGTATAATTGTCGGGGGGAGGGTATTGGCGGGTCCGCCCTCCCATTGGACGAGTTTGGGGAGCCTCCCCCTTGAAAATTTTTTTTGAAAAGAAGCATAAATGGTGGCAGTTAAAGCATTTTTCAGGTCTATTATAAAAGAAACGAAAGAGCGAGTTTTGCAAAGTGTCACCATATAAAACTTGAATACTTCTCACAAATAAAACAAATTTGAATGAAATTATAAAATTTATTAATAGTAGACCTATCCAAAATAAGCGTCACATGCACTGAACAAAAATGCAGCAAAATTGCAGACAGGCAGATTAACTCCTTTTGACAAAAAAAACTTATAAATAACTTTGGCACTAAGTGAAGGTATCCTCATAATTGATTATTTTACATTGGTTCAAAATTATTATTTTTCAATAGGATTTTTAAAAAATGGTTACAATAATAAAACTCAATTGCTTTTCAGAAATATCTATTTATTTGTTTCACATTTTAATGTTAAATGTTAGGCCTTTTTTTTTTTTTACAAGACATGTGAAACAAAAGACAGTGGCACCTTGCCCTGTGCATGACCCAAGTCTATCCAAAACAAAATACATTTCATTTGAAAAAATAAGCATTAATTTGCCACCGTAAATTTGCCATAAAAAAAAAAAACTTTCATTGAATGTCAAAATAATAATTAGGTAAAAGAAAAAAATAGGTATTTCAATGTCCAATGTTCAAAGAATCAGATAAGTATCAGATGCAAGATAGTCATGTAGATCAAAATTAAAAGAAATGTCAACGAATTTGTCAGGACCTCACTTGAAATGGCAACAGAAAGATCAATGAAATTGTCAGCATACCAGTTCCTAAATATTTCAGTTTATTTTCTCGACTTACAAGTTGATTTGTTGCATAAAAGGTATATCTGGAATAGATTTGATGTACTTTTTGCATATAGTTACAAAAGGCGTAACATTTTTCAACAGCAATATTGGATACGTAGCTTATGTGCGCAGACTTAGCCCATTGAATTTTACCTTCGGCTTTCTCGCCAAAATAAACATGGAATAAGTTTAAGGAAAACGGTCAGCCGCGCAAAATATTCTTTTATAGTGATAATTTTTTACATACCTAATAATGCAAAGTTGGTTTTCTGGATGTGAACGAGCTGCTTGTGTTTCGTTCCAGAAACGCGATCGTCGACAGTGACTGAGCCACGCCTCCCATTATTTATCTCCTTTCTGCATATCTTACTGGAAGGCAAAGCCAGCCTTGTTGATTTTGTCAATAACTACACAAAGTTGCGTTTTATCAATGATATTTTCTAACCAAGACCAGCGCCAGTGGTTTTTGATGCCTTTGTCTATTTTCGTGACATCAGACTTCCATTCGACACTCTGCATGTTTTCACATCGTGCATTGTAGATCTAGGCGAGCTCCTAGCATTGCGTTTTACGCTGATTCAGGGAGAATAAGCATTCAACATCACTGTACGGAGCTTAGAATGGCGGGAAATTGCATCACTTCCGCGCAGTGTTAGACTTTGCTTGCTATCACTTCATTTTGTGATACGATTGTTTTTTTAACTTCTCAAAATTTAATCCACGGAAATGATATTTTTACGCGAAAATACATTGTGAAAAATGCGAATTTCCGCATTTACGAGGAGATTTCACACCCCTGGTTGTTACGCCCTGATCTAGGGGAATGCGGACACAAAACAATATGACCACAATGTGAAGGCAAAAAGAGAGCGGTTTATTTTCTCACTTTTCCTTTTCTCACTCTTTAGTCATTATTGAAGTTTAGCTTCAGAGCGAGCACAGGCCAACGTAATAAACAAAAATAGGAACTAACTTCCCGTATAAATAAAATGGAAATTATTGAAATTATTGCCCTTACCCTGGAGCCCAGTATTGATCTCCTCAGGACTCACCTGTAGGCCATGATTGCCACCTAGTGGTCAGACTCCCTCCTAACAGCAGGGTATAAAGGAGGAAGCTGCCAGGAGGCTGTAAGCCCTTCTTGCCTCTTCCTGGTGTGAGTGTGGCCTCCAGCACCACCCTCCCTTTGTTCTCCCATGAGGCCTGCTCACAAGATAACGGCGCCCAGTGGAGGAACAACGTATGGCAGAGCTTCCAAGGGAGCGAGTGGAGGTGTCTGCTCCGTTCACATACAGTGGTATGGATGTGTTTGGCCCGTTTATCATCAAGAGATTGCGCAAGGAACATAAGAGATAAGGACTTATCTTTACTTGCCTCTCTTCCCGAGCGGTCCATATTGAAATGTTGGAAGATCTTTCAACAGACACATTTATCAATGCTCTGAGATGCTTCATCAGCCTTAGAGGAGTCGCGCGTCAACTCCATTGTGATCATGGCACAAATTTTTTGGGAGCCAGAAACGAGCTCAGAGAGGCCTTTAAACAGTGCGATGTTTCTCAACTTGAGGTTTACCTGGCAGATCAGCAATGTGAGTTCCTTTTCAACCCCCCTGCTGCTATTCATGCTGGTGGGGTTTGGGAACGTAAAATTCGGACTGTGAGAAGCGTGTTGAATGCCACTTTGGCTCTCAGTCCTGGGAGATTGGATGATGCTTCCCTTCGAACGCTCTTTTATGAAGCCATGGCTATTGTTAATAGTCGTCCATTGAACACAGATGGTATAAATGATCCCATGTCACTAGAACCATTAACACCCAACCATTTAATCCTGATGAAGTCCCACGTTGCGCTCCCACCGCCCGGGAAATTTGTCAAGGAAGACATGTATGCAACAAAATGGTGGCGACGAGTGCAATATTTGGTTGAGCAGTTCTGGAGTCGGTGGAGGAAAGAATACCTCATGAACATAACTACACGGCAGAAGTGGCACATAGCTCAGCGCAACCTGAGCATCGGAGATATCGTCATTATTAAGGATGATTCGCTCCCCAGGAGTCAGTGGCAGTTAGGGCGAGTGGTCGAGTCCATTCAAGGAAGTGACAACCTGGTTCGTAAGGTCAAGGTGCAAGTCGGAGACCGGAAGTCATTTGGGAAACTTTCCATTGTTGAGAGACTCATCCAGAAGTTGGTGCTCCTTTTAGAGGATGAGTGATGTGTGTTTACCAGGGTTATGTCAATTTAGTGAATTCGTGATGATGTATTGAAAGGATGTACATCTTCATTTCTTTCTTTTGTTTGAATCATGTATGATCATTGTGGTACATCATAGCATGATTGGTGGGAGTATAAATAAAATGGAAATTATTGAAATTATTGCCCTTACCCTGGAGCCCAGTATTGATCTCCTCAGGACTCACCTGTAGGCCATGATTGCCACATAGTGGTCAGACTCCCTCCTAACAGCAGGGTATAAAGGAGGAAGCTCCCAGGAGGCTGTAAGCCCTTCTTGCCTCTTCCTGGGCTGCGTTCCAATCCGAAAAAATGCTTGCTTCGTCGTGTTCACTCGCCCTCCAATCGAGGGGGGAATCCCCAAAAAATCCCGGATGTAAGATGGCTGCCACTTGTAGGGTCGTTCCAATCCAATTTTGCGGAGGGAAGGGCGCATTTTCATTTGCTCAAGCCCTCGATTATCCTCCCTCCAACGAAGCCAACAACGAACATCCCTCCAAGCTTTGATATTGCCCAGAATGCCTTGCTCTCCCTCGGTCAAAATTTCACGTCCGCCATTTATTTCAGATGGCAAAAAGAGGAATTGTGGTAGGGAAATTACCATACAATTTAAGAATTGTGTTTGAGTAGTGTGCAATCTATGACATAGTTATATGCAAATAGCGAAGTTTGGGGGTGAGGGGCATCGGTTTCACATTATTTTTAAGCATTTGAGACTTTACGTTCATTTTTGCTGTAGCTAGCCTATAGCATCCTTGAGGACTGTTGCGGAGCTAAAAGCCGCTTTCACACTGGACGCGAAACGAATTTTTCGCGCAAAAGATTACATTCAAATGCAAAGACGCGAAAGCACACAAAATGCATCCATCGCACTGATCATGCAATCTGTCATGAGAAAAATTAATCTCACGTCCGGGGTTAAAGCAGCTTTATTTTCCCATAAAACAGTCACAAATGCCGCAGCAGTCAAACGAGCGCGCTGTCTTCTACTTGCCACGAACACGCGATACGCTTCCGCGTGAACTGTAAAAGGTAGAACGTACAGGCAACTAACTCACTCGGCTCCATGGCAACGCAAACTTCCCGCTGGGACAGAGGAGTGCTTGCGCCAGGCTGCACCGGGCACGCAATTGAAACATACACCTGGACACACCCCGTTGGCACGGCGCACCCCCCATTCGCTGTGTCTGCGCCTGGTCTACGAATTTAGAGCCCGCAATCACAACTGGACACTCGACACAAAAACTCGGTAATTAATGGAATAATTTTTGAGTAGTTACATTCAGCGGTTATCACAGAATAATAGATCCGTGCCGTAACAAACTAAAAAAAAAGTGCGGGATGCTGTGCGAAAGTGTGGCAGCTCAAGTAATGAGATAGATTATGCTCTCCACTGCCTCATACCACAAAAATGTATCTATCAAAAACCAGAGATGTTCACAAGTCTTTTTATGCAAGTCCAAGTCAAGTCCCAAGTCTTTGGTCACGAGTCCAAGTGAAGTCTCAAGTCTTTGTGGGGTGAGACTTGGTCAAGTCTCAAGTCTTTGGTCACGAGTCCAAGTCAAGTCTCAAGTCTCTAAAAAATAAAAGTCTCGTGTCTCTTCTTGTTGTAATGAGTCTTCCGTCATCTGCTGCTATTCGGTCTACTAAGAATACTGCACAGCTATATCTAAGAAATTCAGAGCATTTACTGTATTATTATCAGTCCTTTATCTATGAGCAATAAAGTATCAGTAATGATTAGTTGTTTGTTATATGATCACTTTAAACTGGGTACTGCGATGCAATATGAAGAAAACACAATTATTTCGTTTCAAGGAAACTGTATTCTTCCAACATGAACATACAGTTACAATATATCTTGCCCCCTATTGTGGAGGCTCAGTGGGACCATAATAAGAACAAATATAAAAAATATTAAAGTCAAAGGCATTATAGGCTGACTAACATCCTTCTAATTAGTGCAAAACATCACACTTTAGCTAAATGTAACTTGTAAACAAAACACTTAAAAGTACTTTAAACACTTGTATATCTCATTTTAGTGCCATTTGCAATTAAAAATTTGTTCACAAAAAAAAGCTAAACTATTGCTGCCATATTATCTGAAAAATACTGTAAGTCTATAAACTGGTGATATTAAAACATGACCAGTTTTGTTCCAAAAACATGACAAAAATGATTCCTTGCATAAAAGTAAAGCTCAAAAAGGAATATCATTGGAGTTATTGGCCATCTTGACCTGTTTACTAATGAAACAGTAACCCTTTTGTGGAAACAATCAATGGTGTTGTTTTGCCTAGAATGAAATATTTAACAATAATAAACTAACAGTTTATGTTATTTTTCTCTTAATACACTGGATAAACATTAACAGACTTGTAGGTGTCTTCCAGTGGCCTACTGTAAGACCTAGAAAAGTATTAGGCAACAGAATGCGCATTCACCGCGCTATACAATAATTATGTATAATTACGAGACAGAGTTAAGGCAAATACAGAACCGGAACTACATTCCAGACATACCGGCTGGGCGGAGTGATTTCAAAAGCGTATGTTTACTGCAGCTACTCCGGAACTCAAAACAGAACTTTGTTCCGAATCAGGTAGTAGTTCCGAGTATTTGCTTCATTTGTCGTTATTTTACGAAATATAAATATAAATACATTATATTATAAATTACATTATAAATAAAATGCATTATTATTTCCTAGCGTGGTGAAAGTGCAGGTCACAAGTGGTGCACGTGAGCGTTTTGGAGCTGCTTGATTGCGTATTTGATGAGTTTTGAAAGAGCGAGGGACCTGTACAGTTCATTTTCATTATGTTCGCGAAGCAGCTCACGTCTCACGTCTAATGTAAGTTACCTATTCATATGACTGTACGAATTATGGCAATAGGCCAATTTGCCAACATGTTGAAATATCCCTTTAACGTTAGCCAGCAAATGGTGGCAACGGAATGTAGATGAATAACGCTGCCAAACTTTTTTTTTTTTAATGTCGTGTTAGCGTCACTCCATGCAAACAAGTGTGACAAGCAAACTAACATTCACTTATCTATTCAAATATTCAGTTACAAAGCTGGTGGCAAGCTAAGTTAAACATAGCTGACGCTGAGCTAAACATGTTTGCTAACCGTCCATAGGCGTTAATGTGACTGACCTATCCGGGTGAGTTTTCAGGTGCGTGCTAAAATTGGATGTAATTGATCCAGCGTCCTTAATCTTGGTACTGCAGACTTTGCAGTCAGAGCTTCTTTTGTTGGTGCCGTATTGTGAGAAAATTGTATAACCAAACGTAATTACAAAGGGTACAGCAGCAGCTGCAGGTGTGTCGGTCGCCATAGTGTCATCCGAGTTGCTAGTGCGTGGGGCCGCGAGGCGCGCATCCGATGTGTGATATGGTTACCAAATAAAAAGGGAAGGAATGACATTAAGCTCGGCAGACGTTTCAGAGTTTCCCCAATGTTAATACGCCCCCCTCCGAAAAAAAGGAAAAAAGAAAAAATAATGATTGTTCACGAGTCCCAAAACACGAGTCCGAGTCGAGTCTGAAGTCTTTGGAGCACGAGTCCAAGTCAAGTCTGAGGTCTCCGTGCGTGTGACTTGAGTGCGACTCGAGTCCGAGTCGCAAACTCGAGTCCCCATCTCTTCCATATGCATCAGTCACCAATGTCGAATGTAGGCTAATCAGTACATTTTTGTGTAAAATGTAAAATGTAAAATGTTTGTGTACCCAGAGATGGATTCAGATGTGTAAAAACAAAAAGCATTCAGTCAAGAAAATTTTGAGTTTAATTTCTCGTGCTGCTGTACGTGGTAATCCATGTTACTAATGACACATGGGTTTCTATGGCAACCGCAGCATATGTATGCGCGATATTAGTATTCGATATGAATATTCTAAACCCCCTTATCAATAACAAAACACCCTGAAATATATTGGCGTCCCCTTTTAAAATCCTTCCCCTTTTACAACACAAATCGTCATTCTATCATTCATTGCAGCCCTAATTTTAAAGTACTGTTACTGTTAACCCAACCTCCCCAGAAAAGATTCTTATTATACTAAAGACATGCCTTATTTTAACTGGTCTAGTTTTTGCCTAGGGTGTAAAATCTGGATACATTGTTTTTTCCCCCCTATAATGAAGCCAACAGAGTCTAATGGTTTACATTGTAGATCAATAATAAAATAAATTATTCGAATATACTATAACCAGTCTTCTTTACTGGTTTTGCTTAATGATATTAAATAATGCAGATGTTGCTCCAAGTAATTACTTATGCTTCTACAGATGCCATTATTAGTAATTTTACCAGCAACAACTTTTGTTTATTGTAAAGGTTAGCAAAGTTATTAGACTCACCCTCTGTGATACAGTTCACACTTTAATTCTGCAGATTATATTTTACCCAACAGGGAAGATCGAAAGAATTAAAAAGGCACAGCCCCAAATATTTTTTTTTTGTTGAAATAATGGCCTATAAATCAAAAGACAAGCTATCGAGCGAGTACTTTTACTTTTAGTACTTTAAGTACATTTGAAAGCAAGTTCTTACTTTTACTTAAGTAGGATTGTTAATGCAACACTTATACGTTTACTTGAGTATTTATATCTGCTGGCTATCTGTACTTTGACTTGAGTATTGAACTTCAGTACTTCCTCCACCACTGTTTTTAATATTAATAATGCCCCTATCACACTTATTCAAAATCAGCAGGAATCAAGCCGAACCAGCTGGAATGCAGAATTTTTGGGCAGGAATTTCAAATTGACCAAAATTCTTACAGCTTTGAAAGAACGGTGTTCGAATACTTTGAGCTTTGAACCCATTTCGAATGATTCTTGCACATTCTGGGTGTATTAGCTCTCCAATGCAGCTTCAATGTAGCTGGAACACAGTCAGAATATTTAGAATACACTTCAAATGCCGTTCGAGTCCAATTCAGTTGCTGCCTGAACACCACCCGAAGTCTGGTTGGAAGGTGCCTCAAATGTTGTATGAATTCTCCTCGATTGCAGTCAGAACACCCCTAGATTGGCCGCCGAATATGGTTCGAGCGTCCAAGAATTCAAACAGAATTCAGCTTGAATACTCAGAATGCACGTAGAATGTAACGTGAGAGTCCCATATGCGTTGATTGAGTAATTGCTGACTATAGCAGGGAAATGTAAATATGCCTCTAAAACTGAACCTGAATGCGTGAGAGTTAACAGGTATGTGTTAGTAATGAAAACTGGCCACATCTGATAATGTTGAAAGTTTTCAGAATTTCAGAAATGGTCATTTAAATGAACGATTGAAAACAGGTCATGACCAATCATTATTTTGAATGGAATTTTTAAGGTGAATAGTTTTAGTATCGATATTGTCACGGTCGCGTTTGTCTAGGGATATGATTTCACTTATAATAAAAGGCAGGCTGGCCTGGACTGGTGAATCTGGAAGGAAAGCCGGGACTTACCTCCCCTCGCGACAGCTCTGTTGCATTCCAGGGCCAGCTCAAGCTGCCACTCCACCGGCGAATAGCTCCGCGTCAGTTAGTTCTTGAGTTCAATATAGTGGTCTTCTTTCTTTAAGCACGGCAGTAGTGGGTGACAAAATAAAGAATACGGCGTATACTGGTTGTTTGGAAGCATGCATTTAGTGACGAGGTCCGTCAATTCAGGGCTCTGGCACATCGCACCAGAAACCTTTAATCGTGGCCCATTTAAAAGGGACACCCCTCCCATGACCAACCACGGCCCAATCAGGACACAAGGCATCGTCCCGACTTCTCCAACTAGTCACCAATCACAGTACGCAGCCGCCATGCCACTAAATGTGTGTCACCTATGCCTACATTTCTCTACCAAAGAGAGGAGCTACTAGTGTTTCGATTATGCCTCGTTCCCGGATCCGAGGGCATAACAGTCCTCCCCCCCTCAAAAAGAAAAAACTAATTAAAAAAAAACTAATATAATTTTGTAACCCACATTTTTCCCTCTAATCCTTATAAACATATGTAAGGATTCTACCAAACACTTCCCCCCCCCCTTTTTTTTTGGTGTTTTTTTCCTCATTATATTTCACAATCCCCTCTAAAACCTCGAAACGTGTACCCAGAATAAAGCACTATAGGTTTGAGCCTACCCAAAATCATGGTATAGCATTAGTCACCATCCTAGGGAGTCTAAATAAGCTATAACCCCCCCAATTCCACTCTGCAACTGGCCTAGAGAGTCTACACTCAACCCAGACCACATAGAAAAGACTAGAAAACATTACCCCAAGAAGAGGAGCTCAACACCACACCCTTCAAAGAGGTCTTAAAGCAGTCAGAGACGGGATAACGCGTCTGCTATCACATTCTCTTTTCCAGCCACATGCTTAACTACCAGGCTATATGGCTGCAAAACTAAACTCCATCGGAAAACTCTGGCGCTCGCTGCCCTAAACTTTGCCAAAAATGCCAAGGGATTGTGGTCAGAATAGACAATGACCGGACCACCCACATTAGAAACATACGCTTCAAAATGCTGGACTGCAAAGACTAAGGCTAAAGCCTCCTTCTCCACTGTAAAATAGGCTTTCTGATGGAGATTCAACTTCTTAGAGTAGTAAGCCACAGGATTTTCTACTCCAGCCTCATCTGCCTGCAGAAGACCTGCCCCAACACCAACATCACAAGCATCCACTGCCAAAGCAAATGGCTGGCAAACGTCAGGAGCTTTCAACACCGGGTCACAGGACAAAATAGCCTTAACCTGATCCAGCGCTTCCTGACATTCCTCAGTCCTATTCCACTGGACATCCTTGCCCAACAGGTTAGTCAACGGAGCAGTAACGGCTGCAAAATTTGACACAAATCGACAATAAATTCCACACATCCTAAGTACACGCATCAACTGACGTCGAGTAGTAGGTGTGGGGAGCTCCATAATCGCTTGCACCTTGCCAACCGTGGCAGCACTGCCCCACACCCCACCAAATGTCCAAGGTATGTGACCTGACCTCTCCCAAACTCACACTTTGGGAGATTGACTACAAGTTGAGCAGATTCTAATCGGCTAAAAAGAGCCCCAAGGTGGTCAAGATGACTCTGCCAGCTCTCACTATATATGAACACATCATCAATGTAAGTCACCACATTTTCCAAACCCGACGTGACCAGGTTCATAAGCCGCTGAAAAGTCGCGGGGGCGTTTTTCATGCCGAAAGGAAGAACCCGGTACCGGAATAAGGCATCGTAGGTAGCAAACGCAGAGACATCCCTGGCCCTTTCTGTTAATGGCACTTGCCAATACCCTTTGAGCAGATCCAGTTTGGACACAAACTTAGCCTGCCCAATACAATCAATACAATCCTCAATTCGAGGAATAGGGTATGCGTCAGTCCTAGTCACGGCATTTACCTTACGGTAATCAATGCACAAGCGTGAAGTACCATCATTCTTAGGAATTAAGACAACCGGGGAACTCCATTCACCAACCCCAGGCTCTATGGCCCCAATCTTCAACATATAGTCAATCTCCTCATGGACTTTCTCTTCCTTGAAAGGGGGTAAACGGTAAGGAGGTTGCTTTATAGTGGTGGCCCCACCGACATCCACATCATGCTCAACTAAAGAGGTTAAGCCTGGCCTATCACGAAACAGGAAGGGATGAGCAGCCACCAGGTTAATCAAATCCTGGGCCTGAGCCTCTGACAAATGTGTCAGCTGATCTGGCAGCTGCTCACATGCTTGAGAGTTGTTCAACTTAGCGCACACTGGTTCTGGTGCTAAACACTCCCCTTCGCTCTCACAGGTCGGAGGAGCCTCTACAATACACGCAAGAGGATTGGCTGGATCACGCTCCACATACAATTTCAATAAGTTGATGTGGCAAAGCCGAGTCTCTTGCCGCTGTTCGGGTGTACTAATTACATAATTGCAGGTTCCAAACATCCGAACCACAATATAGGGTCCACTAAAAGGTGTCCCAAGCCTTTCCTTACCCACTGGGGTAAAGACAAGGATTTTGTCCCCAGGAGCAAAGGAGCGTTGGACTGCCTTACGATCATAACGCCTTTTCATCCGTTCCTTAGCCCCCTCTAAATTCTGGGGGCCACCTTCCAGGCTGCACTCAACCGATCATGAAAGGTAGAGACATACTGCAAAATATCACCAGGGGCATGTGGCTCCAGGAGTCGCTCCCGCATAAGGCTTAGCAGACTCCGAACTTCATGCCCATAAACCAATTCAAAGGGACTAAACCCTGTGGATTCATTCACAGCATCACGGATGGCATAAAAAAGAAAAGGCATCGCCACGTCCCAGTCTTTAGGGCAGTCCACACAATAAGTACGCACCATTGACTTTAGTGTCTGATGACACCTTTTAAGGGCCCCCTGGGACTCAGGGTGGTAAGCAGAGGACAATACCTGAGTGATGCCCAACTCACACATAATATTCTAGAATATTCCAGAAGTAAAATTAGTTCCGCGATCGGATTGAACCTCCTTAGGGAGCCCAAACCTTGAAAAAAATTCCAATAACGCCTCAATGACTACAGAAAAACGAATACTATGCACTGGCACTGCCTCAGGGTAACGTGTGGCAACATCCATAATGGTCAATAAATACTCATTACCCTTCTTAGTTTTGGGAAGAGGACCAACACAGTCAATAATTACGCGTGAAAATGGGGCCTCCACCACTGGTGTAGGCTGCAACGGAGCAACGGGGAGAAAGTGACCAGCCTTACCCGCTATCTGACAGGCATGGCAGGAACGACAAAAATTAACCACATCACGGCAAACCGTGGGCCAATAAAAATGTTTTAGGAGGCGGGCCAAGGTCTTCCTCACCCCCAAATGACCAGCGAAAGGGGTCTCATTTGCTAACCGCAACACCTCACCCCGAAAGCTAGAGGGAACTACAATTTGCACATGGACCCACTAATCCTCATCAGTCGGGCGATCTGCAGGCCGCCACTTGCGCATGAGAATGCCTTGGTCCACAAATTCCCCAACAGCAATGCTCTCACTCTCTTCCAACGTCACAGCCTGCTTCCACAGAGGAGCCAGCAAAGGATCCTGGCTTTGCTCTTTGATCAAAACCTCTCTAGAAAAATGTGTGGCATCTGCCACTTGAGCCAAAGAGAGACCCAAACTTTTATCAGCAGAGGTCCCTTCTCGGCTCACAGTTTGAGCAAAACCGTATCAAACAAGCTAACGGGCTCCTCTTCCCCACTGCCAATTGGGACAGAGCGCACCTCATCCGCAGGAATCAAGGCCTCACAAGCTTGGGCTTTAGCTTTATGTGCCTGAGCACGTGTAACCACACATGCTGTAAACACTTCTGGATGTTCTCATTCCAGCTCCAGTGTTTCTGGGACTTCCAGGGGAGCTGAGACTACCACCGGAGTCACACACACCTCAGACCCTGCGAAGTCATTTCCCAACAATAGGCTAATGCCTGGCACAGGTAGTGTAGGCACCACCCCAACAGTCACTGGCCCGGTAACCAAATTAGATTTTAAATAAACCGTGTGCAATGGAATGCAATCGTACTGCCCCCCAAAACCTTTAATGAGTGCTGACTGGGAAGAACTCTCACAAGGCAACTCAACCACTCCTTCCAACAAGAGGGACTGTGCAGCACCAGTATCCCGCAAAATGGTAAGGGACACTTCCTCTCCACCCTGGACCTCAGATAC
The DNA here is from genome assembly GCA_029721435.1 of Gymnothorax reevesii. NCBI lineage: Eukaryota > Metazoa > Chordata > Actinopteri > Anguilliformes > Muraenidae > Gymnothorax > Gymnothorax reevesii. The sequence goes on from CM056574.1 coordinate 144,282,518, forward strand.
AGTCCCTACAGAAGTAAAAGGCTGATAGCTCAGCGGGGGCCTCTCCCTGGAACCCTTCCAACTTGTTCCTGCCTCACTTTTCGTCAAAGAGGCCACCAACGCAACCACTTTAGCTCGACTCTCCAGCTGGGAGCGCTGGGGACACTTGGATTTCATATGACCAGGCCGTTGGCAACCATGGCATATAATGTCACGGTCCCTTTTAAGCTGAAGACAACGAGGCTTAATATGACCAGGTTCCCCACAATGGTGACAAACCACAGCAGATATGGGCTTCCCCCCTCCAGGCTGCAAAGCCCCACACGCCTTACCGCCAGGAGGGAGGCCCTTACCCAAGCTCTGTCTACCCTGGCCATGGTCAGTGCGCCCGCCACCACCTTGGCGAGTTAAACCCACTGACCCAACATGAATGACCTCATGAGCATCTGCAGCTTGAGCTGCCTCCAAAAGAGTAGTGACTTTCTGCTCACTAAGATAGATTTCAACCGCTCGAGGCACACTGTTCTTAAACTGCTCCAACAGCACGAGCTCTTTCAATTGTACAAAATTGTAAGTCTCAGTAGACTTAACACTAGAAGCGCCGGAATTTTATCACTACTAGAACTGCCATGAACGGTCGTTTGGACCGCTAGGTTCAAAACATTCTAATCCGTCTCTCTGAGCACCTATTAAGCAATTAATGCATTTCGTATGTAAGCATGTATCTCAAAAGAACGAAAAAATACCAGCATTACGTTTTAACAAGTTTAATAATACATTCATGAATATTAAGGCAATAGAATTATATATAATTAACATGAATTAAGCTGCTTTCACACCGGACGCGAAACAAATTTTTTGCAAGACATATTACATTCAAAGTCAATGCAAAGACAAAAATACACACGTTTCGCGGAGATTTGCGTCTCAGCATTGACTTTGAATGTGATCTGTCGTGCGAAAAAATGTGTTTCGTGACCAGTGTGAACGCGGCTTTATTGTAAACATTCACAACAATATTTTTTGGTAAAGAAATAATTAAACGATTCAAAACGACAAAAACAACTATTAAAACATCTATTTTGATTAAAACACATTCATTCAACATTTATAACAACATACAGAATATCTTATTTATTATGAAATAATAATTAATCGGAACAATGACACGGAATTAGAAAACGATCGGTAGGTGTTTTTTCCTGATCACCTTTTTACTTTTTGGAGTGGCGTAGCATTTAGCCTACACATAACAGTCTGCGCAGGTGACCTCCGTTCTCTTGGCGCAATTTCCACAGACGGGTCTGAAGCATCTGCAGCAGGTGACGAGCGTCTTATTTTGTGAGCAGCTCCTGCGGACTTGGCACTGCCTCCGTTTTGGTGTCTCCCGCTGCTGCTGGCTCAAACTTTTTGCCATTGCTGCCCCTTTTGCTTTCATGTGCTCCGACCTCAGTTCCTCTGCCAGTTGCAGCAAAAACTGTCTGCGGGGTATACCGCTGCCGGTGCACTCCTTCAACAGGACGTGGGCATTTATCCCGGCCAGATCCAAGATGTTGTAAAAGACTGCCACAGGCCATCTCCGGGTGCCGCCTTTCACAGAGTATGCCTTTGCCATCTGATCCACGACATCCACTCCGTATTTGGTACAATTATAATAAATCACCGACTCTGGCTTTGCCTTCGGCCCGTCGGAGATGCCCACACCAGTGTGCACAGAGCTCAGAATACAAACATTCTTCCTGGGCTTACACTGGTAAACAGTTAGAGTCACGTCACCAGATTTCAGCACTTTTGTGCTGAACAACTCCGCTGACTCTTTAGCAGAGGGGGGCAGCTCCCGCTTCGTTTTCCCCAGTGTGCCAACCAGGCTGGTCTTTTTTGCCTGTAAGGTGGTGGCCAGCTTTAGAGAAGTGAAGAAATTATCCGTGGTGATGTTTCTCCCCTTCCCCAAGAACGGCTCGGCCAGTTTCAGCACCACACTCTCTCCCACGAGCTGACCTCTACTCCGCGTCTCCTCCTTCCCCAGGTATGGTGCGCCGTTCAGCAGGTATTTCGACTGAACATCCACAGCCAGCCAGAATTTAATACCAAATTTATCTGGCTTATTCCCCATGTACTGAGTAAATCTGCACCAGGCTTTGGTGGGGAACAGCTGCTCATCAATTGTTATGTTGGCACCGGGCTTGTAGCAAGCTATGCAGTTCTCAACGAACTTCCTCCAAGTTGCCGACACCAGAGAAAATTTGTCCTCCTCGAGACGCACACGCCGGGTCTCCTTCTTGTCGAAACGAAGGAATTTCATAATGTCCCTGAAACGATTTCTCGCCATGGTTTCCTTGAAAAATGTGAAACCCCATTTTTCGGACCACAGGCTGTTCAAACCTATGCCTTTTGCACCCTGCGCTCCTCTCGCGTACAGCAGGCCGATGAAGGCTTTCAGCTCAGCCACTGACAGTTCCCATGAGCAGTCACCGTGATGCCGGTGCGCTTCCTCCAATGTGCAGTCTCTGATGTGTTTCAGCATGCCATCATCAAAAACACACAAGAAGGCCGTGAGCGCATTTTCAACATTGCGCTTTGCGTGCGCCGTGGGACCCGCAGCTTCGGTCAGTACATTTTGTCTCTGCCTTCTCCCAGGACGCTCTTCGGGTGGAAGGACGGTCCATACCGTCCCGTCCTTCCCGATCTCCACAGCAGCCTCTGACAGAGCTGACAGAACCGGGGATATACTGGGCACCTCAGTTGGCTCAAGAGCAGGTACAGGTGTCGGGGTGCCTGAAAGAACAATTCCCGAATGAAAATATGGGAGTAATAATGTATATTACTAGTGATAGGCCTAATGTATAATAATAATAATAATAATATATAGGCCTACGTGTAATAATAGTAAATTACTAGTAATAGGCCTAATATATAATAATAATGACAACAATAATACTAATAGAATAAAAAATAAAAATAAAAATAATATACGAGTAATAATGCTTTGAACATGAGACCGCAAGCCACTGTAAATACATAAATTCATACCCTGTGCACCTTACCTGTAACATCAGCCGTGAGTGGAGGATTGGGATCCCCCGACTTCCGTGAAAGTAGCCGTCTTCTTTTTTTCGGAGCGGGCTCCGTGTCACTCTCTGAGGAGGAAGATGATTCATTTCCACCCACCCAGGAATGGTCGCTGTCAGAATCCGCGTCTGAAATGGCTTCGGCATCCGACTCACCGCTGCCTAAATTTTGCAGCAACTCCAAGGCTTGAGCAACGGTCATCTTTCTCATGCGATCCTTTGCAGACATTTTATGTCAACTTTCTCCCCGAATTTATAGCTACTGTCTTCTGTTTAGCGTCTTTCTGCGCAAAATAAAATAATTCTAGAATGCTCTACTCAACGAACTCTGACAGTGGCATCGGTTCGTCGCTAGGCAACCAAAAGATACATTTTCGAAAAAAAAAAATAACGGCCGCAAAACAGAACGGTCAGTGAGACCGCTAATGGCAGAAATAGGTAGATTTGGTGATATTTTATGCTCCGTAGGTGTAATCTATATAAAATCAATTGCACGTTAAAATACAGACACTTTTAGGAAAAGTCACTGACCCTCAAGGTTGTATTTTTTTATTTTGAAAAGTTATGACTCAAACAAATTTCAGAACGGTCAAAATGACCGTCATGGCGCTTCTAGTGTTAAGCCAACGCTCACATGCCACCCCTAATTTTCGAGACAAATCCAAATAAGACTCCCCGTCCTGCCGTTTCACAGTACGGAATCGCTGCCGGTAGGCCTCAGGGACACCGCCATACGCAGACAAGGCCGCTATTTTTAAGGAATCATACTCCAAGCCCATGCGCGGGTCCAGAGCAGCAAAAGCAACCTGGGCCTTGCCCTTTAAAACACTCTGCACCAATAATGGCCACTTAGCTTCAGGCCAGTCACATTCACGAGCAACCACCTCAAAAGCGTCAAAAAAGGTATCAACATCTTCCTCAGAAAACTTGAACATGAGAGATATAGCAGACCGTATGTCAAAACGAGAGTCCAAAAGAGGAACCCCCTTAGCGGCTCGAGTTCGCTACACCTCAAACTGAGCCAACCGCTCCCGGGACTCGCGCTCATCTCTCTCTGCTCGAAGTACATTTTCCCTCTCCTCATCTGCCCACAACTCTTCCAACTCCAGTGTGGCAACAATAAGTTTAGCTAGAGCAGGTTTCAGTATACCGTTTGGCACCTCCACCTCTTGCTCAGTCGCCAGCTGTAACAACTGATCTTTAGCGAGCTGCTGAAATTTGCGGCGAGAGGGCAATGCCATCTCCGCAACAGACTGTTCAACAACGTCCAGTCCGTCACAGGACATTTTCAGTTAAGTAGGAACAACCACACACTGAGGAATCCAATGCCGAGTAATATACAAAAATAGATATATAATAGTATCATATACACATAACGAATCGCAGAGACTACAAAAACCTAATGCTATGACAAAACTGCAGTGCCACCAATAGGCTACCACAAATCTTATCTTGCAAAACAACAAGAAAAACCAAAGAGTACATGTACATGAACACTTCAAACATGGGCATGCTGCACAAAAAAATGCCCAAAATATTATGAGAGGGCCAATAACGCAACGATTAGAGCGTTTAGCAACAACTGAAGAGGAGACATCTCAACTCTTACACTCGTTTTAAAACACGAATACCACAAACAGCAGCCCACGCAAGAGAAATGTACAAACCTGTGCCAAGCCTGCTCAATCCTTCCAAACCAATCATTCAATTTTGGGGCTGGCCAAATAGCAAACACTCCCAAATGCTAAGAAAATTGGCAACACGCTAATGAAACACAACGCCAATTTACCCCACAGAAAAGGCATTCCCTCACATGCATTAGCCTCAGGACTCAACTGCCTGCGCAAAGAGGCAAACTACTGCGACTCCGCTCACCTGCAGCCAACTTCAAGCGTTAATTAACCCAAGCTATCGACCACCCATTCACTCGTCAACCCTGCAATACTAATTATTAACACAATTATGGTTAAATTTAACTACCATTTTAACTAAACAACGCGACACGGAAAACTTGCGGAAATAGGCCTATATGCCAAACCAAACCTTACTCCTAAAGTTATTAAGTACCCGAAATCACATACCCACTACACAGTGACGAATTGAATCAATATCACTAATTAGTTTGCCACTCACGTCACTACTTGACGCAGAGTGCTAAATTAGCTTAGATACACAAAAGGACCCCAACTGTTTGGCTAACAACTTAACTCAACAGTTTGATATTCAGCTCCCGGACGAAGCTCCCCAATTGTCATGGTCACGTTTGTCTAGGGATATGATTTCACTTATAAAAAAAGGCAGGCTGGCCTGGACAGGTGAATCTGGAAGGAAAGCCGGGACTTACCTCCCCTGGCGACGGCACCGTTGCATTCCAGGGCCAGCTCAAGCTGCTGCTCCACTGGCGAATAGCTCCGCGTCGGTTAGTTCTTGAGTTCAATATAGTGGTCTTCTTTCTTTAAGCACGGCAGTAGTGGGTGACAAAATAAAGAATACGGGGCATACTGGTTGTTTGGAAGCATGCATTTAGTGACGACGTCCGTCACTTCAGGGCACTGGCACATCGCACCAGAAACCTTTAATCATGGCCCATTTAAGAGGGCCCATGACCAACCACGGCCCAATCAGGACACTAGGCATCGTCCCGACTTCTCCAACCAGTCACCACTCACAGTACGCAGCCGCCATGCCACTAAATGTGTGTTACCTATGCCTACATTTCTCTACCAAAGAGAGGAGCTACTAGTGTTTCGATTATGCCTCGTTCCCGGATCCAAGGGCATAACAATATAGATTCCGACAGCAATTGAGTTGCATTCAAGGTGCATTCTGGCTCATTCGGTTCATTCAGGCAAGATTTGACGTGGCTTGCCGTTTCAGTTCTCCCTTGAATGCAATCAGAATGTCTGTTGGAATGCCGTAAGAATATTTATAATGCAGTCAGAGCGCAGTTAGAATACACTTCGAATGCCGTTCGATATTTCTCCACTTGGAATGCACCTGGAAAGTTTTGAGCATGAGCAAAACATTCGGGCCGGCCACAAAAATGGGCCCGAATATTCGGAATGCACTCAGAATGCAGTCAGAATTTTTAGAACGCACTTTGAATATCCAGGAATATACAAAGAATTTTCATTCCGACGGCATTCTGGCTCATTCACCTCTGCCCTATTCTGAAGGCATTACTTTTAGCAGTGGGTAACATAATATTTACAGGATCATCTCTTCTATTTTATTCCCTTCTGAAATTTCTCTCTAGGCCACTTTTTCTCCTGTCTTTAACCTGCTGTAGAATGCTCAGTAAAAAATAACCCCTAATAATATTAAACCCGTGCAATTCAAATCTGCGTAAAATAATGTGTCCCTTGACTTGCAAATACATTTCCGAGGTGTTGCGACAGTCCTGAAAACTTACTCCCATCCGAATAAGGTATGAGTCGTGGCTGTTCGTTACACAGTAATTAAATTTGCAACATGCCCTTCGGATAGCACGGATTATAAACAACAATGTCTAAAGAGAAAATAACAAACGATAATAAACAACAAGGTCTTGAGGCAAAATACTGGACATGTATCCACTGTGAATAATAATATTAGATCATAAATGCTTAATGATGGTATCAGGCAAACAAAAATGATGACAACAGCCAGGCTAGTTGAGGGGAAAAAAGCTGCTGCACGAACGACAATACTGAGGCAACAAAGAACGTTAATCTGATTCTGAAATCACTTGTGCAAGATAGAAACAGTGATGGAATCATTCCAAATTTTTGCCATGAGATGAGAGCACTGTACCCCCCAAGGGTTGGGGGGTACAACGGTGAGGCGCAATCGTGATGTTTTTCATCTGTGTTGGTGTCTGTCGGTATCGAGATGAAGAGCACAGAGCTTCTTAACACAAAGGGGAGATTAGTGGAAAATGACTTAGTGGATCTTTTAGGGTGCAAAAACTTTTAAAAAGTCATATACTGTACATGCATTACATATAACAAAACATAATAACTACTTGCTTAACATGCTGCTGGTCTTCTGCATGCTGCAAAAACAGCTCTGTCACATTGACATCCACAATACTTCCCAGGCCCAGGGTTTCTCTGCAGAGAATTTCTCAGAGCAAAACACATACTCCTGGCCAATGTACACAATGTAATTAAGCTGACATAGGAAAGGGCACTTTGGAAAGGGCACTTTGACCAGTCTGCAGCTCATAAGCCTCATAAGGAGTAATGTGATGCCCTGTGTGTTCTAATTCATTCCTGCCACAGCAATTTTTAGAAATAATCTGTGAAAGTAGCTTTTCTGTTGGTTTGGATCAGATGGAATGACTTTCATTGAGTTGACCATTCTATAGTACAGCGCCTTCCATAATTATCGGCACCCCTGGTTAAGATGTGTTCTTTAGCTTCTAATAAATTCAGTTTTTTGTCAAAATAATATAGGACCACAATGAAAAAAAGAGGAAAATCCAACATTTAATTCAAGTGCATTTATTCCGCCGGAAAAAAATCCCACATCAAGAACTAATTCTTTTACATCAAATCATGTGTGCCACAATTATAAGCACCCCTGATGTTAATACTTCGTACAACCCCCTTTTGTCACGAAACAGTACCCAATCTTCTCCTATAATGTTTCACAATACAGAAAGAGGGATCTTCAACCATTCCTCTTTGCACAATCTCTCTCAATCATCCAGCGACTTGGGTACTCTCCTTTGCACTCTCCTCTTCAGCTCACTCCACTGGTTTTCAATGGGGTTGAGGTCTGGGGACTGAGATGGCCAAGGGAGGAGCTTGATTCTTTGTCTGGTGAACCTTTTCTGTGTAGATTTGGCCACATGTCAAGGGTCATTATCTTGCTGAAAGACCCAGTGACAATCCGTCTTCAGCTTTCAGGCAGAGGCCACCAGAGTTTGATTTAAAATGTCCTGGTATTTCAAAGCGTTCATGATGCCATGCACCCTAACAAGGTTCCCACGGCCTCTGGAAGAGATACAGGCCCACAGAATCACCGATCCTCCCCCATACTTCACAGTTAGCATGAGGTGCTATTCTGCATTCTCATCTTTTGTGTTCCGCCAGACCTACTTAGAGTGTTTGTTGCTCAAAAGCTCTATCTTAGTCTCATCTGACCAAAGCATACAGTCCCAGTTGAAGTCCCAGGACCGCTTAGCGAACTCCAGACGTTAGTGTTTTTCATTGTGAGTGAGAAAAGGTTTTTCCGTTCATGCCTCCCAAACAGCTTGTTGGCATGTAGATAGCGCCTGATGGTTGTTTTGGATACTTTGTGTCCCCAAGATGCTACCATTTGTTGCAATTCTTTAACAGTGAGCTTTGGAGAACTTTTTATTTCTCTTACCATCCTCCTCCCTGTGCGTAGTGGCAAAAAAACCTTCTGTCCTCGTCCAGGCTTGTTTACCACTGTTCCCGTTGTTTTAAACTTCTGAATGATTCCTCTGACGGTAGATATGGGCAGGCGCAGGCAAGTGGCTACCAAGATGCTACCATTTGTCGCAATTCTTTAACAGTGAGCTTTGGAGAACTTTTTAAATCTCTTACAATCCTCGTCACTGTGCGTGGTGGCAAAATAACCTTGCTTCCTCACCCAGGCTTGTTTACCACTGTTCCAGTTGTTTTACACTTCTTAATGATTCCTCTGACAGTAGATATGGGCAGCTGCTGGCGAGTGGATATTTTCTTGTAGCCCTTGCCTGACTTGTGAAGGTCAACACACATCTGCCTTACTTGAATGGTGTGTTCCTTTGTCTTTCCCATGTTGAAGAGTGGATAACAGAAATGGCCTCTGTGTCACATCATATTTATACCCCAGGGAAACAGGAAGTCATGATTTACTAATTAAATGTTCCTAGATACTCTGATCAACTTTGTAAACTACTGTAGAAATGACAGAAATACTTAAATTGCATTTAATTCCTAGTAATTGTTAGGGGTGCCAATAATTGTGGAACAAGTGCTTTTATAAAAAATTATTATTTCTTAGTCAGGGATTTTTTTCCCCTTAAAAGTCATTTGAGTTGAAGGTTACATTTTTATACAATTTTATGCAGAGTGTATGCTTCTGCAATAAAAAATTGAATTTATTTTAGGGCTTTTAACACATCTTAACCAGGGGTGCCAATAATTATGGAGGGGGCTGTATGTTGCCAGTTTGTTGCTTGTCCCAACTCAAACCACTTTGGTAGTTGATCACTGCTGCCAGGGAGCACCCAACAAGGACAGCAGTTTCAGAGATAGTGTGATCCAGTCGTCTGGTCATGACAATTTAGCTTTTTGTCAATGTCACTCGGGTTCTATTTCTCCCACATCTATCAGGTTGATTGCAAGAATCAACTGTTTGCTTCAGGCCTAATTGCAGATGTTGGCACGCACCGCTCTCATTAGAAAATCGTCATTGGCGTCATCTGTGAGCGGTTATATTGTTTTGTCTCATCGGTGCATGCAATCCTGCTTGTTTGTGGCCTATTTGTGTACACATTACATTTACATTTGTAATTTCACAGTTTCAAAAATGAATGAACTAGAGAGAATAAATCTAATTTTAAGGCGTAAAAGTAAGACATGATAGACAGAAAACTGACAGAAAATTTCTTCATCTCTCCTCTGTCAGATTTCACTTTGGAGTGTTCCAGATAGCACAGACAATGGTTTTTGCAATTGAGGAAATCAACAAAAACCCAGACTTGTTGCCTAACATCACCCTGGGATACCATCTTTATGACAACTGTTTGAAACTCAGTGTTGCATTCCGCGCAGCCACAGCACTAGTCAGCGGGACAGATGAGTCCTTCTCTGATTTGGGATGTACAGGTTCACCACCAGTTCTGGGCATCGTGGGGGATCCAGAATCCACAAACTCTATTGCCATCTCCAGTGTGCTGGGCCTGTTCCATGTTCCCATGGTACTGTATGAAATGAATTGGATTCTTTTCAAGAAAGAACTGAAAAATTAACTGGAAGACTTAAAAAAAAAAAAACTTGTTGTGTCTTTATTCCATCGAGGGTAAAATTACTTCACATTATAGTTACTTCCACCATAATGCTGCATGAAACTCAATGTTTTCAAATGTTTTTAAATTTTCATGTTAATGTATTCAAATTTTCTTAATCTTTAACCATAATATTTAGTCATTTCAATAAATTATTTGCATAGAATCAAATAGCTTGCACATCTGTGAAGAGAATATTCATTCCGTGAAGATATTCAGGTTTTGGAGCGTCGTGTATTGCCATCCAGACATCTTTGACTGGGAAGGCCTTGCTTATTTCTGCAAAACAATGCCAAACACAACATTATATATGTATTACAACAACATGGCTCCGTAGTAAAAAAGGCTGGGTGCCAGCCAGACCTTTTGCCCACTAAAAATACAGCGCCCTCCATAATTACTGTCACCCCTGGTTAAGATGGGTTAAAAGCCTTAAAAAAAATTCAATAATTCTTGCAGAAGCATACTCTCAGAATCATGTCTGTTTCTCATTTATTGGCACCCCTAACAATTCCTAGTAAATAAATGCAATTGAAATATTTCTGTCATTTCTACAGTATTTTACAAAGTTGATCAGAGTGTCTAGGAACATTTAATTAGTAATTCATTGCTTCCTGTTTTCCTGGGGTATAAATATGACGTGACACAGAGGCCATTTATCTTATTCACTCTTCAAAATGGGAAAGACAAAGGAACACACCATTCAAGTAAGACAGATGTGTGTTGACCCTCACAAGTCAGGCAATGGTTACAAGAAAATATCCACTTGCCTGCAGCTCCCCATATCTACTGTCAGAGGAATCATTAAGAAGTTTAAAACAACTGGAACAGTGGTAAACAAGCCTGGATGAGGAAGCAAGGTTATTTTGCCACCACGCACAGTGAGGTGGATTGTAAGAGAAATAAAAAGTTCTCCAAAGCTCACTGTTAAAGTATTGCAACAAATGGTAGCATCTTCGGGTCACAAAGTCTCCAAAACAACCATCAGGCGCTATCTGCATGCCAACAAGCTGTTTGGGAGGCATGAACGGAAAAAACCTTTTCTCAATCACAATCATGAGCGCAAACGTCTGGAGTTCGCGAAGCGTAACTGGAACTTCAACTGGGACCATGTGCTTTGGTCAGATGAGACCAAGATAGAGCTTTTTGGCAACAAACACTCTAAGTGGGTCTGGCGGAACACAAAAGTTGAGTATGCAGAAAAGCACCTCATGCCCACTGTGAAGTATGGGGGAGGATCGGTGATGCTGTGGGCCTGTTTCTCTTCCAGAGGCTCTGAGAACCTTGTCAGGGTGCATGGCATCATGAACCCTTTGAAATACCAGGACATTTTAAATCAAAATCTTGTGGCCTCTGCCCGAAAGCTGAAGATGGGTCTTCACTGGTTCTTTCACAAAAGATAATGACCCTTAACATGTGGCCAGATCTACACGGAAATGGTTCACACAGACACAGAATCAAGCTCCTCCCATGGCCAACTCAGTCCCCAGACCCCATTGAAAACCTGTGGAGTGAGCTGAAGAGGAGAGTGCAGAGGAGAGGACCCAGGTCGCTGGATGATTTAGAGAGATTGTGCAAAGAGGAATGGTCGAAGATCCCTCTTTCTGTATTCTCCCATCTTGTGAAACATTATAGGAGAAGATTCGTGCTAATTTGTTGGCCAAAGGGGGTTGTACGAAGTATTAACATCAGGGGTGCTAATAATTGTGGCACACATGAATTGAAAGAAAGAATTATTTCTAGCTAGAAGCTAAAGAACTCATCTTAAACAGGGGTGCCAATAATTTTGTAGGGCAGTGTATTTGGCACATTATCAAAAAAAAAAATGACAAAGAAATCTATGAAGTGTTGATCAGCTGACAGCCTATATCAAGCAAGAATGGGAAAACAATTTGCTTCTCAAACTAAAGCAGTTGGTCACCTCAGTTCCCCGGATGTGTTCAATGCATTGTGAAAAGAAAAGGTGATTCAACACATTGCCCCTGTCTCAACTTGAATCATTGTGCTGTCATGAAATTAGAAATGAGCAGATATTTAAAAAAAAAAACATAAAATGTCTTAGTTTCAACATCTGATTTGTTGCCCTTGCACTCTTCGCAATTATAAACTGGGGTTAAATTATTTGCAATTTATTGCATTCTGTTTTTATTTGCATTTTAGAAAGTGAACTTTTCAGGAAATGGGGTTGTACAAGTTAGCAAAAAAAAAAAAGTTTCCAGTTGATTTCAAGTGTGGCATTTGCATTCGGAACCTCTAGCTGCTCAGTCTGAAGAGCTGCCACTGCCAGTGAACCAGGCCATAATTTTACTGAAAATTAAAAACAAATATACAAGTGAACTAGCAGAAACATTAGCTGAAAAAAAATCAAATGGAAATAAAGTTGTCAGCAGCGCTAATTGGGCCAAGCAATCAAGCAGAGCAGAGTCGCCAAGGCAACTCGATGTGATCATGTTAAAAGTATGGCTGCTTGGAACACTGATTGAAAAATTTATGTGAATTGAGCAAAGTTTGCGGATGTCACAGATATGAGCTCGTGCCCTGTTTGGGTTGTCTGCCATAAATTTGGCTTTGAATGAAAAACCGTTGCGGAAATCTAAATTTCACCTCATAACTTTTGTGAGGCTAATTGGCCAGATCCATGAAGCGATAAAGTTTCTCAAGAGAATTTTGTCCTGGATAAATTTACGTAAACCAATATATGGTAGTCGAATCTGTAGTGCTCTGTTAGTGACAGTAAAGACAGACAAACTTACATGGCAGTGGATTTGTGGTCACATGAACCAATACATTCAGCTAAGAAGGTTTTTTTTTCAAAATACTAGAAAACTTGCCTTTCATGTTGAATTATTAAGCTTGAGTTGAATCTATTTTTTTTTAATATTGATGTTTGTCTCACATATATTCTGACACACTGGGTGCAGATTACTGCATTGCCCGTTTTATTGTATCATCATGTTGTGCCGTTGACATTTTTTCAAACATGCAGGAGAGCTTTTTGCTTGCCAAGTTCTGTCCACAAGTTTATACAAGACCCTCCATTTGATGTAATTTTAGGGAGCATTTTGTTAAAGCTGTAAAACTCTAAATTGGTTTGCTGTAAGCTTCCACAAGAACGCAAAATTTCAGCTGTAAGTTTGCGTAAGGCATCATGTTAACTTATGTGCAATACCTTGCCACTGTGGATTTGCCGTATCAGTCTGACGATCATCCTGAGCACATTTGGTGAAAATTGGACAAAAGTTGTGGCCTGTGAGAAATTTCAATAAAATCTATTATGACAGCCACATCAATTTGGTTGAGATGACAAGTTGCAATGTCTTGGCTACAGTAAATACCAGACACAAGAATAAATTCTAATTTCTAATGACACAAAATATTTTTGCTTCCTCAAAATGAGGTCCTGAGGTCAGGCACAGAGATGGATTTTGATACATTAAAGCATTGCTGAGATATGACCTCACTTCCTGTTTTGTGGTTTTTCAGTTGAATTTGATAGGCTGTGACACGTGAAACCTTTTGAAACTTATGAAAACATCTGACAACTTTTGTCCGGCTTGGTCTGAGGATCCTCTAAGTTGGTGAAAATTGGACAAAACTCGTGACCAATAAAAAAATTTGTTTCCCTGTTAAAGTTCAAATAGATAAAACAACACATCTCTCTCTTACACAGGTGAGTTACTTTGCCACTTGTTCCTGCCTGAGTGACAAAAGTCAGTATCCTTCCTTCTTCAGAACCATACCCAGTGATGCCTTCCAGGTTAGAGCCATGATGAAAATTCTTGAGCGATTCAACTGGAAGTGGGTGGGACTCCTCTTCAGCGATGATGATTATGGTGTTCACGCTGCCCAGTCCTTCCACCAGGAAATTAGGCACTTTGGCTGTGTGGCCTTCTCTGAGATGCTGCCCTACAACAATGACCAAGCTGAGATCCAACGGATTGTAGACATCATTCGCCACTCCAAGGCCAGGGTGGTGGTAGCATTCTCAGTAAAGGCATACATATTGCCCCTCACTCAGGAGGTCGCCCGGCAGAACCTGACTGGGCGGCAGTGGATCGCCAGTGAGGCCTGGGCCACTGATGCTGTATTCCATTCGCGGCAGCTGTTGCCCTTCCTGGGAGGGACCCTGGGTATCGCCATCCGCAGTGGAGATATCCCAGAGCTCCTTAACTTCCTGCTCAGTCTCCACCCAAACTTCGACCAAGACAATAATATTGTAAATCTGTTCTGGGAGGAGATGTTCAATTGTAGGTTCAAAGCAGACTCACTTCGCAGTGTGTGCACAGGACAGGAGAGTCTGGAGGGCACAGAATCAGCATACAGTGACGTGTCAGCACTCAGGCCCTCATACAATGTTTACAAAGCAGTTTACGCTTTAGCACATGCCCTGCATGATCTGCTCAGCTGTAAGCCTGGCACAGGACCCTTCCCAGGCAGCTCCTGTGCTGAGCTCCGTACTCTGCAGCCCTGGCAGGTGAGAGACATTCGGTTACCTTCTCTGAATAATAAATGACCCGGGCTTGGGAAGAAATTGTGTAGAAAAAGATTTTTGAGTTCATTTGAATTAATAGAGAATGGCGTTTTTTTTTTTTTTTAATTTTCAATATGTATCCACAGTTATATGAACTCTGAGAAATACTGTATCTTTTCTTGCATAATTACCTATGGCATCAATTAATAACAACAAAAATCAAATTTAATGTGAAATTTTGGCAGGTATAAAAAGCTTAAATATGAATGTTAATCTAACACCAACATCAGTCAGCTCTCAAACAAAATGAATTGCACTGTTGGGGACTGTCAATGATTTAGAATGCCTTCAGTAGCCTCACATCTAAATGCATGATTGCTCTCAAGACAGGTTCCCAGGTAAGTTTGCCTGATTAACAATCAAACTATTTATTAACTGACTCGTCAAGACCAATATATGGCCTGTAATTATGACAATGATACTCTTAAGTCAATGCTTCCCAAACCTCTCCTTGAGGCCCCTGTCCCGCATGTTTTTGATCTCTCCCTGCTCCAGCACAGGTGATTCAAATGATCAGGTTGTCATCAGTTTTAAGGGGTGATTAACAAGCTGATCATTTGAATCACCTCTTCTGAAGCAGGGAGAAATCTAAAGCATGCAGGACAGGCAGACCTTCAGAAGAGGTTTGGGAAACACTGCTCTGAGTGATTATCACCTTGAATGCAAATTGCCTTAATTAATATAATTTTGGCCACAATGCCGGTAATCCTATTCTGTTGAATGCATTTTCACTGTAATGTAAAGTACTTAACTAAACATTTATGATTGTGTATTTTGCTGTAATGACCAGTAAAAGGTGTAATTCCAATGAATAGAAAAAATCTAAAATTTTCGCTAGCTTCCATCACTCATTTTAGCATTCTTTCAGTAGTGCAATCATAAGATTGCCCTTTATGTCTTCATAATATTACCATCATTAAAAAAAATACATCTGAAATGGAGAAAATATTTTGCTTATTTAACCATGCCAAACAATTACAATAAGCCTTGCAAACTAATTGAAACAAATCTGTGCTGTTCCACTAGCAACATGTTCAGAATCTTCGAAAGACATAGCCATGTTTTACATAATCATTGAGCAGAGTGCTGAGGAAATGCTTAATGAATAACATAAAACGCACTCAGAAGATAATCGTCTTCTGTGGTTTATTGGAAGCAGTCACAAAACATATGCGTTTCGGTGTATCCAAATAAACTGATATGACAAAAAAGAAACACCAAAAGTGAAAAGAACAGTTATACAGAATATAAAAATACTGAATTTAACATGACTCATAGGAAACAACTCAAAACCAATTCCTCATTCAGGCCACTAGGGTGTAAAGTTTGGAGGGTATTAATCCAAAAGGCCTCCCTCTGAACCAAAAAGCGTTCCCTATCTCCGCCCCTATGAGGTTGGTGAATTAACTCAATACCTTGGAATTTTAAGGTACAAATATCATGACCAGTGCTACTGAAATGCTGTGCCACAGGAGACTTTTCATCATATCTACGGATATTGCTTTTGTGTTCTGAAATTCGTAATCTAAGTTCTCGACTGGTCTTGCCAACATAGCACAAGCCACATGGGCACTTAAGCATTTAAACAGCAAAGGAAGAATGGCAGAATAAACCCACAATTTATTAATCAAAGAACATGGACAACATATCAGATGTTGAAAGTGAGACATTTTACCCTTTTATATTATATTATTAGCTGATTTTAAACTTGATGGCAGCAACATATCTCAAAAAGTTGGGATAGGGCCATGTTTACCATTGTTAAGTATCCCCTCTTCTGTTAACAACAGTCTGTAAACATCCGGGAAGTGAGGAGACCAATTGCTGAAGTTTTGGTAGAGGAAAGATTCCCACTCTCGTCAGATGTAGGATTCTAGCTGCTCAACAGTCCTGGGTCTTCTTTGCTGGATTTTTCGCTTTATGTTGCGCCAAATGTTTTTTATTAGTGAATGGTCTGGAATGCAGGTAGGCCACATAAGCACTCAGATTCTTCTACTGCGATGCCAAGCTGTTGTGATGGATGCAGTGGGTGGTTTGGCATTGTTTTGCTGAAATATGCAAGGCCTCTGAAAGAAACTGTTGGGGTAATGGCTCAATATTCACTTAGCTATGGATATGGAGATTTATTCTTAATGAAATGAATAATTATTACCAAATAGCCTTATCAATTGTAAGGTTGAAGGATTTAGAGGTTTACATAGAAGAGGTTGGTAATTTTATTTGCTCTTTTACATCATTAAAGGGATGTTCCTCTCAAAAATGAAAATTCACTCACTTACTCACCCGAAGGCTATTCGAAGGATCCATTTATTATTTTTGTCCTCTTAACACTTTTTGAGTTACAAAGAAAAACATCATTGAAGACAAATCCAAATTAACTGAAGGTGACCATTCTTTCCAACGTAAAAAACAAGATTTAGAAAACACAAAACGCCTCCATACAGCTAATTCGGCATAATCCAAATGTCCGTAATCGCTGACATTCAAATTTGACTAGAAAAGGCCTCTTTTCACCATGTTTTTGGCCTTAGTGTCCAATGTAGCCACTTAGCTTGGAGCCCTGTTTATTTTCAAATAAGATGTTGACCTCACTATGGTGGAGGGTAAATAAGCTCTTCAGTCAGTGAATTCTAGCATTCCAAGCTGCAGCACGTGTCTCCAATTGGAGATGTTTAGGGCTTTTACACCGTTATTTACCCTAGTTGGCCACCGAAGGGAGGTCATTTGAATTTCCACAAATATGAAAGTTTTCCTCTGTGTGAGCCCAACATATCCCCCCTTTGGTCTTGGGATGATGCACAATGTGTTGTCCTGAGAGCACAAAGGTGGAGTCCATGGATGGAAGAGCTCATTTTTCCGGTCATTGAAGGTGTTACAATGGAGCAGTGTGTAACTAAATGGCCATTGGTTGTCTCAACACGAACAGTACACAAAGTAACAAACAAAATCAGATAACACACTTGCAATGGACAAATTCAATTTGAATAACTAATGATGAGACTCATCAGGGTTAGTAAGAAATGGAATGTTAATGGTGTAAATTTGTTAGATACAAATAAGAATGATACCTATAATGATAAAGCCATTTCTGGAGCATCCAAGAGTGTGTTTTTGGTACACTTAATAGATCTGATGACAAAAATTGACTATTCAATGGAGAATTGATTCTGTTCGCACTTTGCAAATTTTTGCCCTTCAGGCAGGTGTAGCTGCAGAAGGGTGTCATCTCATTACAACAATCTCAACATCCTAATGACTGTATCATGGTTTTGTGTCAATCATGTCATGATTATGTCCTAAAATGGTATGTAAGGACATGTGTACGACTAGCTATGTTCTAAGTCAGTGTGGTGTCATACAGTTTTGCAAAGTACTGTGTAGAAATTCAATCCAAGTGTACTTGCAAAAACAAATTGTGATGCATAGTTACAATCAGAATTACGGCACTTGCTAACAAGTCAAAATTCTACAAAAGAAACGTAAGGGGAGTTACACTGTCAACATGGTATAAGTGTCAGTACAGGGATGAGCTGTGCTAACTACAACATAGAAAAGCAAACTCAGGGGTGTCTGTGTTTTTACTGTCTTACTGGTTCTGGGCTGTGATGCTTAATAAAACCAGAGAGGCAGAGAGGCATTCATAGGCACTGTCACTGTCTGATACGTGCTGACCATGTTCTGAATTGCTGTCAGAGATGCTGTGATCATCATCTGAACCTTCCCGTGTCTGGTCATGTGTCTGGGCTAGGATTTCTGCATATGGCCTTCTGCTGTGGGCGAGTCCATCTCTGTGCAGATGGTGGAAACGGTGGCTACGCTCACTGTCCATATAAGGCTTTTTGTCACCCCTTATTGTTCTTTGGAGAGGATGAGGTTTGGTGGTATTAGCAGCACAGCGGCTAATGTAGCCACGTTACTGTTGCTAATGTTTGTGTCCTAAATATGCTAGAGTGATTTCGGGTGAAATTATACAGAAAATGTGCGAACATAAACCTCATTTGAAGCTAACTTTTAATACTTGTTTGAAATTTGGATGCATGGTACAACTGTTCATAGTAAAAGAACTAGCTGTCTGCAAAACCAGTATTGCAAGGGTTTGTCTCAGTGGTTATGACCGCGCGGTTACCAGCTACTGCATGTTAGTTTGCGTGCCGCCGTGCTAATTAAAAATGCTCCTGGTTAACTTGTATTCAGTAATTCTGATCGGTATGCTTGTGTTACTTCGGTAAGCATCAATGTGGCAGTTTCATCATAACGTTGCCGGATTGTAGCCACTAGAATTAGTGATCGCTTCACTTATCCATGAATGGGATCAGCCGGATACTTCACAAATGTCTGAACAAGCTCTCTGGTGCTACCATGAAAGCAATGCGAAATGCAGAAGCTCTACCGGTTTACAAATGATTTCTCTGCACTACCTTGACATAATTTCATCCCCTTTTAGAAATTGTTGTGGCTAATAAAAAGCCGGAAAAGGTGGAGATTAAATAGGTCATTGTTTCCTGTAGAAGTGATCAATTCGCTAGCTCCACATAAGCAACTAATCGAACTCACGGTCTGCAAAACCTGTGTTATGTTCATAACAGAACCACAGCCTCAAAATTTTTGTCTGTTTATTCAAATAATTGCGTTAATATAGTGCACGTTAAGGACAGCAATGAACTGTAAAATTTATTTCATGATAATGATTGTCTGCCCTAAATGCTGTTGCGCCTCTCAAAATTAGAACTACACCTGTGCAACAGAGTTGGCCTTGGATGAACAATAAAATTTACAGCCTTAAGAGGTAATGCAGAAAAGCGGAAAGGAAGTGGAAGGCCATTAAACAAAATGATCTTTACGTGTGCATGAAAAGTCTGTTTAACTCCTAGAAGTATAAAATGCTCGAGATAAATTCTTCTCTGAATTATTAGCCGCTAATCAGCATAATGCAAGATTTTTATTCAAAACAATTGACCGTCTGGTGAATCCTCCAGTTGCTGTTGCATCAGCTTCATCCCCCGCTGATTGTGAGAAGTTCTCAAAATTCTTTATTGACAAGATAGCAGTCATACGGTCAAATATCAGTCATGTTCCTTCTGTTAATGTTTTGTGCCCTCGCTTAAACTTGCTGAGTTGTTTCACACCGATTTCTCTGTCAGATCTGATCTGATATTGATATCTGATCAATATCTGATATTGTGTCATGTATGAAACTCTCAGCCTGTCCCTTGGATATTATACCCATTAGGCTCCTTAAGTAATGATGGCTCTTGGCCCTGACCTGCTTTCAATGGTAAACAGTTCTCTGGTCGTAATGTGGCCCTAAAGCAACTTTTAGAAGTGGTGGTTAAAACAATATTTTTGAGAAATTTCAATCAGGCTTTAGACGTCAACATAGTACAGAAACGGTCCTTCTTAGGGTCACTAATGATCTTTTGATGAATGCTGACTCCGGTGACTTGTCATTACTGGTGCTTTTGGATATTAGTGCTGCCTTCGATACAGTTGATCATGTCATCATGATTGAAAGGCTGAGAAATAAGGTTGGGCTCTCTGGGACTGTTCTGAAATGGTTCTGTTCATATCTGTCAAACAGAAAATTCTTGGTTTCCCTGGGTGAAGATGTATCTCGTCTGTACTGCTTATTTCAGGTTTTCCTCCAGGATCCATACTTGGGCCTATATTATTTTGTATTAATATGTTACCGCTGGGCTGTATTATTCATCAGCATAAAATAGCTTTTCACTGTTATGCTGATGACACGCAGTTATATATTTCAGTAAAATCCACTGATTTAAGCAATGTGTTGGTGTTGCATGACTGTTTAGCTGACGTTCAATTTTTTTGCAGTGAAGCTCAAATAAAACAGAAGTAATTATACTTGGTCAAAAGTTGGTGTCTGATAAAATGAAATCATCTCTTGGACCTCTTGCTTCATCTGGTTGGCCCTCTTCCCGAGATGTCGATGTGATATTTGATACTGAACTCAAATTTGAGCTATACGTTAAGAAGCTTGTACAGTCATGCTACTTGCAACTCCATAACATTACTAAACTGTTCTGTCATTTGAAAATACCGAAAAAACTGCAAGTAGTTCAAAATTCTGCAGCAAGATTGCTCACTAAAACAAATAAAACAGCCTTCATTACTCCAATTTTGGCATCTTTGCACTGGCTGCCAGTCCAATTCTGAATTGATTTTAAAATTTTGTTAATTGCCTTCAAAGCACTCCATGGCATGGCACGAAAATGTGAGATTTTAAATCCTTACAGACCTAAAAGACTGCTGAGATCTTCCAGGTCTAAAAGATGAAGGAAAACTGAGAAGCTGTCTAATATAACAAAGGAAATGTAGTTGGCTATGGTGCAACGCTAGCATACCTGAATGTGTAACTGGGGAAGTACACTAGATTTAGCCAATCACTGGGGCCTACACTGTAAATAAAATTTCTGAAGGAGGACAACAATATAGCTTCTGTGGGCACAACAAGAAAACTGAAACCGGGAGCTACAGTTCGGGAATTGTTTCTTGGAACTCGCTTAAGCTGATGCACATGGTTTCACAACAAGGTGCAAAAGTTTTAAAGGGCTATTTGCACGTTGTGCTTCTCTTGGGCTCTTTTGTCAAATAAGGCTGAAATGCCGGCACTGACAGCCGATTTACTCTCTATCACGCAGGGCCGTCGCCGTGCTGTCTTAATTAAAAATAGAGCACTCGATTTACAACAGATGACAGCAGGAACAGGTTCATTCAATGCATGGCATTCAAATTCTGAACCGACTCTTGTTACAAGTTACAATGGAGTAGATTGACCTGTGTACGCTAGCAGCGATAGTAATCCTTCGCAGTGTAACTATTGGGAGTTCAAAGACTAGTTAACAACTCAAAATTTCTCACAAATGATTTGTCCTCTTGAATAAAATAATATTCACCGCAATGTAGCTGTTAGGAAGTACAGCTGGATGTCTACACCTGTAGCAGACTGAAAGGGGTGAACACAAAGATGTTTGGCAAGGGAAATCTTAAAGATTTTTGACTGGCCAAAGTTATGCTAAATGTGATATTAATATTGTACAATTATGAACAAAATGCCAACAGTACTATTCTTCATTCAGGGCACCATTGTTGGGGTAATGGGTCAAATGGTGGCAGGTAAGAAGTGATAATGGCTAAGCAGTGGCGTCGTTGTTGTGCTTGCAATAGTGGGAAGTACGGGCGGGGAAAACTGCTGTAAACACAAAACTGCATACTGAACAGAAGCTCCGGTCTCTATACTGCCGAAGAAAAGCTAAATTAACCCTACAGCAAGTCTTTCATGGTTCGCCAGTCAAGGTGCAGCTTTTAAACATGTAACTCCCTAACGCTCAGTCCACAAGTGAAGACTGATACTGTTACTGGCAAGGTAAAGGAGCTTTGAGCTCTTGTGTATGGGACACCAGTGTTTGATGTTGCGCTGAAAATCACGGCCAAACATGGTAACATTCATTTACTGCAATGCCATCTGTGTGTGGTGTAATGTGAATATAGGCCACTGGATGGCAATATTTACCTTTTTTTTATTGAGCTCAGACTGGAGCTAGGTTTAGACATGTCCTGGACATGTCTGGGGCAAGTCCCCGAAAATTAAAAAAAAGAGGTCTAAATGTGGGTGGGGTCTGCAAAAGAGTATATAAGGAAAAGAATTGAGACAGTAAAGTAGTAGGAGAAATTGCAAGGAGAAGGATAAATGTGACCAGACCTGTCATTTCTGTTCAAGACCTGTGAAGTTTCTTTTGTGGATTTTTGCCTGTGTTTGAGCCTTTTTCCTCGCCCAGCACATCACCAGGAAACCCACCAAAGGGCCTGTAAATATTTCTGTTTTTTTAATTCAATCTTGGTCAGTAGATTAGTTAGTAGTTAGTTTGTCTTTGTTAAAAATTGTGTTTAAGTTTTGTGTTTAAGTTTTTAAATTGTGTCTGTCATCCCTTGCTGTTGCTGTAGCTGTTGTGTTGTAAATTGTAATAACAAATTGGGGCCATAACAGTGGTCATTTGCAAAAAAGTAACACCATTCATACAAAGATTTTGACCTGAAACATGGCCAGAGCAATGGAAATGAAAGACGAAGATCAAGGCCCGTATTCACAAAGCATCTCATGTTACTGCTAGGAGTACTCCTAAGTCGCGCTAAAACATTTTATGTAGGAGTAAAATCTTAAAAGTTATTCACAAAGCCGCTGAGAGCAACTTCTAGTTAAGAAAACTGGTAACTCCAAGAATAGGAGTAGCTCTGAGATAGGTGGGAGTAATCTCCATTGGTATGGCTGACGTCAATTCTCATGCAAGAGTCTTGGGACAATGAGCATGATGATTGGTTGTTTGGTGGCAGGGCAGCCCATTGAAAAAATATCCCACATACAACCCATGGAGGAAAAATGAGAAAATCGTCCAAGCGGCTGGTTTGTCCCATAAAACAATGCCAGTTGCAGCGGGTACGGCAGTTTTCAAAGTAGAGCGGTACGGCGCTCCCAATTTTAAACACTGCCCTAACCCTAACTCTAACCTTAACCTTAATGCTGACATTTAAATTAACTTCTCCCCAATTTATTTCATGTGCTCAAATCCCAATCCTTTCAAATAAGTTATTGTCAAAATACATTGTTTTGGCTTTTTTTAGATTCGGCGTAAAATAATAGCACGTAGAGCACTTTTGAAAACGCACAATGCTCGGTCCCCGTATATCATGCTCTAGGCAAATAAACATACATAGGAAAGAGATCATTGTAAAAATATTAATAGCATAAAACGAGTTGAAACGCGTCACTTGCCAGGCTAGGACCTACTTTTAGCGCTAAGATGCTTTGTGAATACGGGCCCAAGTTTCCAAGATCGACAAAGATGTGAGGCCAGGATGGAACGAGATGTGATAGTGAATGGTACAGTGTCATCATTTGCCAAGTTTTCACAGAAGGTCGAGTGTCTCGGAAAAGCCCTGTGTACACTGTGCTTGGAGCTAATTATGCCTCTCGTGAAGAAAAACATTGGAGGAGCACTGCCAAACATAGAAGCATGTGGATAGACTTCTGTCACCTCTTGGAATGCAAAATTTACTCATATGCCTGTTATGGCAGTCACGTAAAACGGGTCGAATGATTGATCGACAGTCTGGAGAAATGGAGAAAATGGAATGAATATTTCCAGCGAAGGCAAAACCACAGAAGCACTTTTGCAGTAGTAGTGCCCCCCTTCTCCAGTCCACGATGTCTGAAACTGGAAAAAGGTCTAAAAAAAATGTAAAAAATCAGCCCAGTGGTGAGCATGTTGCTAGGAGTATCACAGGGAAAACAGGGCTGAAGCAATTGCATTTTACCACGATCTGAGGTAATAATAGTTGCAGTGAGACACTGTAAAAACAGGCGGAGGCTAGAGGGAATGTTGGGTCAAACTCCCCGCCCTGTGGGCGGGTTTTCTTTTTTTATTTTTCAACACAAGAAAATAGGCCCAAAAAATAGTGATTATTAAATAGCAATTTGACTTGTGGTTATACTAAGGGAAAAAAAGAGTTCACGGCTGGTAACTTCTTTGCTGCGGCTCGATCAGAATATCACTGCCTACTGTTGGCTTTGGCCCTGCTGCCCACTCTCTCCTCCATTGGAATCTTGAATCAGAAGAGAGAAACATACGGTTATTTAAAAGCTTGGTATGCTCATGCCTTGATGCCTCCCTGCAACTGTACAGCTCCTTCTTTTCAGCTATGGTCTTGTCCACCAATCGTGAGGCGCAGCCAATCATGAGGTGTTCCCTTGTGCGCACATCGCCTGATGACTTCTAGGCAGGGGGAACTGTCCACTGTACTGCAAGTCTCAGGAGTGCTGTGCGGATGTCGGCTCTCTGTCCGCTGTCCAGGGTCTGAAGTTCTGCTCTGCACCGCTGGCGAAAGGGAGGGGTTGTGGCTGTTGTGGACGTGCTGATGTGGTCAAGGGCAGTTTGAAACATCAACTACGCATGGATGTAAAAACTGATATTAGTGTTTACTCTAGGAATAATCAGTTCATTTCTGGACTTCTGGATCACCTAAATCTTATCTGTTTGAGGTTAATTTCCTTGGTTTTTACAGAAATCACTGCATTACATGAAAAAGCTTACAAATGCAAACTTGCACTGTGCACTCAGAGTGAAATATAAGTTAATGAACATCTTTAGTATGAGACGGCATTGTGCATGCAGCTTTTTATTAATCTCTCAATTTCTCTAATATTCTTGACTTTTTTCCCCCTTTGTAGCTGGTGCCTTACCTGCAAAGGGTTAACTTCACCACCAGCTTTGGTGATCAAGTTTCCTTTGATGAAAATGGGGATGCCCTGGCCATATATGATGTTATGAACTGGCAGAAGGCAGCAGATGGGACCCCCAAAATTGTTAAAGTCGGAGTGTTTGACGAATCTGCTCCTCCTGGTCAGAAGCTCTTGCTGGAGGAAGAAAATATCTTCTGGAATTTTGAGTCAAATGAAGTGAGCCCCTCTCTGTTCTTCTATGTAAGGGTTTTACTGAGGAGCAATTTGGCTGAAAGGGAAAAAAATGTGTGCCACAATTGTTGGATCCTCTTTATTTTATGCTTTGTGTCAACGGACAAGATAAAGAGCAAGAAAGGACAAGAAAAGACGTGTCATGTAATGGATGACGGTGGGAAATTGGCTGGTGAGTAACATTTTCATACCCAGGGAGGGCAGCATTTGACCATACTTTTTTTATAATGGAATATGATGATTGTGGCACATGTTTTTTGGGAAAATATTTACATACTGTGACAGTATTTAAGTTCTGTGAGTGTGATATTCTTGGGCCACTCCCAATGCGCCTTACTATATATCTCCAACATTTCCACAATCCCGGCTTGTCTCGTTTCTACGTCGTTTACTCGCAAACCAGACGACCAGCCCACAGCAAGAGTTCACTTACCTGAGGTAAATCTTGCTGAGTCCCTCCTACGCAGAATATTTCAAAGGCTGCAGAGGAATCTTCTCAATCCGTCCCGCAACTCCCGCTTCTCCTCCATGCACCCGCCCACCCTGTGCCGTCCTCGTACCTCTACCACCAAGCGTCACCTGCTCACCCTAACCATGGTTCTTACATTCTGAACCATGCTCCCGCCACGATGACGACCGAGGGCTCCGCGCCGTAGGAATTCCAGACCGCTGTCTCGCAGTAGCTACGCCTCTCATCAACAGCAGCGCTCAGAAGCGAGAGCCAGCGGCTCCCCAGCAAGGTTTACCATGGCTTGCACTTCAAACTCATCCCAGGCTCCACATTCGACCCGCGCTAGACTCCATTGGGCATTGAAGCAGAAGAAAATCCCCTTCCACCACTCTGACAAGGCCAGACTACTGAAATTATTCACCGACTCTCTCAGCAACGCAGCTGATCCTGCCCACGTGCAGACCAGACGGACATAAACCACACAGCATTCTAGGGTTCTGCCATCAACGTTCCCAGGACCAAATCATCTCGCTCGGCGACGGCCTCCAGCTCTAGATTCGGCAGAAGTCATTCCTTCCGCAAGCCTGCCAGTCCCCCTCCCCCGTGCCTGCTCCCTCCGTTTATGACCTCTTTGGTCTCTTTTTTCATCCCTGTGTTCGCAGGCTGCTCTTCTGCCCTGAACCCATGCGTACCGTTCCCCACTCCCCCCCCCCACCATTTCCACAGGATGAAGGCTCCAGCAGTTCTGGTGTTAACCCACCTACACCTGAAGAAGCATCCGCTGTTGATAGAGCTCGTCTCTTCCCTACCGCACCATCTTTCCCCGCCCCACCTCCCCTTCCCCGTTTCCCAAGTCACTAATTCTGTGCTTCCTCCTACAGGTCCGCCCCTTCAATCAATTACTTCGGCCACTTGCAATTTTCCCCTCATCTCAGTTTCAGCACACACTAGCCACCGCCTCACCTCCTCATATGCCCCGCATAGCCCATTCCAAACCCTTCGCCATTATCCCCCACACTTAGACAACAGATTTTATCGGGTATGCACGTCTACCTGGCCCAGCTCATTCAATCATCCCATTTCCGCATTTTAGTTGTGAGAAAAAAAAGATCCAAACCGTCATTGACTTTGCATAACTCAAACAACCGACCCCCAGCTGTTGAGGAAAGTGTATGTGAACTGACTTCGCCACTCCTCATTCCACTCAACCAACACAATGCACCAGTCCTTGTTTCATCAAAAGAAATTACTGATCGATTACTTCACTCTAGTTTTAGGTCTCGCTGTTCGCTTTGGCAGTGCTATAATTTACCATACCATGTAAATTTTGCCCCTGTTTCCGCATTCTTATCTTCGTAATATATAAAAAATAAAAATCCTAGCTGTCATCAACACTGAACAGCTCAGGCTCCCAAACCCCACTTGTTCCGGGAGCCCATGCGAACCGAGTTCGCCATTCACTGTCCCACTCGGAGGCAAGAATTGGACAATTACTTTACACTCGTTCTCGATCTCACTTAATGCTTTGGCTGTACGGTAAGCAATTGCCTGTTGGCTCCATTGAGATATATATTTATATATCTCAATGGATGTTGGCTCGTTGGTACGATCGGGCCGTGGCCTCTCGCCACTGATTCCTCTACCATTTCCGTCAAGTTTTAATTTAATACAACATTCCACCCAAATACTCCTCTGGGCACTCTTTCCGCATTGGTGCTGCCACCACAGCATCCAAGCGAGGAGTGCTGGACCACCTGATTAAAATCTTCAGTCGCAGGACATCTAACGCTTATGCAAGCTGAATTCGCCATAATTTTTGACGACGTACATAGAGCCCATCTCTCGTTGAATCGTTGACAATTTTTGAGGCTTGGGAACCACACGGACTCCAGCAAGAGATGCGAGCCCCAACCTGAGTCTCGCCACCTGAGGGGCACCCAACGTCCGCACAATCACAGACTAAGTCCAACAACATACCTGCCCCAATCGGCTATCTGCCCGATCTCCTATCCGAAATCCCAATATTCTCTCCTCTACTTTGGTAGTGGTCCAGAATTCATTCAAGGGAGCCCAAAAAACTTTAGAATTACATTCTGAGTGACATGTAGGGAGAAGACACACACGCAGAGGCTCCCGGTTCAATTTTTGTAACTCTCCCTTTTGGATGAATTTTTCTGTAAAACTTTTAACACAGTTTTGACTGTTGAAGCTAACTTAACTGGTTAACTCAAACCATGTCTAAACAAGCGAAGATAGTAGATGTACAAACTCCGGCCACGCGTGCTGCGGGTAAGCTAGCAGCCTTTGCTAACAACCCTCAGACAACAGCGGGAGCTCCGGTGACACCCGAAAAGCCTGCAGCTGCGGTGGTGGCTATTGATCACCTGTCCGCCAAATTCGCTAAACAGAGAACCACACTTAACCACACTGCAGGACTCACTGGACTCATTACAGACAACAGTGACCTCCTTCCAGAAACGTCTTACCTCCGTCGAGTCTGTAGCAGGTGATAACTTTGAACGGCTAACAGTAGCAGAGTCCACTATCAAGAATATTAGATTCCACCAGCTCTACCCAGCCCGGCTGCGAGTGATGTGTGAAAACGACGTGTTTAACAGTAGCAGAGTCCACTATCAAGACGCTCCAGAGCCAGAACCAGTCGCTGCTGGACCGATGCGATGACTTCTAAAACCGCTCGCGGAGATCTAATCTCCGTATATTAGATTCCACCAGCTCTACCCAGCCCGGCTGCGAGTGATGTGTGAAAACGACGTGTTTAACAGTAGCAGAGTCCACTATCAAGACGCTCCAGAGCCAGAACCAGTCGCTGCTGGACCGATGCGATGACTTCTAAAACCGCTCGCGGAGATCTAATCTCCGTATATTAAACATTCCCGAAGGAAGCGAGGATGGGAAAGACCCCGTAAAGTTTATGTTCGATGTTTTGATGGAAGCGCTGGGCCCCAATGTTTTTGCTACTCCGCCTGAACTGGAGAGAGCCCACCGTACCCCAACCTCCAGAGCCAGCCAGAGATCGACCCCCGCACGTTCCTGGTCTCCTTCTCCAGATTCCATCAGAAGGAAGCGGCACTGAGCTGGGCCAGGAATCATAAGCTGAAATACCAGGGTGCCACCATAAGGATCTACCAGGATGTCAGTGCAACACTCGCTAAAAAGAGAGCCGCATTTAACCACATCAAGCAAGCCTTGTAGCAGAAGAATATTAGATTCCACCAGCTCTACCCAGCCCGGCTGCGAGTGATGTGTGAAAACGACGTGTTTACCTTTGACTCGCCTGATGAAGCCCAGAAGTTTTTCGACCGAAGGTTCGGTGAAGAATAAGACTCTGTGTCGCGGCTTTGACTGTACTGCTTGACGATGATTAATCACCCAAGATCGATGACGTGTAAGTTTACCTAGGCATAGATGCCTACCTGCGGTTCGCGGATCCGAGGTATGGACATTCAGTGATGTTAATGCCGGACTAATCAATATTATGCTGATTTATATCTATAATTTTTCCTCTTTATAAAACACCTTTGTTGCTTTTTAATATTGAGGTCATATACTTTTTCATACAAGTGTATTTGCCTACTTGTTTGACAGTTATTTTGTTGCTCAACCATCTTGTTTTTATTCCTATCTTGGTGTTAAGAGGTATTGTTATAGCTTATCACAGGAACTGGGAGCCTTCCTAGGTAGAAGTGTTGAGAAAATGTGCCACCAGAAGTTATTTGAAATGGTGTTTAGCCTGCAGCTTGGCTCAAAGAGAGTGACAAGTATAGGCTTAGTTCTACTTTTGTTTTTGTTTTTGGAGAGGGTTAGGGATAGGGACACCACCATATTTTTGCAATGTATACTCGCCTTTATCCATATAAGAGAAGAAATGTTCCAAAATGTGCACTTTAATGTGATCACTGCATTACCTTTTCATTTTTATTGCTCCTCCTCTCACTTCATTTTATTTAGTTAAACATGGTAAATGGTATTGATGCAAAGATGGCCGCTATTAGATTTATAAGTTGCAACGTGAAGGGTTTAAATGGGCCTGTTAAAAGAGCCAGGATATTTAATCATCTTAAGTACTTAAAATGTGATGTTGCATTTCTCCAGGAAACTCACCTGCGAGTAAAAGATCAAGTTAGACTTCAAAAAAGATGGGTGGGGAATGTATTCCATTCCAATCTCAACTTTAAAACTTGTGGTACAGCCATATTGGTTCAGAAAAAAATTCAGTTTAATGCAACTACTGTTATTTCGGATCCACAAGGAGGATTTGTGATAGTTCCTGGGCTCCTTTACCACAAGCCTGTGGTTCTACTAAATATTTATGCCCCGAATTGGGATGACGATAAGTATATTGGCAAAATTATATCATTAATTCCAGATTTGAATTCACAACAATTGATTTTTGGGGGAGAAATAAACTGCATGATGAATCCAGCACTTGACGGCTCCAGTTCTAAACCTACAAATCTTTCCAAAAAAGCGAAGCTATTATAGCTTTTTATGGACCAGATAGGAGGTGTTGACCCCTGGCGTTTTTTATTTCCACAGAGTAAATCCTTCTCTTTTTTTCTAATGTACACCACTCATATAGTAGGATAGATATTTTTTTATTGATCAGAACCTTCTCCCCTTTGTCAAAAAAGTTGAATATTCATCTATAACAGAATTAAATCATGGCCCTGTATTTTTGGATCTTGCATTTCCTCTTTACCAATTAGAACACCCCTCCTGGAAATTAGATAGAAATCTCCTCGCTGATGAGAGCTTTTGTGAAATTATTTAACAAAAAATAGATGACTTTATAATTTTCAACCAAAAAAATGGCATCTCCCCTTCTCTCCTCTGGGAAACACTAAAGGCTGTAATCAGGCGTGAGATTATATCATATTCAGCTCAAATAAATACATTGAAAAGAATTATGTATGAGGAGCTTTTTAAAGATATATCTATGGTGGATGCTCAGTACTCTGCTTCTCCCTCCCCTGAGCTATACAAAAGGAAGCTAGACCTCCAAACACAATATGATTTGCTATCAACTGAAAAAACAGAAGGTCTTCTATTAAAAGCACAAGGGTATGTCTATAAGCATGGCGACAAAGCCGGGCGTTTATTAGCACATCAACTTAAATGCCACTCAGCCTCTAACAAATCCCACAAATACAGAAAGATGATGGTGAACTAACTATTGACCCAGAAGAAGTTAAAGAAACATTCACCACATTTTATTCAAATTTGTATGCATCAGAGATGACAACCAATTGCTCTGACATGGAACATTTCTTCAATAACCTCCTGGCTCCTTCTATAACAACAGTCCATAGGACTGAAACTGAGCTTCCACTAAATCGTATAGAAATTTTAACTGCTATGAGGGGAATGCAGAATGGCAAGGCACCAGGTCCTGACGGGTATCCCAAGGAATTTTATAAAAAGTTTTCAGATAAACTGTTAACAATTTTTCTTGATATGTTTAATGGGTCACTCCCACAGACATTGACTGAAGCATCAATTACCCTTCTGCTGAAGCCAGGTAAAGATGGCACAGAATGTGGCTTGTATCATCCAATCTCTCTCCTAAACTGTGATGTGAAGATCTTGGCCAAAGCCCTTGCCCTACGCCGAGAAACCACAATGCATGACGTGATATTTGCTGCCCAAACTGGTTTTATATCAGGCTGCCATTCATTCACAAACACTCGCCGGCTCCTAAATGTTATCTATTCTCCTGTGTCCAGCGTGGCACCAGAAGTGGTCATCACGCTGAACGCAGAGTAAGCATTTGATAGGGTAGAGTCGGGTTATTTATTTGCTTGTTTAAAGAAATTTGGTTATGGCCCTAATTTTATATCATGGATTAAAGTTTTGTATACCTCACCCAAAGCTTCTGTAACCACGAATGGTAAGCGCTCGCAATATTTCCAGCTGTCAAGGGGTACCCGTCAGGGCTGTCCGATCAGTCCACTGCTATTTGCCTTAGCCATAGAGCCCTTGTCTTTAACACTCAAAGCATCACCATTAATCACTGGAATTTATGGGGGGGGGGAGAGAGAATAGAGTATCTCTTTATGCAGATGATTTATTAATGTATGTGTCTGACCCTGTTTCAGGTGCTCCCCATATTACCCATGCTCTGAGGAGATTTGGTGTTCTTTCTGGGTACAAATTGAACTTCAGTAAAAGTGAATGTTATCCTGTTAATGATCTGGCTCTTCAAATACAGGATGGTACTCTACCATTTAAAATGTCTAGGAATGGCTTTAAATACTTGAGCATTAATATTACAAGGAACATGCAAAATCTTTACCAAGAAAACCTCTGTTTGCTATTTGATAAAGTTAGATAAGACCCGAAGAAATAGAGACCACTTCATGTATCCTTAGCAGGGAAAGTGAACTGTATCAAAATGAACGTGCTCCCAAGTTTCTTTACCTGTTTCAATGTATTCCTCTTCATCTTCCCAAATCCATTTTTAAATCTATTGATAAGCCCTTAATTCCATATATATGGGACGGGAAAAAACCTAGAATGCGGTTAGAACTGTTACAGAGGCCCAAAAATCAAGGTAGTTTAGCTCTTCCAAATTTTTGTCATTATAATTGGGCCTCAAATGTTCAAAAAATTATGTATTGGCTCCATACTCCTGATGCAGACTGGTGCAACTTTGAAGCTGCATCTTGCATCTCCACCTCCCTTAGAGCCCTGGTCACCCCCAGCCTTCCCCTCTCTTTCTCACAATACACTAACAATCCTATAGTAATAAACACCCTCAAAATATGGGTTCAGCTTAGACAGAACTTTGGGTTTTAAAACCTTCTTTATCTAAGTCCCATACACAAAAATCACCTTTTCCCCCTGCTAGGTTAGACTCTGAATTTGGTCTCTGGCAGAGACTAGGCATTCATGATTTTAAGGACATGTATATAAACTCTATTTTTGCAAATTTTAAAGAGTTATCGCACAAATTTGGCCTTCCTCGGTCTAGCCTATTTCGATATTTCCAAGTCCGTCACTTCCTTCAACACCATGATCCCAACGTTCCATACATGACATCACCTTCTGGTTTAGATGATCTGTTAAAATCCCCATTCAATTTGAAAAGACTTTTTTCAAGGATTAGTGATTGTATAACCTCTTTTAAAAACACAACTTTGGCAAAGATCAGAGCAGACTGAGTGGATGAGCTGGGGGAAGACTTGGAAGAGGACACTTCGGAGAGCGCTCTTCTAAGGGTTAACAACAGCACTTCTTGCGCCAAATTAAGTGTTATACAATTCAAGGTTCTACATCGCATCCACTTCTCCAAAGCAAGACTGGCTAAAATATATCCTAATACAGACGCAAGCTGTGACAGGTGTCAAAACTCTCCTGCTGGTCTAACACACGTTTTGGTTGTGTCCAGCTCTGGTAACCTATTGGTCTACCATCTTTAAAATACTGTCAGAAGCATTGAATATTGATCTTAGACCCAACGCAGCTATGGTCATTTTTGGTACCACAGATAGAAGACACACAACATTAAGGAAAAGATACAAAAACATAATTGCTTTTACGACGCTGCTTGCACGTAGAAGAATATTTTTAGAAATCAAAAAATCCACCTAAAGTCTCTTTGTGGTTCAGCGACCTGACACAATTCATTCAATTAGAGAAAATAAAATATACTCTTAGGGGGTCCAGGAACAAATTCTTCTCTGTCTGCGATCCAGTGTTGAAACATCTAGGCAAACTTAAAACTGCACCCACTTAATGACCACAAGGATAACTTGCATCTATCATTGTGTACATGATTGAATCCATGTGAACCATGAACTGTGATTTAGTGCACAGCTTCAGCCTTGGCGAGTGAAGGCATATGTTTTTTTTTTGTTGTCCTTTTTTTTTTTATTAGGCAGATGGATGAATATGTGTGTGTATGTATATGTATGCGTGTGTGTATGTATATGTATGTATGTGTATGTATACGTTTATTTATTTATTTATCTAGTTTTAGTTATTTCAATCGTATATTCTTTATGGATTGGTGTCCAACATGTTCTTGGGGGTGGGAGAGGGGTTAAAATATAAACATGAGCATTAAGATCCCTCTGTATGTCTATGTACCATGTTCTTGATGCTCAATGAAAAGAAGGCAAAAAAAAAAAAAGAATTACATTCTGCAGACTGAGGAGTCAAAATTGGAACACTTTGGAAGTCATGGTTCCTGTTACATCTAGCTCAAAGCTAACACAACTTCCCACAATAAGAATATCATACCTGCAGTCATATGCAGTGAAGAAAGTGTGATGGTCTTGTGTGCTTTACTGCTTCAGGGCCTCAACATCTTGCCATCATGGATAAAACTATGAATACTGCTCTCTTCCCGAAATATCCTGAAGGAGAATGTTTGGCCATCAGTTTGCGACTGAAAGCTAAAAGTCATGTGGCAGCACAATGACCTGAAGCAAACAAGCAAGTCTGCCACTGATTGACGAAAAAAATGAAATGAAATGAAAATTTGGCTAGACTTGAATCCTGTCCCTTTTGTGTCTGTAATTGGTTCTTCCTCCGGTCCAACAACCTACATGCATTTTGTGGTTTTGTCTCCTTTAGTTGATATGGGGTCTTGTTTCCTTCTTCACTTCCAGGTGTGATCATTTGCATGTCCTGCCCATTTTGTGGGATGGTCTGATCAATTGAAACTCATTTCTGTCTTATATGATTCCTGGATTGTTAAACTTAATCTCGCTAAAACTACCAGTCTGTTTATATCTCCTAATTTCAAAGGTATCTCTTCTTTCGTGTGTTTTTCAGCACTATAACAATAGAAATAAATGCAGTAACTCTTCAGAGTCTCATTAAATGGAACAAGCTCCTTAGTCTTATTGCGGTCTCCAAGATTGTTAACCCTCTTTTCCAGTCAGAGAAAATTTTTTTTCTGAGCATCCCCCAACCCTTCATCGGTCTCCAGGATTGGGACTGCGTTCCAATTCAACCCTTTGGTTTTACAGTTAAGCAGTCCTGCTTTGGCGAGGGGAATTTCCGACCTGGCTTCTGCCCTGGGATGGCCATCAGCTTGGGTGCAGACATGCCCCCAACCTATTCTGTCATTACCATCTTAGCTGAGCTGCCCCCCTCTCAGTTCTCAGTTTCTGCCCTTCCCACTACCTTTGCTGTGTTCCTTTCACTACATCCTCCCCCTGTGGATTATACCCGAGCTCAGTAGGTGGCAGAATGTATCAGGGTCAGACCAAAGATGCCAAACTTGACAGAAATTGCATTGTAAAGGCTTCTGTTTAAACCAGTGTTTGCTTTTTTAGTGCAGGTAAGAGTGAGAGTTCATTGTTCGTATTGAATCATCATTGGAGTCCGTTCCTAAAGGTAAAATGAGGATCAGACATCTGATCATGAATGGCAAGGTAGCTGAGAAATAAGCAAGAGCAGTCTAAGCATGATAATGAGTTGTTAACTGTGATCATAATTTGCAAAGGGCCTTGCAGGCCGAGCCTATACCAAACTCCAAAGGCAATTTAAAGAACCAAGTGAAGGCCAGAAACTGAAAGCTCTGATACCAGAACTAATGAAGCAATTGACTGATTGATCAACAAGAGTTGTCAGAAAGACAACAAAGCTTGCCGGGGGGCACGCGGATGCCGGGGGTACGACAATAGCTCTCCGGACATTCGTCCCGGCGAGCTAAAAATACCTGCAAATCCATTTTTGCCAAACACTGTAGTCCCCAGAAAGAGTAAGACTACGTAAAAAAGGTTTAGTTGTTTATTATTCCCCGCCGCACAATTAGCGCGAACATTATGCTCCGTCACATACATACGTGCGTACGGACACTTAAAATTGAGGCAGCGGGGGATATTTCCACGTTAGAGGCAAACACTTGTATAAGTTGTATCTAAAGTATGTACAAAATATCAGTTAACAACAACTGAAAATAAGCACTTTAAAAAAATGTTAAGTACTTTGTTTCATTGGAGAGTTGAAGAAATATCAGAGTTCCGAAAATTATGTTGCCCACCACAATGAATATTTGGTCTCATTAAAAGGTCATCAGTAGTGAACAAGCTGACAAGCAAAACTGCATCATTAATTTATTAAATTGGTGGAATTATGTTCTCTCATCAGCCCCCGCGCTCCATCTGCAGTGAGCCCTGCCCCCCAGGCACCAGGAAGGCAATAAGAAAGGGTGAGCCAGTCTGCTGCTTTGACTGCCTTCCCTGTGCTGATGGGGAGATCAGCAACCAGACAGGTCAGTAAACATACACTGCAAAAAACAAAATATTTATTTGAGAAGCACAAAAGGGATGAGACCTAGGTCTGAACAGTACGGCAAAAAAATTTTTTCTGAAACTAATTTTTTTTTATCTGCTAAACACCCCATTATTCCTGTGGGGTAAAAAAAGTTACTCTTGAATGAAAACTAAAATAGCCAAGTTGCAGAACGTATTATTCATCTGGGATTATGTGGCTCTCTCAAACCCCGGTGACAGGATCAGGAAGCCAGTTGACATTACCATTCTCCTCACTTCCCTCTGTTATTGAGCTGCAAGTATGTTGATTGTTTCATCCCATTTGACTCCACCCCTCTCTCACAGATTCCAGTGAGTGCTACAGGTGTCCGCTGGAATTTTGGTCAAACCAAGTCCGAGACCGTTGTGTACCCAAGGAAATTGAGTTCCTCTCTTTCCAAGAACCCCTGGGGATCTCTCTGACAACAATCTCATTGTGTGGGGCATTCATCTGTGCACTTACCTTGTATGTGTTTGGCCACCACAGGAACACACCTGTGGTGAAGGCTAACAATTCTGAGCTGAGTTTCCTGCTGCTGTTGGCACTCACACTGTGTTTCCTGTGCTCCTTGCTATTCATTGGCAAACCTCAGCAGTGGACCTGCCAGTTGAGACATGCTGCATTTGGTATCAGTTTTGCCCTTAGCATCTCCTGCATCCTGGTTAAGACCATAGTGGTGGTGGTGGCCTTCAAAGCCACACAGCCTGGTGGGAATTCAATGAAGTGGTTTGGTGTGCAGCAACAGAGGGGCACTGTGCTGGCCTTCACTGTCATCCAGGCAGTGATCTGTGTGGCTTGGCTGACCACTGCATCCCCTGTTCCCTACAAAAACACTCATGCCCAGAACTCTAAGATCATCTTCCAGTGTGCAGTTGGGTCAATAGCTGGGTTCAGTGCCCTACTTGGCTACATCGGCCTGCTGGCGGCCATCAGCTTCCTGCTCGCCTTTCTGGCGAGGAATTTGCCTGACAGCTTCAATGAAGCTAAGTTCATTACCTTCAGCATGCTCATATTCTGTGCTGTCTGGATAGCATTCATCCCTGCCTATGTCAGCTCTCCAGGAAAGTACTCAGATGCTGTGGAGATATTCGCCATCCTGGCCTCCAGCTTTGGGCTCCTAGGGGCGATATTTGCCCCAAAATGCTACATTATACTGCTGAATCCAGAAAGAAACACAAGGAGGGCCCTGATGGGCCGAGATGACCCAAAGAAGTGAAAGTTTTATTCGCATTCTGACGTCATTTAATCAAAGCTAGAAATCTATAAAGTAGAACCTTTAAGTTGAAATTAAATAAATTTGATCGCATGTATTTGTTTTCATCTGACATAATAGAGAATTGTCATGAAATGTTTGCAAACTTCTTGTTAATTTCTCAGTCTGTCTAGTCCAGCTGTGGAGAAATTCTTCATTAAATGCTTTTCAAAAAATCAAATATGATCTCATTTTAAGGATGGTTGATGGATTTCACCAGAGGAGCTGTCAATTTCATGTGTCTGTCAACCACCTCTTGAAGTTCTGGATACTGTCCTATGAACACAACCTCTCTGGTATTTCTACCTATGGGGTAAGTGGCCTGCTTTCCAACTCATTTGATCAACACAGGTGTTCTCAACTTTATCCAGAGAGGGCCAATGTGGGTACAGGCTTTTGTTCCAGCCAGGTAGTTATTTACCCACCTGATTCTGTCTTTGGAAAAGACTCTGGAAGTTGATGAATCGATGTGGATATGCAACTGCATGGCTGAATCAAAAGCCTGAATCCACACTGGCCCTTTCTGGATAAGGTTGAATACCCCTGTTGTAGATCCAAAGAAAGCAGTTTGGCTCATCTTCCAGGCAGGGATGCTGCAAAAATGCCGCAAAAGTTCAGCACTTCAAAAGGTGGACGTCTGGAACGTGAAAACAACATTTCATTTGGTTCCAAACATGAAAACGGTGTTCTGTCTTTTGCAGTATTCATTGGATTTTGAGGGAAAAGCGGAATCTTTATATATAATATGATATTATATATATATAATCTTTATGTACATAAAGGATAACAATGAGAACACTAAGGCTGAATACTGTAAAATGCGGGCTGTGGTCAAAAAAGAGCTGAGGAATGCTAGAAGACTGTATGAAACACAAATTGCCGAAAGGGCAAAAACTAACTGTAAGCGCTGTACTCTAGCAGAAAAAGGAAAGTCAAAGGGCAGGTTAAGTGCATATAGAAGAAAGATGGATCGCTGCTTCATGATAACAAGGATATTGTCGATGCCTTAAACAGTTACTTTGTTGAGAATTTTACCTCAGAGTGGGTCTTTATTTGGCCGGAGGCCATGTTAAATGCTCAAGATTATTTAGCAGAAATTGAGGTGAGGGATAATGAAGTATTAGACAAGTTGCATAAACTAAAGGCAGATAAGGGGTGGGTCCTGATGGCTTATATCCTAGAGTGCTCAGGGAAGTTGGTGAAATAATCTTTAAGCCGCTATCCGCCATCTTCAGACGGTCTTTAGAAACTGGAGAAATACCAAATGATTGGAAATGGGGAAATATAATGCCAATATATAAGAAAGGGGACCGTACCGAGCCAGGAAATTACAGGCCAGTCAAGCTTGCATTGTGTGCAAAATATTGGAATCTATCATAAAAGATGAGCTGGACTTATTTCTTGAATGTAACAGTATCTTGAGGGATAGGCAACATGGTTTCCTTAAGGGAAGGTCATGACATGACAAAAACACCTGGAATTTTTTGAAGAAGCCACCAAGACTTATGACCAGAGCAGGGCTTATGACATCATATACTTGGATTTTCAGAAAGCATTTGATAAAGTACCGCATAAGAGACTAATTTTTTTTTTAAATGAGCTCCATTGGAGTTACATGACGTATTCTGGAGTGGATTCAAAACTGGTTACAGGATGGAACACAAAGAGTGGTGGTCAGTGGTATCTCATCTGAGCTAGGTATGGTGGGAAGTGGTGTCCTCCAGGGATCGGTGTTGGGACCCCTGCTGTTCCTCATCTACATTAATGACCTTGATAGAAATATTGAGAGCAGAATAGTTAAATTTGCAGATGATACTAAATTGGGGGGTTTGGAAAATAGTTTTGAGTCCACTGAAGTGATTCTGGATGATTTGGTTAGAATCCAGAATTGGTCAGAAAAGTGGCAAATGAAATTTAATGTAGCAAAACGTAAATTTGTACATATAGGTAATAAAAACATTAGACGGGATTACTATATGGGAGGTTTAAAACTGGAATGTGTGCCACACAAGAAAGCTATTGGACTGATTGTTGACCAGATACTCACAGGCTCTAGCCATTGTGCCGTTGCAGTTAAAAAAGCCAATCGGATGCTGGGATACATTGCCAAAAGTACTGAGTACAAATCAAAGGAGATGATGCTTCTTTTGTACAACACATTCGTCAGACCACATCTGGAGCATTGTGTACAGTTCTGGGGACCATACTTTAAGAAAGATATAGAGGCTCTCGAGGAAGTTCAGAGAAGAGCCACTAAGCTAAATCCAAGAATAAAAAAACCTATGAGAAGAGGCTGAAGATCCTTAATCTTTTTGGTCTTGGGAAAAGGAGTGATTTGATTGAGGTATTTAAATATGTTAAAGGGATTGACAAAGTGAATTATGAAGGATTCCTTCAACCAAGTGTTGTGAGTAGAACTCGGGGTCACAAGTGGAAGTTGACCAACAGTAAATTTAGCACTGATCTTCGGAAATATTTCTTCACTCAAAGAGTAATTTCAATGTGGAATAGCTTCCTGACCATATTGTTGCAGCAGAGACCTTGACTGTTTTCAAGAGCAGGCTTGACTTAAAGCTAGATACCATTGAGTATCTGAAGGGATATATTCACAATAGTATAAAGAAACTGGCGAGCGTAGTTGGGCTGAACGGCCTGTTCTCGCCATTCGTGTTATGTTAAGTCTATCAGAATGGACTGATATAAATTGTTAATGTTGACCCCATGTGCTGCAAATAGCCACCCTAAACTGCTCACAATGGTATCCCAGAATAAATTCCCTCTCTCTATTTCAGCTGCTAATTTCAAAGCTTGAGCAAATCATCCATATCTTCATTTGCGGGGTTATCTTAGCTGGCAGTTGTATCATTGTGGAAATAAAAATGATTAAATTATGATAAAAGGAAATCTTTCATAATGATTTGATCATGTCTTAAAAATGTAGGTTATTTCATGTGCTGACATTTAATAATTTCTGGAAGTATTTTAAAATGTACTTATTTGACATGAGTATAAAACGTAAGTATTCAAATAAGTTGAACTGGACTGGTGCAAGGATGGATTTGGTTGTATTTATTAACCAACTGCACAGCAGAAGGCACAAACTTAGAAATACAAAACAAGGAACTTGTAAGGTACCGTTCTGGAACCAAAAGCGAGTGCAGGAAGTTTCCGCAAAAATGGGTTTTATTGAAGTTGGGGGGTTAACCACCACAGGGCAGAAGGCAACAGTACAAAGTCCACAATCCAAAATCAGAATCCCAGGGACATAACTCAAACTGTAGACGGGGCAGCAAAGACAAAACTCTGAGTCCGGCAAAACAGGGACGGTACATGGGCAGACAAATATCAAAGATTAAAGCCAAAATCAGAATCGGGGACGTTCCTGTGAGAAGTATAACACTAAGAGTACAAGGCACCAACAATCGCAGCACAGGGAAAACGTTTTGACAAGAGCTGTGAATGAAATGACTGCTTAAATACACGTAGGGGAAGTCACATGCTATGATAGGGCACAGTTGAGTTGGATCAGACTAATTACAAAGGAATGAACATGAGGAAGTTCCTGATTACAAGAAATTGGCAAAAGCCAAAACGCTGAGAGAGATCACAGAGACAGCCTACTGACAAACATGCGGCTCTTGTTAGGGAGTTCTACCGTGAGTGAGACACTGAGTGAGAGCCAGAACAGTGATTAGCCAGGTGCAGAAAATCTGCTAGATTTTTTTTTGTAGATAGGTACAGCAAAGTAAATTGAGTGAAGGCTAGGGGCGGAGACTAGAGCAGAGCAAGTGCTGGGAGCTTGTTAGTTAATTAGTAATGTGCAGCTATAAAGAAGAGAATAAAAGTCCGCACACTGTTAAAGTTGCTCCCAGAAGGCTTTATTCCTTGTACAGGTCCGGCACCTGTGATATTGGATTTTGCATGTGCGTGCATTCATTCTATTTTTAATGTGCAGCTATACCATCCTTCGTGCTTGTTAGTAAGTTAGTACTATACACAATGCTAGTCTTGGTTCGTAAGTTTAACTAAAAAAACAAACTGTTAGTATTGTTAGTAAAATAGAAAAGCAAGGTGAAGGAAGTAAACGAGATTGGAAGGAATGGTTGAAATCCTAGAAACCATGAAATCACCCGAAAGTGTGGCACACAATACTGGGGAGTGAGCGATCACATGACAAAAGACCAGACAGGGGGAGATAAAGTGCAATGCATGGTGAAAAGCAAAACATGGACCGGAATAAAACTACAGTGGTGGAATATGGCAAACAGACCAAAACAAGGCAAAAACAAAACGTGACATGGAATCCGAATCACAATACAAATCATGGTCAGGCAAAGCAGAATAATAAACAGACATGGCAAACAAGGCAGAATCACAATGAAAACATGGTCAGGTAGATCAGGATCATAACAGAACTGAGGTTCCCAAATGTGCACACGATGAGTACAGCAATACAAATAGGAAAGAAAAGAGGAAATGAGGTTCCTTAAAAAATATACCTGGAGGGGAAAAAAATAAACAGCACAGATGCTAGGCTTAAGAATATGTTCGCAAATTTGTAAAATAAAAAAATGTCAAATAGCCATGAGGTTACACAGACTTTACAAAGAGACTGAGAGAAGGTTCAATCTTAAATACACACGGCTACCACTCAGTGAAAATGAGAAACAGGTGTTGATGATAATTTAATCATGATTGAAGTGCACTCCGGGATTTAGTAGACCAGTGAGCTGGACGGCTGGATGCGTGGCCTTACAGTTATGAAGTAAAATTACAATCTATTTGGATCACACTATCGCCTCACACAAGAAGGTTGTGGGTTTGAATCAGGCCTGGAGCATTTCTTTGTGAAGTTAGCATGTTCTCTCCGTGTTCACGTGGGTTTCCTTCCACTGCCCAGCATCTCAGTGTAATTGGTGTCCCTGAGTTACCCGTAGGTATGAGTGTGTGTGAATGTTTTGTCCACCCTGTATCACCCTGAGATGGATTGGCAAGCTGCCCACGGCGTGCCCCTGCTTTTCGCCCATTGTCTCCTGGGATAGGCTCCAGCTCCCCTGCGACCCTCCTGAAGTAGAAGCTATGTAGATACTGGATGGACTTTCTATTTGGCTTTCAATTTTGATGATGTCCAAAAATCTCCTCCATAAAATTTTTTGCAATTTTTATTTAATTAATTAAGATTAACTTTCCAGATTGCAAACACCTGCACTCCAGATCTGTGCCAGCTCTGTGCCGACTCCAGTTGCTCGAGCTTGAATTTGGCCCAGAGTTGCCTGCTGTATTGGTTGGAATTATGCATCTCCATGTGATCTGATTAAAATTTTCTTCTTTTTTGATATCTTTTCATAAAGGGTCATACCGTGTCAACTCAACCGGAGCCCCTCACATCAAAATTTTTATAAAACTTTTAACATTTCAAGAGATATGCATTGGCAGTATTGAGGTCAAATATTTCAGTTTTAAATGATTGCTAGTTTCTAAAATTTAGCCTATTTTAGGGGGGGGGGGGTGGGGTCAATCTTAATAAAATCGCCTTAATTTGGGAGGGAGTTTGAGGGCCTCAGATATGGATTTCCAGAGTTGACAGACCCACAAGTTTCATTTTTTTCTTCAGAATAGTTGCTGTACTCTTGGCTTAAGGTACTTTTCTTTTCTCAATGTATTTATTTTATCTGTACTGTGGCCTGGAAAAAGCACAAAACAACAATCATACTAATGTTTTCAAAATTTAATGCATCTATTATTCTGTAACTAATTAAGATAGAGCCCTGAGACTTGGTATGCATACTGTCGGTCAACTTTCTGAAGACCACAAAAAATATCAAAGTCACAATGGTTATATTACATGTTTTAATGACCTTGGAAGTCACCTTCAGAATGAAAAGTGCGTATTTTGGGTCAATATATTGGGTATATATTTCAAAAGGGACACAAGTGATCAATGTCATATTTTAAGTGCTTGAAGGCATGGGTTTTGGGTCTAACATATAAAAAAAAAACTGGAGATGTAAAACTCTTCCTGTAGACTGTACAGCATGCCAATCATATTAGGTGTCTCACTTACTTTTCAGGGCACCTTCGCCATGGTGTAAGTGAAAAGATGAATGTGTCACATACATTTTTCACTTCCGCGAAGGAGGTGCATGTTTTCGCTGGCTTTGGTTGGTTTGTTAGTTTGTTTGGTTGTCTGTCTGTCTGACTGTTAGCAGGATATCTCAAAAATGGCCATATAGATTTTAACCAAACTTTCCCGGATGTCAGAATAGCACAAGAGGAACAAGTGCTCAGATTTGTGCATATCTAGGCCAAAGTACAGCTGAGATATAGGCCAAATTTCCAATCCAGCTATGCTGGCAGAGATTTCATATCTTTTCAATGGGGCGTGCTTTTGGGGTTTGCTGCTACCT
Source organism: Gymnothorax reevesii (assembly GCA_029721435.1). Lineage (NCBI taxonomy): Eukaryota > Metazoa > Chordata > Actinopteri > Anguilliformes > Muraenidae > Gymnothorax > Gymnothorax reevesii. The sequence continues at coordinate 144,325,982 of CM056574.1, forward strand.
GGTGGTGGAATGCAACAATACCCTACATCAGCCAATGAAAATCACCTAATATGATTGGCATGCTGTACAGTCTAAAGAAAGAATTTCACATCTCCAGTTTTTTAATAGGTTAGACCCAAGGCCCATACCTTCAAGCACTACAAGTATGACACTGATCACTTTTTTGCCCTTTTGAGATATAATGACCCAAAATATGCACTTTTCATTCTGAAGCAAACTTCCAAGGTTATTAAAAAATTTAATAAAACCATTGTGACTTTGATATTTTTTGTGGTCTTCAGAAAGTCGACCGACAGTTTGCATACCAAGCCTCAGAGCTCTATCTTAATTAGTTACAGATTAATAAATGCATTAAATCTGGAAAAAATTTGTATGATTGGTGTTGTTTTGCTTTTTCCAGGCCACAGTACAGGTAAACTAAACACAACTGAGTGAAGAAAAGCATCTTAAGCCAAGAGTTCAGCAACTATTCTGATGACAAAATGAAACATATGGCTCTGTTTGCTCTGCAAATGCTTATCTCAGGCCCTCTAACTCCCTCCAAAATTATGGCGATTATCTTAAAACTGATCCCCTCCCCCCCTAAAAGAAGCTAAATCTTAGGAACTGGCAATGATTGAGCTTAATTATTTTACCATTTCACACCAGATATGTTAATCTTCCATTGAGGGGAATATAATAAGAATTTTATTTTTTTGGTGGGGAAGTTCCTAAAATTTGGTTGATTTGACATGGAATGACCCTAAAATAAATCTGATATCTTCAAATAAATCGGCGTACAGCACCATTCATAAGCGACATCGCAGAACTGTGACCAGAAAAGTCAAGTTCATCATAATGAGGCTGCGATATAGGAAAAAAACTATCAGTGACTGTCGTAGAACCGAGAGATTACAACAAGTAGTATTTTATAAATGAATAAGTGGTGAATCATACCAATGAAAACCAACTGCTAAAGTTTGTAGCCTGCCTGTGGTCCCTGGTTTTTAATCTGTATGGGGAGGGGGGGTAGTTGACAGAATGCCCCGGTGTGAGTCATATCACTGTCCCCAATGAGGTTAAAGTCCAGTTATATTAATCTGTTTAAAATAATCTACACCTCTGGGAACTTCATGATATGTTTATATGTTCAATATTCTGTGAAGAAATCACTTATATACTTATAACCCAATTAAACTATTTAATAATCCATCCTTTTTTTTTATTTTTATTTTATTTCGGCATGATTGTAAATCATTTCATGAAAATTTCAACGCGACACAACATGTATCATGACCAAAAGGGTCGCAGGAGAAGCAAAATCGCTTATCAGAGTCCCGCCCCCAGTGAGGCTTTTTCATAACAACTACCTCATATTTGTAAATATTTATATCATGTTTGGTCTTGTTCTTCTCAAGGGAATCCAAGGAGTTGAATGGAGTATGTTTCATTCCCATTGAAATTATGGTTCATTCCCTTTTGGAAACTCCTGAAAATTGGTCAGAATCTACTCGGGTATTCACCCTATTCTCCTCTCTCTGCTACATTGTTTTATTAAATCCTCCAAATGGTGGAAACCCAAAAACCAGATTCATCCCCCCTTTCAGGATGTTGATGGCCATAGTGCCTGGATCAAAGAGGTGGTTTGGCTTAAAGGAAAGAGAAACTACCTATTCTGGGAGAATCGTATTCAATCTCTCCTGGTGCGATAAGGGCATGAGTAGTCTTTTAATTATGGAAGCCTCGCAATTCAAATTTCCTGTATGTTTTCTGTGCGAATAATTTGATCTAAGCTCATGCCTACCTGGCGAATAAATTATTGTTATTCCTTTAAGCTTTCGTGGTTTCAGTGACTCTTAACACATGTACATTCTTTCTAGCCCCATTCTGGCGGATACCTAGGGGTTTAATCCCAACCTAGGAACGACTGGCCAGGGGCCCGGAATGGGAATTGGTTTTATTAAGTTGGAGAGACAATCATGATTTACTTACATAATGGGTTTATGTATTGCCGGTTCTGGGATTTTAGCCTTAAGGAAATCCATGGACGAGAAATTGGTTATCCGTTCAAATTCCCTGAAGGAACCCATGGGCGTGCATAAAGCTGGGTTCACTGTATTTATACCAGATACTGATATACCAGTTCACTGTATTACACCAGAACTAATGTAGCAATTGACGAATTGAACAAAAATACCTACAAATCCTTTTTTGCCAAACACTGTAGTCCCCTGAAATAGTCAGACTACGTAAAAAGGTTCAGTCATTTTATAAGTTGAAACTAAAGTATGTACATAATATCAGTGAACTACAACTGAAAATAAGCACTTTAAGGAAATGTTGAGTACATTGTTTCATTGGAGAGTTGAACAAATATCAGCGTTCCGAAAATTATGTTGCCCACCACAATGAATATTTGGTCTCATTAAAAGGTCCTCAGTAGTGAACAAGCTGACAAGCAAAACCGCATCTTTGTCACAGCCTGGCTCACAAAGCTATGACAAAAAAAGGGGAGATACGCAATTGTAAAGGAATAGCAATTGTATTTATTTATAACTATAAAAAATATAAAATCCACAAATAATCACAAATAATGAGGTATGAATGTCAGTGAAGTAAGCAAAAAGTGCATGATGGTTGAGTGGAAAATGTATGCAAGTGCTGTAGGATGGAGAAAGAAAATCAAAAGATAACCAAAGGTCGCCCGGGATCAAAATGCTGGCAGCATGGTCTCTGCAAGGAGAAGGAGACGAGAAGATGATTTCATGAAAAACAATTATTTCTTTGTCTGGGATTTTTTTTTTCCCTTAAAATTCACTTGAGTTGAAGGTTACATTTTTTTACAATTTTCAGTGTGAGAGTATGCTTCTGCAATAAAAATTGAATTTTTTTAGAGCTTTTAACACATCTTAACGAGGGGTGACAATAATTATGGAGGGCGTTGTAGGCTAATCTGTCCTGCGAAAAATTCACTTTGTGTCAAAGCAGCTTTATGGATAGTACATGACAGCAAGAGAGAGTTCTGTTATTTTATGAACATAAGACTTACGTAACAGACCGTAAGTTCTGTTAACGCGGACAAGTTGCTTATATGGAGCTAGCGAATCAATCACTTTTACAGGAAAGAATTACCTATTTAATCTACGCCTTTTTCGTCTTTTTATCAGCCACAGCAATTTCAAAAGGGGGATGAGATTATGTCAAGGTAGTGCAGAGAAACCATTTCTACACCGGTAGAGCTTCTGTTTCACACTACTTTCAGGGTAACACCCGAGAACTTGCTCAGACATTAGTAAAGTATCCGGCTGATCCTGGTCATGGATAAGTGAAGCGATCACTGTACACTGCACAACTGTAGTGGCTACAATCGGGCAACGTAACGATGAAACTGCCACATTGATGCTTACCGAAGTAATACAAGTATACCGATCAGAATTACTGCAAGAAGCAGTAATGCAGGAGCATTTTTAACTAGGCTTATGCCGTCGGAGGTATATCCCCGAATGCCCCCAATCCTCCAATTCCCCAATCCTCAAATAGACCCAAGACGATATAAAGCTCCTCGGATCAGGACCTTTCATTTGAACTTAATTTCAGGTCAATCGGACAAATGGTTCTGAAGATATGGCCAAAATGGTAATTTTCCATGACAAAGCTCCACCTGGTGGCAAAATCTTGAACCATGCAGGTATGATGTCATCAAGTGACACGTTGTGAGGTCATGACCTTGCAGTTCCACATAGTTTCATGTCAATTTGACAAATGGTTCCAAAGATATGGCAAAAATGGTGAATGTTATATGACAAAGCTCCACCTTGTTTCAAAATTTTGTACCAAACAGGTAAAATGTCATCCTAGGACACATCCTCAGGTCATGACCTTTCATTTGTACTTGATTTGAGATCAATCGGACAAATGTTTCCAGAGATATGATAAAAACTGTGATTTTTCAGTTTTTGGCCCCTGGTGGCCAATCTAGAAATTGTAAAATGTCCAAAATCGAATCAGTTCTTCCTCTTCATGATACTTACTTATATGCAAACCATGAAATTTCTGATTGAAATATTACTGAAGTTATCACGTTAACACGTAGGGCGGCGCAGTGCAGCGGCGGTGGCGGCTGAACCAAAAACATAATATCCCCGGTACGCCGTTCGGGGATATAATTAGCATGGCACGCAAACTAACATGAAGTAACCGAGCGGTCATAACCACTGAGACGAACAATACAAACCCCTATTGTAGCCACTACAGTTGGTGATCACTTCACTTATCCATGACTGGGATCAGCCGGATACTTCACAAATGTCTGAGCAAGCTCTCTGGTGCTTCCATGAAAGCAATGCGTAATGCAGAAGCTCTGCCAGTTCACAAATGATTTTTCTGCACTACCTTGACATAATTTCATCCCCCTTTTGAAATTGTTGTAGGTAATTAAAAGCCGAAAAAGGCAGAGATTAAAGAGGTAATACTTCCTGAAAAAGTGATCAATTCGCTAGCTCCACATAAGCAACTTGTCCACGCTAATGGAACTTACGGTCTGCAAAACCTGTATTATGTTCATAACATAACCAAGCTCTCTCTAGCTGTTGTGTACTATCAGTGCACCCACAACAGCCCAGACTAATTTTCATGGATGTATATCTACAACTAAAGTTCTTTCAGAAAACATTTGGAATATTTTCAAAGAAAGAAACACTTAAGTTTCAGTTTGAACATTGAATTTCTTGTATTTTTATTGTACTCAATTGAATATAGGCCGAAAATGATTTGCAAATCAATATATTCTGGGGTTTTTTTTCACGCTTTACACAACATCCCAACTTCATTGGAATTAGGGTTTGTACTTAAATCCTGTATATGCAAGAAAAAAGAAGCAAGAACGAGAGCAGTGAGTGATGGCACAGTTGCTCAGGTTGCACATCGGGGAACCAGTTTCCGTCCTTGTTTATCTTACAGTAAACAGCCATCCGCAAGATCCCCCATCCATTCTTCGAAGAATTTACTGCACTGCATTTGGCAGATGAAAAGTTATTTTCCATATCAGCCCTACAGTGGTAAAAGGCAGTAACTCCAATTGTCATGTATTGGAGTTACTACCTTTTGCTGTTGTGGGGCTGTTATGTAAACTTCAAAGAAGAAAGATGCTGACAAAGAAAAGCAAGACAAAGTGAGGGCTAGAGAGAAAAAAAGAAAGACAGCCAGAGGTACATTGGCTGTTGTAAAGACACCAATCAGACTGTCTGTTGTAGGTGGCTGCCATCTACAGGCTGTGTAGTGAAATGATAGCAATTCTTGTGAATTCACCTGTAAACAAGACTCTTTCTATTGAAATACACAAATGAGAGGTGAGGATGACACCTTTAGTGGGATTATACATAAAATTACATGCTGTGCTGCCACAAGTATCAAAGGGCACTGTCATTGGGACAATTTGGCTTTCCATAGACCAAAAAAAAAAAAAAAAAAGTGATGTGACTTAAAAGATAGCAGACTCTCTTAATAATAACCAACAAGATAACCACAAAAAATAAATTTTAAAAAAGCTTGGAGTGTCAGTGCAGCCAAGTTCTCGGTGTTTACTGTCTCTTGAGATTGAGGGGCAAAAAAGCCCACGAAAATATGAATTAAGTTTCATTCACATTCATCTGCATTATCTGCTAATTCAACGCAGCTCAAAGTACCACACTTAACTGGCATTTGTCCAGTTTGTTATTTAACTTTGTAAACTTTTTCTCAAGTTCCCTATGCACTGAAGTGCATACAAAGTGTAGCGGTTCTTGCACTACTGTGAGCACTAAACATTGAATTTAGCTCGAATTTCATCCAAACTTCGAACACACGATGTAAGTGGTGCCCAGTTGTATTTTGCAGAAAGGGTTAAGGACGGACACAGTGTGAATGTGGATATGGGTCTCCAGAGGGCTAAAGGCTGTGTGCTCTATAAAAGCTTGTGTACTGGATGTCACACAGTGAATTGGGGGATATCTGCCGCAGGAATGAGGTTCGTGCTGCTGTTGTGTCTGAACCTGGCCCTGGTTCTGGCCTCTGCTGCTGCTTCTCAGACAACCTGCCGACTCCGGGAGCGCTTCCCCCTGAACGGGATGTACCGCAAGGGTGATGTGGTTTTTGGGGGGCTGTTTGGGGTGCACATCCTGACAGTGTTCCCTGAGCAGTCTTTCAGGTCCAAGCCACTCCAGCCGAAGTGCGAGAGGTGAGTATCTCAGAAAACAGCTGCACTTATGGGCTCACACAAACATACACACATTCACATGCACACCCAAACACACAGCCAAACAAACATACCAGGACAGACTATTAGACAGTTGCAATCAACTACAGTGAGGCGACTACCAGTCAAGTTTTTGATTACCAATGCAAAAACAGTTTGAGACTGAAAAATTAGAGACGCCATACGATCAAACTAAAATTTCAAAATGCTAGTTAAATAGCCATGACTGCTGACCATATTCATAATGCTTTTTTCTGCAAAGTCAGTCATGATTCTTAAAGGTGACAAAATATGATCAAAGAAGTTCCCACCAATTTGCTTCACTTGTGGTCGCTCCCTCTTTAACTCTGTGCAAATGTCCCAAATTAGCTTGATTTTACTGATGATACTGGGAAATCGGAATAATTAGTCAACCTGTTTATTGATAAATTGTGGCTTTATTTAACCAAAAACACCAAATTTGGCAACTGTCATGTGAAATTAAAGATTCCTCATTTCATCTTACTGTTCTCTTCTTAAATTGTTGTCACGTCTCGTGTCCTGTGCACAGTGACTGGTATGGAGGACAGGAAGCAGTAGACTGAACTCAGATGCAAGGATTGATTTGAGCTTTTTCTTATGCCTACATAGCAGTGCAGCCGGCACAAGCGTTTCAGTCAACATTAAAAGAAAATGAACTGAGGTTCCACAACACAAATGGTCATACAGCTTTAGACTTGGTATCACACGATCAACGAAAATGGAAAGAAGTTCCTTTAGACAAGAAAATAAAAGGGCTGCTTAAAGTTAACAGCACTTAGTTTATAGTTAGGCTACTGATAAGCAACCAGTGTAAAAGAACTACAGCACCATTACTGCATGGCACTTAAGAGAAATCACACAGACATTCACAAGTTAACTGATATTTATACAACTCTGCTATCACTCAGAACAAATGTAAACAGATGAAAGTGATAATTGAATAATGAGCAATGAGCGATCCGCGATTAGTAGACTGGTGAGCTGGATGGCAGGAGCCTTGTCCTTACAATTGTGCCATCAATTAAAACAAATTAAAACTGCTTTTAAAAACATCAATAAAAACATGACTTTAAAGGTCCACTAATTCGTTTTTTTGATAATAAAAAATAATTATTGTGTAATGTTTCACAATATGCACCCTCGCATGAGACGAGAGGTCACATGGCTTTATATGATAAAAATGAGTGAGAGTATTTTATTCTTCAAGGCCTAGGTCACCTTACGTGCAGGTTGCAGTGTTTACACACCTAACTGATGTTAAAATTCCCATAAGACTAGTTGCGCTATCCAGCAAGATCATTTATAGGCAGCACGAGCGTAATTACCAGGAGCTGCTGTCGAGTATCCTGTGCCTAACTGGCGTCGTGTCCACATCAGGTGCAACAAATTTCCATTAGGATCATCATGAAAAGGTCATCAATATGTAATGAGGTCTAAAGCCGTCAAGCCCAAATCCAAAACCGTCTGATCCAATACAAATGGCTTCAAAATCGCTGGCTTTCCAATGAATGGGTAAGTAACATTTTAATCGGTGATGGAATGTAAAAAAGTACAAATTAGTGATGGACAAACCAAAGCTTTCTGAACTACTGAATCAATTTTGAAGCAATTGTGTTGAATGGTTCTGGGTTGCGAAGTATTTGATGCAATTAAATATGGCGACATCTGCTGGCCAATCTTCAACATAACATTTGCGTGGAACAATGAAGGACAAGGTGTCATGAAACAGGCACTGATCTGTACGTTTAACAATAAAGCCTCTATATGCATCTTGAAATTTTTAACTTTTTTTTTTCTCCCCAAGATAATAACATACCTGTGTTATAATGTGATTGCGCCATCATTACATACTGTATGTAATAGAGATGTTTTTGCAAGATTGATAGAAATACAACAATATTTTTACTAAACTTGTGGGGAAAAAATGGCAAATGCTTGTGCAACTAGGGACTGTTATTTCAATAGTTGTGCAAAATGCTGGAGAACTTGGAAAGGTGATTTACAGGGTTCAAACTTTTTTTTATTTTTATTCAAAAAAGATCATTTCAGCTGAGTTAGGCTTCAGTCTGTTTCTTTGTTACTTCCTCTCCAGCTTTGGCAAAGATCCTTTCATATGGCACAGAAGTTGCTGGCATCTGAAGATATCTGTGGGCAAGCTTGTTAGGCCCTGATCAAGGGGAATGAGGACACAACACAAAACAATATTACCACAATATGAAGGCAAAAAGGGAGCGGTTTATTTTCTCACTTTTCCTTTTCTCACTCTTAGTCATCAGTGAAGCTTAGCTTCAGAGCGAGCACAGGCCAACATAATAAACAACTATGGTTGTCGCCGACAACACTTACGGTCTCCAAGATGTGCCGCCTTGACTGTCCTTTGCGTACATTCCGCAATGGAAGAATAAATAGTGAAATATTATTTATGTATTATAGAAGAGAGTTAAGCCTTATTTTCAGGAAGGCACTGTTGAAGCAAAATAATGTCGCATTTTCACTTGAATGAGACTGAAAATATAAAACCGGGCTCCTTCGTTCACTGTGTTAGGTAGCATTCTTTCATCCCCGAAATTTACTTTGTTAATTAGTTAATTTAATTATTATTATTTAATTAAAGTTAATTTAATTTGGGCCAACGGTTACCCCAAAAGAGTCCACATAAAATCTATCACTTTTTTCACTTGACTGAGGATAAAAATTCAAAATGGGGCCCTGTGATTCACAAAGTTAAGTAGCAGTCTATCTTACCTGAACATTTGAATTAATGGTAAACTCAAAATAGGCTCCTACTTGAAGTTGTTTGATGCTTTTTCACTTGACTAAAAGTGAAAATGTACAATCCAGCCTTGTGATTCTAGAATTTACATAAGTCTATCATCCCTGAAAATGTTGTTCAATTTGCTCAAATGGTTACTATACAGTAGTCCACACAAATCCAGTGAGATATGATCCTTCAAAGTAACGATGAGGTGAACACCAATTTTTTTTTTCCAATTTCCGGACGCTATCATGATATTTCTAAATTTTATGGCGGTTGGGGGAACAAAGGAGAATTATGTATATTCTGACTCCCTGATCTGGCCAATAAACAGGAGAAAAGATTTTTCAAATAAAATGGCAGCTCACTCCTACAGCTTCACTATTCCGAAAGAGCAGTGTAACCGACGGAGGTCTCAACACAGATTTACAGGTTAACAATTCAGCCAGCAATTCGTGAATTTGTCAATAAAGAGAAATGCGGCAAAAAGGTCTGGATCACAAGGTTACAGGTTAACAACAATGCATTCAGCAATTTGAAATTATACAGAACAGAAATGTGGCTACTAGGTCTGGATCTTTAGAACACAAGTTGACAGATTAACAACAATGCAGTCAGCAATCCGCAAAAAAACTTCAAATTTTTCTGTCCAGATAGGCACCATACAGAATGAAACAACAATTATTACCAGACACAGGATCATGTCAGACAAATTTCATAGTTCGCACTCAAAGACAAATCTGCTGTCAACCTAAAAGATGAGCACCAACGGCCAGGGTCGTTACACTTGTAAAGACTGGAATGAACTTCTGGCCTTGAGTACCAGTATTTTAATGGATCTTCTCCAAAAATCCCGCTCTGGATTCAAAACTCGAGTGACAAGTGCCGATACGCGTGTGACGAAATGATGCTTCATTTGGGAAGTCACGTGATTTTTTTGCAATGTGAAGCGAAACATATTGCCAAGATACCCCTGCTTTGAAAGATCGATACTGTGTCGAGCCTTCTGCTTCGAGTGTAACATCCATAGTTCAAATACTTTGTTACTGTACTTAAGTACGTTTTTCACATCTGTACTTAAGTAAAAATTATAAAGTGTACTTTTGTCATTTACTCCATTATATTTTGCAGCTATTATCTGTACTTTCTACTCCGACATTTCTAAAATGCATCTTTTTAATTTTAAGATCACTCGCCAAAATGTTCCCCTCACAAAACAAAATGGCCCTCATTTATCAAACTTGCGTAGGATCTGGTGTAGATTCTGGTTGTTATGGCCCCAATTTGTTCTTACATATATGACAGCAAGGGATGACAGACACAATTTTAAAACTTAAACACATTTAATAAAACCAAACACTTTTAACTAAACTACTATCTACTCGACCAAGATTGATAAGCACAAGAACAAAAATATTTACAGTCCCTTTGGTGGGGTTGCTTGGTGATGTCCTGGGTGAGGAAAATACTCCAACACAGGCAAAAATCCACAAAAGCTTCACAGGTCATGAATAGAGTGACAGGTCTGGTCAAATGTATCCTTCTGCTTGCAATTTCTCCTACTACTTTACTGTCTCAATTTTCCTCCTTCTATACTCTTTTGCAGACCCTTCCCACATTTAGACCTCTTTTTTTGTAATTCTCTGGGACTTGTCCCAGACATGCCCAAGACATGCCCAAACCTAGCTCCAGTCTGGGCTTAACATAAGAAAGGTCAATACTGCCATCTAGTGGCTTCTATTCGCATTACATGGTGTAAATATCAGCGTTCGCCAGGTGTCACATCTGATTTACTAAAAGTGTGTATGTCGCAGATTTAAGTATAGAACTGGCATGGTGTTGATAAATTCGGCGGCTGGAACCATCATAATTTACTTGACACGACCCTATAAATTCATGCTCCGGGAGGCAAAGTTCTCCCCACTTTACGACATGGACTCTCGAAACACGGCAAAGAAGAAAGAACTTCACTGTGGCGTAAATATAAATTATCACGTCTGAGGTGGAGAAAAACAAAATAATTTTATTTGGAAGCCTTGAAAGTGGCATAAAGAGTGCCCAGAAGGCTGCAGTTTGGAAAACTATTGATGCTGTGGTAAACACCGTTGGGGTGAAAAACCGGAGTGCAGGAGACGTTTGATTTAATTCATTAATAAATCGAAGCGACAATTTGCATTCTGTGCCCAGATGCACATTCTCCATTGCCCACACTTATTTTAAGTGTGTCCAAAGCTAAAAAATTTATCTTGGCCAAATTTATTTTAAGCGGTTCTTTCTATAAGCGGCACTGGAATGGTCATCAACTGGCGCACTAGTACGGGTGGCCGAGAACCACATGGCCGATGACAACCTCGGTACCGCTGCGAAACATTCAATCGTGTGGGCCCACACATATTGCGGGAAACGGTGAGAATAGATCGAAAACATCACGTTTTGGAGTTAAAATACTGTACTTTGCATCAGATATGATCAGACCAGGAGAGTAAGAAACAACTACTGTATCATATCTCAGGACTAAACGCAGTGATTTTCTGTTGTATGTGTGTTGCCTATGCCGAGTCAGATATTTTGCACATCTAAATTGTGCTTCAGACTCACAATGTTTTTTCTCTGACTCATATTTTATCGGGGTAGAATAAAGCATAAGATATCAATAAAATTTAATGAGTTCTGGTATCACCCATTCACGTTATTAGTGTGCTGGGTGACACTCCCATTTTCCATGGCTGATTTATAGCAAGCCTAAAATAGTAAAAAAAAAGAAATCATCACTGTGTTGAATTATTTCGATCACCCATTCACTGGACGCGTTTTCTGTCAACTAGTGCCATAAAATGGACAGACCTGACAAAAAGGGAAGATCAGTTATGTGTTATACTTCTCTTGTTCTAGAAAATGCAGCGGGAATAAGATATTTCCATTCATACGAAAAAATTCAATGGTTGCTTGAAATGTTGGCGGACAAAAACATATAGGGCTCTATTTTCTTGGCGCAGCACAGCGTAGCTTGACGCAGCCCACGCAGTGGTAATTTTGTCCAGCGCAGCCCACACAGTGGTAATTTCGTGAGGTACAACACCGCGGCAGCCTTTGGTAGACGAAGGTGCGCCGAGATGGGTGTGGCGGCGTAGTAGGGGGAGGTGTCACATATTCATCAAGACGCAGAGACAATTTCTTTGAAAAAGTCTTTGCTGCAGTTGCGCAGAAAGCTCGCCAGCTCCAACCTGGTTTACTTTCTGTGCCGTGGTAATTTGGCTGACCGGCACACAGTGCGCTCACATCACCAAAACCTCACAGACAGGTTTCCAGAATGTCAGGGACATTTCAATACAGTGAATAATTACAGGAACCACTGTTTAATGTACTTACCTGAATCAGTACATAAATTATAGTATCTATATTGATTGTCCTGATGGCAGATCAAAGGTTGTTGGCACGTGTAATGGAAATTCGACCTGGCTTAATCAACGCAGCTGAATCAGTGATGTAAATTAACAACTTGATATCTTTCTCAGCCATCCATAAACTGCCGCGGCATCAGGGAGAGCGTATAATGCGTTTTATGCTCAGAAAAGCCGTTTGCACACTGGACACGAAAGGAATTTTCGCATGACTGATTACAGTCAAAGTCGGGGTTATAATATAGTTCCGTGTCTGAAAGTTCTAATTTTTTGAGTGTTGCAGGAATTATTTGATGTGCAAACTTGGCCATGTTTGTGTTCGACCTTCACAAAATGCTAATTGATAGCTATCGACTTTTCTTGGTCTTTTTATTTGTCTGTTTTCTTCCGTTGAAGAAAGACAAGTCTTCAATCGGTCTTTCTTTTGAAAATGAGTCAGATGGATCGAACAGATTCATGCTTTATTTCCACAGCAGAGATTAAATAGTGCTTGTAGTCCGTGAGCAAATCAATTCCATGACCATTGACAGTGTGAATAAATTATCGCATGCACGATCAAAACTGTTCGACGCAAAATGCAAAATACTCCATGTCCGGCAGCCAGCAAAAAGTAAAAGTATTGATATGAAAACAGATTGATAACAAAATAAAGAATAAAAATATATCACCAACAAACAGAACATCCAAAAAAGATGACCTGTAAATAAATAAATCGCAGTGTTCATTGGATGATCGGCTGTTAAAATGTTTCTTCTTATTCTAAATTTTATCAATCTGTTCTAATCATCCTTCATTTTTTTTTGTCTGTCACACAAGGAGGCATTGTATATTGTCCCGCGCCAATGCCGACTCACTTTATTGAGCGGAGTGTGCAAAAAATTTGTTTCGCGTCCAGTGTGCAAGCAGCTTAATACTTGGCTACTATTATTAGCACTTAGGTTTTATCATTTTTAGTGGGGAAAAGGAATACACCCTGATTGCTATGATCTCGTACTGAGTTAAGATCACATATCGAAAATAAATGTGTAACTTATCTTGCATTGTTGTATCTCTGCATTTTATTCTCAAAATTTTAAGCAGCAACAGGGTGTAATAATAGGAACGCGCTATCCATCGTTTCTCTTCCCAATGATGTCGACAGAAGAAATAAATGAGCAACCGTCATATTTCATTCCAACTTCATAAGTTTGAATGGTCTAACGTAGTCTCGTTTTGAAATTCCATTCAAGTTCGCTAATGGTAATAATTCACATTTAGCTAGCCAGCTAACTCATACTCGCAATGCTTAATATAGACATAAGCGGTGCAGAAAACATGCTTGAAGCAGCAAAGTAAAATGCAACATTAACGGATCATGCAGATATAGGACAGAAGCTTCTATAGTCCAACACATTAAAGGTGAGGAGAGGAGCTTATTTGATTGGTGAAGATTTGACTTGGCTGTGTTATACCCAATCGCGCCTTCTTTGCCACTTGTGCCAGCAGGAGGGACCAAGGCAGGACAGAGGAGTACTTGCGCCAGGCTGCACCGGGCATGAAATTGCAACATACACCTCGACACACCCCGTTGGCGCGGCGCACCCTCCATTCGCCACGCCGGGTCTTCGAATTTAGAGCCCACAATCACAACTGGACACTACACGCAAAAACTCAAGAGATTAGTAGAATAATTTGCGAGTAGTTACATTCAGTGGTTATCACAGAATAATAGATCCGTGCCGCAACAAACTAAAAAAAGTGCGGGATGCTGTGGGAAAGTGTGGCAGCTCAAGTAATGAGATTTTCATGGTATAAGGCAGTAGAGAGCATAATCTACCAAAAATGCAGGGACAAAGAAATTCCGTATGCATCAGTCACTAATGTTGAATGTAGGCTAATCAGCTTACCCCGATGTTTGGGTACCCAGAGGATTCGGATCTGTAAAAACATTCTGTCAAGCAATCTGAAAAAGCATTCTGTCAAGAAAATTTTGAGTTTAATTTCTCATGCAGCTGTACGTGGTAATCCATGTTACTGATGACACACCAGGTTTCTATGGCAACCGCAGCATATGTATGCGCAATAGTAATATTCAATATGAATATTATAAACCTATTAAAAAGTCTAATGGTTTACATTGTAGATTAATGATGAAATATATTAGTCGAATATACTATGACCACTCTTCTTTACTGGTTTTGCTTCATGATATTAAATAATGCCGATGCTGCTACTAGTAATACTTATGCCTCGACTGATGCCATTAGTAGTTATTTTACCAGTACCAACTTTTGTTTATTGTAAAGTTTATCATACTTATTAGGTTCACCCTCTGTGCCACAGTTCACACTTTAATTCTGCAGATTATATTTTATCCAACAGGGAAGATCTAAAGAATTAAAAAGGCACAGCCCCAAATATTTTTTTGTTGTTGAAATAAAGGCCTATAAATCAAAAGACAACCTATCGTCCAAGGACTTTTACTTTTAGAATTTAAAGTACATTTGAAAGCAAGTTCTTACTTTTACTGAAGTAGGATTGTTAATGCAGCACTTCTACTTTTACTTGAGCATATATTTTGCTGGTTATCGGTACTTTTACTTGAGTATTGAACCAATGTTTTTAATATTAATAATGCCCCCGTCACACTTATTCAAAATCAGCAGGAATCAAGCCGAACCAGCCAGAATGCAGAATTCGCACAACATTCGGGCAGGAATTTCAAATTGACCAAAATTCTTACAGCTTTGAAAGAACAGTGTTTGAATACTTAGAATGCGCTTTGGGTGCATTAGCTCTCCAATGCAGCTTAAATGTAGTTGGAACACAGTCAGAATATTTAGAATACACTTCAAATGCCGTTCTAGTGCAGTTCAATTGCCGCCTGAACCCCACCGGAAGTCTAGTTGGAAGGTGCCTCGAATGCTGTATGAATTCTCCTCGACTGCAGTCAGAACGCCCCTGGATTGGCCGCCGTATATGGTTGGAACATCCAAGAATTCAAACAGAATTCAGCTTGAATACTCAGAATGTACTTAGAATGTAACTTCAGTGTCCCATATGCGGTGATTGAGTAATTGCTGACTACAGCAGGGAAATGTAAATATGCCACTAAAACTGACCCTGAATGCGTGAGAGTTGATAGGTATGTCTTATTAATGAAAACTGGCCGCGTCTGATAATGTTGAGACTTTTCAGAATTTCTGTAATGGTAATTTAAATGAACGACTGAAAACAGGTCATGACCAATCATAATTTTTAGGGGAATTTTTTAGGTGAATAGTTTTAGTATCGATATAGATTCTGACAGCAATTGAGTTGCATTCGAGGTGCATTCTGGCTCATTCGGTACATTCTGGCAGGATTTGACGTGGCTTGCCGCTTCAGTTCTCCCTCGAATGCAATCAGAATGTCTTGAATGCTGTTGGAATGCCGTAAGAATATTTATAATGCAGTCAGAGCGCAGTTAGAATACACTTTGAATGTTGTTCGATATTACTCCACTTTTGAGCATGAGCAAAACATTCGGGCCGGCCACAAAAATGGGCCAAAATCTTTGGAATGCTCTCAGAATGCAGTCAGAATTTTTCGAACACACTTCGAATATCCAGGAATGTACAAAGAATTTTCATTCCAACGGCATTCTGGCTCATTTTGCCTCAAGGGTGACTAGGGTTTTACAACCTCTGTACTATTCTGAAGGAATTACTTTTAGTGGCGGGTAAGATAATATTTACAGGATCATCTCTTCTATTTTATTCCCTTCTGAAATTTCCCTCTAGGCAACTTTTTCTCCTGTCTTTATCCTGCTGTAGAATGCTCAGTAAAAAATAACCCCTGATAATATTGATCCCATGCAATTCAAATCTGTGTTAAATAATGTGTCCCTTGACTTGCAGATACATTTCCGATGTGTTGCGACAGTCCTGAAAACCGATTAAGGCATTAGTCATGACTGTTCGTTTCACAATAATTAAATTTGCAACATGTCCTTCAGATAGCACGGATTATAAACAACTATGTCTTAAGAGAAAATTCCAAAAAATAATAAACAACAAAGTCTTGAGGCAAAATATTGGACATGGATCCATTGTGAATAATAACATTACATCATAAATGCTTAATGATGGTATCAGGCAAACAAAAATGATGACAACAGCCATGCTAGTTGAGGGCAAAAAAGCTGCTGCACAAACGACAATACTAAGGCAACAAAGCACAAATCTGATTCTGACATCACTTGTGCAAGATAAAAACAGTCATGGAATCATTCTAACTTTTTGCCATGAGATGAGAGCACTGTGCTCCCCAAGGCTTACGGGCACAAGGGTGAGGCGCAATTATGCTGTTTTTCATCTGTGTTGGTGTATGTCGGTATCAAGATCAAGAGCACAGTGCTTCTTACAAAAAAGAGATTAGTGAAAAATGACTCAGTGGACCTTTAAGGGTGCAAAAACTCTTAACCAGACATATACTGTACATGCATTACATGTACCAATGAGCCAAAACATAATAACTACTTGCCCAACATGCTGCTGGTCCTCCGCATGCTGTAAAAACAGCTCTGTCACATTGACATCCACATGATTTCCCAGACACAGGGTTTCTCTGCAGAGAATTTCTCAGGACAAAACACATGCTCCTGGCCAATGTACACAATGTAAACAAGCTGACATGGTCATCCATATCCCCCACAACTGTAAGAGAGTTACAGCCTGGACAGGAATTAATTGCATTGCGAGATGGCTCAATATGACAAGTGGCGATAGACAAACAGACATTTGACCTTGTGACCTAGTTTTAGTTCATGACACACCTTTTGGTCATGATGTCTGTGTAACCGGTGGTAGCTAACGTTGTCTGCGTTGTGTTTAATGAGGAGGCCCAGACCAGGATTAACTTTGGAGGCAATCTCTGTTCAATCTGATGAATAGTAATCGTAACATAAACGTCGGTCAGACATGCCCTCTACTCCAGCTCCTCTCACACATCGTGCAGTGACAAAGGGGGGTATCAAAAACACATGCATGGAAAACATACCTGATAAAGAGTAAATGTAACATAAACGTCGGTCAGACATGCCCTCTACTCCAGCTCTTATACAAATTTAATGATATAGAAACTTTTTAGCATACTCTCGGTAAGTTTATGTTAGCAGAGCAACTTTTACATGCATGTATTAGCGTGGTTGAAACACGGAAATGTCCGTCAACAAAGCTGCTTACCTCTCACACATCGTGCAGTGACAAAGGGGGAGAGATTATCGTGGAGGACATCGTATATAGGGGTGAAGACCCACAAAAACAAAACGGAGGGGTACAGGAGTCCCAAATGTTCCACATAACTCTGGAGGGCTGGCATGTCAGATTTTAACAATTAACAGAAATTTTGTGTAATTATATTTAACATATATATTCTACATATCACAATTGAACATTTTGAAATTACATTTATCACTGCTGTGTAATTATAATGCTTAAACATCACAAATAAATATTCAAACATTTATTACTTCTGTATTTAACCATGTTACATTTGCACCTGTCAAGTTTGAAAATGACAGGCCAAATAATAAGAGAGTTACAGCTCGGACAGGTGTAAGGTCCAAGGCCTGCCAAAATGGCTTCAAACCAAACAGCAGCCATTTTAACTACATTTCCCAGAACTCCAAAGTATTATCTCTAACGCAATTAAGCCTAATGACGTCAAACCCCCTATGAGAGCATCAAGCAACCCATTGTTCTTTCTCTCTGGACTAATGCCAAGGCGAGGTTAAAGGGGAGGGTAACACTTTACTTGAAGGTATCGTCATAAGAGTAACATGTTTAGTGTCCTAAACATTACGTCAATGTCATAAACGTTGTCATTAATTGTCATTAGGTTTTTGAGATGACAAGTTGACATTATTTGGGTTTTCTTAATTATGACAACTTCGTCATAAGAGTGACATGACACAGTCATGTAACAGTTATGACAGTGTCATGTCACTCTTATGACGGTACCTTCAAGTAAAGTGCAACAAAGGGGAGTCAGTGGTGTACTTCTGTCTGACTGAAAAGTTTCCTTGGAATAGAACAAAGTTTTTCAGACGTCTCCAGTTGGCCACGGTAGAGTTAAAGATTAACTACGTTCTGTTCCATAATTACTTTTCTTGCCTATAGGCGCATTTATTCAAGAACCGGTAAAATAATTCACACTGGGAGACAACAGTGGAATTTCTTTTGTTTCAACATCTTTAACTTTTGGAAGAAACGGAAAGGCGACCAGCTTCTCTTTTTGCTATTTTTCCCGATCAATATACAATCAATAAGTCGACAAACTTTCTGCATTTCTCTCGTGCATCAGTGTGCCTTGAAAAGCAGACACCGTTTCCTGTCCGCTGACGAACTCTGGAAACAAAGGGACCACGCCCGAAGCCTTCACTCGGACACTGGAAGAACTGGATCACTCACTCGGTAGTGATCCCAAGTAAGGCCATTTGCATCTGGGAAGATTTAGTGAGAATATAAAACGCGCGATTCTATGCTAATTGTTGATGTTTGAACGTAATAATTACTGTATTCTTTGAGCTGCGTTTTCCTTTGCTTGCTGTTTTAATGTACTGGATCTTTTAATGTACTGTATTTTACTGTTATACTGGTTGAAAACTTTGGTATGTAGGAGAATTTGTCTGGAAATCGCGGATATTTACTCTATATTGCAGCTTTGCTGAGCTGTTAAATATGCAATCTTTGAGTGAGTTCATTTAACCTGCGGATTGTTTGTTTTACATTCTTGCTGTGTTCTTTGTAAATCATTGGAACTCTTCAAAGTTTGAACTGAATTGGCACGTTTTGGCTTGACTGATTGTTTAGCCCGCTGCGGCTTGCTACTCCATCTCATTAGACTTTGCTTTCACCTTCTTTTCGGCTCTTCTCTCTCTCTCATCCCTTCTCACTCCCTCCCTATTCTCATAATTTTTTTCCAGCCAATGCCTGTATACTATGCATTGCTTATTGAGTAGGAAACACTGACTCTGGCCTAACTTGTGCAGGAATCTTTTTCTAATTCTCCCGCCTTTGCCATCCAGTTCTTTGTTCCCCCTCTCAGTTCCTCCACTCTCAAGCACACATGGTTCTCAGACTGCCACATCATCAGTCTGCCATTTTAGATCTGAGTCCACCAACTTAGATTGGAGTCCACCATTTTAGATCTGCGTCCAAGCTGCCATTTTAACCCTTCCCTTTTGGGTACTCAGACTTACACACACACACCCTACCTTTAGTATATTTGTATACACTGTTTCATGATATAACAGCTATTTTATCCTTCCTGTGTGTTTATTGTTTTACTCAAGTAGTATTGATTGCCTGTTCATTGCTACTGAAACATAATATACCTTTATATATATTTTCAAAAAGTGCTTCTGGTTGTCTGAATATTGCCTGAATATTAGCTTTTATCGAATCTCTGCCAGGTCAAGAGCTCCAATTTCCTTCAGTGTGTAGCAATATTATTGATGCTGAATGTTGATGGTAATTATATTGCTTTTGAATTTTATATTGATTGATAATTGATAATTGATAATTATGCCAGTTTTCCCATTTTGTTGAATATTGTAATCATTCATTTATAACATAAATTGTGATTATGGTAATTTGGCATTTATGGTGAAACGTTAATGAGACATAGTCATTCAATTGCTATAATTTAAGGATGGTGCCCCGAGGAACTTTAATAATGAAATTAAAGTCTTCATAAATAATTAACTAATTTATTAGTTAATAATTACATTTAATAGCCATTGTAATGCCCTTTTAAGCTGTTGCCCCTACACAGGAACATATGACAGAATAGCACTGAAAGTTTAGACAAATGACAACAGATGGTAATTTAACCTATTGACCTACTTTCCTGCATGATCTATTGTGATGTAATAATGTATCTGTCTGTGAAGATTCATTGAATCCCAACAATTTATTCTTCAGTTGTGGCTCCGGACGAATGGAGCAAATTTTAATATCCCCCGCAACAACGTTGTTGTGTTAGATAAAAATGGGACTCATCAACCCAGGGAACCCGCTTTCATTGCTCCATGGTCTAGTTCAGATGCTACTATGGCGCTATCGTCGCTTTTGATGGTGAACAGTGGTTAGAAAGGGCACTTTGACAAGTCTGCAGCTCATAAGCCTCATGAGGAGTAACGTGATGCCCTGTGTGTTCTAATTCATTCCTGCCACAGCTATTGAGAACTAACCTGTGAAAGTAGCTTTTCTGTTGGTTTGGACCAGATGGAACGACTTTTATTGAGTTGACCATTCCATAGTACGTTGCCGGTTTGTTGTTTGTCCCAACTCAAACCACTTTGTTAATTGATCACTGCTGCAAGGGAGCACCCAACAAGGACAGCAGTTTCAGAGATACTGTGATCCAGTCATCCGGTCATGACAATTTAGCTCTTGTCAATGTCACTCAGGTCCTATTTCTCCCACATCTGTCAGGTTGATTGCAAGAATCAACTGTTTGCCTCGGGCCGAATTAAAGACGTTGGCATGCACTGCTCTCATTAGATAATCATTATTTGCTTCATCTGTGAGAGGTTATATTGTTTTGTCTCATCAGTGCATGCATTCCTGCTTGTTTGTGGCCTATTTGTGTACACATTACATTTACATTTGTAATTTTACAGTTTCAAAAATGAATGAACTAGAGAGAATAAATCTAATTTTAAGGCGTAAAAGTAAGACATGATAGACAGAAAACTGACAGAAAATTTCTTCATCTCTCCTCTGTCAGATTTCACTTTGGAGTGTTCCAGATAGCACAGACAATGGTTTTTGCAATTGAGGAAATCAACAAAAACCCAGACTTGTTGCCTAACATCACCCTGGGATACCATCTTTATGACAACTGTTTGAAACTCAGTGTTGCATTCCGCGCAGCCACAGCACTAGTCAGTGGGGCAGATGAGTCCTTCTCTGATCTGGGATGTACAGGTTCACCACCAGTTCTGGGCATCGTGGGGGATCCACAATCCACAAACTCCGTTGCCATCTCCAGTGTGCTGGGCCTGTTCCATGTTCCCATGGTACTGTATAGTGGAGCACTAATTCTGGTCACAGCTGGATTTCACAGTCCAGCTGTACTGTTACTTCCCGGAGTCTCAGTAGAAGGGACCATTTATGCCATGATGGCTTAGTTTTTGTACTTGCGTGTTTGAAAACAAACTGGTATATAACACGAACTTGAAGACTTTTGTAAAAACCTATTTTATCTTAATGCCCTCGAGGGTAAAATTACTTCGCATTAAAATTACTTCCACCATAATGCTGCATGACACTCAATGTTTTCAAATGTTTTTAAATTTTCATGTTAATGTGTTCAAATTTTCTTAATCTTGAACCATAATATTCAGTCATTTTAATAAATTATTTGGATAGTGCCAAACAAAGTTATTAAGCCATCAACCTTAGCATATTGGAGTTGAAAAAAAATTATGAATATCAGCACAAATTGCAGATACTAATTTGTGAGCATTACTGCACGTGGCATGGGTAACCTCCACATCTGTGAAGAGAGTATTCATTCTAAAGAAGATATTCAGGTTCTGGAGCATCATGTATTGCCATGCAGACATCTTTGACTGGGAAGGCCTTGCTTATTTCTGCAAAACAATGCCAAACACAACATATGTATTACAACAACATGGCTCTGTAGTATAAGAGGCTTGGTGCCAAACTGGCCTACCTGCTAGCCAGACCTTTTACCCACTGAAAATACAGTGCCCTCCATAATTATTGCCACCCCTGGTTAAGGTGTGGTAAAAGCCTTAAAATAAATTCACTTTTTATTGCAGATGCATACTCTCACACTGAAAATTGTTGAAAAATGTAATCTTCAACTCAAGTGAATTTTATAGGAAAAAAAATCCCTGACTAAGAAATAATTATTTTTCATAAAATTACCTGTTGCACAATTATTGGCACTCCTAACAATTCCTTGGAAATAAATGTAATTGAAGTATTTCTGTTATTTCTATGGTAGTTTACAAAGTTGATTAGAGTATCTAGGAACATTTAATTAGTATTATCACTTCCTGTTTTCCTGGGGTATAAATATGACGTGACACAGAGCCCATTATTTTTATCCACTCTTCAAAAAGGGAAAGACAAAGGAACACACCATTCAAGTAAGGTAGATGTGTGTTGACCTTCACAAGTCAGGCAATGGTTACAAGAAAATAGCCACTCGCCTGCACCTGCCCAAATCTTCTGTCAGAGGAATCATTTAAAAGTTTAAAACAACTGGAACAGAACAGTGGCAAACAAGCCTGGATGAGGAAGCAAGGTTATTTTGCCACCACGCACAGTGAGGAGGATTGTAAGAGAAATAAAAAGTTCTCCAAAGCTCACTATTAAAGAATTGCAACAAATGGTAGCATCTTGCGGTCAAAGTCTCCTGAACAACCATTAGGCGCTAACTGCATGCCAACAAGCTGTTTGGGAGGCAAGCACGGAAAAAAACCTTTTCTCACTCAGAATCATATGCACAAACGTCTGGAGTTTGCTAAGGGGTACTGGGACTTTAACTGGGACCGTGTGCTTTGGTCAGATGAGACCAAGATAGAGCTTTTTGGCACCAAACACTCTAAGTGGGTGCATGGCATCATGAACGCTTTGAAATACCAGGACATTTTAAATCTAAATCTGGTGGCCTATGCCCAAAAGCTGAAGATGGGTCGTCACTGGGTCTTTCAGCAAGAAAATGACTCGAAACATGTGGCCAAATCTACACAGAAATGGTTCACCAGGCACAGAATCAAGCACCTCCCATGGCCATCTCAGTCCCCAGACCTCAACCCCATTGAAAACCTGTGGAGTGAGCTGAAGTGGAGAGTGCAGAGGAGAGGACGCAGGTCGATGGATTATTTAGAGATATTGTGCAGAGAGGAATGGTCGAAGATCCCTCATCCTGTATTGTCCCACCATGTGAAACATTATAGGAGAAGATTAGATGCTGTTTTGTTGGCAAAAGGGGGTTGTACAAAGTATAATATAATACGTATAAAGTATAATAATAGTTGTGGCACACATGATTTGAAAAAAAAGAATTCTTTCTTAATGTGGGATTTTTTCCCACTGATTAAATGCACCTGAATTAAAGGTTGGATTTTCCTCATTTTTCATTGTGGCCCTATATTATTTAGAAAAAAAACTGAATTTATTAGAAACTAAAGAACACATCTTAAATCAGGGGTGCCAATACTTTTGTAGGGCAGTGTATGTTGCACATTATGTCAACAAAATGACAAAGAAATCTATGAAGTGTTGATCAGCTGACAGCCTATATCAAGCAAGAATGGGAAAACAATTTGCTTCTAAAACTAAAGCAGTTGGTCACCTCAGTTGCCAAACGCCTTCAGAGTACAGTGAAAAATAAAGGTGATTCAAAAAAAGTAAAGGTAAATATTGCCCAGTCTCAACTTTCTTGAAACATTGTGCTGTCATGAAATAAAAAATGAGCAGATATTTTTTTTAAAACTATAGAATGTCTTAGTTTCAACATCTGATATGTTGCCTTTGCACTATTTGCAAATATAAACAGGGTTTAAATTATTTGCAAATCATTGCATTCTGTTTTTATTTGCATTTTAGACAGTAAACTTTTCTGGAAATGGGGTTGTACAAGTTAGCAAAAAAAAAGTTTCCAGATGATGATAAGTGTGGCATTTGCATTCGGAGCCTCTAGCTGCAGTCTGAAGAAGAGCCACTCCCAGTGAACCAGGCCATAATTCTACTGAAAATTAAAAACAAACATTCAAGTGAAATAGCAGAAACATTAGCTTAAAAAAAAATCAACTGGAAATAAAGTTGCCAGCAGCGCTAATTGGGGCCAAGCAATCAAGCAGAGCAGAGTCGCCATGCCAACTTGATGTGATCATGTTAAAAGTATGGCTGATTTGAACACTGATTGAAAAATTTATGTGAATTGAGCACCCTGTTAGGGTTGTCTGCCATCAATTTGGCTTTGAAGGAAAAACCGTTATGGAAATCTAAATTTCACCTCATAACTTTTGTGAGGCGAATTGGCCAGATCCACAAAGCCATACGGTTTCTAAAGAGGATTTTGTCCTGGCTAAATTTACGTAAAGCAATCTATGGTAGTCGAATCTGTAGTGCTCTGTAAGTGACAGTAAAGACAGGCAAACTTACACAGCAGTGGATTTGTGATAATATGAACCTAAACATTCAACTAAGGAGGATTTTTTTTCCCAACATACTAGAAAACTTGTCTTTAATGGTAAATTATTAAGCTTGAGTTGAATCTGCTTTTTTTATTTTTAATATTGATGTGTGTCTCTCATATATTCTGACACATTGGGTGCCGATTACTGCTTTCCCCGTATTAAAACATAAAGATACATCATGTTGTGTCGTAGACATTTTTTCAAACATGCCAGACAGCTTTTTGCTTGCCAAGTTCTGTCCACAAGTTTATGCAAGACCCTCAATTTAATGCAATTTTAGGCAGCATTTTGTTAAAGCTGTAAAACTCGAAATTGGTTTGCTGTCAGCTTCCACAAGAACACAAAATTTTAGCCGAAAGTTTGCATAAGGCATCATGTTAATTTATGTGTATAACCTTGCTGCATAGTGGATTTGCTGTATTGGTCTGACGATCATCCAGAGTATATTTGGTGAAAATTGGACAAAATTTGTGGCCTGTGAGAAATTTCAATGAAATTTAATATGACAGCCACATGAATTAGGTTGAGATGACAAGTTCCAATGTCTTGGCTGCAGTAAATCCCATGCACAAGAATAAATTCTAATTTCTAATGACACAAAATATTTTTGCTTCCTCAAAATTAGGTCCTGAGGTCAGGCACCGAGATGGATTTTGATACATCAAATCATTGCTGAGATCTGACCTCACTTCCGTCTTGTGGCTTTTCAGTTGAATTTGATTGGACAAAACTTGTGACCAATAAAAAAAATTTGTTTCCCTGTTAAAGTTCAAATAGATAAAACAACACATCTCTCTCTTACACAGGTGAGTTACTTTGCCACTTGTTCCTGCCTGAGTGACAAAACTCAGTATCCTTCCTTCTTCAGAACCATACCCAGTGATACCTTCCAGGTTAGAGCCATGATTAAAATTCTTGAGCGATTCAACTGGAAGTGGGTGGGACTCCTCTTCAGCGATGATGATTATGGTGTGCACGCTGCCCAGTCTTTCCACCAGGAAATTAGCCACTTTGGCTGTGTGGCCTTCTCTGAGATGCTGCCCTACAACAATGATCAAACTGAGATCCAACGGATTGTGGACATCATACGCCACTCAAAGGCCAGGGTGGTGGTAGCATTCTCAGTAAAGGCATACATATTGCCCCTCACTCAGGAGGTCGCCCGGCAGAACCTGACTGGGCGGCAGTGGATCGCCAGTGAGGCCTGGGCCACTGATGCTGTATTCCATTCGCGGCAGCTGTTCCCCTTCCTGGGAGGGACCCTGGGTATCGCCATCCGCAGTGGAGATATCCCAGGGCTCCTTGACTTTCTGCTCAGTCTCCACCCAAACTTCGACCCAGACAATAATATTGTAAACCTGTTCTGGGAGGAGATGTTCAATTGTAGGTTCAAAGCAGATTCATTTAGCAGTGTGTGCACGGGACAGGAGAGTCTGGAGGGCACAGAATCAGCATACAGTGACGTGTCAGCACTCAGGCCCTCATACAATGTTTACAAAGCAGTTTACGCTTTGGCACATGCCCTGCATGATCTGCTCAGCTGTAAGCCTGGCACTGGGCCCTTCCCAGGCAGCTCCTGTGCTGAGCTCCGTACTCTGCAGCCCTGGCAGGTGAGAGACATTCAGTTACCTTCTCTGAATAATAAATGGCCCAGGCTTGAGAAGAAATTGTGTAGAATAAGATTTTTGAGTTCATTTGAATTAATAGAGAATGGAGTTTTTTTTTTTTTAATTTTCAATAGTATCCACAGTCATATGAACTCTGAGAAATATTTGTTCTTGCATAATTACTTATGGCATCAATTAATAACAACAAAAATCAAATTTTATGTGAAGTTTTGGCAAGTATAAAAAGCTTAACTATGAATGTAAATTGGACCTCGGCTAGTGGTCGGTCGATTTTTCTCACACTCCAGTTACATTTCAGTCGTATTCACTATAAGGTGAAAGGAGGGTGAGTGAGTGTCGTTTCTGAATAAGGGCCTAAGCCTCATATGCAACTAAGTTCTAAACAAAACTCTGTCTCGAGAACCTACCGGCTAAAGCGCAAATATAACACCGACACTCTAGCAAAGGACGCGAGGCGAAATGGAGCTTAAATTTAGTTTGGGCAACGCCCCCAATTATTGCCAGCTGGCCCAGGAATCCGATTGGGAGCAAAACAATATTGTCCCACACGAGAGCAACAAAAAGACCTCTCAATGCTTCAAAACCATGACAAGACCCCCCCTCTAAGGGACAGCACCAGAAATCCCCTAGGAACCCCATGGCGGAAACTCCGAAATTAGCGAAGGATCCAGAATATCCCGCGAAGGGACCCAGCACCGCTCTTTTGGACCATATCCCTCCCAGTCTATGAGGAACTGGACCCCTGACCTACACATCTCTCGGCCAGAATGCGCCGCACGGTGTGAACCGGCCCACCCTTAACCATTTGTGGCAGGGGTGCGTCGGCGGGTGCCAGGACGCTAGTGCTAAACGGCTTAAACCGAGAGACATGGAATGACAGATGTATGCGTAAAGATCTCGGGAGCTTCAACTGGACCGTGACCGGATTGATCTTCCGCACTATTTTGAATGGCCGAATATAGCGGGGCGCCAGTTTTCGGGATTCTACCTTCAAGGGGAGGTCCCAGGTAAACAGCCAAACTCTCTGCCCAACCCTATAAGATGGGGCCAAATGACGCCCTCTATCAGCAAAGGATTTTTGGTTGCGCCCCGAGCGCAACAGAGAAGAACGGACCTTCGTCCAAACCGATCAACAGCGACGAATGAACTGGTTGACTGAGGGAATCTCGGAATCATTTTCAGTCTCCGGAAATAGTGGGGGTTGGCAATCCACCTTGGCCTCAAACGAGGAAAGCCCCGTGGAGAAATTATACAGCGAGTTATGGGAATATTCGGCCCAAGCTAAAAATCGACTCCTCGACGAAGGATTATCCACCGCCAAACA
The DNA here is from genome assembly GCA_029721435.1 of Gymnothorax reevesii. Classification (NCBI taxonomy): domain Eukaryota; kingdom Metazoa; phylum Chordata; class Actinopteri; order Anguilliformes; family Muraenidae; genus Gymnothorax; species Gymnothorax reevesii. The sequence continues at coordinate 144,353,527 of CM056574.1, forward strand.
TCGAAGAGTGTTTTCTAGAAACTGATTAGTACGTTCTGTCTACCCGATAATCTCCGAGTGAAACTCAGAGGAGAGACTCACAGTGGCCCCCAACTGCTTACAGAATGCCTGCCAGAATCCTGCCGTAAACTGAGGGCCTCGGTCAGAGACCACATCCTGTGGAAGCCCATGTAACCGGAACACATTGTCAACCACAAGATGTGCTGTCTCCCGCGCCAATGGCAGTTTGGGATGTGTGACAAAATGAGCCGCTTTAGAAAAACGGTCAACCATGACCAAAATGACCGTGTTGCCGTCGGATACAAGCAGCCCCGTCACAAAATCCAGTGCGATATGCGACCAAGGGCGCCTGGGAACGGGCAAAGGTCGCAGCATACCAGAGGGAGGGAGGTGGGAATTCTTATTCCTGGAACATACGCCACAGGCAGCAATGTCCCTCATCATATCCGGCCACCAAAAACGTTGGGAACCGCTTAAGCTTAGTCTGATGGGCCCCCGGGTGCCCCGCCAAGCGGGAAGAGTGTCCCCACTGGAGAGCCAGTGGCCTAACGCTATGCTGAACAAACAGACAGCCAGGAGGCTCCCCCCAGGACCGGGATCGGATTTCAACGCCTCCTGAACCACCGCCTCAACCTCCCATTGAATGGGTGCCACGATCTGCGCAGACCCATCTGGCTCCCACATTCAGGTGTGAACACAAATTTTGAAGAAAATGGTATGAAATGTAAATTTAGGGGAGGCAATTCCATCTCCTTTAGGTGAACCATCTCAGGCATTCCAAGATAGAATTCCTTTCCCCCTATGGTCATAAATCGTCCCCCTGCTAGGCAGACAATGTAAGCTTTTATGTCCCCATCAGTAGTCTGAGCTCAGATATTTTTTGATACATTATGGCGATGACGGTGTACTACAAGTTGTGAAAAACAGACATTTTGAAAACATATGTAGTGGTTAGTGAAGTCTACACACACAATTGGTACAGGTGGTTTTCTAGCTTTTGTTGTTACGAGGCATCCAAGCAAATTGTTAGTACATCGCCACACTCAAAATGGTGGACACAGGCATGCTGTTAGTGAGATGCATGCAAATTACCGTTAGTTCCATCTTCTTCCAGCAAGGAGGACAGGGAATGAGCATAAAAACGGCACCATTTGGCTCTGGTGGATGATGGCGGCTGTGTCAGCTAATCAGCTCACTGGCAACGGGCCACGTCACCATATTACACAGTTTGACTTGGGGGCTGTATCAGCCAACCGGCTCACTGGTAAATAGTCACATGACCCAATAGGTCGACTAAGACTTCCCCCACTTGGAGAAAGTACCAACCCACATGCCAAATCAACCAATGGCTGCCTCCTGATGAAACTAAGGTATATTGCCCCAACAAAGCGAGCCAGAAATGGCGGGCCGTTCAACTTGAAAATCTTGCGCACTTTGGACAAGCTCTAATGCAAGGCGATTGCCCGAAACAAAGGAATTAATCAAATCATTATCCATGTCCTGAAAGATTGCTGGCACGAAAACTTCTGCCGAATTTGCCCAACTTTTGAAACCCAATGATGCGGAATGCACCCTACTGAAACTTTGAGTCTAAATTATGACAATTTTTCTGAATACCATTTTGCAGCTCTTTCAGGGCGCTGATCAAAAGAGTGCACACGCTGGGCAGTGAAACCCAGCGATTTTAAGTGATTACCTTTCCACAAAGTTTAACAAGACAAGAGGCTGTAAATATTTGCCAACTCGAACCGAACCAATAATGCGGATCAGAGCACTAATGAACATACTTGCCACCAACATACAATTGTTATAACTCTAAAACATGTTAACCCAGTGATAAGTCATTTTGTCCTCAACACGCACTCCGTTCAGTATTTGGGCAAGATTCTTAGTACGGTCACAGCAGGAGCTTGCACCAAAACCATCAGCATGTAACCATTTAAAAGCAATATCCAGGAAATGGTATCAACATCCTGGATTCCACTGCCCACAATGGCAGAATCCTCCCAACTTTTTTTGCACAAAAGCATGAAAATATCAAATTACATATGGTGAAAATACTGCAGTCTATAAAAGTTACTGAAAACAGGTCTCAGGCCAAAGATAACAGTGCAGTTTCCACAGCGGACCCCACTCAGGAAGTAGGCTACGCTATGAAAACATTCAATCAACTGCCCTTAACATTACTCCTCTTCTCCCGTGAATACTGTAAATGGGTTTGTGCCTGGTTGCTACGGTCCCAGGCCTAACACATGGGTATGTCGACCCATACTACATAAAAGTGTCTGTATGTGCGGTGGAAAAGCTAAACTTCTTACATTCATAAGTAAGAAAGGTAATACTCACCACCATGATGTACTGTTAAGGAGGGAAAATGGAACCTCACTGCATGGGGTGTCTCACTGGCTGCTGCCCTGCAGACACTCTGACGTGTTGTGGATTATTGTAACTCACACCCGGCACCACAAAATGCAAACGCTCAAAAGGAAATATCATGTTGGGGTCACCAAGCTTTAAATCCCCACAAAACAATACCAAGAACAGACATTGCAGGGGGCGAAGGGTTTGTGGTGTTCTTCTTGCTGGCGTTAACTCGCATGACGTCCTGGCTGGTGTGAGTCACAATAGAATGGATAGTTTTTCTCCGTCCAAAGACGAGGCACAAAAGCACAACGGTTGCAATTAATCTGAATCCAGAATGCATTTAGAATACCAATTTTAGTTATATCCTCGTTAAATATCTGACTCCAAATTAGAATCAATATTAATAATCTAGGGAGAACATGCATGGATCTCGAAGTTGATTATACCTCGAACTCTTAAAAGACAACCACTGTCACTTCCATTAATGTTCCTGGGTTTCAACACCATGTCCAGATCCTAGGTTCATTGGTTAAATCAGAGATTGGAAGTCAGCCATCACTGCAACAGTATCTTTTGGCATAAATACAGTGAACCCAAGTTTTATGCACGCCCATGGGTTTCTTCAGGGGATTTTAATGGATGACTGACTTTTCGTCCATGGGTTTCCTTAAAGGAACAGTCCACCGTACTTTCATAATGAAATATGTTCTTCTATGAAATGAGACAAGATGATACGTACCACTCCAAGCTTTGCGCGACCTCCCAGTCAGCCAGACGCGCTGCCACTCCTGTTAGCATTTGTAGCTAGACTCAGTGTGGGCAATGGTATTTTTCGGGGCTGTAGTTAGATGCGACCAAAGTCTTCCACGTTTTTCCTGTTTACGTAGGTTTATATGACCAGTGATATGAGTTCGGGTTCGGGTATGCAAACCCAAACGTGGCTTTTTCTATGCTGTGGGAAGTGCGGACTATAATGACAGGCATAGTAACACCTTCTGCGCGCTTCGACAGCGCATTGATACCTTCACTTCTGATTTCTTTTCTCTCCCACGACCCCCCCTGGTGGCACCTAAGAAGTGATAATGGCCAAGCAGTGACAACATTGTTGTGCCGGTGGCAAGTACAGGCGGGGAAAACTGCAGTAAACACAAAACTGCATGCTGAACAGAAGGTCTGGTCTCTATACTGCCGAAGAAAAGCTAAATTAACCCTACAGCAAGTCTTTCATGGTTAGCCAGGCAAGATGCAGCTTTTAAATACGTAACTTCCAAACGCTCATTCCACAAGTGAAGACTGAGACTGTTACGGGCAAGGTAAAGGAGCTTTGAGCTCTTGTGTATGGGACACCAGCGTTCGTTGTTGCGCTGAAAATCACGGCGAAACATGTTAACATCCACTGCGATGCCATCTGAGTGTGGTCATTTGCAAAAAAGGAACACCATTCATACAAAGATTTTGGCCTGAAACATGGCCAGAACAATGGATCCGAAAGATGAAGATCGAGTTTGTGAGATCGACAAAGATGTGAGGAACCGGTTCAAATGGGCCAGGATGGAACGAGACGTCATGGTGAATGGAATAGTGTCATCATTTGGCAAGTTTTCTCTGAAGGTCGAGGGTCAAGGAAAAGCCCTGTGTACGCTGTGCTCGGACCTTATAAATTATGCCTCTCATGAAGTGAAAACATTGGAGGAGCACTACCAAGCATAGAAGCATGTGGATAAACTTCTGTCACCTCTTGGAAAGCATTATTTGCTAATATTCTTGGCATGGCAGTGACGTAAAACGGGTCGAATGATTGATTGACAGTCTGGAGAAATGGAAAAAAATGGAATTAATATTTCCAGCGAAGGCAAAACCACAGAAGCGCTTTTGCGGTAGTAGTGCCCCCCTTCTCCAGTCCACGATGTCTGAAACTGGAAAAAAGTATAAAAAAATTTTAAAAATCAGCCCAGTGGTGAGCATGTTTCTAGGAGTATCACAGGGAAAACAGGGCTGAAGCAATTGCAGTTGACCATGATCTGAGGTAATAATAGTTGCAGTGAGGCGGGGAGTTTATTTATTTGTTTTTCAACACAAGAAAATAGGCCCAAAAAATGGCGATTATTGAATAGCAACTGACTTGCGGTTATACTGAGGGGGAAAATAAAAGAGTTCACGGCTGGTAACTTCTTTGCTGCGGCTCGATCAGAATATCTCTGTCCACCGCTGGCTTTGGCCCTGCTGCCCACTCTCCCCTCCATTGGAATCTTGAATGAGAAGAGAAAAACATACATTTATTTAAAAGCTTTGTATGCTCATGCCTTGCTGCCTTCCTGCCACTGTACGGCTCCTCCTTTTCAGCTATGGTGTTGTCCGCCAATCATGAGGCACAGCCAATCATGAAGGGTTCTCTTGTGCGTTCCTCGCCTGATGACTTCTAGGCAGGGGGAACTGTCCACTATACTGCAAGTCTCAGGAGTGCTGCGCGGACGTAAGCCCTCCGTCTGCTGTCCAGGGTCTGAAGTTCTGCATTGCACTGCTGGCAAAAGGGAGGGGTTGTGGCTCTTGTGGACGTGCTGATGTGGTCAAGGGCGGTTTGCCACATCATCTGTGCATGGATGAAAAGACTGATATTAGAGTTTACTCAAGGAATAATCAGTTCAGTTTTGGACTTTTGATGCTCTTGGGACATGCAAATAGATCACCTAAATCTCTTTGAGGTTAATTATACCCCCCGCAACGAAGTTTATTTTACCCCCCGCAACAAAGTTTAGGGGGGTATACTGGATTTGCTTTGTCCGTCCGTGTGTGCGTGTGTGCGTACGTGTGTCTGTGCGTGTGTCTGTGTGTGTGTGCGTGCGTCTGTGCGTCCAGACCTACATCTCATAACCTACTCATCCGATTTAGAAAAATTTTTATCTTGCTGGAAGGTCTATTGACTGTGGTACTGCCCGACTACTTGTTGTTGCGGGGGGTATCCTGTCAGCCATGCTTACCGATTAAATCTAGTTTCATTGGGTTTTACAGAAATCACTGCATAACATGAAAAAGCCTACAAATGCAAACATGCACTGTGCACTCAGAGTGAAATATAAGTTAATGAACATCTTTAGCATGAGATGGCATTGTGCATGCAGCTTTTAATTCTTCTCTCAATTTCTCTACTATTCTTGACTGTTTTCCCCCCTTTGTAGCTGGTGCCTTACCTACAGAGGGTTAACTTCACCACCAGCTTTGGTGATCAAGTATCCTTTGATGAAAATGGTGATGCCCTGGCCATCTATGATATTATGAACTGGCAGAAGGCAGCAGACGGGACCCCCAGAATTGTGAAAGTCGGAGTGTTTGACGAGTCTGCTCCTCATGGTCAGAAGCTCTTGCTGGAGGAAGAAAATATCTTCTGGAATTTTGAGTCAAATGAAGTGAGCCTGTCTCTGTTCTTCTATGTAAGGGTTTTACTGAGGAGCAATTCGGCTGAAAGGGAGAAAAATGTGTGCCACAATTGTTGGATCCTCTTCATTTTATGCTTTGTGTCACCTTCAACGGATAAGATAAAGAGCAAGAAAGGACAAGAAAAGACGTAACATGTAATGGATGACGGTGGGAAATTGGCTGGTGCGTAACATTTTCAAACCCAGGGGGGGTGGCATTTGACCATACTTTTTTATCCTCTGCCAACAAAAAGTGGGAGGGGGATATAGGTTTGACCTCTGTCCGTCCATCCTTCCGTCTGTCCGAGATAAAGGGGACAGCTTTACTCAGAACCTACAACAGATACAGTAACCAAATTAGGTGTTTTGCTTCAGACCATAAAGGCCTTGATCGAGTTCGAAAATAAGAAGTGCACGATTGGCGGGGGATGTTGTAGACCATGTCGACTTGTTATCCCCCGCCAACACGAAGTGGGAGGTGGATATAGGTTTTTATCCCCCGCCAACACAAAGTGGGGGGGGGGATATAGGTTTGACCTCCGTCCGTCCTTCCGTCCGACCGAGATAAAGGGGACAGCTTTACTCAGAAACTATTACAGATACAGTAACTTAATTTGGTGTGTTGCTTCAGACCATAAAGGCCTTGATTGAGTTTGAAAATAAGAAGCGCACGATTGGCGGGGGATGTTGTAGACCATTTCGACTTGTTTAATTTTGGAATATGATGATTGTGGCACACGTTTTTTGGGAAAATATTTACATACTGTGACAGTGTTTCAGTTCTGTGAGTGTTATATTATTGTGTATTTGGTTATGTTCCACGTGTTATTTGTTTCATATTATCCTTTCTATAACGTATTATTGTGTTTATTTTCTGTAGCCCGCTTAATTCCCCGTTCTGTTCCCACATAACATAGGTTAATGAACAGGGCCACTCCCAATGCACCTTGCTATATATCTCCAACATTTCCAAAATCCCGGCACGTCAGGTTTCTACGTCGTTTACTTGAAAACCAGACAGCCAGCCCACAGCAAGAGTTTGCCTACCTGAAGCACAAAAGGGGAAATCTGGCAGAGTCTCTCCTACACATAATATTTCCAAGGCTCCAGAGGAATCTTCTCAATCTGTCCCGCAACTCCCGCTTCTCCTCCATGCACCCGCCCACGCTCTGCCATCCTCGTACCTCCACCACGAAGTGTCACCCGCTCGCCCCAACCGGGGTTCTTACATTCTGAACCATGCTCCCCCCGCAATGACGACTGAGGGCTCCGAGCTGTAGGAGTTCCAGACCACTGTCTCGCAGTTAATACTTCTCTAATCAACAGCAGCTCTCAGAAGCGAGAGCCCGCAGCTACCCAGCAAGGCTTACCATGGCTTGCACTTCAAGCTCATCCCAGGCTCCACGTTCGACCTGCGCTAGACTCTATCGGGCGTTGAAGCAGAAGAAAATCTCCTTCCACCGCAAGGCCAGACTACTAAAATTATTCAACGACTCCCTCGGCAACGCAGCTGATCCTCCACACATGCAGACCAGACATAAATAGACTACACAGCACTACAGGGTTTCGCTATCAACGTTCTCAGCACCAAGTCATCTCGCTCAGCGGCGGCCTCCAGCTCTAGATTCGGCAGAAGTCAGCCAGTCCCCCTCCCCCGTGCCTGCTCCCTCAATTTATGACTTCTTCGGTCTCTTTTCGTCCCCCTTTTTTCATCCCTGTGTTCGGAGGCTGCACTTTTGCCCTGTGCCCATGTGTACCGTTCCCCTCCCCCCCCCCACCATTTCCACAAGATAAAGGCTCCAGCAGTTCCGGTGTTAACCCACCTACACCCGAAAGCATCCGCAGGTGATATCTGCTTGTCTTTTCCCGACCGCACCATCTTTCCCCGCCCCACCTCTCCTTCCCCATTTCCCAAGTCACTAATTCTGTGCTCCAGGTCCGCCCCTTCAATCAATTACTTCGGCCACTTGCAGTTTTCCCCTCACCTCAGTTTCAGCACACACTAGCCACCGCCTTACCTCCCCATATGCCCCTCGTAGCCCATTCCAAACCCTTCGCCATTATCCCACACACTTAGACGATAGATTTTATCGGGTATGCACATCAACCTGGCCCAGCTCATTCAAATCATCCCTTTTCCGCATTCATATTTTAGTTGTGAGAAAAAAAAAATCCAAACCGTCATTGACTTCGCATAGCTCAAACACCTGACCCCCGTCTGTTGTGGAAAGTGTATGCGAACCGACTTCGCCACTCCTCATTCCACTCAACCGACACAATGCACCAGTCCTTGCTTCATCAAAGGAAAGAGCTGAACAATTACTTTACACTAGTTTTCGGTCTCGCTGTTCACTTCAGCAGTGCTATAATTTACCATACCATGTACATTTTGCCCGTTTCCGCAATCATGTCTTCATAATATATAGAAATTAAAAATCCTAGCTGTCATCAACTCTAAACAGCTCAGGCACCCAAACCCTGCTTGTTCCGGGGGGGCCCACGCGAGCCAGGTTTCGCCATTCGCTGTCCCACTCTACTGAGGCACAATCCCCAGTCCTTTCCTCATCAGAGGCAAGAATTGGACCAATTACTCTACATTCGTTCTCGACCTCACTTTATGCTTCGGCTGTACAGTAAGCGATTGCCTGTTGGCTCCATTGAGATATATATATATATATATATATATATATATATCTAAGGAGGTGATGCTTCTTTTATCCAATGGAAGTTGACCAAAGGTAAATTTAGCAGTGATATTCGGAAATATGTCTTCACCCAAAGAGTAATTTCAATGTGGAGTAGCTTGCCTGACCATATTGTTGAGGCAGAGACCTTGAGGGTTTTCAAGAGCGGGCTTGACTTAAAGCTAGATACCATTGAGTCATTGAGTATCTGAAGGAATATATTCACAAAAGTATAAAGAAACTGGCAAGCGTAGTTGGGCTGAAAGGCCCGTTCTTACCATTCGAAAAAAGCGGGAAAAAAAATATATATATAAATTTGACTTTCGTCAGTTCTACAATTTAATTTTGTTTTGTTCTTCGGAAATTAAATGCCACACATTTATGGTGCTGTGGAATGATTGCCATGTTTATTCCAAAATTGTATAATCATTACAAATGCTAATGTTGTTTGCCTCGTCGGCAAACATTCACGGATACTACGCGTCCACCTCATGGCCATTTGGAAACATTGCTGGATACTGCACGAGTATCCACCTTACAGCATTGGCGGTTGCACAGCTCTTCGGTAATTGTTGTTCTTTGCCTCTCCGGCAAACATTAATGGATATTACGAGCATCCACCTCACGGCCACTCGCATTGACGCAGCCCATTAGAGCTTCGCTAGCGCCTCGGTTATTGGTGCACTTTGCCTTGCAGCCAAACATTCACAGATACTGCAAGAGTATACACCTTACAGTCACTAGCAGTGGAGCAGCCCACTAGTGCTTCCCTAGCGCTTCAGTTATTGGTGCACTTCGCCTCGCCGGCAAACATTTACAGATACTCTGCGTATCCTACTCACAGCCACTGGCAGTGGCACAGCCCACTAGTGCTTCGCTAGCGCTTTGGTTGTTGGTGCACTTCGCCTCACTAACAGACTACGCGTCTCCACCTCACGGCCAACCGCAGTGGCAAGGTTCACACTCTCGGCCCACTTTCAGTCCTGCAATTCATCTTTCCGCCTTGACTGCACACCGTCCATCTGCCATCTCCACGCTTAAGCACGTCGCTCCATGCAATCTGACTGGCCGCTTGCCCAATAGTGGTTAACCCTTTACTGACTGACCTCCTGTCTCACCACTCTCATCTGCCTCGCCGGTAGCGGCGCCTGGTTGACTAAAGCCGATATCGCAAATGCTTAGGGCCGTCCCACTCGACCCACGCCTTTTTGAGGGTTCCTTTGGCGTCTCCAGGAAGGAGCGCTATTACTACGCCGTTTGCCTCACTGTATCCCATCATCGCTTCCTCCCTCATTCAGGGTCACGAACAGGCCACATTATGGCAACTGACCACAGTAGACACCGTAATCAAAAGCTCTTTCTGCTCCCTCTTGTTCATGCTTTTTCTCAGGAAACTAACCCTAATGTCTCCAAAACACCAGTCCATGCTCAAAGACGCACTTATTCCCAGCCGTGAGATGTGATTGCTGATGCCCCTCCTTGTTTCTCCTGGCAGAGAATCAGACGCTTTGCACCGCACTTGGACATTCAGTCCACTCCGGTTCCTCTGTTTTCCCCGACCGTTGACCCCTGACACCACAACCCAAGCCATTTGCCGCTTTATCTCGAGATAGCGTCCTAAACGGGTTTGCTCCACGCTTACTTTCTCCGTATCCCGCAGGATGGCAGCAATTCAAGAAATTCCATTCAGCCCTCCAACTGCCATTCCGAACACTCAACATCGTTTCCCTTATGAGCTTCATTTTGCACATTAACTCCATAAGCCACGGTCGACCTGCGTCAATACAAGGCTTCCGAAGCAGCATTAACTGCTTTGTGAAATTGCCCACAGGTTTTTCGTGCTCGTCTATTTCCCAATCTCACGTGTAAACACTGCTGAGGGGTTTATGTAAGCAAGAACCTCCTGCTCCGAACAAACATTTACTCTTAATGGCAGACCTCCTCTCTCAATGCATGCAAATGCTGCGTCAGGGTACCATTCTCCTTCCATGGATTCGGCTCTAGAAGCAGCGTTTCTATTGGCCTTCAGTTTTTTTTAGATTGGCTGAGCTTACTCCACTCTCCACTAATGATTATCTTTCTTATTATCTCATTCTACTCTGCGTACCACCTCATGTTCAAGATAAAGAGTAGTTAACAGATCAGTTTGGCATTTCTCAGTCCATGTTCCTATTCCTGCTAGACTCTGCCCTCAATCCGTTCGAACCAATATGAAACTACGTGCAAAGAGATACAATAACCACGCTTCTCCCTGGACCCATTATTTTTGATCAACACTGGGGCCGTAGCCTCTCACCACTGATTCCTCTACCATTCCTGTCAAGTTTTAATTAAATCCAACATTCCACCCAGATACTACGCTGGGCATCAAACGCTAATGCAAGCTATATTCGCAGTAATGTTGATGACGTACGAAGAGCCCATGTCTTGTTGATTCGTTAGCCCCTACCTGAATCTCGCCACCTGGGGGGCACCCAATGTCCACACAATCACAGTCTAAGTCCAACACCACACCCGACCCTATCACCTATCTGCCCGATCTCCTATCCGAAATCCCACCCAATACTCTCCTCTACTTTGGTAGTGGTCCAGAATTCATTAAAGGGAGCCCCAAAACTTTTAAATAACATGATGCTGATGAGTCAAAATTGCTGATGGCTGATGAGTCAAATGAGGCTGATGAGTCAAAATTGCTCAAATAGCTCAAAGCTAACGCAACTTTCCTCAATAAGAATAACATGACTACAGTCGTACACAATGAAGGAAGTGTGATGGTCTTGGGCTGCTTGACTGCTTCAGGACCTCAACAACTTGCCATCATGGTTAAAACTATGAATACTGCTCTCTTCCCGAAATATCCTGAAGGAGAATGTTTGGCCATCAGTTTGCGACCGAAAGCTATAAGTCATGTGGCAGCAGAATGATCTGAAGCTAACAAGCAAGTCTGCCACTGATTGACTAAAAAAATGAAATGAAATGAAAATTTGGCTTGACTTGAATCCTGCCCCTTGTGTGTCTGTAATTGGTTCTTTCTCCGGTCCAACGACCTGCATGCATTTTGTGGTTTTGTCTCCTTTAGTTGATCTGAGGTTTTGTTTCCTCCTTCCCTTCCAGGTGTGATCAATTGCATGTCCTGCCCGTTTTGTGTGATGGTCTGATCAATTTAAACTCATTTCTATCTTATATGATTGCTGGATTGTTAAACTTAATCTCGCGAAAACCAGTCTGTTTATATCTCATAGTTTCAAAGGTATCTCTTCTTTTGTGTTTTTCAGCACGAAATGATAGAAGAAAAGACTCTTCAGAGTCTCCTTAAAAGAACAAGCTCTTTAGTCTAATTGCTGTCTACAAGATTGTTAACCCTCTTTTCCAGTCAGTTTCAATTTCAGAGTCAATTTTTTTTCAGAACATCTCCCAACCCTTCATCGGTCTCTAGGATTGGGACTGCATTCCGGTTCAACCCTTTGGTTTTGCAGTTAAGCAGTCCTGCTTTGGCGAGGGGAATTTCCCACGTGGCGCCTGCCCTGGGACATCCGTATGGACACACAAAATTGAGGCGGCAGGGGATATTTCCATGATAGTGGCAAACACTTGTATAAGTTGTATCTTCAGTGTGTATGTAATATCAGTTAACTACCACTGAAAGTAAGCACTTTAAGGAAAAGTTAAGTACAATGTTTCATTGGAGAGTTGAACAAATGTCAGAGTTCCGAAAATTATGTTTCCCACCACAAGGAATATTTGGTCTCATTAAAAGGTCATCAGTAGTGAACAAGCTGACAAGCAAAACTGCATCATTAATGAATTAATTTGGTGGAATTATGTTCTCCCATCAGCCTCCGCGCTCCATCTGCAGTGAGCCCTGCCCCCCAGGCACCAGGAAGGCAATAAGAAAGGGTGAGCCAGTCTGCTGCTTTGACTGCCTTCCCTGTGCTGATGGGGAGATCAGCAACCAGACAGGTCAGTGAACCCACATGGTAAAGATCAAAATATTTATTTCAAAAGCACAAAAGGGATGAGACTTAGGTCTGAACAGTACAGCAAAAAAAGAATTTCATCAAGATAAATTATTTTCTGAAACTATAAATTCTTTTTAATCTACTGAACACACCATTATTCCTGTGGGGTAAAAAAAAGTTACTCTTGAATGAAAACTAAAATAGCCAATTTGCAGAACGTACTATGCATCCTGGTTTATGTGGCTCTCTCAAACCCTGGAGACTGGATCAGGAAGCCAGTTGACATTAACAATCTCCTCACTTCCTTCTGCTGTTGAGCTGCAAGTATGTTGATTGTTTTATCCCATTTGACTCCACCCCTCTCTCACAGATTCCAGCGAGTGCTACAGGTGTCCACTGGAATTTTGGTCAAACCAAGTTCGAGACCGTTGTGTACCCAAGGAAATTGAGTTCCTCTCTTTCCAAGAACCCCTGGGGATCTCTCTGACAACAATCTCATTGTGTGGGGCATGCATTTGTGCACTAACCTTGTATGTGTTTGGCCACTACAGGAACACACCAGTGGTGAAGGCTAACAATTCTGAGCTGAGTTTCCTGCTGCTGTTGGCACTCACTCTGTGTTTCCTGTGCTCCTTGCTATTCATTGGCAAACCTCAACGGTGGACCTGCCAGTTGAGACATGCTGCATTTGGTATCAGTTTTGCCCTCAGCATCTCCTGCATCCTGGTGAAGACCATAGTGGTGGTGGTGGCCTTCAAAGCCACACAGCCTGGTGGTAATTCAATGAAGTGGTTTGGTGTGCAGCAACAGAGGGGCACTGTGCTGGCCTTCACTGTCATCCAGGCAGTGATCTGTGTGGCTTGGCTGACCACTGCATCCCCTGTTCCCTACAAAAACACTCACGCCCAGAACTCTAAGATTATCTACCAGTGTGCAGTTGGGTCAATAGCTGGGTTCAGTGCCTTACTTGGCTACATTGGCCTGCTGGCAGCCATCAGCTTCTTGCTTGCCTTTCTGGCAAGGAATTTGCCTGACAGCTTCAATGAAGCTAAGTTCATTACCTTCAGCATGCTCATATTCTGTGCTGTCTGGATAGCATTCATTCCTGCCTATGTCAGCTCTCCAGGAAAGTACTCAGATGCTGTGGAGATATTTGCCATCCTGGCCTCCAGTTTTGGGCTTCTAGGAGCAATATTTGCCCCAAAATGCTACATTATACTGCTGAATCCAGAAAGAAACACAAGGAGGGCACTGATGGGCCGAGATGACCCAAAGAAGTGAAAGTTTTATTCGCATTCTGACGTCATTTAATCAAAGCTAGAAATATATAAAGTAGAACTTTTCAGTTGACATTAAATAAATTTGATCACATGTATTTGTGTTCATCTGACATATTAGAGATTCGTCATGAAATGTTTGCAAACTTCTTGTTAATTTCTCCTTCTGTCTAGTCCAGCTGTGGAGAAATTCTTCATTAAATGCTTCTCAAAAAATCAAATATGATCTCATTTTAAGGATGGTTGGTGGATTCCACCAGAGGAGCTGTCAGTTTCATGTGTCTGTCAACCACCTCTTGAAGTTCTGGATACTGTCCTATGAACACAACCTCTCTGGTATTTCTACCTTTGGGGTAAGTGGCCTGCTTTCCAAGTCATTTGATCGACATAAGTGTTCTCAACTTTATCCAGAGAGGGCCAATGTGAGTTCAGGCTTTTGTTCCAGCCAGGTAGTTATTTACCCACCTGATTCTGTCTTTGGAAAAGACTCTGGAAGTTGATGAATCAAGATGGATATGCGACTGCATGGCTGAATCAAAAGCCTGAATCCACACTGGCCTTTTCTGGATAAGGTTGAATACCCCCTGTTGTCGATCCTATGACACAGAAAGCAGGTTGGCTCATCTTCCAGGCAGGGATGCCGCAAAAATGCCAAAAAAGTCCAACACTTCAAAAGGTGGACTTCTGGAATGTGAAAACAACATTTCCTTTGGTTCCAAACATGGAACCAGTGTTTTGTCTTTTACAGTATTCATAGGATTTTAAGGGAAAAGCAGAATCTTTATAAGATGTACATAAAGAATAACAATGAGAACACTAAGGCTGAATACTGTAAAATTCGGGTTGTGGTTAAAAAAGAGCTGAGGAATGCTAGAAGACTGTATGAAAGACAAATTGCAAAGGGGGCAAAAACTAACCCTAAGCGCTTCTTTCAGTACTGTAGCAGAAAAAGGAAAGTCAAAGAGCAGGTTAAGTGCATATAGAATAAAAATGGATTGCCGCTATATGATAGCAAGGATATTACAGATGCCTTAAACAGTTACTTTGTCGAGAATTTTACGTCAGAGTGGGTCTTTATTCAGCCAAAGGGCATGTTAAATGCTCAAGATTATTTAGCGGGAATTGAGGTGAGGGATAATGAAGTATTAGACAAGGTGCATAAACTCAAGGCAGATCAGGGGGTGGGTCCTGATGGCTTATATCCTAGAGTGCTCAGGGAAGTTGGTGACATCATCTTTAAGCCGCAATCCGCCATCTTCAGATGGTCTTTTGAAACAAACTGGAGAAATACCAAATGATTGGAAACAGGGCAATATAATACCAATGTATAAGAAAGGGGACCGTACCGAGCTAGGAAATTACAGGCCAGTCAGTTTAACTTGCATTGCGGCTTTTTAGGTGAATCTGGTGACTTTAAAAAAACCCATCTCTCGAGTGTCAAAATCATTGTTTTTCAATGTAACTTCAGCTCTGCACCGCCACCAGAAGCTTATTTCATGGTTAAGCAGCACTGCACATTAGTCCTGATCTCAAAACTGTACCCTTTAGGATTGTCAACATAGCCATGTAAACACATTTTCTTGAGATCAGTGAGTCGTGCGTGACGTTATGACATCATAGTGACGTCATGACGTAATCTAGCGACTTTTCAGATAGCCAATAGCGACATTTGGTGATTTGTTTTTGGCAACACTATTAGTACATAGTGCTCTGATCGTTCTGCTGCAAGTATGTGCGGTTGCGCAGGTAAATTAAGTCACACAGCTAGCATATCCTGGGCCTTAGGGCTCGCTGAAAGGACTTTCATTCAAAATCCTTGGTAAATCAGAGGCCCTTTGTAAGAGAGGGCGACAGTAATGTTGCGTGTTACGTTTTTTTCATTGCGAAAAATGACGTTCATGGAAGGTTTGTTTATCTTAGCCGTCGCTTGTGTCAAGAGTTTACCGCCTCAGGGAGGGACCCTCGTCAGGTATCGTCGCATAGCCATATAGATATCTAGATTCATAAGTTATGCTGCGGTGGGATAACCTTACTGACAATCCAGCCTATTTAGTTATAGGTAACAAAAAGTTCATGTTATCGATTGACCTAGTCGACTCATCAGGGCCTAATACTAAGATCCAAATGATCGCTCAAGAAATTGTATGTGTGTAGAAAATGCGTAGAAATGCGCTCGTGCAGGTAGGTAGTGGTTGACGTCTCTCAAACGCTACCGTAACTTAGCCATCAAGCTAGCTAATTATTAGTGAACTTTAACAGCATCGATAGCAACTATAACATTACGTACCTTCACTGGTAATGATGAATAATGTGTGTATAAACAAACATATATGTAATGTATCTGAAACTGATTAACAAACAGAAAAACGAACAAATCCTAAATAACACTAAATGACACTAACACTACAACAATAACTCGCTATCCTACTAAATATTATTCTCTAAATAATCACTAATTAAATCTAATATGTACAGCAAAAAAGTCTCCCTCTCTCAAAAAACACCCATCTCTAAATTCCAACACCAATGTCTACATAGATGCCTAGTATCCAAGGGCTCTTAACTACAGTGACAAGCACAAGCCCCTTAGAGTGCGTTCTCTTTCACATGCTTATCCGCTCTGTATGAGGATATCTCTGAACCTTTTTCTCATGAAAATGGGACATTCAGCTGGAGTTACGTAATTTTGTCTCGGTGCCTGTGTTTTCCTAGTGTGGCAGACTGACCGTTGGCTAAGGCGGAATGCAGAGTAGCCAAATGGCAATGTCCGACTATTGCGTCTTTGCATTGACTTTGTCTGTAATCAGCCGTGCGAAAAAGTTTGTTTCGCGTCCAGTGTGCAAGTGGCTTTACTGAGCACAGAACACAAGCATGATTCAGCTGCGTTGATTAAGAAAGGTCAAGTTTCCATTATGCGTGCCAACCGCCTTTAATCTGACATCAGGACAATCGATTTAGATACTGTAATTTATGTCCTTATTCAGATAGTTACATTAAATAATGTTTCCTGTAATTATTTATCGGATTGAAATGTGCCTGACATTCTGGAAACCTGACTGTGAGATTTCGGTGACGTGCGCACTGCGCGCAGTCAGCCAAATTACCACTGCACAGAAATTAAAGCATGTTGGAGCTGGCGAGTTTCCAGCGCAACTCCAGCAGAGACATTTTCTACGAAATTGTCTCTGTGTCTTGATGAATATGTGACACCTCCCCCTACTACGCCGCCACACCCATCTCGGCGCAAGTTCGTCTACCAAAGGCTGCGCACCTCACGAAATTACCACTGCGCGGGCTGCGCCAGATGAAATTAATACTGCGTGAGCTGCGCCACGCTACACCACCTGCGCTGCGCCAAGAAATTAGAGCCCAAAGAGTAAACAAATCCACCATTTGATTGTTAATCAAGCACAGTAAACTGGAACACGTGTACTTTTCTTAGAGTTGCCTTCTGAAGTCCTTTACTGGGCTCCGTGCAGCACGTCGCCGAAAAATACTTATGCCAGTCAAGTTTTCTTCCCGAAGTGCTTATGATACAGAATTATTGTTGCAACAACCCCAGTGAGTGACTAGCAACTCCAAACTAGCTGCTGGCTAGCTGCTTAAGCTCACTCAGTAGCCAACTCAGGTTATAACCACACGAGTCAATACAGATGACAAACTTGTACACAAATTACCTTAATGTCAAACAACAATACTGACAAAATAAGTGGTGGCAGAAGTAGCAACAAAAGAGATATGGGCAAAGTTTTAATTCCCCAAGAGAAGCACAGGGCCGGAGACGTGACCTCAGACTAATGAGTGAAGACGGCAGTCTAAGAGCATGGGAGGGTCCTAGTAATTCGATAGTGCCTGTTGGTTTCACAACAGAATAGACTGGCAAAGGAATCCACCAATCACACATAGTGATAGACAGATGAAGAATACACTCTAAATGGCTGTCTATCTCCGGCTGTGAATCAGTTGGAAATCGCGTGTTTGCAGCCAAATTGGAGTAAATCAGTTTATCTTGAGTTTTCATTGGGGGGGCAGAGCTTTTCTCAGGGGGGGCACTGCCCACTCCCTGCCCCCCCCCTCCCCCCTCTTGGTAACGCCCCTGTTTAGCAAACTTCAGACATGTGAGACCTTATTTGACTGCAAAGGCAGCCAAACGTTTTATGCATGCCATGATTTTTTTGTCACATTTCATACTGCTTCACAACCTGGTCCCAAACAAATAAAACAACCTTGAAACCCATAGAGAACCTATTTAAGCAGACAAAAACACTAGATCAAAAACCGATCAGTTACCACCACTGTCACATTCTAACAAAATATAATTTGTTTACATTTGGAAGTTTCCTACAATTTTTAGATGCATGTCTTATTTTTAAAATTGATGCGAGATCAGGTAGACACCAGGAGCGAGGTGAAGGGGAATGAGGAGTTTATTGAAAATAAACAAAACTGGCACGAGGGCCAACAGAAATCTTGGCCCAAAGGGTTGCAAAACACAAACTAAAGAGCTTCACAGAGCTAATAACTTAGGATCAAAAACAAAACAAAAAAAAGCGCCACTGGAAACTCCAGGCAGATAATTCAAAAACAGAAAAGAACAAAGATGCTAAGAATGAAAAGGCTATATACAAAATGACAAGAACTATGACTATGAAAAACAAACTAGAACGAGACTTGGCAAACTTGAGCTTGGACTTGAAACGAAACATGAACTTGCAAACAAGAACTTGAGACACTGTCTGCCAGCCAACTTCCACCGCATCCAGATAAAGGGTAAGAAATCAGAACACATGAGGGGCAACACCTGGAGAAGGAGAACAGGAGGCATGGCAAGATCATTGGACATGGACAAAGATTGGTTGACAAGACTTGCTCATTAAGAGAATGAGCGTGCTCAGCTTAAGTACCAATTAAGTATGCAGTTTGGAAGCAAGCATGAATGTTAAGAACAGAAAAGCACAGCAGACTTGAAATAGCAAAGCAGGAATCATGACAATAAACTCCCTGTCTAAATTAGTAATATTAGTAATGTGCCTATCTAAGAATTACACCACCCAGTGAGGGTTAGTAAATGTTAGTAACTTAAAAACAGTTAATTGTCGATTAAGCTTAGACAGCCCCGAATCAGCTCAGCACAGAAGGAAGGGGAAATACCAAAGCCAACCAGAGCTCTGAAATGTGCAACAACGAAGGCACGGGGCGGAACACAGACAAGCGGTGGAGTGGCTTGGCAGACCTGGCAAAAACAAAAACATGGAAAAGTAAAAATATGGACAATAAACATGAATAATGAAATACTTGATCCCAATACAAGAAACTGTTAAAACTGTGACATGAGAAATGGACATGAACTATGAAACTAGGAACATGAAACTGTTAAAACCATAAATGCTGTCCTGGCCAAATGCCAGAACCCCGGAACACAACAAAAATATTACATGGATTGGCACCTCCCCCTCTGAACGAGATTATTGAGCTGAAGGACAGCAGTGGCAGGGCAACCAGGGCAGTCACCAGGGGAGACTGTGTTGTACAGTTTAGGTGCAGTCTTCTCAATACGCGCCCGTAAATACTGGAATACTCTCCCCATTGACATAAGGGAATGCAACAGCTATCCATCCTTAAAAAAAAACTTAAAAATTGATTAAAACTAACCAAAATTGTGATCATAACTAGACATACCTTCTCTCTCTCTCTCTCTCTCTATAATACGTCTAACACTTTGTTTGTATGTTTGTCTGTCTGTCTGCCTGTCTATTCTGAACGACTTTCTTAGTTGGATACATCATTGTTGTCTATTTCTTTTTTTTTGGTCTTGACCTACCAAGGGCCTACAGATGAAAACTAGCTAGTAGAGCTAATTCTGGTACATTTACATTTTAATTATATATTGCAGTGGCTCTCAACTGGCGGGTCGCGATCCAAAAGAGGTTCGTGGACCCATTCTGAGTGGGTCGCGGACAGGTGGCTTAAAAAATTAAAAAAACAAGAGCACTTAGAGAGCGCAGCACCTCCGCAACGCCAAGACAACTCTGTGCATGAGTTCTTTTTGCAGGCTGATGTATGGTATTGTTCCATTTTACCGCCAGGTGGAAGCAAAACCCAAGAGCATGGCGATTGGAAATCCGGCCCATTGGAAAGACTTGAAATCTTGAACTTTGGAATATATCCCAGCTGTAATTTGGCCAAGATATGCCATTTAATCACTTCTTTCTCTTGTGCTACTCAAACATCCTGCAAAGTTTGGTTAAAATCTATGCGGCCGTTTTTGAGCTATCCTGCTAACAGACAAACAAACCAACCAACACCAGCAAAAACATTCACCTCCTTGGCGGAGATGAATAATGGTTAACGCGCGTCTGACTCAAGTAACCATCATTCGATTGACGTTTAGTTTAAGTGTTGTGTTGAGGTTCTGGAGAGTCGAGGGGGAGTTGAGCAGAAGAGGAATAAGCGAGGAGAGTTGAGTTCTCAAGTGACGATAGGAGTTTGAACTTGAAGCGCGAGTTTGTGTGAAATGGAGGGTTTTTTTTTGCATATTCGAGATGTATCATAATACATCTGGCCTGCGGTGGGCAGTTATACGCTGAGCGTATAATGCAGAGTGATTCATTAACGCGAAATATTTAGTTTTGTGGCCTTATTTATGTTGTACAGTTTTTATATTTTATTTTTTTCACTTCTAGACAAGCAGTTGTCATGTTCCTCCTCAGTTTGTGCTCTGAACGCAGAGAAATTCATATTTAGTTTTGTGGCCTCATTTATTTTCTGCAGTTTTGGTATTTAATTGCATTTTATTCACGAATGGAGTTTTCATGTTCTTCATTTTCTTAATAATGTGCCCTGAAATGCAGTTTGCACATATAAATAAATGTGTATGTATGTTTAAAAAGATGACGTATGTGTTTTCAAAGGCTGTTGTTGAAAAATTATATTTGCTTGGTTTCGATTCTATTAAAGTGGGTTGCGACGTAATGACCATGGGAAAATGTGGGTCCCAGTGTGCGATCACTTGAGAACCCCTGATATATTGGAATGTCTATGAATGTAAATTGTCCCTTTTTACATAAAAAACTAAATAAATAAATGAGGGTTGTGACAGAAATGTGCACAATTTTGCACCCAAATAGAGTTTTATTTCTCATTTTACCTAAATGAGAACTGGCTGCACCAGAGATTGTTCCAAATTTTCTGTCTTCCACAAATTGTTGATCAAGGAAATTGATTTAAAATGGGAGTTGAGACCAATGAACTGTTTAAGCTGATGTTTTCAGCCCCCTCAATATTTGGTAGCCATTACTTGTTTGAAGAAGTGTCAATATGTAAGACAGCACAAGACCCAGAAAAGCTGACCATACCGTGGCCAATCTGTGCATGTGCATTCAGACTTTATCTGCTTGTATGAATAACCCAACAGACCTGGGGACGGGACTATTTCAGACTCAGGGTTTAAAGACTGACCTGTTCCTATTTCACCGAGCTCTGTGGTAGAAAATAGTTTGAAAAGCTGAGATGTGCTGCGGATGTTAGGTCTTCCTAAGTGTGAACCAGCTGATCTCGCTCATGCACTCCCATTATACACTCTATCCAGGGTAAGTATGCATACTATTCGTACTGGAAGTAAGCAGAACAACTGCTTAGCTGGAGATTGCCCGTATAGTTCTGTGAAGTAGTGCTTTCCACCTTACCAATTTCATCTGATAATTACTTAATCTCTAAATATTTCACAAGGGGGAACAATTCTTTCATGACTGTAAGCTTTCCATTTGTTTCACTGATTTAAATCCTGTATATGCAAGAAAAAAAAGAAGCAGGAATGAGGTGAGGATATATGTTGCTCATTGAGAGACCAGTTTCCGTCCTTGTTTGACTAAAAGTAAACAGTCATCAGCAAGATCTCCGATCCATTCTCGGAAGAATTAACTGCACTTCACTTTGCAGATGCAAGGTTGTTTTCAATATCTGCACTTCAAAGAAGAAAAGGGTCTGATAAAGAAAAGCAAGAGAGGAAGTGAGGGCAAGAGGGAAAAAAAGAGAAAGACGGCCAGAGGGGCTTTTGTAATTGTAAAGACAGTGATAGGACTGTCACCTGCTGTAGGTGGCTGCCATCTACAGGCTGCGTGGTGTAATGTCGGCAATATCTTGTGAATTCACCTGCAAACTAGACTCTTTCCACTGCACAAACGAAAGGTGAGGACGACACTTTTAGAAGGATTATTATATATAAAAATGCTATACTGCGACATGTATTGAAGGGCACTGTCATTGGCAGAGTTTGGCTTTTCGTAGACCACAAAATAGCTGAGAGATGGGTGATTTAAAAGATAACAGTCTCTTTTAATCTTTATCTCTTTATCTCCCTTTCAAACACAGACAACATGACCACAAAAAAGAAGTTTAAAAAAGCTCTTGGTGTCAGAGCATTAACAGTGTTTACTGTGTCTTTCTAGAATGAATGGCCAATGAGTCGACACAATTATGAATTTGATTCAAATTTGAATAAAATTTTTTTATACAAATTTGCCACAACCACAAATCATGCAGTGAAATTTTCACTCATTATAAATTGGCATTATTCAGCATTTTTCTTTTACTTCATAAACTATTTTTCAAGTTCACTCTGCATGGAATTGCAAACATAGTGTTGTGATTGCACGACTCTGAGCACTAAAAATTTAGTTCTGAATTTACACTTTATCCAAACTTGCAACTCAGCGTGCAAGCAGTGCCCAGCTGCATTTCGCAGAGAGGGTTAAGGACAGGCACAATGCAAATGGAGATATTGGTCTCCAGGGGGCCCAAGGACATTTTATAAAAACATGTGATCAGGATGTCAGGCAGTGAATTGGGGGATATCTGTTGCAGAAATGAAGCCTCTGCAACTGTTGTGTCTGAATCTGGCCCTGGTTTTGGCTGCTGCTTCTCAGACAGCCTGCCGACTCCGGGAGCGCTTCCGCCTGATCAGGATGTACCGCAAGGGAGACGTAGTTTTTGGGGGACTGTTTGGGGTGCACTTCCTGACAGTGTTCCCTGAGCTGTCTTTCAGGTCCGAGCCAGACCAGCTAAAGTGTGGGAGGTGAGTATCTCAGAAGGCAACTGCACATATATGGCTTTACACAAACATCTGCACATTCACATGCACACGGAAACACACAGCCAAGAAAACATACCTGGACAGACCATCAGACAGGTGCAATCAACTACAGTGCGGCAATATACCTATCAAATGTTTTTGATCACCCACACTTTACTAGCAGTTAGAGATTGAAAACAAATTACATATACAGGCACCATATGTTCAAAAGAAAATTTCACAATGGTAGTTAAATAGCCATGACTGCTGAGCATTTTAATGTATGAGAATGTACAGGGAAGTTTTAAGGCAGGCTTTATTTATAGTGTTTCTGGTCCAAAAAAAAAAAAGAACAAACACAGTAGGTTTGTAAATCCATGCTGGAGCTGTTAATGTATAGTGTATCAACAAATGCAAGAAGAAGAAATGTATAACTAGAAAAGAGTACATTTTCAGGAGAAAATTTATATGCTTGCTCCAGCGAGAAAAGTTGAAGAGGATGGCTAATAAAATGAAGCTGCTTGGAAACTGAGAGGCAAAGAAACTTGCTGAAGAGATGCTGAAAAACTGCTTAAATGTAAACACAAGACTTTAAAGCTGAAAGTAATTGTTAAAGGAATTCTGGCTTTTCAGCTGCATCATGACTGAGTCTACTCCGCTTCAACCCAGCTGTAAACAAAAAAAAGGTCTTTTGGAGTCAATGAGGTTGACGCATCACTCGCTATGGCTCTGTGCGTATCTACGACCCCAATTTCGAAATAGTTGGGACAGTCTAAATTGTGAATAAAATCAAAAGCAATGACTTTCAAGTTACACCAGCCAGTATTTTATTCACAATATAACAGAGATAAAATAGCAAATGTTGAAACTGAGAAATTTAAAAATGTTATCTACAAAATGAGCTCATTTCAAATTTGATGGCTTCTGCAGGTCTCAAAAAAGTTGGGACAGGGGCCTGTTTACCATGGTGTAGCATCCCCTCTTCTTTTTAACACAGAGCGGAGGCGTCTGGGCATTGAGGACACAAGTTTCTTCAGTTTACCCATTGGAATTTGATCCCACTCTTGTTTGATACAGGCTTCCAGCTGCTGGAGAGGTTTTGGTCTCCTTTGACGGACTTTTCATTTAATTTTACACCCAATGTTCTCAGTCAGTGAAAGATCAGGACTGCAGGCAGGCCAATTCAGCACATGGACTCTTCAACTACGAAGCCATGCTGTTGTAATAGCTGCAGTATGTGGTTTTGCATTGTCCTGCTGAAATACACAAGGCCTTACCTGGAATAGATGTCATTTGGAGGGGAGCATATTTCGCTCTAGAACCTTTATATACCTTTCAGGATTCACAGCGCTTTTTAAAAAAGTCCAAGTGTCCCACATCATATGCACTAATGCATCCTTATACCATCAGAGATGCTGGCTTTTGAACTAAACACTGATAACAGGAGGGGTGGTCTTTCTCCGCTTTAGCCCGGAGGACCCGACGCCCATGATTTCCAAAAATAATGTCAAATTTGGACTCGTCTGACCACAGGACACTTTGGGACTTTGCTGCAGTCCAATTTAAATGAGCCTTCGCCCACAGAACACGGCGGCGCTTCTGGATCATGCTAAAAATGGCTTCCTTTTTGCATGATAGAGTTTTAGGTGGCATCTGTGGATGGCACGGCAGACTGTGTTGACGGACAGTGGTTTCTTGAAGTATTCCTGGGCCCATTTAGTAATGTCAATGACAGAATCATGCCGATGAGTGATGCAGTGGCGTCTGAGGGCCTGAAGATCAAGGGCATCCAGTAAAGGTCTTTGGCCTTGTCCCTTGCGCACAGAGATTTTTCCAGCTTCTCTCAATCTTTTGATGATGTTATGCACTGCCGAAGATAAGATTTTCAAAGCCTTCGCAATTTGATGTTGAGGAAGATTGGTTTTAAAGTATTCCACAATTTTATAACGCAAACCTTCACAGGTTGCAGAGCCTCTGGTCATCTTTACTTCTGAGAGACTCAGCCTCTCTAAGACATCCCTTTCATTGCCAATCATGTTTCACACTTGATGCCAGTTAACTAAATTAGCTAGCTAAATGTTCTTTCAGCTGATTCTCGGATATATTAATTGCCTTTTCAGCCCTTTTTTGCCTGTGTCCCAACTTTTTTGAGACCTGTTGCAGCCATAAAATTTGAAATAAGCTCATATTGTGGATAAAAATGTAAATGTCTCAGTTTCAACATTTGAAATATTATGTTTCTTCTATTGTAAATGACATATGGGCTCATGGGATCTGAAAGTCGTTGCATTTTGATTTTATTCACAATTTACACTTCGTCCCAACTATTTCGAATTGAGCTTGTATTTGGATACCAATATTTCGCCTGATTTAGATACAATCGTAAATATATCGAACTTGTGCAAACAGTTGCTTGTATATAGGCTACTGGAATAGGAGCTCGAGTAATTATTTTATGCTTTGCAGTTTTATACTGTAAAATGTCGTCTCATGGACCCGCCCTGAAAAAAGACCAGTTGTTGATGCCCTCAATGTGGTCTCTTGGAGCGACTGTACAAAGAACGATACTGAAAATTCTTTCACTGAGTTAGAAAAATCTCATTCTTTTCTGTCAAACAGTTGTATTAACGAACGAGAGAGGCAGTAGCAGCAAAAACTGTTCTGTGTCCTCCGCGCTGTCCTGCGCAGTGTCCTGTGTCCTGTGCACTGTCCTGTGCAGTGTCCTGTATCCTGTGCACTGTTCTGCGCAGTGTTCTGTGCACTGTTCTCTGCAGTGTTCTGTGCCCTGCGCACTGTCCTGCACGGTGTCCTGTGTGCTGTCCTGTGTCCTGTGTGCTGTTCTGCGCACTGTCCTGCACGGTGTCCTGTGTCCTGCGCACTGTCCTGTGCAGTGTCCTGTATCCTGTGCTCTGTTCTGCGCAGTGTTCCGTGCACTGTTCTCCGCAGTGTTCTGTACCCTGCGTCCTGTCCTGCACGGTGTCCTGTGTGATGCGTGCTGTTCTGCGCGCTGTCCAGCACGGTATCCTGTGTCCTGCGCGTTGTGCTATGTCCTGTGGGCTGTCCTGCGCAGTGTCCTGCGGCAAATGAGCAGTGTCCTGCACACTTGTAACAGGATAGGACAGTTTTATTTATTTAAAATTCATGCAGTCGGAGAGAGGTGATGGGTTTATATTTATTTTTATCTTGAAAACAGCAACGTTTGAATACCACAAATCCTTTTAGATTTTAGTTCACCTAATTTGAATACCACACCTAATCTTGTTTTTTCCTGTGACTTATGTCCTGTATTTATTCTGTGCTGTCGGAACATTCATGAAGCCATGGTATCCGGGGAACGCAAGTCTACCCGGATGTATCTTTGGAAGTAACGTTACCCTGCAATTTCCTTGAGACTCAAGCAGCTATTGACACTGAAGGCGTGCTATTTTGGTGAAGAGGATGTAAGTTATATTGGCTACTTGTAGTTACCAACAAAAAGTTCAAAGAGTGCCTTAGAAGACATTACTATAGATAAGTATGGACCAGTATCTGCTTTGGACTCGGAATTGATGTATCATTGCGTATCCTCATGAGAAAATAGCTAGCATGTCTTCATAAATGTGAACATGCAGTCCAATACAGTATGTCCGAACATACAGTCAGATACCGTATACTCAGGGTTATAGGAAATTCCTCAGAATTACGTCATTGTAATGTTAAATCATTGCCATGGGCTTAGTTGTAAAGCGCTGTTTGTGTGTCCTCCTTCTGCATGTGTCCACTTATAGACCATCAAATTCATTTACAAAACCAATGCTGCTCTGAAACTGGGGAAGGGAATCGAGGATGTGGACTTAGTTTTTGACGTATTGGTACCAGAAGTAAATACATGCCATGTCTAATTTTTGAGCTTTACAACAAATTTGATTCTTGACACTTAGCACAAATTTATATAAAATTTCCATCACCTAGTGTATCTACTAATTATTTGAAATATTATTGTGTTTAAGGTCACCATTGAAATACTGAGAAAACACAAGGGCATCTGCCGCTACAGGGCTGAGATGTGCCTTGCCTTAGGAGGACCAGCATGGACATAAATTTATTTCTGAACAGGTTAAATTAAATGTGCACTTTTTGTACATAATGTTAACATTTTTTTTAAAATGCAGGATTAACTTTTGTTTTTTATTTATATAATGATTTTTCTTTTATTCACAATTTTTTAATGTAATGTAACTAATAAATATGTGTGATACGATCCTTCCTGCTGTGCTCAGTGTTTAATGACCAGCGATTTTGTTCACTGTCAAATAGACTGTATATCTTAAGATGCTTGATGGCATGAGGCACTCACACGGGGGGTTATCACAAAAAAGTAATAACTGGTCATGCCATTAAGTTTCCATTAAGGGGACCTAAGCAGGATAAAGCAAAACAGACCATTACCATTGCTACACAGGAAAAACTGAGACCTGAAAAAACTATTGCTGCACTGAAGAATACTTTGTGCTATTATTTGGTTGAAAATGAAAGAAAAAAAATTACAGTGTCTATATTTGATGCCTCATTGAAAATAATCAGTCAAATAAAGAAATACTTGTTTTTGCTATTTTGATTTTCAGGAAAATGATACCTGTCCAAATCCATGTGTTCACTTAAAAAGGGGAGGCGGCTTTTAAAAAGTGCTGTCTCTTGACACACTAGCAGTGTTCTGCAGTAGTCGAGCAGTGGCCCGCCTCATTTGAGCACTGCGCTGCTGTGGCACTGTCAACAGGACTGGACAATTTGCAGCACAGTGCAGTCAGGTTTGGTTACTGGTCGAGCTCAAGCACTAGTGAATAAACTGTTTTTATGTTATGCGTCTGTTTTATTGGAAACGGCATCAAAACATTGTGGTAATATTGAACTTTGTATTTTCATTGTGAAAATTATGCCTTCATGCACGCCTAGTGGAATTAATGCAAGAAACTAAGATTGTATTTTCCTGCGAGTGTAATAACGTAGCTGCACCACTCACAGCGCCGTAGAGTGCTGTCCTGCAACTCATAAAGCCACTAAGCAGGACATGAATAATTTTACATGACAGTTTGTTGTAACTATCTTGCTCCAATACTGGCGCTATAGAGCCCTATCCTGCAGCTTCTACTGAGGCACTGATAAATGTACTAGATCAGGGGTATTCAATTACAAATCAAAGATAGTAAAAATTTCTGCATATAAAGGTCTGCAGCATCATCATGTCTAAGTTGCATCATGATACAGTCACATACAATCGTACAGGCTTAATACAATCATAAATAATAATAAATAAAAGTAAAAGGAATGTAAATGCACTCACTTCAAGTCAAATAAGATCTCCATTTGAAAAATAACATAGAAGCAATTCAAAGCTGTGAGACATGACTGTGCATCTTAAAGCCCTTACATTTTAGGAAAAAAAAGATCAAAAGTGTAGCTTGAGTTTCATTTCTTCCCTCCACAGTCTCGTGAACTGTATAGTTTTAACTTTTTTCATATTCAACAGGGGATTATTATATGAAGGACTTTAATAATAAAAATGAATTTCTTTCCCTCCCACTGCCTACTTTCTCCTGTTGAGTGAGAGAGTGAGCTCTGGCTTTGTCTGCCAGGATTTTATATCTCAAATGCAGTATTGTGTTCAGTGGCAGCTGGTGAACTGGTGATAGGGGGGGCTCAAATCATCCCTTGAAAATAAAGATTGGTCATGACCTGTTTTCAATCATTTAAATTACCTTTGGGAAACTCCAAAAACTCTCAACATTATCAGGTGTGGTCAGTTTTCATTAATAATGCATACCTGGGGGTGTCACGTGACGCGGAGCATGGCGGCTGCCTGATAACTTTCCCTCACTCCAAACTCTTCTGAAAGTGTTTATTTTGTATCCGGAAATATCTCAAAACAGTTTTTAAAGACCTGTGAATATGGCAGCATCATCGAATGACAAAGACTTTCCTATTTTTCAACCCACACGGTCTCAGAAACCGTCTGGAAAATCCGAACAACCGAAGCTGGCTAATGCTAGCTCCAACAAGCTTGCAGCCAACAACAAGTCTCCAACTAGCGAAGCTATCGCCAGCAACCAGCTGTGAGCCCGTTGCTGACAATATGAACAATGCGTCGGAGCTTATCCTGGCTGAAATCAGAGCGGTTCATTCTCGTTTTGATTGCATTGACAATAGCCTGACTGGGATTTCCTTGTCCATTTCATCGTTGGAGAACTCTCTTACTAATCTGACCGGCAGATTAGTGGTTCAGGCCGAGAGCAGGCTAGATGAAGCGGAACAGAGAATCTCCACTAATGAAGACACTTGTAATTCCCATGCTAAACAGTTAGCTGACTCGAAGAAGGCAATAACTCAGTTACAGTTGAAGGTTGACGACCTCAAGAATAGAGGTCGCCGCAAAAATTTGAGAATCGTTAACTTGCCAGAAAATGCGCAAGGCTCTATGTCACTGGAGAATTATCTTCAATTAAATTTGCCAACGTGGCTGGGCCTTACCCGTAGCAGCCCTCTTGATATTGAGAGATGCCACAGATGCCCACCGGACAAGCCACCCTCTCCGAACTGCCCTCCAAGGAGCATTTTGGTGTGATTCTTGCGTTATACTGATAAAGAAACTCTTCTCAATGCCGCTTTGAAGAAACGGGAAGTTATCCATGAAGGCTCCGGTTCCAGACTGCGCTTTTATTCCGACCTCTCGGCCGACGTTCTGAGGAGACGACGTGCTTTTGATGCGATCGGGAAGGTAATGGCCCGAAAGAACATGTACCGCGGTTTTGCTTACCCTGCCCGGCTTAGGTGTTTTCACAATGGGAAGATTTGCCTATTTGACGACCCTGAAGCTGCCAACGCATTCTTAAGTTCCCTGGACTGATTCATGTAGCTTAACGTTACGTTTTGGAACTGCTTTCTTGCTTTATTGTACCAGACACGAACAACTTTGCTCCTTTAATGGTTTTCATTATCGTGACTGCTGATTCGCTTCAGTTGTTTGAGGTAAAGCTATTGCCTTAATGGCTTTATTTTTCTGCAAAAAAATGTTCTGGTTTTAGTATGAATGTCAACCGGACCTTTTAATATTTTTGTTTTTTTTTTCCTTTCTCACTATGTTAACAAAGTAGACAGGGAGGTAAAATTGATTGGAGAGGAGGGGTGGCTGACGGCACGCCATGGAGTTGATGTGGTTAACTTTAATGGGCGTTTTTCTCAAATTCCATGTGCTATTTGGTGACCTTTGTGTTTTGGTTATGCCCTGTCGTTTGGGGACGGGGCTGGGGAGGGAGGGTGTGTCCTGCCGTTTGGGGGCGGGATCGGGGTGGGGGGTTACTGTGTTCACTATTGATGTTCTTATTTCAATTTTGAAATCAGGGTTTCATAATTTGTCATTTTTGTATTTTGCAGTCAGTGTGTATTTTCATGTTGTCTTAATTTTATATTGTTTATCACTTGATGAGTGAATCACTCAAAGTGGTTCGTTATAATTTAAAGGGAGTCGGCAATGTAGTTAAAAGAAAGAAAATCTTGATATTTTTGAAGAAAGAAAGGGTCTCAATGGCTTTGTTACAGGAAACGCATCTTTCTGCCGCAGAGAATATGAAGCTCAAAAGAGACTGGGTTGGCCAAATTTTCTTTTCTACCTATAATTCTAATAGAAGGGGTACTACTATTCTTATACATAAAAACATTCCATTTATGTTAGAGCATGAGGAATATGACTCTGAGAGTATTGGTTTCCAATGATTACGGGCTCTAACATAAAAACATTCCATTTATGTTAGAGCATGAGGAATATGACTCTGAGGGTAGGTTTACAATGATTATGGGCTCTATTCTTGGGCAGCATATCACCATTTTGAACATATATGCTCCGATTGAAGACAACCCAGCATTTATGTCTCGTATGGTCCTGCTTTTTAATCAAAACTGCAAAGGTTTTGGAATTTTAGCCGGCGACTTAAATTGTATAATGGACCCCTCTCTTGACAAAACATCTCCCTCTGTAATGTCTAATCCAAAATCCTCGCTCACTCTTAAGACAATGTGTGAGGAGTCTGGCCTGGTAGACATATAAAGAGTGTTACACCCTGATGATAGGGATTATACATTTTATTCTAATCCCCATAATTCATACTCTAGGTTGGATTATTTCTTCATTCCTCCAGCCTATATATACACAATCCGATCTTGTCAAATAGGCTCTATTGTGCTTTCTGACCATGCCCCAGTGTATTGAGATGTAAATCTTGATAAGCCAATTCCCCGGACCCCATACTGGAGATTTATCAGCTCACTCCTGAATAATGAGGCATTTTGTACCATGGTCCGTGATAAATTAAAACAGTATTGGCAGGATAACCGGCATTCTCCGGTTTCTCCTGCAAACATGTGAGACACTGCCAAGGCCACGTTACGGGGGCATCCCATTGCCTACTCTTCTATAGAAAAAAAAAATCCAGGTGAAAAAAAGGAAAGATCTTGAGGCCGAGGTGGCACATCTGGAGCACCAACATAAACAGTTTCCAACTCAAACCAACTGGAATCTACTCACCAGTGCTAAAACTAAACTTAACATGGATTATAACAGTCAAATACAAAAGTTATTGTTTTTTACAAAACACAAGTTTTTTGAATTTGGAAATAAACCAAGCCGCTTGCTTGCATATCAGTTGAAAAGGGAACAAAATGAGAGATCAATAAAAGTGGTAAAGATGCTGAATGAAAATACTACCTATGACCCTTTGCTAATTAATCAAACTTTTCGGCAATTTTATGAATCTCTTTATACCTCTCAATCCTCTGGCCCAAATGAACATATTTTATCCTACTTGGATGGAATTACACAACCCTCTCTGTTGGAGGCTGATCGTGCTGCTTTAGATGCACCTTTCACTGTGGAGGAGGTTTGGGGAGCCATTCAATCTATGCCCTCTGGGAAAGCACCTGGCCTTGACGGCTACCCTTTGGAATTTTATAAGAAATTCTGGGCCGAAATACAGCCCATATTTCTTCCTGCTTTATACAGCGTGTCTGAGGGAATAATACCAGAAACTTGGAAATTGGCATCAATTAGTCTACTTCTAAAGAAGGATAAAGATCCAGAAGCTTGCTCTTCATATCGTCCGATCAGTCTACTTAATGTAGATTTTAAGATAGTCGCTAAACTTATGGCCCGCAGACTGGAAGTAGTACTCCCAAAAATTGTGAAACTGGACCAAACAGGGTTTGTAAGGTCAAGATATGGCTCCGACAATTTGCGTAGTCTTAAATATTGTAAACCATCTTCAAGTTCACAAAGACACTGCTTTGATTGTTTCCTTAGATGCCGAAAAGGCTTTTGACAGGGTGGAGTAGGAGTTTTTGTTTGCAGTTTTAGAAAAGGTGAACTTGGGTCATAATTTAATAAAATTCGTCAGATTGTTATATTCTAACCCATTGGCAGCAGTTACTACAAATGGTTTACTGTCTGAGAGATTTTTTATAGGTAGGGGTTGCCGTCAAGGCTGCCACCTATCACCCCTCCTATTTTCATTAGTTGTTGAACCCTTGGCAGAATTCATCAGAACAAGCAGAGATATTTATGGTGTCAGGGTTGGAGAATCGCATTTCATTGTATGCTGATGACGTCCTCCTATATCTGGCAAACCCGGTTGTCTCAGTTCCTGCTGTATTAGATATGCTACCTCAGTACAGTCGATTTTCAGGCTATAAGATTAACCTAGGTAAGTCAATAGCCTTACCTTTTAATGTACCCCCTGATTTATCTTTGCAGAAGATGTGCCCATTTCAGTTGACAGATGCAGGTTTTAAATATTTAGGAATCTTTGTCACCCCTAATCTTAAAGATTTATTAACCTCTGCCGAGGAGGTTTATGTTTTCGGTGCCGTATGTTTGTTGGTTTGTTTGTTGGTTTGTTTGTTTGTGTACAAGATAACTCAAAAACTAATGGCCGGATTTTCATGAAATTTTCAGAGTAGGTGGGTATTAAGTCAAGGAAGAGGTGCTTAAATTTTGGCATATCTAGGCCAAAGTACTGCTGAGATATACTCCAAAGTTCAAGATTTCAAGTCTTTCCAATGGGCCAGAGTTCCAATTGCCGTGCTTTTGGCTTTGCTGCCCCCTGGCGGCAGAGGTTCTGCGCTCTCTGAGTGCTCTTCTAGTTCAAGATGAATGATCCACCTCTCGTAGATAAAATCAAGGAGGATTTGGCTCGTTGGTCGTCCCTTCCAACATCTTTTTTTGGCAGGTTTAATGTAATCAGGATGAATATTTTGCCTTGGCTGAGTTATCTTTTTCATTCTCTCCCATGCTATCTTGGATATGCTTTTTTCAAAAAATTAAATATCCATTTCTCAATATATTTGGAATAATAGAAAGCCGCGTATTAAGTTCGCCAGGCTCACTAAACCAAAGGAGATGGGCAGGGCCTCTCTACCAAACTTTTGCCTTTACTATTGGTCTGCTCAGATGAAACATATGATCAGCTGGTTCTTGGATAGACATGACTCTCGGTGGGTTAACATTGAATCCTTTGCATGTCATCCAAGACTACTCAGGAGTCTTCCTTGTATTCATAACATTCAAAAGATAGAATCTCTAACTAACAATTATGTAATATATAATACACTTTTGGCCTGGACGGATGTTCGGAAGTTTTTGAATATCCCTTTTGGCATATCACTGAGGCAGTGGGGAGTAACGGAATACATGTACCGGCGTTACGTTATTAGGATACAAAATATGAGTAACTGTATTCCGTTACAGTTACAATTTTCAGACATGGTAATTGGGATACAGTTACATTTTAAAAATCAATTGATTACTTTCCGTTATTTTAAACTAGAATTATTTCCCATATCTAATCCGAAGAAATTAGTTCTCTTCCATGCATTTTCTCAGCTGGTCCCAGAATTGTAGCACTCTCTGATCACGCGCTGCAATGCCACCTTTTACTGGATGCGACCGTAGGATGCACCTGGAGATTCGTGTCATCATTCATCCGACCAATCAGTACTTTTAATGCCGGAGGGGTCGGAGCCAGAACCGGCAGGTCAGAGCCTGATCAGAAACGCATTTTTAAGCTGAAAATTTAACCTCCACTTCACTTTCTCAACGCAAGAGAACGCAGCATAACCGTGCAGTGCAACCTCTGCTTGCCGGCAACCAGGGCTCTCAAGTCAATAAGTTTACACGCTCTCACGCCGCACATGACATTTCTCACGCTGAGAAGTGATCAAACTCGCCGCACATTAGTAACATAGACTGTAAATGAGATTACTGGTCTATGACTGGATGAGGCGAAGGCAGAGGCAGACGGCTCTGCTTGAATCAGCAACCTATCAGCCAATCAGAAAATAGTATTTCTTGTTGCTAGGTGAAATAGCAGCGCCGTAATCACGTCTTCCACGCGCGCGAATGCTATTGTGTGCACACGACAGAGAAGAACTGGAAGTGGAAGCCCGAAATCAGGTAATCACTTCATCACTTTTTTTTTCAATAACTGCTTATGAAAGTCGAGGAACTATGTAGGATATCTGCTTGATGGACCTTTTTTTTTTTTAACCTCAATTTAACAGCTTTGGACAGTTTTGGTTATTGTTAGTCAATTGACTTGTGACGGGGAGAGTGAGGGCTCTCTGCCCTCCATGTAGTGTATTTTGGCTGAAAACAAACCCTGCTCCGTTCTGTTGTCAGAGGTGGTACCGCAACATCTCTTGTTTGTGACTGACAAAACGATTCAAATACACAAAATAATTATTTTATTTAGCCTTTATTATACTGGAGAGTCTCAATGAAATAAAAAAAGCTCAGATAATGGGGGGAATGAAGAGTACTTCTTACTTCAATTTACTGGCAGTCGTAAATATTCAATAACTGATCATGGTGTGCCATCTAGTGATAGAATATTGTAACTGCGCGCATAAATTTGCAGATCCACCTCCACTGGCGGACACATCTGCACAAAGATACACCGTTGTTTTCCTCGAACGCGCTAAATCCAGATAATCCAAATGAAGAATTAAATTAATATTTTAATTTGAAACGAGTTACTAACTTGCCTGTGTCAAAGTAACGAAGTGAAAGTATACTACTTAAATATTGTAACGAAGTACATGTACATCGTACTATGCACCTTTGAAAATGGGAGTATCATGCACCCCCCCTAGAAAATCTTACCCTAGCCTGCATTCAAAACTTGACAGCCCTGTGCAACGAATATGCTTTCAGCCTCGAGGGACCCCACCTCCAATCTGAGTAAGCATATAAAATTAAGTTATTTATTGGACTCGCCATCAGTAGTCTCTGCAGTTATCTTAACCTTACTTTTTTATATTGGTATGTATGAAGGTAGCCTGGTTATGTCGACATGCAACCTGAAAATATCAATATGGCTAAACATGGGCTTTGGTAGCCCATTTGACATAATAGCTGAGCAATTGTTAGCTGACATCAGCGCACGTTAGCCTGCAAATAGTTTTGGAACGAAGGTCCCTGCAATTTCGGGTATTTGGGAATGGCGCTACTCTTAAAGCTTTTGTAATGTCTTTAAGTGCTCAATATGATTATGGTATTAAGGGCCTCGTCTACAGCCTACTTGTGCCAGTTGGCTAGAAAAATGTATTTAGTGTATTGCAGGGGTGTCCAATCTTATCTGCAAAAGGCTGCTGCTGGTGCAGTTTTTCATTTTAGCCTCGAGCTACAACACCTGATTGATCGAATTAACTAATCGTGCGGATCAATAAAGACCTTAATTTGTAAAATCAGGTGCAGCACTATTAAGCTGCTTGCCGGACTTGAAACAAATTTTTCGCTCTAAAGATTACATTCAAAGTCAATGCAAAGACGCGACTACAGACATTTCGCGTGTATTCACGTCCTTGCATTGACTTTGAATGTAATCTTTTGTGCGAAAAATTTGTTTCACGTCCGGTGGAAAAGCAGTTTAATAGTGCTGCTCCTGATTTTACGAATTTCGTTTAGTAAGCAGGGTGTAAATTCATGCATTTATAAAATTGAAGAAAATGCGGAAGTAACCCAAGTATTCGGATTACAATACTCAGATTGAGTGATGTAACGGAATACATTACAGATTACATTTTAGGGCATGTATTCTGTAATCTGTGGAATACATTTTAAAAGTAACCTTCCCAACACTGCACTGTGGTCCCCGATCGCTACTCATCCAGACCTTCCCCCAGAAATTAAAAGCATTGGCCTTTTAAATTGGATGTCAGAAGGATTGATAAATCTGTCATGTTTATTTATGCAGAACACAATGAAATCTTTTGATCAGATAAAGGCTGGGACTGACGTACCTCACTGATTTTTTTTTTAGACATTTTGTAGACTCCTGGAGAAGGGTAGATAAACTCCGCTTGGAGGCAACGGA
The DNA here is from genome assembly GCA_029721435.1 of Gymnothorax reevesii. Classification (NCBI taxonomy): domain Eukaryota; kingdom Metazoa; phylum Chordata; class Actinopteri; order Anguilliformes; family Muraenidae; genus Gymnothorax; species Gymnothorax reevesii. The sequence continues at coordinate 144,389,688 of CM056574.1, forward strand.
GCTTGAGAAACGTCTTATAATACCAGATAGCAGAAAGGGTAAAATTTCGGATCTGTATTCCATTTTGTCAAACACAGGACTACCTGCTTATGAGGCTCTAAAGCCGATTTGGGAGTGATATTTAGCAAGGATGATTGGCATATCATTTGGAAGGGACTTTTCCCCCAAAACGCTCCTATTAATATACATGAGCAGAACTTTACACTTTTTCATAGAACTTATTTAACCCCAGTCCACCGTAGAAAGATTTCTACGTTTCCTAATGTCTCTCAACTGTGTTTCAAATGTAAATTGGATGTGGGCACCTTTATTCATGTATTCTGGAGTTGTAGCAGAGTTCAGACTTTCTGGAGAGAAGTTCATTTTATTATCAAAAATATTATTGGTAAAGAGTTTGAAATGTCCCCAAGCCTATACCTTTTGTATTTTCATCATAATGTTACATTTGATGAGGACACTGCCCGTCTGATGAACATTCTCATATATCCAGCCAGAAAATGTATTTTGTTATTGTGGTCTACCTCAGAAATACCTTCAGTTAGAATGTGGCTCACTCAGGCCTCTATTTTTCTACCATTTGAGAAAATGACATCTGATATGCACAACAGGTCTGACCATTTTCACAGAATTTGGTCTCCTCTGTGTCTGTATTTGGAAAATGTCAGGATTGGAGTCTGAATTTTTCTTTTTTTCTTTTCAAAAACTTTCTCATATTCTCTTATCTATGAATTATTCTATATATATATCTTTATAGGCCTGTGTTCATTTATGTTTTATATATGTTCCATACAATTGGCCTCGTGCCTGTATTCCCCTAATGTAATCTGTTTCAGTGTATATAACGGTACACATCTGACTGTATGACTGACTGTGTTTGTGTTGTAACCCTGTGAAAACCCAATAAAAAGATATTGAAAAAAAAAAATAATAATGCATACCTGCCAGCTATCATGCATTTGGTGTGAATTAAGTGGCATATTTCCTCTGCTGTTGTCAGCAATTATTCAATCAGTGCGTATGTAAGAGATTCTTGCGCAGAAGTGAAGTTCTTGTGCATGGAGGCTTATCAGTTTCACATGCGTTACGGTGATACTGACTTCGGACTTCTCAAGTTTTTCTTTACTCAGGGGTTGGAAGCAATGGTATTGCATAAAGACATTTCAAATGATCTTGTTGCATTTAAACAATCATGAAACACATTCATTGCTTCCATTTTGATTCAAACCGGTCATGACCAATTGTTATTTTTAAGGAACAGGCTTTAGCCCCCCCACCGCCAGTTCACCAGCTGTTTAATTTCGCACAGGCATTTTACGTTTGCACTTTTCACAAGCGCCACCGTCTCGGTGCATATGAGACACAGCGGCTTTGAGCTTCCAGCAGGGAGGATAAACAAATGAGATTCTGTCCATTTGGCTCTAAAAGCTCTGTTTTCGCTGTCCACTTTGCGCCATTTAGCACAAGCCATGTCATGTTCCTTCACTATTACCTACTCAGCCTTTCTCTCACTGCTGTTCTCTCTTTCGCCTCGTCTCTCTCCAGTGTATTTCCTTCTCACAACTTTTTCACAGGGCAGCAGCCACACTGCAGGAGCAAGAGGGCATGCACCGCCCACACACGAAATGCGCGGTTACATAGCTACCGTAAAGTCCAGAAAAGAGGTGGCTAATAAAATTAAAGCTGCCAAAATTGAGTAAAACTCAACAAAACAGACGTGTTGGTTACAGCTCTGGGTCCGGATGGGACGATGTCTGGGTTCAGACTTGGACTGTGGTCCGCCTATTGGTGGCCTCGGCACTAGATGGTGTGTAGTAACCGTCCTGCTCCTCTTGCAGCGCTAAAGAGCACTATCTTGTGTGGATCCTAATAGTCTCTTTAAGTGTTGATTTAACACTGCTACTTTACCAGCAGTCTCTCAAGAGATCCTTGTGGCTAGTTCGCGAGCTTTTTGATTGAACTTAGTGTGCGCTTGAGATTCTCTGGCTTCCACTCCCTTTTCAGCTATAAGCTACAACGCAGAGCTAAAATCTACAAGGCTGTGTGCTATTCGAAACGTCACTGTTTAGAACATAAATGTAAGGATTTCGAGATAAAAATAAACAAGCTTATCACCTCTCTCTGACTGCATGAAATTTAAATAAGAAAACTGTCCTATCCTGTTACAAGTGCGCAGGACACTGCTCAGTTACTGCAGGCCACTAGGCAGGACACTGCGACTGGCACAGGACAGCGCGCAGGACACAGGACACTACGCAGGACAGTGTGCAGGGCACAGCACACTGCCCTGGACAGCGCGCAGGACAGCGCACAGAACAGGACAATTTTGGCTCTTACTGCTACTGCCGAACGTTGATAATGCTGATGCCAGGAAAAAGTCCAGCAGAGAGCAGAACTAAACCTCAATATGGTGATGACACAATTTTTCTCAGTCACTCCAAGCTATTTGAGTTAATTTGGTCCAACTGATATTTGAGCTAATGCGTCTCCTAAATACTCCCACTCTGACCTCAAAGATTGCCCGTCCAATCTACGAAATTGAGGCATCATATTAGAGGAGAGTCTGTTGAGTGAAAAATGTCAACATTGTGCGTGTAGTGCCAAAAATGTGGGAACTCGAGCAAGTAAAAAAATAGTGTATTTCAACCTCCCTATCGGAATTTTATTGTGGCATTGATTGCGAGAGTTAATGGAGTTTCGGTTAGTGGCTTTCACTTTTCAGCTCATACTGCTAAACCCATTGGTCTGATTGCTTGCATACTTGCATTGTCATGACCAGCACAACCTTTGCTACAACTTGGATATGAAAATATTTGTGGAGTGAAAACTGTGGGAGTTAGAGCAAGTTTAAGAAAAGACTTCTTCTCCACTCTAACGGTGATGTCACCATACTGTGAGTTCCCAGAACTTACTGTAACAAAAATTATAATAAAAAATTTTAGAAGTTCGCCGAAGCAAGCACACAATGACAATAACAAGAGATCATCAATGCTTACCATTGGTATCAGGCAAACAAAAATGATAACAAAATCCATGCTGGTTGTTTTCAAAAAAAGCTGCAATAAAGAACAGAAATTTTGATTCTGACATCACTTGCGCGAGATAAAAATAGTTATCGAATCGTTTAAATTTTTTGCCTTGAAATGAGAGCTATGGGCCCCAGGGCTCGCGGGCACAATGGCGAGGTACGGTCATGGTGTTTTTCACCTGTGTTTGTATGTGTCGGTATCGAGATCAAGAGCATGGTGCTTCTTAACGCAAAGCAGAGACTTGTGAAAAATGAAAGGTGCACAATGCAAGTTTGTTTACTTTTACTTCTGTGGACATTCAAACTCGAACAAAATAGAGATGGACCGCCCCTCCCTCCCATAGTTCCCTACTTGCAATGCTTCTATAACTGTTACAAATCTTGCCTGTGATTGGTCAGGATGATTTGTTATGCTATGGGGCACAGCCTTCACCCCTTGTGTTTATTCGCAGTTTGTAACGCCTCTGCGGTTTCCAGAGCCCGAGTTTTTTTTTTTTTAGTGAATTTAGGGGCAGGCAGCTAGTGGAGATGTTGGCAAATTGAGCCAAAAATATAATCGCACAGAAAGTAAACAAACTAGCATAGTGCACCTTTAAGGGTGCAAAAACTTTTAACCTCTTATATACTGTACAAACATTACATGTACCATTGAGCCAAAACATGATATCCACTAACTGTGCATCGTCCACATGCCACAAAAACAGCTCGGTCACGTTGACATCCACATAACTTCCCAGACCCAGGGTTCCTCTGCAGAAGATTTCTCAGAGCATCACACATCCTCCTAGCCAATGTACACAATGTAAAAAAATGGGACTCATCAGAACAGGCAACCCTCTTCCAGTGCTCCAAGGTCTAGTGCTGATGCTCTGATGCGCTTTTACTTAGTTTTGATGGAGAACAGCGTTTGGAATGAACACTCTGACCAGTCTGTGACTAATAAGCCTCATAAGCATGCGTGTGATGCTCTGTGTGTTTTAACACATTCCTGCCATAGTTATTGAGAAAAATTCAGTGATAGAAGACTTTCAGTTAGTTTGGACCAGATGGAATGGCTTTCATCATGTTGGTCACTCAGTAACATGTTGCTAGTTTGTTGTTAGTCCCACCTCAAATCTCGTTGGTCGATAATCACTGCTGCCAGGGAACACCCAACAAGGCTCGCAGTTTCAGAGACACTCCAATCCAGTCGTCTGCCCATAACGATTTTGCTCGTCAATATCACTCAGATCTTATTTGTCCCATATCCATTGACTTGACTGCAAGAGCCAAGTGTTTGCCTAAGGTCTAATTGCAGACGTTGACACGCACCGCTCCCATTAGATAATCGCTATTAGCTTCATCTGTGAGTGGTTATATTGTTTTGTCTCAACAGTGCATACATTTCTTGTTTGCGACCCATTTCTCTGCATTTTACATTTGGAATTTCACAATTTCAACAAGGAATTAACTAATCAGGATTCACCTAATTTTGTTTTAAGTGAAGCATAAAATTAACAGACATTAAAGATGCAAGCCTGACTGTAAATTTCTTCATCTCTCCTCTGTCAGTTTTGAATTTCCAGGTTTCCAGGAAGTACAGACAATGGTTTTTGCAATTGAGGAAATCAACAAAAACCCAGACTTGTTGCCTAACATCACCCTGGGATACCATCTTTATGACAACTGCATGAAACTCGGTGTTGCGTTGCGTGCAGCAACAGCACTAGTCAGCGGGACAGATGAGTCCTTCTCTGATTTGGGATGTACAGGTTCACCACCAGTTCTGGGCATCGTGGGGGATCCAGGCTCCACAAACTCCATTGCCATCTCCAGTGTGCTGAGCCTGTTCCATGTTCCCATGGTACTGTATAGTGGAGCATCAATTCTGGTTCACAACCCAGCTGTACTATTACTTCCCTGAGTCTCAGTAGCAGGGATCATTTATGACATGATGACTTAGTTTTTGTATTTGCATATTTAAAAAAAAATTGGTATATGGTATAGGATTCCTTCCTAGAAAAAATTGAATTACTTCCAGAAATAAACTCAAAATCATCGGCAAGACTTTTCTTGCTTCCTTTATCTTTATATACCATCAAGGGTAAAATGACTTAATATTCTGCTCCTTTGCAGCATCATTTAAACTCCATGTTTACAACCTTGAAATTGTGCCAATGTCATTGCTTTGATTCAGCCACCATAATACTGCATGACTAAAACAAATGCGAATGTTTTGAAATGTTCATGTTTTAGTTATAATTTAGAACCATGACTTTCAATCAAATAAACAAATATTTGGTCATTGAAAAATTTATTTAGCCGTCAATCTAAGCATATTGAAGTTGAAAACATGACTACACAAATCGCTGACATTAATGCGTAGGCATTACATCCAAATTCGGTGAACAGCTGGAATTACTGCCCGCTTTTAAAAGTCGTCCCCTGTTTTGAGGAACCAAAAGTAAGAAAGCAGGTAAGTCTACATTTGAGTTCAATTTGCATTTGGGACCTCTTGCTGCTTAGTCCAAAAAGCTGTCACTGACAGTGAAACAAGGCAGCACATACCTCCCATGTTTGAAGGACCGAAATGCTGGTCCATAAAGACAGCGTTTCATTTCACTGAGCTGGGGGGCGAGAGATTCCGTTTCATTTTTTTATTTGGGGGGGGGATTGATTTCCTTATCGTTTTATTGACCAGGTAGCTGAATTTGCATTTCATTTAGTTGATTCAAAACACATTATAATCAGTGTATATAGCGTAAATCCGGCAATACGCAAACTGCTGATTTTTTCAGTTGCTTACGGGTCTGCGGGTTTTAGCATTCAAATGCGGGTCGGACCCGCCAGATGGGGGTCACTATGGAGCTATGCAAGATTTGGCTAAAAAATGAAAACAAACATATCAGTGAAATAGATCAAACATTATGTTTATGAAAGCAACTCTAAATATGACTGCAAGCAGCGATCATCTGAAAAATAGGGATGATCGAAACAACACTGATTGAAAGATTCATGTGAATTGAGCGAAGTCTGAGGGTGTAACAGATATGAGCTCATGTCCTGTTTGGGTTATCTGGCATCAATTTGGCTGCAAAGGAAAAACAGTTTTTAAAGTCAAAAATTCATCTCTTTGCTTTTGTGAGGCTGAGCAGATCCACTCGCAGTAAAGTTTCAGGAGAGGAGTTTATCTCGGATGAATTTACATAAACAAATGTAGGGTAGGTGAATCTGTAATGCTCTGCAAGTGGCATTGAAAACCTGCAAATTTATATTGCGGTGTATTTGTGGTCATGAACATTCGGGAACCTACACATTCAGCGATGGAAGACTTTTTTCCGACATGCCAGAAAACTTGTCAGTAACGCTGAATTAGCTAGAGGAGAATCTGTTTTTCTTTTTTCTTAAATATTGATGTTTCTCACAGATATTTTGACATATTGGAGGCAGATTACTGCATGCTGCGTATTTAAACATAAAGATACCTCATGCTGCGTGGTTGACTTCTTTTCCAACATGCTGTGAAACTTTCTGTACGCCCAGTTCTGTCCACAAGTTAATGCAAGACCCTCAATTCGACACAATTTTACGCAGACTTACACAGCATTCAGGAAATGCTGTAAAACTGTAAATTGGGTTACTCAATAAAATCTACTATGGTCGCCACAACAATTAGGTTGACATGACAACTTGCCATGTCTTAACCTTAGGAACTCCCGCAGTATTAGTAGACACTGGAATTATATAAATAAGGTAAACACATTGACAGTTATTAGGCAGAACGCAGTTTTTGATCATTGCAGCACCGCCCTAGTGGTCCAATAACAAAGTATTTTTTACTTCCTCAAAATGGTCCTGAGAATATGAAATGAAATTGATTTTCATATATTGAAGACGAGGTCACCGCGGTCCAAGTGCGTACCCAGACGCCGTCCCATCCGGACCCAGAGCGGTAACCAACACATCAGTCTTTTTGAGTTTTACTCAATTTTGGAAGCTTTAATTTTATTAGCCGCCTCTTTTCTGGACTTTACGGTAGCTACGGAACCGCGCATTTCGTGTGTGGGCGGTGCATGCCCTCTTGCTCCTGCAGTGTGGCTGTGGCCGTGTCAGAAAGTTGTGAGAAGGAATTACACTGCAGAGAACAGCGGTGAGAGAAAGGCTGAGTATGTACCAGAGAAGGAACATGACATGGCTTTTTCTAAAAGGTGCAAAGTGGACAGCGAAAACAGAGCTTTTAGAGTGGAATGGACAGAATCTTATATATTTATCCTCCCCGCTGGAAGCTCAAAGCTGCTGTGTTTCATATGCACCCAGACGGTGGTGCTAGTGAAAAGTGCAAACGTGAAATGCCACTGCATAATTGAACAGTGGGGTGGTGGTGGGGGGTGGGGGGGTAAAACCCGTCCCTTAAAAATAACAATTGTTCATGACCTGTTTTCAAACAAATTGGAAGCAACGCATATGTTTCATGATCGTTTAAATGCAGCAAGATCATTTGAAATGTCTGAGTAAAGAAAAACTCGAGAAGTCCGAAGTCAGTATCACCGTATCGCGTGGAAACTGATAAGCCTCCATGCACAAGGACTTCACTTCAGCACGAGAATCTCTTACATACGCGTTGATTGAATAATTGCTGACAACGGCAAAGGAATGTAAATATGCCACTTAATTCACACCAAATGCATGATAGCTGGCAGGTATGCGTTATTAATGAAAACTGATCACACCCGATAATGTTAAGAGTTTTCGGAGTTTCCCCAATGGTAATTTAAATGATTGAAAACAGTTCATGACCAATCATTATTTTTAAGAGAATATTTGAGCCCCCCCCTATCACCAGTTCACCAGCTGCCACTGAACACAATACTGCATTTAAGAAGATTTAAAATCCTGGCAGACAAAGCCAGAGCTCACCTCTCTCACTAAACAGGAGAAAGTAGGCAGTGGGAGGAAAAGACATTCATTTTTATTATTAAAGTCCTGAATATTATAATGCCCAGTTGAATGTGAAAAAAGTTAAAACTATACAGTTCACAAGACTATGGAGGGAAGAAAGGAAACTCAAGCTACACTTTTTGTCTATTTTTTCTCAAATGTAAGCACTTTAAGATGCACAGTCATGTCTCAGAGCTTTGATTAGCTTGGATGTTATTTTTCAAATGGAGATCTTATTTGACATTCCTTTTACGTTTATTATTATTTATGATTGTATGTAGCCTGTATGATTGTACGTGACTGTACTATGATGCAGCTTAGACATGATGATGCTGCGGACTTTTATATGCAGAAATTTTTACTCTCTGGACCACTTTGATTTGTAATTGAATATCCTGTATTAAAGCATGGCTGAGACATGACGTCATTTCCTGTTTGGTGGCTTTGCTGCTGATTTTGATTGGCTGTGACCAGGGGCGTAGAATCACTTTTATTCCCATGAGTTTTTTTTTTCCACCCCAAAGGGGCCCCTGATAAGCCTGTCTGTCTGTCAATGTATCTTTCTATGAATGTATTCTTTAAAATATTGAATTTATTCCAACTGAAACATATAGCTAGCAGCACAAATTAATGAATTCATTTAGGCAAACGTTTTTGCCAAAGATAATAGGCCTATATAGAGAGCAGCTGCATGATGTTAAAATGTTGGAAATAAAGTTTCAGCAATCCGTTTCCAATTTACTGCCTTTAATTTTTTTATTTTCACTCAATTCGTTCAGAGGCAACATGTCATGGTAAAGGCTTATTGGTCTACTAATCCAATGTTGGCTACTCAAAAAGTTTTGAACAAATAAAACACATTAAAAAATAAAAAGTAGGCCTATTTTTTGAATGTGAAGACTATATGAACTTATTTTCTTCATCCTCGCAAATGTAGGCTATCAGTTACATTGCTGAAGTCCACCCTCTGTCATTTCTCTCTCGATAAAAAGCATTGCCAGATTTGAGAGACGGTTCTCACTCATTTTAGACCACAGATAAGTTCTAATTAAGACGACTGAAATCATGCTCTGCCTGTGTGCTGCTTCTGAGAATAATAACATAGATCTGATATAAAGTTGAGATGCTAGGAAAAGTTGGGTGCATCTCATTGGCAATGAGGAAATACAAAAATTGGCCCGTACAAAACTCTCCTCCTTCGGTGAACTGAGCCAGATCATTGATCTTCTCGACTGAATTTGGATTTTTTTTAAGTGCTGTTCGTTGAGCACTTGAAAATGACTTGCCATGTTGTGAAGGTCTGTGAAATGTGTGACAAACTGTTGGTTGATAACGTCCAGGATAAAATAGATTAAGTCCTCTTTAAAACGTGTTCTACTGTCGTATATAGGCTCTTCTGCAGTTTTTTCATCGGGGAAATGCTTTCCATTTCTCACTCTGCCCTCCTGGAAATCAGTAAATATGTCGCATTTGATTAAGTTACGGTGGATTTCGTCACTTGTAATATGGGAATCATTTATTATTCCGGACTTCTCACGTTTTTCTTCACTCAGGAGTTGGAAGCAATGGAATTGCATAAAAATGTTCTTATTTTAACAATTTGAACGATCGTGAAACCCACGCATTGCATTGCTTGCTGACTACAGCACAGGAACGTGAGTGAAGCACTAAATCTCATGCAGAAAGCCTAAGACTTCCTAGCCCTGATTTTTGTTGTTCACAAGCCTCGATATTTGCAAAGCCCTCCTCTAGCCGTAAGCTTTACAGATCACTTGTGCAGCAGTCAATAAGCTCAAGCGCGGTGTTCAAGTCGATGGATTCTTTCTGAAGATAGTTTAATAGAACAAACGTTTCCCTAAAATTGTGTTCCAAAAATTGATTCTATGTTTTTTCCCCCCCTCAATTAATGGCCCTGCTTTCATTTGCCTCAATCGCTGAACTCAGCCGGCCTTTTTTTTTTTTTCACCTGGCCATCCTCCTGAGGGGGCCCATGGGTTCGCAGAACCCACGCACCCTATGCAAATTACGCAACTGGCTGTGACAGGCAAACGGTTTTGAAAATTGGAAATCCATCTGATAACTTTTGTCTGGCTTGGTCTGAAGACACTATCTTCAGCGGCGGCTCATGAACTGGCAATAGGGGAAGCTCAAACAATCCCTTAAAATTAATGACTGGTTTTGACCGATTTTCAATCATTCATTTAAGTCACCATAACAGAAACTCCGAAAACTCTCAACATTATCAAATGTGATCAGTTATCATTTATAACACATACCGATTACGACTCCAGACTTCTCACGCTTTTATTTACTCAGGGGTTGGGGTTTGGAAGCAATGCATTTGTTTCATGATCGTTTAAATTAAATTAGATAATTTGAAACGTCTTTATGCAATTCCATTGCATCAAACTCCTCCATGCACAAGCACTTAAATTCCACGCAAGAATCTCTTACATAGGCGTTGATAGAATAATTGCTGTCTACAGCAGAGGAACGTAAAAATGCCACTTAAACTCATGCCGAATGCGTGAGAGTTGACCGGTATGCATTATTAATGAAAACTGGCCGCATCAGATAAGGTTGAGTTTTTGGAGTTTCTGTTATTGTCATTTAAATGGATGATTGAAAACAGGTCATGAACAATCATTAACTTTAAGGGATTGTTTGAGCTTCCCCTGTTGCCAATTCACGAGCCTCCACTGACTATCTTCCAATGTTGGTGAAAATTGGACAAAACTTGTCACCAGTGAATATTTGGGTTTCCCTGTTAAAATGAGGGTTTAAATAGATAGAAAAACACATCTCTCTCCTATGCAGGTGAGTTACTTTGCCACATGTTCCTGCCTGAGTGACAGACAGCAGTATCCCTCCTTCTTCAGAACCATACCCAGTGATGCCTTCCAGGTTAGAGCCATGATACAAATTCTTGAGCGGTTCAACTGGAAGTGGGTGGGACTCCTCTTCAGCGATGATGATTATGGTGTTCACGCTGCCCAGTCCTTCCACCAGGAGATTAGCCACTTTGGCTGTGTGGCCTTCTCTGAGATGCTGCCCTACAGCAATGACCAAACTGAGATCCAACGGATTGTGGACATCATACGCCACTCCAAGGCCAGGGTGGTGGTGGCAATCTCAGCAGAGGTATCTCTATTGCCTCTCACTCTGGAGGTTGCCCGGCAGAACTTGACTGGGCGGCAGTGGATCGCCAGTGAGGCTTGGGCCACTGCAGCTGTATTCCACACAAAGCAGCTGCTCCCCATCCTGGGAGGGACCCTGGGTATCGCCATCCACAGAGGAGATATCCCTGGGCTCCTGGACTTCCTGCTGAGTCTCAAACCAGACTTCGACCCGGAAAATAACCTGGTAACGATGTTCTGGGAGGAGATGTTCAATTGTAGGTACAAAGCAGACTCACTTAGCAGTGTGTGCACAGGACAGGAGAGTCTGGAGAGCACAGAATCAGCATACAGTGATGTGTCAGCACTCAGAATCTCATACAATATTTACAAAGCAGTTTACGCTTTGGCACATGCCCTGCATGATCTGCTCAGCTGTAGGTCTGGTACAGGGCCCTTCCCAGGCAGCTCCTGTGCTGAGCTCCGTACTCTGCAGCCCTGGCAGGTGAGAGACATTCGGTTACCTTCTCTGAATAATAAATTGAGAGGAAATTGTGTTGAGACAGATTTTGAATAAATAAGAGTTCATAGACGAATTGACTTTTTTTTTCTTTTTTCGTCAACAGTCTCCACAGTCATATGAATGCAGAAAAATAGTATCTTATCTTTCTGGCATAAGTACTAATGACATCAATTCATAACAAAAAAATCAAATTTTTTGCGAAATTTTGCAAGTATGAAAAGTTTCATTGGGCATGTAAATTGATCTTCTAACACTAACATCAGTCATCTCTTAGACAAGATGCATTTCACTGTGGGGGACTGTCAATGATTCAGAATGCCTTCAGTAACCTCACATTTTAATTGCTCTCAGGAGATGTTCCCATGTAAGTTTTCCCAATTAACAGTCAAACCATTTATACACTGAATTGTCAAGACCAATACATGGCTTGTAATGATGAAGAAAAGATAATAACAGGAGTTATTCCATACTGGCTACATTTATATCTAATGGATGTGGCATAATAAGGATTCTAAGGTGAGTGGGCCAATACTATGACTGTGCATTGCCACAAGTGAATGCCCCTTCATGTTAATGTTTTCTCAGTGGTCTCAGTGACCATCACCTTGAATGCAAATTGCCTTCATGAATAAACTATAGGTCAAAATGCTTGTAAACTTATTCTGCTGAATGCATTTTCACTGTAATATACAGTGCTTAACTGAGCATTAATGAATGTACATTTTGCTGTTATGGCCAGCAATAATTTACTTCCTATAAATGCAAAGAAGGTAAAATTTTCCATCACTCATTTTAGCATTTTTTCAGAAGTTTAATCATAAGATTGACCTTTATGCCTTCCGAATACTGCAATTCCAATTCCAAAATAGTTGGAACAAAGTAAAAATTGTGAATAAAATCAAAATGCAATGACTTTCAGATCACAAGCCAATATGTTATTTACAAAAGTGGCATCAGGTTTGGAGCATGACTGGCTATAAAAGGGATGTCTTAGAGAGGCTGAGTGTCCCAAAAGTAAGATGGCCAGAGGCTCTCCAACCTGTGAAGGCTTACGTGAAAAAATTGTGGAATACTTCAAAGACAATGTTCCTCAACCTCAAATTGCAAAGGCTTTGAAGGTCTCATCATCAACAGAGCATAACATCATCAAAAGATTCAGAGAACCTTGCAAAATCTCTGCGTAAGGGACAAGGCGGAAGACCCTAATTGGATGCCCGTGATCCTCACGTCCTCAGACCCCACTGCATCACTCACCAGCATGATTCTGTCTTTGACATGGGCCCAGAAATACCTCAAGAAACCACTGTCTGTAAACGCAGTCCACCTTGCCATCCACAGGCCAAAAACTCTATCATGCAAAAAGGAAGCCATTGTTGAGCATGATCCAGAAGCCCTGCCATGTTCTGTGAGCCAAGGCTCATTTAAAATGGACTGTAGCAAAGTGTCCTGTGGTCAAACGAGTCAAAATTTGACATTCTTGTTGGAAATCATGGGCGTTGTGTCCTCCGGGCTCAAGAGGAGAAAAATCACCCTTCCTGTTATCAGCGTTCAGTTCAAAAGCCAGAATCTCTGATGGTATGGGGATTCATTAGTGCATATGGTGTGGAACAATTGCATGTTTTAAAAAGCTCCATAAATGCTGAAAGGTATATAAAGGTTTTAGAGCAACATATGCTCCCCTTCAGATGACATCCAGGGAGGACCTTGTGTATTTCAGCCGGAAAATGCAAAACCACATACTGCAGCTATTGTGACAGCATGGTTTCGTAGTAGAGGAGTTTGTGTGCTGAACTGGCCTGCATGCAGTTCTGATCTTTCACTGATTGAAAACATTTGGAGCATAATTAAACAAAAATTCAGTCAAAGGAGACCCAAAACTCTCCAGCAGCTGGAAGCCTGTATTAGACAAGAGTGGGATCAAATTCCAATGGCTAAACTCAAGAAACTTGTCTCCTCAATGCCCAGACGCCTCCAATCTGTGTTAAAAAGAAGAGGGGATGCTACACCATGGTAAACAGGCCCTTGTCCCAGCTATTTTGACACCTGTAGTAGCCATCAAATTTGAAATGAGCTCATTTTGTGTATAAAATTGTAAAATTTCTCACTTTCAACATTTGTTATGTTATCTCTGTTCTGTTGTGAATAAAATACTGGCTGTCGTGATTTGAAAGTCATTGCATTTTAATTTTGTTCAAAATTTACACTTTGTCCAAACTATTTCGAATTTGGGGTTGTATAAGCATACGAAAGAATACTTCTGAAAAAGAGGGATTCTTAAGCTTATTGAACCCTTTCAAACGAATTTGTCATGGTTTGGAGGTATTGAGAGCTTTGTTGCTCTCGTCAGGGCGCCAAACGATATTATCCCGATCGGATTCCTGGGCCAGCTGGCATTAATTGGGGATGTTACCCGGATCTATTTAAGCTGCTATTCTGCCTCGCTCTCGTTCTTAGAGTGTCAGTGTTTCTATTGCGCTTTAGCTGGTGAGGTCTCTTGAAAGAGTATTGTCAGGGACGTAGCTGCATAACAGGTTTAGTGTTAGTGAGCAAGGGAATCTTTGGTTTATTTCCCTTTTCTTTTGGTTTCCTCGAGCTCGCCTGGTTTTTCTACCATGGACAGCGTCAGGTCCATTGGTAGCGCGAGTCTCGTTATTTCAATCTGTTTTTAGTCTCTCAGCACACTGCAGGTTTTGCCTTTTATTTCTACCCGCTGCTATTAGCGTCCAACTTCCAGCACCCATCACACTACACTCTTGCCACCATGGAGACGCCAGCGGTGGCTGAAATTAATTGGGCTATCGCCAGCTAACAAGAGACGTTGGCTGGGTTCACCAAAGCACTTTTTCTAGTTTTGCCAATCAGCGACCTGAACTTGTTGAGACCGCTCTTCAGAATCAGGACAGCGCTCCGTTAAGCTTGTCTGAAAGTATTAAATCTCTAACGACACAGGCTTCACAAAAAGTTGCAGAAGCACCATCCATACATCCTCCCAAGTTACAACTGCCCCAAAGATATATGGCAAGGCCGGAAAGTTTATCGCCCATTGTGAAATACTTTTTAAGGCTCAGCCATCACGATTTGTTAATGGGGATTCTCGGGTAGCATTTATATAATTCCTATTGGCTGGCACAGTGCTCAATTGGGTCAGCCCACTAATCAGATCTAACTCACCAGTCGTAAATTCTGTAGAGGCCCTTGTTAGGTAGATGACGTCTGTATTTGATCAAGACATTTGTGGTCAAGACGCAGCTACGCGTTTAATGATTCTTAAACAGGGCAAAGAAAGCGCAACTGAGTTTTCTATTGCTTTTCGTTCTCTGGCCACAGAGACAGGCTGGCCGGAGGCTCCTCTGATGACCGTATTTAGCCATGCCCTTACGGAGGAGATGAAGGAAGTGCTGGCTACTTTAGAACCCTGTTCGACTGAAGACTCCTTAGTTCGTACTGCGGTGCGAATTGACGACCGCATACGCGAACGCAACAGGGAGTAGCTAAATAGATCACCGCCGGCTGACAATGGGGCTAAAATTGCTAGTGGTGAATGTGCACCTCCTATTCCACCCATTAAAGATTCTACTACGGTTGAACCCATGCAAGTTGATGGTTCATTTGACCGTCAGACGAAAAGACCTACTCGCAGATGAGTAATTTGCTTTAATTGTAATAAACCGGGTCATATCCGTCCAAGTTGCCCTAAGCTTCGGGGAAACGGAAAATCCCTCTCGCGATTCAGGGGGCGCTAGAGGGGCAGACCCAATTTCCCTTCCAAACTTTAATCCCCATGGATCTTACTGTGGGGAGCAAGAGATTTACTTTTGAAGCATTCGTGGACTCGGGGGCAGTTGATTGTTTCATGGATATTAAGTGGGATAGGAAGCACTCCGTTCCCACAGTTATGGTTTCACAATCACGCTCTGTATTAACTTTGGACGGTCGCCCACTGGGAACGGGAGTAATAACTAAAGTTTCGGAACCACTAAAAATGTTCATTTCCTTTGGTAGCCACTCTGAGGAGGTTTGATCTTTTTATTATCAGGTCCCCCACCTTTCCTATAGTTTTGGGGCATTCATGGATGCGGGAACATGAACCTTGTATCAGTTGGGGGGAACAGATTAATCCTTTCGTCCACTGGGGTCCCAAGTGTAACTCTCATTGTAGAAATAATGAGAATGGTTCTTTCGGACATCAAGCGATTGGGCAGGCTGACAGCGAGAGCGAGTTTGAGGAGGTTATCTCACCGTACCCTCCTAGACTAGAAAAACGGGCAGAGGAGGTGTTGGAATGGGATCCTCAATTTGACTGGCGACAGCCAGAGGACAATTACTTTTTGGAAAATTTTAGCGATTCGGAATCAGTCATGGAGTCATTAGATTCTGAGCAGGGTAAGGAATTTGGGGCCACCCTGAACTTTGACTTGCCTCCGAATTTTCCCAGGGATTACGTTGATCTTGCTGAGGTGTTTAATAAACAGCAAGCATCTACATTACCTCCTCATCGTCTGTACGATTGTGAAATCAATCTCTATCCTGGGACAACTCCGCCTAGGGGTTCACTATATTCGTTATCAGGACCGGAGTGTAGGGCCATGCGAGAATATATTCAGGAGCAGGGTTCGCCAATAAGGACTGCCCGACGGCACCGGGCAAGTAAAATGCAACCTAGGGCATGTAAACGTAGTGATTCACTTGCCCGGTCGGGCAAGTGGCTGAAAATAGAATCAAAGACACCTCGTGGCTCAGTGAAATCGTGGATAGGCTACGTTTACACACTATTGCGCAAGACGTGCTAACATTTGAGTGATCCAGTGAGCCAGTGAGTGACATTGCACCCCCCCCCCCCCAAAATAACACGTGTTTACGCTTCGCGTATCCACGATTTAATAAACAATAACTCGTGTTTACGCTTCGCGTATCCACAATTTAATAAAAAGTAAAATAGGCAGCAATGCGCCGCGGTAGCGTCTAACTACCTGCCGAAACCAACGAAGAAAAACTGTCAGACAAGATGGATCGGAAAGAAAAATACGAACGGAAGCGTAAGCGAGTGTTTCAGGAGTCGTGGAAAAAAAAGTTTAGCTGGGTCGCAACTGAGTTGGGTGAAACTCCAATTATGTTCTGTGCAATTTGCCGCAGGTTTGAAAGTAAGACCGACAAAACGGGCGCATTTTTTAAAGGAACGGCAAGCTTTCGCAAACACACGCTCGAGAGCCACGAGAGAAGCAAGAATCACCTCGCTTGCATGGCAGCGAAGAGGGCCGCCGGCAGCCCATCCTCCGGGGCTTTGCCAGCCCTTGTTCGAAGGATGAACACGAAGTCGGAACAGATTGTCACAAAGCTTATCACTATAGCCTACCGTGTTGCGAAAAACGCACAGCCGTTCACAGCCTACCAACATGCAGTTGATCAACAGAAGAATGGCATTAACCTGGGAACACAGTTATGGGTTGGGTTATCAACCCCCATTATTTCCGGAGACTGAGAACGATTCAGAGATTCCCTCAGTCAACCACTTCATTCGTCGCTGTCGGTCGGTTTGGATTAAGGTCCGTTCTTTACTGTTGCGTTCGGGGCGCAACCAAAAAACCTTCGCTGATAGAAGGCGTCGTTTGGCCCCATCTTATCGGGTTGGGCAGAGAGTTTGGCTGTCTACCTGGGACCTCCCCTTGAAGGTAGAATCCCGAAAACTGGCGCCCCGCTATATCGGCCTGCTCAAAATAGTGCGGAAGATTAATCCGGTCACAGTCCAGTTGAAGCTCCCGAGATCTTTAAGCATACATCTGATTTCCACAGAAATCGTGGTCATACAAAAATAGGTCAAAATCCAGAAAGACAAAAACAATAAAAAAAGGGCAAAGGCAAGAATCAAGTTTGGACAAGAAGCGAAACAATATTCAATGGCATACGAGGCGCTCTGCACAAAGAAGTATTGATCAACGTTCTGACAAGAGCTGTGAGTGAAAAGACTGTTTAAATAGACAAGAGGAAAGTCATGTGCTATGCAGGGAACAGGTTAATTGGATCAAACTAATTACTAAGGAATGAACATGAGGAAGTTCCTAATCACATAAAATAGGCAAAAGCCAAAACGCGGACAGGGTTCACGAGACAGCCTATAGACAAAACAAACAGATCCAGTTAGGAATTTCTACGTGCACAGAGTGAGTGGCAGAACAGTGGATAGACAGGTGCAGAGAATCTGCTAGAAGCACAGCAAAGTACTTTGAGTGAAGGCAAGAGGTGGAGACTAGAACAGGGCGAATGCTGAGAGATCGTTAGTCAATTAGTAGAGTGCAGCTATACAATCCCTAGTGCTTGTTATTAAGTTAGTACTATGTACAATGTTAGTCTTGGTTAGTTATTTAACAAAAACAACAAACTGTTAGTATTGGTTTGTAATCAAGAAAAAGCAAGATGAAGGAAGTAAACGAGATTGGAAGGAAGGTTTGAAATCCCAGAAACCATTAAATCACCTGAAAGTGTGGCATGCAATACTGGGGCTGTGGGCAATCGCATGACATGAGACCAGACAGGGGGAGACAAAGTGCAATGCATAGGTGGAAGCAAAACATGGACCAGAATATGACTGCAAGAATGGAATATGGCAAAATTCAAAACATCAAAAACCAAACTAGACAATAGATGAACAAATCTAAGCAACCAAATCACAATACATAATTCAAGACATGGTCAGACATAGCAAGGATCCAAAGCTCAGACAAAATGTAAAGAAACATGGCAAAACAGATCAGAATCATGACAGTCAGAGCAGAATCATTACATCTGCTATCTGCTCTAAAAAGGTAACATCCACCAAGATGTACATGAGAATCTGGGACAGATTTTTTTTTGCCAAGACACAGAGATGACCAAAATATCTGAACTTGTCTGTTCGAATGAGATAATCACTTCCAAAGTCCAAACCTCACAATCATGTGTAGCAACCTAAGCCCACTTCAAAATTGAATAACTGATGGAGAATAGTGTCAGCGAATACAACAGAATTGCGTTTTGTAATAGACTCATATAACAATTAATGAATGTCCCATTTGGTCTGTGAGAGGATCTTGGAATTTGATGATGAGAAATGCTGTGTTTTTCTGACCTTCGTTGGAGAGCCCAAGCTCTGCAGGAATGACAGTAGAAAAGCATGTGGGACCAAGCTGACCAATGCAAGAACGGAATAGCAACTGAAGACATAGGGTACATTTACACTAGGTACGATTCCACCGTGCTGCAGTACGATTGTCCCCTCTAATCTCTTCCTCCACTGGCCAGCTTTCACACTAGCAATGTAATTCCGAACCCGAGTGCGGTTCTTTTTGTCAAAATTCCAATACAGTAGGAGACAGTATGCCAGGGGTTTAGCCTGGGACAACAAAAGTGGTTGTCTAAAATTTTGGAATTGGGCACCAGAGTGGTGCAACAGACCGCTCCTTGGTAGGGCATCCGGGGACATGCTCCCACAGAAACTTTTTGAAAATTTAGATAGCAAATGGTGCAATCTGATTCCATTTTAGAGCCTTGTCTTTGGTTTCTCTTGACCTTTTAGTATTATTATCAAAAAATCCCCACTGAACTGAGGTCACTTCAAATGATCAACATTATCAATGCTCAAGTAAGTCATGTCAATTATGTTTTTATATGTAGTTACCTAAGCATTTGCCATTTTCTCAAGTTCTAAGCATAACAGTATCTGTGTTCCAGCAATGCTGTGTGAAAGATCCATGCTTTCCTTTCAAATCTAAAAGATGATGAAACAAAAAGAATGAGAAGCAAATTAAATTAAATTGGTGTAAAAACTTGCAAAATGGCACACAGGCTCAAGCCACACTACTGATAACATTTAAGACTGGCGTATTTGGTAGTTGGACGATCCACCTTTGTGGCCTAACATTCATGATGCTTTTGTTTGTCATCTCTTAAACATGACTGTACACTTGAATATTAAACGCAAGACTATTTTCAAATATGATTTTTTAATGCAGTTTATTAGCCAGGCTAAACCGGATAATCATAGGGTATTGGTTTTGCCAATTTTGGGACAACCTTCGCCAATATCATCGCAAAACCTGCAGCGCTCTGTGTTTATATCGAGGATCTATGAGTGTCCCTCTCAGGAAACAGCGCTCAGCAAAATCACGGCATTAGCCTACTTTTTTCGGCTCTTTCTTGTTAACCGAAAACTCACTTAAATGACAAAGACAATATCTGTTTAGACAGGTAAGATATGAGAGTATACTTTGAAACCATTAAATTGAATCATTAACCATTAAATCTGTGAAATCACCCGAAAGTGTGGCACACAATACTAGGGCAGTGAGCGATCACATGACAAAAGACCAGACAGGGGGAGACAAAGTGCAATGCATGGTATGACACAAAACATGGACTGGAATAAAAATGCAGGAGTGGAATATGGCCGAACATGCAGAAACAAAACAATGCATGGAATTCGAATCACAAATACAGTGCATGGTCAGACAAAGCAGAATTCATAATCAAACATGGCAGTCAAGTAGAATCATAACAAAAACATAGTCAGGCAAATCAGGATCATAACAGAGAAAACACAATTAAATGACAAAGACGATATCTGTTTAGACAGGTAAGAAATGAGAGTATACTTTGAAACCAATAAATGGACCAAAAACATTGCACAATCATTTACATTTGTAGTTTAAGGGAAATATCAATAGAATGTTAGATAAAAAGTGTCCCATTCAGGAAACTGCCCCATTAACAAGCCAATATATCGAATCTCTTGCATATAGCTAAGGATTGCTAATGACTTCCATAAACCATCCATTTACATAGATAGTGGCAAAGAGGTACAAAGACAAAATTATACAGCCATTAAAATAAACATATCGTTCCAGTAATGAAGTGATCTGAGCAAATGGTTGCTAATTTCAATGGTCTCCTGTGGGACCCATCAGGATTGGCTGATTCGCCGAGCTGCTTGAAGCAATTGGTCACAACATTCTGGGCTTAAATGTCTTCTAGGTAGTACGTTGAACGATATTGTCCTGTCTGCACACTTATGTGCTGTGCGTCCAAGGGCCAGGATGTCCGCCCTGATCAATCGTTCAATGCTGAGTGATGGCTGCGGGACACAGAACTATTTATAGCTCTGACCCAAGACACAAACAGCGATGCACAAAAAAATTTAAAATCCCCCTTTGGAAACCAAGAAGATTAATATTTGTGAAAAGTTTTACTGGGATTGTTCGAAGATACTGTATGCTGGTATAGCTGGTTCAGTTTCTATTCACTGCACAATGCCCATATTTCAAAAGCTACAATCAGATGCAATGCATGTAGACGGCCGTGTGTTGTCAGTTTATCTTCCTTCTTTATTTTTTACTCGACTTTATTTAAAAGTGCCCGTCAAAAAGCCTGGTAGACGGGTGCCTGGCTGAACCCCTGCAGTATGGACATGGGTGGTTTTGAAATGGGGAATGAGACACAAAAAAGAAACAGCCACGGAACTTCATCTTTTTCATCACTTGAGCTGCCAGACTTTTGCACCACATTCCACACTTTTAAGATTTGCAGGAGCATTTTCGTTTGTTCGTCATGGCACTATTCTATTCGATTCTGCTATAACCACACAAATTATTCCATAAATCTCTGTGGTTCTGAGTGTTGTATCAAGTTGTGATTGTATGTTTTCGTCAGTCCATATTTCAAGCAAGCTGTTAATTTCTTCGTTTGATCAAAGATAATTTTGCCGCAATGTTTGTTAGAACAAAAGAATACATTACATGACAGTTCACTTCCGTGCTCAAGTATGGTTCTATTCACATTTGGGATGAGTATGGATGAACCGTGCCTGAGACCACTTCTTCCGAGTGGACTTGTGTACCGTGCCTGAGCAGTGTACGCTTGTGTTCACACTTAGCAAATAAACTGGACTTTGGGGTCAAGTGTACTCAGATCCCTGCCCAAATCCCTAGTGTGAAAGCACCCAGAGAAATAAGGAACATCCCGGAACAAGAGGGCGCTAATAAGTCTGTACTAGGATTTAGTACGATATCGGCCACCCATTGGAGACCGTAAGAGACTGGTGTTGCAGACTTATGGTTAATTGGACATGAAGGTTGCTTTAGATTTTTTGTGACAACTCCACCAGGTCTATTTTTTTTTTCATTTGAAAAGGCAAGCATACATTTGGTCAAGTGTCAATTACAATTATGCTGTCATACACATTACTGAGTTAAAATGATACAATTCATTAAAATAATAAAAACTGATATGAGATAAATTATTTAAATCTATAAAAAGGAGAGAGCTAAAATAACAGGTCTATGCCTGTTTTATGCAGTAGTAAGACTTTGAGTCCCTCTCAGACCAGTTCTCCAGACCAGCTTAACTGAGCTTTGATCGAAAGTCTCTGGTCTTAGTCATTGACTCAACTTTCTTTACTTATGCTTTGTCTCCATACACTCGAAAGACAAGATCAACCCTGGTGACGTCATGCACTGGTCTTGGCAGAATATTTCCTGTTGTTTAATTATTTTCTACGGTGGCAATGGCAGATCTAGGATTATGCGATGTTTGATAGCAGATTCCACAATGTAAAAAAAAAAGGGCTTATCATTTTGTATAGCAGAAATTATGTTTTTTATCTGGAAATGTAGTTTTACCATTACTTTTATGCAAGATACCATTTATAAACCATTACAGTTTATGCAAGAGTGGTCTCCTATTAAAGGAGTCATATTGAGCAAAAAGTACTGGTTTAATGATTACCAGCTCAGTTTTGCAAACTCTCTAGTTAATTATGTCAGGCTGATTCAGCGGGCACATTCAAATGTTTAGTGTTTTTACTCTCATTTCATGCCACAGGAAATCAGCTTATTTCTCCAGCATTACGACCTTCACTGCCATAGAAACAAACCCTCAAACTTCTTGAATCTGCGGCAAACCTCATGTAAATTCCCATTGTTTCTGTTCCCATTATGCAACTTGTGTGTCTTTTAAATGTATCGTCTCCTTTGACTGCTTTAGCATCTGCATGCCTCCCCCGCCAGCTCTGTGTATCTGTGTTTCTCCACTCCTGCATGTCTCTGTGGCATATTTACAGCATTACCTTAGATTGACTATGCCATTTGGCTTGCTATTGCTTTAGGCCAGGGGTTCCCAAACTTTTCCAAATCAGGGCCCACTTGAAAATCTAAAAAATGTCCGCGGCCCACTTTTGTCCTATAAACAGTACAAAGACGAAATTATGCATTCTCAGAACACTTAACAGCAACAATAATTGAAGCACTGGTTACTAAAACCCCACCAGTCAAGTCAAGTCAAGTCAAGTGTGACTTATGGGGTTTTAGTAATAGGTGCTTAAATTGTTGTTGTTGTTGTTGTTAATGAAATAAATAAATAAATAAAAAACAACAATTATTGTTGTTGTTTTTTTATTTATTTTATTTTATTTATTTATTATTATTATTTATCATTACAAAGATTCAGGATTGAAATGAAAGCAGGGGGATAAAGGAAGCCCAAACTTTTAATCTGTGGTGTACATACAAGACAGAATTAATTATCGAACACAGTACGTGCTCCTCCGGTTATGACCCCCAGTCATGATGACCAGACAGCTACGTTCCGTTCATAAACTATATAAGATTCCTAAAATATTGTGAGGCCAATAACACTCATTAGGTTATTACTTCTAAATATTTTTTAAAGTCGTACAATAAATATTTAACAATAAAAATAATAAAAAAATCATATTTGCATAAATGAATCATATTTTTAATGACCTCTCTTGGCCCACCTGCAGTACCACCATGGCCCACCAGGGGGCCGCCGCCCACACTTTGGGAATCACTGCCCTAGGCAATGAGTCAGTAATCTTCCTAGTTTGTGAATTTATCGTTTTCGGAGATTATTGTTATCTTAAATGATAGTTAGATACAGAAGTGCCCTTCTGAGTCTTATTAGTAAGAACAAACTTCTAAGCCTATTTCTCAGTCCCCTGGATTAGCACTACATTCTCATTGACTCACCTCTTCAGTCTGTTCCTCTGCCTAATTTATGGAGAAAAAAGAAATCACCTCCCAAACCTGCTGTGGTCACCAGGATTGAGACTGCATTCCTGCTAAACTCTCCAAACCAGCCTTCTGATAGTTCTGCTTTGATGAGGGTGATTACATTACAGTATTCGTATCAATAAACCCTAATATTGGATTGTGCCCTGCCTCGGCATCTGGTACCTTGTCTGGATCATAGCAGAATCACCTCTTGATGCTGTGCCAGCCGAATTACCGAGGCAAATAATGGAAGGACCATTCTATCCATTCAGCCATATTAAGTGAAATTGCTTCAAAGATTCCATGTTCCATTGTTGAGATATTTTAAGTTAAAAATCAATGAGCACCAACTCACTCAAACTTCTGGAGGAACTGTACAGCACTGCTCAAAACAAAGTAAATGAAACATTCAAAACCTTATTTTACTCACTTGTATTAGACCTCGAGCGTAAATATAATTGAAACATCCTCTACCGTAAGTGCAGCAATATAGAGGCATTTGCAGTTTTTGAGGAATAACGTTACTAAAATTACGAGTTTAGATTTCAAGGGGGGGCACAAATGGCCCTGTGATCTCAGTGCTTCCGTGATCCCAGACTCTAAGAAATTGTTGAAGACACGGTGACAATTTCAGGCAGCACAACAGATGAGCATAAAAGAATGGGCAGTACTGTTTTTTACCATATCTATTTAAAAAGGAGCAAACTAATTATTATGATCGTGTAAACACCTCCCAGTAGTGATGCGCGGGTCGAGGTTTTTTAACACCCGCACCAACCCGACCTGACGTGACAGCTAACCCGCCCCGCTAAAACTCGCACTGATTTTCAACCCGAACCCAACCCAACCCAACACAAAAAGGAGGCAAGAGAAAAAGAATACAGTGGGTCTGTGTGACATGATTTGCAATGGAAAAAAACGATTCCTCTGTTACGCTATGGATTTGAGTGCAGCACAACATACATTTGGCTTTTGGCTGGAATTCTTAATACAGGTTTAGGCGCTGTCTATTAATTGAATCTTACCGTGATTTCTGATCTTTGCAACCAAACGAAAGGGCATCAGGCAAAATATTGCAAACAGGCTATCAATGCGCTGTCGAAGCGCGCAGGTGGTGTTACTACGCCTTTCATTATAGTACGCACTTCCCACAGCATAGAAAAATCCACGTTTGGATTTGCGTACCCGAACCCGAACTCATGTCACTGGTCATATAAACCTATGTAAACAGGAAAAACGTGGAA
The DNA here is from genome assembly GCA_029721435.1 of Gymnothorax reevesii. Taxonomy (NCBI): domain Eukaryota; kingdom Metazoa; phylum Chordata; class Actinopteri; order Anguilliformes; family Muraenidae; genus Gymnothorax; species Gymnothorax reevesii. The sequence goes on from CM056574.1 coordinate 144,414,551, forward strand.
GACTTTGGTCGCATCTAACTACAGCCCCGAAAAATACCGTTGCCCACACTGAGTCTAGCTACAAATGCTAACAGGAGTGGCAGCGCGTCTGGCTGACTGGGAGATCGCTCAAAGCTCGGAGAGGTACACATCATCTCGTCTCATTTCATAGAAGAACATATTTCATTATGAAAGTATGGTGGACTGTTCCTTTAACATTTTAAATAAACATTTGAGAATTCCATTAGTCCTGATTCCGACAGCACAAAGTTTAACATTTTTTGTCAGGCCTCTTCATTACACAGTTGATACCCTTAAAGGGTGTGTCCCTTATTAATTATGGGATGCCCAAAATTATATTGATAAAACTGTGAAGAGAAAAATCAAGAAACAAAAGGTTTAAAGGAATTCCATATTCCATTCTTTAAAATAAATTCCATACTAAAAGCTCAAAAGAGGATTAATTTATCTTTTATCGAGCTCAGGGTGCCCACAATTCAAGGCTGGACAGGACTGGAGCCTAAATCATATAGACAATCAAACGTATAATGGAGAGGCCTGTTAGTGCACAAATATTTGAGGTTTGACTTCTTATTTGTACAATCTGCATGCACCTAGTATGCTTTAAAGATTTTTTTTTTAAGTTATGTAAAGTCCACGAGTGACTAATAAAAAATTAGGACTAAGGTAAAATGAAGAATTTTTTTTTACTTTATCTTTCAAGAAAAAAAGTGAAGAATATTTTTTAAAACCCAGGGGGAACCCTGTCTATTATAAGGTTCTCCTATACAGATTGCAAAGAATCTATATGCAAAATAACAAAGAAAAAAAAGGTTTCTGCTGTGTGCAGATTTTGTCAAATCGCCCTGACCGGTACCAGGCTTTGGTTCAGTTACTTTTTTCAATTACAATTACAGTAATTGAAATCAATTACTTCGTAATTGTAATTTAATGTTAATTGAAATTTTTATTGAAAAGTAATTGTAATGGAACATTCTGTCCAGAAGGTAATTGTGATTGTAATTACAATTACGATCAATAGTAATTGAAAAAAGTAATTGAACCCAACCCTGGCCAGTGCAACGTCAACTTTCACCCGGCACTTGAAGAGGAAACACGCCGAGAAGTAAGCTTAGACAGACTCTGCTCTTGAACTCTGTGAGGAAAAAAAACTCCCAAGCGTCTCAAGACCAAACACAACTTGTACATACGTAGTATATTATTGTAAAAATGTTGTACATGCATGCACGGTATGATCTGTTCAGGACTCGAAATTTAAGTTGTTTGCAAGCGTCTGCTAACTAACCCTGGTAAACTGCAGTTAATCTTGCTAGCTCTAGCTGAGTTAATGGTCATAGGTAAAGTCAGTTATCACTAGCATTTTATTAATAAAATTTCCTAGCGAATTCACTGGATGAAGCATATTGCAACTTAGTCATAGTATTGGGGAGCTTGTGCTGTTTTACAAATGAATGGCTTTGAAGTTTTGAGGATAGCTATGTATGCAGGGTAACTACTGAGGGGCTTATAAATGTCCTGGTGTCATGTTGCATGTTCTGAACTTTTGTGTCTTCAATCGCTTTATCTGAAGCCATCAGCCAGATGAAAATAGTTCAAACGGGAGCTAAAAGCTAAAAACGGCAGGTGGTTGACTGTTGGTGGTTGCCCTCTATTTGCCCAGTTTGTCATTATTACCGCCGATATCAATCTTGCTGAGTAAAATTAGCAAGGCAGGCTATTCATTGGTTTCGAAAAGATCCCAAAATTCATGCGAGGGAACTTTCCTCATGGGCTGTTTTCCAGCTTTGTGAAGTTGGCACCCCATATGACGAAAATCTGAATGAAACCCATTACATTTTTTTCCGCTTCGTTTGCGCACGCTTATGCAGGCAAAATGAGAATTCATCTCCTGCCACTGCTATTCGTTTTGGATGGAAATCTTAAATGTTTAATGTCTCCGGAACGGCGACAATGGATTCTGGACTGTCTAACCATACCAATCCCTAACAGGAAAAAATTTCAATGTTTATAAAGTCTCAATCCTCTGAAATCCTCTGTAGTGCTGGGAATTAGCACTACAGGTGAGTGTCGGCAACATCCGCGGAGATCTCAGACGAAGACGGAGCGTTGGAACGACAACGACATTTGTTCAGTATCTTAAAAATATTTGCTCTGATGGATAGTTCATTCGAGTCCGATGTGGAACACGAGGAGTTTTTTGAGTTTGATGGCCAGGGTTACCTCTTCGAACCTGAATATACGGACGGAGAGTTATTGGCATAAGATGTCGAAAGAGCGGCAGAAGCAGAGGAGCAGACTGAGGCTGCTTCACGGCCACGAAGTGCGGAGACGTGGTGGTGCTCCTGTGGGTACTGCGTCGCAATGACCACAGAGGAAGAAAGTCAGCTGTCAGATCTCCGCAGATGTTGCCGACACTCATCTGTAGTGCTGCTAATTCCCAATGAGACTGCGCGCGAGTATTAAAATGTAGTTGTGATGTTAGGCTGCAGTGTAGCTATGTTGCTACACAGTCATTGCAATGGACATAACCACAGCGGTTCGTAAGCATGTTTTTTGGTGGAAAAAATTACATTTTGGAATATTGGATTTTACAAGTTCGACAATCGACCAGTGTGGACTTCATCGGAAAACAGGAAGTAAACAGAGGTACGTGCACTGAGTAAATTAGCACAATTTTTATACATTTCTAGTTCAGCTACTGTAGTCAAATTCATTGTGGTCACTTGGAAGGGTTCGGTGACCATGGCTATGGACTTGAAATGACATCACGATCGTGTTAAGACGCTAAAAGCACGTTAAAAGCCTGCCCCATTGGAGCCGCTTAGGTGTGAACTTTAGCAGGAGCATAACTCGGTGTGGGCAAAACCAAATTTCTTCGTTTGTCTCGCTATTGACAGTACTCCTTCACCACAAACAACAAAGATACGTGTTGAAATTGACCGGAGTTCCCCTTTAAGTCTGGTTTCTGTAGTATGAAGTGACTAGGAGTATTGCCATTTCCCTGAATGGCATGATAGTCCATCATAGGTTGCTTCCCCTGCTCTGAGTTAGGTTTCCCTGAGAACTAACTGGTACCCAATAATACACCAGAGTAATGAGGCACTGTAAAAGTGACCTTTTTTTTTTCCAAGAACACACAATGACAGCCATGGCAATGACTCAAACTTAGAACCTTTCCATCCAGAGTCAAGTAGGCTTGACCACTGCTCCACCATGCACCCCCACACTCCCATACAGATGTATACATTCTGCATGCATGTGTGCCATGGCTAGTCTTAAATTTATCTGCTACACCTATTCCTCCTTCATGTCTGTATGAGACTATGCTTACCAGATGGTAATGAAATGGGTGGTACTGTCAACTCACAGTAAGACCGTCTCAACTTCAAATTAAACGGAGCTTCTCTGCTGGGAGTTTTTTTTTTTTTTTGTTTTCTTGGTCCCGACACAGGTTTTCCCCTGGTTCTCTTGCTGTTTACCCCAGTTAGTACCAGTACTCCTGTACTGGTCCCACAGCCAAGAAATGTCACCAGTTTATGCAATATAATATTTAAGAGTGCCTTTTTCTGAGATCAGTCCAATATTGGCAAAAGTGGCCAACTCACCATCTCAATCTCTTCATACTTCAAAATTATTGAGTTTGGGGCTGGGAATAGGGAAATCAGCCATAATCTTGGTAATTAACCCTTCCCCTGCTGTGCAGACCATGCCCACTTTGCTGTGCCATATTGAACGGTCACAAATTTAACTGCTCCATATTTGAACCTACATGGAGGTCCCAAATTTTTGTCAATTATTCTTGAAACTAGAGTTGATGGACTGCAACCTAAAATGAAAAAAATCCAGGGACCTCCAGGTAGGTTGACACTAGCATCACCTGAAGTCAAAAGCGATGCCATTTCTGACAAATGGAAATTGGGTCCTGGTTCCAACCTACATAAATGTCCCAAACAAATTACAACTGTTTTCCAATCTTTGCATGCCAGACATCAATAATCAGCAATAGAAGTTTTGGGATCTTTGTGCAGGAGGGAGAATAAGGGACCAAAATTCAGGTGGATGGGCGTGGTTACCCAACTTCCAGCCATGCTTACTAAAACCTTCATGGCCCCCCAGGTGGACCTTCACCAGTATCTGCTCAAGTAGCTGTTCACTAGTTTCAAGAATAATTTATAAAAACTTGGGACCTCCATGTAGGTTGAAATTTGGAGCAGTCAAATTTGTTACCGCTCAATACGACACAGAAAAGTGGGCGTGGCCTGCTCAGTAGGGGAGGGGTAAATTACCAAGGTCATGACTGATTCCCAGCCCCAAACTCAATAATTATGAAAAATAATTATGAAGAGATTTGCAGATGGTGAGTTGGCACCCTTGGGCTGATCTTAGAAAAAGATACTCTCAAATGTACACCTGCACCTGATGCTAAAATCAAAGCTGTATGTAGAATGGTCAAGACATCCACTTATTGTTTGGACCAAAAATCAGAATGGGGAAGAAATTTGATTGAAGTGACTTTGACCATGGCATTATTGTTGGCGCTACATGAGGTGCTTTGAGTACCTCAGAAACTGCGTCACCTCCAGAATTTCCACTCTCAAGAGTTCATAGAGAATGAATCAAAAAATACATTGAGTGAACAGCCATCTTACAGGAGTTACAGTAGTGCTATCCAGAAGAGAATTTCTTCTGGCTATGTTCAGACTGCAGGTAAAACTGGCCCAAATATGATTTTTTTGGGGTCGAGTGACCAGGTCAGATTTTTTCTAAATAGTGTGAACACTTGAATCTTGCCCAAATCTGATTTTTTAAAATCAGATTTAGGCCACCTCCATATGTGGTACTAAATCAGACACAGGTCTGACTATTTGCAATGGGACAGCAGTTTGAACTGTAACAATGGATTGAATGCAACCTTTACGTCTCTCTAGATTGACATTCGTCACAATTCTGAGCTGCCAGGAATTGCTTGATTGAAAACATGGAGGACAGTTGCGATGGAGCGAGTCAATGGAGGGACAGTGAGGTGTTAGATCTAATAAGTATATGGGGTGAAACGTCTGTACAAGCAAAACTTGAGGGTTCATAACGTAACTTGTCTGTATTTGAAAGCATATCGTAAGAAATGGCAGAACGAGGACACAGAACTTCACAGAATCTATCTCTGTGAAGCCATTCACATCGCGATCCCACCACTCCTGGCTTCGTCTCCGCATCCGCACACACCTCCATACTGAACTAGCAGCCATTGCACCGTAAAAAGCCAAAACAGAAAATTTTGCTGTTTTTCTTAATCTTCGCCTTCTTAGCACCTGTGAACACATTTTCTGGCTTCCACTGCATAGTAACTTTGAAATAAAAGCAAAAACGTTCACTTCTGTGGCCTCCATATCTACTTCTGTGCAACAGTGTGCTGCGTGTGTCGTCATTGTCGTTGTTCTTTTGCGCATGCCGGTAAGTTCAGGGCCGCAAACAGTTCACACTGGAAGCGGATATTGGCCAGATTTTATAAAGTAATGTGAACAGCCGAACAAAAAAACAGATCTCAGCAAAAAAATATGAATTGAGCATTAACACCTGCAGTGTGAGCATAGCCTTTTCCGGCACAACCCTTACCATTAAGTATTCAGGCTGTTTTGGGGACAAAGGAGTATTTGAACTGAGTGTTCATGTATGTCCTCTGTGGGCTATGCCTCATCCATGCATACATGTACGGATGGTGAGACGGCTCACAGAATAAAGCAAAGCACCCAGACACAAGTCAATTATTTTTTCAAGTAAATTCAAACTTTGAAAAATTAGTACTTACTGAGGTTAAGTTACGTCATTAAAAGAACCAAAAGCCTGGTTTATCTTAATGATGAATTTTGAGGACTTTAAAAGACGTGTGCGACTTGCTTTTGAAATGTTTTATGCAGCATCAATGCAACATGATTGCAAAGATAGGCTGTTTGGCAAAAGGTGGTGTTGGTTAGTTGGTTGCCTTCAGTTTCCTTTCCTTTTTTATTATTTTTTTTTTCTTAAGATGTGTTCATCATACAAATTATGTACAATTACACCACATTATGCTTCAAAGGCCTCCGTCACCTCCTAGAAAGCATTATTTGTCAATAATGTGATGTGAAATTGGTCAAATGTCCTGGGAATTGATTGGCTCTCTAGAGAAATGGAATGTATAGAATTAATATTTTAACCTAAGACAAAACCACTTGTGCACTTTTGTGATAGTAGTGTCCCCCGTCTCCAGTCAGCAACGTCAGAAAGTGGGAGAAACAATAAAACAGAAAAAAAAAAAAAATCTGTCCAATGGTGAGCATGTTGTTGGGAGTAGTGTAACAGAGGACCAACGGGGCTGAGGCAATTGAAGTTGAAAATGACCTGAGGTAATCATAATGAAAGAGTGAGTGAATGCACACAGATGAAACATTAACTGATATCTTCTCATTATCCTCTCAATTGCTCTACTGTTCTTGACTGTTTTCCCCCTCATAGCTGGTGCCTTACCTGCAAAGGGTTAACTTTACCACCAGCTTTGGTGATCAAGTGTCCTTTGATGAAAATGGTGATGCCCTGGCCATCTATGATATTATGAACTGGCAGAAGGCAGCAGACGGGACCATCAGAGCTGTGACAGTCGGAGTGTTTGATGAATCCGCTCCTCCTGGTCAGAAGCTCTCGCTGGAGGAAGAAAATGTCTTCTGGAATTTTGAGTCAAATGAAGTGAGCCCCTCTCTGTTTTTTACATTAGAAAAATTGTTGATCACACTTTATTGGAAGTGTTGCTCATAAAGGCTTTATACAGCATGTTAAATGCCTTCATAAATGAGACAAAATGTCTTCATAAATCAAACATGCGCAAATGTCATACTTTGTAAAGGGTGAAAAAACACATCCTTCTTCAGCCTGTGACGCGAGCTGTGATATAACTGACAGTGTCAATTAGCTATTGGCTAAATGCGATAAAGGGCGACATTGTCAGCTAAGTGACATTGTCATTGTCACATCTGGCATCACATGCCGAAGAAGGATGTGTTTCTCCACCCTTTACAAAGTATGAAATTTGCTTATGTATGATTTATGTATACATTATGTCTCATTTATGAAGGTATTTTACATGCTGTATAAAGCCTTTATGAGCAACACTTCAAATAAAGTGTGACCAAATTGTTCTCTTCTGTGTAAGGGTTTTATTGAGCTGCAATGAGCCAGCAAGGGGAAAAAAAACATTACCAAAAACGTCCCACAATTACTGCGTCCCCTTCGTTTTATGCTTTGTATCACTTTTAGCAGACAAGATAGCAGCCCTGAATCTTCCCTTATAGTATGGAATGAGGTCAGAAACGATTTGACATATAATGAATGACGGTGGGAAATTGGCCGATGAGCATCATTATTATTATTATAACCAGGGAGAGTGGCATTTGACAAATGTATTTTTTCCCAATCATTATGGAATACGATGATTCTGGCACACACTTTTTGGGAAAATATTTACATACTGTGTCAGTGTCTGAGTTCTGTTAGTATGATTTACTTCTGTTTTTACCCCTCAGCCCTCAAGGCTGACGGGGTATTGCTATCCTTCGTGCGGTCGGGCGGCGGGCGGGCGGGTGTCTCCAAAAACTTTGACAACGGGCTGAGGGGTATTCCGTGCATTGCACGCCTATGTTTTTTTGTTATTTTCCTTGTGTTCTTTAGTTTAGTATTATCATTCCTATTATTGTGTTAATTTTCTGTAGCCACCTTCATTCCATGTCCTGTTCCCACATGTATTTATTTATGTCCTCACACCCGCACTTGCCCTCCCCTTTCCATTTATTAATTATTTCATATTCGTTTTCTTGTTTGAAGTTAATTGTGTGTAATAGCTCCTGCAGACCTATTCCCACTAATTCATTTGTTCCCTTCTCTCCTTTATAAAGTCCCTTTTTCTATTTGCTTCTTTGCAAGTTGTTGCCTTTTTTCGCATCACCAACAAGCTTTGTATTTGTGAGTTTATAGATTTTCCGGTTTCGATTTCCCTTTGTCTCATGGCTCACAAGATTGCCTACTACTCTGTGCATTGTGATTTATGGATAATGACTTTTGCTGGCCTCTTAATTTATGGTTTGGATTTCCCCTTACTTTGGCATTCTGACTATTAGCTGTTGAACCTGGGACTGAACATTGCCCCTGATTTAGATTGACCGTTTTGTGCTGCATGTTCACGGTTTGAATCTGACTCGGATTGTTTGACACTGAGAAGACCTTCTGATGAAATTATTGAACTTAATTACTGCCTGTGCCAGAGTCCTGGGTTCAGTACCTGTTAGTAAAAAAAACTCACCAGGATGGACTCAGCAGACAGTAGTGATGTAGTCAAGACCGCCTTAGCCGAGACCAAGACACTACCAAGACCAAAGGGTAGCAAGACCAAGATAAGACCGAGACCAAGTCCAAGACAGACCATTTCGAGACCGAGACCAGAGCAGGACGAGACCAAGACCAAAAAAAAAAGTGTTTCACGTCACTGTAAATATGAGCAGTGTTTGGGTGAAATAATTGCGTGTAGCAACTGCAAAACAGCTATTATTACCATTTCAGAGGATTGATACTTGTTATGGCCCCAATTTGTTATTACATTGACGACAGCAAGGGATGAAAGACACAATTTTAAAACTTAAACACATTTAATTAAACAAAGACTTTTAACTAATCTATAATCTACTCTACTGACTAAGATTGATATATACAACAAAAAAAATATTTAAAGTCCCTTTGGTTGGGTTGGTTGGTGATGTTCCAGGTGAGGAAAAATGCTCCAACACAGGCAATAATCCACAAAAAGCTTCACAGTTCCTGAAAAGAGTGACAGGTCTGGTCAAATGTATCCTTCTCCTTGCAATTTCTCTTACTTCTTTACTCCCTCAATTTTCCTTTTTATATACTCTTTTGCAGACCCCTCCCACCTTTTAGACTTTTTTTAATTCTCTGGGACTTTCCATCTCAGACATGCCCAGGACATGTCCAAACCTAGGACTCACTCTCTGACTGTGTGAACTGCATTTGACATATCAAACCCACGGAGACTGAATGAGGCAGCATTTGGAAGTATTTTCCACTAATAAACCCTCTCTAGTTGGTCTTTTCCGCCTCTGTTCATTGAAGATTTAAAAAAAATACAGCGGTGTGCGGACTCGCTTTACTGACGTTCAGTCATATGGAATTTATATTTGTCAAGAAGCAATTAGATTCGCCAGTGTGACTACTGCTTGAAATTTTCTTCTTGTCACTGATGGATTTTATTTGTCAATGAGGAAAATGACGAGTGGCAGCAGTAACCCTGAATGAATGAATTAGCTGACATTTTTACTGATTCACTGGACTAATTCTTTGCGGATTCATTGTGAGATAAGACAGGACGGGAGACCGCGGAGGCAGGGAAAAATATACATTGTAACATGTTTTTAAAAAAGATGCCTCTTATTGGCTGCATTTAAAGAAGGCTGCATAGTAATAATGAGCCTGTACCAGGACCAGCTGCTTGCCTGGATTTTGAAATTCCCTCAAGACCGTTATGTCCGAGACCACGACAAGACCAAGACCATGTAAAAGTGGTCTCGAGACGAAGACCAGTCTTGAGTACTACAACACTAGCAGACAGCAATCAGTTCAGGTCTGTGCTGGATCGACAGGGTGCTCAGCTTGGACAACAAAAACGCATCTCAACAGGATTATCAAGACTCTGGAAACCGTTGCTTCCAACATGAATGCCTTCTCTAGACAAAATGCAGCAGTAACCCCAGCCTGTGCCGGCTTTATCTGCTACAGCAACCTCTATACTGGCTCCTGTCATTAGTGCATGCCTTCCACCATTTTGCCAGCTCTTATGATGGCAAATCCTGGTATCTGTCAGTCATTCCTATCCCAATGCTCTCTGGCCTTCGAGGTACAGCCTTCTGCCTTCCCTACTGACTAAATATGCATCGCCTTTAAAATCACCCTTTTGACTGGAAGAGCCTGAGAGTGGGGCCCTGCCATGCGAATGGCAGATATCCTGTCTGCAGCACCCTGAGCTCGTTTATGGATGAGATGAGGAAGGTCTTCGATCGATCCAGCAGCACAAGGACTTTTCCAGCTACACAAAGTTACCTGCACAGTTTCTGACTATGCTATTGACTTCTGCACTTGGGCAGCAACATCCAGCCTGAATCTCCATGCCCAACAGTACGCCTTCCTCAAATTCTACTGTGAGGTCTAGGCCGTGCTGCTCACCAGAGATCTACCGGTGGACTTTGACGCAGTAATTGACCTGGCTACACAAGCTGACCATTGTCAGGTTTGTTGATACAAGGAGTTGAGACGCACCCTGCAGAAGACGTCCCTCCTCTTCTTGTTCTGCTCCTCCAGTCATCATACTGGTTCAGTTGCCTACGCTTCTGACCAAGACATTTGTGCATCTGAATTTTGTTCCTGAATCATTTGAAATGATGCAAGTCAACCATACTTACCTGACACCAGCAGCTCATGTCAACCCGTTCCTGTGAGGTATCTTTCAGGAACCAGTCGTGAGAACCGAGAAGTGCAGTAAAACTGGATTTTATTAAGGAAGGGGGAGAACCCCTGCAGAGCAGGAGGCAACAGTACAGAGTCCACAATCCAAAAATCAAAATCCAGAGGGCGAAATCCAAGTCGTAACCAGGGCACCAATCACAGTACTTGTAATCAGGCAAAACAGGTTCGGTACACAGCCACGGGTTTGTAAGAGAATCCAAAGCCAAAATCCAGTGGGCGTAATCTGGATTGTTAACAGGGCAGCCAACACTAAACTCAGAGTCAGGCAAAACAGGTATGGTACACGGGCACAGGAATATCAAAGGTAAAGCCAAAATCAGAATCCGGGACGTTCCAGGCAGATGTATAACACAATAAGAGTACAAGGCATAAACAATCGCAGCACAAGCAAACCAGGGAAAACGTTCGGACAAACATTATGTGAATGAAATAACTGCTTAAATACACATAGGGGAAGTCACATGCTACAACGGGGAGGTAGGTGATATGGATCAGACTAATTACAAAGGAATGAACATGAGGAGGTTCCTGATTACAAGAAATTGGCAAAAGCCAAAACGCGGACTGGGATCACAGAGACAGCCGACTGACAAACATACGGCCCCGGTTAGGGAGTTCAACTGTGCACAGAGTGAGAGGCAGAACAGTGATTAACAAGGTGCAGAAGATCTGTTTTAAGCACAGCAAAGTAAATTGAGTGAAGGCAAGGGGTGGAGACCAGAGCAGAGCGAGTTCTGAGAGCTTGTTAGTCAATTAGTAATGTGCAGCTATACAATCCCTAGTGCTTGTTAGTAAGTTAGTACTAAAAACAGTGTTAGTCTTGATTAGTAAGTTTACTTAAAACAACAAACTGTTAGTATTGTTAGTAATATAGAAAAGCAAGGTGAAGGAGGTAAACGAGATTGGAAGGAATGGACGAAATCCCAGAAACCATGAAATCACCCGAAAGTGTGGCAAACAATACTGGGGCACTGAGCAATCACATGACAAAAGACCAGCCGGGGGGAGACAAAGTGCAATGCATGGTATGACACAAAACAAGGACCAGAATATAACTGCAATGGTGGAAAATGGCAAACAGACAAAGACAAGGCAAGAACAAAACATGGCGTGGAATCCCAAAACACAATACAAAATACAGAGCATAGTCAGACAAAGCAGAATTCATAATCACACATGGGCAGGCAGGATAGGATCAAAACAAAAACATGGTCAGGCAGATCAGGATCATAACAGTTCCTGCTTTTACAACTAATTAGGTTAATTGGCAACAGGTGACAGGTCAGTCACATGACTGGGTATTTTAAGAGCATTTTAGAGAGGCAAAGTCTTGCTGAAGTAAAGATCGGCAGATGTTCACCAAACTATGAAAAACTGTGTCTAAAAATTGTGGAACAATTGAAGGGTTGATTTCCAGAAGTGCAAAGGTCCGTTTTTGTCTTTTTAAGAGAAAAAAGATTTTAGGAATTTGACAACTTTGGGGATAATAATACATGTGTTAAACTGATGTTAAGGTAATGAAATATCAGAAAAGATGTCTTAAGTCTGCGGACTAGAGTACTTTTACGTTGTAGAAGCCAATGCCTCAAAGTAATGAAACTTGAACGGGGTTAAAAAAATTAACTGAATTAAATTTTATTATTTCAGAGAACTAAAACAGAAAATCTTTTTGAAAACAAAACTTACGCAGTCATACCAGTAAACTATATATGCTATATATATATGTGTGTGTATATATATAAATGTGTGTATATATATATATATATATATATATACACACACAACCCCAATTCCAGAATAGTTGGGACAAAGTGAAAATTTTGAATAAAATCAAAATGCAATGACTTTCAAATCACACCAGCCAGTATTTTTTTCACAACAGAACAGCGATAACATAGCAAATGTCGAAACTGAGGAAATGGTACAATTTTATCCACAAAATGAGCTCATTTCAAATTTGATGGCTGCTACAGGTCTCAGGGGCCTGTTTACCATGGTGTAGCATGCCCTCTTCTTTTTAACTCAGAGTGGAGGCGTCTGGGCATTGAGGAGACAAGTTTATTGAGATTAGCCATTGGATTTTGATCCCACTCTTGTTTAATACAGGCTTCCAGCTGCTGGAGAGTTTTGGGTCTCTTTGGTGGACTTTTCGTTTAATTATGTGCCAAATGTTCTCAATCGGTGAAAGATCAGGACTGCAGGCAGGCCAGTTCAGCACACTGACTCTTCTACGACGAAGCCATGCTGTAGTAATAGCCGATGTATGTGGTTTTGCATTGTCCTGCTGAAATACACAAGGCCTTCCCTGGAATAGATGTCGTCCGGAAGGGAGCATATGTTGCTCTAAAACCTTTATATGCCTTTCAGCATTCATGGTGCTTTTTAAAACATTCAAGTGTCCCACACCATATGCATTAATGCATCCCCATACCATGAGGGATGCTGGCTTTTGAACTGAATGCTGATAAAAGGAGGGGTGGTCTTTCTCCTATTTAGCCCGGAAGACATGATGCCCATGATTTCCAACAAGAATGTCAAATTTGGACTCCTCTGACTACAGGACACTTTGCTACAGTGCATTTTAAATGAGCCTTGGCCCACAGAACACAGCGATGCTTCTAGATCATGCTGAGCAATGGCTTCCTTTTTGCATGATAGAGTTTTAGGTGGCATCTGTGGATAGCACGGCGGACTGTGTTAACAGACGGGGGGGGGGGGGGGGGGGTTATATGATACTCCCGTTTTCAAAGGTGCATAGTAATTTAAGTACATGTACTTCGGAACAGCACTTAAGTTTTTTTTTTTTTTTTTGAGGATTTGTACATTATTTATGTTTTTTTTTTTAAACAGGGACTTTTACTCTTCTACATTTTATAAATAAAAAGTATACTTTCACTTTGTTACTTTGACACTGGCAACTTCGTTACTCGTTTCAAATTAATATATTAATTGAATTCATCATTTACGGATTATCCGAATTTGGCGAGTTGGCGAAGAACAAAGGTGAATTTTTGTGCAGATGTGTCCGCCAGTGGACGTGGAGCTGCAAATTTATGCGCAGTTACAATATTCTATCACTAGATAGCACACTAGGATCAGTTGAGGAAGTCTCGTGCGCGTTGTAGGCTATTTGCAGTATGGATGCTGAACGGGTTATCCGTCTATGCTATTTCACATGAGCTTAAAAATTAGATCTCAACTTGCTGGCGTTTACCCTTGGAGTAGTTGTTAGATTTTAAACATAATAATGTTTAGCCATACCTGTACTTTTTTATTTCAGTGGGACTCCCCAGTAAAATAAAGGCTAAATTAAATAATTATTTTGTGTATTTGTATCATTTTGTCTGTCACAAACAAGAGATGTTGCGGTACCACCTGTCACACCGGATCTGAGCAGGGTTTCTTTCCTGCCAAAATACACTACATGGAGGGCAGAGAGCCCCCACTCTCCCTGAAACAAGTTACAAGTAAATTCATCTAACCATAACCATACAAAGCTGTTAAATTGAGGCAAAAAAGCATCCATTAAGCAAATATCCTGCATAGTTCCTCGACTATAATAAGCAGCCATTTTAAAGAAAAATGTTAGTGATGAAGTGATTACCTGATTTCGGGCTTCTACTTCCAGCTCTTCTTTGTCGTGTGCACACAAAAGCAGCATTCGCGCGCCTGAGGAGGACGTGATTACCGCGCTGCTATTTCACCTAGCAACAAGAAATGCTATTTTCTGATTGGATGATTGGTCTGCTTGAATCAGCAACCTATCTGCCTTCTCGTCAACTATTATAGATTACTAATCTCTTTTATACACAGTCTATGTTACTGATGTGCAGCGATTTTATCACTTCTCAGCGTGAGAAATGTCATGTGTGGCGCGACAGTGTGAGAACTTATTGAAATGCGTGAGTCTCACGCTCAATGCGTGAGACTTGAGAGCCCTGGATCTGGAAAGGCACAATCAATGCTGAAAAGTATATCGAGATTTTACAACAACATATTGTCCCATCCAGACACCATCTCTTTCAGGGAAAGTCTTGCATATTTCAGCAAGACAATGTGAAACCACATAAATACATCCTTCACAACAGCATGGCTTAGCAGTGGAAGAGTTCGGGTGCTGAAGTGGCCTGTCCGGAGTCCAGACTTTTTACAAATTGAAAACATTTGGTGCATCATAAAACAGAAAATCCAGCAAAGAGGACCCAGGACTGTTGAACAGCGATAAACCTTCATCCGACGAGTGGGACAACATTCATCTCCCAAAACTCCAGCAACTGGTCTCCTCATTTCCCAGAGGCTTACATACCAGGGGTGGATCTAGGGTAATTTACATAGTTTCCAGAACACACTCAAACACTTCATTGATTGGCTGGGAACACTTTCATTGTGTTGGAACTCACTCAAACCTCATTCTAATTGGCTATTGATGTTGCAAACTACTCATGGAAACTACTCACTTTAAAACCTGGATCCACCCCTGCATACTGTTGTTAGAAGAAGAGGGGATGCAACAAAATGGTAAACACAGCCCTGCCCTAACTTTGAGATTTTTTCTGCCATCAAATTCAAAATGAGCTGATATTTTCCATGAAATGGTAAAATGTATCATTTTAATAAATCTATAATATATTTGAGGTCGATGTCTGTCTGTCTGTCTGTCTGTGTGTATGTACATGTTTTTCTTCTACATTTCTCAACAGATTATCACCAAATTTGGTGTGAATATCCACTTGGACACCAGGAAGGACTTGACGTCGCCCAATTTTTGAAAAACGGTCATGCATGCAAAAAAATGGCAATTTCACTCCGGGTAGCGGGTAGCAGCTTGTATCTGACATGTAGTCTAAGAGATTTGCTCATCATTGCATTGTTTTTATTTAGGTTTTACATGGCATTCCATCTTTTTTTTGGAATTGGGGTTGTAGTTACGAGCTGGGCCCTTCTTCTATGTGTTTTTCAGTACTTCAATGATGAGAAAAATACAGTTACTTTTCAGAGTGTCATTAACAGGGACAGGCTTAAGTCTGTCTTCAGGACTGTCAACTCTCTTTTTCCTCTGAGTCAGTTTTTTAAAGAACACCTCCCAACCCTGCATCGGTCTCCAGGATTAGGACTGCTTTCTTGCTTAACCCTTTGGGTTTTGTGTTAATAAGTCCTGCTTTCGTGAGGGGAATTTTCCTCCTGGCTTCTGCCCGGGGACATCCACAAGCCTGGGCTGGTCATGCCCCAGCCCTCTCCAGTCATTAGTATCTTAGCTGGACTGCCCCCTTCTCTGTTCTGAGCTTCAGCCCTTCCCACCACTCTGATCTTATTTATTTCAGGAAATTCTTCCCGGTGGATTGTACAAGCTCAACAGGAGGCGGAATGTAACAGGGTCAGAGCCTAGATGCCAAACTTATGTTGTATCTGTTCGTTATGTCTGTTATTGATGGTTTAGCTGCAAGAAATAGCTTTGTGTAGGCTTCTGATTAAGCCAGTATTTGCTTCTTTAGTGCAGCTATGAGAGAGAGCGGATTGTAGAGGATGACAGTTTTCACCATAAATGGCAATGTAGCTGAGAAATGATCAAAAACAGTCTAACCATGTTCAAGAGTTATTAACTGTAAGATCATAATTAGAAAACAGTCTTGCAGGCCGAGCTAGGCCTATACCAAATCCTAAAGGCAATTTAAAGACTGAAATGAAGGCCAGAAACTGAGAGCTTTGATTCCAGAACTTATGAAGAATTGATCAAAAATCTATTAGTGCCATACACTGTGGTCCCCTGAAATAGTAAGACTATGTAAAAAAAAGTTCAGTCATTTCTATACGGTGAAATTTAATAAGTACCATTAAATTACAGCTGAAAAGAAGTATTTTAAGGAAACATTAAGTATATTGTTTCATAGGAAAATTGGAAAAATATCAATGTCCCAAAAATGAAAAAAAAAATTTTGCCCACTCCATATAACATTTGGTCTCATTAAAAGGTCATCAGTTGTGAATAAGATATTATATAATAGTGCGTCATAAATGAATTAATGGCTGCATTCTTATGATCTCCCATCAGCCCCCGCGCTCCATCTGCAGTGAGCCCTGCCCCTCAGGCACCAGAAAGGCAATAAGAAAGGGTGAGCCAGTCTGCTGCTTTGACTGCCTTCCCTGTGCTGATGGGGAGATCAGCAACCGGACAGGTCAGTCAACCCACATGGTAAAGATCAAAATATTAGAGAACTTATTTGTGATTGAACACCTGAGTGCAAAAAGTACTTGAGTCACAAAATGTTAGTTTTGAGATTTTGATGGTCAAAGTTTTCAAAATATGCTGCAGATAATTTTTTTTTCTAGACAGCTAATTATGGACTTGTGCGCTAGTTCTAGGGGCTGTTCTTCGCCATTTTTTTGTGGAATGGTTCTCCTTTATTACCAAGAAATCTAGAAAAGTAGTTTTGGACTTAGATACTTCTTGTGACGAAAAAATGGCTGGTACCTTTTGTGGAGGGGGGAAAAAAAATCACGGACTTGAGTACTTTTCATACCACAAACCCTTTATTGCTTAATTTCAGATACAGACATGTTATTTTAGCTAAGCTCCCTTGCTTTTGTGCCTTTATAGTAGGCATAACTACTTGTGTAACACTAATATTGGAAGAAGTGGTCAGGGGAACACCAGATGCAGGATCCAGAAGTGTTTATTGAACACAAAGCACCAGGAAAAAATTGGCAGACACGCCAGAAATAAAACACCCTGCACATGCACTGAACAAAAGGGAAAACTAAGGTACACTGTCCAAGGCAGGGGGAAACAGAAGTACACACTCAAAGAGTGGATAAACTAGAAAAACAAATGAGTTAATTAATGAGTTAATTAAGGTTAATACTACATAACAAAATATTTACAATCACCCTCAAATAAGCGCTGGTTAGTACGGGTTAGTAATAATCCTATCAGGGAACACACTCACTCAGAGTTTTGCGAGACCCAGAATTAAACACAGGTGGAAACAATGAATAAAAAACCAGAGCCGGAACCGAAAGAGGAAACGTGATTGGACAACGAGATGCAGGCATGCTGAAGGCTGTCGCGCGACATCACTGGAGTTTGGCAGAGAGGGAGTGGCTCATCAGACGGCAGAAATGAAAGCTGAAAAATAAAACGAAAGTAAGGCACAAGCACAAATAAGCACAAAGACAGCACACATGAGACAGAATCATTACAAATATAACTTGATAAAATCCACAGTCACTTAGAAAAACCAGAAACAAACATTCAAAATGCAGAAAAAACTAATTTTGGAGTACCAGTCATCCTTCAAACAACACCTCCCTTCTAGTAGACGTCACATAAGTTAGGATTTTGAAGGAATCATTGAGTTGCATGCAGTTCTTTCTGCATTTTGAATGTTTTTTTTTCTGATAAAAGCAAAATCTATTTCTGGGAGTAAGAACATTCCCTTGGTCACCATGGTAACCTCTCAAGCATTTTATTATTGATGAGTGAGAAATACCCTTACTCTTTACACCTAAAGTTCAGTCCAAGATTACTTGGTTAAATCAGGAATATTCTCAAGAAAACTAACCTTGACTCGAAGCCGTATTTCCCACAGATTTAGATTCCTTTCTGCTGAAATAGTTTGCTTAAAATCTACCCAATATATTAAGGAAATTTACTCCAAAGAATAGGAAATTAAAGTGGATACCCATAGTTTGTGGATGAGGGGAATATACATTTAAATCCATCAATACGCAATAGTAAAAAAAATAAAATAAAATAAAATACTCAGTCAAATCAGTAAACAACGTCCTAAAGTAATCCGTCCCGTGACACATAATGGCATTTTCATTAGCCAATCATGGACTTGGGCACTTATTGGACAAATTTTATGCATTTGAGAACTTAAAGAAAATTTTAATGGATTCTGAAAACATCATATAACAACAAACAGGGGTTAAGTACGTCTTTTTTCTTAATTTTGGTATCAAATGATTCTTTTATCATTACAAATTCCAGAACTGGTGCCAGCTCAATTTTCAAAAATGTCACTTATGTACATACTTCTTGCACGCAGGTCTTCAATTACAAAAGGGATGAGATGTCCTGGTGATTTGGTCAGTCTTCAGGGCTTAAGGACCCCATGTGTTCTGAGTGTAGGCTGGACAATACAGTTCATCAGATAAGAAAATAATTTATCTGCTGAACACATCATCATTCGTGTTAAACAAAAAAATGAAAATGAATGAAAGCTGAAAATTCCAAGTTGCAGAATGTTCAATCCATTTGGGATTATTATTATTGTTATTATAATTCAGAACCTAAAAAATACAAGTCAATATAATCAATTAATTATTAATGGCAAAGCTAACATTTGTTTCGGCTCTGACTCAATAAATTACATTCTACTTGTTCAATAAATATTTTACATGTTGCATAGTTACATGTGAATTTTTCCAATTTTCTTGTACCGAGTAATCAAATATCAAACCTCTGAAATACAACTCATTAGCACTAGTTCATAAATGCCGCCATGTTGTATGTTTTAGCCAATTAAAAAATACTAGGTGAGGCAATGTCCCAGATGTTATGACGCGCTTGGATACCAGGAAATCAGCTGATCTTTATAAAGTGCATACAAATTAGTCTTCCTCATCGCTCATGCTACAACCTTATTTTATACCGAACGATAAAGGTTCAATATTGCCAATTATAACTGAGCCCCTCAGAACAGTTGTGGTCTAACTCCGATTTTCTAATTATCCGAGTTAGATCCATATTTTTAAAGGAAAAATCTATTCATACAGTAATAGGCCAGAAGATTGTAAGTTCCACCCCTGAATTATAGATAGTAGTGCAAGAGTGGTCTATCTCCAAAATTCTTATTTTTTAAGCGAAACATGCAAAAATAACAAAAATCATCAGTGTTGACAACAAAAAACTTTCTGACCATGAGAGCTAAGATTCAAAGGATATCACTTCAAGACAGGTCTACATACTTACAGGCATGCTGAATTTGACAACATTGAAACAGGAAGCTGCTCTCTCAAAATGAAAAGAAATACTTGACCACGGTTTGTGAGGCGAGCGTGTGTTTTGGACTTTTCTTTGCGGCTCTCGTCCCAGACGAGATTGAATTCCTTTTCAATCAGATTCTTTAACTAGCTGGCTGATTGAACTGGGGCGGCGCTTCCCCGGGCTCTATATAAGCCGGAAGTCCGCCACGCCTCCTTTGCTAGAGTGTCGGTTTATAGGTAAGCACTATGTACTTGTATTGCGCATCGCTGTACCAGTGTTTCCTTTGCCTATTAAAGACAGAAAAATTTAAAACACTGTCAGCAAACATCCTCAACAACTTTTGTGTCTTGGAGGAAAACAAAAAAAGAGAAGAAAGAAGAAACCATACATTCTGTACGGCACACATCCTGTGAGCAATAATATTATCCTATTTTTTCATTGGAAAATGTAACTTAAAAATCACCATCATCCCAATTAAACTCTGTGAAATCACTTCCTTTCACTCTGGAATACTAGGCATGCACTGATTAATTATTGTTTTATTGTTCTTTATTGTTTTATTGCCCAGCCCTGATCTGATTTAGTTCAAATGGAATACAGACTGGCATATCACCGGATGTTCTTTCATGAAATTGCTTTTTTAAACTCAAATCTGGCTCTCAACTGAGGTTTTCTCAGACCTGGAAGCAGGATCAAAAGTCCCCGTGACACCCCCCTTCTTCCTGCTTGAGCTGCAGGTATAGTGGTTATTTCTCACTTACTCACTTATTTCCACTCCTCTCTCACAGATTCCAGTGAGTGCTACAGGTGTCCGCTGGAATTCTGGTCAAATCAAGTCCGAGACCGTTGTGTACCCAAGGAAATCGAGTTCCTCTCCTTCCAAGAACCCCTGGGGATCTCTCTGACAACAATCTCGCTGTTTGGGGCATGCATTTGTGCATTTACCTTGTTCGTGTTTGCCTGCCACAGGAACACACCAGTGGTGAAGGCTAACAATTCTGAGCTGAGTTTCCTGCTGCTGTTGGCACTCACACTGTGTTTCCTGTGCTCCTTGCTGTTCATTGGCCAACCTCAACAGTGGACCTGCCAGTTGAGACATGCTGCATTTGGAATCAGTTTTGCACTTAGCATCTCCTGCATCCTGGTTAAGACCATAGTGGTGGTGGTGGCCTTCAAAGCCACACAGCCTGGTGGGAATTCAATGAAGTGGTTTGGCTTGCAGCAACAGAGGGGCACTGTGCTGGCCTTCACTGTCATCCAGGCAGTGATCTGTGTGGTTTGGATGACCACTGCATCCCCTGTGCCCTACAAAAACACTCGCTCCCAGAACTCTAAAATCATCTTCCAGTGTGCAGTTGGGTCGATAGCCGGGTTCAGTGCCCTGCTTGGCTACATCGGCCTGCTGGCGGCCATCAGCTTCTTGCTCGCCTTTCTGGCGAGGAATTTGCCTGACAGCTTCAATGAAGCAAAGTTCATTTCCTTCAGCATGCTCATATTCTGTGCTGTCTGGATAGCGTTCATCCCTGCCTATGTCAGCTCTCCAGGAAAGTACTCAGATGCTGTGGAGATATTCGCCATTCTGGCCTCTAGCTTTGGGCTCCTAGGGGCGATATTTGCACCAAAATGCTACATAATTCTACTACATCCAGAAAAAAACACAAAAAGGGCCCTGATGGGCCGAGATGATCCAACGAAATAAACGTTTTATTGACTGTGCTATTTCATTTTATCACAGCTCGAAATCTAGAAATCTTTTGAAGAATGACTTTTTAGTTGAGATGAAATAAATTTAATTGCATGCATTTACGTTCATTTCAAACAATAAAGACTTATCATGAAATATATATGTACTTCCTTCTAATTTCTTCTTTTGCCTCATCTTGTCCAGCTGTGACAAATGCAAAATCAAATAAGTGCTTGTCATACAATGAAACATGCTCTCAGTTTTATGATGGTTGCTGGTTTCCACCAGAGGAAATGCCAAAATCACATTTCGGATGACCACCTCTTGAAGTTCTGGATACTGTACTGTGGGCATGTTCTTTCTGGCATTTCTGTTCTCAAAATTATTGACCTTCTTTCTATGGCAGGTGTTATCAACCTTATCCAGAAAGTGGCAATGTTGGTGCAGGCTTTTGTTCAGGCCTTGCAGTTACACTCCAGATTCTGCCGATCATGTCTTTAGCAGACTCTAAAGGTTGATAAATACAATCAGATGTGTTACTGAATGGCTGAAACAAGAAGAACAAGTGTATTCCAAACGTGGCCAGAGTGTTCTATCTCTCAGAATGCACTGATAACACCACCCAGCATCATTTTTGCTAAGTAAAATCCAATACTCATTTTGTACTAATTTTGGGCTGCTGATTCCAAAAAAACTGTCTGTTTTGCTCTAGCACATCACATTTTCTCACAATATATGATGTGCATTTCATAGCATTGTCACTTTCAACAAGCACTCGTTAGGTTTAGAATTCTTGTATCATCCCTTCATCACCACGAAAACTACCACGAAGACATGATTTCCACCTTCCTCTGAGCCCATTGAAAAGGATTTGTTTCATTTTCAGCAGATCATCATATGTATGAATGATTCTAAGGACATTATTTAATTCCTAATCCTGATTTCAGGCTTAGTCATATGACCACTGACTAGACAAAATGCAAACATGATCCTGTTGTTTTCTGCTACTGTCATGGTTTCCATTCTTGCGATGCATTGGAAATAAAGGCATAAAATGAGAGAAAACAATATAACCAATCAAATCAAAGATGTAGTTGGCTCCTAATTGATGAAAACTACTTGGCACATCATGACAAATTTATTCAACATCAAATGGTAGAGTCAAAACAGTTTTGTATTGTGCTGGCCTAATTAAGTTCACCTGAAGTTTTTTGAAATCACTTGAAACAGTTGAGTCCAGCAGCCTAATTTGGGGTTCCTCAGTGTCCAATTTGATCTGTTTGAAATATTATAATGCTTGAAATTTCTTGCAGTATAGAAAAAAAACCACTATATTCAAGGGTAATTAATCTTTATAGCATGTATGGATTTTTCTAAGTAACATTTGGCCCAAAGACAGTAAGTAACGAGGCTAAACATGAAAAACGACGAATGAAGACATTAATAGTGTTATGGCCCCAATTTGTTATTACATTTATAACACAACAGCAACAGCAAGGGATGACAAACACAGTTTTAACAACTAAAACACATTTAATTTTTAACAAAGACAAAGACTAATAACAACCTCAAACTAAAGACCAAGATTGATAAATAAGAAAAAACAGAAATAATTACAGTCCCTTTTTAGTGGGGTGGCTTGGTGATGTCCTGGATGAAGAAAATGCTCAAACACAGGCAAAGAAATCCACAAAAAAAACGTCACAGGTCTTGAACAGAATGGCAGGTCTGGTCATCTTCTTGCAATTTCTCCTACTACTTTACTGTCTCAATTCTTTTCCTTATATACTCTCTTTCAGACCCCACCCACATTTAGACCTCTTTTTTTTAACTTTCTGAGACTTGCCCCAGACATGTTCAGGACATATCTAAACATGACTCAAGTCTGAGCTTAACAAAAATAAGGTAAATACTGCCATCTAGTGGCCTATATTCACATTACACCTCCATTCCAAAAGGGAAAAATTTGGACGCATAAAGGCAAAATTTTTCTTTTCAATACAAAATGGTTAAGTGAACACTTGTCTACATATACATATCATATAATATTCAAACACATGATATATATATACACATTCAAACACGGGATAAGCAATCAGCAATTACATTGTCTGTACCCTTCACATGCTTAATTTCCAAGTCAAACTCCTGTAAAATCAAACTCCAATTCAACAATCTCCGATTCTTGTTTTTCATCTTACTCAAAAACATTAACGGATTGTGGTCAGTGTACACAATCATTGGCTTTTGTCCTGTACAAACATAAACCTCAAAGTGTTGTAAAGAAAGGACCAGAGCCAACAGTTCCTTCTCTATTGTGGAATAGTTCCTTTGGTGGCGATTGAACTTCCTGGAGAAGTATGCCACGGGATGCTCAATGTCATCAGAGTCACTTCTCTGTAGGAGCACAGATCCACAAGCTTGGTCGCTAGCATCGACCGCGATGGAGAACAGTTTGTTGAAGTCAGGAGATTTGAGCACGGGGAAGTGACACAGCAGAGACTTCAGGTGATTGAAGGCTCTCTGGCATGCATCATCCCAGGTGAACTTTATGCCTTTCTTCAGTTGGTTAGTTAGACTGAGAGCAATCTCAGCAAAGTTCTTGCAGAACTTGCGGTAGTACCCGATCATTCCAAGGAAGCGGCGCAAAGCTTTTTTGTTGTCAGGAACTGGAAAGTCCATGATGGCTTGGACTTTAGCATTTATGGGTGCCACCTTACCCTGGCCTATGACGTAGCCAAGATAGGTGACAGTAGCACAACCAAAGTCACTCTTGTTCAGGTTAACAGTCAGGTTAGCCTGGGTCAGGCGCTGGAACAACGTCTCTACATCTTTTAGATGTTCTTCCCAGGAGTCACTCCATGTGATCAGGTCATCGATGTAAGCACCTGTGTGTGGCAATCCGGCGATTGTAGACTGTATCATCCTTTGGAACGTGGCTGGGGCATTTTTCATGCCAAAGGGTAGGACTTCATACTGGTACAATCCAGATGGTGTGGCAAAAGCAGAGATGCTCTTGGCCCTCTCAGTTAAAGGCACACACCAATAACCCTTCAATAAATCAATCTTGGTCAGAAACTTTGCTTGCCCTACACTATCAATACAATCATCAATCCTAGGTATTGGAAACACATCCGTTCTAGTTACAGCATTGACTTTGCGATAATCTGTACAGAATCTAGTACTTCCATCAGGTTTTGGAACTAGCACACAGGGTGAACTCCAATCGGAGTTGGAGGGTCTGATAATATCATGTTTTAACATGTACTCAACCTCTTTCTCAGCAATCTTTCTCTTTTCAGGATTCATCCGGTATGGATGCTGTTTTATTGGTTTGGCATCACCAACATCTACATCATGAGAGGCTATAGTAACTCTCTTTGGAACATCAGGAAACAAATCCTCATATTTCTTGATCAACCTTTCAAACTGATCTCTCTGTGAGGGTTCTAAGTGCTGGAGTTTTACATCAAGATTTTGCAACACTTCAGTGTTTGACAATTTACATGAAAGAACTTCAGCTTTAATTCTTGGTTCATCATCTTGAAACTCCCCCTCATCTTCACACGTTTCGACCATTGGAGAATCTGAAGTGACAGCTGCAACCCTAGCATTTCTGTCATGATAAGGCTTTAGCATGTTAATATGACACAATTGTTTTGGTTTTCTCCTATCTGGAGTCTTCACAATGTAATTGAGATCATTGAGTTTTGTCAGAATTTCATAAGGACCATGAAATCTAGCCTGCAATGGATTGGACTGCAAGGGAAACAACACAAGGACCTTATCTCCTGGTTTAAACTCACGGCTTCTAGCCTTATGATCATACCAAGTTTTCATTTTTCCCTGACTTGATTTCAAGTTCTCTTTGGCAAGGTCACAAGCTGCACGCAATCTTTCCTTGAACTTGCTAACATAGTCTAACAGACTGATTTGCGGCTCTTCCTCTTGCCATTGTTCACTCAATAATAGCAAAGGTCCTCTCACTTCATGACCAAACACTAGCTCAAATGGACTGAATCCAGTGGACTCCTGCACTGCTTCTCTAGCTGCAAACAACAGCAAATGAACCCCTTCATCCCAGTCTTTCTCATGGTCATAACAATAAGTCCTCATCATTGTCTTGAGAGTGGAATGAAACCGCTCTAAGGCACCCTGACTTTCTGGATGATAGGCACTAGAAAGAATCTGTTTTGCACCTAGTTCATACACAACCTGCTGAAACAATCCTGAAGTGAAATTGCTACCTTGGTCTGACTGAATTTCCCTGGGAAGACCAAACAACGTGAAGAACTTTATCAAAGCCTTCGAGATTGCAGTTGCCTTGATGTTACGTAGAGGTATGGCTTCGGGGAATCTGGTAGATGCACACATGATTGTCAACAAGTACTGATTTCCAGATCTAGTCTTGGGTAATGGACCAACGCAATCAACAATGACCCTAGAGAATGGCTCCCCAAATGCTGGGATAGGCTGCAATGGAGCTACAGGTGGGTCTAACTGGTGTTTTCCAACTACCTGACAAGTGTGACAGGTTTTGCAAAAGTTGGAAACGTCTTTCCGAAGCCCAGGCCAAAAGAAGTGTTTCATGATCTTATCAACAGTCTTGTTAACACCAAGATGACCTCCTAAAGGTAAACTATGAGCCATTGTTAAGATCTCATTCCTATAGACCTTCGGAACAACAATTTGCCTGACCACTGCCCAATCTGCATTGGCAGGGATATCAGGAGGTCGCCACTTCCGCATCAACACACCATCCTTGAGATAATACCCAACTGGAACTGCATCTATTTCTTTTTCAGGAAGGGCTCTCCTCTTTAGTACACAAATTTCAGGATCATTAGTTTGCTCCTCAATCAACCGCTTTCTGGACAGAGACAAGTCTCCAGACACATCAGAATCACCAGACCCATCCGGCTGGCTGAATAGAGAACTGATAAAAGTATCTGATAAGTCCTCAAACGGAGAAACCATAGTAGGCCAATCAGAGTCATGAGGCGAACCACCTGAGTCCTGACTATTCAATGTGCTGGACGGCACCACAACATCATCTTCTTTAGCCTTCTTGGCCATAGCACGAGTCACTGCGCAAGAAGGATACAGAGATGGGTCCTCATCCCCATTTTCAGTGCTCGGCTGTGAAGTAAGATGTACAGGGGAATTACTTTGCCCCCAGCCAGGTCATTGCCCAGCAACAGAGAAACACCCTTTATAGGTAGACTTGACATAAGTCCCACCTTTACCTGTCCTGTAACTAAATCTGACTTCAAGAATATAGAGCGCAGGGGTACAGATACAGTCCTCCCTTCAATACCTTGTACAAGTATGAAATCCCCTGAAGCGGTCTCATCACGTAACTCCAAGGAGTCTGAGAAGCTCCGGTATCCCTTAGGATATATATGGGGACAGGAGTAGTATGCTCATTCAGAGCCACAAATCCCTCTGACACAAATGGAAGAAATTCCTCCCTCACAAAGTCAGCTGTATTAGGCTTTTTAGCCCCACAAGAAGCAGGCAATTTAGCAGATTGGTTATCTACTACAGGGGATTCTAACCTTGTTTTCACAAAGGCATTTGGTTTGGTATCCTTTTCTTTTTCTTTCTTAGCTTTAAGGAACCAACAGTTAGTTGTAACATGACCAGATTTCTTGCAATAACTGCAAACTAGACCACTTTTGTCACTGTCAGCTTTCACACTTTGATCAGACCTGTTACTGGATTTCTGAGCACCATCACCAGATTTGTCTTTGTCTTTGGGTGAGGAATCTTGGGTATCACAGTAACCCTTTTTCTGAAATTGGGACCATTTATTGTTACTGCTAGACTGAAATTTGGACTTATGAGTGAGAACATATTCATCTGCAAATTTGGCAGCTGATTGCAAGTTCAGTGCTTGCTTCTCATTAAGGTAGGTCTTAACATCATCCTTAACACAGTTCTTGAATTCTTCAACTAACACCATCTCTTTTAGTGAGTTGAAATCATCCTTGACCTCCATAGAAGTACACCAGCGCTCAAAGCAAACCTGCTTCTCATTAGCAAATTCCACATAAGTCTGATTTTCAGATTTCTTCAGACCTCTGAATTTCTGTCGGTAAGCCTCTGGAACCAACTCATAAGCTCTCAAAATAACCTTTTTGACAAGCTCATAATCAGAGGAATCATCTGCAGACAAAGCCGAATAGGCTTGTTGAGCTTTACCCTTGAGGACAGTTTGCAACATCAGAGGCCAGTGTTCCTTTGGCCACTGGCAACTCTTTGCTACCTTTTCAAAACACTGGAAATAGTTGTCAACATCCTTTTCCGAAAATGGAGGCACCAGTTTTACCTCCTGGCTAGCACGAAATTTATTTTTAGTTTGAATTTTAATTTTTAGTTGCTCCATTTGGAGTCTTTCTTCTCTATCGAATTTCTCTAATTCAAAATCTCTCTGTCTCTGTCTCTCTCTTTCTGCTCTTTCCTCTTTCTCTCTCTCAAATTCTATTTGTTTTTCTTCTCTTGCTAATTTTTCTAACTCAAACTGCCTTTGTTTTTCTTTTTCTTCCCTCTCAAATTCTCTTTGTTTCTCTTTTTCCTCCCTTTCTTTTTCTCTTTCTTTCTCTTTTTCCTGCCTTTCTTTTTCTTTTTCCACCCTTTCAATCTCTAGCGTTTTTAATTTCAGTTCCATTTGTATATTTGGATTTTCCACTGGAAACTGTTCCAGATCTCCTGGTGCAAACACATTTTCATCAATGTAATATTCAACTATCTCTCTAGCCAGTCTTGCTTTTCGCATGGCTGGTTTTACCTCTGTCAGCTCCAACTGTCTGCAAATTTCTAGCAGTTCTGTCTTTTTAAAAGACTTCAAAACCCCTACGGTTGGTGATGCCAAGAAATCATCCATTGCTGTTGTCAATATATATCTAGGAAAATTCACAAAAACAATTTCACAATTTGGAATGTTAGATTTTCAATAAATTACTCACACAATGGTCTATCCCGGACCTTGAGCCCCCAATTTGTTATGGCCCCAATTTGTTATTACATTTATAACACAACAGCAACAGCAAGGGATGACAAACACAGTTTTAACAACTAAAACACATTTAATTTTTAACAAAGACAAAGACTAATAACAACCTCAAACTAAAGACCAAGATTGATAAATAAGAAAAAACAGAAATAATTACAGTCCCTTTTTAGTGGGGTGGCTTGGTGATGTCCTGGATGAAGAAAATGCTCAAACACAGGCAAAGAAATCCACAAAAGAAACGACACAGGTCTTGAACAGAATGGCAGGTCTGGTCATCTTCTTGCAATTTCTCCTACTACTTTACTGTCTCAATTCTTTTCCTTATATACTCTCTTTCAGACCCCACCCACATTTAGACCTCTTTTTTTTAACTTTCTGAGACTTGCCCCAGACATGTTCAGGACATGTCTAAACATGACTCAAGTCTGAGCTTAACAAAAATAAGGTAAATACTGCCATCTAGTGGCCTATATTCACATTACAATAGCTTGTTAAAATCCTGCAGTTACAATTGTGGTTGAACCAAAAACCAGCATACAGTGGGTCCCCAGGTACGATCTTGAAGACCACTGGTCTACGGTCAACCTTGTTGATAAGACTGGTTGTTTAGTTTACTCCGGTATCCCATCTTGGCCCCAAAAGCGGCTCCAACCCAGGGAAGTGCATCACTAGTTCTATTGTGTTAAGAGCATGTCAATCATACCGAGTTAACAGTCCTAACAAACTTTTCAGTGCTGTAACTGACAGTATATGAAAGTGACTCTTATGAGCATTACTGTGCATTCGCACCAAGAGCTACTGAAGCTGTAAAATCGCTTTTGTCGCTCATAAAAAATAGCTGCTAAAATATGTGTTCGCTCTTCTCACTCTAATCGCTCATGACGTTCCCATTGACATTTCATTCACAGCCGAAACGCGTCATAGCTAATTTGCATAAAGTTGAGCAGTTAACTTTTTTGTCGCTCAAGTCGCCCAATCTTTGTCGCTCCTGGCTTTTGTTGCTCTTGTCCATACAAAGTGAATTATTGTGGGCTACTGAATTTAAACGGTTAATGCTGTACACAGGCATGGTTGATCTGAAGTGAATGCTGAGATATAACCTTTTGTCTATCATTGTGGCCATAGGTCATCAACAGTATATTATTAGTCAAGCAGTACTTAAATTATATTTATTTGTTACTTATAAATTTGTGAGTTATGAGTCCATCGCCACTCAATACTGCACTTTGTAAAAAATGAAGCATCTTTGAGTGACTTCGAGAACTGCAGTTCTTTTCAATCTGAAAGATTCCAACAAACAGTAAATGGGAATGCTGGGAAGTTGAAAATGTTTCAATGGCCTAGAACCACTCACTGCAGTGATTTTTTATTTGAAAATGGGTGATGAATGATAAATGGCCAGTATCAAGTTGTGAGGCAAAACAAACATGTTTTTTATTTAGTTTCTTTTAGGCATTCATTGTTGACTTTAGGATCACATTTTCACCATTGTCAGTATGTTTTCAAGGCCGCACTGAGCAAATGAATTCTCATTAGCCTGATATGAATCCATTTTTGTTGCTCTGATTGTGAATTGCAGTCCAATGTTGGAGACCTGTTACGTGCATGGAAACGGTAAAATGATAATAGCCTATCAATATTGTTTAGGTACTTTGTGAATAATTTATGTTTTTTGTTACGCCATGTAAAGTATACAATACTGCAAAGAAGGGCTGTTTTGGAGCTCTTGTCAAAGATTCTTCCTTTTTAAACAGTAATTAACAAGGCATTGTAATTTGCAGCAATTACTTTAGAAATGTTTGGTTGCATTATTGAATTTATTTCAGCATACACAATATGCTAAGCCTTGTGACTAAGAATGACTGTAGAAACATATCACTTAAAAAAATGTGTGAGGGACTGATTAGGCAGATTGCCTAACAATAAACTTGGAGTGCTCTCATAGTATTGTTTACTGATTTTGAGTGAACTGGAGTGCTCCTATGGACCTTTTAAATAAGTTTGTAAATGTTTAATGAATAAATAGCAATACAAAAGTTTAAAGTTCTGGGGCTTATTTATATACACTGGGCAATTAAATGTTATGCACATAACTAAACATTCAAATATTTTGTGCATGATTAAGTAATTTGTACAGCAGAAAACAGCTTCTCCTCAAAATCCCACATGCACATACAAAGGCATTTTATTGGTATTACAGATGTGACAGTCAACTTTCTGTGGAATTGCTCTTTTTGCCTTTCAGTAGACTGTACAGTCTTTCAGCACTGTATGTTCATTCAGCTAAGTCTCCTTGACATTCGCAAGTCTGTCCTGTCGTACTCCCATCCACTTCATGACCTGAAGTCTGAAGTCAGATTTTGTTGTTACTGTTCTCAAAAAACAGTACTGTCTTTGACATTAAGAATAATATTTGTCGTTGGTGCTGTGCATTTTGGACTCTCGTTTTGTCGTGCTCAGTGAAAGTGGCTTCACTTTTCCTGGAAGCTGTTGCTGCTCCACACAAAACTTGCAAAAAATAGGGGTGGGGGGGGGGGGGGTCATGCAACAAACAATTCTAGGGGAAATACTGTACTGCACAGACTACAAGGCTGGTTTGGGGGGGGGGGTTGTTTGCTCATTGAAACCGCACCTGGCCTGAAGTTTGCCACCTTTTTCAGACCCTGAGTTTGCATGTAAATGGTGTATACTAGCATGTGTACCTACCAGGCCATTCTGTTGAGGCTGATATGTAGAAATGCATTGAATGAGCATTGCTTAGAAAATATGGCTTACGAGAAATTGATGCCATCTCTTTTGTTTTTTGTGTGTGTGTGTGTTTGTGTTATTTGTGTAATGTAAATAAATATTCTCAAACAATTTTGTATGTTGCCTTTTCTAATTTCCTACCATTCTGAAGATGTAGGATGAACACAACTGAATGAGGTGATCAGATTTTATTTCATTTTATTTTCAATGATGTGTGTGCATAATACAACTGATATTTATGACTGGGATATCTACACAGAATTCTGTACGATGTTACGCCCGGCCTAGGGGAAAACCGGAGCGCAGCATAAAAGTGACCATCTCCTTCCTTACTTCCAAGGAAAACCAAACAACAAAGAATGCAATCAAAACTTTTGTTTTATTCTACCGGAGTGATGCGACGTCAGGGAGAGGCATAGCAAAAAAATAACAAACAAAACAACCCTTCAAATAACTCTTGCCTAACATCAAAAAAAGGAAAAGAACAACAATAGTTTACCTACCTATGAGCTACCGACACAGGAGAAAAAAATATACAGTAAGGAAAAAAAACAGCTCCCCCCTACCCTGAGTCCAGGAGTTACTCTCTACACTTGCGATGTTCCAAGTTTCAATATCAAAACACCACTTCAGACAGACGAACTACCTGACTAAGTGCAAACTTGACAAGCGCTTACAAAGACTTGGACACAGAACAAACTGCTTTGCCAGGTTTACAATTCTTTCAAACTCTTTCAAAGAGGAAACACAACGAACAGCGTCGTCCGGTTTACAATTCTTACAAGCGTTTACAAAGAGCCATCAAACAGGCTGCGTAGGCCACGTTAGGAGGAAGGAAGGAGACGGGGTCCGGTCTTCTGGTACGGCTTCCCTTTATGCCATGTTCAATTAACTGTTGCCCAATTAGCACCCTAGATCACAGAACCGGAAGAGAGCAACAAAGGAAAACAGCAGCACTCCCCAAGCAAGAAACAAAATATATATGAATACAAATACATGCTTAGTCATAACAACAATTTCCAAGAATACAAAGGTGTTGATTGCAGCCAGTGATGTGAGCTGCCAGGATGTTCAAGTAACCGTCCTGTAAACACAACAGGAGCGTTCAAAGTAAATTATGAACATCTGAAATGGTACCAAACAATGATTTCAGACCCAACTTTTTTCGTGTACTTTATTTCATGGACAAAGTTAAGTCGCAGCACTTCTGGTACGAAATGGCGACCTGTCAAAAGTGACCATATCAGGACGTCGCGGCAACGTTACCCAGAGTACCAAATAACAACGTTATCGAGTGACCATACCAGGACGTCGCGGCAAGGTCTTTGGTTTACCTTATGGCAACATCTATTCAGCGATGTTGCAGCAACGTTGCAGATAAGTGGCCTTTAAGTAACGTTGCCGGGACCAAATGGCAACTTATTGGCGATGTTGCAGCAACGTCTTGTGTTAGCTGGGCTGAATGTGACATTATCAGGTTTTTTTGAACGGCGATAAGTGAACTTAAAAAATCCAATATTCAGCCAAGTGCATTTTATTGCTCCCCCCTTTTGAAAATAACATTCAAATTACTTGAAAAAAATCATTTCCAGAGAAAAGTGGATTTTTAGGGGTGTATCCCCATCGACTCCCATTCATTCTGCACCACCCACGAGCGCCCCCACATGGACAGAGACGTGTGCCCAGAACCGGAAGTTGAACAAGAGTGGCACCTCTCCTCAATATTAGAAATTCTCTGCTAATTACAACGGGAGAATCACATGAGGGAAGCCCAAACCATGAAAATTGGCGAAAGACAAAACATGAACGGGAATCACACAAACAGCCTATGACATTCAAACAACTTCGGTCCAGGAGTTCTACGTGCACAGATAATGAGTGCAGGAGAGTGATTGAGCTTGTACGAGAGATCTCGCTGAAACTCAGGAGAGTACAGAAACAGCTGACCGAGAGGCGTAGGTTAGAACAGGGCAATTGCTGAGAGGGAATTAGTCTAAATTAGTAGCGGAGCAACTTCACATATTTAACTAGAGGGCTCGTTAGTAAGTTAGTAATCTTATATACACGGATGAGCTGTGTTAGTAGACTATTATACAAAATACAAATGTTAGTCTCATTTGTAATCGGAACAGAAAGACGAAGGAAGAAAACGAGAATCGAAGGAATATTAATCACCTAAAGTCAGTGGGCACGCAGACAGGGAAGACGGACTGAAACAACTTGATCACAAGACAGGGGAGACAAGTGCAATGGAACTGAGAAATGGAATGAACTAAAAACCTGAGTATTACAATAACAAAAAATAATAAATAAAAGACAAAATCATGAACACAGAACATGAACATAAACATGACAAGAATGCCGAAGTCACATTTAATAAAGTCAATTTTCTATACCATTACCTTATGAGAAAGATGCACTGTGGTGTAATCATGTGACCCTACAAAGCTCGCAAAACTGCTTTAAAACAGAGTAGATTGGGCAGTAGATGGGGTTATTGGCTCATTTATGTAAAGTTAAACTTCCTTTGAGGTGAGTGCTGGGAGGGGCCAGAGCCATGTAGAGAGAGAGTCGTGAGTCGAGTCAACGGAGGTCCAAAATTCTTGATTGTCACGTGGTTCATGGAGACAGCGAATAATTCTCAGAAGTTGCTGGAGGGCAATTTAAATGCGTCTGTCGAATAGGCTGCAGAGAGACATACCTGCAATTCTTGGTAATTACTAGTCAATAAATAACGTTATTTCCTGCCTTGTTTATATATTTTAGGCTTGAGTGAATGTCGCTGTTTCACTTAAGTGACCCCAACGTTAAACAACCGCGAAAAAGCTACATTAAACGGCAGAATTTTGAACATTTGTACTTAATATGAGCAGTATTCAAGCAGTTTTAGTGCTTTATAATTAATTAAATAATTAAGATAACTAAAAACGATATTTAGTCATTCTAAAGAGCGTATTCCTGTTTTCGATTTCTTTGCATTCCTAGTTTTTGCTTTTGACGACAATGCTTGCTTAATCCCATCCTAATGTTTATTATTCAGAGGGAGGGGAAAGAACGTTTCAAAATAGTTTCATTTTCTACCATTTCTTCATTTGCTTGGGGTTTTAATCATCCCATGGAAATGGAGGATCTAAGTTATCAATTCAGTAATTAACTCAGGTAATCTTCATGACTTTTAGACAGGACAGAGGACTGACAGGTGACCATCAATGAGTATCAACTGACAGCACAATTAGTCCCTGCATCATTAACAGCAGCATAATGTTCAATGTGCCATCTTAGAAAATCCGCTGGTAATAATTATAATTTTTCTGCTCATAATTTTTATGCACATCTGCACTTATCACTAAACACCAAAACATAAGTTCAAAACCACTTTTTTTATTGACTTTTTGCATGCAGAAGGTATAAATTTATCTAGGCTTGCATGTGCGGTCATATTTTTATTATATATTTTATTTTTATTAAACACTATATATCCAGACAGAACAAGACACAATAACAATAAAACTTATATTGTTATACACATACAAACATACATTTTTTGTATATCTTTTTATTTTGCTCTTATGTACTACAATGACTTCATGAAAAAAAATCTTATCTTGAATAAACTCAGAAACATGAATAGCATGTGAGGCATCTGTGCCCTCTCCTCAATGTTGTCCTTGTATATAATCTCTACTATGGTTTGCTGTGCTGCGTGGGGATGCTCCAATCGCTGGGGGGTTGAGTAAAATTGTACAGTTTGTAGGCTCAATACAGCAAGAGAAATCTAACAATCATTCAAAATTACAACAACAACAAAAATGTGAGGTGATCATATTCAAACACTGCACATGCATTTTTTCCCAGAACCAAAGACCACACGATTTGGAAGCTTATTGTCTATTTTATTAAAAGTAAGGAAAGGGGAAAGGCTTGCACAGCACAGGGAGTTAAGACTCAGGGTGCAGGGTGAGTGTCATCTGTCTCATTGCAGGGAGTTCTCTGGCTCTTATTGAATCGCCTGCAGTTCTTCTGCTGAAAGAGAGAGGGGGGGAGAAAAAGACAGGAGAAAGGGTTAGACACACCTATATGGGCTTGGATGGGAAATGTTGCTGAGAGATGAGGCTGGTTTTTGTTTCCTTACTTAGCTGACGGAACTTAAGTAGTTGTGATCAGCTTTTGCTGCAGAAAAAAGTAAACTGACTTTGGCTTGGATATTAACTTCTCTGCCTCCGACTGATTTTTTTCTCTGAGTCGCCTGAGTTTCTTTTTGTGAAGGTAATATCAGGAATATAAAATCAAAATTCCTACAACACGTTATCTTTATTATTATCGCTAACGTTAGCTACCTTGTACTCAAAGAGAACCTTACTTCACCAGCTCCACTACTATAGCCAGTCTGATGTTATATTTACATTAATTCTCATTAATTCATGTATTCATCAATGAATACATTAATTCATTTCACTCCTCCACCCCACTCCGCAAAAAATTACTTTAAGAAGTCTTTTTCTCTAATATCGCGTTGTTGGATGAAATGGCACTGAGAGAATGGAGTTTATCATTATGCTGCTGCTCATGGTTAGCGCTAGTAACTGTGTCGCTAACTGTACCTAGCTAGTATCCTAGCATAATTTTCTGCCCTTCAATATATCTCAAATTATACATGGGATAATCCAGGAAAACGCTTAACTGTACGTGTTAATTTAAATCAGATGTGCTGACAATATACAGTCTAATTTTTTAAACGTCTTACCTTCGGAAAGAGTATCACAAACGGTCCATTCCGCTTCAGCCCACCTGCTGGACGTCGCTAACTTCCGGGAACTATTGGCAGACTCCACGACCCACTCCACAACTGCAAAAAATTGGTCCATTGGAGTGAACGGAGTTGACGCGACTCTCTCTACATGGCCCTGGGAGAGGCATGCTGCTTCCCGATGGGCAATATGTGAAACACCTTACGTACCCGTCTATTTTCAAGCTGAAATGAGGGAAAAAAGCGACCTTTCGCTATACATGAATGGCAGTTTGACTTTTATAACTGTTAGTCAAGTTCAATTTTCCTTTGTTGTTGTAGTCAGATACAATACTTTTTTGTCTTCAGTACTTGAATCAGGCTCATGCTGCTTGATTTAAATGAATAGTTTTGCAATTTCAATTTCTTGCCTAATTTGTGCACCACAGAGTCAGTTGTAAATTACCATGATACAAAAAATGTTTTAATCTTATTATAAAAGGCAGAGTTAACAATGTGAATAATCTCTTGACTTATTTTATTTTCAATACCTTTTTCGCGCTTTTTCTGTTAAAGATTTTGAGGGCTGTGTTAAGGTCAAGCGCCAACATAAGGCGAAATAGAATATTGCATTTGATGTCGGTTATAGGCCAAATTTTAACAGTAATTTTATTTATTTAACATGGTAAAGGTTGAGACATTCAATATTCGATTGTTCTTCCTCATTTCTAAACTACCTTTCTCATAGCCATAATAAAATATCAAACAAAATCACCACATGATACTACGCAGCAGCCTCTTCTGCAATTAGTTCAATTAAAAACGCATAGCAATTAATTAATACAAGTATAGGTAAGACCATCATTCTACCATGCCCTCAAAATCTAAAACCAAAATGCCAGTCCTGCATTTGCTTGCACTCTTGCGTTATTGGGAAAGAGTAAGAGGAGCACGCCGAGCTCGAAGACGAACACGCATATATTGGCTTCTTTTGGACATCCTGGGACTAAAAAACATCAATTATCCACAAAACATACCTGTGGTCATCAACGTCACAACTGTACTGGCATCTGGGTCGTTCCAGAGTGTGACTGGTGATGTCAAACACATATCACAGGCGAGGTGTCTGTGTCAAGGTGTCCGACACAGTTCGGTGACGCTCTAAGTTCTTCTCCATGCACTTCCACTGCAGAAAGAGAGGATGCCACCTCCCCCTCCCGTGCAGTGAAATGCACAGGGGATGATGGTTGCCCACCACCTGTTGCGTGCACACTTCAGTGTGCAGAGAGCCTGGCTTTTACAGCGCCCCCGCAGATCTCTCCATTCATGCTTTAAATCGGGAATACTGCGCTTACTGCAATACTGCAGCAGTAACACATACCCACACACATACACACAGACACACACATATACAAGCAGTGCACTCACAC
Source organism: Gymnothorax reevesii (assembly GCA_029721435.1). Classification (NCBI taxonomy): domain Eukaryota; kingdom Metazoa; phylum Chordata; class Actinopteri; order Anguilliformes; family Muraenidae; genus Gymnothorax; species Gymnothorax reevesii. The sequence goes on from CM056574.1 coordinate 144,451,694, forward strand.
ACACACACACACATACAAGCAGTTCGCACACACACATGCACAGGCACAAGCAGCTCATGTACACACACACACACACACACAAACACTCACAAGCAATTCAAATCCCACATGCCTGAGCAGCTCACACACACAAGCAGCGGGCTTCTGTAGCTTTGATTAATAAGCAGGCTTCTGTTTAGTTGATTCAAAAACATAATCAGATGATGTATTTGATTTCTGTAGCTTTGATCAATATTTGTTCAGTAAAATCACAAGTTGTTACAGAAAACATAATCAATTGAATCATTTATGCATCTACTTGTATCCTATTCATCTGGCTGTATTTTTCCACTCTTGACTGTAAGTTTCCGCTCGTTTTTAGTGATGTGCATGCTTATCTTTTGGATGTAGTTCTCAAGGGCAGTTGGCAGTGTTTTGGTTTGCCTATCCTGTTGTAGCGTGAGAATTAGAAGGCGGAAAGACCATATTTGGAAGATATTTCCTGTGATGAAAGTATAAAAACTGGGTGTGAATTTGGGGTCTAATTTCTTGGCGCAGCACAGGGTGGCGCAGCATGGCGTAGCGTGGTACAGCCCACACAGTGGTAATTTCGCCCGGCGCAGCTCACACAGTGGTAATTTCGCCCGGCGCAGCTCACACAGTGGTAATTTCGCCCGGCGCAGCCCGCACAGTGGTAATTTCGCCCGGCGCATCTCACGCAGTGGTAATTTTGCCCGGCGCTGCTCACACAGCGGTAATTTTGCTCACGCAGTGGTAATTTCGCCCAGCGCAGCCCGCGCAGTGGTAATTTTGAGCCGTGCGCAGCCACTTTGGCAATTTGGTAGACAGACGTGCGCCGAGATGGGTGTGGTGGCGTAGTAGAGGAAGGTGTCATATATTCATCAACACACAATGACAATTTCATAGAAAAAGTCTCCGCTGGAGTTGCGCTGGAGCTCTCCAGCTCCAACCTGGTTTACTTTCTGTACTTGGCTGACCGGCGAACAGTGCGCACACGTCACTGAAACCTCACAGGCAGGTTTCCAGAATGTCAAGCACATTTCAATGCAATAAATAATTAAAGGAAGCACTATCCGAATAAGGACATAAATTATAGTATCTACATCGATTGTCCTGATGTCAGATTAAAGGCGGTTGGCACGCGTAATGGAAACTTGACCTGGCTTAATCAACACAGCTGAATCTGTGATGCAAACTAAAGACTTCACATCTTTCTCAGCCAACCACAATCTGCCAATATATATAAAATGCTTGCGTTCTATGCTCAGTAAAGACGCTTGCACACTGGACACGAAACTAATTTTTCGCACGACTGATTACAGTCAGAGTCAATGCAAAGATGCGATAGTCGGACAGGGCTTTAATATAGCTCTGTGTCCGAAAGTCATAAAAGACTAACTTTTCCCAGTATTCCAGGAATTATTAGACGTGCAAGCTTGACCATGTTGTGCTCGAACTTCACAAAATGCAAAATGATAGCTATCAACTTTTCTTAGTCTTTCTAGCCTATTCGTCTGTTTTTTTCCATTGAAGATAGACAACAGTCTTTATTCGGCCTTTCTTTTGAAAATTAGTCAGATGGATCGAACAGATTCACGCTTTCTTTCCACTGCAGAGATAAAGTAGTGCGTGAGCAAATCAATTCCATGACCATTGACTGTCTGTATAAATTAGGCTATCGCATGCACGATCAAGACTGTCCGACGCGAAATGCAAAATACTACATGTCCAGCAGCCAGCAAAAAGTAAAAGTATTGATATTAGAACAGATTTATAATGAAATTAAGAATTAAAATATATCACCAATGAACGGGACATCCAAAAAAGATGACCCGCAAATAAATACATTGCAGTGTTCATTGGATGTTCTGTTGTTAAAATGTCTCTTTTTATTCTTTGGGACGATAAGAACAGATTCATAACAAATTTATTTATTTTTTTTTTGGCTGTCAGACACGGAGGAATTGTACATTGTCCTGCACCAATGTCGACTCACTTTCTTTAGCAGAGCTTAAACAGAAACATTGATTGAAATTCTCGATACTCATCTTGAAGAACTGAGCCCTCTTATCAAAACATTCACGTTTAATATCTAAAAGATTCAGTAGATTTGAAGAAACTAAAAACAACTAGAATCTGTGCTTGTGAAGCACTATGATGTTCCCCGCCAGCAGTTGGTTTGAATATCCTTTTTATTTATTGAGTTGAACATATAATGAGGTAAAAATAGGTATCATACACATACATATTTGATGAGAGGCCATAAGGTTGGATATGAGAGAAATAATTTTGTGCTGTTGCATCAATATTTCATTGATGTAAAGACATTTTTAAAAAATATGGGGTACAGGTTTAAACATTTACTGTTGACAGCAAATGACCTATTGATATCAGTACAAACTATAATATGATGAAGGAAAATGCATTTTCTACTGCTGAACATGAAGTTGGCTAAAAGTAGGTTTGCTTGTCCTTTTCAAGACATTTTAAAGAAAAATATTTCAAATTTTGAGAAGGATGAATTTCTTATCACCAATAACACAAATAATAACCTTGAGTAGTGTTCATGTGACAGTTGTATTACTTGAGGATAAACCTATCCTAGTAGTATACATGGCCTAGATTTTCAAAGGTCTCTTTGCACTACATTAGTCATAAGCCAATGTTCATGTACGCAACTCTCTCTACTGCGAAGAGAGCTTTAAAAATCTAAGACATGGAAAAATCTTAAACTACTTTCAAGAGCTATATCTCTGAAAAATACATCATAGGATCAATACTATATCGATACTATATTGTAGTAAATAAGAAAAGTTCTTTTCTCTCAATCTGCAGTGTTCAAGTTGATACCATGGTAACAGAAAAAAAAATCTAAGAATGAGCAAAGTACCAAAGACACATAGACATTATAAGATGTAATTAGTACACACTTAGTTCTGTAGAGATGTCATAGTATAAGGGTTGTGGCCCTGACAAGGTCCCTACTCTTTTTTGAAGCAAGTTCAACTTGTTACCGTGGAAAGAGAAAGAAATAATATTGAAGAATGACCAAAGTATCAAAAGGCACATCTACAGCATGGGTTCAAACACCATACCAATGTTGGTATCAAAATCTCTGATTGTATCAGAGATGTGGTCCGGACAAGGTCCCTACTATCAATTTGCATTAAGTTCAACATGTTACTGTGGAAAATGGAAAAAATAAAAATTTCAGACTGACCAAACTATCAAAAGGCACATCTACACCATGAGATCTAATGATATACCAAATTTGGATAAAAAATATTGAACGGTTTAAGAGTTATAGCCCGGACAAGCCTCGGAAGGACGGAGGGTAAAACATTATGTTCTCCGCAACATTTGCTACATTTGCGTGGAACATAATAATAATAATAATAATAATAATAATAATAATAATAATCGACAGTGGGACATGGAGTTCTATTGAAACCATGCGACTGTCGGACACTGAGATATATTAAAACCCTGTCAGACTTTCGGGCACAAGACACTGCTTTCAATGCAATCTGCCATGCGAAAAATTTGTTTCGCGTCCATTGTGCGAGCAGCTTAATACTAGGCTGCTATTATTGTCACTTAGGTTTTAACATTTTTAGTGGGGGAACGGAATACAGCCTGATTGCTATGATGTCGTATTGAGTTAAGATCACATATTGAAAATAAATGTGTAACGTATCTGGCATTGTTGTCCATGCATGTTAATCCCAAAATTTTAAGCAGCAACAGGGTGTAATAATAGGAACACGCTATCCACCGTTTCTCTGCCCAATGAAACAGTCGTATTTCATTCCAACTTCATAAGTTTGAACTTATGCCGTCAGAGGCGACGGCTTGGGATATATCCCCGAACGCCCCCAATCCTCCAATTCCCCAATCCTTCAATAGACCCAATACATTATAAAGCCTCTCAGGTCATGACCTTTCATTTGAACTTAATTTCAGGTCAATTGGACAAATAGATCCAAAGATATTTTGAATTTTATGTGACAAAGCTCTTCCTTGTGTCAAAATTTTGAACCAAACAATGTTATCATGGGACACATCCTCAGGTCATGACCTTTCATTTGCACTTGATTTGAGTTCAATCGGACAAATATTTTCAGTGATATGATAAAAACAGTGATCTTTTCAGTTTTTGGCTCCTGGTGGCCAATCTGTAAATTCTCCAAAATCGAATTAGTTCTTCCTCTTTATGATACTTACTTATATGCAAAGCTTGGAATTTCTAATTGAAATATTACTGCAGTTATCACGTTAACACGTAAATCAGTTTTTGGCCCCTGGTGGCCAATCTAGAAATCGTAAATTGTCCAAAATCGAATCAGTTCTTCCTCTTGATGATACTTACTTATATGCAAAGTTTGGAATTTCTAATTGAAATATTACTGCAGTTATTGCGTTAACACGTAAATCAGTTTTTGGCCCCTGGTGCCCAATCTAGAAATCGTAAATTGTCCAAAATCGAATTGGTTCTTCCTCTTTATGATACTTACTTATATGCAAAGCTTGGAATTTCTAATTGAAATATTACTGCAGTTATCGCGTTAACACGTAAATCAGTTTTTGGCCCCTGGTGGCCAATCTAGAAATCGTAAATTGTCCAAACTCGAATCAGTTCTTCCTGTTGATGATACTTACTTATGTGCAAAACTTGAAATTTGTAATTGAAATATAACTGAAGTTATCGCGTTAACACGTAGGGCGGCAACGGACCAAAAACATGATATCATAATAAAATGATCTGACGTGGTTTCGTTTTGAAATTCCATTCAAGTTCGCTAATGGTAATAATTCACGAATGCCCTAGCGAGCCTGCTAACTCATATTCGTAATGCTTAATATAGACGTAAGCGGTGCAGAAAACATGCCTGAAGCAGAAAAGTAAAATGCAACGTTAACGCATCATGCAGATATAGGACAGAGGCTTCTATATTCCAACACATTAAAGGTGAGGAGAGGAGCTCATTTGATTGGTGAAGATTTGACTCGGCTGTGTTATACCCAAACACGCCTTCTTTGCCACTTGCCCTGGAAGGAGGGATAGAGGCGGGACAGAGGAGTACTTGCGCCAGGCTACGCCGAGCACGAAATTGCAACATACGCCTGGACACACCCCGTTGACGCTGCGCATCTCCCATTCGCCACGCCTGCGCCTGGTCTACGAATTTAGAGCCCAAGAAGTCAGTTCTTCTTCCGCAAAAAGAACTCGGCTTTATATTTATCAACATGCCTCAATAAAGCCAAATTGTCTGAAGAATCTGTCTCTCTCCAATTGCTTGAGGATGGGGGAACCTCATGATGTGAAAATGCGTCTGAATGAAAACCACGACACTACATCTGACCAGGATTTTTAAAAAGCCGACAGAGTCCACTAAGTCCAATAAAAAATGAGATGATGGCTGGACGCTGGGAGGAGCGCTTGCGGGAGACAGCAGGCTGACCTTGAACCATTGAGGAAGGTGAAGGAAGTTCTGGCCAGTGTGTGCAGGAAGTCAAGAGTCAGTCCCGTGGGAAGCACAACACAGCAGCATGATGAATGTTGGCCCATAGCATTTGGCTGCCCCGTTTGCTGGGATGTAACCCGTCGATTTTTAAAAAAGCATGCACGGTTCCAAAACAAGTTAAAATTGTCAATAAAAACGAAGCTATGAGTCCTGGGAGCATACTGAAGTCAAGTGTGCAGGCTAAGTAGTCTGCTGAAACAGCATCCTCACAAGCTTATTGTCCAACCACAGCAGGACCAGCATCAGTTCGTTTGGCTGTCATCATGTGATCACGTTGAAAATGAATGAAAAAAAATATCCAAACTGAATGTAATGGAATGTATGCACGCTACTTCTTTATCACCCAAGACCAATCATAATGTCACATAAACTCAAACCATTGTCTGTGTTGAGATGCAAAGCAAAAATCATTCAAGATAACAGTTCTGCGTGTTTAGATCAAGGACTGTATAAAACATGGACGACTCGTCTCCAGTCACTCCCATTCAACAAAAACTTATAAATATTATGTGATCAACACATTAAGAGCAGCTCGTTAGGCTATTGTTGGAATGTTGTGTCATGTTGGATGTTTTGTATGACTTATTGTATAGTGTGTTTTTATGTTTTATGTTGGACTACAGATTAGCTTACAGAAGCTACAGATTAGCTTACAGAAATTAGCTTACTGCTAAATCTGGTGTGCCCATCTCCTCTTTTCTTTTAAACGATTAATGCAAGCAACTGCCGGCAGCATCAATATTTGTTGGCTCGTTCAAAAGGTAAATGGACTCAATGGAAAAACATTCCCCACCTCACAGTCATCTGTTTTGAAATTAGTTGAAGTAACTTACCTAATTGGCTATCTATGATATCCTATAACTGAATCTTGTTTAACTAGCTCGGTATGTAGCTAATTACATTAAGTAACGTTAACGCCTCAGATTTTTGCCACATCTCGGCCACATAGCTAACTCCAGTCAATGTTCTCCACTGTCACTTACCCATTGTTGCGAGTGGCGAGCATATTAACGCCGACTTTCGTTGTATTTTCTAAATGACGTTCCACTGGGAAAGTGTCATTTCGTATACACATTTACTAGCTGAGTAATGGGTCGAACTTATAATTTTTTAATTACCTTTAGTTCTTCAGCACGTTCGAACGCTAGGTCGAGTTTTGAATTAAAATACTCTTTCCTTCTAACCAAAGTTAGCTTGCTGTGTTTAAGAAGTCGCATATCTTACCGCTAGCTAATGTTGTATGTCTTAAAAATGTTCGCAGTTGAAGATAACCATCATGACCAGGCTTGGGGGACAAGCAATTCATTCTTTGTGATAGTTAACTTAGCAATGCAACACCCCTCCACGTTCTTTTATGTGGACTTATGTTTTTGAATGCATAGTTATTGTTCAATTATTGTCACCCTCATTATGCCCCCACCCTCGAAAAAGGAAAGGAGGCATTATGTCGACACCATGTCCGTCCCTCGTCCGTAAACTTTTCGTTTCCATGGGATAACTATAGAATCCCTCATCCGATTGATGCCATTTCTTGATGGCGTATTGGGAGTGGCTAGAAGAAAGTTCCTTTCGAAAACCAGCGTCATGCGATAATCAATATGGCCACCACAGCGGCCATCTCGATTTTCGTTTCCGCCCGAAAACTAAAGAATGCCTCATCCGATTAATGCCATTTCATGCTGGCGTATTGGGGGTGGCTGGAGGAAGGTTCCTTTCGAAAACCAGTGTCCTGCGATATTCAATATGGCCACCACAGCAGCAATCTTGATTTTTGTTTCCGCCCAACACTAAAGAACACCTCATTGGATTGATACCATTTCTTGGTGGTGTTTTGGGGGTGGCTGCAGTAAGGTTCCTTTCGAAAACCAGTGTCGTGCGATATCCAGTATGGCTGCCACAGCAGCAATCTTGATTTTTGTTTCCGCCCAACAACTAAAGAACACCTCGTTGGATTGATGCTGTTTACTGGTGATGAATTGGGGGTGGGTGGAGGAAGATTCCTTTCGAAAATCAGCGTCGTGCGATTTACAATATGGCCCCATACGATATTTATTATGGCCACCACAGCGGAAACTGAAGAATGCCTGATCCAACTGATACCTGTTCTTGGTGATGTTTTGGGACTGACCACAGAAGGTTTTACTGGTAAGTTCTGTTTTTCATTTCTCTCACATTTGGCACTTACAAGGCCTTTTGCATCAATTACTGCAACCACTAGCTTCTATATTGACTCATTCCTTTTAATTGCTACTTTGATGACCATATACATGTGCATGTGTGCTCCCATGCACTCTGGAATCATTGCTGCAGCCTATGATGCATATTTATGCCCCCGCCCTCCAAAGAGGAAAGGGGGCATTATGTCTACACCATGTCCGTTCGTCGTCCGTTCGTCCGTTAACTTTTCGTTTCCGTGGCTATAGAATCCCTCGTCAGATTGATGCCATTTCTTAATGGAATATTGGGAGTGGCAAGAGGAGGGTTCCTATTGAAAACCAGCGTCGTCCAATATCTCATGTGGCCGCCACAGCAGCGATCTTGATATGCCCTTGATCAACATACAGGCGGAGGCGTATGCCATGCTCTGCGTTGCTCTTGTTTTTAGACGACGAAATGGACTGGGCATCCTCCAAAGTGGCCAAGAGTATGAATAAATCTCATGGGAATGTATGAAAACCGACGCCTGTGGTTATTTAAGCGTTAGACTTTTCACAGGAGAATTTCAATTCAATTCAATCGATTTTGTATAGCGCTTTTCACAGAGACTGTCACAAAGATGCTTTACAGTGAGAGTTTAAAGAAATAAAAAGGCAGTGCCCAGCCTATTCCCCATGTCATAAAAACTGATTTATAACATTAAATCACATCCATTTCATGCATAAAAAGCACAATACCACCAGATAAAATATGGAGAAATAGAATATAAATATTAAATGTGCTAAATTGCGTTAAAAGCCAGCAAATGTGACATTTGCACTTTACAACCCACAGGGCCACAAGTTAACATCATAGGTGACAGCTACATCTGCTGTGGGGAAAACCGTGTAAGGGAGAACATTGGGACCAACCTCGGTCTGGATGCCCAGGTCCAGTGGTTTGGCTGTGGTGGCATGGTTTGGGGAAACCTCCCCTTTATCCACCAGTACCTGAGAGGAAGAGCTGTGCCGGAGGTCCTGCTGGTCCACTGTGGCGAGAATGACCTCGGAAAAATCAAGAGTGTGAAGCCTGTCACAGGGATCAAGAAGGACTTGCAAGATCTTCATCAGCAGTTCCCTCGGATGAAGATCATCTTCTCTGCCATCACCGAGCGATGCTGGTGGAGGTCTTCCCATCCAAAGAAGATTGACAAAGCCCGGCGACATGTCAACAGTGTGATGGCTGCCTTTGTTTCGTGTATTGGTGGATTTTGCATCATCATCAGAAAGCAGAGAGATCCTGGCTAATTTTTGCATGATAGAGTTCATTTCACCCCAATGGGAAATGATATATTTTTAAATAACATTGCCTTGCGTCTGAAAGACCAAATCCGGTAGGGTGAAGCTGGATTTGGATTTTCAACATCAGTTATGGGCGCAAAAAGGTCATAGTTTGTTTGCTTTATGTGATGTTTGATGTACTTTTAATTCATTCATTTTACTCTAGCCATCATACCTATTATTTTCCCAGCTCTTCCTCTCTATCCACCTTCCTTTCTCTCAACCCCTTAAGAACTGAGATCCTTAAGAACCCCGGTACCGGGGACGGTTATTACGCATTATAAATACAGCATTTTTTCAAATCGCGACACTGTCAAGCGGCATATCCACATTTTGCGAAGAAACTCGGCCAAAAGCTCATGTAAACCATTTTTACCTCAACCGAACACAATTCAAGCACCAAGCAAGTAAATAAGCATGCAGCAGAACATAGTGTAGTGGTTTCGCTACTGAAGGACTGAGACTGAGGCAGGAATAGCGGTTCTCGCATCGCCTGGGGCGGGCTTCACTTTATTTGTTGTTCGGCCCATAAAAGGGCCGTTTCTTCATCTCTTAAGAACAGACTCATTTTTTCCAACAACACACAACACTTTTTCCGGCTGGCAACTTATACCCCCCACCCCGGACCTGATTGGCTCCCTCTCCCTCCCAGGTGCTGCCAATAGCGATACTTTAAGCTGTTTTCTAAGTTCACCTCCAACAGGCAAACACGAACTGGGGCAGGATTGCCACATTGGCCCCACCTAAGGGGTCACTGTCCCCGACGACCTCGCCACAACCATTTCCCTCCCCAACAACAATAACAAAAGAAAAACACTGCCCCACAACAAAGGCCCCAAAATGTCCCGGTGTTCGTCGCTGACGGACAGGCCTGCTGGTAGGCCCAGGTTGATGTGTCATGGAACTGGGGGCGGGGCTGGGAGCCCGAGGCCGGTAGGGGGCCTGCCTGTCCTGGTGCAGGACAACCACCCGCCTGGCGTCAGGCACACACACCCTGTAGGTAACCTCGCTCAGTTGATGTAGCACTTCTGCAGGGCCGCGCCAGTGTGGTTGTAGTTTGGGAGATAGGCCTTTCTGGCGTTTCGGACAGTAGACCCAAACCTAACTCCCTGAAGCAAAAGCTCGCCCGCGGCAACGGCTGTCGTGGTGCCGTTTTTTACGAAGGCCCGCAGTTTCCTGAGCCTTCCGAGCGAAGTTGTGTGCTACTCGCATGCGTTCAAGGAGCTGGTGGTAATAGGTAGCCTCACCTATCCGGGGCTCCTCCTCAGTGAGGGGGGGCGAACACTAGGTCTACGGGTGTTCGGAGCTCGCGCCCTAGCATCAGTGCGGCAGGAGTGCAGAGGCTAGATTCCTGCACGGCTGAGCGATACGCCCACAGCACTAGCAGTAGATGCTGGTCCCAGTCCCGTTGCTGTTGGCTAGCTAGAGTTGCTAGTTGGGTGGCGAGTGTCCGGTTGCAGCGCTCTACTCATCCGTCACTCTGAGGGTGAAGGGGAGTGGTGCGAGTTTTCACAATGCCCATGCGTTTGCAGACAGCGGCCATTACCTTGGCTTCGAAGTTCCGCCCCTGGTCACTGTACAGCTCCCCTGGGACTCCGAACCGGGCGAACATTTCCTCCACCAGGCGGCTGGCCACTGTCTCAGTGCTCTGGTCAGGAATAGCGCACGCCTCGGGCCACGTGGTGAAGTAATCCATCGCCACTAGGACGTATCGGTTGCCAGACTCAGTGGTGGGGAATGGCCTCAGGACATTGACACCCACTCTCTCCATGGGCGCACCCACGACGTAGCGTTGCAGCGGGGCGTTTGAAGTCTCACCAGGACCCTTGTGGGCTGTGCAGGTATCGCAGCTGTGAACGTGAAGCTCAACGTCTCTGCGGCAGCTCGGCCAATAGAAATGCTCCCGGAGATGATGCAGGGTCTTGTTGACCCCAAAGTGGCCCGCCCCCACCGAGCCGTGCACCAGTCCAGGGATTTGCGAGCGTAATGAGTGAGACACTAGTAGACGCAGCAGGTCGTTGCCCCGGCCAGGAGACTGCCACTGCTGATACGCCAGCCCGTCTCGCAGCTCCAGGCTGCCCTCGTTGCCCCCAGTACGCCTTAAGCTCCAGCCCCCCAGCCGAGACCTCCGGCCAGGTCAGAAATGCGCCCGCCTCCAGCCAGCTCCTCACCAGTTGCAGAACAGCATCAGCCTCTTGCGCCTCCCGCAGCTGCTGATTTTCCCACGGCAGCCACCCTTCCGCCTCCTCTAGTCCCCGCACCTCCACCACCTGTGGTTCAGGTTTGTCCCGTTCCTCCATTCTCTGACATGGCTTACTGTTCAGTTCGGCGCATGGGCGCCGTGATAGGGCATCAGCATTTCCATGTAGATGGCCCGCACGGTGCTCAATTGTAAAGTTGTACTCTTGTAATGTCTCTAAACACCGTGCTACTTGCCCTTCCGGGTTCTGGAACCGCAGGAGCCACGTGAGTGAGGCGTGATCAGTGCGCAGGGGGAAGGAGGTGCCCAGGGGGTAGGGGCAGAAGTGACGGATGGCTAGGATGACGACCAGCAGCTCTCGGCGTGTGACTCAGTAGTTCTTTTCAGCTCGGCTCAGAGCACGACTGTAGTAGGCGATTACACGCTCCCCCTCACCGTCCGCCTGTGATAGCACCGCCCCCACGCCTGTATTGCTAGCGTCAGTGTCCACGATGAAGGGCCGGCAGACATCAGGGTACGCTAGCACTGGGGTCTGAGTGAGGGCTGTCTTGAGCTGTGCGAAGGCTGCCAGACACTCGTTGGTCCAGTTAAAGGCCTGGTGCTTGTCAGTGAGGCGGTGGAGAAGGCTAGCTATGGAGGCGAAGTCCCGCATGAAGCGCCGATAGTAGCTAGCCAGCCCCAGGAAGCTACGCAGCTCGCCCACGTCCGCCGGTGTCGGCCACTCTGACACTGCAGTTACCTTAACCGGGTCGGTCGCCACCCCTCGCTCGCTTACGAGGTGCCCCAGGAAGGCAGTCTCCCTCCGGAGAAGCTGGCACTTCCGGGGATTCAATCGTAGCCCAGCCAGTCGAATTGCAGTAAACACCTCACTTAGATTCTCGAGGGCTTGCTCAAAGTTGCTGGCGTGCACCAAGAGGTCGTCTAGGTACACGACACAGCGACTTCGAGGGACGATTGACAGCACTCTTTCCGTGAGCCGTTCAAAGGTCGCTGGAGCGTTGCAAAGGCTGAATGGCATTACCCGAAAAAGCCACAATCCCCCCCTTTGTTGAAGGCAGTCTTAGCTTTAGCACTAGGAGCTAGCCTCACTTGCCAGTATCCACTGCGGAGGTCCAGCGAGCTGAACCAACTGGACCCCGCGATGTGGTCTATTGCTTCGTCGATGCATGGTAGAGGATAGGAGTCTTTGCGAGTAACTGCATTAAGTTGCCGATAGTCAACACAAAACCGCCACTCTCCATTTTTTTTACGCACCAGTACAGCAGGTGCCGCCCACGGGCTGTCTGAGGGCTCTATGACACCAGCTGCAGCCATCTCTCTCACCTTCTCCTCCGCTACCAGCTGCTTGGACAATGATAACCGATAGGGGCACAGGCGAATAGGTGCGGCATCACCAGTGTCAATGGTGTGCTGCACCAAATCTGTCTGCGTGCATTCCTCATCGCGCACTGCGAAAAGGTCTGCGTTATCAGTCAACAAGCGGTACAGTTGCTGGCACTGAGAAGGGGCAAGTCCACTGCAGCTGCGTCGCCACAGCTCGCGGACGGCCTCAGCCGTCTCAGCTGAGGGTGAGGCAGGGCATGAAGAAGGAGACGAGCGGACGGTGGCGGGGCTGCTCCCAGGGCCGGCACGCTGGATAGGGGGCCGGCTAGCGTTCTGCATGGGCGCTGGTGGGCTAGCTAGCAGGTCGGCGGGGGGCCGTGTGTTGGCTGTGTAGGCCCGGCGAGCTCTTCTCGCCGCCCGCTTACTTTTTGCAGCTCGTTGCAATGGAACTGTGGTTTGGTCGATGGTGAGTGTAGCCTGTGCTATATCAACTGTAGCTCCCCATGATGCTAACAAGTCCAGGCCTATGATACATGCTTCCCCAATATCCGCAAGCCAGAACTCCTGTTCGCCTAGGTGACTATCCACAGCCACACTCACTGTCTTCTTGTCCTTCATGCCCATCCTCTGGCCGGTCATGGATTGCAGCCTGGTCACGGTCGGTTCCCAGGTAGCGTTGGGGAGCGTTGTCGGCCGGCCGAGGGAGATGATGGCTCCTGTGTCAACCAGCACACAGCAGGGTTGGCCGTCCAGTCGGCAGTCTAAGTACAGCCCACCGGCCCCACTAAGCCGGCCCACCCGCGGTAACGCACCTTGCTCATCCACCCTAAAAAGGGCAGACTGGGATTTTTGCTCGTCCGCCCTTAGAAGGGCAGAATGATGTTCAGCTAGAGGTGCGGGTGGGGCCGGGCTAGGTTCAGGTTCGGCAGGCCGCACACAACTGGGGAGGATGGCTCCCTTGGGCTCCCTTGGCTTTGGTGCTGGCGCTGTGCAGTCCCGTGCATTATGGCCCCTCTCGTCACACCGGAGACGGCGTCGATGTTGTTGTACCTGACTGGGAGTGTGAGCCCGCCTCACTTGCTCCACTTCCTCTTCTGGAGCCACTTCGCGTACTTGTGGGCATGACTCCCGTGGGCTTGTCGCCGTCACTTCTTTGATGACGTCTTCTACTCTTTCGGCCTGTAGAAGGGCTTCATCGAGCGTCTGGGGCGTGGTCAGCACGCGTCCCGAATGTGGGGTAGCCTTGGCGGGCATGGAAGCGCAGGTCGGCGGCTACGACCCCCCACTGTTCCCCCGTTTGGCGGCGGCAAAGAAGCAGCTTCTGGCGGTGTAGCCGGGTGGACTGGCGCTGCCCGTTTCGCCTTTCTTGGTTAGTGAAGCTAGGCTAGTCTGTTCAGTTGCGTCGAGATCGAGTAGCATTTGAAGTGCTGGACCTTCCAGGGCTAGCGCCAGATAGGTTGCTGCCTCGCTGTCCGTCCACCCACAGCACTGGGCCGCCAGTAGCAGCTGAGCCTGGTAGGGCTCCCAGGGCGCTGCGCCGCTAACCCGGGGTAGCTTCGCTCCCTTCCGTGGTTCCGGCACCCCCTCTCTCTCAGCTGCCGCCGCCGCTGCTGCTGTAAGGAGCTCGTGCGGGACGAGGTTCACTCCTTCCCTCCAGTGCACACAGCCCTCTTGTTTGGCTCCTGCTTCCTGCGGCTCTGTCCGCTTTCACGTGCAGCCCCGTCTTCAGTTCTCCCTCAAGGCACGCGATCTCGCGGCGGATTTCTTCAAATCCCACTTCTAACACCAATGTAGCGGTTTCGCTACTGAAGGACTGAGACCGAGGCAGGAATAGCGGTTCTTGCATCACGCGGAGCAGGCTTCGCTTTATTTGTTGTTCGGCCCTTAAAAGGGCCGTGTCTTCGTCTCTCAAGAACAGACTCATTTTTTCCAACAACACGCAACACTTTTTCCAGCTGGCAACCAAGCCCTCTTATACCCCCCACCCCGGACCTGATTGGCTCCCTCTCCCTCCCAGGTGCAGCCAATAGCAATACTCCGCTGTTTTCTAAGTTCAATTCCAACAGGAAAACATGAACTGGGGCAGGATCACCACAATAGGATAAAATCATATCAGTGCTGAATCGCCAGGATTTCTGCTGAATTCGTGCTATGCACAAAAACGATACCTCAAATAAAAGAGAAAAGTCCACAGAATGCAACGATATGAGCCTTGTCATTTTAAACCGACACCACATTGGAAGAACAGCTCGAGGGTAAATCTGCGATTGCTATTGTTAGCCTAATGTGTTCGCGTTATAAGGAAACTAGATCTGCCCGGGATCCTAGCATGTTCTTTCCCAGGGCATTGCTTCAAATATCTCAGCTCCATAGCATTCCGCCTCCTTCCAATGTATTATTCTTTCTGAGATCGATTTGTGATGCTGTCAGGAAGACTATGCTGGTCGGAATTTGATTGTATGAGTCCTGATGATTCTAACGAACTCTAAACCACCTTTATAGCAGAAACTGAGTCTGAGCTACAGCCTTGCGTTCCAAGTGCGTCAAACTGAGTCCATGGGACTTAATGAATGTTCTTGAATAGCGCGACAATATAAACTCATAACTAGTTTGTTTGAGGAATTGTCTGAATAATTATCTGCTAAATATTCAACATTCATTTTCAATGTCGTTTTTTGACTGAATCTTTGCACTATTCCGCACAAATACTGAGCCTACAACGGTACGGTAGCCTACGTATTTTCCTTACCCATTCGTTGAATGGGCAATTTCACCATAGACTGTGGTCGATTGGCGCAGCCTATTGGATAAAATGCTGCGCTGCTGAAAGGAAACTGTGAAGGTACGATTCCTGATCGGGATACCTTTTTTTTATTTATTCATTTATTTTTTTTTGGAAATAATCGCAGTTGCCTTCTACAAATAATCGCTGGGGTTTTTGTTATTCTTACTTTTCTTAAACATATTTTCACATTGCCTTTGTTTTGTTTTTTAATAAATATGCTCCAGTGGAGTCAAACTTAATTTACATTGTCTGTATTATCTTTGAATGGGAAATTGTATAGACAACAAAACTGGCAGAAATAATAATAATTTTTTTTTATTCTAAAAAATTAAAAATGTTGTATTTGGTTGAAATGGATGCCTGTAGTGATATATAAGTGAAATTTTATGGGTTTTACAGCTTCGTACAGTGGGGGAAATAAGTATTTGACCCTTCGCTGATTTTGCAGGTTTGCCCACTTACAAAGAATGCAACGATCTATAATTTTAATTGTATATACATTCTAACAGTGAGAGACAGAATCACAAAGAAAATTCCAGAAAATCACATCATATGAATTTATAAAAATTGATAACCATCTGATGATGGAAAATAGGTATTTGACCCCCTACCAAACAGCAAGTATTCTGGGGCCCACAAGCCAGTTAGTGTTTCTGTAAGACACACCCCCAATCCCAACTAATTATTTACATTAAATACACCTGCCTCACCTCATTACCTGTATAAAAGTGCACACCGGTGCACTCCCAAACAACCAGATTCCAACATCGCCACCATGGGCAAGACCAACGAGCTGTCTAAGGACATCAGGGACAAGATTGTTGACCTACACAAGGCTGGGATGGGCTACAAGAGAATCGGAAAGCAACTTTGAGAGAAAAGATCAACTGTCGGTGCAGTTATCAGGAAATGGAAGAAGTACCACACTGCTGCCAACCTCCCTCGGTCTGGGCCTCCATGCAAGGTCTCACCTCGAGAGATGTCCCTGATCATGCGAACGGTGAGGAATCACAAGGGAAGAACTGGTTAATGAACTGAAGGCAGCTGGGACCACAGTTACAAAAGAAACAGTTGGGAACACACCACGCGGTCATAGATTGAAATCCTTTTTGGGCTCAACTCAACTCGCTGTGTTTGGAGGGCAAAGAACACGGAGTACAACCCAAAGAACACCATCCCCACCGTCAAGCACAGTGGTGCTTTTCAGCCAAGGGGACGGGACAACTTCATTGCATTGAGGGGAGGATGGACGGGGCCATATACCGTGGAATTCTGGACCAACAGCTCCTTCCCTCAGTAAGAGAGCTGAAAATGGGTCGAGGATGGGTGTTTCAGCACGAGAACTACCCTAAGCACACCGCCAAAGCAACAAAAGAGTGGCTGAAGAAGAAGTACATCAAGGGTCTGGAGTGGCTTAGCCAGTCTCCAGACCTGAATCCAATTGAAAATCTTTGGAGGTAGCTAAAAATTCGGGTTGCAAGGCGACAGCCTCGGGACCTGAATGATTTGGAGGCTGTCTGCAGGGAGGAGGAGTGGGCCAACATCCCTGCCAAAATGTGCACAAACCTTGTCAACAACTATAAAAATTGTTTGACATCTGTGCTGGCCAATAATGGCTTTTCTACAAAATATGAACATTCTGTTTGTCCAGGGGGTCAAATACTTATTTTTGACCAAAAATATGCAAAAAAATTCCTAAAATGCATACAATGTCTTACTCCACTTTTTTGGTGATATTCTGTCACTCACTTTTAAAATAAACCTATCATTAAAATTGTAGACCGTTGCACTCTTTGTTAGTGGGCAAACCTGCAAAATCAGCAAAGGGTCAAATACTTATTTCCCCCACTGTATGAAAGAAATCTGAAATGGAACACAAGGTACCTAAATTGCCAAAATGGAGAAGCCACCTAGACATTCCTCTCTAATTTTGTTCTGACTGACCTGATCAGAATAAACTTTGGCACAGATAATAATGACATTCTGTGCTGTAATTTTTAGAGGTTTCAGGCTGCAACTCAACAAATTTACAAGGGATCGAAGTAAAAATTTGTTAGGTGCAAAATGACATCTTTCATTTAAACTGTGTTCCATCTCCATTTACTCTGACTCAGTGACATATATAGTGATTTTTACACCAGGTATGAAATCCTAAATGGTTTTACCTTTATTACGATTTCAAGATTATTCAAATGGACCAAGCAGTCGCAGAGATATACTCATTTCATTAAAAAGAGGCTCAGGGCTTAAGGGGTTAAATCTTTTCTCCAAACCATTTGCTTTTTCCCAGCCTTTCCACCTGATGGGGCCTCCTTCATGTCTCCCCACGGCTAATGTAGCCAGTAGGTTGTTGATGGGCCACAGACAACTGCATGCAGTGTGGTTTTTGTTTAAGCCCTTTCTGCAGATGTAGACGCCTGCTTCTATAGACCCGCAAATTTAAGCACGCTGTTACTGTACTCAATCACTAGATGGCACCCCCGGAACAGTTATTGAATGTTCACAAGCATGCAGACCTCGAACGCGGTTCTGAATATGGGGAAGTTCACTCCACGCCCTGTTTTTCAAGAGCTGCATCAATTAAACTCCTCAGCTAAGCCTGATGTGCAAACCGGTCAGTATCCTTGCCCATAATATCGATCCAGCAGTTTAAAAAAACGATATCTTGATACAGAAAAAATCGTTATCCTCTGTTGTAACCAGTTTATCCACAGAGACCCAACAGCATTTCAATTAGTGGTTCAGAAAAATAATTTTTCTGAGGCAAAAAAAATCGACATGGTATTGATTCTCTCACATTGTACTGTCAATTACAGTTGTCACATACAAAAAAATTCGTAGTTCCCTACCGTGGATTTACGCGTAGATTCCTTCATTGACAAATCCAGTGCTTCCTTATATTCACCCGAGTACTGGCGTTGATAGCCAATCACTCAATCATACACTCTGCGTGATTGTAGAGTTACACTTCATGCCCTCGTGAAGTTTCCCTGGTAACAATGTATTGATTGGCTTGTTTCTTATCCAATTCCCGAGTGTTTAAATATTTTAGAGTAAGTGAAACACATTGATTGGACAAACACAGAGCATACAAACCTATGCGTATCAGCAGGCTCGGTTGTATCCTGTCTACGTTACGCACATTACGCGGCTAAAATAGACGCGATTTATAGAAAATCGGTTAGCAAAACTGGCCTTGAAGTGTTCCGTTACATTTACAGGATTTAAATGAGATAAAGATATGGTCAATTGGAATTATTTCGAATGAAACGGGACTGGAGGGTTCCTGCTACTGGATACATCAGTCTCTGGGGAAGGGATTCATGAAAAAGGTCAGGCTGCTACTTTTGGTTTTTTTATTTATTTTTTTTTTGTTTGTTTTGGAATGTATACGTACTCAACAAAGTCGAATGTCGAGTTTTTTTTCCTGTTTAAAACGCGAACTGCCCGTGCATTTGGGTGGACCCCCTGGTACGTTCATTGCACGTTTCTTTTGAATCGGGAGAGGCAATGGATTTGATATTCCCTGAATGCCTTAAAACTTTATTTGTGTTAAATACATGATATTTTAATGATTTCACAGCACATCATTTTGAGACTTTGGGGAGACACTTGGGTAGCTGTATAATTTGGCTAATAGCATGTAGGTAATCTAGAATGTAATGTTGAAGATGAATTCTACTTGTACTCAAGGAGCTTATGATACCAGAAATGTAAAGTTTTAAGCCCCAGCAGTTTTTTAATCCTCAGAATTATTTCTTTTTGCAATTTCAATGGTGAATTCTCATGAAGATTTTTTATGTTTGCTGCTCATTTTCATGAAAATAAACTGAAATACAATGTAATTCTAAATGCTGTAAGTGTCTTTTCTGAATTGAGCCACATTTTTTCTCTTTATGAAGCTTAAATCTTGAATTATACATCATTAAAGTGGGTAACCCATAAATAGCCAAATTTGGCTTCTGCACAAAGGGGGTTAAATACATTATTTTTACTTAACACTCATTTGCATGCCTGATTTACTGCAGCAGAGAACATTTCATTTGAGAAAGAATTCCAGAGTGAAGTCTTAGCTCAGTGTAAATGTAAAGACCTTTATTGTACGTAACAGGTTTAATTTACCACCATCACAGGAAATGTGCATTCAATTACATAACATTTCTCATGTGCTCCCAGTCCAAGGACAGATGACTAGAGTATTTGTTGGAAAACTGAAGGCTCAGTAGTCAAGATGAACAGCTTTTGAATGCATTTTTAAAAAAAAAAAAAAAATGACAGTGTATGCCAACCTTTGAAGACGACATATAAGGAAGGTGACACAGATGGAACAAGCATAAGAGAAGCTAGTTACAATTCCATTATTATTCAATCAACATGGACTTATCTACCTCCTTGTAAATTATGGTTTAACAGAACCATTGCAGGTTTCTGTGACAATGCATAGTTGAGCAGTTTTGACAAGCATTTTATCAGGTTTTCATTTACAAATTACTTCAGAAGTATTCTCCAGCTATACAACGAAATAATTGCTTGTGGCATGCTCCAAGTCTTCATTGGGTAACGCTGAAGTCTGAATTTGAGGGCGGCTTCTGTAATCACATGATAAAACAAGAGCAACGCAGAGCGTGGCATATGCCCCCGCCTGTATGTTGATCAAGGGCATATCAAGATGGCTGCTGTGGCAGCCATATGAGATATCACACAAAGCTGGTTTTCAAAAGAAACCCTCCTCTAGCCATTCCCATTATGACATTATAAGTTGTACAGCTCTTTCAAGGGGTATATGGCGTGATGTACCCTGCCTCTAAATCAATGGAACATAGATTCAGAGGCAGGGTACATCACGCCATATACCCCCTTGAAAGAGCTGTACAATGTTTTTATCTTACGGTGGCAACCTATATATTGTTCTTAAATCCATGTAAAAGTGACTCAGCGTCTCAGCCAAGCGAACGCTGTCGAAGCATTCAAAGTCCACATCTTCTCCTTTTTCTGTTAGGTATTCACGCAACATAGACGAAGATAAGGTATTTGACTTTTTTGTATTTTGGAGGATCACTTTTGCGCGTTTCTCAAGAATGTCGTCGTCTATGTGACTGGCGAAACGTTTCAATGCCATTTTGACAGCTGTCAAAAGCAGACGAAACGCGGTAAACAATTCAGATTTACGTTCCGTTACATCGGCAAACAAGCGGTTGAATCGAATTCATGGAATTCAAAATCATTCTCTCACGGGGTACATGGAAAAGAATTAAACGTCTGTCAGCCAATCAAAATAAAGGATTATAACGTTAGGTAAGATCATAAGAAATGGCATCAATCCGACGAGGTGATCTGTAGTTGTTGGGCAGAAACAAAAATCAAGATGGCTATTGTGGCAGCCATATTGAATATCGCACGACGCTGGTTTTCGAAAGGAATCTTCCTCCAGCCACCCCTAATATGCCATCATAAAATGACATCAATCTGACGAGGTGTTCTTTAGTTGTTGGGTGGAAACAAAAATCAAGATGGCTGCCCTGGCAGCCATATTGAATATTGCACGATGCTGGTTTTCGAAAGGAACCTTCCTCTAGCCACCCTTAATACGTCACCATAAAATGGCATCAATTGGATGAAGCATTCTTTAGTTGTTGGGCGAAAAAACAAAAATCAAGATGGCAGCTGTGGCGGCCATATTGAATATCGCACAACGCTGGTTTTCGAAAGGAATCTTCCTCCAGCCATTTCTAATAGGCCCTCATAAAATGACATCAATCCGACGAGGTGTTCTTTAGTTGTTGGGCGGAAACAAAAATCAAGATGGCTGCTGTGGCGGCCATATTGAATATCGCACGATGCTGGCTTTCAAAAGAAACCTTCCTCTAGCCACCCCTAATATGCCATTATAAAATGGCATCAAGCGGATGAGGCATTCTTTAGTTATCGGGCGGAAACAAAAATCCATATGGAATATCGCACGATGCTGGTTTTCAAAAGGAATCTTCCTCTAGCCACCACCAATACACCACCATGAAATGGCATCAATCCGACGAGGTGATCTGTAGTTGTTGGGCAGAAACAAAAATCAAGATGGCTATTGTGGCAGCCATATTGAATATCGCACAACGCTGGTTTTTGAAAGGAATCTTCCTCCAGCCACCCCTAATATGCCATCATAAAATGACATCAATCTGACGAGGTTTTCTTTAGTTGTTGGGCGGAAACAAAAATCAAGATGGCTGCTGTGGCGGCCATATTGAATATGGCACGACGCTGGTTTTCAAACGGAACCTTCCTCTAGCCACCCCTAATATGCCACCATGAAATGGCATCAATCGGATGAGGCATTCTTTAGTTATCGGGCAGAAGCGAAAATCAAGATGGCTGCCGTGGCAGAGCAACTCATTTTGTCGTTTTTTTGTTGCAATCTGTCCTGCTTGAAGCATAATCGCTGTAAGCTATGAAGAATCTCAGATAACGTTAAGCCTCCTGTTGACGTTCCCACTCCAGCTCAACGTGAAATTACTATTCACGAAACGAAGTCCGCAGGGGGCAGGGGCTATCGGGACTCTGTCCACGCGCACTGTGGTTGTCAATCACTGCTGTTTATTATGACTACACTCCCCTTTTGCATCATATCAAATAAAAGGTTTACAGAAAACTTATCAGAAAAATTGACGCTAGAATATATACCAGTATGGTAAGAACTTCCTAAAAATGAAGAAACCATCTTCAGAAATAAATTATTTTTCATGTATACAGTTTTTTCTGTCACGCATTTCTCCCCTTCACTAACACGGAGGGGGCGGGCTTATAATTTGTACTGTAGCCTGCCAGTAGTTGGCGATCAAGACGCTTTTGCTTCACTTTTCAGGAGACATTTGGCCGTCCATGTTTTATACTGTCCTTGGTTTAGATGGAAAGCGAGCGGCGTAATAAGATGGCTCCGATGGCTCAGGCCGGTCGGCAGTAATACGAGTACGCACGTTTCTGGGCCAGTTTGATTAGCCAACTCATAAGAGATTGTGCAGGCATGAGTTGCGACTTTGTGCAGCCATCAGCTATTCTACACGACGCAAAACGTGTCAATAGGACTGAGAGTAGGACTCTCAATAGGACTCTCAAAACTACCTTATCCATTTGCTAAGTTAAGCAGCAAGAAAACATAAGTAATGTTACAGCTGTCCCGCTGGCTTACGTCAGCTGATACATTATCGTTAATGACGTGGTATGAGCATAGACTGTATAAAGTAGTCTATGTGTCCAGATTTCCGACATAAACATACCTGCGTATGTACGTGCGTGGACATACCAAAGCTCGTAAGAATAGCAAATTGGAGTAAGATTACGACTGGCGTAAAAATAGCCACTGCCTGTATTTTTTTTCTCGCTTTGGAAAATGCGGCCATCTGAGTTTTCCAGCGATGCTTAACTTGGTTGGCAGTTCTCACAAAACCAGTTTCTCCACTTTTTGCACACCTTAAAGATATTGTTCTTACGGTGCTTTCGCCCATTGATGTATTCCACTATATTCATGTCTTTCATAATCTGAATGCACACAGTCGACTCCTCTTCCCTCCAAAAATGCTAATCCCTTGCTAATTGAACAGGCGCAGACGCTATTGAATATTTTGAATCGAAAAATTATCTTAATCGGGTAATTGCACGCGTTTACATGATAGGTACACAATCAGAATATTCTCATATATATTCTCTGAAAGAACCTAACTGTCAGCAGCCTCAATGATTACAGACATGCGGCTCTTACTTCCACTGTAATGAAGTGCTTTGAAAGGCGGTAGTTAAAGTACATAAAATCCTCACTCCCACCCAGTTTGGACTAGCACCAATTTGCATACAGACCCAACAGGTCAACTGGTGATGCCATCAACACAGCCCTCCGTACGGTATTATTATCCCCCGCCAATACGAAGTGGGAGGGGGATATAGGTTTGACCTCCGTCCGTCCGTGCGTCCGTGAGTCCGTCCGTCCGTCCGAGATAAAGGGGACAGCTTTACTCAGAAACTACTACAGATACAGTAACCAAATTTGGTGTGTAGCTTCAGACCATAAAGGCCTTGATTGAGTTCGAAAATGAGAAGCGCACGATTGGCGGGGGATGTTGTAGACCATGTGGACTTGTTACATCTGGAACAACCTGGTTCATATGTAAGAATGCTGTTTGTGGATTTTAGTTCTGCATTAAATAGCGAGAAAAACTTTTGCAGGCTGGTACGCAGACAGGTGCATAGGAGAAAGGCCGGTCTTCTCACTTGCAATAGATTTATTAGTCGACGTTTTGGTCAACTGACCTTTCTCAGGACAAAAACTTAGAAACTCTAAAGATAGACATAAATATGTCTCATACGCAAGAATTGGTGTAACTATGAAACAAGACACTGCCTGAGATTGCATCTAATAGACATGCAAGTTGCTGACTAGGTGGGGAAAGAGAAGGCATTCACATGATTTTAAGGAGGCTTTTGACACAGACAGTCACCAGACACTTTTAGCAAAGAAATCGTATTTCAGTTTTTCATGTAATGCCATAAAATGGATAGCTTCATATTTAGCTGACAGGATGCATAGTGTTCACTTTAGAAATAGTGTATAGGTTAGCAATGATATTGGTGTACCCCAGGGGTCAGTATTGGGTCTGATCCTGTTTAGCATGTACATTAATGACGTACCATCAGTCTATCCATTTGTTAATATTGAAATGTATGCGAATGATACTGCTCTGTATGTATACGCAAAAAACAAAGAACAAACTGCAACTAAATTAACTGCAGCACTGGTCCATATCACTGACTGGCTTAAAAAGTCATCGCTACATTTCAACATAAGCAAGACGGTTTGTCTGTCCTTTATGCTGAGGCCCTTAAAAACAAAGCACCCTGATATTTTTATTACCTGGCCCCTCCCCTAGGGGGCCAGGTTAAGCAATGATCATGTGTGTGTGCGTGTGTGTGTGTGTCTGTCTGTCTGTCAGCCTGTGGCTGGGGCCAGGTCTGCTATCTCTGATTGCCTTGTTGATTATGAAAAGATCATGTCTGTGTCTGATTCTAGATATCTTGGAATAATTTTAGACTGTAATTTAACTTTTAAACTAGCTAGCATTATTAAACTTCATTCAGTGAACTTTAGACTTGTGAGACCTTATTTGGATGCAAAGGCAGCCAAACGTTTTATGCATGCCATGATTTTTTTTGTCACATTTCATACTGCTTCACAACTTGGTCTCAAACGAATAAAACAACCTTGAAACCCATAGAGAACTGATTTAAGCAGACAAAAACACTAGATCAAAAACCAATCAGTTACCACCACTGTCACATACTAACAAAATATAATTTATTTACATTTGGAAGTTTCCTACATTTTTTTAGATGCATGTCTTATTTTTAAAATATTACATGGATTGGCACCTCCCCCTCTGAACGAGATTATTGAGCTGAAGGACAACAGTGGCAGGGCAGCCAGGGCAGTCACCAGGGGAGACTGTGTTGAACAGTTTAGGCGCAGTACATTTGGACCGTCAGTCTTCTCAATACGTGCCTGTAAACACTGGAATACTCTCCCCATTGACGTAAGGGAATGCAACAGCTATCCATCCTTAAAAAACAAACTTAAAAAATGATAAAAACTTACCAAAATTGTGATCATACCTACACTGTACCTCTCTCTCTCTCTCTCACCCTCTCTTTAATATGTCTAACAGTTTGTTTGTATGTTTTCCTGTCTGTCTATCTGTTAACAACTTTCTTAGTTGGATACATCATTGTTGTCTTTTTTTTTTTTTTTGGTCTTGACCTGGCAAGGGACTACAGATGAAAACTAGCTAGTAGAGCTAATTCTGGTACATTTACATTTTAATTATACAAAAGTATATATTGGATTGTCAATGAATGTAAATTTTCCCTTTTGAAATAAACTAAATAAATAAATGAGGGTTGTGACAGAAATGTGCACAATTTTGCACCCAAATCGAGTTTTATTTCTCGTTTTACCTAAATGAGAACTGGCTGCACCAGAGATTATTCCATATTTTCTGTCTTCCACAAATTGTTGATAAAGCAAATTGATTTAAAATGGGAGTTGAGACGAATGAACTCATTAAGCTGATGTTTTCAGCGCCCTCAATATTCGGTAGCCGTTACTTGTTTGAAAAAATGTGAATATGCAAGGCAACAAGACCCAGAAAAGCTGACCATACCGTGGCCAATCTGTGCATGTGCATTCAGACTTTATCTGCCTGTATGAATAACCCAACAGACCTGGGGACGGGACTATTTCAGACTCAGGGTTTAAAGACTGACCTATTGTTATTTCACTGAGCTCTGTGGTGGAGAATAGTTTGAAAGAGTGAGATGTGCTGCTGATGTTCGGTCTTCCTTTGTGTGAACCAGCTGATCTCGCTCATGCACTCCCATTATACACTCTACCCAGGGTAAGTATGCATACTGTTCCTACTGGAAGCAAGCAGAACAACTGCTTAACTGGAGATTGCCCTGATAGTTCTGTGATGTAGTGCTTTCCACCTTACCAATTTCATCTGATAATTATTTAATCTCAAAATGTTTCACAAGGGAGAACAATTCTTTCATGACTGCAAGCTTTCCATTTGTTTCAGTGATATAAATCCTGTATATGCAAGAAAAAAAAGAAGCAGGAATGAGGTGAGGATACATGTCGCTTATTGGGAGACCAGTTTCCGTCCTTGTTTGACTAAAAGTAAACAGCCATCAGCAAGATCTCCAATCCATTCTCGGAAGAATTTACTGCACTTCACTTTGCAGATGAAAGGTTGTTTTCAATATCTGCACTTCAAAGAAGAAAAAGGTCTGATAAAGAAAAGCAAGAGAGGAAGTGAGGGCAAGAGGGAAAAAAGAGAGAAAGACGGCCAGAGCGGCGTTTGTAATTGTAAAGACAGTGATAGGGCTGTCATCTGCTGTAGGTGGCTGCCATCTACAGGCTGTGTGGTGTAATGTCAACAATATCTTTACACTTAATCCAAACTTCCAACTCAGCATGCAAGCAGTGCCCAGCTGTATTTCGCAGAAAGGGTTAAGGACAGGCAAAATGCAAATGGAGATATTGGTCTCCAGGGGGCCCAAGGACATTTTATAAAAGCATGTGATCAGGATGTCAGGCAGTGAATTGAGGGATATCTGTGGCAGGAATGAAGCCTCTGCTACTGCTGTGTCTAAACCTGGTCCTGGTATTGGCCTCTGCTGCTGCTTCTCAGACAGCCTGCCGACTCCGGGAGCGCTTCCACCTAAATGGGATGTACCGCAAGGGAGACGTAGTTTTTGGGGGACTGTTTGGGGTGCACTTCCAGACAGTGTTCCCTGAGCTGTCTTTCAGGTCCAAGCCAGACCAGCTAAAGTGTGGGAGGTGAGTTTCTCAGAAGACAATTTTACATATATGGCTTTACACAAATATCTGCGCATTCACTTGTACATCCAAATACACAGGCAAGCAAACATACCTGGACAGACAATCAGACAGGTGCAATCAGCTACGGTGCGGCAATTACCTGTCAAATGTTTTTGATCACCCACACTTTACTAAGGAGTAAGAGATTGGAAACAAATTACATATACAGACACCATATATTCAAACGAAAATTTCACAATGGTAGTTAAATAATCCTGACTGCTGAGCATTTTAATGTATGAGAATGTACAGGCAAGTTTTAAGGCAGGCTTTATTTATTATGTTTCAGGTCCAAAAAAAAAAAAAAAATTCACACAGTACGTTTGTAAATCCATGCTGGAGCTGTTAATGAATAGTGTATCAACAAATGCAAGAAGAAGAAATGTATAACTAGAAAAGAGTACATTTTCAGGAGAAAATGTATGTGCTTGCTCCAGCGAGAAAAGTTGAAGAGGTTGGCTAATAAAATGAAGGTGCTTGGAAACTGAGAGGCAAAGAAAATTGCTGAAGAGATGTTGAAAAACTGTTTAAATGTAAACACAAGTCTTTAAAGCTGAAAGTAATTGTTTAAGGAATTCTGGCTTTTCAGCTGCATCATGACTGAGTCTATTCCGCTTCAACCCAGCTGTAAACAAAAAAAAGGTCTTTTGGAGTTAATGAGGTTGACCCATCGCTCTCTATGGCTCTGTGCGTATCTACGACCCCTTTCGAAACAGTTGGGACAAAGTGTAAATTGTGAATAAAATAAAACGCAATGACTTTAAAGTCACACCAGCCAGTATTTTATTCACAATAGAACAGAGATAACATAGCAAATGTTGAAACTGAGAAATTTCAAAATTTTATCCACAAAATGAGCTGATTTCAAATTTGATGGCTGCCACAGGTGTCAAAAAAGTTGGGACAGGGGCCTGTTTACCATGGTGTAGCATCCCCTCTTCTTTTTAACACAGTGCGGAGGCGTCTGGGCATTGAGGACACAAGTTTCTTCAGTTTACCCATTGGAATTTGATCCCACTCTTGTTTGATACAGGCTTCCAGCTGCTGGAGAGTTTTGGGTCTCCTTAAACGGACTTTTCATTTAATTATGCGCCAAATGTTCTCAGTCAGTGAAAGATCAGGACTGCAAGCAGGCCAGTTCAGCACATAGACTCCTCTACTACGAAACCATACTGTTGTAATAGCTGCAGCATGTGGTTTTGCATTGTCCTGCTGAAATACACAAGGCCTTTCCTGGAATAGATGTCTTCTGGAGGGGAGCATATGTTGCTCTAAAACCTTTATATACCTTTTAGTTTTCATGGCGCTTTTTAAAATATGCAAGTGTCTCACACCATATGCACTAATGCATCCCCATACCATCAGAGATGCTGGCTTTTGAACTGAGCGCTGATAACAGGAGGGGTGGTCTTTCTCCTCTTTAGCCCGGAGGACACGACGCCCATGATTTCCAACAAAAATGTCAAATTTGGACTCGTCTGACCACAGGATGCTTTGCCACTTTGCTACAGTACATTTTAAATGAGCTTTGGCTCACAGAACACGGCGGCGCTTCTGGATCATGCGCAAAAATGGCTTCCTTTTTGCATGATAGAGTTTTAGGTGGCATCTATAGATGGCACGGCAGACTGTGGTTGACAGACAGTGGTTTCTTGAAGTATTCCTGGGCCCATTTAGAAATGTCAATGACAAAATCATGCCGGTGAGTGCTGCAGTGGCATCTGAGGGCCCGAAGATCAAGGGCATCCAGTAAAGGTCTTTGGCCTTGTTTCTTGCGCACAGAGATTTTTCCAGTTTCTCTCAATCTTTTGATGATGTTATGCACTGCCAATGATGAGATCTTCAAAGCCTTCGCAATTTGATGTTGAGGAAGATTGCTTTTAAAGTATTCCACAATTTTATTACGCAAACCTTCACAGGCTGCAGAGCCTCTGGTCATCTTTACTTCTGAGAGACTGAGCCTCTCTAAGACATCCCTTTCATAGCCAATCATGTTTCACACCTGATGCCAGTTAACTTAATTAACTTGCTAAATGTTCTTTCAGATGATTCTCGGATACATTAATCGCTTTTTCAGCCCTTTTTTTGCCTGTATCCCAACTTTTTTGAGACCTGTTGCAGCCATAAAATGTGAAATAAGCTCATATTGTGGACAAAAATGTAAAATGTCTAAAAATTTGTAAAATGTTCAACATTTGAAATGTTATCTATGTTCAATTGTAAATAACATATGGGGTCATGGGATCTGAAAGTCCCAACTATATCGGAATTGAGCTTGTATTTTGATACCAATATTTTGCCTGTTTTAGATACAATCGTAAATATATCGAGCTAGTGCGAACAGTTGCTTGTATATAGGCTACTGAAATAGGAGCTCAAGTAATTCTTTTATGCTTTGCAGTTTTTTCTGTAAAATGTCGTCTCATTGACCCACCTTGCAAAAAGGCCGGTTGTTGCTGCCCACAATGTGGTCTCTTGGAGCGACTGTACAAAGGACGATACCGAAAATTCTTTCACTGAGTTAGAAAAATCTCAATTCTTCTTTGTCAAACAGTTGGATTAATTGTAATCCAAATGAGAGAGGCAGTAGCAGCAAAAACTGTCTTGTGTGTCCTCCGCGCTGTCCTGCGCAGTGTCCTGCGCACTGTCCTGTATCCTGTGCACTGTTCTGCGCAGTCTTCTGTGCACTGTTCTCCGCAGTGTTCTATGCCCTGCGCACTGTCCTGTGTGCTGTCCTGTTTCCTGTGTACTGTGCTGCGCGGTGTCCTGCGCAGTGTCTGTCCTGCGCTCTGTCCTGTGCACTGTTGTGCGCAGTGTTCTGTGCCCTGCACACTGTCCTGCACGGTGTCCAGTGTGCTGCCCTCTGTCCTGCGCGGTGTCCTGCAGGAAATGAGCAGTGCACACTTGTAACAGGATAGGACAGTTTTATTTATTTAAATTTCATGCAGTCGTAGAGAGGTGATGGGTTTATATTTATTTTTATCTTGAAAACAGCGACGTTTGAATACCACACATCCTTTTGGATTTAAATTTACCTAATTTGAATACCACACCTAATCTTGTTTTTCCTGTGATTTATGTCCTGTATTTATTCTGTGCTGTCAGAACATCCATGAAGCCATGGTATCTGGGGAACGCAAGTCTCCCCGCATGTATCTTTGAAAGTACCCTGCAATTTGCTTGAGAATCAAGCAGCTGTTGAAACTGAAGGCGTGCTATTTAGGTGAAGAGGATGTAAGTTATATTGACTACTTGTAAGTTCAAAGAGAGCCTTAGAAGACATTACTATAGATAAGTATGGACCAGTATCTGCTTTGGACTCTTCATAGATGTGAACATGCAGTCCAATACAGTATGTCCAAGCATACAGTCATCTGCTGTATATTAGGATTTTAGGAAATTCCTCAGAATTTTGTCATTGTAATATGAAACCACTGCCATGTGCTTGGTTGTAAAGCACTGTTTTTGTGTCCACCTTCTGTGTGTGTTCTCCTATAGACCATCAAATTCATTGACAAAACCAATGCTGCTCTGTAACTGGGGAAGGGAGTCGAGGATGTGGACTTTTTTTTTCTTTGACGTATTGGTGCCAGAAGTAAATATATGCCATGTCTAATTTTCAGAGCTTTAAAACAAATTTCTATCACCTAGTGTACTGACTAATTATTTGAAATATTACTGTATTTATGGTCCCCATTGAAATACTGAGAAAACACAAGGGCGTCTGCCACTACATAGCTGAGGTGCGCCTTGCCTCAGGAGGACCTGCATGGACAAAAATTTATTTCTGAGCAGGTTAAATTGAATGTGCACTTTCTGTACATCATGTTTACATTTTTTAAAATGCAGGGTTAACTTTTGTTTGTTATTAGTGTGCATGAGATGCTCACTATTGTTCTTCTGATCTTCTTATTAGTGTGCATGAAAATGCTCACGATTGTTATTCCGGTCTTCTTATTATTATTAGTGTGCATGAAAATGCTCACTATTGTTATTCTGGTCTTCTTATTATTATTAGTGTGCATGAAAATGCTCACTATTGTTATCCTGGTCTTCTTATAAGTGTGCATGAAAATGCTCACTATTGTTATCCTGGTCTTATTATTATAAGTGTGCATGAAAATATACACTATTGTTATCCTGGTCTTATTATTATAAGTGTACATGAAAATGCACACTTTTGTTATTCTGGTCTTCTTATTATTATTATTATTGGGTATGACAATGCTCAGTATTGTTATTCTGGTCTTCTTATTATTATTATAAGTGTGCATGAACATTCTCACTATTGTTATTCTGGTCTTCTTCTTATTATTATTTTTGTGTATGAAAATGCTCACTGTTGTTATTCTGGTCAACTTATTATTATTTGTGTGCATGAAAATATACGCTATTATTATTCTGGTCTTCTTATTATTATTAGTGTGCATGAAAAGGCACACTATTGTTATTCTGGTCTTCTTATGATTATAAGTGTGCATGAAAATTCTCACTATTGTTATCCTGGTCTTCCTATTATTATTAGTGTGCATGAAAATGCTCACTATTGTTATCCTGGTCTTCTTATTAGTGTGCATGAAAATGCTAACTATTGTTATTCTGATCTTCTTATTATTGGTGTGCATGAAAATGCTCACTATTGTTATTCTGATCTTCTTATTATTAGTGTGCATGAAAATGCTAACTATTGTTATTCTGATCTTCTTATTATTAGTGTGCATGAAAATGCTCACCATTGTTATTCTGGTCTTCTTCTTATTATTAGTGTGCATGAAAATGCTCACTATTGTTATTCTGGTCTTATTATTATTAGTGTGCATGAAAATATACACTATTGTTATCCTGGTCTTCTTATTATTGGTCTTCATGAAAATGCTCACTATTGTTATTCTGGTCTTCTTCTTATTATAAGTGTGCATGAAAATGCTCACTATTGTTATCCCGGTCTTCTTATTAGTGTGCATGAAAATGCTCACTATTGTTATCCTGGTCTTCTTATTAGTGTGCATGAAAATGCTCACTATTGTTATTCTGGTCTTCTTATTGTTATTGTGCATGAAAATACTCACTATTGTTATTCTGGTCTTCTTATTAGTGTGCATGAAAATGCTCACTATTGTTATTCTGGTCTTCTTATTATTATAAGTGTGCATGAAAATGCTCACTATTGTTATTCTGGTCTTCTTATTATTATTAGTGTGCATGAAAATGCTCACTATTGTTATCCTGGTCTTCTTATTAATGTGCATGAAAATGCTCACTATTGTTATTCTGGTCTTCTTATTATTCGTGTGCATGAAAATGCTCGCTATTGTTATTCTGGTCTTCTTCTCATTATTAAAAGTGTGCTTGAAAATGCTCACTATTGTTATTCTGGTCTTCTTCTTATGATTATTAGTGTGCAGGAGAATGCACACTATTGTTATCCTGGTCTTCTTGTGATTGGTCTTCATGAAAATGCTCACAATTGTTATTCTGGTCTTCTTATTATTATTAATGTGCATGAAAATGCTCACTATTGTTATCCTGGTCTTCTTGTTAGTGTGCATAAAAATGCTCACTATTGTTATTCTGGTCTTCTTTTTATTCTAAGTGTGCATGAAAATGCTCACTATTGTTATTCTGGTCTTCTTATTATTATTAGTGTGCATTGAAAATGCTCACTATTGTTATCCTGGTCTTCTTATTAGTGTGCATTGAAAATGCTCACTATTGTTATCCTGGTCTTCTTATTAGCGTGCATTGAAAATGCTCACTAATGTTATTCTGGTCTTCTTATTAGTGTTCATTGAAAATGCTCACTATTGTTATCCTGGTCTTCTTATTAGTGTGCATGGAAATGCTCACTATTGTTATTCTGGTCTTTTTATTCTAATTATTAGTGTGCATGAAAATGCTTACTATTGTTATTCTGGTCTTCTTCTTATTATTATTGTGCATGAAAATGCTCACTATTGTTATTCTGGTCTTCTTCTTATCATTATTAGTGTGCATGAAAATACTCACTATTGTTATTCTGGTCTTATTATTGGTCTTCATGAAAATGCTCACTATTGTTATTCTGGTCTTCTTATTATTATTAGTATGCATGAAAATGCTCACTATTCTTATTCTGGTCTTCTTTTTATTATTATCAGTGTGCAGGAAAATGCTCACTATTGTTATCCTGGTCTTCTTATTAGTGTGCATGAAAATGCTCACTATTGTTATTCTGGTCTTCTTATTATTATTATTGTGCATGAAAATGCTCACTATTGTTATTCTGGTCTTCTTATTAATATAAGTGTGCATGAAAATGCTCAGTATTGTAATTCTGGTCTTCTTATTATTATTAGTGTGCATGAAAATGCTCACTATTGTTATTCTGGTCTTCTTATTATTAGTGTGCATTGAAAATTCTCACTATTGTTATCCTGGTCTTCTTATTAGTGTGCATGAAAATGCTCACTAATGATATTCTGGTATTCTTATTATTATTATTAGTGTGAATTGAAAATGCTCACTATTGTTATCCTGGTCTTCTTATTAGCATGCATTGAAAATGCTCACTATTGTTATCCTGGTCTTCTCATTAGTGTGCATGAAAATGCTCACTTTTATTATTCTGGTCTTCTTATTGTTATTGTGCATGAAAATGCTCACTATTGTTATCCTGGTCTTCTTATTAGTGTGCATTGGAAATGCTCACTATTGTTATCCTGGTCTTCTTATTAATGTGCATGAAAATACTCACTATTGTTATTATGGTCTTCTTCTTATTATTAGTGTGCATGAAAATGCTCAGTATTGTTATTCTGGTCTTCTTATTATTATTAGTGTGCATGAAAATGCTCACTATTGTTATTCTGGTCTTCTTCTTCTTATTATTAGTGTGCATGAAAATGCACACTATTGTTATCCTGGTCTTCTTATTATTGGTCTTCATGAAAATGCTCACTATTGTTATTCTGGTCTTCTTCTTATTATAAGTGTGCATGAAAATGCTCACTATTGTTATTCTGGTCTTCTTATTATTATTAGTGTGCATTGAAAATGCTCACTATTGTTATCCTGGTCTTCTTATTAGTGTGCATTGAAAATGCTCACTATTGTTATCCTGGTCTTCTTATTAGCGTGCATTGAAAATGCTCACTAATGTTATTCTGGTCTTCTTATTAGTGTTCATTGAAAATTCTCACTATTATTATCCTGGTCTTCTTATTAGTGTGCATGGAAATGCTCACTATTGTTATTCTGGTCTTTTTATTCTAATTATTAGTGTGCATGAAAATGCTTACTATTGTTATTCTGGTCTTCTTCTTATCATTATTAGTGTGCATGAAAATACTCACTATTGTTATTCTGGTCTTATTATTGGTCTTCATGAAAATGCTCACTATTGTTATTCTGGTCTTCTTATTATTATTAGTATGCATGAAAATGCTCACCATTCTTATTCTGGGGCCGGTTGCATAAACTTAGTTTAAGACTGGTTGTCACTGTAGACTGGCCTTAAATTGTCAAGTTAGACTAGTCTAATTAAAACTGACTGTTGCATAAAGCTTAAGACTGACTTGATTTGAGGCATAAAAATTAGCCACCTCTCCCCCTGGCTAACCCTGAGATGAGAGCTTTGTTGCCATGGCAACACATTGTAAGAACACCTGTTAGAGGACACAAAGATACAGCAATATTTATTGTTTTTCTAACAAAAAAGGACAAAAAATATTTTACATTGGAAACAGGATTATTAGCTCTTTTTTTAAAATTTGTATTTATTTATTTTGTAGTTTTGGAGGGGGTCCTCCTCCGGTGCCTGGATTTTTTCCTCTTTCATATTTCCGTCTTAAAGATGCTTTCACACCGGACGCGAAACAAATTTTTCGCAGGACAGATTAAAATCAATGTCAATGCAAAGACGCGAATACACACGAAACGCTTTCCGGTGTGAAAGCAGCTTTGGATTGTTGCACAATATTTTTAAAACGTTTTTGAACATCTTCTACGGTTCTCACGACCGTTGATACCGTTCGCCTTTTCTGTAATTTTCTCCCCTAACTTGATGACGGGTCAAATTTCCATTCGCTTGATTAAAACTATTGAACAAAAGACTTCAATCGGCATTATATTTCTCCAGCAAGGAAAAGGTTTTCCGTTGCGCTAAAGTGCGGTGATCTCCCGCTGCCACCGAGTGTCGCTATTGTGTCCGCCATGTTTTTCTACTCTATGAAGTGTCTTATTTTACCCATGATACATAGCGCGACCGGCTATCCAAGTCAGTCTTAAATAAGTCACTCAAAGACAGATTTTATGCAACAGGCATATTTAATTATCTATCGTAAGTCTGACTTAAAAATACATTAAAGTCAAAGACTGGGTCTAATTTTATGCAACTGGCCCCAGGTCTTCTTTTTATTATTATCAGTGTGCAGGAAAATGCTCACTATTGTTATCCTGGTCTTCTTATTAGTGTGCATGAAAATGCTCACTATTGTTATTCTGGTCTTCTTATTATTATTAGTGTGCATGAAAATGCTCACTATTGTTATTCTGGTCTTCTTATTATTATAAGTGTGCATGAAAATGCTCACTATTGTTATTCTGGTCTTCTTATTATTATTAGTGTGCATGAAAATGCTCACTGTTGTTATTCTGGTCTTATTATTATTAGTGTGCATGAAAATTCTCACTATTGTTATCCTGGTCTTCTTATTAGTGTGCATGAAAATGCTCACTAATGATATTCTGGTATTCTTATTATTATTATTAGTGTGAATTGAAAATGCTCACTATTGTTATCCTGGTCTTCTTATTAGCATGCATTGAAAATGCTCACTATTGTTATCCTGGTCTTCTCATTAGTGTGCATGAAAATGCTCACTTTTATTATTCTGGTCTTCTTATTGTTATTGTGCATGAAAATGCTCACTATTGTTATCCTGGTCTTCTTATTAGTGTGCATTGGAAATGCTCACTATTGTTATCCTGGTCTTCTTATTAATGTGCATGAAAATACTCACTATTGTTATTCTGTTCTTCTTCTCATTATTATTAGTGTGCATGAAAATGCTCACTATTGTTATTATGGTCTTCTTCTTATTATTAGTGTGCATGAAAATGCACACTATTGTTATCCTGGTCTTCTTATTATTATTAGTGTGCATAAAAATGCTCACAATTGTTATTCTGGTGGTCTTATTATTATTAGTGTGCATAAAAATGCTAACAATTGTTATTCTGGTGGTCTTATTATTATAAGTGTGCATTGAAATGCTCACTATTGTTATTCCGGTCTTCTTATTATTATTAGTGTGCATTGAAAATGCTCACTATTGTTATTCTGGTCTTCTTATTATTACTAGTGTGCATAAAAATGCTCACAATTGTTAGTCTGGTGGTCTTATTATTATTAGTGTGCATTGAAATGCTCACTAATGATATTCTGGTCTTCTTATTATTATTAGTGTGAATGAAACTGCTCACTGTTGTTATCCTGGTCTTCTTATTAGCGTGCATTGAAAATGCTCTCTATTGTTATCCTGGTCTTCTCATTAGTGTGCATGAAAATGCTCACTATTGTTATTCTGGTCTTCTTATTATTAGTGCGCATGAAAATGCTCACTATTGTTATTCTGGTATTCCTATTAGTGCGCATTGAAAATGCTCAGTATTGTTATCCTGGTCTTCTTATTATTAGTCTTCATGAAAATGCTCACTGTTGTTATTCTGGTCTTCTTCTTATTATTATTAGTGTGCATTGAAAATGCTCACTATTGTTATCCTGGTCTTCTTATTATTAGTCTTCATGAAAATGCTCACTGTTGTTATTCTGGTCTTCTTCTTATTATTATTAGTGTGCATTGAAAATGCTCACTATTGTTATCCTGGTCTTCTTATTATTAGTCTTCATGAAAATGCTCACTATTGTTATTCTGGTCTTATTATTAGTGTGCATGAAAATGCTCACTATTGTTATCCTGGTCTTCTTATTAGTGTGCATGAAAATGCTCACTATTGTTATCTTGGTCCTCTTATTAGTGTGCATGAAAATGCTCACTAATGTTATTCTGGTCTTCTTATTATTATTAGTGTGCATTGGAAATGCTAACTATTGTTATCCTGGTCTTCGTATTAGTGTGCATTGAAAATGCCCACATTGTTATCCTGGTCTTTTCATTAGTGTGCATGAAAATGCTCACTATTGTTATTCTGGTCTTATTATTATTAGTCTTCATGAAAATGCTCACTGTTGTTATTCTGGTCTTCTTCTTATTATTATTAGTGTGCATTGAAAATGCTAACTATTGTTATCCTGGTCTTCGTATTAGTGTGCATTGAAAATGCCCACATTGTTATCCTGGTCTTTTCATAAGTGTGCATGAAAATGCTCACTATTGTTATTCTGGTCTTATTATTATTAGTCTTCATGAAAATGCTCACTATTGTTATTCTGGTCTTATTATTATTAGTCTTCATGAAAATGCTCACTATTGTTATCCTGGTCTTCTCATTAGTGTGCATGAAAATGCTCACTTTTATTATTCTGGTCTTCTTATTGTTATTGTGCATGAAAATGCTCACTATTGTTATCCTGGTCTTCTTATTAGTGTGCATTGGAAATGCTCACTATTGTTATCCTGGTCTTCTTATTAATGTGCATGAAAATACTCACTATTGTTATTCTGGTCTTCTTCTCATTATTATTAGTGTGCATGAAAATGCTCACTATTGTTATTATGGTCTTCTTATTATTATTAGTGTGCATTGAAAATGCTCACTATTGTTATCCTGGTCTTCTTATTATTAGTCTTCATGAAAATGCTCACTGTTGTTATTCTGGTCTTCTTCTTATTATTATTAGTGTGCATTGAAAATGCTCACTATTGTTATCCTGGTCTTCTTATTATTAGTCTTCATGAAAATGCTCACTATTGTTATTCTGGTCTTATTATTAGTGTGCATGAAAATGCCCACTATTGTTATTCTGGTCTTCTTATTATTAGTCTTCATGAAAATGCTCACTGTTGTTATTCTGGTCTTCTTCTTATAATTATTAGTCTTCATGAAAATGCTCACTGTTGTTATTCTGGTCTTCTTCTTATAATTATTAGTGTGCATGAAAATGCTCACTATTGTTATCCTGGTCTCCTTATTAGTGTGCATGAAAATGCTCACTATTGTTATTCTGGTCTTCTTATTAGTGTGCATTGAAAATGCTCACTATTGTTATCTTGGTCCTCTTATTAGTGTGCATGAAAATGCTCACTAATGTTATTCTGGTCTTCTTATTATTATTAGTGTGTATTGAAAATGCTAACTATTGTTATCCTGGTCTTCGTATTAGTGTGCATTGAAAATGCCGACATTGTTATCCTGGTCTTTTCATTAGTGTGCATGAAAATGCTCACTATTGTTATTCTGGTCTTATTATTATTAGTGTGCATGAAAATGCTCACTATTGTTATTCTGGTCGTCTTCTTATTATTATTAGTGTGCATGAAAATTCTCACTATTGTTATTCTGGGTTTCTTATTATTACTGTCCATGAAAATGCTCACTACTGTTATTCTGGTCTTCTTCTTATTATTATTAGTGTGCATGAAAATGCACACTATCCTTCCGTCCATTCTTCATTCCTACCAATTTTCTTTCCATCTTCCTTTCTCTTGTCTTTCCTTCCCTCATTCCTTCTTTCCTTCCTTCATACCTACTTTCCTTCCTATCTTTTTTCCTTTCTCCTTTCTTTCCTTTATTCTTTCCCTCACTCTTTCTTTCCCTATTTCTTTGTCTCCTTATTCTTTCTGCCCTTCTCTCTTTTCTTCTTTTTTTCCATTGTTCTTCCTTATTTCCATCCTTTCTTTCCTTCCTTCTTTTCATCATTTCTTTCTTTCAATCCATACATCCTTTGCTTCGATTTTTCATTCTTTCCTGCCTTCCTTTGCTTTCCTTTCTTTTTTCCTACCTTCCTTCTTTCCTTACTTTCCCTCATTAATTCCTTTTTTCCTTCCTTCCTTGTTATTATTCCCAATTCTTCCGTAATCGCACAGTTCGCTACTTCTCCCAGTTTTCACCCGATCCCAAAACGTTACACATCAACTTCCTAGCAACCACCCAGAACACCATAGCAACTGCCTAGCAACGCCCTAGCAACTACTCAGAACATCATAGCAACGGCCTAGCAGCGCCCTAGCAACCAAACAGAACACCATATCAACCACTTAGCAACGCCCAAGCAACCACCCACAACACCATAGCAACTGCCTAGCAACGCCCTAGCAACCACCCAGAACACCATAGCAACCGACTAGCAACGCCCTAGCAACCACCCTGAATACCATAGCAACCACCTAGTAACACCCTAGAAATCACTCAGAACACCATAGAAACTGCATAGCAACGCCCTAGCAACCACCCAGAACACAATAACAACCGACTAGCAACGCTCTAGAAACCACCTTGAACGCCATAGAAACTGCCTAGTAACCCCCTAGCAACCACCCAGAACACAATAGCAACGGCCAAGCAACGCCCTAGCAACCACTCAGAACACCATAGCAACCGCATAGCAACATCCTAGCAACCACCCAGAACACCAAAGCAACTACCTAGTAACGCCCTAGCAACTACACAGAACACCATAGCAACCACCGAGCAACACCCCCAAGAACACCATAGGAAGTGCCTAGCAATGCCATAGCAACCACCCAGAACACCATAGCAATTGCCTAGCAACACCCTAGCATCCACCCAGAACATCATAGAAACTGCCTAAAAATGCCATAGCAACCAGCCAGAACACCATAGCAACCGCCGAGCAACGCTCTAGCAACCACCAAGAAAACCATAGCAACCGCCGAGAAATGCCATGGCAACCACCCAGAACACCATAGCAACCACCTAGCAACACCCTACCAACCACTCAGAACAGCATAGTAATGCCCTAGCTACGCCCTAGCAACCACCCAGAACACCATAGCAACTGCCTAGCAAACGCCCTAGCAACCACCCAGAATATCATAGCAACTGCCTAGAAATACCATAGCAACCATCCCAAACACCAGAGCAACTGCCTAGCAACGCCCTAGCAACCACCCAGAACACCATAACAACCACCCTAGCAACTGTTATGCTCCTATGTTTTCGTCTGTGTTGGTGTTCTCTTTTCTTGTCTGTGTGTCTGTTCTTGGAAGTGTTGCAGGACGTCCCATATGCAGATGACACCTTGATTGTTGGCGCTTCATTGGTGGTTGCAGTCTATAAGAGGGGCTGCTCAATCGAACGAGAGGCGATGCTACACTGGGCCACGTAGCTCTCTCCCGGCCCTATCACGTTCTGACGCGCCGTGCCTTGTTTGCTACGCACCACCCCTTGGAGCGCACTCTTCATGGCTGTTTTGCAGAGTGGAAATTGAAGGCCTGGTTTTCCCCAGGCCACTTTGTTTTTTTTTGCATTCGTTGTCTCTATGTTTGGCATAATAAATTCCATAATTGCGCTATTGTGCTTTGCCACCGTCTAGATTTTTTTTTATTTTTTTTTAATTTTTCTGTTCACGTCCCTTCCCCTAGACGGGGACGTAACAAGAAAATTGGGGCCTCGTCCGAGAGTTTATTAAAATCCGAATTTATTATTATTATTTTTTTGTTAAGAAGCGCACAATAAAACGAGGAGCTCTGGGTGAGTTAGAGCGTCTCCAGCTGGATGTATAAATTTATGATCCTTCCAACGGAGCGCTGTTGTTGTTTTGATTTATTATTTTGCCCTTTTTTGTTTTTCTTGGGAGGTTAATCCGGGAAGGGGTACGCTGTCATATTGGCAAGCTTCAGCTAGAAGTTTGCTCTTGTGACGTTTGCGTTTAAAGTGGCCTTTAACTGGTACGCTTCCGAAGACTAGATGAGGTGTTTAGCTAGTTTTATTTTGTTTGGTTAGGTAGGTAGGACCCAGAGCTTTCTTATCCAAGTGCTGCTTCCTTCAAATTTGTACTTGTCTTGTTTTGTGCTGAGATGACATTTGTGTGTGCAATACTGTTTTCTAGCAGGCGGCTAGGTATGTTTTGGGTGGGTGGATTTGCCTTCGACTCTTACTAAGAATTGATCTGTCTTATTTTTCTGGTTATTGTGTGTCCGGAGCTTAGTTGCGTGGCTGCTTGTTGTTGGATTATTTGGGCTCTTTCGATCATTTCAGAGTGTAGCATTGACCAGAAAGTTTTTTTTTTCATTTTCTTTCAACAATAGAATTTGTTGAATTTGCTTATTGTGAGAAAAATGTCAGTGGTAGAGGAGTTCATCAAAAATCCTTCGCAAAGTCTCTTGGTTCGTTGCACAAAGGAACAGTTAATTCAAATTGCTGAGCATTATTCGATCAGTCTCACCAGCGACGATAAAAAATTGAAGGAGACATTGTTTAAAGCTGTGGAATTGGGCCTCATTTTCAAAAATATTTTAATAGTTCCAGCTGAAGCGTTAGCCTCTTCTTCGAAGGCTGACTCTGCTACTGGCAATGTGTCCGAGTCGGAGCTTAAACTCCGAGAATACGCTCACCATGATCGGAAAATGCAATTGGAGGCTGCAAAATTAAGAGCTGAACGCGAGAGTTGGGTGTATAAAGAGAAAGAATTCGAGAAAGAAATTAAATTAAGACAATTGGAGATCCAACGAGAGTTGGATTTAAAAAAATTGGAGATGCAGGATAAAGAGAAGGAACGCGAGCGAGAATTCCAGCGTGAATGTGAGGAGCGTGCGTTTGCTCTGAAAAGGTTAGAGTTGGAGTTGGCTGCGAGGACAGCTGCTGCCCCTCCAGCTGTTTCCCCCCCGAGTTCTCCGCTAGAATCTCCAACTCGTCCTCCGCTTGCTTCTCCTTATCGCCCATTACCTACTGCCATTCGTCCACCTTCAGTTTCTGTTCCTGCAGTTGGGCTTTCGGATACCGCGACGGCTCCACCTGTTGTGCTTCCGCAACCTCCGATCGCCCAATTCTTTCAACCTGAACAACCATTTGATGTTACCCGTAATATCCGTATGGTTCCGCCTTTTAGTGACCTTGAGGTGGACAAATATTTTTGCCACTTCGAAAGGGTTGCCATCACCCTTGGGTGGCCTGTTAGGGTTTGGACGTTGCTGCTACAGTGTGTGCTGACAGGCAAAGCGCAGGATGTCTATTCAGCCCTCACGGTGGAACAAAGTTCAGATTACCTTACAGTGAAAACGGCAATTCTTAATGCTTATGAGCTTGTTCCAGAAGCTTATCGTCAACGCTTTCGTGGGCTTTAAAAAAATGATAAGGTGACCTATGTGGAGTTTGCACGAGAGAAAGAGAATGCCTTTAATCGATGGTGCACATCTCAAAAAGTGTCAACTTTAGAACAACTTCGAGAACTGATCTTAGTTGAGGAGTTCAAAAACTGTGTTCCACAGAATGTTGCAACTTATCTTAATGATCAGAAGGTTTTAACGTTGTCACAGGCTGCGGTGTGTGCAGATGAATTTGTTTTAACCCATAAAAATGTTTTCAATTCTTCCTCTCGTCGCGATTCTGCCCTGCCCTTAAATAAC
Organism: Gymnothorax reevesii; assembly: GCA_029721435.1. Lineage (NCBI taxonomy): Eukaryota > Metazoa > Chordata > Actinopteri > Anguilliformes > Muraenidae > Gymnothorax > Gymnothorax reevesii. Next base: position 144,493,952 of record CM056574.1, read on the forward strand.
CGGCAAAGTGGCAGGAATATAAAAAGTGAACCTCCCTCGTCGGCAAATGAGTCACGCGAGTGTTTTTATTGTCATGAGGTTGGCCATCTAATTTCTGTTTGTCCCACGTTACGGAAGAAAAATCAGTCCGCTAAAAACCCAACAACTAAAAGTGTTGGCTTGGCGCGTGCATTGAGTTTAGAGAAATTGGGCTGTGACATCGATTCTGTCTACGATCCGTTTATATTAAAGGGAATGGTCTCGCTCACTGGTCGGGAGGAAGACCGTGTTTCAGTTAAAATACTTAGAGACACTGGTGCGGCACAATCTTTCTTACTCACTTCAGTTCTTCCATTTTCCGATCGGTCTTACTCTGGTTCTGATGTGTTAGTACAGGGAATTGGTTTGGGCACGGCCAAAGTTCCTTTGCATTCTGTGTACTTGGAGAGTGAGTTGGTGACTGGCTTCGTAAAAGTTGCTGTGTGCTCCCAGCTGCCCGTAAAAGGAGTTTCTTTTATTTTGGGCAACGATTTAGCTGGTGGAAAAGTTCTCCCTCCACCAGAAGTAATTTCAAATCCAATTGTCCAATCAACTGACATGAAATGTGACTCGGGGTTTCCTCAGTTTTATCCTGCTTGCGTGGTCACGAGAGCCCAAGCACGCAAAGTTGGCGATTGTGTTGACTTATCTGATACTTTCATGTCCGATGAGCTGGATGAACCCCCTACATTAGTTTCGGTTGACGCGCCCGGGTCTCTGTCCGCGAAAGGTGGTGCTGAAATTGATTACTCTGGCTTGTCGCTCTCCGCCAATAAGGTTCTGATCCAACGTGAACAAAGTGAAGATCCGTCTCTGGCAAAATGTCGCGCCTCTGTTATTAAGAAGGGAGCTGTGATTACCAAGTCTGTGGCTTATTTCTGGGAAGATGGTTTGCTAAAAAGAAAATGGACTCCATCACATAATGCAGATCTTGGTTGGAATTCTGTTTATCAATTAGTTGTTCCCGCTAAATTTAGACAACAAGTTTTAACTTTGGCACATGATCACGATTTTGCTGGTCACCTTGGAATGAAGAAAACATATTACCGCATTCTGAAATATTTCTTTTGGCCGGGGCTAAAATCTGATGTTGTAAAATATTGTCGTTCATGTCATCATTGCCAGTTAGCCGGAAAACCCAACCAGATCATTCCACCTGCTCCACTAAAACCAATTCCAGTTATTGGGGAGCCATTTGAACGGATCCTTTTAGATTGTGTAGGCCCGTTACCAAAAACAAAATCGGGGCATCGTTTTCTTCTGACTATAATGTGTGCGGCTACTCGTTACCCTGAGGCTATTCCATTGCGATCACTAAAGGCCAAGCCAATAGTCAAGGCACTTATTCGGTTTTTCTCCACATTCGGACTTCCTAAAATCGTCCAGACTGATCAAGGGTCCAACTTTTTGTCCCGCATTTTCCAACAGGTTCTAGCCCAGTTAAATATCCAGCATGCTGTATCCAGTGCATATCATCCAGAATCTCAGGGGGCTCTGGAAAGGTTTCATCAAACCTTAAAATCCATGTTGCGCACATATTGCTTGGATTCGGCAAAAGAGTGGGATGAGGGGATTCCACTGCTCTTGTTTGCAGTGCGTGAGACAAAACAAGAATCACTTGGGTTTAGTCCAGCTGAATTGATCTTTGGTCACTCAGTCCGTGGTCCTCTAAGACTTTTAAGGGAGAAGTGGGATCCTGAGAAATCTGGCTGTCGCACAAACATTTTATATTTTGTCAGCTCATTCAAAGAACGCTTGCACTTTGCTTGTGAGTCTGCTCGGAAAGCTTTGGTAAATGCTCAGTCTCACATGAAGGGGCGTTATGACCTGCAAGACTACAACCTAGAAATTGTACACAAGAAGGGTAAAGAAAACATTCTGGCTGACACCTTATCCCGATCCCATGATTCATTTGGTGAAAATAAACATTAGATGTTGGTTTTTGGTGGTGGGGGTGTTATGCTCCTATGTTTTCGTCTGTGTTGGTGTTCTCTTTTCTTGTCTGTGTGTCTGTTCTTGGAAGTGTTGCAGGACGTCCCATATGCAGATGACACCTTGATTGTTGGCGCTTCATTGGTGGTTGCAGTCTATAAGAGGGGCTGCTCAATCGAACGAGAGGCGATGCTACACTGGGCCACGTAGCTCTCTCCCGGCCCTATCACGTTCTGACGCGCCGTGCCTTGTTTGCTACGCACCACCCCTTGGAGCGCACTCTTCATGGCTGTTTTGCAGAGTGGAAATTGAAGGCCTGGTTTTCCCCAGGCCACTTTGTTTTTTTTTGCATTCGTTGTCTCTATGTTTGGCATAATAAATTCCATAATTGCGCTATTGTGCTTTGCCACCGTCTAGATTTTTTTTTATTTTTTTTTAATTTTTCTGTTCACGTCCCTTCCCCTAGACGGGGACGTAACACAACACCCTAGCAACCACTCAGAACACCATACAAACTGCCTAGCAAAGCCCTAGAAACGACCCAGAATATCACAGCAACTACCTAGAAATACCATAGCAACCATCCAGAACACCATAGCAACTGCCTAGCAACGCCCTAGCAACCACCAAGAAAACCATAGCAACCGCCCAGAAATGCCATAGCAACCACCAAGAACACCAGAGCAACCACCCTAGCAACCACACAGAACACCATAGTAACGCCCTAGCAAGGCCTTAGAAACCACCTAGAACGCCATACCAATTTCCTAGCTACGCCCTAGCAACCACCCAGAACACCATAAAAACTGCCTAGCAACGCCCTAGAAATGACCCAAAATATCATTGCAACTACCTAGAAATACCATAGCAACCATCCAGAACACCATAGCAACTGCCTAGCAACGCCCTAGCAACCACCAAGAAAACCATAGCAACCGCCCAGAAATGCCATAGCAACCACCAAGAACACCAGAGCAACCACCCTAGCAACACCCTAGCAACCACACAGAACACCATAGCACCCGCCAAGCAACGCCCTAGCAACCACCCAGAACACCAGAGCAACTGACTAGCAACGCCCTAGCAACCACCTAGAACACCATAGCAACCGCTTAGCAACGCCCTAGCAACCACCTAGAACACCATAGCAACTGCCTAGAAACACTCTAGCAACCACCCAGAACACAATAGCAACTGCCTAGCAACACCCTAGCCACCCCACAGAACACCATAGCAAGCGCCTAGCAACGCCCTAGCAACCACCCAGAACACCATAGCAGGCGCCTAGCAACCCCCTAGCAACCACCCAGAACACCATAGCAACCACCTAGCAACGCCCTGGCAACCACGCAGAGCACCATAGCAACCGCCTAGCAACGCCCTAGCAACCACCCAGAACACCATAGCAACCGTCTTGCAACACCCTAGTATCCACCCAGAACATCAAAGCAACTGCCTAACAATGCCCCAGCAACCACCCAGAACACCGAAGCAACCGCCTAGAAAGGGCATGGCAACCGCCCAGAACACCATAGCAACCACCCCGGAACACCATAGCAACCACCTAGCAACTGTTTCAGTCAGTCCTCATTACGACAAATAACAATAAAATAATTTAACTTTTTAAACTACTCAACTTTTCAACTGTTCAGCCATTCCAACTGCTGATTGTCATCGACTATGGCTCCCGCAAATTTTTTCCTCTGTCCAAAACTGTTTCAAAATGAAAGTGCTCAATACAATTCTTCACTATTAAAAAATTTCATTATTTAAACTACTGAGTTTTTTTACTGTTCCGCCATTCCTAATGACAGTTATCATCAACTATGTCTCCTGCCAACTGTTTCCTCTATCCTTGTCTGTTTCAAAATAAAAGTCCTCACCACTACCATAATTATCCTTCTAACAATCTAGCTTCCAATATCATAATGCGATTATTTGCAACAAACTCCACCTCATGCAACTAAACTTTGCATTTTCATGCACACGTAATTCCCTGGAATTACATTATCTAGTTTATAATATGATTATTCTTTTATTCACAATTTCTTTATGTAATGTAAATAATAAATGTGTGTGATACGATCCTTCCTGCTGTGCTCAATATTCAATGACCAGCGATTTCGTTCACGATCAAAGAGACGGTATATCTTAAGATGTTTGATGGCAGGAGGCACTCACACGGGTGCTTATCACATAAAAGTAATAACTGGTCATCCAATTAAGGGGACCCATGCAGGATTAAGCAAAACAGACCATTACTATTGCTACACATGAAAAACTGAGACCTGAAAAAGCTATTGCTGCTCTGAATAGTACTTTGTGCCCTTATTTGGTTGAAAATTAAAGAAAAAAAATGCATCATTTGATGCATCATCGAAAATAATCAGTCAAATAAAGACATACTTGTTTTTGCTATTATGATTTTGAGGAAAATGATACCTGTCCAAAACCATGTGTTCATTGAAAAAGGGGAGGCAGCTTTTAAAAAGTGCTGTCTCGCGACACACTAGCAGTGTTCTGCAGTAGTCGAGCAGTGACCCGCACCATTTGAGCACTGCGCTGCTATGGCACTTTCAACAGGACTGGACAATTTGCAGCACAGTGCAGTCAGCTTTGGTTACTGGTCGAGCTCAAGCACTAGTGAATAAACTGTTTTCATGTTATGTGTCTGTTATATTGGAAACAGCATCAAAACATTGTGGTAATATTGAACTTTGTATTTTCATTGTAAAAATTATGCCTTCATGCACGCCTAGTGGAATTAATGCAAGCAACTAAGATTGTATTTTGCTGTGAGTGTAATGACTTAGCTGCACCACACGCAGCGCCTTAGAGTGCTGTCCTGCAACTGATAAAGCCACTAAGCAGGACATGAATAATTTTACCGGACAGTTTGTTGTAACTATCCTGCTCCAATATTGGTGCTATAGAGCCCTATCCTGCAGCTTCTACCGAGGCTCTGATAAATGTGCTAGATCAGGGGTATTCAATTACAAATCAAAGAGGTCCGGATAGTAAAAATTTCTGCATATAAAAGTCTGCAGCATCATTACGTCTAAGTTGCATCATAATATAGTCACAAACAAACATACAGGATAAATACAATCATAATAAAAAATAGTGCCACGGGCCCTGTAGCTCACCTGACCACTCAGGGGAAATTCCTTGAACAAAATTAGTGTCCTAATGGGTGGGAAGATACTTTTCAAGTTTCAGCTTCATTGGTCAAGTAGTTTTAGAAAAGAAGAGTTTTAAAGGTTTCAGTGTAACTTAGAGGGGTCGAACAAAGTTGAAGGTCAAGGCAAGGTCAACATTCAAAATACGGAAAACCTCGTATTATATGTGATGTATCTTGCTACTTACTACCTACATAGCAAATTTCAGCTGAATATGTGCAATAATAGCTTTCAGATGGCCAATTATGTGATTTTAAATATGGCCGCCATGGCAGCCATGTGTGAAATCGGATGGGAACGCCTTGAACAAAACTTAGTGTCCTCATAGACAGGAAGGTACCTGTCAAGTTTCACTTTCATTGACCAAGTGGTTTTGGAGAAGATGATTTAGAAAGATTTCAATGTAACTCACAGGGGTTGTAGAAAGTTGAAGGTGAAAGCAAGGTCAAAATTTGAAATACAGAAAAAGCCATATGATATATGATGTATCTTGCCACGTACTGACGACATAGCAAATTTAAGCTGAATATGTGCATAAATAGCTTTCAGATGGCCAATTATGTGATTTTCAATATGGCCGCTGTGGCGGCCATGTTTGAAATCAGAGCGAAACGCCTTGAACAAAACTTAGTGTCCTCATAGGCAAAAAGGTACCTGTCAAGTTTCACCTTCATTGGCCAAGTAGTTTTGGAGAAGATGATTTTGAAAGATTTCAATGCAACTCACAGGGGTTGCATAAAGTTGAAGGTCAAAGCAAGGTCAAAATTCAAAATACAAGAGAAGCCGTATGATATGTGATGTATCTTGCCACGTACTGACTACATAGCAAATTTCAGCTGAATGTGTGCATAAATAGCTTTCAGATGGCCAATTATGTGATTTTCGTTTGAAATCGGATCGGAGCGCCTTGAACAAATTTTGATGTCCTCAGGGGTAGGAAGGTACATGTCAAGTTTCAGCGTCATAGGCCCAGTGGTTTCGGAGGAGAAGATGTTTAGGGACGACGACGAACGACGATGACGAACGACGACGAACGACAGACAAACAGGCCATGACATAAGCTCATCTGACATCGTCGTCAGGTGAGCTAATAAAAGTAAAAGGAATGTAAATGCACTCACTTCAAATCAAATAAGATCTCCATTTGAAAAATAACATAGAAGCAATTCAAAGCTGTGAGACATGACTGTGCATCTTAAAGTGCTTACATTTTAGAAAAAATTGATAAAAAGTGTAGCTTGAGTTTCCTTTCTTCCCTCCACAGTCTCGTGAACTGTATAGTTTAAACTTTTTTTTCATATTCAACAGGGGATTATAATATTAAGGACTTTAATAATAAAAATGAATTTCTTTCCCTCCCACTGCCTACTTTCTCCTGTTGAGTGAGAGAAGTGAGCTCTGGCTTTGTCTGCCAGAATTTTATATCTCAAATGCAGTATTGTGTTCAGTGGCAGCTGGTCAGCTGGTGAACTGGTGATGGGGGGGGCTCAAATCATCCCTTAAAAAAATAATGATTGGTCATGACCTGTTTTCAATCATTTAATTTACCTTTGGGAAACTCCAAAAACTCTCAACATTATCAGGTGTGGTCAGTTTTCATTAATAACTCATACCTGCCAGCTATCATGCATTTGGTGTGAATTAAGTGGCATGTTTACGTTCCTCTGCTATTGTCAGAGAGCAAGAGAATTGTTTGTAAGAGATTCTTGAGCGGAAGTGAAGTCCTTGTTCTTGGAGGCTTATCAGTTTCACATGCGTTACGGTGATACTGACTTCGGACTTCTCGCGTTTTTCTTTTCTCAGGGGTTGGAAGCAATGGAATGGCATAAAGATATTTCAAATGATCTTGTTGCATTTAAACAATCATGAAACACATGCATTGCTTCCAATTTGATTCAAACCGGTCATGACCAATTTTTATTTTTAAGGGATAACCGCCAATTCACCAGCTGTTTAATTTCGCAGTGGCATTTTACGTTTGCATTTTTCACAAGCGCCACTGTCTCGGTGCATATGAGACACAGCGGCTTTGAGCTTCCAGCGGGGAGGATAAACATATAAGATTCTGTCCATTCCGCTCTAAAAGTTCTGTTTTCGCTGTCCACTTTACGCCATTTAGAACAAGCCATGTCATGTTCCTTCACTATTACATCCTCAGTCTTTCTCTCACTGCTGTTCTCTCTTTCGCCTCGTCGCTCTCCAGTGTATTTCCTTCTCACAGCTTTCTGACAGGGCAGCAGCCACACTGCAGGAGCAAGAGGGCATGCGCCGCCCTCACACGAAATGCGTGGTTACATAGCTACCGTAAAGTCCACAAAAGAGGCGGCTAATAAAATTAAAGCTGCCAAAATTGAGTAAAACTCAAGTGTTGATTTAACACTGCATGTTGTACTGTGTAGCGAATGTCCCACAACAGGAGCAGTATGCGCTATTCAATATATTGAACAGGTTAGTACCCGTGATTGATCCGGTTAACCCCTTTCTGCAGATGTAGACGCCTGCGTCTATAGACCTGCAAATTTAAGCATGCTGTTACTGTACTCGATCACTAGATAGCACCCCAGGATCAGTTATTGAATATTCACAAGCGAGCAGACCTCGAACGCGGTTTTGAATATGGGGAAGTTCACTCCACTTCCTATTTTTTCGAGAGTTTCATGAATTAAACTCCTCAACTAAGCCTGATGTGTAAACTGGTCAATATCCTTGCCCATTGCATCGATCGAGCAGTTTTTAAAAATGATCTTTTGCGACAGAAAAAATCGTTTTCCTATGTAGCAACCACTTTAGCAACAGTGAGCCAACGGCATTCCAATTAGTGGTTCAGAAAAATCTGTTTTCTGAAGCAAAAAATTCGACATGGTATTAATTCTCTCACATTCTTCTGTCAATTACAGTCATCAAATGCAAAAAATGCGTAGTTCCCTACCGTGGATTTTCGTGTAGATTCCTTCATTGACAAATCCAGCGCTTCCTTATATCCACCCGAGTACTGATGTTGATAGCCAATCACTCAATAATACATTCTAACCTCTATGATACAGTCGTTATGTTGCGCTCCTCATTGACTGACTGTCTCTATACTAACGCCTGTACGGGAAAGCTCAAAAAGTGCTTCGCGCGGCCTCGTTATGAGTTGGAGGCTTCTTCTTCTTGTTTTTGGTTTTATGGTGTTTACAGACCTGTTGGTGTATTACCGCCAACTACTGGATTCATTCAACATAAATTTCCCTATTCCTCTTATATCGAATTCCCAACAAAGCCTCGCCAAAGCGAACGGTGCACTGTGTTGAACAATGCGTTTGCACTCTGCATGTGTTCAGTGTGACTACAATTTCGATTCGTGTAATCTACGAGCCGAATGTAGACGCAATGCATTGGCTTTTGAAGAAGGAAATTACGTCAACACCAAAGCTGCCTGCTGATTGGTCCAGCCAAAAAATTTAAGGCGAAGCGCCGCGAGGTGGCTTTCCTTTAACGCCCTGATGGGAGCGATCGTCAAAGCCACCTGGCGGACACAGGGCGTTAATCATTAACGTTATAATACATTCAAGCTCTTCTGCCTAACTGCGCAGTTAGACTTCACGGCCTCGTGAAACTTCCGCGGTAACAACGTATTGATTGGCTCGTTTCTTATCCACTTCCCGAGTGTTTAAACGTTCGACAGTAAGTGAAACATATTGATTGGACAAACACAGAGCATACAAGCCTATGCGTATCAGCAGGCTCGGTTGTATCCTGTTTACGTTGCGAGCATTACGCGGCTGAAAGAGACGCGATATATCTATATATGTATATATATATATATATATATATATAAAGACGCGCAAAACTGGCCTTGAAGCGTTCAGTTATATTTAGAGGATTTAAATAAGATAAGGACATGGTCAATGGGAATTATTTCGAATGAAACAGAACCGGAGGGTTCCTTCTACTCCATACATCTGTCTCTGGAGGAGGGATTCCTGAAAAACGGACGGCTGCTAGTTTTGCTTTCTGTTTTGTAATCTATACCGTACTCAACAAAGTCGAATGCCGACTTTGCATTTAGGTGGACCCCCTGGTACGATCATTGCACCGTTCTGTTGAATCTAGAGAGGAATATATATTGCGTGATGTTCTTTGAAAGTGGAATGTCTGTTCTGTTAAAATAAGGTATATTTCAGAATTCAGATATTACTGAGATAGTGTGTTGTACTTTTTCCTTTATAAGGGTTGAAATGAGGTCGTGAGTTTGGGAACTGGTAACTTCCATTACAGGGTGAATGTTCTGACTGTTTAATCAGCAGTTTATAAAATGCAATGCGTGTTTGTGCTGGCTTGGGAGACTTAGAGGAAAAATGGACAAAACTCTAAACTTTATTATGGAGAAAAGGCATGTTTTGTGTTTGGAGAGGTTACTGGTGATCACTGATATTCAACTGCACTGAGATTAATGAATTCATACTAAACTCAACCAGAAAATCATTTGTTCATATTAAATTTCATGCCTTAAAACTTTATTTGTGTTTCATACATGATTTTACTATGATTTGACAGGAAATAATTTTGAGACTTTGGGAAGACACTTGGATAGCTGTATAATTTTGCTAATAGCATGCAGGTAATCTAGAATGTAATGTTGAAGATGCATTCTACTTGTGGTCAAGGAGTTTATGATACCAGAAATGTATAGTTTTAAGCCCCAGCAGTTTTTCAATCCTCAGAATTATTATTTTTTTGCTATTTCAATGGTGAATTCTCATGAAGATTTTTCATGATTCCAGCTCATTTTCTCGACCAAAATCATGAAAATAAACTGAAATACAATGTAATTCTAATTGCTGTAAGTGCCTTTCTGAATTTAGCCACATTTTTCCTCTTTATGAAGCTTAAATCTTGAATTATACAGCATTAAAGTGGGTAACCCATAAATAGCCAAATTTGGCTTCTGCACAAAGGGGTTAATGTAGCCTATAAGCTACAACGCAGAGCTAAAATCTACAAAGATGTGTGCTATTCAAAACATCACTGTTAAAAACATAAATATTTGGATTTCAAGATAAAAATAAACATAAACTCATCACCTGCATGAAATTTAAATAAGAAAACTGTCCTATCCTGCTACAAGTGCGCAGGACACTGCTCAGTTACCGCAGGCCACTAGGCAGGACACTGCGACTGGCACAAGACAGCGCGCAGGACATTGCACAGGACACTGCACAGGACAGCGCACAGGACAGGAAAATTTCGGCTCTGACTGCTACTGCCGAATGTTGATAATGCTGATGCCAAGAAAAAGTCCAGCAGAGAGCAGAACTGAACCTCAATATGGTGATGCCACAATTTTGCTTCGTCACTTCGAGCTATTTGAGTTAATTTGGTCCAACTGAGATTTGAGCTAATGCGTCTCTTAAATAATCCCACCCTGACTTCAAAGATAGCCTATCCAATCTACGAAATGGAGGCATCATATTGAAGAGGAGAGTCTGCTGAGTGAAAAATGTCAACATTGTGCCTGTAGTGCCAAAAATGTGGGAACCCGAGCAAGTAAAAAAATAGTGTATTTCGACCTCCCTATTGGAATTTTATTGTCGCATCTAATATGAGAGTTAATGGAGCTTTGGTTTCAGGCGTTCACTTTTTGGCTCATGCTACTAAACCCATCTGTTTGATTGCTTGCATACTTACATTGTCATGACCAGCACAACCTTTGCTACAACTTGGATATGAAAATATTTATGTGGAGTGAAAACTGTGGGAGTTAGAGCAAGTTTAAGAAAAGACTTCTTGACGATTTTTCAGTTGTTTTCCACTCTAACGGTGATGTCACCATACTGTGAGTTCCCAGAATTTATTGTAACAAAAATTAAAATAAAAAATTATAGAAGTTCGCCGAAACAAGCACACAATGACAATAACATGATATCATCAATGCTCACCATTGGTATCAGGCGAACAAAAAATGATAACAAAATCCATGCTGGTTGTTTTCAAAAAAAGCTGCAATAAAGAACAGAAATTTGATTCCGACATCACTTGCGGAAGATAAAAATAGTTATCGAATCATTTACATTTTTTGCCTGGAAATGAGAGCAATGGGCCCCAGGGCTCGCGGGCACAATGGCAAGGTACGGTCATGGTGTTTTTCACCTGTATTGGTATGTGTCGGTATTGAGATCAAGAGTATGGTGCTTCTTAACGCAAAGCAGAGACCTGTGAAAAATGAATTAGGTGACCTTTAAAGGTGCACTATGCAAGTTTGTTTACTTTTACTTCTGTTGACATTCAAACTCGAAAAAAATAGAGATAGCCCGCCCCTCCCACCCATAGTTCCCTCCTTCCCACGCTTCCATAACTGCCTTGTCTGTGATTGGCCAGGGCGGTTTGTTATGCTATGTGGCACAGCCTTCACTCCTTGTGTTTATTTGCAGATTGTAACGCCTGGGCGGTTTCCAGACCCCGGGTTTTTTTTTTTTCAGTGAATTTAGGGGCAGGCAGCTTGTGGATCGTGGAGAGATGTTGGCAAATTGAGCCAAAAATATAATCGCGCAGAAAGTAAACAAACTTGCAAAGTGCACCTTTAAGGGTGCAAAAACATTCAACCTGTTATATACTGTACAAACATTACATCTACCATTGAGCCAAAACATAATATCCACTAACTGTGCATCCTCTGCATGCCACAAAAACGGTCACGTTGACATCCACATAACTTCCCAGACCCAGGGTTCCTCAGCAGAAGATTTCTCAGAGCATCACACATCCTCTCGGCCAATGTACACAATGTAAAAGAACAGGCAACCCTCTTCCAGTGCTCCAAGGTCTAGTTCTGATGCTGTTTTACTCGGTTTTGATGGTGAACAGCGGTTGGAATGAACACTCTGACCAGTCTGTGGCTAATAAGCCTCATAAGCAGTAATGTGTGCTGCTCTGTGTGTTTTAATACATTCCTGCCATAGTTATTGAGAAAAATTCTGTGAAAGAAGCCTTTCAGTTAGTTTGGACCAGATGGAATGGCTTTCATCGTGTTGGTCACTCAGTAACATGTTGCCAGCTTGTTGTTAGTCCCACCTCAAATCTCGTTGGTCGATAATCATTGCTGCCAGGGAACACCCAACAAGGCTTGCAGTTTCAGAGATACTCCAATCCAGTCGTCTGCCCATGACGATTTGGCTTGTCAATATCACTCAGATCTTATTTGTCCCACATCCATTGAGTTGACTGCAAGAGCCAACTGTTTGCCTAAGGCCTAATTGCAGACGTTGACATGCACCGCTCCCATTAGATAATCACTATTTGCTTCATCTGTGAGTGGTTATATTGTTTTGTCTCATCAGTGCATACATTTCTTGTTTGCGACCCATTTCATTGCATTTTACATTTGGAATTTCACAATTTCAACAAGGAATAAACTAATCGGGATTCACCAAATTTTGTTTTAAGTAAAGCATAAAATTAACAGACATTAAAGATGCAAACCTGACTGTAAATTTCTCCATCTCTCCTCTGTCAGTTTTGAATTTCCAGGTTTCCAGGAAGCACAGACAATGGTTTTTGCAATTGAGGAAATCAACGAAAACCCAAACTTGTTGCCTAACATCACCCTGGGATACCATCTTTATGACAACTGTGTGAAACTCGGTGTTGCGATGCGTGCAGCCACAGCACTAGTCAGCGGGACGGATGAGTCCTTCTCCGATTTTGGATGTACAGGTTCACCACCAGTTCTGGGCATCGTGGGGGATCAAGTCTCCACACACTCCATTGCCATCTCCAGTGTGCTGGGCCTGTTCCATGTTCCCATGGTACTGTATAGTGGAGCATCAATTCTGGTCCACAGTCCAGCTGTACTGTTACTTCCCTGAATCTCAGTAGAAGGGACTATTTATGCCATGATGACTTTGTTTTTAAATATGCAAAGAAAAAAACTAATTGGTATATGGTATAGGATTGCTTCCAAGAAAAAATGAAATTACTTCCAGAAAGAACTCAAAATCGACTGCACGACCATTCTTGCTTCCTTTATCTTTATATACCATCAAGGGTAAAATGACTTCATACTCAGCTCCTTTGTAGCATCATTTAAACTCCGTGTTTACAACCTTGAAATTGTGCCAATGCCATTGCTTTGATTCAGCCGCCATAATACTGCATGACTAAAACAAATGTGAATGTTTTCAAATTTTCATATTTTATTTTTAATCTGGAACCATGACTTTCAATCATATAAACAAATATTTGTTCATTGACAAAGTTATTTTTTCGACAATCTAAGCATTTTGAAGTTGAAAACATGACTACACAAATCGCTGACATTAATGTGTAGGCATTACATCCAAATTTGGTGAACAGCTGGAATTACTGCCCGCTTTTAAAAGTCGTCCCCTGTATTGAGGAACCAAAAGTAATTGGCTTCACAGTCCTTTAATTTACAAGAAAGCAGGTAAGTCTACATTTGAGTTCAATTTGCATTTGGAACCTCTTGCTGCTTAGTCCAAAAAGCTGTCACTGACAGTGAAACAAGGCAGCACATACCTCCCAAGTTTGAAGGACCGATATGCTGGTCCATAAAGACAGCGTTTCATTTCACTGAGCTGGGGGGGGAGAGAGATACCGTTTCATTTTTTTAGTTGGGGGGCGGGGGGGGGGAGGGGAGTGTGGGTAGAAAACGATCAATTTCCTTATCGTTTTATTGACCCGGGGGTGGAATTTGCATTTCATTTAGTTGATTCATAACACATTATAATCAGTGTTTGTAGAAATAAAGCGTAAATCCGGCAATGTGCAAACTTTGGATTTTTTCATTTGCTTGCGAGTGTCATGGTTTAGCCCCCGCCGGCAGAAGGAATGAAGCCGGCGGGCACAGGGACCATGTACCCAAAGGCAGAACTAGGGACCCAAATGCATAGGCTGAGTAAAAATATAAAATCTTTAATATAATTTGTAAAAACATTCCCAGAGGGGAGCAGCAGCACACAAGAAACAGACAGGGCTCCAGAACACAGAATACTGCTGCACCAAAATGAGGTGCAGCCAGCCCTTAAATAGCAGCACTTCACCTCCACCTTAACGAGCCACACCTGTTGTTCGTTAAGGTGGAGGCGAAGAATGCAACAGGGGGAGGGCCGGCAGGGCAGGACCATCATAGCGGGTCTGCGGGTTTTAGCGTTCAAATGCGGGTTGGACCCGCCAAATGCAGGGAGCTATGCAAGATTTGGCTGAAAAATGAAAACAAACGTATCAGTGAAATAGAAGAAACATTAAATTTATGAAAGCAACCCTAAATATGACTGCAAGCAGCGATCATCTGAAATACAGGGATGATCGGAACAACACTGATTGAAAGATTCATGTGAATTGAGCGAAGTCTGAGGGTGTAACAGATATGAGCTCATGTCCTGTTTGGGTTGTCTGGCTTCAATTTGGCTGCAAAGGAAAAACAGTTTTGAAAGTCAAAAATTCATCTCTTTGCTTTTGTGAGGCTGAGCAGATCCACTCGCAGTAAAGTTTCAGGAGAGGAGTTTATCTCAGATGAATTTACATAAACCAATGTAGGGTAGTTGAATCTGTAATGCTCTGCGAGTGGCATTGAAAACCTGCAAATTTATATTGCAGTGTATTAGTGGTCATGAACTTTCGGGAACCTACACATTCAGCTATGGGGAACTTATTTCCGACATGCCAGAAAACTTGTCAGTTACGCTGAATTAGCCGGAGGAGAATCTGTTTTTTTTTTTCTTAAATATTAATATTTTGACATATTGGAGGCAGATTACTGCATGCTGCGTATTTAAACATAAAGACCTCATGTTGCGTGGTTGACTTCTTTTCCAACATGCTGGAAAACTTTCTGTATGCCCAGTTCTGTCCACAAGTTTATGCAAGACCCTCAATTTGACACAATTTTACGGACACTTACATAGCATTCCGTAAATGCTGTAAAACTTAAACTAAATTGGGTTACTCAATAAAATCTACTATGGTTGCCACATCAATTAGGTTGACATGACGAGTTGCCATGTCTAAACCTTAGGAACTCCCCCAGAGTATTAGTAGACACTGGAATTATATAAATAAGGTAAAAACATTGACAGTTATTAGGCAGATCACAGTTTTTTGATCATTGCAGCGCCGCTCAAGTGGTCCAATAACAAAGTATTTTGTGCTTCCTCAAAATGGTCTTGAGAAGATGTACTGAAATTGATTTTGATATATTAAAGCCGAGGGCACTGGCTTTAATTGTTGGGTTCAATTGTTAAAAATAACAATTGGTCATGACCTGTTTTCAATCAAATTGGAAGCAATGCAAAAGTTTCGGGATTGTTTAAGTGCAACAAGATCATTTGAAATGTCTTTATGCAATTCCACTGCTTCCAACCCCTGAGTAAAGAAAAACTCAAGAAGTTCGAAGTCAGGATCACTGTAACGCATGTGAAACTCCATGCACAAGGACTTCACTTCTGCACGAGAATCTCTTACGTACGTGTTGATTGAATAATTGCTGACAACAACAGAGGAACTAAAACATGCCACTTAATTCACACCAAATGCATGATAGCTGGCAGGTATGCGTTATTAATGAAAACTAACCACACCTGATAATGTTGAGAGTTTTCGGAGTTTCCCTAATGGTAATTTAAATGATTGAAAACAGGTCATGACCGATTATTAATTTTAAGGGATGATTTGAGTCCCCCCTATCGCCAGTTCACCAGCTGCCACTGAAAACAACACTGCATTTGAGATTTAAAAAACTTGCAGACAAAGCCAGAGCTCACTTCTCTCACTGAACAGGAGAAAGTAGGAAGTGGGAAGTTTCAAGTAGGCTTGAAAGTAAGTAAAGTCCTGAATATTATAATGCCCAGTTGAACGTGAAAAAAGTTAAAACTATACAGTTCACGAGACTGTGGAGGGAAGAAAGGAAACTCAAGCTACACTTTTTATCTATTTTTTCTAAAATGTAAGCACGTTACGATACACAGTCATGTCTCAGAGCTTTGATTTGCTTGTATGTTATTTTTCAAATGGAGATCTTATTTGACTTGAAGTGAGTGCATTTAAATTCCTTTTTCGTTTATAATTATTTTTGATTGTATATAGCCTGTATGATTGTATGTGAAAGTATTATGATGCAACTTAGACATGATGATGCTGCGGACTTTTATATGCAGAAATTTTTACTCTCTGGACCTCTTTGATTTGTAATTGACGACTCATGTATTAAAGAATGGCTGAGACATGACGTCATTTCCTGTTTGGTGGCTTTGCTGCTAATTTTGATAGGCTGTGACCAGGGGTGTGGACTCACTTTTATTCCCATGGGTTTTTTTTTCATCCCAAAGGAGCCCCTGATTAGCCTGTCTGTCAATCAAAATGTTTCTTTCTATAAATGTATTCATTAAAATATTGAATTTATTCCAACTGAAACATATAGCTAGCAAATAAATGTATTTCGACAAACGCTTTTGCCAAAGATAATAGGCCTATATAGAGTGCAGCTGCATGATGTTAAAATGTTGGGAATAAAGTTTCAGGAATTCATTTCCAATTTACTGCCTTTTACTTTTTTTATTTTCACTCAATTTGTTCAGAGGCAACATGTCATGGTAAAGGCTTTATGGTCTAATAATCCAATGTAGGCGACTCAAAAAAGGTTAGAACAAAAAATGCATAAAAAAATAAAAAGTAGGCCTATTGTTTGAACGTGTAGACTATGTGAACTCATTTTCTTCATCCTCGCAAATGTAGGCTATCAGTTACATTGCTGAAGTCCACCCTCTGTCATTTGTCTTTCGATAAAAAGCATTGCCTGATTTGAGACGATTCTCACTCATTGAAGACCGCAGATATGTTTTAATTAAGATGATTGGAATTACGCTCTGCCTGTGCGCTGCTTCTGAGAATAGTAACATAGATCCGATATAAAGTTGAGATGCTAGGAAAAGTTGGGTGCTTGTCATTGGCAAAGAGGAAATACAAAAATTGGCCTGTATAAAACTCTCCTCCTTCGGTGAACTGAGCCAGATCATTGATCTTCTCGACTGAATTTGGATTTTTCTTTAAGCGCCATTCGCTACTTGAAAATGACTTGACATGTTGCGAAGGTCTGTGAAACATGTCAGAAACTGTTGGTCGAAAGCGTCCAGGATATAATAGAATGAGTCCACTTTAAAACGTGTTCTACTGTCGTATATAGGCTTGTCTACAGTTTTTTCATCGGGGAAACGCTTTCCCTTTCTCACTCTGCCCTCCTGGAAATCAGTAGATGTCGTATTAGATTAAGTTATGGTGGATTTCGCCGCTTGTAATATGGAAATCATTTATTATTCCGGACTTCTCACACTTTTCTTCACTCAGGGGTTGGAAGCAATGGAATTGCATAAAAATGTTTCAAATGGTCTTATTCCATTTAAACAATTTGAACGATCGTGAAACCCACGCATCGCATTGATTGCTGACTACAGCACAGCACAAGCCTCGATATTTGCAAAGTCCTCTTCTGGCCGAAAGCTTTACAGATCACTTGCGCAGCGGTCAATAAGCTCAAGCGCGGTGTTTAAATTGATGGATTCTTTCTGAAGATAGTTTAATAGAACAAACGTTTCCCTAAAATTGTGTTCCAAAAATTGTTTCTATGTTTTTTTCCTCTCAATTAATAGCCCTGCTTTCATTTGCCTCAATCGCTGAACTCAGCGGGCCTTTTTTTTTTTTCCCTCTGGCCATCCGCAGAACCCATGCATCCTATGCAAATTACAATACTGGCTGTGACAGGCAAAGGGTTTTGAAAATTGGAAATCCGTCTGATAACTTTTGTCTGGCTTGGTCTGAAGACACTATCTTCCAATGTTGGTGAAAAATTGGATAAAACTTGTCACCAGTGAATATTTGGGTTTTGAGGGTTTAAACAGATAAGATAACACATCTCTCTCCTATGCAGGTGAGTTACTTTGCCACATGTTCCTGCCTGAGTGACAGACAGCAGTATCCCTCCTTCTTCAGAACCGTACCCAGTGATGCCTTCCAGGTTAGAGCTATGATACAAATTCTTGAGCGGTTCAACTGGAAGTGGGTGGGACTCCTCTTCAGTGATGATGATTATGGTGTGCACGCTGCGCAGTCCTTCCACCAGCAAATTAGCCACTTTGGCTGTGTGGCCTTCTCTGAGATGCTGCCCTACAGCGATGACCGAACTGAGATCCAACGGATTGTGGACATCATACGCCACTCCAAGGCCAGGGTGGTGGTGGCATTCACAGCAGAGGTATCTCTATTGCCTCTCACACATGAGGTCGCCCGGCAGAACCTAACTGGGCGGCAGTGGATCGCTAGTGAGGCTTGGGCCACTGCAGCTGTATTCCACACAAAGCAGCTGCTCCCCATCCTGGGAGGGACCCTGGGTATCGCCATCCACAGAGGAGATATCCCTGGGCTCCTGAAGTTCCTGCTGAGTCTCAAACCAGACCTTGACCCAGAAAATTACCTGGTAACTATGTTCTGGGAGGAGATGTTCAATTGTCGGTTCAAAGCAGACTCACTTACCAGTACGTGCACAGGACAGGAGAGTCTGGAGGGCACAAAATCAGCATACAGTGACGTGTCAGCACTCAGGCCCTCATACAATGTTTACAAAGCAGTTTACGCTTTCGCACATGCCCTGCACGATCTGCTCAGCTGTGAGCCTGGCGCAGGACCCTTTCCAGGCAGCTCCTGTGCTGAGCTCCGTACTCTGCAGCCCTGGCAGGTGAGAGACATTCAGTTACCTTCTCTGAATAATAAATTGAGAAGAAATTGTGTTGATACAGATTTTGAGTTAATTAGAGTTCATAGACAAATGGAGGTTCTTTTTTTCTTCAATAGTCTCCACAGTCATATGAATGCAGAAAAATAGTATCTTATCTTTCTGGCATGAGTACTAATGACATTAATTAATAACAACAAAAAATCACATTTTTTTGGCGAAATTTTAGCAAGTATAAACAGCTTTATTGGGCATGTAAATTGATCTTCTAACACTAACATCAGTCATCTCTCAGACAAGATGCATTTCACTGTGGGGGACTGTCAATGATTCAGAATGCCTTCAGTGACCTCACATTTTAATTTCTCTCAGGAGATGTTCCCATCTAAGTTTTCCCAATTAACAGTCAAACCATTTATACACTGAATTGTCAAGACCAATAAATGGCTTGTAATGATGAAGAAAAGATAATAACAGAGTTATTGCATACTGGCTACATTTATATGTAATGGATGTGGCATAATAAGGATTCCAAGATGAGTGGGCCAATACTATGACTGTGCATTCCCACAAGTGAATGCCCCTTCATGGTCACTGAGACCACTGGGCAAACATCACCTTGAATGCAAGTTGCCTTCATGAATATGCTTTTTGTCAAAATGCTTGTAAACCTATTCTGCTGAATGCATTTTCACTGTAATATACTGTGCTTAACTGAACATTAATGAATGCGCATTTTGCTGTTATGACCAGCAATAATTTACTTCCGATAAATGCAAAAAAGGTAAAATTTTCCAAAGTTTCCATCACTCATTTTAGCATTTTTTCAGTAGTTTAATAATAAGATTGCCCTTTATGCCTTCAGAATACTACAAACCCAATTCCGAAATAGTTGGGACAAAGTAAAAATTACGAATAAAATCAAAATTCAATGACTTTCAGATCAGGAGTCAATATGTTATTTACAAAAGAGTATAGATCACATTTCAAATGTTGAAACTGAGATGTTTTATATTTTATCCACAAAATGAGCTTATTTCAAATTTTTTGCAGCAACAGGTCTCAAAAAAGTTGGGAAAAAGGGCAAAAAGGGCTTGAAAAGCAAATAATATTTAAGAGAATCAGCTGAAAGAACATTTAGCAAGTAATTAAGTTAACTGGCATCAGGTTTGTAGCATGACTGGCTATAAAAGGGATGCCTTAGAGAGGCTGAGTGTCCCAAAAGTAAAGATGGCCAGAGGCTCTCCAACCTGTGAAGGCTTGCATAAAAAAAATTGTGGAATACTTCAAAAACAATGTTCCTCAACATCAAATTGCAAAGGCTTTGAAGGTCTCATCATCGACAGAGCATAACAGCATCAAAAGATTCAGAGAACCTTGCAAAATTTCTGCGTAAGGCGGAAGACCCTAATTGGATGCCCGTGATACTCAGGCCCTCAGACGCCACTGCATCACTCACCAGCATGATTCTGTCTTTGACATGGGCCCAGAAATACCTTAAGAAACCACTGTCTGTAAACACACTCCACTGTGCCACCCACAGATGCCACCAAAAACTCTATCATGCAAAAAGGAAGCCATTGTTGAGCATGATCCAGAAGCCCTGCCGTGTTCTGTGAGCCAAGGCTCATTTAAAATGGACTGTAGCAAAGTGTCCTGTGGTCAGACGAGTCCAAATTTGACATTCTTGTTGAAAATCATGGGCGTTGTGTCCTCCGGGCTAAAGATGATAAAAATCACCCTTCCTGTTATCAGCATTCAGTTCAAAATGTGCATATGGTGTGGAAACTTGCATGTTTTACAAAACCCAAAGCCAGTGAAGTTGGCACGTGATGTAAATTGTAGATAAAACAGAATACAATGATTTGCAAATCCTTTTCAACTTATATTCAAATGAATACACTGCAAAGACGAGATGTTTAATATTCAAACTGAGAAACTTTTTTTTTTTGAAAATAATCATTAACTTAGAATTTAAAGGCAGCAACACATTGCAAAAAAATTGGCACAGGGGCCTTTTAACCACTATGTTACATCGCCTTTCCTTTTAACGACACTCAGTAAACATTTGGGAACTGAGGAGACCAATTTTTGAAGCTTTTCAGATGGAACTCTTTCCCATTCTTGTTTGATGTACAGCTTGAGTTGTTCAACAGTCCGGGGTCTCCGTTGTTGTATTCTACGCTTCATAATGCGCCACACATTTTCAATGGGAGACAGGTCTGGACAACAGGCAGGCCAGTCTAGTACCCACACTCTTTCACTACGGAGCCATGCTGTTGTAACACGTGCAGAATGTGGCTTGGCATTGTCTTGCTGAAATAAGCAGGGGCGTCCATGAAAAAGACGTTGCTTGGATGGCAATGTATGTATATAAATACTTCGGTATATATATGCATCGTACCAAGGCATACAAAAAACTTCATTGGAGCTACGCCCTAAACCCTACAGGAAGTCGGCCATTTTGATTAGAATTTTTTAATTTTAAAAAGAACTCCTCCTAGGGATTTCGCCGTATTGACTTCAAATTTGGTAGACATCATTTTGAGACCAAGCTGATCAAAAGTTGTGCTCTGCAGATCTGTAGGTCAAGGGGCGTGGCTGCTAGGGCGTGACAAATATTAATGACTTGACTAAAAAATTTCACAATGCTCTCACACCCAAATACTTGACTGTAGTAGCTTCAAACTAGCGGAACATGATGACTGCTTTGCCCTGAACGTCCCCATATATTAACTTTCCACTTTGCTAATAGCGCCCCCCTGTGGTAACAGGAAGCGTCCACTCGTTACTTACACTTGTACTGATGACACATTGTTGAACCCATCAACTTCATTCTACTTCTAAAACATGCAGAACAAGTTGATGAAGCTACATTATGAATGCTGTGTAGCTATGAGTAATGGGGTCCGTGTGGCGATGCGGCGACTTAGAATCCCTCGCCATGAAAATAAGTTTGGAATTCCCAATGCTCTCACACCCACATACTTGACTGTAGCAGCTTCAAACTTGATGGACATGATGATTGCTCCGCCCTGACATCCAAATGCATTAACTTCCCACTTTGCCACTAGCGCCCCCCTATGGTAACAGGAAGTGACCAGTTATTAATTTCACATGCACTGATGACACATAGTTGAACACATCAACCTCATTCCACTTCTATTACATGCAGAACAAATTGATGAAGCTACCTTATGAATGCTGTGAAGCTACGCATAATGGCGTCTGTGTAGTGACGCAGCGACTATCCATCCCTCGCCATGAAAATACGTTTGGGTTTTTGATGTCTTTAAAAAACTTGTATCATCATAAAAATTCATAGACAGGTCAAGAGTGGCATGCTCTCACATCTGATTGGGGCTCTGCCCATGAGGGCAGCAAAATGCCTCGATACCGCCCCATTGAAATTTTCAAAAACCCCTCCCCAAAGGGGTTTTTCTTTAGTTGGAAGATGAAAATTGGTATACATGTGTATTTGGCCAAGATGCATAAAAAAGTCTCTGGCATCATTTGTCTACTCCAAACAGGAAGTCGGCCATGTTGATTTTAACGTGTAATTTTTTCCTGATTTCTACACATTGTATTTTAACGCACTCCTCCTAGACATTTCATTCAATCAAAACCAGAATCATTATTAAACATCAAGAGACCATGCTGATCAAAAGCTGTGCTCCGCAGGTCTGTAAGTCAGTGGGCGTGGCCGCTAATAGGAAGTGACCAGTTTTTTACTTTCACTTGTACTGATGACTCATAGTTGAACCCATCAACTTTATTCCTCCTTTCCAACACGTAGAACCAGTTGCTGAAGCTACCTTATGAATGCTGTGACGCTTCAAGTAATGGCGTTTGTGTGGCGACGCGTTGACTATGGATCCCCTGCCATGAAAATACGTTTGGGTTTTTGATGCTCTTAATGAATTCGTATCATCATGGAAATTGATATGCTGGTTAAGGGTGGTGAGCTCTAACATCTGATTTGGGCGTTGCCCATGAGGGCAACAACATGCCTTGAAATTAGCGCCCCCCTGAAATTTTGAAAAACCCCTCCCCATAGGGGTTTTTTTGGAATAGGAAGATGAAAATTGGTAAACATGTGTATGTTGCCAATGCAAACAAAAAAGTCTCTGGCACCATTGGTCAAATCCAAGCAGGAAGTCAGCCATTTTGATTTTAACGTGTCATTTTGGCCCGATTTCCACACATTCTATTTGAACGAACTCCTCCAGGCAATTCCGTCCAATCCAACTAATATTTATATCAGATCATCAAGAGACCATCCTGAACAAAATTTGTGCTCTGCATGTCTGTCGTTAAATAGGCGTGGCCACCATGGTGTCCCCATTTCAGATACCTCGCCAAACACATTAGACCAGCTCTCTCTCCCTCATACTTAATCCAAATGGATTTAAAATTACTGTCCATGCTAAAAGCCCCACCCTTAACACCTCGATGTGCTGCTGAGCAATGTAGCTCATGGCGCCCCCTTGTGGAAACAGGAAATTTCATATTTTACGTTGACATCGGCCGATTTGCTCAAAACTTCACATTTGTGCTTAGGAGCTGCCCCTGAATGCGCCTGCCCAAATTTGGTTATGCTCTGAGCGCCCCCTGGTGGATGAAGACTCAAGTTATCATAACTCCTTCAGCTTTGTCTGATTCGCTCGACACTTTGTCAGGTTGGGGCCTGCACTTGACCTGTCCAATGGTCGTGAGTGCATAGCTGCACCAATCAGGATCTCACCACAACCCCAACGTGCACAAGGAGGTGAGGGCCCGTTCAACGCTGCTTGCAGCTTTAATTTATATTTGTAGTTTAAGGGAAATATCAACAGAATGTTTGCTAAAAAGTGTCCCACTCAGGAAACTGCTCCATTAACAAGCCGATATGTTTAATCTCTTGCATATAGCTAAGGATTGCTAATGACTTCCATAAACCATCCATTTACATAGATAGCGGCAAAGAGGTAGAAAAATTGTCCTGTCTGCACACTTGTAATGTGCTGTGCGTCCAACCACCACACAACTTTTTTTTTTTCCATTTTTTTTTTTTTTTTTTAATTTGGCATCTCCAATCCCACCCGAATCTGGAATGCCCAATCGGAGAACTATTTACAAAGCTACCACACAACTTTTTGGCATGATTTTCCATGAACACACAAAATAATCATGAAAAAAAAAAAACTGGTGTCTTTTTTGTATATGGTGACTGGTTATTTTTCACTGGCACCATCTGGTCTCAAGGATACACCAGACCCAGATGTTGAAAGGGACCGGCTGTCCGCCCTGATCTATAATTTAATGCTGAGTGATGGCTGCGGACACGGAACTATTTATAGCTCTGACCCAAGACACAATCAGCGATGCGCAAAAAAATTTAAAATCCCTCTTCGGAAACCACGAAGATTAATATTTGTGAAAAGTTTTTTACTGGGATCGTTCGGAGTTACTGTATGCTGGTATAGCTGGTTCAGTTTATATTCACTGCACAATGCCCATATTTCGAAAGCTACGATCAGATGCAATGCATGTTGACGGCCGTGTGTTGTCAGTTTATTTGCTTTCTTTATTTTTTACCATTTTTATTTTAAAGTGCCCGTCCCAAGAACGGGTAGACGGGGTGCCTGGCTGAACTCCTGCAGTATGGACATGGGTGGTTTTGAAATTGGGAATTAGACCCAAAAAAGATCTTCATCTTTTTCATCACTTGAGCTGCCAGACTTTCACACCACGTTCCACACTTATAAGATTCGCAGGTGCCTTTTCGTTTGTTCGTCATGGCACTATTCTATTCTATTCTATTCTGTGATAGCCACACAAATTATTCCATAAATCTCTGTGGTTCTGAGTGTTGTATCCAGTTGTGATTTTATGTTTTTGTCAGCCAAAATTTCGAGCAAGCAGTTAATTTCTTCGTTCGACCAAAAGATAATTTCGCCGCAATGTTTGTTAGAACAAAAGAATACGTTACGTGACAGTTCACTTCCGTCCTGAAGTATGGTTCCATTTAAATTTGGCATGAGTACGGATGAACCGTGCCCGAGACCACTTCTTCCAAGGGGACTTGTGTACCGTGCCTGAGCAGTGTACGCTTGTGTTCACACTTACCAAATAAACTGGACTTTGGGGTCAAGTGTACTCAGATCCCTGTCCGAGTCCCTAGTGTGAAAGCATCCACAGAAATAAGGAACATCCCGCCACAGGAGGGCGCTAATAAGTCTGTACTAGGATTCTGTACGATATTGACCCCCCATTGGAGACCGTAAAAGACTGATGTTGCAGACTTATGGTTAATTGGACATGAAGGTTGCTACAGATTTTTTGTGACACTCCACCGGGTCTATTTGTTTTATTTGAAAAGGCAGGCATACATTTGGTCAAGTGTGAATAACAATTATTCTCTCATACACATTACTGAGTTAAAATGATACATAATATAACATTATATACAATAATTCATGAAAATAATAAAAACTGATATGAGATAAATAATTTAAATCTATAAAAAGGAGAGAGCTAAAATAACAGGTCTATGCCTGTTATATGCAGTAATAAGACTTTGAGTCCCTCTCAGACCAGTTCTCCAACCCAGTGACATCAGAAACTGTAGCACCAGCCTCTCGAAATTGAGTTGCTTGATCGGTCTCTACCTCTCCTAACTGAGCTTTGATAGCAAGTCACTGCTCTTAGTCATTGACTCAACTTTCTTTCCTTATGCTTTGACTCCATACACTCGAAAGACAAGATCAACCCTAATGACGTCATGCACTGGTCTTGGCAGAATATTTCCTGTTGTTTGATTGGTTGATTATTTTCTATGGCGGCAATGGCAGATTCTGAAATCTCTAGGATTATGCGATGTTTGATAGCAAATTCCACAATGCAAAAAAAATAATGGCTTATCGTTTTGGATAGCAGAAATTATGTACTTAATCTGGAAATGTAGTTTTACCAATACTTTTCCTTTAAGAACAGTTTATGCGAGAGTGGTCTCCTATTAAAGGGGTCAAATTGAGCAAAAAGTACTGATTTAATGATTTCCAGCTCAGTTTTGCCAATATGATGTCATCGATGCTAGCAAAAGAAGTAGTCCCTAATTAAATATGTCAGGTTGATTCTGCAGGCACATTCAAATGTTAAGTGTTTTTATTCTCATTTCATGCCACGAGAAATCAGCTTAGCCATCCAGCATTACAACATTCACTAACATAGCAACAAACCTTCAAACTTCCTAAATCTGCTGCAAACCTCATGTAAATTCCCATTGTTTCTGTTCCCACTAAGCAACTTGTGTGTCTTTTAAATGTGTCTTGTCTGCTTTGACTGCTTTAGCATCTGCATGCCTCCCCCGCCAGCTCTGTGTATCTGTGTTTCTCCACTCCTGCATGTCTCTGTGGCATATTTACAGCATTACCTCAGATTGACTATGCCATTTGGCTTGCTGTTGCTCTAGGCAATGAGTCAGTAATCTTCCTAGTTTGTGAATTTATCGTTTTCGGAGATTATTGTTATCTTAAATGATAGTGAGATACGGAAGTGCTCTTCTGAGCAAGGTATAGACCAGTTATGAGTCCGACACACAACAGTGTTCAATGTGGGAAGGATGAATCCAAGCTTCCATAGCTATGTCATGTCTGCAAACGGCTGTAGGAGCAGGCATGGGAAATTGCCTAAGATCTTCCATGACTAGATTAAAGCTACCCTCAGCATAGAGATGCCTGTGGGGAAAGTTGAACGCAATCTTCCATTGTTATAACATGTATGGGAAGTCGTCTCCAATCTTTCATAACTATAGACTATTGACTCACAGCATTTCACAGTCCAGAATTATCTTTGCCAAGATACAGCCATTAGATAAGTTCACCAGAGTCATGCGTCTGTGACAAAGTGCACATAGTTTTGCCTGCCTTTCCAGCACGGCTTACAGTCCTCCCCCTGTAACAATGGCTAAAACAGATGAGATAATGGGACGTTTCATGACAAGCAGCATGAGTGGTAAATATAGTTTCCCTCATGGTAATGTAACCCGTTAAATGGTCAAATTTGAGAATTTCAATGTTCACTCCAACGCTAATAGAGCGTATAGTAGTGAATTTGGATAAAATTGGTTTGGGTGAATTAAAGGTTAGAAAACAAAGAAGACAGTACACCTTACACATTTTGTACCAGTATACATTTTCGTTGTCGTGGTTAATCATTTAGAGGAATGGATCTGTCTTGTGCATAAGTTCTGCGGGCTACGTCACGCTCGATGGCACGAGTCTGATTGGAGAATGAGTGGTGCATGGTGCCTGCGCCTCTGACCGTACCTCCTTTATATTATTTTTGTTGCTATTGGTGAGTTGTTTGAAACTAGGGACCCTCTGGTTGCCAAGTATGCTGATGGCAAATCTGCCTATTTTATCAAGAATTAAGTCATCGAGCAGTGCCAGTAGCTATATCTAGGTTTCATTATCCTTAAAATAAGTCATCTTAGCCAATAGGATGTTGAACAGTTGTAACAAGCATGAGCAATGATGAGATTTACATCAAAACAAACAGACAAGCATGTCAAATGATAATACAGAAATAGAGACTAGCCACACAGAGTACAGTACTACAAATGAAAAAGATAAAACAACACACAAGCCGAAAATCTGACGTAAATAATTGTGGTATGTGAAATGAGGAATAATCAAAAATAGTTGGTCACAAGTTCTATTGGGTTCATGAATCAGAATGTTTGATCAAACAGATAGAATGACTGACAGCACTGTAAAAATGTTTCTTAAATGATGATTAACAAACCACATCAAGGTGCAAGTAAAAATTCACAAAGAAATTCATACATATCAATATGAATAATGAGGAGATTTTACAGGATCGTGTTCAGTGTAGGTATGAATGTTTTCGTTGCTGAGGGAATGCAAACATTTAGAAAATATGCAGTCAGTCTACTGAGTATTTCCAAACTAAGGAATAAGGAATTTGACTTGGCAAGCAGTACACACAGTAAGCAATTGCTGATTTAAAGTCATTACATTGCATTACTTCACTCCTTTGCAAAACAGAATGTATGCATGCAAAAACAGGATGACAATGAATTAAATGATAAGGAATGAAACTACTTGGACTAAAAGCAGTTTTGCATTTTAAACAGAACACATTAACTGCCAACACAGAAACACTCAAAGAGGACACAAAGTCATGTGGACTAGTGGAACACACACACAGATAAACACAAAGAAATGGCATGTGAAATTAATTTAACCATGTCTTTTATAAACTGTAGTTTGGTGTGTTAGGATGTGGGTTGGTATGTGAGGCTGTGTTGTTATAGGTGTAGTTTGTGCACTTGAACAACTCTGGTGTTGTTCTGAGTGAGATGGGCGCATCCTCTAGTAGAGCAAATCAGTGCTGTGAAGTTTGCTCTGGTGCTACACCCAGGGGCCTGTGGCTGTAACTGTTTACAATGTGAGTGTCGACGGGGTTAGTGGCCCCACTGAGGATCGCCACCCATCTCTCCAAGAGACTGCAAGCACCTTCGGACACCTGCTTAAGGTTGGTGCCTGAAGTGCAAAAGCTTTTGATATCTGTAAAAGAATAGGCTATGCAGGGTTAATGTCTGCATGGTCCAGAATGTCAAATAAATAATGAAGGGTTAAAAACAGAAACATTGAACGTAGGTAAATCAGGCACTCTGATAAGGTTGCTGGTCTGGAATCTTGAGTTACGTCTGATCTTGCCAAACTCAGTCACAAAGACTAAGAGATAAGTGTGAGCAGGGGTGGAGACAGAGGGCACAAAAGGAGGAACGAGGGCTACAGATGCTGAAAAACAGAGAGAGAGGTAACCAGACTGCCAAAAAATGCCCACAGCTATTCGGTTTTGATGTCAAGGGATAGACACAAATTAAACTAATAGGAATAACGGCCCTTTGGGGCACGTTTAACTTCCTGTCTAGGAAGGATTTCTTCACTCAAAATAATAATCAGTGCAATCATACCTTGATTGAATTACCTTTTTCCATGAATTAACACTCTCCCTGCAAGGGCATATAGTATGACCCCATCCCCCCATATGCAGGCAGAGCTGACGGGATTTGGGACATTTTTTGGCTCTGAATGTTACCTACTGGTTTACCAGTCTTTAAAGAGCATGTTTTGGCAGCACGAACGAATAGGAAGGATAGGGGAACAGATTGCAATCTATTCGTTCGTGCTCGTCAATCGACTTATTGTGAGTTTCAAGATGGAGGCGACTGGAAACTACATTGAGGTATTGTTTGCATAATTGGTCTTTTTTAATAAACAACTTGTGTATTTTCAAAGTTCTCAGTGCCTCAATTTAAATGTCAGGGGCCTCAGAATTCTACCGATAAAGTGTGGATCTAATTTGAGCCTTGTTAATGATGAAAAATTAGCGATTTCTTTGCATGACAACTCTATGCCTACTTCAGTACCATTGTAAGCCTGTTGGGAACTTCAGCTAAAAATCCATGTATACTCAGCAACAAAAGTTTCTGTGACACCATTTATGTGTATGTTATAAATGACATGCAAAGATCTCAATGCAATCAATATGTTTATTTAACAGGAGAAACACTGACTTTTCAGTGCCAACGTCACTCAAAACGAAAAATGTCATTTTCATGCCTCATGAAGCACTTGTCTGACGTCTAACCAATTGTGACCTTCACACTTCAATACCGGGTGTGACTTCCTCGTGCCATGATGCAAGCAACGCATCTCCGGCGCATGGGCCGAATCAGATGTGCCAGAAATTGCTGTGGGATGTCATTCCAAATCTGACGTAGACGTTGTTGCAATTCCTGGAGTGTAGCTGGCGGGTTATCCAACCGCCGCAAACGTTGATCCATCTCGTCCCAAAGATGCTCGATTGGGGACATGTCTGGGGATCTGGCTGGCCATGGCAGGACATTGACATGCTGTTGCATCAGATACTGCTGTACAATCCTTGCAACGTGTGGTCTGGCGTTATCATGTTGCAGCGTTATTCCGGGACCATGTTGCATCAAAAACGGTACCACCAATGGCCGTAGCACTTCATCGCGATATCTTTGACCTGTCAGATTTCCATCAATAACAAGCAAATCTGTTCTGTTTCTAGCCGTGATCCCTCCCCAAATCATAACACTACCACCTCCAAAACGATCAAATTCCTGAACACAGTTGTTGGCATAACGTTCTCCACGTCGACGGTATACATGTAAACGACCATCACATCGGTTAAGCATGAATCTTGATTCATCAGTGAAGAGTACAAGATCCCACTGACGTTGGATCCACCGTCGATGTTGTTGTGCCCACTGTAGACGCAGTCGTCGGTGTTGTACTGTGAGTATTGGACGTCTTGCTGGCCGACGTGGGACAATGCCAAAATGACGGAGACGGCGACGGATTGTCTGTGCAGACAGTCGCCTCAAACCAGGTATCGTTCTTGCAGTTATGGTTGCAGGTTGGAATCGATTTCGGAGATGGGTTGTTCGAATCCAGTTGTCCTGTCTGGGAGTGGTTACTCGTGGACGGCCGCTGCGAGGACGGTCTCTGACATGTCTTGTCTGCTGATGACGCTGCCATAAGTTCCAAATGGTGTTTCGGTGGACATTCAGGCGATGAGCAACTTCCCTCTGCGAGGTTCCGGATTCAATCATCCCAATGGCCCACCACCGATCATGTTCAGACAGTCTTGGCATTTAGAGGGTAGAGTTCCTGATCCGAAATGGCTGTGTTTTCGATAAGTGATGCTTCCGTCGTTCATCAGGCACAATGTGAACATTCCAAAAATTCTCCTCTTTTATTGCCATCCACAACCATGATTTACGCACATTTTCACGTGCAAAGTCATTTTCTCGCATTTTCATGATTTCCATTTCAATGTTGTGTTTACGTGTACTGTTTCAGTCTGATATCACCATGTATGACAATTTCATAATTGCGTTATGAAAAATAATTAACAATATTGGTGTCCCAGAAACTTTTGTTGCTGAGTATATTTCGAAATGTTGCGTGCACACGGGTGTGGGGTATTCGACAAAAGTTAGTACTTGTTATCATGTTTCAATACACCCTAAGTCAATTTCACACTGGAATTCTCCTTTAAGTAGCAAACATTTAATGACACAGTTGAATTTGTTATAATAATATTTTCAAAACTATCTCGTCAAATCTCACTGGCTTCTCCAGTGGCGGTTCTAGAGTGTTTCACTCCCCGGGCGAGCCCCCCCGCCCCCCGGACAGGAAAAAAAATGTAAAAAAAACATTACAACTGAAATTAACATCAAAATGCTTAGCAGTGACGGATACGAGCGGGGAAGTAGAGCAATAGTGACAGGGATTTTTTTTGGGTCTACCTGGATTGAGATGTGCACTTAATGCTCTTGGGTTGACAGGCTGTGATCGTGTCTGATTTGCCTTTATTGTATTATACTCCGTAAAAAAAAAAGAGATATGGTTCCGTAGGGGAATTTCCAATCCAGGGGTTTTAACATCCATCATGATCCAGGACATGCAGTGAAAATAGCAGAAGTGATTTCTAGACTTTGTAAGTAACTTTGTGGTTACTGTAGTACTTAAATCGGTACTTTTGTGCGAGGAAGGCAAATTCCCCTCTGTTCTTATTCCAGTCTACTACTGTGTAACAGCACTGACAACTGTTATCTAATGTAAAATAACTTGTAAATAATTATTATTTTTTATTTATTTATTAAAGTTGTAAGTAATTCCATAAAATTTGCTGGTGTGTTATTTTAGTTTCGGCACTCGTATCTTACAAACTGTTATGTGTCGTAACAAAAATTGAGGGCTCATGCGGGATCTGAACTACTCTTAAAAAAAAAAAAAAAAATCATAAGCATAGTAATATATTACAGTTCTATATTTCATTGTCGACAAATACCAGCAAATTTTATTCGTCATGACTGAGTTTCAGCCTGATGTGTTTATGGGTGCGCCCGATCAGGACGTTTTTGGCAAATGTTTAGTTATGACTGGTTAACTATGCTAAACTATGGTTGAACTATGCAAACTATGAGTAGTAGCACACGACAAATGTTTGACATTAAAATGACCATATGACAGGGCTCAACGGGCTTACCTAATTACAGGGCTCAACTTTCACCCAAATGATAGAAATAAATAATAACTGAACTTTAACTAGTTATGTTGCAAAGGCAAATCTTGTGCTGAAATTAGATCTCGTGTTCAGACCGAATTAGTGTTAAGTATAGTACGCATCAAAGCTAGAAGGCTAGCAAACGTAAGAGTTACACCACCAGTTATACATTAGCCCTTCATTAATGGCATGGATACCGTAATCATACAGAGGGAACATAGCTGCATACCTTTATCTTTTGAGCGTTTCTCCTCTTCCTCTTTTCTTCTTTTTCTAAATTGGGCCCCTGATGGCTTTGGCCTTTTTCTCTCCATCTTTCACTCGACAGTGACAGTCAATCTATTTCCCATGATCCCATCCCCCAACACTGTCACTCACGACCAGGAGTAAACCAATTCACCTTGGTGACCACATAATCGTCTACCTACTTTATTAGCCATTTTACGCACAATTAAAAAACGTGCAGGAATTATAAACCTGTATTTATAATATTATGACATGTATGTTATGTGGAAGAAAGTTGATGTGTGACTGACTTTAGCCCACTAATTAGAGTATTAGAGTATTAGAGTATTGCTCTATACAGTAGATCCCCTTGGCATTGCGTTGCATTTGGAGACCCGCGCCCCCTCCCCTCCCCTCCCCCTTCTCACACACACAGCTCCTGTGCACAGCACCTTCTCAGCAAGCAAGGGCGCCTGCAGTCAGGGGGCGCCAATGTGCCAATTGCCCACACAGTGATATGATAGACAGAACATTTTCGCCCGTGCTAAAACCGCTACTGGCTTCAGCAAGCAAGGGCGCCTGCAGTTACAGGGCGCCTGCAGTTAGGGGGCGCCAATGTGCCGATTGCAGCGATATGATACAATTTTTTTTTTTTTTTTACCCAAGAGCTCGTGGCACCCCCCGCGAAATGGCACCCCGGGCGGCTGCCTTGTTCACCCGTGCCTAAAACCGCTACTGGGCTTCTCACCAGTGCCTCATCTGTTCCAGTGTTGCATGCTCTGTTATAGCAGGACCTTGGACCAAATCCCCCTAGAATAACAGCTGATATAATTTTCTTTTTCACAAGCCATCTAACACAATACACACAATAGGGTAAATTTGCGTCCTGTCCTACCACTCAGAGGGGCACAAGCTCCCGTTTCAAAGACAATTCAAGAACATTCAACATTTTCAGTGGCAAGCTCATTCCTGCTATTCCTTAGCTACAGAACACATGCCTTCCCACTCACACAGCCTGGGTGCATGAGAGACAAACAACCTGCGGTCTAAAAAGTGCATTGCCCCTGTGCTAAGTTACAAGAAAAATATTTGCTTCCACTTAAAATGCTGAACATACAATCTTCTTCACCTTTCCATTACACTTAGCCTATAGATAGCGTTATGGCCCCAATTTGCCATGACCGATCAGCTGCAAGGGATGACAGACAAAATTTTAAAACTTAAACAGATTTAATAAAACAAACCACTGACCAAGATTAATAATATTAACAAACAAGAAAAAAGATATTTACTGTCCCTTAAGGTGGGGTTGCTTTGCAATGTTCTGGGACAGGAAAATACACCAACACAGGCAAAAATCCACAAAAAGCTTCACAGGTCTTGAAGAGTGACAGGTCTGGTCAAATGTATCCTTCCACTATTTCTCCTTGCAATTTCTCCTACTACTTTACTCCCTCAATTTCTCTCATTATATACTCTTTTGCATCCCCCTCCCACCTTCCAGACTTTTTTTCAATTCTCTGAGACTTCCCCTCTCAGACATGCCAAGGACATATCCAAAACCTAGCTCCAGACTGGCTTAACAAAAAAAAAATGTGAATACTACCATGTATGAGCGTAGCCTTAGAGAATGTTTCCAGCACATCCCATACCATTAAGTATTCAGGTTGTTCTGGGGACAAAGGAGTATTTCAACTGACTGTACCTGTATGTCCTCTGTGGGCGATGCCTCATCTATGCATACATGTGCGGATGGTGAGACGGCTCACAGAATAAAGCAAAGCTCCCAGACACAAGTCAGTTGTTTTCGCAAGTAAATTGAAACATTGAAAAATTAGAACTTACTGAGGTTAAGTTACTTCATCAAAAAAACAGAAAGCCTAGTTTATCTTAATGATGAATTTTGAGGACCTTAAAAGACGTGTGCGAAATGTTTGATGCAGCTTAATGCTGCATGATTGCAAAGATAGGCTGTTTGGCAAAAGGTGGTGTTGGTTAGTTGGTTGCCTTCAGTTTCCTTTCCTTTTTTATTTTTTTTGTTAAGATGTGTTCATCATACAAATAATGTACAATTACACCACATTATGCTTCAAAAGCCTCCGTCACCTCCTGGAAAGCATTATTTGTCAATATACTTGTGACGTAAAATTGGTCAAATTTCCTGGGAATTGCTTGGCTCTCTGGAGAAATGGAATGTATTGAATTAATATTTTAAGCTAAGACAAAATCACTTGTGCACTTTTGCGATAGTAGTGTCCCCTGTCTCCAGTTAGCAATATCAGAAACTGGGAGAAGGTCTAAAACAAAAAATAAAATAAAATCTGTCCAATGGTGAGCATGTTGTTGGGAGTAGTGTAGCAGAGGACCAACGGCAATTGAAGTTGAAAATGACCTGAGGTAATCATAATCTGCACACGGATGAAACATTAACTGATATCTTCTCATTATCCTCTCAATTGCTCTACTGTTCTTGACTGTTTTCCCCCTTCAAAGCTGTTGCCTTACCTGCAAAGGGTTAACTTCACCACCAGCTTTGGTGATCAAGTGTCCTTTGATGAAAATGGTGATGCCCTGGCCATCTATGATATTATGAACTGGCAGAGGGCAGCAGACGGGACCATCAGAGCTGTGACAGTTGGAGTGTTTGATGAATCGGCTCCTCCTGGTCAGAGGCTCTCGCTGGAGGAAGAAAATATCTTCTGGAATTTTGAGTCAAATGAAGTAAGCCCCTCTCTATTTTTTGCATTAGACTAATTGTTGATCACACTTTATTTGAAGTGTTGCTCATAAAGGCTTTATACAGCATGTATAATGCCTTCATAAATAGACAAACTGTCTTCATAAATCATACATAAGCAAATGTCATACTTTGTAAAGGGTGAAATAACACATCCTTCTTCAGCATGTGACGCGAGCTGTGATATAACTGACAATGTCAATTAGCTCAGGGCTAAATACGATAAAGGGCGACATTGTCAGCAAAGTGACACTGTCATTGTCACATCTGGCATCACATGCCGAAGAAGGATGTGTTTTTCCAACCTTTACAAAGTATGAAATTTGCTTATGTATGATTTATGTAGACATTATGTCTCATGTATGAAGGCATTATACAAACTGTGTAAAGCCTTTATGAGCAACACTTCAAATAAAGTGTCTGTGTAAGGGGTTTATTGAGCTGCAATGAGGTAGCAAGGGAAAAAAACATATAATGCATCACGGTGGGACATTGGCTGATGAGCATCATTATTATTATAACCAGGGAGAGTGGCATTTGACCATTTATATTTTCCTAATCATTATGGAATATGATGATTCTGGCACACACTTTTTGGGAAAATATTTATATACTGTGTCAGTGTTTGAGTTCTGTTAGTATTATAGTTAGTATTATCATTCCTATTATTGTGTTTATTTTCTGTAGCCACCTTCATTCCATGTCCTGTTCCCACATATATTTGTTTATGTCCTCGCACCCGCACTTGCCCTCCCCTTTCCATTTATTAATTATTTCATATTCGTTTTCTTGTATGCAGTTAATTGTGTGTAATAGCTCCTGCACACCTATTCCCACTAATTCATTTGTTCCCTTCTCTCCTTTATAAAGACCCATTTTCTATTTGCTTCTTTGCAAGTTGTTACCTTTTTTCGCATCACCAACAAGCTTTGTATTTCTGAGTTTATTGATTTTCCGGTTTCGATTTCCCTTTGTCTCATGGCTCACAAGATCGCCTACTACTCTGTGCATTGTGATTTATGGATAATGACTTTTGCTGGCCTCTTAATTTATGCTTTAGATTTCCCCTTACTTTGGCATTGACCATTAGCTGTTGAACCTGGGACTGAACATAGCCCCTGATTTAGATTGACCGTTTTGTGCTGCATGTTCACGGTTTGAATCTGACTCAGATTGTTTGACACTGAAAAGACCTTCTAATGAAGTTACTGAACTTAATTACAGCCTGTGCCTGAGTCCTGGGTTCAGTCCCTGTTAGTAAAAAAACTCACCAGGATGGACTCAGCAGACAGCAATCAGTTCAGGGGCCGGTTGCATAAACTGAGTTTAAGACTGGTTTTCACTGTAGACTGCTCTGAAATTGTCAAGTTAGACTAGTCTAATTAAGACTGTCTGTTGCATAAAGCTTAAAACTGACTTAATTTGAGGCATTAAAATTAGTCACCTCTCCCCCTGGCTAACCCTGAGATTAGAGCTTTGTTGCCATGGCAACACATTTTTAGAACACCTGTTCAAGGAACCAAAGATACAGAAATATTTGTTGTTTTTCTAACAAAAAAGGACAAAAAATATTCTACATTTGAAACAGGATTATCAGCTCTGTTTTTTTTTTAAAATTTGTATTTATTTTGTAGTTTTGGAGGGGGCCCTCCTCTGGTGGCTAGATTTTTTTTCTCTTCCATATTCCCGTCTTAAGCTGCTTTCACACCGGACGCGAAACGAATTTTTCGCACGACAGATTACATTCAAAGTCAATGCAAAGACGGGAATACACGCTTTCTGGTGTGTAAGCAGCTTTGGATTCTTGCACTATATTTTTAAAACATTTTTGAACATCTTTTACGGTTCACACGACCGTTGATACCGTTCGCCTTTTCTGTAATTTTCTACCCTAATTTAATGGCGTGTCAAATTTCCGTTCGCTTGATTAAAACTATTGAATAAAAGACTTCTTTCGGCATTATACTCCTCCAGCAACGAAAAGGTTTTCCGTTGCGCTTCAGTGCGGTGATCTCCCGCTGCCACCGAGTGTCGCTATTTTGTCCGCCATGTTTTTCTCCTCTGCGAAGTGTCTTTTTTTACCCACGATACATAGCGCGACCAGCTATCCAAGTTAGGCTTAAATAAGTCACTCAAAGACAGGTTTTATGCAACAGGCATATTTAATAGTCTATAGTAAGTCTGACTTAAAATTACATTTAAGCCAAAGACTGGGTCTAATTTTATGCAACCGGCCCCAGGTCTGCGTTGGATCGACAGGGAGCTCTGCTTGGACAACAAAAACACGTCTAAACAGGATAATCAAGACTCTGGAAACCGTTGCTTCCTGCATGAATGCCTCCTCCAGACAAGATTGTTATGACTTGGAAAAAAATCACAACAAAGAAAATCAGCAAAGAAAACTAAAACAAATTTATTCTTCAATAAAAAAAAAAGTTCTTCAAAAAATATCCACTATTTAATTCCTAATTACACACTAATGCCACTCATTAACTCTGTTGCCAAATCAAAACTCTGCTTCTGCTCTGCTCTCCTCTGCTGTCTGTTCCCCTGTGCTTAAAATCACAGCATTTATATAGACTAGCAACCTTCTGGAAAGATCCACAGGATTCCAGAAAAATCCCGCCCCTTCCAGGCAGGAAGGTGCCAGAAGCTTCTAGAAAGCACTAGTCCTTTACATAGAAGTGAGATATTACATCAGATTATATTTTACAGCCAAGACACCAGAGGGTGCCAAATGAACAAAATAAATATAGCTGACCAGCAAGGCAGCAAAACGGCATGTAACAAATCTTTTCATTTACAAATGAAATACTAGAGCACTCGGCAACCGAGCACATGTATCCCCCGAAGACCCCCCAGTAGGGCCCAGATGGTTCCAGAGTACCCAAAATCAATAGGTGTCGTGAACTTACCATAATACATGTCCTTGCAAAATTTGAAAAGAATCGGCGCTTCGTGAACTTACCATAATACATGTCCTTGCAAAATTTGAAAAGAATCGGCGCACTTATGTGGGCTGTAGAGCGTTCACAAGAAAATCTCTGTGGACGCGGCGGACGCGTGACCAGGCCAAATCCATAGTATCCTCAAACTTTGTTCAGGGGATACAATAATGCTGTACAAAAAATACTCATACATAACACCTCCCCTCTTTAGGAAAAGAAAGGTTTGCTTAAAGCTTTCTTTTGTTAAAATTAACAGTTTTATAATCAGAACAATCTTGAACAAGTCTCACAATCAAATAGAAAAGTAAAATTACATTTTTCACAATCAAATAAAGAAATAAAATTACATGCATGAAAGTGTATCTGGGATTACATTATCTTTTCCCCTGATATATAGAAATATCCAAATCATACTCCTGCAAAAGTAAACTCCATCTCAGTAATCTTTGATTCTTGTTTTTGATCTTGTGCAAGAATGTGAGGGGATTGTGATCTCTGAAGACCTTGATGGAAGTAGCTGAACAAGTCAAATAGACTGTAAAATGTTGTAAAGCCAAAACAAGAGCCAAACATTCTTTTTCAATTGTTGAGTAGTTTTTCTGATGTTTATCAAACTTCTTGGAAAAGTCACAAACAGGATGATCTACTCCATCAGTGTCCTCTTGCAGTAAAACTGTACCTGCACCAATGTCACTGTCATCAACAGCCAACTTAAACTCCTTTTTGATTTTGGGAGATAAGAGAACTGGTGCATTTTTGAGAATAGCTTTCAGCTGGTCAAATGAATTTTGACATTTTTTGTTTTGACAAAAACAAATTTTGCATTTTTCTTCAGTAAATTTGTCAAAGGTTCAGAAATGATGGAGAATTTTTTACAGTAGCCAGCCATCCCTAGAAATCTCATGAGGTGTCTTTTAGTTGCTGGCTCAGGAAATTCAGTGATAACTTTGACTTTTGCATCAACTGGTTTGCCTTGACCCTGTCCTACAACATGACCTAAGTAAACAACTGTAGCTTTACAAAAGTCACTTTTAACAAGGTTGATAGTCAGCTTGGCATCACTCACTCTCTGAAAGAAGTTTCTGATATAGGCGAGGTGCTCTTGGAGGCTGTCGCTGTTGATGATTATGTCATTGATATAGGCCTCACATCCTGGTAGTCCAGCAATCACTCTGTTTACCAGATGTTGGAAGGTGGCCGGAGAATTTTTCATTCCAAATGGCATGACCTTGTATTGGTATAATTCATCTGGTGTGACGAAGGCAGAGAACTCCTTTGCTTTATCTGTCAGAGGGATCTGCCAGAGGCCCTTGAGGAAATCAAATTTTGTGACATACTTTGACTGTCCAACTTTGTCAATGCAGTCATCAATCCTGGGAATAGGATATGAGTCCGTTTTTGATAGAGCGTTCGCTTTCCTGTAGTCTGTCACCATTCTATATGTTCCATTGGGTTTCGCAACTGGGATGCATGGAGAACTCCAGTCACTGTAAATTAGTTCAACAAAGTCATTTTCAAGCAGATATTTGACTTCTTGTTTAATGTATTTCTGCTTCTCTGGATTAATTCTGTAAGGATGCTGTTTTACAGGCTTGGCATCATCTTGTAGGATGACATCATGGTAAACCATATCAGTCCTTGATGGAACGTCAGGGAATATGTGACTATATTCACATATGAGCTGCTTTAGCTGCTGTTGTTGAAAAGGGTCCAGGTGGGACAACTTGCTGTCAATATTTTGAAGAATGTCTGAATTTTCAAGTTTTACTGGACCAGGTTCATTTTCTAATGGGCAGTCACAATCTTCTTTGGAATTTTCCAGTTCATCTGTACTTACCACATTGACTGGCTTTTGCTGAGTGTCTCTATCGATGTATTCTTTCAGCATGTTGATGTGACACATTTGTTTTTGTTTCCTCCTTCCAGGAGTTAAAATGATGTAATTTAGATCACTGACCTTTTTGAGGACAGTGTAAGGGCCAAAATATCAGGCTCTTAGAGGGTTTCCAGGCACTGGCAAAAGTGCAAGAACTTTGTCACCTGTTTTAAAACTTCTATCTTTTGAATGACGGTTATATCTGGCTTTCATTTTGCCCTGAGCTTCTTTGAGATTAGACTTAGCAAAGTCACAAGCCTCACAGAGACAATTACGGAAGTCAGAGACATACTGAAGCAAGTTCATTGGGACATCATCTTCGGCCAGCAACTTTTCCTTCAGAAGCTTCAGATGTCCACGGACTGTATGCCCAAAAATGAGCTCAAAAGGACTGAACCCAAGAGACTCCTGAACAGCTTCACGGGCAGCAAACAGAAGAAGATGGACACCTTCATCCAAATCTTTCTCTGTGTCAAGGAAGTAGGTCCTTATCATGTTCTTCAGGGTTTGATGGAACCTCTCCAAAGCACCTTGACTCTCAGGATGGTAAGCTGATGACCGGTATTGTTTAATACCAAACTCATGCATAACTTGTTAAAATATGCCAGACTTGAAATTTGATCCCTGATCAGACTGAATAGACTTAAGAAGACCAACAAAGCAGAAAAACTTAGTAAGAGCCTTGATGATAGTCTTCGCCTTGATATTACGAAGTGGAATTGCCTCAGGAAACCGGGTGGAAGCACATATGATAGTCAG
Source organism: Gymnothorax reevesii (assembly GCA_029721435.1). Taxonomy (NCBI): domain Eukaryota; kingdom Metazoa; phylum Chordata; class Actinopteri; order Anguilliformes; family Muraenidae; genus Gymnothorax; species Gymnothorax reevesii. The sequence goes on from CM056574.1 coordinate 144,534,459, forward strand.
TAAGTACTCACAACCAGACCTAGTCTTCGGCAATGGTCCAACATCGTCAATGATGATGCGACTGAAAGGTTCTTCAAAAGCGGGAATGGGTTTAAGTCGAACTTTTGGAATATTCTGGTTCGGCTTCCCAACCATTTGACAAGTATGACGGGATTTGCAGTACTCCTGTACATCGGACCTCATAGAAGGCCAGAAGAAATTATTCCTGAGGCGTTGAAGGGTCTTTTTGATACCTAAATGACCTGACATAGGATTGTCATGGGCCAGACTGAAAGTTTCTTGACGATAAGACTTTGGAACAATTTGATGGGTGATCATCCACTCTTCATCTGCAGGAACATCAGGTGGATGCCACTTTCTCATAAGCACACCATTTTTGTTGTAAAAACAGACAGGAACTTGAGTAGCCTCTTCACTTGCAGCCTGTGGTAGAAGATGCGCTAGATAATGAGCTTGTTGTTGCTCATGAATAAGTTGTTTCCGAGACAAAATGTCATTAGAATGACCTGACAAGGACAAGTCTGAAGATTTCCCAGACATCTCAGGACTGGAAGGTTCCTGATGGAAAGACTGCCCAATTAAGGTGTCAGCCAGGTTAAAGACCATGTCAGCATCATCTTGAATAGCCTTTTTGGCCATAGAACGAGTAACTGCACATGAAGGATAGATGTCTGGAATTTCTTCCTCTATAGAGTCAGATTCATGATCAATCAAAGGAGTGTCAGTTACAATAGGGTAGGGCACAACCTTATCCCCAGCGAGATCATTACCGAGAAGCAAATGAACACCTTTGAAAGGAAGAGAAGACCTAACACCAACAGTAACAGGTCCAGAGACCAAATCTGATTTGAGATGAACATTATGGAGAGGTACACTTGTAAAACCACATTCTGTTCCTTGAATAAGGACATTAGCCTGAGTAGACGATTTGTCTGAGAAAGGCAGAATATCTGCAAGAATAAGAGATTGGGAAGACCCAGTATCCCTTTGAATTTGAACAGGAGCAGATGAGGAAAAATCTTGTGAAAGTGAGACCAAACCATCGGTGATGAATGGCTCAAAACCCTCCATAACAGAATCAGACACAGAAGGTAGAAGATCAGGTGAACTGACCATTGATACAAGAGATTCTCTCTTAGTGAAAGCAGTCGGCTTGGTTTCTTCTCTTTGTTGTTTTTTCTTGAGAGCATAACATTCAGAAATAAGGTGACCTTGCTTTTTGCAGTATAGCAAGACACGAAGGGTAAAGAATCAGAGGATTGCTTCTCACTAGAAGGTTTCCTCTCAGAAGTGGCCTTAGAATCATTAGAAGTGTTATTAGAAGAAGTCTTGGACTGAAACTTGCTTTGAAATTTTGAAAAAAGTGGATTTTTGGACAAAAGAAGACTTATGAGTCAATGCATAACTATCAGCTAGGGTAGAAACATCTTGCAAAGTATTAGCTTGTTTTTCTTCAAGGAAAGTTTTAATATCTGGCTGGATACACCTTTTGAATTCCTCAACCAGAATAAGTTGCCTCATTCTCTCAAAATCTTTCTCAACTTTCATGGAATTACCAGTGATCAAACACCTGTTCCTTCAACCTGCCAAATTCAAATGGCTTCCTTGCAAGAATTCCTAAATTTTTGCCTGTAAGCCTCGGGGACCAATTCATAACCCTTCAGAATGGCAGATTTGACAAAATCATAATCAGCACACTGTAGGACAGATAACTGGTTATAGATTTTTCTAGCTTTACCAGTAAGAACACTTTGTAACATCATTGTCCAATGCTCTTTTGGCCATTTCAAATTTTCAGCAATTTTTTCAAAATGGGTAAAGCATTGGTCAACATCATTTTCTAAGAAAGGAGGAACAAGTCTGATGTGTTTAACCACATCAAAATGATCAGAATGTCCGGAACATTTTGGAACAGTACCTGCTTCTATTTTCTTCATTTCCAATTTGAACTGAATCCTTTTTTCTTTCAGTTCTCTCTCCTTCTCCAACCTTCTTTCCTCCATTTCTCTCTCCAACTTTCTTTCTTCCATTTCTAGTTGTTTTTGGTGTAGCTGGAATTCAAGTCTTTGCAGCTCCATTGCAGGCACTTCCACACCTTTAATTAATTTTGCTGCTTCTTCCCCAAAGATATCTTCATCGATGAAATGTTGCACCAAAATGTTGAATTTCTTGTTTCTTCATTGATGATTTCACATCAGATAATCCAAGGGTTGAGGCTATTTGCAGCAAGTCCTTCTTCTTTGCCAGCACAATTAATTCCTTGGTTTGACTTTTCAAAAAACTTTCCACATCAAAGGTCATGATTGCTGGTTTTTCAACTAGTCACAAGACTTTAAATAATAATCTTTGGTGAAGCTAATCTCGGTGGAACCTCCAATTTGTTATGACTTGGAAAAAAATCACAACAAAGAAAACCAGCAAAGAAAACTAAAACAAATTAATTCTTCAATAAAAAAAAGTTCGTCAAAAAATATCCACTATTTAATTCCTAATTACACACTAATGCCACTAATTAACTCTGTTGCCAAATCGAAACTCTGCTTCTGTTCTGCTCTCCTCTGCTGTCTGTTCTCCTGTGCTTAAAATAACAGCATTCATATAGACTAGCAACCTTCTGGAAAGATCCACAGGATTCCAGGGAAATCCCGCCCCTTCCAGGCAGGAAGGTGCCAGAGGCTTCTAGAAAGCACTAGTCCTTTACATAGAAGTGAGATATTACATCAGATTATGTTTTACAGACACGCCACCAGAGGGTGCCAAATGAACAAAATAAATATAGCTGACCAGCAAGGCAACAAAACAGCATGTAACAAATCTTCATTTACAAATGAAATATAATGCTGTACAGAAAATACTCATACATAACAATATGCAGCAGTTACCCCAGCCTGTGCCAGCTTTATCTGCTCCAGCAACCTCTATACTGGCTCCTGTCATTAGTGCATGCCTTCCACCTTCCACCATTTTGCCAGCTCTTATGATGGCTATCCTGGTATCTGACAGTCATTCCTTCCCCAATGCTCTCTGGCCCACGAGGTACAGCCTTCTGCCTTTCCTACTGACTAAACATGCATCGCCTACATAATCACCCTTTTGACTGGAAGAGCTTGGGAGTGGGGCCCTGCCATGCGAATGGCAGATCTCCTGTCTGCAGCACCCTGAGCTGGTTTATGGATGAGATGAGGAAGGTCTTCCATCGATCCAGCAGGACAAGGACTTTTCCAGCTACACAAAGTTACCTGCACAGTTTCTGACTATGCTATTGACTTCTGCACTTAGGCAGCAACATCCAGCCTGAATCTCCATGCCCAACAGTACGCCTTCTTCAAATTCTACTGTGAGGTCTAGGCCGTGCTGCTCACCAGAGATCTACCGGTGGACTTTGACGCAGTAATTGACCTGGCTACACAAGCTGACCATTGCCAGGGTTGCTGATACAAGGAGTTGAGTCGCACCTTGCAGAATACGTCCCTCCTCTTCTTGTTCTGCTCCTCGAGTCATCATACTGGTTCAGTTGCCTACGCCTCTGACCAAGACATTTGTGCATCTGAATTTTGTTCCTGAATCAGTTGAAATGATGCAACTCAACCATACTTACCTGACACCAGCAGCTCATGTCAACCCGTTCCTGTGAGGTATCGTTCAGGAACCAGTCGCGAGAACTGAGCAGTGCAGTAAAACTGGATTTTATTAAGGAAGGGGGAGAACCAAGCAGAGTAGGAGGCAACAGTACAGAGTACACAATCCAAAAATCAAAATCCAGAGGGCAAAATCTGAGTCGTAACCAGGGCACCAATCACAGTACTCGTAGTCAGGCAAAACAGGTTCGGTACACAGACACGGGTTTGTCAGAGAATCCAAAGCCAAAATCCAGTGGGCGCAATCCGGACCGTTAACAGGGCAGCAAACACAAAACTCAGAGTTGGGAAAAACAGGTATGGTACACGGGCACAGGAATATCAAAGGTAAAGCCAAAATCAGAATCCGGGATGTTCCAGTCAGAAGTATAACACTAAGAGTACAAGGCATAAACAATCGCAGCACAAGCTAACCAGGGAAAACAGTCTGAAAAATGTTCTGTGAATGACATGACTGCTTAAATACACATAGGGGAAGTCACATGCTACAACGGGGAGGCAGGTGATATGGATCAGACTAGTTACAAAGGAATGAACATGAGGAGGTTCCTGATTACAAGAAATTGGCAAAAGCCAAAACGCGGACAGGGATCACTGAGACAGGCTACAGACAAACATACGGCTCCGGTTAGGGAGTTCTACCGTGCACAGAGTGAGAGACAGAACAGTGATTGACAAGGTGCAGAAGATCTGTTTTAAGCACAGCAAAGTAAATTCAGTGAAGGCAAGGAGTGGAGACCAGAGCAGAGCGAGTTCTGACAGCTTGTTAGTCAATTAGTAATGTGCCGCTATACAATCCCTAGTGCTTGTTAGTAAGTTAGTACTAAAAACAATGTTAGTCTTGATTAGTAAGTTTCCTTAAAACAAAAAACTGTTAGTATTGTTAGTAATATAAAAAAGCAAGGTGAAGGAAGTAAATGAGGCAAGAACAAAACATGGCATTAAATCCCAAAACACAATACAAAGTACAGAGCATAGTCAGACAAAGCAGAATTCATAATCAAACATGGGCAGGCAGGACAGGATCAAAACAAAAACATGGTCAGGCAGATCAGGATCATAACAGTTCCTGCTTTTACTGCGGCAAACCTGGCCACTTCATCGCTGCATGTCCAGTAAAAGCAACCACTCACTAGTAGATCGGGAAATACTGGTGAGCAGGGTTCAAAGAAAAGGCACATTCCAACAAAAATTGGCCAAATTGTCAATGGTGTCTCATTATTTTAGTGGTGGATTGTGCTACGTGCTCTCTGCGCCTGTCCACACTGAGAAAAAGTGGAGATCTGTCCCAATATGTGCACTACATATGAAGAGAAGGAGGCATCTGGAGGCATCTTCACCATGAGGGAGCTGATTTGGTCACGGCATCTTCTGGGAACCACGGCAGCAGTCAACGCTGCTGTATGAAAACGGTCTCCGAGAAGAATCATACGCATGCGACGGTCCTGCACACATGGCTGTCCTGGCCGCAGTCTCTCTCGAGTGCTTCCTGCCTGCCCATGTTGCATTTGCAGATGTAAAATATGCACTCTAAAGTGTGCCCTAACTCAGGCTGCACTCATTTCAATCATCAGCACTCCATTCACTTGATCCCTGTTGAATCAATCATGGCATCATGACTTTCACAAACATAAAGTTTTTAAACCAGGATTTTTAGAGCCGGGTTCAATGTTGAGCATGCAAATTTATGTGCGCAGTTACAATATTCTATCACTAGATAGCACACTAGGATCATTTGCGGAAGTTTCGTGCGCGTTGTAGGCTATTTGCAGTATGAATGCTTTCCGTCGACGATGCTGTGAACAAAGCTTTACATGTTAAGTCATACATTACATTAGGGTCTGCGGTGGGATTCGAACCAGGAACCCTGTGGAGAATGCAATGTTAATCACACCATTCACTGTAGCCTTAACCACTACACCAACTGAGTGAGACTAAGGAGGTTTTCTTCGTTGAGGTTGAGAACCGGAATTCGGCGACCTTAATACCCCTTATTAAGAAGTATGTTGCTGCCGGTTCGCAAATCGTAACCGACTGCTGGCGGGCATACAATTGCCTCAGCGAGGAAAACTTCCAGCATCTCACGGTGAACCACTCCTTGAACTTCATTGATCCTGCCTCCCCTGGTGTGCACACTCAAAATATTGAGTGCCAGTGGTGGCAGATCAAGAGGTCCTTGCCATCCACGCACACGAGCAGCAGCGACGGCTTAGGGTTCTATTTGGCAGAGTACATGTTGTGACGTAAACACAGCGGCGTCGACCATTTGGCTCAAATTTTAGCCGACATCCTGTTGCTGTACGGCGTGCACGCCCTTTCCTGCGCTGTCGACCTACAGTGACCCAACTTTCTCTCCCTGCCTGCTCTGGGATCCTAGTACCACTCTGCTTCGGTGTACACACCATTTCTCTAAATGACATACTACTTAGTTCCTCTAGGAACTCTACTGATTGCGAACTATGTAGCGCCGCCAACTGGCCCTGAAGATCAAGGATCTTGCTCTCCAGATGCTCAATTAGCTGGCACCGGTGGCAGACAAACCCACCCTGGAAATCTCTTTCCAAAAGTGCGATCATCCTGCAACTGTCACATAGTTTTGGCCACATTTTGAACCCCCTAGATAAAATAAAATTACTAATGCTGAGGTAGAAGCTGAGGAACCACAATTAATTGATTAAGTAATTTATTTATTTATTAACCTAGGAAACCCTAAGCAGCAGTCACAATAGAAACCCCGGGGAAAATATCTAAATGGATTATAAGCCTCTTTTAACAGGGGCTTAGTTTCAGTTAACAGAAATGAAATACCAGATTGAGCCAAACTCTATATGTAATAATAAGCACTCCTAATAAGCCGGCTTGAGTTTATATAGTCCCAGTTCTATTAATACACCAAACTAAAAATATCACAGGGCTTAGCTGAGAACCCAGATAAAACAGACTGGCTCCAACGCCCAGGAGAAACTGGAGGAGGCGAGCACTCAGATAAAAAATTGACCTTTTAAATTCCAACCTAACCTAACGAACGAGTCAAGTGACTGCTGCACTACTAACTAAATACTAAATCTCAGATCCCCAGCCAAGAATGCAAACAGTACTTATCTAGCTAGCTAGCCGCAAATACAACCAAGGGTAAGTGAGAAAAGAGTAAAGCCCCTGTTCCCTTTAATTAGAACAGACCGAATAAACAAGTCGTTTACTACGTGAGTGAATTAAACACGGTACCTCCCCCAACAAGCTGTCCTAAGCACTTGAACAAGCAGTTAAACTTTAATCAGCTGATCGAGGCACAGTAACTGGAGAAAAATACCAAGATGGGGTATTTACGATGTGTTTAATCAGAAGCGCCCCTTCGTGATAATAAAAAGTGAGAAAGACAAAAACCCCGGTTTGCGTTAATATTCAGATTAGCAGTGCGTTAATGCTGTAATGCAGTCATGACAGAGAACGAAGGGGACTAAAAACCCCGGTAAACGTCAATATTTATAGGCTAGAAGACTGTATGAAAGGCAAGCACCAAGTATGAACCAGTCCGGGCTATAGTTAAATATCCAGGTAATTCGATTATATTCTTGGCGTTGAGAGCTTGCTGGGGTTCGTTTGCTAAATCAGCTACAGGAAAAAAAAAAAAAAAACCGGCGAGTACTACAGTCCCTGAAAACTGTTGTACTTTGTATATCACACAATTCACCTAGTTCGACAATTAATTAGCGTTTAAATTTATTTTACTTTACCTGACTTTGCTTTGCTCTCAGGAGACTGAAAACCCCCTACAAAAAAACCCCAAAAACCCCCCGTCACCTTTATTTAACCAGATTAGCGACTTAATTTGGCTGTTTGCTCACCGATTTGTTACTGGGGGAAATACGGGGAAAAGATTCTCCCTGCCTCTATTGTGACAAAGGTTATACCTCGAGAGCAAATCGTCTAATCTCTATTATTGTTTGAGACTTAACAGACGAATTATTTTAAGAAAACCCGTTAACAAAAATATAAATTCGCAACTTCAATCCCATTAGACTTCAACTTCCTGTCTTCCTCTCTCAACTCTAGCAGAGTGATCACCAACGAACAGCGCTACAGCACAGCCAAGTGGTAAAGCAAGTCCAAAACAATCAATCATTTCATCATCTACGGTCCGTAATATCGTCAAAAGGTTCAGAGAATCTGGAGAAATCACTGCACGTAAGCGATAAGGTCGAAAACCAACATTGAATGCCCGTGACCTTCGATCCCTCTGGCGGTACTGCTTCAAAAACCGACATCAGTATGTAAAGGACATCACCACCTGGGCCCAGGAACACTTCAGAAAACCACTGTCAGTAACTACAGTTCGTCGCTACATCTGCAAGTGCGAGTTAAAACTCTACAATGCAAAGCAAAAGCCATTTATCAGCAGCACCCAGAAACGCCGCCGGCTTCGCTGGGCCCAAGCTCTTCTAAGATGGACTGATGCAAAGTGGAAAAGTGTTCTGTGGTCCGACGAGTCCACATTTCAAATTGTTTTTGGAAACTGTGGACGTCGTGTCCTCCGGACCAAAGAGGAAAAAACCATCCGGACTGTTATAGGCGCAAAGTTCAAAAGCCAGCATCTGTGATGGTATGGGGGTGTATTAGTGCCCAAGACATGGGCAACTTACACATATGTGAAGGCACTATTAATGCTGAAAGGTTCATACAAGTTTTGGAGCAACATATGTTGCCATCCAAGCAACGTCTTTTTCATGGACGCCCCTGCTTATTTCGGCAAGACAATGCCAAGCCCCATTCTGCGGGTGTTACAACAGCATGGCTCCGTAGTAAAAGAGTGCGGGTACTAGACTGGCCCGCCTGTAGTCCAGACCTGTCTCCCATTGAAAATGTGTGGCGCATTATGAAGCGTAAAATACGACAACGGAGACCCCGGACTGTTGAACAACTTCCTTGTACATCAAGCAAGAGTAGGAAAGAGTTCCACCTGAAAAGCTTCAAAAATTGGTCTCCTCAGTTCCCAAAGGTTTACTGAGTGTCGTAAAAAGGAAAGGCGATGTAACACAGGGGTAAAAAGGCCCCTGTGCCAACTTTTTTGCAATGTGTTGCTGCCTTTAAATTCTAAGTTAATGATTATTTGCACCAAAAAAAAGTTTCTCAGTTTGAACATTAAACATCTTGTCCTTGCAGTGTATTCAACTGAATATAAGTTGAAAAGGATTTGCAAATCATTGTATTCTGTTTTTATCTACGATTTACATAACGTGCCAACTTCACTAGTTTTGGGTATTGTAACATCTTGTCACCACCACTCTCCAGACTTCTACTTCGGCAGAGGTCTCCTATAAGGTCCAAAGAAAGAACAATTACACTTTGCGCCTGGAACCACATTATTTACGGTTCCGGGCAGCACCACACAGCATTATTTGCACACCGAGACGACGTCCATTGAATAATGTCATAAAGCCAACTTCGCATAAATTCCAAACTTACTGTCGTCAAGCGCAAACTTAAGAACGCGAATCATTACTCAAACAGAGGTCCAGGTGTGAATGAATGAAGCCCCACAATGACACAAGCGGCTGGGTGTGGAACACATTAAGCTTAAGCTGCGCAAAGTGCGCATGCCCTAGTATTGTCAACAGTGTCATGGTTTCCACCTTTATAAGCTAGTAGCACATATAACCGCTGTGGAAATAAAAGTGTAAATTATCTTTACTGGATGTATGGTCGACGTTTTTCCACACCCAAATACTTTACTTGGTATCTAAACATTAAGGTAAGGTTTTTTTCGATTTTGCTGGAGGTTGTGTTTGGTACTCTTACCGCAAAGGCAAAGAAAGATCCATTAAGCAAATAAGCATAGTTCCTCGACCATAATAAGCAGCCATTTTAAAGAAAAATGTAAGTGATGAAGTTATTACCTGATTTCGGGCTTCCACTTCCAGCTCTTCATTGTCGTGTGCACACAAAACAGCATTTGTGCGCCTGAGGAGGACGTGATTACCGCGCTGCTATTTCACCTAGCAACAAGAAATACTATTTTCTGATTGGCTAATAGGTTGCTGATTCAAGCAGAGCAGTCTGCCTTCACCTCATCCATTCATAGATTACTAATCTCTTTTATACACAGTCTATGTTACTGATGTGCGGCGATTTTATCACTTCTCAGCGTGAGAAATGTCATGTGTGGCATGAGAGCGTGAGAACTTGTTGAGATGCGTGAGTCTCATGCTCAATGCATGAGACTTGAGAGCCATAGATCTGGAAAGGCACAATCTATGCTGAAAAGTATATCGAGATTTCACAACAACATATTGTCCCATCCAGACACCGTCTCTTTCAGGGAACGTCTTGCATATTTCAGCAAGACAATGTGAAACCACATAAATGCATCCATCACAACAGCGTGACTGAGCAGTAGAACAGTCCAGGTGCGAAGTGGCCTGCCTTGAGTCCAGACTTTTTCGCAAATAGAAAACATTTGGTGCATCATAAAACAGAAAATCCAGCAAAGAGGACCCAGGACTGTGGAACAGCGATAATCCTACGTCAGACAAGTGGGATAACATTCATCTCCCAAAACTCCAGCAACTGGTCTCCTCATTTCCCACACACTTTTGTACATACCAGGGGCGGATTTAGGGTAATTTACATTGTTTCCGGAACACACTCAAACACTTCATTGATTGGCTGGGAACACTTTCATTGTGTTGGAACTCACTCAAACCTCATTTTAATTGGCTATTGATGTTGCAAACTACTCATGGAAACTACTCACTTCAAAACCTGGATCCACCCCTGCATACTGTTGTTAGAAGAAGAGGGGATGCTACAAAATGGTAAACACAGCCATGTCCCAGCTTTCTTGAGATTTTTTATGCCATCAAATTCAAAAGGAGCTGATATTTTTCATGAAATGGTAAGACGTCTCATTTTAAATATCTGATATGTAGTCTATGTTCTATTGTGAATAAAATATGGGTTTAAGAGATTTGCTCATCATCGCATTGTTTTTATTTAGGTTTTACATGGCATTCCATCCTTTATTGGAATTGGCGTTTTTCGTTACGACCTGGGGCCTTCTTTTATGTGTTTTTCAGTACTTCAATGATAGAGAAAAATACAGTTACTTTGCAGAGTATCATTAACAGGGACAGGCTTGTGCCTGTCTTTAGGACTGTCAACTCTCTTTTCCAGTCTGTTCCTCTGAGTCAGGTTTTTCAAGAACACCTCCCAACCCTGCATCGGTCTCCAGGATTAGGACTGCATTCCTGCTTAACCCTTTGCCTTTTTTGTTAATTATTCCTGCTTTGGTGAGGGGAATTTTCCTCCTGGCTTCTGCCCGGGGACATCCACAAGCCTGGGCTGGTCATGCCCCAGCCCTCTCCAGGCATTACTATCTTAGCTGGACTGCCCCCTTCTCTGTTCTGAGCTTCAGCTCTTCCCACCACTATGACCTTATTCATTTCAGGAAATTCATCCCAGTGGATTGTACAAGCTCAACAGGTTGCGGAATGTAACAGGGTCAGAGCCTAGATGCCAAACTTATGTTGTATCTATTTGTTATGTCTGTTATTGATGGTTTACAGGAGTTGGCTGCAAGAAATAGCTTTCTGAAGGCTTCTGATTAAGCCAGTATTTGCTTTTTTAGTGCAGCTATGAGACAGAGCGGATTATAGGTATTTAATGACCATTGGAATCTGTTCCGGTGGTTAAAATGAGAATCACAGTTTTCACCATAAATGGCAATGTAGCTGAGAAGTGAGCAAAAACAGTCTGACCATGGTCAAGAGTTATTAACTGTAAGATCATAATTAGAAAACAGTCTTGCAGGCCAAGCTAGGCCTATACCAAATCCCAAACGCAATTTAAAGACTGAAATGAAGGCCGGAAACAGAAAGCTTTGATTCCAGAACTTATGAAGCATTGATCATAAATCTTTTCGTGCCATACACTGTGGTCCCCCGAAATAGTAAGACTGTGTAAAAAAAGGTTCAGTCATTTCTTTACGGTGAAACTTAAAGTTTAATGAGTACCATTAAATTACAGCTGAAAAGAAGTATTTTAAGGAAACATTAAGTATATTGTTTAATAGGAAAACTGGAAAAATATCAATGTCCCAAAAATGATATTGCCCACTCCATATAACATTTGGTCTCATTTAAAGGTCATCAGTTTGTGAATAAGATATTAAATAATAGTGCTTTATAAATGAAGTAAATTGGTGGCATTCTTATGTTCTCCCATCAGCCTCCGCGCTCCATCTGCAGTGAGCCCTGCCCCTCAGGCACCAGGAAGGCAATAAGAAAGGGTGAGCCAGTCTGCTGCTTTGACTGCCTTCCCTGTGCTGATGGGGAGATCAGCAACCAGACAGGTCAGTCAACCCACATGGTAAAGATCAAAATATTTGAGAACTTATTTGTGATTGAACACCTGTGTGCAAAAAGTACTCGAGTCACAAAATGTTAATTCTGAGATATTGATGGTCAAAGTTTTCAAAATATGCTGCAGATACTTTTTTTTTTCAAGGTAGTTTATTATGGACTTGCGATTGTTCTAGGGGCTGTTCTTCACCATTTTTTTTGTGGAATGGTTCTCCTTTATTACCAAGAAATCTAGAAAAGTAGTTTTGGACTTTGGTACTTCTTGTGACAAAATGGCTGGTACCTTTTGTGGGGGGGGAATCATGGACTTGAGTACTTTTAATACCCCAACTCTTTTTTGCTTAGTTTTAAATACAAACATGTTATTTTGGCTAAGCTCCCTTGCTTTTGTGCCTTTATGGTAGGCAGAACTACTTGTGTAACACTAATATTGGAAGAAGAGGTCAGGGGAACACCAGATGCAGGATCCAGAAGTGTTTATTGAACACAAAACACTAGGAGAAAATTGGCAGACACGCCAGAAATAAAACACCCTGCACATGCACTGGGAAAAAGGGAAAACTAAGGTACACTGTCCAAGGCAGGGGGAAACAGAAGTACACACTCAAAGAGTGGCTAAACTAGAACTAGAAAAAAAACTGTATCTAACTAGACTGACGGACACACTTGGAGACTTAAACAAGGGGCAGACAAGATGTGGGCGCAGCAAAATACAAGACCTGGGAATCATACATAGGAAATACTCGGAAGGCACAAAGAGCTGAGATTTTACCATGCAGATCTGAGTCTAAACAAGTTTCCGTCTGAAGGCCCCTCCCATCTCTGCCACATATATAGTCACGAGATGAGGCGGGGACTCTGAGCGCAATCTCGACTGGAAACAGAAAGACATGGGATTAATAAGCAATTATACGAGAACCGCGATAACAATAAAGACTTGAGACAAGTCAATCAAGACTATCAATCAAACCAGACAGTTTAGATTAAGGAAACCTAAACGTGATGAGTAAAAAGCACCACAAGAGAAGCAAAGTACAGCACAGGTTTTAAAAGCAATTAATTAGAGAAAGCTCAGGCAGGAAAACTAAAGCTGGAACCATGCGCACTCGCTAATGATAATGTTAATTAAGGTTAATACTACGTAACAAAATATTTACAATCACCCTCAAATAAGCGCTGGTTAGTACGGGTTAGTAATTATCCTATCAGAGAACGGACTCACTCACAGTTTCGCAAGACCCAGAATTAAACACAGGTGGAAGCAAAGAATGAAATACCAGAGCCGAAACCAAAAGAGGAAACATGATTGGACAACGAAATGCAGGCATGCTGAAGGCTGTCATGCGACATCACTGGAGTTTGGCAGAGAGGGAGTGGATCATCAGACGGCAGAAATGAAAGCTGAAAAATAAAACGAAAGTAAGGCACAAGCACAAATAAGCACAAAGACAGCACACGAGGCAGAATCATAACAAATATAACTTAATAAAATCCAAAGTCACTTAGACGAACCAGAAACAAACAATCAAAATGCAAAAAAACTCATTTTGGTGTACCGGTTGTCCTTCAAACAACACCTCCCTTCCACTAGACGTCACATTAATTAGGATTTTGAAGGAATCCTTCAAGTAGAATGGAGGTGTTGTTTGATTCTGAAAAGATCATATAACAACAAACAGGGGTTAAGTACGTCTTTTTTCTTAATTTTGGTAACAAATGATTCTTTTATCATTACAAATTCCAGAACTGGTGCCAGCTCAGTTTTTAAAAAAATGTGACTTATGTACATACTTCTTGCACGCAGGTCTTCAATTACAAAAGGGATATGTCCTGGCGATTTGGTCAGTCTTCAGGGCTTAAGGACCCCATGCATTCTGAGCTTAGGCTGGACAATACAGTTCATCAAGATAAGAAAATGATTTATCTGCTGAACACAATATCATTCCTGTTAAACAAAATAATGAAAATGAACGAAAGCTGAAAATTCCAAGTTGCAGAATGTTTAATGCAGTTGGGATTATTATTTTTTTTATTATTATTCAGAACCTAAAAAATACAAGTACATGATTTATGATCCATTTTACGCTGACATGCAAAGTCAATATAATCAATTAATTATTAACGGCAAAGCTAACATTTGTCTCAGCTCTGACCCAATAAAAGTACATTCTACTCATTCAATAAATATTTCACGTTGCATTGCTACATATGAATTTTTCCAATTTTTATGTACCGAGTAATCAAATGTCAAACCTCCTAAATACAACTCATTAGCACTAGTTCATAAATGCCGCCATTTTGTATGTTTTAGCCAATCAAAAAATACTTGGTGTGGCAATGTCCCAGATGTTATGACGTGCTTGGACACCAGGAAATTAGCTGATCTATATAAAGTGCATACAAATTAGTCTTGCTCATCACTTATGCTACAACCTTATTTTACACAAAATGATTAAGGTTCGATATTGCCAATCATAACTGAGCCCTCAGAACAATTGTGGTCGAACGCCAATTTTCTAATTATCCGAGTTAGATCCATATTTTTCATGCTAAAGGAAAAAACTATTCATGCAATAATAGGCCAGAAGATTGTTAGTTCCACCTCTGAATTATAGACAGTAGTGCGAGAGTGGTCTAACTCCAAAATTCTTATTTTTTAAGCGAAACATGCAAAAATAATAAAAATCGTCAATGTTGACAACAAAATACTTTCTGACTACGAAAGCGAAGATTCAAAGGATGTCACTTCAAGACAGGTCTACATACTTCCAGGCATGCTGAATTTGACACCATCAAAACAGGAAGCTGCTCTCTCAAAATGAGACAAAATATTATACCACTATTTGTCATGGTTTGTGAGGCGTGGAAGCAGGATCAGGAGACCCCTTGACACCCCCCTTCTTCCTGCTATTGAGCTGCAAGTATTGTGGTTGTCTTACCCCAATTATTTCCACTCCTCTCTCACAGATTCCAGCGAGTGCTACAGGTGTCCGCTGGAATTTTGGTCAAATCAAGTCCGGGACCGTTGTGTACCCAAGGAAATCGAGTTCCTCTCCTTCCAAGAACCCCTGGGGATCTGTCTGACAACAATCTCGCTGTTTGGGGCATGCATCTGTGCATTTACCTTGTACGTGTTTGCCCGCCACAGGAACACACCAGTGGTGAAGGCTAACAATTCTGAGCTGAGTTTCCTGCTGCTGTTGTCACTCACACTGTGTTTCCTGTGCTCCTTGCTGTTCATTGGCCAACCTCAACAGTGGACCTGCAAGTTGAGACATGCTGCATTTGGTATCAGTTTTGCACTTAGCATCTCCTGCATCCTGGTTAAGACCATAGTGGTGGTGGTGGCCTTCAAAGCCACACAGCCTGGTGGGAATTCAATGAAGTGGTTTGGTTTGCAGCAACAGAGGGGCACTGTGCTGGCCTTCACTGTCATCCAGGCAGTGATCTGTGTGGTTTGGATGACCACTGCATCCCCTGTTCCCTACAAAAACACTCGCTCCCAGAACTCTAAGATCATCTTCCAGTGTGCAGTTGGGTCTATAGCTGGGTTCAGTTCCCTGCTTGGCTACATCGGCCTGCTGGCGGCCATCAGCTTCTTGCTCGCCTTTCTGGCGAGGAATTTGCCTGACAGCTTCAATGAAGCCAAGTTCATTACCTTCAGCATGCTCATATTCTCTGCTGTCTGGATAGCATTCATCCCTGCCTATGTCAGCTCTCCAGGAAAGTACTCAGATGCTGTGGAGATATTCGCCATTCTGGCCTCTAGCTTTGGGCTCCTAGGGGCGATATTTGCCCCAAAATGCTACATAATTCTACTGCATCCAGAAAAAAACACAAAAAGGGCCCTGATGGGCCGAGATGATACAAAGAAATAAATGTTTTATTGACTGCACTATTTCATTTTATCACAGCTAGAAATCTAGAAATCTTTTGAAGAATGACTTTTTAGTTGAGATGAAATAAATTTAATTGCATGCATTTACGTTCATTTCAAATAATAAAGATTTATCATGAAATATATATGTACTTCCTTCTAATTTCTTCTTTTGCCTCATCTTGTCCAGCTGTGGACAAATGCAAAATCAAATAAGTGCTTTTTATACAATGAAACATGCTCTCAGTTTTAGGATGGTTGCTGGTTTCCACCAGAGGAAATGCCGGAATCACATTTCGGATGACCGCCTCTTGAAGTTCTGGATACTGTACTGTGGGCATGTTCTTTCTGGCATTTCTTCTCCCAAGATTATTGACCTTCTTTCTATGGCAGGTGTTATCAACCTTATCCAGAAAGTGGCAATGTTGGTGCAGGCTTTTGTTCAGGCCTTGCAGTTACACTCCTGATTCTGCCGATCATGTCTTTAGCAGACTCTAAAGGTTGATAAATACAAACAGATGTGTTACTGAATGGCTGAAACAAGAAGAACAAGTGTATTCCAAACGTGGCCAGAGTGTTCTATCTCTCAGAATGCACTGATAACACCACCCAGAATCATTTTTGCTGAGTAAAATCCAATACTCATTTTGTTCTAATTTTGGGCTGCTGATTCCAAAAAAAGAGTCTATTGCTCTAGCACATCATATTTTCTCACAATGTATGATGTGCATTTCATAGCATTGTCACTTCCAACAAGCACTCGTTAGGTTTAGAATTCTTCTATCATCCCTTCATCACCACAGAAACTGCCACAAAGACATGATTTCCACCTTCCTCTGAGCTCGTTGAAAACTATTTGTTCAATTTTCAGCTGAGCTTCATATGTATGAATGATTCTAAGGACATTATTTAATGCCGAATCCTGATTTCAGGCTTAGTCATATGACCACTGACTAGACAAAATGCAAACATGATCCTGTTGTTTTATGCTACTGTGGTTTCCATTCAGAAATATTTTCATATTTGAGGTTCCCCCATCCTCAAACAACTGGAGAGAGACAGACTCTTCCCAGAAAATTAGGCTTTATTGAGGCATGCTGATCAATACAAAGCAGAGTTCTTTTTGCGCAAGAAGAACTGACATTCTACTTGAATGAATGATGGTGAATAATTCAGATGACTGAACAGATTTTGACTGAATCAACTGAACAGACGTCAACCAAAGTTACAGATACCAACTGCTTATGTGTGTATGATCTGCTTGTATCTGTGTGTGTGTGCGCGGCTGCGCGCGCCCGTGTGTGTGTGTGTGTGTGTGTGTGTGTGTGTGCTTGCTACTGTTGCTTACATAATTTGGTTACTGATTATGATTATTGATTATGATCATTGATTTACTGATGAATATGATGAGAAATATTGAAATATGATCCTCAATACTACAAACATCTGTGCATTTTCACAACACCCAAACAGGGACAGAAAGTGACAGACGTTATGAAAAAAGCTACACATCTCATTCTTTTTTTATGGAAAAAAAACTTTGCATGACATAAAATTTTTAACTCAGCATCCTCAAATGTGGTAATATCAGGCCTTCTTGGGAAATCAGCTGATTATTTTTTTCAACAGGCAGGTTGGTGTAATTCCATCAATGTTCCATGCACAGCAGAAGTTAAATTGGATTTTCTTAAGGAGGGGCAGCCCTTGTCCACAGACTACCGTGAATGGTCAACATTTTTCAAATCATCTTTATTTCCATCTCATGACAGTGAGGGGAGGTATCAGAGAGGTATCAGTTCCTGATCACCTTCGGAATAAAAGTTGTAGAATCTGAATGTTTGGTTGATTGAGCTCACAACATATGTCAAATGTCAAAAATAATATTGCTGGAACACATGCTCATTACGTGTTTAGAATCTGAGTGTTTAGTTGATATAGCTCAAACCAGAGCCAGCAGTAAAACTTTAATGGCCCTGCAGCCTAGCTGTGGGGGTAGCATCTCTGGTTCTGCTCAGCAGGAGGCCGGAGCCACTAAGTCCTAGCTGCCCAGTTCTCCTCTGAAAGTTATATCACTGTCCCCACTGAAGTAATAGTCCTCTTACATTAATCTGTTTAAAATAATCTAAATCTCTAGGAAATTCATGATATGTTTATGTTCAATATCTTGTGAAGAAATGACTTATATACTTATAACTCAAACTATATAATACTCCATTTTAAGGCTTTTCCATGACAACTGCATCATATTAGTACATATTCCTATCATGTTTGGTCTTGTTATTCTCGGGGGAATCCAAGGAGTTGAATCGAGCATGTTTCGTTTCCCTTGAAATTATGGTTCATTCTCTTTGTGGGAAACTCCTGAAAATTGATTAGATTTTACGCAGGCAATTACCCTAGTCTCCTCTCTCTGCTAGGAAGTCTCCAAATAGGGGGAGAAACCCAGATTTGGCCCTCCCTTCCTCCGGCTTGATCGGAGGTGTGGTTTTGAGAGCTTAAAGGCAAGAGATTCTAACAGGAAGGCGGCTGCTTTTTTCCAAGATCTTGCGCGCGAAAGGTTAGGGAGAATAAATTTCAGTAAATCTGAGGCTATGCCCCTGGGCAGTTTTAATGACCCAGATATATTCGGGAATTTTCCTTTTAAGTGGTCCCCTGCAGGTTTCAAATACTTGGGTTTAAATATCTCTCCTGATAATCAAAATCTTTGGAAACTAATTTTCGCTCTTGTGCTCTCGATGGTGAAACAAGATCTTATTCGATGGCATGATCTCCCGTTTACTCTCATTGGCCGTGTCAGCCTTATAAAGATGAATGTCCTTCCCTGACATCTTTATCCTCTCCAAATGTTACCTCTGCGTGTCTCTAGGAAAACTAATAAGGAAATTGAGAAATCTTTCTCAAAATTTATTTGGCATGGTAAACGACCAAGGCAAAGGCTTAGTACTTTGTAACTACCTAAAGATAAAAGTGGCTTATCAGTACCCAACTTGCTTTTTTATAACTGGGCATGTCATGCCCATATTCTTTGGACCTCGTTACATTCGTATCTTGGGCGAGAGGCTTGTGTTGACTCCTGGGCATGATCTCCTGAGTCTATTTGGAGCTTAGTGACTTGTTCTTCAGGAACAATTAAAACAAATATTAAAAACAACCCACTGATAATAAATACAGTTAGAGTTTGGCTAGAGATTTCTGATTATTTGGATAGGCATGGTGGAAAATCTTTGTTATTACCCATATGTAATAACTTACCTGCAGTGAGGCACTCTGTTTTCGACTCATGGCATGATAAAGGAATCCGTGTAATAGGAGATATTATTGAACACGGCGTTCTGATGTCCTTTCAGCAACTCCAAGATAAATTCAATCTCTCTAAAGATCACTTTTTTGGTTATTTACAACTAAGACATTTTATTAACTCCCTGGCAAAACTATGGGACGATCCTTTTACTTATAGTGTAGTAGAAAAGTTTATGCTGGAACGAGAAGACATGAACCATGCAATTTCCCTCTTTTACTCTGTACTATACTCATAAAATAAATACGATACGACCAAATTTATAAGAAAGTGGGAAGAAGTCCTCGATAACCAATACATTGAAGAGGATTGGCAGGAGGCAATACATTTGGTGCACAGAACATTTACATGTAATAGACTGGCAGAGATACAATATAAAATCTTACATAGGTTGCACATATCCCCAACCACCCTTCACAAGATGTCACAGACTATTTCTCCCCTTTGTCGTAAATGTAAAACTGATTTTGGGTCTCATTTCCATTATTTTTGGGGGTGCAATCTGGTTGCCAGATACTGGAGTCATATAGCTGAAGAACTGAGTGGAATTTTTAAGATTAGAGTAAGGAAAGATCAGGGGCTTTTTTTATTGAGGTTACCGTCTAAAGAACTATCTCTCTCTTGTAATCATTTCAGATTATTGGATAAACTCTTACTCCTTGCCCACAAATGTATTTTGCTCAAATGGGTTGATGACACTCCACCCACAGTTACTTTGTGGTACTGGGAGATTTTTAATATTATGCCTTATGAAAGGATAGATGCAGTCCTTAAGAAAAATTAGGACTTATTTCTTCAGATCTGGAATCCTCTCTTAGATCACTTGCCTTCACATCTTAAATGTACACTGCTGAAAGGCCAGTATACTTCTGATTGGAAAAGAAACACAGTGTATACTTAAATACCTCTCTGATGGCACCGATGAATTCTACATGGATGAGGGCTGAGGGACGTTTCCCATATGAGATATTTCTCTTAATATTATTATTTATTCACCTTGTTATGTTTATGAATTGTTTATGGTTAGTAACAGTGTTTTTTTTCCCATTTGTAGTCTGTTTTATGTTATATTATTACTAATTGCTATTGAATTCATTCTTTTTCAGCATACTATTTTATGTTTATTTATGGGGGGGATATTTGAATCAAATTGGAATCATCAACATCTTTTGTTTGAACTGAGCCTTCTGTCTGTTTTGTTTGTCTGTTTGTTTGCTTGTCTGTTGTGTGTTGTTTTGAAAATAAAAAAAAGTATTTAAAAAAAAAAAGAAAGTACCGCTTAAAATAGCCTACGTTTGGCCAAGAAAAAAATTTTACCTTTGGACACATTTATTTTAAGAGTGGGCATTGAGGGGAACGTCACGTGACCTCAACAAGATGGCAGCTTAAGTTAAAAGCTGCGTACAATTGTATGCAAACTTTTTCAGAACCCCATTTCAATAAGTACCACTCGATTATGTCACAGTCAAATTCTGCGACAATTAAGACGCGTGATATTTGATACCCGATGATACCCGAGCTAAGGCTTCTCAGAAGCAGCAAAACAACGCTGTTCCATCAACAAAAAACGACCGAACAGATGCTCGCTATAACGCTAACGACAGCATGACGGACTTGGCTAAAGTGCTAGCCGAACTGAAATCCCTGCGCTCTGAATTTGTGGGTGATAAAGCAAAATTAGACGGTATAGACGACCGTATTAGTGGAATAGCCACTAATAGCAACGCTAGAAGGCAAACTTATCGGCTTGCAACAAGACGTTACATCCAACACCACACGGATGGGGGAAGCTGAGACTCGGATTTCAGCAGCGGAGGACAACTTAAAAGAAGCTTATCTGGAATTGGAGAAAGCACTGAAGAAAATTAACTACCTCCAGTCAAAGACTGAGGACATGGAAAATCGTAGCAAAAGGAATAACTTGCGGTTATTTGGGCCCCGAAGGAGCCAAGGGGAGTCGACCAATGCTGGAATTCATTCAAGATCACCTACCAAAATGGCTGAAACTACCACCGGCCACTGAGAGGTCCTTCATCCTGGAGCGAGCACACAGGCCGCTAGCTCCGCCGAAACCAACTCAAAAACGAGCGGTGATCATACGATTCTTGCTCTTCCAAGACCGGGAGTATGTTTTTCGCACCGCTAAGCAGATGGGGATGGAATGTGATGGACACCGGTTGTCATTCGTCCAGGACTTATCGTTCATAACTGTCAAACAGGTGCGTAAATTTGACACAGTCAAGACGAAATTCATTGAGGCGGGTGCTTTCAGAGGATTTCAATATGTTCCCTGCAAAATGAGAGTCTTTGCTAAGGGGAAGATCCATCTTTTCAAGGAGCCACAGGAAGCAGAGGATTACTACCGTGACGAAATGTAAACAGGCTGAACTTAGGGACACGTTGAGGAGAGGTCAGGGACTTTGTACCGATACTTTTATGTAATCAATTTAAACTAAAGTGTGGCAGTTGTGCTATGCCCTTATTGGGCAGAATAGACAGTTACATGATCGCATATCGTTTTGATGGTACTGTAAGCTTGCTATTTGGATAATAAGGGGTAAATCTATTTTGTTGTGCATGATTGGACTTGTTGGGCTGTTCAGTACAGGTTCATGTCGACTTGCTGCTGCTCCCCAGTTAAGTGGATCAGCACACGCCCTACATTTATAGTGAAGAGGGGGGGGGTTAATTCATTTCATATAGGGATGTTGGGGGTTAAAGGGATAATATGTGTAAATACATGTTTTTTGTTTTCTTCAATTGTGTTGAAGCCAGCAGCAGCATCTTTTTAAATATGTATCCTTTTATTTGCCTTTTCTTTTCTTTCTTTTTTTCTTCTTACTTCATGATCACTCTAACAGATGGAATATGCAAAAACTCAGAAGATTGCTGATATACAGATCACGTGCTGGAATGTTAGGGGGTTAAGGAAACTAAGTAAACTAAAACAAGTAATGAATAGGATTAAAAATTTAAAATCAAAAATAGTGTTTTTGCAGGAAACTCATTTGATAGCTTCAGACATCAAATGTATTAAGAGTATGTAGCCAAGTGCAGAGAAATGTTTTAATCGAGAAATGAGGGAAGCATTGGAGTTTTTATTGCTGTGTATTGGATAACATGAGAAGCCCCTTTAAGATATGGTCGCAGTTGTAGAACCTGAAAGTTTGATTTGGCTGGATTTTACTCAAAATACGTGTCAATTCATATTGTTGGAACACAGGCACATTCCATGTGTAAAATTTGGTTGATTTAACAGCAAGCTTATACGACCTGGATGCTCTGTTGCCTGCCTCGAATCTCCTTTGTTCTGCCCAGCAGGGGGTTTGGAGCCATTTGCTCTGGCCCTCTGAAACTCACAGACCTCTTCTCAATTAAAGTCAGGATCAGTTACTTTTAAGCTGCTTAAAACGATCTTAACCTCTATCAAATTCATAATATATTTCTGTCCAATATCCTAGGAAGGAACCTGTTATATATTGATAATGCAATTGGGCTATAATATTCCATCTTAAGGCTTTTCCATGACAACTGCATCATTTTAATACATATTCATATCATGTTTGGTCTCTTTATTCTCGAGGGAGTCCAAGGAGTTGAATGGAACATGTTTCATTTCCCTTGGAATTATGGTTCGTTTGTAAGATTCATTCAAGCAACTACCCTAGTCTCCCTGTGCAAATTATCTTATCACCTAGGCCAGTAAAACTCTGATTCGGCCAACCTTCCCTCTACCTTGTTCGGAGGTGTGGTTTGGAGCCTTTAAAGGTACGAGATCCTGAGGGGGGTGGTCTCTTCTTCTTCGCTTCTCTTCTTCTCTGGGCTTCTCTCTTCTCTTCTTGCTCCTGCTCTTCTTCTTCCTGTCTTTTCCTTTCTTGGTCAACTTCTGACGTGCGAATAGGTAAGCGGGGAGAGGTCACGTGCTGCCTTGTTCTGGAGCGGGGGAACATGTGAGTTCTCCCCGACCACGTGGAGCGATTTTAGCTCCGTGTGGTCATTCATCTTTTCCAGGTATGAAAATACTCTAAATCCTTCTAAATTATATGTAACGGTAATTGGCTTATCATTGATTTGTTTGATTCAAGTTGTGCCTACCTGGTGAATTAAATTATTGTTATTCCTTTTCCAGCTTGCGTGTTCTCATTGTATATTCTTTCTGGCCTTGTTGCGATTGGGACTTAAGGGGAGACTCCTACCAAGACATGTGTAGGTAGCGATACTTCTAAGTTAGATTGAGATTGGGTTCTACCCATTAAGGGGTTATGAAATTACCGGCTCTTAAGATTTAGCTATTGGTTAATTTTTCTAAGGGGCCCTTTGATATACATAAACCTAGGTTCGTGGTACGTTCATACTCAGAGCCATTTGCCTGATGTTGCTACCATGACAGTCTCTTCTATCCAATGGATTTATCGTCGAATTAGACCAGGCAGAGACGCCTATTTTAACCCTAGGGGGTGTTCTGCTTAGTGACAATGGTTTTCGCAGACAGAGTTTGGGTGCGTAACTGCCCTGAGATTCACGCATGCTGTTTCAAAATGATCAATTCTAATTCTAATTTGGAGTCAGATTTTTAACGAGGATTATAGCTAAATTTTGTATTCTAACTGTTATATGGAGTCAGATAAATCGTAACCATTGCGCTTTCATGCCCCGTCCTCGGACGGTGAATAATATCCATTATATTGTGATTCACACCAGCCAGAAGAATGCTCTAATTCAAGTTAGACTAAGAGAACACGTAAGGCCTTCAACCCGGGCAATATCCGCCGTTTGGTTATTGCTCTTTTGGGGTTTTACACAGTGATGACATCACTCTGATGAGACCGATTGGAAAATTGGGAAGGAGATGGAGGTCTAACACAGGGCAATGGTTTCACTAAAACCTTGTAATCCATCTATTATGTAAGTATTAATATTTCCCAAGAGCTCACAATTATGAGTGGTTATGTTTGGAGTATTAAGCCCTTTTTCTGGTTCTTACGTGAAGGTCTTTGATTTTAATGGATTGTCCAGGATGCGTGGCTACTAGCTAGAGACCTTCCACGTGAAGCGGGGCGAGTTATTCTTTGATCGAGACAGTGAGTAGTTTTCTGTTAAACTGCGACATTAATGAAAGTTAATGAGGTATGTTTCAAGAAATGTCATGGTGAAAATGTGGGTAACAAGCTGCTGTTGATGTTTTCTTTATTAGCACTGCCACTGCCATATTTTAAGAACTGTTTCGGGTATATTTGAACTGTAACTTCGGTATTCGTGTATCTCATGCTAGACTGTCCTAGCGAGACTGTCCTTGCGAGATTACGGAGCTGGTTTTAGCCAAGGAGACCGTTGTGGTCCGGTTAACCTTACTTGTGAGGGAGGTCGGCCCTCTAGTGGCAGTCAAATGTAATCTTATTTTATTTAAATGGATCTTATGTTGCTTTCTAGTTTTTGCTAGAGTATAAAGGAACAAAGATTTGTAACAAAATTATCAGAATAAACCCAATGAGATTGCATTTTTTGTGCTGTGCGTATTTTACCTGGCCACAAGTAGATGGCCTGGTCAAGTAGTACATGCACCATATAATAACCATGCACGTGAGGTGCTTGTACTTATACACAGAACAATCCCATTTCAAATTATAAAGGTCATTCGAGATCCGGCTGAGAGGTATGTTCACGGCAATGTCCTATCACTTACACTAAATTTAGTCAGTCTATATGGTCCAAATGAAGATAAACCAAGTTTCTTTGAGGATGTCTTTCTTACAGTGTCTACTTTGAAAGGTCTTTATATCTTAGGAGGGGATTTTAATTGTGCTTTGTGCCCAGAAATGGATCGATCAAATAAATGTGATGCTTACCATGTACACACTAGAAAAATATTGAAACAGTACATAAATGATTTAAATTTAATAGATATATGAAGGGAATTGAATCCTGATCAGAAGGAATACTCCTGCTATTCAAGTACATATACAGGTGCTGGTCAACAAAATTAGAATGATTTGAAATTGTGTAATAGTAAATTGTTTTAATGCATTTTTTGTGCAGAAAGCAAATCAGGTGTTCACCGCGCCTGTCCTACTTGTTAGAGTAATCACAGAACTCGCTACCTGTAAAAAATTTGCACAGCTGAGCTTTCCAAAAGGCCCATTTAGGCCATTTAACAGTGACACTGTTGTTTTATTGAATTAGAATAATGGAGAAACCGTTTCACAGAATTAGAATCATTTTTATCATAATTAGAATCATCACTTTCTCAGTATTTTGTGGCTGCCCCCTTGGCTTGTATGACTGCCTGAAGTCTCCGCGGCATCGATTTGACCAGCTTGTCGCAAGTTTCTTCACTCACTGCTTCCCAGGCTGTGGCGATGTTCTGCTTCAGTTGGTCCAGCGTAGTCGGCTTTCTGTCGCGAATTTTCCGCTTGACGATGGCCCAAAAGTTTTCAATGACATTGAGGCCAGGCTAGTTGGCCGGCTATGCCCAAACTTCAAGCTGTTTTATCTTTGGTCGACTTTGCCGCATGAGCAAGTGCAAGATCCTGTTGAAATATGAGGTCTTCTTAGCCGAACTGTTCCTCAACAGTCGGAATCAGGAACGTTTCCAGAACATGTTGGTATATGGCAGCATTGGCAGTCTTCTTGAGGAAGCAGAGTTTCCCTACACCCCGAGCGGACATGCATACCCAGACCATAACGCTCTGGGGAAACTTGAGGGATCTTTTCACGGCCTCGTGGTTGTAGGTTTCGCCACCACGACGCCAGACACGAGGACCTTGGTCACCGAAGGAGATGCAAAAGCATAATTCGTCACTGAAGACCACTTTCTGTGAGTCTTCAGCAGTCCACTCGCTGTGTTCTTTGGCCCACTTCAGCCGTTTCTCCATTTGTTTCTTGTTCAGCATTGGTTTTACTGCTGGAACGCGAGATTTGAAGCAGAGTTCGCGCCGAGGACGGTAAGTGGTTGATCTCGAGACGTTAGTGCTGGTCTGCTCGTTCCACAAGTCGGTGCGCTCGGAAGTGGACTTGAACCAGTTGCTGCCTGCGATCTTTCTCAGCTGCTTGTTGTCGCAAGCAGAAGTTTTTCGGACGCCGGAACAGTTAGTGCGCTTGCTCCAGTCTTTCTTGAGAGCTTTATAGACGGAAGACTGGCTGATGCCGAGCTGCTCAGCAATCTTAGTTTGTGTAAAGCCTTGTTGGCGAAGGGTTAAATTTGGGCCACTATTCCGGTTGAGAGGTCGCGCTGCTTACCCATGATTGATTTTACAACTTAGAAATTCTACTCAACCCTGACTTTATACTGCACAGTGAACACTCTTCACAGAAAACAAAACTTCAAGCACTTATTCTAATTCAATGAAATGACTTATGAATTATTCTAATTAGTCCCCCCAGGAATCTGCGAAGAAAAAGTGTTGATTCCGTGGAGAACATTCCTGATTCTGCTGAGAGCAATTCTTGATTCCGCGGCTTGAAAGTTGATTTTCCGCGGGCATTAAAAAAACCTAAAATGATCAGTTATAAAGCAAATTTATGGAATAATGAAGCAAAAATTCTCCTATGAAATTATTTGCAAAACCAATACACTGCGAAACATTGTGGTTACAAAATAAGCAGCATCAATATTCTTTTTGTCCCTCTTGAGCAGATTTATTTGCATAACTTATAAAGTGCAAAACATTTCACCAAACTATGGGTGAATGAGGCTTAGTAACTGAACAAGTGCCAAAGATCAAAGTAAAGATTTAAACAAAGTGAACACTATTCACTGTATCCTCAGGATATTGTAATCGTTACTGCATACCATAGACTGTATGAAAAGATGGATGGAGCTACCGTGATGTCACCCACTGGTTCGAAGATGAAGAAGTGAATCGAAGATCCGGGGAGGAACGTGGCTCTGGATCTGACCGTATCGGACGAGGACCAGAGGATAGCGACGCCCCAGAAGCATATTCTGGCTTTATACTTTATTCTAGTTTATATGGGACTATAATTCACGAAAATGAATGTCATGATATATTGAAGGAGACCTGAAACTTGCTTAGCTAACATAAAATGATGTAGAAAATCATTATTTAAATTAAAAATCAGGTCGGAAAGTAGGATCATTTTCTCATAGACTTCTATTGCATTGAACTTCTTTCTGCAACCACTGACGTCGCCATCTGCTGGCCATTAAATAGAATGCCATTCTACGGTACTTCCACATGGGCTTTTTTTTTCAAATCAGAGTGCTGCGTCCATCTTTTTTATATAGTTTATGCTGCATACAGCAGAAAAAAATCAGTTTCCGAAACCGGCAGCAGCAGCTGTGAGTCTTAGATCCCGTTTATCTGACCGCAAAATCTAGCAGCCGGGATGAAAAATACATTTAGTATATAAAATGCTGCACCTCGCCCTATATTCCGCGGACTGCTTTGATTTCCGCGGAGGGCTTTGAAATCTGCGGTAAATTCCGCGATCGCGGAATCGCGGATTCCTGGGGGGACTATTTAATGCAATGAAACAAAAGTGTCACAGTTAAATGGCCTAAATGGGCCTTTTGGAAAGCTCAGCTGAGCAAATTTTTTACAAGTAGCAAGTTTTGTGATTACTCTAACAAGTAGGACAGGCGTGGTGAACACCTGATTTGCTTTCTGCACAAAAAATGCATTAAAAAAATGCAACGATTGCACTATTTCAAATTATTCTAATTTGTTGACCAGCACCTGTAGATCTCACTCGCGCATTGACTATTTTCTCGTGTCCAGAGCACTTTTATCAAGGATTAGGGGTTGTTGGTATAATAGTATCCTAATAAGCGACCATGCCTCTCTATCTCTCAATATTCATATTGACAAATTGGTTCATAACCCACCCAACTGGAGATTACAAGTTACATGGCTACAAGATCCGGACTTTAAGTTTGTTGAAAATAAAATTTATACCAACTTTGCTACAAATACGCATCTAACTGGTGCTAGTGTAAGATGGGAGGCTTTCAAAGCATATATAAGGGGTGAGATAATTATACTGAGTACGAATGAAAACACACCACTTGAAAAAAGTCAATATTTAAGTTCAAATGCACTTCAATATAATTTTTATACAACAAACAACACTACAGTGGCGTCACCCGACATGCCAGGTGCAAGAAATGCGAGAATTTCAAGTTAACTGTAACGCTAGGCAGTTTTTTGCAAAAATGCAACATCTTGCACGCACACCACGGGAAAAATGAATTTCACTCTGAATTTGTGCACACATTACCGTTAAAAGCATGTGAATCCGAATAAAATTTCACTTCTTCACTGACACTTGTGAAACGTCAACACTATGCCGCGACTTACAGCCCCTGAACGGGAATGTGCCATAGGTATGCTTCAAATTGGCCCCAGCACCAGGGAAACTGCCAGACGACTACACTGCACACGCACAACGATCCCAAGACTCCATCAAAGGTTTCTGCAAACGGGGAGCACTCGGGACCGTCCCTGACCGGGTCAACATCGTGTGACAACGGCACGTCAGGACCGTCAGATCGTATGGGATCATGTCCGAGACCGAACACTACCAGCGACGAGAACAGCTGCTCAAGTCCAAGGACGACGTGGATTCATTCACCCCAACACCGTACGGAACCGTCTGCGAGCTGCAGGCCTGCGTGCACGACGTCCTTATTTTGGCCCCATATTGACAGATCGTCACCGAAACCAGCGTACAGTGGGCAAACAGGCACCAGAATTGGCGACTACGACAATGGTACGGTGTCATCTTTTCTGACGAGTCACGATTTCACTTAAGGAACGCAGATGGCCGTATACGTGTTTGGCGGAGACGTGGTGAACGTTATAACGCCGATTGTGTCGTTCAAACGGACCGTTGGGGTGGTGTTAGGTGGTGGTGCAGGGTGGAATAAGCTACTGTCACAGAACCCCTCTCCATATCTGCAGAGGAAGGGTGAACGGCGTCTACTACCGAGACCAGGTGCTGCAGAACCATGTTGTGCCGTTCTTCAACCAACACCACGATGTCCACACGTTCCAACAGGACAACGCTAGGGCACACACTGCAAGGGTGTCCATGCAGTACCTTGCACAGCAGAACATCCCCGTGCTTCAGTGGCCAGCTCTGTCACCCGACCTCTCCCCTATCGAGCACTTATGGGATGAAATTGTACGACGTCTTTCACATCGACGCCAGATGGACAACATCCAAGAACTTGAGGTTGCCCTTGTTCAGGAGTGGAATGCTATCCCTCAGAACACTATCCAGAGACTGATCAACTCCATGCGTCGACGATGCACCGCATGTGTCAATGCAAATGGCGGTCACACCAGTTATTGACTTTCCTGTTTGACCCCTACACCAGTTAAACCTCTCTTGCGGATTAACATTATCGTGAATGAAATTGAATGATGTTTAAATGTCTTCTTAAATCATTCATTATCTCAAATGCAGCATACGTATATACTTCACATATCAATCCGTGGAGCTATTACAGATTTCGTGAGTGGTTCGTTTTCATATGGACTGAGTATAGTTACAGCAGTTTCAAGTTTAAACAAAGAAGAGCAGAGATGTAAAACTTGGAGCATTAAATTAAATCATTAGCCATTAGAGAAGGACATATTTAGGAAAGATGAATCAGATCCAGACAAACAAAAAGAATTACTGTTATTAAGAAGTAACTACAACAAATTGTTAGCAGATTATGTAGCAAAAAGTTTGATGTGGCTTAAACAGTCCTATTATGATCAAGGAGAGAAAGCAGGGAAGTTATTGGCTTGGAAAATTAAAAAATTACAATCCCAAAGAGCAATAAATAGTATAACAACCTCCTCTGGAGACGTCACATTAGATCCATTAGAAATTAACAAAAGCTTTGAAAAATTTTATGAACATTTATATAAATCGGAATGTCCCCATATTCCATTACAGCAAAATAATTTTCTTGACCAATTTGAATTCCAGACCTTGTCAGAGGACGGAAAAAAGAATTAGACAGTGGTTTAACAATGGATGAATTGTCAAAGGCTATCCAAAGTATGAACAGTGGCAAAGTGCCCGGACCGGATGGCCTACCAATCGAATTTTTTAAGAAATTTCAGGATAGGCTATTAACACCTCTTTTGATCATGTATGAAGAATCCTACCAAGAGGAAACCCTCCCATCCACTTTAAGGTTAGCTATGATAACTGTCATCTTGAAGCCGCAAAAAAACCCATTGGAATGCTCGTCATATAGACCCATCAGCCTGATTGGATGTGACACGAAGATACTTTGCAAGGCCCTGGCAAAAAGGTTAGATCCCTACCTTCCACATTTAGTTCACAATGATCAGAGTGGCTTTGTTCAGAAATGTCAGGGATTTTATAACATCCAAAGGGTTTTGAACATATTACATGAGAAACGAAATGCCCGGGACACAGCAATGTTGTCACTAGATGCGCTGCAAGCTTTTGACCGCATTGAATGGCATTATCTTTTTAGTGTATTGCCAAAATATGGATTTGGAGAAAACATTTTGAAATGGATGAAGATTTTATACACAAATCCAATGGCTGGGGTCCTAACAATTGGAACCGTTTCTGATCCATTCACCTTGCAACGGTCAACACACCAAGGGTGTCCCTTGTCCCCCTTGTTGTTTACCCTGGCGATAAAACCCTTAGCTATGTCCATAAGGGCTGATGATAGCATTTCAGGTGTCCAAATAGGGGAACTGGAACATAAAATATCGCTATATGCGGATGATGTGATCATTTTTTTTAACAAATCTTAGTGTCAGTATTCCTAACCTGACAAATCTGATCGAAAAATTTGGTAGATTCTCTGGATTCGAGATTAATAATTCAAAATCATCTATATTGTACTTGATAAAGAAGAAAGATTACGGCTTGCGATAAAAACGCCATTTTTCAATGCTAGAGAGGGCTTTACTTACCTTGGTGTCAAGATTACCCCTGAAGTAAAAAATTATGATCCCTTGGTTGATACTGTGACAGAGACATTGGACCGTTGGACAAATATGCCAATATCAATGATCGGCCGCATTAACATAATTAAAATGGATGTACTACCAAAGTTTTTAAATCTCTTTCAAGCAATCCCTCTTCCATTACCTCAGTCATTTTTCGATGGACTTAAGATCTTTCGTAAATTCATTTGGAATAACAAAAAATCTAGACTTCGATTAAGACTGCTCTACCTGCCTTATGATAGGGGGCGGGGGGGGGGGGGGGGGGGGGGGGGGGTTTGGCTACAGCTCCCAAACTTAAAATGATACGATTGGTCTGCCCAAATGCGCGCTGCAATGTTCTATTTTCATACAGATATACCTCCAGCCTGGGTGAATATTGAACAAACATCTGTAATAGATCTGCCTCTTAAACTTTATCTAAATTCAGCAGAACCAAAAAAGCTGGAAAGGAGAACAAAAAACCCATTCCTTAAGAACACCATCACTGTCTGGTATGCAGCGCACCGACACACAGGAGACACTCCCATTGTCTCTCGCTTCTCCCCTATATGGGGAAATGATCACTTCACAGCGGGAAGGGCAGATGGTGGTTTTAGAGCTTGGGCACGCAGAGGTGTACAAAAAATAGAAGATCTCTATATAGATGGTTATCTCCTTAGTTTCAAACAGTTATGCCAAGGCTATGATATATCGCAAGAACATTTTTTCAAATACTTGCAATTCAGGCACTTCATATCGTCCAGTTATAAGGAATTATTGTCTGTGCCACCGCTGTCGAGTCTAGAATCTTTAGTAATGTCACACCTAAATGGGAGGGGCCAAATATCTTTATTTTATGCAACTCTAGTATCACACGAAAATGAGTCATCAATTGACAGACTAGAAAAATGGAAAATGGACATTCAGGGAGATATTGATGAGGCAGAGTGGAGGATGGCATGCCTGAAAGCGCAGAAGCAATCAATCAATACAAGAATGAGGTTACTACAATATAAATGGCTGATGAGATATTATATTACTCCTGTTAGGCTGAACCGGTGGTCCCCTGATATTCCAGATGTGTGTATTAAATGCTCGGAGGAGAGGAGAACTGTTTTCCATTGTGTTTGGGAGTGTCCTAAATTACAATCTTTTTGGAAGAAGATTATTCAGAACCTATCCAGCATGGTGGGAAAGGAGATACCCTTTCAAGCTAAACTCTGTGTATTGGGCATTTACCCAAAAAATTTCACCATTACATCTGAGTATTCTGTGCTGATAGACTTTGGACTTCTTCAGGCTAGGAGAATGGTTTCCCTCTTTTGGAAAAGGATGGATGTACCTTCTCTACATGTATGGATGGAGGAGATGGCATCTTCCTTGGTACTGGAGAAACTCACGTATATATCCAGGGGATGAGCAAAAGCTTTTGAGAGGATATGGACACCACTACTAAACTTCCTTGAATGTGAAGATGTACAGTTAGAGTGAAGATGCTGTGAATAGCTGTTTTTTTTTATTTTAATTTTATTTAAAGACCTTTAGTTGTTGTCTTGTTTTGTCTACCTTTTGTCTTTATGTAACTAGACTCATCTTATTTGATAATTTTGGTGTATGTTGGCTACTGTGTGTTGGGAGAAAATGATGAAACTAATAAAACATATTGTGAAAAAAAAAAGAGTGGGCATTGGAGCAATGTGCATCTTGGCCACACTTAAAAGTGCATATTTACATATTTTCTAAATATATTCCATTATTTTATGAATATTTTAAAATGTTTTTCCCGGTTTCTCGTTTTTCTATGTCCCGGGAAACAGGAAATGGTTTGGAGGTGAAACCCCGTGAATCCTGTTTCCGGGGATTAAACCCTACATTCAGGGCGCCTCGGAAACACCTGAGTGAGGGGAATAAAACTTGAAATAATCGTGTACCACTGGTTTTACCGTTACAGGGGCATTAGGAATGATACATCGCGAATCAGCTGGCATTTGTGACAGATACACACTGAAGCTACCGATGCAGTCGCATCGCAAACGTTTGTATCGGACCACTGATACGCACCCGTGAATTCTCTATCCCAAGTCTTAATAATGCAAGACATTGGCTTGCACACTGTTTGCAAATTGAAAACTATTCCATTAAATCTGAATATAAATGTTTTACACAGTATAACTAAGGTGGATAAGTGATCATTTCTCACCAATGTGAAAACATTATCAGTCCCGCTGTGAGAACAGTTTTTACTCTCAAATTACGAGCAAAAGGCAACAAAAGTCAGCACACTTTACATTCAATCGTTTTATCTGGTAGAACAAGTCACTTCTTTCTTGACTGAGAGTTGTTTGGCTTATACACAATGAGGACTAAAACCTCTGGATTTCCAAAGGTGAAACATTTCTTGCGGACTTAGGAAAAAGTGACGCTGTTATTGTAAGTTATAACTACATAGATATTTTATTTGTGATGTGAATATAGGCCACTGGATGGCAGTATTCACCGTTTTTTGTTAAGCTCAGACTGGAGCTAGGTTTGGGCATGTTTCTGGCATGTCTGAAACAAGTCCCAGAGAAAAGAAAAAAAAAGTCTAAAAGGTGGGAGGGGTCTGCAAAAGAGTATATAAAGGGGAGAATTGAGAAGGTAAAGTGGTAGGAGAAATTGCAAGGAGAAGGATACATGTGACTCAACCTGTCATTCTGTTTGAGACCTGTGAAGCTTTTTGTGGATTTTTGCCTGTGTTAGAGCATTTTCCTCACTCAGGACATCACCAAGCCACCCCACCAAAAAGGGACTGTAAATATTTCTCTTTGTTTTAACTTGTTAATCAATCTTGGTCAGTAGCGTAGTTAGTTGTTTAGTTGTCTGTTCATTAAATGTGTTTAAGTTTTTAAAACTGTATCTGTCATCCCTTGCTGTTGCTGTTGTGTTGTAAATGTAATAACAAATTGGGGCCATAACAAACCAAAGCATCACCAACCGTTGAGGTTTTGAAGTCTTTTAAAAAGACAGAACTGCTAGAAATTTGCAGACATTTAGAGCTGACAGAGGTAAAACCAGCCATGCGAAAAGCAAGACTGGCTAGAGAGATAGTTGAATATTACATTGATGAAAATGTGTTTGCACCAGGAGATCTGGAACAGTTTCCAGTAGAAAATCCAAATATAGAAATGGAACTTAAATTAAAAATGCTAGAGATTGAAAGGGAGGAAAAAGAAAAACAAAGAGAATTTGAGAGGGAGGAAAAAGAAAAACAAAGAGAATTTGAAAGAGAGAAAGAGGAAAGAGCAGAAAGAGAGAGACAGAGAGATTTTGAATTAGAGAAGTTGGATAGAGAAGAAAGACTCCAAATGGAGCAACTAAGAATTAAAATTGATTCTGAAAATAAATTTTGTGCTAGCCAGGAGGTACAACTGGTGCCTCCATTTTCGGAAAAGGATGTTGACAACTTTTTCCAGTGTTTTGAAAAGGTAGCAAAGAGTTGCCAGTGGCCAAAGGAACACTGGCCTCTGATGTTGCAAACTGTCCTAAAGGGAAAAGCTCAACAAGCCTATTCGGCTTTGTCTGCAGATGATTCCTCTGATTCTGAGGTTGTCAAAAAGGTTATTTTGAGAGCTTATGAGTTGGTTCCAGAGGCTTACCGACAGAGATTCAGGGGTCTGAAGAAATCTGAAAATCAGACTTATGTGGAATTTGCTAATGAGAAAAAGGTTTGCTTTGAGCGCTGGTGTACTTCTATGGAGGTCAAGGATGATTATAACTCACTAAAAGAGATGGTGTTCCTTGAAGAATTCAAGAACTGTGTTAAGGATGATGTTAAGACCTACCTTAATGAGAAGCAAGCACTGAATTTGCAATCAGCTGCCAAATTTGCAGATGAATATGTTCTCACACACAGGTCCAAATTTCAGTCTAGCAGTAACAATAGATGGTCCCAATTTCAGAAAAAGGGTTACGGTGATACCCAAGATTCCTCACCCAAAGACAAAGACAAATCTGGTGATGGTGCTCAGAAATCCAGTAACAGGTCTGATCAAAGTGTGAAAGCTGACAGTGACAAAAGTGGTCTAGTTTGCAGTTATTGCAAGAAATCTGGTCATGTTACAACTAACTGTTGGTTCCTAAAAGCTAAGAAAGAAAAAGAAAAGGACACCAAACCAAATGCCTTTGTGAAAGCAAGGTTAGAAACCCCTGTAGTAGATGACCGATCTGCTAAATTGCCTGCTTCTGGTGGGGCTAAAAAGCCTGATACAGCTGACTTTGTGAGGGAGGAATTTCTTCCATTTTTGTCAGAGGGATTTGTGGCTCTGAATGAGCATACTACTCCTGTCCCCATATATATCCTAAGGGATACCGGAGCTTCTCAGTCACTTTTGTTGATGGACTCCTTGGAGTTACGTGATGAGACCGCTTCAGGGGATTTCATACTTGTACAAGGTATTGAAGGGAGGACTGTATCTGTACCCCTGCGCTCTATATTCTTGAAGTCAGATTTAGTTACAGGACAGGTAAAGGTGGGACTTATGTCAAATCTACCTATAAAGGGTGTTTCTCTGTTGCTAGGCAATGACCTGGCTGGGGGCAAAGTAGTTCCCCCTGTACATCTTACTTCACAGCCGAGCACTGAAGATGGGGATGAGGACCCATCTCTGTATCCGTCTTGCGCAGTGACTCGTGCTATGACCAAGAAGGCTAAAGAAGAAGATGTTATGGTGCCGTCCAGCACATTGATTAGTCAGGACTCAGGTGGTTCGCCTCATGACTCTGATTGGCCTACTATGGTTTCTCCAGTTGAGGACTTATCCGATACTTTTATTAGTTCTCTATTCAGCCAGCCGGATGGGTCTGGTGATTCTGATGTGTCTGGAGACTTGTCTCTGTCCAGAAAGCGGTTGATTGAGGAGCAAACTAATGATCCTGAAATTTGTGCACTGAAGTGGCGCCCTCCTGATATCCCTGCCAATGCAGATTGAGCAGTGGTCAAGCAAATTGTTGTTCCTAAGGTCTACAGGAATGAGATATTAACAATGGCTCATAGTTTACCTTTAGGAGGTCATCTTGGTGTTAACAAGACTGTTGATAAGATCATGAAACACTTCTTTTGGCCTGGGCTTCGGAAAGACGTTTCCAACTTTTGCAAAACCTGTCACACTTGTCAGGTAGTTGGAAAACACCAGTTAGACCCACCTGTAGCTCCATTGCAGCCTATCCCAGCATTTGGGGAGCCATTCTCTAAGGTCATTGTTGATTGTGTTGGTCCATTACCCAAGACTTGATCTGGAAATCAGTACTTGTTGACAATCATGTGTGCATCTACCAGATTCCCCGAAGCCATACCTCTACGTAACATCAAGGCAACTGCAATCTCGAAGGCATTCATAAAGTTCTTCACGTTGTTTGGCTTTCCCAGGGAAATTCAGTCAGAGCAAGGTAGCAATTTCACTTCAGGATTGTTTCAGCAGGTTGTGTATGAACTAGGTGCAAAGCAGATTCTTTCTAGTGCCTATCATCCAGAAAGTCAGGGTGCCTTAGAGCGGTTTCATTCCACTCTCAAGACAATGATGAGGACTTATTGTTATGACCATGAGAAAGACTGGGATGAAGGTATTCATTTGCTGTTGTTTGCAGCTAGAGAAGCAGTGCAGGAGTCTACTGGATTCAGTCCGTTTGAGCTAGTGTTTGACCATGAAGTGAGAGGACCTTTGCTATTATTGAGTGAACAATGGCAAGAGGAAGAGCCGCACATCAGTCTGTTAGACTATGTTAGCAATTTCAAGGAAAGATTGTGTGCAGCTTGTGACCTAACCAAAGAGAACTTAAAATCAAGTCAGGGAAAAATGAAAACTTGGTATGATCATAAGGCTAGAAGCCGTGAGTTTAAACCAGGAGACAAGGTCCTTGTGTTGTTTCCCTTGCAGTCCAGTCCATTGCAGGCTAGATTTCATGGTCCTAATGAAATTCTGACAAAACTCAATGATCTCAATTACATTGTGAAGACTCCAGATAGGAGAAAACCAAAACAATTGTGTCACATTAACATGCTGAAGCCTTAGAAATGCTAGGGTTGCAGCTGTCACTTCAGATTCTCCTATGGCCGAGATTTGTGAAGATGAGGGGTAGTTTCAAGATGATGAACCTAGAATTAAAGCTGAAGTTCTTTCATGTAAATTGTCAAATTCTGAAGTGTTGCAAAATCTTGATGTAAAACTCCAGCACTTAGAACCCTCACAGAGAGATCAGTTTGAGAGGTTGATCAAGAAATATGAGGATCTGTTTCCTGATGTTCCAAAAAGAGTTTCTATAGCCTCTCATGATGTAGATGTTGGTGATGCCAAACCAACAAAACAGCATCCATACCGGATGAATCCTGAAAAGAGAAAGATTGCTGAGAAAGAGGTTGAGTACATGTTAGAACATGATATTATCAGACCCTCCAACTCAGATTGGAGTTCACCCTGTGTGCTAGTTCTAAAACCTGATGGAAGTACTAGATTCTGTACAGATTATTGCAAAGTCAATGCTGTAACTAGAACTGATGTGTTTCCAATACTTAGGATTGATGATTGTATTGATAGAGTTGGGCAAGCAAAGTTTCTGACCAAGATTGATTTATTGAAGGGTTATTATCCCCCGCCAACACGAAGTGGGAGGGGGATATAGGTTTGACCTCCGTCCGTCCGTGTGTGCAACCGTCTGTCCGTCCGTCCGAGATAAAGGGGACAGCTTTACTCAGAAACTACTCCAGATACAGTAACCAAATTTGGTGTGTAGCTTCAGACCATAAAGGCCTTGATTGAGTTCGAAAATGAGAAGTGCACGATTGGCGGGGGATGTTGTAGACCATGTCGACTTGTTTGTGTGTGCCTTTAACTGAGAGGGCCAAGAGCATCTCTGCTTTTGCCACACCATCTGGGTTGTACCAGTATGAAGTCCTACTCTTTGGAATGAAAAATGCCCCAGCCACGTTCCAAAGGATGATAGTCTACAATCGCCGGATTGCCACACACGGGTGCATACATCGATGACCTGATCACATGGAGTGACTCCTGGGAAGAACATCTAAAAGATGGAGAGACGTTGTTCCAGCGCCTGACCCAGGCTAACCTGACTGTTTTTTTTGTAATCAAAATCTCTATTTTTTTTTTTACGGTAAGATTGCATGGATTTCAGTTTAAGAAAGACAAAATAAAATGAAATATAGGACTGAGATCCAGCACACACACACACACACACACACACACACAAAAAAAAAAGCAAACAAAAATAAAATAAACCGTAAAATTAATCCCCGTCACTGCCAGCAAGCTTTATGACCATTAAATATACAGTTTTAATAATGATTAGGATTATAAATGTCAATACAATAAACAAAATAGAAGAGATGCCAAATTGTGGAATGTCAAGGGCCTAAGAGGACTGACACATGCTTAAGGTGAGACACGGCAGGCAAAAACATGGATTTTCCACGCAATGGTCAAATTTGAGATTTTGGGCTAGTTTACTCCTTGAATATGTATTCTTTCAAACTGCAATAAAGAAAACATAAAAATGATACATTTCGACGTTTATTTTACGACATTTTGTCTACTTGCGGCAGTGAGTTTCTTCCGAATTTACCAAAAAGTTTGCATTCCAACGCAACGCACAGTACTTCGCCTCTTCACTCAAGTCTGTCATGTCCGGTATCGTTGAAAAGCTCTGATTCTCCTGCACAACGCTGTGTACTCCTAATAAGGGCATTTCCTTTCTGTCAGCCACGAATTGTGAAAGTTCATATGGGGATTTAAAGCTAATGACAAAATTTCATTGGCTACTGCTGGTTTCTGCTATTCTGCTATATTCTGAAGATATTTACAGAGGGATTTGTTAATATATCATCTCTAGCCAGATTTATGAGACATTTTATTCCCAAAAATGTGGCGAAAATTGATTTTTTGAGGCCATGGACAGCATATTTTGATTTTCTCAGCAGATATCTTTAAATCCCCCTGTAATTGTTTTTTCATCTTATATGTAAACAAAATGAAAAAAGAATTTTGCACCTGACTTTATCAGAAGTTTAGATTTATCTTCCTAAAATATATGCAAATTAGCGCATATTTAATGAGAGAATGCCTGATTTGCATATTTAAACATAAAAATTTCAAAATCTTGTAATACTAATTTTTTTCATACTATTGCAAGTAATCAACTGAGGAAGTTTCATGATGATATTATTATTTAAAATTTTTACCCTATTCACCTGTAGTGTCTCACCTTAAAAAAAGGTCCCCAGGCACGCAGGAGTCTCTCATTAGAATAATGGAGAGAGTACCTGATCTTTTCCATTTTCAAACATGTCATTAAGGCCGTCAGCCAATCGGTATGTGTGGGAGGGAGGGGGTCCCTCCACCTGAGGAGGACAGACCTCCGAGCCAGGAGGGAGGCAAACGCTAGAGTGCGGCGCTGTTCAGATGATAGTCCAACGTCCCCTGTGACTCCAAATAAACCCATAAGGGGGTTCGGCTCCACCCTCACTGTCAAGATCTGGGAGAGGGAATGAAAAACCTCTGTCCAGAATCTGCTAAGTTTAGGACAAGTCCAAAACATATGAAAGAGTGAGCCGTCTGAGATATTGCATTTGGTGCAGAGTGGGCTGATGTCAGGATAAAAGGTGGCCAGTTTGGTTTTGGAGATGTGAACTCTGTGAACCACTTTGAATTGGATTAACTTATGACAAGCACACAGAGATGAGGAATTGACTTGTTTTAAGACGGATGACTATGTTTCCTCCGAAAAGGGGGTACCCAGGTCCTCCTCCCATGCCGCCCTGATCCTATCCACAGATGCCGCCTTCAGAGCCAACATCATGCTGCAAAGCATAGAGACAGGCCTCCTCTGGTATGGATTTGAGGAGAGAACTATGTCAACAATATTCCTGTCAGAACTTAGTGTGGTGGGCAGTTTAGAAAGTATAAAATGTCGAATTTGTAGATAACGGAAGAAATTTGACTGTAAAAGTGTAAATTTGTTACATAATTGTTGAAATGATGCCAAATTATTATCAATAAATAAATCTTTGAAGTGTGTTATTCCCCTCTGACTCCACTCTTTGAAGGCAGGGTCATCGAGTGAAGGTTTGAAAAAATGATTACGTAATATTGGGCTAAATGGTGAAAAGTCATGTAATTTGAAAAACTTTCAGAACTGAGACCAGATCCTCACTGAGTGTTAAACCACTGGATTTTTTAAAGATCTGGTTAAGAGTGGAAGAGAGGAGCTGATCAATGCAGCCAGGGATACGTCATCCTCTGATCTCAGCTCCATTGCCACCCAGTCGGGAGGATCCGGACGGTTATGAAAGTGAGACCAGAATGTGAGACACATCAGGTTGGCAGCCCAATAATAAAAACGGAGATTAGGCAGAGCCAGACCACCGGCGGCCTTCGTCTTTTGTAGATGAGTTTTATTAAGACGAGCCCTTTTCCCTTTCCAAATATAAGAAGAGATAGTCGAATCAAGATGATCGAAAAAGGTTTTGGGGATAAAAATTGGTAAAGCCTGAAATAGGTACAAAAATTTTGGTAAAATGCTCATTTTAATAGAATTTATTCACCCGATGAGGGACATGGAGAGTGGTGACATTCTGTGAGTGTTTTTTTGATTTGAGTTGATAAATTTAACAAGTTCTCCTTAAAAAGGTCTTTGTGCTTCCGGGTAATCGTGACGCCTAAATAGGAAATTTTGTAATTTACAATTTTAAATGGAAAATTGGTGAAGTCTGAAGCAGATGTAATGTTGCCAATTGGAAACAGTTCACTTTTTTCAAAGTTTATTTTATACCCAGATAGTTGACTGAAGCTATTGAGTAGTGATAGAGCCGAATGGAGAGAAGTGGTCGGGTTTGAAATAAGGAGCATAAGGTCGTCCGCATAGATCGAGGCCTTATGTTCAATGCCGCCTCTCCATATACCCGTGATGTCATCCCGGCTACGGATTGCGATGGCGAGAGGTTCAATAACCAGGTCAAATAGCATGGGGCTGAGAGGACACCCCTGGCGGGTTCCGCGATGAAAGCTAAATGGATTAGACACCTGGGAGTTAGTTCGAATCAAGGCTATAGGATGAAAGTACAGCAGTTAAATCCACGCAATGAAGTTTGGCCCAAAACCAAATTTCTCCAGCACTGCCCACAGGTAGACCCACTCCACACGATCGAATGCCTTTTCAGCATCGATGGAGACTATACACTCAGGGTGTCATCAGGAGTGGAATAGATAATGTTTAATAATCGGCGTATGTTGAAGGAGTGCCTACCCTTTATAAAACCGGTTTGATCCTCAGATATGATAGTTGGAAGGATGTTTTCTAGTCTGCGAGCGAGAACTTTGGCCAGAATTTTTGCATCAGTGTTGATAAGAGAAATGGGCCTATAGGAAGCGCAATGTGTGGGATCTTTGCCTTTTTTGGGAATAAGGGTAATACAGGCTTCCAGGAATGATTTAGGAAGGGAGCCTTGCCTAAATGATTCACAGAGCACAGAGCAAAGTTGTGAAGACAAAAGTAAAGAGAACTTTTCAAAAAACTCAGCTGGGAACCCGTCAGGGCCTGGACTCCTGCCTGACTGCATTGAAGAAATAGCTAAGGCTATTTCAGCCTGTGTTTTGGGCTCATCAAGTCTCTTACCATGGTCTGGTTGGAGTTTGGGAACATTGAGGCTGTTTAGAAAGTTGCATATGTCATTAGGATCGGGTGGAGATTCTGAAGAATAGAGATTGGAATAAAAGTCCCTGAAAGCATCATTAATTTGAGTATGGTCTGGGCTAATTTCACCATTATTTGTATGAATTTTAATTATGTTTTGTTTCGCAGAAAAGCCTTTCAGCTGGTTTCCAAGCAGTTTGTCGGCCTTGTCTCCATGGGCATAAAATGTGGCTTTATTTTTCAGGAGCAAATATTCAACTGAATGGGTGGTAAGAAGGTCAAATTTAGTTTGGAGCTCTAATCGGTTTTTATAAAGAGTTTGATTTTTAGTTAGTGCATATTGTTTGTCAATTTCCCCAATTTGATGAGCCAGATCTGAACGCTCTTTGTTAGGTTCACTTTTCATTTGAGCTGTGTAAGATATAATTTGTCCCCTGAGGTAGGCCTTAAGGGCATCCCATACAATCAGACTGGAGACCTCAGGGGAAATGTTAGTGGAGAAGAAGAAGGTTATTTCATTTTTTATGAACTCCACAAATTTGTCATCCGACAGCAGAGTGGAGTTGAAACGCCACTGTCTGCTCCTCCGGGGGAGATTTGGGAGGGAGATGGCCATGGAGACAGGCGCGTGGTCCGAAATGACAATACCATGGTAATCACAGGAGCGGACAAGGGGCAAGAGTCCACGGTCAAGGAAAACATAATCTATGCGTGAATATGTATGATGGACATGTGAAAAAAAGGAGTATTCCCTTTCCTGGGGATGAAGAGAACGCCACACATCACAAACACCATACTGCATGAGGAAGGCCTGAATGAGACTGGCTGATTCACTCGGCGTGCCGAGGTTGGTGGAAGACCGATCTAAAAGTGGATCCAGCCAGCAGTTCAGATCACCTCCAAAGATGAGAGAGTGTGTATTTAGGTCTGGGAGTAATGAAAATAGGCGCTCAAAAAAGGTTGGTTCATCCACGTTGGGGGCATAAACATTAACAAGGACCACCATTGTGTTGTATAATTTCCCAGTCGCAATAACATATCGGCCAAATTTATCAGAAGTGACATTATGAGGCTCAAAGGTAATATTTGGAGAGATTAAGATTGAAACTCCTCTGGCCTTAGCCTGAAAGGAGGAGTGGAACGCCCCTCCCCCCCTAACCCGTCAGCAGACGGCCATTGTCTGAGCTGTGAATGTGGGTTTCTTGCAGGAAAACGATATCTGCATTAAGCTGTTTTAAATGTGAAAAAATCTTTCTCCTCTTTACTGGGTGGTTCAAGCCCCTGACATTCCAACTGACAAAATTCACACAACTATCCACAAGTAATAGAAAAAAGTGAAAAGTGTGAGATTGGCTAAAGGACAGGTCAAAAGAAAAATATATGCGTGTACATTTGATTCCCCAGCTATTGGCAGTGACCCCCCCCCCCCATCCCTCTCAAGAAAGCTGCTAAAAGGAAATGCAGCAAGCTCTTAAACCCAAACATCTAACTTTAAATCTTCCTGTCTCAACTAAATTACTCCTCCGGTATCAAACATTAGAAAAGTAAAAATAAAACACCCCTATAAACAACATTTGAACATTGAACAGTCCTGAGAGATTCATCAGACTCCGATTAAATTAAGTTAAATTGAATTGAATGACATTAAATTAAATACGGACCGAGTACTAAAAAGAACAACTGAGAGTAAAACAGTGCACACTGACATGGCTGCAGTCTTAAAGTTGTAAATGTGCTGGCTCTACTATAGCTGTCACTCAGACCGCGAACATATAAAGAAGAAAACATATATGTATGTCGCACACACACACACAATGGTAAAGAACCGCCGGTAGATTATTTGAGTTCTCTCGTATTAGAACAGTTACAGTAAGCGCATCCCAGGCGTGTTCTACATGGCTCAGCCGCGCTGCTGTAATAAAGTAATTACGGTACACATGTAAACAAACCAGCGTGTCGGTGCTCCGTGGCCGTCTGGAACTACGGCAGAGTTACCTTTCATCCAGTCAGGTTGAATGAGGTGTTTATGAAGCCTGAAATGATTT
This sequence comes from Gymnothorax reevesii, assembly GCA_029721435.1. Lineage (NCBI taxonomy): Eukaryota > Metazoa > Chordata > Actinopteri > Anguilliformes > Muraenidae > Gymnothorax > Gymnothorax reevesii. Next base: position 144,578,281 of record CM056574.1, read on the forward strand.
GGGAAGGCCGTCGATATACTTCTGCACCTCCTCCACTGAGCTGATCCATTTCCTGGCTCCCCCGGCCAGCGTGAGCCGCAGCCGGGCTGGGTACAGCAGCGCGGGTTTCAGACCCCGCTTATATAGCTCCGCCATAACCCGGAGGGTCGGCCGCTCTCAATGGACTCAGGGAGCCCCAGGATGCGGATGTTCTGCCGGCGGCTTCGTACCTCCAGGTCAGTCACTTTGGCTTTCAACTTGGCGTTGTCGCTGCTCAGCGCGGCGCAGTTGTTCTCCAGGTCGCTAATGCGCTGGCTCAGGTCATCCGCGGCGAGTTCCAGTGAGGAGACACGCTGGTCGTGGTCGTCTCCAGTCTGCTTCAGCGTGTCCAACTTTGAGTCCAGTTGATTGTAAGAACTTTTGAACTTTTGGTGTCTTTCAAGTAGCGTCGAGATCGCATCCAATGTTAAGCTAGGGTTAGCTTCTTCCTTCTCGCTCGACTTCATGCCTCTGGAAGCCATTAGGGAAGTTAATTTGCCGTTTAAAGCGTTATCAAGCAAATAGACGAGTGACTTAAGTTCGAATGAACAGAATCGAGGGCGATGTTGTTGTGAGAAAGGTAAATTAACCGGAGAGCACGCACCGCACAGCTTCTCCATCTATCTCCGGACGCTAACCTGACTGTTAACCTGAACAAGAGTGACTTTGGTTGTGCTACTGTCACCTATCTTGGCTACGTCATAGGCCAGGGTGAGGTGGCACCCATAAATGCTGAAGTCCAAGCCATCATGGACTTTCCAGTTCCTGACAACAAAAAAGCTTTGCGCCGCTTCCTTGGTATGATCGGGTACTACCGCCAGTTCTGCAAGAACTTTGCTGAGATTGCTGTCAGTATCACTAACCAACTGAAGAAAGGCTTAAAGTTCACTTGGGATGAGGCATGCCAGAGAGCCTTCGATCGCCTGAAGTCTCTGCTGTGTCACTTCCCCGTGCTCAAATCTCCTGACTTCAACAAACCGTTCTCCATCGCGGTCGATGCTAGCGAACAAGCTTGTGGATCTGTGCTCCTACAGAGAAGTGACTCTGATGACATTGAGCATCCCGTGGCATACTTCTCCAGGAAGTTCAATCGCCACCAGAGGAACTATTCCACAATCGATAAGGAGCTGTTGGCTCTGGTTTTATCTTTACAACACTTATATGTTTATGTTTGTACAGGGCAAAAGCCAATGATTGTGTAGACTGACCACAATCCGTTAATGTTTTTGAGTAAGATGAAAAACAAGAATCAGAGATTGTTGAATTGGAGTTTGATTTTACAGGAGTTTGACTTGGAAATTAAGCATGTAAAGGGTGCTGACAATGTGATTGCTGATTGCTTATCCCGTGTTTGAATATGTATATATATATATCATGTGTTTATTTGAATATTGTATGATATGTATATATAGACAAGTGTTCACTAAACCATTTTGTATTGAAAAGAAAAATTTCGCCTTTATGAGTCAAAATTTTACCCTTTTTGAATGGAGGTGTAATGTGAATATAGGCCACTGGACGGCAGTATTTACCTTTTTTTTGTTAAGCTCAGACTGGAGCTAGGTTTGGGCATGTTTCGGGCATGTCTGAAACAAGTCCCAGAGAAAAGAAAAAAAAAAGTCTAAAAGGTGGGAGGGGTCTGCAAAAGAGTATATAAAGGGGAGAATTGAGTCAGTAAAGTGGTAGGAGAAATTGCAAGGTGAAGGATACATGTCACTCAACCTGTCATTCTGTTTGAGACCTGTGAAGCTTTTTGTGGATTTCTGCCTGTGTTAGAGCATTTTCCTCACCCAGGACATCACCAAGCCACCCCACCAGAAAGGGACTGTAAATATTTCTTTTTTTTTGTCTTGTTAATCAATCTTGGTCAGTAGCGTAGTTAGTTGTTTAGTTGCCTGTTCATTAAATGTGTTTAAGTTTTTAAAACTGTATCTGTCATCCCTTGCTGTTGCTGTTGTGTTGTAAATGTAATAACAAATTGGGGCCATAACAAATTTCTATTTTCAGAAGTGCTAGTTTTGTTCATAACTTAAATAGTATGAAAGTGGTGGCAATACATGTTGTTGTTGTTGTTGTTGTTGTTGTTGTTGTTGTTTTGCTCTCTCCGATAACGGCGATTTAGAACTAAACGTTTCATTTCTTAATTCTTATCGGCAAATATCACGGCAAAATACATGAATTTGTAGACATTAACTCTCCAGGAAATAAATATATCGCCAACTGCGCAAAAGAAAATCTGGAGCAAAAATTACCTCCGGCATTTACACGATACTACAAATATAATGGATGTCATGTTGTCCGATGAAAAAATTTCTACACTGAACTTATTTGGACTTCTTTGCGACAGGGATTTATTCTAAGATAGACAATGTGTGAAGCGGCCGGCCAACATGCCTTCTCACTCACTCTACATCTCGGTTCTGTGAGCAAGGCACGTCCACCTGACACATGGCCAATGGCGCGTTGGCGAAAGTGTAACTTTTATCCCCACTGGTACTGTAGCCTTTCTGTTGGTTTGGACCTGATGGAATGGCTTTCGTTTTGTTGGCCATCCAGTGGCATGTTGCTAGTTTGTTGCGCTTCCCTCCCAGTTTGGTGGGAAATCATTACTGCCAAGGAACACCCAACAAGGTTTGCAGCTTCAGAGAAACTCAAATCCAGTCATCTGGCCGTAATGATTTGGCTCGCCAATGTCACTCAGGTCCCATTCTCCCACATCAATTGAGTTGACTGCAAGAAACAACTGTTTGCCTCAGACTAAATTGTAGAGGTTGACTTGCCTCGCTGTCATTAGTTAATCATTATTTGCTTCAAATGTGAATGGTTGTATTAGTTTGTCTCATCTGTGAATACCTTTCTGCTTGTTTGTGACCAATTTGTGCAATGGCCGGTGGAATTAGAAGGCCAAGCGCAACGACCAGAGAGAAAGTGAGCAACACAGACACTGTACAAATACAGAGAATGATATAGACCAAATGAAAGTCTGAAATACTGAAGCAAAGCAAGGTAGAAAAAAGGGAGAAGAAACTCCAATAATCAGAAGATAAAAAGTCATACAAAGCCTGACTACAGATCTCTTCGGCTATAGTGCAAAGCTAAAAACAGACACTCTAACGAATGAGGCATGCCGAACTTCCTGCTTATATAGAGTCCGGAAATGTGCCGCCCCAGCTCAATCAGCCAGCTGGGTAAAGAATCCAATGGCAAAGGAATCCAATACTATTCCGGGGACGAGAGCCACAAAGAAAAGTCCAAACCACGAAAATTTGTCCACACATTACATTTGAAGCACCTATAACTAAAACCCCACAAGTCACACTTGGCTTGACTTGACTAGTGGGGTATTAGTAATCAGTGCTCCATTTGTAATATCACAATTTCAACAATTAACTAGAAAATTCCAGCAGAAATTTTGAATGTGCCTGCTGCTCTACGAGTACAGTTTTGGAGATGTTTGCTAGCATTCTGGTACGCAGTTGATATCATGTTTTGGGTGGTCGCTAGGGCGTTGCTAGGCAGTTGCTGTGGTGTTCTGGGTGGTTGCTAGGGCGTTTCTAGATGGTTGCTATGGTTTCCTGGGTGGTTCCTAGGGCATTGCAAGATGGTTGCTATGGTGTTCTGGATGGTTGCCAGGGCGTTGCTAGGCAGTTGCTATGGTGTTCTGGGTGGTTGCTATGGTGTTGCTAGGCAGTTGTTATAGTATTCTGGATGGTTGCTATGGCGTTGCTAGGCAGTGGCTATGGTGTTTTGGGTGGTTGCTAGGTGGTTGCTTTGGTGTTCTGGGTGGTTGCTAAGGGGTTGCTTTGGTGTTCTGGGTGGTTGCTACGGCATTGCTAGGCGGGTGCTATGGTGTTCTGGGTGGTTGCTAAGGTGTTGCTAGGCGGTTGCAATGGTGTTCTGAGTGGTTGCTAGGGGATTGCTAATCAGTTGCTATGGAGTTTTGGGTGGTTGGTAGGGCATTGCTAGGCAGTTGCTATGGTGTTCTAGGTGGTTGCTAGGCAGTTGCTATGGTGTCCTGGGTGGTTGGTAGGGCATTGCTAGGCATTTGCTTTGGTGTTCTAGGTGGTTGGTATGGTGTTGCTATGCAGTTTCAATGGTGTTCTAGGTTTTTGCTTGGCGGTTGCTATGGTGTTCTGGGTGGTTGCTGGGGTGTTGCGGGGCGATTGCGATGGTATTCTGGGTGGTTGCTAGAGCATTGGTAGGCAGTTGCTATGGTGTTTTGGGTGGTTGCTAGGGCGTTGCTAGGCAGTTGCTATGGTGTTCTGGGTGGTTGCTTCGGCGTTGCTAGGCAGTTGCTATGGTGTTCTGGGTGGTTGCAAGGGCGTTGCTATGGTGTTCTGAGTGGTTGCTAGGACGTTGCTAGGCAGTTGCTATGGTGTTCTCGGTGGTTGCTAGGGCGTTGCTAGGCAGTTGCTATGGTGTTCTGGGTGGTTTCGAGGGCATTGGTAGGCAGTTGCTTTTGTGTTCTGGGTGGTGGTAGGGCGTTGCTAGGCAGTTGCTATCGTATTGTGGGTGGTTGCGAGGGCGTTGCTGTAGTGTTCTGGGTGGTTGCTATGGCGTTGCTAGGCAGTTGCTATGGTGTTCCTAATGGTTGCTCGGGCATTGCTTGTCTTTGTTTGAGAGTTGGAAAAGAGTTTCTATGTTAGTTTATGAGTTCGAGGCGAGAGGGTGAAGATGAGAGCGATTTTCTCATTGACTTCCATTATAACGAGGTTTCAGAGGTCCATGTTTTTTGGGAATTGTGGGAAATCTGAAAAGCAGATTGCTGAGTAAAGTCATAGCACACTCCTCACAAGCGAGCCGCACGTTTTGACGTGTAATGTGTGGGGATCGAGTGAAAATTGTGGGAGAAGTCGCGAACTGTGCGATTATGTAAGAAATTGGAATAATAACTAGACAATTCCCTCAGAAATTGTTAGAGTGGGCCTGGCCTCTGCAGGTCGGGATGCAGGGGTGCCCTGACATGCTGCTTGGACTACTCAATAGTCTATTTTGTCTCTGTCTATATTTTGTCTGCGACATAAAAAAGGTGGTTGCTATCTTGTTCTGAGTTGTTGCTCAGGCATTGCTACAGAATTGCTATGGTGTTCTGGGTGGTTGCTAGGGTGTTGCTAGGTGGTTGCTATGGTGTTCTGGGTGGTTGCTAGTGTGTCGCTATGGTGTTCTTGGTGGTTGCTAGGGCGTTGCTAGGCGGTTGCTCAGTTGTTCTGGGTGGTTGCTACGGCGTTGCTAGGCGGTCTCTATGGTGTTCTGGGTGGTTGCTAGGGCGTTGCTAGGCAGTTGCTATGGTGTTCTGGGTGGTTGCTAGGGCATTGCTAGGCAGTTGCTATGGTGTTCTGGGTGATTGCTAGGCAGTTGCTATGGTGTTTTGGGTGGTTGCTAGGGCGTTGCTGGGCAGTTGCTATGGTGTTCTGGGTGGTTGCTAGGGCGTTGCTATGGTGTTCTGGGTGGTTGCTAGGGCATTGCTAGGCAGTTGCTATGGTGTTCTGGATGGTTGCTAGGCAGTTGCTATGGTGTTTTGGGTGGTTGCTAGGGCGTTGCTGGGCAGTTGTTATGGTGTGCGGGGTGGTTGCAAGGCCGTTGCTATGGTGTTCTGGGTGGTTGCTGGGGCGTTGCTAGGCAGTTGCTATGGTGTTCTGGGTGGTTGCTAGAGCGTTGCTAGGCAGTTTCTATGGTGTTCTGGGTGATTGGTAGGGCGTTGCTACGCAGTTGCTATTGTGTTCTGGTTGGTTGCTAGGGTGTTGCTAGGCGGTTGCTATGGTGTTCTGGGTGGTTGCTAGGGCGTTGCTAGGCAGTTGCTATGGTGTTCTGGGTGGTTGCTAGGGTGTTGCTAGGCGGTTGCTATGGTGTTCTGGGTGGCTGCTAAGGCGTTGCTAGGCGGTTTCTATGGTGTTCTGGGTGGTTGCTAGGGCTTTGTTAGGTGGTTGGTATGGTGTTCTAGGTGGTTGCTAGGGCGTTTCTTGGTGGTTGCTGTGGTGTTCTGGATGGTTGCTAGGCAGTTGCTATGGTGTTTTGGGTGGTTGCTAGGGCGTTACTAGGCAGTTGCTTTGGTGTTCTGGGTGGTTGCTAGGGGGTTGTTAGGTGGTTGGTATGGTGTTCTGGGTGGTTGGTAGGGCTTTGCTAGGTGGTTGCTATGGTGTTCTGGGTGGTTGCTAGGCAGTTGCTATGGTGTTCTGGGTGGTTGCTTGGGCGTTGCTAGGCAGTTGCTATGGTGTTTTGGGTGGTTGCTAGGGCGTTGCTAGGCAGTTTCTATGGTGTTCTGGGTGATTGCTAGGGCGTTGCTACGCAGTTGCTATTGTGTTCTGGTTGGTTGCTAGGGTGTTGCTAGGCGGTTGCTATGGTGTTCTGGGTGGTTGCTAGGGCGTTGCTAGGCAGTTGCTATGGTGTTCTGGGTGGTTGCTAGGGTGTTGCTAGGCGGTTGCTTTGGTGTTCTGGGTGGCTGCTAGGGGGTTGCTAGGCGGTTTCTATGGTGTTCTGGGTGGTTGCTAGGGCTTTGTTAGGTGGTTGGTATGGTGTTCTAGGTGGTTGCTAGGGCGTTTCTTGGTGGTTGCTGTGGTGTTCTGGATGGTTGCTAGGCAGTTGCTATGGAGTTTTGGGTGGTTGCTAGGGCGTTGCTGGGCAGTTGCTATGGTGTTCTGGGTGGTTGCTAGGGCGTTGCTAGGTGGTTGGTATGGTGTTCTGGGTGGTTGCTAGGGCTTTGCTAGGTGGTTGCTATGGTGTTCTGGGTGGTTGCTAGGCAGTTGCTATGGTGTTCTGGGTGGTTGCTTGGGCGTTGCTAGGCAGTTGCTACGGTGTTTTGGGTGGTTGCTAGGGCGTTGCTAGGCAGTTGCTATGGTGTTCTGTGTGGTTGCTAGGGCGTTGCTAGGCGGATGCTTTGGTTTTCTGGGTGGTTGCTAGGCAGTTGCTATGTGTTCTGGGTGGTTGCTAGGTGGTTGCTATGGTGTTCTGGGTGGTTGCTAGGGCGTTGCTAGGCAGTTGCTATGGTGTTCTGGGTGGTTGCTAGGGCGTGGCTAGGCAGTTGGTATGGTGTTCTGGGTGGTTGCTAGGGCGTTGCTAGGCGGGCGCTATGGTGTTCTGGGTGGTTGCCTGGCGTTGCTATGTGTTCTGGGTGGTTGCTAGGTGGTTGCTATGGTGTTCTGGGTGGTTGCTAGGGCGTTGCTAGGCGGTCGCTAAGTTGTTCTGGGTGGTTGCTAGGGCATTGCTAGGCAGTTGCTGTGGTGTTCTGGGTGGTTGCTAGGGCGTTGCTAGGCGGTCGCTATGGTGTTCTGGGTGGTTGCTAGGGCATTGCTAGTCAGTTGCTATGGTGTTCTTGGTGGTTGCTAGGGTGCTGCTAGGCAGTTGCTATGGTGTTCTGGGTGGTTGCTAGGGCGTTGCTAGGCAGTTGCTATGGTGTTCTTGGTGGTTGCTGGGGCGTTGCTAGGCGGTTGCTATGGTGTTCTGGGTGGTTGCTAGGGCGTTGCTAGGCGGTTGCTATGGTGTTCTGGGTGGTTGCTAGGGCATTGCTAGGCAGTTGCTATGGTGTTCTGGGTGGTTGCTAGGGCGTTGCTAGGCGGGTGCTATGGTGGTCTGGGTGGTTGCTAGGGCTTTGTTAGGTGGTTGCTATGGTGTTCTGGGTGGTTTCTAGGGTGTTGCTAGGCCATTGCTATGGTGTTCTGAGTGGTTGCTAGGGCTTTGTTAGGTGGTTGCTAAGGTGTTCTAGGTGGTTGCTAGGGCGTTGCTTGGTGGTTGCTATGGTGTTCTGGGTGGTTGCTAGGCAATTGCTATGTGTTGTGGGTGGTTGCTAGGTGGTTGCTATGGTGTTCTGGGTGGTTGCTAGGGCGTTGCTAGGCGGTTGCTAAGTTGTTCTGGGTGGTTGCTAGGGCGTTGCTAGGCAGTTGCTATGGTGTTCTGGGTGGTTGCTAGGGCGTCGCTAGGTGGTTTCTATGGTGTTCTGGGTGGTTGCTAGTCAGTTGCTATGCTGTTCTGGGTGGTTGCTAGAGCGTTGCTAGGCAGTTACCATGGTGTTCTGGGTGGTTGCTAGGGCGTTGCTACGCAGTTGCTATTGTGTTCTGGGTGGTTGCTCGGGTGTTGCTAGGCGGTTGCTATGGTGTTCTGGGTGGTTGCTTGGGCGTTGCTAGGCAATTGCTATCGTGTTCTGGGTGGTTGCTAGGGTGTTGCTAGGCGGTTGCTATGGTGTTCTTGGTGGCTGCTAAGGCGTTGCTAGGCGGTTGCTATGGTGTTCTGGATGGTTGCTAGGGCTTTGTTAGGTGGTTGCTATGGTGTTCTAGGTGGTTGCTAGGGCGTTGCTTGGTGGTTGCTATGGTGTTCTGGATGGTTGCTAGGCAGTTGCTATGGTGTTTTGGGTGGTTGCTAGGGCGTTGCTAGGCAGTTGCTATGGTGTTCTGGGTGGTTGCTAGGGCGTTGCTAGGCAGTCGCTATGGTGTTCTGGGTGGTTGCTAGGCGGTTGCTATGTGTTCTGGGTGGTTGCTAGGTGGTTGCTATGGTGTTCTGAGTGGTTGCTAGGGCGTTGCTAGGCGGTTGCTATGGTGTTCTGGGTGGTTGCTAGGGCGTTGCTAGGCGGTTGCTATGGTGTTCTGGGTGGTTGCTAGGGCGTTGCTAGGCGGTCGCTATGGTGTTCTGGGTGGTTGCTAGGGCATTGCTAGTCAGTTGCTATGGTGTTCTTGGTGGTTGCTAGGGTGCTGCTAGGCAGTTGCTATGGTGTTCTGGGTGGTTGCTAGGGCATTGCTAGTCAGTTGCTATGGTGTTCTTGGTGGTTGCTAGGGTGTTGCAAGGCAGTTGCGATGGTGTTCTGGGTGGTTGCTAGGGTGTTGCTAGGCGGTTGCTATGGTGTTCTGGGTGGTTGCTAGGGCGTTGCAAGGCAGTTGCTATGGTGTTCTGGGTGGTTGCTAGGGTGTTGCTAGGTGGTTGCTATGGTGTTCTGGGTGGTTGCTAGGGCTTGGTTAGGTGGTTGCTATGGTGTTCTGGGTGGTTTCTAGGGTGGTGCTAGGCCATTGCTATGGTTTTCTGAGTGGTTGCTAGGGCTTTGTTAGGTGGTTGCTAAGGTGTTCTAGGTGGTTGCTAGGGCGTTGCTTGGTGGTTGCTATGGTGTTCTGGGTGGTTGCTCGGCAATTGCTATGTGTTCTGGGTGGTTGCTAGGTGGTTGCTATGGTGTTCTGGGTGGTTGCTAGGGCGTTGCTAGGCGGTTGCTAAGTTGTTCTGGGTGGTTGCTAGGGCGTTGCTAGGCAGTTGCTATGGTGTTCTGGGTGGTTGCTAGGGTGTTGCTAGGCGGACGCTATGGTGTTCTGGGTGGTTGCTAGGCAGTTGCTATGTTGTTCTGGGTGGTTGCTAGGGTGTTGCTAGGCAGTTTCTATTGTGTTCTGGGTGATTGCTAGGGCGTTGCTACGCAGTTGCTATTGTGTTCTGGGTGGTTGCTCGGGTGTTGCTAGGCGGTTGCTATGGTGTTCTGGGTGGTTGCTTGGGCGTTGCTAGGCAGTTGCATCGTGTTCTGGGTGGTTGCTAGGGTGTTGCTAGGCGGTTGCTATGGTGTTCTGGGTGGCTGCTATGGCGTGGCTAGGCGGTTGCTATGGTGTTGTGGATGGTTGCTAGGGCTTTGTTAGGTCGTTGCTATGGTGTTCTAGGTGGTTGCTAGGGCGTTGCTTGGTGGTTGCTATGGTGTTCCGGATGGTTGCTAGGCAGTTGCTATGGTGTTTTGGGTGGTTGCTAGGGCGTTGCTGGTTGTTGCTATGGTGTTCTGGGTGGTTGCTAGGGCGTTGCTAGGTGGTTGCTATGGTGTTCTGGGTGGTTGCTAGTGCTTTGCTAGGTGGTTGCTATGGTGTTCTGGGTGGTTGCTAGGCAGTTGCTATGGTGTTCTGGGTGGTTGCTAGGGCGTTCCTAGGCAGTTGCTATGGTGTTTTGGGTGGTTGCAAGGGCGTTGCTAGGCAGTTGCTATGGTGTTCTGTGTCGTAACTAGGCCGTTGCTAGGCGGATGCTATGGTTTTCTGGGTGGTTGCTAGGCAGTTGCTATGGTGTTTTGGTTGGTTGCTAGGGCGTTGCTGGGCAGTTGCTATGGTGTTCTGGGTGGTTGCTAGGGCGTTGCCTGGTGGTTGGAATGGTGTTCTGGGTGGTTGCTAGGGCTTTGCTAGGTGGTTGCTATGGTGTTCTGGGTGGTTGCTAGGCAGTTGCTATGGTGTTCTGGGTGGTTGTTAGGCCGTTGCTAGGCAGTTGCTATGGTGTTTTGGGTGTTTGCAAGGGCGTTGCTCGGCAGTTGCTATGGTGTTCTGTGTGGTTGCTAGGGCGTTGCTAGGCGGATGCTATGTTTTTCTGGGTGGTTGCTGGGTGGTTGCTATGGTGTTCTGGGTGGTTGCTAGGGCGTTGCTAGGCGGTTGCTAAGTTGTTCTGGGTGGTTGCTAGGGTGTTGCTAGGCAGTTTCTATGGTGTTCTTGGTGATTGCTAGGGCGTTGCTTGGTGGTTGCTATGGTGTTCTGGATGGTTGCTAGGCAGTTGCTATGGTGTTTTGGGTGGTTGCTTGGGTGTTGCTTGGCAGTTGCTATGGTGTTCTGGGTGGTTGCTAGGGCGTTGCTAGGTGGTTGCTATGGTGTTCTGGGTGGTTGCTAGGGCTTTGCTAGGTGGTTGCTATGGTGTTCTGGGTGGTTGCTAGGCAGTTGCTATGGTGTTCTGGGTGGTTGCTAGGGCATTGCTAGGCAGTTGCTATGGTGTATTGGGTGGTTGCTAGGGCATTGCTAGGCAGTTGCTATGGTGTTCTGTGTGATTGCTAGGGCATTGCTAGGCGGATGCTATGGTTTTCTGGGTGGTTGCTAGGCAGTTGCTATGTGTTCTGGGTGGTTGCTAGGTGGTTGCTATTGTGTTCTGGGTGGTTGCTAGGGCGTTGCTAGGCGGTTGCTAAGTTGTTCTTGGTGGTTGCTAGGGTGTTGCTAGGCTGTTGCTATGGTGTTCTGGGTGATTGCTAGGGCGTGCTAGGCAGTTGCTATTGTGTTCTGGGTGGTTGCTAGGGTGTTGCTAGGCGGTTGCTATGGTGTTCTGGGTGGTTGCTAGGGCGTTGCTAGGCAGTTGCTCTGGTGGTCTGGGTGGTTGCTAGGGTGTTGCTAGGCGGTTGCTATGGTGTTCTGGGTGGCTGCTAAGGCGTTGCTAGGCGGTTGCTACGGTGTTCAGGGTGGTTGCTAGGGCTTTGTTAGGTGGTTGCTATGGTGTTCTAGGTGGTTGCTAGGGCGTTGCTTGGTGGGTGCTATGGGGTTGTGGGTGGTGGCTGGGCAGGTGCTATGGTGTTGTGGGTGGTTGCTAGGGCGTTGCTTGGCAGTTGCTATGGTGTTCTGGGTGGTTGCTAGGTGGTTGCTACGGTGTTCTGGGTTGTTGCTAGGGCTTTGCTAGGTGGTTGCTACGGTGTTCTGGGTGGTTGCTAGGCAGTTGCTATGGTGTTTTGGGTGGTTGCTAGGGCGTTGCTAGGCAGTTGCTATGGTGTTCTGGGTGGTTGCTAGGGCGTTGCTAGGTGGTTGCTATGGTGTTCTGGGTGGTTGCTAGGTGGTTGCTATGGTGTTCTGGGTGGTTGCTAGGGCGTTGCTTGGCGGTTACTAAGTTGTTGTGGGTGGTTGCAAGGGCGTTGCTATGCAGTTGCTATGGTGTTCTGGGTGGTTGCTGGGGCAGTGCTAAGCGGTTGCTGTGTTTTCTGTGTGGTTGCTAGGCAGTTGCTATGGTGTTCTGGGTGGTTGCTAGGGCGTTGCTAGGCAGTTGCTATGGTGTTCTGGGTGGTTGCTAGGGCGTTGCTAGGCAGTTTCTATGGTGTTCTAGGTGGTTGCTAGGGCGTTGCTTGGTGGTTGCTATGGTGTTCTGGATGGTTGCTAGGCAGTTGCTATGGTGTTTTGGGTTGTTGCTAGGGCGTTGCTGGGCAGTTGCTATGGTGTTCTGGGTGGCTGCTAGGGCGTTGCTAGGTGGTTGGTATGGTGTTCTGGGTGGTTGCTAGGGCTTTGCTAGGTGGTTGCTATGGTGTTCTGGGTGGTTGCTAGGCAGTTGCTATGGTGTTCTGGGTGGTTGCTAGGGCGTTGCTAGGCAGTTGCTATGGTGTTTTGGGTGGTTGCTGGGGCGTTGCTAGGCAGTTGCTATGGTGTTCTGTGTGGTTGCTAGGGCGTTGCTAGGCGGGTGCTATGGTTTTCTGGGTGGTTGCTAGGCAGTTGCTATGTGTTCTGGGTGGTTGCTAGGTGGTTGCTATGGTGTTCTGGGTGGTTGTTAGGGCGTTGCTAGGCGGTTGCTAAGTTGTTCTGGGTGGTTGCTAGGGCGTTGCTAGGCAGTTGCTATGGTGTTCTGGGTGGTTGCTAGGGCGTTGCTAGGCAGTTGCTATGGTGTTCTGGGTGGTTGCTAGGGCGTTGCTAGGCAGTTTCTATGGTGTTCTAGGTGGTTGCTAGGGCGTTGCTTGGTGGTTGCTATGGTGTTCTGGATGGTTGCTAGGCGATTGCTATGGTGTTCTGGGTGGTTGCTAGGGGGTTGCTGGGCAGTTGCTATGGTGTTCTGGGTGGCTGCTAGGGCGTTGCTAGGTGGTTGGTATGGTGTTCTGGGTGGTTGCTCGGGCTTTGCTAGGTGGTTGCTATGGTGTTCTGGGTGGTTGCTAGGCAGTTGCTATGGTGGTCTGTGTGGTTGCTAGGGCGTTGCTAGGCAGTTGGTATGTTGTTTTGGGTGGTTGCTAGGGCGTTGCTAGGCAGTTGCTATGGTGTTCTGCGGGGTTGCTAGGGCGTTGCTAGGCGGGTGCTATGGTTTTCTGGGTGGTTGCTAGGCAGTTGGTATGTGTAGTGGTTGGTTGCTAGGTGGTTGCTATGGTGTTCTGGGTGGTTGCTAGGGCGTTGCTAGGCGGTTGCTAAGTTGTTCTGGGTGGTTGCTAGGGCGTTGCTAGGCAGTTGCTATGGTGTTCTGGGTGGTTGCTAGGGCGTTGCTAGGCGGTCGCTATGGTGTTCTGGGTGGTTGCTAGGGCATTGCTAGTCAGTTGCTATGGTGTTCTGGGTGGTTGCTAGGGCATTGCTAGGCAGTTGCTATGGTGTTCTGGGTGGTTGCTAGGGTGTTGCTAGGCGATTGCTATGGTGGTCTGTGTGGGTGCTAGGGCTTTATTAGTTGGTAGCTATGGTGGTCTGGGTGGTTTCTAGGGTGTTGCTAGGCCGTTGCTATGGTGTTCTGAGTGGTTGCTAGGGCTTTGTTAGGTGGTTGCTAAGGTGTTCTAGGTGGTTGCTAGGGCGTTTTCTTGGTGGTTGCTATGGTGTTCTGGGTGGTTGCTATGCAATTGCTATGGTGTTTTGGGTGGTTGCTAGGGCGTTGCTGGGCAGTTGCTATGGTGTTCTGGGTGGTCGCTAGGGCATTGCTAGTCAGTTGCTTTGGTGTTCTGGGTGGTTGCTAGGGCTTTGTTAGGTGGTTGCTATGGTGTTCTTGGTGGTTGCTAGGGCGTTGCTTGGTGGTTGCTATGGTGTTCTGGATGGTTGCTACGCAGTTGCTATTGTGTTCTGGGTGGTTGCTAGGTTGTTGCTTGGCGGTTGCTATGGTGTTCTGGGTGGTTGCTAGGGCATTGCTAGGCAGTTGCTATGGTTTTCTGGGTGGTTACTAGGGTGTTGCTAGGCGGTTGCTGGTGTGTTCTGGGTGGCTGCTAGGGCGTTGCTAGGCGGTTGCTATGGTGTTCTGAGTGGTTGCTAGGGCTTTGTTAGGTGGTTGCTATGGTGTTCTAGGTGGTTGCTAGGGCGTTGGTTGGTGGTTGCTATGGTGTTCTGGATGGTTGCTAGGCAGTTGCTATGGTGTTTTGGGTGGTTGCTAGGGCGTTGCTGGGCAGTTGCTATGGTGTTCTGGGTGGTTGCTAGGGCGTTGCTAGGTGGTTGGTATGGTGTTCTGGGTGGTTGCTAGGGCTTTGCTAGGTGGGTGCTATGGTGTTCTGGGTGGTTGCTAGGCAGTTGCTATGGTGTTCTGGGGGGTTGCTAGGGCGTTTCTAGGCAGTTGCTATGGTGTTCTGGATGGTTGCTAGGGTGTTGCTAGGCAGTTGCTATGGTGTTCTGTGTGGTTGCTAGGGCGTTGCTAGGCGGATGCTATGGTATCTGGGTGGTTGCTAGGCAGTTGCTATGTGTTCTGGGTGGTTGCTAGGTGGTTGCTTTGGTGTTCTGGGTGGTTGCTAGGGCGTTGCTTGGCGGTTGCTAAGTTGTTCTGGGTGGTTGCTAGGGCGTTGCTAGGCGCTCGCTCTGGTGTTCTGGGTGGTTGCTAGGGCATTGCTAGTCAGTTGCTATGGTGTTCTGGGTGGTTGCTAGGGCGTTGCTAGGCAGTTGCTATGGTGTTCTGGGTGGTTGCTAGGGTGTTGCTAGGCAGTTGCTATGGTGTTCTGGGTGGTTGCTAGGGTGTTGCTAGGCGGTTGCTATGGTGTTCTGGGTGGTTGCTAGGGCTTTGTTAGGTGGTTGCTATGGTGTTCTGGGTGGTTGCTAGGGTGTTGCTAGGCCGTTGCTATGGTGTTCTGAGTGGTTGCTGGGGCTTTGTTAGGTGGTTGCTAAGGTGTTCTAGGTGGTTGCTAGGGCGTTGCTTGGTGGTTGCTATGGTGTTCTGGGTGGTTGCTCGGCAATTGCTATGGTGTTTTGGGTGGTTGCTAGGGCGTTGCTGGGCAGTTGCTATGGTGTTCTGGGTGGTTGCTAGAGCGTTGCTAGGTGGTTGCTATGATGTTCTGGGTGGTTGCTAGGGCTTTGCTCGGTGGTTGCTATGTGTTCCGGGTGGTTGCTAGGCAGTTGCTATGGTGTTCTGGGTGGTTGCTAGGGCGTTGCTAGGCAGTTGCTATGGTGTTCTGGGTGGTTGCTAGGGCTTTGCACGGCAGTTGCTATGGTGTTCTGGGTTGTTGCTAGGGTGTTGCTAGGCGGTTGCTATGGTGTTCTGGGTGGTTGCTAAGGCGTTGCTAGGCGGTTGCTATGGTGTTCTGGGTGGTTGCTAGGCAGTTGCTATGGTGTTCTGGGTGGCTGCGAGGGCTTTGTTAGGTGGTTGCTATGGTGTTCTGGGTGGTTGCTAGGCAGTTGCTTTGGTGTTCTGGGTGATTGCTAGGGCGTTGCTAGGCAGTTGCTATGGTGTCTGGTTGGTTGCTCAGGCGTTGCTAGGCAGTTGCTATGCTGTTCTGTGTGGTTGCTAGGGCGTTGCTATGTGGATGCTATGGTTTTCTGGGTGGTTGCTAGGCAGTTGCAGTTGCCGAATTGCAGGATGTTGGTGTTGAAGATGACATTGTAGATTAGTCAGAGACATTTCTAGATTCCAAGGAGGATCTTAGTCAATCTTCTGATCCTAGTGAGGATCTTGCTCAACAGTCCAATGTGAAGTTAGAGATGCCAGTACCGTCTATGACAGAGATGTCTTTGTCCAGAAAGAAATTTATCCAAGAACAAGGTTGAATTTATCCAAATCAAGGTTGATCTTGATTTGAGCTCTCTGTTTGATGCTGCTCTCCCTGAAGAGGAGTTCTTTGAGGTCCCAGTTGGAAACTTCGTCAAGGATGTAGTTTTGATGAGGAAGCGGAGACCAACCGAGGTCCCGGCCTCTGAGCACTTGGCAGGCATACGTCAGATCGTGGCTCACAAGACGTATCGTCTGGAGGATCTGAAGTTGGCACACGAGGTACCCTTTACAGGACATTTAGGTGTGAACAAGACCAGGGACAAGATTGTGAGGCACTTCTACTGGCCGAAGAGAAGACTGCATGTGGCTTCCTTCCGTCGGACATGTCACACGTGCCAGATGGTGGGAAATTGAAATCAGAAGATCCCTGTCGCACCACTGAAGCCCATTCCAGCCCCATTCGACAGAGTCATCATTGACTGTGTCGGCCCCTTGCCTAAAACGCGATCCTGTAACCATTACCTGCCGACGATTATGAATGCATTTACACGTTTTCCCGAGGCAGTTCCGCTGAGGAGCATCAAAGCTCCTAAGGTCTTGAAGGCTTTAATCAACTTATTCACTTTGTTTAGTCTACCGGATGAAATCCAGTCAGATCAGGGATCCAACTTCATGTCTGTCTTGTTCCAAAGTGTGGTCTGTCAACTTGGAGTCAAGCAGATGAAATTAAGTGCCTACCAGCCGGAGTCCCAGGGGGCACTAGAGAGGTTCCACTCCACTCAAAAGAACATGACGAGGACCTACTGCTCCCAGAATGAGAAGGACTGGGACGTGGGCATCCCACTGCTCATCTTTGCCGCTCGACGAGGGTCGGAGCAGGAATTTGGGCTGGTGTTTGGCTACGCAGTCAGGGGTTCACTGAAGCTGTTGAAAGAGGGAAGGCTGTGGGAGCCCAGTGAGGATGCGAGTCTGTTGGACTATAAGTCCAGGTTCAAGGAGAGACTACGGAACTGGCACAAAAAACCTCAAGTCTGCGCAGCGAAAGATTTGTAATGTAATTTGTATATAGTTAAGTGAATTGCTTTTGAAATTGTGTTTTTTTTGTTTTTGTATTTACCTGCAGTGCATTGCACTTTTGCAATAAAAAGTTGTCATACATTCCAACTTTTTCTTTTCGGAGGGAGGTGTTAAGTATCGAGGGTTTATTACACCTGATTGTATTATTTTGCTCAGCCAGTAGTTTCTGTATACTCATATAAGGGTAATGAATATTCATGAGTGCTTGTAAACATAATGACTAGAGACCGAGAACACCATAGATTCTTTCATCTGGAGGGTTCTACTGTCTGCAAGATTCTTCAGGAGCCATCTGGAGAGTTCCATCGCCTTCAAGATTCTTCTCTGTGATGTCGGTCAGGATTCTACATTATGACATCATACAGGAGTACAAGGCCTATATAAAGGGAACTGGCAGCCAATGGAACTCTCACTCACAGACTCTGACACACACTCAGGAAGAGAGAAAGGGAAGATAACCATCTCCGGTCTGCTACACCTGAAAGTTAGACCGGCTGAGTACAATTGGACTTTAGATTACGGACCTTTTGGATCCGGACTTTGTGGTGATCACCACACTACAGACGTCAGATATTAGTGGATTTTCACGTAACTAAAATGTCTAGCTAGCATGGCTAGAGTACGTTTTGGATAGCTCTCGCAAGACTATTACTAAAAACATATCTCTGGTCGTTTATTTGGCTTTCCGAAATTTTTGTCAGTTAAAGTAGGCCTTCAGACCCATAGTTAAGGGGATAGGTGATTAACTGGTCTATTACATCGGACTAGTTAGGTAAATACCGGTTAGTGTTAGCCAACTGTCAGCTAACCTTTAGATACCAGCTGAATGGAGGTTCCTCCTTCCAGTAGCTTGCCAAATATTTCTACTTCCTTGAGTTAGCATGGCATACTAGACAACGTAAATGTTTTGAGAGGACTTTCTTTTTCTCTTACCTCCTTCCATTAGTTACCGGCCGGAAGAGCTTGTTAGCTGTTTCAATTTTCAGTTGCTTAACCGGAACTTTTTTATTTATTGCTTAAAGATAGCCAGAGGTGGGCGCACTGAGACGAGTAATTCATCCAGAGCGGTAACAGCAATGAAAAGACGTAATATTTCAGGACGAAAGACTGGAAAGTCGCAGGATTCCCCACTGAGGGAGGCATTGCGCAGTCTTGGCTTGTTCTTGTTCGGCTTGTTTCTTGCCACGTTGCACGGAATGACATCTCTGTTCTTACAGAACTACGGGCTATGGTACTCCCTTATAACAACAGTTACAATCGCTGGCTTCATCGCTTTCGGCATGGGCCTTTCCGTCCGCATCCGCTCAAATGTGATGCTTATGCTACCAATGCTCTGTTCGAAGAATGGGAAAAGGGTCCTGTTATTTGTGATCTTTTCCCTGGTGGTCCAGGGGCCCATTGCTAACATGCTGGAGAACTTTGACCGTGCTGCAGGCAGCGTGGCTTGCGGGGCTGAACTGGCGATGAATCAGACTCGTCAGCTGATGGAGCGGGCCCGAGCACCACTCTTTCCTGTATTGCATAAGATAAAGCAGATTACCAGGAGCACCTATGCAGTTGCTGGGAGAGTGCAGAACCTCATAAAAGCCCTAACAGAGTCAGTGAGGCACATTGCTCGTACCTTGAGGAATGTTCTCCACTTCCTCGTCAACATTGGTGAGGTGTGTAATGACAAGTTGGGAACCCCGTATAGGAAGTGCAACAAGTTATTCGATGAGGCCCGTGACAACTGTATGGAGCTCCTGTCTGTGTTCTCCTTCCTCTGTCATGTGGTGGACGGATTCCGCCCACTTTGTGGTATTGCGAGGGTGGCCCAGTGGTTCTGTATAATACCTGAATATGTTGCAAGTCATTTGAAGACCAGGATGGCTGCCTCCACTATCGCTGCATTTGAGCAGATGCAGCGAGAGTTTGAGTTCAACATCACCGCCTCTATTCATTTTGATGCACATCTGAACCGCAGCCAGTCTGTACAGCAGATAGCCCAGGGAATCATGGCAGAGGTCTCTGAGGACCTTCATCGCATCCAGGAGTTAATGGGACTGCTGGAATATGTCGGCTTTTTTCTCCTGCTGTTTTTGTACCTGCAGACTGTCCTGTACAAAAACAGGTTCCTCCGCCAGGACGACTTTGATAACATCTACATCACTGAACAGTTTGTGCAAATGGATCAGATGAGAGCCAAGCGAGGAAAACCAACTCTATTGCCACTCACTGACAAAGAGGCCTTGAGCTACATCAGTCCATGTTCCCTGACCCTCACGGCTAAAGAGAGACGAGGAGTGGCAGTCAGTTTGGTGTCTGTCCTCAAGCATGCCGTCATGGGATGCCTGGTGGTGGCCCTGGACCTTGTAGTTTTCTGGGTGTTCGATGTAGTACACCACCTGGTGCAGGGGGAGATCGTTGCTAGACCCCCTGTTGTGGTTTCAGTGCAGGTGAATGGTTCGGGCTATGCCTCAGATATCTTCAAGGATCTTGTGGCTTCTTTTGAAATCCTACAGAAGGGAAATATCACTGTTCTGAGTAAAAAGTGCCTGATGTTGCCCTCTGAGCCAGATTACTATGGCTACCTCATTATAGGATTTCTTTATGGTCTCTCCTTCTTTGTTGCAATAACCGGCAGCTACAGTAGACGTTTAAGGAGGTTCATCTGTGCCAGCTACTACCCTAAACGGGAACGGGAGAGGATCTCCTTCCTGTATATCCGCATTCTGACCCAGCGCAGCTCTCTAAGGAAAGCTCTATTGAGATCTGTGGCTCAGAGTAAGGCTGATGAGAATCATGCCACCCTCCTGCAGAAACTGGCAGCCTGTCTTCCTGCTGGGTCTCGCATTACAAAATTTTTCAAGGCCCCCGAGGTTCACTGCATGGCTTGTGGAAAGGCAGCCAAAGGGAAGGAGGACCCCAATATGTTCAACTGCATCACAGCAGAATGCAAAGGCCTTTTCTGCCAGCTGTGCCTCCGCAGCATGGACGGTATGTGTGCCATCTGCATGGGCCCACTGATGTACCAGGAAGACTGTGAGGAGGAGCTAGACTCCAGCGATGATGAGCAGGTGGGCTTGTGGACAACAGCTTTGAGGAACATGGGGCACACCGTTCAGAGCAGGGAAGCCAAGGTGTTACTGAAGGGGCGGATCAGAGGGGCTCTCAGGAGGAAGCGCCAAACCAGAGATGGAAGAAGTCAGCGAAGAGCAAATGAAAAAGCGAGGCAGGTGGAAACAGATCTAGGCAATGAAACAAGCAGCGACATCAGCACACAGAGTGACACTGACCACAGTGAGCCAGACACAACATATCAGGACAAGTCGGCGTGGGACAACTCTGACTCAAGTGACCACGACCCCCAGGCTTTTCTGGATGCTTGTGCAAGGAAACACCAGGTTATCCAAGAGGAGGCTTGCAGCTTCTCCACCTTCTCAGACAGCAGTGTGTCCCAGGAGGAGGAGCTGCACTCCGTTGTCATTGACACCCTCCCTGAAAAGGCCCCTGCTGAGAAGTAAAACATCTTAAGAGCTTGGATCAACAAGGCGTGAATGACATCAGAGCTGTCCAGGTGGTGATAGGAAGAAGGATCTTCGTCAATCTTCTGATCCGAGGGAGGATCTTGCTCAACAGTCCAGTGCTGAGCCCAAAGGAACACGAAACTGTCCGTAACATGTCTTTGTTTTTAAATATGCAAATAGAAAAAAAAATATTTGGTGTATGACGCTGCTATATTTGTATCATAAACTGAAATTTGTGAAAAAAAATGCAAGTACTTTCAGAAACAACTGAAAAAATCAAATAAAAGGCTTTTCTTACTTAATCTTTCGGGCAAAATTACTTCACATTCTGCTCATTTGCAGCATTATTTAAACTCCTTATTTACAACCTTGGTACTGTACCAATGCTAATGCTTTGATTCAATTTGCTTCAGAAACACAGCCACCATAATGCTGCATGATGGTAACAAATGTGAATGCTTTCAAATTTTGATGTTTTAGTCTTAATCTAAATCCATGACATTCAATCATATCAATAAATAGTTGGACATTGACAAACAAAGTTTTTTAGCTGTCAGCGTAAGTTTGTTAGGGTTGAGAACAAATCAGGAATATAAGCGCAAATTGCAGGCGTTGAATTGTATCAGTGGAGAAAGGAAAAGACGTCGGCACATTTTACTCAAAGCCACCAAGAAAATGTTTTATTTATTAAATTTGGACAAAGTTTTGATGCGACTCGG
This sequence comes from Gymnothorax reevesii, assembly GCA_029721435.1. Lineage (NCBI taxonomy): Eukaryota > Metazoa > Chordata > Actinopteri > Anguilliformes > Muraenidae > Gymnothorax > Gymnothorax reevesii. The sequence goes on from CM056574.1 coordinate 144,598,916, forward strand.
ATCTTCGTTTGGTTATCATTTTTTTCTTGGTGGCCTGGAGTAAGTGTGCAGGCATCTTTTCCTTTCTCCATTGACGAGATGTGCATATAACTCTTTCCTCATACAAAGACATTAATTTGCAGGTATTAAATCCAAATTTGTTGAAAAGAGCTTTTAACAGACGTGCCACTTTCCAAAAGTAATTGGCTTGACAGTTGTTTAATTAACAAGTAAGGTGATTAAAAGTTTACAGTTTATTTCAAGCGTTGCATCTGCAGTTGGAACCTCATGCTACTAAGTCTGAAGAGCTGTCAATGCCAGTAAACCAAGCCATCATTTGGCTAAAAAAATCAAAGAAAACATATCAGTGAAATAGTAGAATCATTAGCTTTACATTATCAACTCTAAAAATACAGTAAATACAAGCTGTGCTGAGTGGGCCGAGTAGTCCTGCAAAGCTGAGTCGCCATGGCAACATGATGTGATCATGTTTAAAGTATGGCTGATCGGAACATCATTGACTACAAGATTTATGTAAATTGAGCAAAGTTTGCGGATGTAACAGATATGCGCCCTTCGCCTGTTTGGGTTGTCTGCCATCAATTTGGCTTTAAAGGAAAAAAAGTTTTGAAAATATTAAATACCTCTCATAATTTTTGTGAGGTTGGAAAGATCCACTAGGCAGTCAAGTTTCTCTTGGAGAAATTAAAATTAACCAATGTATGGTAGTCAAATCTGTGGTGCTCCACAAGCGACATTAAAAACCCACAACTTTACATGACAGTGGATTTGTGGTCACTTGATCATTTGGGAACCTACACATTCAGGTTTGGAGGACTTTTTAGCTGCGACTAAGCAGCTCTATGAACGCTTCTGTCTGTCCGTCCGTCTGTGACACCTTTTTCATCATGTTCCTGTCGTCGTATCATCATGAAATTTACAGGAGTTATTGACCTTCACCAAAGTTATGTCCATGCACAAGGTCGAGGTCAAAGGTCGAAGGTCAAGTTCACAGAGGTCACGACCTTGTTTGCGGGTTTTCGCGCTGTAACTCCAGTTAGAATTCATGGATCGCTATGAAATTTTGAAATAGCTTCTAGGCATATAGGAGGTGTTTGCTATTGTTTTTCAAGGTCATCCGTCAAATCCCAAGGTCACACAGGTAAAAAAAGTGTCAATTTTACCCGATTTGACGGTTTCGCACCAAAACTCAAGTTTATTTCAATGAATGGCTATGAAATCTTAGAACAAGCTTCTTGGTATAGAGGAGGAGTTCCCTATTGATTTTCAAGGTCATCTGTTGAATCCCAAGGTCACACCGGTCAAAAAAGTATTGATTTTGCCCCGATTTTACAGTTTTCGCACCGTAACTCGAGTTTAACCTGATGGATGGCTATTAAATCTTACAACAAGCTTCTTGGTACAGAGGAAGGGTTCCCTTTTGATTTTCAAGGTCATTTGCCAATTTCGAGGTCACACTTGTACAAGAAACCACCAGTCATGGACACTAGGCCACTTGACGGATGCTAGGCCAGGTTGCAGCTATTAGATCCCTCTGATCTACTTGTTTTTCCAACATACTGGAAAACTTGTTGTTAATGAACTATTTAGCTTGAGGTGAATCTTTTTTAAGATATGCAGTTGCAATCAAAATTATTCAAGCCCCGCTGCAAATCAAGTTTACTGGCAAAATTTACAAACATTCTGCTGTTTGCAGTGAACAAATCAAAGAAGAACAATTTAAATAGCTCAGCAGAACAAATAATACAAGTGTCTTCTCCAAATTCAACACAAAATGCCACTTTTAATGACTACTGCAGGTTCAAAATTATTCAACCCCTTCATGACAAGCATCTTTAATACTAAATAGTACACCCTTTTGCCGCTATGACCTGCTGGAAATGTGATGAATAGTCAGATAACAGCATCTGGCAGAATTCCCAAGGAATCTTAGCCCAGTCCTCATGGACAATGGCCTCCAGTACACTAATATTCAAGGGTTTGTGAGCTGCAACTGCCTTCTTCAAATCCCAGCAGGGATTTTTTACGGGGTTCGAGTGAGGTGAATGTGATGGGCACTTTAGAATCTTCCCAGATTTCTTCTGAAACCAAGCCTTGGTGGATGTTGAGGTATGTTTAGGATCATTGTCCTGTTAGAACAGGGGTGTCAAACTCACCCGTAAACGGGCCAAGAGGCTGCAGGTTTTCACTCCAACAATGCAGAAGGGCACCTGATACAACTAATCAGTTGTGCTAGCCTAGGTCAGTAGATTAAATCAGTGCTTTCAGGTTAGCTTCTGCTTGGTAGGATTGAAGACCTGCAGCCTCTTGGCCCGTTTACGGGTCAGTTTGACATCCCTGTGTTAGAAGGTCCAGTGATGCCCAAGCCTCAGCTTCCATACAGACGGCATGACATTTTCTCCTTCGATATCCTGGTAATTAACTGAATCCATCTTGCCCCCCACACTTTGCAGGTTTCCAGTGCCAGAGGAAGCTGCACAGCATCAAAAATCCCCCACAATTCCTCTCTGTAGCCAGGGTGTACTTTTCAGCGTATGCTTCTTTACTCCTCCGGCAGACATTCCACTGATTCATAAGCCCAAAAGGTTCTTCTAAATGCTTCTAACTTTATCTCAATGAACATTCCGTGCCTGTGCTGCCTTTTTGTATCCTTCTCCTTGTTTGTGCCAGGCAATAATCTCCTCTATTAGCTTTTTGGACAATTCTCGTGACAGCAATCAAATGTCACTGTCAAAAAACCTCTAGTGAATGCAAGTATTTGAAGTGTTCTATCTCAAGCAAACCTGATGCAACTAATTAAGCTCTTGATTAGCTGCATTAGGTATGCTCGAGACAATACCTGACTTGCAAATATGCTCTTATGACGGATTCTATTCAGGGGTTGAATCATTTTGAGACTGCAGTAGTCATTAAAATAGGCATTTTGAGTTAAGTTTGGAGAAACCACTTGTAATATTTGTTGTCTTGAGCGATTTAAAATGTTTTTGTTTAATCTGTCCATCACAAACAGCTGAGAGTTTGTAAATTTTGCCACTGAACCCAATTTGCAATGGGGGTTGAATAATTTTGATTGCAACTGTTATTATATATTATTATATTTCACGGATATTCTGATGTATTGGAGGCAGATTACTACATGCTGCATATATAAACATGACGATACTTCATGTTGCATGGTTGACTTCTTTTCCAAAACGTTTTTTGTAAAAATTATGCATGCCCAGTTCTGTCAAAAAGTTTTCACAAGACCCTCAATTTGACAAAATTTCCTGAAGACTCAGGCAGCATTCCGTAAAAGCTGTAAAACTGTACATTTTACAGCTTGCTATAAGTGTCCACAAGAACACAAAATTTCAGCCAAAAGTTTACGTAAGGCATTATGTTATTTTTTATTTATTTAACTATTATTTAACCAGAGAAGTCCCGTTTTGATTGAAATCTCATTTTCAAGGGAACCCTGGGGGTTGAGGTGGGGAGGGAGAGGGCAATTTTCACAGCCAATTAGATCAAGGGATGATTAGGTGGCAGGTCAAAAGAGCCACTTTGGGAATTTAGCCATGACACCATGGAACCCCCTACTCTTACCGATAAGGGTAATAGGATCTTCAATGACCACAGTGAGTCAGGACCTCGATTCTTAACGTCTCATCCGAAAGACAGTATCTTCTACAGTACAGTGTCTCCATCACTGCACTGGGGTTCATTCCACCAGAGGGAAGATCGCAACCTACTGTCCCACCAACACCTCTTCCAGCAGCAACTTGGTTTTCCCAGGTGGTCTCCCATCCAAGTACTAACCAAGCCTACACCTGTTTAGCTTCAGCCACGCAGCTGGAGCAGCTTGAATTGTGGTATGGCTGCTGGCCTATGTTAAAGGAGGACTATCATGGCTGGGAAAGTTGGGTGTTATTATTTCATTACATCATGAAAAAAGCTCCTACGACTTTGTTTGCTTTATTTTGCGATTTCTTTAATTTTTATGAGCTATTTTACAAAATTTGTGGACCGCCCCATTTTCACCACAGCAGACGAAAATTCACCCTCGATGCGCTTGGGGCGCCCTGAATCATGACGTCAGTGCGGCTGTCAGGGCCATGAATTTCCATTGTCCTGCGGTCCTGCACTGAGATTGTTGACTGACCGTGATATTCCCGCTTCCTCTATGGGGCAGATAGACGAGCTTGATTATTACCGTTTTCTATCCGACAACTTTAATTTAGAGGTGAAATAACATCAGAGGCCATTTGAAATGCTTCCGGAAAGAAAAGTGCGATTTGAAGCCAATTACCAGTGAAGCTGGACAGCTGTCGTCAACTTGGCATAATTAGCCAATTCCCGTGTACTTTGCCTAACTTGTAATCAAGCCATTTATTCAGCCAACTGAACAATCAAAAACCAAAATCAAGCCAATTATGATTTTGAAGAGAAAATGAGGAGCAAACAAACAGAACCAGGCTACCATGCTAGATTGAAATAATGTCAGTAATCTGAAAAAATATCAGACCTCTGAATTCCACCTCTCGTCAGAAAACTTTCACGTATTATTAAAAAAGATTTTTTAAAAATAAAATCACGTTAAGATGGCCCTGGTTTTTAAATGTCTAAAAATATACGCGAAGTAGAAAACATTGCGTGAAGCGCATCAAATGTGAATGTGAGAGAGAAATTGTTTTCGCATTGCAAGCAAAGGACAAATGCACCGAAGACAGGGCAAGCACGTTCAGGCAAATCTGTGCCACAAATAATAAACATTTTTTTAAAAATAATTGAACAAGATTCTGACACAACAGCCAAATGTAATAATCAAGTGAACACATTCAGGCAAACTGCGTGTTAAACTAAGCGAAGTTAAAGGAGAGGGGCCCTGACATTTAAAACAAGGCACTGAGAACTTTGAAAATGCACCGGTAGTTTATAAAAAAATACTATCCATGCAAACAGTACCTCGATGCAGTTTCCAGTTGCCTCTATCTTGAAAGTCACAATAAGTCCATTGACGAGCACGAACAAATAGGAAGGATAGGGGAACAGATTGCCTATTCGTTTGTGCTCGTCAATCGACTTATTGTACGTTTCAAGATGGAGGTGACTGGAAACTACATCGAGGTATTGTTTGCATAAATAGTCTTTTTTAATAAACTACTCGTGCATTTTCAAAGTTCTCAGTGCCTCGTTTTAAATGTCAGGGCCCTCGGAATTCTACCGATGAGGTGTGGAGCCACTTTAAGCCTTGTTAATGATGAAAAAATAACTATTTCTTTGCATGGCAACGCGATGCCCGATTCACAACCATTGCAAGCCTGTCGGGAGCTTTGGCTAAAAATCCATTTATTTCGAAAAGTTGCGTGTGTATGGAGGTGGGGTATTTGACAAAAGTTAGTACTCGTTATCATGTTTCAATACACCCCAAGTCAATTTCACACCGGAATTCTCTTTTAAAGTCTTCAAAATCATCCTCCTATACTCGACAATTGCTTGCACCACCTTCCCATTTACTTGGCTCAATTTGCAATCAAACAGTTGATTCGCTCAATGAACAATTTTAAATTGGTTGGTAGTCTAATTTATTTAGATATCCATGTATTCAGACATTTTGACATCACATGCATTATGCACATGAATGCATGTAGCAGCCGCAGTGACGTTATGATCTCGCAAGTTCTCATGCCACTTGTAGTGTTGATGGCGGCCTCCTGGAAACAGCTATTCCAGCTAATCAATGGTCATTTTAAAGAACGGGGTAATCGTGGAAAAAAATTGACCGTGGATATTATGATGAAGTCAATTACTATAAGAGTAAGTCAAAACGTGTAGGTCAGTATAGTCCTCCTTTAACTCACCTGCATAACCTTTCTGCATAGTGGATTTTCCATATCAGTCTGACGATCATCCTGACCACATTTCGTGAAAATTGGACAAAATTTCTGGCCTGTGAGAAATTTTTAAGCATTTCAATGAAATTTCATATGGCAGCCACATCATTAAGGTTGACGTGATAAGTTGCAGTGTCTTTGTCTCAGGCACTCCCACAGTATTAGTAGACAAAAAAAAAATATTTCTCAGGTAAACAGATAAACAGTTATTAGGCGAAACACATATTTTTATTATTTCAGCACCCGCCAGTGGTCAAGTGACACAAGATATTTTTGCTTCCTCAGAATGAGGTCCTGAGGTTATGCACTGAGATGGATTTTTATACATTAAAAAATAACTGAGATTTGACCTTAGTTCGTGTTTGATGTCTTTGCTGTTGAATTTGACTGGCTGTGACGGGTCAAAAATTTCGAAAATTATGAATTCCTCTGATAACTTTTGTACGGCTTGGTCTGAAGATCCTCTCTGTTGCTATTGATGAAAACTGGATTAAAATTGTGTCTGGTGAATATTTGGGTTTTCCTGTTAAAATAAAGGTTTAAATGGATAAAAAAAAATGCATATCTCTTTAACGCAGGTGAGTTACTTTGCCACCGGTTCCTGCCTGAGTGACAAAAAGCAGTATCCCTCCTTCTTTAGAACCAGACCCAGTGATACCGTCCAGGTTAGAGCCATGATTCACATTCTCAAGCAGTTCAACTGGAAGTGGGTGGGACTCCTCTTCAGCGATGATGATTATGGTGTGTATGCAGCCCAGTCCTTCCACCAGGAGATCAGCCACTTTGGCCGTGTGGCCTTCTCTGAGATGCTGCCCTACCACAATGACCGGACTGTGATCCAGCGAATTGTGGATATCATACATCTATCCAAGGCCAGGGTAGTGGTGGCATTCTCAGCAGAGGCATACCTACTGCCCCTCATTGAGGAAGTCGCTCGGCAGAACCTGACTGGGCGGCAATGGATCGCCAGCCAGGCTTGGGCCAATGCAGCTGTATTCCACACACAGCAGCTCCTCCCCTTTTTGGGAGGGACCCTGGGTATCGCCATCCACAGTGGAGATATCCCTGGGCTCCTTGACCTCCTGCTCAGTCCACACCCAGACTTCCATCCAGACAATAATATGGTGAGGCATGTTCTGGGAGGAGATGTTCAATTGTAGGTTCAAAGCAGACTCACTGAGCAGTGTGTGCACGGGACAGGAGAGTCTGGAGGGCACAGAATCAGCATACAGTGACGTGTCAGCACTTGGATTCTCATACAATGTTTACAAAGCAGTTTACACTTTGGCACATGCCTTGCACGATCTGCTCAGCTGTAAGCCTGGCACTGGGCCCTTTCCAGGCAGCTCCTGTGCTGAGCTCCGTACTCTGCAGCCCTGGCAGGTGAGAGACATTCGGTTACCTTCTCTGAATAATAAATGACCCAGGCATGAGAAGAAATTGTGGAGAAAAAGATTTTTGAATTAATCACAGAGAATAGAAGGTTTTATTGAGAAATGGAGGGTTAGTCTCCACAGTCATATGAACCCTGCAAAATAGTATTATATTATTCTGGCATACGTACCTATGGAATCAATTAATAACAACAAAAATCACATTTAATTTGAAATATTTGCCATCATAAAAGCTTCAAGATGAACAAAAATTGGTCATCTAACATTGACATCAGTAAGCTCACAAGCAGCATGCGTTGCACAGTGGAGGACTGTCAATGATTCAGACTGCCGTCAGTTGCCTCACATTTTAATGCATGATTGCTCTTGAGAGATCTTCCCATGTAAGTTTGCCTGATTAACAACCAAACAATTTATTCTCTGAATCGTCAAGACCAATACTTAGCCTGGAATCATGAAGAGAAGATAATGACAGGGTGGTTGCATTTTGGCTACATTTAAATGTAATGGATGTGACATAAGGATGCCAGGACAATTGACCAAATCTATGATTGTTTATTAGCACATGTGAATGCCCCTTCACATAAATGTTTCCCCAGTGGTCTTAGTAACTATCAGCTTGAATCCAAACTGCCTTAATGAATATGCTTTTTGCCAAAATTCTGGTAAACTTATTGAGTTGAATGCATTTTCACCGGAATATACAGTACTTAACTGAACATTAATGAATGTATATTTTGTTTTAATGACCAGCAAAAGGTGTAATGCCGATGACTTCCAAACACTTTCTTTAGCTTCCATCACTTTTATTAGTGTCTTTTCGGTCGTGTAATCATAAGATTACCCTTGATGTAGATTCTTACCCTATTCTTACCCTCAGAATAGTCTGAGCATTCAAAAGAGTACATCCAAAAAGGAGGAAATGTTAAGTTATTTGAACCCTGCCGAAAATGTACTTTCATTATAATAAGCCTTGTAAACTAATTAACACCTTTGCACAGAAACCAAATATGTATGTTTCTAAGGCTTTATTATTCAAGATTTGCGCTTCAAAGAGAAGTGGAAAATGGCTCGAATGAAACAATGACACTTGTAGTATTTAGAATTCCATTGTATCTCAGTTTCTTTTAATAAATTTAGAGCAGCGTAAAGGCCACAAACACCAAAAAAAAAAAAAAAAAATTCTTCAAGAAAATTCAGCAATGAAGCAATACTACAAAGAACTTAAAAATGGCTGGGAGTCCAAACAATACATTTCTTGGATCATAAACTCCTTGACCACAAGTGTACCTCCTCTGACAGTGATTTTAAAATTTCTCTACTCTTTATGAGCAAATAAGGCCGTTTTCCAAGTGGCTCCCCAAACTGGCACGGCCCTCAAAATTGCACACTGTAAAATCATAAAATGAGAGTATTTTGACAGTGCGTTATTCTTCATAGGCTTCATCTCCTGGAAAGCTTTATATGTACTCGTTGTGGCAGTGACTTAAAATTGGTCAAATGTCCTGGGAATTGATTGGCAATCTTGAGAAATGGAAAAAATGGAATAATATATAAAGCTAAGGCAAAACCAAAGGTGCACTTTTGCAATATTACTGTCCCTCTTCTACAGTCCGTGCTGTCAAAAACTGGGATAAGGCCTAAAACAAACAAACAAAAAATCTTCCCACGGTTTCCTGAGTAAAGCAACATGGGACAAACAGGGCTTGAGCAATTGAAGTTGACAATGATCCTAGGAACTAAAAGTCAAAAGGATGAAACACACACTGATATTAGTGTCTGCTCTTGGGATGATCAGTTCATTTGTGGACTTTTGATGCTTTTGTGAAATGCAAATACTTTGTAGTTCACCAAAAACGTTTCTCTTTGAGTTTTATTTCCTTGGTTTTGATAGGAATTACTACATTACATGAGAAAGATGACCAGTGCAAACATGCACTGTGTGCCCGGAGTAAAATAGTAGTTAACAAGAGCCTTCAGGAGATGGCGTATCCCCCTGGCCCCACATCAATTTGGGATTAGCAAAAGACTGCAGGTCATGATTAAAGTGCACAACGTGTTCTGTTGAAAAATATTGAATGGTTTTCAAGTCATGCTCCTGAAACGAAATGTTCCCAGGCAGACGGATAGACAACTGCAACTATGACTATATCCTAGCGCATTATATGCCGGGGGGACAATATAGACGTAACCTCACGAGACGACATTCTGTCTGGAGCTTCTTATTGTTCTCTAAATTTCTCTACTATGCTTGACTGTTTCCCCCTTTGTAGCTGGTGCCTTAGCTGCAAAGGGTTAACTTTACCACCAGCTTTGGTGATAAAGTGTCCTTTGATGAAAATGGTGATGCTCTGGCCATCTATGATGTTATGAACTGGCAGAAGGCAGCAGACGGGACCATCAGAGCTGTAAAAGTTGGGTTGTTTGACGAATCCGCTCTTACTGGAGGAAGAAAATATCTTCTGGAATTTTGAGTCAAATGAAGTGAGCCCCTTTCTGTTCTTCTTTTATATGAGGGTTTTATTGAGCAGCGATGATGCTGAAAAGGGAAAAAATATGACCAGAAACGCGTGCCACAATTATTGGATCCCTTTCATTTTATGCTTTGTATCACCTGCAGAAGACATGATTACATACTATTAAGGGAGATTCATGTTATGAGATCAGAAAAGACATGACATGTAATGTATGACTGTGGGAAATCGGCTGGTGAAAAATTTTTATCCCCAGGGAGAGCTGTATTTGACCATTTATTTTTTCTAAATCTTTATGCAATACAATGATTGTGGCATACGTATTTGACTTCTGTTAGTCTGATTTCTTGCGTATTTTGTAATTTTGCATGTGTTTTGTTTAGTTTTATCATTTCTATTATTGTGTTTATTTTCTGTTGCCACCTCCATTCCTCATTTTGTTTCCACTTTTTGTTTATGTCCTCACTCCTGCACTTGCTCTCCCCATTCCATTTATTACCTCAGTTTCTTTGTTTGTAACCACACCCCATGTCACACTTCCCAGCTCCTGCACACCTGTTCCCACTCGTTTGTTTGTTCCTTTCACTTCTTTATATAGACCCATTTTGCATTTGCTTCTTTGCAAGTTGTTGCTTTTTTGAGCCAGCCTTTTAATTTCAGATTTTATTGATTTTCTGGTTATGATTTCCCTTTGTCTAACAGTTCATGGTATTGCTAACCCTCTGTGCATTGTGATTTCTGGATAATGACTTTAACTGGTGTGATGTATGGGAGTTGCATGAGTTGCATTTACATATGCCACCCCACAGGTGGGCGCTGTGCCTTATGGCATTGTCAATCACATAAGTGTGTACTTGGTTAACTGAGCATCAGTAAACTAATGACCGGCACCTGCATCAGTTGTGTGTGTGTTTTTGTTTGTTCCTCGGCGTGGTAATCTGAGGTAGAAACCCACTGATATAACAACTGGTTTCTTAATTTAAGATTGAGATTTCCCCTTTCTTTGGTATTCTTACTGTTTGGCCATTAAACCTCAGACTGAACACTGATCACATTTTAGATTTACCCTTTTGTGCTACATGTCCACAGTTTGGCTCTGACCCAGATTGTATGACAATGAAAGACCTTCCAATAAAATTATTGAACTGAATTACTGCCTATGCCTCAGTCCTGAGTCTGGTCCATGTCAGTTAAAAACTCAGCAGGATGGACTCAGCAAACAGCAATCAGTTTAGGTCTGCACTGGCAGGGAGTGATGCTGGGACAAGACCAAGCATGTCTCAACAGTATGATCATGGGCTCTAAATTTGTAGACCAGGCGCAGCCGCGGCGAACGGGGTGTGTCCAGGCATATGTTGCAATTTCGTGCCCGGTGTAGTCTGGCGCAAGTACTCCTCTGTCCCGCCTTCCAGCGCAAGTGACAAAGAAGGCGTGTTTGGGTATAACACAGCCAAGTCAAATCTTCACCTTCAAATGAGCTCCTCGCCTTTAATGTGTTGGAATATAGAAGCCTCTGTCCTATATCTGCATGATGCGTTAATATTGCATTTTACTTTGCTGCTTCAGGCAGGTTTTCTGCACCGCTTACGTCTATATTAAGCATTACGAATATGAGTTAGCTGGCTAGCTAAGGCATTCGCAAATTATTACCATTAGCGAACTTGAATGGAATTTCTAAACAAAACTACGTCAGATCATTCAAACTTATGAAGTTAGAATGAAATACGACGGTTGCTCATTTATTTCTTCTGTCTGCATCATTGGGAAGAGAAATGATGGATAGCGTGTTCCTTTTATTACACCCTGTTGCTGCTTAAAATTTTGGGATTAACATGCATGGACAACAATGCAAGATATGTTACACATTTATTTTCAATATGTGATCTTAACTCAGTACGACATCATAGCAATCTGGCTGTATTCCTTTCCCCCACTAAAAACGATAAAACCTAAGTGACAATAATAGTAGCCTCAACTGAATTGGTATTTTTAAATTTCAGGACTTCGATCAGGGAGGAGTCACAAGGCTCCAAAAATTGAGGTTCTGGATGTTGGAAAACATGACACAGAAAGCTTATCCTTATCCTATTCCGTCCTTTTCCTCTATGGCCTCACAGCATTCCTGGTTTTCCAACATGAAAGCTGAGTTGTTTCTTTTCATTGACTCTGTCAGTGGCTGAAGTTTCCGTTCCTCGATTCGTCTCACAACTTGAGAGAGAGGGCACCTACCTCTCCTGACCATCTTTTTTACTGTTTGCAAGTAGTTCTCAAACTTAAAAGCAGGCAAAGGCTTACTAGCAGGTATTAAAATCAAAATCAAAAACCAGATCTCAGTGTTAGTATGTTTTGGGAATGATTACTTGGGTCGTTAAAATTCTGTCAACTTTTACATTTACTTCATTATATTTCCTGAGTTAATTGCATACTTTTACTCCACTACATTTTCAATTAGCAGAATTGTTACGGGCCCTCTTAATGAGCAAGTATGCTACATTTAAAAAAAAATGTCCGGTTTAGATTTGGCATTGCAAGCACCTGATATTCTTACTGTTCATGACGAATCCAATGATGCCTAGATCAGACTGTAATAATTGCTTTATTATTCTTGATAGAGAGACCTTTAGTGGACGAAATCTATTACTTTACTGAACAGTGAGGGACACCGTGAGGTGTGAAGCCAAGAATAAATTAATTTTTATTTAGCGCACAGCGCATTTTGTGATTTGAATAAGTCTTATTTTATTTTTTACCATGAAGCATTTCGCGTCAAAGTTGCATGAGGTTGCATTTCTATTTGGGTTTATCGATCTTCAGGAGAATCATTTTGATTAGTCTATATGTCACCACGCATATCAACGCTTTTGGGTGCATTGCTGGGTATAGAGGAAGTTGCGCCATTTGATCTCCATGCTCCTGACTGGTAGCTGACGGTTGGCAGAGTATAATTATATTGATTAAGGTAAGATTTCTAGGCCTTTTATCGGAGTTTTTTTCCAGTGACTATGCTATATGTAGGTGTAACACATCGTAAAATTATTAAACTGCTGCTCAGGAAATTATGATATTATCTTGAAATAGCTTTTGAAGTTATGATAAGTTAATGATAAGTTAACGATAACTAACTGCATGTCAGCTAATATTTGATTCTCTTCAGCTAGTGTGACTCTTGGAAAGACTTGGTGATGGCCTCAGCTTGGATGGGACGCAGTCAAATTTGAACTTTGAGCAGCTTTTTCTTCTCATTTTTCTTTGTTACTGTTGTCCTGTTATGGTTTAATGTAATCATGTAGAATAGATGACAAGTCTAATTTAGCTTATCACCTCTTGATTTGTCGATTTATGTCGTGGCGCATGTAAACGCTAACATGGAGTTTGTTGCCGGGCAGGTGTTTCATATGCTCAAGATGGCAGTCTGGGTTGAACTGGGTGGTGCACGACAACACGGTTGGTCAAGGTAAGCTTTTGAACCTTTTTGTGTAGTTTTTCAACGACTTTGGCTTCAGTCAGGACGATATGGTTGAATAATCAATCATTTGTATTGACAATGGTGATATTATGTGGTCATTTGTGGTTGGTTTCTGGATTTTCATTAGCATTAATGCTTAGCCCGATAAACAATTCCGGTTGATTATCTTTTAATAGGGTCATGCTTGGTGACAATGACGGCCTCAGACTGGATGGGTTTGAAACAAAACCATGTATGGTAAGTTGTTTTTTTTTTTATCCTAACTTTTTGCCGTCGTGTTATGGCTACAGTTAACTGTGTAGAATGGACCGACATGTCCTCGGGCTATATCCGGGAGCCTTTAGCCCCTTGATAACCTAGCTTACATTGGCAACAGTAAAGTTGTGTGTTACGTTTTTTTCATTTGGAAAAATGACGTTCATGGAAGGTTAGTTTGTCTTAGCTGTCGCTCCTGTCAAGGGTTTACCGCCTCAGGGAGGGACCCTCGTCAGGTATCTTCGCATAGCCATATTGAAATCTCGATTCATAAGTTATGCTGCGGTAGGATAACCTTACTGACAAACCAGCCTATTTAGTAATAAGTTACAAAAAGTTCATATTATCGATTGACCTAATCGACTCATCAGGGCTTATTACGAAGACCCAAACGATTGCTCAAGATATTGTATGTGTGTAGGTAGAAATGCACTCGTGCAAGTAGCAGTGGTTGACGTCTCTCAAATGCTACCGTTACTTAGCCATCAAGCTAGCTAATTATTAGTGAACTTTAACAACATTGATAGCAACTCAAACATTACTTATCTTTACTGGTAATGATGAATAATATGTGTATATACAAATATATATGTAATGTATCTGAAACTGATTAGCAAACAGAAAAATTAACAAATCCGAAATAACACTAAATGACACTAACACTACAACTATAATTCGCTATCCTACTAAATATTATTCTCCTAAAAAATTACTAATTAAATCCAATATGTACTGCAGAAAAGTTTCCCTCTCTCAAAAAACACCCATCTCTAAATTCCAACACCAATGTCTGGAAAGATGGCTAGTGGACCCAACATGTCACCTACAATGGAATCAACTCTGATGTGCTAAATATCACTTGTGGAGTCCCACAAGGTTCAGTTCTTGGACCTCTGTTATTCCTGATATATGTGAATGACCTTCCCAACACCCTCGATGAAGCTAAAAGCATATTGTTTTCAGATGACACATCAATCTATTTGACGTTGGATAATCTCGACAACCTTTATGACTCGGTCAATAGAGAACTGTTGGTTTTATCCAATTGGTTCAGAGCCAACAAACTCTCGGTCAAAACATCCAAAACCAACCGTATGTTTTGAAGGAAATCGGACAAGCAAAACGTTGACCAAAGGAAAATTATCTTGAATGGTAACTCAATTGTACGAGTTAAATTGACTCGATTTCTTGGGATTATTATTGACGATAAACTGGAATGGATTGAACATATTGATCAATGCCGCAACAAAGTTCATAGTGGCATATATGCACTGAACATGAGTAAAAATGCCCTCTCACCATCGAACAGAAAGTCGCTCTACTATAGTCTAGTTCATTGTCATCTCCTCTATGGCAGTGTGTTGTGGGGAATGGCCCATAATACACACATCAAACCTCTTCTTATATTGCAGAAAAAAGCAGTAAGAATTGTAGCCGGAGTCAAATATAATGACTCCACGGCGCCACTTTTCAAAAGTCTCGGAATTACAAGACTGGAGGACGTGTCAAATCTCACTGGCAAAGCTTGTCTGCTCAGCTGCCAATCATCTATTGCCTGAGCCGCTCTTGGCCATTTTCATGCCGAACAGTGAAGTTCACGACTACCACGCGCGTCAGCGTCATGATTTCCACTTCAAGAAATTTAAAAGTGCCCTATTTCAGCGATGCTTTCTTCACAAATGCCCAAGATTATGGTCCAATCTCCCCAGTGACATAAAAGATGCTCCTTCTCTTCCTTCTTTTAATTGACGAGTGACTAAATATTTCCAGAACAAAACCATTTTTGTTTCTGATTCTTAGATTCCAACCCTACAACCACATGAGTGAATTGTGTGTATGTCTGGGTAAGTGGGTGCGGGTGTGTGTGTGTGCGTGGGGCAGGGAGTGAATGAGTAAATTTTTAATGGGTGATAGATTATGAGGGGATTTCGCTTGTTGGGTGAAGGGATATTGTATGAATGTTTAATGTTAAATGCACCACCTGCATATTTCTATAACACTGTTTTTATGTTATTAATTTTTAATCTTGTGTAGGGTGACAGATGATTGTCTTTGTGTTTGTCCTGGGAATTTTTCTAATACTGTGCATTGTAAATATGTATTGTATATGTATTATATGTGTGTTATTCCCTAATAAATGATTGATTGATTGATTGAGTATCCAAGGGCTCTTAACTACAGTGACAAGCACGAGGTCCTTAGAGTGTGTTCTCTTTCTCGTGCTTATCCGCTGTGTATGAGGATATCTCTTAACCTTTTTGTATGAAAATAGGATATTCAGCTGCAGTTACGTAATTTTGTCTCGGTGCCTGTGTTTTCCCAGTGTGGCAGACCGTTGGCTAAGCTCAGTATAGGCGGAATGCAGAGTAGCCAAATGGCAGCATTCATGCGTGAACTTGGTCCCTTGATTAAAAAAAACATCTAGCAGTTTTGTTTGTTAGTCGAGCCCCAGGAGGAGTTTGCAAGACTATTGCAATCACCTTGTGAGTCTGTCTGTGTGTGTGTTTCCGGGCAGATATCTCCAGAACTACTTGACCGACTTCAATCATCTTTCTCATGTAAACACCTTGGGCTGACCTCACTGCATGACTTAAATTTCTGGCTGTTTTGCGAGACTATAAATTCTCCGAATGCTTTTTTTTTTTTAAATTGCCTATCATTGCTTAATCACTTGCGATGAGTACTTTTTTGGTCATTTTTTGCTTTTGTGGTTATGCATTGATTGTCAATGTACACCGATGTGGCCGAAATAGGTGGGGAATCCCAAAAAATTGTTCATGTAAACATTCAATTCCATATTCAGCATAGTCAGACCTTCCTGGGAAGTTTGTTTGTTTGGTAGAGGTGCACGGTAGTATTGTCTCAATGTAAATAATTAGCTGGGGACGTTTTTAGGAGATATCTATTAGTTTAAAATTACCCATTATATCCCTCCATAGGCTACCACCAATGCAACGCTGTAATTTATTTTCTAACTATAGGGTGCATACTATTCCAAAAATCTCTATGTGCTGTTATGGCTCCAATTTGTTATAACACATATGACAGCAAGGGTTGACAGACAAAATTTTTAAACTTAAACAGGTTTAATGAAACAAAGGCAACTAACAACAAACTACTCTACTGACTAAAATTGTTAAATACAAGAACAAAAATATTTACAGTCCCTTTGGTTGGGTTGCTTGGTGATGTCCTGGATGAGGAAAATGCTCCAACACAGGCAAAAATCCACTAAAAGCTTCACTAGTCATGAAAAGACGTGACAGGTCTGGGCAAATGTATCCCTCTCCTTGCAATTTCTCCTACTACTTTGCTCTCTCAATTTTCCTCTTTATATACTCTTTTGCAGACCCCTCCCACATTTAGACCTCTTTTTTTTATTTCTCTGGGACTTGTCCCAGACATGCCCAAACCTAGCTCCAGTCTGGGCTTAACATAAGAAAGGTCAATACTGCCATCTAGTGGCTTGTAATCGCATTACACCTCCATTCCAAAAGGGAAAAATTTTGACTCATAAAGGCAAAATTTTTCTTTTCAATACAAAAATGGTTAAGTAGACACTTGTGTATATACATACATAGAATTCAACATACTAATAAACACGTGTGATATATACACATACTCAAACACGGGATAAGCAATCAGCAATTACATTGTCAGTACCCTTTACATGCTTAATTTCCAAGTCAAACTCCTGTAAAATCAAACTCCAATTCAACAATCTCCGATTCTTGTTTTTCATCTTACTCAAACACATTAACGGACTGTGGTCAGTATACACAATCATTGGCTTTTGCCCTGTACAAACATAAACCTTAAAGTGTTGTAAAGATAGAACCAGAGCCAACAGCTCCTTCTCTATTGTGGAATAGTTCCTTTGGTGGCGATTGAACTTCCTGGAGAAGTATGTCACGGGATGTACAATGTCATCAGAGTCACTTCTCTGTAGGAACGCAGATGCACAAGCTTGTTCGCTAGCATCGACCGCGATGGAGAATGGTTTGTTGAAGTCAGGAGATTTGAGCGCGGGGAAGTGACACAGCAGAGACTTCAGGCGATCGAAGGCTCTTTGGCATGCTTCATCCCAAGTGAACTTTACGCCTTTTTTCAGTTGGTTGGTGAGACCAAGAGTAATCTCACCTCTTGCAGAACTTGCGGTAGTACCTGATCATTCCAAGGATGCAGCGCAAAGCTTTTTTGTTGTCAGGAACTGGAAAGTCCATGATGGCTTGGACTTTTGCATTTATGGGTGCCACCTTACCCTGGCCTGTGACGTAGCCCAGATAGGTGACAGTAGCACAACCAAAGTCACTATTGTTCAGGTTAACAGTCAGGTTAGCCTGGGTCAGGCGCTGAAAAAACGACTCTACATCTTTTAGATGTTCTTCCCAGGAGTGACTCCATGTGATCAGGTCGTCGATGCACGCACCTGTGTGTGGCAATCCAGCGATTGTAGACTGTATCATCCTTTGGAATGTGGCTGGGGCATTTTTCATGCCAAAGGGTAGGACTTCATCCTGGTACAACTCAGATGGTGTGGCAAAAGCAGAGATGCTCTTGGCCCTCTCAGTTAAAGGCACACACCAATAACCCTTCAATGAATCAATCTTGGTCAGAAACTTTGCTTGCTCTACTCTATCAATAGAATCAACAATCCTGGATATTGGAAACACATCAGTTCTAGTTACAGCATTGACTTTGCGATAATCTGTACAGAATCTAGTTCTTCCATCAGGTTTTGGAACGAGCACACAGGGTGAAATCCAATCTGAGATGGAGGGTCTGATAATATCATGTTCTAACATGTACTCAATCTCTTTTTTTCAGAGATTCATCCGGTACAGATGCTGTTTTATTGGTTTGGCATCACCAACATCTGCATCATGAGAAGCTATAGAAACTCTCTTTGGAACATCAGGAAACAGATCTTGATATTTCTTGATCAACCTCTCAAACTGATCTTTCTGTGAGGGTTCTAAGTGCTGGAGTTTTACATCAAGATTTTGCAACACTTCTGAATTTGACAATTTACATGAAAGAACTTCAGCTTTCATTCTTGGTTCATCATCTTGAAACTCCCCCTCATCGTCACACGTCTCGACCATAGGAGAATCTGAAGTGACAGCTGCAGCCCTAGCATTTCTGTCATGATTAGGCTTCAGCATATTAATGTGACACAACTGTTTTGGCTTTCTCCTATCTGGAGTCCTCACAATGTAATTGAGATCATTGAGTTTTGTCAGAATTTCATATGCAAGGAAACAACACAAGAACCTTGTCTCCTGGTTTAAACTCACGGCTTCTAGCCTTATGATCATACCATCATTTTTCCCTGACTTGATTTCAAGTTCTCTTTGGCTAGGTCAGAAGCTGCACGCAATCTTTCCTTGAACTTACTAACGTAGTATAACAGACTGATATGTGGCTCTTTCTCTTGCCATTGTTCACTCAACAATAGCAAAGGTGCTCTCACTTCATGGCCAAACACTAGCTCAAACGGACTGAATCCAGTAGACTTTTGCACTGCTTCACTAGCTGCAAACAACAGCAAATGAACACCTTCATCCCAGTCTTTCTCATGATCATAACAATAAGTCCTCATCATTGTCTTGAGAGTGGAATGAAACCGCTCTAAGGCATCCTGACTTTCTGGATGATAGGTACTGGAAAGAATTTGCTTCGCACCTAGTTCATACACAACCTGCTGAAACAATTCGGAAGTGAAATTGCTACCTTAGTCTGACTGAATTTCCCTGGGAAGGCCAAACAACGTGAAGAACTTTATCTAAGCCTTTGAGATTGCAGTTGCCTTGATGTTACGTAGAGGTATGGCTTCAGGGAATCTGGAAGATGCACACATGATTGTCAACAATTACTGATTTCCAGATCTAGTCTTGAGTAATGCACTAACACAATCAACATGATTTGGGGAGAAGGGCTCCCCAAATGATGGGATAGGCTGCAATGGAGCTACAGGTGGGTCTAACTAGTGTTTTCCAACTACCTGACAAGTGTGATAGGTTTTTCAAAAGTTGAAAACATCTCTATGAAATCCAGGCCAGTAGTCCAGGCCAGAAGAAGTGTTTCATGATCTTGTCAACAGTCTCGTTAACACTAAGATGACCTCCTAAAGGCAAACTATGAGCTATTGTTAAGATCTCATTCCTGTAGACCTTCGGAACAACAATTTGCTTGACCACTGCCTAATCTACAATGGCAGGGATATCAGGAGGGTGCCACTTCCTCATCAACACACCATCCTTGAGATAATACCCAACTGGAACTGCATCTATTTCTTCATCAGGAAGGGCTCTCCTCTTTAGTACACAAATTTTAGGATCATTAGTTTGCTCCTCAATCAACCGCTTTCTGGACAGAGACAAGTCTCCAGACACATCAGAATCACCAGACCCATTTGACTGGCTGAACAGAGAACTGATAAAAGTATCTGATAAACGAAGAAACCATAGTGGGCCGAACAGACTCATGAGGCGAACCACCTGAGTCCTGACTATTCAATGTGCTGGATGGCAACACATCATCTTTTTCTTTAGCCTTCTTGTCCACAGCACGAGTCATTGCACAGGAAGGATACAGAGATGGGTTTTCATCGCCATCTTCAGTGCTCGGCTGTGAAGTAAGATGAACAGGGGGAACTACATTGCCCCCAGCCAGGTCATTGCCTAGCAACAGAGGAACACTCTTTATACGTAGACTTTCCCTGTCCTTTCCCTGTCCTGTAACTAAATCTGACTTCAAGAATATAGAGCGCTGGGGTACAGATACAGTCCTCCCTTCAATACCTTGTACAAGTATGAAATCCCCAGAAGCTGTCTCATCACATAACTCCAAGGAATCCATTAATAAAAGTGACTGAGAAACTCCGGTATCCCTTAGGATATATATGGGGACAGGAGGAGAATGCTCATTCAGAGCCAAAAATCCCTCTGACACAAATGGAAGAAATTCCTCCCTCACAAAGTCAGCAGTATCAGGCTTCTTAGCCCCACAAGGAGCTGGCAATTTAGCAGATTGATGATCTACTGCAGGGGTTTTTAACCTTGTTTTCACAAAGGAATTTGGTTTGGTATCCTTTTCTCTTTCTTTCTTAGCTTAGAAATCTTGGGTATCAGCATTACCTTTTTTTCTGAAATTGGGACCATCTATTGTTACAGCTAGACTGAAAGTTGGACTTTTGTGTGAGAGAATATTCGTCCGCAAATTTTGCTGCTGATTGCAAATTCAGTGCTTGCCTCTCATTAAGGTAGGTCTTAATATCATCCTTAACACAGTTCTTGAATTCTTCAACTAACACCATCTCTTTTAGTGAGTTGAAATCATCCTTGACCGCCATAGAAGTACACCAGCGCTCAAAGCAAACCTTTCTCCTTAGCAAATTCCACATTTCCACAAATTCAAAGTCTGATTGTCAGATTTCTTCAGACCTCTGAATTTCTGTCGGTAAGCTTCTGGAACCAACTCATAAGCTCTCAAAATAACCTTTTTGACAACCTCATAATCAGAGGAATCATCTGCAGACAAAGCCGAATAGGCTTGTTGAGCTTTACCCTTGAGGACAGTTTGCAACATCAGAGGCCAGTGTTCCTTTGGCCACTGGCAACTCTTTGCTACCTTTTCAAAACACTGGAAATAGTTGTCAACATCCTTTTCTGCAAATGGAGGCACCACTTTTACCTCCTGGCTAGCCCAAAATTTATTTTCAGTTGCTATTTTTATTTTTAGTTGCTCCATTTGGAGTCTTTCTTCTCTATCTAACTTCTCTAATTCAAAATCTCTCTGTCTTGCAAATTTTTCTAACTCAAACTGCCTTTGTTTTTTTTTCCTCCCTTTTTTTCCCTCTTCTCTTGCTAATTTTTCTAACTCAAACTGCCTTTGTTTTTCGTTTTCCTTACTTTCTATTTCGAGCATTTTTAATTTAAGTTCAATGTCTATTTCCACTGGAAACTTTTCCAGATCTCCTGGTGCAAACACATTTTCATCAATGTAATATTCCACAATCTCTCTAGCCAGTCTTGCTTTTCGCATGGCAGGTTTTACCTCTGTCAGGTCTAAATGTCTGCATATTTCTAGCAGTTCTGTCTTTTTAAAAGACTTCAAAACCTCAACGGTTGGTGAGGCCAAGAAATCATCCATTGCTGTTGATCTGTCAATATATATATACAAAACCCAAAACCAGTGAAGTTGGCACGTTGTGTAAATCGTAAATAAAAACAGAATACAATGATTTGCAAATCCTTTTCAACCTTTATTCAATTGAATACACTGCAAAGACAAGTTACTTAATATTTAAACAGGTAAACTTTGTAATTTTTTGCAAATATTAGCTCATTTGGAATTTGATGCCTGCAACATGTTTCAAAAAAGCTGGCGCAAGTGGCAAAAAAGACTGAGAGAATTGAGGAATGTTCATCAAACACTTATTTGGAACATCCCACAGGTGAACGGGCTAATTGGGAACAGGTGGGTGCCATGATTGGGCATAAAAGAAACTTCCCTGAAATGCTCAGTCATTCACAAACAAGGATGGGGCGAGGGTCACCACTTAGTGAACAAATGCGTGAGCTGATTGTCAAACAATTTAAAAACAACATTCCTCAACAAGCTGTTGCAAGAAATTTAGGGATTTCATCATCTACGGTCCATAATATCGTCAAAAGGTTCAGAAAATCTGGAGAAATCACTGCACGTAAGCGACGAGGCCGAAAACCAACATTGAATGCCCGTGACCTTCGATCCCTCAGGCGGTACTGCATCAAAAACCGACATCAGTGTGTAAAGAACATCACCACATGGGCTCAAGAACACTTCAGAAAACCGCTGTCAGTAACTACAGTTTGTCGCTACATCTGCAAGTGCAAGTTAAAACTCTACAATGCAAAGTGAAAACCATTCATCAACAGCACCCAGAAACGCCACCGGCTTCGCTGGGCCCAAGCTCATCTAAGATGGAATGATGCAAAGTGGAAAACTGTTCTGTGGTCTGACGAGTCCACATTTGAAATTGTTTTTGGAAACTGTGGACGTCGTGTCTTGCGGACCAAAGAGGAAAAGAACCATCCGGACTGTTATAGGCGCAAAGTTCAAAAGCCAGCATCTGTGATGGTATGGGGGTGTATTAGTGCCCAAGAGTGCGGGTACTAGACTGGCCTGCCTGTAGTGCAGACTTGTCTCCCATTGAAAATATGTGGCGCATTATGAAGCGTAAAATATGACAACGGAGACCCCGGACTGTTGAACAATTTAAGCTGTACATCAAGCAAGAATGGGAAAGAGTTCCACCTGAAAAGCTTCAAAAATTGGTCTCCTCAGTTCCCAAACGTTTACTGAGTGTCATTAAAAGGAAAGGCGATGTAACACAGTGGTAAAAAGGCCCCTGTGCCAACTTCTTTGCAATGTGTTGTTGCCTTTAAATTCTAAGTTAATGATTATTTGCCAAAAAAAAAAAAAATCGTTTTTATCTACGATTTACATAACGTTCCAACTTCACTGGTTTTGGGTTTTGTATATATAGGAAAATTCAAAAAAACAATTTTACAATTTGAAATGTTAGATTTTCAATAAATGACTCACACAATGGTCTTATTAGTCGACGTTTCGGTTAACTGACCTTTCTCAGAACAACAACTTAGAGACTCTAAAGATAGACATATATATGTCACATACGCAAAAATTGGTGTAACAATGAAACAAGACACAGCCTGGGATTAGAGGACTACACAGGATGGAAAAAATCAAAGGGAACATTGCATCTAATAGACATACAAGTTGCTGAATAGATGGGAAACAGAAGGCATTCAAATGATTTTGAGAAGGCTTTTGACACAGTCAGTCACCAGACACTTTTTAGCGAAGTTATCGTATTTCAGTTTTTCAGATGATGCCATAAAATATATGGATAGCTTCATATTTAGCTGACAGGATGCAAAGTGTTCGCTTTAGAAATTGTGTATACCTGAGCAATGCTATTGGTGTACCCCAGGGGTCAGTATTGGGTCTGATCCTGTTTAGCATGTACATTAATGACCTACCATCAGTCTATCCGTTTGTTAATGTTGAAATGTATGCGAATGATACTGCTCTTTATGTATATCCAAAAAACAAAGAACAAACGGCAACTAAATTAACTTCAGCACTGGTCCATGTCACTGACTGGCTTAAAAAGTCATCCCTACATTTGAACATAAGCAAGACGGTTTGTATGTCCTTTACGCAGAGGCCCTTAAAAACACAGCACCCTGATTTTTATTGATGTTGAAAAGATCATGTATGTGTCTGACTTTAAATATCTTGGAATAATTTTAGACTGTAATTTAACTTTTAAAAAACATGTCAATAAGGTAGCTAACATTATTAAACTTAATTTAGCGAACTTTAGACATGTGAGACCTTATTTGACTGCAAAGGCAGCCAAACGTTTTATGCATGCCACGATTTTTTTGTCACATTTCATACTGCTTTACAACTTGGTCTCAAACAAATAAAACAACCTTGAAACCCACAGAAAACCTATTTAAGCAGACAAAAACACTAAATCAAAAACGATCAGTTACCACCACTGTCACATACTAACAAAATAGTATTTATTTACATTGGGAAGTTTCCTACATTTTTTAGATGCATGTCTTACTTTTTAATTATTACATGGATTGGCACCTCCCCCTCTGAACGAGTTTATTGAGCTGG
The DNA here is from genome assembly GCA_029721435.1 of Gymnothorax reevesii. Classification (NCBI taxonomy): domain Eukaryota; kingdom Metazoa; phylum Chordata; class Actinopteri; order Anguilliformes; family Muraenidae; genus Gymnothorax; species Gymnothorax reevesii. Next base: position 144,623,082 of record CM056574.1, read on the forward strand.
AGGACAGCAGTGGCAGGGCAACCAGGGCAGTCACCAGTGGAGACCTACCAAGGGCCTACAGATGAAAACTAGCTAGTAGAGCTAATTCTGGTACATTTACATTTTAATTATATATTGCAGTGGCTGTCAACTGGCGGGTGGCGACCCAAAAGAGGGTCGTGGACCCATTCTGACTGGGTCGCGGACAGATGGTTTAAAAAATAAAAAACAAGAACACTTTGAGAGCGCAGAAACTCCGCAATGCTAAGACATAAGAGTTAATTTTGCAGGCTGATGTATGATATTGTTCTATTTTACCGCCAGGTGGAAGCAAAACCCAAAAGCACGGCGATTGGAAATCCGGCCCATTGGAAAGACTTGAAATCTTGAACTTTGGAATATATCCCAGCTGTAGTTTTGCTAAGATATGCCATTTAATCACTTTTTCCTCTTGTGCTACTCAAACATCCCGCAAAGTTTGGTTAAAATCTATGCAGCCGTTTTTGAGCTATCCTGCTAACAGACAAACAAACAAACCAACCAACCAACCAACAACAGCAAAAACATTCACCTCCTTGGCGGAGATGAATAATGTTTAACGTGCGTCTGACTCTGGTAACCATCATTCGATTGACGTTCACTTCAAGTGTTGTGTTGAGGTTTGGGAGAGTTGAGGGGGAGTTGAGCAGAAGAGGAATCAGCGAGGAGAGTTGAGCTCACAAGTGACGATAGGAGTTTGAACTTGAAGTGCGAGTTTGTGTGAAATGGAGGTTTTTTTTTGCGTATTCGAGATGTATCATAATACATCTGGCCTGCGGTGGGTAGTAATACGCTGAGCGTATAATGCAGAGTGATTCATTAACGCGAAATACTTGATTTTGTGGCCTTATTTTGTGGCAGTTTTTATAATTTATTTTACTCACTTTTATACATGCAGCGCAAGCAGGCTGTCCACCTGGTAGCTCTGTTTGTTTTGTTTTGTTAAGTGTTTTTAACTTTTTTCCCATTTTGTGATTTTAATATTATTACATGCAACGCGTCGACATGTTGTATCCTAAGGATATGGACACTCATCGACAGGAAAACAACAATACTAAATGGACTTACACGAGGGATCAGCTGCTTGGGCTCAGATCAAGGGACACTACCTGTATCAGCAGCATTCCAAAGGAGATCCGGCGGCCGTACCGCGGCTGCAGAGTGGGGGCGAAAGTCAAGCAGAGAGCCCTGGCTAAGAGGTGGAAGTTTAAACCAGCGATCCCGTCGTGTGTGATGGGTAATGTTAACTCGCTCCCCAATAAATCAGATGAGCTGACAGCGCTGGTAAGGAACGTCAAACTTTATAGAGAATGCAGTGTAATGATTTTCACGGAGACGTGGCTGTACAATAACATTACTGATACTGCGATTGAACTTCCTGGTTTCTCGCATATCAGAGCGGATAGAGACCCGAGTCTGAGTGGGAAAAGGGGGCGGGCTCATACTTTACATCAATGACAGATGGTGCAACCCCGGACACATAACTGTGAAAGACATTATCTGCTGCCCAGATATAGAATTACTATCAGTGCGTTTACGTCCCTATTACCTCCCCTGCGAGATTACGAATGTAATTGTTTTGGCCGCGTATATAAATCCCCGAGCCACTGCCGAAACTGCATGTGACATTATTCACTCTACTATTGCAAAACTTCAAGTGCAATACCCTGATGCCTACATTGCAATCTCAGGAGATTTTAGTCATGTGACTTTGGACACAACACTGCCATCTTTTTATCAGTATGTCAACTGCCCCACACGACAGAACAGGACAATTGACCTCCTGTTTGCCAACATTAAGGATGCCTACACTGCCACTCCCCTCCCACCACTGGGGAGATCAGATCATAATCAGGTCTCCCTACAGTCACTGTACACTCCACGTGTTCGGAGAGATCCAATCACAACAGCCACTGTGAGGAATATCTCCCCTGAGGAGGAGGAAGCTATGAGGGACTGCTTAGCTTCAACTGATTGGAGTGTTTTTCACCAATCTTGGGGCAAGGACATTGATGGGCTCGCACACTGCTATTCTGACTACCTGAACTTCTGTATGGACATTGTTGTCCCCACAAAAACTGTGCGCTGTTTTCCTAACAACAAGCCCTGGATCACCAGTGATGTCAAGGCCGCTCTCAATAATAAGAAGAGGGCATTCAAGGAGGGGGACCAGGCAAAGCTGAAGCATGCACAAGGGGAACTCACAGTCAAGCTGAAAGAGGCAAAGGTGGCGTACAGAAGGAAGATAGAGATGAAGTTGCAGAAAAACAGCATGCGTGAGGTGTGGGATGGGATGAAAACAATGACTGGCATGAAGAAGAGCAGCAGAGGGGGTGAGGAGGACTTGGACCAGGCCAATGAAATTAATAAGTTCTATAACCGGCTTGAACACCTAGCAGCAAGAGCTCCCCCCACCCCCTCTCCAGAGGCTGGCCCCCCGCCCCCCCCTCCCTTACCCCCCTCTTCTCCCTCCCCCCACCCCTCCTTCAGGAGCAGTCCCTGTTGGCGTGCCCGTGAACAGAGAGTCATACCACAACCACCCACCACCCCTCCCCCACAGCACCACCCCCCAGTAATCATAGCAGACCAGGTGAGAGCTGGACTGAAGCGCCTTAACCCCCGGAAAGCAGCGGGCCCGGATGGGGTATCACCCAGACTGCTAAAGACCTGTGCTGCTGAATTAGGTGAGCCACTGGAGTACTTATTTAACCTGAGTCTACGCCTTGGTAAGGCACCAACTTTATGGAAAACATCATGCCTTATTCGTGTGCCCAAGAAGCCACACCCAAAAGAGCTGAATGACTTTAGGCCAGTGGCCCTCACCTCACATATGATGAAAACAATGGAGAGACTGCTGCTACACATACTCAGACCCCAGGTAAGCCATGCACTGGATCCACTACAGTTTGCTTACCGGGAGAAGGTTGGTGTGGATGATGCCATCACATACCTACTGCATAGGACACACTCTCACCTGGACAAAAGGAAAAGCGCTGTGAGAGTCATGTTCTTTGACTTCTCCAGCGCTTTCAACACCATTCAACCCTCCAGACTGGGACACAAGCTCTTGCAGATGGGTGTGGACACCCACCTAGTTAACTGGATTATTGACTACCTCACAGAGCAGCCACTGTTTGTCAGATTGAAGGACTTCCTCTCTGATACTGTGACATGCAGCACCGGAGCACCACAGGGAACTGTGCTCTCTCCTGTCCTGTTCAGCCTGTACACGTCGGACTTCAACTACAACATGGAGACATGCCACATGCGGAAGTTCTCAGACTATACTGTAATTGTAGGCTGTGTTAAGGATGGGCAGGAGGGGCAGTACAGGAGTCTGGTGGAGGACTTTGTTCAGTGGTGCAAACTCAACCACCTACTACTCAATACCACTAAGACCAAGGAGATGGTGGTGGACTTTCGTAGGTCTAAGTCTGCACTGCAACCAGTCTTCATTGAGGGAGTCAAAGTGGAGATGGTGAGCACATACAAGTACCTGGGGGTATATATTTGGACAATAAACTGGATTGGTCAGCCAACACTGATGCAATCTACAAAAAAGGACAGAGCCGGCTTTACTTCCTGAGGAGGCTACGGTCCTTCAATGTCTGCAGCAAACTCCTCAGTATGTTCTATCAGACTGTGGTAGCCAGTGTCCTCTTCTACGCGGTGGTGTGCTGGGGAGGGAGCACAAAGAAGAGGGATGCCGGGCGACTGGACAGACTGGTGAGGAAAGCTGGCTCTGTTGTGGGGGCGAAACTGGAGACCCTCACCTCAGTCTCAGACAAAAGAACTCAGAGCAAACTGCTCACCATCATGGACAATGAGGAGCATCCACTCTACAACACCATCATCCAACAGAAGAGCTTGTTCAGCTGGAGGCTGAGGGCATTAACATGCAGTACTGACAGACTGGGCAAATCATTTGTCCCAAGAGCCATCCAACTCTACAATAAGTCAATCAAAGACAAGACATTGACTTCTCTGCATAATGTCCACTCTCTGTATGTATTACTACTGCGATGAACTGTCTGGGTTTTAATGCCTCCTAGATGTGTCCTGTACTGACCGCCCCTCACCTGCCTTGATTATTTGCATCATGCACTTTAAAATCCTGTACTGCCTGCTACCCCTTTGTGCTACATAGTGCCTATATTTATATATTTATTTATATATTTATTACGTATTACTGTGTTTTTTACCCTCCCTAGCACTTGTGAAGGTTTCCCTTTTATTGTTTTGATTTTGTTTTTCTGTTTTTTAGTTTGTAGTACATAACACTGTCGTACTCTGTCTGTGTGTACTGTGTTGTCTATGTATGTTGTGTGTGTGCTACCTGGAACCTGAATTTCCCCTAGGGGATAAAAAAAGTTTATATCTATCTATCTAGTTGTCATGTTCCTCCTCGGTTTCTGCTCTGGACGCGGAGAAATTCATCGAAGTTTCATATTTAGTTTCGTGGCCTTATTTATTTTCTGCAGTTTTGGTATTTAATTGCATTTTATTCACGAATGGAGTTTTCATGTTCTTTATTTTCTTAATAATGTGCCCTGAAATGCAGTTTGCACATATAAATAAATGTGTATGTATGTTAAAAAGATGACATATGTGTTTACAAAGGCTGTTTTTGAAAAATATATTTGCTTGGTCTTGATTCTGTTAAAGTGGGTTGCGACGTGATGACGATGGGAAAATGTGGGTCCCAGTGTGCGACCAGTTGAGAACCCCTGATATATTGGAATGTCAATGAATGTAAATTGTCCCTTTTTAAATAAAAAACTAAATAAATAAATGAGGGTTGTGACAGAAATGTGCACAGTTTTGCACCCAAATAGAGTTTTATTTCTCATTTTACCTAAATGAGAACTGGCTGCACCAGTTCCATATATGTTCCATATTTTCTGTCTTCCACAAATTCTTGATCAAGGAAATTGATTTAAAATGGGAGTTGAGACCAATGAACTGTTTAAGCAGATGTTTTCAGCCCCCTAAATATTTGGTAGCCGTTACCTGTTTGAAAAAGTGTCAATATGCAAGACAGCACAAGACCCAGAAAAGCTGACCGTACCGTGGTCAATCTGCACATGTGCATTCAGACTTTATATGCTTGTATGAATAACCCAACAGACCTGGGGACGGGACTATTTCAGACTCAGGGTTTAAAGACTGACCTGTTCCTATTTCACTGAGCTCTGTGGTAGAGAATAGTTTGAAAGACTGAGATGTGCCGCTGGTGTTAGGTCTTCCTTTGTGTGAACCAGCTGATCTCGCTCATGCACTCCCATTATACACTCTACCCAGGGTAAGTATGCATACTATTCGTACTGGAAGTAAGCAGAACAAATGCTTAACTGGAGATCGCCCTTTTAGTTCTGTGATGTAGTGCTTTCCACCTTAGCAATTTCATCTGATAATTATTTAATCTCTTAATATTTCACAAGGGGGAACAATTCTTTCATGACTGTAAGCTTTCCATTTGTTTCACTGATTTAAATCCTGTATATGCAAGAAAAAAAAGAAGCAGGAATGAGGTGAGGATACATGTCGCTCATTGGGAGACCAGTTTCCGTCCTTGTTGGAGTAAAAGTAGACAGCCATCAGCAAGATCTCCGATCCATTCTCTGAAGAATTTACTGCACTTCACTTTGCAGATGAACGGTTGTTTTCAATATCTGCACTTCAAAGAAGAAAAGGGTCTGATAAAGAAAAGCAAGAGAGGAAGTGAGGGCAAGAGGGGAAAAAAAAGAGAAAGACGGCCAGAGAGGCATTTGCAATTGTAAAGACAGTGATAGGACTGTCACCTGCTGTAGGTGGCTGCCATCTACAGGCTGCAATGTGTAATGTTGGCAATATCTTGTGAATTCACCTGCAAACTAGACTCATTCCGCTGCACAAACAAGAGGTGAGGACGACATTTTTAGTGGAATTATTATAAATGAAAATGGTATACTGCCACATGTATTGAAGGGCACTCTCATCGGAACGGTTTGGCTTTTTGTAGACCACAAACTAGCTGAGAGATGGGTGATTTAAAAGATAACAGTCTCTTTTAATCTTTATCTCTGTATCTCCCTTTCAAACACAAACAACATGACCACAAAAAAGAGATTTAAAAAAGCTCTTGGCGTCAGTGCATTAACAGTGTTTACTGTGTCTTTCTAGGACGAGTGGCCAATGAGTCGACACAAATATGAATTAAATTTGATTCAAATTTTCTTTTGCAAATTAGACACAACCAAAAATCATGCAGTGAAATTTTCACTCATTTTAAATTGGCATTATTCAGCATTTTTCTTTAACTTCGTGAACTAAGTTTCACTCTGCATGGAATTGCAAACATAGTGTTGTGATTGCACGACTCTGAGCACTAAAAATTTAGTTCTGACTTTACACTTTATCCAAACTTCCAACTCAGCCTGCAAGCAGTGCCCAGCTGTATTTCGCAGAAAGGGTTAAGGACAGGCACAATGCAAATGGAGATATTGGTCTCCAGGGGGCCCAGGGATGTGAACTTTATAAAAGCATGTGATCAGGATGTCAGGCAGTGAATTGGGGGATATCTGTTGCAGGAATGAAGCCTCTGCTACTGTTGTGTCTAAACCTGGCCCTGGTATTGGCCTCTGCTGCTGCTTCTCAGACAGCCTGCCGACTCCGGGAGCGCTTCCGCCTGATCAGGATGTACCGCAAGGGAGACGTAGTTTTTGGGGGACTGTTTGGGGTGCACTTCCTGACAGTGTTCCCTGAGCTGTCTTTCAGGTCCGAGCCACTCCAGCCAAAGTGTGAGAGGTGAGTATCTCAGAAGGCAACTGCACATATATGGCTTTACACAAACATCTGCACATTCACATGCACACGGAAACACACAGCCAAGAAAACATACCTGGACAGACCATCAGACAGGTGCAATCAGCTACAGTGCGGCAATATACCTATCAAATGTTTTTGATCACCCACACTTTACTAGCAGTTAGAGATTGAAAACAAATTACATATACAGGCACCATATGTTCAAAAGAAAATTTCACAATGGTAGTTAAATAGCCATGACTGCTGAGCATTTTAATGTATGAGAATGTACAGGGAAGTTTTAAGGCAGGGTTTATTTATAGTGTTTCTGGTCCAAAAAAAAAAAAAAAATCAAACAGTAGGTTTGTAAATCCATGCTGGAGCTGTTAATGAATAGTGTATCAACAAATGCAAGAAGAAGATATGTATAACTAGAAAAGAGTACATTTTCAGGAGAAAATTTATATGCTTGCTCCAGCGAGAAAAGTTGAATAGGTTGGCTTATAAAATGAAGACGCTTGGAAACTGACAGGCAAAGAAAATTGCTGAAGAGAAGTTGAAAAACTGCTTAAATGCAAACAAAAGACTTTAAAGCTGTAAGTAATTGTTTAAGGAGTTCCGACTTTTCAGCCGCGTCATGACTGAGTCTACTCCGCTTCAACCCAGCTGTAAACAAAAAAAAAGGTCTTTTGGAGTCAATGAGGTTGACGCATCGCTCTCTATGGCTCTGTGCAAATCTACGACCCCAATTTCGAAATAGTCGGGACAAGGTGTAAATTGTGAATAAAATCAAGTGCAATGACTTTCAAGTCACACCAGCCAGTATTTCATTCACAATATAACAGAGATAACATAGCAAATGTTGAAACAGAAATTTTACAATTTTATCCACAGCTGATTCTCGGATACATTAATTGCTTTTTCAGCCCTTTTTTTTCCTGTGTCCCAACTTTTTTGAGACCTGTTGTACCCTTAAAATTTGAAATTAGCTCATATTATGGATAAAAACGTAAAAATATCTCAGTTTCAACATTTGTAATGTTATGTTTGTATGTATGTTCTATTGTTAATAACACATGGGCTCATGGCTGGAATTGGACGCCAAGAGCAGAGGCCGGAAATAAAAGGCAACACTCACAGCGTGTTAAGAGACTAAAAACAGATTAAAATAACGTGACTCGCGCTACCAACGGACCTGACACCTCCCGTGGTAGCAAACAGGCAAGCTCGAGGAAAAACAAAAGAAAAGGGAAATAAACCAAAGATTCCCTTGCTCACTAACACTATTCCTGTTATGCAACTTAGTTCCTGACAATAATCTCTCTAGAGACCTTACCGGCTAAAGCCCCAAAGAAGGACTGACACTCTAGCAACGGGAGTGAGGCGAAATAGGAGCTAAAATAGAGTCCAGGCCATGCCCCCAATCAATGCCAGCTGGCCCAGGAATCCGATAGGGAGCAAACAATATCGTCCCGGACGAGAGCAACAAACAGCTCTCAAAGCTCCCAAACCATGACACATGGGATCTGAAAGTCGTTACATTTTGATTTTATTCACAACTTACACTTCGTCCCAACTAATTCAGAATTGAGCTCGTATTTTGATACCAATATTTTGCCTGTTTTATATACAATCGTAAATATAATCGAGCTAGTGTGAACAGTTGCTTGTATATATGCTACTGGAATAGGAGCTTGAGTTATGCTTTGCAGTTTATTACTGAAAAATGTCGTCTCATGGACCCGTCCTGCAAAAAGACCGGTTGTTGCTGCCCACAATGTGCTCTCTTGGAGCGACTGTACAAAGGACAATACCGGAAATTCTTTCACTGAGTTAGAAAAGTGTCATTCTTCTCTGTCAAACAGTTGTATTAATTTTAATCTGAACGAGAGGAGAGTAGCAGCAAAAACTGTTCTGTGTCCTCCGCGCTGTCCTGCGCAGTGTCTTGTGTCCTGCGCACTGTCCTGTGCAGTGTCCTGTATCCTGTGCACTGTTCTGCGCAGTGTTCTATGCCCTCCGAGCTGTCCTGCACGGTGCCCTCTGTGCTGTCCTCTGTCCTGTGTGCTGTTCTGCGCGCTGTCCTGCGGCAAATGAGCAGTGTCCTGCACACTTGTAACCGGATAAGGCAGTTTTATTTATTTAAATTTCATGCTGTCGGAGAGAGATGATGGGTTTATATTTATTTTTATCTGGAAAACAGCGACGTTTGAATACCACACATCCTTTTAGATTTTAGTTCACCTAATTTGAATTTCCTGTGATTTATGTCCTGTATTTATTCTGCGCTGTCAGAACATCCATGAAGCCATGGTATCTGGGGAACGCAAGTCTCCCCGGATGTATCTTTGGAAGTAACGTTACCCTGCAATTTCCTTGAGACTCAAACAGCTGTTGAAACTAAAGGCGTGCTATTGTGGTGAAAAGGATGTAAGTTATATTGGCTACTTATAGTTACCAACAAAAAGTTCAAAGAGAGCCTTTGAAGACATTACTATAAATAAGTATGGACCAGTATCTGCTTTGGACTGATGAGAAAATAGCTAGCATGTCTTCATAAATGTGAACTGGCAGTCCAATACAGTATGTCTGAACATACAGTCATCTGCCGTATACTTAGGGTTATAGGAAATTCCTCAGAGTTACGTCATTGTAATGGTAAACCACTGCCACGTGCTTAGTTGTAAACCGCTGTTTTTGTGTCCACCTTCTATCTGTCTCCACCTATAGACCATCAAATTCATTGACAAAACCAATGCTGCTCTGAAACTGGGGAAGGGAATTGAGGATGTGGACTTAGTTTTTGACATATTGGTACCAGAAGTAAATATATGCCATGTCTAATTTTTAGAACTTTACAACAAATTTGATTCTTGACTCTTAGCACAAATTTAAATTTAAATAAAATTTCAATCACCTAGCGTACCTACTACTTATTTGAAATTTTGTTGTGTTTAAGGTCAGCATTGAAATATTAAGAAAACACGAGAGTGTCTGCCGCTACAGGGCTGTGGTGCGCCTTGCCTCAGGAGGACCTGCATGGACATAAATTTATTTCTGAGCAGGTTAAATTAAATGTGCACTGTACATAGTGTTAACATTTTTTTAAAATGCAGGATTAACTTTGGTTTGTTATTTATATTATGATTTTTTTTTTAATTCACAATTTTTTATGTACTGTAAATAATAAATGCGTGTGATACGATCCTTCCTGCTGTGCTCAGTGTTCAATGACCAGTGATTTTGTTCACTATCAAATAGACGGTATATCTTAAGATGCTTGATGGCATGAGGCACTCACACAGCGGCTTATCACATAAAAGTAATAACTGGTCATGACATTAAGTTTCCATTAAAAGGACCTATGCAGGATAAAGCAAAACAGACCATTACTATTGCTACACAGGAAAAACTGAAATCAAGAAAAAACTATTGCTGCACTGAATAATACTTTGTGCCATTATTTGGTTGAAAATTAAAGAAAAAAAAATTACACTGTCTTTATTTGATGCATCATCGAAAATAATCCGTCAAATAAAGAAATACTTGTTTTTGTTATTTTGATTTTCAGGAAAATGATACCTGTCCAAATCCATGTGTTCACTTAAAAAGGGGAGGCGGCTTTTAAAACGTGTTGTCTCTTGACACACTAGCAGTGTTCTGCAGTAGTTGAGCAGTGACCCGCATCAATTGAGCACTGCGCTGCTGTGGCACTTTCAACAGGACTAGACATTTGCAGCACAGTGCAGTCAGGTTTGGTGACTGGTCGAGCTCAAGCACTAGTGAATAAATGTTTTTACATTATGCATCTGTTTAATTGGAAACGGCATCAAAACATTGTGGTAATATTGAACTTTGTATTTTCATAGTAAAAATTATGCCTCCATGCACGCCTAGTGGAATTAATGCAGGAAACTAAGATTGTATTTTGCTGCGAGTGTAATAACTTACCTGCACCACTCGCTGCGCTTTAGAGTGCTGTCCTGCATCTGATAAATCCACTAAACAGGACTTGAATAATTTTACAGGACAGTTTGTCGTAACTATCCTGCTCCAATACAGGCGCTATAGAGCCCTATCCTGCAGCTTCTACTGAGGCGCTGATAAATGTGCTAGATCAGGGGTATTCAATTACAAATCAAAGAGGTCCGGATTGTAAACATTTCTGCATATAAAAATCTGCTGCATCATCATGTCTAACTTGCAACATAATACAGTCACATACAATCATACAGGCTTAATACAATCATGAACAATAATAAATAAAAGTAAAAGGAATGTAAATGCGCCCACTCAAATAAGATCTCCATTTGAAAAATAACATAGAAGCAAATCAAAGCTCTGAGACATGACTGTGCATCTTAAAGTGCTTACATTTGAGAAAAAATAGATTAAAAGTGTAGCTTGAGTTTCCTTTCTTCCCTCCACAGTCTCGTGAACTGTATAGTTTTAACTTTTTTTCATATTCAACAGGGGATTATAATATTAAGGACTTTAATAATAAAAATGAATTTCTTTCCCTCCCACTGCCTACTTTCTCCTGTTTAGTGAGAGAAGTGAGCTCTGGCTTGTCTGCCAGGATTTTAAATCTCAAATGCAGTATTGTGTTCAGTGGCAGCTGGTGAACTGGCGATGGGGGGGAGGGGCTCAAATCATCCCTTAAAAATAATGATTGGTCATTTATGTTTTCAATCATTTAAATTACCATGAGGGAAACTCCAAAAACTCTCAACATTATCAGGTGTGGTCAGTTTTCATTAATAACGCATACCTGCCAGCTATCATGCATTTGGTGTGAATTAAGTGGCATATTTACGTTCCTCTGCTGTTTACGGTCTACGAAATTAGAGCCCCTTGAGTTTTTCGTTACTGAGGGGTTGGAAGCAATGGAATTGCATAAAGACATTTCAAATGATCTTGTTGCATTTAAACAATCATGAAACACATGCATTGCTTCCAATTTGATTGAAAACAGGTCATGACCAATTGTCATTTTTAAGGGACGGGCTCTAGCCCCCCACCGCCAGTTAACCAGCTGTTTTATTTTGCAGTGGCATTTTACGTTTGCACTTTTCACAAGCGCCACCGTCTCGGTGCATATGAGACACAGCGGCTTTGAGCTTCCAGCAGAGAGGATAAACATAAGATTCTGTCCATTCCACTCTGAAAGCTCTGTTTTCTCTGTCCACTTTGTTCCGTTTAGAACAAACCATGTCATGTTCCTTCACTATTACATACTCAGCCTTTCTCTCACTGCTGTTCTCTCTTTCGCCTTGTCTCTCTCCAGTGTATTTCCTTCTCACAACTTTCTGACACGGCCGCAGCCACACTGCAGGAGCAAGAGGGCATGCACCGCCCACACACGAAATGCGCAGTTACGTAGCTACCGTAAAGTCCAGAAAAGGGTCGGCTAATAAAATTGAAGCTGCCAAAATTGAGTAAAACTCAACAAAACAGACGTGTTGATTACAGCTCTGGGTCCGGATGGGACGACGTCTGGGTTCGGACTTGGACCACGGTCCACCTATTGGTGACCTCGGTACTAGATGGTGTGTAGTAACCGTCCTGCTCCTCTTGCAGCGCTAAAGACCACTATCTTGCGTGGGTCCCAATAGTCTCTTTAAGTGTTGATTTAACACTGAACGTTGTACTGTGTAGCAAATGTCCCTCAACAGGAGCAGCATGCGCTATTCAATATATTGAACGGGTTAGTACTCATGATTGATCCAGTTAACGTAGCCTATAAGCTACAATGCAGAGCAAAAATCTATAAGGATGTGTGCTATTCTAAATGTCACTGCTAAAAACATAAATATTTGGATTTCAAGATAAAAATAAACATAAACTCATCACCTCTCTCTGACTGCATGAAATTTAAATAAAAAACTGTCCTATCCTGTGACAGGTGCGCAGGACATTGCTCAGTTACCACAGGCCACTAGGCAGGACACTGCGACTGGCACTGGACAGCGTGCAGGACACAGGACACTACGCAGGACAGTGCGCAGGACACAGCACACTACCCAGGACAGCGCGCAGGACACTGCTCAGGACACAGGAGATTGCGCAGGACAGGGCAATTTTAGCTCTTACTGCTACTGCCAAACGTTGATAATGCTGATGCCAAGGAAAAGTCCAGCGGAGAGCAGAATTGAGCCTCAAAATCGTGATGCCACAATTTCGCTCAGTCACTCCGAGCAATTTGAGTTAATTTGGTCCAACTGAGATTTGAGCTAATGCGTCTCTTAAATACTCCCACTCTTACCTTAAAGATAGTCGTCCAAATCTAGGCACCATATTAAAGAGGAGAGTCTGCTGAGTGAAAAATGTCAATATTGTGCGTGTAGTGCCAAAAATGTGGGAACCCAAGCAAGTTAACAAATAGCATATTTCGACCTCCCTACCTGAATTTTCTGGTCACATTTAATGTGAGAGTTAATGGAGTTTTGGTTAGTGGCTTTCGCTTTTTGGCTCATGCTGCTAAACCTGTCTGTCTGATTACTTGCATACTTACATTGTCATGACCAGCACAACCTTTGCTAAAACTTGGTGAAAATATTTATGTGGAGTGAAAACTGTGGGAGTCAGAGCAAGTTTAAGAAAAGACTTCTTGACGGTTTTTCAGCTGTTCTCCACTTTAACGGTGATGTCACCATACTGTGAGTTCCCAGAATTTATTGTAACAAAAATTCTCGAAGTTCGCCAAAACAAGCACACAATGACAATAACATGAGATCATCAATGCTTACCATTGGTATCAGGCAAACAAAAATGATAACAACATCCATGCTGGTTGTTTTCAAAAAAAGCTACAATAAAGAACAGAAATTTGATTCTGACATCACTTCCGTGAGATAAAAATAGTTATCGAATCATTTACATTTTTTGCCTTAAAATGAGAGCAATGGGCCCTCCAGGGCTCGCGGGCACATGGTGAGGTGCAGTCTTGGTGTTTTTCACCTTTGTTGGTATGTGTCGGTATCGAGATCAAGGGCATGGTGCTTCTTAACGCAAAGCAGAGATTTGTGGAAAATGAATTAGAGGACCTTTAAAGGTGCACTATGCAAGTTTATTTGCTTTTACTTCTGTTGTCATTCAAACTCGAACAAAATAGAGATAGCCCGCCCATCCCTCTCATAGTTCCCTCGTTCCCATGCTTCCATAACTGTCAACTCTTGTCTGTGATTGGCCAGGACGGTTTGTTATGTTATGTGGCAGAGCCTTCACCCCTTGTGTTTACTTTCAGTTTGTAACACCTGCGCGGTTTCCAGAGCCTTGGTTTTTTTTTCAGTGAATTTTGGGGCAGGCAGCTAGTGGATCGTGGAGAGATGTCGGCAAATTGAGCCAAATATATAATTGCGCAGACAGTAAACAAACTCGCATTGTGCACCTTTACGGGTGCAAAAACTTTTAACCTGTTATATACTGTACAAACATTACATGTACCATTGAGCTAAAACATAATATCCACCTGCCCAACATTCTGTGCATCCTCCACATGCCACAAAAACAGCTTGGTCACGCTGACATCCACATAACTTCCCAGACCCAGGGTTCCTCTGCAGAATATTTCTCAGAGCATCACACATCCTCCTGGCCAATGTACACAATGTAAAAAAAAATGGGACTCATCAGAACAGGCAACCCTCTTCCAATGCTCTAAGGTATAGTTCTGACGCTCTCATGCGATTTTACTCACTTTTGATGGTGAAAAGGGGTTGGAATGAACACTCTGACTGGTCTGTGGCTAATAAGCCTCATAAGCAGTAATATGTGATGCTCTGTGTGTTTTAATACATTCTTGCCATCGTTATTGAGAAAAATTCTGTGATAGAAGCCTTTCAGTTAGTTTGGACCAGATGGAATGGCTTTCATCATGTTGGTGACTCAGTAACATGTTGCCAGTTTGTTGTTTGTCCCACTTCAAATCACGTTGGTCGATAATCACTGCTGCCAGGGAACACCCAACAAGGCTCGCAGTTTCAGAGACACTCCAATCCAGTCGTCTACCCATAACGATTTGGCTCATCAATATCACTCAGATCTTATTTTTCCCACATCCATTGAGTTGACTGCAGCCAACTGTTTGCCTAAGGTCTAATTCAGTGTTTCTCAAACCTCTCCTGGAGGACCACCTGCCCTGCCTGTATTAGATCTTTCCCTGCCCCAGCACAGGTGATTCAAATAATCAGGATGTTATCAATCAGCTTTAGAGGGTCAATAACGAGCTGATCATTTTAATCACCTGTGCTAAAACAGGGAAAGATCTAAAACATGCAGGACAGGTGGTCCTCTAGGAGAGGTTTGAGAAGCACTGGTCTAATTGCAGATACTGACATGCACCACTCCCATTAGATCATTGCCATTTGCTTCATCTGTGAGTGATTATGTTGTTTTGTCTCATCAGTGCATACATTTCTTGTTTAAAACCCTTTTCTTTGCATATTACATTTGTAATTTCACAATTTTAACAAGGAATAAACTAACTGGGATTCACCTAATTTTGTTTTAAGTAAAGCATAAAATCAACAGACATTAAAGACGCAAACCTGACAGTAAATTTTATCTCTCCTCTGTCAGATTTGACTTTCCAGGTTTCCAGGAAGCACAGACAATGATTTTTGCAATTGAGGAAATCAACAAAAACCCCGACTTGTTACCGAACATCACCCTGGGATACCATATTTTTGACAACTGTATGAAACTCGGTGTTGCCATGCGTGCAGCAACAGCACTAGTCAGCGGGACAGAGGAGTTCTTCTCTGATTTGGGATGTACAGGTTCACCGCCAGTTCTGGGAATTGTGGGGGATCCAGAATCCACAAACTCCATTGCCATATCCAATGTACTGGGCCTGTTCCATGTTCCCATGGTACTGTATAGTGGAGCATAAATTCTGGGCCACAGCCCAGCTGTGCTTTTTCTTCCCTGAGTCTCTGTAGAAGGGACTATTTATGTCATGATGACTTTGTTTTCAAATATGCAAATACAAAAACTAATTGGTATGCTACAGGATTTCTTCCAAGAAAAAAATGAAATTACTTCCAGAAAGAACTCAAAATCAACTGCAAGACTTTTCTTGCCTCCTTTATCTTTATATACCATCAAGGGTAAAATGACTTCATACTCAGCACCTTTGCAGCATCATTTAAAGTCCATGTTTACAACCTTGAAACTGTGCCAATGCCATTGCTTTGATTCAGCCACCATAATACTGCATGACTAAAAACAAATGCGAATGAACCTTTTGCTGCTTAGTCCAAAAAGCTGTCACTGACAGTGAAACAAGGCAGCACATACCTCCCAAGTTTGAAGGACCGATATGCTGGTCCATAAAAACAGCCTTTCATTTCATTGAGGTGGGGGCTGAGAGAGATTCCGTTTCTTTTTTTTTTTTAACAGGGTTAAAATTCTATTTGTAGAAATAAAGCGTAAATCTGGCAATGCGCAAACTGTGGATATTTTCATTTGCTTGCGGGTCTCAGCATTCAAATGCGATTCACTCGGGAGCTATGCAATGCTGTAAAACTGTAAATTGATATGGCATCAGTACGACACCAGAAGCGGGGTGAAGGGAAATGAGGATTTATTAAAAACAGGCACGAGGGCCAATGAAAAACTTGGCCCAAAGGGTTGCAAAGACAAACTAAGGTACGCTACACAGAGCTATAAACAAAAGAATACAAAAACGACAAAAAACAAAAGGCACTGGAAACTCCAGGCAGGATGACCATAAACAGAAAAGAATAACGATTCTAAGATAAGAGCAGAAGGCTATATACAACAGGACAAGGACAAGGACAAGGACAAGGACAAGGACAAGGACAAGGACAAGGACAAGGACAAGGACAAGGACAAGGACAAGGACAAGGACAAGGCTTGGAAACTTGGCAACATGAACTAGGAACAAGCTCGAGACACTGTCTGCCAGCCAACTTCCACCGCATCCAGATAAAGGCTTAGAAATCAGAACATGAGGGGCAACACCTGGAGAAAGAGAAACAAGAGGCAGGGCAAGATCAAGACATGGACAGAGATTGGATGACAAGACTTGCTCATTAAGAGAATGAGCGTGCTCAGCTTAAGTACCAATTAAGTATGCAGTTTGAAAGCAGCATGAATGTTCAGAACAGAAAAGCACAGCAAGATCGTGAAATACCAAAGCAGGAATCATGACAATAAACTCCCTGTCTAAATTAATAATATTAGTAATGTGCCTGACTAAGAATTTACACCACCCAGTGAATGTTAGTAAATGTTAGTAACTTAAAAACAGTTAATTGTCAATTAAGCTTAGAGAGCCCCAAATCAGCACAGCACAGAAGGAAGGGGAAATACCAAAGCCAACCATAGCTCTGAAATGTGCAACAACGAAGGCACGAGGCGGAACGCAGACAAGCGGTGGAGTGGCTTGGCAGACCTGGCGAAAACAAAAACATGGAAAAGTAAAAACATGGACTATGAACATGAATTTATGAAATACTTGAACCTGATACAAGAAACTGTTAAAACTGTGACTATGAACTATGGAATCCTGGTACATGAAACTGTTAAAACCATAAGCAATACTGTTCTGGCCAAAGGCCAGAACCCCGGAACACAACAGTAAATTGGGTTCCTCAATAAAATCTACTGTGGTTGCCACATCAATTAGGTTGACATGACGAGTTGCCTTAACCTTAGGAACTCCCACAGTATTAGTAGACACCAGAATTAGATAAATATGGTAAACACTTTCACAGTTATTAGGCAGAACGCAGTTTTTTGATCATTGCAGCGCCGCCCTAGTGGTCAAATAACAAAGTATTTTGTGCTTCCTCAAAATGTTCCTGAGAATATGAACTGAAATTGATTTTGATATATTTAAGCCGAGGTCACCGCAGTCCACGTCTGGATCCAGACGCCGTCCCATCTGGACCCAGAGCTGCAACCAACACGTCAGTTTTGTTGAGTTTTACTCAATTTTGGCAGCTTTAATTTTATTAGCCGACTCTTTTCAGAACTTTACGGTAGCTACGTAACCACGCATTTCATATGTGGGTGGTGCATGCCCTCTTGCTCCTGCAGTGTGGCTGTGGCCGTGTCAGAAAGTTGTGAGAAGGAAATACACTGGAGAGAGACGAGGCGAAAGAGAGAACATCGGTGAGAGAAAGGCTGAGTAGGTAATAGTGAAGGAACATGACATGGTTTGTTCTAAATGGAACAAAGTGGACAGTGAAAACAGAACTTTTAGAGTGGAATGGACAGAATCTTATATGTTTATCCTCTCCGCTGGAAGCTCAAAGCCGCTGTGTCTCATATGCACCGAGACGGTGGCGCTAGTGAAAAATGCAAACGTAAAATGCCACTGCAAAATTAAACAGCTGTTGAACTGGCGGTGGGGGGCTAGAGCCCGTCCCTTAAAAATTACAATTGGTAATGACCTGTTTTCAATCAAATTGGAAGCAATGCATGTGTTTCATGATTGTTTAAATGCAACAAGATCATGTGAAACTGATAAGCCTCCATGCACAAGGACCTCACTTATGCTCGAGAATCTTTTAGTTATGCGTTGATTGAATAATTGCTGACAATAGCAGAGGAACGTAAATACGCCACTTAATTCACACCAAATGCATGATAGCTGGCAGGTATGCGTTATTAATGAAAACTGACCACACCTGATAATGTTGAGTTTTCGGAGTTTCCTTCATGGTAATTTAAATGATTGAAAACAGGTCATGACCAATCATTGTTTTTAAGGGATGATTTGCGCCCCATCCAATCGCTAGTTCACCAGCTGCCACTGAACACAATACTGCATTTCAGATTTAAAATCCTGGCAGACAAAGACAGAGCTCACCTCTCTCAGTAAACAGGAGAAAGTAGGCAGTGAATGAAAGAAATTCATTTTTATTATTACAGTCCTTATTATGATCCCCTGTTGAATATGAAAAAAAGTGAAAACTATGCAGCTCAGGAGACTGTGGAGGGAAGAAAGCTACACTTTTTATCTATTTTTTCTCTAAAATGTAAGCACTTTAAGATGCACAGTCATGTCTCACAGCTTTGATTTGCTTGTATATTATTTTTCAAATGGAGATCTTATTTGACTTGAAGTGAGTGCATTTACATTCCTTTTACTTTTATTTATAATTATTTATGATTGTATTTATCCTGTATGATTGTATGTGACTGTATTATGATGCAACTTAGACATGATGATGCTGCAGACTTTTATATGCAGAAATGTTTACTCTCCGGACCTCTTTGATTTGTAATTGAATACCCCTGTATTAAAGCATGGCTGAGACATGACGTCATTTCCTGTTTGGTGGCTTTGCCACTGATTTTGATAGGCTGTATCAGGCAACGGGTTTTGAAAATTGAAAATCCATCTGATAACTTTTGTCTGGCTTGGTCTGAAGACACTATCTTCCAATGTTGGTGAAAATTGGACAAAACTTGTGACCAGTGAATATTTGGGTTTCCCTGTTAAAATGAGGGTTTAAATAGATAAAATAACACATCTCTCTCCTATGCAGGTGAGTTACTTTGCCACATGTTCCTGCCTGAGTGACAGACAGCAGTATCCCTCCTTCTTCAGAACCATACCCAGTGATGCCTTCCAGGTTAGAGCTATGATACAAATTCTTGAGCGGTTCAACTGGAAGTGGGTGGGACTCCTCTTCAGCGATGATGATTATGGTGTGCATGCTGCCCAGTCCTTCCACCAGGAAATTAGCCACTTTGGCTGTGTGGCCTTCTCTGAGATGCTGCCCTACAACAATGACCAAACTGAGATCCAACGGATTGTGGACATCATACGCCGCTCCAAGGCCAGGGTGGTGGTGGCAATCTCAGCAGAGGTATCTCTATTGCCCCTCACTCTGGAGGTCGCCCGGCAGAACCTGACTGGGCGGCAGTGGATCGCCAGTGAGGCTTGGGCCACTGCAGCTGTATTCCACACAAAGCAGCTGTTCCCCGTCCTGGGAGGGACTCTGGGTATCGCCATCCACAGAGGAGATATCCCTGGGCTCCTGGACTTCCTGCTGAGTCTCAAACCAGACTTCCACCCGGAAAATAACCTGGTAACGATGTTCTGGGAGAAAATGTTCAATTGTAGGTACAAAGCAGACTCACTTAGCAGTGTCTGCACTGGACAGGAGAGTCTGGAGAGCACAGAATCCGTATACAGTGATGTGTCAGCAATCAGGCCCGCATACAATGTTTACAAAGCAGTTTACGCTTTGGCACATGCCCTGCATGATCTGCTCAGCTGTAAGCCAGGCACAGGACCCTTCCCAGGCAGCTCCTGTGCTGAGCGCCGTACTCTGCAGCCCTGGCAGGTGAGAGACATTCAGTTACCTTCTCTGAATAAAAAATAGAGAAGAAATTGTGTCGAGACAGATTTTGAGTTCATAGACGAACGGAGGGTTTTTTTTTTTTTTTTTTTTTTTTTTCTTCAATGGTCTCCACAGTCATATAAATGCAGAAAAATAGTAACTATCTTTCTGGCATAAGTACAGATGACATCAATTAATAACAACAAAAAATCACATTTTTTGTGAAATTTTAGAAAGTATAAAAAGCTTCATTGGGCATGTAAATTGATCTTCTAACACTAACATCAGTCAGCTCTCAGACAAGATGCATTTCACTAGGGGGGACTGTCAATGATTCAGAATGCCTTCAGTAACCTCACATTTTAATGCATGATTGCTCTCAGGAGATGTTCCCATGTAAGTTTTCCCAATTAACAGTCAAATCATTTATTCACTGAATTGTCAAGACCAATACATGGCCTGTAATGATGACGAAAAGATAATAACAGAGTTATTGCATACTGGCTACATTTATATGTAAAGGATGTGGCATAATAAGGATTCCGAGATGAGTGGGCCAATGCTATGTCTGTGCATTCCCACAAGTGAATGCCCCTTCATGTTACTGTTTGCTCATTGGTCTCAGTGACCATCACCTTGAAAGCAAGTTGCCTTCATGCATACGCTTTTGATCAAAATGCTAGTAAACTTATTCTGCTGAATGCATTTTCAGTGTAATATACAATGCTTAATTGTACATTATTGAATGTGCATTTTGCTATTATGACCAGCAATAATTTAATTCTGAAAAATGCTAAAAAGGTAAAAGTTTTCATCACTCATTTTAGCATTTTTTCAGTAGTTTAATAATAAGATTGCCCTTTATGCCTTCAGAATACTACAAACCCAATTCCGAAATAGTTGGAACAAAGTATAAATTGCGAATAAAATCAAAATGCAATGACTTTCAGATCACGATTCAATATGTTATTTACAAAGAGCATAGATCACATTTCAAATGTTGAAACTGAGACGTTTTTTATTTCCATCCACAAAATAAGCTTATTTCAAATTTTATGGCTGCAACAGATCTCAAAAAAGTTGGGAAATAGGCAAAAAGGGCTTAAAAAGCAATTAATATTTAAGAGCATCCGCTGAAAGAACATTGAGCAAGTAATTAAGTTAACTGGCATCAGGTTTGCAGCATGACTGGCTATAAAAGGGATGCCTTAGAGAGGCTGAGTGTCCCAAAAGTAAAGATGGCCAGAGGCTCTCCAACCTGTGAAGGCTTGCGTAAAAAAATTGTGGAATACTTCAAAAGCAATGTTCCTCAACGTCAAATTGCAAAGGCTTTGAAGGTCTCATCATCGACAGAGCATAACCTCATCAAAAGATTCTGAGAAACTGGCAAAATCTCTTCGCTTAAGGGACAAGGTGGAAGACCCTAATTGGATGCCCGTGATCTTCGGGCCCTCAGACACCACTGCATCACTCACCGTTATGATTCTGTCATTGACATTACTAAATGGGCCCAGATATACCTCAAGAAACCACTGTCTCTAAACACAGTCCACTCTGCCATCCACAGATGCCACCTAACGCTCTATCGTGCAAAAAGGAAGCCATTGCTGGGCATGATCCAGAAGCCCTGCCTTGTTCTGTGAGCCAAGGCTCATTTAAAATGGACTGTAGCAAAGTGTCCTGTGGTCAGACGAGTCCAAATTTCACATTATTTTTGGAAATCATGGGCGTTGTGTCCTCCAGGCTAAAAAGGAGAAAAATCACCCTTCCTGTTATCAGCGTTCAGTTCAAAAGCTAGCATCTCTGATGGTATGGGGATGCATTAGTGCATATGGTGTGGAACACTTCCATGTTTTAAAAAGCACCATGAATGATGAAAGGTATATAAAGGTTTTAGAGCAACATATGCTCCCCTTCAGACAACATATATTCCAGGGAGGGCCTTGTGTATTTCAGCAGGAAAATGCAAAACCACATACTGCAGCTATTGGAACAGCATGGCTTCATTGTAGAGGAGTCCGTGTGCTGAACTGGCCTGCATGCAGTTCTGATCTTTCACGGATTGAAAACATTTGGAGCATAATTAAACGAAAATTCTGTCAAAGGAGACCCAAAACTCTCCAGCAACTAGAAACATGTATTAAACAAGAGTGGGATCAAATTCCAATGGCTAAACTCAAGAAACTTGTCTCCTCAATGCCCAGACGCCTCCACTCTGTGTTCAAAAGAAGAGGGGATGCTACACCATGGTAAACAGGCCCCTGTCCCAGCTTTTTTGACACCTGTAGCAGCCATCAAATTTGAAATGAGCTCATTTTATGTATAAGATTGTAAAATTTCTCGGTTTCAACATTTATGTTATCTGTGTTCTGTTGTGAATAAAATGCTGGCTGTCGTGAATTGAAAGTCATTGCTTTTTAATTTTGTTCACAATTTACACTTTGTCCCAACTCTTTCAGAACTGGATTGTATAAGCATACGAAAGAATACTTCTGAAAAGGAGGGAATCTTAAGCTTATTGAACCATGCCGAACGTAGACTTCAATTGAAATAACCCTTTCAAACAAATTAACGCAAATCTGTGCTGGTCCATGAGCTATGTGTTCAGAATCTTCGAAAGCAAAACCATGTTTTTCGTAATCATTTTGCTGTGTGCTGAGGAAACTGCCTCATAACTTTACCATACAATGTACTAACATGTTATCAAAAATAAAGTGGGCCATCATTCTATCAATTGGATCTAGCAAGTGTTGTCAATCAGGTTAAGTCAACTGCAACAGGCTAAGGTAATGAAGCATTGAAAGGTGAGGTTGCCAAAGACCTGCCAGCGTTTTGCCACTTGCATCAATCACCTCATATTCAGAAAAAAGTTTAAAGAGAAATTACAATGTTATTACAATATTATTACATGTTTCATATCACTTGGAGAGGCTGGTCCTGTGGCAAATGTAATTTTGTTTAAGTTGATCCATCCTATTAGCGGAATCCAGAAAATTCTGATTTATTCTTTCAAATAAATGGCCTGCACAAAAACAGTGATCATTAAAAGGATGACAAATTTCCTTCGTGTTCCTTATGGGAAATAATTTAAGTGACAAGTCTGTGGTTTCGTCCGTTTACGTTTTCAAATCGGACAGCTGTCAATTTTTTTACAGCAAGTTGTGGTGACCCTGCTGCAAAAACAAGTGTACGTACTTGTCACCAAAATTACCTCCATTCGCTGAGGAGTTCTGAAATGCCACTCTCGCTGGAAATAAATTACTGCTGCTGAGCGCCAGTGCACAGACCTAATTATTAGTAAATAATTTTTTCTTTACTGAATGTAGCCCATTATTTTGTCCCTGTTTGATCGCATGGGGGAGAGAAGGCATGTCTTCAATTACCACTTGATTATTACTATAATTGAAAAATATGTTTATAAATGAAAACAACTGAGAACTAGCTCGGATTAATTGTTATCATAAAGGGATTTATCTTTGCCCCAGAATATTTAGTTCTGGTGGCAGCCCTGAGGATTTCCCAGTCTCTCTTTTTTTATTCAGCGGTGTTTTGTCTTGCTGCCGCCAGCCTCTTCTGAAACAAAATTTGTCTCCTTTCTGTGCAAAACAGCCATGTACCGGGAATCAAGAACACCACTCCATCAATTTACTCCATTGTTTCTCTCTGTGCCTTTGTATGTCGCGTTGTGGATGATGTTGCGGCAGTTTTGTGCTGCGTCACTATGATGACCTGCTACACCAAGGGAGTAATATCCTCTAATGGAAAACAACCTCCCAGAAAAGTACCTGGTACCAAGGCGGGTGGAGTAGAGTAGAGTAGAGCCAGTACCACGTAGTGGAAATGAGGCATAAGTCACACATACTGAACTCGGGAAGCAAACCCCCTAATTTCAAAAAATCTTGATTAGGAATGAAATGCAGCTTTCACTCACGCAGTTTCACATTCCTTATACAGGCAACAGGGCAATTATCGCTAAAATCTTGAGATAAAACACCATTGGATGAATATCTCTGACATCTTGTTAAGCTTAATGTCAATCAGGGAGGATTTTGTGCAATTTTTTGCATGAGGTGCTGTTGAATTCAGTAATAATTAGGTAAAATTTGGTCAGTACACATATCATTAAAACTATCAGACACTGGACTTTCGCAATCATGCTTGCTTTATATGTAAAAAATAAGTCAACTCAATTATCAGAAGCACAGGGGAAGGGGTCAATGTGCAGCTAAAATTTTTACCTGGTTGTAGGGCTGGGCGATATAGCCTATATATCGATATCATTTTAACGCGCAATGAAAGTAACTGCCTCCATAGGGCAGACGGACGAGTTTGATTATTACCTTTTTTATGCCACATACCTTTAATTTAGTGTTAAACTAACATCAGAGGCCATTTGAAATTCTTCCGGTAAGAAAAGTGCGATTTGAAGTCTGCTAATTACCAGCGAGGTTGGACAGCCTCTATCGCCTTGGTATGATTAGCTCACCTTAAATCAATTCCCGCTTACTTTGTCTAACTTGCAATCAAGCCATTTATTCAGCCAACTGGCCAATCAAAATCTAAATGTGGCCTATAATGATTACGAAGAGATAGAGAAGCCCACAAACCTAACCAGGCTGAGATTTAATATAAAAGGATGTAAATAATCTGAATAAATGGCAGACCTCTGAATTCCGCCTCTCATCCTGAGACTTAAACGTATTATGCAAGAGGATTTCTTGAAAATGAAATCACGTTAAGATTTAACATGATTTTTTAGCTTTTAAAAATATACGCGAAGCGGAAAACATAGTGTGAAGCATATTGAACGTGACATGTAAATTGTTGTCGTATTTGCACACAATGGCCAAATCCAAACACATTCCGGCAAAGTGCTGAACCAAGCAACGTAAAGGTCTTCAAAATCATCGTTCTCTACTCAACAATTGCTTTGACCCCCTTCCCATTTACTTTGCCTAATTTGCAATCATACAGTTGACAATTGATTCGCTCAGTTAACAATTTAAATTGGTAGGCAGTCTATTTTATTTCGACATCATGTTTGTTTGTCGTATTTTGAAATTTAAATGGCCATGAAACATGTGTTGCCTGAATGCGTTGGTACATTATTTCTAGTTTCATATTTGGCCTCTGTGTGCGAATGCGTTTACAATTTACATGTCACGTTCGATACACTTAAACAAAATGTTTTCTACCTTCACTGTAGGCAATTTAGACGCTCAAAAGTGACCAGAATCAAGAGCTATGCATTACTTTATTTCAAATTAGTCCTGTTCAGTTATTAATTTGGTGCATTCGTCTATTGCGTGCAATGCAAAAATAATTTCTCACATTCACGTTCGACATGCTTCACAAAATGTTTTCCACTTCGCGTATATTTTTAAGGCAGTTGCTACGGGTAGGAAAGTTCTCCAATGCATTTCAATATAGAGAGGTACGGCAGTCCCGATTTCAAACCCTACCCCAGCCGAACCCTTCCCATAATCCTTATCCTAATCCCTTGAAGTCGACTGACATTCCAATAAGAACAGCTGTATCTCTATACACTGCGTATTTTTTAAACCCTTAAAAACCACGGCCATCTTAATTGATTTTATTTTTCAAAAATCTTTTTAACAGTACGTGAAAATGCAACAATGAGAGCTGAATTCAGAAGCCTGATATTTATTCAGATTATTGACATTCTTTCAGTCTAGCACCGTAGCTTGGATAGGGTTACGTCTATCTGCTTCTCATTGTGTTCTAAATAATTTTAGGCCACATCTTGGTTTTGATCAGTCAGTTGGCTGAAAAAACGGCTTGAGTGCAAGTTAGGCAAAGTACACGGGAATTGATTTAAGGTGAGATAATTATGTCATGGCGATGGAGGCCGTCCAACCTCGCTGGTAATTAGCAGACTTCAAATCGCACTTTTCTTCCCGAAAACATATCAAATGACCTCTGATGTTTGCGCCACGCGGCATTAGGTATAGAAAAGGTTATAAGCAGCCTCGCCTGTCTATCCCATAGTGGCAGTTATTTATACTGCGCTTAAAAATATCGCGATAGATATAATGCCCAGCCCTACCTGGTTGCTAACCCCCAAGATTTATTGCCAGATATTCAAACTGTTTTGGATCAGAGGATACTGAAAAACATGTTTTCGCATAATTAGCAACACCACCTTCCCTCTGCAATCTACTCTAACAAGGTAACATCCACCAAGATGTACATGAGAATCTGGGACAGATTTTTTTTTTTTGCCAAAACACAGAGATGACCAAAATATCAGAACTTGTCTGTTCAAATGAGATAATGACTTCCAAAGTCCAAACCTCACAATCATGTGTAGCAACCTAAGCCCATTCTAAATTTAAAAACTAATGGAGAATAGTGTCAGCGAATACAACAGATTTGCGTTTTGTCATAGACTCAAATAACAATTAATGGATGTCCCATTTGGTCTGTGAAAGGATCTTGGAATTTGATGATGAGAAATGCTGTGTTTTTCTGACCTATGTTGGAGAGCCCAAGCTCTGCAGGAATGACCGTAGAAAAACATGAGGGACCAAGCTGACTAATGCAAGTATGAGATCTCTGAACAACAATTGAAGACATAGGGTACATTCACACTAGGTACGATTGTTCCACCGTGCTGCAGTACGATTGTCCCCTCAAATCTCTTCCTCCACTGGTCAGCTTTCACACTAGCAATAGGAGACCAAACCCGTGTAATTCCAAAACCCGAGTGCGGTTCTTTTCCTCAAAATTCCAATACAGTAGGAGACAGTATGTAAGGCGTTTAGACTGGGACAACAAAAATGGGTGTCTAAAATTTGGGAATTGTGCTCCAGAGTGGCGCAATGCACCACTCCTTGCTAGGGGATCCGGGGACATGCTCCCTCAGAAAATTTAGATAGCAAATGGTGCGATCTGATTCCATTTTAGAGCCTTGACTTTGGTCCTGTTTCTCTTGACTTTTTAGTATTATTATCAAAAAATCCCCACTGAACTGAGGTCACTTCAAATTATCAACATTATCAATGCTCAAGTAAGTCATGTCAATTATGTTTTATTACTACATATCTGTAGTAGCCTAAGCATTTGCCATTTTCTCAAGATGTAAGAATAACAGTATCTGTGTTCCAGCAATGCCGTCTAAAATTTCAAAGATGATAAAACAAAAAGAAATGAAGTTAAATTGCTGCAAAAGCTTTCAAAATGGCACACAGGCTCAAGCCACACAACATAAAAACATTTAAGACTGGCGGATTTGGTAGTTGGATGATCCAACTTTGTGGCCTAATATTCATGATGCTTTTGTTTCTCATCTCTTAAACATGAATGTACACTTGAAAATCAAACACAAGACTATTTTCAAATTTCAAAACCGAATAATGATAGGGTATTTGTTTTGCCGATTTTGGGACAACCTTCGCCAATATCCTCGCAAAACCTTCTGCGCTCCGTGTTTACTGCAAGGATCTATGAGTGTCCAACTCAGGAAACGGCACTCAGCAAAATCACGGCATTAGCCTACTTTTTTCGGGTCTTTCTTCTAAAGAGAAAACTCAATTTAATGACAAAGACGATATCTGTTTAGACAGGTAAGAAATGAGAGTATACTTTGAAACCACTCAATGGACCGAAAACATTGCACAATCATTTATATTTGTAGTTAAAGGGAAATATCAATAGAATGTTAGCTAAAAAGTGTCCCACTCAGGAAACTGCTCCATTAACAAGCCAATATATTGAATCTCTTGCATATGGCTAAGGATTGCTAATGACTTCCATAAACCATCCATTTACATAGATAGCGGCAAAGAGGTACAAAGACATAATTATACAATCATTAAAGTAAACATATCGTGCCAGTAATTAAGTGATCTGAGCAAATGGTTGCTAATTTCAGTGGTCTCCTGTGGGACCCATCAGGATTGGCTGATTCGCCGAACTGCTTGAAGCAATCGGTCACAACATTTTGGGCTTAAATGTCTTTTGGGTAGTCCGTTGAACGATATTGTCCTGTTATGTGCTGTGCGTCCAACCACCACACAACTTTTTGGCATGATTTTCCATGAACACACAAAATAATCATGAAAAAAAAAACTGGTGTCTTCTTTATATATGGTGACTGGTTATTTTTCACCGGCACCATCTGGTCGCAAGGATACACCAGACCCAGATGTTGAAAAGGCCAGGATAACCGCCCTGATCTATAGTTCATACTGAGAGATGACTGTGGGGCACGGTATAGCTCTGACCCAAGACACAATCAGCGATGTGCAAAAAAATTTAAAACCCCTCTTTGGAAACCACGAAGATTAATATTTGTGAAAAGTTTTACTGGGATCGTTCGCAGCTACTGTATGCTGGTATAGCTGGTTCAGTTTCTATTCACTGCACAATGCCCATATTTCAAAAGCTACAATCAGATGCAATGCATGTAGATGGCCGTGTGTTGTCAGTTTATCTGCCTTCTTTTTTACCTGTCTTTATTTGAAAGTGCCCGTCCAAAAGACTGGTAGACGGGTGCCTGGCTGAACCCCTGCAGTCTGGACATGGGTGGTTTTGAAATGGGGAATTAGACACAAAAAAGAAACAGCCACGGAACTTGATCTTTTTCATCACTTGAGCTGCCAGACTTTCAGATTCAGATTCAGATGAATTTATTGTCATTGTTACAGAATAACAACAAAATTACATTTGGAGAGAAAGTGCTCCGGGCTGCTGCAACGTGCGTCGCGCTGCCAACTCCACTTTCTTCTTCGAAAATTAAAGGTTACAGAAAAGAAGCATATTGATGACATCAGACATAATATACACATCAGGTTCATAACAAGACACGCAGGAAACGCGTAGGAATTTTTTCAGGGGAATGGAGGGGGAGAGAGGTGGGGGAAGAAGGGATTAAATGCAGGAGGCAGCCTTGGCTGAGTCCAGAGTCCTTATCAGGGGCAGAATGTTCTGTCCTTGTCAGAGGGATAAGAAAGTTGTTGACATTCCGTGTGAGACTGAGGCAGACAGAGGGGAGACGCGGAGTTGGGGGGGGGATGTTGGTGCCGAATTCTATTTCAATTTCGGGTTCAATTTCATTTTGTAAATTTTTTACTTCACGCTTAAGGGGCAACAGTTCTCCCAGCTGTTCTCCCATCCTCTCGTCCAGTCTCTTGCCCAAGTTCATAGTCAAACGCACAAACTGCCCACACTGACTCAAAACAGCGTCCATCTTTCTGTGCATTTCTGCAGAGGATCCCAGAGTCTTTTTGAGCAACTCACCACTGAATTTTGATCATACTCCACTGAAGCGCTCCATAATAATTTCAGTGCCAGGCAGCGCGTCGGCCATTTTTCTTGCTCCCAGCTCGCGTACTTTGTGGTAGATCAGAGCACCTCTCATGCCAATTAGGAGAATTCCCGTCACCATAAATCCAAAAAGATAAACATCCTCCACGTCTTCAAAGGATACTGCCGCCAGACAAAGAACTTGCCATCTCGACCACGCGTCCTGAACGTATCCAGCAGCAAAAGTCCCATCCGGACAGCACGGTTCACCAGGTGCTCCGCTTCTCGGTGAAAATATTTTGTCAATTGCATTCAGGGACCAGCTAATTAATTCCATCTTACTTGAAGAGCCTCAGAAGCAGACGGAAGGTCCAAAGGAAAGAGGGGGTAACAGGACAAAACAGGACAAAGAGAGAAGACGCAGGCTGAAGCAGAGATAGAGTGTGACTGCTCTCCTCAGAAGCCGGAAGAAGAAGAAACTTTCCACACTTTTAAGATTTCCAGGAGCATTATAGTTTGTTCGTCATGGCACGATTCTGTTCTATTCTGCGATAACCACACAAATTATTCCATAAATCTCTGTGGTTCTGAGTGTTGTATTCAGTTGTGATTGTATGTTTTTTTCCGCCCAAATTTCGAGCAAGCAGTTAATTTCTTCGTTCGACCAAAAGATCATTTCGCCACAATGTTTCTTAGAACAAAAGAATACGTGCTGCGCTCAAGTATGGTTCCATTTACATTTGGGATGAGTACGGATGAACGGTGCCCGAGACCTCTTCTTCCAAGTGGACTTGTGTACTGTGCCTGAGCACTGTACGCTTGTGTTCAAACTTACCAAATAAACTGGACTTTGAGGTCAAGTGTACTCAGATCCGGGCACGAGTCCCTAGTGTGAAAGCACCCACAGAAATAGAGAACATCCCGAAACAAGAGGGCGCTAATAAGTCAGAGACTGGTGTTGCAGACTTATGGTTAAATGGATATGAAGGTTGCTACAGAGTTGCTACAGACAACTCCACCAGGTCTATTTTTTTTATTTGAAAAGGCAGGCATACATTTGGTCAAGTGTCAATTACAATTATGCTGTCATACACATTACTGAGTTAAAATGATACAATCCATTAAAATAATAAAAACTAATATGAGATACACAATTTAAATCTATAAAAAGGAGGGAGCTAAAATAACAGGTCTATGCCTGCTATATGCAGTAATAAGACTTAGAGAACAGGTCTGAGAGGGACTCAAACCCAATGACATCAGAAACTGTAGCACCAGTCACTCGAAATTGAGTTACTTAATCGGTTTCTGCCCCGCCTAACTGAGCTGTGATGGCACATCACTGCTCTTGGTCATTGACTAAATTTTCTTGACTTATGCTTTGCCTCCATACACTCGAAAGACAAGATCAACCCTGGTGATGTCATGCACTGGTCTTGGCAGAATATTTCCTGTTGTTTGATTATTGATTATTTTCAATGGCAGCAATGGCAGATTCTGACATTTCTAGGATTATACGATGTTTGATAGCAGATTCCACAAAAAAAAAAAAATTATTGCTTATCGTTTTGTACAGCAGAAATTATGTACTTTATCTGGAAATGTAGTTTAACATTACTTTTCCTTTAAGAACAGTTTATGCATGAGTGGTCTCCTATTGAAGGGGTCATATTGAGCAAAAAGTGCTGGTTTAATGATTACCAGCTCAGTTTTGCCAATATGATGACATCGAGGCTAGCAAAAGAAGTGGTCCCTAATTAATTATGTCAGGTTGATTCAGCGGGCCCATTCAAATGTTAAGTGTTTTTATTTTCATTTCATGCCACAGGAAATCAGCTTATTTCTCCAGCGTTACGACCTTCACTGCCATAGCAACAAAACTTCCTGAATCTGCGGCAAACCTCATGTAAATTCCCATTGTTTCTGTTCCCATTAAGCAACTTGTGTGTCTTTTAAATGTATCGTCTCCTTTGACTGCTTTAGCATCTGCATGCCTCCCCCGCCAGCTCTGTGTATCTGTGTTTCTCCACTCCTGCATGTCTCTGTGGCATATTTACAGTATTATCTTAGATTGTCTATGCCATTTGGCTTGCTGTTGCTCGAGGCAATGAGTCAGTAATCTTTCTAGTTTGTGAATTTATCGTTTTCGGAGATTATTGTCATCTTAAATGATAGTGAGATACGGAAGTGCTCTTCTTAGGCTTAGAAGTTTGTTCTTACTAATAAGACTATGTCCTAGTCTCCTGGATTAGCACTGCATTCTCATTGACCCACGTCTTCAGTCTGTTCCTCTGCCTAATTTATGAAAAAAAAAAAAAAAACACCTCCCAAACCTTCTGTAGTCACCAGAATTGAGACTGCATTCCTGCTAAACTATCCAAACTAGCCATCTGACAGTTCTGCTTTGGTGAGGGTGATTACATTGCAGTATTCATATCAATAAACCCTGCTATTGGATTGTGCCCTGCCTCGGCATCTGGTTCCTTGTCATATCAAAGAAGATCATAGCAGAATCACCTCTTGATGCTGTGCTCGCCAAATTACCAAGGCAAATCATGAAAGGACCATCCTATCCATTCAGCCATATTAAGTGAAATTGCTTCAAAGTTTCCATGTTCCGTTGTTGAGATATTTTATGTTAAAAATCATTGAGCACCAACTCACTCAAACTTCTGGAGGAACTGTACAGCACTGCTCAAAACAAAGTAAATGAAACATTCAAAGCCTTATTTTATTCACTTGTATTTGACCTCGAGCGTAAATATAATTGAAACATTGTCTACCGTAAGTGCAGCAATATTGAGCCATTTGCAGTTTTTGTGGGGATAAGTGACTAAAATTATGAGTTTAAATTTCAGGGTGGGGGGGGGGGGGCACAAGTGGCCCTGTGATCTCAGTGCCTCCGGCGTCCCAGACTCTAAGAAATTGTCGAAGACATGGTGACAATTTCAGACAGCACAACAGATGAGCATAAAACAATGGGCAGTACTGTTTTTTTTTCCATATCTATTTAAAAAGGAGCAAACTAATTATTATGATGGTGTGAACACCTCCCAGCTATGACAACGACGGAAATAGCCAGAGGGGAAGGCATAGCATGTTCTTCTTCAGTTGGTGTGAATCGGAATAAAACAGATGTTAATTTACTTACTTTCTCTGTTCTTAGGAACAGGGCGCATAGCATAGCGGTTGAAGCATATCTGACTCCATATTAAATTTAAAATATAAAGTTTAGTTTTACTGAATCGTGGTTACAATTAAACCATGCGTGTTATTAATTTGATCTGACTCCAATTCATCAATATAGAGCTTTGTTGTGTCGGACTCATAACTGGTCAATACCTTGCGTCCGCCGGACCAAAAACATCTGTACAGCCCAAATCAGTGGAGAACTCAGAGGCTGGTGGTCTTATTAAGCATGATAATTTGACAAAGAAAATAGCTATGCCTCGGGATTACCGGGGCCCAATGCGAGTAACATTGAGTAAACAATGTTTAACGGACACCGTTCAGGTACTTTGTGTAATATTTTTAAGATCTCCGTTCAGGGACTGATATGGTAATGAAATTCGCCCCAACCGCTCAGTTTAACAGAATTTCCTCTAAGCCAATCAAAACTAGAATGGTTTTTAGACGCTAAAACAGATGTCTCCTCCTTCCCCAATTTCGCATTTTAGAGTTATGGTCCGGAAACGAGTCCCACCCTTCAATATGCCTAAGTCCAAATTGTTGCCATGAAAACAGAAAAAATAAAATTCAAAAGCAGTTCAAAACCTCAAAAGGCACATCTACATGTTATGGAGAGACACTATATCAAATTTGGTGAGAATCGGTCCAACAGTTTCAGAGTTATGCTCCGGAAACAAATGGGAACACCGACGCCAACGGGAATTCAGGCAAAAACAATATGTCCCCCCCTCCAGGAAGGGGGAGACATAATAACACCAATCGCAGCATGGA
The DNA here is from genome assembly GCA_029721435.1 of Gymnothorax reevesii. Lineage (NCBI taxonomy): Eukaryota > Metazoa > Chordata > Actinopteri > Anguilliformes > Muraenidae > Gymnothorax > Gymnothorax reevesii. The sequence goes on from CM056574.1 coordinate 144,656,435, forward strand.
ACACCACCGTGTACGTATCAGGAAGGCCTGGTGATCAGGCAGGCCTCATAGCCCTACAGTATAGCCCATTAGGTGACAGGACTTCAGGCTTGAAGAATATAAATTAGTTAGAGTCAGAAAACCATAACATGCAATTGCAATTGAAGCACTGATTACTAAAACCCCACAAGTCAAGTCAAGTGTGACTAATGGGGTTTTAGTAATAGGTGCTTCAATTAAGAATTTATTTCACCAGGCAAGCACAAGCTTAAATTACACTGAACAAAAGTATTCATGCCCCAAGTCAAATATTGATGCCACGTGGAGTTAACAACTTTAAGTGAGCATATGCTGACTTTTACTTCTACAATAAGGATATTTCTCTTGATTTGTGTACCATTTTTGATCCATCTCTCTGTCAGTGAGCATTTGCTCAGTGATAACATAACATAACATATAACATAACATAACATAACATGAATGGCGAGAACAGGCCGTTCAGCCCGACTACGCTTGCCAGTTTCTTTATACTGAGTGATTTCACTCAGTACATGGGTGTGGCATTTCCAGACGGTGATCTGACAATATGAGCAGTACCTAGACACTCCTTATACTGGCGACAATAAAGAGCCACCCCGAAATGTCAAATTTTATCAAAAGTCATCATGCCTCAGATGTCTCAGGTCATGCGGGAACATGCTTGATGCAGGGATGTCCACCAGAGCGGTCTGCATGCAGTTTCTTGAAGCAGAGCACATTCCAGTTCTGGACTGACCTGCGTATTCGCTGGACATGTCGCCCATAAAGCATCCTTGGGATGTTCTGGATCGACGTGTCCACGACCGTGTTCCAGTTCCAGATGATGTGCGCCAGCTCCGTGTGGTCCTCCGGGAAGAATGAAAAACATTCCACAGGCCACGATAGACAATCTGATAAAATCCATGCGGACGAGATGTGTTGATCTGAGAGACGTAAATGGTGGACACACAAGATATTGAGCATTCAATTTCTTTAACCTGACCCCCAAGATGTTCAAAGGATTGTCACTCCTTTGCAGATGCCAATATCAAGATGTAATGGATGGTGATCTGAAGATTAGTCATAAACAAAAATGAATTTTGGGAGCTGCCGGGTGGCTCACACGGTTAAGGCACTGCGCTGCAGTGCAGAGGTGATCACCACGTCGGGGGTTCGAGCCTCGGCGTACCCACTGGCAGGGGTCGGCAGCTTTTTCAGAGTAGCGCACAATTGGCTATCGCGCTACAGGGTTACAAATTGGGAAGGGACTGCCGGATTTGGGTGTTCGATAACAGCTTTGTTCGTTGCTCCGGCGCCTCCTGTTGGCCAGACGGGCGCTCGTCAAGAAGACTCCTGCTTGGTTCATGTCTGGGTATCCTCCGCCCTCGCTCTGAACTTGCGAAGATTCAACCAGCGAGTGTATAAGAATCAGTGGCTGACAGGCACGTGCTTCGGAGGAGAGCCGTGAACTGTCTTCACTATCCTGAGTTGGCAGCAAGGGGTCGCATACGAGCAAGCTTTGTACATAGTTCCCCAATTGGGCATTCCAAATTCGGGTGGGATTGGAGATGCCAAATTTTTTTAAGAAAAAAAAAAAAAAAAAAAGAATTTTGATTCGCTTCATACATTGCATAACCCTGATGTTAATAAAAACTCAAAAATTTGACATGGGGCATTTATATTTTTGTTCAGTTTATGGTATAGCAAATCGTTCTATTACAAGACTTGTAAAGAAATAATAAAGTCATACCTGGCGCCACTCACAGCTGCACACATACACAATGTGTACAATGTGGGAAGAATGAAAACAAGCTTCCATAGTTATAACACGTCTGCACACGGCTGCAGGAGCATGCGTGGGAAATTGCCTATAATCTTCCATGACTAGATTAATGCTACCCACGGCATAGATGCGAGTGAGGAAAGTTGAATGCAATCTTTCATTGCTATAACAGGTACACACATACAGGTGCATTTGTGGGAAGTCGTCTGTGATCTTCCATAACTATAGACTATTGGCTTCACACGCCATGGAGATGCTCGTGTGGGGAGTCGGCTGCGATCTTCCTTGAATCCTTTGTTTCTCTGCTTTTTATGCCCAAACTCTGGAAGCACTTCCTAAAGCGGGGTCACAGGTTATTTGGGTAATTCCAGTCAGGAAGGCGCCCCCTACCCGGACGAACTTTGGACGGAGGCATGACCACAAGGAGAAGTAGAAGTGTATTTCTTTTCATACTTATTGAACGAGGGTTTAGAAAAATTTTAATCCCTTTGAAATATGCCCCATGCAATTTTGGAATTTTAGTGGAGTAAAATGATACCAAACAAGATATGCTTGCGCTACAGTTTGCCATGAAACATCCAGTACAATACAGAATTACGAGGACAATCCATATTAATGTTATTAATCAGCTCTTATCCTACAATATAACAGAAATACACAATATATTTGTACCATTGTTGGTGAAATGAGCCTTTTGACACTTTGATCTGTCGAACCTCCCATTCCCAGGGTGCAGTTCAGTAAATGTCTGGTTGACCCTGAGACATTGTCCAGCACAGGGTAAGTTTGGGAAGGTCGTTTTAGGGTGAATTGGGGGACACCCTAATCGATATGCTCCCACGGCCCTGAAATATCTCTGCCGGATGCAGGTGCCCTGAAGACAATGGGGGTGTAAATTTACCTGTCCTGCATCTGTAAGAAAGAGGATGAATTTATTTATCTCAGCATTTCACGGGTCCGAAGTTTCTTTGACAGGATGCAGGTGCCATTAAGATAAGTTCACCAGAGTCATGTGTTTGTGACAAAGTGCACATAGTTTTCCCTGCCTTTCCAGCGCGGCTTACAATCGGATCTATTTTCAGAAGCAAAACACACCACCATGCTGCACATTTTTTTCCACATTCTTTCAGTATGGCCATTTCATTGAGCCGAGTTTACTTTAGTCAGGCCATGAAAGTCAAATGTGCCTGCTGTACCAGCTCAGTGCTCAGCTGGAAATCTAGTCCACTCCCACAGGCAAAGTATGTCCCGAGCCAAGTGGCTTGTTAGGCTAGTGTTTAAGTCCAGTTTCTGTTGTATGAAGTAACTAGGAGCATTGCCATTCCCCTGAATGGCATGGTAGTCCATCATACGTTGCTCCCCCCGCTCTGAGTTAGGTTTCCCTGAGAATTAACTGGTACCCAATTATACACTTGAGTAATGAGGCACTGTAGGAGTGTACTTTTTTTCCCAAGAACACACTACAACAGCCATGGTAATGACTCAAACTTAGAACCTTTCCATCCAGAGTCAAGTACGCTTGACCACTGCTCCACCATGCACCCCCACACTCCTATACAGATGCATACATACTGCATGCATGTGTGCCATGGCTAATCTTAAATTTATCTGCTACACCTATTCCTCCTTCATGTCTGTATGTATGAGACTATGCTTACCCAAGGTCCCAAGCTTTTTATTGGCAAAATTGAAAGTTCATATGTAGATGAAGCAGATACTGGAGATGGTCCTCCTGGGGGGCCAGGTAGGTTTTAGTAGGCGTGGCTCGAAGTTGGGTGACCACGCCCATCCACCTGACTTTTGGTCCCTTTTTCTCCTTCCTGCACAAATGTCCCAAAACTTTTACTGCTGATTATTGATGTTTGGCATGCAAAGATTGGAAAACAGTTGTAATTTGTTTGGGACCTTTGTGTAGGTTGGAACTAGGACCCAATTTCCTTGTGTCGGAAATGGCATCGCTTATGACTTCAGGTGACATTAGTGTCAACCTACATGGAGGTCCCAGGACTTTTTTTCACTTCAAGAAGCAGTTCACTAGTTTCAAGAATGATTGGATAAAAACTTGGCACCTCCATGTAGGTTGAATTTTGGAGCAGTCATATTTGTGACCGCTCAATATGACACAGAAAAGTGGGCGTGGCCTGCTCAGTAGGGCAGGGGTAAGTTACCAAGGTCATGACTGATTCCCAGCCCCAAACTCAATAATTATGAAAAATAATTATGAAGAGATTTGGAGATGGTGAGTTGGCACCCATGGGCTGATCTTAGAGAAAGGTACACTCAAATGTACACCTGCATCTGATGCTAAAATCAAAGCCGTATGTAGAATGGTCGAGACATCCACTTATTGTTTGGACCAAAAATCAGAATGGGGAAGAAATTTGATTGAAGTGACTTTGACCATGGCATTATTGTTGGTGTTACATGAGGTGCTTTGAGTATCTTTGAAACTGCGTAACCCCAAGAATTTCCACTCTCAAGAGTTCATAGCGAATGAAGCAAAAAATACATTGAGTGAGCAGCCATCTTACAGCTGTGCTATCCAGAAGAGAATCTCTTCGGCAATGTTCAGACTGCAGGTAAAAGTGGCGCAAATCTGATTTTTTGGGGGTCAAGTGACCAGGTTAGATTTTTTCTAAGTAGTGTGAACACTCAAATTTTGCCCAAATCTGATTTTTTAAAATCAGATTTAGGCCACCTCCATATGTGGTCCTAAATCAGACATTGGTCTGACTATTTGCAATGCGACCGCAGTTTGAACAGTAACAACGGATTTAAAGCGACCTTTACGTCTCTCTAGATTGACATTCGTCACAGTTCTGAGCTGGCAGGAATTACTTGATTGAAAACCTGGTGGACAGTTGCCATGGAGTGAGTCAATGGAGAGACATTGAGGTGTTAGATCTAATAAGTATATGGGGTGAAACTTCTATACAAGCAAAACTTGAGGGTTCATAACGTAACTGGTCTGTATTTGAAAGCATATCGTAAGAAATGGCAGAAAGAGGACACAGAACTTGGTTGCAGTTTTGGATGAAATCTATCTCTGTGAAGCCATTCACATCGCGATCCCACCTCTCCTGGCTTCGTTTCCGCATCCACACACACCTCCATACTGAACTAGCAGCCATTGCACCGTAAAAAGCCCAAACAGAAATTTTGCTGTTTTTCTTAATCTTCGCCTCCTTAGCACCGGTGAACACATTTTCTGGCTTCCACTGCATAGTATCTTTGAAATTAAAGCGTAAACATTCACTTCTGTGGCCTGCATATCTACTTCTATACAACAGTGTGCTGCATGTGACGTCATTGTCGTTGTTCTTTTGCGCATGCGGATAAGTTCAGGGCTGCAAACAGTTCACACTGGAATTGGATATTGGCCGGATTTTATAATGTGAACAGCCGAACTAAAAAACAGATCTGAGCAAATAAATCTGAATTGAGCATTAACACCTGCAGTGTGAGCGTAGCCTTAGAGAATGTTTCCAGCACATCCCATACCATTAAGTATTCAGGCTGTTTTGGGGACAAAGGAGTATTTCAACTGAGTGTACATGTAGGTCCTCTGTGGGTTATGCCTCATCTATGCATACATGTACGGATGGTGAGACGGCTCACAGAATAAAGCAAAGCTCCCAGGCACAAGTCAGTTGTTTTCACAAGTAAATTCGAACTTTGAAAAATTAGGACTTACTGAGGTTAAGTTACTTCATCAAAAAAACAGAAAGCCTGGTTTATCTTAATGATGAATTTTGAGGACTTTAAAAGACGTGTGCGACTTGTTTTTGAAATGTTTGATGCAGCATTAATGCTGCATGATTGCAAAGATAGGCTGTTTGGCAAAAGGTGGTGTTGGTTAGATGGTTGCCTTCAGTTTCCTTTCCTTTTTTTTGTTAAGATGTGTTCATCATACAAATAATGTACAATTACACCACATTATGCTTCATTGATCTCCGTCACCTCCTGGAAAGCATTTTTTGTCAATATACTTGTGACGTGAAATTGGTCAAATGTCCTGGGAATTGCTTGGCTCTCTGGAGAAATGGAATGTATTGAATTAATATTTTAAGCTAAGACAAAATCACTTGTGCACTTTTGCGATAGTAGTGTCCCCCGTCTCCAGTCAGCAATATCAGAAACTGTCTAAAACAAAAAATAAAATAAAATCTGTCCAATGGTGAGCATGTTGTTGGGAGTAGTGTAACAGAGGAACAACGGGGCTGAGGCAATTGAAGTTGAAAATGACCTGAAGTAATCATAATCTGCACACGGTTGAAACATTAAATGATATTTTCTCATTATTCTCTCAATTGCTCAACTGTTCTTGACTGTTTTCCCCCTTCATAGCTGGTGCCTTACCTGCAAAGGGTTAACTTTACCACCAGCTTTGGTGATCAAGTGTCCTTTGATGAAAATGGTGATGCCCTGGCCATCTATGATATTATGAACTGGCAGAGGGCAGCAGACGGGACCATCAGAGCTGTGACAGTCGGAGTTTTTGATGAATCCGCTCCTCCTGGTCAGAAGCTCTCGCTGGAGGAAGAAAATATCTTCTGGAATTTTGAGTCAAATGAAGTAAGCCCCTCTCTGTTTTTTACATGAGAAAAATTGTTGATCACACTTTATTTGAAGTGTTGCTGATAAAGGCTTTATACAGCATGTATAATGCCTTCATAAATAGACAAAATGTCTTCATAAATCATACATAAGCAAATGTCATACTTTGTAAAGGGTGAAATAACACATCCTTCTTCAGCATGTGACGCCAACTGTGATATAACTGACAATGTCAATTAGCTCGTGGCTAAATGCGATAAAGGGCGACATTGTCAGCTAAGTGACATTGTCATTGTCACATCTGGCATCACATGCTGAAGAAGGATGTGTTTTTCCACCCTTTACAAAGCATGAAATTTGCTTATGTATGATTTATGAAGACATTATGTCTCATTTATGACATTATCTACGTACAAATGGAGAAAACTTTGAACAGTCGTGAAAGTTCTGAGGAGGGGCCAACGAACTAAGATTCCTCCACGTGTACATTCACAGCTCATCCAGGAAGTCCCAAAAGAACCCAGGCTAACATATAAAGAACTGCATATCTCACTTTCTTCTGTGTTTACAATTTCATAATTAGAAACAGACTCAGAAAAAAGGGAATCTATGGGAGAGCTGAAAAGCAAAAATAACTGCTGATTAATAAGCACATAAAGGTTTGTCTCACATTTGCTAGCCCCCCAATACTTAAGAATAACATTCTGCAGACTGATGAATCAAAATAGGAACTAAATGCAAGTCATGGGTTCCCTTCCATCTGGTGTAAAGCTAACCCAGTATCCCTCAAAAAGAATATCATATCTACAGTTAAACATGGTGGTGGAAGTGTGATGGTCTTTGGCTGCTTTGCTACTTGCCATAATCCATGAACATGGCATTCTGCTCTCTTCCCAAAAAATCCTGAAGGAGAATGTTGGCCATCAGTTTATGACTGAAATCTAAAAGTTATGCAGTAGTGCAATGATCTGGAGAACACAAGCAAGTCTGTCACTGATTGACACAGAAAAAATAAAATAAAATAAAGTAATGAAGGTTTGGCTTGAATACTTGAATCCTGTCACAAAACTCATGTGCCCAGACCCCTGCAGGCACTTCACATCAATAGACGTTGATCTGTGGTTGGATTCATGTCACGACGACGGTAACCAAAAACCAACGTCCATTCAATGTCTATTTTCAACATTGATTTGACATTGAATATTGACATTAAATGACAGTGATATTTTGTCGGTTTTAAGTTGTGGTGCTAGGCAACCAAAGCCCAACGTCTATTTAGCGTCATAAAATAAACGTTTCATCAACATCATATTCTGACATCCTTTGACATTGGAATTTTGTTGGTTTTGGGTTGTGGCGATCAGTCACTTAAATCACACATCTAAAAAACGTTGAGGTTTGACATCAAACCCGATTTTCATTTTCAACTAAATTCTAACGTCTATGAACATTAGAGGCCAACGCCTTCATGACGTCTAAGTGACGTCCGTTGCCTGCAGGGAAGTGGTTCCTCACCCAGTCCAGCAAACGTCATGCATTTTGTGATTTTTTTCTCCTTTAGTTGATTAGTGGCCTGGTTTCCTCCTTTACTTCCAGGTGTAATCATTTGTATGACCCGCTCCTTTTGTGTGATGGTCTGGTCTATTTAAACTCACGTCTGTCTTATGCGGTTGCTGGATTGTTAGGCTTTGTCTTGGTTAACCTACCGGTGTGTTTGTATCTTCGACAACCCTAATTCCTAAAAAACTGGGATGGTGTGTAAAATGTAATTAAAAACCAAATACAATGATTAGAAAATTTCATCAACCCACATTTTATTCACAATACACTCAAAAAAATGAAACCCCATGAAATTTTAGATTTACTTAGAAATGTCAACAGTTTCCACACAATTGCTTTGCGTAACCTTTATTTGACTTCTGACATTTTTTGGCCAGTTTAATTCATTGCATTGAGTGGAATGTATTTAACTCAGTTTTGTGGAAAAAGTTGACATAGCATTATTAAAAGGACATTGTGTAGGATTACTCCAATCCAATGTTGGAATCGTGTATTACATTCAAACAAGTAATGCACTCTAGCGCCTGACTGTTTTAAACACGTATTGCAACTACGACAACCACCGTGTATCAAAAAGCCTTGTCAACGCTGATAAAACCATGGATATATTAATAAAACTGGTACTACTGAACCGAAAGCCAGCATATCTAGGACTGACTGCAATAAAGAGTTATGCCCAACCCATAAGATGCGGACATAACTGTTTATTGCAGTCAGCCCTCGATATAACACATGAAGCAGCAAAACACAGTACCAAGAATTGGTGTAAGATATTAAGATATTATCAAAGTAATGGAAATAAATAACTCAGCTTAGGTGCATCTTGAACATTTTATACTCTGAAAAAGCAAAGCAAGTGTTAGCAACATGCATGCTATAGGATGTCACCTTCAATAGTTACCGAATACATAGTACCAGTCATCTAACCCTAGTTAACCAACAATAGCCTTTGCTACCTCACTGTTTATTCTTTAATGTTACATGAAAGACAGGTGAAGCAGTTGAGTCGCTATATAACAAAGCCATTCATCAAATACAATAACTAAGAACAATGGTGTTGTTACACCTGCTCACTTTACCGACTGGGTCATGACATAAGCCGACAGCACGGAATCTCCTGACCAGTGCTACACACAGCAAACCGCAGCAGTGCAGCTTACGAGAACGCTCTTAGAGACAAGGTCACCTTGGTGTTTGCGTAGCCTGAATTAATATTTAAAAAATTGTCTCTGCTGTGGAAAAAGGCACCGACAATTTATAAGAGAAAAATCAATTATATGTTGATCATTTGCGGTAGTCAAAAAATTTATTCACGGATCTATTAGTGTTTCACCGACGTAAAAATTTAATGTCGGATGAGGCGGACCCTCATAGAGACTGTCAAAGCACGGACAGGTGTCATTTGTGACAGGAAGGCTGATGCAAAGTCTAACAAAAAGAAGTCTGCTGCATGGACCAGCATCCAGAAGCGCGAATTGATCTGGGAATTGGAAGGGACACAGGCACGTCCTTTATGACAACAATTAGGCCTGGCTAGTTCTCGATTATTTTCCTGCATTGAGGCATTTTCCAATTATCTTCATTGGCAACTAAAGACACGGTTTATCTCCATATGCAATCTAACAGCGATGCAATCATGGGCTTAATTCAGTACAGATAAATAATGTAATTAGTAAAAGGATAATGCTTTGCCTCGATTGAACTGGTCCACATTGTAATGAAATATCACCTTTCACTCTCAGTATTGCTTGGGTTGATTAAAAAAAATGTGGCACTCTGCTGTTAAATAGCTATTAAAACCGTGTGGCTCAAGCTACTTGCAAACACACATCCAGATGAATGATTGTCGTCTTACTTAACAGGTGCTGCTTGTTCTCTCCGATTAAGCGTGGAGTGCTCTCAGAGTGAACGTTTTGTTAATTATGAAAATGACTGAGAACAGGTAAGTACTAATAATTGTTTAAAAAGGATGATTCGTGCAAGCCAATTCTCAGTTCTGGCTACACCACTGTATACTCAATTTATCCCTTGCTGTTAGATCACATATGGAGAGAAACAGTGTCCTCAGTTACCAATTATGATAACTGGAAAACGCATCAAAGAAAGGAAAAAGATTGTTATCTTGTGCAGTCCAAAAGCCTACATGGTATGGGGTCGCATTAGTGCCAATGACGTGGACAGCTTACAGATCTGGAAAGGCACTATCAATGCTGAAAAGTATATTGAGATTTTACAACATCATATTGTCCCATCCAGACACCGTCTCTTTCAAGGAACGTCTTGCATATTTCAGCAAGACAATGTGAAACCACATAATGCATCCATCACAACAGCATGGCTTAGCAGTAGAAGAGTTCAGGTGCTGAAATGGCCCTTCTGGAGTCCAGATTTTTCACAAATAGAAAACATTTGATGCATAATAAAACAGAAAATCCAGCAAAGATGACCCAAGACTGTTGAACAGCGATAATCCTACGTCCGACGAGTGGGACAACATTCATCTCCCAAAACTCCAGCAACTGGTCTCCTCATTTCCCAGACACTTACATTCCAGAGGCGGATCTAGGGTAATTTACATAGTTTCCAGAACTCACTCAAACACCTCATTGATTGGCTGGGAACACTTTCATTGTGTTGGAACTCACTCAAACCTCATTCTAATTGGCTTTTGATGTTGCAAACTACTCATGGAAACTACTCACTTCAAAACCTGGATCCACCCCTGCATACTGTTGTTAGCAAGAGGGGATGCAACAAAATGGTAAACACAGCCCTGTCCCAACTTTCTTGAGATGTTTTGCTGCCATCAAATTCAAAATGAGCTGATATTTTTCATGAAGTGGTAAAATGTCTCACTTTACACATGTGACATGTAGTCTATGTTCTATTGTGAATAAAATATGGGTTTAAGAGATTTACTCATCATTGCACTGTTTTTATTTAGGTTTAACATGGCATTCCATCTTTTTTGGAATTGGGGTTGTAGTTACGAGCTGGGGCCTTCTTCTATGTGTTTTTCAGTTCTTCAATGATAGAGAAAAATACGTTACTTTTCAGAGTGTCATTAACAAGGACAGGCTTATGCCTGTCTTTAGGACTGTCAACCCTCTTTTCCAGCCTGTTCCTCTGAGTCAGTGTTTTTAAGAACACCTCCCTACCCTGCATCGGTCTCCAGGATTGGGACTGCTTTCTTGCTAAACCCTTTTGTGTTAATAAGTCCTGCGTTGGTTAGGGGAATTTTCCTCCTGGCTTCTTCCCAGGGACATCCACTAGCCTGGGCTGGACATGCCCTAGCCCTCTCCAGTCAATACTATGTTAGCTGGACGGCCCCCTTCTCAGTTCTGAGCTTCAGCCCATCCCACCACTATGACCTTACCCATTTCAGGAAATTCATCCCAGTGGATTGTACAAGCTCAACAGGTTGCGGAATGTAACAGGGTCAGAGCCTAGATGCCAAACTTATGTTGTATCTGTTTGTTATGTCTGTTATTGATGGTTTACAGGAGTTGGCTGCAAGAAATAGCTTTGTGAAGGCTTCTGATTAAGCCAGTATTTGCTTCTTTAGTGCAGCTATGAGACAGAGTGGATTATAGGTATTTAATGACCATTGGAATATGTTCCTGAGGTTAAAATGAGGATCACAGTTTTCACCATAAATGGCAATGTAGCAGAGAAATGATCAAAAACAGTCTGACCATGGTCAAGAGTTATTAACTGAAAGATCATAGTTAGAAAACAGTCTTGCAGGCCAAGCTAGGCCTATACCAAATCCCAAACGCAATTTAAAAACTGAAATGAAGGCCAGAAACGGAAAGCTTTGATTCCAGAACTTATGAAGCATTGATCAAAAATCTATTCGTGCCATACACTGTGGTCCCCCGAAATAGTAAGACTGTGTAAAAAAAGGTTCAGTAATTTCTATATGGTGAAACTTAAATAAGTATCATTAAATTACAGCTGAAAAGAAGCACGTTAAGGAAACATTAAGTATTGTTTCATAGGAAAATTGGAAAAATATCAATGTCCCAAAATTATCTTGTCCACTCCATATAACATTTGGTCTCATTAAAAGGTCATCAGTTGTGAATAAGATATTAAATAATAGTGCGTCATAAATAAAGTAAATTGGTGGCATTCTTATGATCTCCCACCAGCCCCCGCGCTCCATCTGCAGTGAGCCCTGCCCCCCAGGCACCAGGAAGGCAATAAGAAAGGGTCAGCCAGTCTGCTGCTTTGACTGCCTTCCCTGCGCTGATGGGGAGATCAGCAACCAGACAGGTCAGTCAACCCACATGGTAAAGATCAATGTGCAAAAAGTACTTGAGTCACAAAATGTTAGTTTTGAGATATTGATGGTCAAAGTTTTCAAAATATGCTGCAGATACTTTTTTTTTTCAAAATAGCTTATTATGGACTTGTGCGTTTGTTCTAGGGGCTGTTCTTCGCCATTTTTTTGTGGAATGATTCTCCTTTATGACCGAGAAATCTAGAAAAGTAGTTTTGGACTTTGGCACTTGTGACGAAATGGCTCGTTCTTTTTGTGGGAAAAAAAGCACGGACCTGAGTACTTTTAACCCTTTATTGCTTAGTTTTAAATACAGACATGTTAGGTTAGCTAAGCTCCCCTGCTTTTGTGCTTTTTATTGGAGCGGGGTAGTTGAAAAAAAGTGCAAATGGTGATACAAACTACAGACTTTACATGAGAACTCTTAATATCCCCATAAATCAAAATCAACCTCCGGCCACTTCAATTTATAGTTATATCCAAGATGGCCAACACGGTTTCAAAATGGTGGCAAATTTGCTCGATATTTTGAATATTTTCAGCCTATAAGCTACTTCTACACAATCAATGTGAATTCATATATCTTGGCATTCTTACAGTCATGAAGAGATAAACTAAACCTACTCTTCCAATCCTTATCCTTTTACCACCTATACAACATGTAAGCACTTTCAGATATGGGATACAACTAGGCTCAGATATGTTACAATCCTACCCCTAGCCCGATCAGTCATCCAATTATGTTTAATTCCTGTGTGATCTGTACACCTTCCAGAAGACTATAGCCCCGTCATCTTTGGCTCGGCTCTCCCGCGCTGGCACATCCTGTCAATTCAGGTGCGGCTGTTTAACTTTAAAATGGGGCTAGAGAAACAGCATTTGGGAAACTAATGACAAATTTCTACCATTAGCTAGCATTGAACCCCACGCTGAGTTTCACAGCTATAGTGTCAACCAGTGTATGACACTACGCTATTACAATGTTATATTTACCTTTATGTTCATGTTTTCAAATTAGAATGAAAATTAATTAAAAAGAGCTTAATTATTTTCTTACCTGCAAAAATAAACTGATACAGCTAGATTTACCCCAGATCAATCTATTACCTGACCTTTTAGCGCACATATGAACTTATACGCAAATATTTTGCTCTTTGGCTGCCAATTTGGATATGATGACATCATCTTGGTTGTTTCTAGAAACGATTTTACATAATCTTAGTACTTGTAGGCTTGCTCTCATTATTTTAGCATAAACTGACAATGTTAAAGAAATGTATTAGTGATTAAGGAATTAAATGTCCATATTCATATATCGGAAGGAAGCCATTTTGAAAAACTGTCAAATTCTGTGTGGCCGGAGGTTGATTATGAGACAGGAGACAAAGAATTTCATGCTTGTATCAAAATTTTCACTTTTTCCCTGCTATACTCAAGTTACCCGCTCCACTATTTATGGTAGGCAGAACTACTTGTGTAACACTAATATAACTTGATAAAATCCAAAGTCACTTTGACGAACCAGAAACAAACATTCAAAACGGAGAAAAACATAATTTTGGAGGAGCAGTCGTCCTTCCAACAACACGTCCCTTCTACTAAACGTCACATCAGTTAGCATTTTGAAGGAATCATTCAAGTTGAATGGAGGTGTTGTTTGAAAGACGACTGGTTCTCCAAAATTAGTCTTTTCTGCATTTTGAATATTATTTCTGATAACAGCAAAATCTATTTCTGGGAGTAAGAACATTCCCTTGGTCACCATGGTAACCTGTCAAGCATTTCATTATTGATGAGTGCGAAATACCCCTACTCTTTACACCAAAAGTTCAGTCTAAGATAACTTGGTTAAATGATGAATGTTTTCGAGAAAACTAATCTTGACGCTAAGCTGTATTTCCCACAGAATTACATTCCTTTCTGCTGAAATTGTTTGCTTAAAATCTACCCAATATAATCAAGGAAATTTACTCAAAAGAATAGGATATTACATTGGATACCCATAGTTTGTGGATGAGGGGAATACTCATTTAAATACATCAATACGCAATCGTTAAAAAAAAAAAAAAAAACACACACACACAACTCAGTTAAATCAGAAAACAACTTCCTAAAGTAACCAGTCCCGTGACACATTATGGCATTTTCATTAGCCAATCATGGACTTGGGCACTTAGGGGTCTATTCTCCCATAAGCGCTTAAGTCCTTTTTTACGCGATTCAAGTTAAGCGCTTTTGAGTTACGCGTATTCTCCCCTACTCGCTTCGATCACGCCCACAGCATTTAACTTCAGAATGTAGGCAGCCTTATGAAAGAGGTGCGACTGATCCAAAAGAGAGGCAGACTCGGTACAAAGCTCATTGACTATGGCTGTCAGGAAAACAAGGTACAAGGATTTTCTGATTAATCACGAAAATGCATTTGTGGTCCATGGAAAACGCAAACCAGGCTTTAAATTTGAATATTGTGGGCCTGCTGATGCAACCTCGTATCTCCAAACTGATCAGAAACAAAAACTCGTATGTCCACTATACTTACATGCAGAATTAAACTTTTTTTATTATTTTTAATTATATTTATCAATTTATATTATTTTATTGTTATTTTTATAACAATATTACAATATAATGTAATAATTTACAGGTATATATATATACGTATATATATATATATATATATATATATATATTTCCTGTGAAGTTTATCATTTTGAAGATATGAGATTTTTCTCAGCAGGCCGACGATACGCCGCTGTAATAGTAGGCCTATGTAGGCTATGTCTGTGTCAATTACAAGAAGTAATGCAGGCATCTCTTTTTTATTTCTTATTCTAGCCTCCATGGCATTAAAGCTATGCAAACAAACAAATTGCCGCGATAATGAAATAATAAATAAAGAATTTAGCGCTTCTCAACCAGCATAATCACAGCATTGAAAATGTGCCCCTCCTACAATAGCCTGTTTGTTCCGTGAAAGACGGGAAAGAAGCAGCAATATGCTTTTGATTCACCGAGAAAGATAAATATGTATGTTGCTGCAGAAACCTCGGTTCTGCTCTGAACAGGGCAATAAATACTACACATTGATTCAAATGTACTCCTTTGTTAACAAAATAAAGTGGGGAAACCCCTTTGAACTAGAGGGAATTCCTTGTGCGATTCGTGTGCGCTGGAGCTGGAATCAATCTGATCAGAAAAATACGCATGCGGCTCCGCTCCAGGAGCCGGGTGAAAATCACGGAGATGGAAACGCTTCATATAAAGACAATGATATGCGATTTTTGACGTACCCGTGTCTGCACCGGCGACTGACTTCAGCCTTATAAATGGAAACATAGCTTAATGTTGTGCCAACGTCTACGGTCTCTGCACATATTTTTATTAGTGGAAGGGGTTCTGATTGCAACGTGAGTACAATCAATGGCTCCCACAACACTGTTAGAGTGTTCGTTAGTGTTAGTAACTCCTAGCGAAAACAACAAACTGTTAATTTGGTTAGTAAGATAGAAAAGTAAGGCGAAGTAAGCAAACGAGATTGGAAGGAAGACTGAAATCCAGAATCCAATAAATCACCCGAAGAGTGACACACAGGACTGGGGCTGTGAGCAATAACAAGACGCAAGACCAGACGGGGGAGACAAATAGAATAGAAAATATGGATGCATAATAATAGAAAATAATAGAAAATATGGACCGGAGTGAGACTATGGCGAAATGCAAAATATGGAAA
The DNA here is from genome assembly GCA_029721435.1 of Gymnothorax reevesii. Classification (NCBI taxonomy): domain Eukaryota; kingdom Metazoa; phylum Chordata; class Actinopteri; order Anguilliformes; family Muraenidae; genus Gymnothorax; species Gymnothorax reevesii. The sequence goes on from CM056574.1 coordinate 144,672,347, forward strand.
AGTACAAAACTATGACAATACATTAACTAATCAAAGTTACCAAATCCCAACACACATACAAAGAATAGTCAGACATAGCAAATATCAAAAAACACAAAAGGCAGTCGGAATGAACATGGCCTAGTCAAGACCAAAAACAGAACTAGAGCAGATACAAAATCACAACAGAAAATTTTAATGGATTCTGAAAATGGAGATGTCCTGGTGAATTGGTCAATCTTCAGGGCTTAAGGACCCCATGCGTTCTGAGCTTAGGCTGGACTATACAGTTCATCAAGATAAGAAAATAATTTATCTGCTGAACACACCATCATTCCTGTTAAACAAAATAATGAAAATGAATGAAAAATGAAAATTACAAGTTGCAGAATGTTCAATGCAGTTGGGATTATTATTATTGTTATTCAGAACCTAAAAAATACAAGTACATGTTTTATAATCCATTTTACGCTGACATACAAAGTCAATATCATCAATTAATAATTAATAGCTACAGAAAAGTACATTCTACTCGCTTAATAAATATTTTACTTATAAAACGAGTGCTTCCCATCCTTAACTGTGATTGGCTGCGCCGCGTTCCATGCCGGTATAAAATTACTGTAATCCACTATGGCAGGCTGCAGCACAAAATATCCCTGCGTGCAACGAACTACTCTGCGCTCAACTAACTCCTTAGGTTACATTTATTTCAAGACTTTTAGCTCGCTATTTCAGTGTTAGCGAAGTTTAGCCTTTTAACCCGCTAACCAGTTGGCTATCTACCTAGCTAGCTATAACATTACAGAGTTAGATATCGCTTTTGCATTGCGAGCTACGTTGCTAACTACCTCGCTATTTCAGAAGCTATTAGCGATAAATTGCTGACTTTTTTCTTGTGTGTTTATTTCATGGGCTATGTGTCGGGTAACCACATCCATTGTAGTGAACGCTAGCTAGTTGACAAGCTGGCTAGCAAGCTAATGCACAATTCAATATATTTTCCTAGACACCGGCAAGTGTGGAGGACAAAAGTCAATCGTTCCCTACTCTCGCTGCTGGTTGTAATGATATGGCCGATTGGCGCAAGTTGAGAACAAGGAAACCCGAAAACCGAAATGAACATAAAATTATTGAACTTCGTCTTCGTGAGACCGAAGGAGACATTCAAAATAGCCTGCTTTTATAGTATATCTACATTAGCGAGCCCAAATAGCCTGATGTGACATGATAATGGCGCTAGATGAAAATGCAATCTTAGTGTCTGTGTTGCTTGCCAACCATTCTGTCCACTCTATCTTGCTTGGTGGAAGAACGAATAGTTCTAAATTTTACTGTTGCATTATTACCAATAAATTGGCGATTCTTGTGTGTTTATTTAATGGGCTATATGTAGGGTAATCCTTTTATAAAAGCAATAAGCCCCTTGAAGCACTGGGTTACAGTGATTTTATAACGGCGGAGGGGCGCTAAGGCACTCTGCTCTTAGAATGTCCCTCCGCCGTTATAAAATCACTGTAACCCACCGCTTCTCGGGACTTATTCTTTTAATGTTATAGTTACATGTGAATTGTTTCCAATTTTTATGTACCTATTAATCAAATGTCAAACCTCTGAAATACAACTCATTAGCTCTAGTTCATAAATGCCGCCATTTCGTATGTTTAAGCCAATCAAAAAATACTTGGTGTGGCAATGTCCCAGATGTTATGATGTGCTTGGACACCAGGAAATCAGCTGATCTATGTCAAGTGCATACAAATTAGTCTTGCTTATCACTCATGCTACAAACTTATTTTACACCGAACGATTAACCCCTTCAGACCCTGTGTCCATTACAATGGACGTCACATGACAACTTTTTTTTTTTTTGGCAACATTTAACACCACCTAAGTCCTCAAGACCATCTGAGTGGACGTTTAGCAACCAATCAAACAGCAGTATAGGTATCCTTGTGGCCATTTTAAAAAAATACAACACACTGAAGAGAGGCATGGCAGGACTTCACTCCGCACAACGAAGTAAGGACTATTTTCAACAGTTTTATTCACATTTATAGATATTTGGGCAAAGATATAATACTTTTAAAACAATTTTGACAGATGGAATGTTTGAATTAAAGCATAATATCAAATGTTTAACAGCAAGTTTTTACTCAGGATTTTTTCGAATGTTGCTGTCCATTTGAATGGACAGTGGGTCTGAAACTATGTCATTGAACTCAATTCTACACTACGGAAGAATGAATTTGTCACTATAAAAATAGCACATCATATATAGTTGGGAAAAAAGGGATTGCTATATTTTTCACAACCTTGGAACATAATTCAGGTCTGATGGGGTTAAGGTTCAATATTTCCAATCATAACTGAGCCCCTCAGAACAATTGTGGTCTAACTCCGATTTTGTAATTATCAGAGTCAGATCCATATTTTTCATGCAAAAGGAAAAATCTATTCATGCAATAATGGGCCAGAAGATTGTTAGTTCCACCTCTGAATTATAGACAGTAGTGCGAGAGTGATCTGCGCCGAGATGGGTGTGGCGGCGTAGTAGGAGGAGGTGTCACATATTCATCAAGATGCAGTGACAATTTCGTGGAAAATTCTTCGCTGCAGTTGCGCAGAAAGCTCGCCAGCTCCAACCTGGTTCACTGTCTGTGCAGTGGTAATTTGGTTGACCGGCACACAGTGCGCACACGTTACCGAAACCTCGCAGGAAGGTTTCCAGAATGTCAGGCACATTTCAATACAGTAAATAATTACAGCAACCACTGTTTAATGTAACTATCTGAATCAGCACATAAATTGTAGTATCTATATTGATTGTCCTGATGTCAGAGCAAAGGCGGTTGGTACGCGTGATGGAAACTCGACCTGACTTAATCAACGCTACTGAATCAATGATGCAAATTAACAACATCACATCTCAGCCAACCACTAACTGCCTCGGCATCAGGTAGTGCATATATAATGCTTGCGTTCTATGCTCGGTAAAGCCGCTTGCACACTGGGCGCGAGACAAATTTGTCGCACGACTGATTACAGTCAAAGTCAATGCGAAGAGCTATCGACTTTTCTTGTTCTTTTTATTCGTCTGTTTTCTTCCTTTGAAGATAGACAACAGTCTTTATTCGGTCTTTCTTTTGAAAATTAATCAGATGGATGGAACAGATTCACGCTTTATTTCCACACCAGAGATAAAATAGTGCTTACAATCAGAGAGCAAATCAATTCCATGACCATTGACAGTGTGAGTAAATTATCGCATGCATGATCAAGACTGTCCGACGCGAAATGCAAAATACTCCATGTCCGGCACCCAGCAAAAAATTAAAGTATTGATATGAGAACAGATTTATAATGGAATAAAGAATAAAAATACATATATATCACCAACCAACAGAACATCCAAAAAAGATGACCAGCAAATAAATTCATTGCAGTGTTCGTTAGATGTTCTGTTTTTAAAATGTTTCTTTTTATTCTTTATTTTGTTATCAATCTGTTCTAATCGTCCTTTTTTTTTTTGTCTGTCAGACACGGAGGCATTGTACATTGTCTCGCGCCAATGTCGACTCGCTTTACTGGGCCGAGCTTAAACAGAAACATTGAGTGAAATTTTCGGTACTCATCTTGACGAACTGAGCCCTCTTATCAAAACATTCATGTTTAATATCTAAAAGATTCTGTACATTTGAAGAAATTAAAAACAATAACAGACTGTCGGACACGGTGATATATTAAAACCCTGTCAGACTTTCGGACACAAGACACTGCTTCAATGCAATCTGTCGGGCGAAAAATTAGTTTCGCGTCCAGAGTGCAAGCGGCTTAATACTAAGCTACTATTATTGTCACTTAGGTTTTATCGTTTTTAGTGGGGGGAAGGAATACAGCCTGATTGCTATGATCTCGTACTGAGTTATGATCACATATCGAAAACAAATGTGTAATGTATCTTGCATTGTTGTCCATGCATGTTAATCCCAAAATTTTAAGCAGCAACAGACTGTAATAATAAGAACACGCTATCCATCGTTTCTCTTGCCAATGAGCAAGATTTGACTCGGCTGTGTAATACCCAAACACGCCTTCTTTGCCAACCTGCGCTGGAAGGAGGGACAGAGGCGGGACAGAGGAGTACTTGCGCCAGGCTACGCCGGGCACGAAATTGCAACATACGCCTGGACACACCCAGTTGGCGCGGCGCACCCTCCATTCGCGCCTGGTCTACGAAATTAGAGCCCTCGGTCTCAATAGAATAGAATAGGCTGAGGGCTGGAGGCGAGGCCTCACGCAGACAACGGGGCTTTGTCCCAGTGAAGACTCCTCGGTTATGTTTCTTACACTTTTTAACAGTTGTTTCTAGAAATACTTTCACGGAAAATATGAAATTCATTTGCCCAGTAAATATTGAAGATTTTGAAAGATGACGCTCTGCCAACGGGATTCAATCACCAGCCAGCTTCCAAACCCAAGCGCCTGTCAACTTTAGGTTGGCAGGAGAAACGACAACAGTTACACATAGATCAAGTAGGCTTTCCAAATCTTATGTCAGCTTATAATTTGTCATTGCAGTTATATCGATTTGGAAATGATTCATTGGTAAACTCTTGCTTACAGTAGCCATGTTTTATTTCATTTATAACCTTCGTGCACACTAGAGTTCCAGTGCCTGGGTGACTTGGCAAGCTACCCCGAATCCAACAAACATGGCGCAACACCAACAACGTATATCTCATCTTCTGAAGCTAATTACGTTTTTAAAACATTTTTCAAATATTACCCAAAAATATATTTGAATATTACGGGCTATGTTCTTGTATTGGGCATCTGCTGTACCAGTGTTTTCTTTGCCTATAAAAGACACAAAAATTCTAAACGCTGGCAGCAAACATCCTCAACAACTTTCCTTTCTTGGAGGAAAACAAAAAAAGAGAAGAAAGAAGAAACCATACATTCGAAACGGCACACATCCTGTGAGCAATAAAATTATCCCATTTTTTAGTGGAACATGTTACTTAAAAATCACCATCATCCCTATTAAACTCTGTGAAATCACTTCATTTCACTCTGGAATACTAGGCATGCACTGATGAATTATTGTTTTATTGTTCTTTATTGTTTTATTGCCCAGCCCTGATCTGATTTTGTTCAAAGACAGAAGACTGGCATATCGCCAAATGTTCTTTCCAAAAATTGCTTTTTCAAACTCAAAACTGGCTCTCAGCTGATGTTTTCTCAGACCTGGAAGCAGGATCAGGAGTCCCCTTGACACCCCTCTTCCTCCTGCTTTTGAGCTGCAAGTATCGTGGTTATTTCAACTCAATTATTTCCACTCCTCTCTCGCAGATTCCAGTGAGTGCTACAGGTGTCCGCTGGAATTTTGGTCAAATCAAGTCCGAGACCGTTGTATACCCAAGGAAATCGAGTTCCTCTCCTTCCAAGAACCCCTGGGGATCTCTCTGACAACAATCTCACTGTTTGGGGCATGCATCTGTGCACTTACCTTTTCTGTCTTTGCCAGCCACAGGAACACACCAGTGGTGAAGGCTAACAATTCTGAGTTAAGTTTCCTGCTGCTGTTGTCACTCACACTATGTTTCCTGTGCTCCTTGCTGTTCATTGGCCAACCTCAACAGTGGACCTGCCAGTTGAGACATGCTGCATTTGGAATCAGTTTTGCACTTAGCATCTCCTGCATCCTGGTTAAGACCATAGTGGTGGTAGTGGCCTTCAAAGCCACACAGCCAGGTGGGAATTCAATGAAGTGGTTTGGCTTGCAGCAACAGAGGGGCACTGTGCTGGCCTTCACTGTCATCCAGGCAGTGATCTGTGTGGTTTGGATGACCACTGCATCCCCTGTTCCCTACAAAAACACTCGCTCCCAGAACTCTAAAATCATCTTCCAGTGTGCAGTTGGGTCGATAGCTGGGTTCAGTGCCCTGCTTGGCTACATCGGCCTGCTGGCGGCCATCAGCTTCTTGCTCGCCTTCCTGGCGAGGAATTTGCCTGACAGCTTCAATGAAGCCAAGTTCATTACCTTCAGCATGCTCATATTCTGTGCTGTCTGGATAGCGTTCATACCTGCCTATGTCAGCTCTCCAGGAAAGTACTCAGATGCTGTGGAGATATTTGCCATTCTGGCCTCTAGCTTTGGGCTCCTAGGGGCGATATTTGCCCCAAAATGCTACATAATTCTACTGCATCCAGAAAAAAACACTAAAAGGGCCCTTATGGGCCGAGATGATACAAAGAAATAAACGTTTTATTGACTGTACTATTTCATTTTATCACAGCTAGAAATCTAGAAATCTTTCGAAGAACTTTTTTGTTGAGATGAAATAAATTTAATTGCATGCCTTTACATTCATTTCAAACAATAAAGACTTCTCATAAAATATCTATGTAATTCCTTCTAATTTCTTCTTTTGCCTTGTCTTGTCCAGCTGTGACAAATACATCATCAAATAAGTGCTTGTCATACAATCAAACATGCTCTCAGTTTTAGGATGGTTGCTAGTTTCCACCACAGCAAATGCCAGTATCACATTTCGGATGACCACCTCTTGAAGTTCTGGATACTGTACTGTAGGCATGTTCTTTCTGGCATTTCTGTTCTCAAAATTATTGACCTTCTTTCTATGGCAGGTGTTATCAACCTTATCGAGAAAGTAGCAATGTTGGTGCAGGCTTTTGTTCAGGCCTTGCAGTTACACTCCTGATTCTGCCGATCATGTCTTTAGCAGACTCTAAAGGTTGATAAATACAATCAGATGTGTTACTGAATGGCTGAAACAAGAAGAACAAGTGTATTCCAAACGTGGCCACAGTGTTCTATCTCTCAGAATGCACTGATAACACCACCCAGCATCATTTTTGCTGAGTAAAATCCAATACACATTTAGTACTAATTTTGGGCTGCTGATTCCAAAAAAAGTGTCTGTTTTGCTCTAGCACATCATATTTTCTCACAGTATATGATGTGCATTTCATAGCATTGTCACTTTCAACAAGCACTCGTAAGGTTTAGAATTCTTGTATCATCCCTTCATCACCACAAAAACTGCCATGAAAACATGAGTTCCACCTTCCTCTGAGCCCGTTGAAAACTATTTGTTCAATTTTCAGCTGATCATTATATGTATGAATGATTCTAAGGACATTATTTAATGCCTAATCCAGGCTTAGTCATATGACCACTGACTAGACAAAATGCAAACATGATCCTGTTGTTTTCTGCTACTGCAGAAATATTTTCATATTTGAGGTTCCCCCATCCTCAAACAACTGGAGAGAGACAGACTCTTCCCAGGAAATTAGGCTTTATTGAGGCATGTTGATCAATACAAAGCAGAGTTCTTTTTGCGCAAGAAGAACTGACATTCTACTTTTTACACCTGATTTTTATACCTTCACCACCAGAAATTTCTTCCAAATATGGTTTTTCCACCCTCTCATGCAAGAGTGGTTCAGTAACGTAATGTCTGCATCTTACGTTTTTATCTTTTCTCATTGGTTGGCATCCTTTGCAAAATAACTACTTCAAGGCTACTTCATTGTTTAAGAGGACTTTTAAATGGGTCATAGGTCGTCCCAGAGACAGGAAACAAAACACTGCCTACTTGCCTTGAAAACTGCAACCAAAAGATAACAAGCCTCTTTCAGTGTAATATTGGTTATACATATTTCTAATTCAAATAACACACATAGCCAGTGGCGGCTAATTGGCAACAGGGGAAGCTCAAACAATCCCTTAAAGTTAATGATTGTTCATGACCTGTTTTCAATCATTCATTTAAATTACAATAACAGAAACTCCGAAAACTCAACATTATCTGATGCGGCCAGTTTTCATTAATAACGCATACCTGTCAACTCTCACGCATTCGGCATGAGTTTAAGTGGCATTTTTACGTTCCTCTGCTGTAGACAGCAATTATTCTATCAACGCGTATGTAAGAGATTTTCGCGTGGAATTTAAGTAGCCTACTTGTGCATGGAGGGGTTCGAAGCAATGGAATTGCATAAAGATGTTTCAAATTATCTTATTTCATTTAAACAATCATGAAACAAATGCATTGCTTCCAACCCCAACCCCTGAGTAAATAAAAGCGTGAGAAGCCTGGAGTCGTAATCAGTATGCGTTATAAATGAAAACTGGCCACATCTGATAATGTAGAGAGTTTTCGGAGTTTCTGTTAAGGTAATTTAAGTGAACGATTGAGATGATCATGACCAGTCATTAATTTTAAGGGATTGTCTGAGCTTCCCCTATTGCCAGTTCGCCGCAGCGTATAGCTATGCTACTGTAAGCAAGCATGCATAACTGTATGATTACTGATGAATGATGGTGAATAATACTGATGACTGAACAAATACTGACTGAATCGACTGAACAGACGTCAAAGTTACAGAAACCAACTGCTTATGTGTGTGTGAACTGCTTGTATGTGTGTGTGTGTGTGTGCTACTATTGCTTACATAATATGGTTACTGATTATGATTATTGATTATGATCATAGATTTACTGATGAATATGATGAAAAATATTGAAATATGATCCTCAATACTACATCTGTGCATTTTCACAACACCCAAAAAGGGACAGAAATTGACAGACTTTATGAAAAAAGCTATACATGATGTAGACGTTTCATTCTTTTTTGTGGAAAAAAACTTTGCATGATGGAAACTTTTTAACTCAGTATCCTTAAGTGTGGTAATATTAGGCCTTCTTGGGAAATCAGCAGAATTTTTTTTCAACAGGCGGCTTGGTGCAATTCCATCAATGTTCCACGCACAGCAGTGGTTAAATTGGGGTTTTTTTTTAGAAGGGGCAGCCCTTGTCTACACACTTCTGTGAATGTCAACATTTATCAAATCATCTTTATTTCTATCTCATGAGAGCGAGGAGGGTTATCAGAGAGGTTTCAGTTCCTGATCACCTTTGGTATAAAAGTCGTAACCCTGGGAGGTAGAACAGAACTTAAGTCCTTTGGAAAAACCCAGTAAGTAACAAAAAGCAGATTTTGAAAAAAAGACAGAAACCTGTATCTCACTGGGGTTAAGGTCTTGTTTAACAATGAAACTGACTTGGCAGTTATTTATTCATCGCATAATAAACAATATTCTGGGGGAAACTTTTTCATTGTTTTTCAGGATCCATGGCAATATCATGACTTAAGTTTTTCCATTCAAAAATGTAATTTACCAACGTGGACAATAAACTTGCACTTATGCAGTTACAGTGAAGTTTGACAGTTGTGTCAGTGCTAACTCCACTGTCTGCTTCCCTCCTGATGCTATTTTTCAGTCATTAGCATGTGAATCATGTGATTTCTAAATTCAGGCTATGAATGTCCTGCACAACCAGTGCTCTGGAGGGGAACTGACCCAGCAGATCCTGTTATACATATGCTGCTTTATAATTGGCTGATTCGACTGAGTAGGTTTTGCCATTAAAAAAAACAACAACAAACAAATTGAATTTTGGAAACCCAATAAGATCAACTTGCTAGTTTTTTGCTTCCCAAATGAATAAATACAAATGACTTGCTAGGGTTTGCAATGCAAAATATAGGAAATCAGGAATTATTCTTTTTGTATTCTGCTGTACGTGATGAGGCAAAGCCTAGTAAGCACAAAAATTGAGTGAACTCAGTTTTGATCAAAATCTGATTTATTTGGTTTTTCCATAACACTGAAGAGAAGGAGCTGGGTGGTTAGGACTCAGGGATTTTATGATTGACGGTTGCCGGCAGCCTTAACAAACTGGGTTTTGGTAACTGCAGCTTGTAATAAAAAAATAAAAAATAAATAAATAAAAAGTTATGTTAGCTGCTGTGTTTAAGAGCAGTCTTGAATTTGTGATGCACCACTTTGGCTGCAGTGTGCGGGGGAACGTGGCACAGCCCCAGCAAGTTTCCATTTTAAGCAGTTGAAGAGGAAGAAATTAAACCAGCAGTGGTTGGTCAAGTGAGGTGCAGGGTGAATTGACAGCGAAACAGTGCTGGTCAGGAGTACAATGCAGTGAAACAGAAATAAAACATAATCGTTTTACAGCGGTTGGGTTTTAAAGCTCAAAGAAACTCACACACCTCCACAGAGACGTCTTGCTTGTGTTCCTGCAATAACATTACAGAAAAGCCCGATATAATGTGTATAATTATACACTTTATGCCGCCTTTACTTGGTTCTCTGAGCACAAAAGCAATGTAAAGAAGGATCTTCATTAGAGCTCTACGGCAGAATCTCCATAAAACGGGCTCACTATCTTGCCTTCTTCATACATGATCTGCTGAATCTGCCTTTGTTACTTGTTTAGGCTGTATGTGTGCTACATGTTTGCCCCGTGGCTGCTAAAGTTAATTTTAGCTCGTCAGTTACCAATAGTTTGTTAGCAACCAACTTGTTGCCACCAAGCCAACACAGCTAATGTTAATGCTGCTTAACAGGCAGCTTAGTAAATAGACAAAATGTTAAGAGTTGGGCAAGAGTTGAACTTTTGAAAACTTACCGAAGAAAAAGCAATTTGATGGAATCTCGACGTGGGCAATTCGCCCCACGACAGACAGTATGATAGTGAAGGGCGCAGGCATGTTTGATGACTTCTGATCATTTTTATTTACATTGTTTTGGGCATTGATAGTTCGGGGGGTAAAATTAGCCTCAAATCTTTTCTAGACAATATTTATCATGACTTAAGTTGATGCTGTTATGTTTACTGGGAGAATAACAAAATATATAAGTGCAATATGAGTGTGATGATATGATACTGAAGGAGATGGAGCTCAGCTCCGGCCAGGTGCAATTTTTCATCATGGAAATTACAATTATGAAATCAAAATGTTGTATATTGTTGTGTAAAAAGTCATAATAATGATTTATAATGTCATAATAATAATGGCAAGTTATTTCATTTGTTGAGTTTTACAAATTTACGGAATCCAAAATGTACTGGTATTTATTCACGGGAAGTATTTGTTTCATAACTCATATTTATTTAACTTTGCCTCATTTGATCCTCCTTGTTTATCAAATGGCACATACTACTCTGGTTCAGTCACAAGTGCATATATGTACGGTGGCCGACAGGTACAAACACGCTGCATATACAGAAACGAGATGCATATACATAAACGACGCGCTGCATATACAAAAACGAGATGCAAATACAGAAACGACATGCAAATACAGAAACGACCTGCATATACAAAAACGACATGCAAACAGATGCAATAGAAAAACGCTGTAAATACAGAAACGTGCTCCGAATAAGAAAACAGATGCAAGAGGAAAACGCTTTAAGTACAGGAACGCGCTGCATGTAAGAAAACATGCAAATAAGAAAGTCACACAACGGAAGTGCTCCAGGCCTCTGGGGGCAGTGGAGACACACAACAGAAGTATCAACATGCGGGGCGCGTCTTTTTTTTCGTAACCAAGCGAGGCCAGATTTCGCATTTTCTCATGAATATTCTTGGCGCGATTTTTAATCTCTAAACGTTATGCCTATTGCACCTTTTACCTGTTCTCTGATTGGTCAATCGTCTCCAAGGAGACATTGAAACTTATGAATGGGCAAGGTCATGTGGTAGAGTCCCTGACTTACGGTCGCGTATTGCTGCCATTCCTGGAAAAAAAACGGGTCTGTAATGAAAAGTTTCTTGTTATTACAAGATCCTTTTCGTGTTATGACAACATATTTTCATGCTTTAACAAGATATCTTCACGTTATTTCAATGAGAAAACATCATATTATGACAAGAAACTTTTGGCTCATTTACATGGTTTGATTAAGTTCTACTTCTTGCTTGTCTTGAAACATGGCGAGATTATGCTATTATAGAGCACGATGGGTGATACTGTGATTAGTATGCCTACAAGAGGGATTTTAAAATGCTTGGGGCTGTACAGAAGACAGAATGAGCCTGACCCCCTGGAGGTAGCGACGTTTCTGAACATCGGTCAAGCTATCACTAGCTCGGAAAACGACAGTCGTACCGTCACAGCTAATAATAAAATGCGCAAATACAGCAGACATCACGTTAGTAACATTACGTGATGTACTTGCTGTCAAATAATCGTCACATGGAAAGATATAACGAGGCTTGTTCAACAAAAATGAATGTGTACTTTGTTAAAAAAAAATACGCAAGCAAACTTGAATAATTTGCGATAATAATCAATTGTGATTGATTAGTGAAAAAATAAATACATAATAAACAGGATAGGAAGTTGGTAGTTGGTAGTTTCCGGTTCATTTTACAGGTCCGAGAATTTCATGGTAAGTAGGCGATAATTATTGGAAATTTCTACTCAAAGTTTTATGCTAATTTCCCCAACATTATTAAATAATTTCATGGTAAGAAAGATTGTAATTGATGATAATTAGCAGAAATTTTTCCTCTACATTACGGCAAAGTTTATTAGAAATTTCCCCAAAATTATCCAATAGTTTCATGGTAAGAAAGGAGAGCAGAAAAAAGAGAGAATAAAAGTCCGCACACTGTTAAAGGAGCTCCCAGAAGACTTTATTCCTTGTACGTTTCGGCCGACGTGGCCTTCGTCTGGTGAGTTCCACACATGTGATAGGGGTGGGGGTGGGGGTTTAAATACACTAAAGATGGTAGATGGACGAAACCAAAGTGCAATGAGTCCCAATATACCAAAATAATCACATAATACCTATGATCCAAAAACAACACTATGTACTTACAAAAAAGTAAAAGTATATCAAGTCTGTATATAGGCTATTTTCACAAACAGTAAGCACATTAAATAATATACGCAGTGCAAGTAATATCCAAATGAAATAGCCAAGTATCTCAGGCTACATTTAAACCATAGGTTAATTGTAGGTACAGATTAAAACTCCTAATTTGTACACATGCATAGAAAACACAAGGTACCTCAAAAACAGTTTGAAAGAAACACATTCCATACAGAAACTAAAACTGACAGGTAGTAGCTATAATTCATAATTCATAGAAAAAGAAAGAAAGGAGAGCAGGCCACTAAATAGAAGTGAGTTGTTGCACCTTTATTTCCAGGTAGTTTCTGCCAAACTTCTGAGGATCATGCCAGCTTAAAAGAGAATTCCAGTATGAAATTGACTTGGGGTGTATTGAAACATGATAACGAATACTAACCTTTGTCGAATACTCCACCTGCGTACGCACGTAACATTTCAAAATATATAGCTTTTTAGCCGAAGCTCCCAGCAGGTTTACAATAGTAGTGAATCAGGCATAGCGTTGCCATGCAAAGAAATCGCTATTTTTTCTATCATTAACAAGGCTCGAATTAGCTCCACACTTCATCGTTAGAATTCCAGGGGCCCTGACATTTAAGATGAGGCACTGAGAACTTCGAAAATGCGCAGGTAGTTTACTAAAAAAGACTATTTATGCAAACAGTACCTCGAGATAGTTTCCAGTCGCCTCCATCTTGAAAGTTACAACAAGTTGGTTGATGAGCACGAAATTGACTTATCGTAACTTTCAAGATGGAGGCGACTGGAAACTACAACGAGGTACTGGGGTAGGGTATTACCCTTGAGTAATATCAAAAATGTCTCATCAGCTGTGGGTAAAGTACAGCAGTGATGTGATTAACTTAAACTACAGAGGGAAACATAGTAATCAAACATTTAATCAACATAAAAAGTCAATTGGTTCTTAATTGGTGAAACTGTTGACACAATCACAAAAATGAACAATTTATGTGGCGAACAATTTAGTCACACCTGTTTTGTTTCATGTTAATTCATTTAGTTCAGGCAAATTAAAACAACTGTGTTCAACAACCTAATTTAGAATTTACAGATCAAGATGACTATATAGGCTCAAGAGAAACGTTATATGCGATTGCATACTCTCAGCTTGCTCTGCAGTTAACAGAGCCTGTCGATTGAAGCACAGTTATCCAAAGAGTCGCGTCATCTCCGGTCCAGGGTTGCTAATTCTGATAAGACAAATAAGCGACCGCTGCTTCAAAATCAAGCCCAATATGAATTACACGATACTATGACAGTGTAGACCTGGGGTGGAATCTCTTTCGTTTTGTCGAGCGAGAGGGGGAGGGAAAATTATCTTTCATTTAGTTGAGCAAGGGGCTAGGAGGGAGGATGGGTTCTCTCACATTACTTGTCGTGAGGCTTCAAGCAGTCAATCAATGAATCAAGGGGGAAATAGCAACCATAAATGTATAACAATTAGGTTGTTTGTTACATTTCTCTAACAAGCAACCATATTTTCAAAAACAAGCCCAAAAAAACACGCAACCCGCTACCCGTAATTTTTTTCAAGCGACTTCAGGAAAAAAGAAGCCCAAAGTCGCGTATTGTAAGCGGACTAGGCAACCCTGCCGGTCACTCGGACCAGAGCCATGTCTGACAATATTTTTTATAGCAATGGCGGCCCGTGGAGTCCGTCAATAGTTCCCGGAAAGCAGCGAAAAGGACTGGTCGGTCAGCTGAGTCGAAGTGGAGTAGTCAGGCTCTCAAGTCTCACACACTTCAATAAGTTCACATGCCACACATGACATTGCTCACGCTGAGAAGTGATGAAACTCGCCGCACATTAGTAAGTTACACTGTATATAAAAGAGATTAGTAATCTACGAATGGATGAGGCGAAGGCGGACTGCTTCGCTTGAATCAGCAACCTGACAGGCAATCAGAAAATAGTATTTCTTGTTGCCAGGTGAAAAAGCAGCACTTCAGACCAACCTGCCAGAGGAGAAATTTTTAAAAAGACTCAAAAGCCTGTAGATGCATTACAGAAAAATTATGGACATCAACCAAAAGTGAATCTTTATGTTCATTTTGCTTGCTTTACTTCAGATATTTGATAGCGAAAAAAAATGAAACACAAAATAAAGAATTGATCAGTTTCTGTTTTTTTCTAAATAGCATTACATGGTGTATCGTAGACAGAAGATGAGTCTTGTTGCAAGTAGACTTGTAAGAAAAGGTGTTTTTTTTTCAGTGCATATTCAGAGATTTTTGAGAAGTGCAGCATTGTAATTCCTCTGTGAACAGCTTTAAACCATAAACTAGGTCTTATAACCTGAATATTGGCTGGTGCAGGTTTCGTTAAGAGGAGCTGGCAATTGGTGAGAGTCTTCGCTGGGCTTGATGAGAAGCTTGGTACTGCTGATGTGATCTGGTATAAAGTTAACCCAGCATGATGAGCAGAATTTGGGCAGAAACTAGTTGGAAATTGGGTAGCAATGACACACTTGAATTTAGTGGTCCACTCAGCAGAATTTCGACAAAAAGTACTTGGATGTTAAGCTGGCATGATCAGCAGAAATTAGGTAGAAACTACTTGGAAATAAAGCAGCAACAGCTCACTTCAATTTAGTGGCCTGTTCTCCTTTCTTAGCATGAAATTATTAAACAATGTTGGGGAAATTAAGAAAATGTAAGGTCAATTTGGGGGGGGGGGGATTTCTGCAATTATCACCTATTTACCATCTTTCTTGCTATGAAATTATTGAATAATTTTGGGGAAATTTCCACAAAACTGTTAGGTAATTTGGGGAGAAATTTCCGCTAATTATCACCAATTTATCATGAAATTCTTGGACTGCAAAATGAAGTGTTACCGAATTTCCATATCACACAATATGAAGTTACAGTAAGGGTTTTATGAATGGTCAAGAATCTATGAGAACAAACAAAAGAAAATATATCATGCTTTTTGAGAATTACGTTACATTAATTGTTTACATCCCCCCGTTTGATTGAATTGGATATTTAATTTAAAAAAAAAAACAGAACTATCTGTAAATAGCATAGAATACATCTCAGACCATGCAAAAGAAGTCATCCATTTTGTTAACTGCCTCAGTTTTCATTATAAATATTAACCCTAACAGACATGACCCTCAGGCAATAATTTAACTGATGTATGTTGATCAGTAAAATGAAGGCAATTCCATGCAATACTTTTCCAATAATTTGTCTCATTGCAGAAGGTGTGAAGATGTGACCTTATAAATACAGAACATACAGAATATATTCTTTTTACGCTTTCCCCATGAGGAACTTCTTGGTGTTGTTCTCTGGCCTCAGTAGGATGATGTAACACTTTGGGGCAAAAATGCAGAGCAGCAGCCCAAAGCTGGAGGCCAAGATGGCAAATATCTCCACGGCGACGGTGTATTTCCCTGGGGAGCTGACATAGGCAGGGACAAAGGTGATCCAGACAGCACAGAAGATGAGCATACTGAAGGTGATGAACTTTGCCTCATTGAAGTTATCTGGGAGTTTTCTGGCTAAAAAGGCCAGAAGGAAGCAAATAGCTGCCAGTAGTCCAATGTAGCCCAGCACACAGCCAAACCCTAGTGCTGACCCCACCGCACACTCCAGAATGAGCTTTGACCCCTGGAACCCTGTATTGCGGTGTGGGTGAGGGGGACTGAGGCAGAGCCATAAGATGCAGATGAAGATCTGGACACAAGTGAAGACGACCACACTACTCCGCTGCTGAACCAGCCCAAACCACTTCATCATGTTGACACCAGGCCTGGCAGACTGGAATGCAACCAGAACTACAATAGTTTTCACTAGAATACAGGACAGGCAGAGCACAAAGCTGATCCCAAACACCAGGTGCTGAGCCAGGCAGGACCACTCTGAGGGACGACCCACAAACACCAGCGCACACAGGAAGCAGAGTGTGAGGGACAGCAGCAACAGGAAGCTCAGTTCTGAGTTATTAGCCTTTACAAGGGGGGTGTGTCGGTAGTACAGAAAGACCACACCTACTGCCACTGTTATGCCACTTCCAGATACAGCTATGGTTGTCAGGGTGATGCCCATTGTGTCCTCGAATGAGAGAAACTCCACCTCACGAGGAATACATTCGTTCCTGTGACTGTTGGACCAGAACTCTGCAGAGCAGTGCTTGCATTCCACTGATCCTAAGAGAAAGAGGTGAAAAATGTTACTTCATTTTCATTCAGATTTACCATATGTACTTTTCCAAGTTCTGTGACAAACACTGAACCCCAAAACCATTACAAAACTGTATTCTGTAGGAGCACTGGGCAGTTCATGGCCTGTACAGCGCATTGACATCATCTGACAAGTCTTCTCATGTTTTTCTTGTTGACTGCAAAATTGGAAGCAAATCGGTGAAAATTGCAGATTACACTAATTTGGGGTTTGTCAAACAGTTTAGAGTCTGCTAAAGTGTTTCAGGATGTTTTAGATAGAATCCAGAAGTGGCCAAAAACATGGCAAATGAAATTCAACATAGCCATGTAAAGAGGTACATACAGTACTTCAAGAAAAATATTGAGGCTTCAGAACATGTTCAAAGAACAGCCACAAAGTTAAGTCTGTATGAAACATAAAAGCTATGAGGATAGACTGAAGAATCTTATTCTCTTCAGTCTTAGTAAACGGAAACTTTTCGGTGATCTGATTTAGGTCTTTCAATATGCAAAACAGATTAACGAATTAATGTATACATGATTATAGGTCAAGTTCTGTTTGCAGTCGAGGGGTCACAACTTGAAGTTAGCAAAGGGCAGCACTAATATCAGGAAATATTTTTATTCTGACAGTTATCAGAGTGAGGAATAGCTTGCCTGGCCGCATCATAGAGGCGGAAACTCTGGGAGTTTTCAAGACCAGGTTTGGTACACTGATTGCCACCATCAAGTCCCTATGTACCTGAAGTATTAGATTCACTTTAGTGATTTTGAATTTAGAGAAAATAACACAGCAATTTAAACACTATAGACGCAGAGTAACAGTCAAAATTTGAAATCACTAAAACAGTTTGAAAAACACTGATACTTTGCTTCACTCAGGTAACATCTGACAGTTGGTATTTTAGGAGGTAAAGGCTGGGATCCATGCATGGATTGGCAAGAAACATAAGATTTTTTGCAAAGATGTGAACCACTGTCTTGAAAGTAAAGAATTACCTTTGTATAACCAGAACAGATACAAAGGTGAAAGAAAGCAACATGCGAGAGGTTAATTACAGAAACTGAGCTTTACAGTTCAATCATGTCCTTTCAGCGGGGAAAACGCCAGGGTTGGATGGTCTTCCAATAGAAGTGTATCAAACATTTTATGAACAGATTAATAACCCCCTGCTCACATGTTTTAATTTTTCATATGATCAAGGTAATCTCACAGGGACTCAGCAAGAAAGTGGAATTTCTTTGCTCTTAAAACAAGAAGCTAGTGGCCACTATAAAAATCCGGTCCACTTAAAAAACTGGAGGCCAATCACTCTTCAGTGCTACAGTATGATACAAAAATATTAGCAAAATGCATAGCATTGCGTATAAAGAATGTCCTGCGTGATATTATACATCATGACCAGTCTGGTTTTATACACGGTAGAAATATTTCAAATAATATAAGACAATTACTTGAAATTATAGAATATTATGATAAAATAAAGAAACCAGGTTTGATTTTTATGGCAGACCTTGAGAAAGCCTTTGATAAAATCAGACGGGATTTCATCTACCAATGTTTAGAATTTTTTAACTTTGGTAAATCTTTAATACAGTGGGTTAAAGAAATGTATAATAACTCCGTTTCCAAAATTATAGACAATGGTTATCTCTCAAACCCCATTGTACTTTCACGGGGAGTAAAACAGGGCTGTCCGTTATCACCGTATCTGTTTATTATGGCAATAGAAGTACTTGCTATAAAAATACTAGCAAATAATAATATCAAAGGCCTAGAAATGCAGGATCTAAATACAAAAATTCAATGTATGCCAATGATACGATGATCTGGGCTGAACCCAAATTACGAAAAATGTCAAATACTGAGACTTGGTTACCTGAAAAATAAAAATTTCACTCATCCATGCAATCTACCAATTCACTGGACAGATGGACCGGTCAATGTTCTCAGTATACACATTCCAGAAAATATTAGTGAAATTTCAATGGTTAATTTCAATAATAAACTGAGTAAAATTGAAAAAATTCTGCTCCCATGGAAAGGGAAACATTTGACCATTTATGGCAAAATAACTCTTATTAATTCATTAATTGTATCCCAGTTTACATATTTATTCATGGCATTACCAACTCCTAAAGAATCATTTTTCAAAATCTGTGAACAGAAGGGGCTCTAATTTCGTAGACCAGGCGTAGGCGCGGCGCAGGCGCGGCGCATGGGGGGTGCGCCGCGCCAACGGGGTGTGTCCAGGCGTATGTGGCAATTTCGTGCCCGGCGTAGCCTGGCGCAAGAACTCCTCTGTCCCGCCTCTGCCCCTCCTTCCAGCGCAAGTTGGCAAAGAAGGCGACACAGCCGAGTCAAATCTTGCTCACTGGCAAGAGAAACGATGGATAGCGTGTTCCCATGAATTACAAACTGTTGCTGCTTTAAATTTTGGGATTAACATGCATGGACAACAATGCAAGATACGTGACACATTTATTTTCAATATGCGATCTTAACTCAGTACGAGATCATAGCAATCAGGCATGTATTCCTTTTCCCCACTGAAGACGATAAAACCGAAGTGACAATAATAGTAGCCTTGTATTAAGCCGCTTGCACACTGGACGCGAAACGAATTTTTCGCTCGACAGATTGCGTCTTGTGCCCGAAAGTCTGACAGGGTTTTAATAAATCTCCGTGTCCGACAGTCTATTATTGTTTTTAATTTCTTCAAATCTGCTGACTCTTGTCGATATTAAACGTGAATGTTTTGATAAGAGGGCTCAGTTCTTTAAGATGAGTACCGAGAATTTCAATCAATGTTTCTGTTTAAGCTCTGCTCAGTAAAGCGAGTCGACACTGGCATGGGACAATGTACAATGCCTCCGTGTCTGACAGCTAAAAAAAAAAAAAAAGAGGACGATTAGAACAGATTGATACCGAAATAAAGAATAAAAAGAAACATTTTAACAACAGAACATCCAATGAACACTGGGATTTATTTTTAGCGGGTCATCTTTGTTGGATATCCCGTTATAAATCTGTTCTCATTTCAATACTTTTACTTTTTGCTGGCTGGTGGACATGGAGTATTTTTGCATTTCGTGTCGGACAGTCTTGATCGTGCATGCGATAATTTCTTCACACTGTCAATGGTCATGGAATTGATTTGCTCACGCACTGTTTTATCTCAGCCGTGGAAATAAAGCGTGAATCCGTTCGGTCCATCTGACTAATTTTCAAAAGAAAGACCGAATAAAGACTGCTGGCTATCTTCAACGGAAGAAAACAGAAGAATAGGCTAAAAAGACCAAGAAAAGTCGATAGCTATCAATTTGCATTCAGTGAAGGTCGAACACAAAAATGGCCAAGTTTCCACATCTAATAATTCCTGGAATACTCGGAAAAATTTGAACTTTTATGACTTTCGGACACGGAGCTATATTAAAACCCTGTCCAACTATCGCGTCTTTGCATTGACTTTGTCTGTAATCAGTCGGGCGAAAAATTCGTTTCGCCTCCAGTGTGCAAGCGGCTTTAATGAGCATAGAACGCAAGCATTCGATATATATATATATATACAGTTTGTGGTTGGCTGAGAAAGATTGTGAAGTCGTTAGTTTGCATCACAGATTCAGCAGCGTTGATTAAGCCCGGTCCATTACGCGTGGCAACCGCCTTTAATCTGACATCAGGACAATCGATAGGCCTATAGATACAATAATTTATGTCCTTATTCAGATAGTTACATTAAATCGTGCTTCCTGTAATTGTTTCTTGCATTGAAATGTGCCTGACATTCTGAAAAACTGCCTGTGAGATTTCGGTGACGTGTGCGCTCTCTGCGCCGGTCAGCCAAATTACCACTGCACGGAAATTAAACCAGGTTGGAGTTGGCGAGTTTTCTGCGCAACTCCAGCGGAGACTTTTTCTACGAAATTGTCACTGCGTCTTGATGAACATGTGACACCTCCCCCTACTACGCCGCCACACCCATCTCGGCGCACCTTGGTCAACCGAAGGCTGCGCGCCTCACGAAATTACCACTACGCGGGCTGCGCCCTACGAAATTACCACTGCGCGGGCTGCGCTTCGCTACGCCACCTGCGCTGCGCCAGGAAATTAGAGCCCAAGATATTTAAATTTATATGGAATGACAAACCTGATAAAATTAAACGTGTGTATCTCTACAATGATTATGTATCTGGTGGCCTAAAATTATTACATTTAAAGGCTTTAAATCTTTCACTGAAGGCCTCCCTTATTCCAAAATTCTATTTCAATTCAAACTGGTTTTCTAGTAAGTTACTTAAAAGTGTCCATCCTATGTTTTATAAAGGATACTTTCCATACTTGCGGATTGAAGCTGTGCATATCGAGTTAATTACTGACATGTTTTTCAGTGTCTCCACCTTTCTGGAAGAAGCTCTACAGAGTTGGTTGCAATTTCAGTTTCATCCACCAGAAAATACGGAACAAGTTCTACAACAAATAATATGGTTAAATTCCAGTATACTTGTTGATAGAAGAATAATTTTCTGGAAACGCATGTTCGGTAATGGTATTGTTTTTTTAAAGGATACAGTGAATGAGGAAAATAAAATTATGTCCTACAGACAATTAACTAGTTTTTATGGAACTGTTGCACACTGCAACAATATAATCAACTTATTGGAGCTTTACCAAATACTTGGAAATCAATAATTATTTAAAGGACCAGGAGGACATTTAGTCTGTCTGCCTCATATGAAAATGGTTACAATGGTTAAAGAAAATAAAGATTAATAAACATATGTACAAATTTTACCTAAGAATATAGAATTTAGTTGCGATGGTAGGAGGATTCATACTTAATTATATGACTGATTGAATGAATAAATTTGTCCTCCAAAGTCGGGGGGTAGTGGCAGGATAGAAAAAAAAAAGTGCTCAGATGCACTGTACAACAGGACAGGTACATCAGAGTTTCTAGCTGGAAAAAGACCACTCACAGGAACAAAGCTGGCAGCTTCATTGAACACTACCAGCCAAACATCAGTATCAGGAACAGATTTTTTCCTGTTGCACAAAACGTTAACAGATATGATCTAATGCGTCTCGGTAATTGTTTATTCATCTTTTGCACTCATTTTCATGAAAAAATGATGAGGATACCTTGTTGATGCCTTGTATTCATAGTGTTACACTTCTGACTGGAACGTCCCAAATTCCAATTTTGGCTTTTTCTTTGATACTTACGTGCCCGTGTTCTGTACCTATTTTGCCTGAACCTGAGTTTAGTCTCTGCTGCCCTGTTACCAGTTCAGATTACATCTACTGGACTTCGGCTTTGGATTCTCTGACATTCCTGTGCCTGTGTACCGAACCTGTTTTGCCCGACTGAGTTTTGTGTTTGCTGCCCTGTGTACAGTTTGGATTACGTCCCTGGGATTCTGATTTTGGATTGTGGGCTCTGCACCGTTGCCTTCTTCCCTATGGGGGTTCACCCCCCAGCTTCAATAAAACTCATTTTTGCTAAAACTCTCTGGTCTCGCATTTGGTTCCAGAACGATACCTCACAGTTAATACATTTGTTAGTGTTGACTTGATATTATAACAACTTGTCACTGGGGATCAGCACGTTTATGCTGCCAATTTCATATCGAGAATGGGGTATTGTAAACAAACCCTTAAACGCTAGCTCTCTGTCAGTAACTTCAGGACCCTACCAAATGGGGTTTAACACTGAGAAAGAATCACATCTTGTCTACTCTGTCGAATGGAGGCGGTTTTTTGCAAATCATTGTATTCTGTTTTTATTCACGTTTTACACAATGTCCCAACTTCATTGGAATTGGGGTTTGTAGATGAGCTTCGAGGGTGCTATGGACCATGCAGGCATCTACACTACCACTGGAATGTCAGGCTGAAGCTGAAACAATACACTAATGAAAGGGAAATTGTTACTACACTAACATGAAATAAATCTTTTATTAAATACAGACAAGAACAGTGAATGACAGAGGCTGCTTCATAACTTATACTTCTGAGGAGCTTTTGTAACACTGGAG
This sequence comes from Gymnothorax reevesii, assembly GCA_029721435.1. Classification (NCBI taxonomy): domain Eukaryota; kingdom Metazoa; phylum Chordata; class Actinopteri; order Anguilliformes; family Muraenidae; genus Gymnothorax; species Gymnothorax reevesii. The sequence goes on from CM056574.1 coordinate 144,695,318, forward strand.
TCGCACTGTTTAAACAATTTGTTTGCCAGAAAATTGGATTCAATTTCAGTATTTGAATATAAAATTTTCTCCCCTCCTTCGGTCCCAAAGTTTTCAGAGCATGTTACCAGAAACAAAATGTTTCTCTTTTTATTAGCCCTAGGTTTCCGAGATGGTCCAACTCCAACGTGTACACAAACAAATATAAGTTATAGACATATTGTTAGTCAAATGATGCCAATGTGGTCCTTCTAATTACGTCCTCAGATGGCTTGCAGACAAGAAAGTCTGAGGTTAGCACCATATGAAGTATTGCTTGGTTGGTATCTCTGAATAATTTTTCAGCTCACCGCACAACACAACATATTCAAAACAGATTTTAACTCTTCCATCAATAAATAATTCTCATGAGTGAGGGTTTCTTTCTACAACCAGTGTGTTTGCATTTACCTGCATTATGTCACTGTGATGCAATCCAATAAGGGCTCTGTAAGATGGGAGATTTTGCTCCAAAACACCAAAATCGCTTGCTCTTGCAATTATGTACATCATGGGGGACTCCATTATCTCATACTACAATCATAATTTGTGACATGATCAATTCACTAGCTGTATGTTATAATCTATGTAATGCAACCTTAGTGATTCCAAATATTTGAATGGTTCTGCAATTCAGGATAGATTATAATGTGAATGTATGAGATGAAATAAAAGCATTTTATTCTAATCTATATTATATTCCTAAATTATACAAAAATAAAATAAATCAGTGAGTGAACTCTGAAGGTTTATTATTACCTGTCTGGTTGCTGATGGTCCCCTCTGCACATGCCAAGCAGTCGAAACAGCAGATAGGCTCACCCTTTCTCACAGCCTTGCGTTTCCCTGGGGGGCATTCCTCAGAACACACAGAGAGTGGAACCTGTGCACATAACAGAAATGCCCTTGTGGGACCAGTTTCATCCAGCAAAATTTGCATTCTGGATGCAGTACATTTGGGAAGCTAGTGTGGGCTGGAATACAGCAGTTTCCTTAACTGCCATAGCCATTAACTAATTGACTAATGATGGCTTCACTCCTGGTTTTTGCTAAGGCTAAGGCATTGCTTAGCATTGCAGTTTCCAGGGGTTTCAGATTCATACTTGGTTTGCAAAAGTGGGAAAGCACTGCAGTTACCGGGGGCTGAGCTGGACCTGATAATCAGAAGTGCTGGCACCACAAAAGCAAGGGCCCAGAGTTAAAGAAGTGGGAGTGAAATAGAGCCATTGGTGAAAATCCTGAGCGAAGAAAATGTCTTGGGCTTATTAATCAGGTGGGAAACCAAATTTCTTTGCTCAAGGCTAAGTCTTAGCCATGCACTTTCAAGGACCGAGGGTCACTGTGACCAGTTGTGAAAAAGGTTATATGAGAGATTCTGCAGTTGATTTTTCATGAAAGGTGAACCATGGAGAAAAGTCTGTTCAGTGAAATCAAACAAATTAAGTTAATTAAAGGGGCACCACTGAATTTGATTAACTGGACTCCAATGCGAAACTGTGGAAAAAAAACACTTGATTTGTCAAGGATTTGTTCAATAATAAATTTGTATCATACTTTTTCTACTTTTACAATTCTGATTTTCAACAAGCAGTCAATTCAAGGACATTTCACAACGTAATTTTTTTTTAAATGTTTCACATATTCCACATTTTGATGACCAGTCTTGTCAGGGATAACTAAAGTAGCATCTCTGAACTTGGCAGAATGTCTCACCATTTTGGCATCACCAACCCAAACAATAGCGGAGTCATTCAAGTGCAGCTCAGACCCTCCCATTTGCCCGATGGTAACATATTTCAGTGCACCATCTGGACCATCCTGCCAGCTCACGATGTCATACACGGCCCTAAAGTCTCCTCCTTCAAACTGGACTTCTTCTCCCAGCTGAGTGGTGAAATGCACCTGGTTAAGATGTTGCAACAACTGGAGGAAAATGACAGAGAATATCTAAATACTTGATGGAGACTCAAGGCTGTGCACAGAGGCTCTTTCACTAGGGAAGGAACAGATGGCAGAGAATCGAGAATACAGTGTCTGTTAGCATATGCTCAAAATTATTTAGACATATGGTGCTTTTCCACTGCAGGGTATGGCTCTACTTGACTCTACTTGGGATTTCATACATTCCCATTGTTGATAAAACCTGGTACCAGGTACTTTATCAGTACCACTTTCCTTCAGGTTCCAAGCAAGCCAAGTTGATACTAAAACGTTAGGTCAATATGCTGCAGTGCAGACCACTGACTGGTCAGAGGGAATGGTCATTTGCCAGCAGCCATACCACTATTTGATCTGCTCCAGCTATGTGGCTGAAGCTAAGTAGGTGTAGGCTTGGTCAGTACTTGGATGGGAGACCACCTGGGAAAACAAAGTTGCTGCTGGAAGAGGCGTCAGTGAGCCACTAGGTTGCAATCTTCCTACTGGCGAAATAATCCCCAATGTCTTAGTGCAGCGACGGGGACACTGCACTGAAGGAGATGCTGTTCTTCGGATGAGAAGTAAAACCGATAAACCGATGACTCACTGTGGTCATTAAAGATCCTGTGACACTCATAGATAAGAGTAGGGGGTTCCCCGGTGTCATTGCTAAAGTCCCAACCTGGTTCTTTTGACCTGCAACCTAATCATCCCCTGATCTAATTGGCTTTGCAAATTGCCCTCTCCCTCCCAGCTTAACCCCCAGGGCTCCCTTGAAAAGAGATTTCAATCTCAATGGGACTTCCCAGGTTAAATGAAAATAAAAATTTGTGTGACACGGGACAAGCAACCACGACACTTAATCAAATTCCACCATATTGTTGATTATGTTATTTTCACAGCAATTTAATCTATAGTGTAAACATTGATGTGACTCAAATATGTGAATACAAATCCACACTAGCAAGCTAGATAGCTTTCCTGTAAACTAATTTAATGCAAAATAAATGTTTTGGGGTCATAGAACAAGATCACACCTTTCAAGAAAGAGAATTATATTTTTATCACCTTACAAATAAATGGAGTAGAGAATGCGTAGATGTCAAACAAACGCAACTCCCTAACAAATAGCAGCCAAATGCAAGTGGCCAGATAAATGGCCACCAAATGTCGTCACCGAGAACCAGGAAAATCGCCCTACCGACGTCCTCCATAGCTCCTGCATTTGTGCTGAATGAGGTTATATTGATTTTTCTGCAGTGTTTCCATGGCTGATCCCACTTCCAATTGAGCAGGTACAATGCTGTGCGGAAAACAAGTAAATAGTACCAAAACCAAGTGAAATAGCGTTGAGTAGGGCCGGTATCATGCAGTGGAAAAGTGCGATAAGTGACACAAGTAGCACAATGTTATGTGCTGAAATTTGGATTATTCTTTTGGATATGTACCATACAGTGAACTTGTGATGAGGGAGGCTCAAAACCATCCCTTAAAAATAAAGATTGGTCATGACCTGTTTTCCATCATTCATTTGAATTGCCAGTACAGAAACTCCGATAACTCTCAACATTATCAGATGTGGCCAGTTTTAATTTATAACGCATACGGATTACGACTCCAGACTTCTCACGCTTTTCTTTATTCAGGAATTGGAAGCAATGCATGTGTTTCATGATCGTTTAAATAAATAAGATCATTTGAAATGTTTTTATGCAATTCCATCGCTTCCAACCCATCCAGTGCACAAGGACTTCAATTTTACGCGAGAATCTCTTACATAGCCTTCATGTTGATTGAATAATTGCTGACTACAGCAAAAAAACGTAAATATGCCACTTAAACTCACACTGAATGCGTGTGAGTTGTCAGGTATACGTTATAAATGAAAACTGGCCACACCTGATAATGTTGAGAGTTTTCCAAGTCACTGTAATGGTAAGTAAAATGAATGATTGAAAACAGGTTGTGACCAATCATTAATTTTAAGGGATTGTTTTGAGCCTCCCCTATCGCCAGTTCACCAGCCGCCACTGGTACCATACAATTTTGTAACACTGATTTGAGTGCACCTGTCTTGGTTGGAGATCCTTAGCAGAGGCACAGTGAGGACTTCCATTAGAGCTGTTCTGTCCAGTGCATGACAGCTGGCTGTGGAGTGCATGAGCCACAGCATATACAGCCAGGTAGATGTTGTAGGTTGTTCTCAGCTGGGATGTGTCTGTGAAGATGTTCTGTGCTGATTGCAGTGTCTCTGTACCAACACAGGAGGGCAGCAGCTGTGAGGCAGAAGAATTCTGCCCAGCAGGGTCGCATCCAAACAAGAGCCCCCACAGCTCCCGCATCAGAGTGCTCCCAGGCTCATGAGACGGGTGGAGGGAGCGCAGGTGTGTCTCCAGCCCTGGGATGGGAGCACTGCGGATGGCCACACCCAGAACTCCCTGTGCAATGCCGGAGAGGGCGGGGTTCCGCAGGAGCCTGTCGCTGGTGCTCCAAGCCTCACTGGCCAGGAACTGCCTGCCTGTAATGTTACGCCTGACCAGCTCCAGGAGCAGCGTCTCCACATCTGTGTACCAGGCAAACACCAGGATCACACGGGCAGAGGAGCGCTCCACCACTGACGCTGCTCTCTGCACATCTTGCTCAAAGTGCTTTCTTGACAGTGTCGCAACAAATGCCAGACACACCCCGGCTCCAACAACCTCTTCAGTGAATGCCTGGATCAAAGAAAGCCCATATTCACTGTCTTCAGCAACAGCGCCGACCCAGGTCCAGCCAAAGCGCTTGGCTAAATGTGCCATAGCCCGAGCCTGGTAATAATCACTGGGGATTGTCCGGAAGAAGTTTGGAAATTCTCGTCTGTTGCTCAGACAAGCACAGCTTGCCCGATAACTGACCTAAAGTACACAGAATAAGGGGAAAAAAATGAACTGTTAAAATAAGCGCATGTTTCACATACTGGAGTTACCTTGAAAATAAATGAATAGATATAAACAGTATATTTTTTAAATTACACTTCAGACAGATGCATCAACTTAATGCGCCATAAAAATAATGCTCCATTGAGTAATTTGGAACATTTGACTGGAATCAGTGGTGCTAAAATAATATTTATTTATGTGCAGCTGCATATCTGGATGCAAAATATATTCTTCTACAATCTCATTTAATTCAAATAAAACTCATTCAAGGTGTTTTTGATTTGGTGAACAAAGAAATTATCAGCAGATCACATATATGTGATATATTTTGTGTTAAACTCATCCATTTTTAAAAACAAAACCCTTGCTTTCATTAAAGATTTTACATCTTTGTGAAAAAAAAAACCAAATAACAGAAACCTCTCCTGTATTAATCTGCTGCTCTTGCCTCCATTTTTCTGCTAAATTAGGAGACGTGCATATCATGAAATACATGTATGCAAAATGTTCATATAGAACCTAAGGGATATTTCAGGATATATTTGATCTGACCCCACATTTGTTTACCAGAGTTGTACCACTGTTTGGTCGTGTCACATTTAAGCGCACAGCAATTGTATCCCTCATTTATGCCATAAACCACTGAAATTGTGTCCAGTGCGGTGGCAGCTTGTGACTGACCAGAGGAATGCCAAGTGGTCCAAGAGCTCTGGAGACGATGATACACTGTCTTGAAGTAGCAGCTCCAATAATGACTGGGACCCTGCTGCAATTGTGGTTTTGCCCACTGACCAGTGCAAGAGCCCCCCACAGGGACCAGGGGTACTGTGTACAACTGTCCACAATCCTGTACCCCAGCTTGACCCCTGGGAGGAGGAAGGGGTTCCGATTGATCTCTTTCACTGCAAACACCATGGTCTGTGCCCAGCGTATTGAGCGTGCCTGGAGACTTTCAAAGAAAACCCAACAGGCCAGCATCAGAATCAACAGAAGGTTACTATTTTTAAATTTTAGTGGTATATTCAGTTAAAAGATAAATTGTAGAACAAATTATTCACAAAATGGAAATGTTGGGCCATCCCAGTAAGTTAAATAAAGCATTATTATTAATTGAAATTAATTCAAGAAACAAAAATATTCTAGAATTTAAAAACTTTTGTGAACGCAGACTTCTTTTTCCGCAAAGAAGGAAGAGACTGACTTCTGACACTGAGGTAGCTTAGGAAGTTTCGTGAGCTTTGTTTCTGGATACACAGGCTGGAGATGAAGGGGGAGAAGCCCACCCAAAATTACATCTCCATCCTGAGAGAGGCTGGGGTCTTCCAAGATGTTCGAGCCTTCCCATTCCTCACAGATTGTTGATGGGCTTGACTCCATTGCCCAGGTCTGGAGAGGCAGCACTAACACTAACCAAAGCAGGCAGCTGAGTGGGGGCATAGTGGAGTTGGGCTGTCCAGTCTCTCACTGAGCTCTGAGGTCTAAGTCCCAGACCGAGCAGCTGAAGTGAATATTTGTAATGACCACTGTGTCCTGAGGGACCTAGGAGAATTCTGGGCTGAGCAGTAAATGGGGACCTTGGGATTGAGCATCCATCATGTCTCGTGAGCCACTGTGTGCATGAGGTAATTTCTGGATGTTTTGTCATTAGAGTGCAGGTCAGAGACACTGCACCCGGGGGTCACAGAGAGGGCGGCAGGGAGTAAAATTGGGCCTTAAAACAAAGTTGCATTGCAGAATTTTTCATTCACATTGCTTTTATCGTCTATTGAAAATTCAAATCTCATGAAAATGGGAATAAATGAGATCAGAGCATTAAGGATTAACATTTAGTAACTCACAGGGGCAATGCTTGTCTCCCTCCACTTAGAAAGCCTGGGAGGCTCCATAAACACAAACAACTTAAGTGGGGATAGGCAGCTGACTCTTTTACCTGTTTCTGAACTTGACCCAGGGAGAATAAATCAAAAACATTATTTAATTGCGACTGTGCTGATTGGACCAGTAGGCCACAGGTGTGGCATGTCTCTCCAACTAAAGCATATTTTACAAGCAATTTGATACAATTTTCAGAGGAGAGGGGGTGTGACCGAGCAGATTGCCACCTGGGAGGTCCTATATCCCAGGTGTGTCTTAACCACAGTTGCCTGAGTACCAGAATCATGCATGGGTCACAGGTAAACCTGAGTGTGTTTTTCTGAGCGGGGGTCAGATGGGCCTAAGAGGAGTGACAAATTAATGGAAGTAAGCCATTGCCACAACTTTCCTTTTTAAATGAATTGACTTGTTTTTGATATGTATTTTAGGGGAGAGAGAACAGTTTACTCTTTAGTTACTGGGATGTGATTCTACAGGAAGTACTGTAGCAATGGCCTAAGAAAAGACAGGATTTTTCTTTTGCAGAGTATGTTTCAAAACTTTAATGTTTTACATCAAAAGAAAACTGGGAGCTATAACAGTTAATTGTAAATATAGAAAACACAGACTGAATGCAGTAGTTTAATGTTTCAAAAAATGTTTTTGTCCGTTTCATATTAGCTCCAGTCACAGTAAACGACACTATGCGTAGTTTCACTTCCCATTATTTTACCTCTCATAGTTTGGATAGTCTGACCACAAACTTCTTTAAGACTTACTAGCGAAACTTCCCACAAAACGTCTCAAAGTTTTTGTGAGTCTGGTCAAGCAGTCTTGAAACTATGTGTCGTTTGTCATGTGATTAATACCATCTACTGCCATGTTGTTTGTTTACATTTTTTGCGCAGGTGCATTCCTGTGTACATTCTACTCATCAAACTACCCTGCTTGCTATTGGTAGTGTTGTGATTTTACTGCATTAACATTGAAGAGAGGTTCAGTGAGAGATACCGAGCTGGCGAGAAACACATGTCATTATTGTTAGGTCATTTGCCTGCGACGAATGTAGCCAAACAGTCTTCTCTGCCTTTAATGTTCTTCACGTCTAGAATGATGTTTGATCTCTTGCCAAATCCTTCCCATTTTTGGAATTCCTTGAACTTACTTTAGGTCTTGTCAGACAGAAGGTATGACGAATAAACGAGATGAAAAAGAACTGGTTACGAATGTAACTGTGGTTCTGTGAAGGAGTGGAAGAGTACCAGAGGGCAGTCGAAGACTAGCGGAATTCCTCATGCATTCGTACATTAGACGAGAAGATGTATCAATTTTTGTCACTAGTGACGGTGACCTTGCAAGGTACAGTACAAAAACAATACAGCAGCCATATCACTATTTCATCTGCTTCAGCTGCGTGGCTGAAGCTAAGCAGGTCTGGGCTCGGTTAATACTTGGATGGGAGACCACCTGGGAAAACCAAGTTGCTGCTGGAAGAGATGTTAGTGGACCTGATGGTTGCGATCTTCCCTCTGGTGGAATATGCCCCAGTGCAGTGATGGGGAAATTGTACTGAAGGAGATGTCATCTTTCGGATGAGACGTTAAACCGAGGTCCTGACTCACTGTAGTGATTAAAGGCCCGATGACACTAAAGTCCCTATTTAGCTCTTTCGACCTGCCACCTAATCATCCCCTGATCTAATGGACTGTGCAAATTGCACTCTCTCAACCCCAGGGCTCTCTTAAAAAAAGAGATTTCAATTTCAACAGGACTTCCCTGGTTAAATAAGGGTTAAATAAATAAAAGTACGCGGTCATGACTGTATCAATGGTCATTCTTTCCTTTCCGAGACTCTGGCGGTCTTCCACTCATTCATAGAATTGGTTACATTCGCAACCAGCATTCTATTTCAGTCCTTACTGACTGCCAGAGGGCAGTCGTATACTAGTGGAGGACTTATGCCAACTCTGTCACAGGGACACTTACTGCAAAACCTACTTAAAATCAGTTGGTAGAACAGCTACTTAGGCCAGAGGAGGTGACGCCACATTCAGGCCATAAAACCTAGTGAACGTACTTGTAGAAAAACCATGTTGCAGCTGTACAGATATCAGACTAGGGCGCGCCACAGAATGTTGCCCAGGATATTGCTACAGCTTGAGTTGAGTGTCCCTTCAATGACGCAGGAACTGCATGCCTCTGCTGTTGATAGGCAACAAAAATGGCTTCTGTGTCCCAGTGGGAAAGACTTTGTTTGGAAAGAGCGGAGCCTTTATCATTTCTTCCAAAGGAAACAAAGAGCTGGTCTGAGGTCCGCCAGGGCTCAGTCACAGAAACATACTTTTGTAGAGCATGAACAGGGCATAAGTCCTGATTATTAGGATCAGATTCAGGGTTGAATGCAGCCAATGAAAAGGGCCTCTTCACAAACTGAGGTGATATGACTTCGGGCAAAAAGGCAGGGTTAGGCTATAAGGCATATACTGAGAACTGATCAACAGGGAATGGATCTCACTAACGTGTTTAGCAGACAGTATAGACCGTAGGACGTTCATCGCTAGCGTTTATCATCGTTCTCCACATCTGGGGGGGGACATGAAACTTTATTTAAAATTAAAAGAAAAATACATAAATTACGAATTGGACGTTTCCCGCGTGCAAAACTTGCACATCAATGAGATTTTTGAATAAAAAAACACGCATCAGCTGATCATTCATAAGTCAAAACAATTTAGCGGAAGCGGAAAAAGTAACAGGTTTTACACGGTTTTATCCGTGCTTACTTCTATTTTAGGGGTGCAGTCTTCAATGGTGAGTATATTTATTACTTTCTGAACGTTGACATATTAAAATTTCGACGAAAATCCTGAAAATTAGCGAGAAATACGGCGTGTTATTGGGATAGTGCAGCGAGTAAAACTGAGCTATGTGAATACGCTTAATAAAATCAATTCATGCAATCAAGCACATGCACATTTTTCTTTGTTTGAATTCATCGGTAACATGTTGAAAGATAACGTGAAAATTATAATGCCGATTAAGCTTGTTTGTTTTAGCACAAAATAAAATCCCAAAGGCGATCATTGAACAATGATCAGTGCATTGTCTATATAACATTATGATTCTGATGTTGTACGCTGATGAGCATGGCTAGAAAATATACTAGGGGAATAGGGATTACATCCAACAAATTGTGGCTACTAATTTTATTGTTTTTAAAAGCACAGGGGTTCTTGAACTTTTATTTATGTACTGAACTGAATTTATATCCACGTGAGGATCAGAATGAACAGTACAAGCTGAGAAATAAATGTAAATATGCAATGAAAAAGAATCGACAAACTGGCATGAATAAAATTTATTTCACGCTAGTTTGTCAAGACTTTCTCACAGCTAAATTATGTTCAGTAAAATATGCTGGAAATTCATTAACAATAAATTTTGGGTAGGGAATGGGGAGGGAAATTCTTATGTAACTATTTGATTAAAACTATAAGGTCATTTGCATTTTGCAAGTCTTTGATCCTGTTTTTATCAAGAATTACTTGACAATTGACATGCTTTTGGAGGAGTGACTTTATTTACTACATTGGCTATCACTGGTCCATAATAGTTTTGTATTGTAATGTTAAATCTTATTTAAGCCTTAAGCAATCCATAATTATGAAAATGCTATTTTACATTGTACATAAATAATAACACAAGTCGTGGAATATACCACATTGTGTTATATTGTAAATATGCCTTATTTAGCACATACAGAAACCAGCTGTCATAATATAATACAGATTTACAATACCACTTTATGTTTTCATAGTTCCATAATGAATACTTTATTTGAGTTGTGTCATTTATTTTTAAACTATTTTTTCATCACAGAGATCTTGGCAGCATAAAACATGTCTCTGGCAAAGGTGAATATTCTTCTAGAAGACTTGATTTCCTCCACCAATTCTGTCTGGCTTGGACAAGACATGAGTTAATGTTTTGTATTATGGGAAGAAAATTATGAACTTTCAAATTATATAAAAATATATTCTCGCTTCAATATCCCAAAGATTTCTAGAGCCAGCACAAATTTTGGATAAGTGGTTAAAAGTTACTTCAATACACAAGCATGGCATAACTGAACATAAAATAGATCATCAAAAAATACACCAATCAGTTTGATCTTAATACACTACTTGTTACTTACATGCATTTGCATCTCCTTTGAAATGGGTTGGAAGTATATTGGAGTTTTGAACTAGAACTCAGTGCATGCATGCCTGTTCAATGGAATTGCTTTTTTAAAAGCACTTCTTGTTTAACTGTAAAATTTAAATTATCAAGGTCAAAAGTTAAAGACATCCCCAATGAATAACACAAATAGATATTCCAATGTTGAAGTGGACAAAGTAGATGGTTTTAACTTCAACTCTGCGCATACCTATTTTATGGTAGTTTCCTTTATAAAGCACTTCTTGTTTAACTGTAAAATTGAAATTCTCAAGGTCAAAAGTTAACACACATCTCCTACGGATTGTACACATACACTTTCCAATGTTGAAGTGGATATAGTGGATGTTTTGAAGTAAAACTATATGGGTATCTGTTTTGTGGAGGCATTTCCTTTTAAAGCATTTCTTGTTTAACTGCCAAAATTTTAAACGCCTATTACTCATTAACGTGCAAGTTTTGAAACTGGGAAATGATACATCATTGATAAGGCATATAAAAGCAATAGTTCCATGCAAAAAACATCCTCCCCCCTGATTTGGAGAATGAAAATAGCTTTCCAAAGCAGATAGGAAGCTTGGTCCTAAAGTCTAGTATGGGTAACAAGAACGCAGTTTAATATGACAGCCACTTTATGTCTGAGGTTTCAAATGGCTCAAAAGATGCTTCACATATGCCACCCAATACAAAGGTCAAATCCAATTGTGGACTTCTGACACCGTTTGGTGGCCATACGCGAAAAGCAACTTTAAGAAAGGCTGTAATCAGTCTGTGGGCGCTCAAAGACATCCCATCTACTAAGTCACGATGGAGTGCTGCTAAATAAACCTTTATTGTAGCTGGTGACTTGCCAGCATCCAACAAACTGAAGATATTCAAGCAGTTTGGAAACAGGGCAAGTATGTGGGTCCAGAGACCGCTCTGAGCACCATGCAGAAAAGAGCCTCCACCTATTGGTGTACATGCTGCATGTCGATGGGTCAAGGACATTCAAAACAGTGTACCGGACCCTCTGTGAACAGTCCATGAGCTGCTGCTCCGACCAAGAGGCCACACCCAAAGATTCTCTCTGGATGGGGAGGCCAGAGGGTTCCTTGCATTTGTGACAACAAATCCTGTCTGAGTGGCAAAGGACAAGGTTGAGCTGCTAGCAGGGATAGCAACAGAGGAAATCACGGCCAGGCCAGTTGGTGACTAACAGGATTCTACAGTTTGTCTCCTGGATATTCTGATAGGGGTTGGAGAAGCCATTATTTGCTTCAAGTCTAGGCTCATGCCTATGAATTCCACTGACTGAGAGGGAATGAGGGAACTCTTCGCCCAGTTGATGGTGAACCCCAGGGCAGATGACCTAACAGTCTGTGGGTCGCAGCTTGTTGAGGGGAGCATGCAATAAGTAGCCAGTTGTCGAGATACGGTAACATTAACAGTCCTTGACGCTGCATCGAGGGATATGTTGACACCGATTTGCAATGCATACATGTTCATGTACTAGCTTGACTCAAAGGCAAGAAAAAAAGTTGAAAAGTCCTTTCAGAGCTTCTTATCCAACAGACTAACATAACTTAGGAACAGGTTATTTTGCATGTAAGATGACATTGTACAATTAAATTTAACATGTTTAATCCCACTGCACTGAAACTGTAAAATTCAAAATTATTGTTGCTATTTTAAAATTAATCAATCATGAAAATTCAAGTTAGTACATGAAATTTGTATATGTATGTTATAATTACATGTATGTACATGTACATGTATGCAATTTTAACTGCATGCAGAGTTCCTGCGCATTTAACTGTGGTTTACAGTTACCATTCAGAGAACCTCTGTTATGAACTGATCGTAAATTACAGTTAAAATAACTGTCAAAAAAGTTGCGAGTTTATGCTTACTCCAGCCTTAAACCCGGCTATTTTCAAACTCAGAAAAAAGTCATAAAAAGCGATGAACAAATTGCGACTGGGGACATCTCTTTTATTTCCATGCATTAACGAGCTCTATTCTGATGTCAATGTTTTGCCTATTTTATACACGTTCAGAAATATATTTAGCTAATGCAAACAGTTGTTAGTATACACTGGAATAGGATCTCGAGCAATTTTTTTCTGCTTAGCAATTTTTACTGTAACGTCTTCGTTTACAGTTGTATCAAACCTAATACGAACAATGATAATGTTGAGGCCTGGAAAAAGGCCAGCAGAGGGCAGAATTGAACCGCGAACAATCCATGTCTATTATGCACCCTTCTGCTATGTTACAATTCTGCTGAGTCATGCAGAGCCATATGAGTCAATGGCTGCATCATTTAGTCCCGGGAGATTTTAGGTTATCCGTTTCTTAGATATTGTGACATAACTCAAAGGTGGTATGTCCAATCTTCGAAATACGAAAAGAGGAGAATCTGCTGGGTAAAATATGCCAAAATTGGGAACACGAGCAAGTTAGAAACTGTACATTTCGCCTTTGCAACCAGAATTTTCTCGTCTCATTTAACATTGGAGTTCATGGAGTTTCGGTGAGCGGTCCCATGGCTTTTCTGCTCATACAGCCAAAACCGTTTGTGCAGTTGCTTCCATCCTTACATTTTCATTACCAGAACAACTTTTGCTACAAGTTAGACATAAAAATATTTATGTGGCGTGAAATCTGTAAGAGTTAGAGAGAGTTTAAGAGAAGACTTCTTGCCGGTTTTGCAGCTGTTTGCCACTCTAATGTCACGACACTCTAAGTTCCCAGAATTTATTGTAAAAATTTTTTTTTATCATATTAAAAATGATAGAAGTTTTATTTATTTATTTATTTAACCCTTATTTAACCAGGGAAGTCCCGTTGAGATTGAAATCTCTTTTTCAAGGGAGCCCTGGGGGAAGAGGTGGGGAGGGACAGAGGAATTGCATAGCCAATTAGATCAGGGGATGATTAGGCGGCAGATCGAAAGAGCCAGGTTGGGACTTTTAGCCATGACACCGGGGAACCCCCTACTCTTATCAAAGAGTGTCATAGGATCTTTAATGACCACTGTGAGTCAGGACCTCGGTTTAACGTCTCATCCGAAAGACGGCGTCTCCTTCAGTACAGTGTCCCCGTCACTGCACTGGGGCATTGGGGATTATCCCACCAGAGGGAAGATCGCAACCTACTGGCCCACCAACACCTCTTCCAGCAGCAACCTGGTTTTCCTCAGTGGTCTCCCATCCAAGTACTGGCCAAGCCCACACCTGCTTAGCTTCAGCCACGCAGCTGAAGCTGATCGAATAGTGGTATGGCTGCTTACAAAAGTGAACAGTAAATAAATTACCCAAGCTTAGAATAACATTTTCCAGATTGAATGACGTTTCTAGCTAAAAGTATGACAGAGCAAAAAATAGCTGAAAATAGCTACATATTAAAAAATCTGTTTCATTGTTTTCTATGGGACAAAAATATTGACATAAAATAAATAACTCAAAAAGTATGAAAGATATCAAGAAGAAGAATAAGAGCAACATAATTCAGAAAAAGCTGAATTTTTAAAAATTTAAATGAAGTTTCTAGGTGAAAGTATATAGAATTAGCACAAAAATCAAAGAATAAAGAAAGAAAGAAAGAGTGGGAAGAACATGAGTGTGCAAGCTTCCATCTTGCCCTTTAACGAATGTTTGAAAACGGGTCATGACCAATCATTATTTTCAAGGGATGGCTTTGAGTCTCCCCTATCGCCAGTCCACCAGCCACCACTGGCAAAGACATATCTGAAATGTAGTTTTGAAAGGAACTCTTGAACAGCAAAGGGCAGAAGGTCCTTTTTTTAATTTGAAATAAGCAATGGATTACACCATTACTTTTTACCAAAAACTAGAATAACAGAAAACACGCACCATCATTTTAGATAAGATAAGATACATTTTATTGAACGCCGTGGGGTAATTTGTCCTCTGCATTTGACCCATCCTATTGTTAGGAGCAGCGGGCAGCCACAAAGCAGCGCCCGGGGACCAACTCCAGTTGTAAAGCCAGTGCCTTGGTGAGGGGTAATGGCAGGAGTGTTCCTATAATGCATGTTTCTGTGGGTGGGGTAAACCGGAGTACCTGGAGGAAACCCACGCAAACACAGGGAGAACACGCAAACTCCACACAGAAAGGCCCCAGGCCGGATTCAAACCCACAACCCTCTTGCTGTGTGGCGACAATACTAACCACGATCGCCACTGTGCTGCCCTATTTGTGTAGGGTCCTAATGTTTTGGCAAATGTTTTTGGCCAAGAGTGAGTGCATGGAAAGAGGGGTGGGTCATGACAGCCAGGTGAAAAATAAGTGCACATTTTTTATGTAGTTCACTATCAACGAGTAGAAATGAGCGCTTTTAACAATGAATGGCAAGGTAGCTGAGAAATAAGTAAAGCCATCAGATGCATTGGACAAACCTCAACTTAACTAAAATCAACTTTGGAGCATGGCTGTTAAATGTAATGTCAGTAGTGGTTCAGGGCATTGTTTGCCAAACTCGGCCTATAACAGACTCCAAAGGTTATCGAAAGAATGAGTTGAAGTTTAGAAATGGAAAAATCTGATACCAGAACTGAGGAAGCGATTGAACACCCCTGACTGATGGATCACAAACACTTACAAATCCAATTGTGCCAAACAATGGTCCCCAGAAAAGTAGGACTATGTGAAAAGAGTTAAATCATTTCTTTATGGTGATGGTAAAATATACAGCATTATAAATACAATTAATAACTGCTGAAAATAAGTACTTGAAGGAAACATAAGGTACACTGAAGTATTGAATCAAATCCAAAATTATCGGTGTCAAAAAAATTATGTTGCTCACCCTACACAACATTTGGTGTCATGTAAAGATTTTTTTTGGTGAACAAGCTGATAAACAGAACTTCATCATAAATACAATAAAGGTTGGCTCTTTTAGAACAGACATTTGGTTTAAATCCACACTTTATTTGTGTCCTATTTCAGATCTAACAATGATTTGTCACAAATATACATTGTTTCCAAGAAAATTTGCAACAAAACCCAGAAGATGGGAACACCCATAAAAATTTGCCTTTGATTGGTCGAAGCTTTGTGATGTATTGACTAGATCTTCCCTGCGGAGCTGTATTTTGATCTATGTGCATTTTCAGTGCAAAATTATGTAAAGGTGGTGTTGAGTCAGAATTGGAAAATTGCCCATGAAAGCTTTTGATTCCTTACCATATTGACTGTGTGGAGAGATGTATGTGGGCCTAGAAAATGCATTTGTTTTTTGTATCATATGTGCTAGGACAGATGTGGGCCAAATTTAGATGAGCACCCCCCTAAAACCATGGGGGATAAATGGGATGGGGGATGGGGATAAATCAATGAATAACTCCCAATTATCATAGTGCTAGTTCTAAAATTTATAACCGTTTGTTGCTGCTATCCCAAGGAACAATTTGACACCAAACATGGCTAAATCACTTTGAAAAATGAGACCCAGGAGCAATTGAAGCCACAAAAAGCATAATTTGGCTACATTTTTCATCACAAATTGAAAGTTTAACTTTAAAATTAATATAGTTCCCAAAGTGATCTACCCTAAATATTTGGTAAAAAATAGGTGTAGTATGCCAAGTACATTTGCACAAAGTTTCAAGAAATTTTTGAAAATCCGGTAACAATGTAGGACGGCTGCATGTGCACCATCCTGCAGAGTGGAGGTGTCTGGGCATTGAGGAGACAAGTTGCTTGGGTTTAGCCATTGGAATTTGATCCCACTCTTGTTTAATACAGGCTTCCAGCTGCTGGAGAGTTTTGGGTTTCCTTTGAGGGACTTTTCGTTTAATTATGCTTCAAATGTTTTCAATCAGTGAAAGATCAGGACTGCAGGCAGGCCAGTTCAGCACAGGGACTCTTCTGCTACGAAGCCATGCTGTTGTAATAGCTGCAGTATGTGGTTTTGCATTGTCCTGCTGAAATACACAAGGCCTTCCCTGGAATAGATGTTGTCTGGAGGGGAGCATATGTTGCTCATAAACCTTTAAATACCTTTCAGCATTCATGGTGCTTTTTAAAACATGCAAGTGTCCCACACCATATGCACTAATGCATCCCCATACCATCACAGATGCTGGCCTTTGAACTGAACGCTGACAACAGGAGGAGTGGTCTTTCTCCTCTTTAGCCCGGAGGACACGACACCCATGATTTCCAACAACAATGTCAAATATGGACTTGTCTGACCACAGGACACTTTGCTGCAGTACATTTTAAATGATCCTTGGCCCACAGAACACGGCGACGCTTCTGGATCATGCTCAACAATGGCTTCCTTTTTGCATGATAGAGTTTTAGGTGGCATCTGTGGATGGCACGGCAGACTGTGTTTACAGTCGGTTGTTTCTTGAAGTATTCCTGGGCCCATTTAGTAATGTCAATGACAGAATCATGCCCGTGACTGATGCAGTGGCGTCTGAGGGTCCGAAGATCATAAGGCATCCAGTAAAGGTCTTCGATCTTGTCCCTTACGCACAGAGATTTTTCCAGTTTCTCTGAATCTTTTGATGATGTTATGCACTGTTGATGATGAGACCTTCAAAGCCTTTGCAATTTGACGTTGAGGAACATTGTTTCTAAAGTATTCCACTATTTTTTTACACAAGCCTTCACAGATTGGAGAGCCACTGGCCATCTTTACTTCTAAGAGACTCAGCATCTCCAAGACATCCCTTTTATAGCCAATTATGTTACACACCTGATGGCAGTTACCTTAATTACTTGCTAATTGTTCTTTACGCAGATTCTCTTATATATTAATTGCTTTTCAGCCCTTTTTTGCCTGTATCCCAACTTTTTTGAGACCTGTTGCAGCCAGAAAATTTGAAATAAGCTCATTTTGTGGATAAAATTGTAAATGTCTCAGTTTCAACATTTGAAACGTTATCTGTGTTCAATTCTAAATAACATATTGGCTCATGTGATCTGAAAGTCAACAACAACAACAACGATCGGCTTGCCGTTTGCCCTCCCTAGTGTCTCGGCTACTAACGGCAAAAGCTGTAAATCAAACTTTTCCCAAAACCTGTGGGGAATAGGGCTACAAAATCATTTCCATTCAAAAAACTAACCAAACATTCATCTTGCTGTGGCTTTAAGTCGCTGATACCGGCGATTTTCTCCACGACAGAGGGAATAGCCTCCCGTGTATCTATGTCCGTCGCCATTTTTGATTTCGGTGACTACAATTTCAGACTCGGCACAGCGGCTATGTAATGGCTCTCGCCCGCGCCTTCTGTTCGTTGGTTGGTCAAGGGCAGTCGGGATCTTCGCTGCCGAGCTGAGCTAGGCTGAGCGCTTTGTGACAGATGAAGTGGTGAAGCGAAAGTAAATTGAGCGGAAGTATGTAGGCTGGCGGAGTCAAGCTACCCTTTACCTGCAGTTATCTCAAAATCAATTTTGAAGCGAACTGACCCACGAAAACAATACCTGCAACCCATCTGTCCCGCTTTTGTTATTAAATACACAACTCCGTATTTAGTTTGAAATGTGCTTTTTATAATTTACAGTATGCCTGACAGATGAAGAAACCGTAAAATGCGGAACTTGAGAGCATTAAAGCAATGGATGAAATTGTGGTCACTGTCGGCAATTAATCAAAATTTTTTCCATACATTAAACTTCGGCTTCACGATTAAGATATCTGGTATTCACCAACATTTTGTTCTAGTGTCACCCTAGTTGATAAATAAAGCAGAAGCAAGTTCATTTCACTCTTCCTGGATATTATTCAAGGGGTAACAGTAGCATAATCAAAATAACATTATTTTGTCCTCCACTCTTATTCACTAGACTGGTGCCTTTATTACATCTCTTGGCATTACAATAAACAAAGGAAGTATGTCATACTTTTTTCATTCAATTTATCTACATTGATTACTTAAAGATGTTGGTGCTCTTTTCTGCCTCTTGTTTTATTAAATTGGATATTTAATCAGAAACAGAGCACTATTTATAAATAGCATTAACCACAGCTTAGATCATTCAAAAGAATACTCTTGTATTCATTGTAATGATTAATCCTAATAGACAAGACTCTCAGGTAATAATTTAAACAAGTAATGTATGTTGATCATTAAAATGGAGGCGATTTCATGTAAGTAATTTGCCAGTAACTCGGCACACAGCAGGAGATGTGACCTTTTAAATGTAGAACATACAGGATATATTTTTCCTATGTTTTCCCCATGAGGAACTTCTTGGTGTTGTTCTCTGGCCTCAGTAGGATGATGTAGCACTTTGGGGCAAAAATGCAGAGCAGCAGCCCAAAGCTGGAGGCCAAGATGGCAAATATCTCCACGGCGACGGTGTATTTCCCTGGGGAGCTGACATAGGCAGGGACAAAGGTGATCCAGACAGCACAGAAGATGAGCATACTGAAGGTGATGAACTTGGCCTCATTGAAGTTATCTGGGAGCTTCCTGGCTAAAAAGGCCAGAAGGAAGCAAATAGCTGCCAGTAGTCCAATGTAGCCCAGCACACAGCCAAACCCTAGTGCTGACCCAACCGCACACTCCAGAATGAGCTTTGACCCCTGGAACCCTGTATTGCGGTGTGGGTGAGGGGGACTGAGGCAGAGCCATAAGATGCAGATGAAGATCTGGACACAAGTGAAGACGACCACACTACTCCGCTGCTGAACCAGCCCAAACCACTTCATCATGTTGACACCAGGCCTGGCAGACTGGAATGCAACCAGAACTACGATAGTTTTCACTAGAATACAGGACAGGCAGAGTACAAAGCTGATCCCAAACACCAGGTGCTGAGCCAGGCAGGACCACTCTGAGGGACGACCCACAAACACCAACGCACACAGGAAGCAGAGTGTGAGAGACAGCAGCAACAGGAAGCTCAGTTCTGAGTTATTAGCCTTTACAAGGGGCGTGTGTCTGTGGTACAGGAAGACCACACCTACTGCCACTGTTAGGCCAGTGCCAGATACAGCTATGGTTGTCAGGGTGATGCCCATTGTGTCCTCAAATGAGAGAAACTCCACCTCACGAGGAATACATTCGTTCCTGTGACTATTGGACCAGAACTCTGCAGAGCAGGGCTTGCATTCCACTGATCCTAAGAGAAAGATGGCAAATTTTACTTCATGATCATACAGATCTACCATATAGTATGTGCTGTCACCTGAGTACTGCAACAAACACAGAACCCCAAAACTATAGTTGTACCATATTCTTCAGGAGCATGGCACTCTTCTTTGCCAGTACAGAGCATTAACATAATCTGCAAGTCTTCTCATGTCTTTATTGTTGGATCATCAACCTGTCAGTCATATCAAATAATAACTGTGGCATTTATTTCACGGGTCAAAAATTGTCATCATTCATTATGGTCACAAATTAAACACTCAACATAATCCCCACCGTATGTATATTGAACAACTATTTTGAAGGTTACAGAAAACACAGTGGCCAGTAACACAGTGATAGCGTCAAATTTTAAATTCACTAAAATAAGGCAATTTGAACAGGGTAGCCATGCAGTACCATTCAAAATTTTGAATCACTGTGACTTCACATTTTCAAAGACATTTTTACCTTAATTCACCAAGTTAATATTTGGAAATTGTTTCTTTGGGAAGTAGAGGGAAGGTTCCATGCATGAGATTGGCAAGAAACAGAAGATTTCTTACAAAGATGCGCCCCACTGTCTTGAAAGAAGAGCATTACATTTGTCTGACTACAATAGACGAAGAAGTGACTGGCGAAGATGCACTGAACAAGGGGCCAAGTACATCAGAGTCACCTCGCTGGGAAAAAGCTAGCAGTTTCACTGAACTCTCCATCATCAGCATCAGCATCTACAACAGTAAAAGCCGCACAAAGTAAATTCTGACCAATAGATGGTCAAAAAAGTCCCACCTTCCTTTGTTAATAAACAAAGCCGCTCCTCCCTCCCACCCACTCCTCGGGACTCCCCACAGCGGTGCCTTAAGTCCTGCGTCATGCAGAGCAGGTGTCTGCCTAATACGCACTCTCACTGGCTCGCTAATATGAATAGTATAAAGCAGGAGTCCTTGTTTAACAACTTTCAGCAAAGCGTTAGTTCGATGCCTTTAACCATGACAAAATAAATGTGAATTTGGATTATTTCACGTGATGGCCAGCAAGAAATATTTGGGCTTTGAAATAGGAGCTATGTCCATAGATTGCTGGCTTCCTCGTTAACTTTTAAGTGAAAAGTTAGTCTAACCGCATTGTTACAGTCAGCTCAGTTTTACTTGCATAGAGTGCTTAATCTGTCCAGTTAGTGGATAGTTTCACTTTTTTGAATTGTTAGCCTGAAAACATGAGTTATACCATGCACTAACACCCAGAGACTGAGGCAGCTGAGACAGGAAGCCTGGCACGGAGCTCGTGCGCTGCAACGTCCTCCAAAACTATGCTCAACTCGGTAAAATTTCTGCTTTTTAGAGAGTCCATTGCAACAGAAAGGGAGGGGGGAGACGTGAGTGGCGAAGGAAGAGCATACCGTCACACCAACATAGAACATTAGAAAGAAAAAGCTAGGTAACACGAGAAGTCTGTCAATAAAATGTATGGTGGAAGGGACCCACAAGTGATGAATCTTAGGGCCGGTTCATACTCTAAACAAGGTGCGAGCGTGAACGCAAGGCAACGCATCGAGCAACGCAAGGTAGCCATCTTGCGTCCCTGCGTAGCAAAGTGTGCCGTCCAAATTTTTGTAACGCAATGCATCGACGCCTGAATTTCCGTGAGATTCCAATAGGGGAGATAAAGCAAATAATGCAGCATATGCTGTGTTCAACACACCAAAAAGAAAAAAGGAGGAGGAGATGGAGAAGACTTTGCTACCCCCTATTGCATGAGCAGTGTACTGCTTTATAGCGAGGCACAGCGCAGCAAGGGACGTGCGTTCAGGCTTCTCTGTGAACGGCATGGAACGGACCTGTGCTCGCGTACCTTGCATAGAGCATGAACCGGCCCTTACTTTGCAAGGAGTCATTTTACCAAATAATTAAGGCACAACCTATAGCTTACTGCAGCTTTAAGAGGCCATTCCAGAACACTAGTCATCATATTGGCCAAGTTACGAGAAGAGAGCCACTTCCAAAACTGACAAACATTTACGGCATCGTGTTTTCTCCTTGACTTAAATGTTTCATTGGAGAGAACTATTTCTTTGACAATTTCATCCAAATTTTCTCAAGATTGTTTGGCAACTGACAGAAATACATATTTTTTGGCCTCCTCTCAATGCGACGGGAGATTTTACTCTCACACCAGTATCACTGATTCATACCATTACGTAATGAGTGACACAGTTATTTCACCGCATAATCATAATTTACAGCATGATCAATTCAGAGGGTGTATTGTTCGATCAATGTAATGTTACCTGGAAGATTACAAACAATTGAATAGTTCCACATTTCAGCATTTTTTGATGTGAATTCATGAAATAGCGTTGAAACAAAACATTTACTCTAATCCTTTGTTCTAATCCTAAAAGATATGAAAATGAATGAGTATGCAAACTGTTAAGTTGTTTTTTATTACCTGTCTGGTTGCTGATGGTCCCTTCTGCACATGCCAAGCAGTCAAAGCAGCAGATAGGCTCACCTTTTCTCACAGCCTTGCGTTTCCCTGGGGGGCATTCCTCAGAACACACAGAGAGTGGAACCTGTGCACATAACCAAAATTCCCTTGAGGGACCACTTCTATGGGGGTTAATGTGCAGTTTGAATGCAATGCCATGATTCTGGGAAGCTAACGTGGGCTGGGAGACAGCAGTTTCCTTAACTCATCGACGCATCCATTACCTAATTGCCTGACTAATGGCCATTTCATACCTGTTTTTTTTTTTTTTTTTTTTTGTGGTGGCAAAGACATTGCTTACCACCTTAAATTCTAGGGGTTTGGCTACATATCCAGTTTTGCTGAAGTAGGAAAGCACAGCAATTTCTTGGGAGCGAGCTGGTCCTGATTATGAGTATGGCTAACATCACAAATGCAAAAGCCCGGGGCTAAAAAGCCAAAGAATGAAATAGAACTGTTGGAATAGATCCTGGTCGTAGAACATGTACTAGCAAGTCAATGAGCTGCAAAAACAAATTTCTTAGCGCAGGGCCAATTCTTAGCCCTGGGCTTTCAGAAACCGGAGGTCATCTCAATCAGCTGCAATAAAGGGTACGAAAGGTTCTGCTGTTGATTTTCCATGATTTGTTGTCTGCAGCCATGAAGCAAAGTCTGTTCAATGAAAAGCACGCAATTCCAGTGTCCTCCAACTGTAACACTGGCATAATGAGTTTTTTCGTGGTGTGCTGTAAGCCTAAGATCGTTAAACGTATAATTGCTTTCAAGCTGTTCTTGTTTAAGATCATTTGATGAAAAATCACACAGTTCATTTACTGTGTATTATTATTATTATTGTTATTAACAATAATAATAATAATAATAATAATAATAATAATAAAAATAATAATAATACTAATAATAACAATAATCAAAACTAATACATAAGCCTGTAATTATTGACAAATGACAGAGATCATCAATGGGGTACATTAACAATGCATTTCATAGTGATATTGAAGGGATGGAAAAAAATGTTAATAATAAATCCAATTCTTTCTCTGAATTCCATCTCTCATTTTAGCTATTTTTTTTACAGCAGTGCAACTAAAAATTACATCTAAATATTTTCTGCATTAAAAAAATAGGCAACATCTGCGGGGAAGCGCAGTTGCGCACTGGTTGCCGCGATGCGATAATAATTAATTTATTAAATTGCCAGCGCTTCTAATGTCAAAACATTAGTAATTCAATAATTGAGTAAATCGGTTTCATGGCAACAAAATCATTAATGAGGTCTTTACAGTCAAGCCTTTGAGAAAGTTGTAGGGAGGCTACAATATGAGACTGTGTAGGTGGCAATTACAAAACCCAAAACCAGTGAAGTTGGCACGTTGTGTAAATCTTAAATAAAAACAGAATACAATGATTTGCAAATCCTTTTCAACCTATATTCAATTGAATACACTGCAAAGACAAGTTATTTAATGTTCGAACAGGTAAACTTTGTAATTTTTTGCAAATATTAGCTCATTTGGAATTTGATGCCTGCAACATGTTTCAAAAAAGCTGGCACAAGTGGCAAAAAAGACTGAGAGAGCAGAGGAATGCTCATCAAACACTTATTTGGAACATCCCACAGGTGAACGGGATTGTGGGAACAGGTGGGTGCCATAACTGGGTATAAAAGCAGCTTCCCTAAAATGCTCAGGCATTCACAAACAAGGATGGGGCGAGGGTCACGACTTAGTGAACAAATGCGTTAGCTGATTGTCGAACAGTTTAAAAACAACATTCCTCAATGAGCTATTGCAAGAAATTTAGGGATTTCATCATCTACGGTCCATAATATCATCAAAAGGTTCAGAGAATCTGGAGAAATCACTGCACATAAGCGACAAAACCGGTGACCTTCGATCTCTCAGGCGGTACTGCATCAAAAACCGACATCAGTGTTTAAACGACATCACCACATGGGCTCAGGAACACTTCAGAAAACCACTGTCAGTAACTACATCTGCAAGTGCAAGTTAAAACTCTACAATGCAAAGCGAAAGCCATTTATCAACAGCACCCAGAAACGCCGCCGGCTTCGCTGGGCCCAAGCTCATCTAAGATGGACTGATGCAAAGTGGAAAAGTGTTCTGTGGTCTGATGAGTCCACATTTCAAATTTTTTGGTCCTCTGGACCAAAGAGGAAAAGAACCATCCGGACTGTTATTGGCGCAAAGTTCAAAGGCCAGCATCTGTGATGGTATAGGAGTGTATTAGTGCCCAAGACATAGGCAACTTACACATATGTGAAGGCACCATTAATGCTGAAAGGTACATACAGGTTTTGGAGCAACATATGTTGCCATCCAAGCAACGTCTTTTTCATGGATGCCCCTGCTTATTTCAGCAAGACAATGCCAAGCCACATTTTGCACGTGTTACAACAGCATGGCTCCGTCGTAAAAGAGTGCGGGTACTAGACTGGCCTGCCTGTAGTCCAGACCTGTCTCCCATTGAAAATGTGTGGTGCATTATGAAGGGTAAAATACGACAACGGAGACCCCGGACTGTTGAACAACTTAAGCTGTACATCAAGCAAGAATGGGAAAGAGTTCCACCTGAAAAGCTTCAAAAATGGGTCTCCTCAGTTCCCAAACGTTTACTGAGTGTCGTTAAAAGGAAAGGCGATGTAACACAGTGGTAAAAAGGCCCCTGTGCCAACTTTTTTGTAATGTGTTGCTGCCTTTAAATTGTAAGTTAATGATTATTTGCAAAAAAAAATAAAGTTTCTCAGTTTGAACATGAAACATCTTGTCTTTGCAATGTATTCAATTGAATACAAGTTGAAAAGGATTTGCACATCATTGTATTCTGTTTTTATCTATGATTTACATAACGTGCCAACTTCACTGGTTTTGGGTTTTGTATATGATAAATTAATTAGAAACTAAATCTAAACCTCATCTAAATACCATCTTCAGTAGCATTTACTACATAACACTCTACTGCCAGGAGGAATTCTGAGAAATTTCAGTTAATTGCCTTCCATGCAGTCTCATACTGCAGCCTTCTTATTTGATGCCAAGCTATACTGAGTCAAAAAAGAAACTTCAAACTCATAAATTAGTAAATATTTTCTTGAAACTTTTATTAAAAGAGTTTTTATTATCACTGGGGGTAAATGCATTGTCAAAGACATCATGACACACATCAACTCCGACGTGCACAGGTATGTAGCACGTGCGAGCATACTTTAAGCTAATGCCATGTTTTCTCGTGTTCCTAGTCACGTGACTATATGAGAGATGTGCAACTGAGCTCACGTTAGCACGTTAGAGTGACATCTCGGAAAAACAAGTTTTTACAGTTAATTATTTGTTGATTTTCAATGCCATGGCTGTCAAACATTCAGCGTGAACGTGCCATTGGCATGCTGAATACAGAAACGTCCATCACTGACGTTGCAAGGGTTATGGGATGCAGTCGACGGACTATCCATGATCTTTGGACACGTCTCCAACAAACTGGCACCACAGCTAACCGACCTCGTTCTGGTAGCTCACGTGTGACGTCAAAAGCAGAAGACCGACAAAGTTTTTTACGTCATTTGCATAATCGATTTGTCACTGCAAGGTCCACTAGGAATGAATTGTTTAGAGGTCGTGTGACTGCCCAAACCATACGTAATCACCTGCGCACTGCTCTTATTCAAGTTGTAACTTACCATTTTTACTCTGGACATTTCCATGGCATTTCCGGTGGAACTGGTTACATTATGGACATTATTTTTATGATACATCATCTTTAATGAGTAGAGAATTAAATAAAATCATTATTAAAAACCTCATTTCTTGTATATTCAACTTATCAACCTCCAAACGAGTGTGAAGTTCTTATTTTGGCTGAGTATATTTCTCAATCAATAATTGCAACACAGCTTGTTGGAAGCTTATTTTCTCAGTGAAGTAATTCAATTAATTGTCTGATTCTTCACCGGGAACAGGTTGAGAGTTCACCGGCATAATGGTCATGTCATTGGTTGTTTTATTTTTATAAAAGCAAGCTGAACTCACGTACCTGAGTCAGCAAAACGGCATTTAAAAAAAAAACATTTTCTTAGGCATATCAAGCTGATTGGACACTGATGCAGAAAAAATACTGTATTGTGAGCTACTGAAATTCAGAAGTTATGAAAGATAAAGACGTTTAATTTCACCATTAATGTGGATCGAAAAATGCTAGATAACTATGGAAAATGCTTGATAAGTATTACACTGAACAATAATGCAAGCTTGGGTAATGAACAGCAATTCCACTGATTGATCAACACAACTGAACGAATCAACGCCTAGTTGCTTATTAGGAAACGTAAATGGGAATAGGCTTGGGGATGAAATGTGCTTTAAGGCGGGTTGAGAGCAGGGCTACAATCTCTCCGATGACAAGTCCAGTGTGTAAGAGGTTCAAACAAATGTACTTTAAAGCTGAGCTGAGTGTAAAAGGGCACCACTGAGTTTGATTAGTGCTCTCAAATGCAAACAACACTTCAGAAACAAAAAACACTTGTTTTGCGAAAAATTTGTTAAATGAAAATTTTTATCATGCCATTTCTAATATGGTGATAACTCATTTTTAGCTGGCAGTCAATCCAATGACACAAAACAACTGTATGATATATTTTACATGTTCAACATTGTGACAACGATTAGTCTCAGGGATAGCACCAATGGCTTCTTTAAACTTGGCGGTCTTTCTCACCATTTTGACATCACCAACCCACACGATAGCAGAGTCATTCAAGTGCAGCTCGGACCCTTCCATTTGCCCGACAGTGACATATTGCAGGGAACCATCTGGACCACCCTGCCAGCTCACAATGTCATACACGGCTCTAAAATCTCCTGATTCAAATTGGACTTTTTCTCCCAGCTGAGTGGTGAAATGCACCTGGTTAAGATGTTGCAACAACTGGAGAAAAATGACAGAGAATAATTCAATTCTTGATGAAGACTCAAGGCAATAAAAGAGGTTCCTTCATCAGGGAAGGAACAGATGGCAGAGAATGAAGAATAGAGTGTCTTTAATAGGCATATGCTTAAAATTAATGAGACATAGTGACAAGCCTGAAAAGGAAAAAAAAAATGTGCCAGTAACTGTTATGTACATGAAATGTCTAATTCTTTAAATATGTGCCATGAATGCTATATTTTTTAAATTGTATTATTCTTTTGGATATGTACCATGTAATTTTGCAACACTGACTTGAGTGCACCTGTCTTGGTTGGAGATCCTTAGCAGAGGCACAGTGAGGACTTCCATTAGAGCTGTTCTGTCCAGTGCATGACAGCTGGCTGTGGAGTGCATGAGCCACAGCATATACAGCCAGGTAGATGTTGTAGGTTGTTCTCAGCTGGGATGTGTCTGTGAAGATGTTCTGTGCCGATTGCAGTGTCTCTGTACCTACACAAGGGGGCAGCAGCTGTGAGGCAGAGGAATTCTGCCCAGCTGGGTCGCATCCAAACAAGAGCCCCCACAGCTCCCGCATCAGAGTGCTCCCAGGCTCATGAGACGGGTGGAGGGAGCGCAGGTGTGTCTCCAGCCCTGGGATGGGAGCACTGCGGATGGCCACACCCAGAACTCCCTGTGCAATGCTGGAGAGGGCGGGGTTCCGCAGGAGCCTGTCGCTGGTGCTCCAAGCCTCACTGGCCAGGAACTGCCTGCCTGTAATGTTGCGCCTGACCAGCTCCAGGAGCAGCGTTTCTACATCTGTGTACCAGGCAAACACCAGGATCACACGGGCAGAGGAGCGCTCCACCACTGACGCTGCTCTCTGCACATCATGCTCTAAGCGCTTTCGTGACAATTTCGCAGCAAACGCCAGACACACCCCAGCCCCAACTACCTCTTCAGTGAATGCCTGGATCAAAGAAAGCCCATATTCATTGTCTTCAGCAATAGCGCCGACCCAGGTCCAGCCAAAGCGCTTGGCTAAATGTGCCATAGTCCGAGCCTGGTAATAATCACTCGGGATTGTCCGGAAGAAGTTTGGAAATTCTCGTCTGTTGCTGAGACACGCACAGCTGGCCCGATAACTTACCTGAAGTGCATAAAATACGGAAAAAATGCACCATTAAAAATAACTAGCTATGTACTACACTACTGAAGGTACCTTGAAAATAAACAAATTGATACATATTCAGGATATATTTCACATTTGCTGCTTTTGTATACATTTATTACCTTCCAAAGGCATCCATAACCTCATAAGACACGTTGTTTCTGCACTTAGCATTATAGTAAAATCACAGCCAAAGGTTTTTTTTTTTCTTTCCAGCTTCTATGTACAGTATCAGTCAAAAGATTGGACACACTTTGCTAATGTCACAGCGCTCCGTTTTGAGAGAAATTTAAACAGCTTAACTTCTCTATATAATCTCAAATGAATGTAAAACGTAAAAAGTGAAAAGAGAATAACTGACTTGTAGTGTCCAGAATTGTGGAATTCGCAAAGAAGCCATATTTGCAAGTAAACTGACAAATATAGCTCCTATTTTCCAACACCCGAATTAAAGTCAAGCGGTTTTGAGACTTATTGGGCGAAAAGGTTGATTAAAAGCAATCTGAAGTGCAGCACGTCTTTGGGAAGTTAGACAGCTGTGGGGCTGCAAATTCATTATAGTCATTTGACTGGCCTTGTTAAGAATTTGAGAATGCTCTGCAAATATGGCAAGAAATGGTGGTTAGTTTGATGGATTTAAGAATTAGATCTTTGTTTGCGAAATGAAGTCAGCGTATTTCTTTATTTAACATATATTGCAAGAAAAATTTGGGTATGTCAAAATTTTTGACTGGTACTGTATATGAATATATATGATTTTTTAAAAAATTTGATTGTAAACAGATACATCAACTTTCAAGTTTATGCCTGACTAAAATCCAGCTGGCTGATTCAAGTTACATACAGCTGTGTGACTGGATGCAATCTTTTATATGAGAGAGGGTATCAGCAAATTAAATTTATGGGATACATTTTTGTTAAACTCATTGATTAAATAGTCTGTTTCTATGCCGTATTGTGACATTATAAAATGTTTAACGTCTGAAATGTTATGAAAGTGTGATATTTGTTTTTTTTTTTTAATTGAAGGTTTTACCGTGTTAAAATCTCTTGCTCTTACTGCTGTTATTGGCTCCATTTGTTCATTGCACTGTAAGATGTGCATGCAACGAAATATATGTTGACAACTTTTACATTTTCGAATATACCCCAAGGGATATTTAAGAATATATTACATCTTAAACTACATGTACCTGATTTGGACCGCTGCTTGTTGGTACCACATTTACGTAAGCAGACAGCCTTTGTACCCCTCATTATTTAACACCTTAAACCACTGAAGTAGCATTCAGTGCAGTGACAGCTTGTGACTGACCAGAGGAATGCCCAGAGGTCCCAGAGTTCTGGACAGGATGATACATGGTCTTGAAGGCGCATCTCCAATAATGACTGGGACCCTGCTGCAGGTGTGGTTTCGCCCACTGACCAGTGCAAGAGCCCCCCACAGGGACCAGGGGTACTGGGCACAGCTGTCCACAATCCTGTACCCCAGCTTGACCCCTGGAAGGAGAAAGGGGTTCCGGTTGATCTCCTCCACTGCAAACACCATGGCCTGTGCCCAACGTATTGAGCGTGCCTGGAGTCTGATAAAGTAGATCCAACAAACCAGCATCAGCATCTTCAGAAGTTTACCAAATTTACCTTCAGTGACATATAGAAATACAGGGATAAATAAACAGCAAATTATTCACAATATGGAAATGAAGGGTTCAGTGCAATACCTTGATAAATGCCAGTCTCATGTTTTATGGTATTACATAGAATATACTTTCACCATGTACAAATGTTGTGTACTGTTCAGGACACTATTGTAAAGCACATGTATTGCTGGATAAAGTAAAGCAAAATTCAAAATCATCCAAATCTTGATTTCCGTAAAATTGGCACATATTATTGTTCTGAACCCTTTGACTATTTTGCAGAAATATATACGATATGCAGCGTTATCCCAATGAGGTAAATTAAGCATTAAATCTGCTTCATTGGCAGGGAACTATACATAAATTGAGAATTACTTTGTAATGAAATTACGATTAAAAATTAAAATGCAACAAACTCATTAAACAAAAAAATGCAGTTGAATTTTAAAGCTTTTGTGAACTCAATTATCTTATTCTATAGAAAATGAAGAGACTGACTTCTGACACTGAGGTAGCTTAGGAAGTTTCGTGAGCTTTGTTTCGGGAGACACAGGCTGGATATAAAAGGGGAAAAGTCCACCCAAAATTACATCTCCATCCTGAGAGAGGCTGGGGTCTTCCAAGATGTTCGAGCCCTCCCATTCCTCGCAGATTGTTGATGGGCTTGACTCCATCGCCCAGGTCTGGAGAGGCAGCACTAACACTAACCTAAGCAGGCAGCTGAGTGGGGACATAGTGGAGTTGAGCTGACCAGCCTCTCGCTGAGCTCTGAGGTCTAAGTCCCAGACCGAGCAGCTGAAGTGAATATTTGTAATGACCACTGTGTCCTGAGGGACCTAGGAGAATTCTGGGCTGAGCAGTAAACAGGGACCTTGGGATTGAAGCAATCTACACTTCCCATGTGCCTCTGTGTGCGTGAGGTAATTTCTGGATGTTTTGTCATTACAGTGCAGGTCAGAGACACTGCGTCCAGCGAGGGCAGGTAAGAGTAAAAGTGGGCCTTATAACAAAGTTGAATAGCAGAAATTTTCATTTACAATGTTTTTGTCATCTATTGAATATACAAATCTCAAAAAGGGAATAAATGAGGTCAGGGCATTAAGGATTAACATTTAGTAACTCACAGGGGTAATGCTCGTCTCCCTCCACTTAGAGAACCTGGGAGGCTCCATAAACACAAACAACCTAAGTGGGGATGGGCAGCTGACTCCTTTCCCTGTCCTCAAATTTGACCTGGGGGTATAACTCAGACAAGATTTCATCATGAATGCAGTGAGGGCCAGTAGGCCTCAGGTGTGACCTATGTCTCCAACCAAAGCATATTTTACAAGCAATTTGACACCATTTTCAGAGGAAACTGGGTGTGAATGAGCAGATTGTCAGCTGGGAGGTCCTGTATCCCAGGCGTGTCTAAACCACAGTCGCCTGAGTACCAGAAGCACAGGTCACGGGTAAACATGAGTGCGTGCTCTTCTGAGGGGGGTCAGATGGGTTTAAGAGGGGAGGTAAAGTAATGCAAGCAAGCAATTGCCACAACTTCCTTTAAAAATGAGAAATTTTCTTGACTTGTTTTTGATATGCGTTTAAGGGCACAGAACTCCATTTACTCCTTAGTCACAGATATGTGATTCGACAGGAAGTAGCAGTGGGCTAAGAAGAGACAGGATTTCCCCCTGTGTACTTTTGAATAATTAAATATTTTTATTGCATCAGTCAGGATAATGCTCTCAGTTTCCTATTGAGCAATGTGGGAGACAAAACAGTAAACTGTGAAGACATTAAACACGGAAACCTAATGCAGCAGTAGGAATTTCTGAAAAATGTTTTTGTCCATTTTACACCATGTTTTGCTTCATTCCTCCAAAACAATAAGTAAAACCACAAGCAAAATTATTTTTCCGACTGTATCAAATCAGTTACAAAAATAAAAGAATTTAGCTCCATAGTTAAAAATATGTAATCACATTTAAATCATTTTCATTTATAACTACTGGAAACCAAGCAATCTGATTAATCTCATCCAGTGTGCTAGAGATGAGTTTAACACAAATGGGCAGCACTGAAACACACAGAATTCTGCATAGTCATGCTGGTCATGTCAAATGTTACATGCACATTTTGAGACATTTAGTCACAGTATTTTAGACTGTACGGATTGCAACCTTTACATATATATAATGTGTATATGCATTACAGTACAGACATACACAGAACACAAAGAATGGAGGAAGACTTATTAGGATCTCTATTAAAATAACATTGTTCAGAAAGACAGCACTTTTGCAATATTATTTGTAACACACGGGGACACAGATGTCTCTGGTCCCTCTCCAGTGACGAATATGTTTTTGCTTCATTGTATAGGTATAGTCTAAAAAAAGGAGTAGATGTACTTGCAGGAAATAAATTTGCAATTTTGAACAGGGAGTTGATTCAAAGTCTCTAAACAGGATGTTAATTGACAGAGAAGAAAGATTTACATTCTGAGCAGAAATTAAATGTACAGACTGAAAGGGATACACATTTATTATCTGAACAGGAAATAGATTTACAGTCTGAGCAGGAAGTACACCTCCGGTTCTGAAGGGGGACACAATTCAGCTGGCAAGGAAGAGTCATCATTGTAGCCATGGTCCCTGTAACTGTAGTGCAGTGCAGTGCAGGCACCCTCAGGTAGCCCGCGGTCCTCCACTTGGTCCAGGTAGCCAGTGATGTAGGAACCCGTGGAGTGTCTGTTGGCAGTGTGGTTTCGCGTAGCAGGTTTGTTGCGGAGCACTACTCCAGCTGTGCTGCAGGGGGAATCACAGTGTTGGGGTTTACAAGCCTCTTGCTGCCTCTCTCGAGCTCGGCTGGCAATGTGACGCACGCGGCTCTGACTGCGGGATGACAGTTTACGGGACAGGATTCGAGGACAGTCCTGACTGCCATCCGCGGAGCACGAGGGCAGAGGCAAGGGCTGGTCCTCTCGCTCAAGGGACACCAGCTTGCGCAGCTGTTCAGTCAGGGGGTCAACGGAAAGTGGCCGATTGGTCAAGCTGCCCATCCACTTTCTATCCCGCATACCATGTGCCATAAAACTGCGGCTAATGAACTTGTACTTGCTCTCAAAATTGCAAGAAATGTCTTCTGAGGTGAGGTCACCAAGGCT
The DNA here is from genome assembly GCA_029721435.1 of Gymnothorax reevesii. Classification (NCBI taxonomy): domain Eukaryota; kingdom Metazoa; phylum Chordata; class Actinopteri; order Anguilliformes; family Muraenidae; genus Gymnothorax; species Gymnothorax reevesii. The sequence goes on from CM056574.1 coordinate 144,728,710, forward strand.
TTTGGACTTGTATGGGCTGGGGACCTTTGAGATGGGCGGAGGGTCCAAACTGGGGCCGCTGTATTCCTGCTGGGCTGGGACTGGCATCCGTTTACAGTGTTTTTGGAAAGTGGGAGAGCTGGAGGCAAGCAGGTAATCTAAGCTCTTCGGGATTGGGCTGGCACACCCAGGAACTTTGGCACAGTCATAGCCATTATAATACGCACCAGTCTTGTCTGATGGTGCCAACCTGTCACTTGACTCATAGTATCCACCAAGGGAGGAGTTGCTGTATTCCTCCTCCACATGGATCCCATTGATGGCACAATGTTTTTCAGTTCTGGGACTGATGACGGGGTAGCTGCACTGACGTTGTGTGCTGTGGTGCTTGAGAGCGAGGTGGGTGGATGGGGCCTTACTAGACCTCACCCATGCAGAGCTATTGCCAGGAGTTAGAGTGGTGTCGAGTGGGTCCTCATCCACATTGATCTCAATCTCCATCAGACTGCTGCCAGCAGAGTCGTGGCAGAGGAGGAAGCGGTCAGAAGCGGTGCTGTTGATGTTGACATTTACTTGGCTTTGGCCCCCCATTTCATTTAAATGTGGAGAAACATATGAGGGTATCCAACCGCCTTCACTCCCTACATCTCCTGAGTGATACCAGGGTACCCTGCTGCCCTTACTTGCCAAGGCCTTGCTGTGATATGAATGAACAGGACCGACATTGGCTTCCACAGCATTCAAATGAAAGTTGTGTAACCTATTACCCTGGCCGTTTATGCCTACAGTGTCATATGAAGGCACCTGACACCCCTCCCATCCCATATGCTCAATGTGATATGATGATACATCGCTCCCCACATTCCCAATTCCCTCCACGTGAAATGAAGGAAATTTTTGGCCTTCTTGGTCCAGGTTGCCATTCTGATAGGAGCGTATTTCTTGGTCTTCTTCCTGCATACGCCCATTTGGATATGAGACTTGCTCATTATCTGAGCTCTGAAGAGGCGGATACTTGATTGGAGATGCAGCCACGCTACCGACTGGGGTGCTCATCTCGGACTGTACCCTTATTCTCTGGATACTCTGCTCTCGTACGTTATAGACAGTGACTGGAGACAACTCCTCCTCATCCAAGATTGTGTAGATGGACGGATCGGTTGTTTCTGGGCTGGAGAAGGAGGTGGGGTCAGAAGGCTGAATGGGAGGGGCTCTGCAAGGTGTCAGTTTATTACAAATAGGGGCCTGGCAGCTCTGCATGCTAGACACCAAGGTAAGGTTGCACTGGTCATCAGTGACGTCAAACTGGCCAATCAATGCAGATATCGACCCGCAGGTGTCACTCCCATTGCCCAAAGAAACGGCATCAATGAGGCGGGATATTGCACTGTCCTGCAGTGAGATTTCACTCGGCAGGTCAGACCGGTCCAGTTTTAAGGCAGTGGATGGAACTGCCATTGCTGATGTGAGTGTTCCAATGTCTGATCTGCTCAATGTTGGCATGTCAGTCTCCTTGGCTTGCATGTTGGACATTGCACACTGGTCTCCAACAGAGTTCGGGAAAGTGGTATGGTGTACAGTTGTTTTATCTGGGGAAGCAATTTCATCTGCTTCATCTGATTGTTCATGGGGATCTTTTGGGCTGTTTTTACAAAGGCCTTCTTTGTGGACAGCCCCATTTTCTAAAGCGGTGGTCTCCTGCACCTCAGCGGACTTCCTGGTCCATTCCTGGGAGGAGTCAGCGGGCAAGGAGAGATCTTGAGGTTTTATACAAGTAGAGGTTTCAATGAGGAGATCCATGGAGGCAGACCTCAGTCTCTCCACGAAAGCCATTTCTGCAGAAAAAGGCATTCAAGCTATTAGATCCAGAGAAAAGACAAAATACAGAGTCACATTGTCTGCATGAAAACAGGCCAATCGCAACACAATGACAAATGAAATGCACCACCAAGAACGAGTATGAAAGTGGTTTGAGAATGAATCTGAGCATGTAGTAACAACAATTCTGGAGGATGAGATCGAATGGGACACAGTTGGTCATTCAGAAAGATTTTTACAGTTTCTTATGTAATTGGAACTCATAATTACATCATGGCATGATGTAATATTAGCAAAAGATATTTCTGAATGAGGCACCCTTAACAGGCTGTTTGGATTACCTGCAGTTGTATCCTAGTCAGTATTCTACTACAGAGAAGCAAACAATAAAGACAGAACAAAACAAAGGCATGTTAACGTACTCAGGAGGAAAGAAGTTTTGAGTGAGTAAAATAAATTTCCTTCTGGTCCCACTCAGTACAATTTTCAAAATCAAGAAAATGAAAGGGGCTTAAAATCCTCTGGCTGGCCAATCTCCAACATAGCAGATGCATTCCTAATTAGACCATACTAAAAAAAAAAAAATCAAAGGCAAATACTTAGACTGAAAAAAGATGTTGAAGAAATGAATAAATAAACAATAAAGTATTTATATGCAGTCATCAGTGTACTGTAAACAGAGTATGCATACAAATGAAACACAGCAGCACTCTCTAAGTCAGTCTTAAATACATTTCAGCAGTCAAATGAGAACTGGAAACAGAGTCTCCAGCATGCATGAACAGACATCTTGCAATAAACAGCCAAGCAAAACCCAATAACTAGTTAGAAATGCACCGAAATTAGCTGAAGCCGTCCATACCAGGGACAATCTGTCAATGTCCAATCAAACATTCTCGGCTCCCATCGCAACATCACAGACCAGAGAATGCCTTCCCCAATATTGCTTGGCTTCAAGGCTCCGCTCTCAGATCAGTGCCAAATGCAATTTTGCAGCCTGAGGTCCCAGGATTAAAAACAGGCCTGCTCTCCAATACAGTGAGCTCAATGATAGTGCATTAGAGTTGTGCTCCTGCTAAGTTAGCCTTTTCCCATTAGCACCATCTGAGTGACTAAGCTGTGCCCCTGCTAAGTTAGTATTTTACCTTTAGCACTGTCGGAGTGACCGAGTTGTGCTCCTGCTAAATGAGCCTTTTATTGTTAGCAATATCTGAGTGACTGTAGTGCTCATGCCAAGATTGGCTTTTACACTTAGCAAAGCCTGGGTGATTGAGTTTGGCTTCAGCCAAGTTAGCCTTTTACCATTAGCACCACCTGTGTGACTGAGTTGTGCTTCTGCGATGTCAACCTTTAACTGCCAGCACAGTCTGAGTGACTGAATTGAGCTTCTGTTAAAGTAGTCTTTTACTGTCAGCACTGTTTGAGTGATTGAGTTGTGCTCTTGCTAAGTTTGCCTTTTACAGTTAGCAAAGTCTGAGTGACTGTTGTGGTCCTGCTAAGTTAGGCTTTTACCATTAGCACTGTCTGAGTGATTCAGTGGGGCTCTTGCTAAATTAGCCTTTTACTATGATTACAGTCTGAGTGAATGATTTGTGCTCCTGCTAAGTTAGCCTCTTACTGTTAGCACTGTCTGACTGATTGAGATGTGCTCATGCTAAGTTAGCCTTTACCTGTAAGCAATGTCTGAGAGACTGTTATGCTCCTGCTCAGTCGGGATTTTTCTGTTTGCACTATCTGATTGATTGAGATTGGCTCCTGCTAAGTTAGCCTTTAACTGTTAGCTAGCAGGTCGTAATTATGATGCTTCTTGCTTCAAAGTAGGTTGGGACTGAGGCAAACTCACCCTTTTGTATGTCACTTTTTAGGTCAGGCTCATCCTGGGTGGGAGAGGAGATAGCCAGTGCCCCCTGCAGGAACTTCTCCAGTGGCATGGAGGCAGGACGGTGCTGGAGTGGGGGGCGGGAGCGCGAGTGCCTCTCCACCCCTCCATGGGACTCTTGGGAGTCCGGGGGGTCACTACTGCTGTTCTTCCTGTCTGAAGAGCCCTCGGAGAAGCCCATTTTCGACTTCTTGCGACCTTTGGCAGGGGCGCTAGCTGTGCGGCGCAGCAGGTGATCACTGATGGAGCGCTTTCGCAGAGGGAGTCCTATGTGGGTGTCCACCGAGCGCTTGCCATTCCTATTGAACAGGCCTTTTATACCTCTGAGCTGTCGACCCTGTTCGAGAGAGGGGGAGGGAGAGAGAAAGAATAACAAGGGGCGGGGGCATGGAAGAGAACAACAAAGAAAGATGGCAGGGGATGGGAGAAGAAAGTGGGAGAGAAAAAGACAGGAGGGAGGAAGTTCGAGGAAACCAGAATGGGAGAGACAACATGAGACTCAGAGAATTCAGAGAAAATAAGTGATTTAATGGCACCAATTTACTCAATTGGCTCCAACAGTGATGAATAAAGTTTGCATTCAGGGCTGTAATTGCCTCTCAAGTCAAGGTGCAAAAGAGACTAAGATGAAAATAAGAACAACACTGATTATTTATTACACAATGGGCCTCATGCAAGAAGCGATATAACAACATTTTCTCTTATTTTTGTTCGTATCCCCATTTTTTTCTTATTTTGTTCTAACCCATTGATTTCTGGGATGTTTTTCTGTTTTCTCATTTTCGCTCTTCTCTTAGGTAAGAGAACATTTTTGGAGTGGTCGAGAGCACTCTTACCGAGATAAGAGAACACAAAAAGCTGTTATCTCTTTCCACAAATTGCTTGTCCGATGCACGGAAACACAAGTTTTAAAACCTAAACATTAAAAATGCATCATATAATCAGATTTTGACTGTTTTATGTGTTTGAGAAATCATAATGATTTTATTATTTAATTCTTGGGCTAAAAAGTTAGGCCACTTGATCCTAATTAGGACGAAGCTCTAAAAACCCTTAGATACTTGAGTGCCTTCTGCTTCTGAATGGCTTACCTATTGCTGTTGGATGCTTTGGCCACCGAGGCCTAGTGCAGTGAGCGCGTTTTTAGAGATCGCAGGGGTCTGTTTGCTGAGACATGAATGGCTACTCGTACCAAATGTGAAAGCAACTGTACTTAAGCACAGAAGATTACGGTTCTGCGTTACGGCTCTCTTGTTCTAACAAATGCAGCGGCCAAAAGATATCTCCATTCAAATGAAGAAGTTCAATGCTTGCTCGAAATGTAGGTGGACAAAAAATACAATGACAACTGGATACTACACGCAAAAACTCAGAGATTTATGGAATAATTTGTAAGTAGTTACATTCGCGTGGTTATCACAGAATAATAGATCAGTGCCATGACCAATTAAAGAAAATGGGGCAGCAATATTTCAAAGTGCGGGAGGCAGTGCGAATGCCTGGCAGCTCAAGTTATGAGACAGATATATTTTCGTGGTATGAGGCAGTGGACAGCATAATCGGCCAAAAACGCAAGGCTGAAAGAATTCCGTATGCATTCTGATATCAAATGTAATCCGAACATTTTCGGCTTACCTTGATGTTTGGGTACCGAGAGAAAGATTCTGATGCGTAAAAACATCAAGCATTCAGTCAAGAAAAATTCAGGTTTAATTTTTCGGGCTGCTATACGTGGTAATCCATGTTACAGATGACACATCTGGTTGCAAGGGCATGCGCAGCTCATGCATTTGCAATATTAATATTCAATATTAATATTCTAAACCCCCTTCTCAATAAGAAAACCCCCCAAAATATATTGGCGCCTCCTTTTAAAATTGTTCCCCATTTAAAACCACCTAGGTGCATTCTGCAACACGCTGTATCGGAATTTTGACATGTATGCAAGTGTATTTGGGTATGGTGCGATATTACTAGTTTGAAAGCTGACCGGCGGGGGGGAGAGGGGAGGGGGGACAATCCAACCTAGTGTGAAAGTGCCCTGCCACGAGCAGTCAGCTCTTTGCACACAGCACGTCACCTGCCCTTATATGGTGTTTAGTGGGTGTCATACATGCTAATATAAAACCACCGGCCATGCGCTTCCAATTTATGATCAAGTGGAATTCAATATTCGGCACACATGGGTAAGAGCAGATTTGGAACAGATTTGGGTAAGAGCGTTTGGTGCATCCGGAGTTTATTTCTCTTATTTTTTCCTCTTAGCAAAAAAATAAGAGAAAAAATCAGAGAAATTTACGAGAATGTTGCTGCATGAGGCCCAATGAAAATTCAGGCCATTTCACAAATGTATGACACAGAAAATGAAGCTGACCACTACAGACATGACTTTCCAAGTAAAAGAAATGAAGAGAATATTCAACGGAGTAATGCTTTTCATTTGATTCACTTTAGCTGACTGGCACAGAAGAGGTTTCATTGTAAAGTTGCATCAAGTGCATAATGGCAGATGCCCTATAGATGGTGCTACAACATCGATATTCATTTCAGTTCCAGCCACACTGTATCACAGTTCACCCATTATCCTAATAATTTCCTCTCTTTAGCTCCGTGAAGATAGCAGAAAAAAGATAACATTAACAGCATAATTACAAACTGGTGTCGAGAGTGCACAGGAAGCTGAGGCATGCTGAAGATCTCACATTCACAGCATGCAGACACCATGTAACACACATAATACCTTATTAGCTCCTAGAAAGTGCATAATGGTATAGCTGGGGTTGAGGACTAGGGGACTCCACTGGAAAGCAAACAGGATGCAGTGGTTTGACCAAAAAAGCCAGACCAATACTTCAGAAAAAATCTACACATGGATGAATTTTAACTTATGACAGTAAATGACTACACATTTAAAACAGCCTAAAAAATATAGAAACCCCAAGTCCTTGTAAAAAGCCATCTGTTTTGGCATTCTAGGGTACAGCGTAAACTCCTCATAGCTTTGACATTGATAGGTTAAACCGCTGTCTCCCCTTTGTGAGCACCCAGACTGCTCACACTGTGGTCGAAGTAAGCGTATGGGTTTAGGTTGAGTCGTGGAGATGTGATCACACACCTTGCCATAGATGTCATGCACTGCTATGTGCACAAAGATAGAGGCCTCTGTCAACCCTTCCAGGTAAACATGTCTGTAACCTGCAGAATAAAGGAAGTGTGTTTGTGAACGGTGACAGACGACACAGCGACAGGACACTCATGCTACACCAAAATCTAAACTATAGCACTGTTTTATATTCGGAATGGGAAAATGAGCACGGGATCATGTGCTCTGCTGGTTTGAGATCACATGCCAGACATCTGGGGTTTCCAGCTTTGGTGACCTGGTCAGGGCACGTAAAGGATTTGCTAGCAGAGGTTTGTAGGGTGAATTGTAAGACTGCGTGTCCTTGGAGATTTTCTGTGTAATAAGCAGAGGCAGCAAGACTGCTATCACAGTGAAAGACTGAGAGACAGCACTCCAGTACACTAAGCCTGGAAATCTTCTCTCCATCCATTAGTGACAATACAAGGATCGATCTAGAATGGGAACGACATTGGATGTCAAATCTTGTTTCATTTGAAGCAACCATCGACTATGACTACAACAGATGTTTCTATGTGTTATAATCATATAGAACACTAGATTGCTGATAGGGTACGCTCAAGTGAAGCATTTGTTCTAAGAGCCAATACACCCGGAAGTAAAATTTGCTCATAGACTCCCATTCATTTTCGCCTACTTTAAAATTACATTTTCAAAAACACTTGCATGCCAGTCGGTGTTATTTTGGTATCGCTGTGCAGAGCAACATTTTGTCTCCCTAAATATGTGCTTTTCGGAGGATGGAAAGCGGCATACTTTCTAAAGCGAGGATCGAAATGTGACTTGGTGTCAACGTTAAAGTGCGAGCAGAAAAGTTAATTTAACGTGACCGAAGCTTTTAAAGACCGTCTGATAAGATAATTGCTTGGCAGTATTCGGATTTATAAGAAATGTTGATGAATGTCCGTATGCGTTATTAAATTACTCTCTGGTTTCCTCTCTGTTTTCGCACATATTCCATCAACCGAATTGTTTATATTGATTCATATGGCTAATGCCAGCGTTATTAAAAAAAGCGCTAGTGAACTCTGGCTACTCCTTTGCTAAGCCTCATCTTTGCCCATGTCCCGTTAAAACGCTGCTCTCAAAAATGACCACTGCACAGCATGGATCAAGGGGATAGTGAAAGTTTTTTTCTCCTGATTTCTCAAAGCAAAGCCTTTGTTCCCTCCTTGTCTTTTGGAACTCTTTAGCCCACAAACAGACAAAGTGAATTGTCCACTGTTTTAAATATTATGCAGGTAAGAAGTATTGTCGTAGAATGTCAATTACAAGAAGCTAGCTTTTGAGCCACCTTGTTAATTTTATTAACTGCTATGTCAGTGCAGTCCCCGCGACATTAAGGGTACCAAGGTAGCTCGCTGGTGACCGTTATCAATCGCTAGCGTTTGGTTTTAGTCAGCGGTCTATTCAAGTCAATGGGACGGCTAATTAGTAGGGTGTATCAATATGGCGGCTGGGTGCTTCACTTTGGATAATGTAAAAATGACATCATCAGCAATCTAGTGTTCTAAATATATTTATATCTATGGTTACAATGCAGCACATGCGCAATACGGGTTGGCCTGCAATCAATTGAAGGAACAAAAAAGACTGATCTAAAATCAGCCGAGAGACTAAGGCTCACTAACCTGGCATCAAGCTGCTGAAGGCCACCGTCCTCTGGCCAACAAAGTCTCTTCCGATGGGATCATGGTCCCAGACCAGGAAGCGCACCAGTGCCAACTCTGCCATGTGCAGGGTGAAGGAGAGGGTTTCTTCCCACACAGGATTAAACCCTGAGAGACACACACATAAAAATAAATGTAAAATCATGGGTTAAACAACATTGTGCCTACACTCCAGAAATGTCAAAGTTTCATCAGTTTTCACGACATCTAGTAGGAGAGGATTAAATTTACTGTAAATAACTCCTCAGAGTCAAAGTATCCACAAAGGGCAGCTCTTCAAACTGACCCATACACAATGCTTAGCAGGGATATTTGATCTGGCTGTTGAGGTCTCTCCTGCCTGAGAGTCCTTAGAAAAGAAATTTCACAGATTTGGCAGATATTACACTCACCTGAGGTGTCAGGTTTAAATCAGTCTCTCATTAGAGGGCAGTAATGAAGACCAGTGGCATTACAGGCCCCAAGAGCCACATTTGAGTATCCTTGGCCAACTGCCTCTTCATTCAGATAAACATATTTTTCAGAAAATTCATGCTAACACAAACATTTCCAAAAACACACACAGGGCTCCTGGGCAACTGGCCACAGACCCATTAAAATGATAAATCTGGCCTTTCCACAGCCCATCCCTGTAAGATGCTCCTTCCTCAGGCAAAACTGCGAGCACAGCAGCAATGAGCTGCATTTCAGACCATGATCTAGCAATGCATGAAATGGTGTAAAAGAAATAAACACAATATGTGGTAAAGTCAAACACACCCACCTGAGGATAAAAAATTAGCAAAAATACTAAGTTCTCAAAAAAAGCGCGATGCAGGAAGATTTTTCCACTCCACATTGGAGTGGAAAAACCATGCTACGTGTTCATGATGAGAAGGTGAGCTATACAGCAAAACAGAAACCAGACGTGTGCACAGTGGTACACAGATGCGTATTTTATGCATGGATATACAGGGTCCAGAAGATTACAGTATCTTCTGATGTACTGTAGATAAGTGGAGTCATATAGTATAGTATGTACGGCTGGATCGAGGTGAATCCATTAAGTGTCTAGATTAATAGAGAACCGAGACTAGAAGAGTTATAGAAACAGAAGCAGAAATGTTAACAAACCACTCCTCACAAGCTCCACAGACTACAGTGGATTTATCTTAAAATTGAGCACCTTTTCACTGCAGCACTTATCTTCCTCCCCCAGTACTTTTGAGCAATACAAGTCTCTTCATTATCACTGGCAAAAACACTCAATAATGAGGCTTGGGAGAGAGATGAAAATGGAGATGCTAAATCAAAAGACTGAGGGGTAGAAAGGGACCAGCTGACTCAGTTTCTCATCTCATTTTTAGAGTGAGCCCTCTCACGCTCTAATTATTCTGCAGTTATTCTAAGTATATCCACCTTTATTTTTTACTGTTTGATACTGCAGCCCCGCTAACAATCTCAAATAACCACAGGAACGCAGCCATCTGGGTAAAGATGCTAATTTTAAATTCAACTATTACATACAATGTATAGATACTAATATGAATGTGGGCAGGTGTATTCACTAATGTGAAAGATTTGCAGATGAGCATGTTCGCCAAATTGGTAGAATGATGCAAATACAAAGCAGAGGGCTAAACACATTGTATATTGCCATACACTGGACATATACTTGCATATTTATATTGTTCACAAATACATATTCACATGTTTGTACAGAACAATAACACACTGATTAGACTTACCATTATCATCCACAACTCTAGTCTGTTCTTTGCAGCAGTCAACAGGCAGGCCAATGATTTCCACCTCCACAAAGGGATCAATAATCTACAGTAGAGGGAACAGGGATTTTCCCACAATGAAATCAAACACCACTCCAAGGCAGCAGTCAATAAAGGCATTTAACATGATTGCTATGCACGGCAGAGAAAAGTCTCCAAAATTAAAATTCAAGGGCTCCTTTGGCAAACGTTTAGCATTAGAATCTCATTCTCTAATGGGAAATTAATTTATTCTCCACAGCAGATTAGTTGTAAAAACAGATGTGACCCGGGTGCATTGTGGGTAGCAGGCTGGTAGAAGCTGAATGACAGAGAGATCCAGCAGCACAGACTGAGTGGCAGATGGGGCCCTTAGATGTAAGCATAGAGTGCCCCAGCATTGATTCGTTTAATACTCACCTCTCCTCGGTCCCCCAGCATTGAGTCTGGAGGTTTGGGTAACTGCTGACCACTGATTATCTTCAGCAACAGCTGCTTTTTAGGGTATGCAGGGAAGGGGTCATCACAGAAGGGGTTGAAGGAACCTACAAAGATATGTTTGATAATTTAGCAATGATACTTGAGCTACCAAGCCATATTTCCACACACGACTGTGGTTTAAGCAATCAAACACTGCAATTAAAAAGCATTTGCAGCTGTCCTGATTTCTTTTTTGTTTGCATATTTGTGATTCTAAATGTTCCAGAACATCAAATTGTTTCATATCAGACAAAGGTGACCAGAGTAAACACGAATTGCAGTTTTCAGATGAAGATTTCATTAGTTAAAGGAAAAAAGCGGTCTAACCCAACCTGGCCCTATGTGAAAAATTAATTGCCCTCTTAGTTACCAAAGCTATAGCCCTCTCAGTTATTGAATCAACCAATTAACCAACTTGAACCGCTTAACCCTATTTTGACCAGGGGGGTCTTTTTATGCCCGCACCAATTTTCACGTTGTATAATTTCTGAACGGCTTGAGCAAGGACCACTAAACTTGGTGACGTTTCCTAAAACTTTGTCTGGGAACAATTTTGTGCCAACAAGTCAACTCCACCATCTTCGTTTCCATGGTAATGGTTTTCTAGCAGGTATGTCTGACAAAAAAATCGCTGATTTCGGTTTCATCAATGTAGTTTCCAGATACTATGAATGTACACTTGCATGTAAATGTAAATGTAAACTGTTCATCAACACTTCACTGGTATCAAATGAAAGAGGGAATCTCAGACAATAGATATAACAGAAAATCGGGCTGGAATATCGCCATGTTGGCTTTTATTTAACAAGGTGAAGTTTGACATTACAAAACACAAATGACACTATCAGAATCTCGTATGTCCCCCGTTAGCGTCGCGCATGGCGGTACACCTGTGTCTCATAGACATCACCAGATGTCTGATTGTTGCTTGTGGAACGTTGTTCCACTCTTTGGTCAGTGCTCGTCTTAGCTGTCGTACTGTAGCTGGCGGTAGTTGACGCCTCCGGATTGCTCTATCCAGAAAGCCCCACAAGTGTTCTATAGGTGAAAGATCTGGAGAAAATGCAGGCCAGGGAAGGATTTGCGCGTTTTTGGCCCAAAGGAACTCCATACAGATACGTGCCATGTGCGGACGCGTCTTGTCCTGTTGAAAAATCAGTTGGTGATGTCGGACAAATGAAAGGACGACTGGATGGAGAATTTCACCACGGTAATGGACGGCGTTGAGGTTTCTTTCAATAAAATGAAGTTTGATTCGGTGTGTAGCAGACGGTCAGCTGTAATATGACGGTCAGACGCTGGAGTCATAACATGTGGCCTACTCGATCTGTGGTGATCGGCTGTGTGTCCAGAGGCATTAAAAAAGGTTCTGAAGCAACAAATTGTCGCAGAATGCACACTGAATTGACTGGCAACTCTATCTACCCACTTCCGGCCTGTAGCATCCCAAACGTGCGTTCTTGTTGAACTTCCGTTCGTCATGGCATTATAACCCGTTTGATTTTCACTCATTTTCCGTTAGACTTTTATAGGTCCCATTGCCTACGAGGAACTCAAAACAAAAATGGTTGTGTTAGGACAATAGTAGTACTCAAACCCAAGCAGTGCCAATTGTTTGGTTCCAGACAAATGGCGGCACCAGAATATGCACTGAGACCGTGAAAATTTGGATGGTAGAAGTACTCACCTCTAGAAATAACTCAGAACAAAAACATCTTTTTCAATGGGTTTGTCGAAATTTGGTACCGAATTACGTAATTGCGTTTCTTTTTTTAGTCAGTATACCTGTAACTGAAAACATGTCTTAAAGTCTAGTTTCTTCAAAGTAGCCACCCTTTGCTCTGATTACTGTTTTGGACACTCTTGGCATTCTCTTGATGAGCTTCAAGAGGTAGTGACCTGAAATGGTTTTCACTTCACAGGTGCGCCTTGTCAGGGTTAATTAGTGGAATTTCTTGCCTTATCAATGGGGTTGGGACCATCAGTTGTGTTGTGCAGAAGTCAGGTTGATATACAGCCGACAGCCCTATTGGACAACTGTTTGATGCATACGTACATAATTCCACATGTGTTCATTCATAGTTTAGATACCTTCAGTGAGAATCTACAATGTAAATAGTCATGAAAATAAAGGAAACGTATTGAATGGGAAAGTGTGTCCAAACTTTTGGCCTGTACGGTATACTTATTCCATTATATTTACAATATCTCACGTAATTTAATGTCAGCTTTCTTAAGTAGAAGTAATTGATGGTAATTAGATGACGTCATTGAGTTTATTTTATTTTCCTATGATGAAAGCTTCTACTACCACCAAAAAGATGTTTTTTCCCCCCCCATTATTAAGGTGGTCTTTAAGGGGGGGTGTGTGTAAAAAGCCCCTCCCGGCCCCAGGAAGCCCCAAAAAGCGAAAAGCCCAGTCTAGATAGGGTTAAGACTGAATGCCCCCGGTACCCCATGCAATCAATACGCATAATATATACACTGTGTTCGCATGGGATTCCTCCGGGTACTCCGATTTCCCCATCTGGAAAAACATGCAGTATAGGAACACTTCTATCGGTACCCCTGACCAAGGAACTGGCTTTAGAACTGGAGTTGGTTCCCGGGCGCTGCTCTGTGGCTGCCCACTGCTCCTATAACTATAGGATAGGTTAAATGCAGAGGACAAATTACCCCCACGGGGTTTAATTAAGTAAATCTTACCCTAATTTTGTAATAATATCCTGTAGATCAGTGATGAGTCAAAAGTGGAGCTTTTTGGAAGATGTGTCCCACAAAATCTTGCGTCAAGCTAACACAGAATTCCAAAATAATAACATCATACCAACAGTCAAACGTAGTGATGCAACTGTGATGGTCTGAGGCTGCTTTGCTACTGCAGGATCAGGGCAACCTGTCAAAATTGATTGAACCATGAATTCTGCCCTCTATCAAAATCCTGAATAAGAATGTCCAGTCATCAGTTTGTGACCTATAGCTCAAGCGCAGTTGGGTAATGCAGCAAGACCAAATCCTAAGCACAGTCAAGTCCACCGCTGAATGGTCAAAAGAAAAAAAATGACGTTTTTGGAGGGAACTAGTCAATGTCCTAACTCGAATCTGATTGAAATGTTGTGGCAAGACTTCCAACAGGTAGTACATGCTTGAAAACCCTGCAATGTGGCTGAAATAAAACAATTCTGCACAGAGGCGTTGTCCAAAATTCCTCTACATCAATGTACAGACTCATTGCAAATGTCTGATTGTGGTTCTTGCTGCCAAGAATGGCACAACCAGTTATTAGGTATGGGAGGGCAATTATTTCACATGGGTGACACACTGTGGTTTTGAATAACACTTCAATCAATGAATCGATCATTTAACAGCTGCATTTTGCGTTTATTAACATTGTCTTTGTCTACTACCAATATTACTTAGATGATCTGACACATTTCATGATAATAAACTAGATAACTCGCTCGCCACAGGGACTGTGGTGTATCTCCCTGATCCCCAAATTTCGGACAAAATGGCCGCTGGCAGCCATATTGGACATTCAAAATTCGTGAAAATCGGTCTTGTCCATATCTTCGCCTGAGTGAAATTTGGAGGAATTTCTGTGATAATTGTGGCTCCCAGAGCCCGGAACAGAGAATCTCTACAGTAGCGGCGACCCTGGAACTAAACCATTGTATCGCCCAACTATCGTCTTCGGGGAGATACAATAAGCCAAAACAGAAATCTAGAAGAAGGCAAATTATTTTTATAGCACCGTATGTCTCAAAGAGAAGCTGTGATATACCTTAATTGCATACGGCTCAAAAGCCTTTCCCTGCTTATATCACTTACATCAGGGATGGGCAACGAGGGCCTTATCATTTCTTTAAATTATCATGAATGACCACCAAAGACTGTTCTTGTCTCCCTACATAAAACATTTTTCTTTGATCAAACCTTTGCACAAATCTATATTTGTGTATGCAACCAATTAACTCAATTAGTCAGGGTAATTGATAGAAATAAAAACCAAAGTACACACCGGCCCTCCAGGTCCAGAGTTGCCCATCCCTGACTTACATAAATATCTCACGCTGGATCACAGAAAAGCACATCATATATGTTCACATTTTCAAAGCTTGCCAAGGACATCATTCTGTCAGTTCTGTAGTGAAAATCAGTTTTACTGATGTGATGTCAAATTGATCACTTCTTATGGATAAAGAGCCAAGTTAAAGAACTTTTTGATTTATTCAACCAAACAGTACGATCAAGCTATAAAATGGCACCTGATATATGATGGATCAGACCCACAGTCTGAGGGTGTGTCCGAATACCCATACTACATATTTGTATATTTAGAATGAGCTTTGGTAACTACGTTGTACTACTCAACTGTCAATGTAGTGGGTGCAATGTGTATGCATCAGCTGTGTTGCACAAAATATACAGCCGCTATCTCACCCATCACCTGACCCGGAAAACCCTCGACGAAGTGTAATCTTACCCCCATGAAAATCAAAATCCACCATTTTACTTCAGCATTGGTGGCAATTATTAATATTTCTGTAATAAAACAAGCCAACACAGTGTTCCTGTTAATCTTATATATCGTCCATTTCATGTGTTGCAATCTACAAGGAGCTATCACTTCTTAAAGCTGGCTTGTTAATTCCACACCAGTAGACCAATTAGATCAGGGGATGAGATTAGGCGGCAGATCGAAAGAGCCAAGTTGAAACTTTAGCCATGACACCGGGGAACCCCCTACTCTTATCGAAGAGTGTCATCGGATCTTTAATGACCACTGCGAGTCAAAACCTCGGTGTAACGTCTCATCCGAAGGACAGTGTCTCTTTCTGTACAGTGTCCACGTCACTGCACTGGGGCATTGGGGATTACCCTGCCAGAGGGAAGATTGCCACCTACTGGCCCACTAACACCTCTTCCAGCAGCAACCTGGTTTTCCTCAGTGGTCTCCTATCCAAGTGCTGACCAAGCCCACCCCTGCTTAGCTTCAGCCACGCAGCTGAAGCAGATCGAATTGTGATATGGCTGCTGGCAAGATAGCAGTGTTCACTGGTCATCCAGGTATGATTTGCATACAGTTTGATCCAAACAGGAGGTTTTGGAGGACAGGCCACAAATTTCACGAACATACTTTTGCCCACCGTGCAGTAAATGTAAATGGGCATTCACACATCCGGGAAAGACCCAATTCAAACAGAAAAGACCAAATTCAAAATGAAGTGTGTGTATACACACACACACATATATATATATATATATATATATATATATAAGCTAACAGGATTTAGGGACACTTTCAGAATTATCACTGTACATGAGTCGCCAATCAACAGCCTGGACCCCTGGGATTTTATTCAGCTGGCAATTACATCAATCCCAAACTACATCTATTAAGCAGCAATCTAATCAGTGATAGACTGTAACCACTGGAAGTATTCTAAGATTTTAATGACTGTATCATGGTTGCTGTCTGGGTTCAGTACTAATATGCAATAGTTTTTACAGGCAGTGTTCCTTTTCTATGACATGGGAGGACGTTGGTGCATGACAAGGACATGGTATTCCGTATTAAAATATGGTCAACCTATATATCAAAATAAATAAATAATTGATCAAATTAACTTGTTGAACATAGGGTAGTTGCCTCTAGATACCCTAAATCAATTATCTTCTTCAATGGAGTCTTCAATGTCCAGCTGTCTGCCTGTCTGTCCATTTCTCTCAAAATGCAGTACATTACACTAATCCTTCAAATTAACACAAAATTAGACAAATATGTTAAAAAACAGTCAGATTCGTGGTTTTAAAGGGACTGAGTGGCTCTTTACCTTTACACATGGGCTGGGGCTTGAGGACGTATCCACTGCTACCATTTGCCAAAAACTTGGCCCTGTTTAGCTGCATCATCCGCCCCTCAGTCTGGTAATTCAGTGCCACTGAGGAAAAGCCATGAAAAAAAACACAATCATTTTCATACAATCAGATGAGGGCGGCTACTCAGGTTTGGGAACATTTCTTACATTCACCGCTGAGCATAGGAGAAAAGTCTGCTTTGTTTTCACAGACGAGGGGAATTGTAGGGATTGGGGAAATTTCATGGTAATTAGCTCTTCAATTGGTCAAGATGCCGCTGAGAATGACACGAAACCAACCCCCCCCCCAGCAGGTTTCTCCCTCCTTCCGAGAGCCCAGATGGTGTTGGCGACGGGCCATATGAGTGCCAACAGGACCTGACACAGTCACCTTGTCAGATATCCAGGAAGCACAGCTGTCCGTGCCAAGCGAAGGAATGGCACAGTGATTCCAGTATTACTCAGAGAGAAAAGAGTGCAGTGGGAGTACCAAAGTGACCAAAGCAGAGGTCCGGCCATGGAAACCAGAAAACAGGTAGGTTTATTTCCAACCCCGGCCAAATACTGCTGAAGTACAACTACAAATCAAAAGAGGTCCAAACCCCCTGTGGCTCTTAAGAGGATTTCAAAGTCAAATTATCTGCCAGGAACAAAACCTGCCAGTCTGGATCATCGGTAGATCAGCCAAGCGTACGGGGTCATCATTTGCTGTGGAGAAGCTTACGTAATGCATATCCAATGCTGATGAAAAATTTCACTGAGCATGTCTATGCGGGTGTCATTACGAATATGCACATCCAAAATGTGTGTACTTTTATGCACCCATTAATGTGAAAAATGTGAAAAATGGAAAAAAAATTTTGTATACATACACACCCCATAAGTATGTGTCTGTAAATGCACTGTACGTGCGTGAAAGACTTTAAAATGCTCATGCATATGTACAGGTGCATGCACAAATGCACTGATCATGCATCAGACTGCATATGAGTAAGTGAGT
Source organism: Gymnothorax reevesii (assembly GCA_029721435.1). Classification (NCBI taxonomy): domain Eukaryota; kingdom Metazoa; phylum Chordata; class Actinopteri; order Anguilliformes; family Muraenidae; genus Gymnothorax; species Gymnothorax reevesii. Next base: position 144,746,284 of record CM056574.1, read on the forward strand.
ATATGCCTCAGAGAGAATACAAGGGTGAGAATGAGCAATGGGGAGAACTCACCGAGCTGGCAGCCAACATTCCAATAGACCTGGGGGTTAAAATTACTGGAATCGATGCGGTAGGCGGAGGGGTAGATGCGGGAGAGCTGCCTTTGATTGAAAGAGATGAGACGCTCTGCTCTATGCTGAACCAGGTGTTGTGCACGATTTTCGCTGAAGGACAGAACATTCCCTGGAGTACCTGAGACAATATGCAAGAGACGGAGAGAGAAATAGAGAGAAGAAGTGGAGTGCAGTTTGAGATGGGCAGGTTAATGAACACTTTAATTGTCTATTTCAGCGAAAAAACAATTTGAATTTGAGAAGGAGGTAGACAAACAGGGAGAGAGGGGAGAGGGAAAATGGATACGGAGACGAAAGGATAAAGAAATGGAGAACAGAAAAGACTGAGATGGGAGTCTGGGAGTCTGACATTTAGAGGGTAGAAGAGGTAGGAGGATGGGAATGAATTTATAAAATGTGGTTTTGCCTTACTTTCTTCAAGGCACTCTTGGGAAACCACAGAGTTTGTGAACACAACCAAGTCAGAGAGGTCTCTACTCAGCTTTATGGTCTTCCTGCGTCTACAGCCCCTAAAGTCAGAATGAGAGCATGTGAGCGAGTGGCAGCCTGAGAATAACACACTTAGAACAAATTACTGATTTTTAAATCAACAATTATGCCACATAAATTCAAATGTGACATTAGATAATGCAATACATTCTCATTTTGCTAATAACAGCATCTTTAAAGAGCTTAGGACATGCATTGAGCAAGTTTATGAATATAAAAGGGTACAATTAAAAGACTTCCCATCGTCTGCCTAAAAAAAAAATAGAAAATAATTTTTAACAAAAATCGCTAATTTTTGTAACTTGCTCCTCCCCCCTCGTTAACAAACATTCTGAGCAACACAGAAAAGCGATTCTGTAACCACTTTTGTAACTGTTACCAACTGTAACCAACTCCCCTGTGAGGTCACGTCATAAGTTGTACACGGTGGGCGATTGTGCGTCCAACAATGATGGTATCCGAGTCAGATTCCGATTCCTCAGACTTTTCAATTGAGTCTGTCCATTTTGATGAAGAAGAGTACTTTTTTATGGAAGATGAGGAAACTCAACGTAAAGCTGCTTTCACACCGGACGCGAAACAATTTTTTTCGCATGACAGATTACAAAGTCAACGCAAAGACGCTAATATGTTTTGCCTGTATTCGCGTCTTTGCATTGACTTTGAATGTAATCTGTTGTGCGAAAAAAATAGTTTTGCATCCAGAGTGAATGCAGCTTAACACGGGATTCAGAACCATACAGATTCCAGCCTGAGTACTCCAGCAATGAAGAAAGCTAATTGTCAGTGTCTTCACCTGTCCCGCACTGTACAACACGACCAGCCAAGTAATGGAATGATGATGACCCGAGCTTGCCTTGGCCAGCAAAGTCGGCACCAATACATTGGACTTGTTTTGTCCATATTCTCGATATCTCTGTATCTTTCGGCCACAGATACATTCCATGGCCATATGCATGCATTGCACTGCATCCCCACACAACACATTGCTTTCCGTTCACTCTCTGTGATTTTTGTTGGTCCATTCTCCGTCCAGACCAGAGTCTTGAACTACGGCTTACCACCTTGACACAATCCGTGTACAACTTATGACGTCACCTGGCTGAGCTGGCCCAGCGCAAATGTTCTCGATTAAGGCAAAGGGGGCGTTCCCTCAAGTGGATAATTTAGCAGATAAAATGCAGTTTTTTTTTTTTTTTAATAAAATGCAGTTTTTTTAAACATTACGTAATATACATGATATCAAAACCATCCCTAATTGTTGAAGATAGGTACTATGTAGCATTTTAGCACATAAAAAAGAGCTGAATTTCATGTCCTAAGCTCTTTAATTAGTCTAACAACCATCTTAAAGTAGCTAAATGGATGCGTGTATAAAAGATTTTTTAAACAGCAATGCTATCATACATGAGGAACAAGTAAAATAACTGCTGCAAAAAAAGCATCAGTACTCTACACCTCTGTTCACACTGAAACTCACACTGAGAGTCTAATCACATGTAATGAAATCATAACTTTCTCAGCAGATCCTTGGTAGTAGGAGCAGATCTGAGAAATATAGGTTTTCCCTTATTTAAAATTGTCACTCTTGTTAACATTTGGGGAGTTTTCACTTATCAAAACCCTTTGACTCATCTGAAAGGCACAAGGACACTTCGAAGCAAAGGTCCGGTGGGTAGACTTCCCCAGTGAGAGACTATTCAAATTGATTTATCTCACAGCAAGCACCACAAGGTTCTTCATTGAAGGTTAACTGTGTTTGAAGTCTGAGACGTGCACGAGGACTTGAAAGAGAGGCTTTTGCAGTTTACTTAGCATACAGACAATGGCTCTCAAAAGGTGGTCTTTGATATCACCCAGTAGCATGAACATCATTCCCATTAATTTGCTCCGCAAATGGCTAACAACGAAAATAGCAGAGATTCAAATTTAGTGACAAATTTAGAGATGAGCCAAGTCATTTTACTCTGTACTGGTTATTTAATGTAAAAACACAAATACTATCGTAGACCGTCTATACAATATGTTCACACATCTGTGAAAAGTTAATATCAACAGTCTCTGAAACCAATTTGATTTTGAAATCAATACCCCCTTGCAAGGCTCCCTGACGCAGATCTCTACTCCTCACGAGAGGTTCCAGACATGCACAGATTGCCCCAGGTGACAAGTCTCCAACAACAAGTTCCCTCACCACATTATGCACCAACAAACCATAATGATCTCCTGACATGATGTCATCACCTCTGCACAAACTTGTGCAGCTTTATTTGACAAATAAAACACACATCACTCTCTCCATCTACATTTTGCAAACAGATTTAGAAAGACGGCTCTTTTGTCCTCATGCGATGGCCTGTCATCTTTCATTTGTATATCACCAACACACAACCCAAGGACTCCACAGGGCTGCATCTAGCTGCAGCAATGGCCAATGGTCTCAGATGGCCAATGAAGCAAATCCAGTCAGGTCTGCACTCTGCACCACCCTGAACAGCAGTCAACAATATCTGAGCGACTCCAGCCTCGCCATCACCCCATGGCATAATTTAAATAAAAAGCCTTTTCAGCCGTTGCTTCTGTATACAGAATGTTGGTTTTAACAGCTGCTGCTGAGGGCCCAAAGGTACAGCATATATCATTTTAATGCAGGCTGAAACGTGGAGAAGGATCATTCATCAGATTCATTTTTAGCAACACCTCCAGGCCTATTAATGTTTCCAGACCAGATATTAAAGACGCATGTTTACTGGTAGCGCAGGCCAACTATCTCAGCAAATTTGTGTATATACAGCGTAAATCCACATAAATCCCTGACTGACAAACATGAAAACAACACCCATATCCAATAAAATGCCATAACCTGAATTAGTACAGAGGGCTGCCGTGCAATAAGATTCAGGTGTTTTGTCTGTGTCAGAAGCTGGCTAATGATTTGGCCATCCCCTTCCCGCACCTGCTAAACTGCCCGCTGTCTTTCCCGGATGCATCCTGCTGTCCTTCTTCCTCTGTATCCAAGCTCTGAGATTTGGACCTGGATTTGGAGTGTTTCTGCCAAAAAAACAATATCAGTGAAAAAGTGAAACACAGACACACGCAAAACAAACGCAAAGTGAATTCTTAAAGACACAATCCTCGCTATAAAATGTTCCACTTGTGCGGCAAAGTGTCAGCTTCAATGCGGGAAATCAGCATGTACCCCAGTCTCCTTCCAGATCCAAAACTGGATGACCGCTGAATCTTTGCATTTGCTTAAACCCAGGAAAGACACTTCTGAACTTCCTATTTCCTGCCATTGATGGGCTTACAGTCATCAACATGAACAGGCCCACGCAGATAAATAAAGTCCTCATGGTACGACCAATAAGAAGGCTGGAATGTTGTGCGTCTTTGCTTTGAGCTGGGTATTCCTAGCTGCGGCGCTATAAATTCAGTGAGGTAGCCGGCAAAAATATGAGGGAAGCAAGCCTGTAATTACAGGCTTCGGGCAGCCAGCCATGACAGGGGAAAGTAGAAGACCAGAGGAAAACAGTGAGCAGACAGGATGGATGAATCAGGGCAAAGACTCAAGGAAGATGAAACAGAGGAAAAAGATGTACGACTTGAAGAGTGAAAAAGGATAAAAACAATAAGGTTTCTCTTTTTATTCCACAGAGGACTGGTGACATTACTGAAATCAGTAAATTATATACATAACTAATGACAACTGTTGAAACAAGCTGAGTTCTGTAATCCAGTTGCGTAAGGCCCATTATTACTGACCAAAAAACTTTTTTGCTTTAGCTGTGAGACAATGATTTATAAATAAAATGAGGCGGGGACAAGTCTTAAAGAACAGCTTCCTCAACAGGGAAAACTCAAAGGGTGAAATGCTGACAAACTATTTTGTATTCATCTGTGGGCAAACCTATCATTATCTATATTTATCTATGGACATTTCAAGCAGATGAATAAGAAGCTAGCCCAGCGGGAATCAGAGAACTGGTGCGCGTGCATATGACATGGCTAGAGTTCAGAGCGGGTGTTGGACTGAGGGATCATGGGTTGTCATGAGGCTACACCCACCTTATACTTCAGGTTGCTGATGAAGGAGCGGCTTTGAGATTTCTTCAGTCCCTCTCTGACATTGGACTTCTGCAAACAGAACATAGACATCACTGTCCAGTGAGAGACATACAGTAATGCTCATTCACATAGCACTTTTTACTTTTTATGTCTGCTGCATACTCAGTTGCAGTATGAACAGCCTACATCTGCAATAGGCTAGTACTCCATAGCTGCAGTGCTCTTTATTGCATCCCAGTCAAAGGTCATCTATTGTCTTTGATGGCCTACTGGCAGGCATGTGAGGGATGCTGATGAGATATAGAATGAAGTTAGAGTTGACGGTTAAAAAACCAAAGGCTGAGACTGCTACAGATATCCAACAAACCTGAAATGTAACGGTCGAGACCAGAATAGACCCAGAAATGTGCTCTGTCTTTAATCTGTGCCAAAACAAGGGAGCTTTCGAAAGGAAAAAATGGGTTGAAACACAAATACTATTTTTATGGTCTCAAAAAACATGCATGAATCAGAAAACGCTACCAAAGTCTGATGACCAGCTTTTAATTTCATGCCTTTTTATACAACCCAAAGACATCTGGGTTTTAACCACAGAAAACCACTGAATACAACCAAAATTGCCATTAAATCATCAAACATAAGCTTTCTGTCCAGTCCCCTCTTCTTATACAATTGCCGTTCCTCCCTCCAAGCTTTTTATTTAAAATATGCAAATTGGCATACCTAATGTTGAATATTGAATTACCAGTCTTGTTTTAACTTTCAATCCTTAAACCTTCACTGTTTATTGGGCAATAACAGCCAATCAAAATTTATAACATCCCTAGCCCTGCAACTCCAATGTGTCGCACTTAAATAGGACATTTCAATTGAGTTGTTCCATTAAATAATAAGCAGTTTGAAAAAAATTTCCTCTAGAAATGTAACTGCTTCAAAAACCCGAGATGAAAAAGCCGTATTAATAAATCATTCTGAGCTTTCAGACAGCTTGCAGAGTGGATTTACAATACATTAGCCAACAAAAATAATCAGCTAAGTTCCACACACGTGTAGCTTGTGGGTATAAGTATGTCCTGGAAATAGAAAGATTTTGACAGCCTGTCACCCAATCCCATTTCTTTCAGACGTGTACAGTCTAAAAAGAACATAATCTCGCCATACACAGTCCCTGAGGATTCCTGTCCAGAATGACAGTGTCACTCTCCGGAAGGTGCCATGCCGTCACATCACTCAAAGTGCGACTTGAAGAGGAAGTAATTGTCACGCGCTTGACAGGCCTTTAGTTTAAACATCAGGTGCCCAGGCTGCCTTTATTCAGTGCAAATATCATAAAATAAAGAGTACAATTTGTCAAGAGTATATTTTCAGAGAAAAAAAAAAACATTGGAAAAATGCTCTTTTCATTAACAGCAATTAATCAAAAGCAACAAATGTATTAACATTAAAGTATTGAAATTAACAGAGGAAAACATAGGTTCTTATAATAAGCAAAACAGGACGATGTAGTATGAGTATAACCTTTTAAATTTGTCATTTATTTAAATTCTTTATGCTCTAAAATGGTTATGAACTCAGAGGCTTGGAGTGGATCTTGTACTTGTACCTGTTTGAGGTTCATATGGAGGCCCTCGTGGGTGGCACGTAGCAGCGCACTGATGGAAAAGCTGTCTGAGTCCTCCTTATCACCAATCTGGGACTCCTTCACTAGAGAGTCCAGCTTCTTCCGGATGAACGACTCCACTTGGTGCTGGCTGGGACCATTGCACTAAGAATCAAAAGAGACGTGCCAAATAGCAACCAAGAGTAAGAATGGGAACAGTTCAGAACCTCCGTTGCCTACTAAATTCGACAATGAAAGAACTCTTTTTTGGGGCAGTTGAGGTCAATGAGTGAGAGACAGTGCTTCCTAAGGCTGCTTGTACACAACCTGTATCCTGCAGCCTCACTACAGTAAGGGTGACTGAATCCTTTTTTTTAAGATGAGTGGAATTATAGTCATAACATCTTCAAAAATGCTCCATCATTCATCTGCTCAGATATATATTTTTACTGAACAGATATTCCTCCAATATTATATTTATAAGAGCAGACCAGTTTTGATAAACTATCTTCATGATGACAATAATAGTGATTATTTTTGCCCCTAAATTCATACATTGAAATGTACAACCCCAATTCCAAAATAGTTGGGACAAAGTGTAAATTGTGAATAAAATCAAAATGCGATGACTTTCAGATCACATGAGCCAATATGTTATTTACGATAGGACATAGATAACATTTCAAATGTTGAAATTGAGACATTTTACATTTTTATCCACAAAATGAGCTTATTTCAAATTTTCTGGCTGCAACAGGTCTCAAAAAAGTTGGGACACCAGCAAAAAAGGGCTTAGAAGGCTATTAATATATAAGAGAATCAGCTGAAAGAACATTTAGCAAGTAATTAAGTTAACTGGCATCAGGTGTGTAACATGATTGGCTATAAAAGGGATGTCTTACAGAGGCTGAGTCTCTCAGAAGTAAGGATGGCCAGAGGCTCTCCAACATGTGAAGGGTTGCGTAGTAAAATTGTGGAATACTTTGTGGAATTGGGGAAAGCAATGTTCCTCAAAGTCAAATTGCAAAGTCTTTGAAGGTCTCATCATCGACAATGCATAACATCATCAAAAGATTCAGAGAAACTGGAAAAATCTCTGTGCGTAAGGAACAAGGCCGAAGACCTTTTCTGGATGCCTGTGATCTTCGGGCCCTCAGACGCCACAGCATCAGTCACTGGCATGATTCTGTCATTGACATTACTAAATGGGCCCAGGGATACTTCAAGAAACCATTGTCTGTAAACACAGTCCGTCATGCCATCCACAGATGCCACCTAAAACTCTATCATGCAAAAAGGAAGCCATTGTTGAGCGTGATCCAGAAGTACTGTTGTGTTCTGTGTGCCAAGGCTCATTTAAAATGGACTGTAGCAAAGTGACAAAGTGTCCTGTGGTCAGGCGAGTCCAAAGTTGGCATTCTTGTTGGAAATCATGGGCGTCGTGTTCTCTGGGCTAAAGGGGAGAAAGACCACTCCTCCTGTTATCAGCATTCAGTTCAAAAGCCAGCATCTCTGATGGTCTGGGGATGCATAAGTGCATATGGTGTGGGACACTAAAAAGTATCATGAATGCTGAAAGGTATATAAAGGTTTTAGAGTAACATCTGCTCCCTTCCAGATGACATCTATTCCAGGGAAGGCCTTGTGTATTTCAGCAGGACAATGCAAAACCACATACGCCAACAATTACAACAGCATGGCTTCGTAGTAGAAGAGTCCATGTGCTGAACTGGCCTAATTGCAGTCCTGATCTTTCACTGATTGAGAACATTTGGTGCATAATTAAATGAAAAGTCCATCAAAGGTTCCCAAAACTCTCCAGCAGCTGGAAGTCTGTAATAAACAAGAGTGGGATCAAATTCCAATGGCTAAACTCAAGAAACTTGTATCCTCAATGCCCAGACGCCTCCACTCTGTGTTAAAAAGAAGAGAGGATGCTACACCTCGGTAAAGAGGCCCCTCTCCCAATTTTTTTGAGACCTGTAGCAGCCATTAAATTTGAAATTAGCTCATTTTGTGGATAAAATTGTAAAATTTCTCACTTTCAACATTTGCAATGTTATCTCTGTTCTATTGTGAATAAAATACTGGCTGGTGTGATTTGAAAGTCATTGCATTTTGATCTTATTCACAATTTACATTTTGTCCCATCTATTTCGGAATTGGGGTTGGAATACAGCATATTTCAAAGCAAAATTGTCATACTTCATATAACGTCCTCGCAAATAATACATCAAGGTAAAATGTATACTGTTAATTGCCATTTACCGACAGATTCACCGAGCTGATAGACGAATATTAATTACACTGACAACAAACACCACTCGTAGGCTGTCGAGCATCAGTACAGAATTTTAATGAGCAATCCATTCCTCATTCCTCGCTGCAGACACTAGTTAAATCGTCTTTCGCTGTTTGGGAGAAAAAATCACTGGTGTTAAAATTAGAACAAATCTCAATGTGTAAAATGTTATCATTGCCAAGCTATTTAAGGACATCAGCAGAATGCTTCCAATTACAGGCAATGCTGCTCTTGGAGTGGGGATTAGCATATATTAAATTTGGCTGCAATACAGGGTTAGGAAAAGAACCATATGCAGAACTGCATGACATAATTTAAGGTGGGAGGAGAGCAACTAACCCATCCTTTCACTCACTGAATATATACTCCTCTTTCCATGCTCATGTAAATGGAAATGCAGTAGATGGTTCTGAAAGGAGAGGACACTCTGGTGTCTAACAAGAAAGTGTTTGATACGACAATGGATTTTGTTTGTGATTTTTTTTCAAGAGCCAACATGGAGAGAGAGACTATTACTTTCAAGGGCAAGGTGAGTATTTAAAAAGGGGCAGTCATACTTAGAGTTTGTGCTACACAACCAATTCATACCAGTGACAAACCAGTATCCTCACATATTTAACGTAATAATAACAGTAATACCTTGACAGTTCTGCATGTCATATCTAAGTGTAACCATTTATCAGCTACCCAGAGAGCAGCACTGAAACCTGTTCAGTACAGAGAACAGTTTGAGCACTTTGGCTCTCACTCATCACTCCAGTTTATCCATTATTTGACCTTGCACCTTTTAGTGATTTTTAGTTGCCTTTTGGCACAGAAGTTTATTCTAAAACACAGCCCCCTGCATTACAGTCCATTTATGACAATGCCACAAGGCAGAAAAACAACAAAATTGACAGCCAACTATCTAATTTGACACACAAGGGCTATTCTATTTCTTAGTCCTTGGGGTTTCCTCCATCAATCTCTTGCGCACTAGTTGAAAGTATCCTAAGTTCGGGAAAAAAAAAATATATAAATCAAAAGATGTTAACTTGAGAAAAGGAGACAACAAGCAAGTTTAGAGATGGGGAGTGATGAAGGAGAAGAAATTTTTAAAGAGAATGAGCCATAATTTTACAAAAAGACAGCAAAAAAAGATGAGAGATCGAGAGAGAGAAGGAGAGCAGAGAAGGAGGGAGAGGGTTAAAGGGCAGCAGTGGGCTATTGGAGGATAGGTGGTGAGGGCCGGGCGTGAGATGAACAGAGAGGTAAGCAGGAAGTAAAAGACAAAAAAAACTAACGCTAAAATTAATGTGTCTTTTCTCTTGGCTAGAGTTGACATTTACACAGCCTGAGCAGCAGGCAGCGGTGTCTGGCAGCTGCCGTTCTAACTTACGCTGCTGTTCTTCAGTTTGAAGTCATCTTCAATCTCATCAGCGCTGTCATCATCAGACACCTCCCCCTCCTCCACATCTGCAGACAGGTAAGTGGGCAGACGCTTACCCTGAGGAGAGAGTTAAACAAAAAGGGTAAGACTCATCTCACTCACGCAGAACAAAAACATATACAGGCCCGCGCTGCACACACAAACGGCAGCGGGCAGCCGCCGGAGGGGCAAACATCTCCTTTCACGCTGTTTTCACACAGTCTAATGGGAAAACTGAAATGATACCTCAGTGGAAAAGGAAATAAGATGCAAAATTGAGAATTTATGTTTGACTGACCGACTAACCATATTCTCAGAAGTGTGCAGAGGCCCAACCAATTGCAGACACAACATGAAAATGGTCAACCTAATCTAGTTGCACATTAAACTACGAAACAAAGACTGCTGGGCTGGCTTACTTGGTAAAGGAGCTGCAATACGGTGCAAGAGTGACCATCGTGGCATTGGATTGAATTCAGCCTTAACACTGCTGACTGTGGCCAGTAGCTTTTTAAGAACAGTGCATAGCTGGCATCATGCTGCTCGGGGATATGGGAGGGATGCATTCAGTGTGGGTTTGCATTGTTTGTTGCTAAAGCACCTCCTGCTGGCCAGCCGGGCACTCATCAGTGATATTCTAAGCAAGCACATGTCCCTCTGCCCTCATTCTGAGCTTATGAGGTTTGAAGCTGCAGATGTTAAGCGGCAGCTTACAGGCGCGTGTTTCAGAGGATAATAGTTAACTGTCTGCACTCTTTCAACATGGCAGCACTGGTCACATACAAGCATTCTTGTCCATAGTTTGCTGATGAAACAATCCAGATTTGGATGAAATCGGATTGGATTTGCCAAATTAAAAAGAAACAAAAAGAAAAAGAAAAATATGAGTTAACGTGCTTTATTCCATTTATATTTTAAAGATAAATTGAAGATGAGGATTACCCTTGTTTTCATGCCATATTTACGAAGAAGATATGTGCATCATTCCACTGAATCAAATGGCAGTCTCACACTATCTAATTTAAGCGAACCTATAAAAAAAACTAATCCAAAAGGTTGTGGTCAAAAAGTGATTGATTTCTGACGGAATGTCTCATTTGTACTTATTAACAAACAGAAGGGGGAGGGGGGCAATTGCGGCAGCCGCATTTTCAGATTTCCAATAATGGCTCTGCGCACTTCTTACACCTGTCCAGAAGATGAACCATTTACTGGCTCATTTCCTTTCCTACCCACTGACTATTCTTCATCCCAGTACAGGCTACATGAAAATAACAGTTCTCAAGTAATTAGGGAAAATCAATAGGGAGCTTTCACCTTGGGTGCCAAGTGTTCACAGCAAGGTGAACTGTCAGGTGGAGCAATCTGTTATCGGCACTGAAATATTTTCTGCAAAGACTCTTCTGAGAGGGGCGTGAACTGACACTCCTATGAATAAAGAGAACTTCAGTTCGGCACAAATGAGATCTAAGGCACTCAGGGACTAGGAATCAGGTGCTCCCACTAAGGGGAGGGTTTTGGGTTACAGCTATTAGCAGATGAACAGGCACGGTGTGTGACTAAGACCTGTAACGTACCAATCTGCATGTCAAGTGATCTTCTGAACCTTCACTCCAGTCTACAGAGACCTGCTGTGACTTTCTCTTCCTCTTACACCTTCTATCAGTTCTGTTTTACTCACAACCCCGCATTTCAGTCTCCCTTCTTTTTTCTCTATCTCCACTCACATTTGCTTTTTCCTGGAACAATTACATCTTTTTGAGTCCTCCTCAGACCGGTCTGATATACGGTATCTTGAGCCCTGCTTTCATTTTGATATTTTGTATCAGCAGGTATGCCTAATGCAAAACAAAAGAAACGTTCTGCGTAGTCGAAAAGCTGATTATGTATTCGAGAGAGGAAAGTTGGTTGCTTATTACAATGGGAACAGCTGCCAAGCTTCTCAAAGGCCCGCTCCCACTCCCCTCTAGTGAGTGACACTCTTTAATCAATGTGACATTTATGGTATCTCAATCCAGCCCAGAGGTGAATGCAACCCCACCCACCTACATCAATCCCATGACAAACATCACAGTGAAATATCAACACAGAAATGCTCGCAGCAGCTCATTCCATTTCTTTTAGTGACCAGTTAATTGTTGAATTCCTTCCTATTAATCTGCAGAAAATCATGACAACACAGGCTTTCTGAGAGAAGGCAGTAGAGAGTGGAAGCAGGAGTTCTCTGGTTGGACATAAAGAATTTCAGAGACACCCAGGGTTTCGATGGGGCCCATAGGCCTTGCTATTGACTCTCAGGGAAAACTGGTTAGACTATCGGAAGAAATTTTATTCAGATAATTGGGCCTTGAATCATTTATATGAGTATAACATATTACATAAGGTTATTCGTATTGCATAAATAACAGCACATGGTCATGTTAGCATACTTGGGGGTTATAGGATGAGTGCGTTACGACCCCCATGTATTCTGATGTGACTTTAACACATGCTGTTGTAAATGCGATGTGAATGACCCCATCTCATAATGTAATTATCATATATATAGGCAATTATTTTATCAATTATTCTTTTTTCCTTTGACAGGACCCACAGATGACGTTTTGGTCATTATGGAGCGTAAGCAGGGTCATGATGCACAGTAGAAGATGCATAAAGCACACATCAAACTAATTATCAAATCCCACTTTTTAAAGCATATCAGTGCAAATATTGGCTTGGTACAGTATATGATAAATATAGATAGTGTATATGCTATATTAGTGCTTCATGGGGGCACAGGTGGATCAGTTTATTCAAGCAATCATCAAATCAAGAATTGTGTGGCAGCAGCGTACTGCAAAAGGTCGTGCCGATGTTGTTCAAAAGCTTCATTTAATGCTTACATAAAAAATCAAAATGGGTAAAAAAAAGTATGATCACATGACTACGGCATGGTTGTTGGTGCCAGGCAGGCTCAGAGTATTTCTGAAACTGCTGATCTCCAGGGATGTGCATACACAAATGAGTTTAAACAGTGTGTTACTACAGAAAAAAAATTAGTGAGTGGATTTTCGGTGGACCAGGGGCATATTTTATGGGTGGTTATCACAATTTCAAAAGTCTGCCAATAAGAAGTCTGCCATAATGAAGGTTTAAAAATATCCACCTCTGTCCATACATGTTTCAACACCTTGACCCTCTGTATGAACCATGTTGTGCCCTTGCTTTGGAAATAGTACAAATGCCTAGTTGTTGAGGGAGTTCAGAGGAAAGTGGCCAGACTGCTTGGAGCTGAGAGAGAGACTGCAGCAACTCCGATAACAATTCATTTCCACCAAAGATGAGCAGAGGGGAATCTCGAAATGCACAACACTTCAAACCCTAGGGGGCATGAGCTCCAACAGCAGAGGATCACAATGAAAAGTCAAAAGTTCAGGCAGGTGGTGGTAGAGTAATAGAATAATTAGAATATTAGAATAGAATAGAAGAGAATATTGGCTCACTTTTGGCTTCTGCATACCAATCAATCGTGGTTTCAATGCGACAGTACATCTTGTGTTGTGAGCGAGTATTGTGTACTGCTAATCATGTGCATCCCTTCATAGACAAATATTACTCATATTCTAGCGGCTACTTCCATCATGATGATAACTACAGGATATCATGGCAACACAGGCTTTCTGAGAGGAGACTGGGAAATGCTGGGTACTTTGGCTGGAGATGAAAGCATGTCAGAGACATCTGGGTATGAATACCTGTCCAAGAATAATCCGTGATGTCAGTTTTTGAAATCCTCTATTTATTCAACTCAGTATAAAATAGCAATAATATACAGTATTATTTATTTATTATCAAAACAGTAAAATTTGTGATTCTCTACCAGAGGCGTTGCCAGAATGCCAAGCTTGGGTAGGCATTTTTCCTCTTTGGGGGGGGGGGGGGGGGGGGGGGGAAAAAAAGGACCTCTAAATCAACGTAAAATACATCATGCACAACATCTTGAAACTTCTATATATAATGGTGGCGACTGGTGATAGGGGACGCTCACCCTTGAAAATAATGATTGGTCATGACCTGTTTTCAATCATTCATTTAAATTACCATTACAAAAGCTCAGAAAACTCAACATTAATAGGTGTGGTAAGTTTTCATTAATAACGCACACCTGTTAACTCTCATGCATTACGCTTGAGTTTTAGTGGAATATTAACTGTAGTCAGCAAATCAACGCATGCGTAAGAGATTCTCGCACGTAATTGAAGTCCTTGTTCATGGAGGTTTATCAGTTTCACCTGCGTAATGACTCTGGACTTCTCACACTTTTCTTTACTCAGGGGTTGGAAGCAATGCATATGTTTCATGATCGTTTTAACTGTTTAAATGCAATTAGATCATTGGAAGAGATGAAATTGCATAAAGACGTTTCAAATGATCTCATTTCATTTGAACCACCTTATTCCTGTTCTAACGATGCGCGCCACCATGAGAATCCTGATGGTCTCCTACCTCTGGTCATTATTCACTGTACTGAAGAGAGACTGGCAGGCTGAATGCGTTCAGGCTCCACTTGTTCCGTTGCTGGTTGTACCAATAACTCCAAAAACATAAAACCTTTGTGTGGAAACAGAGTGCCTTTTTTACAAGGTGATTATGAAGGATTTCCCTGACCCAGCATCTTACAGTCTATACTCGATGCCAGCTAGAAGGCACTTGGACTGGATAGCCGCACTAAGACTGAAGTATCTACCCAAGAGGATATACGTATGCTCTCACCATTTTGTTAAAAAAGCGCCCAACGGATGAGCAGGATGATCATCCCGATCCCACTGTATTATACATAATATAGTCCCCTGATATGTCAATTCAAAGATCCATCCAACAAGTATCCTTTTTTTCAAACAAAAACCAGTATAGTCGCCCACGGAACTATGCAACTTCCGCAGTCACGAGGCTTGATACGTTGAAAACAAACCAGATAAAAGCCCTGTCACAGTACAGTCAGCAGTCAGTCTGACAGCATTTTCCAGCAAGTTTACGCATAATAGAGATGCCAAGTCTCACGCCTTAGGCGTGAGTCTCTCCTCTTAGTGGCATTCATTTTCCTGTGCTGTAGTCAGCAATTATTCAATCAACGCGCACTGAAGAAATTCACTAGCGGAATTTAAGTAATTGTGCATCAAGTTAATCAGTTTCACGTGCATTAATGCGGATTTCCCCACGAATGACACAGAAATCGATTTTGACTCTGGAATTCTCAGGCTCATCTTTACTGAGGGATTGAAACGTTTCAATTGGTCTTATTTCATTAAAACAATTTAAATGATCATGAAACACATGCATTGGATCCAATCCCTGTGTAAAGAGAAGCACGGGAAGTCCGGAGTCATAATCGCTTTCCATGTTACTTGTGATGAGGTGCACCTTCATGAAACGGAAATTTCAAAGCACAAGGATTTTAATTTTGCGCGAGAATCTCATTAAGCACTCAGGGGTCTATTCTCCCATGCGCTTAAGTCGAAAAAAACGCATAGCTACGCGCTTTTCAGCCTACGCGTATTCTCCCCTCGACTTAAGTCTGTGCATTACGTGCCTTGGAGGCAGTTACGCGCTTGGGGCGGAGCAAGGCCAAAATCGGGGCGTTTCCGGGCGTTTCTCATGCAAATAACACTTACGCGTATTCTCCCCCTGGTTTACGCGCTTTTTCTGTTAAGCGCTTTTGAGGGCTGTATTAAGGTCAAGCGCCAACATTAGGCGAAATTGAATATTGCGTTTGATGTCGGTTATAGGCCGAATTTTGACATTACTTCTATTTTATTTAACATGGTAAAGGGTAAGACATTTAATATTCGATTGTTCTTCCTTATTTCTAAACTACATTTCTCAAAGCCATAATTTACCAATACTGTGTAATTTAATGTGTGAATAAAGATATTATTAAATAGGCTACTCTAGATTGAGCCCTACCCTGGCAAATACCAAAGCACTATCCATTTGTTGATCAATTTTAGCCTTTAAAGAATAGCCGACATGGGAAGAATCATTATCAGTAAATGGGATAATTGATTATAATAAAGTATTAGGCACAAGTTCAAGTGAATGTGTCGCTCAAATCAAATAGCATAATAGGCTATGGATATGGAATTCCGTCATTGCTGAGGCGGTTTCGGGGCGGGGAGATCACCGCGTGCGGAGTAAGAATCCTTGTTAAAGCGTTTCCATGTCCTTTCGTTGCAAACCTGACATCTTAGTAGTTTTCAAGTGCGCAATTTCTAAACTAGATAATATAAACTGTCTTTGATTGTCTTTGTGTGACTAGAATGTTCCCTTTGTCTTCTTCCCTGTCTTCCACGGAACAAACAGGCTGGTGTAGGAGGGGCACATTTTCAATGATATGATTGCGCTGATTGAGAAACGCTAAATTCTTTATTTATTATTTCATTATCGTGGCAATTTGTTTGTTCGCATAGCTTTAATGCCATGGTGGCTAGAGTAAGAAATAACAAGTGTTTGTCACTGACATATCCTGGGGATAAAAAAAGAGAAGTCTGAATTACCTCTTGTAGTTGGTACGGACATACATAGGCCTACTATTACAGCGGCATATAAAACCTCGTATCTTCACAATGATAAACTTCACAGGAAAGTCAAAAATAAATATGAAATAAAATAATAATAATAATAATAAAAAAATATAAATGGATAAATATAATTTGAAATAAAAAATGTTTAATTTTGCATGTAAGAATAGTGGACACACGAGTTTTTAACTCGAAGCGCGTAAAAAAGGACTTACGCGCTGATGGGACGATAGACCCCTCAGTGAATAATTGCGGACTATGGTGAATAAGACTAAAAAATGTGTGAGATCTACGCCAAATGCGTGAGATTTGGCATCTGATTATACAGCCTTCCAAATGTCGTACGATTATATAGATAGTCTTCCCAGCGAGGCGAGGACAAGGTATGAGCTGAAATTTGCTGTTATTGGCTTGGATGACTGCCCTAGGCTGCCAGCAGATGCATGGACTGATGACCCTACACAGTGGCCAGATTTCCAGTTTAGGAATCTGTAAATTTATTTGACCAGCACACCAGGTGTGTACAATATTATCAACTCATTTTTCTTGTTTACCTGAATGCATTTCAGCATTTTGGAGCAACAAAATAGCGTAAAAACGGTGTTCAACAGTGGAGTGCAGCATGGCACTGTCAAACTGGTTTGTTTTCAACGGCTGGCTAGTTGCCAGGGCCTCCAGTGCCCGGATGTAGTGTCACTTCCGGTAATCTCGCCCTCTCCTGTTGTCAGCCAGGGGTCAGTTTAGTTTTCCGGTGAAATAACCAGCGTTTTCCATGTAATTAGTGGCCATCAACGGTCACACGTGGGATGCATACTGAAACCCACACATTTAACAGTTATACAGGCTAACATTAAATAACACTTTTGAACAAGTTGACATTGAGCAGTGGAGGGTCTTACCAGTAGTGTGTTAGTGAATATTGAACAGTGCATGATCGTAATCCTGGCTTTTGTAAAAAAAACCTCAGCTTTAGTTGACTATATTCTTGTGGCAAATACATTTGACTTGTCGGCTATCATGATATCATGTGATATCATTCAGTAGTGGAGCGGGTGACGGCTGGGTTTTTACCCTTGTGCAAAACAAAGAAACTGCTCACCAGACTATTTGCTGAATCAAAAGGATTTTGATAGGTAGTTTGCTAGCTAATCAGTTCCTGCATATGAATTGCAACTCACCGTCTTGTCACTTTTTTTTTTTTTTACTTTGGCTGTAGGAACGTGTGTAACGACCCAAATAAATATCAAGTCTTCGTCAAGCTAAAGAATGTTTTGGCCAAATGAAAAATAGGTTAGCTAGTCTATATATTTGAATATACACTGTATGCATGTGTATGTACACATCCCGCTGTACCACAGATGGTAGCTGCAAGCTACTACTCGGCTCGAAGAAAACAAATGTAAGCAACAGTTCGACAAGAAGGAAAAGACCGGCGAGTCCGTTGAACCACTATGAATCAGGGCAGATAGAATGTTCAGGGATTAAGGCGGATATGAGCAGCACAAATGTGACCTCGGGGTCCCTAGTAATTCGAGAGTGCCCATTGGTTAGTTTCACATTAGAATAGACTGGCAAAGGAATCCACCGATCACAGATAGTGTGTGAAGCATACGTAAACCTCCCTCTTACTGGCTGTTCACCTCCAGCTGTGAATCACGTGGGATATCGCGTGTTTGCTGTCAAATTGTAGTGAATCAGTTTTTTATCTTGAGTTTGGGTGGGTAGAGCTTTTCTCAGGGTGGCCACTGCCCACCCCCTGCACCCCCTTGGTAACGCCCCTGTTCTCCGCTGTTGCCATCATCATGCTAGTGGCCTTTGAAAACAGAAGTGACATCACTCCATGGGTGCTTCCCACAGAGGTTTAATACAGTTCAATGTTTTTAGTTTTTAACATTTTTTCCTCTTACAACCACTGGTATACAGAGAGCACATGGCAAAAAAAGAAATCTATCCAGGCATTTTAATCTTTTTAGACCTAAAACACTTATTTCTGTAACCTTTTTTTCTCAGAATAGAAAAAATCTGCCCCTGATGTGAGATAAGTTTCACTCACTTCCAGATTTGGCCGTGGGGTGGGAAAATTTCACTTGTACCATAGACTAATCTAGAAATACAACTCTATTTCCAAAAGGCTGGGACACTGCGTAAAATGTAAATAAAAACAGAATGCAATTATTTGCGAATCATTTAAACAGTAATTTTGATTTCAAATAGTACAGAGGTAAAATATCAGATGTTGAAAGTCAGAAATTTTATTTGAGAAAATGTAAGCTCATTTTGAATTTGATGCCAGAAAAACATTTAAGAAAACTTGGAGCAGAGGCATGTAATTCACCACATGTTTAACCACACCCTTTACACATTTGGGGAACTGAGGAGACCACCTGCTATAGTTTTGAAAGCAAAATGCTTTCCAATTCTTGCTTGATGTAGCATTTCAGTTGGTCAACCCTTCGCAGCCTCCTTTGACATATTTTCTGTTTCATAAAGCACCAAATATTTTCACTCGGTGACTGATTTGAACTGTACACAGGACAGTTTATCATCCAGACTCTTTCAGTATGAAGCCACGTTGTTCCACTATGTGCAGAACGTGGTGTTCAGCATTGTCTCACTGAAATAAGCAAGGCCTACCCTGAAAAAGACAAGTAGGAGGCAGTATATTTTGCTCCAAAACCTGTATATATCGTTAAGCATTAATGATGTCATCACAGATGTGCAAGTTACCTATGCCATGAGCACTAATGAACCCCCATACTATCATGGATGCTGGCTTTTGAACTGTGCACTGATAATGAGCTGGATGGTCCCTCCCCTCTTTAGCCTGGATGAGTCAGCATCTATGATTTCCAAAAACAATTTCACATTTTGTTAGGACAGACCACCAAACAATTTTCCACATCATCTCAGTCAATCTTAAATGAGCATAGGCCCAGAAAAGTTGGCAGCATTTCTGGAATTTTTAATGTCTATGGTTTAATTTTTACATGGCAGTGTTTTAACTTGGATTTGTGGATTCAGTGACAAACTGTGTTCTCTGAAATGGTTTACAGAAGTGTTCCTGAGCCTATGCAGTGATTTCCACCAATTCAGTGCCACCTCAGGGCGCAAGGATCATAGCCATTAAGCATCGGTTTTCAGCCTTGTGCCTTGCATACAGAAATTTCTCTGGATTCTATGAATCTTTTAATAATATTCTGCACCACGGAGAATGAAATCCTCATATTCTTTCCAATAGGCGAAATTTCATTCTTAAATCATTGAAGCAGTCTCTCATAGTGTTAATGCCCTCGCCATCTATACTTCTGACTTACCCCATTACGTTGCAAATTAACCTAATTGGCTGTGAGATATTTTATTAGCATTATAGATTTCCAGTCTTTTGTCTCACTTGTCTCAAATTTTTTGAGACTTGCAGCTGGCGTCAAATTCAAAATGAGCAAATATTTTTTTCAAATAACAATAAAACGCCTGTTTCAACATTTCATAAGTTGTCTTTGTACTATTTTCAAATAAGTATAGAGTTCAAGTGATTTGAAAATCATTGGATTCTGTTTTCATGAAAATTTACTCAGCATCCCAACATCTGTGGAAATGGGGCTATAAGTGTTTAAAGTCTAAATACAAGATTAAAATGCTTGGTACGATTTTTTTCTCTTTTTTCAATGCACCAACTACAACAATTGTGCAGTCTTTGACGTAAAATTCATTGCAGAAGTGAAGGAGGTGGGTGGCTTCACTAATATGCACTGGGTATTCATTACACCACTTTCCAAAGGATGCATACAGTAGCTCCGTCTGCTTCTGTTAAGCTGGCTAAAACAAAGAAAAGCCCATTTAATCCATCCTCTGTGTGGCTACAAATGGATATGTTTACCAGTATAATGTTTGATATGGGTTATGGATCTTAAGATGACCGCAAAAATACTCTGAAGATGAATGAGTTTTAAGTTATGGATTCAATTCCTCACAATGTAAAACCTTGCTGATAACAAGTTTGAGGAAGGAGTTTTTGCAGAAAAATTAAAACATTTAATCACAACTTTACCACAGTGTTTTATTGAAGGGAAACCATTATCTTCATCAATGTTGTATAAAAGCAATAGAATACTAGAGGTCCGTGTTTTATCGCAATGATATACAATATGAGCCGGACAAATCATACTCATGGTGTTAGTACTATGACATAGGGCCTGTCTTGTATTAATACTTAAATAAACCTTTTTAAATATTCTAATAATGTGCTGAGGCTGTTTTAACTTTGAGGGCACTTGGAGTGCACAGGCTTCCGCCACAAGCAATAGTTCTCCCTTCTAAACTAAAATTTTTTGTCAGAATTGAACTTTAATACCATCAACTGACTTTTCAGATTCCCAACCTGAACCGTTTGGATCCGCTCCAAAATTTAATGGTTTCATCCTTGGCCCATGCTAAACTCTAACACCAAGTTTTATGAAAACTGGGCTAGTAGTTTTTCTGTAATCCTGCTCACAAACAAAGAAACAAGCTAACAAACAAACAAATCAATCAGTGGCATCGATTAACGGCTGGCCAATTTTTTTTGAATATACATCTGGGCA
Organism: Gymnothorax reevesii; assembly: GCA_029721435.1. NCBI lineage: Eukaryota > Metazoa > Chordata > Actinopteri > Anguilliformes > Muraenidae > Gymnothorax > Gymnothorax reevesii. The sequence goes on from CM056574.1 coordinate 144,767,402, forward strand.
AAAGTTGAGCTGTACCCAATTCCTAAAACAAGTTGCACTTCACCAAAGGACTAAATTAATAACATCAATAAACTTTACACAATTCTTGTAAACAAGGCTTGGGCATACTTTTCCTAGCTTGTAAAATCTGTTGGAAAAGAATCTTTACGTCAGTCTTTATTAGCTTTTTAGGACAGGGTTTTTTTTACACACATTTAATGCTGTTAAAAGGATGTGTATACTGTCCTTTAAAGATGGCACACCAAAAAACTGTTCCCTGTAGTCTGAAGAGACTAATTCAATATCTGCCTGAGGCCTAGTCCACAGATACGGAATGGAGGAATGGAGTTTTTCCTCTTTCATTTAAAAAAAAAAATCTCCATCCACACAAAAAGTGCTATCAGAAGCATGCCATACCAACAGGCAGCAATGCTATAATTCAATGATCAATCATGTAGGCCAATAACAAGCCTTAATAACTTGATTAAAGTCTCACAAACTCTGATGTCACAAGCCAATAACTCAGTTTTTCCTGTCCATACAAAAACTGTGAAATCTGAGTTTTTAGAAATCTTCACCTTGGAAAGTGTTGAATAAAAGGTCGATTTTCAGTGACCAAAAATTCCGTTTGCTTGTGCAAGAAAGCCCTAAGAGCACAGAAAATGCTATATGTTCAAAAATACATGTTGAAATGAGGACAATATCCAAAATGAAATCTAAGTTTTCAGTAGGGGCACCCAACTGCTAAAATACAGCACATGCAATTAATCAAAGTTCATGACAAAGGTTTTTGAACATGAAATGCATGTGCAATGCATGCTAAAACCTGCAAATGTACAGAGTTCGGGAGTTTATCTTTTACCCTGGTGTATAAAATACACAAAGATAAGTTAACAATGGCCATAGAAAGTAAAAACCGGGTAATTTTCAGTCATGATTAAAGTCTATCTAACATTCAGTTGAAATCAAAATATCTCCTGATTGGTGGCTTGGTAAACAATAACAAAAACTGACATATTTACCACTGCCTATAATAGTCATGGAAAAATGGAGGTCAATAAATGGATTTCTGCCATGTTTTACGGATATTATGATACAGTATTCGTCATTAAATGTCATGTATCAAATTTGAAGACAATCTGATGAATATTGACAATTTTATCGATCCCTTCTGATTTTACCCCCTCGACTGCTGCGAAGGGGGTGATGCCCCTTCTATTAAGTTTCACATAATATGATGCAGCATTAAAAGAACGATCAAATGAGTTTAGTTTCAAGTCATTTGGGCTGTTCTGAGGGAAGTCAAAAACGGTTTTTGAACTTTGGCCTATATCTTAGTTCAAATTTTGTCTTACTCTCACAAAAAGCAATAGGTTTCTATTCTGAACCAAGGCCATCTGAGGTGCAAAGTATAGTGAGGATAAGTACTGAATTGGAACATATCGAGTGGAATCAAGCAAGCGAACTCCACCAACCAATAACAACTAACAAACAACCAAACAGACTGAACCAAAAACATGACCTCCTTGGCAGTGGTAATAGAACCATTAGAATTAGCTTGCCAGTCTATATAACCAAGGTTTTCCGGATGGGTAGGCTGTTTTTCATTCTGCTCTGAAGTAGAGATGTCTTCAGTGGACAAATAAGGTTCAAACTTGTAAGCTGTAATACTAAGTACACCCTCTGATACACGGTCTGAGTCCCCCAAAGAAGTCTTAATAGAAAGCTTTAAACTGCCGCTATCTGACTCATTCTGAATCACTAGAATTGTCGATGTAGTCCGCCATTGACTGGGATGTTGCATGGACTGAAATGCCTAAGGAGTGACATCACACTGCGCCATAGTTATTTATGCGCAGCACTAGACAGGCGGCACTGAATAGATAAATCAACCAACTTTAAACCAATCGATCTTGGGAACCAGTGCTGGTAATTTCAGCAGGTTTTTAACATTTGAATCAGTAGAAAGGGCTGTTCTCACCATAAAAAATACATTACCACAAAGCCTGTGCTTTAACACATAATACGAAAGAGCGGAGACACCAAATCCAAAGCCGAGTATTTTATTTTGCTTATATAGCGGCATTTTGACAAAGAATGAAATATCACTGGGGTCATCAATATTTTGGTCCTAGTTGCTCCTATTCTATGAACTCACTTGCTGAAACAACCTGCTTGAAGCCAGTCAGGAGACTGCGATTTCAGCAAATTCTAACAGTTACGTGGGTTGGTGAAGTCAAAATTGAGAAGCTGGCAAAATACTTTATTCATTATTTTGCCAAAAATTTTTAAACTGGATTCTTATTTCCAGATGTTGCTCTTTTGCAAATTTACAGCCAGATTCTAAATAGTATTTAAAGGCTCAAGAAATCTTGGTCCACATATTGAACAGACCGTAAACATTTTTTGTTCTTGAAGACTTATCATCTGTTCCAGCTTCTGTTCTCTCAATCTCATTGAACAGAGCCCAGCACACACACCCTCATCTCCTCGTTTACCTCTCACCACATCACAAACAGTATGGTATACGTTATGACAAACGGAAATATTCCACTTGGGTCCATATCATACCATGGAATTGCATTTTAGATTCAGGAATTAGAACTGAGAGTAGCCAGCATATTTCAGATCAGAGGTGCAATACCCCTGACTTATCAGACCCACAGGAATGCAGCAACAAAACGTTATAAGGCAAATGATTTGCGGTTTCAGGTTTCTCGCTTTCACCACTTTTTTTGAATTATTTTTGAGCACTCTCATACCAGACATTTAACATTTCTACGACTACATTCAAAAGGAGCGTGTTCTCAATCCTGGGATTACTGACAGTCCAAGATTTGAGACCTGCTACATCTCACTTGTGCACTTCCTAATCAGACAGAGCAGAGTATCATTGATTAACTATTGGAGAGCATGCATGTTCACAGGTGGACAGCAGCCTGCACCTTGATGAGGATCTTGCCCTTCAAGCTGTTTGGACTGGGCAGCATTTTAGGGTCCTTGCTGAGTGACTCTCCCACATCAAGCTTGTCACCAAAGATCTCCCTCAGGTACTGGGCAATCTTCTTCTGCTGCTGGATGTTGCAGTGGTTTTCAATGGAGAGGATAACTGGGTACCTGGAGGCATAATTTCAACCCTTATTCACGATGAAATCACCACTAGCCACCACAATTACAAAAATGCAGCAAATTACACTGATGTCTGTTAGCATTTGCCCGGTGCTACATCATAAAAAGTTGTGAATCCTACTTAGTTTACACCATGTTGATGTAAATACCATCAAACTGAAGTGTAGGCTCTTATCTGTTTACATCACGAAGGAATGAACTGTGCAGGATTTACAACCTTTTACAGTTTACCTTACTGTTTTGGTTGTAGCACATTCATCTTTCAGAGGTTTCTCCTAGTTCTTCTCATTGTAGTCTGAGTTATGAATTGCCTTAATAGGAAGAACTCGACCCATGGATCTCAAGGTATTCCCATTCAGAATATAAAAGCCATGCTCTGCCCAGGCACAACATGTGCAATCCTATTAAGCATCATCATATCACATCAATGTTTTGTGAAAGTGGTACATAGAGGTAAAAAATGTTCAAGTTCCCAGAGTCGAAGTACATACTCCAAGTATGGGAGGCTTAGTGCCCTCTCACTGCCCAACATTCCTCGCACAGAACAACAAGCTGTTGAGAACAGTCTCGTTCACAGAAATTGGACTGCTACAGACACAGCTTTGCTACAGCACCTCAAGAATGTGTACGTGACTCAGTTAGAAAAGAATGGATAGTGTGCTTCCAGAAGTGTGTTACTGTCTGCAACTAAAAGGAGCAGACCCCTTTTCGTCAATCACTCAGTTGTTACTATTTTCAGTAGGGAAACCATTTTCATGTTTAGCTGTCACAGTGTTGAAAGCCATCAAATGTGAATGTCCTTTCATAAAATGACAAAATTATCTGGATATAATCAGAAAGGACAACAGAATACACTTGTATATTTTATTATTATAATGGGATACACTGCACTAAATTACATAGAGAAGTATTTGACTATAAAAAAGTGTGCAGAATACTTCAAAAGTAAAATTCTACCCAATGGAAAGAGGTCCCCCTAGGTAAAGCTGTATGAATGGAAATCACATATTCACGGCAAATCATACCAGTGCACACAGAAACACACAGACAGAGTCTCTCTCTCTCTCTCTCTCTCTCTCTCATACACAGTGAACTCACAAATAATGTGGAATTTCTATGTGATTGTGAGTTGGCTTATTCAACATCTCCTGGAAATGCATTAGCTCGATGGCTCGGAATAAAAAAGAAACAATCGGGCAAAAATAAAAGAAAAAAGAATTGTGCCATCATAGCTGTAATTATCCAAAGCACTCTTCAAATCTCCATGCAGAGTCAAAGTATTTCCAACCACAAATTCTTTGAAATACCAACCAACAAAACAAATTGAATTAGCTTGGAACAGTCAAATCTCTCGATTTATTTATCATTAGGAAGGACATAATTCAGTCTAAATTATGTTTGTTTTTAATGGCAGGGATGATGGAGACAAATCTAAAAACTCTACTTCTATTGATCCTGTTGTTTCACAAACAATTTGCTTTACACTGCATATACATGTATAACGACATTCACAAACAGTATAAAATAACTGCCATGTGAGGTTATCATACAAACATTCCAAGGGCGTAGGTGTGTATATACAACCCCAATTCCGAAATAGTTGGGATGAAGTGTAAATTGTGAATAAAATCAAAATGCAAAGACTTTCAGATCACATGAGCCAATATGTTATTTACAATAGATAATAAATATCATTTCAAATGTTGAAACTGAGACATTTTACATTTTTATCCAGAAAATGAGCATTTCAAATTTTCTGGCAGCAACAGGTCTCAAAAAAGTTGGGACAAAGGCAAAAGGGTTGAAAAGGCAATTAATATATAAGAGAAAGACCACAGAAAGACCATTTAGCAAGTAATGAAGTTAACTGGCATCAGGTGTGTAACATCATTGGCTATAAAAGAAATGCCTTAGAGAGGCTGAGTCTCTCAGAATTAAAGATGGCCAGAGTCTTTCCGACCCGTGAAGGCCTGCATAAGAAATTGTGGAATAATTTAGAAACAATGTTCCTAAATGTCAGTTGCAAAGGCATTGAAGGTTTCATTATCGACAGTGCATAACATCATCAAAAGATTCAGAGAAACTGGAAAAATCTCTCAGACGCCACTGCATCACTCACTGGCATGATTCTGTCATTGACATTACTAAATGGGCCAAGGAATACTTAAAGAAACCACTGTCAGTAAACACAGTCCGCCGTTCCATCCACAGATGCCACCTAAAAGGAAGCCATTATTGAGCATGATACAGAAGCGCCGCTGTGTTCTGTGGGCCAAGGCTCATTTAAAATGGACTGTAGCAAAGTGGAAAAGTATCCTGTGGTCAGACGAGTCCAAATTTGACATTCTTATCGGAAATCATGGGCGTCTTGTCCTCCGGGCTAAAGAGGAAAAAGACCACCCCTCCTGTTATCAGCGTTCATTTCAAAAGCCAGCATCTCTGGTGGTATGGGGATGCATTAGTGCATATGGTGTGGGACACTTGAATGTTTTAAAAAGCACCATGAATGCTGAAAGGTATGTAAAGGTTTTAGAGCAACATATGTTCCCCTCCAGATGACATCTACTATTCCAGGGAGGGCCTTGTGTATTTCAGCAGGACAATGCAAAACCACATACTGCAGGAATTACAACAGCATGGCTTCGTAGTAGTAGAGTCCGTGTGCTGAACTGGCCTGCCTGCAGTCCTGATCTTTCACCGATTGAGAACATTTGGCGCATAATTAAACGAAAAGTCCAACAAAGGAGACCCAAAACTCTCCAGAAGCTGGAAGCCTTTATTAAACAAGAGTGGGGTCAAATTCCAAAGGCTAAACTCAAGGAACTTGTCTCTTCAATGTCACTCTGTGTTAAAAAGAAGAGGGGATGCAAAACCATGGTAAACAGGCCCCTGTCCCAACTTTTTTGAGATCTGTACCAGCCATCAAATTTTAAATGAGCTCATTTTGTGAATGAAATTGTAAAATTTCTCAATTTCAACATTTGCTATGTTATCTCTGTTCTATTGTGAATAAAATGCTGGCTGGTGTGATTTGAAAGTCATTGCGTTTTGATTTTATTAACAATTTACACTTTGTCCCAACCATTTCAGAGTTGGGGTTGCAGAAGGTCGGGACATGTCCCTACCAATATTTTGGGAAGCCAGATTGTCCCTACCAATATTTCAGTGAACTCGTTCTAATCATCTTTCCAGACAAGCCATATAAGACCCAATTGGGGAAGCTACGTCTCCAAGACAACCTATTTATGCATTCTAGCATTTGACTGGTTGAAAGAGTGGGGCTATTTGAAGGCTAAAAGTTAAGAGTAAACTGACCGTGCTATTCAGGTCATGAATATTCATTTTTGTCCAAAGGGTCATTTCCCGGAAAACTGAACAAAGATCCCCCCAAACCCACCCGATTTCCATGAAACTTATTTTGTGAAAAGCAAAATAAGGACCAATAATGATATACCAAAATTTCAGAAACAACGGTGGAATAGCTTTCAAGATATGCATGATTAAAATTTGCTGACCACGCACATTTAGCTGTTTTGCTTGCTCCGAGTCCAATGTTTAGAGGCCAGTATTTGCTTGCGCATCACTGAGAATCTCAAGATTTTTTTTCTACGTCATCTATGCCTTGCTCGCTTTTAGGCTTCACCATCAGAAGCACTAAGAAATATTTCATATACATTTTAAAAATTGTTGAAAATGGGAGATAAATTTGCACTTCATTTTTTTAAGGACTTTGCAACGTGCTCTTCTCATCTCACAGTTACGGTATTCCAAAACTGTTGCTGCCGTTATATTGTATGGACACATGCTAAATACAGTATGCATTGCTAACCTTAGGTCGACTCAGTTTATTGAAAAATTAAAGCCTGAAATAAGCCCTGCAAGCAAATATGCAAAATTAGCATATTTTTTGAGTTCGAAAATGACAATGTTGACAGTTTGTGAATGAGACAAGGCTTTAACCACGTAATCATCATTGACATATAAACATTTGAAAGAGGTCCTATGGACTAGCTCAACCTCCTTCCATGGGAAATCCAATGGACATTGATGTATGGTTTGATGAAATTGACAAATACGTTAAATCGACTTTATTGGCGTAACGGCGTAAGTTGTACTGTTCCTGAGCTAGACTGCAGTAAATCAGTTTGAGCAGTATTGGATCCAGGATTGGGAGGTGATCTTACTTTTCGAGAAAGAAAAAGGAGAAGAAATTGAATGAATAATTAATTTGTCCACTTCAATCTTTGTCCTTTCTTTTATTGGTTTCCCTGGCCCCAGCTCTTTGGAAGATTTCTGGTCTCTTTGAAAATTTCTGGATCCACCTAAGAACTTTAATGACAATTTTGAGAGATGGGGGAAGGGCTTGAACTGCTTACACTAGCTAATAAGAAGAACCCATGCAACCTAATAACAGTTCCAGTTTGCATCCTGCAAAGTAGATCTTCATTTTAAAAAGTTTTGGATGGTGATTACGTTTGTGTAAAATGTTGCATGAGAAAGGTTACTATCATTGGTCGAAAGGAGTAAAAGACTAATCAATGTCCATTAGATTTCCCATGGAAGTAGGTTGAGCTAATCGGTAGGACTTTGTTCAAATGTTTATATGTCAATGATGATTGCGTGGTTAAAATCTTGTCTCATTCAGTCACTGTCAACCTCGTCTGTTGTGATTCTGCGTTTGCCATGCCATGTACCATGTTTATGCCCATGTATCAAGTTTTGAGCCTGGCCTTGAGCCATGTTTTGACTGACCTGTGTGTTTCTGGACTTTTGCTTATGTCTGACCATTCTTAGAATCATGTGTTGTGTTTTGGTTATTAGATTCCATGTTTTATTACAAAACCCAAAACCAGTGAAGTTGGCACGTTATGTAAATCGTAGATAAAAACAGAATACAATGATTTGCAAATCCTTTTCAACTTATATTCAATTGAATACGCTGCAAAGACAAGATGTTTAATGTTCAAACTGAGGAACTTTATTTTTTTTCTGCAAAAAATCATTAACTTAGAATCTAAAGGCAGCAACACATTGCAAAAAAGTTGGCACAGGGGCCTTTTTACCACTGTGTTACATCGCCTTTCCTTTTAACAACACTCAGGAAACGTTTGGGAACTGAGGAGACCAATTTTTGAAGCTTTTCAGGTGGAACTCTTTCCCATTCTTGCTTGATGTACAGCTTAAGTTGTTCAACAGTCCACGGTCTCCGTTGTCGTATTTTACGCTTCATAATGCGCCACACATTTTCAATGGGAGACAGGTCTGGACTACAGGCAGGCCAGTCTAGTACCCGCACTCTTTTACTACGCAGCCATGCTGTTGTAACACGTGCAGAATGTGGCTTGGCATTGTCTTGCTGAAATAAGCATAGGTGTCCATGAAAAAGACGTTGCTTGGATGGCAACATATGTTGCTCCAAAACCTGTATGTACCTTTCAGCATTAATGGTGCTTTCACATATGTGTAAGTTGCCCATGCCTTGGGCACTAATACACCCCCATACCATCACAGATGCTGGCTTTTGAACTTTGGGCCTATAACAGTCCGGATGGTTCTTTTCCTCTTTGGTCCAGAGGACACGACGTCCACAGTTTCCAAAAACAATTTGAAATATGGACTCGTCAGACCACAGAACACTTTTCCAGTTTGCATCAGTCCATCTTAGATGAGCTTGGGCCCAGCGAAGCCGGCGGCGTTTCTGGGTGCTGTTGAAAAATGGCTTTCGCTTTGCATTGTAGAGTTTAACTTGCACTTACAGACGTAGCGACGAACTGTAGTTACTGACAGTGGTTTTCTGAAGTGTTCCTGAGCCCATGTGGTGATGTCCTGTATAGACTGATGTCGGTTTTTGATGCAGTACCACCTGAGGGATCGAAGGTCACGAGCATTCAATGTTGGTTTACGGCCTTGTCGCTTACATGCAGTGATTTCTCCAGATTCTCTGAACCTTTTGACGATATTACGGACCGTAGATGATGAAATCCCCAAATTTCTTGCAATAGCTCGTTAAGGAATGTTGTTTTTAAACTGTTCGACAATCAGCTCACGCATTTGTTCACTAAGTGGTGACCCTAGCCCCATCCTTGTTTGTGAATGACTGAGCATTTCAGGGAAGCTGCTTTTATACCCAATAATGGCACCCACGTGTTCCCAATTAGCCCGTTCACCTGAGGGATGTTCCAAATAAGTGTTTGATGAGCATTCCTCAACTCTCTCAGTCTTTTTTGCCACTTGTGCCAGCTTTTTTTGAAACATGTTGCAGGCATCAAATTCCAAATGAGCTAATATTTGCAAAAAATTTCAAAATTTACCTGTACGAACATTAAGAAACTTGTCTTTGCAGTGTATTCAATTGAATATAGGTTGAAAAGGATTTGCAAATCATTGTATTCTGTTTTTATTTACGATTTACTCAACGTGCCAACTTCACTGGTTTTGGGTTTTGTATTTTCCATGTTTTAGTTTCAGTTTATCCATGCCATGTTTTCAGCCCCATGCATTGCACTTCGTCTCCCCCATCTTGTCATGAGTGTTGTCTTTGCTCACAGTCCCTTGTATATCCTGCCTCTCCTTCGGGTGATTCATTGGTTTCTGGGTTTCAATCTTTCTTAATTATCTTGTGTTCTTCCTTCCTCTTACTTTTACTATTTTACTACCACATACTAACAGTTTGTTATTTTTGATAATTACTAACCAACACTAACCTTGTATATTTTTACTAACTTACTAACGAGCACTCGGGATTGTATAGCTGCACTCACTAATTGACAAACAATCTCTCAGCATTCACCCTATTATAGTCTCCGCCTCTTGTCTCTCCCTAATTATCTCTGCTGCGTTTCTGTGGGTCTTCCACAAACTCCTTCGTGCTATCTTTTCTCTCTCATTACCTATGCACTTTAGAACTCCTTGAATGGAGCTGGCTATTTGTCTATAGGTTTGTCTTGTGATCCTTGTCTGCGTTTTGGCTACGGCCAATTTCATGTAATTAGTTTGTTCCCAACGTGTTTCTCCATTGTTATCATCCCCATTGATTGCACCTGTGTTCCTTTGTTATGTGGTCTCCCGGAAATGTATATTAGATGCCTGTTTGTAGTACTTCCTTGTCATATCGTTACATCCTTCCTACCTGTGCCATGCTTCTCTTGCCTTGTATCATTGTGATAATCTTTCTGACTGGACAGTCCTAGACCTTGAGCTTTGCCTTCTCCCTGTTCTTTGCCGCATTCTTGTTTATTGACCCATTTTTGTCTGACTATGATTTTTGTTATTGGTGTCCTGTTTACGGTTCTGGATTTTGCCCCTTGGATTCTGATTTTGAATTGTGGACTTTGTACTGTCGCCTGCTCTGTTGGGGGGTTTCCCCTTCAGAAATAAAGCCTTCTTTTTGTTTTTTACTGGCTGTCGCACTTGGTTCATTTCGTGAAACCTCACATCGTCATTTTCAAACTCAAAAAATATGCAAATGCTGCGTATTTGCTTGCGGGGCGTATTTCATGCTTTAATTTTTCGATAAACTGAGTCAATCTAAGGGTAGCAATGCACATTGGTATTTACCATGTGTCCATACAATGAAATGGCAGCAACTGTTTTGAAATACTGTATCTGTTTGATGAGAAGAGCGCATTGCAACGTCCTTAAAAAATTAAGAGCAAATTTATCACCCTTATCAACAATTTTTAAAATGGATATGAAATATTCCTCAGTGCTTCTGATGGTGAAGCCAAAAAGCGAGCAAGGCATAGATGACGTAGAAAAAACAAGCTGTTGACATTGTCAAGCAACATACCCCGCAACTGGAATTGCATTCTTGAATAGAGAATGTTTATATGCATTTAGATTTCTAAAGAACTGTACTAATCGCAAAGCTGTTAATATCCTTGCAAAAAAAATAGGCCGGAGAGTATGCATCAGAAAACTCTAAAAATTATACCAAATTGTTTTCATGACGCACCTTTATGTGTTTTTACACCTTGATGCCACATATGATCAGAATCGGATGATTAGTTTCGAAGTTATAGCCCGGACAGAAGACATTACAGATTTCCCACAAATTTGTCACTTTTTGCCCCGAAACGTGAGAAATTACAAAATTATTTTCAAGATTGTTTTTCATGACACACCTTTATGTGGTTTTACACCTCGATGCCAAATATGATTAGAATCGGATGATTAGTTTCAAAGTTATAGCCCGGACAACAAACGTGTCGGACGGACGGATGGACTGACAGACGGACGGACCCCATTTTTATATCCCCCGCAACAATGATGCTGGCAAAAGTTGTGGCAAGTTTACGTATGTGGCATCTTTGTATGAAAATTTTGGAGGCACCTTGCATAGCCTAATTAAAAAAAATTGAGAAACACTCATTCCGATAATCTCTGTATACAGTAAAGGCAGTATCTGCACCTAGATTTACAAAAATTTTCCTGCTTGCGTGCTACGCGCGCTCGCATCACATACGTGTCCCTACCAATTCCCACATTAAACCTATGCCCTTGAAACATTCCATTACTTTTGTCAAACTATTGTAATTGAATTATGATTACTAGATTTGAGCTTTCAATGGCAAGAGACTGAAAATTCCTGCAAGTTTGTCATTTAAACACATTATGATACATAGCACTCTTTTAAGACACACATGACTTAATAGAATAGCGTCACTTTGTACAAATTAATGGACAGCATGGATAAGCACTGTACTGTATGCCCACATTTTAATAATAAAAAAACCAAGATAAGTGACATGAAAACAAGTTAGGCATGGTCAATAGTTCTCTGCACAGCTTCACTACACAGTACACATTGGTTTTTGAATACTGAAGAGCTGTAGTACTTACTCGTTGTTGATGAAAGCATACTTGTTGATGGCCTCGATGACTGACTTTAAGGTGATTTTAGAGGTAAGGGTGTAGCCATGCTGGACCATGGGTTCCCCATCTGGGCCATCCCAGCAGTCAACTGGGAGCACAGAAAGATAATGAAAACACTTCATTTAAAGGACCAATGTGTAAAATGGGGGGGAAACAGTGATATCCAGAGTTCAGATTGTAGACTGCAGTGCTCACTCACTCACTCACGCTCACCCCTCCCGTCAGCAAAAAGACGGTGGCCTCCGAGGACCAAAACACTTTTGCGGAAATGGCGTCATCCTCCACTGGGATTTATACACGCGAAACGTGTTCTCTAGCTGGCTGGATTGTCCGTTATATCTATGTTTCGGGCTGCAGTACCAACATGGTGGTGCAAGATGGCGACGTCCCAAAAGCAAGGCCCTTGCTATATGTATATATCAACGCATAATTATAAGGCTATGAAAACCAAATGAATTTTATTTTATAGCGATTATACACTTATATAAACATATTAATAGGTAGCATATTCAGATTTTGCCAATAAACCATGCCAAATATTACACACTGGTCCTTTAAAACACTGTTATAAACTGACTGAATTTAACAGTTAAATTAATGCATTGTTACCTGGTTGTTTTAACCGCAGGTGGAGTCCTGCACGCATTTAACTGTGGTTTACACTTAACATACATGGAACTCTGTTGTAAACTTATTGTAAAATTACAGTTAAAAATAACTGGCAAAAAAGGTGCCAGTTAAATTAATTGGCAAAAAAGGGGTAAGTTTATTACAGTGTAGCCAAAGACAGGTAAACCAGGACATTGGTCAAACAGCAAAACAACCAGGGGTGTGTTTCCCAAAATCATCGATGCTAACTTACATAGTTAGACCCATTGACTGCGAATGGACGAGCTGCTTTTGGGAAACGCACCCCAGGACCTTGCCTGAGTGGACTCTGATAACAGAAAATACTGTCAATCTTTGATCAACAGGAGAAGCTATGCCCACCTTCAATGCAGCGACAGCCAGACTGAAGGACCCAGGCATACATATCAGTCTTGGAATGAGAGAGGAGCTGATCCCCAGTCAAGTACGTGTTGTGGGAAGAGGCAACAAAGTAGTTGCAGAGGGGCTGGTCCATGTCCTGATTGATTTCGTGATGTAGGGGGTTGAAGACGTCGCAAGCAGGACTACGCATGAAGTTGGTAAAACCTGGGAGAGAGGTGAGTTGTTATGAGGCTGCGATTTGGACATGGGTAAGACAATCACACGCCCAAATGTAAGAAATACCCAACCAATTAAAAAGGGGTACTGTACCCGCAACAAGATTGAGGCTCAATTCTGTCGCGTTTTTGACGAACAGTTCCATCAGCTCAAACCATCTGTCTATCTCGAAATAGTGTAAGCTGCTACAAACTACCCAGTATGCAACTACCATGCAAACAAATGGCCTACTTTACTCATATCATCATTTTTGTCTTTAAAAACATGATTCTGGCATTCTAAGCTAACAAACAACATTTCAAACAATATTTACATATGCACAGTTAGTTAGTTGCCGGGTAAGTATTTATAATCATTTCCAAAAATACCAGAAGCTGTCTGGCCCAAGCCACATACTGGCCCACGCCACATCCTGAGCACAAGCAGGATTCACATTTACTTGAATGGCCTGCTCTCGGAATTTATTTGCTCAAAAACTCAACAGAGATGAACCCAATTTTTCTTTAGGTGGAGTACTACTTTAAGGTCACTTCAGAAAGTGCTTTATGTGTTTCAAATCAAATGGGACCAATAATGCTACTAATTGCTTGAAAACAAAAGTAAAATCAAATAAAAACTTTGTATTAAAGCATGCATATTAAAATAAATAATTTCATGATTATAAAGTATGCATTAATAATGCGATGGTTCTTAAACTCTGAATGACCCAAAGTGCCTTTTAATACCTTAAATGTGCCGTACATTTGCAGGTCATTTACAGTCAGCGTATTATACTTTATCACAGCTGTGGAGTGGAGCGTATATGCGTTTGATACTCTAAGATTCTTTCATACACCAAGGACAACATTCCACTGGGGTCCAGATGGGGGTTCAAGAGATTTAGACTCTCGACTGATGGCGTCATACAAACTGTACTGCTGTTAGTGTTTCAATTCAACAAATTGGGTGATTCTACCTCTCATTCTCAATCATTCAGTTGTACAATATGGGGTCGGAATCCAAAAAGACAAAGGTGGGCCATTCATTCCAATAAGTTGGAGCTGGTATAGTGACATGCATGTCTCTTTCAGATACATCTCCCATCCAAGCAAAATCTCAAAAGACAGGATGTCTTCATGGAACTCAGCTACCCCCAAATACTGATCCCAACACAGAAACTTCCCGCATCAGACTGATTTGCACATAACAACACCAATATCCATGGGCCCTTCATTAACATTAGTTATTAACATCACTGACAACATTAATTGGGTTTCAATCACTGTAAGTGCAGCAATATAAAAATATCCATATACTGCATTTACATTAAAAAATTATTGGAGGATCAATAACAGCTGCACAACATTATATAAAAACAAGCACTACATAATAATGAATAAATATGGATTTTCCTGGTCCATATAGCTGTGACAGTTAACATGAGGACATGTGCACCCACTTTGATATAGATATAGCAAATAGATATGCTCAAACACATAAGCTCCATTACACTAGCACAAAACACTAACAAGCACAAATGTACACTGGCTGAGTTATAATTTATCTTAAATATAGAATACTATTTTCCCTACCAAGAAACAGCAATCATGGATGACAGGACCAATTTCTCCCTCTAGTTTCTGGGCCAGGATTAACCTCTCATACCACTCTGACAGCCTGATGAAACTAATCTATGCAGAAAAGGTTTAGTTCCCGCCAAGGGTCGGGGAGTCTTTTCAGGCTTACAGACCTCGAAATGTTTCACAAATCCTCTTTCAGAATGATACCTTTCAGACTACAACGTTCAACTTTTAACCTGTCAACAAAGCATCACTAATGTCAACATTTAAAACAAAACAGCAAGAGGCACTAATCCACCTGGGCACGCCATTTGATGTCGACGTGGTGGGACTAGATCTAAATCAAAGCTCAGTTAGTGAAGCGAGATAAATCCCAGCGACTCACTCCACATACTGAAGTGGTCCAGTACAGACCAAGAGCCGCCATACACAGATAAGCCATTGCACACGGTTGAAGTGAATAACATTGATTATATCGTACCAAAATTGCAGATCATGGTCTGCAGACAGACCTTAAATTGAAAGCAAGCAATCAAGTCTTGTAGTCAAATTGTTGGATGTGAGACAGTTGAGACCTGAATGACATTGGGAAGGGCAAACTCCTTATGGCCAGACAAGTGGATTGGAGCATTTCCAAAGTGGCCTGTCTTCTGGGGTTATCGGCAGTGGTCCAAAGGTCAAACCATGAGCAGGGGACAGGGTGTATGGGGCCAGAGACTCATTGATACACACGGGCTTAGATTGACCTCCCACACCACCGCTAGGAAACCCAGGGCCTGAGAATTCAAGTGGACATCAGTTTGATGGAGCAGTTTTGGTGGCATGAGGGCCGGGGAACCTTCACAACATTAAGCAGGTGGTTTTAATGTTGTGACTAATCGCTGTATGAACCAAAGTGAAAATAAGTTTTATGCTTCCATCTGTATTCAGCAAAGTATAATGAAAAATCTAAGCTTATGAACCAGAAAATTGCCTGTAGAAATGTATGGGACAATCCACCTAAATGGTTAAGAGAAAAATAAAACTGGGCTCGTAAAAGAAGTTCTTTCAAACTTGCAAGAGAGTTTTGGAATGGTTAAAGCAGGCAGAGCATGAAAGCCTGAAAGGAGGCCTTTTACAGCCCCTGGGAACATAAAGAATCAATCATTTTATCTATCTTTCTCAACCTTCAGGGGTATATTTACTTTCTCCTAAATAGGTCTACAAATCGAAACGGTTTCCTATCTCAGTGGCGGGATTCGAGCAGGGTGAGAATCTTTTCGTCTCAAGGTGATTTCATGTCGTATTCATGTAATCTACCGAACTTCACTGGTTATGAGCTCAACCATTCATAGATGTTAATATTAATTGCCCCTTCTCCCTGAAGTCTACACTACTGCCACACCCATTCAGTCCATCAGAAACCTCTCATGAGTCTATTCAGCTATTGTTTTTATGCATTTTATCACATGTTAATTTTTTTCTATTCAAATTTTTTAGTTGCCTCTGAAATTTAGAACTATACATGTCGGTCTCCCGCGACCAATGGGTGTAGCACCGCATCGCCCACATGTTCCTTTTTTTACTCATTTTGTGTAAGTTTTTGACCCACAATATATCTCAAAAGGCTGCTGCTGATTAAAAGCCATTTTTCCATAAATTACCTTTTCTACAACTGTACTAGACACATTTTGACTTATTCATTTTGACTTATTTTTGACACAAAATTGTCTATTATTTAGTGAATTCTGTTACAATGGCAACCAAAATCGATAGGCGCCGTGTCCTAACCACTGCCCATAAACATGCCAAATATAAAAAAAAGCTTAAAATTTGTGGCCTGCAGTGCGTCCACACGGAAATCTTTATGGCAGCAGTGGACACAGACGCAGATGCGGGTGTGTGATGAGACCAAATCCATAGTAGCCCCGCCTTCGTCTGGGGGATATAAATATGACATCACTATTAAAGATTGATTCTGTGTTCCCAGGGACAAAACCAGCAGCGCATGAGAGGAAGGCAACAAGAACTGCAGACTGAGAGATGTGAGAAGAGTTGCACCGAACTCATACAACAAAAAAGTAATCAAATCAATTTCATTCATTAGTGATGATCTGTTGCATAAGGTCATCATGATTGCCCCAACTACTGCAGAGTTTCCATTGCATAAAAAATGCTGAGCTGATCTGTACTAATTATATTACGCTTTGGCAATGTACTCCGAAGGCCTTTGACAATATTTACCACAAAGAACTGGAATAGAGTGACACTGTAAAACTCCACTGAGAGAAAGATTTGACAGAGAGCTTTACCTTCAATGCCCATGACGCACTTCTGTTTGTTCTCATCTGAGAGCTCAAACTTATCAATGACATCCAGACAGTACTCTGTAGTCACACTGGCCATCTGTGGGGACACAGAGAAGGAAATGGCAGCTTGGCTTCAGAAGGTGCCTTTTATGATCAATATAAAAATATGCACAACCTGCCAGGCAGAGGCTAGGTCACTTTTCCCCTCTCCTCTCTCTTCCCAGTACCCTGCTGTATCACAGACCTGAAGGGACCTTGCCATAAGGATTGTAAGCCAACAGGCATCAATAACTCAGAAAATATGGAGCTTTCGTTTTTCCATCAGTGATTCTAATCCACCATTATGTGGTGTCAGGTCTTTAAACTATATCATCAATACAAGGAACAACATCTGATAGCTCCAACCATTTTGAGATTCTTCAGACTTAATTCAAAAGTCTTGATGAGTAGCCGGTTTATGCCCATCTTTGAATGCCATTTAGTTAACACGTTAAAAAAAGGTTTCCCCCTCGGAAAGTCCACAACCTGAGGACAATTTCATTTGAGGAAACTGAGCCCAAGAGACAATGCCTGGTAGTCCAGAGATGGGGTTATTCAGCAATAGCCTCTGGGCAGGCACTAATGGAAATTACTGGCTTTAAATAAAGGCTTAAACAATGAGAGTAACCAAAGAATAATCTGCAATAACAATTATCTATTCCCTAAACCTGGGCTTCACATCAAGCGTATAAAGGTTAAGTGAGTAAAGGAGATCATAATGGATTAAGCAGTGGTATTCTTTGTATTCAGCACTAGCTTTGACATGCATGTGCACTTGATTCATACAACCACATGTGCTCATTGGGAACAAACTGGACATTCCATGAGACATCAATCTTTTTTTTTTTACTTCAAGTTTTCGATCTAAACAAATTTTTGTACAACCCCAATTCCAAAAAAGTTGGGACGCAGCGTAAATTGTAAATTAAAACAGAATGCAATGATCTGCAAGTCTCATAAACCCACATTGTATTCACAATAGAACAAAGACAATATATCTGATGTTGAAAGCGAGACATTTTTCCATTTCGTGAAAAATATTTGCTCATTTTGAATTTGATGGCAGGAACACATCTCAAAAAAGTTGGGAGAAGGGCAACAAAA
The DNA here is from genome assembly GCA_029721435.1 of Gymnothorax reevesii. Taxonomy (NCBI): domain Eukaryota; kingdom Metazoa; phylum Chordata; class Actinopteri; order Anguilliformes; family Muraenidae; genus Gymnothorax; species Gymnothorax reevesii. Next base: position 144,785,580 of record CM056574.1, read on the forward strand.
GGCTGGAAAAGTAAGTTGAACTAAAGAAAAACAGCTGGAGAGGAATTTTGCAACTAATTAGTTGCAATTAGTAGACACCAGGTCAGTAACATGACTGGGTATAAAAATAACATTTTTGAGTGGCAGAGTCTCTCGGGAGTAAAGATGGACAGAGATTCACCAATATCCAAAAACTGCATCTAAATTGCGGAACAATTTCAGAAAAATGTTCCGCAGTTTAGAACTGTGAAGGCTTTGAATCTACAGTACATAATATTATCAAAAGATTCAGAGAATCTGGAGAAATCTCGGTGCGCAAAGTCTGAAAGTCAATATTGGATGCTTGTGATCTTCGCGCCCTCAGGTGGCACTGCATTAGAACAGGCATGATACTGCACTGGAGTACACAGCATGGGCTCAGGAACATTTCCAGAAATCATTGTTTGTGAACACAGTTTGCCAAGCAATCTACAAATACAGGGTAAATCTGTATCATGCAGAGAAGAAGCCATATGTGAGCACGATCCAGAGACACCGCCATCTTCTCTGGGCCAAATTTCATTTAAAATGACCTGAGGCAGAATGGAAAACTGTTCTGTGGTCAGATGAATTAAAAATTTTTAATTCTTTTTGGAAACCACGAACACCATGTCATGCGGTCTAAAGAGGAGATGGACCACCCAGCTTTTTACCAGGGCACAGTTCAAAAGTCTACATCTCTGATGGTGTTGAGTTGCATTAGTGCCTATGGCGTAGACAGCTTACACATCTGGAAAGGCATCATCAATGCTGAAAAGTATACAGAGGTTTTATAACAACATACTGTATGCTCCCATCCAGACAACTTCTCTTTCAGGGAAGGCCTTGCATATTTCAGCAAAACAATGCCAAACCACATACTGCATCCATTGCAACAGCAAGAGTCTGAGTGCTGAACTGGCCAACCTGAATTCCAGACCATTCACTAATTGAGAACATTTGGCGCATCACAAAACAAACAAGAGGTCCATGGGCCTTAACGGTCACATGAGTTGTATAAAAACAGATGTTATTGATGTCAATGAACCAAGTATACCCAAAAGTATCATTTTCCAATATAAAGTATAGTAAATTTCACCCCCTCCCCAGGGGCAAACATGGAGCCTGGGGGCCATGAAATTAACAATTTTGAAATTCACAATATGACGCCATTTGGGCCCCACCCCTCAGCCCCTGTGGAAGAGACAGGGTTAAAAATGTCATAGTATCAAACTGTCATATCATGATTATAATGCTAATCAAGTTTGAATGATTTCCAGTAGAAAATGAACAAAATATACCCAAAAGTATCATTTTCGTATATAAACTATAATAAATTTCACCCACTCCCCAGGGGCAATCATGGAGCTCGAGGGTCATGAAGTTCCCAATTTTGATAAAGCACCTCAAGAGCTTTCTATCTATGAAGAGTATTGTTTCCCAGCATATCTGGGTCTGGGGAAGAAGATTTTTAAAATGTCAGCGAATTTGAACACTTTTAGCCCCTCCCCTCAGAGCCCCTGGGGGTGGGCACCATATAATTCACAATTTTGGTGCATATTTGACCAATGAAAGTTCCTGCAAAATTTTATTGAAATCGGATCAGCGGTTTTTGAGAAGAAGTCAAAAATGTAAATTGTTCACGGACGCACATCGCACAATGCACGACGACTGACAAAAGCGATTAGAATAGGTCACTTTGAGACTATTCTAATTCTAAGACAGAGGTAAATCCCAATGAAAGCCAAAGGTCTAACCTCTTATTTGGTTTTTATTTCATGTATTTATCCTCAACAGAGGCTGAGAAACTAAACTTTTCTGTCTAGTTCTGTCAAGCTTTTCAGAAAACTCTCAGGTTTAGGTTGTTTTCAAACAATGTTTTAGGTTATAGAATACTTTTTTTAGAGGGGTGCCTTTGGTCCTTATAAGTAAATACAGAACAGATCACATCAAAACAGAATTCTATCGCAGTAGGGTCGGAAGAAGGTAACGGTAACTTCAGAGCAACATGAGGGTAGAAACGCAGTAGGTTGTCTGAGGAAGCGCAGCGCAGGGATACAAAGCATTTATCAATATAGTACCCAGTCACAAAACCCTTCCAGCATACAGTACACATCACAGGTGGTCCAGCGTGTGCTGAAGAATGTCATGGTTGGCTGAGCGGCCGGTAAGCATCTCCCAGCAGGGGATACTTTCACACGCAGTCACTGTTTTCGTCGAAAACCCCACAATAGCACGTAAGATTATTTCTTCCTGTTCACATTTGCTTAAAATAGGTGCTTGTACTTACATTTTTATCGTTGTAGACAGCTTTAAAATCACAAGCTTTTAATCGGAAAAAGCATTGCATGTAAAGGAACGATGTATGAGATATAACCAGAAGTATACTCCATGACGCAGCTTCCCTGTAGAAAAGGTTCAAAAGGACTTCGATGCAATTCTATAGAATTCGACAGAACTCAATAGAACCTTTTAGTAGAACAGCATGGTCTATAGGATTTTCCGTGTGTTCTGTAAGAATTTGCTAGAAACCTATAGAGCACCTCTATGGAAAAGAAAGTCCTATAAGATTATTGCTGTTCTATAAAACCTTCCTATAGAACACCCTAGTTCAAAACCTGTTCTGTAGGACTTTGATGGTCTTTAGGACTTTCTAATAGAACAAAAGCTTATTGAGAAAGACATCTTTAAGAGGGGTTAAATAAAAATAAAATAAATCTTATGAATCCTTGCAATGCTCTGTCGAAGGGTCAATTTATCTTATGTGTACCTGGGTTCTAGAAGTGAGAAATCTGATTGATGGTATGAAAATATGCAATATGCAGTGATATCCACGATACTGAAGTAGCAAGGAAATTGTGACCCTTTTAACTTTAAGGTGCGCTTAAGCACATGGGGTACCAGACGCATATCTACTCATTGACTCTCTGATCAGATGATTGATTGACTGACTGACCACACAACTTAGCAGTATTTCAGTTACGGTATATGAAGACCTCTTTCCATTTCCTTGGCAGCAATTCAAAAATGTAAATGTAAGGCATTACAACTTTATTATGCTATAATGGAAAACTTGTGTTCCTCTATTGCTTACGAAGACAGAATTACGTTGAAATTTTGACCTTTTGAACTTTTCCCTTAGTTTTAAAAATTCTATCAAATTTTGCCTTTCCATTCACATGCACGTGATTGAAGATTATACACAGATTTAGAATTCATTTGAATACAATTTGAGCTCTGCTGGGACTTATTCGCACCACCTCTGAACATCTAAAGGTTATTCCTAACCACGAGTGAAAAAGCTTCTGAATGGCTCACTTGGTTAAAGCACCGCATTGCAGAACAGAAGTGTCTGGGTTTGAGCTCTGGTCAGAAATGGAGCTTGACGTAATTTCTGATTGGCAAGCTTGCTAAATATAGGAGCCGCTTCTTGAGCTTGAGAATCACCTGAGTGCTCATGAATGTCATCTGATTTGCCGTCACATGATTGCTTGATTGATATGCTAGTTTACTTAAGCTTGCATTCGGAGCAGAAGCTCTGCAGCATGTACACTTAACATCCCAGCTCCTCCCATCATTTTTAGCATTCTGTAATCTGTTCTTTCATGACTAAACTGTCGTTCAATAACAATGTCTGTTCTGTTTGAGGTCATTGTTGCTGTTGGCTCTGTTCTATGGAAGGGGGGTTAATAGCAGCTCCCTGCCTTCGGTTCCATGCTGGACGGGCAGGGATCTCTCGAACAGAGCCATACCACCAAACTCAATGTATGCTTGTATGCTTTTAATAAATATTCTCTTTGACAAAGTGACCTATCAAATAGCACACAAGTGGTCATTGTGCTGCAGAGATGCAAGTTGGGAAACAATTGCTGGGGAACGCCATATAAAATGGTTGCCTTCCAAATTTGGGTGGGATTTAAGATTTTATTTGCTTTTCTTTTGAGGTTAAGAAGAGACTTGTTGCTGCTACTTTTTTATCTGTCTTAGATTATGGAGATTTGTTGTACAGAAACACATCTGCTCAGTTCCTTCATAAGATTGATTCCGTGTATCATGCTGCCTTGAGATTTATAACAAATGCAAAAGGCTTGACTCATCATTGTGACCTCTATTCTCGGGTGGGATGGCCTTCTTTGGCCACTCGCAGGCTCCATCATTGGTACGCCTTTATATACAAGGTCATTTTGGGTTTGCTTCCACCTTATTTGTGTGTTTTCATGGTGCCAAAGACTACGGGTCAATATTCTTTGCGTTCCCTTGACCATTATCTGCTTTCAGTCCCAAATGTTTGTACTGAGTTTGGAAAAAAGGCTTTTGCTTACTCAGCTCCTATGGCATGGAACAAACTGCAAAATGCTTTTAAATTGGATTTTCTAGTTACCCTAAATGAATTTAAAGCCAAACTGAAGGATCTAGAGATGACTTCTTTAAGCTGTCGATGTTATTAATGTATATTCTTGATTTTAATGTTGTAATACTGTCTCTATGTGTTTGATGATGTTCTTTTATATTGTATGTCTGTAACAATTTTTAATGTTGCCTATCTTGGCCAGGTCTCCCTTGAAAAAGAGATTTTTAATCTCAATGGGACTTCCTGTTTAAATAAAGGTTAAATAAAATAAAATAAAGATGCCAAACTGAAAAAAAAGTCCTCCAGACATCTTCTATGGAACTGTTTTCTATAGAATTTTTTTTCTATTGGACTTGAGGTACTAAAGTTCTATAGAATTCTATTGAATTCCTACAGCACATTTATAGGAATTGCTATAGCACATTTTTTGCAGGGTTGATGTGTGGGGTTTGTTTATGAGGAGAGCAACAGGGAAAAAGAGTGGTTCTTTTGGACAAAAATCATATCAAATCAAAAAAGCTTCCTATATATTTTAATGCCATTTAGTGCAAACAGGAAAATTCCTTTATTTTTGTTGTCTACTCTTAACGTTCTGTGAAAATGAATGATGCATGTTACCGTATAGGACACATCCGCTGTCATAGTTTTCACTTTTTTTCTGTTATATTGTAGATTGGTTGACTTTGTGGCGCTCCTGACATCCAGAGAGAAGATTTTAGTTACATTATGAACTCACACACAGTTGACACACGTCTTCTTCCGCGCTTTCACGTGCACTATAATGCAGTTTCTCACACGTTTTAAATTGAAAGTGTATGTTATGTTTTTGGAAGTGGCTATTCACCTCACAGCGAATAGGAAACCACACGTGGTCAGGAACTATATTTTCTTACCTGGCACCGCCTCGCGATCATTGTCCGCTGTTAAAAGGCTTACAGCATTAATCTAGCAAAACAACGACTTAGTCTGGCAGTAGAGTTGCGATACAAAGACGGCAAGACAGCAAGAGTTCTCGCAATTCTTTCTGTTTTGACGTGAGCTGTATGGTAAGTTCTTCAGATCCAAATTAATAATCAGTTGTACTAAGGATATCACATGCAGCACTGTTAGTGTATACATATTTCGTGTGTATCGGACATTGTACAGCTGATGACATGCCAGGGCTTTAATATGACAAACACTAACCTTCTGCTCGGTGCGTAGAAAGTTTCCAAGCTCCTCAGCAGTCAAATGGTCCTTCTTGTCACTAAAGCACATGAGCAGCAAAAAGAGATCTCTGCGCATCGACATCATCCTATAAAAGACACTGAACTCCTCGTAAGTCAAGGTGCCCTGCTGGTCGTCTGTGTCTGCTTCCTGAAAGAGGTAAGATGATACCAGAGAGATGATATGTGATATGATGCGATGTGGTCAGGGTGTATTTCATTATGGACAGCAAACCTGAGAATGGAATTTACTCATTCTGAAAAAACCAGGAACTGGTTTTGAAACATTTTAAAATGAGTCAGAAAATATATTGAAACCAAATGTTGAAAGAGAAGCTGACTGTGAAATGATAGCTTTGCCTTAACGGATCACTGTAACTGACTTACAGCTATCCTAAAGGAACATCTGGACAGTAACATTTGCCTCTTGGTAATTCCAGTGACCATTCAGGCTGACAGTTTTCAACATTTTATAGGAAAACCCTTATGTGACCATAGCAATGTGAATAAAAATAGTTTTCTTTTCCATAATTAATTACATTTTAATTCAGGGGTCACCAACTCTGTTCCTGGAGGGCTACCATCATGTAGGTTTCCTCCTATTCAGCACACCTGATTCAACTAATTAGCTACTTTACAAGATCACAAGCTGGACAATTGACTGACTAATTAGATGAATCAGGTGTGCTGAATTGGAGATGGGGCAGAAACATACAGGATGGTAGTCCTCCAGGAAAGGAGTTGCTGACCCCTGTTTTAATTGAATATCTGAACAGATTGACCAGGTAAATTAACTGGGTAAAACCTTAAAGCTCGGAGATGAGCATTGATAGAAATATATTATATTCTGAATTCATCCTGTTGCTCTTCAAGATGAATTCATGTTAATTAGAAAGCATATGGGATTTACAATACAGAACATATTTTTTTGCAGAAATTTCATCTCTTAGACAAGCCACATACATCTGATAAGAGAAAAATCATTAATAATTCAGTCTGTCCTTGAACATTCAAACAGGAGTTTGGAGCTCCGACAGTAATCATGACCTAATTCAAGGCCGCATGCAAAATACTGTGCATTGCATATTACTGGAGGCCAATAATATATTTTTAATGTTGAACGATTAATTATATAAAGTCAAATGATTACTTGTTCTCTAAGAGTCATAAAAAATATGAAAGACACAGGAGGACTGCCTCTAGATGCTTAATATAATTAGGAGTTTCCTTGTCTACATTGCTGCTGCATCCTACCAACCTTTTTTCTTGCATTGTGTCGATGTGAGTTGACTGTGTAAGCTCTGTAATCCTCCTTTAGGACTGAAGCTTTACACTAGAAAGCCTTTCAATCCTTTAGCCTACTGTCCTATTGCTTTCTTAAATACTGCTCAAGGATATTGACCGGTGCTCAATACCAGCTATTTTATTCAGCCGTTTAGCTTTCTGTCCCCAGGATTACTGAACCTTCAACAAAAATTCAATTTAATTTAATGACATCTGAGATGAATAGGATATCATTACTACATGGTGAGAGAGAATAATCCACAAGCAATGGGCTCTGTGTACACCAATAAGCCAAAATATTAAAACCAATCACAGATGCAATGAATAATGTTGACTATCTCAAAACAATGGCACGTCTCAGACGTTAAGTGGACATTTGGTTCTCGTATTAAATGCATTGGACATGGGAGAAATGGGAACTAAATGACTTTGACAAGGACAAAATTGTATGGCCTGACAAGAAGGTGAGAGCATCTCTGAAGTGGCAAGATTTCTGAGGTGCTCCCTCCTGGCAGATGTGAGTACCAACTGAAAATAGTCCAAGTAGGGACAAAACATGACCCGGTAACAGGGCTTCGGCCAGCAGGCCTGATCAATGCATGAAGGCTAATCCCGTCTGGTCCAAACCCACCGACGGGCGACTGTGGCACAAGTCGCTGAGAATTTCAGCAATATTTACGTAAGGAATGTGTCTCAAAACACAGTGCATCATACTCTGCAGTATATTGCACTTTTTAGTCTGAAGACCAGTCAATTTGCCCACTCTGACCGCAGTCCACCTCTGAAAGTGCTCCCAATGGGCATGTGAGCTTAAAAACCAGACCACAGAGGAGTTGAAGAAGGTCACCAAGTCCATTGAGTCCCATTTTATATTACATCAGGTGCATTGGCGGGGTACTTCAGCGTCATTTACAAGGGGAAGTGATTGCACCAGGATGCATTGTGGGAAGAAGACAAACTGATAGGGAAAGTGTGATACTCTGGGAAATGTTCTGCAGGGAAACCCTGAGTTTGGGAATTCAACTGATGTCAGTTTGATGGAGCCATTTTGGCTGCACAAGAGAGACCTTCGCCATATTAGGCAGGTGGTTTTCATCTTGTGGCTGATCGGTGTGTGTATGTGGGTGTGTGTGTGTGTGTGTGTGTGCCCTCACCATGAGATTATATCCCACATTGACTTGATAAGAAATTATTGATTCACTATTGATATTCTATCAATTAAGTTAAGTAATTACATTGATATTTTGATTACAAAATTAAGAAAAGAGAAAAGAACAGGCCTGAGGATTAGCTATTTTTTTACAGTTTTTTTCCATGAAATATGGGAGCAGATAGCTTGCACCTCGCAAGTCATACATACCTAAATGTGTCTGTCGCTTAACACAGATAAAAAGCAATATCCAAAAAAACCAACACATCAAGCGAGGACCTGTGACACCCGCGAGCCCAGGTTTAACAGGACTGGTCTTAAAAACTTGCTGCAAAGAGGATTCACCTGGAACATCTGCTTCACCTTCCGCCGTGGGAGATTTACATTCATCTTGTGCAGAAGTTGGTAGATCTCCTCAATATTCAGGAGACCATCACCATTCTTGTCTGCCTCCTCAAAAGTTTGTTTCATCCATGTGACATATATTAAGGAAAGACATTGTGCATGTTGAGAGTCAGCGATTACCTATGGTTCCTCAAGCAGGGACCATGCCTGCTTGACCAAAGGCATTTAGAGAAGTTCACACTGCGAGTATGCCATGCTTCAAATACATTATTTGAATTTATCTAAAAGACATAAATCAGGGGTTGATGGGTCATAGATGCATTATAGGTATTATATACTCCAGCTAGCATGGAAATGGGGAGAGCAGCTGAATGTAACACATGAAACCTCTGGGCATTAAAATTCATATCCTCAAAGGAATATGACATTTAAATTGCAAAACAGGGAATGCTTATGGACAATCCTCAGACGAGACGGTGAAAGTATTCAGTTTTCCTATGAATGATAATAGAGATCTGGGTGCTTGAGTTTGTGATAATAATAGCTGGAAGCAAGGGCAGAATTGTTCAGAAGTGTGGGTGTTATCGAGGGAGCGTGGGATTAAATTAGATTAAGCAGTCAGGCATTCCTCTCAAACCAAACCAAAAGGGCAAGATGGAGAGCCAATTGAAGTTTAGGGGTCTTTATTCAGCAAAAGAGTGCGAAAACAGTCCTGAAAGGCACCCAGTTTCGGCTGAAGGGCTGTTTGTGCAACGGTCTCAAGAAGTATGCAAAATGATGACCGAGGATGATCTTTGTACATCTCGTGTCAGTCTTGGAACTGGCAGAACACAGCAATATAGTGCTGTGAAGAAGTATTTTCACCTTGTAGCTCTTCCATGGATGGCACTTTTGCCCAGTCTCTTCACCGTAGAATAGTGAACACTGACTTCAACTGAGACAAATGAGGCCCTCAGTTCTGTTAGTAAGGGTTCTGCTGTGACCTCCTGAATGAGTCATGAATGTGCTCTTGGAGTAATTTTGGTTGGACAGCCACTTTTTGGAAGTTGTACCACTGTTCCAGGTGTTCTCCCTTTGTACATACAGATGCCTACTGTGGCTTACTGGAGTCCCAGCGTCTCAGAAATGGCTTTCTAACTCGTTACAGACTGATCAATGTCAACAACTTTGTTTCTCATCTCTTCTTGAATTTCTTTAGATTGTGAAATCATGTTTTTGCCTACTTCAAATTTTCAGACAGGTTCTATTTAAGTGATGTTTAGAATCCACAAGGCTGGCAGTAATCATGCCTTGATGTTTCAAGTGACACCGAGCCCAATTATCATTTAAATTTGGTAAATTAATTGATTTCGTAACAAAAGGGGGAGTTACTATTTCAAAGTGGGCTAGGTCGGGTTGAATTGTTTTTTTCCTTCGATAAATTAAACAGTAATTTTAAAAGTGCTTTCTGTGTCTACTTGTTTACCTTTGTTTAATATTAAAATAAATTTGAGGATCAGAAAGATTTAAGAATGACAAATATGCAAAAATAGAAGAGATGGGGAAGGGGGCAAACATAGCACTGAAGGATGTTTCACTTTTGGCCGTTACTTATATGCTGCAAAAAGAACCACTCTGACGTATGAGAATATAAACTAGCTCCTGAACTAATATCCAGGTTTTGGAAGGTCCAAAGGTAGTAGAAACCTTAATGTCTTAAAAGGAGTGAGCATCATCAGTGACATGAGAAGGGCCATACATTGGCCCACCTCTTCTGTAGGCAGCAAGAGAGGAGATGGAGAAGGATTTTGAAGTATGTGAGATAAAGCATTGATATGCAATACTATGAAGCTCATCCATGGTCTCACTGAGAAAGGATATTGGTCATGAATGCGTTTTCTTTTAGCCAAGGAGTCCTCATCGCTGATCCCAGCCATCAGGTACCTGAGACCCGTCACCCAGGTGCGGGCTTCCTCCGGCTTGGTGGTCACCAGGTCCAGGGACTCCATGTGGTTTCCATGGTAAATGGTGAAACAGCAGCTGGGGTCAAAGTTCCCTTCTGCATGTCGGTGGAAGATGTCTGACTGCCGACCCTCACATACCTTGTACAGAGAGTCGATGGTGACTGCAAAAAAGAGGAATGTAAAGACCAGTGAGGGGTAGAGGATGTGAGCAATGAGCCACATTTAAACGAGGTAATCGTGAGCCAATACGGACAAAGAAATTGGCAGAAATGGTAATACGATCATAAGAGACGCTCATTTGTATGTGCTAAAATTACAGTGCAATGAGACTAAATACATAATACACTAGTGGAGTGCATTAAATATACATAGACAGAGCATCTTATTCAAGGACCCCCAAGCTTTGATATTCCTGGTCCACTGAAAACCTTCAAATGTAATCCAATATAATTGCACTTACATCTCGCATGCATTTACATCCCCTTTGTCAAACGACTGTTAACTGTACTGGAATAACTGTTCTGCTCTGCTCATCATGAGTCCACTCTGTGCTCCACATTACTGACCGCTAATCTACACACCATCCTCATGTCTGCGATTTTAGCGCCTTTTTCACCCATGAAGTACCAAACTCTGCCATATTATCTTTTCTGGAAACCTAGCAGATTCTGTTGCTCAAACAAAAAAGGAAGTTCCATCATTTCAACAAGTCAATAGCATTCACACAAGACAGCATACTTATCAAGCGAGAGACCAAGCTGGACAATACATGCAAAAATACGTTGAGCAAGTATTTCCCACAACACAAAAAAACCCCAATAAATTGTGTTTATTAGAACAGCTGGAATGAACAAGCCCCAACAAGACTAGGTTCCTGGCATTTTATTTTTGGTAACTAGAGCCCATGTATGCATGTAGTATCAATACCCATGCGTAATCCAGTAATGTTGGAGATTAGTTCTCATTCAGGCAAAAATCACAAAATTTCAACACAGGGCTCTCAACTGCACAGCCATGGCTACACCCTCTATTTTTTAGGTCCTATTTTGGTCATATTCTCCGACCATATCCAACTTGCTGTTGCGGCGTTTCTAAAGCCCAAATCCCCATTTTGGCACACCCTGACACACACTTGGGTCCACCACTACCCTGCTGCACGGTCCCAAGTGTCAGGGGAGTAAGTTAAATGGTCGTTTCGGGTTTACCATAGTTACTGGGAAATTTCAGAACCAGCATTACTTTCCAGGTGGCAGAACCATTGGACAACCAACAGGCCCTATTAGTGTTCTGCCATCAAGAAAGTTATGATGGGTCCTGGAATGTGGAGACAGGGCTGACACAGACCGGTGGAGACCAGTTGTTCCTTTTAAAATTCAGTTTAATAAAGACAGATGTAACAATAAACAAATTTGAGTTTTCAAATTATTTTATTTGTAGCAGCCAGCAGCAGTACCAGATTATCAAAGACTAGTTTCATTCTGACAGCAGCAGTACCACTGTACCACAGTTAACAGATTGGCAAGACTAGTTTAACCGTCCCGTTCTGTTCGTTTAGGCTAACACTCATTATGTTCCCGGTCACATGTGACCAGTAACATTGTAGTTGATTATAAATCCACAATGATGCAAATATTACCACCTAATGTTGTGTGAGATATTTTTGTCAACTTCAGCTCTTGTGAACATTGTAGGTTTTGAACTTCTGTTTGCTATGTATGTGCTGTAGGCCTAACTTACCTGAGGTCATACAACTCATTTTTTAGGGAAAAAAACATTATATAGATATTATTTTGACTACACCAAATACTTAGATGAAACATACTGTAGCATTTATCACAGAGTACTTCATTTCAAGGTTTACCAAAGACATTGTTTTGAAACCATTTTAATTTTCTAAATAGTGGCACAAAATAACATCTTTTGTGTTCCAGGTCAAAACTGACCAGTATCATTTATTTAGTTAAACAAAAGCCCAAATCTGCACAGGAAAACTTAACCATGTTATAAAAGTAATGTCTGAACCTTAGACTGAATGTACACATTAACAGCTACTTTCCCATCATCCCTTAAAACAAACAGGTAGCACCAAAGTGTTATTCCAGTGTTCCTCAGTGGTGCATCATAATTCATCTTTGCTCTTCACCTCCTTAGCTCTACAACTTTTTCATTCTTTTTGAAGATCAACAATAACACTACTGATAAAAAACAAAATCTTCACAATATGTCAATCACTTACATCACTCATATTTTGTCTTCTCATGAACATGTTGGGCAATGGATTGTGGCTGTTGCATGTTCCTGGTAAATGTAAACACTGCATTTGTGGCACGCCAAGCTTGTTTTTCTATCTTGTGGTGCACACAGTTGACACCTCCTCCTTTTGTGTCCTCCTCCTCTGGTTGGTGCAGATGCTGGTGCTGATGCTTGCGTGTCTCTCACCAATGCAGCAGAGGATGGTGTTCAGGGTGCTGCGCCTTTGCATGAGGGGCTCCACCATGGCCATAAAAATTCTATCAGCGATAGGTTCCCGTGGGGGTTGCCATGGAAGGTGTGTGTGTGTGTGTGTGTGTGTGTGTGTTTGTGAGTGTGTGTGTTTGAGAGAGTGAGCCTGTGTGTTTGTTTGTAAGTGAGTGTGTTTGAGTGTGTGTGTGTGTATGTGTGTGTGTTTCAGTGTGTGTGAGTGTGTTTGTGAGTGTGTGTTTGCGTGTGTGTGTGTGTGTGAGTGTGTGTGTATGCTCAAAGACTCCTGCATGTTGGAGTGTGGGAAAGGAGTGTGGGAATGTGCTTGAACTCTATTTTTTACACTAATTGTGATCTTACCCATTCATTTCTAATGACCAGTCATTTTTGACCAGGAATGCCACAGGTTACAAGTTCAATAAAACAGACAAAATAAAATCAAAATTATTCAAATTTATTTTTTGCGTTCAGATGCCATGTGTGAATAAAGTCATGGAACCTTATGACAAACGGATGAAATTAACTGCATTTTTTTTGGAGAGAAAACTTGTAAATCGGTCAGATTTGACTGAACACAACAGGAGGGTTGATTCTGACACAATGGGAAGTTAGTGACTAGTGATATTTATGAATCTGTTATTTAAATATTCCCTCTGACAACTGACATCATTTGGTGTTTCTGTAAAATGATTTACCTACAGCATTAGACATGAGATATACCACTCCTGTCTCACAGTTTAATCTTGAAAGAAGGATCATTATAAAATCTTTACAGAGAGCACATAGTATACTGTTTATAAACAATGTGCATGATTCCTACTTCACGCAGACACACCCACCTCAATGACAACGAATTACGTTGTTGTAGGTCCAGGCTACAGGCTACATTTGAACACTTAATAATGGTAATTTCCTTCTTGGCTAGCAATAACATTCGACCGGATGCAGTATTTTAAATTCTAGGTCTTGTATAATCAGCTAAAACTCCAACAATTCTACCAGATTTGTATGCATGACCGCAAATGAGCGGTTAATAAAATTAGCATAACAATGATAAAGCATGCAGAAATGCCCGAAATGTCAGAAAATTTCATTATACTTACATCTTTTTGTTAAAAAAAAAAAAAAGATCTAAAGAGCCGGTGTTATGACAATTTACGCTGCCTAGTCAAAAAATGCTACCATAATGCAAAGCGATCGTAAAGTATTTGTTTTCGCCGTAATATTGCAATATGAATCAGTTTACAGTAATAACTTTGTCATTTGTTATCTTATTATAACATAAGCAGATGTTATAATGAGTTGAATAAGTTTGTTTAAAGATGCCATTATCAGTGCATTTTCAGGAAAACCCAGCGCGTACATGCAAATACATATACGCTGAAAGATCGAAAGGCGCACCGAAAAAAGACGTACATTTGTGATATTTGAAGATACTTGCGATGTGAGCGAAGAAATAGAGCCCAAGATTTTAGGTATGCGCAAGCGCAGAAGCGGGAGGTAGCATATTTTAATAGGTAGCAAAAATTGACAGAATACCAGCATCTGGCACTTCCTTTCATTTTTTTTTTCACTCTGCTGCATATGTAGAACTAGTTTTATTGTGGCTTTTGCCAGTTTTTCGTGGTCTTCCACTGTGTCCCGACATGATTAAAGCGCCATTTGCATTCAGGAAATTAAGCATCCTTGGTTGGCGTGACAATCGAAATACATTGGGGCAGTACACGCGAGTTCATCCAAACCAGCGGGTTACAAGGTTGGGAGAATACCGTACTCTTCTGCGAGCCACAGAAACTTTGTAGGCGGTATTTCTGGCTGAATAGTTTGTGTAATATGGGATTATTAACATGGTTCATTTTTTTTTGTGACCATAATTGATTTTGGGCGCATTTCCCATAATTTGGGCGCATTTGCCAATTCTTATTTTGGGCACAGGCGGCGATGCAAATGCGTCTGAGGAAGCAAATTCACATGACCCCGAAACAGCAACGTTTAGGAACATTGCTTTGCAAGGGTGGGTTACAAAGGCGTCAGTGAGCACTGATAAGCATCATCTCACTGATCACATTTCCCATTAATGTACCAAATCAGCACCATGAAATTAAAGGTATTCAGCTAAACGCGATTGAAGATTCTGAACCGTGCCCTGACAGATGCCAAATGCTAATCCTGGTCTCTCTAATAGCCTGACCTTTTTATCAAGGGTGGATTGAGAAATGCAAAATGCTGCAGGTAAAGATGGGCTTTTCAATAGTTAACTCAAAGATCACATATGTGTATAGATCAAGGCTTTTCATACCATATGAGTTTTCAGCATTCAAATGCATAACATTCCCATTGTTGTCTAGAGATATCTCTTTAGCTAAGGCCAAGACCATCTAAATAAGTGAAATATACAGTTGATGCATATGCTCTCATATTATACGCATTATGGAAATCTTCTAGGGACTCTGCCAGATAAGTTTTTTGCCCCTTAGTCTTTCTAAGCCAGAGAAAAAAATATTTTCAACAGCTCAAGATAAAAAAAAAAAAATCAATTTGGGTTTTCAAGCATCTAATTTTGAAAATAAATACAGTTGTTTTCAGATTTCATATGTCTCCTAAAACAACTCCACTGTCAGTAACCAAGCCCCTTGGTACCAAACCAATGAAATGGGCTGTTTGGGTTTTTCTATTTTAATCATTGAAATGATGCCATTCTAAGAGGCTTATCCTGCTCTTTGACGACTATTGCTTCAGTATCATCTCACTATTAAAAGGGAAAATTCCAAACAACAGTACAGAAAAGCACAACGCTACTTCTGTACTGTTCTGAGCAATAATCCACCATTAAGAAGAGGTCGGGTCAGATTTGAGAACAAGGTTTTGAAATAGATCCAGAGAAGAGATGAATAAGGGATTAAACAGCAGCATCAATGCAACTGGACCTGATTGGATGGTGAGCCCAGCAACAGAGTAAGGAGTTATTTTACATTCTGTTGTGAGAACAATATTGTTGTCATAATTATAACCAACTCAATGTCAGGCGCCGTGTTTTACAATTTTACCCTGAGTTTGTTTGGGTATGTTCACATTACCGGGCTAAAGGGACTCACATCTGATTTTTTTGCCTTAATGTGACATAGATCAGATGTTTTTAGGACTGTGGATGCAGAAATCTGATCTTTACATTCGATTTTCAAATCAGTGTTGAGTTACTTTCCTATGTGGTCCTTTTAGATACAAATCTGATACATGGCCAAGCGACATTAATGAGAATGGTCAGATTGGATCCACGTGGCTTTTTGCCCGTACGCTTCTGCTGACCACTGTCGTCTAGTGGCAACAATAGCTGTTAAAACCGTAAAAGCAAGCTATCAGGCTTCTTTTCGCCTTCTCCACTTCATCACGGACAGCTGAAAAATGTCTTGCCGTCCTCCAGGGCAAAATCCCATTCATACATTTTCTCTGATTGAATAAGGTTTGAATACCACAAATATGTTTTTGCTCTTAATGATGCACATGACACGTTCAAGAAAATGTCAAGGTGCGCAGCTTGCTGTTTTGGAGGACAGATCGATTCACATTACAGTTAGACTCAGGTCCCTTGTAACTATGAATCAAGATAGGCAAATCTGACCTGAGCTTAAAATTGGACTTGAAAAATGAGGCTTGTAATGTGAACATAGCCATAGTGTTCCAGATGAGCTTGCTCGAATCTGAAGCTTGTTGAACTTCAACAGGAAATGTGCAATGAGTAAAACTGCTTCCCATTGTTAGAACCACAAATGAGAGAGCGTGCACTGACTTACTCTTGGCCTTCTCGCTCTTCCGAGATGGTCGCCATCGGATGCAGGAGCGGTGCTCGTCTAGGTAGAAGAGCCGCACCAAACCCTTGGATCCGTTCTTCAGCTTGACCATCTGGGTCCCAGATTGCATGACACTCATGCATCGCTCAACTGCAAAACACACAAAAACAGGAACAGCAGTGAGCCACGCATGTGAACAGATTCTACCAGACCTGCATGCAGGAACAAGACTAACCTGCTCCACTGCGAGACTTTGAACAAGGCAAGTTCAGGTCCATGGTGGCTGTGAGCCATTGTTTTTCACTTACGTTGGCTCAGCCCAGCTCAGCTTAATGTCCACAATGCTCATTCCATGGGCGATCAGCTTCACGATCACATTGTTTCAAATGGCTTTGGCATTAAAAATGGTTGATAAACAAGGAAAGATCCTGATCAAACCACCAGCACAGATGGCATCAGAGGGGCGCCAGAGCGATAACTGACAGAGAAAAGTTCCAACGTGGGACTGCAGATGAAAACCCTGGTCAGGAGAGTTGAGCATAAATAGAATTTTTCCTGCCGTTCAGTCCCTGGTCAGAGAGAGAGACACTTCATTGCTGAATAGCGTTCTCCAGGGGTGAAGCAGCACTGCCCCAAACCACTGCACAGGGCTCAGGAGCTTCCACCATACTGCAGTGAGCTGATGCAACCCCACAAATTTTTGTGCAAGACACACATCAAGTAACAGTTGGGCATCTAAAAGTGCAGGTCTTTCCCATGATCTCATAATTCTCACACCTGCATCACTGCAAAAATGGTCTTAAACAAGTATTTTAACCTTATTATGAGTTTTAATACCTTATTTTTTTTTCTCCTAGAAGAAGAAAATGTTTGCTTATTTTAAGTTACCCAGTGCTTGACATGTGAAATCTTGTAATCCAACTGGCATATCTACAAAACCCAAAACCAGTGAAGTTGGCACGTTATGTAAATCGTAGATAAAAACAGAATACAATGATTTGCAAATCCTTTTCAACTTATATTCAATTGAATACACTGCATAGACAAGATGTTTAATGTTCAAACTGAGAAACTTTGTTTTTTTTTGCAAATAATCATTAACTTACAATTTAAAGGCAGCAACACTTTGCAAAAAAGTTGGCACAGGGGCCTTTCTACCACTGTGTAACATCGCCTTTCCTTTTAACGACACTCAGTAAACGTTTGGGAACTGAGGAGACCGATTTTGAAGCTTTTCAGGTGGAAATCTTTCCCATTCTTGCTTGATGTACAGCTTAAGTTGTTCAACAGTCTGGGGTCTCCGTTGTTGTATTATACGCTTCATAATGCGCCACACATTTTCAATGGGAGACAGGTCTAGACTTCAAGAAGGCCAGTCTAGTACCCGTACTCTTTTACTACGGAGCCATGCTGTTGTAACACGTGCAGAATGTGGCTTGGCATTGTCTTGCTGAAATAAGCAGGGGCGTCCATGAAAAAGACGTTGCTTGGATGGCAACATATGTTGCTCCAAAACCTGTATGTACCTTTCAGCATTAATAGTGCCTTCACATATGTGTAAGTTGCCCATGCCTTGGGCACTAATACACCCCCATACCATCACAGATGCTGGCTTTTGAACTTTGGGCCTATAACAGTCCGGATGGTTCTTTTCCTCTTTTGTCCCGAGGACACGACATCCACAGTTTCCAAAAAAAAATTTGAAATGTGGACTTGTCAGACCACAGAACACTTTTCCACTTTGCATCAGTCCATCTTAGATGAGCTTGGGCCCAGCGAAGCCGGCGGCGTTTCTGGGTGCTGTTGATAAATGGCTTTCGCTTTGCATTGTAGAGTTTAAACTTGCACTTGCAGATGTAGCGACGAACTGTAGTTACTGACAGTGGTTTTCTGAAGTGTTCCTGAGCCCATGTGGTGATGTCCTTTACACACTGATGTTGGTTATTGATGCAGTACCGCCTGAGGGATCGAATGTCACGGGCATTCAATGTTGTCTTTTGGCCTTGTCGCTTACGTGCAGTGATTTCTCCAGATTCTCTGAACCTTTTGACGATATTACGGACCGTAGATGATGAAATCCCTAAATTTCTTACAATAGCTCGTTGAGGAATGTTGTTTTTAAACTGTTCGACAATCAGCTCATGCAGTCGTTCACTAAGTGGTGACCCTCGCCCCATCCTTGTTTGTGAATGACTGAGCATTTCAGGGAAGCTGTTTTTACACCCAATCATGGCACTCACCTGTTCCCAATTAACCCGTTCACCTGTGGGATGTTCCAAATAAGTGTTTGATGAGCATTCCTCAACTCTCTCAGTCTTTTTTGCCACTTGTGCCAGCTTTTTTGAAACATGTTGCAGGCATCAAATTCCAAACGAGCTAATATTTGCAAAAAATTACAAAGTTTACCTGTTCGAACACTAAGTAACTTGTCTTTGCAGTGTATTCAATTGAATATAGGTTGAAAAGGATTTGCGAATCATTGTATTCTGTTTTTATTTATGATTTACACTACGTGCCAACTTCACTGGTTTTGGGTTTTGTAGAAATGAGTCAAAATTATCTCACCTCTTTGGCAGAATTTTTGACACACTGAGAAAAAGTTTGAATACAAGACTGAGATGCTCTTTGAGATGGACTTATTTTTCATTTTTTGCAGAGAGTCTCAACCACGTTTATCATGCCAGTTGACGAAAGACAATCGTACTGACGTGCAATAAATGAATACATTGCAAACATCATCCATCAAACGCAGCAGTATTTCTTGCTGAATCTCAGGCAGGAGTCTTGGTGGGTGAGTAAGCGCTTGAGATGCTGAGATGTATTGGGTTTACCCCCTCCCCTCATGGCAGGGGAAAGTCAGAGTACTCAGAGACTACAAGAATGTGTTAGATAACATGCAGGAGAGGTGAATAAAAGAACCCACATATCTCAGTTAAACAACATGCCTAGACATAAGCATGTGAGCATATGTGCGGACACACGGGCACTTTACATGAATTGCCACTGCACAGACCAAAGGGCACATCATAAAATTGCCACATGCCATAAAAACATTTCAAGCAAGGAACATCTGCATATTTTGGGATGGATCTGTTCATGCATACCAAGAGACTGACAGTATTGCACGGTACACGACATTCACATTTTCTCTTCTGATTCCACATTTAGTCTCTTATTATACAACTAGACTCCAGTAATATAGTTTGTGACGCCTGGTGAACTCAATTTCTTGTTTCTTCGAAGACACAGAATTTGAAATCGTTTGGGTTTTCAAGAATGCAGCTCGTTCTCCCAAGCTGTACTTCTGCGTGTGTGCAGTAAGTAAACAGAAAATAATGGAGGAAATACAATTGAATCCCGGAGACAGAGTGGCTAGTTAGGGTCCTAACCAATGTGATCTGCTGTACTGCTCTGACCACAGCTCCGCATAGCTGCTCTTACTGTTACCATGCTGCAATCTTATGCTGCTCTGCCAACATTAGACATAGGCCCCTACATATTCATGAAAGAAAATGTATTTCAGAATTAGAGAACACCAACCAAATCCCACAGCCAATCAGTCGGTATGATATCGCCTAAAAAAGAAGATACAGTCACTGAACTGTCTCAGGAATACAACCACAAATTTGAGATGAGAATGTTCATAATGGAGCATAACAGAACATAGTCCAACAATGCTGATTTAATAATCCCTCCTTCTAACTCAAAGCAATAGAGGTCTAAAACTCTCCAAAAATATTTTTAAAAATCTGTTCTTCAAACATATAGAGCCCTAAAACTGGGATTTAAAAAAATTAAGCTAAACCACAATAGGTTTAGGAGCAGGTAAGGAGCAGCTTGTGTCATATGGGGCTGCAGAAAGACATTCCATGATCCCTTTACCATCACTGCCAGGAATAAATGGGAATTCAAGGCCAGAGTGAAGATATGTCCAGGGAGCTACCGCTGGGCTTTCAAGATTAAACAATTACAATCAGCGGGGATTTGTGCACCCTCCCAAACTTCCAAACACAAACACACAGTCCAATGTGAAATGCGTTATGAGCTATCTTTAGGACATGATAGAGGCTTGTGACCACTGCATCTCGTACTGCTCTACAGGAGGCATACAGGAGAGCCAGTAGTAAACACCATCTCCAAAAGAGGAAGAAAAAAGCACAGGAAAATGATGCAGATGCAGTCAGGCAAGAACATTATTCCTGAGGGGAATTCTGGTCCCAGGACCATTCTATAATGACACCAGGAGCTCAATGTAACATGTTTAGAATCACATTATTCCAGTGCGTTTAAAAAAAAAAGACACATTATAACCAATCAGTTCAGGTTATGAAAGCGAATTGCAAAATTGTGCCACTGATCCCCTCTTGCCTGTCGACAGAATGCCGCTGTCCACAGACACCTCCCCCCCCAATAGCCTGGCCCAGTTTTTTGCTATCTTCAGTCGACAGATTGGGGAAAATCCAATTAAGACAAATGTGCGCATGACAGATTGAGGTTTCTCCTCAATGCATTCTATTACCAGGGGCACAGGAAACAAAGAAAAAGTGCAGGGCCATTTCATTTTCCACCCAAAAATAAAAATCAATAGGTAAACATTAGGTCAAAAACGCCCGTTGACTTAGACATCTCTAGAAATACTGAGCTGAGAAATCAGCTTGAGAGCCTTTCTTCCTGAAATATTGAATACACTCTTTTATCTGCAACTCAATTACTGTACCTAAATAAAGTATTCAGTGCAATAATTTTAAGT
The DNA here is from genome assembly GCA_029721435.1 of Gymnothorax reevesii. Classification (NCBI taxonomy): domain Eukaryota; kingdom Metazoa; phylum Chordata; class Actinopteri; order Anguilliformes; family Muraenidae; genus Gymnothorax; species Gymnothorax reevesii. The sequence goes on from CM056574.1 coordinate 144,806,853, forward strand.
TGGCTGCTCTTCACTAGATTCTCCAGACATATCCATTTATTTTCGCTGTCCATCAGGTCCTTGGTAGCTTCGCCAAGCTTTAGAAAATATCTTTCTCAGCACTTGGCAGGACGATAACATCATCGCTCTCATCCCCATATAGAATGTTCCAGATTTTTCTCCCAGAAATCATTCAGATGGCAAAGTTTTCAGGGGTACAGTGCAGCCCAAGACTTGGCAGTGTCCAGATGAGGAAACAGCGACCACTGCCCCCCGCCAGTAAATCAAACACTGTTCATAATCCACTCCACACTCTAATTACACACGTCAGAGCACTGGAGCAGTGCAGCTCTGTGTACGAGTCCATCACGCATACACTCCGTGGTTCACTGCGAGTCTCTAAATCAGGCATCCCCAGTCAGGAAGCATTAGAAATCAGTCAACTGCGATCATATCAGCGACCAAATCATGTCGTTCATTTAGAAAAAGAATTTTGAGTCTTCTCGCATGACACTCTGAACTCACAGGGGCGAGAGCCAAGAGCATCATATGGAAAAGCCATCTTACAGAAACAGCTTGAAATCTGGTACTTGTCTCAATTACATTTTGCAGCAGACTCATTATTTCCAAATCGTTTGCCGGACTGATTTAATGAATACCCCTTGTCTCAAGTCATTCAAGTGGTTAGTTTTGAGATTACTAATCAATAACTTGGATCCATAATGTAATTCGTATTCAATACAAAAAAACACAAAAAAACAATAACAGAATGGATCATGAGCTCATCATTAAGTATCCCGGAAAGCAAAAAAGCAGGACTTTTTTTGAATTCATGTTTTATGTACATGTGTAGGTTTTAATCAATAAAGACCAATGGCCATAGGAGAGCATATTTTGCAGCTAGAAGCCAAGAATGATGCATAATCCCCATGAAGGAGTGGGGAGACTCAGAATTGCTCCTCATTGCTATGATTATACTTGCAGTGTGGATAAAATGGCTGCTGTCACAACAGGGATTGTGAACACATAAGAATGTCAGAAAAACTCCAGGCTTCAGCTCCTGCATATTTCAGTTTGGATGCAGAGAGGAAGTACTTTTCCTGTGTCTAACAAAGCACAGCTAAAATGCCTTAACGCTCTGCTGTCAAGTGAGACAGTCGATAACACTGTGCAAGATTCAGCTGAATTAAATATGTTCAAAAATTATGTTAAAAACCACACTTCTCAGTTTCAGAGGAGCGCATGCAAATATGCAAAAAAAAAAAAAAAATCCACAAAAATCTCAAAACAACAAGGTTCAAAAGGCGCCAGAACTAACTATTGGTCTCTGCTGAACTATCATGAGAGCCATGATAGTAGTACAAAATGTACGCTACTATCCTACAAGTATAAAGGCATGGCAGGACTGTTATCTTGCATGCTGCAAAAGATCAGCACCCATAGCAGAAGATTGCATATACATCATTCAGAAAGACCTGGATAAATTTGATTGCTCTCCCCAGGAGAGCAAGAGTAATGCTAACCTGACTGTCTGGGTCAATCAATCACAGTGACTGAAGCATTAAACATGGGAATAAAAAACAACAGGCTGTGCATGTAAAGTCTGCAAAGTATGCCACTTAGTTAAGCTAAGAACATATTTGTGACAAGAATAATTTCAATTAGTTCAATAAAGATACTGCTTTGAAGATCATGGCCAGACCCCTGGACCTGTGCCTTATGCAAGGCCCCTCAATAGTAGCTACCACCCCTCTCATTACTCCATAACTCTCCAGCTCATTTGAACCCAATTAACACAGCAGGTAGTAAACATTCATGTCCGATTACTGCCCTGGGACTACAGCAGAGAGCAGCACAAGGGCAGTCCCTCTCATTAAGCGCAGACAGGGACCCTACAGGGAACAGGGCACTGCAGGTGAGATGTGCTCTGTGGTTAACAGTGTCATACATGTGACGTTACTCATTCAAGCAGAGCTGTGACACCACGTTGAAGGCCTCCCACAGCACCAGCCTCTCTCAGAGTGCACTAGTCGCTGAGACACTCTCTGTGACAACATGCATCACACAACACAGCAACCTGTCAAGTGCCAGGCGGGCTTACTGAATAGTGTGTGTGTGTAACTATGCATATACATGCAAGTGTCTTCCTCCGCCTGTATGCGCTAAGGAGAAAAAAAATAGAATGCAATGACAATCACAATGGAAATTTTAACTTTCACCTCAATTGATCTTTGAATGTAATTTCTGAATTTCTTTTTTCCTTTTTCAGAGGAGGGTGCAAGCACGCTTGTCAACTCTGGCAGGGTCGGACAAATTGAAGATGAAAGCACACCATGCCGTAGAAGCACAGAGGAAATCAAAAGGAGGATAATTGGCTAATAAAGCTTGCTTCGGCTAAACCCAAATCAACAAAGCCAGCGCTACCCCTGTCGACTGTGCCGAGAAACAATGAACTGAGCAAAAGAGCAACATAATGGGGAATGCAGCTGTGCTACAAACACTGCTGCCGCCATGATCACCACCACCACAACCATCATCATCATCATCATCATCACCATCATCATTATAATCATCATCCTCATTATCATCATATTCATCATCATCACACATACCTGCTAGAACCATCGAACAGTTATTGAGCAACAGAGTCAATATTACATCATTGATTTAGTTAGACAAAGGTTGAGCCCTTATTCAGTTTGGTCCAGAGATATTTGGAAAGTGATACAAATGTCATTATTTTGCTACTGTACACCCCCACAATGGATCTGAAACAAATCAATCAAAATGTGACTGAAGTGTGGACTTCCAGCTTTGATACAAGAGGTTTCACCAAAACCTTGCATTAATCATCTAGGAGTTACAGCCATTTTTATATATAATTCTTCATTTCCAGAGGTTCAAATTTCATTAAAAAATTGACTGACATTCAGTTTCATTGCCAGGTTTGGCCTGTCCCCACATTAATTCATATAAAATTATATATAATTTTATATATAATCATATATAAAAGCAATTAAGTTTATTCCAAGAGCACAACTTGCATTTGGTGGCTGCTCATTGAAACTCTAAACATGTGGTCCAAAGAGGTGTCAATGCAAGTGACGGAGGCCATCATTACACTGAAAAAACAAGACAAGACAAAAACCTATCACACAGTTAGCAAGCAGCTTAGGTGAGGCCAAATCAACAACCTGGTACATTCTTAGTGAGAAGGAATTCACTGGCGACTTCAGCAACACCAAAAGACCTGGAAGACCACAGAGGACAACTAAAGATGATGAAGATGAACATAGAATTCTTTCCTCGATGTAGAAAATCCCCCTCACACAATCTAGCCAGGTCAAAAACACTGACGAGGAGGTAGCCGCACCATTTTCAAAGACAAATAGTTACAGACGCCTTCATCACAGACGGATTACCACAAGGTGCAAACCACTGGTAACATTCAAGAACAGAAAGGCCAGATTAGACTTTGCCAGAAAACACCTAAAAAAAAAGCCCAACTGACTCTGGAACAAAATTCTTTGGACAGATGAATTCAAAATCAACTTATACGAGAATATGAGAAAAGAGGAGTATGGAGAAAGAAAGGAACGGCTCATGATGAAAGCATACCTCATCATTTGTCTGACATGGTGGAGGCAGTGTTAGGCATAGGCTTGTATGGCTACCAATGGAACTGGGACGTTGGGGTTTTCTGAAGATTTGATTGTTGATGGAGGTAGCAGCATGAACTCTGAAGTGTACACGGTTGTACTATCTGTTCATGTTCCAGCCAAATGCTGTAAAACTGATAGGACAATGCTTCCCAGTACAGATGGAAAATGACCCAAAACACACTGCAACCGCAACACAAGTCGATGAAATTGGTCATTTTTCAACGGCCAACCGAATCATCTGACCTCGAACCAACTGAGCTGTTTTTCACTTACTAAAGGCAAAACGGATGGCAGAAAGAGCCGCAAACAAGCAACAACTGAAAGGACTAACAAAACATCTCAAGGACCAAAGCTCAGCATTTGGTGATGTACATGGGCTCCAAGCTTCAGGCAGTCATGGACCACAGAGGATTTTCATCCAGCAATTAAAAATAATCCTTATATTTGTAATTACGTTAGTTGGTCCTTTTAGCTTTGAGCCTCCAAGCATGGAGGGCAATATACAAAAATGCCTGTAATTCCTTAACAATTAAAGCAAGATTTTTTGCAAAACTCCTGGAATAAAAAGCTTGAAAGTCTATACTCACACCTTGACTGATTAATTTCAAATTCACTATGGGGTACAGACCCAAAATAATGTAAACTGTGTCACTGCCAAACTGCACCTCCAGATCTAACTGTATACACACAGGTAACAAATTAGCTGAAAAATCAACATAAACAGTCTGTGTAAAATGTCCGGCCTCTACAAGCTGCAAACTCAGCTTCACACACCTTGGCATGGAGTCTACAAGTGTAAGGCTTCACTGCAGGGATAAAGTACCTTTTTCTGAGGTATTCCCTCATTTGGTGTTCTGCTGATGGTGACAGAGAGTGCTGTCTATTTCATTATTACAAAATCTCCCATATGAGTGCAGTTGGTTTCAGATTTGGGGACTGAGATGGTGGTGGCGTATGCTTACGATCATTATCACACTCATGAAAGCATTCAGTCACTCTACAGTATGTGCCCTGTGAGACTAGGGCCATTGTCCCTCCCATCATGACAGGAATGCTTCATCACAAGATATAAAAATGATCGCGTAGAATAACTGCATTAATTTGAAGTCACCCTTCTGCCTTGTAAGGGGATGAATGGACTCAAGCCAAGCCAGGAAATTGAACAAAAGTGTCTGCATTTGTTACATTTGTCCTCACATTCATTCTGATTTTTTTCTTTAATTTGTCAACTGCCTGTATCTACCTATTTTTTTCCCCACTTCAAAAGCTGCTTTCACACCGGACGCGAAACAAATTTTTCGGACGACAGATTAGATTCAAAGTCGCGTCTTTACATTAACTTTGAATGTAATCTGTCGTGCAAAAAATTTGTTTCGTGTCCGGTGTGAAAGCGGCTTAAGTCTTATAATTTCCATCTTGGCTTTCAAAGTAACAACTGTGGTTATTATGTTGACAAAGACGATGTAGCTTCAAAGGCAAATAGGCCTAAGGTTAAAAATTAGTGCTTGAAAGCACATCCGTGTACCAGCACTACTTATGCAATTCAATACACCTGATTGATAAAATAAATTCAGCAAGACAACAGGTCATAAAAATTATGGCCCCTATCTTTTTGGGGACTATGTATAAACATTGCTTTTACTTCTCCAAGGTGATACCAAAATGAAAAAAAAACCATCTGATAATAAAATATTGAGAATCTGAGCTCTTCAGTATGCGCATTATGTCCTTTCATATCCATCATTGTGAAGCCAAATGAAGGAAACAATGTGACTGGATCCAAAAATTATATAGCTTACTGCATATTCATTGCCAGATGATCTCTCAGATAGTGCTTTGTTGTAACTGTGCAGTGCCTTTATCTGATTTACATGTTCATTTTCAAACAAGATGTTGCCACAGTGCCGTTACCCTGTTTCATTACTGGGTACAGATTGCAGTTAATTAAAACCTAATGAACACAATACACAAATGTTCATGTATTCATAACGCACAGACACGTGATACACAAACACACAAGCACATACAAAAATAAATCCACAGCTACTCCCCAATACACACACAAACCCATGCAAGCAGATACATGCATAGTCAAACACGCATACGCACACACCGGCACACACGCGCACAGATAGCACATACATGCAGACATGCACACATACAATCGCACTCTATCACATGAGCACATTCTCGCCCCTCTATCTGGAGGAGAAGTTACGGTAATGCTGATTGCAGCGCGCAATCTCAGAAGGAACCTGCCGAGAGGGTTCATAAACACACGGCGCTAAAAATAGCTCCAAATCTTGTGGCTACATTGGGTTTGTGCTGCATTTAGTGCCGTCTGTTACACACAAGCACCGTGCATTTATTTTAATCATATGGGCATCCCCAACCTTTAGCACTCATAACTCAGCAAATGCACTGACTTTAGATCATTGGTCCACATGCTAGTAAATGCATAGATTTTTTTTTTTTACAGACTGCTTGACAGGCTTTACCACAGCAGTGTTCGTGGGTAGCTGTCCTAAGACCAGACAGAACTGACAGAGGAGAGCAATAGAGCAAAGAGAAACACTGGCAGTTTGACACACAGGCACAGGCAAAGACACACACACACACACACACACACACACACGAGTGCACACACACAAACACACATAGGCACTAGTGCGCACTCATATTTAAAAAATGCTCAGCAAAATGTATGCTTGCTTGCTCAAATATTTAACAAGACAACACAAAAATGCACAAACTGCAGATATACTAAAACACACATATGCATGTAGTTATACGTGTACACGGAAATACACACAACATTCCTGCGCTGAGCACATTATATTCCATACAGGGCACTACTGAGCATACACTCCTGGAGAAAAAAATGGGCTTACCTCAAAATGGCAGTATATTAAGCTTTTAACAAAAAATATTTGGCCAGAAGATAAGCAAGGATTATACAGATGCACTCCAGAGATTTTACGTGCCACCATTTGCCTGTTAACTTTGCTGCACTGAACTGTCTGGGGAAAAAAAATCTGCTATCTGCTTCACTGTGAAGCTGAGCTGCCTCATCGAGAAAAGTCAGTTGATGGTTGGAGTTCAGGAGAATATTGCAGAAAAACTTTCTTTCCATTGAAATTGAAATTGAAATGTTTTTCAAAAGAGGAACTAGCAGATGTTATTTATCAACTGCTCTTTCTGCAAAAAAGCTGTCTCCAAGTTAACCCACAAAGTTTAAACATCTAAATAAATCAGGAGGGAAAAGCTATTCATTACTAAGTCACTTTATCTCATTGTTTAAATCTTGCATCAAGATATATTATTAATACAATTAGAATCTTAATATTTTGCCATTTAGGGCTTGGCCCATTTTTTGCCCAGCTGTGTGTATTCACATATATCCATATCACATGACTATCCAATAAAACCATGCATATACATGTGCACCCATCTGATATAATGACAAGAGCTGGATCCATGAAACCTTCATATGGTCACCCACCAGCCGAAGACGCATTTAATTGAACCCTTGAGGCTGCAAGCACAAACATACTGACTCAAACCTACACAACCTCATGCTCGCACTGTTCGGAACACTTGCTCACACTCACTCTTACCGACGAGCTCCAACCTGCACCTCAAAGGGACGGCCATGCTGCCCCCGACATGATAAACTCTCTGTGCCAGCAGGGAGGCTGCAGGAGTCAGCGCGAACTGATCTAACACCGGCCGATGGAACATGTCCAAAGACTGCAGAGAAACTCCACTGGGGCCACTCTTCCACACCCCTGTCCCATCTTGGAATAATTCTCTCCTCGATCAGCCGAAACTCCCACATTACCTCTCCCTCTGTCTCCGCCCAGTACCTCATTCATGCCTTGTGCTTATCCAAGCCCCCCCACCTCCCACACTAAACAGCTCCATCACCAAGCCCTTTGAATCTTTGTAGTTGCTCAGACCGTGGGGGAGGGAGTTAGAGACTAGCCGCTAATGCATTGTTTTTGTAGGGAGAAAAAAAAAATTTAGCGGTAATGCAGTGACCAGATGTGTATTGATGGTCAATCTTGTTTGAGTCGGAATGAAGCCATAATCTGAGCGGTGATGACATAACATGCATCCAGTGGGATCATACACGACCTCAACCTCACCTCATGCAAAATACTGCTGGCCCTTTAAACACAATTCTAAGAAGAAGAGGTACTCACATAAGAAAGATTGGATTAGCTGGCATTTCTGCCAATTGAAGATGGTTATAAAAGCTAGGGTATGGTATTCAAACTGTGTTTTACCATAACTGGGAGGTTCAAGTGATTCATCACTTAACTAGAAGCAAATCAAGAATCAACAACCAAGAATCAAGACCAACATGTCAGAGGTATAACTTTTTAAGAACAGAGTAAAAAATGAACCACTTCAAATGCAAAAAAAAGATCCATCCAATCCACTGTGACAGAATACTTCAGAATTCAAAGCAGTGACTGAACTCAGAAAAGAGTCTCCCATCAAACTGACCCAGTTGCTTTATTCGTCTCTGCCGCTCTCACTCTGTAGAGACGAGATATGTAAAGATAAACACGGATCAGCCACAACATCAAAGCCCTGTTTTCACCAAATACTTTTGGTATCATGTTTTTAGAACCAGCATGTAATCTGTATGGACTCGTATCTAAACCCTGATCTGGTTTGTATTTCCATTACAGGCAGTAGGCTACAAAAACCATGTAAATTACAAAAATTGAACAATTATAGCAAATAGTCTCAATTAAAAGTAGCTGAGCTTTTTCCAGCCTTTTCTATTCATGCCACTCTGGCTGTTGTGATCTTCCATCCCTCCTGTAATAATATTTTACATTTTGTATGGCATTCCGCGGACGTGTGATTGAAGCTGTCGTCAGCCATGCACTGGGAAACTCGCTGGAACACTTGTTAATTTCGCACTGTTTTATCCAGCTCTACCTTCTCTCTAGACCAATCAACGGACAGCAGTGTTCTAGCTCCACCTTTTTAAATCAGATTAGTGGGCTAGGTATCCCAACAGAAGGGTATTAAAAATGTGATCATTTGGAAGGATTCTTTTTGGACCATCCACAAGCTTTGACAAATGAAACACAAAAATAACCATTCTAATGTGTAACAAACTGAACTGAGCTGAACTGGATGGCTTGGCACAAATGAGGCTTAAAACGATTAGCGTAATATTGTGTAGGTCCAACTCATGCCTCAAAAACAGCACCGTCAAATTGACCTCCATCCGAATTCCTGGACCCAAGTGTTTCCCAGCAGAACATTTCCCAGAACATCACACTCCTTCTACCAGCATGTCTTCTAACCCCAGTGGATGCTGGCATCATCTTTTCCCCTGGTACATGACGCACACGTACCTGGCCAATGAACATGATGTAAATGAAAGCGGGACTCACTAGACCAGGCAACCATCTTCACTTATTCCAAGGTCCATTTCTGATGTTCACCTGCCCATTGTAGGTGTTTTCAACCACATACCAAGGTTAGAATGGGCACTCTGACTAGTCTATAGCTACAGAGCGGTATACGCAACAGGGCGCGATGCTCTGAGTGTTGTGACACACTCCTCATGTAAGTATCATAAAAAATCTGCATTCAAAAAAATAAAACCTTATGAAATGTTAGATTTACTTAATAATGTTATGTCAACTGGTTCCACAAAACTGAGTTAAGTACATTCCACTCAGTGCAATTAATTAAACTGGCCAAAAATGTTAGAAGTCAAATAAAGGTTACGCAAAGCTATTGCGTGGAACCAGTTGACATAACATTATTCGGTAAATCTAACATTTCATTGGGTTTCTTTTTTATTGAGTGTATTCGATTAGTGCCACAGAAGGCCTTCTGTAGATTAGTATCAGACTGGATAGTCTTCTTTGCCTCTGTACATTGATGAGTCTGGGCACCAAACGCCCTGTCATCGGTTTACGGTTTGTCCCTCCATGAACCAATGCTGGGAGGTACTCACCACTGCTGACTAGGAGTGCCCAGAAGCCCTGGAGCTTCGGAAATGCTCTAACCCACTCATCTGTCTAAAATGATTAAGTTCTCATGAAGGTTGTTAAGGCCTCATTTCTCCTGCATATAAGACATTAACTACAAAAACCTAGAGTTTGCTTTCCATCTACGGTCTGTCTGCAGGCTGCCATATGTGCAGCTGTCGTGAGATAATCAACATTATTTGCTTCATCTGTCAGTGGTTTTTGTGTTTTAGTTCATTGGTGTAAATTCAGCCAGTTTTGGAACTGAATCAGCTCACTGTAGTTAACCAACCATAATTTCAGTGATGATCAAATATTCAATGAAATTAATATTTAACGCATTAGCTGAAGGACTCGTGATCTGGCTTTCAGTATTTTAAAAATTAACTATTGCAATCTCAAGTCATTCTCTTAATTGATCAGATTATTTAAAAAAAAATAAAAATCATGGACACAAAAAGCATGCACACATGCTCTCATACACACATAGCTCTCTCCAGTATAGCATTAGCACAAATTCATATGAAAAAAAGTGCATTAAAGAATTTTATAACTGTGCAAGAACTCATTGGAGAAAAACAGAAAATAATGCACAGGCAAACAGTTCATTACAACATACTTAAAATTATTATGCTGTGTTAGAACCCTGTGACCCCGGCCTTAAAGCAGGAGCTTCATTCTAAAGTCAGCCACATTTATTCCCTTACTAGTCCTTATTAATTCCAAAATTAGGCTCATTATACTCATATTTATTGGTTTTTGGAAGTATATTTAATATGCTGAATATGAATAACTCCGGATACTGAGAAAGTCTGCTTCTATTGACCTGCGCATGTCAGCGGCCGCATGGGGATTGGACCCCACAAACCTGCTTGGGGTCCAGTGGGAGCAGAGCCTGGGGGTTATGTGAGAAGTGTGGAGAGCCCACTATACTACAGCATGCCTGCCTATTTAATAAAGAGTATTGGTTATGCTGCGGTACAAATGTATTCCAAAGCCCGGGGCTATGTAAGCCAAGAGAAATGAGATGACTGTGTTTAACATATTCATGACAGGGACAAGGCTCCTCTGTTGCACTCCCAGCTTTTACATCACACAGCCAGGGAACGTGAGCTTCGTCCTTTTCTTTGGCGAGGTTTGGTTGGTGCAGAGACACTTAGGCACAAACTCACAATCATCACGTTGAGTTGCCCGCTTTTCGATAGAACCAGCGAGGAGATAAACATGAGTTCTGTCCTACAGGGAAGTGTTACTGTGGCTGACATTTGATCAATAACATGGTGGAGTTGTGCTTAGGTCTGCTTCTGAGTCAGATAACCACAGGGATGGATCTTGGTATATGAAGTGTAGAGCTTCTGTGGAAAGAATCTCACAAGGTTTACCACTTGCAGGCGAAAAATTGGTTGAACAATCATTGACATGGATCAGTGATAATAATCTAAGTATATTCTAAGATATATTCTGCAGAAATGGCAGTCTGATGACAACATATGAATGATAAACTCATTCAAATAAGCTATCTGGCAGGACAATCAAGGTAAGCGTTCCTGCAGATACACATTTAATGTAATATGGAAAAGAGAGCCCCACGGCACCTCCAATTTTAAATTATGATTTATGACAGTCATTATCCCTCTAACATGGAATAGGATCAGAAAAGCAGTGGACATAACAAATTATCCCCTTGGTCATGTGGATAACTATGCGCATACTGAAATTATCCATATAATGCATAACGCCTATTGCATACTGTATACGCCAAATCAAATTAGATAATCTGAATATCAGCATTCAATATTACTGTATCAAGCATGTTTATGTATGTGACAATGAATAATGAATAAAATTCTGAGATTATCTTTTGGAAAAGACACACAAAAACTTCTATTTTATTCTTATGTACACTGATGTTTCTGCCTCCGAGCTATCAGTAGAGGTCAGAATAAATCCTTAACACTGCTTTATACTCTCTCAACAGTACACTACAGTTATTCAAGAGAACCAATAGAATTTGATTCAATATGAAAGTTATTAAGTTCAGAGTTGTGGCAGCCCAGAGGGAAAGCCCTATTCTGAGGCCAAATACAATGAGGCGATAAATAAATATCCCCTCTAACGCTAACTGGTCAAAGCAGTGCACAGTGCTAAAGAAAGTGTCCATTAGCGAGGAGGCCTCACTGGGCTACCCTGGTAGAAGCAATGAGCCTAAGAGCCAAATGGTTTGAATTTGTCATCATAAGGGGGCAGAAAACACATTTACATGAAAAAGCAATCCTTTGCTTTTGGGAGTGCATATTAGCAGCATGTAGACACAGTCTCTATCCATTTATCTATTATATGGTACATAAATGCTAGCACTCGTGCACCTGCACAAAAACACAAGCAAACACATACAGACAAACACACACAAACAAGAGCGCACGCACACACACACACACACACACACACACATGCAAACGCATTCTCTGCAGACTGTCATGAAGACTTTGACGATTGATGCTAATTGCCTTCCAGGAAGGTAAAATGCCAAACTGCTGACATTGTGTTTGACACACAAAAGCACAGTAGATGGGGACAGAGACAGAAATGGGAATTAGGGAATAGATCTCTCTTCAAGAGGTGAGTCAATCTTTACCTTCCATGTATTCACTTTGTCTGCTTCATAAATATAGGAATAGAAACGAATTCAACAAACTGACGAGACAAACCGACCTCGTGCCTACTCTACAGAGGTTTGAATTGAATGCAAAAAAGATGATAAAAAAACAGTGTCCTGGGCAAAGGTATAGATTGTCATGAATTTCAGTACTGCAGTCATTCAAAAATATCATATTGCTTTGTTGTAAATCTGCACATGAATATAATTGTTTACGCGTGAGGTTCAGTTTTATGTGCCTTAAAGGCTTCTCATATTTCGGTCTCCAGATATGGAGGTATACATCTTGGAGGAACAAGTTGCCTGTAAATTCAACATTCAAAAGACTCTCATTTAGAGTTGCACTCAGAGCAATCCTGTAGAGCAGACCAAAGTTATCACAGGTATGACAACAGGATCTCAGTCATTATCATCCTCCCAAGCAGGAATATGCTACACTGTTGGACACCTCTGTAAGCAGATTTCAAAATGTTGAGTCAACAAAGGCCAAATATTCCAAAACAATACGACAATGGTGACAGAATTTTTTAGAATTCATGTTTACCACTTTGACACTCACCATGTGGTGACTGAGAAGACTGCCAGAAAATTGAAATTAAAATAACGTCAATAATAAAGGAAAAGTATCACTTCAGGAGCAAATATGCATGCAGGAAACCCGCATGATAAGGGCAGAATTGTCTTGGCAGAATTCCTCAGGAAAAATAAGTCCCACCCAAATGTCAGTCATCTCCCTCATTTCTAACAGAGCTGATCCTCAAAATATTTGTCATTTAAAAAGCAGTAGTAGGCAAAATTTCCCTGTATCAACATGAATGCCGTTTGCTAAATGAGGCAATTACCTGCATATAACTGGTCATTAACTCAATGCTTCTCAAAACCTCACGTTAATCACATTGTGAGTCATTTTTAAAATCAAGAGCAAAAATTCTCAAATTCTTACGCTATTTGCCCATCTACATTCCAATGTCTAATGTAAGGCTCGGTTTCAAGGCTAATTTTGTTTCTTCTCATGGCCAGGCAGCGTGGCATTCCAGCACCATGGACAGCACTAATTCATGAGCAGTGGTCGCCAGTTGTGCCTTTTGTGACAAGCAATTCATCGCTAAAACATCGTGAAATTCCACATTCTCAAGCATTCACACCATTTGCCCTCAGCAATATCCTGTTCATAATAAAATACTCGTTGCCGCATGCGAGTAATTGGACAGCAGGATTATTCATTTTAAGCATCTAATACATTTTATGCCTTAAACAGTTTACAGTGAAGCTAAAGGAAAGCAGCCAAGCTATTACTTTCAATTATCAAATAGCTCATATATGATTCATAGAATATGACAAACAATAGATTAATGTATCGTAATGAAAACCTATTTATTGGTGTTTAGGAATTACAAAAAGTATAGCACGCAATTTCAAAACGGGAGTCTACAGCAGCATATTTGAAAGGAGAATCCAATAAAACTTAACGAAAGCCTCCGTCGTGGTAAACAAATCTGGAATGCACGAAAACAGACATTTTAATAGAATAAGAAAATCCAGCAGATCACTAACGTCTTGAAACTTTTTTGCAGCCAAAAGACTCATAATGACAAAGTACTCACCCTTCTCAAAACTTAGATTTTTGAAAACTTCAAGCTCTGCCATTAAAGTGGTATTCTGTACGCATTCTTTCAATCAAACAAATTCTCTCCGAAATTAGATCGATGAAAAAGGGTGGGGGCGTCAAATCCAGAGCGCAGATTTTGTTGCGTCCTGTGATGTTGTTTAGACATCTTCTGCGGAAATATCACGGCCAATTTTCTAAAAACAGGTAAAAAATCAATTCAACCCAACAAAATAACATACTGCTCTCGTTTGTCCCTCATAATATACAACATCCATAACTCTCCATAATCAGATTTGAAAAGCGACTACATCGCTTGAAAACGTCTACTTGCGTTTTCTACTCAGTGAAAAGCTCGCTCCGTGCTCTCAGAAGAGAGAGAATCAGCCCTCACTCCTGCTCAGTCAAAGCCAGTGCGCCGATTTCAAACCAATTTTTCAGAAAGCGGACAAAGAGAGGGAGTTTCGGAGGACAGACATTGCACAGTCGGAGGTCTCCGAATAAACTACGATGGGGGAGAGAGAGAAAGCGTGGTCAGACACTATCAGACACCGAAAACCCAATTCGAAATATGATGTACTTACACATTGATAGAAACATAATAATTCACCAAAGTGTCCGTATCCCAAGGCGAGTGGTCAGTTTGTGGACGCCTATGCATGACCCAACAGGGTTGCCCAAAAACACGACACATGCAAGCTACATTCATGCGGCATTTTTGTGTTAGTCTGGATCAGAAGCTATATGTCTTAATGATTGTCAGTTAACCCTCTGGCTCATCCTCCCCTGTCGACAGGTAAACAAGCAAATGCCTAGAGTGTGCGCATAAACTTTCTCGCAGCAGATAATGATTGAATATGAAGGTTCAAGGGTGACCTACTTCAACGTTAACAAGGCTAAGAGGAGAGAGCTTTGATGCCCAGGGCAAGGTTCGGAAAACTGGAGTGAGATGAATGGCGCAATACTGAGTTGCCGAGTGCCGCAGATATGTATGATTATTACCATTAAGCCATGATCGCTCATCATATGGCCACGACTATAATCACCTACATGTCCTACGCCAACCGGTCATTCAGCACTCTCTTCTTGACAGCGTTCATTTCTGCCTCGCCATTACGCGGATATTCGAATGAAAAGGTAGCCTAAATGTCGTCCAGGTAAGATTCAGCAGCACACCGAAGTATGCCCTGTGTAATCTTTCCGAGCCAAAATTGTTCCGGTCAATTTGTTCTGTGACTGGAGCTGAGAGGCACCGCGTTCTGCTACAGTCGGTTACTTGTGCATAAGCTAGAGGTCTGGAACGTATATGCTTCGCTGTTTGATTTGTTTTACGTGAGACCGCAAGGCAGTGTTGATCAACTACCTTAAAACCTGAACAGCAACAGACGTTCAGATACGCAGAAATGTTCCGCGAGTAACCATATGCTTATTCAATTTTAATTATATCATTCAGTAAATAATAATAACTTTAAAATTTGGTAAGTTCTACAAAACGCAAAAATGGATGCATACTGTATAACAACATAAAGATTTGTATGTGTTTCTGAAAAACGCACTCAAAAGGATAGGCAGGAGGTAGGTTAAATGAACTATGAAATTGTTGGTAGACAAATGAAAGTCAACCCACAGTATTTCTTAAAACAAGCCCAAACTTGCCCCATATGAGCATGAGGCTGAGGAGCATTTATGCAAATATAGTATGCAAGTGTCAAATAGGTCTCTGCTATTCCACACAATGTTCCTCATCAAAGTCGATTAAGACCAACTGAGACAAATGTGGAGGGCTATTTCACCACTTCAGTTGGCTGGGGACAGAACGATGCATTTATCGATGATAGGCTAAAATAAATCTCAAGCAACAATAAATTTTCCATTACATAGTCCAAAATCATATGAGTGATTTGCACCGCCATTCACATAGTAAAATCAGACGCAGAAAATGATTGTATCCAATCCCAGGTGTAGAATCCATGAAGTGTTTCAGCAAACATGCCAGACTCCCAGAGTAAGGATGTGGCTCATTAAACAAACAAACAAACAAACAAGCAAACAAACACCACTGAGTTTGCCAATCTAAATGTCCCGTGACTGACCATTTGCTCTACAACAAACACTGGAGTTGTTACCAGGGTGAGAACACGCATGGCTCAAAAACGTGACAAACAATGCCAACACAAAGGCATCTCACAAAGAGCTCAACCCAAAATGCCTCTCTCAAAGAGCTTAAAAAAAATTACAGCCAAAAAATTCCCCATTGTCATTTTTATTGCCAGCAGTCCTTGGGATCATTCATAATTTATATATTCATAAAATCTTCAGTGACACCCAAGAGGAATAAAGGCATTGCAAATGACTGCATTTCCTGTGAATCTTTCTCAAAATTTAAATAAGGCTGAAAAAAAACCTTACTTTCGCATAAATACACATGTATGCACAGAAACACACAAACACACTGGTCACTTCATTAGGCACACCTTCCTAAAACTGCATCAGACCCCCTTTGTCCCAGAGCAGCCTGGAGTCCACAAGGTGTTTGAAACATTCATTAGATATTCTGGTCCACATTGACAAGGTAACATCATGCAGCTGCTGCAGATTTTGTTGGATCCACATTAAAGCTGTGAATCTCTTATCACAGCACATCCCAAAGGTACTCTGGTGGATTGAAACCTGAAGACTGTGGATGCTACTGCAGTGCAGTGAGCGCATAGTCATGTTGTGGAGGGGATGCTTGAGATGACGTGTGCTTTGTGTCATGGACTGTTCTCCAGGGGTGGACTTTGGGAAACTGAGGCCATAAAGGGATGCAGATGGTCAGCAGCAATATTCAGATCGACTGCGGCATTTGAATCGTGCTCAGTTGGTATGATGCGGCCTGGGGGGTGCCAAGAACATACACCATCACCAGCCTAAATCATTGACACAAGGCAGCATGTATTCATGTTCTTTATGCCAAATTCTGACCCTACCATCTGAATGTCGCAGAAGAAATCGAGATTTGTCAGACCAAGGTTTTTCCAGTCCTCTACTATTGCCACTTTTTTAGAATCCTTCCACTGCTATAGTCCATCCACTTCATGGTTTAATGTGCAGGGCATTCTGAGATGCTTTCTGCATGGCACTGTTGTAATCACTGTTCTGATGTGCGGCTACTGGTACCACAATCACCCTCTTGTCAGCTTGAACCAGACAGGCGATTTTCGTCTGACCTCTCTCATTATCATGGTGTTTTCGCTCACAGACTGCCATTCATTGCACATGTTTTGTTTGTTTTCCACACCATTCTGCTATGCAATACTGTGCATGAGACATCCAGGAGATCAGCAGTTTCAGAGGTACTCAGACCAAACTGTCTGGCACCAACAATCATACATGGTTAAAGTCCCTTGGATCAAATTTGTTCCCCATTCTGATGTTTGGTCTGGACAACTGAGCCTCTTGGCCGTGTGAACATGTTTTTAACCATTGATTTCCCATCGATCCTGCTGATTAGATATTTGCATTAATGAGCAGGCGTACAGGCATACCTAATATATCGGCCACTTAATATGTATGTATGTATGTATGCATGAGTGTTTGCATGAAGGAGCACATACTTTTGCCGATTCAATTGACTGCGGCCATTCACCCGAAAAATAAATCCTTTCAAAAACACAAATGGGTGTGTGGGTATATTATCTCTAAAATAAAAATAAAAAGGACTCTACTCATTACACTGAAAAAAATGTTTTGTTGAATGAACATAATTTTTTTAAGGTAAGTGGTTGCACTAAATATTTTTGTCTGAAGCTAGATATTTTTATTATGTTGACTATTTGAAATTACTTATATTTTTTAAGTGGAGTTAAATAACACAACTATTTCTATTAAAATATGCTTAATTAATATATAGAACATTTACTAGGGGTCAAAATCACATTTTTCAGTGTACAACACGTTCTAAGGGCTTAACTTCTCATTATCTCGGAATTATATTGAACATTCACCACACCGTACTGGACTTCAAGATTATAGCGCAACCTATAGGTATTTGGGCAGTAATATATTCTTGGTTTGGCTCCAACAAATTGAAGTTAAAGAAAAAAGAACAAACAGTTAACTTATATTCAAGGATATTTACATCTGGGTGTTCCTTGAGAAATAGCAACTGCCCAAATACTAATGGATGGCGCAGTATATTTCTCTGAGATAGCACAGAGAGAACTCAGGATGCATTTTGACAGATTTCACTGAATCTCTCCTCACCAGAAAGTGTGAGAGCAAGCATAGCCCAAAATAATCATGATCACAGACTGGCTATGGACGCTTTCAGATAGCACCATGAAAGAATTACTGGTTAATTCCAAATTTATATGGGGCGTTCAATGAGCACATCGCCTCAGCAGCAGGAGCTCATAAACTTTGTGAGAGAATAAATGCTCTGAAACTTCTTGGCATAAGGCACACAGTCCGAGTGCGCTTGTAAAATAATCAAGAACAGAAATGTTCACACTGACATATGCTCAAAAGAAAATGTTTCTTCCAAACAAGTGTTTGTTCCGTTATGTCAATTACTATAGTGGCACACATGCAGGAGACAAATTAAAGGATAAACCAACATAAAGTCTGCATTAATACGGTTGAAATATGGTGAGAAGTTCATGACATCGGATTCATGTCCTGTCAAATCATTCAGTGACACCTCTGAATGGAGAGTTGCTAACCTGGATGAGACCACTCGGATCAGGGAGAAAACGTTTCATTGTGCGATAAAAGCAATCATTCTGAAAGCAAGAAAGATGCCCAACGCAGTACAACAAAACCCCTCAATGCCCTCACTGTAAGAGTCAAGGATAAAGGCCAGAACCGTTCTCTCGGGCACCACACATACACCAGCTCTCTAGTTGAGAAAATGATTTATTTGACTTAATGCCTTGTCCCCAAATGGGGAAATGGGCTGGAAATTCTTCTGTTGCGGCCTACTCTAGTGTCTCTAGTTCAACAAATGGTGACAAATAACTCTTCTAAACAATCAGTTTTCTTTACACATCTATGGTGCCCAGAACCTATAGTTTTTGCATCACTGAACTGTCACATGTGCAATCGTCTTCCTAATGAAGGGTTAATGCACTGTAACCGTACTATAATAGCCCTCCCTCAGTAGTTATTGATGGACTATTCTGTTTGACACTCTAAATTGACATTCTCTGTCAACCAAAGAAGAGTTGCTGTCTTTGCTTACAAAATGCACCACTGCACAAGTAACATGGTAATAAAATGCCTGGCTTCGACTAAAATTTACAAGCCTATTTACTGAGGTCTTTTCCATCTAAATTTAGATACCACTTTAGTCGCTATTATGATTCAAAACACAAGCCGGTTGAACATTCTTTGTGACTGAAAGTCACAGCCGCGTTCAAAGTCACTTTGGTCTTTTACGCCTGGCCTCTAGATTGAGAATCGGGGTCAGCTGAGCCTCCTCACCATTTTTATACACCTAGCAAAGCAGGATAGGGCATCACTTGCTTAATTACATTATGCTGTACACCTGTATGGATCAACTGCATTAACTGAAAAGAATACATTTCCTAAAGTCACAAATAGGCCATCTCGTGAAATTCTTCAGTGAGGCTTTTAATGGACTATGCTCATTAAAACTTCTCATTGAGCGAATTCTCCATGTCTTCTTATTGACATGGTGCACTGACCTTTTCCAGTACTCCAGTAACTTAGTCTGGAGACGCTATGGTAGTGCTTCACCAAACTGATTGCTACTGGGCTTGCAATGTTACAATCAAAATTACTCCATGTTTTCTAATTCTTATTTCAAAAGTTCTCTCTTTAGCTCACATGAGTTAAAGCATTCAGGCATTTCCAATCATGCACTCCTTATGCAGTATTCAACTTCACATCAGTGGTACAGCATTTCAAAAAGCTGAGAAGATGGTAACAACCACATCGAGCACACTGGGCCATGTTCATAGGTCCTTTCCAGAATGCCTTACACAAATCTTCCAGTAATGTGCACGGATTTGCTCTGACAAAACATTGCTGTTGTCCCAGTCACCAGTCAGATCTGTTGCTGATATGGTCTGTGATCTATGCCACATCCAGGTTGTTCTATTGGTGATTCATGAGGGTTTCATGAACAAAATTTGACCATATAATGACAGTATAAACTGAGCGCTATGATGGAGATATAAGCAAGGCTGTGTCAGGGGTAAGTTAGGTGAGGCATTATCCTCAGCGTTGCATAAATGATAATGCTCTATTACTTTGTTTGATTAGCAATCAGAGGATTGATTAACCAATTTACTAAGACTACTTGGCAGAATGACGGGCCAATTTCAGTTCCCACAGAATTATTGCTCAGTGCATCATACTTGAAATGTTCACGAGACAGCAAATTTACTCATATTTGCTCACAGGAAGCTAACGCAATGCCATTAACAAACATTAAAACCTTTCTTATGCCGGATTCAATGCTTGGTCAATATGTTTACGATAATGTTTACCTCCTTAAATACATACTTTTTCATGCCATTAAAAAATAGGGAGTTTATTTTCAGTCTTATTTTATAATCCGGTAAACAAAAGGAACAGAAGTATTACTGAGAGAGTTGACATTTTTTCTAATTATTAAGATTTCCATCCTTGCAGTCTCAAATCGAAGTGTAATCGTAAATGAATCTTTCTGTCATTATCACCTCTTAGTCATCACAGGCTACATATAAGCTAGGCCTTAACTGTACGGTCAAAAAAAAAAATCAATCAATTGTACGGTTAATTGATTGATTGTCAATTTGGCATAGCACCTGGAAGTAGGTTGACAAAATCCAGCAATTAAAGGTGAAGTCACTGTCTCCCCTGACCGCAAATCTCTGAAACAAGGACACAGAACTGAAAACCACCATAATAGTTGCAAAGGAAAGGCTTTGGCACTCAAACATTTTCAGTTCAATAGCTCTTCAACTCTCACAGCGTAATCCACATACTTAAGAGCTCAAGACTCTGGAAAGGCTCACCATTTGTAAGATCAGGAACAGTAATCTAAGCACAAACTTCTCTGTGTTGATTCCCCATCGGGGGTTTCTCAGAAGAGTTATTAATAATTCTTTCACATGAAAAGTCCGTAAAAATGCATTTTATTGCATACAAAAAGAAATGCTTGCATAGTGTAGTACTGATGAATGTTCATAATTCTGTACTGTGGACATAATGCATTGGGAGGTCTGAAAGCAATGGTACTATGAAACTATTTTGAAGAGCTGCAATTTCCACATGCTTCTCTAAATAAGGATCCATATGACCAAATATTGAAGATGACAGTCCATACTTGTGATTTATTGTGCATAGAATAGTGAATCTCATCACTGCTCTTAAGCATGTACAGCAACACACAATCAAACTCAGATGCTGCATTTTTTCCCCACAGAGCTTTTGTCCAACTGTTGCTACCTGTACTGACAGAAGTCATTTGTACAAGAATTTAAACTCCTGGCCCACCAGACCTGTTTAAAACTAATGTTCCCTCAATGTTCTGCCTCTTAACGAAAGCTTTGCTCAGCCATAACAGCCTGCCACTGTGTGGATTAATCGTACAGCTCTAACTGGGACATGGACTAGGAAAAAAGGCATTTCGGCGGAGAGACCCAATGCGACACGAAAAGCAGTACAGACAGCACAGACGGGAAGAGAGTCCCAGACAGGTTCAGATGAGATTATCGCTGTTTTATTAAAGTGGTTAACCCTGTAAGACCTATGGACCCATATACCGGTCTGTAAAATGCATCGGCTGAATTCAGACCAGTTGACCTTCAGACCTATTTTAAATTTTAGAGGAGATCCAAAGGTATCTTATGATCCCAAATATGTACTGCTGCATTACAAGGAAATGTGTATGAAATGACATACAGATCTAGATATTTCCATTTGATGCAATGCTGTGGCGATAAAAATATGGCATCCTGGGTTTTAATATTCTTTCAATACAAGTGTGATGAATCTTCAGCGAAGCTCTTTAAGTACCTGACTTTGTCCAACAATATGGAAAAAAAAAATCAATTTTCTGGCTTTGAACCTTTTTTTTAGAAAAACTTCGGTGAAAAATCAAAGTTTATGATGTTAAGTGACCTTCTTCCTAAGGAATAAAACCAGTGGCCCAGGCAGAGGAATAATAATGTGTCCATTTATGATGCCATGCATATCATCACAACTCCCGGTCGCAGTCATCCTCCCAAAAATAACGACCCCCTAAACCACCTCCCCTCCATCAGCAACTGCAGGATGGTGCAGAGACTATGCAGCGCTCTCCACCTCCTTCATCTCCACCACCATTTCATCCACCATCACATGGCTGTCAGGTTTGGAGTTCCCCCTCTCACCCAATGGTAGCGCAACCTCCTCCTTCCACTTATTCCACTGCTATCCTGTCATTTCTATTTTCCACACAAGAACAGACTCTTTGCTGCTATTTAGAGCTTGAGAGGAAAGCAGAGAGAAGAAGCGAGATAGAGAGACAGAGAGAGAGAGAGAGAGAAAGAGAGAAAGAAAAAGAAATGGGGCGAATGCAGAATGGTCTGTCTCATGGTATTTGAATGTCTTGTTTGCCTCTTGCTCCCTGATCCACACCACAGAGCAGAACAGAACGGTATTAAAGGACTACACAAGAGTTCAGCTAAAGCCAGTGTCGAACACACAGTTCCTGATGGGGATCCCAATTCTGACTGACAGCACTAATACATCAGCTTTCCCAGCAGCAAAGACGGCTCATTTTACTCCAGCAATATCTCCCCCTGGTGCTCCACTGTCTGGGCCCCTGACAGTTTTATTACCGTTGGCACAGCCAGTGCAAGACATCCTCAGGGACTGCTACGCGACCACCATTAGACAATTACTGATACATCATGGTAACAGTGAGGCTAATATACCAGCATGTTGCATGTATACCTTTTCAGTCCTTTGAATGTATTGTGCTGCAATTTTTCACTGGCAGAATCACAAAAAAAAAAAAAAGTGATTCGTGCATCTCCAGCCCCCACCCCACTGCGTTTCTTTTTTTCCCTCTGAGAGAAGAGACAAAACAAATCTCACGTAAAATAATAATCTAGCTTCCACAACCAGCTGTGCCCAGCTGCAAGCACGGCAATCAGCACAACCTGAGATGATTACGGACACAAAGCCAAGCAGTGGCCTCCAAAATCACTGCAAGTTTTTTCATCCTAAACGTTTTAACAGCACGTTATGATCCTAACGGACACAGATGTTTATGGCTGTGTGCTGATTGTGATGGTTTTTAAATGGCTTTCATTGAAAAGACTTAAGGAAGCACAAAAAAATGTAGATTCACCTACCCACACAGGATGAAAAACACTGCCCCCATGTGTCTTTCTACACAAGCGCATGCTGTTCATTTCATGAAAGGAGTAAAACAGTGTAAAAATGACAAACTGCGGGGCATTAGAAATGTCTAAATCCCCACATGACAGCACTGCAATCCATCACACATCAAATATTCCTGTAATTTAACTCTGCCCAATAACAGATTCCCAACAGTCAACAGAAATTTAGTCATTCACTTGACAGTTTTCAATAAGTCCTAACTGATATTGCCTGAGCCCAAATGACACTGCACAAACAGAAGAAGCTGTAGCTGACAGTTAAGAAATCATTTTAGGACCGACTGCTATATGGAAAGATTTTTTTCCCTCATATATTAATAAAAGTCACAAGGCTAGTAAATGGCAAATTATGCTGTCAGTCGACCAAAGTATGGATTATTTTTGTTCCGGAAGGCAGAAAATCCAACCTATTGAGATGGTAGCAGGATATTATTTTAATTAGATTTCATAGCTTTATAATTTACATCCAAGACAATCAAACCGAACTATGATCTCATGGATTTGAAGGACACAAAGCATGTCGCAGTTATCTTAGCAGGAATGGGAAGGGGATACGGCGACCCACCATGAAAGACGCTGTTGTCAGCCAGGAAGTGGCGGCAGTACTGCATGCTGCCCTGTTGGTCGGCCAGCCGGGCGCTCATGGTTGCGGGAACGATGTGCGAAGGAGGCCTGCGAATCGTAAGAGTGGGAAACACTGAGCAAGCAGACAAACATCTTTATTTTGTCGCTTCAACAAGGAATGTCACAAAGAAAAATTAAGAGCTGCAAAAATCATCCACATCCAAATGCATAACCTCAACTATTCTTGACAGCAAGGTTTGAATTGGACTATTATGTTTTCTTTACTATGATAATTCAATGCAACTTTTACTTTTACAAAGTGAGAACACTCTCATTTAGTGAGCAATTTGAGCACAACTTGAGAGTGGAGCTAAAGGCAATTACTCCCTAAGAACCTACAGAAAATAATATAGTCCTTCTCTTGACAGCCACAAGACACACAACTGTGCTTATTTAGGCACTTGCAATTAATATAAAAATGGTGGCACTTCCTATGAATACCTATGAATACTTCTGATTAAAGCTGACTGCTTGCAGACTAACCTCATGACCCCCGCGAGTCGGAGGTTATGTTTTCCCCCCTGTTTGTTTGTCTGTCGTCCGTCTGTCTGTGAACAATATAACTCCAAACATAATGCATGGATTTGACTGAAAATTTGTGGGTGCATTGCTATTACATCAAGGATGGACCCTATTGATTTTCACCACGATCAGTGAAACAATATGGCCACCACGGCAACCATCTTGAAATCATATGATACGCGATCACTGAACTTTGCTCCCACTCAAGAAGATTTGGATTGTGCTGCCTTGGCAGAGGTTTGCACACTGAGTGCCTCTACTATTAAATTATTTCAATTAAATTTTCTGGACGACAGGGCCAACACAAAAAACAAACTGCGTTACAATTTATATACTTGCTCTTCACTGAATATAACAGTACACATGGCATGTTATCTAACATTACGTATGCAATGTATATTACCGAGGCAAATTTAAAAAAAAAAAAAAAACATGAAACAAAAAAGCAAAACAGCTCAAAACAGACTGACAACTAATCTAGAAAGCCCAGGCTTGATTGCACACTGTTCATCTTGGACTGCAATTTTGGCTGAATTAAACAAAGATCCCTGATTGAAGCTGACAGCTGAGGCTCGCAGATGCACTCCTCTGATAGCAATGATGACTCATTAGGAGGGATGGACAAAGTGAAAGGCCGTAAAAACCTGATTGAATGAGAGAAAGCCTTGGATTAGTGCCCTTTCTGTGAGAAGTGACGATGCTGTCAAGGCAGGGAATTGGTGTGTGAGAGAAGTTATGCATCCAAATCATGCACGTAGGGTGTATTACATCAAATTCAGAGAGCCCTCAAGACTCTTCTAGACTGAAAAAGTACATTAAGTCATCCATGGGTTTCTGTTGTTAATACACTACACGTTATCTGCAGTTATTCCAAACTCAAGAAAGACTGTTAAGCGTCTGTGAATCTGAATCTGACTTCAGACACATTCACACTGGTACAATAAGCATTCTGTGAAAAACAACTGAATAAATTTTCTTTGCATGCTTTATTGTGAATGCCATTCAGTCAATTGTTTCAATATTCATTGTATAATCTTACTACTTTCTTTCAGGCCTATACTAAAGAAGTTATGATAAGATAGTCACTGGTTGGTTTATCTTTCACATTCTGTAACTATTTTATACAGCAGAAACACAAAGAAACGCCAGCGTAAATCCAATTCAGCAGTCTGATACACACAGGCGTTCCATTCTGTGATCATTTTATCCAGCAGGAATGCAGAGAAAAGCCAATGTATAGACATCAATACAAATCTACATTCCAATACAAACTGTAGTCACATTCTGTAATCATTTTATACAACGGATATACAAAGAAGAAGTGGTTCATACGCATCAATCTGACTCTGCACTCCAACACATACTGCAGTAGAGTTTCGCATTCTTAGAGGCCGATCACATAGAAAGCATGCTTCTGTGAGAAAAACGCGAAATTGCGACATTACAGGTACGTCTATTAAAAGCAGAGAGAAACGTTGCTATGACTGCATTCCGTCCTCAAAAATTGCTCGAGCGCTCGGCGTTGAAGCGTGGTAAAGAAGTCGCCAGGTAAAAGATTCATGTCTATCGCATACTTCCATTGGTAAATAATTTACAAACGACACGCGGAAAAGCGAACACGCCTCTTGTGTGAAGCGCCCCAGGTAGATCAATCTATACTGCGCACCCTAGAAAAAACGATTCGGCCTTCAGAAACATGGCCTCAAACAACCCGCATCTCACACAGATACACACAAATGAAACACATGTGAACACTCTCTCAATCCTGCTCTTTCTCGCCCACACACATGAACACAGTCCATATTACCCCTAATTTTGACATTAATATGTTATTGGAATGTCCAGAAAGTATTTACTGCAAGTGAGTATGGTAATACAGACCAGAACATGGAAAAACTTATGCACCTATTTACTTTTCATTTTTATGCGGACTCCGAGTTATAGGAAGTACAACTCTGTTCGCCCTGGCTGAAGAGACTTGTACTGAAGGTCATAGGTTAACTTTGAGGTTTTTAGCAAACCCAAATGGTTCACAATCTGGCGTCGTCAAATAAAATTATCCAAATAAATAACTAAATAACTTGGTGAAATAAATACCATACATATTTTTCTTGATTCGGTATGTTTTAAACACATGATAAAGTGTTGATACTGAGAAATATATCATTTAAAATGGCAATGGGTGACTGTCACTTAGACTCCGTGGGCTTGGCGGCCATCTTGCCATCAATAAATGTTGACTGACTGTTGAAAATAAGGTAATCTAAGCTGATACGGCGATGACAGAGCAGTAAAATGACACAACTAGACAGATATTTATTATGGAACAGCAATCGTTTTGCACGGTGCTGTGTTTATTTCATTTCAACTGTAAATATAAACCTCAAAGTTTGCCTATGGTCTCAAGCCCGACTCTAGTGAGGGAAGCAGAGTTGGGCCACGTCTGACTAGAGGGCTCCGAGCTCTGTTCTACTTGGCAGCTCCATCTTGTTCAGTATTCAAATTTCTGGGCAATAACATTGACACTGTATTCATTTTGCCTAAACTAGAGGCATGATGACAAGATCAATTAAAACTCCTTGAATCCTGTTCCTGTCTGGATTTTTTTCCCGATGAAAGAGGATATCTTCTTTGCCCACATAAATGGCTGATGAACAGAGGACAGACTCTGACTTCATAACTCATCCCTGTAATTCACTCCCAAAGCAAGTTAGAGGTTAAACTTCCAGCACATTTGAAGATATCCTGCTGTGTACGGAGGTTATCCTTGCTTTGTTCTCACTAGAATCATTCTTACTGGGAGGTATTTCAGCACTAATGTTTCCAATGGAGAACTTTAGTAATTAAATTTTAATACTGTAAGGACTTTTGACATTCGAAACATATGTTGAACTTTGCGTTTTAACACCATACCATGTTTTAATATGCTTAATATGCAAGGATTTGGTCCAACTGCCTTTAGATTTCAAGGGCTAGTCAGCAATGAGTACATCACTGCGGTCACCCAATTAAATGGATATGATCACTGAAGTCATTCAACTGGAATAACGTGGGCGATGAACTCATGACTTGAAACAATCTGACTTTACGCACGCAAGGAAAGAAACATTTCAAAAAGAGCAGACTCAAAGCTAACAGAAAATATTCTCAATGTTGTTTTACTGCATTGTCAGTGTCATAACATTACCACAACATTGCAGACACATTGCAGAAATGCTCTGCGTTGGCAGGGATACTGCCTGTGCCCTCAGCAAAAATAAAAGGAAGTAAACATGTACATAAGGTGAAGTCTTAAAGTTGTACAGGGGAGAAAGTACCAAACCAGGCATGCGGGAGAAGCTCATAAACATGTCAAAACAGTCATAGTCTTCACCCTGTGTCCTGGGAAAAACTGAACCAGACAGAGCTTGAAAGAGTGTATCCCAGTAAAGCACTGTCCATACTGATATCTGATACTCACGGCTGAGGTCATGTTTCCAGGTCTCAAGTGTCCCATAATGCACCTCACAGGATAAAAGCAATCATGTATGCAAGGGAAATAAGGATGGAGCAGGAGGGAGTGGAGGGGAGAGGAGAAAAGATGGAAGGGGAAGAAAAGAGAGAATCAGATAGTGAGAGAGATGAGCGGTAGAAGACCCCAAGGATGGAGAGTCAGTGTAAACAGACCAGACAGAGGAAATATTTCTACACCTAAATATTTTACGGAATAAGCATTGCAGGCTAATTCTCTTGTCTGTCTTACCAAGCCAATCGGCAGAAAATTTCACAAGGATGGTTTAACGTATGAAATGCAATAATGACAGAAATTTCCCTGCAATGCCCACAAATAATTTATAAATATAGTTCTTCAAATTGTTCAGCAATTTTAGAGGTAAAAAACAAGCAGTGTGCTGTGAGGAGGCAACACCAGGATGCTGAAACCTCACATAACCAGAACACCATGTTCTAACATCTGTATCAAGCCCTGAATGTTGAATGTCCTGAGCTGCAGGGTGCATCATTTTCCAGAATATGGGCACAGGAGAGGTACATAATGGTTCCTCTTGGAATAACTACAGCATACACGAAAAATCTAAAAACAAGCCGTATAAAATCAATATGTAGTAGTTTACACAGAAATCTATTAACTGTCATTCATAAGACTAAAAGTAGCATTTCACTTTGAACATAAATGTGCTTACACCATAAAAAATGCAATACCCGTTTAATGAATTGACTGCAGGCGTGCCGTATGTGCTTTTTCTACAAAATAAGATGTAACCATCTTTCAGATGGATGCCTCCCTGCAGTTCATCCAAGACTGTCACCTTGTTCAGCGTTTCAAGTATCTCTTCAACCATTTTCTGGCAAATTAGTCAATTAGTGTGAAATTAGGAGGCTATAAGACGCTCAGAATACCGTGGAAATGTGAACCTGCTTCGGTAGTTCACTCCACACAGACAGCCTCTTAATCTTCTCTCCTGCCTCTTTCCTGTTATCAACATTCAACAAGGAATGCATGCGTGAACGTGTTTGCGTGCCTGTGTGCAGAGAGCGTTTGTGCGTGTAAGTGTTTATGTTCCTTTCTGGTCCCATACAGGGGGCGATGTGATTCCTACACACCTTCATGCCGCTGAATTGCCCCAGAGTATTGGCTCTGTGGGAAGCCTTAGACCTCTCAGGAGGTAACAAAAGAAAAGAGTCTCCGCTCGGGGCATGCCATCACTAGCCTTAACATCACACTGAGAAATAGGTGCCAAAGGCAGCAGACACGGGGCTGAATGTCATACTGAGAGACAGGAGGAGTCCCTGGGGCATCTCTCTACAACAAAAACCTGCAGGCAGGTGTCTGAGAGAGGCCTGACACCACGCTGGCAGAGCAGGCAGGTTCACTGAGGAATCTGCAGGGACGGCAACTGCTATTCTGAGCAGCATTCTCTGCCATGTAGCGAAGTCCTATTAAGCTAAGCAAAGCCATCCCCACAAATAAAGCAACAACTGCGGTTAATATTAGCCTTCCTGCTAACAGACAGTATCTATTATAATGCAGTGTACATTTTTAAAAGGCTTTCTGAAAATCTAAAAAAAAAAAAAAGAACATTCTGTGAAGAAATCTCACTCTGGCACAGAGGAGACTATATGCGAATGACAAAAATAAAAAACATGGAATTGAACAGAATGGAAAAGAATAGGACAGAAAATAATATTCATTGTTTGTTAATTGTAGTGGTTGACAGTCACCGCTTTTCAACGGAGGTAGTGTAAGGCATATCACCATGTGGATCTTCAAATGGACACAGAGTATGAAAGTACCACAGTATAGGTTATTATACATGTATTCAACATGCTAACAGCAAAAAAGGATTTTCTTCATTACTAAAGCTAGTTGTAGGAGCATAAAAGCCTCCATTTGCAAAATGACACGCAAGTGATAACAGGTCATTCATAATGCTTGAAGTGTTTTGTATTTATGAAATACATCACCTATAACTGCCTCTCAGGCCATCTGCGGCATTTTGCATTCAAATTTATTGCAGACATGAAGCACTTAAAACATTTTTCTTTTATCACATTTCTTTTGTACGTCTCGTATCACAAACACAAAAGTATAGCCACAGATACCGATACACATGTGGAGACAGCTGTAACTTTCCCATACCATTCAAACAGACGCTGGTGTGGTTTGAAGATATAACATTATCAGCTGAGATTACCATTGGGCTAATCCTCAGTTCTTCTGTATAGAGTCAAGAGCAAGCCAAACACCAGTACAGCCATTTCCTCTCCAGCCTTTTCAAAAGCCTGCGTTTTATCCTGGAATTCAGTGACATCCAACAACCTGGTTCACAGTGATTCAAAGGGTTAATTTAAATTTGGATGATGGACACTACACTCAGTTTCTAAATGGAAAAGAATGCTCTTTATTTAATTTATGCGGAAGGCGAAGGGCCCTGTTAATAGCTTTGTTGACCAAGGGTCACCGTGTTTGTTTAGAGGTCAGCAGAGAGGAGGGTATTGCACAGATCCACCAGTCACACACCAGTTAGGACCACGGAAGACGCACCCTCATAGACCAAGCCGAACGTCAGCGAATCTCAGCAGTGCCCCACACACCACTACCCACCCCTGCCCACCCCCTTTAAGATCCTCGAATGGAGAACAAAAGTACTTGGTCCCAAGAGGAGCAAATGTAATTTCGCTCCTCCATATGTCCTCCCCTCAGGAATAGGTTCAGATGCTTTGCAGGTCAAATGCATTTCCTAAAGTGGGGACTTTCACACACACTGTGACCTCCCCGAACCACCCATCTAGCAGCTGTCACACTGGTGCACAGATTCGCTGAGGCTGCCCCTCCCATTGAGAACTCAGCTGACAGTCAGACCCTTGAAGGGATTATAATTTTATGCTTCAAATAGCGCAAACAGTGTTTGGGGAGAAAAGACACGCGGCATCATATAAAAAGAAAACACTTCTGAAATTTAATCGAGAATAACTCCTATCAACACAACTCGCCTTTATTCCCAAAGGCTTTGCTTTTGATGATAGTCATTTACTTGCCAAACTGTAGGGACTCTGCATGCACAGTCTGTTCTTATTATTTAATGCCCAGGGCGAGAACACATAGCAAGCCAAGATAAAGGGAATAGTTGCAGTACTTAAAGAGGAGGGACGGTAACCCTCCCTTTAGGATGGAGAGAACAAATACACAAGTGTTTGGGTTCATCCACAACTGTTCAAGCACTCAACACACAAACAAGCACTACTAGCATCTATTTATGTGCAAGCACAGCATGTTGAAAAGGTCTGAGGTCATGTCAAGCAATGGTCAATAAGAGCATTAAAATAAACAGTAGTGTCAACAGTGGCGACGCACAAAGATAGAGAACAGTCAGCAAATAAATATAGCCAGGTGAAACAAGATAATTCTGGTGTGCGAATTTGCCTAAATCAAGCAGGAATATTTTTCACATCAATGTCAGATGCATATGGAACAGCACCGTGGCTTCATCTGCGCTCAGCGCAGGCCGAAACCACGCTGGCTTGAATTATGGATAGCTCACAGTCTGACTCCCTGTGGGAGAATCCGGTGCTGAATAATTCTAGCCTTCAGCACAAGATCAATGTAGAATCACCTGTGTGTGTGTGTGTGTGTGTGTGTGTGTGTGTGTGTGTGTGTGTGTGTGTGTGTGTATACTTGAGTGATACAACAGTAATACTCTGATTGCAAACTCAAATAGCAGAGAGAGGAGTACAGGGGCACCAAAGCCAGATATAGATCTGCACAATGACCCTGCGACCCAACTACGATGCAATGTGGAGCAAAATTCTAACTCCCAATCAGCACCCTCATCTCAGTAGTCACTACCCATCTCTGCGAGGGACTGGCCTCAGAGGTATAATGAATGAATATCATCAGTAAAAGCATTTCCCTGCAGCAGAATAGCCAGCACTGATGCTTTCCTGATAAAAGTGGTAGACATCCCTGTTGACTTTGTTAACTGGAAGGCGCATTTTTCCTCTGAATGGAATACATGTACAGTGTGGCCATCTGCACAGCAGCAGATTTAGTTTTCTCTGCCCCTCAGATGCTCCCTAAAGTAAAAATGCTGTAGTGAAAATGTTGCTTCACACAGATTAATTTGCCATGCAGATCAGGGGAAACAAGACCATAAAGTAAGGATTCTGCAGTCTTTTTGGCTATACATGAAATCAAAGGTGTAAAAAAATAATAAATAAAGAAATTAATAAATAAATAAACAAAGTCATCGTCTGCTCGTCTGGAAAACCAGCATACAAAAGGACCAGGCAAAATAGGTCTGGTTATCCATCACACTTTCGACACAGTGAATCGCCAGGAGATCAGAAAGGTTCAATTCAAGAGACACGTCTTCAGTTCCCTTTACAGAGAATACGGTTAAATAATTCATCAGCCCAGTGCAGCAACAAAGGAGTTCATTTCCAATACAATCCCACACAACAGTGCACAGAGGCAAGCTGACACACTCTCTCAGCCTCTGCTCACACAACTAAATAATAATTCCACCGATATACTTCCACAACTGGACATTCTTGCGCGACCAGACAGCTCTGAGCTTGTCTAACAGCCCCTAACAAACCCAGACAACGCTTTAACGACATTGTGGTTATAAATCAGAAGCAGGACTCCAAGCTCATGTAGGTGTGTAATGAATAGGCTTTCTCCGTGGGTTTATAAGGACTTATATTTCACTCTGAGGATGACAAATTTCCCGGTATCTTGCAAAGGCAGGCCGCAACCACACTGCGTGAGTAAAATATTATCCTCAGCTCACAGACAGGGCAGCAAAAGTAAACGGCACGAACACAAGCCCTAAAGCTGGATTCAGGAAGGACTGAGTGAAGGAGCGCAAGTTGAGCGCTTTGTCTCAATAAATGAATGTGCTTTTGATTGCACACCCGGTAGAAGCACATCAGAAAATCAAGGAGCGGCAAGAATGACGTAAATAATGCGTCGTATCATAAACCAACGAAGCAACTATGATTTTACCGTTTGTGTCTGAAAATCATGCAGATCAACAAGCATCCCCCAATGGGAAGAAAACGCCGGTATCAGTTTACCGTCATTCACTGGCAGCAGACTTCCCAAAGGCCTACTGTAGTACTGATTGCTGTTACAGGACACAATAACACTTGTCATAGGAGTGCCGAAGAGGCGTACCCTCCTGTCTTTGTCGGTGACCGCACTTATCCACAAAAAAAAAAAAAAAAAAAAAAAAAAAAACACCCGCACCGGGCAATGATGACCCAATGGGAAAAGCCTCCATTTCATAAGAAACCACATGTCTAACTGCAGTATATCACAGGTCCAGCTCATAGCAACAATCAAAGCTACTAAAAAGGAAATAAGTAAAAGGAATTAGCATTCATCTTTGAACTTGATTCTAAACACCATGCAATATAACGAACAAAAATAAACTGGACTATGGGCCTATTATACAGCATTAAGCGGTAGCAATCAAATTTCACAAAATAAGGCTGTGGGCCAATCATTGCAAATTATTGCATATGTAGGTTCTGTTCTACAGCTGGTAATGTTACACGAGCCAAACACAAACTGACAGCCAATTCACCGAATATCCCTCGTTAAACTGTACAAAGACGTTTGTTTTGATTTTATTAAATCAAAGCTGCATTCATAAACTGATATTCAGAGTGGCCTCCAACGGGCTACTGTCAGCATCACTCTGAACGGGGCAATTGCGTTTGTTCCTAAAAATACCCTTTAAGTCAAGACCCTGTCACATTTGCCAAGCGGTTGAAACAAAAGTTAGAGCATCGTGAATACGGCACTCAATAAATAAAACGATGAAAACGCCAAAACCGAGCTTGAAAATATTCATTGTAATAGACCTAAAGTTTAAAATTGCTATTTTTGAAACAAAAGTTTACACTTACTTTCTTTGACTCTGTATAGCATACACAAGCTTTGATACCCTGAAGATTTTTTTTATTCACGAAAACATTTTTAGTCCTCTCCTTGGCATAAGCACTCCAACTCCCAAAACATTTTTTGAACTCTGATAATTTCAAAGAACACTGATCCTTCGCTACTATACAAGACGAAGTCACTGCCGCCACTAACTTCACCCAGTTTTCATTCAAACGCTGACTGGTGGTTGAGGCGGGTGGCTCGAGTAAAGACGTGGATTTACTATGAGGATCGGAGCTCGTCAAGTGAATGAAGCCCGAGGCAATGCCCTCCCACTATTTCAGAACATCCCAGCAGCGCTTTCAACAACTATCTCAGACGGTGTAACGAGACTTCCAAAACACAATATAGAAAAAAACTATTTCTCAGCCAACATTTCCCCATGAAATGTTGTCTCCAGAGTATTTCCTCAAGGGCATTCTGACCAAGGCAGAATTTACAGAATCATTTGAGGTCTGGAATTCATCTTTAAAATAGATGCACAAGAACTTAATGGAAGTAAAAGCAGAGTAAATATATTTCATTTATCAACACAAAATCAGCTGGACCATTGCATATCCAATTAAGTAATGTAATTAACTGAATTAGTGTACATGAAAATAAAGATATATCTTGAATAGGAGTAGCCTGTTTCTCATTTTGTATTACAATTTCTTACACAAATGTGAGAACTGCCGAGAACAATGTTGGCCTCAATTACTCGGGTGCCTACACACACACACACACACACACACACACACACACACACACACACACCCCGCTCCAGTTCAAGCATTCTGCATTAGGGCCAGCTTCTGTCCACAGTTTCCTTCCCACAGTCCCCTAGTTCCAACCGCCCTCAGCATTGAGTGTCAGTTCAAAGTCCTCTCAGGGCCAGTAATCAGCTTTTAATTTACCTTTCAATTCAAACACTCGTCCAATGGGGGAGCACAGGCACAGCGTCAGCCGATGAATACATTAGCACAACAAAGACGGACAAGCTTCTTTCCCCTTGTTCATTGCCTTTAAAACCTTGCACCCATTTAGACTTATTCTTCTCCTCTCAGCAGAGTCCAACACAATGTCTTTCTTTGTCAGAATTCCAGTACATTCTGAATTTTTTTCTTTAAAAGAATACTTCCACGGAAACTACGAAGACGAAAAATTGATTTTGACCGACATAAGTTTTAATTTTTTGTCTGTTTTCTCTATGATTGTGATCATTTTAAGAGTCAATAGTCCTGTTGTCCGCATGGAGCATCTCTTTCAGTTCCCCAACCACTTGTAAATATCATTCCTGTGGTCTAGGGGCCTCTCCACCCCATCTAGAGTTTCACCTTTTGATACGCTTTTGTCTTTTGGATTTCGTGCTACCATGACAACCATGATCTCTGACTCAGAGGGGACACTCGCAGACCCCCACTGCCTTGTTGCCGTGACAATGCATGGCCCCTCACGAGGGTAAAGGGAAACAAAGATTTTTGTGACATGAGGTTTGAAAGGGATCTCAAAGTATTGTCAGACCTAACGGGTGGGAAAGATAATTTTATGATGGAGAACTTCAGCCATTTATGTGTTTGTTCTGCACTGTAATTAGAATACAGATTGAGAATTTCAAATTGATTACACATGCATAATACAGATAGAGATTAATTAATCAAGACAGCTTGGGGGGAATAAATGCAATCATATATTCAAATGTTCCTCTCAGGTGCAGTGCACAGATTGCCACATTTGTTGTATTCTTTTAAGAGGATGTTACTGTTGTTTCCAATGAAAACACAATCCTTGTACACAGAGGCGATGGAGTATCAAAAACTTTCATAGGAAAAGGTTTTCATATTTACAAATATTCCAAAGCATTTTTTTCACACCATCCAGAAAGACCGGTAAATAACATCGGCTTCTAAGTCTGTTTGAAAAGTCTTCTGAAAATCCTGACGGCTGCCTCAGATGCTCTCTGCCACAGAGTCCTCTCCCTCCACACACCCTTTCCTTTCCTTTCTGCTCGAACCTCGGCCTTCAGCAGCCGCTTGTGGAGCCTCCAGTACAGACGGGACTCGTGGTGCAGGCCCAGCAGGGGGACAGTCCTCCCCAGGCCGAGCCTCAGGAGCTGCTCGTTCACACTCCTCTTCAGTATGGAGCCCTGAGGGAAAGCAGGGAGACAGTCACCTACACACATTCTGATAACCGTCAGCTCCTGCTAATACACTGAATGTGACTTCAATCCACCGGCTTAACTTTCAGCAGACAATTATATCATTTCATATGTTTAGTGGTGAATTAAAAAATAACGGAATTGCATAAACCATGAATAGGGAACAGTGGTCAGGTTTCACTGTCTCTATGTCTTTGCCCATGCACAGTTATATTTGACAAAAGGATATTGGGATCTTATAAGTGTCCCAAGCTAAGATTAAAATGACTGAAACATTTCACTTAGGTGAATGATACACTGCCCGGCCAAAAAAAAAGTCGTACACTGAAATATTTAGTTGGAACCCCTGTAGCTTTGATTACAGTGCATATTCTTCTTGTCATTGTTTTAACATCTATATACAATGCCAGAACATTTATTTTAGATCAGAAATGCCATAATTTTTGGCCGAGATCTTGTCTTCTCAACATAATGGTTGAACCACTGTGGTCTTTCTTGAGCACTTCCCAATAACTTTTAATGTGTTTAAGGTCAGGATTTTGTGGTGGCAAATTTGTTTGTGAATACTTGTTTTTGTCATTCATGGTTTTCTTTGCTAATTACACGCCAATAACTTGCCCGTTCTGAAATATTGTAACATCTTTTCCACTATCAGGGGATGCGTCTTCCAACATGATTTTTTAAGAAATGAGTAGCTTCATCAGTCAGGGTAAAATGATTATTGCCAGCTGAAACATATTAATAACCACAATAATGATCCAATTATAGAATTTGTTCGTTAATTTCCAAATGGTGACTTTTTTTTTGGCCGGGCAGTGTATGACAGAGACTGGATAACATCACTGGTCATTGTACTGGAGAGTAAATACAATTGCTTTGCCGCGCATTGGAACGTGTAATTTGAGCCGCTAACTTGTGCAGTTCAGCAACAAAAATGTATATATGACTTTGAGTCAATTATACAGCTCAAAACAAGCAATTTTCATATTTCAACAAAGTTGCATATACAGATGCAAGACGGCTTCCCCCGTTTCTCAACCAAGTTTCTTATACCATGAAATGTGCAAGTATACAAACCATGTCACAATTCATTGCTTACTGGCTCCGCACTCCCGCACAACGAATTTCAAAACAGTGGGTATGAGGTTGAAGTACATGCTTTCAGTTTTAACTTGCGGGTATTAACACCGATATTATGTTTCAGAAGAACTGGAGCTCTTTCATTAACTGTCCATATATTTACCGCATAGCTAGGGTTCCACCAAACACTTTTGGTATATTACCTTTAGAACCAGTACGTAACCTGCATGGACTGGTGCCTAAACCCTTGATCTGGTTCATTTTTTCACCGCAGACAGTATTCTCAAATGTAGGTGGGGTCGTAGCAGGATGGTTAGAGTTGCATCAACCACTTAAGAGGTAGTTCTGAGTTTAGTTCTTGACGAACAAGAGAGGCAATTCCCTCTTGACCAATCTATGGACCAGAGTGTTTTGTAGCTTCACCTTTCAGTATCGGAACAGTGTGCCAAGTACCCCAAGAGAAAAGTAATGAAGAAACTGGACAGATTGGAATAGTTCCTTTGGTTCAAACTTATGACAATGTAAGTACAAAAATAACTGCTGTCATGTGTAACAAACTAAAACTAGCTGGACCGGGCTGCTTGGTGGAAACAAGGCTTACATGTACTGTACTGTACAATAGGTGAATCCATAACCCCGCTTTCTCACCCAACTCACAGACACTAGGCAATCCAGGGCTTGATTCTCTCGTCTGATGAGTTGAAACCATACAGTCTCTTTGGCGCTCAGGTGCTGCTTCAGCCACACCCATCCCTCCTCCGTTAGCTCCACCCCAGCCAGCCGCACATCCAACAGGGCATCGGTCTGTCCTGTGAAGAGGCCCACAGGCCATCAACTAATCTGTGCCTCAAATGCAAAATCCTTCCCTTATCGAGACCAAAAAAGCCCCAGAGGAGCAATTCTGGCATCAAAAAATCAGAGATTTTATCACAGTATAGCTTTTTTTAAACAAAAGAATTCTACATGCACCCATAGATCAAATTCCCAAGTGATATTAATATATTTCCTGCACACAAACCATTTTGAAGAACTGTCTCTCAATGTTGGATCCTACCTGGGAAACATGGCCACCAAAAAGGACGAAACCAAAGAAAACCCATACACACATATATCCCTGCAGCAACTGAGCATTAGATATCTATTTTGGCTGAAGATACACAAGAGCAAAAACACATTTTAAAAGCCTTCGCAAACCAGCTTCAGTTTCCCCTAAAAGCTATGCCCTAATCTAATAGTTAATGGGTCGCTTCAGCTAACACGCTTACTCAGTTATTTAAGACATTAAAAGAGGGAAAACTAAATCATGCAAAGCCTAATTGTTTTCTATTCAATTTTAGAAATTAAATAAGCACATTTCTCCTGCACATAATGAAATATATTGTAACAGAACTGCAGGGAGGAGAATTTCTCCACCTCAATTAGTGGATCAACAATAGCATAGAGGGCACTTTGAGAGGAATGCAGTAGGAATAAACATAAAAGACAACCGTTTGGAAAGAAAAGGCAAATGTAAAAGGCAGCTGTCTCTGCAGTTACAGTGGCCACAGCTGGAATGGTTCTCTTACCGAGATAAAATTTGCTCTCTCCACAAAGGTGGAATTTTTAAAGATTATAATTGGAAGTGTCTATGAAAGTGGATTAGATCCTTTTAAAACGCAGTAAAAAAAATGTGTCATTTAAGCCAAAATATTTTGACTTTGGCTGGCTTTTAATCATTCATGTAAAAGGTAAAAAAAAAAAAGAAAATCAGATATTAGAAGGAGAAGAGGGCAGTGTGACATGCTGAGCTTTTAGATCAGAGTGTAACTGGTGAGTGAGGAGGCTGAGCGGGGGAGGGGTTGGTGGGCGGAAAGCCTTACGTTTCTCAAGCAGGGGTGAGAGTAGGGGGATCTTTATCGGAAGGTGCTCCACTTGCAGCCCATTTTCCGTCACTCTGTGCACTCTCCCTCTCAAACTCACATTCTTCTCAATGAACCTGGCTGGGATTTCAGATGCAGTGCCAAACTTTGTGACCTGCCAGGATGAAATTATAATGCCACACCTTTTCACCAGGATAGAATCACTATCCTAAAAAGATTAACATGACTTGAGTCAACAATTTTATTAAAAAATATAAGATGTCTACAGCCTGGACTCAAAACATTCCATCCAAACCTTCCCTCTAAACCTCAGGCACAACCCTTGAAACCCAATGATGAGTTAGTTTTATGTTGATGCCCTCTGCTGTGTTAACCCCAGTCTTTTCAGATTCCAAAATCCAGAAAAAAAAAAGTTTTCTGTCAAAGAGAGAATGTAGAGTAAATTTTGGATGAAAAGGAAAATAAATTTCCCTTTAATTTGTAAGCATGGTCTCACGTCTTATATCCAAACTAGAGAATGTTTTTGGTGTGCAATACTTCGCCAGTCGGTGGTGAAAATACTAGAGTAATAATTATATTTACCAGTCTGATACTCCTTGCTAGAACAATTATTCCGGCTATTGCAAGTCCTGTGCTGATGTTCTAGGGAAAGAACAAAACGTTTCATTGAACGTTAACGGCAAAGTATTAAATGACTTTCGAATGAATTATAGTCTACTGCGAAGAAAATTTATAACGCGCGTACTAGGTTAACATTTACAACAACCATAAGTATAAGCCCATTGTAGGTAGCAGGTGCATTTGATTCGATTTAAGAAATGTAGCTCAACGAGAAATACAAAATTAACCATTATCGCGTTCTTTGCTAACAACTTGCGCATGGAGCAAGCTACAGCTCGCCATTACACTTGGGCGAAGCAAGGAGCAATTACTTCCATCAGTCAACAAGAATAGATCAGTATAAAATCTTGCCAGTCATTACGTTTTCATTACACCCCTTATATATTCTAAGCAAGGTGAAAGGCTTCTGAAACACGATTCCTGCAGGTAAAAAGCTCACATGCGAAGGAAGAATTAGCAACATTGAATACCGTCGAATAGTTTATTTAGCTGGCTGTTTCATTCATACCCTGACGATAGAAAGATGGTCATCAGCGAACTGAGATATAACAGAGACTATATTTGTGCTGGGGTTGCTCTCTCCCTTCGTTTTATTCAATCCATTTCCCTGGGACAGCGAATCCGGCATGTTTACATCGTTTAAAACTACAAATGTCGCTCAAGCGACGTAACTGGAAGTAGTGTACGTACAGTGGCTCATAAAGAGTTGCATTAAAAACGCGTTTTTGTTGTACCAATGCTTCACCGAAAACTGCGCTGGGTGGTGTAATGCTACATATTAATCCATAGGCTACTCACATAAAACTAGCGAGTTTTAACCCTCTACTAACCAAAACCATTTCCAATTGTGTAAAAATTATTTCCCTGTGCAAAAATGTTTATTTTGGGCCATTATTTGAAAAACAGTAGACAAAAAATTTTTCAACACATTTGGCCCACCTTTCCAAATTGTAGCAAAGCTGCTACATTGGGTAATAATGCTAATGAAAAAAATTAAAGTAACATACCATTCAAGTTATTCTCAAATGTTCATTTGGCAATAAGAAACAAAACCAACAGGGTGTCCAGGCTGTTAACCCTTTTACTTCATGTAGCAGATATGCTACGCTGGTTAAAAGAGGGTTAATGCAAGTCCTTGTTACAGAGTATGGAGTTGTACTAATATGCTACTGATTAGGAATGCTATTGAGATAACTTGAGAGGAAAAAACAATTTAATTATATAATTCTGAAGTCAAAATTTAATGGTGCAACACCAATTAATAACCTGGTTTCGATACCCACATACATAATGAGGTTAAGTGCCCATTCCCAATTGATAACAAAAAAGAAACATACAAAAGTTGGACAATTTCTTTATTAGATAGAACATATTCATTATATCATTGTTAACTTTACTTTTTTTGGAATGCTGATATGCAGTGACAAGAAAAAAGACTGTAAATCATAAGGGAGTACCTGAATTTTTGTGAGGCTACATAAAAATGGTTTAATCATCATCTAAGATATAATACTTGACATCTACATGGAAACTGTACTTTTTCAATCTCTGTATTGAAGATTTGCTTGATCATTCACAGACCTAATTGGAAAGAGGGTGAAATGTATTTAAGTGGCAAAACCTCATTTCACAGGAATAACCCCAATACAGTGTTTACTGTATGTACTGACCAGGCTTGCATAATTGCTGTAAAAACTGTACTTGTTAGTAAACCATTTCATTCACTAATATTCTGAAAAAGTCATTGATGAATGGTGTCAGAGCATCCCACTTTGATTTGAGGTCGGGACTCTCATTTGAGAACATGAACGTATACAGTCAGTCTGTAGGAAGCAAATCAGCCTCAATTTATGATGCTCCCTTCGCTAAGCTTCAGTTCAGTGGGTGTTGATCTGCAATGCCTTCTTACTCCAGTGTTGGTTGTTTCCATCAAAAACTTGAACTTCTCATGTATCTACCCACAGAACATTATTCCCACAGTATTCTGGAGCTATCAGATTGCAAATTTGAGAGGTTCAACTTCACTTGCACATTCCCATTCTATGCAGATTTTTTGAGCCTAGTGTCCTATAACATCATTCTTGTGCTCCATTTGTCTGGTCATAAACCATTCAATGATTGATTTCTGCTGATCCTTAGCTGTTATCTTAAGGTGATTAACCTCCATGAGCACTTCTCTTGGGGCTCTTGCAGTGAGATTTGAAGAATACCCCTCTTAGGAGGTTTAACAACTACGGTATTGAGATGCATTTTAAAAGAATTTCATCCATGTGTGGGTGATTTGTACTTCTATGGCTTTTAGCACACTCAGGCTATCACGAATGGAGCCCTTTCCTGCTTTATTAATCGCAGAAATTCTATTCATGGGGTGAACATGACTATCTTGACTTGGGACTGATTCAAATAACCCAGCGACCTTACCTGTGAAGACAAAATTGCCAGTAACCATTTTGTTTTGCAATGCACAGGGTATTACTAACCTCTTACCACTGTTTTTGCACATTGATAAGACAAATTGACTTTTGTCGTAATTCACAAAGGAAAATGGATAATTTTTTCCATTAACGCTGCCTCTTTATGTAATAGAGTCAACAAGGGCAATAAAAGGTCCAACTACAATCAGCTTAGAGAGATTATATTTCTGACAAAGATTAAGATCAGACCAAATATGAGTATTTTTTTACATAACTGCAAATAAATCTAGAGAGTTCACATACTTTTTCTTGCCACTGGATTGTATGCATTTTATTCATATGCAGAAATCACAATTGCAGGGAACCTGCAACAGTCATTAGGACTACACAGCATCAACACTCCCCAACATATTACAATCAAACCCCAGTAAACCTTCTGTTACAGGCAAGATCAGCACAAACAGACCATACCAGGACCCGATTTCACCAAATCCACTCATTAATTCACATTAACACCACGGATCTCCAACAGTGTTGAAAAGTGCCATGATGTAGTGGGGTCAGACAAGGCACATTATCAGGACCATCTAAAATAAATT
The DNA here is from genome assembly GCA_029721435.1 of Gymnothorax reevesii. Lineage (NCBI taxonomy): Eukaryota > Metazoa > Chordata > Actinopteri > Anguilliformes > Muraenidae > Gymnothorax > Gymnothorax reevesii. The sequence goes on from CM056574.1 coordinate 144,849,445, forward strand.
ACCCCAGATATGAGAAGAGTACCATACACCATAGAAAACTAATGTCACAGCTTCCCCGTGGATCACAGACTATCAAGGAATAACTTCAACAATAATGCAAAGTCAGTTAAAAACATTGTCAAAATAATCAAATTTAAACCCATCTTAACAGGATATTCAGTAGATCATTTAAGGCTAAAGTAAGAACTGGCTGTTGACACCAAACGGAGTAAGCCACTAGCATTGACAACTTCTTCCCAGCAGGGCCATATTCAAGCAACAGTACAGCACTTAAAACAGGTTCTTACATGAAGCCAAGAATACCTGAGCAAATCCTATATAATAAAATCACATTCATTAAAATGATAGACAAGTGAAATGAAAGACCCTGAAAATGACAAAAGGGAAAGACCCAGTAAAAATAACTGAAACAAAAAAAAATTCAATGGTATAAAAGAAGAAATGACACACACAATAAAATTTCCTACCAGCCAGTGTTCCAGCTATTTCCTTTTTGCCATCCTGGTAAAGGCACTTTGGGGTCTATTCTCCCATGTGCGTAAGTCGAAAAAAGCGCGTAGCTACGCGCTTTGCAGCATAATCATTCTCCCCTCGACTCAAGTCTGTGCATTACGCGCCACGAAGGCAGTTACGCACTTGGGGCGGAGCAAGGCCAAAATTGGGGCATTTCCGGGCGTTTCTCAGGCAAAAAACGCTTACACGTATTTTCCCCCTGGCTTACGTGCTTTTTCTGTTAAGCGCTTTTGAGGGCTGTGTTAAGGTCTAGCGCCGACATAAGGCAAAATAGAATATTGCGTTTGATGTCGGTTATAGGCTGAATTTTATCATTAATTTTATTTTATTTAACATGGTAAAGGTTGAGACATTCAATATTCAATTGTTCTTCCTTATTTCTAAACTACATTTCTCATAGCCATAATAAATTATCGAACGAAATCACGATATTACGCAACAGCCTCTTCAATTACAAACGCATAGCAATTAATTAATACGAGTATACATAAGACCATCATTCTACCATGCTCTCAAAATCTAAAACCAAAATGCCAGTCCTGCATTTGCTTGCACTCTTGCGTGATTGGGAAAGAGTAAGAGGAGCGCGCCGAGCTCCAAGACGAACACGCATATATCGACTTCCTTTGGACATCCTGGGACTAACAAACATTGAGTGCATCCAGTGCTTTTGTCTGGACCGTGCATGAGGCAATCATCTATCTTTGCCGACTTCTGGATGAACAGCTATCCAGCCGCAGCAATTATCCACAAAGCGTACCCGTGGTCATCAACGTCACAACTGCGCTGTCGCTCCTGGCATCTGGGTCGTTTCACAGAGTGGCTGGTGATGTCATACACATACCACAGGCGTCTGTGTCAAGGCCTCTGACACAATTCATTGATGCTCCAAGTTCTTCTCCATGCACTTCCACTGCAGAAAGAGTGGATGCCATCATCTCCACCACTGGAGTGGAATGCACAGGGATGATGGTTGCCCACCACCTGTTGCGTGTACACTTCTCCGGTGTGCAGACAGCCTGGCTTTTACAGCGCCTCGCAGAACTCTCCATTTATGCTTTAAATCGGGATACTGCGCTTACATCTCCCCACCGAAGCCACATCCAGAACGATTCGCAGCTTAATTCCTCAGATCAGCCTTCAGTGCCCGCTTGCCATACAACACCAACATCTGTGAAATTTGGTTTTCGGCTTTGGCTCGACGTCGCCATCATTGTCTTCATGTTCTATTAACAAATGCGGCTGCCCTATATGTTTGTGATAATCTAAAAAGTTGTGATATTCTCACGAGTAAAGAGACTGATTTTCTAATTGAGGATATCTGTATTAACTAACTCGTGTCTTTGTCATTTTTTTTTACCATTGATAATATTGTGTATTTTAATGTGTGAATAAAGATATTATTCCTTGTTAAAGCGTTTCCATGTCCTTTAGTTGCAAACATGACATTGGAGTAGTTTGAGATTTCCAGTGCACAATTTCTAAATGAGATCATAAAAACTGTTTTTGTCATTTTTGTGTGACTAGAATGTTCCCTTTATTTGTCTTTCCTGTCTTCCACGGAACAAACAGGCTGGTGTAGGAGGGGCACATTTTCAATGATCTGATTGCGCTGGTTCAGAAGCGCTAAATTCTTTATTTTTTATGTTTGTTTGCATGGCTTTAATGCCATGGTGGCAAGAGTAAGAAATAAAAAAGAGATGTCTGCATGACTTCTTGTAATTAGCACAGACATACATAGGCCTACTATTACAGTGGCATATTGTCAGCCTGCTGATAAAACCTTGCATCTTCAAAATGACAAACTTCACAGGAAAATAAAAAATAAATATCAAATTAAATAATAATAATAAAATAATATAAATGCATGAATATAGTTTAAAATAAAAGAAGTTTAATTTTGCATGCAAGAATAGTGGACATACGAGTTTTTGTTTCTTATCAGATTGGAGATACGAGGTTTTATCAGCAGGCCGACGATATTCAAATTTAAAGTCTGGTTTGCGTTTTCCATGGACCACAACTGCATTTTCATGGTTAATCAGAAAATCCTTGTTCCATGTTTTCCTGATACCCATAATCAATGAGCTTGGTACAGAGTCTGCCTCTCTTTTGCATTAGTCACACCTCTTTCATAAGGCCGCCTACATTCTGAAGTTAAGCGCTGAGGGCAGGATCGAAGCGCGCAGGGGAGAATATGCTTAACTCAAAAGCGCTCAACTCAAATCGCGTAAAAAAGGAATTAAGCGCAAATGGGAGAATAGACGCCTTCCACAGCTCTTTGAAGCGTGTGTTTGTTTCCTTCACTGCAAAAAATGAAAAGAAAAAAAATACTGGGTAAGATTAATTTACTTATTTTAAGACTTAAAACACTTATTTCTCTCACTAGTTTTCTTGGTAAGACAAAAAATTTATTGCCAATGGGATAAGTACAGTTTCACTTGTCAAGCAAACAGTAACTTGTTTTAAATCACTATTTGCTTGACAAGTGAAAATTTACTAACCCCACTGGCAAGCTAGTCTAAATAACCTAAAAATCAAGGAGAATTTTTTTTTTCTTATGAAGAAAAATGCAGATAGAAATGTGTGTGTTAAGTCTTAAAATAAGTAAATTAATCTTACCTGGTATTTTTTCTTTTCATTTTTTGCAGTGTTGCTTCAATTTAATTTACATTCAGTGAAGTATGAAAACTCTTTCAGACAAGTGGATCTCAAGGCAAAGCATTGTTTACCAGGCTTCAGCCTGCCAAAGCCTCATACGGGCTAAAAGTTTATCTCTGGCCCGTGCAAACAACTGACCTAATGTGACCTTGACCTTTGACCCAATGGCAATCAAAACCTAATCAGTTCAACTAACCTCTTTAGGAAGTTAGATGCCCAATTTGGTAAAAATCCTTCAGAAGACATTTCACAAAACTAAAACTAAAAAAATATTTGTGACAGTGTATGGCAGAGGCAAATAAAAAAGACTACCCATTTAATCAGTTAAAACTATAACTTTGCCACCTCTCACTAAAATGAATTTAAAAAACTACAAATAATTCAAGGGTATTAATATTTTATACATTGAAATATATACTATTTTAAACTTTAAACAGCTCAAGAGTCACGTTCTCAAGTCAAAAAGCGGAGATTCCTGATGAAGAGCCATTTACTGATATATTCACTCAGACTAAAAAGTGCTGTCACCTCAGTTTCTTCCAACGAGAAACATTCAGGCGTACGAAAAGAGATGAAGAGGCCAGGAAAAAGCATTGCAAAGCCTATTTAGCCATTTCATCTGCAGATGATTCATTGTGCAGCAATCAGAAATTGTACGTATCCAAAAACAATTAAATTCTGAAAGGAATGCTTCAAAAGGACAGTTAGATTTGCTTTGTGAGGGAGTAAGAGTGATGGAGTAAAGTGAGAGACAAAGAAACAGAGTTATAAAAGCAAAAATTCAGAAAGGAGGACAAGAACTGGATAAGTGGTTAGAAAAAAAAAAAAATCTGCTGGAGAGAGGAGATGGCAAACTGAGATGTAGTCTGGATGGGCGGGTGAGTTTGAGGGTGAGAGAAGGGGTGAGCCGGGGTCATCTGACAGTTCGGCACTCCCAGGCAGAGGGGTCCTTATCCTGCAGGCGCTTCATTCTCTTCCCCAGCCAGAGCCACCAGGCAAACCCGATCACTGCACACACCACCGACTCCACATAGTACCCGTCCAGCAGGGTGACACAGAGACCGCCTTTCTGGGAGCAAAGCTGGGATGGGGAATAGAGAATTCCGAAGGTTAGAATAGAAACACAACCCCATTTCCAGAAAAGTTGGGATGGTGTGTAAAATGTAAATGAAAACACAATGCAATGATTTTCAAATCATTTAAACACTACATTTAATTGAAAATAGTGCAAAGACAACAAATTTGATTGTTTTTTGAAATATACCTGCTCATTTTGAATTTTATGCCAGCAGCACTTTTCAAAAAAGTAGGGACAGGGGCCACAAAAAACAGGAAAAAACACCTGGTGGAACATCTCACCACAAAGAAGGTTAATTGGCAACAGGTCAGTAACATGATTGGGTTTAAAAAGTCTTTCAGACATAAAGATGGCAATGGCTTCACCACTAAGAGAAAGACTGCACGGCAAATAGTTCAGTAATTTAAGATTACATTTTTCAATGTAAAGTTGCAAAGAACTGGGGGATTTCATCCTTGACAGTACATCATATATCAAATGATCCAGAGCATCCAGAGAAATCTCTGCACACAAGGGACAAGACTGAAAACTAATTGGCCATGATCTTCAGGCCCTCAGGCAATGCCTGAAAAACAGGCGGGATTCTGAAGTGGAAATCACTGCATTGGCTCAGTAACACTTCTGTAAACCATTGTTAGTAAACAGCATTTGTCACTGTATCCAAATATGCTAGTTAAAATTCTGCCATGCAAATATTAAACCAAGATCCATAAATGCTACGGCCTTCGCTGGGCCAGAGCTCATTTAAGATGAACTGAGGTGAAGTGGGAAACTGGTGGTCTGACCAACCAAAAATGTGAAATCATTTTGGAAAATTATGGGTGCTGCATCCTCCGAGCTAAAGAAGAGAGGGACCATTCAGCTTAGTCTAGCATCCATTATTGTATGGGGGTGCATTATTGCACATGGCATGGGTAACTTGCACATATGGGAAGACACCATTAATGCTAAACAGTACATACAGGTGTGGGAGTTTCATATACTGCCATCCAGACATCTCTGACAGGAAAGGCCTTGCTTAATTGAGCGAAAGAATGCCAAACACAACATTTTGCAGATATAACAACAAGGTGGCTCTGTAGTAAAAGAGGCTGGGTGCTAAACTGGCCTGCTTGCAGGTCAGACCCGTCATTCCATGAAAATATTTGGGGAATTATGAAAAAAAAATTAGACAAAGGAGTCTAAAATCAAAATGCAATGACTTTCAGATCACGAGCCAATATGTTATTTACAATAGAACATAGATAGCATTTCAAATGTTGAAACTACGACATTTTACATTTTTATTCACAAAATGAGCTCATTTGAAATTTTCTGGCTGCAACAGTTCTCAAACAAATTGGGACACAGGCAAAAAAAGGGCAGAAAATGCAATTAATATACAAGAGAATCAACTGAAGAACATTTAGCAAGCAATTACGTTAACTGGCATCAGGTGTGTAACATGATTGGCTATAAAAGGGATGTCTTAGAGAGGCTGAGTCTCTCAGAAATAAAGAAGGCCTGACGCTCTCCAACCTGTGAAGGCTTACGTAAAGAAATTGTGGAATACTTTAAAAACAATGTTCCTCAGAGTCAAATTGCAAAGACTTTGAGGGTCTCATCATCGACAGTGCATAACATCATCAAAAGATTCAGAGAAACTGGAAAAATCTCTGTGCGTAAGGGAGAAGGCTGAAGACCTTTACTGGATGCCCATGATCTTCTGGCCCTCAGGCGCTGCTGCATCACTCACCGTTGTGATTCTGTCATTGACATTACTAAATAGGCCCAGGAATACTTCAAAAAACCACTGTCTGTAAACACAGACCGCCGTGCCACCCACACATGACACCTAAAACTCTATCATGAAAAAAGGAAGCCATTGTTGAGCCTGATCCAGAAGCACTGTTGTGTTCTGTGGGCCAAGGCTCATTTAAAATGGACTGAAGAAAAGTGGCAAAGTATCCTGTGGTCAGACGAGTCCGAATGTGACATTCTTGTTGGAAATCATGGGTGTCATGTCCTCCGGGCTAAAGAGGAGAAAGACCGCCCTTCCTGTTATCAGCGTTCAGTTCAAAAGCCAGCATCTCTGATGGTATCGGGATGCATTAGTGAATATGGTGTGGGACACTTTAATGCTTTCAAAAGCACCATGATTGCTGAAAGGTATATAAAGGTTTTAGAGCAACATGCTCCCCCCAGGCGACATCTTTTCCAGGGAAGGCCTTGTGTATTTCAGCAGGACAATGCAAAACCACATACTGCAGCTATTACAACAGCATGGCTTTGTAGTAGAAGAGTCAGTGTGCTGAAATAGCCTGCATGTAATCCTGATCTTTGAGCGATTGAGAACATTTGGCACATAATTAAATGAAAAGTCCGTCAAAGGAGACCCAAAAACTCTCCAGCAGCTGGAAGCCTGTATTAAACAAGAGTGTGATCAAATTTCAATGGCTAAACTCAAGAAACTTGTCTCCTCAATGCCCACACACCTCCACTCTGTGTTAAAAAGAGGAATAAAATGAGCTCATTTTGTGGATAAAATTGTGAAATTTCTCAGTTTCAATATTTGCCATGTTATCTCACTGTCACTGCGGTGAGATAACACCGCGTTATCTGCGTTTTGATTTTATTCAGAATTTACACTTTGTCCCAACTATTTTGGAATTGGGGTTGTATAAGCGCAGTTGAATGACTACTTGTGCCCAGACAGCTGGAATCTCACATCCGCAGTGACACCATTATGCCAGACACTGCAGCCTGCTGAGGAACGTACTGAACCAAGTATCACGTTAAAATTAGGTCGTTCACAAACATCGCAATGCAGGCCAGCTGCCACAATGGATGCTGGTCTACTTACTCCATCCTCTTCAGGGGAGCCACAGGTCTGCCCAACCGCCCCCTGGCACTCCTTGCTTGTTAGAGGGTCTACCAGCCACAAGGCGATTGTGGATGGCCAAGTCCCTCCCAAGTTGCTCACCGTGTTCAGGAGGGTCATGTACGTCCCTCCGATCACAGGGTCACTAACTCTGGTATTGAAGGCCATTATGGCTACAAACATACTGTACACTGCCACCTGTTGAAACAGTAAAAATTGTTGAAATAAGGATAAGGGAACTTCCTGAATTACATATTTTTTCCTTTAGCCATTCAGTCTTTCACGCTGGTGAAACACAAGATCATTAGGCAAAGAAGGATACTCTACAAGCTAAAATTTCCTGGGGCAAGAAAAAAAAATGCCGTTCACAGGTGCAGTGTAGATATGCATCTCTAGCTTGGGGCAGACAGTAAATGTCGCAAAATAACTTCCAGGGAGATTCAAGCTGAAGCGGTTTTGCAAAATTCTCAAGTGAGACGTCATGCAGAAGCTGAGGATGGAGGGGGCTCACCTGGTACACTGCATCAAACAGCAGCACCACAGCGAAGTAGTAAACAGGGAATTCCCCATCCTGTCTTACACTAGGGGTCCACCACACAAGGAGGGTATAACTCAGGCTAATCAGTAACCTGCAAGAGACCATCAAGAAACAACTCTATATGCCTTTCAAGAAACGCCCGCCTTATAACACCCTCGGCCTGATTTATGAAGTGTGCCAGAACAAATACACATTAACCAAAGTAGAATTCCACAGAACATACATTTACAAATACAAAAATGCCCAAAGTCCCACAAAAATTTTGGAAAATTCAAATTTTTTTAACTAATCTAGAGCCCCGCATATATATGATCGTTCCCCCACGTATAAACCCCCTAGCTCAAATGCTTCATCAAAATCAGTCCACGACAAAGTTTTACTTCAAAAACGCCAAAAATGCCATTTTTTCCCCCAAAAAATGGTCCGATCTGAAAAATTCTTTCCTGGCCTGGATTCCCTACAATACCGCAAATGTTTTGGCAGGGGTAACTAGTTTATTGATGCTGACTTTAGAGGTGCACACACGGACAGACAGACAGACAGACGGACGACGAACTGATGACAATACCCTTCGGCCTGGAGTCAAGCCGAGAGTAATAAAAACGATGACCAAAGGCACCCATTTTCCACATAGCTTCCTCAAAAAACACACAAACCACTCCACATGTACATAAACATCACAAAAAATTAGGAGGGCACGCAGTAGTGCACATATCGTCACCAAAACATCATGAGAATGTCACCGAATTATGTCACAGATCATTCTCCATTTTTGACGCCCATTCCTACTTGCCATGAAAATTTTGTCCCTTAAAGAAAAATTTTGTTCCTTCTAGAGGTCTTCAAAACCCACCATTTTCAGCAGACGTGTTACCAGGATGCCAAGCTTGGGTGGGCATTTGTCCTCTTTGGGGGGGTCAAAAAAAGAACCTCTAAATCGCCGTTAAAAAAAAAAAAATTATATACATCAGTGGCGGCTGGTGAACTGGCAATAGGGGAGGCTCAAACCCTTGAAAATGATAATTGGTCATGACCTGGTTTCAATCATTCATTTAAAATTATCAGTACAAAAGCTCAGAAAACTCTCAATATTAACAGATGTGGTAAGTTTTCATTAATTATGCACACTAGGGTTGTGCCGATCGTGAACCACGATTTTTTGACCAACACCTGCTGCCATGGGGTGAACATCCGAGCTTTCCCTTTTCCTTCATTAAACCCAACGCAGGTTGAACGAAAGTGGGCATGTGAAATGCTTTTTCGGAAAAAACTTGACTGACATCAGTATTTTTCGGCTACATGCTGCACGGTGCCAAGTAAAGGACTACAGAATCGCCTCCTATTAACCAATTAGGCAACTCTCAGAAAAGTAAACCTGTTCCCATTTACTTTGCTTGATTGGCAATCAAATAGTGGATTCGTTTACACTCTAGAGCTGTGTAGACAGCATGTTTGATTGATGCATTTCGAAATTTAAATGGCCATAGAACAGCAGATTTGCATGAACAGAATTCTCATTGCCACGCAATGTTGTGCGACTGATCATTTATGTCCCACATTCACCTTTCATCTGCTTTTGGGGAAGAGGAAGATTTTTTCTAATTATTCAAACTAGTATTCTTTCAATCGAACACCGTAGCCCAGTAAAGTTTGTTTGCTTTTCACCTTAATCACCTTAATTTCACCTTAATCTTTATAGGCCACTGAAATTGCTAGATTGTTATTTAGACCAAGTACACGGGAGCAAATTTAGGGAAAGGCGGAGCACCTGCAATTAGCGACATCTAAACTCGGGCTTCTTCCCAGCGGCATTTAAAATATTTTAAGCCGCTTCAGGTGAGTGTATTTCAAGAAATTACACACTACTGCATACACACCCCATGTCTGTAAGTGGTCTCATCACACTTAAAAAAAAATCCTTGTTCAACATCGCCACATCCCAACTCAGCATTTCATCTCTCGTTGTAGTATTTTTAGGAGATCTATAATGATAAAATAAAAATAAAGGGATTTGTTATAAGACCGCCTTGGATTTTAAGCGTCTAGATAATACGCAAAGTGGAAAACATTCCGAAAAGCGGATGAAACATGAACATGAGATTATAAATGATCAGTCGCACAAAATGGCGTGGCAATGACATCGTGTTCATGAAAATCTGCTGATCTATGGCCATTTAAATTTCGAAATGCATCAGTCAAACATGCTGTCTTAATAAACAGCTCTACTCATTTAACTTAGAGAGTAAACGAATCCACCATTTGATTGGCAATCAAGCGAAGTAAATGGGAACACGTATACTTCTTTTCGAGTTGCCTTCTGTCGTCCTTTACTTGGCTCCGTACAGTATGTTGCCGAAAAATACCGGAAGTGCTTATGAATACAGAATTGTTGTCGTAACAACCCCAGCGAGTGACTAGCAACTCCAGACTAGCTGCTGGCTAGCTGCCTGGGCTCACTTGGTAGCCAACTCAGGTTATAACCAAACGAGTCAACACGGTTGACAAACTAGTACACAAATTACCTTAATGTCAAACAAAAGACGGACAAAATAAGCGGGGGCAGAAGTAGCAACAAAAGAGATATGGGCAAAGTTTTAATTCCCTGAGAGAAGAACAGGACTGAAGACGTGACCTCAGACTGACGAGTGAAGACGGCAGTCTAAGAGAATGGGAGGGTCCCTAGTAATTTGAGAGTGCCCATTGGTTTCACAGCAGAATAGACTGGCAAAAGAATCCACCAATCACTCATAGTGATAGATAGATGAAGCATACATAAAGCTCACTCTAAACGACTGTCTACCTCCGGCCATGAATTAGTTGGCCGTAAATCAGTTTTTTTTATCGTTAGTTTTCATTGGGTGGGCAGAACTTTTCTCAAGGTGGGCACTGCCCACCCCCTGCTCCTCCTTGGTAACGCCCCTGGTTTTAAGGGTTTTTAGAAAAACCTGCTTCTTCACAACTGATGGGCAGAATCTTTGTTATTTGGCAATCCCAAAAACTACCAATATCTTGCAGTGCCATTAAATTAGAATTTTTTTTTACTTCGACCGTACTGATAATTTAGGGTAAACAGCAAGTCGCTGTGAGGATCAGTTAATAAAACATTGCCAAAAAAACTATTTTAAGTTTTTATGACCTTACTTCATAACTGTAAATCATAACATCCCCAAAATAAAGCCTATGCTGTTGCCCCCGAGAGCAGAGGACATTCTGGCAAAACCCCCAAGCGAAAGGTCCCCAAAGAGAAAGCCTAGTTTGAGTATTGCCCCAGACTGGCTTATGAAATTATTAGAAACTGAGCCAAATTATTTCTTGCATATGCTCAGATTGCCTAAATTTACTCATTAATAATAGAAAAATACACTTGACTACTTGTCATATGGTCAGTAATAAATTAAACAATCTATTAACCCTCCTGTGATGTTCAAATTAATAAAATGTTTTTGGTTTGAGGTAAGTTTGATCCCCACAATGTATAACTATACCAGATGTTTGCAACTGAAAATGTCAAGCAATCTCCTCTCAGCTCATTTATGTCTTTCTACTGACTAGTTTAATAACCAAGCAAATAAAACACCACTCCCCCATCCTCCCCTTATGCACCAAGCATGGATTTTACGTGATTATAGCTAAATAAATGAGACGCAATGTGAAAGGAATGAGAAATTAATTTAAAGATGCCCCCAGTCATACAGCAACACTACAAAAATGAGATCAAAACTAGATAACTCCTTCGCCACCTGTACCGAGACGTGCATCTCACCGATCCCCAAATTTCGGACAAATTTTCGGTCGCCATATTGGACATCCGAAATTGCCGATAATCGGTCTTGAGCATTGGCAAATAAATATATTTGCCTGTGTAAAATTAGAAAAAATAATTGTATCAATAACATATCGGGCAATACAATTGATCTCAGGGCTTTCAGGAAACAAATTAGTTAATTAATTATTATTAATAATACAAAACCCAAAATCAATCCAGTTCTCAGTCGCTATAAGTTCTAAATGCATAAAAAAGAGGTTTTGCAGGGTAAAGGCAAATTGTGGGACTGTCCAGAAAATAGGTTTGAAATGGGAAATTTGCACACAGGAAGTGAACTGTGACCTATTTAGTAATTTCAAGATTTTTGTGGGACAAGGCCTTGAAAAGTGCATATTTAAACTCATAAATGATTGTGCTGAAAAAAACAGATGATTTTTAATGGCTACACAACAACATGACGGACATTTTGATGCCAAACATAAGTATGTGTGTGAAAAACTGAAGAAGTTTCTGAGAATTTTACATTGAAAAATGCATGTCTTGACCAAAATTGCCGCAAAAACGTAAAGTTCATCTTGATAAACAACCAGGTTCCTATGAAAACACGCCAAAGATATTTTCGCAAAAGTTGCCTCATATAGTTGGCTAAATAATTTGCGAGTGTGGAGAAATTGCGAGACCGGTAACATGGATCCGGATTGCGAAAATTGGAACCATCCCTGTAATTAGAAATTATTACCATCTTGTTTGGGTGCCAAAATAGGTCAATAAATAATAAACATGGAATGCTTGTTATAGATACTTATCCAAATTAAGAGTCTTAGAGTACATGTACATGCTTGACGAGACACTAGCCTTTCGGATCATTCTGGATCATAACTAGAATACATCTGAAATACATTTGTCCTTTTAAGATTAGACAAATGTAGATTGTTACTATATATAGTTGTATGTTAATTTATCAGGATATAATAACACTTTCAGGATCTCTTGTAATTGTGATAAGATCAGTTAACGTTGGTGTATTCAAGCCATTTTTATTATATACTACATATTTCTCAGAAAAGCCATCTCATGTCAGAGGAGTCGATATAATTATCTGACAGGACATGCTATTGAGGGGAGGTTTACTTTGCCTAATGCAAATACTAGTGTGTTGAAGAAATCGGTTTAGTTCAGAGCCATCCTGGAGTGGAATTCATTGCCACTTTATATTGTGTTAATAGATTTCAGAGAGGTATAAATTCTTGCTCAGACAGTTTCTTCTAATGTTGCAGCTGCAGTAGCTAAATTGTGCAGGTGCACATGAGGTTGTTGGTATATGCTATATGATGTAGTGCCTGTTCTCTTCCCTGCCCTTAGAGATTGCTATTTTCATATCTGCTTGTATATTTTATAATATTGTTTTCCCCTTGCATATATTTATGGATTCTCAAGTTGTATTCTGTCTTGTGTTATATGTTCGTCTGCAGTCTATGATTGTATCTATGTGTTGTGACTGTATTGGCTGTTGTTTTTTTGTTTTGTTTTTTCCCTTGATGGACTCAGAAGAATGGACAATTTTGACTTAATGTTTGGACCCCAGGAAGAATAGCTATGCTAATGTGCTGGTGCTAATGGAGATTCAATAAATGAAATATGATGAAATTCATGTGTTAAACAGTAACAGGCCAAAGTGTACTCCCCACCCAGAGTATACCCAGGAGTAAAGTGGGCTAGCCTGTTTTATTCCCCAGGTATAATCAGGGCTAGCTCCCCCAGGCCAGATTATAGCCCCCACATTCAGTCACATTTTATACTTCATGGCATATTTTGGCCTCGGCCAGATTCTACACCGGTATAGTTTGGCGGGGGCTTGATCTGGGCTGCTACACCAGAAATCAATGTGTTACTTGATTACAACCATTAATAAAACTAAGCACAAAATCAACCCAGCTCTCAGCACTGATCTGAAGGCAGAAGGCACATGAAATTGGAAAAAGATCTATAAAATGCTTTTTGAGTGAACGCTTTAACATGAAGGATCTGCAGCAGACGGGGAGGTGATAACGATTCCATAATATCGGCAAAACAGTTTCATTGTCCACCTCTTCAGTAAGTTTGGTCCAAAGCAGTCCAGTAGTTTTTAACCATTTTGTTTGCCGACAAGACTGCAAACAAACAGACACAGGAAATGGCAAAAGTCTTGTCTCACACAGTTGGTGGGGCTTATAAAAATCAACACAGATATACCTTCAAAAAAGTTCATTTTCAGGGGCTCAACCAGAATAAAGCCGTGAAAAACATTCATGTTCATAATCCATGCGAAACAGACAAAAACCGTAGAAACTGCAGAATTCATTATAAACCCCACCACCCCAAGAGTCATACCTGAAGGGGAAGGCCTTATAAAAAACATCGAGAGGCCTGGGCCCAGCAGTGTACTTGCTGATTATGAGAGGCAGCACAATCTGAATGGGCACCATGGGAACTGCCAACAGGGCCAGCTGCTCTCTGGGCACCCCTTCTGCCACCAACTTCAGCCCTGAAACCGCATCGGCTGCAGAGAAGCCTATCTGCAAAACAACAGAAATCACCAAATATAAAGCTTCAGTGAGCCCCTCAATATAAAAAATGAAAATCACAACTTTGTGTTTACAGGCACAGTCCTGCAAAATACAAAGAATTGACAGTAATCACTTTAATATATCCACTGTGCTTTAATACAGTAGAAACCTGCCAGACAAGCGGAAGAGGAGAATTTCTAAGCTGGATTTTGAGGGATCTGGAGAGATTCTACATGGAAGAATGGCCCTCGATCCCTGCCATGTCTTCTCCTATTGCACAGGTGAAAGCGAAGAGTCCTTACTGTGTCATAGCAAAGGGATGCTGAAAAAAGCATTAAACGAAAAGGATCCAATAACTGTGCTACAAGTTTTTGGGAGAAATATTTTTATCATGATAATGACTTTATTCTTTCACTTCATTGTATTTCAATTTGGGGTTATACTTTTTGTTGCAAATATTGTGAAATAATTATCCACAGGATATACAATAAAGGTATTTAATTCATAACTACATTTGCTCTTTTTCACCAAGGGTGCCAACAGTGGTGGAGGGCACTGTATAAATATGCTGATAAATGCCAAAAACACACACTAAAATCCATACTGTATGTTAAAGAAAGTAAATAAACAATAACCTGAGACCAATGCAACTACTCACAGAAAGGTATAGTAGTGTAATATTCAGTTTAGCCTGAAAAAAGCCTTATGACTGAAATGTACAGAATTGAATAAGCACAGTAAGAAACTTTTCCAACTTGTGAAACTTCAAACATCTTTATGCTTAGGTAGCAGTGGCACTTGCTTTACATACTGTATACTGGGATTGCTAATGTTCACAGGAGGACTACCTAGTATTATTATTATGGCTACCTTAGCTGTAAGCAACAGGAAACAGAAGGTGAATACTGAGGGCAGTTTGATGATGGTGATGAGTAGTCTGTACGTTTCCAGCACACCCTCAGTTGCTTCGTTTCCCTTCTTTGAACTTTCACAGTTCTCCTTCTTCAAGACCGCTACCAACGTGGTTGATACAAGGAAAACAACCCCCCAGAAGAACAAAAACTCTGCATGGAAAAACATGAAACAGAATGTAAAATTCAAGAATACCTACACTATAGCATTTTCATTCAACAGCGTCGGAAACATGACGTGACTGAGGTACTTAGAGAGACCCTAGAGGTTTCCATGGACTGCAAACAAATTAAAACAAAAGAGTCCTTACTCAGAATATGAACACTTGAAAATAGCAATAACAGTAATAAAATTAGCGCAAAACGCTGATAAATACCAGGCCTTATAATTTCAAACTAGCTACGGACAAGTTTATTGGGTCACTCGTTAAACTAACGTATTCCGAAGGGCTTACCCCAAAAAACTTTTATGGATATTGTAGGTCTATCACTCACCGTTCACTCACAAAGAACCTCACCATAAAATTAAACCGCAGTTGAATTATCCAATTATACCATTATCAACAATAAATCCATAGAGAGGTACTCCTTGAAGCAGCCAAAGGCTGTTGTGAATTAAGTAAATGCTGCGTATCTCAAATGACTGCAATTTATTTTTGGCTAAAATCAAAATGAATCAGGATTTAATCATTCATGATGAAATTCTTTTGTCAAGGCATACCAGAGAGAGTAACGACACCCACAGCTTTGGGTTCAAATCTCAAGTACTTGTTGCAGAAGTTGGGCGACTCTAGGGCCAGGAACAGCACGTTTCCCAGGAAGTAGCCAGCAGTCTGTCCCACAGAGTTGCATGTGGAGGCATAGCCCACATTATCCCGGGACAGCATGGTCAGAGCCCACCCATCCACTGCAATGTCCTGCGTGGCAGCCAGAAACTCCAGCATGAAGAAAACGGCTGTTATGGTGAGAATGTCCGGCCCACTGTGCCCATCCCCCTGTAGCAGCGTGTCCACCGTGGCAGACAGATAGAGCATGAAGAAGCCAAGGAGGTACTGCGTGGGAACCAGCCAGGACTTCCTGCGCCCGAATCGCCGGAGGTAAAGCGCATCCACCAGGGGCGCCCAGAGCAGCTTAAGGCTGAAGGGCCAGAAGACGAGGCTGAAGTAAGCCTGGTCTTTGTAACTGACATTCCTGCTCTGCATGATGAGCGGTATACTCCCCGCCAGGCCCAAAGGTACTCCCTGTAACACATAGAGGAAGAGCAGCAAGGACACGTTGCCAAGCTCGGCCCTGATACCACGGCGAACCTTGGGCCGACTATCCTCTTTCTCATAGCCCTGAAGCAAAGCCTCCTCCATTTCCATATCCACAAAGTCACTGTCCTCCACGTCCAAAGCAAGATATGGCTTCCTTAGCCTCCCCTTCTTGCATGTCACCGATTCACATGTCTCCATGGCATTTCTCTTGACATCAATCCAGTTCCTCTCCCGATCTGTTTACAAACAAACAAACAAACACAATAAAAACTGTAAACACTAAAGCTATTGCCCCCTGTCAGGCTAGGAAAGGGTTTTGCAACTTCAGTGAAAAATGGCAGACCGGGCAGCAGGACCCGGGAGGTCATTATGTAACTATAATACAAATGGGCAATTCCAGCTGAAGTGTAACTTGACCACAGAAAATTCAAACATGCATGTTTAAGTACGGCTGTATTGTTAGTATATACAGGTGTATGGTTCAGAAGAAATTGAAGGTTTGAGGCAAACCAAATTGCTTTGGTAAGCATATAAAATATAAAAGTTTGACACCATTCACATCCTAAAGTTGTGAAGAGACTACTTATTTGGTTGAATTATGAAAAAAAAAGTTCCTGGTTGTTCTGAGAAACAAAGGGCCACGAATGTGACATTTGTCCACGGGGTGGGGGAAGAGGGTAGCAGATGTATGTGCAAATTGGGGCCTTAGAATTTGGAAATCATGCAGGTCTTTTGAATAGAAATGGCTGACATCGGTGAAACCGTCATTACATTTACATAAACAGTTAAGTCGAGCTACGGTAATAGCTTCCTGATACTTGAAACCTACTTGTAACATGAGTAACAGGACTTTTTTGTTTTTGTTTGTTTTTTTTTTTGCAGAAAATTACTGTTGCATCAAGTTGAAATCCTAGTTGTATTAGAATTTTCAGTAATAAAGGTTCAAACATAAATAATCCAATTAATTCTGTACTGCATGATTGATCAATTAGATTGGACCAACTTGAGTGAAAAAAGGGCCATGTTACTTTTTAGTAATGCGAGTGACGTTGGAAAAATTCAGTCAGCCAACAAAACCATTGAGGGATTCATTCCAGGTTTTCTCTAGTAAAGTTCATTATGGTCAGGAGTTGCCACAATGGAGAAGTTTTGAAGTTCTGTCCATTGAATAAGTAATGAATCATTTTTATACCACAGCGTAACGCAATAAATGTAACGTGAGTAACGCTGGAATTGCCCAAATGAGGGCTGGAAAATTACAATGCCGATTCTGGCACATCGTCCCGCGCATATGTAATCCAATGAAACCTTCAATCATATAAAATGGTAATTTATTTCTGTATTTGGAGGCAATTGTATTGTATAAACAATTTTTTCAATGAAAAGGGCCGAAACTGAGCAGGGGTCTAAAGGATAAACGGATTTGACTCGGGTCAAATGTACGCTTCCACAGTAATACCAGGCGATACAGCGGAGATACCGCACAAACACCGACGCGAACTCCTTCACACTCTCCCTCTCACGCAGCTCAGAAATGTCAGCAATGGGGAGCAGATTTGCAGCAAAGAAGGCGCATACCCGACTGGTACTGCAAGAGTAATGTTTAGGCAAGGCGAATAAAGAAAGTTGCGTTGCTCGCCTGACGTCCAACGTCAATCGACAATTTTCAAAACGAAACTAATCTTAATAACTGAACTTACCAAACACCAGGAAGTGGCGTTACATGATAACTGTAAACTGCCCATCACCAATGGCATCAGGAAGTTGAGAAAGATTTGAAATACAGAACACAAAAAGATTACATTTCGGCATTAAGTTAAGGTTGTCAAATTACCGTAAACTGAATCATGCGCGTAACCTCTCCGTGCGAAAACGCCTAACAACGATTACAATGGCCAGCCCGTGCAGCCTACGTGGCAACTGTATTAATGAGACGACTCGTATTATCGCTATGTGACAGCTTTTAGCCAGCCATGTAGGTCGCTTGTGCCAAGCCGCAGGCAGCGGCGTGCGAATAAAACTAAGCACACAGTAAATGAAGACCGTAGAGTACAATACCAGAACACGCGAGTAAATGAGGGTGGCTGAAGGTTTCCCCCCAGCGATGATGCCACCGGCCTACAGCTTCTGATGAGGCTCGCGCATGGGCTCGCGTTGTTGTGGTGTTACTGTAAAAAAATTCCGCGACTGTAGCTGATGTGTAATAGTTCTGATAAAAGTGAGTTCCTTATTTGGAAGACAATAATTATTATCCTCATTGCATACTTTCTGAAGTCATATTTTTTGCCAAATTGAGAAATCGGCTGCTTGTTCTTTCGTGTTGGCGAAAAAAAATTTTTTTTCTTCATTTTTTCCTCTCAAAACCTAAAAAAAACCATGCTCTCTTAAAAAATAATAAAACAACATCAACAACAACAATAATAATAATAATAATAATAATAATGATAGAAAAAAACCTTAAAAAATGAGATAGGCAACTATGCAGTGGGGCCAACAATTTGACAATGACCACATAGCTTTCCAAGCAATCCCCTCCACAACAAGCTGATGAATCATTTTACAATGTCAGTTTATCCAGACACCAAATATTGACTTATTTTTGATAATTATGGCATATGTCTCAAAGCATTTCTGCAGACAGTATTTTAATAGGATCAATCCCAGCCGGCACACGACCAAGCTTCAACGCAAAAATAAGGTTGCAATAATATCAGTTGTCGTTTCATCGTTGACACGCTATTGAAACAACGTTTAACTCTGATGGTTGTAATCCCAGCCGGCACATGATCGACCTTCAACGTAGAAATATGGTTGCAATTTTGTCAGTTGTCGTTTCGCCACTGAGACGCAATTGAAACAATGTTTAATTCTGTTGGTTGTTCTCCCGCCGGCACACGACCGACCCTCAACGTGGAAATATGGTTGCAATTAGGCCTATGTCAATTGCTGTTTCAACGTTAAAAGGCACGCTATTGAAACAACATTTGACTTTGATGGTTTTTGGCCCACAGGGAGTTTGGCCCACTCTTTTTTGACAAACTTCTCCAGGTCCTTAATGTTTGA
This sequence comes from Gymnothorax reevesii, assembly GCA_029721435.1. Classification (NCBI taxonomy): domain Eukaryota; kingdom Metazoa; phylum Chordata; class Actinopteri; order Anguilliformes; family Muraenidae; genus Gymnothorax; species Gymnothorax reevesii. The sequence goes on from CM056574.1 coordinate 144,868,637, forward strand.
AGGTTTCCTTGCCATGACCTTGATCTTCTGTTCCCTTCAAAGATTTTTGATAGGCTTAAGGTTGAAGCTCTGGCTTGGCCGCTCCAAAACGTTCACTTTGTTGTCCACTAACCATTTCTTGACTGATTTGGCTGTGCATTTAGGATCATTATCCTGTTGGAAGATCCATTCCTACTCAAGACCAAGTTATTCCCCGGATTGCTTAATGTTTTCACTGAGGATCTGGATATCATGGTCCTGTTTCATGATGCTATTAACTTTAACAGGTTTCCGGGCCCATTTGCCGAAAAGCAACCCCAGAGAATGATACTCCTGCCACCTTATTTGTGAGATTTTGCAATAGGGACCACAAGCGAGAACCGGTAAGATACAAAAAGGAGGCCTTATTTCTGAAGGGGGAAAACCCCCAACAGAGCAGGCAACGGTTCAGAATCCAGAATCCAAAATCAGAAACCAAAGGGCGAAATCCAGAATCATAACCAGGGCACCAATAACAAAAATCAGAGTCGTACAAAAAGGGTTCAGCAAACAAGAAGGCAGCGAGGTGCAGGGAGTAGGCAAAAATCGTAAATCAAGGACGGTCCAGTCAGAAAGATAATCACAATGAGCACGAGGCGAAATGAACATGGCACAAGTAAACATTAGGGAACGATCTGACAAGGAAGTGCTGTGAAGAGACACCTAATATATTTCTGGGAGGTCACATGATAACAGAACACAGGTGCAAGAAGTCAGACTGGTTACAAGGGAGCAACGCATGAGGGAGAACCTGATCACATGAAATTGGCAGAAGCCAAAAACGCGGACAGGGATCACAGAACAATCCTATAGACAATTACACAGCTCCAGTCAAGGAGTTCTACTGTGAATAGATACTAAGAGAAAGGAAAGCATGAGCAGGTGTGGAGACTCCACTGAAATGCAGAAGTGAAGATTAGGGAGAGACAAGAGGCGGAGACTAGAATCGGGCGAATGCTGAGAGCTTGTAAATCAATTACTAAGTGCAGCTGTACAATCCCAAGTGCTCGTTAGTAAGTTAGTCATGTATACAATGTTAGTTTTGGTTAGTAAATTAATAAAATCAACAAACTGTTAGTATGTGTTAGTAAAATAGAAAAAGCAAGGTGAAGGAAGTAAACAAGATCGGGAGGGAAGATTGAAATCCAGAAACCATTAAATCACCCAAAGGAGTGGCATGCATTACTGGGGCTGTGAGCAAAGACAAGACAAAAGATTAGACAGGGGCAGACAAAGTGCAATACGTGGACAGATCAAAACATGGACCGGAGTAAAACTATGGCAATAGGGAAAACATGGAAAAAACAAAACTAAGACCATGCATGAATGAAAAAGCAACCAAATCACAAAACACATTTCAAAGAATAGTCAGACATGGCCAGAATCCAATATACACACATGGCAATTAGAACAAGAGCATGGCAAGGCTGAACCAGAATCACAACATTGTTTGACTGTTGGGATTGTGTTTTTCAGTTTGAATGCTTCAGCTTTCTTACGCCAAAAAAGCCCCATCTCTGTGCCTAAACAGCTCCATTTTTGTTTCATCCATCCATAACATAACAGCATGAAGCTTATGGGCTCTAATTTCCTGGCGCAGCGCAGCTGGCGTAGCGAGGCGCAGCCCGCGCAGTGGTAATTTCGTACGGCGCAGCCCGCGTAGTGGTAATTTCGTGAGGCGCGCAGCCTTCGGTAGACAAAGGTGCGCCGAGATGGGTGTGGCGGCGTAGTGGGGGGAGGTGTCACATATTCATCAAGACGCAGTGACAATTTCGTAGAAAAAGTCTCCGCTGGAGTTGCGCAGAAAACTCGCCAGCTCCAACCTGGTTTAATTTCCGTGCAGTGGTAATTTGGCTGACCGGCGCGGAGTGCGCACACGTCACCGAAATCTCACAGGCAGGTTTACAGAATGTCAGGCACATTTCAATGCAAGAAAAAATTACAGGAAGCACTATTTAATGTAACTATCTGAATAAGGACATAAATTATAGTATCTATATCGATTGTCCTGATGTCAGGCGGTTGCCACGCTTAATGGAAACTTGACCTGGCTTAATCAACGCAACTGAATCTGTGATGCAAACTAACGACTTCACATCTTTCCCATCCAACCACAAACTGTATAATATATATATATATATATATATATATATATATATATATATATATATATATATATCGAATGCTTGCGTTCTATGCTCATTAAAGCCGCTTGCACACTGGACGCAAAACGAATTTTTCGCACGACAGATTACAGACAAAGTCAATGCAAAGACGCGATAGTCGGACAGGGTTTTAATATAGCTCCGTGTCCGAGAATCATAAAAGTTCTAGTTTTTCCGAGTATTCCAGGAATTGTTAGACGTGCAAACTTGGCTATGTTTGTGTTCGGCCTTCACAAAATGCAAATTGATAGCTATCGACTTTTCTTGGTCTTTTTAGCCTATTCATCTGTTTTCTTCCGTTGAAGATAGACGTCAGTATTTATTCGGTCTTTCTTTTGAAAATCAGTCAGATGGACTGAACAGATTCACGCTTTATTTCCACAGCAGAGATAAAATAGTGCGTGAGCAAATCAATTCCATGACCACTGACAGAGTGAAGAAATCATCGCATGCACGATCAAGACTGTCCGACACGAAATGCAAATTACTCCATGTCCAGCAGCCAGCAAAAAGTAAAAGTATTGATATGAGAACAGATTTATAACGGAATAAAGAATAAAAATATATCAGCAACAAACGTGATATCAAACAAAGATGACCCGCCAATAAATAAATCGCAGTGTTCATTGGATGTTCTGTTGTTAAAATGTTTCTTTTTATTCTTTATTTCATTATCAATATGTTCTAATCGTCCTCTTTTTTTGGCTGTCAGACACGGAGGCATTGTACATTGTCTCGCGCCAGTGTCGACTCACTTTATTGAGCAGCTTACACAGAAACATTGATTGAAATTGTCGGTACTCATCTTGAAGAACTGAGCCCTCTTATCAAACATTCACGTTTAATGTCTGAAAGAGGCAGTAGATTTGAAGAAATTAAAAACAATAATAGACTGTCGGACACGACAATTTATTAAAACCCTGTCAGACCTTTGGACACAAGACGCAATCTGTCGAGCAAAAAATTCGTTTCGCGTCCTGTGTGCAAGCGGCTTAATACTAGGCTACTATTATTGTCACTTATGCTTTATCGTCTTTAGTGGGGGAAAGGAATGCAGCCTGACTGCTATGATCTCGTACTGAGTTAAGATCACATATTGGAAATAAATGTGTGTCGTATCTTGCTTTGTTGTATATGCATGTTAATCCCAAAATTTTCAGCAGCTACAGTTTGTAATAATAGGAACACGCTATCCATCGTTTCTCTTGCCAGTGAGCAATATTTGACTCGGCTGGGTCGCCTTCTATATTCTAACACATTAAAGGTGAGGTGAGGAGCTCATTTGACTGGTGAAGATTTGACTCGGCTGTGTTATACCCAAACACGCCTTCTTTGCCAACTTGCGCTGGAAGGAGGGGCAGAGGCGGGACAGAGGAGTACTTGCGCCAGGCTACGCCGGGCACGAAATTGCCACATACGCCTGGACACACCCCGTTGGCGCGGCGCACACCCCATGCGCCGCGCCTGCGCCGCGCCTACGCCTGGTCTACGAAATTAGAGCCCTATATCTTCATCCAGGTGAGCTTTTATGAAGGCTAGACTAGTTCTTGTGTGTCTGGGTTGGAGAAGTATAAGTGGCATTAGAAAGGTGAAGTGCTCAACCTGAGAAATACAATCCCAACGGTCAAACACGGTGGTAGGAGTATCATGGTCTAGGGTTGCTTTTCAGCAAATGGGCCCGGAAACCTTGTTAAAGTTAATGGCATCATGAAACAGGACCATGATATCCAGATCCTCAGTGAAAACATTAAGAAATCCGCAAAAAAAACTTGGCCTTAGGTAGGAATGGATCTTCCAACAGGATAATGATCCTAAACACACGGCCAAATCCGTCAAGAAATGGTTAGTGGACAACAAAGTGAACGTTTTGGAGCGGCCAAGCCAGAGCACCGACCTCAATCCTATCAAAAATCTGTGGAGGGAACTGAAGACCAAGGTCATGGCAAGGAAACCCTTAAACCTAAGGACCTGGAAAAGTTTGCCAAAAAGGAGTGGGCTAAAATCCCCATTTAAACGTGTTGAAACCTTATGACTGGTCTACCCCGTCTACCCCTTCCTTTTAAAAATTATCCCCCATGATTCACTCAATAAAAACCCCCCAAAAATGTTTGTGCCCCTTTTAAAATCTTCTGGCCAGAAAAAAAAACCCAAAAAAGTGAAGCTTGTGTATGGTACTCATGCCCAACGTTGAAACAGCATTGCGAAATCAACGTTGATTCATCTTTCAAAATGAAAACTTAATACAACAGTTATTCAGCGTTGACATAAGACCTAAATGCGCCTATGTTGAGTTCACCTACGGTGAAAAAACATTGCGAAATCAATGTTGACTCATCTTTCAAAATCAAAGCATAATTCAACAGCGATTTAACTATGGCCCATGACGTTGATTCAACAGTGAAAAAATGTTTAAATGCCAGCTGGGATAATTTGTAAAATTGTATAGTTCCTATAACCGATTGCAATTGATGTAAATTAAAGCCTCAAGGCCATCTGAAGTTTAGCAGGCCTACCTTACACAATTTATTCCAGGAATTCCCTAAGGTTAATATTCAGCACGGTAAATGGTCACTTAATAGAACCACATGCCACTGTATAAATTTGCGTGATGCTACAAAAATATTTGTACAGCAGGGGAGCAATGCAAAAAGCCAAAAAGTCCTTAAAGACCACAGGCAATCATTTGCCAAACATTACGTCACACACAAATCATTTTACTGTAGTCGAGGAAATAATTTAATAATCCATCCACTCTCTATACCAGTGGGTCACTGCGAGCTGGAGCCTGTGCTAGCTGACCTCGGGCGAAGGCAGGGACCCACCCTGAACAGCTCGCCAATCCATCGCAAGGCGCATCACGCAACATTCACACACCGTTCACTCTCACATTCATGCCTATGGGCAATTTAGTGCCTCCAATTAACCTGAAGTGCATGTCTTTGGACTGTGGGAGGAAACCGGAGCACGCGGAGGAAACCCCACGAAGACGGGGAGAAAATGCAAACTCCACACAGAAAGGCCCCAGGCCAGATTCGAACTCACTCTCTTGCCATGAGGCAATAATCCTAACCACTGCGGCACCGTGCCACCCCTAATTTAATAATAATCATTAGTAATACATGTCTTCAAACAGCGTGAACTACACAGCTTGGTTATTTATTTATTTATTTTTCTGTATCGCTGCTGATGATTAGCTCTGCCTATACCCCGAGACATGTTTCAAATATCGGCTAACCTGCATTCGAAAGAATTAAAACTAAAATCTTGAAATCTTAGTGCAACTAATGAATGTTGCGGTAAATTACTGTTTGTGTTTGACTGGTGAGTTTAAATATATATACAGCGCCATCCATAATTATTGGCACCCCTGGTTAAGATATGTTCTTTAGCTTCTAATAAATTCAGTTTTTTCCAAAATAATATAGGACCACAATGAAAAAAGGAGGAAAATTCAACCTTTAATTCAAGTGCATTTATTCAGTGGGGAAAAAAATCCCACATTAAGAAATAATTCTTTTACATCAAATCATGTGTGCCACAATTATTAGCACCCCTGATGTTAATACTTTGTACAACCCCCTTTTGCCAACAAAACAGCATCTAATCTTCTCCTATAATGTTTCACAAGATGGGAGAATACAGAAAGAGGGATCTTCGATCATTCCTCTTTGCACAATCTCTCTAAAACATCCAGCGACCTGGGTCCTCTCCTCTGCACTCTCCTCTTCAGCTCACGCCACAGGTTTTCAATGGGGTTGAGGTCTGGGGACTGAGATGGCCATGGGAGGAGCTTGATTCTGTGTCTGGTGAACCATTTCTGTCTAGATTTGGCCACATGTTTAGGGTCATTATCTTGCTGAAAGTGATGACCCAGTGATGACCCATCTTCAGCTTTCGGGCAAAGGCCACCAGATTTTGATTTAAAATGTCCTGGTATTTCAAAGTTTTCATGATGCCATGCACCCTAACAAGGTTCCCAGGGCCTCTGGAAGAGAACAGGCCCACAGAATTACCGATCCTCCCCCATATTTCACAGTGGGCATGAGGTGCTTTTCTGCATACTCATCTTTTATGTTCCGCCAGACTCACTTAGAGTGTTTGTTGCCAAAAAGCTCTATCTTGGTGTCATGGTTTGGGAGCTTTGTTAGCTCCTTTTGTTACTCTCGTTCGGGACAATATCGTTTTGCTCACCGTTGGATTCCTTAGCCAGCTGGCATTGATTGGGGGAGTTGCCCAGACCCTATTTAAGGTCCTGTTCTTCCTTGTTCGTGTTGCTGGATTGTCATTTTGCGCTTGACGCTTTAGCTGGTAAGGTATTTGAGAAGTTAGAGTATTGGCAGGATTTAGCTGCATAAGAGGTATAGCGTTAGTTAGTAAGGGATTCATTTGGTTTATTTTCCCTTTTATTGTGTTTTGAGCTCGCTTTTTGGCTACCACAGACGGCGTCAGGTGCGTTTGTAGCGCGAGCCTGGTGATTTCCATTTGTTTTAGCCTCTCAGCACGCTGCTGGATTTTACTTTTGTTTCGGGCCACTGCTCTTGGCGTCTAAACACCAACGCCATCACACTTGGTCTCATCTGACCAAAGCACATGGTCCCAGTTGAAGTCCCAGTACCGCTTAGCAAACTCCAGACGTTTGGGTTTATGATTGTGAGTGAGAAAAGGTTTTTTCAGTGCATGCCACCCAAACAGCTTGTTGGCATGAAGATAGTGCCTGATGGTTGTTTTGGAGACTTTGTGACCCCAAGATGCTACCATTTGTTGCAATTCTTTAACAGTGAGCTTTAGAGAACTTTTTATTTCTCTCAACCATCCTCCTCACTGTGCGTGGTGGCAAAATAACCTTGCGTCCTCATCCAGGCTTGTTTACCACTGTTCCAGTTGTTTTAAACTTCCTAATGATTCCTCTGACAGTAGATATGGGCAGGTGCAGGCGAGTGGCTATTTTCTTGTTGCCATTGCCTGACTTGTGAAGGTCGATGCACATCTGCCTTACTTGATTGGTGTGTTCCTTTGTCTTTCCCATGTTGAAGACTAGATTAGAGAAATGGCCTCTGTGTCACATCATATTTATACCCCAGTGAAACAGGAAGTGATGATTTACTAATTAAATATTCCAAGATACTCTGATCAACTTTGTAAACTACTGTGGAAATGACAGAAATACTTCAATTACATTTAATTCCTAGGAATTGTTAATTGTTAATAAACAATTATTGCCAATAATTGTGAAACAGGTGATTTTATGAAAAATAATTTTTTCTTCGTCAGGGATTTTTTTCCCCTCAAAATTCACTTGAGTTGAATGTTACATTTTTCTAAAATTTTCAGTGTGAGAGTATCCTTCTGCAATAAAATTGAATTTATTTTAAAAAATTTTCAGTGTGAGAGTATCCTTCTGCAATAAAATTGAATTTATTTTAACCCAATAATTATGGAGGGAACTGTGTATATATATATATATATATATATATAGAGAGAGAGAGAGAGAGAGAGAGAGAGCGAGAGAGAGACAGACAGACAGACAGGCACACGCACACACACACACGCACACACACACACACACACACACACACACACGCGCGCGCACAGCGGGGAAAACAGGTCAACATTGTTCTCAGTAAATATATTTGTAATGGGGCTATTGACATGAAATTTTCACCAGTTGTCACTAACAACCTAAACAGTCCTCACACACAAAGAAATCAAAACGAAACAAAATAAGTCCATAAACTAAGTTTTTCATTACTAAGGTGTCACACAAGAAGCATCTCATGATTGGTCAAAGCAAAGAGCTCTGTCAAGACCTTTGCAACCTTATTGTTGCAAAACATATTGATGGCATTAATTACAGACATATTTCTAAACTTCTGAATTTTCCAGTAAGCACCGTTGGAGCTAAAATCTGGAAGTGGAAAGAACTTAATTTCACCATAAAGTAGCCACGACCAGGTGCTCTTTGCAAGATTTCTGACAGAAGAGTCAAAAGAATAATCAGAAGAGTTGTTCAAGAGCCAAGAACCACCTGCAGAGAGCTTCAGACAGACTGGGAATTAGCAGGTACAGTTGTTTCAAAGAAAACAATGTTATGTACTCAACCGTCATTGCTTCTATGCACGCTCACTGTGCAAGACTCCATTGCTGAAGAAAAAGCATGTTGAAGCTCGTTTGAAGTTAGTTGTACAACATTGGGACAAGCCTATGAAATATTAGGAGAGTATAGTCTGGTCAGATGAGACCGAAATTGAAACCTTAGCAATCATAGCAATCAACATGTTTGGAGGACAAATATCCCTGCACATCACCCCAAATCACCATACTTACAGTGAAGTTTGGAGGTGGGAACATTATGGTGTGGGGTTGTTTTTCAGCATATGGTACTGGCAGACTTCATATAATTGAAGGAAGGATGAATGGAGAAATGCACGGAGACAATCTTGATAAGAATATTCTGCCATCTACCAGAATGCTGAAGATGAAACGAGTGTGGACATTTCAGCAAGACAATGATCCCAAACACACAGCCAATGAAATTCTCAGCTGGTTTCAGAAAAAAATAAATAAATAAAGCGGCTCTGTCAATCACCCAACTTGAATCTAATTGAAAATTTATGGAAAGAATTGAAGATCAGAGTTCATAGAAGAGGCCCCTGGAACCTTCAAGACTTGAAGACAGCTTGTGCGGAAGAATGGTCTAAAATCACACCTGTGCAATGTATGCAACTAATTTCTCCATACAGGAGGCGTCTTGAAGCTGTCATTACCAACAAAGGCTTTTCTACTAAGTATTAAATAAATTTCAGTAAGTGCATTCAATACTTTGCCCCCGTATCCGTAGACTTAATTACACATAATTTTTGGACTTTACAATGAAACCTAACTACTTTTGATAATAGGAATTGTGCCCTCTAGTGGTGTAATTTGCGGAGTCTTCGTTAACTGTTCCTGATGAAATTGTACGACCCACAGATTTTTTCCCGTGTATTATTAATGAGGGCTTAAGGAAAAATAAACTTCAGCTGATAACGTAACTCTGTCGGTGGTTCCATGCTTGGGCGCAAAAGATAGATATTAGTAATCCACAATTGTTTAAGTGGAGTAAGTGAGCAGAACGAACTACAGATCTCAAGGAAGACATTAAGATGGTTAGTGACACTACCCCACAGATCATAAGCGAAACATTGGCATGCCTCTACCCACTATTTACAAAGCTTATTCGTCGAATTCAAACTTTAAGACTGCATTTTCACCCAGGAAAAAACAACCAGCTACTCATTTATGAATCAGTGCACTGTTATAAATTGACTGAATTTATTAATAAAATTAACGCATTGCCTCCCTATTATATAGAATCCTGCGCGCATTTAACTGTGGTTTACAGTTCACATACACGAAACCTCTGCTATAAACTGACTGCTAAAATAACTAGCAAAAAACGTGTCAATTAAAATTACCTGGGAAAAAGGTGCCAGTTTGACAGTGTGGATAACTTTACAGCCCTACGAGACAGCATACCGCATGCATCCCGTTTACTCTTCAGAACACACACACACACCCACGCACACACACACACACACACACACACACACACACACACACACACACACACAAACAAAGGAGTATTTCATAACTGAAAGATTAAAATGACTTAAAAGCCAGAATATATAGCCAGACAGTGCACTTGTTGTGCTAAACCCTTTGAAGTATTTTTTATTTTTTACACGGAGCTGTATTTCTGTCAAGGGACAGTGTAATCAAAGTCTTGATGCCCGATTGTCCGAAAATGTCTTCCTCATTGCACAGAAAAAAAAGTAAAAGGGAATTTTATTGTACTACACATAATTTTGCATCCCTTTTTATACCTGATCCCCCACCCATGTCTTTGCATCAGTGAATGCTGTATAGCATTTTCTGCGTGATGGCCCTGCCCTAACTTTTTGTTAATCAAGAGCAGTGTGTTGTGCATTTCAGCTGGATGAAAGCCACGAGGACCCATTCAGACACACATATAGCATGTGACAAAGCACAGTGCTGGAACTCATGAGACAGCTAAAAGATTACAAAATATGTAAAAGTGCAACTTTTTATGCCCATAAGCAGCAAAGTCCTCTGATGGAGACAAATACATGATACAAGCTGCAATCCTATCAGGTCAGTCTTTGATTGTAATCTTGTGCATAATGGGAGCCACCTCTCTCTAGAAATCGATAATAAGCCATTTTTCTCAGATGAACAGATATAATGGCACTACACATTAGTTGTGTGGTTACTAGAAACTGCCCTCCCGGGAGTCTCTCTGTCTCCGTCGGAGAGCTTTGACTTGTGTAACCACAGTTATTGTACACAATTGCTGTTTTCTGGTGTTTGGCTTCTGTTGTTAACATTTATGACACTGATCCCATTGTCACCTTAAAATATTCTGACATTGATTTGACTTAAGCTCCTGTGATTTTGGCATCAAATGCAAGCCCAATTCTGAAAAAAATTGGCACATCATGGAAAATGTAGATAAAATCAAAAAGAACTGATTTGAAATGTGCTTTCATCGGCAAGTATATTGAATACTGTACAACAATACATTATTGATGTTGTGACAAATTAATAAAATTGATTGTCGAAAATAAATGCCTGCTACAAGGCATTTGTTCTCATTTCTTGGCTCTGTTGACTGTTTTCCACTGTGTAACATCACAATATGTGTTAATCACAATCATTAAGCATATGGTGTTTGACTTAATGAATTGTTTATGGATTCATTTTTCTCCAGGTGCCATTCACTGAGATATATGTCCTTTCTATGTATTGTCACTTCTGATATTTAAATTGTACTTCCCAATTGGAATTCTCAGCACTCCTTGTCCGGGCAAAAAACTTTGTTGCACCTCATTTGGGATAAGAGCGTCTGCAAAATGAGACCAATGTAATGTAATAATGTAATGCACCATACATTTTCAGTTGGAGACAGATCAGGACTGCAGGAAGGGCTATCTTGCACCAAACACTCTGCTTATGCTGCCATGCACTTGTAAGTCATGCAAAATATGGTTTTTAATATTCTCAACAGAAAATGCAGGGCTGTCCATGGAAAAGATCACCTCTAGCTGGCAGCTTATGTTGCTCTAAAACTAGTACATATGTCTGTGGATGAATGATGCCCTTACAAATGAGCAAGTCTCCCTTGCCGTTTGTACTGGCTCACCCCATACCAAGAGTGATGTTGACTGTAGATCTGCTTGTGTTATCCTTACTGTCCAGGGTCCGGAGAACACGGTGGCTGTTTTTATTGAAAAACTTCTCAATGTTGGCTTAAGTAGTAATATAAATAAACAATATTACAATTGGTTATTTGTAGAGATTTCCCTTTCAAAATTAAGCTTTAATTTTTTTCCATCATTATGGACTATGGATAAAAAAGCAGAAGAGCAAATGCAGAGCTTTGAGTCCAAAAATGATCTCTTAGTGCATTTTTTTTTCCTCTTAGGACTTCAATTAAAGTCAAGTAAGAATCATATATACACTATTTAATCCAGTAAAAGGCAGCACTTGCTTTGAAATGGTGAATAACTTCTGTTTATTTCATTTTCTTTTTTTAGACTGCAGCAAAGCGGGAGCCAGCCCTATAGATACAAAAGTTCATGACTAAGTGAGTAGCTGAGTGACAGAAATGAAGTTAATTGGCCATTTGAATGTTGGAGTTTCCCCATTGGCTGCTGCTCTTTCAAAATGAATAACCACGAACATTCATCAATGGTGTCATCAGGGGGCTTGTACTCCAAGATGCTAACAGTCCTAAAATATGTCCTCAAGGGGATTTTAATAAGGTTTTTCCTATTGAATGTTGCTCCCTCAAATCTACTGCATGCTGACAATGGAATATTATGCTGATTTTGAATGTTATATCTGAAGACAAGACTTCTGAATTCATTAACCAGAACATTTTGACTATCATTCATGGTGTATGAGATGTTTAACTAGTAACCAGAATATTATCAGGTAACCAATACAAAGTCCTGGTAAAAGCCTAGTAACATTATGAGGAGAAACTGTAAATCATTGGTTTTATTTATTCTGTCAGGCAGTAATGTGATGTGCGATTGTAAACACTGAACAATAGTTTCGTTTTCTTAGTTTTTTAAGAATAAAGCACTGTAATTGTTAGGAACAATCTAAGTGGCAGTGGTATCAGCAAAATATATTGTTTTAAAATTATTTGACTTGGCAAGCTACTCATTCAATTCACTGATAAGAAGTGATTAACATATCCTAGTAAATGTCTGCCAGTTAAAGCAAGCACAACTTCTAACTTCAGTTTTATTTGTGACTTGCTTGCTAAATGAGTGGAATTATGTTAACGTTCGCAAATGAGGTAACTTAATTTGAGCCAGCTTAGTAAGGAAATCAACAGCTTTTGGTTTGGATCAATGTATGAATCTGAATATACAAAACATCTTTTTAATTGTTTCTGTAATCTTGTTGGGCAAGCTAAGTATGATAATGATTACTTTGATCCTAATTGTAGTTTCATTATAAACCGAAGATAGCAGTCAGAATTCTCTGGAAAAATAATGGGTGTTTGGAGCATTCATATACTGAGTCAAAAAAGAAACTTCACACTCATAAATTCGTAAAATATTTTCTTGAAAATTTTAATAAAAGAGTTTTTATTATCACGAGGGATAAATGCGTTGCCAAATACTTCATGACATACATCATCTCCGACGTGCACAAGTATGTAGCACGTGCGAGCATACTTTAAGCTAATGCCATGTTTTCTTGTGTTCCTAGTCACATGACCATATGAGAGATGTGCAACTGAGCTCACATTAGCACGTTAGAGTTAAATATCGGAAAAACAAGTTTTTACAATAAATTATTTGTTGATTTTCAATGCCATGGCTGTCAAAAATTCAGCATGAACGTGCCATTGGCATGCTGAATACGGAAACGTCCGTCACTGACGTTGCAAGGCTTATGGGGTGCAGTCGACGGACTATCCATGATCTTCGGACACGTCTCCAACAAACTGGCACCACAGCTAACCGATCTCATTCTGGTAGCCCACGTGTGACGTCAAAAGCAGAAGACCGTCAAATTGTCTTACGTCATTTGCATAATCAATTTGTCCCTGCAACGTCCACTAGGAATGAATTGTTTAGAGGTCGTATGACTGCCCAAACCATACGTAATCGCCTGCGCACTGCTCTTATTCAAGTTGTAACTTACCATTTTTTGTCTTGGACATTTCCGTAGCATTTCCGGTGGAACTGGTTTCATTATGGACATTATTTTGATGATACACCATCTTTAATGAGTAGAGAATCAAATAAAATAATTATTTAAAACCTAATTCCTTGTTTGTTCAACTTATCAACCTCCAAACGAGTGTGCAGTTTTTATTTTGGCTGAGTATATTTTCTGGCCCACAGCAAAGAAGGCGCCAGCCCTATGAACAGAAAAGTCTGTGACAAACTGTTGTGTAATGGGTTGTGTATTCTCGTGTCCCCATTAGCAGTTGCTTTTTCAAAATGAGAAGCTGCGGACAAGTCTAGCCGTATTATAGGTTTTGACCCAGTCTTGTTTAATCTGCATGAGTAAACAGAACATGTTTTCTTCAAACAGAGGAGATATAAAATAATTACTTAAGGGAAAATAGCCATTTCACTGTGCCATACTGATGTGAATTCTGTGGTTAATTTTCTCTGTTATTTTATTGATTAGAGATATACCCCACAGGCAATTATGAAGCTTAGATAAGGTAAGACTGAGGCACATGATATGTTGTAGTGCTCATTGCATTTAATTTGTTTTCCTTTTGTCATATTTTTTCATAACAGTATGTTCTTAATTGTTATTACACACAACACTATTGCTGGAATGCCAGTAACTCCATGGTGTTGAACATAAGCAGAGTCACATCTATACCAGGATATCGGCACGACAAACTAGAGTGATGGGCAAAATGAGCGTTAATTTGCAGATTTGCTTGCAGATTGTTTAAAAAAAAAGCGACATTTCAAAAACGTCAATCTTTTCCATTGCAATTTATGAGAATATACATTGGAGTATAACCATGTACAAAAGTGAATGATTTTATAAGTAGGTGTTTGTATCAGGGAGGTTGTGAGGATGAGTTTGCTATTTATCATTTTGGTGACAATATTTCATTTGCAGTACTATTTCATATGGTACAATGAGCAAAAAGCTTTCAGTTAGTTTTCTAAGAATAAAGACAAAATGGATCAGTATTTTGTATGCCCCATCACTTTAACTGTCAAAAAGAATAAAACATAATAATATTCACTCGCAAATGAATACAAAGTTTGTGCCATGAGTCAGAACCGGAGCTTGGCAGTAAAACACTGGATTATTTTGCACCAAAGAAAGATATGTCAATTTTTAGATGTTTTCAAAGGCAGGGGTGGGGGGTGTGAGGGGGAGCAGAGATTTTCAGTGGTTCTGCAGTATCACCCTCTGGACATTTGTGGTTTAAAGAGTTTTATGAAGAAATGCACTGTTTTACCTCCTGGCTATTTTTTGATTCTCAGTATTTCATTATAAACTGATGAAGAATTGTTTCTTTAATGAAGTTAGTTTGTATCTGTGATGTTTTTAATCCCAAAATTATGAGCATTAACTGACATAAATTGGAATTGGAAAGTGGTTTGAGTGTTTCGCTTCGTTGAAACAATTTTACCAGTCTCTTTGACTCTTGAATCCTGAGTGATAAAGCCTTTAATAGGGATCATGGCACACAAAGGCAAACATTGGCTTGATTTGGCATTTGTATAAAGGCTTAAGCAGCCACATGGCTCCAATCAAAATTTTAATTCCTAGGAATGAATATATATGTATACTTATATGTATGCTTTTGTAATTGTGGTTTAGAGACTTCAGTTATTCCGCTGGGACACTTATGATATTTTCTCCACCCTCAGTATTTGTGTGTCACTAAATGGTATATTTGCCTCCTTCTGAATTGGTAACTAGTCAACAGTATTCTTGTCCAGATTGGATCACAGAGTGCTAAAGCTTTATAGGCAGGTTGGATAATGAATAGGTACATCTTGCTACGATACACTTTAAGTGATAGAGTGTGATGTGCATTTATGGTGTATTAAGAGTGCAGTAGGCAGTAATGCTCTTGACCCCTGCTTCGCAACAGTTACTCCAGCGGAACAGCAGATTACTGAATGACTGATGTGCGCACTTGGAAGCAGTTGAGTTGTCACTGAAATCTCCCTTCTCTGAATATATTCATAAAATGAAACAAAAGACTTTGCAAACCCACTGCCACATCTCTGGTCTGATGCCTGCAGGGAAAAATTCAATTTAATATGATGGAAGAAAGACAATTCTTTTAAAAAACAAATTTATTTTTATGGTTGATCAATTGGAGTAAAAATCAAACACACTCGCCTGGAGGTCAGAGTGATTCTTCGGAAGAAATAAGTGATCACACAATATATGATACAAAGTATTGGACTTTGTCCAAGGGAGGTTGTGTTTGTTTGGAAAGATAAGTCATTATTTTGGAACATCAACAGCTTTCCCTACTAAAGGAAACCTTTCAGAAATCATATAATTTGGGGCCAATATCCACAAATATTGACTTTTCTGACTAGGTGTTTAACTTGTTTATTATGGCAAGGTTTTGGCCTTTCTCAGTGTGACTCTGTAATGGAGCAAAGGTTTCCTGACTCAGCTTTCTTTGGCAGCACATAATTAGAATTATGCTCCGAATGTAATATTTTGAAAATTCCCTCACATCCCTTTTAGATTACATCCTGTGAAACACACCAGTCTATTTCAGACCCTCAATGTGACGTAAACAAAAAAAAAATATCCTTTACAAAAAACCTGCCCTGTAGTAACTGGTGGGAAATAAGCATGTAACTACAAAATCCAAGACTACCCTGCAAAAAATGTGCTATAGGAATTCCTATAAATGTGCTACAGGAATCCAGTAGAATTCTATAGAACTTTTGTACCTCGAGGCCAATAGCAAAAAAGTTCTATAGAGAACAGTTCCATAGAAAAATTTTTGGAGGACTTTTTTCCCCCCAGTTCAGAATCATAAATCCCACCCAAATTTGGAAGGCAACCACAAACAAAGCAACCATTTTATATGACATTTCCAAACTTGCATCTCTGTAGCACAATGACCACTCGTGTGTTACTCTGACTGGGGCTCAAACCCAGACACTTCTGCTCCGCAATCCAGTGCTTTAACCAAGTGAGCCATTCAGAAGTTTGTATAATTCTAAATCTGTATATAATCTGCAATCACATGCATGTGAATGGAAAGGCATAATTTGATTTTTTAAAATTAAGGGAAAAGTTCAAAAGGTCAAACTTTCAACGTAATTCTGTCTTTGTAAGCAATAAAGGAACACGAGTTTTCCTTTATAGCATATTAAAGTTGTAATGCCTTACTTTTATATTTTTGAATTGCTGCCGAGGAAATGGAAAGAGGTCTTCATATACCGTAACTGAAATACTGCTAAGTTGTGTGGTCAGTCAGTCAATCAATCTTCTGAGGAGAAAATCAATGAGAAGCTTCTGTATCATGGATATCACTGCATATTGCACATTTTCATACCATTAGTCCGGTTTCTTACTTCTAGAACCCAGGTTCAAATAAAGTAAATTGACCCTTCGACAGAGCACTATAAGAATTCATAAGATTTATTTTTATTTGTGTTTAACCCTTATTTAAGATGTCTTTCCCATTAAGCTTTTGTTCTATTAGAAGGTCCTAACGACCATCAAAATCCTATAGAACATGTTTTTCAACTAGGGTGTTCTATAGGAAGGTCTTACAGAACAGCAATAATCTTATAGGACTTTCTTTTCCATAGAGTTATTCAATTGAATAATACTCTACCTTACTTCACAGTGCTCACTAGTTTTTGCTGAAGCTGGAAAAATCTATTACCCACAGTGTGTTTTAACCAATGTCGGTAGTGCTGCAAAAAACATCAGCCCCCTCCTGATTTCTAGCATTTTCATTTGTTTGTCATATTAAAATGTTTGAGATCATCAAAATGATTTTACAATTAGGGAAGGATAACTGAGTAAACACAAAATTCAGTTTTTTAAATAAATGATCTCTAGTACATTTTTTGCTGTAACTTGTAAGTTGGATGCAAATATTTTTCACATTGTTTCAAAGTTTTACATTGCTTTTTCTCAAAAATTAAAAAATGCACTTAACCTTTTAGTGCTCTAAGCAGTCGATATTTTGAAGGAAAGAAGCTATCCAACCATACCTGGACATATGTGGGGGAAAAAATTGCCCCCTTTGTTACTCAATAGATCAATTAAAACAAATGTTGTTGATTATTGTGTTCAATTTCACTAGACACACCCAGGCATTACAAGACATGATTACTGCCTGACCTGCTGAATCTAAACATCACTTCGATTGAATGTGTCTTGCTGTTATGATCCACTCCAGGAACCAAATGCAGTGTCCGAGTACAATCCAATAGCAGGGTCCACTGATATTCATGTGCCAATGACAGAAAGACGGAGCCCAGAGCCGAATGGAACAGTTCAGATCAAATGGCATAGGCTTGGGTGCTGGGGAGTGTCCGTGCCCGGCCAGAGGCACCCTGGGACAGCGGCCAGAGGGAGTGCACACCTGTCAGAGCTGAACCGCCAGATGGCAGGACCAGGGAGTCCGGAAGCAATGCAGCCCCAATTACCATGACCGCAGAAAGCCCGGGAGGTGCCCCCAACAAACTTGACAGAGGAACTGACCGAAGGATGATCAACTGGAACGCAGACCCAATCCAGGATCACTCCCACCAGTAAGACCAGGAAAAGCATCTCCATATCGAACTGTTGCCAAAGGTCACAAATAATTTCTGAAGATGAAAAACTTTTAGTAGGAAGATACTGACTGGTTGCAAAAGGGCATACAGCAAGAAACAATCCAGCAACTTGCACTCTCAACATTATTCAGTTATTGACATCTGTTGAGGTGAATCCAATGCTTTATCCACCTTGGACAACTGATATTCACTGAGGTGCAGCCGAGGTGCTGAGGAGAATATCACCTGTCCTTGGTGGATAAATAATTGGATTCACTGATTCAGTGGAGGTCACTAAAGAATCCAGACAAACATCTAAAGAACTGAAGCCTAAATTGTCTCGGTTAAGGTCATTATTCATGATTCCCCAATAAAAAGAGACGGCGCTAAAATGGCATCCAATGGAGAGATTCAAGGTAAGAACAATTGCTACCCAAAAAGAACACAAAGGCTTGTCTCACATTTGCCAAAAAATATCTCGATGACCCCCAAGAGTTTTGGGATGATATTCTTTGGACTAATGAATCAAAAGTGAAATTTTTTGGAAGACATGGGTCCCATTTCATCTGGCATAGAGCTAGCTTAGTACTCTACAATAAGATCATCATGTCAACCGTCAACAGTGGCGATAGTGTGATGATTTGGGGCTGCTTTGTAGCTTCAGGACCTGGGTGACTTGCCATACTTGAAGGAATCATGAATTCTGTTCTCCAAAAGAAAATCCTGAAGGAGAACGTACATCCATCAGTTTGTGACCTAAAGCTGAAGCGCAGTTGAGTTGCACAGCAGGACAATGATCCAAAGAGTTCACCACTGGGACACTCAAAAGAAACAAAATGAAGGCTTTGGAGTGACTGAGTCAATGTCTCGACTTGAGCCCGATTGAGATGGTGCGGCATGAAGTTAAATAGGCAGTTCATGTTTGAAAACCCTCCAATATGGCTAAAATAAACAATTCTGCAAAGAAGAAAGGGGCAAATTTCTTCCAGTTACCTGCAAACCTTATGATTGTAGCTGTTGCTGCCAAGGGCAGCACAACCAATCATAAGGTTTAGAGGGGCAATTATTTTTTCACATTGTTTTGAACCACTCTTTACCTTTAGTGTATGAAATGATCATTTAAAAGCTGCATTTTGTTTTCACTTACTTTGTTTATGTCTCATTGAAACTGAAATCAGTTGGATGATCTCAAACATTTAAAAATGACAAATATGCAAAATTACAAGAAATCAGCAAGGGTGCAATTACGCATCCACTGCACTGTATCTCTTTTCAGCTGGTGATGACATCGTGGTGGTCTAATATCTCCATGGCAGGCTCCAGAGTCCTTGCACAATGCATGAATTTCAAGTCCCATCTCGTGACTTTGTTTTATTATAACCCACAAGGCAGCAGTGCTATCATCCTCATTTGCCGCGACACAAAGTCTTTCTCTGGCAGTACTTATTTAGCCTCCTCTTTTTCCAACCCTGCATTTCACAACATTTATCTCTGTAACATTAGATATAGATAGTTACCAGATAGTTACAATTTGCTTTTCGCTGCCTGCCACTGGCCCAGACACTACAGTGCAAAATTGAGGAATGTAAGCTATTTTATCCTGTAATCAGTTTTATCAAGCCTATCTGAATGCAGGACAAAATCACTTTTATATCTTGTCTTTTTAAATCAGTTAGCCTGTTACATCTGTGGGAAATGAATAAATTTCTCCTACTCGACACTAAAATATTTTCTATGTCAGAAAGTGAGCCATTATTCTGTTTTGGTACAAAGCGTATTGAAACTTAATTTTATAAGTTGGAACCTTTGAACTGAAACAAAAAAAGTCAGCAACGTTCAAAACAAAGCAATATTGCTTTGGTTCCCTCCGCTTGTTGTAGCGACACCAAAACTGACCCCATAATTTACCAAACCAAGTATTTCCCTTGATTAGATTTATTTGAAATATTCTGCCTTGGCTGAGAGCGGGCCTGATCGTAATAATGATGAAATCAGATATTCTCGGTAAACAAACTTGTAAGTGTACGAACAGAATTAGGCCGACTAGTGGACCTAGTTCAAAATAAACTCATTTTGGGTGTAGGCTACTGTATTTCAATAAAACCTTCAGACTCAATAAAAAAATTCCAAATAAAACTTTGCTGAGAAAATCTACACATGATCTAATTCTGTTATGCATTGGCTCTGCATGAAGGTAATAAGCATTGAGCATCAGCGCAATAAGTAGCACTGATGCGTCGTGTTGCTTTTCTGAGATGTATACATTGCTGCAACGGACCCTAAACTCCAACAGACATAAAGTCACTCGCTTTGGTCTAAAACCAAAAATAAAATACAAAATAAATCGGCTATGCTGGAAAACTGACTGACTGTGAACAGGATGTCTGTCTCCCTGAAGTGAAACTTGGAAGCACATCGACGCAAAATCCACATTTACATGTCCATGCCAAATTCAGCATGGTGAACGACTCGCACTATGTTGAATGTGGTCTGACAACATGTGGCACAGATATACCATATACCCCTTCTATTTTCCCAGATTCATCACATTCCTAGGAGCACTGATATTAAGAATCTAAGCGCCAAGGCCTATTTCTAATACTGTGTGAAGAAGGATCACAGCTCCATTCACTTGATGGGAGATATGCAGAATGATAGACCAGGCCTATTTGTGGTCAGCCCTTTTCAAAAAGTCATCTTTGGTTATTATATTGTGGTTGATTAACGTTTCAATTATACACATGAACGCATACACCAGGGTTCAAAATTATTGGGACACTTGGATCTTATCCCATGTTAACCAGTACTTTTTGGCTCAGGATTCTATTCTGCAAATGTGGGAGATGACATGCTCATAGCATTTGCTTAAAAATAAAAATGTGGTGTTTCATACAATCAGTTGCTCTCTGTTTCTGAGCTATGTTAGGCTTATTGAGAGTTTTGCCATGCATCGAACACAAGCACCTAAAATTGTATTTGCTTTCCCAATTTCCAGCAAACTTTTCACTTTCATGACCAGCAGACATCATGGTACATGCACTTTCTGTCAAAATGGCACTTCAATGACCACGATTTTGCAGTCTCAGTCAGAAACTTCACTGCTTTTAAATGTTACGTTAACATGGGATAGGATAGGGGTGTCCCAATAATACTGAACCCAAAGTAAGCTCGGCAAGAGCTGAGCTCTGGCTGGAACGTTAGCCTACGTTTTGCCATCCTAAGTGGCCTGGTGTTTCTCAGCAGGTCACAATCATCTTATTTAAAATAGAATGATTGACGACTTGACCACGTTAGTGGATGTTTTAAATTTCGCTAATTCGGAGGCTGTCATCGTCGTCCAGCCCAGCCTTTTTTTTTTTTAAACAATCCACGTCAAACTCCTCCCGTATAACAAAAAGATGTTTTGCATTGGGGACAAACTCCGAAACACAAACTCCAGTCGGAGGAGTGACAACGGGCGCAGTAGGCAATAGGGGAGCTGTCTACAGTTCCTTCGCATTTGTAGCTGTAGTAGGCGCGTCTAACCCCGTGTTCAGCTCGTTCTCCGTGAAACGCAGGAAGAGCGATAGAGGGTCTCCATTACAGTCCAGTCATCCATGGCTTTATGCAACGGGGATACCAAGGTCAGTACACTGGCCTGTGATTTGGAATGCATTCTTCACTGCTAATGCTGGTATTAGCGAGCAAACATTAAGCACATTCCGTGTCTCCCTTCATGCGCTGGCTGTCCCTCAGTGGTGGAACAAGTGCCTCTTCCAGCCGGGCTAGCTTGCTAGGAGAGCCCCCGGTTACGGCCTGTGTACGTCCAGTTAACTTGCTGCATGTTTATGGAATTTATGCACAATCGTCCAACCACTCAGCTGGACCGACATTTTTTTTTTTTACTGAGATAACTTAGCCAAACAGAAGGGGACATGCCCAGTTCAATTGTCTCGGTTAGCTTGCTTGCCTACGATGTACTTTCGGTCCGACCGTGTGTAGTTGCGGTCACCCAACGTTAAAGGGAACTGGTCCGACCCGCCGCACCGACGGCCAGCCACGCCGCGCGTTTTGATCTTAGCCAGCGAGTCCGCTGACAGGGCAGCGGTGTCTAAACTGCTTTTTTCCGGGTTTTTTCCTCAATGAGAAAATGTGTAGTCCGACGACTTCCTCCGTCTTCAGACAGCTCTGAACTTAAATGGTCCGTCACTTCGCTATTGCACTGTTGGGGATAGTGAAGCTGCTTTCGCACCGGACGCGAAACGAATTTTTCGCACGACAGATTGCATTCAAAGTCAATGCAAAGACGCGAATTCGCGTCTTTGCATTGACTTTGAATGCAATCTGTCGTGCGAAAAATTCCTTCCGCGTCCAGTGTGAATGCGGCTTCAGCGATGCCTTCGAGCAACTCCGCGACCATCCCTTTCAGTTGCAGTAAGCTATTTATTCAGCAGAGACAAATGGTCGTTTTGTAGCTGTGCTAACTAGTAACTTACTAGTTGGTAAGCCCATGCGAGGTATAATTTTAAATTGGCCTCCGTTATACTTATGGTAGCGAACGTGTTGTCAGGTGCACCAATCCATTACTTAGTAACGTTAGCTCATTTGTCAGCGTGTGACAGTTCGGAAACACCTACCCGAAGATCTAGACAACTGAGATAACTTTAAAAGTTGAGTATTTTCCGAAGCTAAAACTTCAATTGCTCGCTCGTCTGCACTTTCGAACTCCAGACTCCAGTTAACTATCGTCATTTTTCCACGACGGACGCTTGTAACGTCAGTTTAAATAGCCAGCTAACCAGGTGGGAAATTGGTGCTGCTGCAAAATAAACCCTCGAACATTTGTTTGCTTGGATGTAAAGTTCACGTCACGAAATGCGACTTTGTTATTTGGCTTAAAATATCTAAGTTTCATAGTAGGAACATGTACTTCTGCTTATGGTAAAAAAAAAGTGATGTTGGAAAAACGCTGCCTTGTCATTCCGCGAAAACCAGTGCCAATAATTGCCGAGCGTAAACTTGGTGTAAACTAAGGTAACTAGCTGGCTCATTGTGACAGAAATATGGGATCGTTTCAATGTGAAGGCGCTCTCCTTGCATGTCAGCAATTAACAAAGGGAACAGTTGAATCTATCCCATGACCTCAGCGGCTGTTGGGGGGGGGGGGGGGGGGGGGGAGAAATGTCAGTTTATTCTTCATCAGTATTATCAATTTATCCAAACCAGAATTATGCAATTCTAGGAAATTCTTGCATACCTGAACCATCCAATTACAGGAGACAAAACACACGATATTTTTATATTGGCATCTTCTGATAAACGGGAAATGCACATTTCTTGTATAAATGCGGAGTGCGCCTTAAAATGGACTTGATCTGAAATTTATAGACATTTCAGGATGATGGGACATGCATTCCTTGAAATATTATGTATCTTAATTGTTTAGTGGAAGTGTTGGCTGTAATGAGCTACTTCTTGCAAACGCATTGTGTAAAAATACTTTGCACTTCTCTGTAGGAATGGGACCTGCAGCTATGGCAGACAGCTAACTTGTAGAAAGAGCTAATTACACAGCTACTTTCAAAATGTGTAACTGGCCAGTTTGTGTTTTTGGAACCCATACCATCTTGATAATGTCACAAGCTCGTTTCTCACAATAAGAATCCTCTCGAAAACCCAGTTTTATAAGATGTGTGATTGAACAAATTACTACTATGGTATTCGAACCTATCCATGACCACTTCAAGCATTAAAAGGCAGTTATGGGAGTTGTACACTGAAAGTGTACTTACCTGTTTACCTCCATACAACATTGTGAGATCAGGGTTTGTGAACCAGTATTATTTAACTTCAATATGGCTATTAGTGCATATTTTTGGGGTACTGAAGGCAGTTCCTTGTGTCTGCTAGATAGAAACCATGGCTGTGTTAGAGAATGAGATAGTTTGACAATGAGCAAAAGTATGGTTTCAAATACAAGAAAGTGAAATTTAAACCTTAAAGGGCAGTTCACGATAATGCATTATTGTTTAACATTTCATTAATTTTGCATTGTGATATTTATGGCCTAGTTTTCTTGTATTGTTATGTGCACGCTTTGAATTATTTTGTCATGGATTTATGTTATGATTTTATTGGTGATGGATTTGATGTGTTTTTTTTTTTTTTTTTTTGAAACCTGGAAACCAATGAAAGCGGATTCCTGTGGAGCATTGAATTGGATGCTGGAATCCACATGGCTTGATTCCTTCTAGCTTCCATGGTTTCTGGTCTGGCCTATACATGTAATTTGCTTGCTTTTGTTTAAATGAAAGAAAGGAAAATAACACTTCCTCTTGCAGCTGGATCTTGGCGGAGAACCAAAGGATGGCTCTTGTCATTGCGAAGGAGCCGTGGCCATCCTGGATGCCGGGGCACAGTACGGGAAAGTGATTGATCGGCGTGTGAGAGAGCTTTGTGTGCGGTCGGAGATCCTGCCACTGGAGACTCCGGCTTTCGCTATCAGGGAACAGGGTTTCAGGTGACAATCACCATTTAGCTCGGAAACGCTTTTCTCTTTACTGGTGCAGTGGGAAGTACATCACAACCAGGTCTCTGCTCAGAACTTAATATGGTCAACTTGAAAAGATGAGTGGTTTAGATGTAGATGAAAAGCCTCATTAATATAGTTTCTGTGTAACAGTGAGGCAGACACCAGAAAGGGCAGTAAGCTTATGTGGATTAGAGATGCGCCGAATTTTAGGCTGAAAATGGCAAAAAATGGATTTTCGGTTTTCGGTCGATAGACTTTTAACACCGAAACAATACGGCTGAAACAGGATGTTGTGTTGACGCAAGCAAAAACTGCGTGCACGCCTGTCCGGACTTTTATTCTGTCGATTTTGTTAATGAAATATTTATGTGTTTAAATCAGGGGAAGTGCACTACCGTCACCACGTTATGGCACTGAAGTCCGCTAGTGCTCAATTGTAATTTCTGTTTGCCATTACCCTGATGCATAGGGTAGCAGCTGGTGTTGTGTCCGATTCACCTGTACCATCTAAAAACGCCGAGCAATGATACCCGTGAAAGGCATAGAGTATTCATAGAAAAAGGCAATATATTATCAAGGCATTTGTGTACCGTCAGTATTCCATAATGTATCTACATCCCCTCGTTAGGCCCATATAACACATGACAAAATAATTATCGTAGTGTCTACGTGTCCGACAGTCGGATGGTTTCAGTTTAACTCCATGTCCGACAGTCGATTACAGTTTTTTTAATTATTTCAATGCTACTGAATCTTTTAGATATTACACGTGAATGTCTTAATAAGAGGGCTCAGTTGTATAAGATGAGTACCGAGAATTTCAATAAATGCTTCTGTTTAAGCTCTGCTCAAAAGAGTGAGTCGACATTGGCGCGGTACTTTGTGCATTTATGACGAATTTAGCGACTGTCGGACAGAGATCCTATTTATTTTTTTAATTTAACCCCTATTTAACCAGGGAAGTCCCGTTGAGATTGAAATCTCTTTTTCAAGGGAGCCCTGGGGGAAGAGGTGGGGAGGGACAGAGGAATTACACAGCCAATTAGATCAGGGGATGATTAGGTGGCAGATTGAAAGAGCCAGGTTGGGACTTTAGCCGTGACACCGGGGAACCCCCTACTCTTATCGAAGAGTGTCATAGGATCTTTAATGACCGCTGTGAGTCAGGACCTCGGTTTAACGTCTCATCCGAAAGACGGCGTCTCCTTCAGTACAGTGTCCCCGTCACTGCACCAGGGCATTGGGGATTATCCCGCCAGAGGGAAGATCGCCACCTACTGGCCCACCAACACCTCTTCCTATCCTAAAATACCCTGTGTCCGAAAGTCATGAAAATTCAAATTTTTCGAGTATTCCAGCAATTATTAGATGTGCAAACTTGGCCATGTTTGCGTTCAACCTTCACAAAATGCAGGTTGATAGCTATAGACTTTCTTTTTTTTCGTCTGTTTTCTTCCGTTGAAGATAGACCGAATAAAGACTGTTGTCTTTCTTTTGAAAATTAGTCAGATGGATCGAACAGATTCACGTTTTATTTCCACACCAAAGAGAAAATAGTGCTTGTAGACTGTGAGCAAATCAATTCCATGACCATTGCTAAATATCGTATGCACGATCAAGACTGTCGGACGTGAAATGCAAAATACTCCACGTCAGGTGTTCTGACAAATTTTGCTACCATGTCAAAAAATGCTACCGTAATGCAAAGCAATCGTAAAGTCTTTGTTTTCGCCTTGATATTGCAATAGGAATCACTTTACAGTAGTAACTTTGTTATTGTAAGCTTTTGATAACATACGCATATTTTATAATGAGTTGGATAGGTTTGTTTGAAGATATCTGCCCATGTATGCCATTATCGTCTAATTTCTGCATATAGATATGAGCGAGGAAACAGCCCGAGATTTTGGGTTTGCGCAAGCGCAGAACCGTGAGGTAGCATATTTTGATAGGTAGCAAAATTTGTCAGAACACCGGCAGCCAGCAAATAGTAAAAGTATTGATATGAGAGCAGATTTGTAAAGAAATAAAGAATAAAAATATATCACCAAAAAACAGAACATCCAAAAAAGATGGCCCGCAAACAAATAAATCGCAGTATTCATTGGATGTTCTATTTGTTGTTAAAATGTTTTTTTTATTATTATTCTTTATTTCATTATCAATCTGTTTCTAATCGTCCTTTTTTTGTTTTTTTTTTTTTTTGATGTGGTCGGACACGGAGTATTTTGCATTTAATGTCCGACAGGCATTGTACGGACTTCATTTTATTTATAAAAATGGCCCAAATGAATTGATTGCTGTGCCCATTGGATGTTCTGATTGTTGGTGATATATTTTTATTCTTTATTTCGATATAAATCTGCTCTCATATCAATACTTATACTTTCTGCTGGCTGCCGGACATGGAGTATTTTGCATTTCGTGTCCGATAGTCTTGATCGTGCATGCAATATTTAATTCACAATGTCAATGGTCATGGAATTGATTTGCTCACTGTATCGCTTTAAAATGCGTCATCTGATCTGTGATGCCTTTCCTAAGAACAAAATGCTTCATCCGCACCCGTAAATTTGCTGTGCAATTTTCGTAAAATAGGGGCAGCATAATAACTTCCTCAAGGGGAATTAGGGGAACACCGTTGCTTCTAATTTCGCTACGAACAGGGTCACAGGCAAAGAAACGCATGTCATAAATGCAGTAGCATCGGTGAACGAACGCAACCTCGTTTGAAAGGTAAGGCGGCGTACAGTATAGTACTGTGCGTTGCCTTACCTTTCAAACAAGGTTGCGTTTGTTCACTGAAATATTTATCAAGCTGCCTTAAATAACACGCGTTTCAAAAACACAATTTGAAGACCTGTTTCAATGATGGCTATTAAAGCCAGTTTCCCAGCGATAGTGCGGAAGCGAATTGTCTTTCGCAGAGAGGATTCTCTCTGACCAATCAGTGGGCTCCTGCGTTGTCACGTATCATATTAAATTTTGCAGTTTTTCGGCAGCCAGTAATAGGCCAGTCAGCCATAGGCCTGTAGGTTATATATGACTGGGGCCAAGTAGGCCTAAAACATTTTATTTATATTTTTATTTGATTTTATCTGTACTTTGTTGGAATGTCAGTGCTAAATAAATATCATTTTGTCATTGATTTATTCTTTGAAGCATGAATATTAATTTACGCAATTGCAATGCCTTGACTTTAATTAGGTAAGCACACAGCCATAGCCATAAATGCAGTGGTACTGAAAATTGGCATAATAATTTCTTTTGGTGTTTCGGTTTTCGGCCAAGCGTTTCTCATTTTCGGTTTTCGGTTTCGACAAAAATTTTCATTTCGGTGCATTCCTAATATTGATGTATTCTTATTTGATGAGAGGTAGCTGTGGCACTCGTGAAGCTGACACAATGAAATGCGAGGCTAGAGAGAGAGGATATTTCAGTAATGATGAGTAGGATATGTTGAGCGTTGTGCTTGTACAGTGGGCTCAAAAATTACTGGCATCCCTGACTGGGGATTGAGAGAAACAGCCTGGGCTCTAGCTGGAAAATCTGGCAATCTTAGTCACTGGCTCTCTTTCAGACGACCTCGTAATAGATTCACTGCAGCAGTAAGAAAGGCTAAATCTACCTACTATCTGAATCTAATAACTAATTCATCTTCCAATCCAGCCAAGTTTTGGAAAGCAGTAAACTCTAAATGGAAAATCTAGTGCCTCTCTTCCTTCGTATATTTAATTAAATGACTGTAAAATTGCTGATCCAAAAGAGATTTGTTCAATCTTTATTGAGGACTTCATGTGTGCTGGCCACTTATTTGAAAAAAATCTACTCCGATCATCCCAGTTCCCCTGATACATGTGGGTAAAATGGATTCCACTTCCTCTTTCACCTTCTGACCCTTCTCATCTATTGACATTCTGGATGCTATGCAAGCTATAAATGCCCGATGTCCAACTGTAGAGGATAATCTTGTTGCTTACTTGATAAAATTGGCAGCTCCATCCATCATTGAACAATTAACTCTTGTTTTTAATTTCGATATTGCCTCAGGTTGTTTACCTATGGCATGGAAGACTGCCCATGTAACTCCATAACATAAAGGTGGCACCACTAATGAGTTAAATAATTACTGGCCGATTTCTAAGATACCATATTTGGCAAAAATTTTACAAACCTTAGTTAACACTCAACTCAAATCCTACCTCATCTTATTCAATTCTCAATCCTCTTCAATCTGGGTTTAGATCAAATCACAGTACAATCACTGCTGTCACTTTGGTTACAAATGACGTATTAACTGCGTTAGGTAGAAATAAGCATTGTGCTGCCCTTTTTGTAGACCCTCTTAGGCATTTGATACCGTAGACCATCATTTGCTCCTACAAACACTTTTAAATATTGGTATGGATATTACAGCTTGTAAGTTCTTTCAGAACTATCTGCATGAGAGGCGTCTGTGCGTGAAGGCAGGAAATTTCCAATCGGAGCTGTTACCCATCTCAAAAGGTATACCGCAGGGCTCGATTTTGGGTCCTGTCCCATTTACTTTGTACATAAATGATATTGCCTCTACACTAAAAAACTGCCAAGCCCATTTTTATGCTGATGATACGATTGTCTATTGTATAGCAGATTCTGTACAACTGGCAACTCAAAGACTCCAGATAACATTTAATGCCCTGCAAGAGGCACTCTTAAGCCTTAAACTCATTTTAAATGCAAGTAAGACAAAATTTATGCTTTTTACAAATGCAAAAAATATTGACCCTGATAGTCTATGCATCACCACGGCAAATGGCTCCTCCATTGAGAGAGTCTCATAGTACAAGTATCTTGGAATATGGATTGATCATAAATTCAATTTCAAATATCATATTGTTAACCTTGTCACTAAACTCTGTCAGAAAGTTGGCTTCTTGTACAGAAACAAATCTTGCTTTCCCATGTCTCGCAGGAAAAGAATTGTGGAAGCAACTTTCTTGTCTGTTCTGGATTGTGGAGATGTAATTTATAGACATGCAGCCGCTACAACATCAAAGCCGCTTGATTCAGTTTATCATTCCGCCCCTTAAATTTGGCACAGGTGCAAGTTATAATACCACTGTCTTTTATATGATATGGCTGGTTGGTGATCTCTTGAAACGAGGCGAAACAGGTCCTGGTTGTTGTTTATACTGAAAGCACTTCTTGGTAAATTGCTGCCTTACATTTCCATGTTACTAAGGCAGTATGATAACCCTTATCTTACTAGTTCAAATGACTGGCTTATGCTTGAGGTCCCTTGTGCTCGGCCTGAGCTTGGAAAGACCACCTTCCAATTCTCTCCTCTCTATTCCTGGAATTTTCTACAAAGCGTTTTAAAACAGGTCTCTCTTCCATCATTCAGTCAGTTTAAGGCCAAGATCCTAGACTTATTGGTATCACAATGGGTGTGTTTTGATTAATGTTTTAATTAATTAATTTTTATTCATTGTTTTGTATTCCCTCCTTTTCTTTGTATGATTTGTTGTTGTTAATTGTCCATTTGTGCACTTGGCCCCACCGAAAATGAGGGTCTCCCTCAGTGGATTCCGTGTTTAAATAAAGGCATGACTGGAAAAGCACAAACAATGCTTTGAGAAACTCTTAAAAATACAACCCCAATTCCAAAATAGTTGGGACAAAGTGTAAATTGTGAATAAAATCAAAACAGAAATGACTTTCAAATCACACCAGCCAGTAGTTCATTGACAATAGAACAGAGATAACATAGCATATGTTGAAACTGAGAAATTTTACCCACAAGATGAGCTCATTTCAAATTTGATGGCTGCTACAGGTCTCAAGAAGTTGGGACAGTGGCCTGTTTACCATGGTGTTGCATCCCCTCTTCTTTTTAACACAGAGTGGAGTTGTCTGGGCATTTAGGAGACAAGTTTCTTGAGTTTAGCCATTGTAATTTGACCGCACTCTCGTTTAATACAGGCTTCCAGCTGCTGGAGAGTTTTGGGTCTCCTTTGACGGAGTTTCCATTTAATTATGTGCCAAATGTTCTCAATCGGTGAAAGATCAGGACTGCAGGCAGGCCAGTTCAGCACACGGACTCTTCTACTACGAAGCCATGCTGTTGTAATGGCTGCAGTATGTGGTTTTGCATTGTCCTGCTGAAATACACAAGGCCTTGCCTGGAATAGATTTCGTCTGGAAGGGAGTCATATGTTGCTCTAAAACCTTTTTTTGCATTTCAGCATTCATGGTGCTTTTTAAAACCTTCAAGTGTCCCACACCATATGTACAAATGCATCCCCATACCATCAGAGATGCTGGCTGTTGAACTGAATGCTGATAACAGGAGGGGTGGTCTTTCTCCCCTATACCCTGGAGGACACGGCACTTATGATTTCCAACAAAAAAGTGAAATTTGGACTTGTCTGACCACAGGACACTTTGCCACTTTGCTACAGTCCATTTTAAATGACCCTTGGCCTACAGAACACGGTGACGCTTCTGGATCATGCTCAACAATGGCTTCCTTTTTGCATGCTAGTTTTAGGTGACATCTATGGATGGCACGGCGGACTGTGTTTACAGATAGTGGTTTCTTGAAGTATTCTTGGGCCCATTTAGTAATATCAATGACAGAATCATGCCTGTGCAATGTTTCCCACAGACCAGGAAGCAATGTGTGGTGGCAAACCGATGTTTTCAGACAGAGAAGATTCTCATTTTGTTGGGGGGGGGGGGGACAGTTGATTTCTATTTCATTCTATCTGTTCTATTGTAAAAAACATATTGGCTTGTGATCTGAAAGTCATTGCATTTTGATTTTATTCATAATTCACACTTGGTCCCAACTATTTTGGAATTGGGCTTATATATTGAGAAACGCTTGATAACAACATGTGTAAAATTCTGTACGATATTAGTATTCTGATGGAACCAACAAAAATCAATTACTGATTGAATTAAAAATCATTGTCCTCCAAATCCAGGTTTCACGATTAATGACACCCTTAAAGAATATTGTAAATAACATCCAGCAAAATTAAACCAGTCATTCAAGTATTTATGTTTTATCTAAGTTTAAAAGAACTATATTGAGACATTACATCACTTCCTGTTTCAATAGTGGTATAAAAATGAGGAAAAACATATGCAATATCCCTTTTTCATCCAGCACCATGAAGAAAACCAAACAACTGTCAGTTCAAAAGAGGCAGTTGTCATATACCTTCATAAATCAGGTAATGGCTACAAGAAGATTTATAAACGATTGAGCACTGTCAGGGCATTTATTACAAAAATTTCAATGATATGGAAATGTTAAAAACCTCAAGGGTAGAGGACACAACTGCATTTTGCTCCCCAGGATATTGAGGAGGATGGTGAGGGAAGCAACAAAATCCCTGAGAATCGCTGTGAAGGAATTGCAGACCTTGGTGGCATCTTGGGGTCACCAGGTTTCAAAAAGCACCATCAGGCACCACCTCCACAACCACCAGCTCTTGGAACGCTTGCCAGAAGAAAGTATTTTCTGACCAGTGGACACGGAAGAAGCGCTTGGAGTTTGCCAGTCCTCATTTGAATTAAAACTGGAACAAGGCGCTTTGGTCAGATGAGACCAAAGTTGCATGTTTCGGTTAGATATAGCATCGGCATGTTTGGCGTCAAGACTGAGATGCATACAAGGGGAAACGCCTCAAACCCAAGGTGAAATAAGATGGTGGGTCCGTCATGTTTTGTGGCTGTTTTAATTCAAGAGGTCCAGGGATACTGGTTAAGATTAATGGCATAATGAAGTATCAAGATATTTTGTCTGACAATCTGGTTGACTCTGGCAGAAGGCTGGGACTCCGTTGTAGGTGGAATACCCTGTTAGACAGTGACCCAAGCACACCTCAAGATCTGCACAGAAATGGTTCCGTGACGACAGAATCAACGTTCTGCTAATGGCCATCTCAGTCGCCAGACCTCAATTCAGTTGAAAACTCTTGGGCTCAGTTGAAGAGGGCAGTTGGTTAATGCAAACCCAAGACTGTGAAGGATCTTTAATGGATCTGCTCAGAGTAATGGTCCAAAACTCCCCTAAATGTTTTGCCTTAACCTTGTCAAAAATGGCAGGAAAAGACAATGTGGTTATCCTAGCCAGAGCTGATTGCAATTAGTACTAGGTAAAGGGTGCTAATTATTATGAAATCGTGATTTTGTTAATTTATTTTGTATGAAAGAATTGTTATGATGTGGGGTGTTTCCATCGAAACATTAATAAAGAATTAAACATGTTGGTATGTACTGTTTCTCTATAGTTCCATTGTTTATATTCTTGTATTGTTTGCTCTTTGCTAGTTAGGGGTGCCAGTAATTTTTGAGCCAACTCTAAGTAACTCTTTTGTGAATGACTCATCTGTGGACGTTCGTAGGCTAGAATAATTTATGATCAGCAAGGCAGAGACAGTCCTTTGTACAGGGGATGAAACAGACGCATTGGAAATATGTTACCATGAGTGTCTGAACATGGAGGATTGTATATCAGTACATTGATTACTGCAAGCTGGGAAATTATTCCTACCTGATTGAATGTACCACTGAAATTGGTTTCTGCTTCTTAAAGTGCACACCTTCTGCTTTTTTTCTTGACAAATGTATAGAAGGCAGACGGCTACTTTTCAGTTGTTAAGTTTTTTTTATTTTTGGCTATCCTTATTATGCCTGTGGTCAGAAGCTTCTGTACTTTCTTTATTGGTTCAGCATTGTAGCTGCACAGTCTTAGTGGGCTCTGTTATTGCAGTGGTTTCAGCTGCCTGTCTGGATGTGTTTTGGGCTTGGATATAACAGCCCCCCGAGCTTTTAAGAGTTATATTCATGGCTACAGGCATTGAATACCAATTGGGATCGCTTTCTCTTACCAACATGCATTTAATATGCGCATTCCACTGCCTTGAGAACATGGCTGTATGATCAGTGCTTGAGATCTGTAAATACTGAAATTGAGACAAATCTAGCATTTGGTGCAGAATCATTTCTTTTACTTTATGCTATGACTAAACAGCAATTCAGACTTTGTGGGCCATATTTCAGACTTTGTCTTGGGGGGAGGTGGAAGGGCTAATGAAGCACCTTGAAGATGTGTTCCCCCCTTGACTGGCTTGTTTTTTTGATAACATGTAAGTCTTTTTGACAAAAGTGGGATACATGGACCTTCAGGGCTAGTGTTTATGCAAGTTTTGGCTGCAAGCAGCAACTGTTGCTCAATCAACTTGTGTTGTAGCAAATTTTAGACCACAAAAATGCTACTTTGTCTCCATGCATGCACTACGACATTTATCGGCCGTTTTCCATATGGAATATTGATAGAATTTCAGATGTAAATGGGCGACTGAAATGATTAAGAGCAGAATTTGGTCTCA
The DNA here is from genome assembly GCA_029721435.1 of Gymnothorax reevesii. NCBI lineage: Eukaryota > Metazoa > Chordata > Actinopteri > Anguilliformes > Muraenidae > Gymnothorax > Gymnothorax reevesii. The sequence continues at coordinate 144,902,532 of CM056574.1, forward strand.
AGCACAGAAACCAATAGGGCCCTTCTCGCCCATCCCAGCTGGTGGATCAAAGAATCTCATTTGTGTTTTGCAGGGCTATCATCATTTCTGGAGGACCAAACTCTGTCTATGCAGAGGATGCGCCCTGGTTTGACCCTGCAATTTTTACCATTGGAAAACCGGTGCTAGGGATCTGCTATGGCATGCAGGTAAGGCCCTTCTGAAAGTGCACCCTGTGCAGACTGACTTTATATCTGCAGGCACACTGCCCTGCTCAGCTCATCTCCTACCTTTATTCCTGCAGATGATGAACAAAGTTTTCGGAGGCACAGTTCACAGGAAGAGCGTGCGGGAGGATGGGGTGTTCAACATCGGCTTGGATAACTCCTGCTCTCTGTTTAGGTGAGGTGGATAGAGCAAAGGAGACACGGACCCTGTTTTAAAAAACACTCTGATGGCAACTCTCTTCGTCTAGGTTTTCTTAAAATATGAACTCTGGTAGTAAAGAAGTCCTTGGTCAAGATGGGGAACGTTTCTGTTTTTGAGGAGATTTAAGTTTGTTTATTTGATCTTATTCCCAGCATGCCTCTGCAGTGCGGATATTGGCACCCAAAAGTTGGTTTGTGTGTCTAAATGAGATAAATTAGGTAATACTTGGATTAAGAAAGGGTTTTGGAAGACATCCTAATTGCTCTGTTGTTTTGTAACTTTCCTCTCTGAGTAGCTGAATGCTCAAGTCAATTTTTGTTAAGTAACTTTTGTTGTGTTTAATCGATCTGGTAACACTAATATCAGGTCTTTCGTATGCTCTGTTTCAGCGCTTTAGATTGTGTTTTTGGTGCTGATTGACTTTCAATTTGGTGGTGTTCCACAGGAGTCTTCAGAAAGAAGAGATGGTACTTCTGACACATGGTGACAGTGTCGACAAGGTGGCTGATGGGTTCAAGGTGGTGGCGCAGTCAGGAAATATTATTGCAGGTAAGGAGGTTTAAGCAGCCATTCTTTCAACCGTCTGTATTCCAATATTGAGCAGATTGGAAAGGCACAACTGCGTTAATCATACCTGGTGAATGCTGTTGTCAGAATTTTTTACTGCAGTTGTTTGAAGGTCTTATGTGCACTAAAGTGACTCTCTCATATAAAAAATTAATGAAGGAAAAAGAAAACTTGAACACCACTTTGTTTACAAAATCTTTCCCGGCCTGACAATCAGGTCCTCCTCTGCCCCTCACATCACCACTCTCCCTACTGTTGCACAGGACTCAAAAAAATGTATTTCACTTGGATGGGTGTGGTTTTGCATGACGATGCAGTGCAAGTCTCAGCCTGTGCTCTGACTGCACTAAAACGGAACGTGCATGGCTAGTTTGGAGTTTCTTGGCTAGTATGCTACCAAGTGAAACTATCCATTAATAAGACCCATTTAGCTATCGGTATCTAAGTAAAACTTTGCTGATGGTAACGCTAGAGGAAGATTACCTTTCGCTTACAGAGAAGCTTTGCTTACTGCCACATGTTATGGTAGCCAGCTTGCTACGTATGTAGCTACCTTGCAAGCTAGCTCTTATTTCAAAGTGCTGATGTTACTTGCTGGCTAACGCATGGAAAAACCAGAAGTCGTTTTTATTTTGTTGTGATAAAAGACCTAAAACTTGGACTTCGCATGAACCTGGTAGACACGGACTCCTGCCTGGTAGCATTCGTATTCTTGTCTTGTTCAATTTGTTAGCTTCCTATCCAATGTGACTGGATGTGCATGCAAGCTAGCATGCTGCTGCTGGCGAGCAAACATTCCTGTGCTGTATCAGCTGGTGAGTGGTTAAGGTGCTCAATTTCAGAATTTATCAACAGTTTGATGAAAGCAATTTGGAAAATCTCCAGGGAAGTGTAGTTGCGGTTGTAGGTGCAACTACAAGGAGCAAAAATCTAAGTTTATCTTTCTCAGGCAATGATCACAAAAAATGAAAGGATCATCTCAGTTTGAAGTTACCGTTCGGCTTGAGGTCTTCTGTATGTTTAACTGTGGGAATAAGGCAAAGATTAAATTAATAAACAACTCATTAGATTAATTTTTTTTGCCATCTTACCCAAAATTCAAGATGACCAAGATCAATGCAAGCCCATGAGAGTTGGCTTCAAGCACAGTGTGTGTGACGGAGGATGCAAAGAACCGCCATGTCCTGAGGGGAGAGGGGGAGGAAGGAGTGCCTTTGTTTATTTTTACTATAGGAGTCGGTGCTTTTGGGACCATCTAGTGATCAGAATTAGTTTGGTGTACCTATAATCCAAATAATCAGATGAATGTTTATATTCAAAATTTGATTTTAAATGTGGGCACTGTATATGCCTTATGCCTTTTTTGAAGGCTAGGAAATATGCTATTATACAAGTCTTACAAATCTCCATGCAGGTTTGTCATTGGAATAATATCCCTGTAGTGCCTCACTCTCAGTAATTCTTGTAGGCATCGCCAACGAGCAAAAGAAACTGTACGGGACACAGTTTCACCCTGAGGTTGACCTGACGGTACGAGGTATGGACATGCTGCGGAACTTCCTGTTTGAGATCGCCGGCTGCACCAGTAACTTCACAGTGCAGAACCGTCAGCAGTCCTGCATCCGTGAGATACAAGAACAAGCAGACAAGTCCAAAGTTCTGGTGAGTTCATTTGAACCACTCAGCCCAAACTCATCACACCGACTCATTATGCCACCCTTCTGCACTGCATTGCTGAGTGAAAGTGGAATTGCAGTTACCAAAGCTTGCTATTTTGTCAGCAGCATTTTATTGCCATACCCCTACAATCTATATTTTCCGTTGGGGGGGGGGATTCTCTGAGTGTGTACTATTGGTAGATCATATTGTCATGAAATCGCTATATGTTTGAGACCCTTTGGGGATCCACACTGAATTAAAATTTTTTATGTGATTCTGTTCATCTGGTTTAGCTTTGGGCCGAAGTGATTGCAGGGCTGTGTGTTGAGCGCTTTATTCTGACTAATTTCTGATTACATCACTGGGGAGCTGGGTGCAGATTGAGGTTGAGCAATTAAAGCATCCTTCCCCTGCTCTTCACAGTTCTGAGGAAGTGAGTTTACTCTCTCTCGTGAGGGACAGAGGGATAATTTAGAGGAATTAATTAGATTTTAGCGCTGATAACATGTATACCATTCCCTCAGTCCCTGTGCCCCAGGCTCAGAATGTAAACCCCACATGCTTCGCTCCTCCTCTCATTGCATGTAAGAGTCCTGGTGGGTTTACTGCACAGGTTAAGTCCACGACTGAAGAAATGAACAGAAGCTCTTGTGCTTTTGCATGACCCAAACATAATTTGCAGGTTCTACTGAGCGGTGGTGTGGATTCCACTGTGTGCACTGCACTGCTTAACAAAGCTCTCAACCAGGAGCAGGTCATTGCAGTACACATCGACAATGGCTTCATGAGAAAGAGGGAGAGCCAGAGCGTGGAGGAGGCCCTTACCAAGCTTGGCATCAAAGTCAAGGGTAGGTATTAGTTAATCCATGTCTGTGAGCGTCGATAGCACCAAGCGTGGCACAGTGCAAAGGCTCACAATAAGGAGGTTCTGGGTTCAAGTACCGGCCAACCAGGACTTTTGTTTGTGGAGTTTGCATGTTCTCCTGGAGGATGTATGGGTTTTCCTTGGGTACTCAGTTTTCCCCGTTCTGAAACACGAGCACTATAGGAACACTCCAGTGCCCCTGACCAAGGCCCACAGGCTTGGTTGGTTCCTGGGTGCTGTACTGTGGCTGCTCACTGCTTCTAAGTAGGTAGAATTGGACAAATGCAGTAATAAGTCACCCCGCAGAGTTCATATAAAGTTTATCTCCTCTTATTTTATCTTATAGGCATGTTTCTCTTTTTAGATAATCAAGCAGGATGAAATAACTGTGCTGCCACAAGTTAACAAGTAACAGATTCCCAAGGGGAACAAATTCTGTCTACTTGTGTAATGTCACTGTCTTTAAGGAATATATTTGGGATGCAATATTCACGTTTGTTATTCAGTTATTCAGCTACGAGTTCAGTTGACTTGTAAACACAAATCTTTCGCAGATAGGTTTGAGTCTGCAGGGCTCTTTTGGATTTTGTATGCAAAGTCACCTCCCCATTCTCTCTGTCTCAGTCGTTAATGCGGCCCACACGTTCTACAATGGGACGACGACTTTGCCCATCTCCGATGAGGACAGAACGCCCCGGAAACGCATCAGTAAAACTCTGAATATGACCACCAATCCTGAGGAGAAGAGGAAAATCATCGGAGACACTTTTGTCAAGGTACCCGCTGAGTTTCTCTGATCATGCTGTCCATTTAACATTACAGTCACCTTATTTCTGTGGGAATTTCTCTCCGATGATTATTCCTCAAAACTGTAACCCGTCCCGCACGCAGAATTGGTCATCCGGTTAAGTTTCTTTATAGTATTTTAAATAACCAGAAACCTAATGACACGATTCTACTGATTGATCATTACTGATGGCTCTACTTTGACTAAACTCCTTCAGTGTCCAGCTGTCTTCATATGTCATGCTGTTTACATCTAATTTACTGCCAATTACATGTTGTTACTTCGAGTTGAATTGATTGCCGATGTTTGTCTTGGGTTTTGTTCTGTAAAAATGCCAGGCATTGCTGCTATTCCATTACTTGCCCATAATTGCCTGAGGGCTGGAAGCCCGTCATCAGTGCCTGACTGCATTAGACACTATATGTTTACATCCGTCTCCAAACTATGTGCTCAAAATGAGAGGCAATCCAAGGCAAATCAATGGGTTTTAATTAATGCTGGGTCATGAATAACACTTAATGTTTGTTCAATCTATAAAAAGTGGATGGATGGATGAATATGAATGAATGCTGCTGAACGGATGTTATTTACATTAAATAAAATGGTTGTACTTCTCCCTACAGGTGGCAAATGAGGTAATTGGGGAGATGAACCTGAAGCCTGATGAGGTGTTCCTGGCCCAAGGCACACTGAGGCCGGACCTCATTGAGAGCGCCTCGGTCGTAGCCAGCGGCAAGGCTGAAGTCATTAAGACGCACCACAACGACACTGAGCTTATTCGCAAGCTTCGTGACCAGGTTCGCCTCTGTTCCCTCCAACCATTAACAACTGGTAGGCAACCAAGAAGTAACGTAATTTTTATTCCTTGTATGAGGCAGTGATCACTAATGACCCTCATGCAAGTAGTTTCGAATGAAGCTTTGTTTAATTGGATAATTTTGTTGGAGGTGGGTGTCCAGTGTCTGAGATGTCGTTGTGTATATTATGGTCGGAGCTTTGCTGTTGAAATACAGTTGCGAGATGGGACAGAAGTTGGTGCTCTCTAAACTTGTTGAATGATTTGCAAACCCTTTCTTTCTTAATTCCATGAACACATTTGCCTTTCCAATATTCTGCAGAGCTTCTAATGGCACGTGATGCAGACATTTAGCTCTACTGAATACAGCATCTCCTGAGACAGTCTGACAATAAATGGTAGAAAGAGATGAATCCTTGTCAATTCTGAGCTCTTCCTCCTCAAACTGCCTTTGTCCCCCTCTAGGGAAAAGTAATCGAGCCGCTCAAAGATTTTCACAAGGATGAGGTGCGAGCGCTGGGACGGGAGCTGGGCCTCCCTGAGGACATCGTCTCTCGACATCCCTTCCCTGGTGAGGCTGCATCTCGCCGCATTAGTGCTACTTTGTGGTTCTTGGTGTCCACGTCCATGACCTGTGACCTCCTGCACTGCCCTCAGTTCTTCCTTTTTTTTACTACGTCACATGAAGGGGCAGAATTTCTCATTTTGAGTGGTGAGGCCACAGGACAGTTTCCAACTTTGCCTGAGTCCATCTATGTGAGCAAGAAATCAGCTGCTGGGATTTTGGAAAGAACGTCACTCTGAGAAAAATAAGCGAGCTTGTGTTTGGATGTACTTTATATCTAGGGTGGCCAGCACTAGTCATGGTGGGCTGCAGTATCTGCAGGCACTTATGATCTCGATTCAATCAGCAGATAAATGTCTTTTGAATAAGACTCATGGACTCGATAGCCATTCAGGGACTTCAGCGATTTTCAGCAGGTATTGTGCCCCAGAACCATATTTGCCACCCCTGCTTTTTATATTTTATCGTTTGTATTGTGCAATTGTTTTTAGTCCATGGTCGACTTTAGGCAGAAATTGTTCAATAACTGTCAGTAACCCTGTCTCCTGTGTAGGTCCTGGTCTGGCCATTCGGGTAATCTGTGCAGACGAGCCCTACATCTGCAAAGACTTTGCAGAGACTAATAACATTTTGAAGATTGTCGCAGACTTCTCTGCTAGCGTCAAAAAGGTAAATGGCAGTGTTGGCTTCCAGTGCATGTGATGGGCTCAGTTTGAGTGTGCAGCGGGGAGACTCGCCTCCAGGCCTGTAAAATTTATGCCCGTTCATGATGTCGGGCATCGAGATGGAATTAACAGCTGAATCCTTTCAAATAGCCTGAAGCCAAGAGAGTGTACTTTACTGCGGTGTGAATGCCTTCACTCCAGGCATGGTCGCAAAACTGAAAAGCGGATGCATTTCTTTTTTGCCACTGCTGTGTTAGGAGGAACATTGTTTCTTTTAACCGTGCCTGTTCAGCCTGGCAATGTATTTGCAGAATTAGACCTTTGTATTTAAAGTCTTTAGAAAAAACTCAGTCTTTTGGAGACAAAGGGCCTTCAAGCTTGGTCCTGTGGTAGGAAATCACCTTTGTCATTTTGATGTATTTGTCATTCCATTCAGCCGCACACACTCCTGCAGCGGGTAAAGTCTTGTATCTCGGACGAGGAAGAGGAGAAGCTCATGCAGATCACCAGCCTTCATTCACTCAATGCCTTCCTCCTGCCAATCAAAACCGTTGGTGTCCAGGTACGCGAAGGGACTCTGTCCTGCTCACCGTCAGGTCCACTACCAGACTGAAGTGGCCATTTGCTGAGCGCGGAGGGGAAAGTACTTTTCGATTTGTCTAGTTTTGCCCCGTTTCTTTCCTTGAAAGCTAGGTGAACACTAGATGAATGTCATGTTTTGTTGCCAGAGGGGTTAAAGGTGCTGTCATGGACTGGCTTCACTGACGTTGTTGGGCATTTAGTGTGACCTTCGACCGCAGCATTTATCTGGCTTAAGCTCAGCAGACGGCCGCTGTGTAAATAGGGCATATAGGGCGAGATTATGGGACTGTGACCCTGCACCAGTTTGACAAACCGAATAGGTTTGTCTATAATCCTCCACTGAGCTGTGTGACTGAGTGAGAGGTGCTGGGAGGGAGGAGCCGAGTGCTGTTTGTGTTTGTGGGAACCACTGAGTCAAAGGGCGAGTTAGAGACTGAATCACGAAAAAGTGCTGTGGCTGAGTGTCCTGTTCTCTTCCTGCTACAGGCCGCAGGCCACTATATTTACCCCAGACACTGAGACGGGCGGTGGGGGGGGGGTGGTCTGACTGGCTGGGCATGTGGGTAGAGGGAGCATAATTTGCCTCTGACTGTTTGTGTGTTTAAAAACAAAAACAAATGGTTTGGACTGTGCCACACCCACATTCAGCATGTTCTCAGACCCAGTGGTGTGCTGAGATATTCGGTTTATTTGTTTTTGATGAGACTTTGACCTCAGTGGTTACTTTCTTTAAATTGTACCCTGCGTCTCAGTTCTGCACTTACGAGCCCTGGAATCTCAGTCAACAGACGTGCCAAGGAAACATTTCAGTAAAATGCTGTCAAAACAAATCAGGTTATTTACAGGGTTGCGATGAAGTCCTGTCTCTGGGGTCAGGCTTTGATTACTTGTCAATTTTGGTGCTGCAAGTTTGTTCGCTGAACTATGTGCTTGAGCTTCTAAACAGCTTTTGGCTTTTCTCCTGAACCCATACGAATCATTGAGTTTCCAAAGGGCCCAACTCCAATGAATTTGGCGTCTGCATATCCTACAACAAAAAGGAGAATTTTCTTGTCATTTCAGTCAGAAGTATTGCAGTGACACACTTGTAAATAAATAAGGTAAAAATGTATGGGTCATAACATATGGGCAAAAACAAAATCAGTTTTTCCCTTTCTTTAAAGAGAGTGCTCCTGGGAGCAGGGTCCTCTGGAAACTCAAGGATTCATAGAAGATCTCAGTCCTCACTGTTACTGCTCTCCCTCATCATCTCTCTCTCTCTCTCTCTCTCTCTCTCTCTCTCTCCCACTAACCCCCCCCCCCTGCAGGGTGACTGTCGCTCCTACAGTTATGTATGCGGCTTGTCCAGTAAAGAGGCCCCTCACTGGGAGTCTCTGCTGTTCCTGGCGCGGCTCATCCCCCGCATGTGCCATAGCATCAACAGGTACGGTATGGCTCGCCCGGCCCCGCAGGACCTCAGCAGGAAGCTGTAAAATGTTCCCTCACCCCTTCCCACTGAGCTCTCTCCTCCCTCCCATGTAAGCGTTTCTGCATTCGTGTGTGTACACTGTGCCATCGGCTTTACACGCCTGCCGCATTCCCCTCTCCAGAGTGGTGTATGTGTTCGGGCCGCAGGTGAAGGAGCCCCCTACAGACATCACCCCCACCTTCCTGACCACCGGCGTACTGAGCACGCTCAGACAGGCCGACTTTGTGGCTCACTCCATCCTGCGGGAGTCTGGTAAGGCCTCTGCTGCTCTCACCACTGATAGACCAATCACGTAAAACGCTTCATTTACAGAGCACATTTCACTGTCCGAGAACACGGGCATCTCTAAGTGCTCCGCTGAACATTGGAATGAAAACAAGGTGCTAATCATTGACACAATGCAATTTAAAAGCCTTTCTGATGAGAGGAGGGTGATGAAGACACAGCATAATGTTCCTCCTTCTTTAGTGCGGGGTTTTGGGCATAAATGGATCAAATACATTCGGTTTTTAGTGCTGCAGAGATGACAAACAACGAGCCTCAATTTTGTTCATTTGAACTATGTAGATTTGAAATGATTGGCTTGCTTTTTAATGTGTGGAAGTGATACCTTTTTATCCCCCCGGCATATAATGCGGGGGGATATAGCGATCAGTGTGTCCGTCTGCCCGTCCACCCGTCTGTCCGTCCGTCTGTAATAAAATCGTTTCCGGACCAGAACTCGAAAACTACACCACTTACAAACGCCAATTTTGGTATGGAGCTTCTCCTTATGGTCTAGTTGTGCCTTTTGGGGGTTTCGGTCCGTCCGTCTGTCCGCACAACCTGTAGGTTACACAACCTACAGCTGGGGGGATCCGCCATTGCCAGATGGCTCTTGTTAAATTGTGCAATGAAAACTGAGGATGGTCCAAAATGGAAAAAGACGGGGAGGAAAAAATTTCGGATACTTTTTATCATATCTTTTGGATTTATATCAAATTTTTAAGTAATGGCATTCCTGAGTAGCATCCTGGATTATATAGAAAGGCAGCAGCACCACCAATGTTCATCAGGAATGCATGCATCCTCACAGAGCTGGAGGGTGTGTGAAGTTCTCCATAATCACACAAATGTTGTGTGTTCTTGCGCAGTTGCTGCCCTCTTCAGTGAGACGCTTCGCACTGGAGAATGGAGAATATAACTCGAGGCTGGGAAGCTTTACTGGTCTTCCACACTGCATTGTAGCCTGCCTGTGCCCGGTCTCCGCTTCTCTCCTGTGTGTGTTATACCCTTGTAACCCAGATTCTTTTTCTCAAGGCTACTCCGGAAAGATCAGTCAGATGCCAGTCATCCTTACCCCATTGCATTTTGACCGCGACCCCCTACAGAAGCAACCATCGTGCCGACGATCCGTGGTCATTCGCACCTTCATCACCAGCGACTTCATGACTGGCATTCCCGCCACACCTGGCGACCACATCCCTGAGGAGGTATGTCTGTTGCATAGTCTGTATAAAAAAATGGAGGCAGCACTGGGGTCTGAAAACTGAGGCCAATGCAGAAATCTCTAAAATATGCATTCTATTTAATTGCCAGCAGATGGCGACGTCGGTGGTTGCAGAAAAAAGTTCAATGCTATAGAAATCTATCGGAAAATGAGCCTATTTTCCCACCTGATTTATTATTTCAGTAATGATTTTCCACGTTACTCTATGGTATCTGTCGCAAGTTTCTTGTCTCCTTCAATATATCATGATGTTCATTTTTGTAAATTATGGTCCCAAATAGTCTAGAACAGTAGTACTCAACCCTGGTCCTGGAGAGCCGCAGTGTCTGCTGGTTTTTGACGTTACTCAGCACTTAATTGATGAATGAAAGCAGTTGAATACACACTTAACTCATCTCACCTAGTCTGCCCTACAAAGCAAAAAGGCAGCAACTGCATTTTTGGTTGAAGATGAGTTATTATCATTTTCATGGCATTCAAGGCGTCCTTCATTATGTGACAATATACATTATCTCAAATGTGAGTCATTTTGGAGAAAAATGGTAGTCGTTTGTACAGTAACTGCAAAAAGCCGCAGCGAAACGAAGCAAAAGTACAGTAACATCCATTACTGCATTCTTTGTTTCATGTCAGTTACTGTACTTTTGCTTTGTTTTACTTCACGTAAAAACAACTGTGTTGCCACACAGTGAAGTTACTGTTTCCAGGGTGAACGCAGACAGCTACAGCCGATTTCGCGGGCTACCCATCCCTACCAACAATTTTGACATTCTACCAGCTGATTTCACTCTCTACCCATCTAAATTTACAACCCTGATTCCAAAATGGTTGGGACAAAGTGTAAATTGTGAATAAAATCAAAACGCAGTTACTTTCAAATCACACCAGCCAGTATTTTATTCACAATAGAACAGAGATAACATAGCAAATGTTGAAACTGGGAAAAATAACAATTTTATCCACAAAATGAGCTCATTTCAAATTCGATTGCTGCTACAGTTCTCAAAAAAATTGGGACAGGATCCTGTTTACCATGGTGTAGCATACCCTCTTCTTTTAAACACGAAGTGGAGGCGTCTGGGCATTGAGGAGACAAGTTTCTTGAGTTTAGCCATTGGAATTTGATCCCACTCTTGTTTAATACAGGCTTCCAGCTAGTAGAGAGTTTTGGGTCTCCTTTGACGGATATCAATATCACCAATGATTTGCGCTGACAGGGTTGTGTTCAGTTCCATTCAGAAAAAATCGAGACTAATAACCAACTAACTTTAGCAATGGTCATATTGGTCAACTTGCTCGTCACTCTTCTGTTTGGATAGCCCACTGAAGTCCATACTGTAATATGCGAAAGAATGAATGAGGACTCATTTGACCAATGTAATGTCTCAATTACATTTCATATTGCCATAATGGCTGTGCTAATGTTGGAACGGTTTCCACAGCGTCTCAGCATAATGCCAGAGAAACAGACTAATGTTCAGGAAAACAAATATTTCCAATTAGTCCAAATACAGTGTATCTAACACACCTAGAGCCCAAGCTGTTACAAAATAGTTTTTGAAGAATCTGCAGTTACTGCCTTTTTCCTTGGTATGGTGCCACATCCTTGGTAAGTAATACAAAGAAAGAATACAGTAACTGCAAAATAGGGGTCGAACATCAAATCAATTATGAGGATTAATATGTACAAAGAATAAGCTAATATAAAGTAAGAAAACTGCCACATATCCATTAATCTACGTACAACTACTGAGGGTGGACGACAGGATAACTTTAAAGTCATTTTTCTCAGTTCTGCACTCTGCGTAGTTACTGCCTTTTTGCTTTGTAGGGCAGTAGTGTCTTAGGTTTAAATATGGTGGAGAAAACCAGACTCGCCACACCCTGTGGCTCTCCAGGACCACGGTTAGCTATACTCCTGCTCTATAAACTTATCTTTACTCTGTACTTCTGCTTTGTCTGCATTACAACTATGCTATATGTCCAACCACATTTACAAATCTTGGTTGCCAGGTAGATTGCTGTCACAACCTGCATGTCTGTTTAATTGGCTCTAGTAGTCTTTTGTGGGTGGTTTCTGGTAATTGATTGATTGGCTTATTATTTCCTTAGTGCAACAGTATAGCTAACAGCACAGGGTGTGCTGAGTTAGGTTTTCTCCACCCTATTTAAATGCCTGGTGAGATAAGTGAAGTGTGTATTCAACTGCTTTAATTCATCAGTTAAGTGCTGAGTAACGTCAAAAACCAGCAGACACTGCGGCTCTCCAGGACCAGGGTTGAGTACCACTAGTCTGGAATAATGGATAAAGCCAGAATATGCTTTAGGTGTGTGGCTATCCTCTGGTCCTCGTCAGATACAGTCAGATCCCCCCCGTAGACCCACCCCTCGCTCCTCGCTGGATCTTCATTTCACACTCTCATCCAATAGGAATCAAATCTGGTTTCAAAATGACAAAATGGCGCTATTCAAATTGCCGAAATTGAGGCTTCCTAATTGGTATGCTGAAACCAGTGGGTGACGTCACGGTTGCTTCGTCCATCTTTTTATACAGTCTATGGTCTGTTGAAGTACATAACTCCTGTGGCCACCCTCGCTGCCTGCCACGCAACATATGCAATAGAAGGTGCCACAGTTGAAAATCATATACTCAATACTCAGGGGCCATTACTATTTAACACTTCTTCCTTATCACATGTAAGGTCCTTGGGCTGTAGTTGTGCTGCAAGCTATATGTATCAAGATCTGACCTTTGACCTAGGTGCAGTGACATTTACCTTGAAAATTTTGTGCAGGCTGTTTCACAACAATTAATAATGGCAGCAATGTGAAACTGGCCACATTTGAAGTACTTTTGTACATAGCATGGACCTGTGCCTCATCTGGTTGAATTCAACATTTCATCTTTGCCCTTTACACTATGACCTTTAATACATTTATATTTTTATATTACTCAATTTTTGCTTTGATCCAAGATCAAAAGTTAAAACTATCTGCGTGCCTCATATGATTCCAATCTATTTGATATAATGGCATGGGCAACAATTCGTTAGTCCCTTACATGACATGTTTTCTCCAGGTGGTGCTAAAGATGGTGAACGAAATCAAGAAGATCCCTGGAATCTCGCGGGTGATGTTCGATCTGACGTCCAAGCCCCCAGGGACCACAGAATGGGAGTAGTCTCCCAGCCTCAGAATCCCTACCCCTGTCGTCCCTCCCCCAACCCCGCCGACACCTCTCCAGCCCTATTCCTCCCTCCCTCCCTCCCTCCCTCCTCAAATACAAACATTCCCAATTTTTGCAGGCAGTACTGTGACCAGCGCACACCTGGAGCCGCTACCTTGCACCGCCTCTTTTTTCGGGGTGGTGGTATTGTTATTATTTATCATTTCTTCTGTTGGTGACCATATGTTTTAATATTCTGCTAATGCTGCATTCTCCTGGAGGTTACGTGTCAAAGCTCTTTGTGGGCGAACAACGCGGTGTACCTCCAGTCACAACATGAAACAAATGGTGAAAACGGGAAAATCTCCACAAGAAATGGGTTCAAAGAGTCACCTCAACTCTCCAGCCTTTTTAAAAATTGCATTTGTGTTTTCATGAAGTTCTACACAGTCTCTGGTTTCCTTTTCTCCAGGACTTTTATGTATAACTGACTTAAAGAAAATACAGCGTCTAGAGGGCGAAATTTCACAAACAGGTTCTCATTACGTAATTTGTCATCCAGAAAAAAAAAACATGGCAGTCATTTCCCATAATCTCAAACCGTTTTGGAGTAATTAGGAACTTTCTACTTGCCCTGAGAACGCCCCTTTTTAATCGCTACAATCAATAATGCCGCCCTTTGTTAGTGTGACGTCATATAAAGAACTCCGGACCAATTTGCTGCATAGCTGGTATGTACAACTGCGTGTAAAAATATCATTTTGATCACTTCATTACATGTTTTTGTCGCCCCAGTGCTTAGTAACGTCAAATCTGATATGATTTACATTATGAGCAAAGAAAAATTGGCAATATGTATATTTTTTATTTAATCTTACACTGGTTTTCTTTACAGGCAATCAGAGACGCGCTAAATGGGCTAGAGAGCCGTGGTTCACTCGCGTTCGCCGTCTGCGAAAGCTACTGCTAAACGCATTACCCAGGTCTTCGGTTCTCCATTTATAATGACATAAGTACTGCGTTTTTAAAGCGTATGACCCAGATTTCTGCTACGCAAATCTAATTCCTCGATCAGCTTCTCGCGAGTTTGCCAAACTGTGTGCTACACTTTGATGTCGATTTGACTTTGTTCATTATGCTCTCCTGAGCTGACATCCAACAAGCTTGTTAGATTTTGTATGGCATTTTGTCAGGCTTGAGTAAAACAATAATATTATCTGACGAAGAGAAAAAGATTGGAACACGAGACAGGAGTCAAGACACAGCGGCAGCATGCAACTAGATGCGCAGCAGCAGCAGCTGTGGGGAAGCGCTTTCACACTGGAATGGAAACAAATTTTTAGTAGTCAGATTACATTCAAAGTCAATGCAAAGACGCGAATACACGCATTCTGCGTCCAGTGTGAAAGCAGCTTAATAGAGCACTGGCGAAGGGAAGGCATTAAACGTGTGGAATGCAAGCCGAAGCCTGCTAAGTGCTAGCCGCAGCCAGCACTCTATTAAGCTCTACAGTGTCTATAACGAAAGCGCTGGTGTAGCTAATGCGTTATAATTGTTCATTAGCAGCCTACCTTCATTTTCTTTCATTTTTCAGTGCCCGATCTGCTCTTCCTTCTCCCCTTTTCCTCGGTGCTTCTCTCCTCGAATGGACTTTTGATTTTCGGGAGAGCATCAGGCTTGATTTTTCTCCTCTTTTTCATCGCGAACTCCGACCAAAACCCATTATCCTCGAAGGCGGAATCATTGAAGTGTTCGCTACAAATCGCACTCTTGTCGCTTTGTCCTTGCCATTTTGCCCAAGTCAGTTTCACCCGAGAAGCCCAAATTTTACTTATTTTTTCATCTTTTGGAAATCGATGAAGGCTGACTCCTTTGGATACGTTACTACAACCTGTTACAATGCGTATGGTAGGCATTTGCTCCGCCGTTACCTGAAATTCCGCGAGAAAATAATGATTTTATAAACCTACTGCAGTTTGTGTCCCATAGGCAGTAATAGAAAAACGAGCTCCACTGAGCTCGTCTTGTTCTTTATATGACGTCAGCAGGTTGATGTGTAAGTCCCACGGAAGTTGGACCTAATTGTGGCCGGGGCAGAAACTGGCTGAAAATCAAGGTCTGCCATCAGAAAACAAGCCTAAAATTATTACTGTGTATTTTCATGGGAATTTTTGGCGCAGACATAGTTTACAAGTACAGAACTATGGAATTAGTGTCAAAGTACCCGGCAATAGAGAGTTCCTTTAAAGGTGCATTATGCAAGTTTGTTTACTTTCTGCACGATTATATTTTTGTCTCAATTCACCGACATCTCTCCACGATCCGCTAGCTGCTAGCCCCTAAATTCACAGTGAAAAAAATGCGGGCTCTGGAGACCGCACAGGCGTCACAAACTGCAAATAAACACAAGGGGCACAGGCTGTGCTCCATAACAGGACAAACTGTCCCAGCCAATCACCGACAAGAGTTGACAGTTATGGAAGCATGGCAAGGAGGAAACTATGGGAAAGAGGGGCGGACTACCTTTGTTTTGTTAGAGTTCGAATGTCAACAGAAGTGAAAGTAAACAAACTTGCGTAGTGCACCTTTAAGTATAGATTTGGTGTACTCTTACGTACTGTAGCAGAAGTACAGTAACACAAAGCCGTGAAGATGTGACCAATTCACTATGTTAAACACTTCTTGCCAAATTTTTCTCCAGTGGCCCATCATTTCAGGGGAATGGAAAATTCCTCCAGGTAACTGGAATGTTCCCAGATGGCGCTAGAGAGTTTGTTAGCTGGTGCATTAAATGCAGTTTTGCATGGATTATCTACTGTAAGTAACTCCCCCTCCAATAAAGTGGGGTGTGTAGGAAGAGTTAGTGCCTCCTCCTGGCACATCATAGACCCAAACCCAGCAGGAGTTTATACTGTACTGTTTTGTCTTTCAGCAGTAAGTGCTTTTGTAAGAAAAAAGTTGACAGGACACAATGACAAAATCATGGGGAATAACTGACCCATTTGTATCTGCTTTGATCACATCATGATCATCACAATCACCATGCAGGCAGTTTTGGTGTTGTGTAAGGTTAACAACTGCACATTAATTTAATTTTGTTTTATTCATGGCCTTGATGCATTTTTGCTTTAGAGTAGTACTATTTCCAGGTTAAACGTGGTTAGTTCCTGGTAGGTGATATATGGGGGGTCATTTATGACTTTTGGTGTCTGATGTCCCTAGGGTTTGCTGCGTGAGATGGAGTTTGATGAAAATTCTCTGGTCTCTGGCCGGGGCGTCTAGTCCTGATGACTCAGCATTTATTCTAGTCAAAATGCCGGTGTGAGGGTGATGAATACATGAATTTACCACAAAGGTTTTTCTTGGCATTCACACCTAGTCACTATCACTTTAGCCTCATGAGCGAAACCTCCAATTTAGATCACATTTTAAATGGTGGTAATAAAAAAGCTTATATTTAGGTATTTATTCTCTTTGTACTTATCATTGCAAACAGTGTTTGTTCGTCACAAACTGAAACATGCAAGACGGACTTGTTCCATGTCTTAATTGCAAAACATGTTCTTAAATGTTTTCCGTCTGTGTCTGTCCCCTTTTTACGTGTACAATTTACTTCCGTCTTCACGGAAAGGTGGGGAGTTGGGTTTTACTGCAATATCAAATACCTTACGTTTAATTTATGCAATTTTATGTTGACAGATTTTTTTTTTTTTTTTTGGTTAAAGACAGTGCTTTTTCCCTTAGTAATGTGCCTCAAAACAAGCTACTGCATGCAGTTTCAACATTGAAATTTGTACAATAAAAACGAGCTTTAATAAAGAAGTCCATGTTGAAATCATTTCGTTTTTTTTTATTAAGTCAGTCATCCTCTCTTTAAACGGATAGGTTCAGTTTTTGAATTTAAAGAACTTAAGTGGCGTTATTTCGCCAAAACACTAAAGTAGAGTTCACTAAGAGACGCTGGCACTTGATGTCCAACTGAAATCTGAAACAATTGCATGCTCATGATCGTTATTGTGAATCATGTCTGATTCGTCGTACAAAGCGCTGGATTGATTTTCCTAATCCCTGTCAGGAGAGGGAGCCCTGTCATGCTTTTTACCCCCGCCTCGTGAGAGTCACAAGAGTAAACTCGCCTGCCGGTTGAGTACTGAGTAGTGTCTGTTCAGAAAGGTCAGTCTTCTACAATCAGATTTACCACTTTCCAGTATTTTACTAGGCTTTTAAAAGTTTAATTTATGGCATTAGACACCATAATTTGAACGAGTCGGACCAGGAAAAAAGAACACTGACCATTTTGAAGCATGTCGAAGTCGGGATTGTTTTTTTCAATTAGCCGTTTTCTGTTTTTATTGTAATGTTTAATTATTTTTAGCTGTTTTTCCATGGTTGTTGTAGTATTGCTGCTGCTGCTGCTGCTACCACTACTACTAGGCCTAATATATAATTTATTTTATTTTCGCCTTCGTAGCATAACACGACCGAGCCATGGAGCAGTCGTAGGCCTACTCATAGACCAATTTCATTCATTTGTTTTTTCTTTTTTTTCTTATTTTTTTATCGGCAACCTTATATCAATTCACGTTTATCAATTCACCTTATATTAATTCACGTCATCGGTCTTCTGATGAATTATGTCTCTTTAAATCCTGCCTCGTTCTTTGCAGAAAAATCAGACTATTTATTTTTGTATTAAGTTCAAAATCATGTAATGATCATCTTAATGCATATATGAAGGACAATGATGTTAATCGTTGGGAAACCTTGGCTCCCAATACCCATTCAGTCAGCTACCCCTGGACTCGTAGCGTAGCGTCAAAAAAACGTCTGATAAGACCCACCGACCGTTATTTAATTAGATTAGTCGCCTGTTTATGAGCACCTCATCACCGCGAGCTATCATTCTGACTGGGGGGAAAATGTCATGCTCCCACGACAGTGTCGCGTGGCTGCAGTTGAGCCGGGGTTCAGGTGTGCATATCATGAATGATTGTGGGACAAGTAGCGACAGGTTCTGACTGACAACAACAGCCTGGAGGAACCTTAAGATATTGTGTCATTTATTATCTTTAATGCTTCGTGCAGGACAAAATAGCTGCGCAAAAAGCATTCGAGCACACTGAGCACACGTTTACGCATGCACTGAATAAGTAAATTGGCCCCTTTGCGTTTTTGTTCTGTGTTTTTTGAGTTATCTCCCTCTTGGCCCATTTAGGCATCCAAATTAACTTGACTACAGTTTCTAAATAATTTCATGAGACACCTTATGGGTTTCTGATTAATCATAGCCTATAATTGTTTCTGTGCCTAGGCCCACGCAGCAGTAGGTTAATTGTTAATATCCCTGTTTCCTCATTATCTCTAATTTGAGATTTTTTCTGTATCACAGCTTCTTCAGTAGTTACGAGTAGAGTGCGAAAAAATAGCAACTGCATAATGTAGGCATAGACTACGTTGATGAAGGCTATGTTTCGCCATTTTCTCAGCGAGTAGGCCTATAACAAATGAACCCAGGTCACTCGACTTGTAGCTTACGTGAAAGTGATATGAGACGATGATGGGCTGTAAGATGCATATTAAGACTACTCTGTGTTCTTGTCAGTTATAAATTACATTCGGCTGTATTAATAAAATATATATAGCCTATATATACTATATACGGGCAGATACCTGCAAGCTTACAGTGTATTATTCGCGTATTTAGTGTAACACTGAATGAGAATTGTCTTATGCAACAATCTAATTCCCGTGAGAGATAAGGCAGGTTCTCCTCCGTGGTAAAGCGCTTCTGTATTATTGCACTTGCCAAAAGGACTGTTCAGGGCCAGTAATGCTTTCCGTCACGCTCATGGCTTTTAAAATTCGCATTGTATTTGTTTTCTATATGATTTCACAAATTCTTATTTCAATCTCAGCTGAACCAAGCTGCAAGCTCAAAGCCAAGTTTAATTTGGATGGCTATAAAAGCACAGAGAAGAAGAAAGTGGTTGTAGGAGGAATGTTTCCTGTGCATTATCGACTGGCCTCCATTGAACGCAACACCTCAGTGATACCCACGTCGTCGGGATGCGAAGGGTGAGAAATTGCGTCGGTTGGTTATTTACTTAAGTTATTGCTATGGATATCATTGGACCTACTGTAAAACGAATGGTGAATCTAAATCGAATGACAAAAAAATTTAGAACAGCAGACTGCAAGTTTGCGTATTGCTCACTAATTCTTTTTATGTATTTTTATGGCAGATATTCTCCTTATACATTTTCGGATTTTCAAGATAGGCCTACTACTGTGATACATGCATGCATATTGCATATGATTGTTGTTGTCTGAGATATTATCTGACCTTTTCTGTTCGTGGATAAATAAATTATACTCATTGCATGAAAATGTGACGGCAATTTTTTATTTTCAATTTTTGCGCAGATATCCTGTCTGGTATCTATTCCATAACATCTATTGGAGCGCAGGGATGATAATTGATTGGCCAGTTAATTTCTGAGCACCATCTGGCAGGGAGCGCAGTTCTTGGCCGTTTTTTAGTGCTGCTGTAATTATGAAGACTTGGCTCCTCCTATAAAATATTCCGAACTTGTACAATAAAAAAAAAATTCTTTTGATTTGCAACAAACTCGTCATTGTGTTACCAACCAATTGCTTAGTATCGCAGCGACTGGCCTCAGAGGAAATTATGGGCCCTCGTGGGTCCCCCGGTTCCTTCTCTTCCCATTTGAAGAGCGAAATTTCTCTTTGTCCTTAGGTGAAAGGAGTAATTGTGTGAGGACATTGCAAAATACTCATAAGCCAACACATGACGACTGATTTGGTTATCGGCCCACGGTTTAATTGTTTCACACTGTGGACAGCGAAGAACGAATTTCTTTCGCTGACTTAAATCCGTTAGATGTTGTGGGATACATGGTGTTAATGTTTCCATTGAAACACTTTCGTTGGTTTAAAACATAATTATGAATCCAGTCGAACGTCGTCATATTGAAGCTGGTTACCAGTCTTCACTCGAGACCTCCAGTATGAAAGTGCATCGTATTCTTCGCGCGAACATATAGACAAATTAAATCATTTATCTCTCCGATAGTGAGAATTTCTTATTTTAAAAGCCGGAACAACAAGCGTTCAAAGTAAATGGCAGACGTCTCCAGGTAGGTAAGGTTAAGGCATACAGATCTAATTAAATCAAGGTCGCAGATGTGATCGAACGTCATGTCATCATTACTCAGAAATCCCCAGAAATTCCATCTCGACAGGATCGCTTCTCGGCCTTTTGGCTAAGATCACGTGTGGTAAGACGCCCCACTGGTAGAGTGCTGTCCCACACATTGCACTGTGATCGAAGCCCGGCGAGGATAAGCGTGCTGTGATTGCTGTATTGTGTACCAGTGTCGTAAGTCTTGTGGAGTGCGCAGTGTGAATGATAAAAAAAAAAAAAAATTCCATCTCGACAGCAGAGTGACTGGCTCACTTTTTGCGCTTTAGTGCCATCTGGTGGAATGTATAGGCACTCACGTATACCCAATATATTCATGTTTATATAGATCTTGGAGACTGGAAAGTATTATCATAACTGCAATAATTACGTCCATTTATATTTATAATAATGATAATTATACTAATGATTTATAATAAAAATGCTATAATACAGACTATGAATAATTCTGTATACCAATGCTTGCAGTACATATGTAAATGCTCAAACCATTTCAGACTCTCAAACCGAAAATCTTTGATTCATATACAGCTGAAGGCTTAATAAAGCTTGTATTTGCTTTCATTTTCAGGTTTAATTTTCGAACCTTTCGCTGGACACAAACAATGCTGTTTGCCCTTGATGAGATAAACAGCAGAGATGACTTGCTGCCAAACACAGATTTGGGCTACGTTATCTACGACTCCTGCTTCACCATCTCTAAGGCAGTAGAGGGCACCCTGACGTACCTGACCGGGCAGGATGAGGCTGTGCCCAACTACCGCTGTGGCACTGGGGCACCACTGGCAGCTCTCGTGGGGGCTGGGGGGTCTGATCTCTCCATTGCCACTGCACGAATTCTGGGTCTCTACTATTTCCCCCAGGTATATACAGTGGACTGGTGTTGGGACACTGGTGGCCTGCAGGAGAGTTATCTATAAACAATCCCATTGCTTATACACTTATTGGCTGTTTTTGTTATGAAACATGGTGAATTTTACAGAACACTGAATCAATCAATACATCAAATCTAGTTCCTCACAAATACAGTTATGATGCATAAATAAATAAAAACATCAGTTTGATTTTATCTAAAATATGCTGAATCCACTCAGTTTTCTGCCGTTGTCAGTCATTCATTTCTACAGATCTAAACTGCGAATAACTTCTTGCATTCGTTTTACCTGCGTCGCTGAAGGCAACAGGTCTAGGAATGGCTTTTTCACTTCTGGACCCCAACTCCGAAAAATGCTCGAAGGACAAAAATCTCTTGGGAGATTTAAAAACTCATCAAATAGACCGGGTGATTTTTTGGTCGTCCATTGTCCGTCCGTCATTCCGTCTGGCCGTCCGTCCCAAGTAACAACGTTATCGAGAGAACTCAAAAAATAATTTGCCCAGGAAGTTGTAATTTGGTATGATGATGTATCTTCACCTAAGGCAATTTGCTGTTGAAAATGGGCTCACTGAGTCAAAATCCAAGATGGCTGCCGCCATTTTTGTAAAAACATCTTTATCAAGATAATGCAAAAAAGAAGTGTTGTAGGAAGTTCTAATTTCGTATGCTGATGTATCTTCACCTAAGGCAGTTCGCTATTGAAAGTGGGCGCACTGCGTCAAAATCCAAGATGACCGTCGCCATTTTTGTAAAAACAACGTTATCGAGAGAACTCAAAAAATAATTTGCCCAGGAAGTTGTAATTTGGTATGATGATGTATCTTCACCCAAGGCAGGTCGCTATTGAAAATGGGCACACTGTGTCAAAATCCAAGATGGCCGTCGCCTTTTTTGTAAAAATGACATTATGGAGATGACACGTTAAATAAATGTCGTGGAAAGTTCTGATTTGGCATGCTGATGTACCTTGGCCTAAGGCAGTTTGCTATTGAAAATGGGCATGCTGCATCAAAATCCAAGATAGCCGCCGACATTTTTGTCAAAACAACGTTATCGAGAGAACTCAAAAAATAATTTGCCCAGGAAGTTGTAATTTGGTATGATGATGTATCTTCACCCAAGGCAGGTCGCTATTGAAAATGGGCACACTGTGTCAAAATCCAAGATGGCCGTCGCCTTTTTTGTAAAAATGACATTATGGAGATGACACGTTAAATAAATGTCGTGGAAAGTTCTGATTTGGCATGCTGATGTACCTTGGCCTAAGGCAGTTTGCTATTGAAAATGGGCATGCTGCATCAAAATCCAAGATAGCCGCCGACATTTTTGTCAAAACAACGTTATCGAGAGAACTCAAAAAATAATTTGCCCAGGAAGTTGTAATTTGGTATGATGATGCATCTTCACCCAAGGCAGGTCGCTATTGAAAATGGGCACACTGTGTCAAAATCCAAGATGGCCGTCGTCATTTTTGTAAAAATGACATTATGGAGATGACACGTTAAATAAATGTCTTGGAAAGTTCTGATTTGGCATGCTGATGTACCTTGGCCTAAGGCAGTTTGCTATTGAAAATGGGCATGCTGCATCAAAATCCAAGATAGCCGCCGACATTTTTGTCAAAACAACGTTATCGAGATGACGCGCAAACTAAATGTCATAGAAAGTTCTAATTCAGTATGCTAATGTACCTTGGCCTAAAGCAGTTTGTTGTTAAAAGTGGACATGCTGCATCAAAATCCAAGATGGCCGCCGCCATTTTTGTAAAAACAACTTTATTAAGATAACGTGAATAATATGCGTCGTAGGAAGTTCTAATTTGATATGCTGATGTATGTTGACCTAAGGCAGGTTGCTATTGAAAATGGCCATGCTGCATCAAAATCCAAGATGGCCGCCGCCATTTTTGTAAAAACATCTTTATCAAGATATCGCGAAAAAGAAGTGTCATAGGAAGTTCTAATTAGGTTTGCTGATGTATCTTTACCTAAGGCAGTTTGCTATTGAAAATGGGTGCACTGCATCAAAATCCAAGATGGCCGTCACCATTTTTATAAAACGAAGTTATCAAGATAACGCACAAAATAAATGGCGTAGAAAGTTCTAATTTGGTATGCTGATGTATCTTGACCTAAGGCAGTTTGCTATGGAAAGTTGGCACGCTGCATCAAAATCCAAGATTGCTGCCAATGTTTCTGTAAAAATGACATTATCGAGATAATGCAAAAAATATATTTCGTAGGAAGTTCTGATTTGGTATGCTGATGTATCTTGAAATAAGACAGGTCACTATTGACGATGGCCGCGCTGCATCAAAATCCAAGATGGCCACCACCATTTTTGTAAAAACAATATGATCGAGAGAAGTGAAAAACAAGTGGCCTTGGAACTTTTAATTTGGTATGGTGATGCATCTTGACCTATTTCATGTTCCAATTGAAAGTGATATCACAAAATCAAAATCCAAGATGGCCACCAAACAAAGTTATCGAGATAACTCGCAAAGTAAGTGGCTGACCCAAGGCAGGTCATTATTGAAGGCGAGTGTGCTATGCCAAAATCCTTTCCAGTTTATCTTTTTCATATGGCTGCATCTATTGATCTATCATCATCATCATCATCATAACTCACTATCACTCAATCAATGCAAATTTTATTCACCAAAGCATACTTCTACATAACACCTGTGCAGCGACGCAGGTTCAGTGACTTGTTTTCCACCCTGTGGAACGTCTGTTTAACTTTGGGTTCATATGGTCTTACATTTTGGGTCACTTTTTGTGTTTAATGGGCTCATTACAAGAGTTATGGGCTGATGGTATCATAACACAAGTCAATCCATTGGTAGTCTGATTTGTAAAAGAGATCCTAATACAGCAGTCCCTTGTTTGACTCCATCTTTATTTCCTTCCTCCTCAGGTGAGTTATTCTTCCTCCTGCACAGTGCTGAAAAGCAAGTTCCAGTTCCCTACCTTTCTGCGTACCATCCCCAGCGATGAGCACCAGTCGCTCGCCATGGCCAAGCTGGTGCTGCACTTTGGCTGGACCTGGGTGGGCACTATCGCCGCGGATGACGACTACGGCAAGTACGGCATTAAGGCCTTCCGTGAGGAGGTGGAGGAAGCCGGGGTGTGCATCTCCTTCGCAGAAACACTGCCCAAGAT
Organism: Gymnothorax reevesii; assembly: GCA_029721435.1. Lineage (NCBI taxonomy): Eukaryota > Metazoa > Chordata > Actinopteri > Anguilliformes > Muraenidae > Gymnothorax > Gymnothorax reevesii. Next base: position 144,926,812 of record CM056574.1, read on the forward strand.
CCAGTCGCCTGAGGACATCCAGCGCATCGTGGAAACAATCAAGGAGTCCACCGCCAAGATCATCGTGGTGTTCTCCTCTGACGTCGACCTGAGCCCGCTGATTGAGGAGCTGCTCCAACACAACATCACTAACCGCACCTGGCTCGCCAGCGAGGCCTGGGTCACCTCCGCCCTCATTGCCAAGCCGGAGGCGCAGTCACTCCTGGGCGGGACGCTGGGCTTTGGCATTCGCAGGGCCAACATCCCAAATCTGAGGCAATATCTCCTGAGCATCGACCCATACGAGGACCCCCTCACCGAGAAGTTCTGGGAAGCGGCCTTCAACTGCACTCTGGACTATGGACGAGCGCTGAAGTACAGCAAAGCAGCCGGGGGTGCCGACGGCTCGACGTCCAAGAGCGGCCTGGCTCCAAACGGACTGTGCACAGGCAAGGAGTCCCTGGAGCAGCTGAAAAACACATATTCAGACGTGTCGCAGCTGCGTCTCACGTACAGCGTGTACAAGGCCGTCTACGCTGTGGCCCATGCCCTCCATAACCTGGAGCACTGTGAGCCTGGCGAAGGGCCCTTTGAGCAGAAGACCTGCGCTAATATCACCAATTTTGAACCCTGGCAGGTAACACACACAAGGGCCTCGACAAGGCTGCTACATGCATACATATGTATAAGGTGCACACTCACACATATTTATTGACACACATGCAAACCTTTCCAGCATTTGCTTTTACTCATTTTACAATAAAGATAATTTATATCTTTCCATCTGCTGTGCACAGTTCATTGGCAGTAAGTTGAGCTGTTTTGTTTTTCTTCCCTTTTTTCCTTTTCAGTTGATGTATTACCTGAAGAACCTCAAGTTTACTGTCCCACACACTGGTGAAAGAATATTCTTTGATGACGGAGAGGTGCTGGGAGAGTATGATATTATTAACTGGCAAAGGAATGGCGATGGGAGTGTTTCCTATGTCCAGATTGGTCACTATAATGCTACGGCACCCCCTGAGGACAGGATGACTATCGACAATGGGTCCATCATTTGGAACAATGATGATCTGGAGGTCAGTAGCAGAAAATAAGCATTTTTTTAAATTGCTAATTATGTTCGGTATGACTCATTTTCTCAGTGACTTGCCTCAACATTAACTGTAAAAATGATTCTTGTGAGCGCAATGGTGAGAGGGAGGAATTTCTTTAGTAGTTCTGCTCAGCCACATCTGTGATCCTGCACTATCATCAGTAACATCACCCTCTGGTGGCTCAACTTAGGTCCCACGTTCCGTGTGCAGTGAGCCCTGCCAGCCGGGCACCAGGAAAGGCATCCGGCAAGGAGAACCCGTCTGCTGCTTCGACTGCATTCCCTGCGCAGATGGCGAGATCTCCAATCAAACAGGTGATGATTGCTGAGGGTATAAGTCTTTACAGTCTGGGAACAGTAATTGTATGTATGGATTAAGTACAGAAACAACGTTGATGAAATAGGGTCTAAGCACACAGTGTGTGTGTGCGTGCGCACGTGTGTGTTTGCTTGTGCATGTGTGTGGGGGTACACTAATTTGTTTTTCTCAAAGAAGAGCAGGCACTGATAGTTATATTAAAAATAGGCTGTTTCTGGCCTCTGTGCTATTCTGAATTATCAATGAATCAATAATGTTTATCATAGGGAAGTCCCTCTGAGACAGAGGTCTCTTTGCAGGGGAGCCCTGATTACAATAAAACAATTACAATGGAAGGTTAACGACAAACAGCACACACAAAAGTATACAAAAGTCACAAATAACAATTTTAAATTAAAGGAATAACAAGTTTTGAAAACTAGAATGAAAAATAAATGAGCAAATCCGACCATAAATTAAAAGCAAATACATCTGGCCTCCAGATGCAATATATCCAACGTTAATTAGTAAAGGCCATGATAAAATAGCTAACAATATCTGCTGCGGTTGTCCTTCCCTCTCTACAGGACACCGTAGGTGCACTGTGGCTGCCTGAACACTTATTTGTCCAGTAAATATAATTTTTACATACCACTGGTTTTTCCAAACGCTTAATTGTTCCATTTTGATGCATATTGAAACAGATGCGAGGGAATGCATCCAGTGCAGCGAGGACTATTGGTCGAACGACAACCGGGACACCTGTGTGGCCAAAATCATTGAGTTTTTGGACTTTGGCGAGCCCCTTGGCATCACCCTGATTGTGATCTCGGTGGTTGGGGCAATGGCGGTGGTAGCGGTTGCCGTGGTGTTTGTGATGAACATCAGCACGCCGCTAGGCAAGGTGAATGACCCCGTGCTGACCCTGACGCTCCTCTTCTCCCTTGTGGTGACCTTCCTGTGTTCCATCGTCTTCCTGGGCCAACCGCAGCCCTGGTCCTGCATGACCAGCCAGGTGGCACTCGCCCTAGGCTTCGCTCTCTGCTTGACTTCCATCATGGGCAAGTCCGTTGTGCTCATGCTCCGCGCCCGGGTCCTGAAGGCTGCCAAAGCTGCGGCTAAGGCTGCGGCCAAGGCTGCAAAAGAGGCCAAAGAGGCGGCGGCGGCCGCTGCCGCCGCTGAGGCGGAAGCCGATGCCGCTGACCTAAACACTAACAACAACAACAACACTGCTGCCGACACTGGCGACGGACCCGACCCCATTCAGCCCATCCACCAGAGGTCGATAGTGGCGGTGGGCACTCTGATCCAAGTGGTGGCCTGTGCGGTGTGGCTCTGCGTCCTGCCTCCGCACCCCATCAAAAACACGGCGGCGCAGAACATCAAGATCATCCTGGAGTGCGACGAGGGCTCCATCGTCTTTATCTGCTGCGTATTCGGCTACGACCTCCTGCTGGCCCTTCTGGCCTTCGTCTTCGCCTTCATCGCTCGCAAACTGGAGGACAACTTCAGCGAGGGAAAGTGCATCACGTTCGGCATGTTGGTCTTCTTCATCGTCTGGATCTCCTTCGTGCCCGCCTACCTGAGCACGCGGGGGAAGTTCATGGTGGCCGTGCAGATCTTCGCCATCCTGGCCTCCAGCTTCGGCCTGCTCTTCTGCATCTTCCTGCCCAAGTGCTACGTCTTCCTAGTGAAGCCTGAGAGCAACCTGGAGGAGCTCCTGAAGCCCAGGCCCAAACGCGACAACACGACCACCAGCTTCTCCACGGCCACCTCCTCCTCCCTCTCCACCGACGCCAGCGCCACCACCGTGTCCACCATCGCAGTCAACGGCTGAGCTGCTCCCGCTGAATTAAGAGACTCTGCTTCTGTTTTAGACAGCACTCTGCTGCTGCCATTGTGCAAGTCTGACATCTGTCACTAAGAGCCGCCGGAATACGTGCAATAGCGAATTTCACACATATTCAAGCATAAATATATTAACATTGATATTTACGCCCATTTACTTCACACCCATGACACATGCAAGCTCCCGCTCAAATCTTCGCACACAATCCCATTCCCTCATACATGAATTATTTAATACACACACATGCACACAGAAAGCCCAGGACATTTTAAAACACACAATATCATTCCAAAAATTTTAAGTTGAGATATAGAGTCATTTGATTGGTTGGTTTTTTTTGTGTACGTACAATTATTTTAATACTATACCTTGAGAGATATATTCATGAGACAAATGGTCAATTTATTTTAGAATAACTGCCACATCCATTTTACATAAACCAGTCTTGTAACATGAGGACATAAACTTGTTGCTACTCATAGCAGTAGATCTGTGCCTTAGCATTTCTTGCCACAGCACTGAGACAACAGCAGATAAATAAAGCAGAGAGTCTTAAGATTTCAGAATCATTTTTAGAGTGAGACCCACCTACGCTCATTTTTGAAATGACGCTCAAACATTCCATTATTTTAAACTTACTTCTTATCGATAGATGGTGTATATTCATGCTGCTGAAATAAAATCATTATCATCTCTCACTTCAACATTAGAAATTTCACTAGATGGTGACAAACCATTCTTAAATCCAAACAAATTTGGGATCACAACATATACATTAGCAGAGGGGGAATTCACAGTTATTCAGTGGTAAGTTAAATGTTCAGATGCTTTGTTTTCTCCCAATGAATGCATCATGTCTGCATAAATTATTTCATATTCTTATTTTCAGCCTATTTATAATAATGAAAATGCTGGTGAATGCAAGTGCCTTCTAAAGTTAATACAATAAATATGTATTGTTTGAACTCGTACTCGCTCGGGTGGCTTCATTATAAATGTTGCTGTTGAAATATGATATATGCCAATACAATGTAGGCTTTTCAAAGTAATAATAATTCCCTTTTATATGGGTAGAAAGGATGTTGTATCACAAAGATTCACACTGTTAAATCACTGGAAACACTGCCATAAATACCATGTCTGTGAAGCTCAGCAACATAATGTTTCTGTTTGTTTGCTTGTTTGGTAGGGGGGATTGGATCAGTCATGGATTGGTTCAATTTTGTGGTGATTCTCAGAGCTGTAGTTCTGAGATTACTTTTAACCGTTTGACCAATAGTCTGTCAGTGACCATCAAAGGACTCTGCCTTGTGGCAACAGTCCCTTTTTTTGCTGCTGTTACTGTATGGTGTATGGTGTATGCTGTATGGTGAATGGCGTATAGTATATGCTGTAAGGTGTATGGTGTATGGTGTGTGGTGTTTGCTGTATGGTGTTTGCTGTGTGGTGTATGCTGTGTGGTGTATGCTGTATGGTGTATGCTGCATGCTGTATGGTGTATGGTGTATGCTGCATGCTGTATGATGTATGGTGTATGGTGTGTATAGTCATTGTTTTTAACCCTGCCTCTTGCATCCATAGGAGGACCACAATGTAAAAATGACCAGAGTCACATTTTCACGTTGTCGAGAAATGATGAATTAAAAATTCAAAACGATCTTAGAAACAAAGCACTGGAAAAATATGCAAAAATATAAAATATTATTATGATATATAATATATAAAATATACAAAAATGCAACATTTGGACTCAGATCGTTTTTCCTTTGTGGTCTTCATGTAATTTCTGTAACCAAAACACCTGCAAATTGGCTCCAACTATTTGGCCTACTAACATTCAGTTAAATAAGAATGGCCCAGTGATGATGCTTTTGGTTTAGATATTTCAAAGTTGAAGTCATTTCAAGGGATGCTTCTGATATTGTCTAATGTGTCAACCCTACTCTAAAGTTCTTACATTGGTTTAGGGATATCGTTACAATGGTACAATGATCATGGCTGTTCAGTACCGGTCACAGCCTTCATTAGTTCTTCAATAAGGATTTCATCCAAACTTACCCAAAAAGGAACAGTTTGGCTGCAGGCTTTTCTTTAGCCTAGTGCTAAGACTGCTGATTCCATTTGAATAAAGACCGAAAATTGTTTACAAATTGAAGTCACAGTGCCAGGCTGTAAAATGTTAAAACTGGAACTCTTTAGATAAAACTCGACACCCCAGGCTTGAAGTCTTTCATTTCAAAACCAAATACACCGCAGTGTACTGCTTTTGACTGGGCCTTCTATATATAAAGAGTAGGTTTGACAGCGTAAAAAAAGGCTGTGTAGTGCTTCCCCCTCACTTATTGTGAAGGAATGTCGTTTGCCCCTCCCACCGTTTCCAACTTTTGCGAGGAACATCTTTTACAAGCATCTCAAACCTGTACAAAGAACAGTGGCATTAAACCTGTGATTATCCAGTCAGACAAGCAGGACACAAACAGGATATAATGAATGATAATTTAGCCCACTAGAAAGCAGGAGAAAGAACATCTGAAACACTTTATTTTCAGGTCCTCAATTACGTAGCTGTGATGGTGAAAGTATTCATTTTCAGATTCAGTGAGGCGGTGAGTAGCACAGTTGCACAGAGCTTTTGGAACTTGTAATGAGACTGCATGTTCCAACTAAATCCTCATATAACATTGCTTTTCCAGCAGAGAGAGGTGCTGGAGCCAGCAATAATATATCTTACAGGCTCTTATCTATGTTATATCCATGTTATATCTACGCTTTATCTATGATATCTATGTTAAAAACTAATGTAACAGACAGAGATTCCTACAATCTACATTGTTTTTCTGGCTGCATGATATACATATTTTCCTCCACATAAAATCCATTCTATATTATATATACAGTCTATACTATGGTGTAGTCCATATGTATTTACATATTTTGGCCGCAATTTTTCACTTTGCACTCTAGCAACGTGGGTAGTTAAGAAACGGTGAATAAAAAGCAGAAGTCGACGCTACCAGATATTTACGTCCTACACTGAGAAGCATGTAAGAATTTCTGCGCATTTTTTGCCATCACTGTCTCAATTCAGACTTAAATAAATATAGATTGAGCAATAAAAATGATGTTATTCCCCTGAAACAATGTACCTGCTCCACAGAATCCTAAGGGCATCAGTGCAGACTGAACCTCCATCGGCTTCATGATTTTCACTAGTTTCAGGATTGAGGATCAGACAGAACCGAGCAGCCAGCACCTGTGTGAGGCCCAAATCCACAAGCTCCGCCGATACTGCTGTCAGGGCAAAATCTCAAACCCTGTTTTTATTTTTCATCACTCTTCTACCTTTCTTCCCCTCCCCCTTTTTCTCTCTCTTCTCTTCTCCCTCCTTCTAACACAGCTGACCACTTCTTTTTTGGTCGCTGTTCAGCTGTCTTGTGGCAGTCTGGCATTGTTCTATTATTGGAAGAGTAGCCAAATTCCCTTGGCAAAGGCTGGCCAAGTTCAAGGGTGCAAACAAGTCAAAGTATAGGGGACAGGGTCATAAAATCCTTTCAAGTGGATAAGAGCAAGGGAACAGTGCTGACCTAAAGCACACAGGTATGGAATGTTCGTAGTTTAGGTGACGGAGTGTGTGTGTGTGTGTGTGTGTGTGTGTGTGTGTGTGTGTGAGAGGGAGGGAGAGAGGGAGAAAGGTTTGTTTTTCTAGCATTTCAGTCAAATAGTAGACAGAGAAGCAGTTAAGTCTTGAACTGCTTTGCGAGAGGCAACACTGAGTCACAGGACAGGTTCAGAAGGTGTTTCGAATAATCCAATCAAGACCAAGGGAATTGGAGAGCGAATCTGAAGCACATCAGTCAAACAACTGACAGGAAGCTGACGCGCAACTGAATCCCAACAGCACAGATAACCTGCAAACTGCTGAGAAAACTCAGCCTGCCATTTGGGAATCTTCATTATTAATAGAGTCGGACAAAGGTCAGCACTCACAAGAGTGGGACTGTCAGGTTGTACAACAGAGTGTTAGACAAAAAAGCATTGCTTACTCACCTGATACAAGCATTTGAAATAAGGCACTGCAGGTAACTTTAACCCAACACTCCAAAGGCCATTAAATCAGCAAGTTTACAATGCTATTTTAGTCTTACATCTGAACTTAAATCTGCATTAGTCTCCTTTAATAGAAGACCAACAGATCAGACATTTCTGGAATGCTTTACACTTAGGTATACACATAACAGGTTAGAAGTAACAGGTTTCAAACCACTGTGCTCATATCAGCAGATATTTTTTACAGTAAGGTCTGGGGAATCCATTTTCAGTGGGATCAGAGTTACAAGCTAATGTATCCAGTGGGCTGGTATCTAATGTCATGCAGAGCTAATATTACATTTTAATTTGTAACCATCATCCCTATGTGAATATTAAGGGAAATTAACGTTTGTGGATTGAAGTGAAATTTGTCTGTCCGATAGCAGATGTCAAAGCCCATTCCCGGCCTATCACACGGCTGAGGGGATCCACTGCAGCTTAAAATAGAAGCGTGTTACGAGGTCCTGTTGCACCGCAGTAATGCCCACAATCCAAGACCTTGGATATACTGTACAAATAAATAAATAAATCAGCTCATGAATCAGTGCGGCTCGGATGAGAAACAGTTGTGGCTTCTCTTAGCTTACTGTTCACTTCAACCAGGTGACCATCTCTGTTCATCAGCATTTGTCCAAGGTTTTTAACCTTGGTTTAAAATTACTTCCATTTATCCACTGTTTTCTGGGGATTTCTAGCATGCTCCTCTACGGTATACAACTGTAGGTTTAACTGTGCCCTGGCTAGACTGCAGGTGAAGGCTGCAAAATAAGCAATAAAGGGGCCAAACCTATACTCATGTCTGTGATTTTGCTTTGTTTGGATGAGCAGTTTTCCATGCACTTCTGGGCATGTGGTCAAGTAGGGCTGACTTGAGATCGGAAGGTCCTGAGTTCAAGCCACGGCCTTCGTGGTGTGTTCTTAGGCAAAACACTTCACTCCCACACTCCACACCTGACTCCACCCAGGTGTATAAATAGGTACCAGCATATAGTTAGGGAAACCTGACTAAGAGCTTTGGGGAGTACCTGCGATGGACTGGCATCCCATCCAGGGTGAGTAATAATTCTCCTAGTGGTTTCATGTCACAGAAACGGGGGTTAAGCCGATGGGCCACAAGGCTCGAAACAGGCTTACTTACTTCTTCATATTAAAATTATTCAAGTGGCATACATCTCCTGTTCAACCTTGGATAAACCATCATCTGAGAGACAGGTTTTTTAAAAATAGTTTTTTTTTTTTTCAAAAGTCTTAAATTCTATAGAAGCAATAATTTGAAGAATAGATTTTTTGGAATATTTCACTAATATTTTAGATGGTGTTTTAGCCCAAGTTGCTTTGAGTTACGAGTATCTGAATATTTTGCTTAAGACATTCTAATCACATTTTGTTATTCATACTCCTGAAAGGGTAACTTGAACATCAATGAAAGTGATCTCTACTGGCAGAAAGTAAGAAGAATTCAACACAGCACAGCTACTGAGTTTCATCACTGGCTCTGAGTATAGAATAGAGCAAGTGACCAATACAGCCTGACGTGCTTCAGATGAAGTGGGTCGACGTTTCAATCTCATTAAAAACTTGAAACAGCAGGTTAGGAAATGACTGAACTACAGCCCCTTCTTATTTAAATTGCTAATTTAGAGCACCTGTTCTCACCGAGTCTGTCAAAATGATGTGGCATCTCGTCAATATCTGCTATCAAATATTCAAGGGCCACACTGCCAAGGAAGAGATTGAGCAATTCTGCTGTTGTCTGGAGTGGCAAGAGGAGCTGTCACTGGTATTAATAAAGACCAGGTGGTGTATTGTGGTGTGTCCAAGCTGCTGTTTAACGAAGGAGAAAATCCAATATTTGAATTTGCCAGTCTTTCACTGTTTTAAATTTCTCATTTCAAAGTAATATCAAGCAACCAAGTGGGCTTATTTTGCAGTCCACCCAGGCAGCAGTAATTCTTTGAAAACACAGACAATCCAACAAACTCTGGAATTGAGACCATTTCTTGGCCACGTTTTGATGTGGTAGACTCAATAACCCCATTATTAACATCAGTCACGAGTTCTCTTGGGCCACAAAATCCTAATTAACAGCAACATTTCACAAGAATAGCACAGTTGAGCTGAATGTTTTCTCCTTTGTTTCCTGTTAAACATGAAGCGTATCTCCAAGCTGAGTGAGCCAGGGCACTGAAATGCACAGCTCAGGGTGAGTCACACTGGCAGACTTACTTTGGAGTCCAAGTCTGAATTCAGAGTGCTGTACAGGTAAGATACTGAATGGCTAAATCCAATTTCATTTGCACCTTCAGCTTTAGTTGTGCAGGTGTGTTTGTGTTTGTGTGTGCGCGCACATGGTTGCGCTTATAAACACGTTGATCTTACCTTATGGTGTAGACTTCTTCATGGTCAAAAGCATTTTATTCTCTCTGCCAGAAGATGGTAAGCCTCAATGTTGAAGTAAGTTTTAAAGTAGTCAGTATTCCCCTGTTCTGCCATGGTTTTTCACTTGTTTTGTTTGTTGTACTTTTCTTTTCCGGTGCCTGTCTGTTGCAGTTAGTCATTGTCCTTGCGTGCTCGTGTCTCGGGTCTGTGTGTACCTACACTCCTCCATGTGTCTTGCGTGCTCGTGTCTCGGGTCTGTCTGTACCTACACTCCTCCGTGTGTCTTGCCCTCCATTCTTTTTCCCGAATCGTATCATTACCTTGTTTGCTGCCACACCCCTGTCTGCTCTCTCTCTCGCTTTCACTCCGTTCACCTCATCAACGCTCCCTCTAAATACAGCAGGGTGCAGTGATGATCATTCACCACCACTTTAGCGTAAAAGGGGTCCTAATATATGACTTCTCTATAATTTTTTTGCAAAAATGTATGGAAAATACTATTGTAGGCAGTGAGAACAAAAAAATCATTCCCATGAGTATATGGGTACTAAACAAAAACCCATTTTTCATAAGAATTGGAAGGTGCTGCAAATTTTATTTTTTGACTCTTCTGTGGCTGGCTGAAGGAGGGCCCAGATGGGGGAATTGATCCCTAGACTCCCAGGTAGGAGTCAAATGCGCTGACCACATTGCCAAAGAGCCAGGCTTGTTAGCATGGTAGCCAGGGCGCATACTTACACTACAGGCCAGAAGTTTGGAAGCAAGGCCAACACAGGTCAAAAATTTGGAAGCAACTTCAGGTTTCTGTTCACAATGCCTTTCTTAAAAACCAGTATGAAATCTATTGATTTTGGGATGTACACTGAACCAAAATATAAACGCCCCATGTCAAATTTTTGAGTTTTTATTAACATTACGGATATGCAATATATGAAGCGAATCAAAATTCATTTTTATTAATGACTAATCTTCAGATCACCTTCCATTACATCTTGATATTGGCATCTGCAAAGGAGTGACGATCTTTTGAACACGTTGGGGGTCAGGGTGAAGAAATTGATTGTTCAATATCTTGTGTGTCCACCATTTGCGTCTCTCAGAGCAACACATCTTCTCTGCATGGAGTTGATCAGGTTGTCTATCGTGGCCTGTGGAATGTTAGTCAATTCTTCCCGAGGGCCACACGGAGCTGGCGCACATTATCCGGAACTGGAACACGGTCACGGACACGTCGATCCAGAACATCCCAAGGATGCTCTATGGGCGACATGTCCTGCGAATACGCAGGTCAGTCCAGAACTGGAATGTGCTCTGCTTCAAGGAACTGCAAGAAAAATTGGCGGTTGACAGCATGACAACTCTGTGATTATATTAATTGCGTCAGAAGGCCTGTCAATGGCCTGACCACTGAGGCGATTGTATTTCACGCTTCAAACAGCAGTTGCACGATCAGCATTTGCGTTATCAGCCCATTGTTCTGAATTGGGAAGTTGCTCAAAATGCAGTTTGAGACAAACAAGGTCCATTGAAAGCAAATCCCAAAAACAGTTTGACCTTAGACATGAAATTGACTATGCTGTGATTGTCACATGAACAACATCACTGTCATTGCCGTCACGACATTCCAACAGGATAACACATGTCCGCATCCTATGCATGTCACCACTGCGTACCTGGTGGCTGAAAATATCAATGTGATGTCCTGGCTTGCATATTCCTCAGATCTCAGCCCCACTGAGCATGTGCGGGACATCATGAAATGATGCCTTGCAATATGCAGTCCACGTCCGCTCAACAGAAACCACTTGATCCAGGAACTGCAGGAAGAGCCTGCATCGACTTGTGGCCAGTATGAGGCGTAGACGCAACTCCCGCATCAATGCTGCTGGTGGACACACTCAGTACTGAAGCCTGCAGGAGTCATCTTTCTTTGCCTGACAGGTCACAGCTGATTACATAATGAACAGTGACCATTTTCTTTTGATTTTACCTTACAATGGTCTGAATTGCTTGTGTAATATCTTTTGCAGGATTTAACCTCATGGTATGTTATTACCAGGTGAATGAGAATCACAAATGTTTCTGACATTAAGTGATGCTTTTTTATTGGCTGTCTGTGTGTCCTAGTTGTCATGACAAAGAAAGCAAGTCTCCGGAGACACTCCCAGGATTACACAATCAAACTCCTGATGTCATGAGTTAGGGGGTAGCATGAAGCATTTGATGGCCCCAGTGGAAACTTTCACTTCTTACCGTATTGCAGAGCTACAATGAACAGTTGTTCTGGTCAGTATTTCAAAACTTTGAATTTTGGACCTGCTTCCTTTTGTCATTCCATGGCAGTATAATACTGCACATAGATCTGATTTTGTGAAAGACAGCAATGCAATTACCCTAATGGCAGATTAGCCCTAATAAAGAGCTGTTCTGGCTGACTAGCACCCTGTGGACTCCAAAGCAGTCAGACAAAATGCATGATTATGATTCTGACCATGCTTTCAGGATCTGGGAGATTAGCATGAAGGACGTTTTGTGACATTTTGAGTGCAGAGGCCCTTTTTTGAAGCAAGAGCAGCCATGTACCTCAAAGTGAGATAATAGGACAGGAAAATAAATGCATCGTCTGCGCAGTCGGCCAGATAATGAGCAGCCTCAACACCATATTGTACATTCAGGCACATAAACCGTCTCACTAGCGTAAAAAGATATGGACTGAAAAAAGGCTGTGTACTTCACTGATTGATTCTCGACAGATCAGAACTCGACACTCCTGAGACACAATACCCCACTGTCTGGGATATCCTGATCTGGCTCAGCTCTTCGCCCTCTAAAACTCAGAGACATTGCGTCTGGCTGTAGGCCAACCCAAACACACATAGGGCCACAATGTCCTCTCTCTCACATGGGACCCTTATCTTATACTTTCCATTTTTTAGTCATCTGTCCACTTGCCATTATCTCAAAAAGCAGGTCAAAAAGGGATTTTTTGGCAAGTGTGAGATAAGTCTTTAGTTACTTGCGGTTTTTGCTGTTTAACTCAGCCATGCATCCCATTTTTCCCCAGGTCCTTTCTAATTCTGGAATCATTAATCCTGCTTTTATCTCAAGTTGTGCAGTTTCTTAGGCTTTTGCTTGGGTTGTTCTGTGACTATCTGGTAGTGTTGTCAGTGCACTTTTGGAGGAATTTTAGAAGGCTGGTGACGCCTGGGAAGATTCACCATTACTCCATGTTTTCTCCATTTGGAAATGATGGCTCTCTCTGTGGTTCACTGAAGTCCTAGAACATAGTCTTTGTAACCCTTTTCTGTCTAATGTATTTCATTTACTATCTTTCCCATATCTTCAGAAATTTGTTTTAATGTAGGTGCAGAGACCTTTTAGCTTAGTTCAGAGTGGGAAGGGTCAATTTCAATGAGGTTTAGATTAAAACTGATTGCCATATATTTTTCTGAGTTATCTATTAAACCTTGAAATGCTTTCTGTGGTAAGCCTCAGTGTTTCCCTCCTCCTCCGATGGTTCAGTCCAGCTTCCCAGCTCAGTCCAGGCTCTCCCTGCAGAGGTCAGGCATGCGGTGGAGGTTGGCGAAGGAATTTTGCAGGTTCTGAGGTTGCATCGGAGGTCTTTATGCCCCAGTTGAGCTGTTATGGAAACGGAGAGTCTCGCATGCCTGTGCTCCAGCTGGCATTTAAAAATACAGTACACGATTTGGGATAGGAAAGAGGGGAGCCTACTGAGAGGGTAATGACTTCACGGAGCAGCGTGGATGGAAGTATAAGGGATGGTGGGGTGCAGGGGCATGGGTTAAAGGAGGTCTAATTACTCCGTTTGGAAAGTTTTGTCTGTTGAGGGAGAAATTTACTGATTAATGACAACAAATTGGGCTTGTTGGGTTGGTTCACTCAATTAAGGTGCTGCTTTGTAGAGCAGCAGTGACCACGGCAGTCTTAGATCAAATCCAACCGTGCAAGTGCCAACTGTGGCCAGCAGCTTCATGGGAATAGAGTGTAAATGTAAATGTGCTGCTCAGGGATATGGGAGGGATTCAGTCAATTGGGTGAACATTCTGTGTTGCCCAAGTGATCATCCTTATTCATCTCAGTGCCTGTTGGCTGCTGTCTGAACAAGTACATGTTTGGGGTTCCTCAACTCTCATAGCTACTGTGTGTGCTAGGCCAGTAACTGTGGAATGGCTGCCAATGTGTTTTGGAAAAAAAAATTCAGTCTGTCTGTGCTCTCTCCAGAGACGTATGAACTTGTCTGCACAGAGTTTAATGATAGGATATTCCAGATTTGGGCGGGATTGGGCATGGAAGAAAATCTTTTAAAATTTTTATTCTGTGCTCTAACTATCTAACACTGTGTTTGAAAGGACACAATAAAAAATGAGGTTGAAGTGCAGATTGTCAGCTTTAATTCGAGAGTGTTCCCATCCCCATTTGGATCAACCGTTACGAAATGACGGCACCTTTTGCAATAAAAAGTAATAATGCAGAATAAAGTGAAATTTTTTTACATTTGGTTGCATATGCAAGGACTGCTTGAAGTATGTAAAGCACAGATATCTCCAGATGACCACTATCACCACTGTCTTCCATTGTGATTCTGTGCCAGACACGTATTGCAGCCATCTTTGGTTCATGCTTATTTTCGGGGACTTTTTGCCCTCAGTTTCCTCTTCATCTTGTAAAATGTATGTTGAATTGGATTCAGATCCAGTGATTGACTTTGTAAACAGAACCAAAATATCAAAAAAAAGTGTCACTGCCCAATGAATGCTCACTAAATATTACCTCGGAGTGAAAGTGTCCACCATTTGTGTTTGGATATGATAATGCATGTGTGTTTGTGTATATGTGTGTGTAGGTTTTGGTATGAATATTTTGGGATATTTCAGGACATCATGCTACGTGACTCCAATGACCAGGGTGTCTGCTCTGGAGATGAATGACAAGGTGCTCCTCCGAGTCATTCGGTGCCCTGACCGTCCCGTTCTACAGTTTCACTCACGTCTCACACTCACACATACACACACACGCAGGCTCACACACACACACACGGCAATGGGTCAGGTTTTTCTGTCTCCTTCTCTGTTTCCCCATCTCTGGTTGTTTTCCGTCTCAGAAATATCCCTCAAACACTGTGTTGCTCTTCTGGTTCTGCCAGACACCAGCCATCTATCTGCAAATCGACCTCAGGTGCAGTGTGACTGCCGTTCAGCTTTTTTTCCTTTGCAATTGAGAAAAAGGCCTGGGCTTGTCCTCAGAATACACCAATGTTTTGTCATTCATCCATGTAGCTGCAACAGCCTGCATTATACGTTGCTTATTGGACAATTCTCGGGAACTGGCCATTCGCTAATTAGGGCAACAGTCTTGCTCCCATTGTCCGTTGTCTGCCAGACAGCAGAAGCTAGCATTTCTTTGGGGGTCGGGTATAAGATTTTAAAGTGTCAGAGGAGGGTTTCAGTAAGTGACTGTCAGTGAAACTCACTCTTTATGGGAGGCTGCAGATGGGAGCTTTAATGTCTTGCTAAAGTTAGGCTAACCTTTCAGGCTTTCTGCGCTGTTGTGTTTTTATTCATGTGCTGTATGTGCTTGGGGGTCAGTATCCATGGCTGTGCCCTTGGGGAGCTTTTTATGTATGCCAGCTGTACAGCATTACTCTCCTCTGCAGATTGCGTTTAACTGAGTAATGTCATCTTTCGGTGGACATGAGTGTCGGGAATTAATTTATTCAGTGTGGAAAAGACTGTAAAATTATCTGTGCTTATTACTTCAGTCCATTTAAAAAGACCTAACTAGAGCAAAAAGTTTAAATGTTATTCAATACATTTGGATTTTTGCCTTCTGAGAAGTAGCTGTACATTAAAGCCTTCAACTATAACGCAGAGTAGGAAGGATTCAAACAGTTACAAATGTCTTGTATATAATATTCTTCATTTTGAAAGAGAGGCTCTTTTCTGTGGCATCACACGAGGTGTTCGAACCGTTGGAGATTTTATAGAAATTGTACTTCATTTGTCGAAGAAATTGCAAGTGGCCTAGAAATGTTGGGTTTTTTTTGGCATTGGATAGCACACTGGAGCCCATCAAAGCTTGCAGTGTACAAACTGAGAGCAAGTGAGAGTGAGGGTGGCAAAGAGTCCCTGCTTCGGTGGCATATTCTCATCAAAATGGAATAAGTAAATACCCACCGTACACACCGCTTACCCACTGATGGTTTAAGGTTTTAGTTCTAATGCTGTCCTGAGGTGGCTGTGTGTTTGTGTGTGAGCTGTGGGTATTTGCAGCACCACTGGATTTACTTGGTGGGCAATCGATTGCCTCATGGGGTGTTGCTTTGTGAGAACAGGATGCCATGGTTCACCCTGTCATGGACTGAATTCATTCCTGCTTCCACTCAAGACCTACCCCTGGGCTGGGACAGGGAGTGGTGGGATCCAGTTACGCTTTGAGGACAAGACGTGGTTATAAGAGAAGGAAGGCGAGGAGCTGACAAAGAGTTAACGCACTGAGAGAGCTCGAGTGGAGTTGCTGGGTTTGGGTGACTGGAAGGATTCCCTGCCGAGGGCGACCCCATGCTCGCGGCCCGCAGCAGCGGGGCCCGAGGGGGCCACGACGACCACTCCCGGCTACGGAAACAGTCAGTGGCATCTCTGGGAAGTAGCCGTGCTCAGCGGAATGTGCAGGAGAGCAATCGCGAGAACCGCAGTAACAGCATCGCCCAGCAGAGGGCACGGAAGGCCATGCTCATCCGGGAACTGGAAACCAACTGGTACCTGAAGACCTGTGGACTGTCCCGGGAGGACAGTATCGCCCACCTGACGGGGATGCCCTATCGGTGAGTGGAATTCAGGTGCAGGGAAGGGAAAGGCAGGTGGGCTGGGTACACATGAATACTTAATCCCAAAAACTTGCCTCTCATCCGTCGTGGTTTTGCATAAATGAATGGTGGGAGTAACATTCATGGCTTTTGCAAAGATTAACTTGGATATGGTGATGCTTTTCTGTGTAGGATGACAGGTTATAAAGGGAAAATCTAACAGAATAAATTTGCCGGAAGCAGGTCTACAGACAAGAACAGAGGTCGGTATGAGGGCTGAATCAATTACTAATCTTCATGAATTCCTGTTTTAATGTGAAGTTGTTTTGATGCTTTTCTCATTAGTATCATTTGTATCAACAAAGACACACAGAATGTTTCAAAAAACAAAACTTTTTACTGTAATTTAATCTGTGAATGAGCCAGTGATGTTGTATAATGCCAGTTAGTTCATTTAGTGAGAGTAATAGGTAAAAGACAAAAACTCCACAATGACACCAGAATGGAATTCACCGCTTTGAGATAAAATTATAGTATTTCGAGCTTAGCTCAGAGGAACAAGCGAAAGGTGGGACATACCAGCTCCTGCTTCTTTTTGTATTTAGAGCACCTTATTTTTTTCTGACCATAATGAATAAAGACTTAGGTGGCTGATATCTTTCTTGAATTCTATAATCTATCATGATTTCCTTCTTTGAGCCCTGGTGCCCTGGCAAATGTCCTCGACCCTCATAGTGCCAGCTGGGAAGTGACAAAAAAAAAACCAATATTCCATTCCTTTTATTCCAGCCCATAAACACAGCATGCTACTGTGTTTGTATCAGCAGGGGGACTTGGGCCTGATGTATCACATTAGAGGACAAAATGCTTTGGGATGATTCATATTCTGTATGGGGATAAACTAAAGATTAATGGGCAGGGCCCGTTTATAATCTGGCTGGCCATGCCTGGGTTACCAATTACATCCAGAATCCAAAACAGCCCATTGAATGTCATGAGCACGTTTGCCTTTGGGTACTGTGCAGATGGTCAGGCAAATATGCAAATGAAAGGAAAATAAACCCCTACTTGTAAATAAGCCTTTAATTTTGATTACATTGCGTAGCAAGGCTAGTGAGAGCATCATTGTAAAAATGTAACCGACTAAAATTAGTTTATTAATATGCACATTTTAATTGTTGTAAGAACACTACCTAATGAGTGCAGTTTTGTATAATATAATTGGAAAGAGCACTACTCAATGAGCAAAATCTTGCCTCTTTAAAGGAAGGATTTAGTTTTTGGCTATTTTTTTTTTACTGCATTTTTAAGAGCCTGTAAAATCACAATAAAAGGGTTAAAACTACAACCCCAATTCCGAAATAGTTGGGACAAAGTGTAAATTATGAATAAAATCAAAATGCAATGACTTTCAAATCACAGCAGCCAGTATTTTACACACAATAGAGCAGAGATAACACAGCGAATGTTAATTTGCAAATGAGTAATTTTACAATTTTATCCCCAAGATGAGCTCATTTCAAATTTGATGGCTGCTACATGTCTCAAAAAAGTTGGAACAAGGGCCTGTTTACCATGGTGTACCATCCCCTCTTCTTTTTAACACAGAGTGAAGGCATCTGGACATTGAGGATACAAAGTTTCTTGAGTATAGCCAATGGAATTTGATCCCACTCTTGTTTAATACGGGCTTCCAGGTGCTGGAGAGTTTTGGATCTCCTTTGACTGACTTTTTGTTTAATTATGCGCCAGGCAGGCCAGTTCAGCACACGGACTCTTCTACGAAGTCATGATGTTGTAACAGCTGCAGTATGTGGTTTTGCATTATCCTGCTGAAAAACACGAGGCCTTCCTTGGAATAGATGTCATCTGGAGGGGAGCATATATCGCTCTAAAACCTTTATATACCTTTCAGCAATCATGGTGCTTTTTAAAACATCCAAGTGTCCCACACCATATGCACTAATGCATCCCCATACCATCAGAGATGCTGGCTTTTGTACTGAACGCTGATAACTGGAGGGGTGGTCTTTCTCCTCTTTAGCCTGGAGGACACAACGCCCATGATTTCTAACAAGAATGTCAAATTTGGACTCGTCTGACCACAGGACACTTTGCCACTTTGCTACAGTCCATTTTAAATGAGCCTTGGCCCACAGAACACGGCGGCGCTACTGGATCATGCTCAACAATGGCCTCCTTTTTGCATGATAGAGTTTTAGGTGGCATCTGTGGATGGCACGGCAGCCTGTGCTTACAGACAGTGGTTTCTTGAAGTATTCCTGGGCCGATTTAGTACTGTTAATGACAGAATCATGCCGGTGAGTGATGCAGTGGCATCTGAGGGCCCGAAGATCATAAGCATCCAGTAAAGGTCTTCGGTCTTGACCCTTTTTCCAGTTTCTCTGAATCTTTTAATGATATTATGCACTGTTGATGATGAGACCTTCAAAGCCTTTGCAATTTGACGTTGAGGAACATTGTTTGTAAAGTGTTCCATAATTTTTTTAACGCAAGCCTTCACAGGTTTGAGAGCCTCCGGCCATCTTTACTTCTGAGAGACTTAGCCTCTCTAAGACATCCCTTTCATAGCCAATCATGTTACAAACCAGATGCTAGTTAATGTAATTTCTTGCTCACTGTTCTTTCAGCTGATTCTCTTATATATTAATTGCTTTTTCAGTCCTTTTTTGCCTCTGTCCCAACTTTTTTGAGACCTGTTGCAGCCAGAAAATTTGAAATGAGCCCATTTTGTGGATAAAAATGTCAAATGTATCAGTTTCGACATTTGAAATGTTATCTATGTTCTATTGTAAATAACATATTGTCTCATGTGATCTGAAAGTCATTGCATTTTGATTTTATTCATCATTTAAACTTTGTCCCAATTATTTAGGAATTGGGGTTGTACATTTACTGGCATTGAAGGGTAGTAGATTGCATTGAGAACAAGTCTTGAAAAAAATCATGGGGTTAGCTTTATTACTTCCAGAGTCACAGCCAGTTAAAAATGGAAAAAAATGCTAATTTCACCAACCGGGAACACGGCCACTTCTTTGACCCCCCAAAAAATCAGAACTAGCTGGCCGATTGAGCTAAAACTTGGTAGTTTTTTTTATTTGGCACCTAACGCAATATTCTAATTAAGTTTGAAGAAAATTCATGACTATGCCCATGGAACTTGTCTGAAAATTGGTTGA
This sequence comes from Gymnothorax reevesii, assembly GCA_029721435.1. Taxonomy (NCBI): domain Eukaryota; kingdom Metazoa; phylum Chordata; class Actinopteri; order Anguilliformes; family Muraenidae; genus Gymnothorax; species Gymnothorax reevesii. Next base: position 144,946,525 of record CM056574.1, read on the forward strand.
TTTAATATGGAATGACCCAAAGCTAACATACAAACATTATCCTAGCTTGGGAATATTTAAACACCTCGGCTTTAAGTAGATAGAACGACCAGTGCTGTGTCCGGAACAAAAATATATGGCGAGTCAGTGATGATTGCTGTCCATCTTCACAATGGAAATGAGAGTGGTTCAGAAACAGTAGAACAACTTAGGTTCAAAATTGCTTTATCACATAACTGTAGTATTTTTCCTGCATCCTAGCTGAAAAAATGTTTTTGAAAATAGACTAAGTACGTACATATCACTTTTGCAAAACTTTCATTGGCAGAGATCATGGGAAGAAAATTACTCCACATTACATCACTGCGCTGATATTTTGCCAAAGTGAATACCAAGTGTAACGTGTGTCAAACTGGTATGGCTTAGCACTGTGGCGAGCTAACTAAGTGCCACTCTCCTAACTAAGCTAACATAACTTAGCTAGCTAATTTGGAAACTGTTGCTGGTTCAAACACAAATGTCGGTAACTCACTGACAGACCGATTGCGGAATGATTGAGTCAGCCAATATATGATGCTAACACATGATGGAACTTAACATTAAGGTGTTAGTGGAAATTAAATTTGTTTTCTATTAAATTATGCAATTCAGTAATGCAATTGACTGAATCTTATACTCTTGATCGTATCATGTGGAAGTTATTAAACTTGTTGAGTAAATTTCATATGGCATGGCTACTTCCTCCATGTTTTACATTGGAGCAGACCAACACTAACAAACACTGAGCGCTACCATTCTCAGTGTAATATTGTACCTCACATTAATACTTTGCTCTGTTTATGTTCTGCTTTGTTTTACACTCATTGTTTTCAGCGCAGGGATTGCACTTTATTGTTAGCTAGCATGTATCTTTGGCTCTTGTGCCTCATTGTCCTGTTCACAAATCGATAAAGACAAGCATTCGATGTCCCAGCCTCACTGGAACTCATACTGACAGGTTATTTATGTGTGGTGTTAGGCATTTACCTGATATCTATAGACAAAGCCCAGTGCTCAGTTAAATTTGACTCCACGTGTGTCTGAAACATGGCATTGTCAGGCTGTGACAATAACTTTTTCTATTAGTGTCAGTCTCCATGGCATGGCATGTCTAGTCATGCTGGGCTGTATTTTGACAGTGCTAAGCCCCCTCAGTGACAAAAAACTGCACAGCCAGACCATTCATCACTGGTATATAACCAATGCTAATGGTTCACGCCCTCTGTGTCATGGCTAGTTTCACTGACCATTTTATACTCTTGAGCATTTCAATGATTGTTTGGAATTATCAACAGTGAATGCAGTATTCTTTCCTTTTAGTCATTCTCATTGTTGAACACTCCCCTTACTCCCTGTGTTTTTCACTTACTGTGAAGATAATGGGATTAGGGGTGTGAAATTCGACCCTGCCGATGCTTTGAGGTGTAATCGTTCCTGACGGTGCGGTCATTCTCACATGTGGGGCTGCTGACAGGGGGAGCTTGTCCCAGCACAGAGAATGGTGCCCCTGGGTGAATTATTATGTAGTTCTGAAACTCAGAACCAATGTGATGGCCTTTACAGCTCTTTCACAAATTAAGTCATTGAAACTTAAGTATGGTTATATTTAATCATGTAGATCATGTGGTCTCACTACAAAACAGTGTATTATAAATTGCCCATTCCTCACTTTCACTGTCACTTCATGGGCGCACTCTCTTGCAACCCATAACATAAATTGTGAAATGGGACACAAAAGGACATAGGAGTGAGAGGGAAGTTTGCTCGCCTAGAAACTCAAACAATTAAAAAAAAATACTAGAAGGTATTACTGATGGTTCAAAGTGTGGTGAAAGGCTGCAGTATTCGAAGGAACGTGTCTGAACTGCGTGTTCCAGTGCAGTTCATCCGTTCAGCAGATGAAGGACTCATCTCTCCGCTGTCCTTGCTTTTCCATCCTTTCATTGTTGCTTCAGATGACTAAATGTTTTCTACTGCCCTGAGGGACAAGCTCTTCCTGTTTACGCCCCTGTGTGCTGTGTGCCATCGGGTCCTCCGTGTACCTGATGAGAACTTCAACGGTGGCACAGCTGCAGCCTGCAAGACTGAGTAGGAAAATCCTCTTTTCATAAAATGTCACGCTCCTCCACGGTGTCTTTGCCAAAAAGGAATGCAACAGCAGCACTGGGCTGGCGCCTTCTAATTAACTGTGAGTGTAGGACTGATATGAGAGGAAAATACACTGAGCTGCTTTTTCTGCAAGCGAACTGGTGATTTGCTAATGGAACTAAGAGCTTTTGGCTTTGGCAGAGGCTGCAGCTGTCAGTCACGGAGGCTGGGCATCCGCTTTGCTGAGCACAGTTTTGTTTTTTTTAATCGGGAGAAGCTGCAAAAAAAAAAAAAAAAACACAGAAGGACAGAGAGAAAGAGCAGGGGCTGTACAATTATGGCAAGGGTGCAAGAGAGAGCTTTGAATAAAAACACATAGAAATATTATTTTTTTTATCGCCAAATGGAGAAGGCAAGTCTGTTTATCATGATGATCTTACTTTCCTGAACTCAGATCACTTATTCACAGCACTACCTTGTCATGAGGGTGAAATGCAAATGTTTTGCCATAGGCCATGATGCAATGGTTTTATCCTTGATGAAGGTCATGACAGGGAAGCCATCTTCTTCTCTCTGTTGGTTATGGTGGTTTGGCACTTTGACACTGAATTTATTAATTGCTTAAAAAGTGTGGTCCAATGACTTGTCCTAAGCCGCATGATAAAGTTTGAAAGATCTCTCATTTATGGCAGAATCTTCTCCTTCAAAGGCCTCTTCTGCTCTCTGTAGATGCTGCAAGAAGAGTTATCAAACGGAATGCTCTGGACACTGATATATTTGTCAATAAAAGATTATGTGTAGATTAAGATAAGGCCATTTATGAAATTATCTATTTTTTATATGCTTTCACACAAATGGAAAAAGTTGATATGAATGGTATGAATGGTCTTCTTTTATGATGCTTCTCTCATCGCTTTCAAGTAATGGGAGGCCAAATCAGGAAGTAAAGCTATTTTGTCAAACTTTTGGGAAGTTTTTATTGCCTTAATCATTTTTTACTGCTGTTTCGAGACTGCTACTAATAGCTGCATCAATAATATATTGATTGCGTGTCTTTTCAACAAAAACAGGAGTTTGAAATAGCTAGAGAGAGTGGACTTAAAATACTGATTTTGGATGCCCTTGGGATTATTGTTTGGTTGCTATGCATGCCTGGGTTGTGACTTAATTCCGTTCCCATACTAATTTTTTTTGTCTTCATTTTTGCATTATTGAAAATATATTTTTATCTCCACCCCTGCTGCTTGTTTCTTGACTCTAAAGGCCCAGATCTGCTATAGAGTTTTGTGATGTTTTGGGCGAATAACCCAAATGTAAGGCTTTTTTTTGTGGAGTTTGCATATTCTTTCTGTATTCACAATGGCACTGTGGTTTCCTGCCTTAGTTCAAAGGCACACATTGTAAGCTAATTGGAGACTCAGAATTGCCCATGTGTGTAAGTGAATGGTGTGTGATCCTTGTGTTGAGTTGGCAGACTGTCAAGGGTGTGTTCCGGCCTGTCACCCACTGTATGGAGGATTAGGCTCCCCCTTACCCAGAGGCCCTGCTCAGAAATTAACGGATTAGGTAATGAATGCTTGATTATTTATAATTAATTAATTGATTTATTAATTATGGGCTCTTTGTTTTTGCATGTTGTGACAGCCCAGCATATGAGAGAGTCAGAGTAATAGACAGGGGTCGTGGTGGCGGGGAGATATCGCCCATGTAGGTCAGCGTACTTCTTAAAATAACAGCTCTCTCCAGAGCCTCACAATCGCTGAGCCAATTAGGGATGCGGAAAGAGATGATTATCTTTAATGGGAAATAATAGGCGAAGACAGAAGAGAGTGAGCAGGATCAGCTGTTTCCCCCGGCACCTGCTTTGACTAGCGAGGGGAGTTTGAGCGCACGCTGTTTCGATCCGCCGGGAATTCCTGTGAAGATTTGCGCCTCGACTTCCACGTATTCCTGCGTATTCCTGGTCATGACTCATGGATGGAAAACTTTTTGTGTTGAGTGGTTGAACTTCGCGGACAGGGAAAACTTGTAGCCTATTTTCTGCTTCAGACTCCACAATGAACAAAATAACTCCTCATACATGCTATAGCTTTTGGTCTCTTTCTAAACAGGAAGAGGTAATGAGATGGTTTGAATACATTAAAGGAAAGAATTTCCAAAAAGGTGTCCAAATAAACTTTTAAACTATTGAGTGATCTGCCCTTCTCATTTTAGCTTGTCACACCTGTTAACAATTTCAGCCACCTTTTCATGCACCCATCCAAGCTAGAATGTAATTTTCTCTGTTTTGTTCAGGTTAATGTGAAATATCAGCTTGTTTGGTGCTTTGTATGGTCCATTGAATGGATCCCAGGGGTAACGACCAATGTAAGCAATGTATTTTTGTCAATCATCTAAAAATACATCAATTGAAAATGGCGCCTTTGCATCGGCCAGTTGGCATCCATGTTGACGTTCAGAGCCAGAGTTGCCAGATCTTGGACACAGTTGGCATTCCATCCTTTGTGTGTTCTCGAGTGAGAACGCTTTGTATGAGTGTGTGTATATCTGTTTCAAAATGAAAGTTGGAGTGCTCCTAACTATGTACATTTCTCTACTTGCTTCTACATGAGGACATTTTATGTACTGTATGTGTATTATTCTTAGCACATTTCTATGTAGTGTAGGAGCAGGGATGGCAGACTGGGAGCAGTTTGAGAGGTTTCCCAGAATTATGAACTTTCCTGCTGAAAGCCAAATGTGGGAAAGGGGCATTGCCTTTTGTTCCCACCATCCCCGGGACAACACATTGCGTCACATTCCGAATTTCAGCGACGCCGCAGAAGCGAAGGTCAAAATGCCAGTCCTGGTCCATGTGTGCTGACAACATTCCATACAAGCGGGAGGCAGGGAAGGGAGCAAGAGTGAGAGGTGGAGCGAAAGAGAGACCGCGAGAGAGAGAGAGAGCATGAGGGAGAGAGAGAGCGAGGAAAAATGTCCCAGATTCCCATGGTATTTATTAGACATTGAAACAAAATTAATCAGATAAGCAATATGCATGGGGAACTGCGATGGAAAAGGAGCTCTTCTTCAAATGGCAACATCACTCAAGAATCTGGAATTTTTTGAACTAACTTCAAGTGGGCTCATTGAATATAAACTTTTTCATGCTGGTTGGTGTACTGTTTATTTATTTTGCCGAACCCCCCATGTACGGATTATGGAAATGAGATTCATACATGTTCATTGACGTGTGAACGCCCTGCAAGATTCAGCTGGCAGCCGGAGACAGGAAGAGATGTACCTGTACAAAGCCCCATGTCCCGATATCCCAAACCCCAAACAGAAAGGGATTCAGAAGCTGGAGAGGGCCCCCTCCAGGTACCTGCTGAAGAGCTCCGGGGTCAAGGCGTACTCCCCAATGATGTGCTGGGGACGGCTGAAACCAACCGGCCCTTTAGAGCTCAAGCACCTGGAAGAGTTTCTCAATGTGCACTCTCTCTCGCTGCAGGACTCTACCCGGGCCAGGACTGGGATGCCATACAGGTACCGAGGGAGGGGACAACAGGGGCTGGAACATCTCGACTCCTTAAGTTGGGCTCTTCGGATTGGTGTTGAGGTGGAAGGAGCTTTTGTTTTAAACCAATCAAGTTTTAGAGTATCAGTTGTTTTTATATTGCCAGCTAGTTCTGAAGTTCTGTGGTTGGTTGTGCATATTAATGAGAAGCAGATTTGAATCAATGCTTTCCAGAGATAATTTTGCTTTGTTGAATAACATACAATTTGATATACATTTAACAGAAAAGGTATTTTCTAAAGAAATTTGGGTTTGAGTAACTCAAATTTGTCTGTTTGAAGTTGTTTGTTACATAGATAGAAGATTCCTGTATGATTTAGTGGATATTTGAATCATTGGACTATTGAAATATTATGCAGATTATTAGCATTTGGTTTGAGTTTTTCCCAGGTTTAATTGACGTTAAGGTTAATGTAGTCAGGGGATGCCAGCGGGGATGTTAGTGGGGGTTTACATATGCTGCAGTTATTCTCCATGGAAACCTTTTTGAACAGCTGTCGATGCGCCTTTCCAGGTCAGCATGATGTTCCTGACCCTGGGGCTACACCTAACCTCAGCCGCTGCTCAGTGTTTCAGAAAAATGTCAACAACCTTATCACAGGCAAAGTGGAAAGCGCTGTATCAATATCAGTGAACAGCAGAGACGAACAGGGTCCCGAACTGGAAAATAGACCAGAGATAAAAAAGCTTAAGCTACATAGTTTTCATTTTAAAATAAAAATCATCACTATCCACACTAAAAGGAAATCCAAAGTTTTCAAACCAAAATGGTGTCATCAACATTTTGAAAAGTCTTTGTTTTAGGTCTTCAGAAATGCCAAAGTAGTGCGGACGCTGGGAAAAAAACATTACAAAAGTTATGCAAAGACGTCTTCCTGAGGACATAGCCTTTGTCTATGAGAATGAGTCTGAGCGTGCGAGAGTAAGCATTGGCTTTCCTTTATTTCACCCAAAATCAGCCTCTCATTGTCTCTTCCTGTCCAGTGTTTTTGGACACTGTTGAGTTGTGTTGTGTTATTTTCAGGGTTGTAAGCAGTGTAACCATGTGGCCGGCCCAGGTCCCCTTTACAATTTACTGCCAGGACTATCACTCTACGCTCCCCTGCCTCTGATCCCTGCATGGTTGGCACTCCCTCCCCTATTTCCGGTCATCCAACTCAGGGAGTGCCAAGGATTTTGGGGCTTTTAATGCTGATGACATTATTGGATGGATCTGGTGTCCAGTTTATTATAGTGAAGAAAATGCTAATGAAATTATTATGCTTGTCTTGAAGGTAAGTAAAAAATGAGTGGCTGTGTTAGCTCTGGCATTCACTGTAGGCACAGTATATCACTCATGGATGTGCATGCAACTGCATATTGGATAATAAATACTCTGACCCCGGGCATGTGTGGGATGCTGAGGGATTTTGAGGGGTCTCATGAAGAACCCTGTTGAATGTATAATGCGGTCGAAGGCCTGTGCATTGAAGAGAGAAAGCTCCACGTGTTGTGAGAGCAGCAAGGTCAGTGCATCATGTGATGTGAAGCTTCGGAAGCCACTGGAACACCAGTTTGTCATAAATCATGTGACCCATGAGCTGATGAATAAAGTGACCTCATCATACTGTATGAGGGCAGATTTGTAGGCGGGAAGATTCCATTCCCAGTCTTGCATGGCCGTAAAGCTCATGCATAATGCTGTTAAACCACATTTAATAGGAGCTTTCGCACACAAAAACTAATTGGCATGGACTTTGCATCCTGTTTTAAAGGGGACTATTGTACAACTTAATTGATCTGAGCCAGAATGAAAAAGTGAGAGAGACTATATGTCCCCCACTGGATTTCAGTCACACCATTTTTGGAAAGGTTGCATTTATGAGCAAACATTCCCAAGAAAAATGAAATTCCTTCAGCTGGTCTTAGCCAGATTTCTGTGCAGTTCAAGCTATCACTGACTGAGTTTTCTTAAGACACAAATATCCGAAAAAAGGACAGTCATGGGAATGCTGTTATTCTAGTTTAATTTCAACATTATTTGGATGTGATTCCTCAGATCTGTCTGACACTGATAAATGGTTGAACACTTGCTCCAGATCATTCCCTGAAAAAAGCTTGGTCTTCGTTCATTGACATGGTTTAGTATTCTCCTCGCATAAGAAATAATGCATTATGGTTTCACTTTTGTGTTTATTCATACTATTTTTATTGACATACATCACACTGAGAATATATATGTATAATTTTTGATATTTTTGTTTTTGAACTTTGCTGCTTAGTTGTGCTTTAGCTGTCACTGCAGTAAGTTTACAGTCAGATAAATTATTTTGTGACGTAAAACGCTGCAAAAGCCCATTGTCTGAAGATCATTTAATGCGGTTCAGACATAAATTGTGGAGATTAGTTTTAAATGTGACCATTGTATTTAGAGGTAGTGCATTACAGTGAATGACCAATCAAATTAATTTATTTGAAATCTTTTAATCATGATTAAGCAGTGCTGGTTTTCCATTTCATCATTAATATTTGAAATGTTCGCTTTTCTCCTGGTTTATCCATTAAAGTACTATGCACTTATCAGTGTTGGACAAGACAGAGTGTGCATATTTGCATTTGTGCACATGGTCCCAGAGGCATTTGACTATATAACTCACATGTAATTTCCCTGATGTACTCATGTCTCATATATGGTTTATTTCTTTGTAGCCATTTCTTTTTTATAGAAGGGGGACCAATGCATTGTATTTTACTTTTCTGTGTACATGTCAAAAAATTGTATACCACAGGGCTGAACTCTGTAGGAGAAAGCACAGACAGGGAAAGATGTGCATACAGGTTTAGTGTATGGGTTTCGGTTTTGAAGTTTGGTTTCTCACCTTCTTTCATGTCAATTGCCTTTTTGCCTTCTGCTGGTCCAACAGGCAAGCTTGTCACCTTCCAGTAGATGGCACTCTCCAGAGCAGCTCCTCTATAAACTCATGTCATGGGGCCCCCATGTCATTGGTCTTTGTTCCAATGACAGTTGCAATCGAAGAATTTTAAGAAGCTGTCAACTTGTCTTATTGCGGTTCATTTCATGTTTACTGCAGTTATTTATCCTCTGAAGTCACATTTCTGACAGGAATATCCATATGCCATTAGTTTTCAAGTGTTTAAGAACCCTGAACATACCCTGTTTATTTTTCTATTTGAAAATCATTTCAGGTAATAACATTTTCAAACTGATGAAATTAGACTCTGAAAAAATCAGTGAGCTCATACTTTGGTTGATGAACACAAGTGTTTTGAGTTTTTTCAAGACAGTTCGCTTGAACTAAATAACACGAACATGACACAAAACAAGTTTGACTTTGTATCATTCGCTTGTCTAATAAATGGTTAGCTTTTGCCACGAAGAGTCCACAGCCTCTTCAAAAAAGAACCTACCAGTTCTCTAATTTGATTAATTGCATTTTTTTTGTCTTTTTATACAATTGTTACATTTTCCCTCTTTTCATGCTGCTGTTTCCAGTATACTACAGTTTTGTTGATGTGGAGTTTCCTATGATTAAAATTGTGGTTGGGACTAAACCCAGCATTCACAGGTAGTCCTGCAGGACTGAGTTTGGCATCTGTTGTATTAAATTAAGCTTGTTTCTGTCAGATAGCAGAGTAGGACAGTGCACAGGTTAAAGTAAAACTCCTGCCAAGTGTTTCTTCCACCCGTTGACTCAGTGGAAGGCAGCTGATTGAAACTCTTAGTTCCATTGGGATTGGAACAAACTACCCGAGAGGATTTACACTTTCTAACCCTGGATTTTCCACCTTTGTCCATCGCACAGTCAGGGACCATCAAAACCTTAAGTGACAGTTGAAAGAAAATTTAGGCCGTATACCATACGCTCCGAGACGTAGGGACACCTTGATTGTCTGTTATCATATTCAATCATCTTTGGCATTAATGCGGGTTCCATGGGGCATACTATTTTTAGCCCAGCTCTTTTACTCATCAACCTTATGCCCTTGGCTTCACTCATTTGGTTAGTTTTGCCCCACCATCACCTTCATCTTCCCTAGAATGCCTGTGATGTTCTCAGAACTCTATTTGTTTGAGAAAAGCTGAATTTGCAAGCTGATGTGGAGACCAGGCATTAAAAAGTTTTTTTTTTCTGCATGTCTTCGTTTTCTCTCAATTTTTTCCCATCTGTTTTGGGAGTCAGATATCAGGGCACTGGCATTCCTGTTCGGCGCCATTTCTTTTGCTACAATGAATACAAGCAAATAATGCCATATGGTTTCAACTTACACATCAGTTGGAGTCATATTTTCCAGCGTCACTGAAAGCTAATGAAGCGCTTGTTATTAGAGTTGGTTTCCCTCCATTGGCGATGCTTTGATGGTTGCGTCAATATCAGCACTAAAGTCACCATACACATCATCAAATATGAATAGGTCAAATATTCAGAACAGAAACCTCAGCAAGAATTTTAGAATGATTGTCCTCTATGAATGGATTTTATCTGTGACAGCCTTTTGAGAGGGTGCGCTTTTTAAATCTGGAAATTTATTGAGATAAAAAAGAATGTAAAAATGTCCTTGATTTGAAATTCAGACATTGTGGAAGTTGTCACATGATTGATCACACTGCTACTGTTCATAAAAATAGATGGAGTATAAATATTTTCTATAGGACGAATGGTTTTTCAGAGCTAATGTATACACACCGAGAGAGAATATAGCTGTACCCAAATCATACAAATGGATCTGGGAACAGCATTTGGGATTGTCTTGGCCACAAGTGTAGTTTATAGACTATAGATTTATAGTCCAGCTAATCTGTCCACTGAGTGCAAGTCCCCAGCAAATTGCCAATAATGTTCTCCTGTGACACGCTTGGGTAAATGCTGCCAGGCATCAGCATGCCAATTTCCCATCATTTATTAATCCTGGAAAGATGATTAATATTTAACGTGGATGGGCAGGTGTCCCCTCTAAATACTTAATTGCTCTTGCCGAATTGAAAAAGGAATTAGCACGCAAGGTTTCATCACACCCTTCAGTAAATTTCTGGGGGGGGGGGGGGGTTTAAAATAACATAACATACCATAACAAAACATGAATGGTGAGAACAGGCCGTTCAGCCCAACTACGCTCGCCAGTTTCTTTATACTATTGTGAATATATCCCTTCTGATACTCAATGACTCAGTGGTATCTAGCTTTAAGTCAAGCCTGCTCTTGAAAACCCCCAAGGTCTCTGCCTCAACAATATGGTCAGGCAAGCTATGCCACATTGAAATCACTCTTTGGGTGAAGAAATATTACGGTGGCACAGTGGTTAGCATTGCTGCCTCACAGCAAGAAGGTCGTGGGTTTGAATCTGGCCTGGGGCCTTTCTGTGTGGAGTTTGCATGTTCTCCCCGTGTTTGCGTGGGTTTCCTCCCACAGGCCAAAGACATGCATGTCGGGCTCACTGGAGACACTAAATTGCCCATAGGTATGAGTGTGAGAGTGAATGGTTGGTGTGTGCGCCCTGTGATGATTGGCAACCTGTCCAGGGTGTGTCTGTGTCCGTGCCTTTGCCTGTAGCCAGCTGGGATAGGTTCCAGCTCGCCCTGTGACCCTAGTGAGGGATAAGGGGGTATAGAAGATGAATGAATGGAGTGCTAAATTTACCTTTGGTCAACTTCCATTTGTGACCTCCAGTTCTACTCACAACACTTGGTCGAAGGAATCCTACATAATTAACTTTGTTTATCCCTTTAACATATTTAAAGACCTCAATAAAATCACCCCTGAGTCTCCTTTTCCTAAGACTAAAGAGATTAAGGATCTTCAGCATCCTCTCATAGCTTTCATCTTTTATACCTGGAATTAGCTTAGTGGCTCTTCTCTGAACTTTCTCTAGACCCTCTATATCTTTCTTAAAGTATGGTCCCCAGAACTGTACACAATACTCCAGATGTGGTCTGACGAATGTGTTGTACAAAAGAAGCATCACCTGCTTAGATTTGTACTTCATACTTTTGGCCATGTATCCCAGCATCCGATTGACTTTTTTAACTGCTACGGCACAATGGCTAGAGCCTGTGAGGGTTTGGTCAACAATCACTCCCAGATCTTTCTCGTGTGGAGCACATTCCAGTTAAACCTCCCATGAAGTAATCTTGTCTTATGTTTTTATTACCTATATGTTCAACTTTACATTTCACTACATTAATTTCATTTGCCACATTTTTGCCCAATTCTGGATTCTTAATTGCTTAATCTTAATCAGATTTAGACCCATACACAAATATTTCTCCAATATCAACACAATGGTAAAACGTGAACACCAGAAAGAATTGTGGTATGCCCAGTTTTAGCTCAATATTCTGTCCAAACGTGTACTAGATTGTACTACTTAGCCCAGAATCTTGACTAACACAAGATCCATAATATCCTATGAGTGCAAACGACAGATACAGAGTGTGACATGAATCACACTTTATGTTTCATTAAAAGGGAACATATGCTGGCAAACATCAACGTGTCATTTGATAAAGGGGAAGTTTAAAGGAGCTAAGTCCACGGCTGAGCACACGCTGTTCGGTCACAAAAACTAACTTTTGGTTGAGCCACGGCAAAGTACTACAATCCACCATTGAAAGGAGAGTGGATGTAATCCAAGGGAATTCCAATTCCTTGCCATTCAGGCAAACTTCACCAACAATTTGAAAGCGTAGCTGCTTCAAATACTCTTCATAGAAAGTTTTCCTCAGTTATGTAATCCAGACTTCAAAATCTGGAAAGTGAGGAGGCCTGCCGACCAATGCTTTCTCCCGTACACCCTTTCTGGAATCGAAAGGCTTGGGAGAAAAGACGTTAATGCATATGGATGGGCAAAGAAGTGTTACCCACATGGCAAGACGTAGAAAGACCTGCCTTCAGTGTTTGTGAGCTATTAGCACTTCCTTGAGCTTGAAATACATGTGCTCAGCACCTATACTAATTGACCTATGGCTAAGCCCCGCCCTGAAATACGATGAGCCAATTACAGTGCGTATTCTCTCCCCATATACTTGGACACTCTGAGCCTGAACTTCCATTGAAGTGCATTATGAAAACTGTGAATTGTTCGCTTTTATGGGGTTATAAAATGTTTCTAAGTTTAAAAAAATGGTCAGACGCTGTGCTTGGGGTAAATTTAACTCCGATACGAGGCATCCCGAGAGGCTGGTCGATGGGGAGTATTTTATACCCTTCATAAAGCCACATCATAACCGAGAGAAGTGTCTCCTCTGGATAAAGCTGCTTTCACACTGGATGCGACACTAATTTTTTGCACAAAAGATTACATTCAAAGTCAATGCAAAGACGCGAATACTTGTGTTTGCATTGACTTTGAATGTAATCTGTCATGCGAATAATTCGTTTCACGTCCGGTGTGAAAGCAGCTTAAAGCTATGTGGAAGACCCCACTATCAGCTTAACGTAGTTAACAAAGGTCAACAAGGATGTCTGTCTACATTTGTTTCAAGCTAGGTCAACATTGTGTTTAAGGCGACATCTTGTCACTTCGCTGGAGATTAATGTAAAGTCATCTTTTACATCACTATGTTAGCTAACGTGAGCTAAAGTTAATAAACTTTATGGCTAACTTCAGTGCTGACGGACGTTGGCTTAAGGCGAGCTCCTGGCTGTGTTGTTCACCTTGTTTACTTAGAAGGAATTCAGTCACGTCAGGTTAATACGTAAATTAAATTTGTTACCCTGCGGTGCACAAACAATGCTGATCCTCTGTCTTGTGTGAGAGGGTGACATAAACGAGATGCTGTTGATCGCGTTTGCACTGAGACCTGAAAATTTTAGCTTCTAATTTATAACTTATCATTGACATTCTCCACTTTAAATTTGTTCAGGTAATGTTTGATATAGAGCTAGTTTAAATAACATTCCCGCTTGGAGGCATATTAGTAAAATACTGGATTTCGGATCATCTTTTATTTTGGAAGATAGAACTGAGATAAATAATCAAATTAAACAAAGTGACGGTATAATGCATATTTTTTGCATAATCCTTTTTGCATTATCCTTTGACTGTGCATAAGGTATACAAAGAGAATGTAGTGCCGGAATCCCATAGATTAGAATTTACTCGTTTTAGGCTCGGGGCTCATCGGTTAAAAATTGAAACTGGCCGTTGGTCTAGGATACCCAGAGACGAAAGAAAGTGTGATTGTGGTATGGATTAAATTCAGGATGAAAGACACATTATAGAAAATTGTAATCACCTCAGATTTTTAAGGGAAAGATACCCAAGTATTAATTTTATTATAGATCGATTTAGCACAAGCGACGATGCACCTAAGTATATTTTTGATGCAATGCATTATTTTGTATAATATACTATTTTATGTGAATGTATGATGGAGTTTTTTTGTCAATAAACTACTACTACCACTGCTATCCATCCAATGCATAGTGTAACCCTATTTGCTGCCTTCTTGATGATATGTGAGCCTTCTATCGCCAAAAATCATTGATAGCATCCTGAAAAATATCTCCGACTCTGTCCGAGTCAGTGGAGGGGGCTTGGCTTAGCCATAGGTCAATTAGCCGACGGTCCTTACTGGCTTGCCTACCCAGCTGGTGACTCAGACCCCTTTTGTTTTTAGCTCCGCTGTGACAATAGTGAAAGTTAGCGAAGCTTTTCTAATGCTGAGTCGTCTGGCTGTCTGTCCGTCTGTCTGTCTGTCTGTCTGGCGTCAACTTCACACGTAAAATCTGAATATCTCAAAAACTGTCTAATAACTTTTCTCCTAATTTGGTGTGAGCCTCCCTTATGATATTCTGAATATTCACTGTGAAAATTAGAAAATTCATCCCGGTTTTTGAGAAATTCAGCATTTTGGACTTAGAAAATCAGTGTTTGTGCTCATTTTTGAACCTGTCTGATAACTTTTTGTCTAATTTGTTGTGAGTCTTCCTTATAATGTTCTGATGATCCTCGTGAAAATAAGAAAATTCTACGTCCTGGTCTTGGAGAAATTCAGCATTTTGGAATTAGAAAATCAAAGTTTGTTCTCATTTTTTCAGTCTTTCATATCTCAAAAACTGTCTGATAACATTTTTGCTCCGCTGTGACCATAGTCAGCAGTTAGCGGAGCTTTTCTAATGCCGAGTCGCCCGGCATCCGTCTGTCTTTCCGTTCAGCGTCAACTTTTCACCTCAAATTTCAATGTCTCAAAAACTGTCTTATAAATTTTGTTCTAATTTGGTGTGAGCCTAATTTTTGATATTCTGAATATTCACTTTGAAAATGAGAAAATTCTACTCCCCAGTTTTCGAGAAATTCAGCATTTTGGACTTAGAAAATCAGTGTTTGTGCTCATTTTTTCAGTCTTTCATTCACGTCTCAAAAACTGTCAGATAAATTTTTGGCTCCACTGTTACCATAGTCAGCAGTCAGTGGAGCTTGTCTAATGCCGAGTCGTCCAGCGTCCGTCTGTCTGTCCGTCCAGCGTCAACTTTTCACTTCAAATTTGAATATCTCAAAAACTGTCAGATAACTTTTGTTCTAATTTGGTGTGAGCCTTCTTTATGATATTCTGAATATTGTCAGCGAAAATGAAAAAATTGTATATCCCGAATTTTGGGAAATCCAGCATTTTTGACTTTATGCTGGAGTTTATGCATATTTTTTCAGTCTTTCAGTAATGTGTCATATGTGTTAATATTGCAATAGTTTTCAAGGATTTCTGATATTAAGTTATGACATGGACATTTCAGTCATCCTCAGCGGAGCTCTCTAGGCCGACAGGCCTCTTATTTGTTTCTTCAGCCTATATCACCTCCACCAAATGTGTCCTATGACACGCGATAAGTGAACTTTGCTCCCACTCACCAACATTTCGACTGTGCTGCCTTGGTGGAGGTTTGCACTCTAGGAGTGCCTCTAGTCTTGGATATGTGACACATTTGAAGCTGCCATGAACTTTCTAAATGAATAAAAGAATTGAGGCATATCCTTTTCCTCGACTGATCATGAGCATAGCTTAGAACATACACTACCGGTCAAAAGGTTTGGGACACGCCAATTTTTCCAGGTTTTTAAAAGAAAATTATGCAGTTAAATGTCTCATTGCACTCTGGAATTAAAGCATAGACATCCATCCATCCATTTTCTATTCCCGCTTATTCCTCACTAGGGTCACGGGACGAGCTGGAGCCTATCCCAGCTGACTACAGGCAAAGGCAGGGACCCACCCTGAACAGCTTGCCAATCCATCGCAGGGCGCACACACCATTCACAGACCATTCACTCTCACACTCATACCTATGGGCAATTTGGTGTCTCCAATTAGCCTGATATGATAGAACAAATTAAAAATCGAAGCTAAAAATGAAATGATGGAATAAATATATAAACCAAAATGTGTTTTAAACTTATGACTCAAACTAGCCATCTTTGGCAGATATAATGGCTGAACACACTCGTGGCATTCTTTCTACAATGAAAATCAAATATTCTCCAGAAAATTCTTCCCAACTCTGTTGCAGAAGTTCCCATAAATGTCTGGCACTTGTAGGTTTCTTTGCTTTAACTCTTCTGTCCAGTTCATCCCAAACCATCTTGATGGAGTTGAAGTCTGGAGACTTTGCTGACCAATCCATGTTTTCAAGCTTACTTTGTTCTTTTTTCCTAAGGTATTTCTGGCAGAGCTTGGACTTATGTTTTGGGTCATTATCTTACCTTGCTGTAGGATGAATCCCTGAGCAACTAGGCACATACCAGAGGGCATTTTTCTTCATGAGTCAAAAGCTGTGATAGCCTACTATCCTCCCCTTCCCATCTAGTAATGTGCAGTCTTGCAGTAATCTACTCCCATTACCAACAACCTGCTAACGTCACTAATATTTCACCCAGTAATTTGGGGGATATCCCACCCCCTTCACCTCCTCTACACTGGCACATTTTAGACTCATATTCAGGAATCCCTGACCTAACAGATTTGTTTTGAGTGTTTTAATTGAACCCTCTGTTTTAGTACAGTCCTGCATAATTGACTGGATTTATGGTCTCATTAGCTGTAGTCAATGATCTGGGCAAAACAATATGGACTTCCTAGACGCAGCTTGTGCAGAAAGACACTCGTGAGGATTTTATGGAAGTATTTAAAATCTTGAAGTGTATCAATAATTTGGACCAGAGAGGCAATGTCAAACCAAGTTATGTCTGCGGCATAATGCAGAATATTTATTACTATGGTTTTAGAATTTAAGCAAGCCATGCAGAATAGCATTTAGATATTCCATAATTTCTCAAGAGAAAATATAACAGAGTGGCAGTATAACTCTAGACTACAGAGCTATATCTATTCATTATCTATATTGCATCTTCCTCACCAGGGTCACAGGGCAGCTGAAGCCTATTCCTACTAACTATGAGCAAAAAGCCGGAAAAAACCCAAGACATCTCATCAATCCATCACACACACCATTCACTCCCACACTCATACTTTGGGCAATTTAGGCCTCGTCCACACGGAGATGGAAATTTTTCGAAAACGTCCTTTTTTTGGTCGTTCTTAAAAAAATCTCCCGTCCATACGGCATCGCTTCTAAAAATATCTGCATCCACATGGAGACGCCTAAAACGACCCAAAACGCTGTAGTAAATATTCCAGGCGTGTGTTCGGTGCTTTATGGTGCTGTAGCGTTTCTACGGAAATACAGCAAAAATGGAGAAGAAGGCGCATGCTTACCGTCTTCTTTTCTGTTTTTGGTCTATTTCTGGAGAAGCGCTACAGTGCCATACAGCACCACACACAGGCCTGGGAGCTGTGATGGAGACTATCACGTCATGGTTTAAAAAAAAAAAAAAAAAACTTCTTGGTTGTCTGCACAAAAATGCTGGGGTGGCGTTTTAAGATTTGCTCAGTCTGGACCCGTTTAAAAAAAAATCTGTTTTTGGGCTACGTTTTCCCCATCTCCATGTGGACGCAAGGCTGAAACGATAAAATGTTTATGAATTTTCAAAAAACTGTGAAAAAGACTGTGGAAAGAAACCAGGTACTAAGTGGAAGCCCGTGCGAACACATGAAGAACATACATACCCTGCACAGAAAGGCCACAGGTTGGATTTCTTGCTACGAGAAAAAAGCGTTACCCTCTGAGCCACTGTGCGCCTACAGTGCTATATGTTCAGGAAAAAAAATGAATGTATTACTGAATTGATCAGTCTCAATATTACACTCATCCTTCAGCAGTTGCTCTAATCCAGGGAAATATACGTATACAGTACATTATGTAACTTATTTTTACATACAGCAGATTCAGATGGATGTGTTACTGAAACAGCTCAGATTAGGGATGTTACCCAATAGTACAATGGCTGTACCTCAGCTGGGAATGAGAACTATACATGCAAAGCTTCAACAAAAAATGTAATATTCTGGGACTACAAGATGCCTGCATTGTCTCTTTATTCTAATCTGGAGTCTTATGTTAAGCCGTTATTCCACTGGAAGATTAATCATCTTAATTCATTGTGGGAGTAACCCCAATTGAAAGCATGTGGATTGATTTCAAAGAGAGTCTGCTGAGACAGTATCACTGGGGCCTACAGTTAATTTATAGCTTTGCACCATGTGCATTATTCTCAAGGTGTTCCTGCAGAGTTTTACAGCTGCTCTGAATTTGTTTTATAACAAATTATGAATAATTATGCAATCAGCCACTAATTATCAGATATTCAACACTGGGAACCCATCAAATTATTCTGTTATGGGAGAGTCAAGAAGTGAAAAATTGGCACATGAACAATCTTGAGGTGCATATTTGTCCATGGGAGAGTAAAGATATTTTCATTTTGTTGGCTGACTAATTCATTTAGCAGATCTTGCAATGTATCTTAGGCAACGAAATAACATTACAATAACCAGAGACGTGAAGAGCCTGATTTCAATACCAGCGGATAGCACTGAGTGCTGCTTTTCGCTGGTGTTCTGACGTTTTCCTGAAGCGCATACAGGATGTTAACTCACACTCGATTGATATTTTTGGCGATATTTTGATATATTAAGTGGGAGGTGAAGTGTAGTGGGGGCACCGGGGGGGGGGGGGGGGGAGGGGGGTGTCAAGGCTAATCCACCAACACAGTGCGGTTTTCATGCCAAACATGACCGTGCTTTACGCCGTCTGCCGCTCATCTTTGAGGACCTGGTCAACTTTGAGTGTGCATTTGCATTTTTGTGTTTTGTCACTTCAGTTGGCGGAGGCACTCTAAAGTACTCTGGTCCAAAATCACACAAACCACATTTATGATTGCTCTGCTTCCTTGCTGAAGATAAAAAAAAAATATTTATCATCTGTCCTATGCATTCTACGCTACATTTGTTTGAAGTTTAACAGCTGTATCAGAGATTTTGTCAATACACAGACAATACCCATCGTGGGCATGAACCCAAATTGTCCATACTAGATGCTAAACAAGAAAGTTTCTTTATAGTTTATGAACATGACTTGCTAAAAATGTCATTACCTATGCATTAACAACGTGGTTGGTTATGCCATACATTATTCCCTCAACACAAAGGCAGTGCGTCTTTAATCATCTATTGAGCAGGGCTGGGTCAGTCATAGAGTAGGCATATGGATTGCTTAAAATACATTTCAGATATTTGGACTGGTCAGATATAACATTACCTCACCTAATACAGGGGCTCAGTGCCATCTTTGTCACATGCAAGGTTCTGCGCACCACTGCTATTCATCATAGATGTGAAATTGACCTTGCGGAGGAAACAATGCAGGATTTAAGACATTGAGAGCAACAGCTGCTTGTGGAATATGAGAGGCTGGGCAAGTTTCTATAGGCACAGGAGCGGAGAGACCTCTTGGCAGAGCAGCTTCTCTCCAGTCATGATTAAAGACAAATAATAGCCTCAGTTCACATTGCAATATAAAATGTATTTCAACAGTAATAGCAATTTAATACAAATAAATAAAAATGCCAAACATTGCACTTACTGCACTAGGCAGTCTGCAAACTCTTTCTTTCAACTGCACTCCACTACTTCATGAATGAAATGATAGCAAGTCTGGCACGAAGGAATGGAAGCGAATGGAGAGGGAATGTTTGATTGGTTGATTCAACATCTGCCTTCAACACGTCCACTTATAATGTATACCTGCTGACCTCACCCTTTGTCTAGATGTGCCATGAGCATGCCACACTCCTGCTAGTACAAAAATAACAGTACTGCTTTCGCCATCGGTTCGAGGTCAGGTCGAGGTATTGACATGGCACAGTCTATAACAAAAATGAGGCCAAAAGACACAAAAAGAAGAGAGCGAGACCAGTTTTGTTATTTGCTCAATGCTGATTGGTTCATGTATTGCTCAGAGAAATCATGTGGTGGAATCTATAAGTCTTCAGCAAACTGGATCAGCTAATGAATACATTTCCCAACTGCATCACAATGCATGCCTCAAATGAAAAACAAAGTTGCTTATTCAGAACGAGATGGAAAATATTGATGGACAAATTCAATAAATCTTTGTCATTTACTTAAACTAATTAAGCATAACTAGAAATCTTTTTGAATATGCGCCTCAAATCCCCTGCTTTTCTGATCTGCGTATTTCTTGGCTCAAGTGTTGAGGGCCTTGAACATATCCCAGGATACAGTGGGCAAGAGGCAGGAACACCCCCTAAACAGTCTGCATATTCTCCACACAACTTTCACTCATTGACACCTATGGGCAATTCACTTTCCAATCAGCCTGACATGCATTTGATTGGGCGGTGAGAGAGGACTAGTATCTGTACACTGGGCTCAGGCACAGGAAATCTCTGCCGCATATTTAGGGGAAAAAATGTCATTTTTTCCGTCCCTTTCGATTTTTCATTGACAATATCTTCAGCTAGCCTTTCACATTGTCATGGAACTAACTGAAGAGGCCAATAGTCCTTTATCCACCTTATTATGGAAATGAAATTGTGAGGAAATAATTTTGCGACAGTTACAAACAAAATCACTGCTGATGTCTATGGCTCCTCTACTAGCACAAAGCGAGAGCCCAGATCGGGCGCTTGGAGATGTGTACCAGAATAAATTGAGTTCTTTCTCGCAGCAGAGTGTCCTTGTTGATTGGACACAGAGAATGAATGGAGGGGGAAACCAGCGAATGACCTTAGGGGGTTTTGGAGGGAAATTCTAATGACAAAAATGGGAGGGGATAGTGTGGATAGCCGTGTACAGATACAGAATGATGGAGGAGGGGAGGGGAAGGGAGGAATGCTTCCTTCCTCCGCAGCATTCACTCCTCATCCACCCTTTTTCACACTCTGTTCACTTAATACTTTCTCTCGTATCCCTTTACCCATTCTGATACCTTTCCAGCTTCCCTCTGCCTGCGGGGATTTGAATTATTAAGGTGTGGACAGAGCTTATAAAAGTATATTTAAGTGGTGTAATCATGTTGTTCAGCAGTAAGTGAAGCAATCAAATAAATCACCCTGTCGCACATCTCTGCTTTAACCAGGGGTCCACATCGCTGCTCCAAGCACTGATCCACATCACTGCTCTAAGCACTGATCCACATCTCTCCTCTTCGCGCTGATCCGCACTGCAGCATTGACCACTGCAGCCCAACTGACTCCTGCTAAACTGAGCTGCTTTGATAAACCGCTTATTACAATTCCGGCTGACATTTTATTAGTTTTTCAATACCCTCTCCATTTTGATTCAGCTCACTGGATATTTATTTCAGGCTTATTATGATGGAAGATACACTTTCTGAATACTTAATTGGTATAATCATAGAAAATGGTCTTGTGGCTTCGTATAGATTTGAGTGTATGTGTGTGGGGGAGGAGGCACATATTGCTGTACTTGTGAGAACCAACGCTTGAGAAACCACAATGTTGAGAGAATATTTGGGGATGTGGGGATATTTTTGGTGGTCCTCACAGAGCATCTCAGAAGATTACTACGTATTGGTTAAAGTTTTGATTGAGGTCTCAGTAAGGGTTAGGTTGAGTTTACGGTTAGGGTTAGGCATAATTTGGTTACAGTTGGGGTTTGGCAAAGGCTGTGCTGACTGACTGTCCTCAGAAGTATGAAACATGTAAATGTATATGTGTGAGTGTGCTTGACTCAGCACACAGGTTAAGGGGTCAGGATTACCGTGGACATCAACTTGGATTTGTATCCAACAGCTGTCCTGTACCTTCATTTACGCACTGTCCTCCACTCAGCATGTGCTATCTGAGATTAACCCCATAAAATATGGGTCCATAAAATGCAGCTGCAGTATTCAAACCTGTGGAACTTCAGATCTGTTTTAAATTCTGGTGGTGATCACAAAGTTTCCAATGATCCGAAGAATCTCCTGCTGAATTGCAGGGAAATGTGTTTAAAATAATCAACAAGATCTTATTATTTTCCATTTGATGTAATGCAGTGGCCATGTAAACGTGACATCCTGGGTTTAATTATTTTCTCAATTTAAGTGCGATGTAGCTCCAGTGAAGCTTTTTCTGACTTTGAACCAACTTTATGGAAACATATCCAAGTTAAATTGAGAGTTTAAGGGGTTAATGTCAAGGTTTCTTTATTGGTCCCAGTATTTATATCCTGATCAATCATATCTAGAAATCTCTGAAGGAGCAAAAAGCGCAAAATTAGTTTCCTTGTTATCCCCCAATTCCCACCCTCTGACTACAGAGAAAACTACAACAGCATGTGCTCGTTAAAAATGATTCATAACAAGTGCGGGGTGATTATTATGTATGCATGGTCATTGAATCCCACGCAGTGTGTCCTCTGTACCTTGAGTAGGCATCTGCCTCAGCTCATCTGCAGGTGAACATTTGAACTACTGCGGTGCTATGTAGGCGGGCCAGACACCTGCACATTAGTAAGCAGCTCCCTATTTGGCCGTTAGGGGGAGCCCATCTGCTAATAATGTCGTGATGAATGGTTTGTTTTGAGTTGCAGCATCCGCACAGTCCCAGAGTAGCGTGTTCCCAGCAGCCTGTCCTCCTTTTATGCTGTCAGCTCAAGGGCACCTGAAGTTAATTTTTGAGACAAAATATTAGATACTTGCTTCTGCTGTGTGGGAAACTTTCAGGGTTTTATCTGTGTTCCTCTATTTGTGTTTGTGCAAGGATAATGTGTGTTTGTGTGTACGTGTGTCTGTATTTGTGTGTGAGTGCCTGTGCATGAGTGTTTGCATATGAGTGAGTATGCACAAACATGTTTGAGTATGAGTGAGTGTATGTGAATGTGAGTTTGCTAATAACTGAATTTATGTGTATGCATGTTTGTTCAAAAGTATATGTGTGTGAGTGCAAGTGCCTGCATGTTGTGTGTGTGCAAGTGTGTGCGTACGTATGTTTGTCAATGTATATGAATGTAAAGTATGATCCTAAAAGTTTGTGAATGCAGGTGTGAGTGTGGATGCATTCATGTTTGTGCATGCGTGTGTGAGTGTATTTAAGTGGATATTTGTTTGTGTATTTGAGTGCATGTGTACATGTTTGTGTGCACTGTTAACCCAGATAGTATGGCAAACTCAAATGTTTTGTGAAAACCCACTGCCTCAAAAAACTATGTAAGCCAGCTTAATTGCATTGTGTGGACGGTACTTAAAGAGCATAAGGTAAAACTTATTCTTACCACGTTTTTATGTGCTGTGAACTCAAGATCACTAAGTGGGCTTACACAGTTTTTTTTTAAGTCATCAGTTTCCACATGAATTGAGTTGCACCACAACATCAGAGTGTCTAGGTATGTGCATGTGCGTTCGCACATGTTTATATATACTTGTGTATGAGTGCGAGTGTGTACGTGTGTGTGTGTGTGGGTGTAGAATATGTGCTGAATAGTTTGTGTATACTGGTGTGAGTACGCACGCATGCATGTGTGAGTGTGCATGAGTTCATGTTTGTTCATGCATGTGTGGGCGTGTGTGTGCGTTTGTGTATATGTATGTTCATGTACATGCATCAATGTTTGTATACGTACTTGAGCGCGAAGATGTGGATACATTGCAGAAATTTGGTGTGCCCCAAGACAGGTAACCATCCAGGGACTGAATATGAAAGAACAAGGGAATATCAATATACAAAAACATAGGCCTAACACCAGCTTTGGCGTCCCGCTCAATTACAGCAGCCCCTGTGGCACTTAACTGCATTTGCTTCCATCAGGCTCCAAGGTCTACATTTGTCAGTGTTATGCCTGAGGGACCAATAGTGCCTTTAAAAATGCTTGAAGTATTTATGTGCTGTGACTCAGACTGAAAGCATGGCTATCAAATCAGTCTCACAAAGTGGACCAGCTCTGAGGAGTAATATCAGATGCTTTCTTCCAGACACACTTCTTATCAGAGTCATTTTATTCATTTATCACAATTCTTATCTGGACAAGATTTATGATTTTTTATTTATTTTTTTCCGTCAGTAGATAAAAGTCAGGGGGCTCTGCCCATTTCTTTCTCTGCCCAGGAAAGTATCAGCCTCCTATTGTTCTCAATCTTTTTCTCTTAATTTCCTTTGTGAAAGTACACTCAGTAGATAACTGTGATTGAGCTTGTGTTGATATTGATGTTATCATCAAAAAATTCTCTATTACAGTTGAGTTATGAGTACTTGCGTTTGGACCTAATTCCATAGTAGGATCGTATGAGTGTTTGCCTGCGCATGTGTGTGTGTGTGGGCATTCACGCTTGCATTTAACTTGTCACAGTTTGTGTCCTGATTGCATTGAAGAGCCAGTATTTGGCCTAATTTACTGACAAGATGACATTCAAAGGTGTAAAGCTACTGAATATGCCTCTTCCATCCTGGCCCATGGAGATAATGTGTCACTCATGGTAAGGAAGGGTTAAACTACTGTAGTTTAAGCACTGATCCATCCCAACCCAATGGGAAATTTACCCCAATATCATGTTTTGGGTTTGTGGAGTTTAGCAAAGGTACACTGCAGAGGGAGGTGTATGACATTTTGCTTATAGAGCGGAGCTGGATTCTGCATGGTTGAGAATCTCAGTTATTGCAGGTATCTGGGCAGTGACCTGAATTCTTTCATACGGCTGTGCGAGTCGATATAGTGCAGTTTGCCCTGTTTGTTTGTGGGTGACTGCGGTGCAAAATTGATAGATTTAATAAGAGGCTACCAATGAAGTGGAGGAACTAGGGCAGACGCACTCAACCGGCTCTCTGTCACGTATAAGATATTGTAGACTGAAGATGCATGGGTGACATTTGCATTGTGACGGGCTCTATTTCCATCTTTGGATCAATAATGTCAATTTTGATTATATATCTGATCTATTCTAAGAGAGTGCTAGAGAGAGAAAAAAAACTAGCCTCTTCCTGTTGCTTTCACATATTTCTTCTGTCACATAGCAGCCATTAGCCTGCTCTGTCAGATGAGACTCATCAAGGAAGGTCTGGGGTTGGATGGCCCCAGGAGAGGATTCTGGGTCATAGCTGTTAGTGAAATGCTTTAAATCGCCTACCTGACCACTGACCCCAAATGAGCATATGACCTTCAGTTTAAATATTTAGCTGCTTCTCAAAAAACCAACTCTTACCAAATCAGAGCTTATTCAGTTATGGCTAAGGGATGATCATTGAGGTGCTTGTTACCATAATGTGGTCAATCCCCATTGACCAGTTCATTTATTCTTTGCTCTGCTGTTGTAGCTGTTCACACAATGTGTTCTCAGCATTCACATGGGATAAACACTTTTTCACAGCAGCGTATATACAGTACTTTATAAACATCATCCCTTATATCTATGTACTGTATATTATTATTCTTTCTATTGCGATCTTTCATTCAATCTTTGGAGTAAAATATTTCATCCACAGTCGCTTTGTCATTTAACAGTATTCCTTGATTGGTTTGCCTTCTCGTTTTTAGTGTACCTTTGCACTTGTGTGGCCATATCTTTGAATCCCCACCATGGCACTTCATATCCTGGGATTCCATTTATCCCTGCAACACTCTTTGTTTTGTGTCTGTCTCAATAATATGAAAAATTCATGAGGAGGGTGGACTACCACCATAAAAGAAACTAGTAATAGTACTTCTGCAGAATATATTGTGTCCCCTTCATGATTTCTTATATTTTTGCTTATTTGTCATATTTTAATATTTCAGATCATCAAACTAATTTAAATATAAGTCAGAGACAACATGCGAAACATAAAATGCAGCTTTCGACCTCTTGCACCTGGGACCTGCCATCGGAGGTATTATAGCCCTGCTCTCCCCTCACCTTAAAGCACATTACTTCTCCAAAAGCTCTGCTAACACCTCATCTAAAAGTGCATTATTTCGCTGATAGCCCCGCTCTCACCTCGTCTTAAAGTGCGTTGCTTTGCCAAAAGCATTCCCATTTACATTTCCTAATTAGCAACTAAGTTTACATTCACTCTTCTGTGAGGATCAATCAGACGCAATACGGTCCATTTCCCCTTAGCTTCCATTATTGTTCACATCAATAGTTATCAAGCCTTTTCCTATCCGCATTAATGGTGACATAAAATTTCAATCTCTTTCAAAGCTTATGAATTCTTGTGGCTAACAAAACTGTATAATTTTTATTCCTGCTTCAGTGTCCGATTGGCTTGATACACATGAAAAAAGTTTTTAAAAAATGCACTTATGCCGACTATGCCACTTGTTAAGTTTTCTCATGTAAAAATAAAACTAACATGACCATTATGCAGATAAACTCTCAACCTGTGTCATTTTAAGAATTTGACAATTAAATGAATTTCTTTAATGAGGAAATAGGCCACCAATAAGCTGCATTGCTTTTAACCATTTTCAGACTGATATACGTATATCAATAATTTTGTTTCTCTTCTATTCTCAAATTTCTGTAGGTCATGTGTTGCCTTTTACCTACGTCAGATTGGCAGACAGGCTCTATTTCAGTAATGTATAGAATCAACAGGGCTGGTAGTAATCATGCCTTGGTGTGTCCGGTAAAATTGAAGCCAGTTACCAATTACATTTGTTTGATTTAGTAAGGGGGGTAATTACTTTTTCAAACAGGTCCAGGTAGGGTTGGATAGCTTTTTTCCTTCAATGAATACAATAATCAGTTTAAAACTGCAAGTTTGTGAATTATCTCCAAATTAAAATGAGTTTGATTATATGAAACATGTGCGACAAACGAGCAAAAATAGAAAAAGTCCAGAAGGGGTGAAGATTTTTTCACAGCACTGTAGATTCCTGTGGGATTCTGTGTTCGTGTCTTAGTATGTGCCTGCCTGAACATATATGTATAGTTCACATCTTGCCTGGAGTTATTCTGTATCTTGCAGTAGTGAAAGTCTGCCCCACTTTGGGTCTAATTTCCCACACGCCTACATTTTCTCTGTACTTATGTACTTTTAGTCATTTGAAAACATAACCCTTCACTGCGTAATGACTACTCTTGTATTCAATAATGACATCCATTTTCTTGCACATGCAAAATTCAAGAGGAATATCTGATTTTCGTTGGCGAGAGCAAGATGTGAAAAAGAGAGAGAAAGGGAGAGCAGAGACCTGATTACCTCAACTGTGACACATCAAAGCATAACATTTCAGTCAGCCAAATGAGAGAAAAAAATACAATCAGGATAATGACTAGACCACGCAGTGAAATACTAAAAGAAAGGCACACACTAATACACATTGTTTTTTATAATGGAGTTTATTTGACACAAATTATATTTCAATTGAAAACGAGATTAGATACAAATCCTGGACTCAAATGCCAACCGTTTCAGAGACGGAAATGAATTTTAATGGAACTCAGATCGCATTCAAGCCTTTGCCTGCGTTGTTTTAATAAGCCTGAAAAACAGAGAGCGGCAGAATTCACTCTGTCATCAAACATCGAAGCCCTCATCAAATTAGTAAGTAATTGGAGCAAATAATTAGAGCATTGGTATAGCAATTAATTTGATCACAGGTGTTTCCACTAATTGGACTTAAACAGACACTAAATAAATGCCAACAGAGCTGTAGAAAATCAAAAGTAGCTGTGTGTGAATATTGAGTTTTATATTGCTTGAGTAAGTTTTTCATTAATATTTAACAGTTTTGATCTTGCAGTTGCCTATGCCCAGGAAAGGGGAAATGAAATTAATATGTTTGCCCATTAAATATTGGTGCAGTTAAGATATATCTGACCGAAGACTGCAACAGGGAGGAGGAGGCCATATTCCTAAATCAATCACTGCTGACAACAGTCAGCCGATCAATGTTTTACCAGCGAAATATTAGCTAAATATTAGACAGTATTGCAAGTAAGCAGTATGAGACTATTTGTAAAAGAATGACATAATTTCTCTAAATTACTTAATTTCTCCAAATCAGCATGATTATCAAAAGGATCACTCCACTGCTGCAGTAGTAATGACTGATAGTTGGTTTGAGCACATTAATAATATTAAATATGTTTGTTATTCTTACACTTCAGTGCAGTACTGGATCAGGAGAAAACAAACTGAATTCAATCTTCAACTAGGCACTGAGAGTGTAAGTCGTAGAGCAGATGAGGGTGTGATGGGCGGTGACAGGACGCCAGGTGCCGTAACCAGAGAGAGAAGAACTGAGAGCAGCACAGATAAGAGACAAACACAGAAGAGCTACACACCTCTGGTAAAAGCTCGCGCTTCCAAGGACAAATAAAAGTCCACAACACAGAAGCAGTGTGAGAGATGACAAAAAACAAGAGAATAGAGAGAAAATTTCAAAAAGAAGCAATTCCTAACAATAAATGGAATAGAACAAATCACTAGGAAATCTGACCAGAGATTTTCTCCGTTCGAAGTGATAGAAACAAACAGACACTCCAGCGATAGGCGTGGCGAACCCCCGGCCATATATACAGAATCCGGAAAACTCCGCCTCAGCTCAATCAGCCAGCTGGGCCAGGAATTCGAAGGAAAAGAATCCAATATCGTCCTGGACGACAGAACAAAGAAAGGTCCGACAAACAAACGCACGCCTAAACCATGACAGGGGGAGAAAAAATTGCAGGTAATACAGCTGGATGTATTTTTGTCTTTTTCATCTCATATCTCTTATCTATGCAAGAGGATAACTGAGTTCACAAGCATGGTCTGAAGTGTGTCAAAATATCTTCCAAATAGGACTTCAAATCAAGTAACTCAAGCAATAATAAGGAGTCAATGGACTTACTGTACAGGGTTCTGGGGCAGTGCTGGAAGAGATAAAATTAAGTAGCCACAGATAGTACAAAAGTAAGATGCTAGAATTATACTAAAATGTCCCTAGGATGCTTCAAATGCTGCGTGTCATAATTCATAATTTGGCTTGTCATTGGTTAGGAATTGTCTTACTCTTGATCAATGTTCAATGGATTTATTTTACAATATACTTTGTACAATCAAAAGCAAGACCAAAATTGATAAATTCCATGTTCAGCAAAGAAAAGAGATAAAAGATATTCAGTCAATACCTAGGCTGGGACAGCATCTGATCACGTGATTCCATGTTTTAAACATTTAAATGGTTAACGTACATTTTCCCCTCAGGCAAAAACACTGTGGAACAGGGTACCCAAATTTATCAGAATCCAACTCCAGATTTATCTGAATTTCAACTTCAAATTTATCAAAATCCAAATTGTTTTAAAATGTACGTTAAGATGATTTTAAAAAATATAATTGGGAATGGATCATTGTGTATGTGGAGAGGGATTGCATAGTGTATGTAATTTGTTCATGTTAATTTTTAAGAAGAACATAACATAAAATAACATAACATAACATGACTGGTGAGAACTGGCCATTCAGCCCAACTACGCTCGCCAGTTTCTTTATACTATTGTGAATATATCCCTTCAGATACTCAATGACTCAATGGTATCTAGCTTTAAGTCAAGCCTGCTCTTGAAAACCCCCAAGGTCTATGCCTCAACAATATGGTCAGGCAAGCTATTCCACAGTGAAATTACTCGTTGGGTGAAGAAATATTTCGGAATATCAGTGCTAAATTTACCTTTGGTCAACTTCCATTTGTGACCCCGAGTTCTACTCACAACACTTGGTTGAAGGAATCCTACATAATTCACTTTGTTAATCCCTTTAACATATTTAAAGACCTCAATCAAATCACCCCTGAGTCTCCTTTTCCTAAAACTAAAGAGAATAAGGATCTTCAGCCTCTTCTCATAGCTTTCATCTTTTATACCTGGAATTAGCTTAGTGGCTCTTTTCTGAACTTTCTCTACAGCCTCTATATCTTTCTTAGAGTATGATCCCCAGAACTGCACACAATACTCCAGATGTGGTCTGGCGAATTTGCTGTACAAAAGAAGCATCACCTCCTTAGATTTGTACTCAATACTTTTGGCAATATATCCCAGCATATGTTGGTGTTGTCTTTTTGTGTTTTTTTTTTAAATTGTGGTGCATGTCAGGGGCAACACAATCTAATGATGAACTTCATGCAAATTTCTAATTTATCTTTTTTTTTAAATTTTCTCTACTGATGCTGGTGTTCTTTGTTGTAGTTTTCCGATGTTCAGGACACTTGAAGAGTGTCTTTTGGGCTACAAGAGGCCCCTATGAAACTAAAAGCAAAATTTCAAACTGTCTGATGAACACACACTGAATGTCAGTCACATTTTCATTCGTAGCTGCAGATTACAGTGCCCTTTGAACCCTGGAATGTCTTCATACAGATGGCATGATAAAAAAGGATGAATTCTTTTCATATAAAGGAAGAAATCGAAATTTAATTTCAATCAGATTAATAATGCATCAATGGCGAAGCTTTAGTAAACACTATAACACTGTTATTGCTCTCTTGTGATGAGTCTTGGTACTGTGAGCATTGGATTGGCTCTAGCAATCACTAATTTAGACGGTGGCCTTGTTGCTGCAGTTGTTTTTTGTAAAGACATTTTTTTGAATATGTGTCCCACCCGCGACCCCCATGTCCTGTTTTGAACCTTCATCTCCCCTCTGAAGATCCACCTCCTGCTTCCAGGGCCCTTACATCTTACGAATAACTATTGTGACCCTAAGACATGATGGTACTAAATGATTTCATGGATCATTTGAAAAATACGGTTTCAGTACTGCACTCAGCGGGTAAATACGTTGTGTCCAATAAAGAGAAAATACTGATGTAGGAAATACATGATGTTGATATGAAAAATCTATCTGGAAAGCATTTGCATTTATTGTTTACTTTTTGAGCATGCTTAATTTTATATTGTATATTCTGTTGGCTGCTGGATCAGGGATGTTGAAATGTTTGATTTGTAAATATCTCTCATACCAGAACTATTAGTCATTCATACAGCGATTATTGTGACAGGCAATCAGTATACCCTGCAAACAGGCATTCAAATGTCAGTAGAGTCATCGTACGGCTAAGCTACAGATGATATCTGATCTTGACGATAGGAAGTCCGGATAATTGGTTTTTAATAGCATCCTGATGAATAGAATTAATATGCTTATCAAAGCGCTGCACTCCACACCATCTCATGCTCTGAAGTGTGAAACACCACTCATCCATCACTGAGATATCGAAGGACATGGGGCTGCTTCAGCACTGAATAAGATGGAATCCATTTTCTGTGATTGAGATGGAGGACACTTTTATCGATGGGTTCAGATACAGGTTAAAGCAGTCAAGGTATTGCTCTTTTTTTTAGGATAATGATCTTCTCGATAACAGTGTAGCCTGATTGGATAAGAATAGGCTGTAACTTCAAGATTAATGTTGAATAGAGGCTATGTAGGACGATGTCTATTCGAAGTGATCTTGAACCGCAGCTTTGGAGGACAGCCTTTCATGGCACAAATTAAAAGCCAGTTCTCCTTACTTTATCAAGGGAAGGAGTTGATGATAGGGGGAGAGGTGCAAGTCTGTTATATTGCATATTTGGGAATGAGCCTGGGTAATTAGCCAGTTGAATCAGTTGATAGATGGCTCCTGTCCTCAGAAACAAAAGTATTATGGTGGCAGAGGTCACAGTGATCCCTTAACTGTCTCAACTGTGCTCTGCAAAGGAACTGAACTACCATTTGGAATATCAAAATTTAAGCAAAGGTTAACACTTGTACCACCATATCACCACATCATGTGCATATCTCCCCAGACTCACTGTTCCTTCTCATCACTGCTCTCCTTTCTGGACACCTCCTGGTGCTTCAGTTTTGGTTTACTAACCCAAAATTACAAGTGGATCAAAACAGACCCCATGGGTGAGCTGGTAAGGGCCTCAGGGAGACTAAAGCCTGACCAGGCGATGCGCAGCAGCAGGACTGTGTAATCTCAGAGAGCGGTGTGCGGGCATCTGCGGCCAAGATCTGGAGCTGCACATTGAAATATTTTAGCCAAAGCAAAACAGCTCGTTATCTGATAAGTTCTCACACGGGAAGTCTGCCTGGAGTCGATGAGGATGCAAACGATCACCGTTGCGTAACAGCGAGGCAGCGAAGAGCCTGGGATGGAGGTGAACACAAAGCACGCTGGGTTTTACCTCGATGGTTGTTGATTGCAGCAGCAGCAGCCGCAGCAGCAGCCGGGGACTCTGCGTGAATCAGAGATGCGTGACATTGGAAAGCTGTGTGAAGGGATTGGAGAACCAGCTCTATGCCTCTCACAGCCCAGCAGGACTCTGTAACGTTCCTCCAGCACATAGCCAATGCTAATATGACTGAGTGCGGCGAAAATGCTTCAGGAGCAGCACGAAAGCGCAGCACAATTGGAAATAGATTACCGCGCATGCTGCAATCGAATTTCCCCTCACTCGCTATCTGTTTGCCGCTATGGTTTTCCATTTATTTCTTATTCACCCCTGTATTATTGCACTGTACGGGCTCCCCTGCCGTCACACTTCAGAAAAATAGTCATATATTTATTTGCAAGAGTCAGAATACTGAATCTTTTCTCTTAAGATATTTTGAAGTCACTGCATTGCAGGCAATAATGATTTTTTTTTTCTTTTTCAGTTTCTTATCTGACTGCTATCATTTCTAGCAGATGCAGGACGGGAGTGGAGTTCTATGTAGGTAAAGACTAGAAGGCTTGATTTGTGTTGTGGAGTCATAAGTGCCCTGCTTGAATTCTGAAGCCCGCGGTAGAGCAAGCAGCCGCATACACCCACACTGTGTAAGAGAGCTTGCGCACAAACTCCTCTGACTGATCGACACTGGATAAGCTGCCATTTCTGCAGCCCTGCAGTGGAGCCCAGGGAACAGTGAAGCACCTTCCTGAGCACCGGTCATTGGTTAGCATTGTTCTGTGTGTGGGCTTAATGTGAATGATAAAAAGTATCATCAATCACGACAACTCTATTGTTTTGTGTGTATGTGCGTGTGTGTGCGTGTGTGTGCGTGTGTGAGTGTATCAATACAGTCCTCTGGCTGCACTTGCATTTTCATTCTTTTTTAATGAAAATTGTCATTTTGTATTGGAGGAAACATTGTACTGACACTTTCATAAAGAAATAGAATGTCTCAAAACTGGCTGCCGAAACGGGGTTATCGCCCCTGGCTGCACACAGGCGAGCCCCTGGGTTTAACCTGGCCACAAATGAGGCTTTCTCCCATTTTTACATTTTCACTCTGAGTGCTGAGATAGATGAAAAAAATTAATTTTAGCTGAGGCAATATTGATATAAATGGAGTATTAAAAGCTCTGAGCTTAAGGCTTGTTAATGGATGGCTGGGTGTTCTCAAACTGATATGCAGCTGATCTGTTTGTAATTAATTGCTTTCCAGAAAAAATGTGTCTTCCCTGCTCTACCCATGAGATGTAGGTTGTGTCATCTGCCCCATTCACAGTACTAAGAAAGGGTGACTATTTGACACTCATTCTGAAGTTTGGGACCAAAACAGAGGGTGATTTGGTCAGGCAAAGTAAGGGTTTGGCATGTATTTGAGAGTCTGCAAGCCCTGTTTGTATCTGTGAAGGCCATTATCAGCCTCTAGCCCATGGGCCATGGCACTGAAAAAGGCTTGCAAAGTCTATTTGGTTTTCTGCTCTAATGGGAATGTTCTTGAATCTGAATTGGCTGATTTTATTGAGCAGATATGAATCTGGAGTCAGCGGTAGAATCAAATCCTTAGATTGAATCGGCAGGCTAAGTGTGGACACTCTGCAGATTTCAAGAAGGTAATTTTGTGACTCCGCCATGCATATCATCAGCTCTGCTCTCACCTCACGGGCTATTATTCTCTATTTTTGTGTTGACTCATCCGAAAATTAATTTACGCAAAGATAAGGTAATCGTGCAATTCGGTGAGGTTGTAGTCAATCCGCAAGGCTTCTTAACCAGTGACATAGTAAGAATGACAATGAGGAGAGTGCAGAAGCAAGTTTCTTCTTCAACTAGAATCTGCAATAGATGAATCACTCTGGAGTGATGGTGTCTCTTTGAGGGTACATGTTACTGCATCACAACAAAGGCTCTGAATAATTAACAGTGCGCGCACACTCACACACACACACTCAAAGTTATGTTCTTGTGCACTGGCATTTAATCTCTACGTAACAATTCCTCACCAAAAATGAATATAATAAATCTTTTTAATAGGGTGCATTTGTTTTATCTTCAGTTTGAAAATCCTTGATGACATCATCTTGAAAATCTTGCCTCTATATTTTAATTTATTTGAACATTTGGTAGCGCACAGACACACACACACACACACACACACACACACACACACACACGCACGCGCAGACACACACAAGATTTGATACAGATCTCAATAGTGGGATGGAACAGCGTTTTCTGGTGCACGTAATTCTCAGTGATGCACAAAATTTGTGCTTGTCACACTGGAGTTGAGCCAGACGGGATTTTCAACACCTCAGTGCAGGCTGGCAAAGATACCCGAGAATATCAAATTTAACAGAGCCAAAGTAAAGGGGGGGTGTTACAGCTGGTTACTGTCCGAGTCCTTTCCTTTTCAGCAGTAACTGATTTGATTGGAATCCAGTTTGATTTCATGGCATATATAGTCCGTGTGTTTATCATCACTAGAAAATTCCAAAGAGTTAGCCTGTAGAGCTGGTGCCCATGGATTTGTAATACGTGGATTCCTATAGGCCTAATGCTGCAAACCATTCCCATCCCTCAGTACATACACACAGACACGTGAGAGTCGTTCATTTTAGTTTACTTCTTTTTGGTTATGTGGGGATGCCCCTCAGAAATATTTGTAATATAAATACTCACTCACACTTTCTTTCTGCATGCCTTCATTTTACTGCCAGCCCATGAATATGTGTCTTGTGTTATTTGAGTGAGTTTGTCTGGGAGTGTGCAAAATATCGCACCAAAATACACAGGAAAACTTGTCAGTGTTATGGCATACATGACAACTCACAGAATAGTTACAATTGTGTCAGAAATGCTATATATCAAATGTTGTTACATTTGGTATATATACAGCCACTGCCATAGTGTTTTCCTTTTAAATGCTGTTTAGCCAACAGTTTTCCTCCTGTCAGCTTACGATTTGGCATGACAAACCCAGACAAAATACCAGGAAAAATCATTTATCATTTTCACTATGTTTGATGCATAAATAAGCCCCCATTCTCTTCATAGATGCAAATTTCACGTACATGAAAATAACTCATACATCACTATCAAAATAAAGTCTGTTTTAATATTTTCCTCAGTAGAAAGAATCTTGAACCAGTATGAAAATTGTTGGCCTGGACCCATAATGCTGGCATGGTGCCAATACTGTATATGGGTGCAACATAAGGTTGTCATTTAAAATAGAAATGTCTCAGGTTGTACCATCCTTATCCAATAAATGAAAGGCTTGGCTATTATAATCATGATTATTGTGTACTAATATGAGCACCAGGAAGTGAAGTTACAGCTGTAACTCAGGGATACACCTGTGGTTGCAACAACCTTTTAAAGGTCCCCTGTCATGTTACCAGGTGCACAGCCTGTTGGTGTCAGGATTACATATAGGAACCACAAGCGAGAACCAGAGAGTACAAAAAAGGGAGACTTTATTTCTGAAGGGGGAGACCCCCAACAGAGCAGGCAAAAGTACAACATCCACAATCCAAAAATTCACAATCCAGTTGGGCAAAAACAGAGTCGAAAACCAGGGCAGCAATCACAGTACTCGTGGTCGGGCAAAAATAGGTTCGGTACACAGGCACAGGTTTGTCAGAAGCAAATGCCAAAATCCAGTGGGCGTAATCCAAACCGTTAACAGGGCAGCAAACACAAAACTCGTAGTCGGGCAAAAAGGGTTCGTAAACAGACGCAGACAATGGTACCACTAAGCAGAGCCAAAAATCGTAAATCTGACGGTCCAGTCAGAAGAGTGACACTATGAGAACAAGGCGAAGACGACAGCAGCACAGGTAAACAAGAGAAAAGTTCTGACAAGGAAGTGCTGTGAAAAAACTCCTAAGATACACTCACGGAAGTCACATGCTTAACAAAACACAGGTGCAGGAAGTCAGACTGATTACAAAGGAAGCACACGAGGGAGAACCTAATCACATGAAATAGGCAAAAGCCAAACGCGGACAGGGATCACAAGACAGCCTATAGACAGAACAAACAGATCCGGTTAGGGATTTCTACGTGCAAAGAGTGAGTGGCAGAACAGCGATTAGACAGGTGTAGAGAATCTGCTAGAAGCACAGCAAAGCAAATTGAGTGAAGGCAAGAGGCAGAGACTAGAACAGGGCGAATGCTGAGAAATCGTTAGTCAATTAGTTGAGTGCAGCTATACAATCCCTAGTGCTTGTTAGTAAGTTAATTCTATGTACAATGTTAGACTTGGTTAGTAATTTAATAAAAACAACAAACTGTTGGTAATCTAGAAAAGCAAGGCGAAAGAAGTAAACGAGACTGGAAGGAATGGTTGAAACCCAGAATCCATTAAATTACCAGAAAGAGTGGCACGCAATACTGGGGCTGTGAGCAACGGCAAGACAAGAGACCAGACAGGGGGAGACAAAGTGCAATGCATGGCAAAAACAAAGACCGGAATGTAACTGTAGGAATAGAATAAGGCAAAATACAAAACATGGCAAAACTAAACTTGACAAAACAAGAACATATTCAGGTAACCAAATCACAATACACAATTCAAGGCATGGTCAGGCAATACAGAGATCAGACAGAACATCAAACACATGGAAAACAGAGCAGAATCACAACAGTTAGCCATTAAAAGCCATTTCATAATCTATTATTTGGACATCACAAGGGGGAGGAGTCACCCAGAATAATGAAGGAGCTGATTAACTGGCTGGCTGAAGTTGATCAGTCCCTGATGTCTCTATATCATGTCACAAAAGAACTGATTTTGAAATGGCTGGGAATGACTAATTGGCTGTGCACCTGGTGACAAGATTGGGGTACTTTAACATGGAAAAATGAAGCACTGACTTTTATTACATTTTAAGACAGTATCATTTCAAATTATTGTAGTCAATGTGGGCAGCGCACATATTTTCATGCTTGCATGCGGTAATTGTGAGTTTTTCTGTTTCTTTCTGCTTGAATCCATGCCAGTGTATTCTTTCTTTCTTTAAAATTAGAGGGGCCGTTTTTTCCATGCCTGAAAGGCATCGCTGTTTAATATTTCACTGGTCTTTGCCTTGACTTTCTTTCAAACCAGAAACATTCATTAGCGAAAGACCCCTCCGTGGCCTCTGCCCACAGCCGGGGGAAGACTGTGGAGCTGCCTGGGTGGTTAGAGAGGCAGTGTGGAGGATATTGCGAGGGCTTGGCTGGCAGTGAGTGAGGTGGATTGATTTCTGAGGGGGTTGGGTGTACTGCACAGGTGGCAGATGCAGTTATGCAGATCACCTATTTGCTGAACCATTCATTCGCGCGCCGCTTCTGTCTCCATCAAACGTGCAGATGACATTTAAAAAAGGCCCCTGAATCCAAAAAATATTAATGAGCGATTAGCATTCCAGCCAAACCAAAATGAGCTGTACAGTCACTTGTGCATGTCAACATTCACACACACACACACACACACACACACACATGCACACAAAGGCACACGCACACACAAATGGAGGTTTCAGTGCAATAAGTTGACAAATGCCAATCTCGTTTTCTATGAAAAAGGGGGATAAAAAGAAATATTTTAGTGAAATTTCACCATAGATAGATTCAGAAAGAATATATCATAAGAAAAGCAGATTTCTGACCAGTGCACAACCTTTTACATGGTGAAAGTACATTCTGTGTAATACCATAAAACAGGACATTAGCCTTTATCAAGTAATTGCTCTGAACCGTTCAAATACTCCCCATTGAAAACAGACTATTGCAGGTGCGTATACAGTCATCCGCATGCACACACAGCACGATGTGATTACGCATTGGGCACTTACTGTGGTTTTCTGATATGTGTGTTGGACTGTGACCACTCAACAGTGAGTATACAATGAGCATTCAGTCAACCCAGCAGCCAGCCCCACATACCCCTCCTCAAACACCCAGTTGCCTACCACACTCACATGCGCATGCACACACACTTTTCAAGACTCAGCTCTAAGAGTACTTTATTCTCACACATCACTCACTTTCGCCTCCCTCTCTATCGCTTACTTGCTCTCTCTCTCTCTCTCTCTCTCTCTCTCTCTCTCTCTCAGTCCCATCTGTATCACCGCCTCTTTTCTCCCTGATCGCTTTTTCGTTGCCCTGGCCACTTGCATAAACGCAAATCCTCTTTTTCTTCTTCTCCTGTTCCCTCAGTATCTCTGACATCAGATGTGCCTTCTGCTGTAAAGTACTTCTCTCACAAGGAAGCTTTTGTTTCTCAAACAAAATTCTGGTGCCCTCGTTGTGCTGCAAAGGAGAGACCTCTTTTTCTGCTCTGAATGGAGCAGCTTTTAGGATTGAGAACAGCCTTTGAAGAGGGAAACAGAACACCTCAGGAGGACTTTCTCTCCGGACAGCGCTTCAAGACTCAGGAGGTGAAATCTTTTTTGTCTTACTTTCAGTGAGCTGGGACTGTTTCTTTTGCTTCTGGAAAACATCACAGAGATCTTGTTCTGCAAATGTGCTGCGCTGCTCTTGAGACTTCCTCCGCTGCCTGCACGGCACTGAATCACTGAGAAATTAGCAGTTAGCGCAGCAGGCAGCAGTAGGAGAGAGAGAGAGAGAGAGAGAGACTCACAGCTGAAGTGGACTGCAGCTAGTCTCACTGCCTCCCAGGTATTTCAGCAGGGATGGATCCTCCTCACTGATGCCTGGAAGAATAAAAGAAGAAGAGGTGGTGGAACAAACCATATTAAAAAGAGCTAAAAATAAAACTGGGGCTGAATGGCAAACAATAAAAGAAGGGTGAGCACGTGAAGGCTTCCAGCACTGAGAGAGAGAGAGAGAGAGAGAGAGAGAGGTCTGAGCACAGCTATCAGGAATGTCCTGATGTCCAGCGGATGAGAAAGCCCCCCATGGAGATTTGAGGTCCCCCTCCCCTTCCCCCCACTTCCTGTTGTCAAGCGTTCACTTCCACCATAAAGGGTGAGATCCTGGACATTGCTGAAGATTCTTCACTTCCTACTGGACTCACTTCAGAAGCTCTGGAACATTCCGCCACACTTGGTCTAACTGTTTCTCACGTGGACTAGGAAGGAAGTAGTGGCACTTTTAACAAAGTTGAAAACTTGTTTTTTTTTTTTTTTTTTCCCCCACATTTCTTCTTTAGGCTTCAAGGACATTACTTATACAGCAAAGCAAAAACAGTACTTTCACATCAACGGCTGGACTAACAGCATTTGCAAAGCAGGCATGCAGGTCTCCATCGCTTGCACTGACCACAACCTGAAAGGTCGCAATGGTGACCACAGCAAGCAGAACACCACCAGCCCCAACGTGGTCAATGCGGCCCGGGCCAAGTTCCGCACGGTGGCCATCATCGCCCGCAGCTTCGGCTCCTTCACCCCACGCCACCACATTTCCCTCAAAGAATCCACCGGCAAACTGACTGGCATGAAGTATCGGTACGTGTACAACTTCTACATTTTTTCTACGCAGTTGTTAGTTTTGTGCCCATTTCGTAGCTAGCCTTGAGCGCATTCAGCGGCTTTACATTAGTTCAGGCCGTCTTTTTACCAGAATTGCAGCAATATACAGTAC
The DNA here is from genome assembly GCA_029721435.1 of Gymnothorax reevesii. NCBI lineage: Eukaryota > Metazoa > Chordata > Actinopteri > Anguilliformes > Muraenidae > Gymnothorax > Gymnothorax reevesii. Next base: position 144,986,293 of record CM056574.1, read on the forward strand.
TGAAAGTTTAATTCATCGATTACAATTTCTGTTGGTTAACATTAGCAGATCAAAACCACTTTTACACCAAACTTTCCACGTTGCCTCATCAACATGCATGTTTTTAAATGTAAACTAGAGAGCTCAGGTGAACAAGTGTCGCCTGCGAAGCTTATGTGAAAGTGTGACTACCACCTGAAAGTGTGACTACCCGACAGACAGACGGACGGACGGACAGACAGATGCCGGAGAAAAGTGATCCCTATGTGCCGCTATGCTTTGCAGGCGACATAAAAAGACGCCACCTCTAGTCTGGCTGAAATGAGTGAGACATAAACATTTAAATTGAAACCAAACCGCTACAATGTTGCAGTCGTATCATTTGGTCTGACATTGCAGTAACAGTGTGGTGATGCTGCGTGTTTGCCAGGAGTAACTGTTGAGACGCTGGAGCAGGTGTGAGCACGTGCAGTCCTTCAGACATGTGTCCCATCACACTCGCAGATGCAAGCCCTTAATGGCTATCATTTATTCATCATTCCCATCTCATCACATCTATCTGCACTGCTGCTCCGTAAATGCGTGGGACAGTGACTGGGTTCTGTAAGGGATGAACTAAGAATAAGACTTCACAAAAGCCATCATCAAAAATGTCTTCATCAACTGTGAAGATCACTACACGGTTAATATGAACTTTGTTCCTGAATGCATGGGTATGTTTGTGTGAGGGACAGAAAAAGAGAGCAAAACAAGGATGGAGAAAAAGAAAGAAAGAGAGTGAGTGAGAAAGAGGCAGATAGTCCAGCAGGAATGCACTCCTTCTGCGCTGAGTGGATGCTGTTGTGTCATCGTTCTTATGTGAGCAAACAGTCAGAAAAAGACCTGACACGTCTCGTCGGCTTCAGACTGCAGATGTACAGGTCATGTGATGAGAATGTGCTTTTTACTCCGAAGAGCAGTGCAGAGTATCATTAAAAAGAGCGGTGGAGACCTCTGGACTGCTTCTGTCCGTCCCTCACTCTCTGTTCTCACATTTGAAGCACTTCCCTCGTACTTCAACCAACTCTTTTCTGAGTGGACATCAGTCACTGGCTGTTAGCAGAGGAGACAGAGGGACACTGATGGGGACCGCCGTCGTTAAATACCCCACACCACGCTGGCAGGGACAGCCGGTTGTGAGACTCAGTCACTAATTCACTGTCATTGTGCTCAGTGGTCATTAAATATCTGTTTCTGTTCAAACTCCAGGGACCGATCAGTTCATTATACACTCGCACAGATGAAAGCAGTATTCTGCTTTATACTCATGCTGTTAATGTAAAATTCATTAATGCTAATGGCTCAAGATCAATTAGAATAATGGAATTTTGAGCTTAACGCCATTTTAATATTTTATTACTGGGGAATTAGCTACTAAACACCAGAGTGAGATGTTTCAAAAGGAACGATCCTGTCACACATGAAAACATGATGTAAAACATGGATTGCCCGCAGGCAAGCAACTTCCCGTTACTGAAGGAGATATCAGTCACTCTCAAGCATGTCAGACAAAATATAGCAATTGTGGCCACCCTTCAATTTAGCTCCAGTTAAGGTGACTGTAAAGCCTAATAGATGCGGGCAGAGGCTTTGCCACTACATTACATAGAAGTTTCACTGCTGTTACTCCCGTGATCAATGTGCAAAACCTCAGGTACTCGACTGAAAAGCTGCTCTTGTGGAAATGGGTTACGAAAGATTTTAGCACGTGTAGAATATGATGTTGACCTGGATAGAGACTTTAGCCAGTAAATACTTGTACATTGCACTTTTGCAAATATTGATTTGTGAATGATCACAACCTTAGAGAGCAAACTACGTATCCCTTTGAAATAAAGACAGAGAGCCATCTCTTTTCTGCTATCGTCATGCTTACTCCCATTCTCAGGGTATTAGTGTTACTGTTGCCCTTGCAGTTGTCAGTTTTATTAATAGAGTTGTTGCATGGTAAGGAAAATTTCACTGAGAAGAAAAAAGCAAGTTAAGCCAGCACAGAATCCTGGAGCCAGGGTGGACAGATGTTCAAAGATTCACTTCACATTTAATTATTCTCCATATTTGCATAAATTGCTGTTTTCTATTGGGGACTGTGTATAGGGAATAAAGAAAAGTGCTTAAGTTTAAAAACAAAATGTCAAAGAATCTCATGTGATACCAAACTGATACAAAACAGAGAGAACATGTTCAGTGACAAAATATTGATTTATTGGAGTGAGGTTGCATGTACTTATTCAATTTGGAACAGTGTAAAACTCCCGAAATGCATTCTGAGAGAAAAAATCAATGACTAAAGCTGCATCCGCATTTAAGCAAATCGAGTCACATCTGTGTTTACACAGCCTGAGAGTCCAAGCTGAGACATGTAACAAGGTGTATCTACAATAAAACTGATTACATTTGTTTTAAATAAGATACAATTACTGAATCAAAGACAGAGCAGAAGACATTTAGTGTCATAAGTAGCATAAGCGAATGGTTATAAATTATGCATTCAGGCAGCAGTAAAAGAACTTAATAGGCAAGATTCAAACGAGCTGTGGCACAATCAAAGTTCTAAATGAAGGCAAGCAAAATGAATGGGAAGTGGCAAATGAGCCCAGTCTCATCCCGACGCTTCATATTGTGACGATACCTGATCAAGAGTCGATATACCATGCAAAAGATAGCTTTTGGAGTCGATATTTGACACCAATGTAAAACTAACCCTGCCCGCTAACCCCTGACCCTTAACCCGAACCCTAACCCTAATCGTCAAATAAGGACGCCAAAATCCTCCTTTTGCGTCATATACCGACACTTGGTGTGGTAGCGTAATTTTATGACGAGTCGGAATGAGAATGTGTTTCGGAAAATAAGGTGAGGACTGGACAGTATATGTAGGGAGTGAAGAGTCCATGATAATGGGTTACAGGGGTGGTGTAAATGAGAAACAGGTGATGGTGATCAGTACTCTGGTGAAAGCTGCGGGGAAGGTGTGGGTGTAGCACCTCATGAAAGTATATTGAATCAATGTTGTATGCTGCAACCAAGGGAAACTCAACTAAAGCCAGAGGGGCATCTGTGGAGAGAGCGGGGGGTGCACTGGGTGTGTGCAATTATGTCAGGGGACTTTGGCTTTGCCTGCCATGCACTAGTGAAGAAAACAAACTCTGAAAAAGCAAAGTCAGGCATTTTATGACTTCAGCTGTTTGTCCTTTCCCCTGTCAGCATGCCATGTCATAAAGCTTTTTCTGTAAATCAGTATGTACGTGTATGCCAGCTCATTTTCCTTTGGTGACTGTATCAATACTATTATCAAATTCAGATCTTTTATTCTGTTTCGCCGCCATTTAAAAATCACATCAAACATAAACCTGAAATATTTAAAGAGTCCTGCCTTCAGGAGAGTCAGTGAGCCCTGTTTTTGTATGAAATCATTGCGAGTTGTGATTGGTGTAGAGGTGGACGGATTGCTGTAGCCCCAGGCTGCAGTAGGAAGGGTGAAATCAGTGTAGGATGTGATCATAAATACAGGGCTGCTGATTTACGTGCTCTGTGCTGTTGGACACTGAAAGCTGAGGAGAAGGGAGGAGGGAAAGATGACCAAAATGTCACAGCCATTTCCATTCTGAGTGCTACCAGTCACCAGGCACATCTGATCATGTGGTCTGAATCTGACGTTACTTCAAGTACTGCAGAGGAGGGAAATCCCTGTACTGAACACTATACAGCCTATTAATAAAACTACTCACCTCCACTCTCACACAATCTGAGTGGAATAATGCTCGTACAGTACATCAGGAAGAGACTACACACACGTTCACACTTACACACACACACACAGAGTTAAGTATGTGTGCCTCTCATTCACTTTCACACCCACACAGTGTTCGCTCTCCTCACTAGAGCGTGCATGCAGCAGCTCTCTGTGTCCACTGCTGTCATCTCTCACATCTCTCTCACATCCTCCTTCTGCGATGTGGATGAGCTGACCTTGAGAAAAGATATTCTCCGACATGACATCCCCAGGCTTCCTGACTCTTCACCTCTGTGCTGCAGTGCTGACCTAAACGCACAAGCCCATGAACGCATAATCATGACCGCAGGCCACAGCCAACAAGCATACCTCTCTCTCTCTCCCTCCCTCTCTCTCTCTCTGTCTCTCTCTCTCTCTTGTGCCCTCACTCTCACTGAGCATAACATTTTACTTTGCTGTTTATTAAAAATTTTGGTGAAAAAGTAGTTGTCTAAAATTTACCCGAGCTCAGACACATTCCCACATCTTGGCAGAATAGTCAGTGACTGAATGTGCAGTTTGACTCTGGCTGTGTTTTTCAGCAGACGTAGCCTATGTGATTTTGCCTGCTATTTTCTTTTAAATTATTTCTAACCCCCACTACTTGTCATAAAGAACTGACCAAAGTTATGTGCAGAATAAGATAGAAAAATAAATAATAATAGCAATTAGGGCTGGGCGATATATCGATATTATATAGATATCGTGATGCAAAGTAAAATATTGTCATGGATTTTGACTATCGTAATATCGTGATATGAAATAAGTGTTGGCTTTTCTGGTTTTAAAAGCTGAATTACAGTAATGGGTTGCATTTTTCTGCACTTGCAAGACTGTTGAAGCTGTTGCCCGCACCTGTTTCATTGTTATGTCAACATTACTAATAAATGGTTATAAAAAATATTATTTTGTAAATATTTTGCAAAACCACCGACATTTGTCCCGATAATATCGGCAAAATATCCAGATCGAGGTATTCGGTCACAGATATCGGGATATTAGACTTTGTCCATATCGCCCAGCCCTGATAACAATAATAAACCATAAACACGCTGAACTGGATTTCATAATTTCGAACTTTCAGTTTAGTGCAAATATGACTTTATTTAAACAGTCACAATTGATTCCAATTCTCTAAATTTGACCTACGAATCTAAGACATAAACATGGTTGACTTCTGATCTGAACAAGCAAGAGACATAAGATTCATACCACCAAATTTGTAATTCAACCCTCTGTAATACAAGTATTCGAACCTACAATTAAACATTTGGGTAAATGCCCTGTCCAATGGCTTGCGCACTGACACACTTCCTGAGTCATGCATTTAATTGTACTTTCACTTTTTGGAAATATTTCAATTGACTTGGATGAAATGCCCCCCTCACCCAGTTTTTCTGGCTCTCTGTTTACAATCCCAGGGAGAATGTGGGGGTGATTAATTGCTTGGCCAAGAGTATGCCACAGGATGCTTTCATTTCAAATTTTCAGTCATTTTCACGAACCAATCCCAGTGTCTTACGAGCAGGTTCATCTTTTTTTTTTTTTTTTACTTTTACTTGACTGATTTTATTTTCAGTCACAAAATTTTTATTGGTCATGAAATGTCTCTGAGTAGAGTGACCACATTTGGCAGAGCCCTGGAGGTCACCCTCCTCTGTCTTACTTTGAAGACTTTAGCCTTCATACAATTCAGTTTGACAAAGTGGCTGAAAGCTCACAAACAAAATACCACAAGGATACTAACCCCAGAAGCAGAAGAGGCTCTCCACATGAAACTCATGAACACCACACAAAGATCAAAGACACCAGAGGTTAGGACACTGATTCAGCTGAGGCAGCACAGAGATCACAAGGGGTATCGGCACATGAAATACTGCATCAACACTTAACAAGGTCTGGTCATTTATGTTAAGCCTTGAGTGAAAAATAGTTAATTTTATACAACTTCTAATGCCAGACTCTGCAAATCTGGCCCGAGAATTATAGTCTGACCCAGGTGTTTTCCCCGGGTAATTATAAAAACAAGCAGAACCTCTGATTGGTCGGACTAACTTCAAAGGCGGCTCTCCGGTTAAAGACAGCAGTCACAGATCATTCGTCTTTTGAGTGCTACCTTAAGCACTAATGCTTCATAGGCTAGGAAACAAAATGAAGTGAAGCAGTGCCAAGTTCCATATGATTCATCCCACAGTGTACATTACAACTTTTGCTCATATTATCAATGCAACATGAGCTCTGTAATACATGTGGCTGAGGAGGGACATACTGAATATGCTAACATGAATTCTTCATGTCAGAAATAAGAAAATTGCGTGAGAAAAGAGGACGAGAATGCGCAGTTAGTGGTGGACTCATAGCAGTTTAAAGCAGTAAAAAATCCTAGAGTGGACAAAAACAAACAATGAAAGACTAACAACAAACATGCAGGCTCCAATTGGAAAAACCTGTAAGATAAAGGGCTCTGTGGCCTGGCCCTTGGTAGCCTAACAGTTCCAAAGTCCATGCCAACGTTTGTTGTATCTCTTCCTGTTTCCATGACAACCTGTGAAATAATGAGTGTCTCTATTTTCTCACTCCCCTAGAACACATACAATTTCCAATACTGCTCATTGGAGACTGATAAATATGCCACTGATAAACCCTATGGTGCTGCCAGTTAACTTCATCAGTCACTGGGGTACGGCATTACTCTCTGCGGTTAGTGGCGTGAAATTGAGCACAGTGAGGCTGTAAGTTAAGATACACGTACCTCTTATTACTTTCTTGTCAGACCCCCGATTCTAATTAGCATAAACAGGCCATGGTGTATGCAGTGGAGTTTTAGCTCATAGTGTTATAGTAGGTCGGTTATTCTAACAGTAATGTGAATGTCTTCATTATAGTGGTTTTGTGGAGAGTTAGCAGAAAAGGGGTTTTGGCCATTATTCCAGCATTCTATCATAGTACCACTGTGTCCCTAGGATACAAAGTGGTTTTTGTCTCATTCCATTAAACAGAAAAAAGCTTTAATAATTCTTAGTTGCTGGGTTAGGGCTCAGTTTCATTCATTAATCTTCGTGCACTCTGCACTTCATCTACTTCCAATTCTCTGTCGATCTAAACTCCAGACACTAAGCGTAATGAGCTTTGATTTAGTTTTCCTCTTCAAATTTTACTCTCTATGAATTATGAAGCATTGATGGCCAGGCAAGGCAGAGTCAATCTATGCTGTTGTCTGTTTTAATCGGAAGTGCCAGCTTGGTGCAGAGGACAGATGAAGTTGTCTCTCTCGGGGAAATGCCCTGTCAGCCTTGCTGAGTTCCTTGCTTGTCAGTAGTTGGATGGAAGATGAATTAACAACCTTGCAGTAATTCTTCAGGCTTATCTCCCAGGGGTGGGCGAACTATATTCACTTTTCAGACGTCATTCTCCCCCTTCGCTGAGTTTCAGTTCTTTACAGCCGTCATTTAGCAGATTTTATCCACTGCAGCTGATAAAAGTATCAGCTTTTGTAAGAGTAAAACGTACATAAAACATACACTAGTTTATAGTCAGTAAGAAAGAAAGTCAAACCAATAACATCAAAAACTCATTTTAATAGCTACAACACAAGTGACCAACCTTTCCATACAGCTAAAACCGCTGAGCGGTTACTCAGCTTGTATCAGTGACCCTCTCATCCTGGTGACAGGATCTCTGGGGTTCAGCAAGGGTACAGACCTGAGATGGGTCTGGTGCAGGTATTACCAAATGTGTTCTGCTTAATGTCCCTGCTGTGGGATGAAGTCGTAGTCCTGAGTGTGAGTAGGCCAGTGGTTTCCGACCCTGTTCCTGGGGATCTACCATATGGTACGTTTTCACTTCAATTCGCGCAAAGTACACCTCTTTTAATAGCAAGAGAGCTTCAGAAATTACCAATTTTTCTAATCAGGATCAAATATGTTGCAAATGACTCGAGATCTCTTGGAACTAGTTTAGAGTCAAATGATACAAACTTTGGTCTCTTGAGGGATTGGATGTCTTGACAGTGATTTAACACACACGGCTGGTCGTGGGGCAGTTTCTGAGATGTGCGATTGCTAAGGTTCCATCTTCAGCAATACTTCCTCATCTAGAGAAATGGTGTTTGAATTGCATCATTAAATATTTATTGCACTGTAATATCGAAGTCTGAACTGTGAAAGCTTTTGCCAAAATGCAAATCGAATTAAATAAAATTGTGCTTTGAAACTTGCAGTACAAAATGTGTAATGTCAGGTTTTTTGGCAGGGTGAAATTTTGCAATCTTGGACCTCTGACTACTGGAGTAGATTGCAGAAGGATTTTTTTTAGAACAAAAGGCTAGAATTTTGTCATTGGTAGGGATTCCAGAGGAGAGATGGATTTTCTGAGACTTGTCATTTTTATTATCTTCTCACTACAATGGTCTTTACCACAGCATCACTGTTCCTGTCACCATTGTGGGGAAGGAAGAAATGCATCATGAGTTATGCTGACAAGGCAGAAACCACCTGAATTAGTAATGGTCTGGGTGGCAAAATAAAGTTTGTAGGCATTGGGGTGGTAACCAAGTCCCTGCTGCCTAAGACATCGATTTTTCGTTAAACTTAATTATGTGGCTGAACAAACTTTGATCTATTCCCAATCCATTCTCTCTCACACTTTAATGTGCAAACACACGCTCTCTTGCTCGCACACAAACACACAAACACTCTCTTCCTCTCTCAAACATGAACCAAACACTCCAGAACAAACAAATACACATACTCTCTTGCTCTCTCACAAAGATGCACACACAAGCATGCATACACTTTACCTTCCACATACTTTCTCTAATACTTTTTCTCTCACACACATGCACATGCACGCACACACACACGTACAACACATTATGCAAACACACATACATTTACATACACTCTCGCTCATGCACACATAAACACACACTCTCACATATACAATCAAACACTAATTTTCACACCCTAAACTCAGTTAGTGGTGTACAGCAGATAATCTGACTGGAGATGAAAGACTACCGACCATCGTCATCAGATAATCAAGCAAAATTCAGAGCAACTCACCAAGATACTTGACTGCATTTAAGGTGATACCATAGCAATGGTTCGTTCTCTCTCAATGTCATATTAATGAGTCCAAGTATTATCTAAGGACAATAATGGTGTCTTTTCTTGTGGATTTCTTGGTATGGTGTTTTTATCAATTTTATAAAATGCTTTATTGAACTCACCCAGTTCAGTATTAATGGACTTTTAATATTAAAAGTCAATGAGTTGTCAACCAAAGAAAAAAATAATAAAACATTTACCACCTGATTATCACTTACTTCTGCAGTACATTTAAGGCAGTTTTTTTTTTGCCTGGGATAAGGAAATCTTATTTCTATGACGATAGCTATTTTCAAAAACTACATGTCGACATCCAAAAATTTGTTTGTTTTCGTCTTGAGCACTGAACATGAGCCCATATGAAAGTAAGGTATTTCTGCTTTGAAAAAGTGAATCTTACGTCTAAATCAGTAGTTATTCTTACAAACTATAAGTTGACATCCAAACATAAGTAGATAAATAAATGAGTATATCAGTAAAGAAATAAATAAATAAGTAAAAAAATAAACAGTTCCCACCAACTGCTGCATGATGTGACCCCTTTCTAATATAAGGCTGTTCTTTTCCTGGGATTAGTGAACCTTACTTGTATGATTGTAGTTATTCTTAATAACTACAAGTTAACATCAAAAAATATTTCCCACGTTGTTTATTACCTTATTTATTGTTTACATTCCCCGCACTGAAGAGAAAAGGCATCAGTGGGTTTAACACAGCTGAGTCAAATCTTCACCAATCAAATGAGCTCATCTCCTCACCTTTAACGTGTTGAAATAAAGAAGCCTCTGTCCTATATCTGCACGATGCGTTAATATTGCATTTTACTTTGCTGCTTCAGGCATGTTTTCTGCACCACTTACGTCTATATTAAGCATTATGAATATGAGTTAGCTGACTAGCTCGGGCATTTGCGAATTATTACCATTAGTGAACTTGAAAGGAATTTCAAGACAAAACTATGTCTGATCATTCAAACTTATGAAGTTGGAATGATATATGACGGTTGCTCATTTATTTCTTCTGCCTGCATCATTGGGAAAAGAAATGATGGATAGCGTGTTCGTATTATTACACCCTGTTGCTGCTTAAAATTTTGGGATTAACATGTACGGACAGCAATGCAAGATACGTTACACATTTATTTTCGATATGTGATCTTAACTCAGTCCGAGATCATAGCAATCAGGCTGTATTCCTTTCCCCCCACTAAAAACGATAAAACCTAAGTGACAATAATAGTATAAAGCCGCTTGCACACTGGACGCAAAACAAATTTTTCGCACGACAGATTCCAATCAAAGTCAAGGCAAAGACGCGAATACACACGTACATTCACGTCTTTGCATTGACTTTGAATGTAATCAGTCGTGCAAAAATTTCGTTTCGCGTCCAGCATGAAAGCAGCTGAAGGACACATACCCACATAGCCTACACACGCACTCACGCGCCTACACGCACACACATCTCTCTCTCTCTCTTTGATCTGACATCAGGGCTATTGATATAGATACTATAATTTATGTGCTGATTCAGATAGTTACATTAAATAGTGGTTGCTGTAATTATTTATTGCATTGAAATGTGCCTGACATTCTGGAAACCTGCCTGTGAGGTTTCGGTGACGTGTGCGCACTGTGTGGCAGTCAGCCAAATTACCACTGCACAGAAAGTGAACCAAGTTGGAGCTGGCGAGCTCTCTGCGCACTTTAGGGGGAAACTTTATCCACAAAATTGTCGCTGTGGCATGATGAATATGTGACACCTCCCCCAACTACGCCGCCACACCCATCTCTACCAAATTGCCAAAGTGGCTGCGCACAATGTTGCACCACACGAAATTACCACTGCGTGGGCTACGCCACACTGCGCCACCCTGTGCTGCGCCAAGAAATTAGAGCCCTATATGTTTATATAGGTTCTTTCCGTGTGGGAATTTAAGAATCCTCGTTATTTCATCCCTGTAGGAAAACGTCTGGGATCTTTAGTTGCTACAAAAGCATCTCAAATAAAAGACAAGTGTCTGTTCATTATAACTGTGAACAGAAATGTAGACTTTGTCTTCAAATTCAGTAACCACAGTGAAATTCTCCAACAGATGTAGGGATGAAAATGACTTTTGAAAGGCATGTTTACTTGAATGTATGTTCTTTTGTGTACTTTTATTTTGTTACATTTAGACTAAGGACCTCTGAGCCATATTCATCTAAGACTGCATTACAGACAAGATAGAAAGCATTGCATTTGGTGGATGTAATCTGGCACTGACTTAAACTTGAAAAAATGCTTAATTGATGAAATAAACATAATAAAACCATTTTGTTTTAATACATTTCCTTCTCTTCCAGAATACACAACTCAATCTTCATAGAAAGGAAAGAAGTTTGGTTAAGAGAGAAATGATGACCTTGTTATTGTAATGTTTCAGGAAAAAAAATGCAACAAATAGTATTAGATAGTTGGGTTGATATTATAGCTTTTTGTCTCCTCTCATTTGCCATAGTTAATAATGACTGGTTTACACATAACATGCCATTGCCACATGTCAACATGTATTTAGGATCAAATGTGATGCTAATTTCACGTGTTCACATACGATTTAAGATATTGCGTGAAATTCTTGTTATTTTTCGAAGGGACTTTGGACTAATATGCAGATATTACCTTGAGAATAAAAATATGAGCTAGGCATCATGTATGACCGTTGTTTAGATAAGATAGAGTTAGATATGAGCTATACAATAGGTATGACAAACAGAACCTGACACAGGGTATATGGGCTATATAGGAGACATACCTTTAATGTACACATAGGGCCGATATGTGTATATAAAGAAGCGATATAGGAGACCTATATGCCCTCTATAAGCACATATATGTACCTGAATTTGGCCTATGTGCGCATATATGCAGAATATAGGTTGCATATATGCGCATATATGTTCGTATAGACTCTTTCCATATGGGTATTGTCATCTACTGCCGCTTAACATGCCTGCTAATTAATGTAAGGCTCTTCTTTCCCTGGGATAAGTGAACCTTACTTTTATGACTGCAGTTATTTTTAATTACTACAAGTTTTTTAACTGAAGAACATTTCCCACATTGTTTATTATCACATTCTGCTGCGTAACATGATTAATGTAAGGCTGCTCTTTGCCGAGGAACAGTAAATCTCTCTTTTACGACCGTAATTATTTTAAATAACTACAAGTTTACATTTAAAAAATATTTCCCACACTGTTTATTATCACCTACTGCTGCATAACATAACCACTTGCTAAAGTAAGGCTATTCCTTGCCTGGGAAAAGTGAATCTTACTTCTATGACTGCAGTTATTGTGTCGCCTGCTTAGCAGAGCGTTCACATGGGGATCACTTCGAGTGCTCTCACATCTGTCGTCGTCGTCCGTCGTCACAATTCTTCTGTTCACAACTCCTCCTAGACCATTCATGGTCATTGGACCAAATTTGGTCAGTACATTTACTAGTCCCCCACCGGAAACGGAGGGGACTATAGGATTGCACTCCGTCCGTCCATCCGCATTCGTGTCCGCTCCATAACTTCAATACCGTATGATCTAGGAACATCAAAGTTGCTGTGTGGATGCATCTTGGGGAGAGTGTGTGTCATGTACCCTATTCAGGTCACTTTGACCTACTTTTTAGGAAATATAATATGCATACACCGGTAGGAGACTAGTATTGTGCAGCAATACGACATTCGCCGATGGGCGGTGCACTCGTTTTGACCTGTGGATGTGCACCTCATATTTAGATTTTATATCATTTTCATTTTTAACCCACACCATACAGCAAGTTTACGGCGGCGCGCACAAGAATTACATGAGACCAAACAAGCTTACGATGAAAGTAGAAATATGTGACCGTGGTGTTCTTGCTACATATTCTCTTATTTATAACCCTGTGCTGTTATTTAGACCGAGGATCAGGAGAATAATGCTTACCAGTGCCTCGTGTCTGATCCTCTCAGACTCATTTTATAGTACTCCTTTGTAAGCAGTTTCTCACTCCCGTGATTTATCACCTTCCTGAAAAGTCAGGGCATGTCTGCTATACTGAGCTAAGTGCGTGCATTTTGCCCCCATTCAAGGATTATTGAAGGGAAATGCGGGAATTTCATTATAATTACAGTTCATCATGAGAAAAATTTTATCAAGTTTTCAGAATTGAAGATTCTACAATCTCTTTGAGCACATTTTGATCATTTCATTAACATAATTGAATAATTGACACTTCTGTTTCTTGAAGCGTTTGTGATGTAGGCTACATGATATTCTCAATACTGTCTTCTCAGACATTGATTAAAACAAGAACAATGCTTGCTGCTCCAAAACTGAGGTTAATTACTATGATATGTAATAATTTGGAAATTTGAAGTGTGGCTTAGGTCTTTGGCATGCGCATTACAATCTTATCATCTACATTAGCGCTTTTCAAAGCTCAACTGGGGTACCACTTCTCCTGCATGTTTTAGATCTCTGCCTGCTCCAGCATACGAGTCAAATGATCAGCTCATTACCTGTGAAAAGGCTTGATAATGAGCGAATCATTAGAATCATCTGGGCTAGCAGGGAGAGATCTAAAACATGCGGAAGAGGTGGTACTCCAGGAGAGGTTGAGAAGCACTGATCTACATCATCTGTGATTGTAGACGGCAACGCCAAAAATGATACTAGAAATGACATCAATCATGTGAATATTGCCATGTAAAGCTCTTCTCAAAACTTCAAGAAAATGATCGTTCCACAGCTGAAAGCTTCTTAATACAGCTTCTACACAAGGTATCATATATCCAAGTGTCCGTGGCCCCGCACGCTAAAGCAACTTTCCCCCCGCAGCTGCGTGAGCAGAAGTGACTTGGCCACCGTAAAGCATCAGAAGTGGGGCGTGACTGCACCATCAGGGTGTTTTTTTGTAGTGACGATGGCTCAAATTTACTGCTGTCCCTGAGTTCTAGAGCCTGTACTACATGTCCAAATATATTACATTTTCATCTCAGCTATATTCTCTACCTGCCAGTGCAGCAACTTCTAATGAGTGCATATGAAGAGCAGGCTCAAATCAGTAACAGTCCAGCATCATAAATAGCGATTGATGAGAGGAGCACGAGTCAGGCTGTATTAGTTGTTAGGTAACCTTTGTTGTTGTGATGCAGACAAGGAACCAGACGCAGATTCGAGGTATAATCGGAAGAGGAGCATTCATTGACAGAAATATGGTAATAGTGCTGGAGTTGGCCAGACCCTAGAACTAGAAAGGGGGCAGTCCAGCTGTGTTGGTAATAACAGGAGAGGGTAGGGAGCATGCCTGCGGCCGGCCAGAGGCCATTACAGGCAGAAGCCAGGAGGACGATTCCTCTCTCTGAACCAGGACTGCTTGACAACAGGACTGAAGAGTTCATCAGGAATCTAGACCCAATTATGGAGACTGATATCACAACTTTGGAGTTTATTCCCATTGATAAGACTCTGAAAAGTGATGACATATTTCTCTATCATTAAAGTATCGATTACCAAACAAAAGAAGAGCTTTGCTCAAAACAAGTCAATAAACTGACTGATTAGCTGAGGACAATCCAGCAACTCTACCAGAGAGAAAGTAAGTGTATATTAACAGAGCACACGCAAAAGGAGTAGGACACGTTATGTATCACATCAGGGAGTGAAGGGAAGACAAGCCAATGAATCATTTAAAGGAGACAAAAACACGAAACACGCATAGGTTAACTCGTCCGTTCTGGAAGACAAAGATTTTCCAGGCCGTTGGTCCTCCTTGGCTGTGAAGAAAGAAAAAAAATGTAAAATAAAAAGTCCCAATCCAATGATGATATGCAGCATATTTTTGGTGTTGTCTAGGCAACACAATATGCCACAAAGTGCTGTCCTTTCCTATTTGTGCCATTTTGAGCCCTCAGGCGCTCAAGCAGATGTCAGATGGTTCAGAATTAAAGCACCAGAAGGGAGATTGGGATTGGGTCCCTGCGCTGTGGATCTGCAGACTGTCCAGGGTGTATTCTTGCCTGTCATTCATTCTAGACTGGGTTCAGCTCAAGTCTCCCCTGACCCTGCCCAGGAATAAGCATTTTAGATTGTAGATGGATGGATGTATAGTGTTTGCCTCTTGCCATTCAGACATGAACTCCAGAGCAAATGACTTTGCTTCAGTGGGAGTATTGTAGAATACCACTGAATTATCATTATGACCTCTGGTCTCACTCTGGAAACTCTTATGGTAAAAATGTCTTAAGGATGTTACCAAGCTCTTATTTGCACAAAAAAAAAAATCATGCCTGAAACATCACTCTGTTAAAGAGTTATTGAATATACAGTGTAAGTTTCAGGTGCATTCAAAATAATTCTGTGGCACAAAGATGCCTTTCAAAATCCTGAAATAAAACGTGTCTCAATATTTGCGGTAAAGAGCTGTGAACTGTTTAAGAAACTAAATCAAATGGTGTGATTACCCTTTGCCTAGAAATTAGGAACGCTGTCTTGCTGTTTTGCAGTTTTTTAGGACAATCAGGTAGTTTTTCCAAGCCTATTACAGAAGTTTATCTGCAGACTCACAGCCTCACTTGTTTATGCCTCTCCAGGGGTTCTAAGGCAGCTGTGATGATGTTGAGATCAGGGCTCTGTCAAGGCAATATTTTCTATTCCAACAGTCTTTAATGAAATGCAAGCATTTTAAAGATTATTTTGTAAAATAACATCTGTTTTCTCAAATACACAGACAGCAACACTAGTATGGAAAATAAAAATAATAAACATCTAAGACCATATTTGAATTAAAAGAAAAAATGTAGGGTGACTAAATCTTTTACACAGCACTGCATGCTAGATTTATTGTTACAGAATAACAAAAATAAATCTCCAGAAGTTAAGCCAGCATATGGTGGTTTTCTATGTGCTTTTCACACTGAATGGATTCACAAAATTAAAGAGGAAGTCAATATAACTTAAAGAAACTTGAAGTGTACTTTTTTAATCGTTTTCTGCCGTACAAATTGCATATGGCATTGTCACTGTCTTCATTTATAATCTGTCAAAAATCGAAGTCTGTTGTTTTCCATGCAAAGATCAATTGACTTCCAAACAAAAAACTGTTTATACATCAATGGCAATCACATATTTGCATGCAGCAGATATCATTATCTTTGATGGTCATTATGCATCTCACTCCTTGATAAACTCGCCCTAGGACTACAGATGAACTCATTTAATTCTCTGGCTCCCTTTTTTGCAAACATTTTATTGTTTTACATAAACTATAAATAGGAGTGTGGGAGATACAATACATTTACACAATGCTTCAAATAAAACAAGTTATCAAATACTGAACACCTTCGCACACACCTGTATTTAAACATATGTACAGATGTACATGTATATAACATAGGAAGACAAAGATAATAGAATATCTGGGTTCTGTAGACATTTATATCAGATTATCACATTCCAAATTGTTTGAAATCTCTCGGATATCTCTCGGATAACATGCATGCTTCAGCAAAGCATTCTAATGATGCTGGCGTATTGAAACATTGAAATTCACAGTCACATCATATTTAAAGCATACGGAATGACTCCACTGAATTAGATCGGCTTTTCTTTAAATCACTTCTGTGAAAATTAATATTTAACGGAACTCCTAAGTGCATCAGAGATTAAAGTAGTCTTTAATAAATAATGCATTTTTATATAGTGATGCTTGAAGTATCACTAACTTCAGACAACAATACTGAGAGACCAATTAAACTGAAAATACCACCCAATAGTTTAATACATGCTGAGGCAACATTTGGCAAGTATCATGGGGTTACAGCCCCACTACCACTATCATAAATACAACCCAACCCCCACCTTCATTAATTTGACCACCAAGGCCTCAGCTTTTCCTTGGGCAGTTTTCTCTCTTGGTGAACAGCAGTAATTGGACACACTTCCCATTTCGAGTTTGTGGCCTGAATCTACCCACACAGCAAAAACGATGCTCTATAACACATCTGATATTAATGGAAATGAGTTTACAGAAATGGCTATAGTAAAACAAAGTTGTAAAATCGTGTTGTAACAGGCAAGGCCTGAATTTGGTTGTCATCCCACTGAGCTGTGTCTGAGTTTGGCAGGATATAAAATATTTCCATGTCGGAACTTTTCTCCACTAGCAATCACCATTTTGTTTATTCTGTTTAAGCTTCCTTTACCATTGAAACATCATGGTCCCCGGGAATTTCGTTTTGTGTCTGCGGATTTTACCACCAAAGTGTAGAACATCAAGTTTGACAACATAAAGTTTCATCCACTCTGCAGAACATTTCCCTAATAGCGGATTTGTTGAAAAATGGTTTAGTGAAAGTTTTTTGACAAATGAGACAGGTTGGAATCAAATTAAATTAGTCTAACAAGCCTTTTTCATTCACATCAAGTGATTGCTTTAAAGTAATAACATAATTATGATTGATTTTCTTATTGGTCTCTTTACTGTTTACAACATATAGCAAATCATTTACAGCCAAGTCCATAGACATAATACCAAGTTGTTTTTTTTTCTCAGCCTATTACAGAATATTGGAGATGAAATTAAATGATGAATATGATCTCCAAATGAGCTTCAATTTGAGGATATTTACCTCCAAACCTGGTGAACATAGTCATCCCACTTCCTGTTTTTTAAGGGAAAAAAAATATTTGGATGCTAGGCTGAGCAGCTGTACATGGGATGGTGTGAGTTTTCTCTCATGACTTAATTTACTCAGTGATGGCTGCTCAGCTGAAATTAGAATCGGATAGAAGAATCTCCTATCAGTAGGAACTCAGACAGACCCGTTTTTTTCACAGTTATGGAAGTTTTAGGTAGGGGAGAGCTGCCTTAATTGTAACATTTTTCACTGTTCTGTTGGGTTTTACGAAATGATCCAATCGCGAAAACCAGTAGAATGCAAAAAGGAGGCTTTATTTCTGAAGGGGGAAACCCCCCAACAGAGCTGGCAACAGTACAATGTCCGCAATCCAAGAACAGAGTCCAATGGGTGAAATCCAGAGTCAAAACCAGGGCACCAATCACAAAATCGTAGTCGGGCAAAAAGAGGTCGAAAAACAAGAATGCAGCACAGTACAGGGAATAGGCAAAACTCGAAGTCAAGGCGGTCGAGTCAGAAAGATAAATCACAATGAATCAAGGCAAAAACAAACATGGCACAGGAAACAAGGAAAAATGATCTGACAAAGGAAGTGCAACAAACAGACCTCTTAAATACATTTCCGGGTAACACATGATCAAGGAGGGCAGGTGCAAGCAATGGAATCACAATCAAGGAGTGACACACGAGGAACAACTAATTACATGAATTTGGCAATCGCCAAAATGCAGATAGGGTTTACAAAGACTGTGAACAGACAAACAGCTCCGGCCACGGAGTACTAAAGTGCGGGGTAAAAAGAAAGGAAAGCACAAAGTATAAGTGGAAATCCACAGAAAATCGCAGCAGCGATAATTAGGGATAGGCAAGGAGGCGGAGACTAGAATTGGGCGACTGCTGAGAGATCGTTAGTCAATTAGTATGTGCAGCTATACAATCCCGAGTGCATGTTAGTAAGTTAGTAAAAATATACAAGGTTAGTGTGGTTAGTAATTAGCGAAAATAACAAACTGTTAGTATGTGTTCGTAGATAGCAAAAGAGAGAGAGGAAGGAAGAACACAAGATAATGAAAGAAGGTTGAAACCCAGAAACCAATAAATCACCCGAATGAGTGGCACACAAGACAAGGGACTGTGAGCAAAGACCTACATGAGACAAGACTGGGGAGACGAAGTGCAAAGCATGGGACTGATACATGGCATGGCAATAATAGCAAACTGTGGCAAGACTAGAAAAACATGGCAAGGCTCAGAAATATGGCAAGGAACTAGGAACATGGCTAGGGACCTAAGAATAAAACTGGACAAGAAAAATAATATAATAAGAATATCTAAAATTACCAAAAACACAATACATAATCAAAGAGTGGTCAGACATGAGCAAAAGGTCAAAGAATATGCAAGGGTCAGTCAGATCATGGCCTAAGGCCAGGCACAGAACTTAAACAAGGGGTACGGCAGAAACATGGACAGGCAGACAAGCCGAATCACAACATGTTCACTCTATTACTAAGAGATTGTTTTAACTCCATATGTAATGCTGGCCAGATGCTGGCTTTTGAACTTTGCACCTATAACAGTCCGGATGGTTCTCTCCTCTTTGGTCCGGAGGACACGACGTCCACAGTTTCCATAAACAATTTGAAATGTGGACTCGTCAGACCACAGAACACTTTTCCACTTTGCATCAGTCCATCTTAGATGAGCTTTGGCCCAGCGAAGCCGGCGGCGTTTCTGGGTGCTGTTGATAAATGGATTTCGCTTTGCACTGTTGAGTTTTAACTTGCACTTGCAGATGTAGCGACGAACTGTAGTTACTGACAGTGGTTTTCTGAAGTGTTCCTGAGCCCATGTGGTGATGTCCTTTACACACTGATGTCCGTTTTTGATGCAGTACCGCCTGAGGGATCAAAGCTCACAGGCATTCAATGTTGGTTTTCGGCCATGTTGCTTATGTGCAGTGATTTCTCAAGATTCTCTGAACCCTTTAAAGATATTACGGACCGTAGATGATGAAATCCCTAAATTTCTTGCAATAGCTTGTTGAGGAATGTTGTTTTTAAACTCTTCGACAATCAGCTCACGCATTTGTTCACTAAGTGGTGACCCTCGCCCCATCCTTGTTTGTGAATGACTGAGCATTTCAGGGAAGCTGCTTTTATACCCAATCATGGCACCCACCTGTTCCCAATTAGCCCGTTCACCTGTGGGATGTTCCAAATAAGTGTTTGATGAGCATTCCTCAACTCTCTCAGTCTTTTTTGCCACTTGTGCCAGCTTTTTTGAAACATGTTGTAGGCATTAAATTCCAAATGAGCTAATATTTCCAAATAATTACAAAGTTTACCTGTTCGAACATTAAGTAACTTGTCTTTGCAGTGTATTCAATTGAATATAGGTTGAAAAGGATTTGCAAATCATTTTATTCAGTTTTTATTTACGATTTACACAACGTGCCAACTTCACTGGTTTTGGGTTTTGTAAAAGGCGAGGAGGGGGTGTAGCAATGTATGTGAACGAAAACATAAATGTACAGGAAATTCCCGAAATTGAACATTCCTTGCCCTGTGAAGATATCTGGGTCAGGCTCATTGGCAAACACGAGACAGGTTTAAACATAGGAGTATGCTATTGACCACCAGCTTTGGACAGTACAGTCAATGAAATGCTTTTTAGGAGGATTACGCAAGCTTGTAGAGGTGGAGGTGGATTATTATGGGAGACTTAAATTATCCTGGTATCAATTGGGAAATGGTGAAAGGACAGGGTAGGGGGGAATTTCTAGATGTTATAAATGATAATTTCTTGGTGCGGTATGTTAATAAACCTACAAGAGAGAAGGCAATTTTAGATTTAGTGCTCTGTAATGACCCAGATAGAATTAGCAATGTTGAGGGACTGGAGCCACTTGGGACAAGTGATCACTCTGTTGTTAATTTTGATGCTTCATGGGAAGTTAAAAAGGTGTATTCAAAAACAAAAATTTTCAATTTTAGGTGAGCAAACTTTGACAGGGATGCGCTCATATCTAAGTGAAATAAAATGGGAGACTCTCCTGGACTGTGAGTCCGTAAATGAGATGTGGGAAATATTCAAGGGGGTTTTACTTGAATCACAATGCAGATTCATTCCAAAGGTGTCCAAAAGTAAGCTGAAAAAGCAGAATCCTCAGTGGATGACCAAAAGTATTCATAGGATTTTGAGGGAAAAGAGGAATATTTATAAGATTTACATAAAGGATAACAATGAGAACACTAAGGCTGAATATTGTAAAATGCGGGCTGTGGTCAAAAAAGAGCTGAGGAATGCTAGAAGATTGTATGAAAGACAAATTGCAGAGGGGGCAAAAACTAACCCTAAGCGCTTCTTTCAGAACTGTAGCAGAAAAAGGAAAGTTAAAGAGCAGGTTAAGTGCATAAAGAATAAAAACGGATCGCTGCTATTTGATAACAAGGATATTGCGGATGCCTTAAACAGTTACTTTGTTGAGAATTAACTCAGAGGGGGTCTTTATTTGGCCAGAGGGCATGTTAAATGCTCAAGATTATTTAGCAGAAATTGAGGTTCGGGATAATGAAGTGTTAGACAAGTTGCATAAACTAAAGGCAGATAAGGCGGCGGGTCCTGATGGCTTGTATCCTAGAGTGCTCAGGGAAGTTGGTGAGGTCATCTTTAAGCCGCTATCCACTATCTTCAGGCGGTCTTTAGAAACTGGAGAAATACCGAATGATTGGAAACAGGGCAATATTGTACCAATATATAAGAAAGGGGACCGTACCAAGCCAGGAAATTACAGGCCAGTCAGTTTAACTTGCATTACATGCAAAATATTGGAATCTATCACAAAAGATGAGCTGGACTTATTTCTTGAACGGAACTGTATCTTGAGGGATTGCCAACATGGTTTTTGTAAGGGAAGGTCATGCCTGACAAACCTTCTGGAATTTTTTGAAGAGCCCACCTAGACTTATCATCAGAGCAGGGCTTATGACATCAGATACTTGGATTTTCAGAGAGCATTCGATACAGTACCGCATAAGAGACTAATTTTTAAATTGAGCTCCATTGGAGTTACAGGAGGGTTTCTGGAGTGGATTCAAAACTGGTTACAGGACAGAACACAAAGAGTGGTGGTCAGTGGTATCTCATCTGAGCTTGGTATGGTGGGGAGTGGCGTCTCCCAGGGATCAGTGTTGGGACCCCTGCTGTTCCTCATCTACATTAATGATCTTGATACTAATATTGAGAGCAGATTGGTTAAATTTGCAGATGATACTAAATTGGGGGGTTTGGCAAATAGTTTAGGGTCCACTAAAGTGATTCAGGATGATTTGGATAGAATCCAGAATTGGGCAGAAATTTGGCAAATGAAATTTAATGTAGCAAAATGTAAAGTTGTACATGTAGGTAATAAAAACATTGGACGGGATTACTTCATGGGAGGTTTGAAACTGGAATGTGCTGTACACGAGAAAGATCTGGTAGTGATTGTTGACCAAACCCTTACAGGCTCTAGCCATTGTGCCGCAGCAGTTAAAAAAGCCAATCGGATGCTGGGATACATTGCCAAAAGTATTGAGTACAAACCTAAGGAGGTGATGCTTCTTTTGTACAACACATTCGTCAGGCCACATCTGGAGTATTCTGTACAGTTCTGGGGACCATACTTTAAGAAAGATATAGAGGCTCTAGAGAAAGTTCAGAGAAGAGCCACTAAGCTTATTCCAGGTATAAAAGATATATAAAAGAAAGCTATGAGAAGAGGCTGAAGACCCTTAATCTCTTTAGTCTTAGGATAAGTAGACTAAGGGGCGATTTGATTGACGTCTTTAAATATGTTAAAGGGATTAACAAAGTGAATTATGTAGGATTCCTTCGACCAAGTGTTGTGAGTAGAACTCGGGGTCACAAATGGAAGTTGACCAAAGGTAAATTTAGCACTGATATTCGGAAATATTTCTTCACCCAAAGAGTCATTTCAATGTGGAATAGCTTGCCTGACAATATTGTTGAGGCAGAGACCTTGGGGGTTTTCAAGAGCAGGCTTGACTTAAAGCTAGATACCATTGAGTCATTGAGTATCTGAAGGGATATATTCACAATAGTATAAAGAAACTGGCGAGCGTAGTTGGGCTGAAAGGCCTGTTCTTGCCATTCATGTTATGTGACGTTGTGTTCTTAATTGTAACCGCATGAGTTACAATTGTAACACTGCTAAAAAGTAGCATTAAACTCATCGTTTTCAGGTTAAATCAGTTGTATTTCATTCAGGCAACTGTTTAACATTTCTTTAACACCAATAATGTGATAAGAACGTCCCATCAAAAATATTGTATATTATTAAAACTTACCAGATGTACCAGTTAGAGCGTTTGTGCGAGTTTCTTGATAGGAAAATGCATTGATTGTGCCTATAAAGTTAGCGACTTTGACTGATGGAGTCGTTAAAATGTTATACAACCCTAAGTTGATTTAGAATATAATTGAATAACAGCTGACTGAACACAAAATATTGGCAAATATGACACATGAGTTTTGAAAAAGTCCCATTCATACCTGCACTGGTACCCCTGCAGAGTCAATTATGTAGCAACACCCCAAATCACTTATTTTTTACATTCTATGCGATAGAATAACAGTCTATTTGTATTTTAAAGTTTTATTGCAAAAATCC
The DNA here is from genome assembly GCA_029721435.1 of Gymnothorax reevesii. NCBI lineage: Eukaryota > Metazoa > Chordata > Actinopteri > Anguilliformes > Muraenidae > Gymnothorax > Gymnothorax reevesii. The sequence continues at coordinate 145,009,527 of CM056574.1, forward strand.
AAAATAGGTTGCAATAACATTTGCCAACAGGCAGACCCAAATAGGTTAGCTTATTCAATTTCAAGGTAGGACTAAGCCTACATCTCAGTGCAAAGAACATTATAATATGTACTGTTCAGCATCTAGTGCATTTTTAAAAATGTGCATTTTTGTGGGGTCATTCTGTGAAACAAACAAAAAAGCGAACAAAGAGCCAAATTATTTGAGCTGTGCTTGCAAATGTCTGCCGTTGTCTCAAATTTAATGTGTTACAACTGTACAACTGTGGCGCTCGGCGCACTGTTCATTTGGCGTTGTTTACATTATGGACCTAACAATCATAATGTGTTAAAATGATGCAAACTGGTAAAGAACTTATACATACAGAAACCCAAGCAAATTTTAGGTCTGTAACATTAAAGAAAAAATCAGTAGTCAAAAAATACTGTGGGAGTGAATTTTTTCTTACTTTGTGGAAAACCAACTTCTCTGGCAATATCTCCCTGCAGCATGGATAAAAAGACTTGCAACTTCCCGGGCACATACATTACGGTACTTGTCACATGCTGACTTGACGACATCAGGATCACTTAGACCAACCAAGAGAAAATGTGCACGTTACAATTGTGATGCGTTACAATCAAGGCGGCTCTCCTCTACTTAGTATTTCACTTTCCCAGAATACATTAGTAACCGAGCTCAAGCATTCTATTTGTGTTGAAAGAAGAAGATCAAAAACCCACCCAGCTGCAATGCAATTTCCAAAAAGCTAATTATATATTAATTTATGCATGTTACATCGTTCTGAAACGCGTTACAACTCTCGATTCGACATGGATGCGCAAGTGTGTATGTTCCGTGCAAAATATCCAGGCTAAAGCTTCGCCTTTGGGTTTATTTTTCATACATTTTATTCAACAAATATAGAATGCCCAGATCTCCTGTAGTTGGAGGCTGTATGAGGGAAATTGTCAAAAGTCTCTCTTTCAATGTTGGTATGAGGTCTTGCTGTAGGTGAAGACATTTACTGTGCCAGTCACCAAAACAAGTGACCTCACCAATGACCTGTAGAAAAATCGATAACCCCAAAAAGCCACGAAACTCATATTGTATTCATAAGTCAATGCTGCAGAGAATTTACCGAATATGGCTAGCTGGCTATAAAACCGGAGAGTTGACGATTTCCAGAACAAAGTGCATGATGAAACTAAATCTTTAATTATTTAGTTTTTCACAGGCTAACATTTTTTATAATTGTGTTCTCTACCTCTCTGTTTGTCTTCCTACTTGTGTAAATAGATACTGCTGCCTGTACTTCTGACTCTGACTTGAGTAGCTACAGCAGCAAACCGTATTTTGCTTTTAAAAAAACGTATATATTTTCAAGATTTTGTTGCTGATGTTTTTTTGTGAAGACAAGATAAGGACACAATGTGAACAATCTGATAACAGCTCAATTTAAGCCAACAATTGTGTGAATGTATGTAGCACTAAGGCTTACTTGTACACTCTAAAGTAAATCCACATTCCTCCACTAAAACACAAAAATATCAAAACTTCAGACCCTTTTTTGTTCCTCTTTAAGTAATAAGTAGTCTTGACCTTTTCAGTCATTTTCCTTGACCAACAAGTTTTCCAGTGATTAGAATAGTCCATGGCCAGGTAACAAGTGGGGCCAACAAGGAACTGTGCCAAAGTGCCAAAAACTGCAGTTCTTCTAAAGTCTATTTGATGCTGGCTGCAAAAGTGAGTCAATTCCAATTCTGCCTTATTTTAGAGAAGAAATAAACAGCTTTACAGCTTGGTTCAAAACTGTAAGGGGAGTGAATTTTTATATAACTCACCCGTTTACATTATATTAAGGCTTATAGTTTGGCATAATTAACGGTGTGGCTGCTTTGAGTGACAGGTGGCTATGGAGCCATATAAGAATATCATTTTAAAATCATTTTTTTCCACACAGTAGGTGGCGACTGTACAACTAAATGGTAATGATCTTTTAAACTCAGTAGAAGAAGAAGAAGAAGAGTGGCTTTGTATCATAGCTAGTATATTATAGTAGAATAGATAAGCATGCTCTGTAGAGATCTGATATGTATGTTTACGCTTTGGCAAAATGAAATGTACACTTTCGTCATGCCACTAAAGCCCATTTTGAATTTGACTTTGACAGGTGTGAGCCCGCTAGCTGTCTGCTAGGCGTCACCACACTTGGGCTAGTTTGAGTCACTGAACTTGACCTCTTGGCTGTTTAGTGGACTTGGTGACAAATTAAGAATTCAATCAAAATATAGAGAAAATAATGGTAAATATTCACTAAAAATGGATTCATTCTATTTTCAGTGTGATTTCTAATAAAGTAATAATTGCAATTAGATAAGCTAGTTGACTAAATAATGAAACCCATCCCATGTTATCTAGCTAGCTGTTCTTGAACGTGTTTCTCCATGAAATTCACCGTCCACAAGCTTGCTAGCTAGCAACACAAACCTAATTGATGATCCAAATGGCAACAGAAAACAATATAGTTAGCTAGCTATGGTAGACTAGCCTATATTCATGGTCTTGTGACACTATGATAGTACGAAAAAACAGAAGTAAAAAATTCATGAGTCTGCATGTTCTTCATCATATTTTGAGTTCCTGTGATGACCACAGTTGATATTCAAATGCTTGAGATTATGAAAGAATTCTAATAATTTGCAAAAAAAAAAAAGCCTTTTATGGTTTTTTTTTTTTTTACTTAATTTCTGACCGTATGCATCACTGTACCAAGGTGCAGTGTTTAACGTACAGTATAAGAGCAACTGAGGACCACTTCAGGTTTCAATCTTAGTCATTTTTTTCTCTCAGCAGCCTCTGGTGGAGATGTGTGCAGCATAATTGTGCCTCCTGTGACCAAAAATCTCAGAAGTAGACATGTACTGATAGTCTGAAGTAATGGTTCAAGCAAAGTACTCATTACAGTTATCAATTTGCCCATCTTTAACACATAACAACCTCACCAGTAATAACTGGACCTCCACCCCCTGCAGTCTGGAAATGAAGGATTCTATTTCCAATGAGCTTCTCCAGGTAACTGCAAGTCATTGAGCTGTACGATTTAGTGAATCTAGTTGTGCTCAAAATGAATTGAACCTTTTCAGTCTACTTCTGAGGAGTGGGGAAAAGGATGCAGTGACCACAGAGCACCTCGAAAAAAATGTGAAAACTTCAAATGAGGGGTAAGAATAGGGATTATTTGCCTGCAAGGAGACTCAGCAACCTGAAGCGCTGAGACCAGGGTTTTTTATTGAATACCTGGCTGCCGTGAACATAATTACTCTTAGCTCACTGCATTCAGTTCCAATTCTGCAGTCAGCCACCCAAGGAGTTTGTTCAGCTTGAAGGGCTTTGGACCTGTAAAGGACAGCTCTAATCTGAAATTGAAATGAAGTTAATCAACTCCACAGATACCACAGAGAAAAAGATCATCGGCGAGAGTATGTATTGCTTCCCTCCCTCAAAGACGAATGCCTCTCTAGACATTTCCTTCTTCTGAGATGAACTCCCTGCTGCAGCCTCAGCACTCTTGCTGAATGTCTATAAGTGCTGTGGTAAGTTTAACGGAAAGCCAGATGCTGTGCAGCTATTCCAACTGTTTTGTGTTCCATGTGCCGGCCAGTGAATGCGCACTGTTTAGTGCCTCAGAGGTTCAAAATGTGCTCATGGTGAAACATTTAACCTATCCAACTCACACTTTTGTCAGAGACATTTCACAGGAATGTCCTTCACAGGAATGTCCTTAGATGGCAGGAAATAGGTCTACCTGTGCCATGGAGCAAGACAGGAGATAGACAGCCAATTCCACCGCAGTAAAGTCCAAATTACACCCCCAGTTCTAACTTATGCTTCTTTTATCAGTCATAACACAGCCATCTTCAGATTCTTGAATTTGGCAGATTAAAGTGACACTCAATATTCCACTTGCAGAAGAGACAACCTAACTCATGACGGATACAGATTTTGACACAACACTATCTCCTCATACCCCCTTCCCCCAATCAGTTCTGTCTCTGATTATAAAGCAGTGGCTATGATGTCAGAGTTAGTCATGATTGTCAGTTGTTGAAGTGGATCCAGCTGACTCCTGACTCTTCAGGCATTTATGTGTTTACACTAGCAAACAACTGTTAGCACTAGTCAATGCGGAACTGAATTTCAGTAAGCCAGCGCAAGTTTAAATCATTAATAAATAGATACAATGATATTTTGCATCTAGGCTCCAACCGTGGCACACCCTGTGACCTACTGAGCTTGCAGAGAAGAGTGTAGGGTGTGTTAAAATACACTAACACTGATTGAAACAGTATATTTTGTTAGATTAAAAAACATATTGTGAATTTTGGAAATTATTACATATCTCTTTTATCCATGAATTTTCGGCTTTACAATGCACTGGAGTTAATGGAAATGTTTGGATCACACGAGTCAGAAACAATCCTCCGCGGCCACCACAAGTGGCCAGTGGTTGTCATCCACATTTTACTCTATTCGGTGAAGACTGCTGTTCCTAAAAATGAAAAAGTCATTCACGGATTCAGGGAATTTGAGGCACACGTCAGTGGAGAATGTGTCAATTGTGTTGGAGCTGCACTTAAACCTAGGAGCAGAAGTTAGGACATACAATCGTTGTCATGAGAGATAAACAACCATTATATACTTTGAAAAGAGCAGTTTCTGTTATGGTTGAGTCTAAATCGTATTGAAATATTTTCAGATTGCAATGGGAGTCTGAAAAGGTATAAAGTTGCTTTGCTACTGCCTTTTCTAGGATCTTTGAAAGGGGAGGGAGATTTGTGTTGGGCCAGTAATTTGGTAAATGGCTTGAATGTAAATCTGGGGCCTATTGCACAAAAGTCGGATCCTGAGATACTGGATCAATGCCAAAACGAGCATTGCCATATCCCATACAGCGCGTTGCTGGCTTAATTGATTGCACAACCCCAACCGCCGCTGGAGGAGGATAGGCTAATGCCCGGTGCTGCTGATCCTACTGAGTGCGCGCACTACCTCACATAGACCCCGAGATCGATCACAGAATCGCTGATCATCACCATGGACACTAAGAAGCTGCAGCAGACGCATGCGCCAGCAACACTCAGAGACTATGGTTCTGACAGAGGGGCGATGGGATCTCTGAAATGCCTCTGCTTGTTATTCCTTCAGTTTCTGTCTGAATGGTGCGATACGTTTGAGAGGAATATTAAAGTGAGTTAAACTAAAGTGAAAGTAAACTCGGAGGATGTCTTAGCGCCATCACAAAGGAGTAGCTGATGCTCTTAGGCGTTACCGTGAATGAGATAAGCCGTTGCTATCAGTCAGATTTAAGATCGAGCGAGAACATAATGTTAGCTGTTTGTGAATGAAATGCGCGCGGTATCTTTAAAGGTGAAAATAGTCTTGATAAAGCTTTTGAAGCATAGTAATGTCACATACATGCTTCACATTTTGCTACAAATCCTGTTTTCGTCCAATACAAACTGAATTGATAGTCCAATCTAGAAAACGTTTACAGATTAGTTGAGTTTACTTTCTGCTTTTAATCACCTCTGATGGAGGCATACTCAAGTTAAAAAGTAAAATGTTAACGTCAGAAAATTACTTCAAGGAGCGTCTTGAAAATGTTTGATTCCAGTATCGCGAAGCGAGTGACATTGCACTCGTGTCCAGCACTAAGGCAACGACTCTGCCTCACCCGTCGCAGTCTGGATAAAGACGGAGAAAAGTAGGAGCAGTGCTGTAGATTGGGGGTTACCGCAGTGATTTAAGACCGCGCTGAACCACGTTAACCTACTTCGTACAGCACTACTCATTTTCTACTCTAGCGGAAGTCTCAACTTGGGGAATAAGGACAAATCTGATAATGACGGATTCTAAATATGGTGAAAAGTGTGACATAGAAAGGGGACTGATGAACTGTGATGGTCACTGTCACATGGATACTTGAATATAATGATCGATTATTGGATATTTTACTGACATCAATGGTCACAAGTTTCTAAGGTAATTACTCTGGGCCTATCATTATTGAGATAGCAATGTGGAATGGACAATTCCGAACGACTGTTGTGGACATTGATTTTCAGTTTGGGTGACTGCTGAATGATTGTTTCCATACTTGTGCCATGGCTTAGCTCACACGCTCGGTGCAACTGAAATGGGGCTTGAGATCAGGCTAATCCCGTGCCGATCCTGGGCTAATCCCTTATCCTGCCTTCGTGCAATAGGCCCCAGGTTTCTTGAGGATAGGGTTAATAACTGCCACTTTGACAGACAGAGATACAAATGTCTAGACATGAGGGAGGCAGTAATATCCATCAACAAAAATGGGCCTTTATGAGGTACAGTAGCATTTGTTTTAGGCGAATTATAGCACCTCCAGTACCTAATCTATCGCTAATATTGTCACTGATTGTAGAGAGATGTTGATCGCAGCACAGACTTCACAACATTGCTTGGATGGTACAAAACTAAGCAGTGCCAATGACTTTGCAACTGGGCTTCTGTCCCATTATCCCATTTTCTGACCATGTGCCCTGCCAGTGTATGCTTCAGGGCCAGCGGTGTCAGCTGCTTGCGCTTGACATAGCTGACTCAGGATAACATCCCAAAATCTTCACATTACCAAAACTGCATTACCACTGCAATCAGCAAACAGAAATGACCCCAGGACTCGCTGAAATGCCTTGATACTTTATAATCGCAAAAAGAATACAGTTCATTCAAAACTATATGCATTCCAGCTATCCATTTTCTGTTAACCATTTATACCATATTAAAGCACCAATCTAATTCACTATGCCTTTCTTACATGCTGTTTATCCTTTTTGTTCATTAATTCACACGCAAATGTAGACACATTAAAGCTTGCACTGGCCTGGAAGTTTGAACAGTACCTCAGCGATAATGCCCTTTTTTGCCCTATTTCACAGATGGGAGATTGCATCACTCGGTTCTCCAAGCATAGCAGCTGATGACACACCTGCTATCAAGTATTCTGATCTAATTAAGCGAGCTGCAGGCAATGCAACTCATTGTATGAGCTACATTCATGAGCGTAGCCTTCCAGAGCGCAATGCATCTAGTGTAGATTACAACAAATAAAACTCCATTTATAATTCCAAATAAATTACAGATGCTGCAAACAATGCCTTTGAAAGACTTGCAACAAGTACATCTGTTGAGGTAACCAGTTGGGCCCAGAATTATCTTAAGCGGTAGCATAATGACCATCATTAGCATGAGACATGCCAGCAATTAAGGTGGCTTTGTCATACCTTTGTAATAATTAGACCACGTTATATGGCAAGAGGTGCACTTTGCAGGACTTAACTTGTTAACAACAAAAACCGAATAGGCGAAAGAGCTTCTTTTACCAGACTGATGTTAGCATTTTACTTATAATCTGAAAATGGCGCCAATGAAAGTAGAAAATCTTGATTGTAATCAGGTGGGCTTAATATTGGCAAAATTGCAGTACATGGAAGAGTACAAATCCCTTGATATTTTCTTCACATACGTGTTATAGGAAATTATCCATTTCAGCCTCTTGTCCATTTAGTTCCCAAAAGGGCAAAAAACCTTCATTGCAATTGGGAATGAAATAACCAAACTATCCAATGATAACCAAGTGCTCACAGTGAGAAAATTAGAAGTAAATGTACCTCTCTGTTTCCAAGTGGGCAGATGCAAGTCACGGCCATAGTTAGATAATACTGAAAAAGATTCTGGTTTGAAAAGTGATGTCCTTTGAAATGTACCATTTGCTAATTGTTGCTTTAGTTAGCAATTCAATGCTCCAAAATGTGGCACCCAGGCAAGGTGGCGTGATTGGGAATGATCTTGTTTAACAAACAAGCATCAGTGGCTTGCCTATAATGGATCGCCTGAATGTTGTGGCTTGAAGACAGCTCAGACAAGACTGTACTGAAATTTCTCAATTTCATTTTTAGCATGTAGGCTCCATTTAGTTAAATTTAGCGTCCACGTCTTTATATGTCCATATGTGTACACATATACATTTCCTTTTTGTATTTACTTTTTGGTGCATTTACTGTCCAATTATTTTCTTAAACCATACATCCTTCTGTACCTATTCATTTCATCAGGTGACATTCCAGATAGCAACCACCTCTGCTGCGGATCTGCCATGGCTCTGTGCTGACTTCAGCCGATCCGGCTCAGAGCTGGGGTAGATCCGGAGTGGAGGTGCTTGCTATCTGGGATGTCTCACCTTCCCTATTGGTTGTTATGTCTATATACGTTTGCCTTGGCCTATGGCACTTTTTACGGCCTGACGTAGACTACATAGGTCTAAACATGTCGGCTTTTTTTCACTGTTTAGCTATGGTATAATAAAGGCTTTTTATCCCTTTTTTTTGCTTCTTTTCGATCCAATTATTCCCTGAATTTCTGGAATTCCTACATTTTTGTTTTACTCTCCCATCCCACGCATCCAAGAGCACCAGCTATACATTCTTTTATATACTTTTTTATCCCATGAGCACGGAATATTTTCTAATACACCAAAGAAGCAGGTTAGACTTGCCGCATGCTGTGATTGCATGCTGGGGAAAGCAGATCTGATCTAGCAGCTGGCAAGAATGATGCAGTAGCAGAGAGTGATGCAGCGCAGCACCAGGCAGAGAGCAGAAGAGCTGCTGAAATAGCACGCCGACATGAGGGGAGGAGCAGTGTTTTGCATGGGAGAGTTGATGGGAATGAGGGTGTGTCTCGAGTTGTCTGCCAGAACTAGCTCCACAAATTAAGCCCCATTATTGACACAATCTAATCCAGCGTCAATGAGCCCTGAGTCACAGACCACGCTCTTTAAGGGGGGGGGGGTTCCTCCCTAATCCCTGCAAAGTGGCACCCTCATACCCAGCTTGTCCCACTCAAACTGGAAGTTGAGTGAGTAAAGATTTACGACAATTGAAAAAATGGCTAATTTATTGTGACTCTGATCCTGGTCACCAAAAGCTGTCTATATTACTTTGTATAAGCACGGAAAAGGGCTCAATCTGATCTTTGTTGGTAAATGGTGTGCCATGAGGGCTGCTGGAGAAAAGCAACTGCTGTTGCTCTGAAACAGCACCGCCCTCATGCTCTCAAGCTCATCACACTGAATATTTGACACCTCTTGAATTTCACAATTTTTATGCGCTCATTAAAATGCCCTCATCTGGCTGCATGTAATTTGTACGAGCTTGTGTTGTCAAATATACGTTTCATTGCATTCCAATGACAGGAACACAGCACACACATTGCACATTAATGTTTCCGAGGTTTTAAATGAACTCGAATCATTTTGGTTCAGTTAATTCATTTTTGGTTTTCACAACATGTAAATAGGCAACGTACTGTACTTTTAGGTAAATGTCTCATATGGAAGATATGATACACTTCTTACTTAGATCTGCACAAAATGATAGCCAAACAGCTCAGTGATACTACCAGCATTTCTAAAAAAGGTAACCTTGTCCAACTAAAACAAGAATGATTTTGAAATAAATAAATGTATTTAATGAATTAATTAAAAATGTACTGTATATTCCAGTCAACTTCAACTGTAGAACAACCTAGAGGCCCCATCTGTGCCTCTTTGCGATCTGCTGCTGCTCTCCACAGACGGCCTTACTGCTGCTGGCTAATAACACAATTGTACAAAATATTAGCCCTTGATTAATTTATGAGGATTTCACCAAATAAAATGTGAGGTCTTCCCACTTACATTGTGGTGTTTTGAGCCTGCAAAAAAACATCCTGACGTCCATTTCTCTGCTATTTTTGACAAAACCTGACTTGGCTAAGGTTCACACATGTATACATTAGCACATGTACACACGCACACACACACACACACACTTTATTTATCCCAAATTGCAGGGGTAGGGAAACATAGCCCTGTATGTGAATTATATATTTCTGTTCTCTAACACACCTCATTCAAATGATCCTCTCATTATTAGCCCTTGACGCGTAACAATCATTTGAATCAGATGTGTGTAGGTAGAGAGACATTGTAAACATGCCAGACTATGGCTCTCCAGGAGCAGCGTTCCCAACCCCTGCCATATACAGTCTGTTCCTATTATCAATGTTTCAATTACGTAGTTTATTGCAAAAGAATCCATGGGGAGAGGTTCATGTTCTTTAAATTTTAAGAGTCACAAACCTCCTATCGCCCATTCATTTGTTCCCTTGACCCATGAACTGACCATAGCAAGGCAGTAATGGTGACAAGCATCTTTACTGTAAGCCACTCAGAGACACACTGTTTTCCTTCTGATTAAGCCATTCTCCTCTGAACCCCTACTGCAGCATCATCAAACATGATAATCAACAACTACATTTACATTTTTAAAAATCTTAGGTCCCTAAGACATTTGCACATGGCTCAATGTACATGTTTAAAAACACATTGCAGGCATTGGTTAACAAGCCTCACATGTTTACATTTAATTTTTTTCAGAACACTAAATAGCACCAAAGTAAGTTAAGCCATACTGAATAGCAAATTGGGACCATTTAACTTATTATTAAAAACACTTTTAACAATACTGTTTTGGGGTATGGCTCAGTTGTGGGTATGTTGTAAGGACATAGCCCATTCTGCCTGGGAAAACATGACTTTGAGAACTGATGGGTCACATTAACTAAAAGTGACAGGGTGTCACTGCTCAGTGTGTTTAGTGGGTGGATACCCCGAGAGAACGCCACAGAGAGAGTAATGCAGCGGGATTCCCTCCACTGTCTGTCCACTTCCCCACTCCTGCCACAGCATAGCTAATTAACTGTGAAGGTTGTGTTTTTAAAGCTAGATCAGGGAAGCTCAAACCCTTTACTGAAAATCTTCCACCCTGTGGATTTCAGCCCAAATATGGTACGCCCAATTTATTTTATTAATCCCTTACTATCCCTTTTACTTAACTGTAAAATTCAGAGGTTTGAAAGAGTTGATCAATAAACCAGAAACTTGTGAAAACATACACAACAACTTATTTTTGAGAACAGTTTTTCTTTTTACACGCGCAGTTTTGTTGATTGGGTTCATAGCACTAGTTTTACCATGTAAACACTCATGTCAGTAAGATAAACTCTAAGGAAGCCATTTTTTACAATAGTGATATGATTGATACTGGCTTTGTGTTCCATTAAGTTCTGGGGATATTTCCTCCTCTGAACAAGGCAGAAGAACTATTTCCTCCAATCAGTTTTTTTTATTGTATTGGTTAACTTGACCGTAATCTTTTGGGCTGTTGAAGTGAAACATTTATCTTAAAGACATACAGAGATAAGTACGTTCTAGAATGGAGCAACATTGGGGTAAATTGTTTCTGAAGTGGAGCAGAGATGGCCTTCGATGGTGGATGCTGCAAACAGAGAGAAGTTAATTGTGTTTGCATCAAGCAATAAAATATAATCTAATGATTCTGCAAGAACTTTTAAATACGGGAAATCATATTCATTTCAATATCCTTTTTACTTTATGACTCTGGTATAGATGAACAATTATAAAATGCATGTTGTAGAGATGAAGTTGCCATCCTCAGGTCTTGATTATGTACCGGTATCAATGTTGCTTGTTGGGACGCAAAAGTCATGTACATGTTCATGAGATGATTCGGTGCTGGTAGCGGTATCATTTTTGTGCAGGTACAGTGCCCCCCATAATTATCGGAACCCCTGATTAAGATGTGTTCTTTAGCTTCTAATAAATCCAGTTTTTTTTTCTAAATAATATAGGACCACAATGAAAAAAAGAGGAAAATCCAACCTTTAATTCAAGTGCATTTATTCAGTGGGAAAAATATCCCACATGAAGATCCCACATTCTTTTTCATCAAATCATGTGCCACAATTATTAGCACACCTGATGTTAATACTTTGTATAACCCCCTCATGCCAACAAAACAGCACCTAAACTTCTCCAATAATGTTTTTCAAGATGGGGGAAAACAGAAAGAGGGATCTTCGACCATTCCTCTTTGCACATTCTCTCTAAATCATCCAGCGACCTGGGTCCTCTCCTCTGCACTCTCCTCTTCAGCTCACTCCACAGGTTTACAATGGGGTTGCGGTCTGCGGACTGAGATGGCCATGGGAGGAGCTTGATTCTGTGTCTGGTGAACCATTTTTGTGTAGATTTGGCCACATGTTTTGGGTCATTATCTGACTAAAAGACCCAGTGACGGCCCATCTTCAGCTTTCGGGCAGAGGCCACCAGATTTTGATTTAAAATGTCCTGATATTTCAAAGCGTTCATGATGCCATGCACCCTAACAAGGTTCCCAGGGCCTCTGGAAGAGAAACAGGCCCACAGCATCACCGATCCTCCCCCATACTTCACAGTGGGCATGAGGTGCTTTTCTGCATACTCATCTTTTGTGCTCCGCCAGACCCACTTAGAGTGTTTGTTGCCAAAAAGCTTTGTCAAGGTCTCATTTGACCAAAGCACAAGGTCCCAGTTGAAGTCCCAGTACCACTTAGCGAACTCCAGACGTTTGCGTTTAGGATTGTGAGTGAGAAAAGGTTTTTTTCCACGCATGACTCCCAAACAGCTTGTTGCAATGTTGATAGCGCCTGATGGTTGTTTTGGAGACTTTGTGACCCAAAGATGCTACGATTTGTTGCAAATCTTTGACAATGAGCTTTGGAGAACTTTTTATTTCTCTTACCATCCTCCTCACCGTGCGTGGTGACAAAATAACCTTGCATCCTAGTACAGGCTTGTTTACCACTGTTCCAGTTGTTTTAAACTTCTTAATGATTCCTCTGACAGAAGATATGGGCAGGTGCAGGCGAGTGGCTATTTACTTGTAGCCATTGCCTGACTTGTGAAGGACGACACACATCTGCCTTACTTGAATGGTGTGTTCCTTTGTCTTTCCCATGTTAAAGAATTGATCAGAGAAATGGCTCCTGTGTCACATAATATTTATACCCCAGGGAAACAGGAAGTGATGAATTACTAATTAAATGTTCCTAGATACTCTGATCAACTTTGTAAACTACTGTAGAAATGACAGAAATACTTCAATTACATTTATTTCCTAGGAATTGTTAGGGGTGCCAATAATTGTGGAACATGTGATTTTATGAAAAATAATAATTTCTTAGTCAAGGATTTTTTTTCCCTTAAATTTCTCTTAAGGTGAAGGTTACATTTTTCTACAAGTTGCAGCATGAGAGTATGCTTCTGCTATAAAAATTGAATTAATTTTAAGGCTTTTAACACATCTTAACCAGGGGTGCCAATAATAATGGAGGGCGCTGTACATGTGATGACTGTGCTGGGGGTTGATTCAAGAGTTCATAGTTTCCTGCACCAAAGTGACTTTGATTGTGTTGAATCTCAGCCTCTATGCGTGTACAAAACACAGTGAGTGCTGATACAGGCATTAATTCTCTTCCCCAGCTGCTGGTCAGACTGTAAATTAGGCTGGCATCGTCGCTTTTCTCTGCCCAGCTCCCTGACTCAGCACTTATCTTATCTCCAAGTCGTTAATTCTGAAAACTTCCAGGAGTTACTCTTAAGATTCAAAAGTTCTGTTTACAGGTAGCAAGCAGAACAGATGTATCATTGTGCGCGGCAGAACTATGAGAGCGTTGGCCTAGTTATTTCCATGTATAATTTTTGTTTTGCAATATGAAAACACGCAAAACAAAGGATAGATTTGCATATGGAAATTTTTGCATATCATAAAAGTAAATAAGGTGGAAATAATTTTGGCTACATGAGCTGCTATCAAGGAGCTAACTGCATCAACTAAGTTCCTCAGAAAGTTCCGAAATTGAGTTGCATTCTTGGCACAATTATTGGAGCAGCAGTTCATGTTTATAGAGGCAAAAGGCAAAATATGTTTCAACTTGAAAATAAGTGCAGTAACTAAAATTTTGATTAGGCAAAGTTGCAAAAATGAGATGGCAGTCACATCCTGTATTTTAGGCGGACAAACACACAATCTTGATGTCATGGTTTGTTAGGTGTGCGTGTTGGTTGGACCTTTCTTTGCAGCTCTCGTCACGGGATGATATCGAATTCCTGGGCCATCAAATTCTTTCCCCAGCTGGTTGATTGAGCTGGGGCGGCGCTTCCCTAGAATCTATAGAAGCAGGATGTCCGGCACACCTCCTTCTCTAGAGTTTCTGTGTGTAGCTTCGCACTATAGCCAAAGATATCTGTAGTCAGGTTTTGTCTGACTTTCTATCTTCTAATTGTTGGAGATTCTTCTCCCCTTTTCTATCTCGCTTTGCTTCCATGGTTCGGACTATTATACGTCCTTTGGAAGCACGAGTATTTGAGTTTGGTCTATATTATTCTCTGTGTTTGTACTGTGTTTGTGCTACTCTCTTTCCCTCTGTCCTTGCGCTTGGCCTCCGTAAACTATTGACCATTACACATGAAGGCTACAATTTGAGTGATCACATAGGCTTAAATCCAGTACAGTTGGCAAGAACTGGGGTGAGAAATGCACAAGTAAACATATATTTACATAATGCATGCACTTTGCATTTGCTTTTGAATGATAAATTATAGTCATGTTATTATTACTAACAGAAATTTAACAGCTTAAATTAAGTACAAAGTTAGTCCTATTACGGGATGACATATTAATATGTATTTGGTCTCTTTCAAAGGGGGCACAGACTTCATCATATTGTGAATCCAACTCTTTCCTGCAGAAGATGTTTCTGCAACAAAGAAACAGGATTGTCACTAGGGTGTTTGGCCCAGAAAAGATTTCAAATTTGGTAAAACAAGCCCCCCCAAAAATTGTCTTGTAAGAATTTTTTTTTACGGACAGTCAGGGCCCTGGCAAATTTTTACCCTCCCCTATCTTACAATATATCTTCTTGGGAAGCCTAATTTGTGATGCTGACTAAATAATCAGGTAATTCAAATGCACTGTGTGTTCTGCAACACTTGTTCAGGCATGCGTGCAACAACCAGGGACAGCTTTATCAGCTGGGGCAGCCAACTAGAGAAGAAACAGTCAATGGCACATGCAGTGAAATGGTACAATAATTGGCAAGGCAATGGGCCACTAACCACACACAAACATACAAACACTCAGGTCTCTTTCATTTGTGTGGATTAATTATATGATAAACCACACCATGCAATTGTGGGAGTTTGATGTCACCAAGATTGTACTGTATTTTGACACCTTTCCACTGCATGGTACCGGCTCAACTCGACTAAACTCTACTTGCCTTTTTTGGTTTTCCATTGGGCAGAAGTTGTGGATTGGAGCTGGTACTTTGTACCTTTTTTTGGAATTTCCAGAATAGTGAGGAATGGACCGAAGTGCAGAGAGTGGTGAAATGGCAACAGATTAAATGAAGACAAAACTGGACAGTCCAAGTTGAGAATGAGCAGGCAGATCGCAGTTCAAAGTCAAGATACAAAATCAGTGTCATAGAACTGGCAAATTTTTCAGTAACCAGGCGAACAGAATGAAGTACCGCGGAGTGGTCAGAATCATGAGTCAAATAATGAAGTGGGCAAATGTAACCAAAACCAAGCAGACACAGAGGGTAATCCAGATATCATGTTACGGTTGCGGTAATGTTAGGAGACCAAACGCAACTAAAATCAGGATAGAAAGCCAGCGAAAATTAAAGACCAGCCAGAGGTCTCGAGAAACCAAGGCAGAAGTAAAACAGCAACCGAATACTCTCCCAGCAAGAGAGTCTGCTCCGTCTCCAAAAGGACAAAGGCGGAGCCTGAAGAGAGTACCCAAAAAGAAAATGAGAAACAAGTGGCGCAGAAGTAGCGGTGCAGGCTAATTACTAAATAGACGTCGGAATGGACGGAATAACCTCCCTAATGTCACCAAGACGGATGACATAAAAGGGAAACCTAAGTAGAAATAACACTAACAATCCCTCTCAATCTTTCTGAACATAAACGCAAAAGATCGCAGAATTCCTAGAACAAATCCTCTGGCTGGCTCTCATGTATCAAGTAAGACATTCAAGCAGCGAGGGACCTGAAGAGAGGAGCCACAAATCACCAATCCGCCAGCTCAGGAAAAGAATTCGATAGTAAAGTAATTCGATGTCGAAAGAATGAGATGAGTCAAAACGGAAGGCAGCCCTCATAAAACCACAAACTCCCTTAAAACCATGACAAATCATAATTTTAGGGCAAAAGAAAATCAAACAGGTGAGATCACTCAGGAAAAAAGGCACATGCTGTATGTAACTCAGAGGGACAGGCTCATGAAGAAAAGAAGAAAACAGGAAACTTATAAAACAAACAATTGACTGAAACAAACTCAAAGCAGATGCAAGGAGGACAAGGGCGCGTGCGGAGGGCGTGGTTACAAATAGAACAGAGGACTGAACTAATAAACGAACATAATGGGGAGAGCTGGCAGGGAGTGTGAAAGAAAGCAAAGACAAGTGGAAACCTAACGCAGACCTTGAAATGATAACAACAAAGATACTGGATACAAAAACATGAAAAAGGAAGTACAGAGCAGGTGAGGAAGCGGACAGTGAGGCATTCGAGGACACGTAAAACACGTGAGACACGGGAACAGAGCACAAGGGGGTGTGGCTATAAATGGGGAATTAGGGAACAAACCGGAAAAGAAAGTGGGACGGGCGAGAAACAGGGAAGGAATCATGAAGGAAACAAAAAAAAAACAGAATAATGAAAAATACTTAAATATGTGAAGTAAACGAATCATAACTAAACACAACTAACAGAATGACAGCACTGACCACTAATACTGTCACCTCCGCTGAGGTTCTAAGCTTATACAAAAAAGTAATTAAAAAACACTGGGAACTACTAATTGATTGGACAGAATCCCTGATGGAGTTTGGCTCTCTCTGCTCGGTTTGGTTGCCGATAAAAGGGTCCAGCAAGAGTTTGATGGAACAACTCCCTCTGTCACTATTACTCAGCTGAGAACCGCATCTCCAGTGAGCAGGTACTATCTGCAGTGGAAGTAGAGAAAGTACTTGCACCAGCTCAAAGTGAGAAGAGACAAGTAGAGCCAATAAACACCTTGCTGTGTGGAAAAACAGTGTTTGATATTTTCTGTGGTTTCTGCTGGGGTAGACTGAGGCACTGTCACACGTACACAAAGTTGTATCATTGATTTTATATATATCCTCTTATACATGCAACTCCAACTCTATGGTTTCCAGCAGAAATGCTGAATAGCTTTTATTCAGGGTTCAATGAATAGGAGCACCAAATGAGCTGCATGTTTAATCGAACATATAGTGAAACGTCAGAATTTGCTGATCCCAATGTAATCATTCTCTGAACTTTCTGAAAAGGTTATTAAATGCCATCTCTCACAAATGTTATTGTGCCCTTGAGAATACTGCATTGTTTCAATCCTTACCATTTATTATATTTTATTTTGTTTAGCCTCAAACTGGGACTATCTCCTGTTGTAAAGAACTTGTAAGATTTTGAGCAGAAGATGAGTATTATAGAAGAATTTCATCATTTGCTTCTTCCAGGAAGTTTTTTTTTTGTCTTGAAATGTGATGGTAGGGGTTTGACCCTCACAAAAACTATCCCATGTTATTTCTCATAGTAATTACAGAATTACTGTAGTTCATGTTGTAATCCTAAAGGAGACCTCCTTTGGAAACTCAACAGTTACGGTATAATTAGCGTATAATCTGATAGGGAGAAATATCAGGTAGTGTTGATAACATACTGGAGAAAAAAATTAAAGTAGACTGAAAATTAGTTCTAACAAAACAAGAACAAAAATACAAAACACAGCCAGCACAGTAAAACTATAATATATTCACTAATTTCATTTAAGTAATATTTTCTGTGCAATAAATAAATAATCAATCAAGAACATGGCTACTCTCATGTATCTTTGAAGCAAGGAGTTCATTTCTGCTTAGTACTGGTTACAAGAGATAGGCATCAAACATGAAACAGCACATGAAATCGCTGTATAAGAGCTCACTCTGTGATGGGGAAATAACCAAGGACACAAAGTCAAAATTTAAGGTAGATGCTGTGATTTATCATGTTTCCCTCCAAAGGCGAGACAAAAAAAAAAAGATATTTTGCCATCAGTATTCCCATTCTTCCTTTGAATACCTACTTTTATCGCTCGAATGGATTTTTTATTCTTATTCAATGAGAGCCCCAAAGATGAATTCACAGGGACAATTAGAATCAATTTTCTTCCCATTCAGTGAAAATGCACAGTCATAAAGCCTGAAAAAGTAAAAAGTTCTGCAGCAAAAATGTATGGTTAAGTTTTCAAAGATATAATTTATTCCTTTCAGGAAGGGCACAATGGAACTTAAAATATTACAACTGGAGTTTAATAATTGGTATTTTACAAAATATTTTTTTCACTTTTCTAGTTAATAATGACTTTAGTTTGCTCAGAATCTTTACTGCTTGCCGATTTCCTGGGTTCATTTTGAATGTATATTTTTAATAACGGCCTCTCTCTCTCTCTCTCTCTCCTAGGAACCTTGGGAAATCTGGACTGAGGGTGTCATGTTTAGGGCTTGGTGAGTGCCTCCAGTTTAACCACTACCTTCACCGTTTAAATAGTTTGCTGTGTGGCTGGGGCGAATAGCTTTGGGTCCAGCTATATTCTTCTGCCTCAGAGTGGGCTTATAGCTGTTTCAATTTATAGGCATCTAGAAGGCCAAACAAAAGGCGGTTATAAAGTTCACTATTTGGCCCTTCCTTTCATACAGCGACTGGCATACCCTCTGTTTCTTCTGCGCAAGTATGATTTTGTTTACATTTGTCATGCAGATGAAGTCTGAACATACAGTAGTATCACAGCAAATTCAAAGGTCATTGGATATCCGTCAACAAAGCATTGTCTGATCGATAACACAGTATCAATACTTTATAGCCCCAGGTGCAATTCACATTAGATGAATGGAATTACTTTGTTAATTTATGAAGAAAATAAATCATATTTTGATATAGAGTATCAACATCTATGTAGAGGGTAATAGAAGTGGTATTCTCCTATTGTGTCCTCCTACTGCTGCAAATCTTGCAAATAATCAGGGTGGGGAGGAATTGTATTCGCCTAGAATCTGAATTCCATTCAGTCTCAGTACCCCCAATTAACACAAACCCTGATGCTACAATGGAACAAACTATATTTGTGTACTGAATCCCTGTTTGTCTCCCTTGGTTTAACAAGCTGTGAAATGGATACACCTGCATCAGACTGCAGTCATCCTGGAGGCTCACCTTCGGGCGCAATGCTACACATCTCTTGCTGACACGCAGCTGAGCTAAAACAGAGTTTGTTTGTTAGTCCAATTGGTCATCATCCTGAGATGTGTGAAATGAAGCAACTGAGCACCAGAATACCACAGGGACTTTACCTGATACCTGGTTTTCTTTTCAGTCTCAAGCGAAGAGTCCGAGCAAGCTGGCCGACTGTTTGTGTCACTGTTCAATACCACAAATAGGACTTACACCCACAGCCTTCTGTTGTCTAGTGGTCAGTCTATGGCCTGCACCAATGCAAAATGTTCATCACATTGCAGTCTTAAAAAAAAATTTTTTTAGAAGTGCCATCCTGCGGTTGCTCTGATTTGTCCATGAATCAAAGAAATGCAAAGAACTGCGCGCTGCCAAAATCTCAGTGTTAATTATCTGCAATTCTTTATTATTAAGTGCAAAACTAAAGAGCCCAGGTGAACAACAGTTGAACAAAATTTTTTATCATAAGGTGTGCAGACATTTTGAGGTATTAGATACCATCATCAATCAGTACTTGAAGGTAAAGTAGCCGCAAGCACTGAAAGAATATTATTGGCCGTAGTTCACAAACAACTCTTTATAAAACATTGTTTAGCACCAATATGAGATAGTTCCTCCATTTTTAAATGGCCATTGACTGGTATTAGTTACTAACATATTGTAGAAATTTGTGTCACACTTTAGATGAAGTGTTGCTCATAAAGGCTTTATACAGCATTTATAATGCCTTTATAAATGAGACATAAGCAAATGTCATGGTTTGTAAAGGGTGAAGTTACACATTATTCAGCATGTGATGCCAGATGTGACAATAACAATGTCACTTAGCTGACAATGTCAGCCTTTGTAGTTGTAGCAGGCCGAAGGAGAGCCCGGGCGGGGACTTGAGCCTCCAGACTCCCGGGTAATAGTCAAACATGCTGACCACGTCGCCAAAGAGCCAGGCTCGTTGGCAAGGTTGCCAGGGCATGTACTTATTTGGAGACACTTCCATTGACAGGACCCTTCAACTGTCACATAGTATTTAGCCTCTAGCTAAGTGACATTGACAGTTCTATCACATCTGGCATCACATGCTGAATAAGGATGTGTTATTTCACTTGTTACAAAGCATGACATTTGCTTAGGTATGATTTATGAAGACATTATGTATCAATTATGAAGGCATTATACATGCTGTATAAAACCTTTATGAGCAACACTTCATCTAAAGTGTGACAAAAATTTGAAGTTAGCTAAATCCTGAATCAGAGCAAAAGTGCAGTTTGCTAACATGAGTTTCCGGAGAGAGAGTTAAAGAGATTGTGTCAGCAAATATGCTTCAGAACCAAAATACCAGCAGGCGCCCTGTGATGCATTAACACTGGTATGTAGAGCAACACCAAAGAAATTAATGACAGAGGAAATGTCTGGCTTTTAGCCCTCTACTAATGTTATGTTTTCCCTCTTTTGTCTGAAGTTTACGTTTTTGTTACGGAAGCCACTATACAAACCTGCTTTGGAGTCTAAAAGCCTTTTACTTTTTAAAACAGAGGGATGGACAAAATATTAAAAAGGTAATAACCACAGAACTACGGCTCTGAAAATCTCCAGTGAATTGTATCAAACCGTATCTGAAACAATCTAAACAAAAAATGGACATCATGACTTCCACAAAGCTGGTACTGATGGCAGTGATTAGGCCACTCGCTGTGAATAATTATAGTAATTGTTTTTATTAGAATAGTGCTTAGAGGATCTTTTAAAAATGTATGTGAAGTGCTCAAGGTAACAGGAAAAAAAGAGTAAATTGATCACTGTGTATGAAATTCAGCTAATGTTTACCACGGGGAGGCTTGAATATAAGGAAAGGACAGGATTATCTGTTCAGGCTCTTATGAAGTTATGTAGCAGTCATGTTTTCATCCTGTTCTTTGTAAATTCTCACCATTACACTGGCCTCATATCAAGTCATTCTGTCAGGGGCCTCCTCATGTTGCCATGGCATTGGATCATCACAGTATATTTCTTGCTTCCTTGACTCAAACGTCTCGGGTTTGAAAACTCCCCCACTACTTACTCACAAATGAAAACAGATAAACAGATGTAGACTCAGAAGTGTACGTATAGATATGGACATGAGCTTGTAGATACATTCAGAAAGATGCAGGGACACATATTCACACACTCGCATTCAGAGAGATCTGGACATTAAAGCTAGCATATTAACAGATGTGACATACGTACCCTTATATACCTTAACATTCAGGCTGGTGTGAAGACCAATAGATTCACACTCTTGGATTCACATGCAGTTTGCATACTCTCACATGCATACACACTCTGTTTTTTTTCCCAAGATGAACAATATTTTCTAAACTGAAGTGTTTTTTTTTTTTTTTACTAGGATGAGAGGTTTTCTCCACCAACAGGCTTCTGCACACAGCTCGAGAGCCCGAATTACACTCCAGCAACATACTGTATTTTCCATGGATCTGAAGTGATGTTTCATGTAGGTCAATGTCATAGACTAGTGAAAAATGTGGGTGCTGCACATATTCTAATGAAAGTATCCATGAACAAGTAACAAGCCCTCTTATCGTCACTCACCCCTTTCACCGTAGATATCACAGTATTACATTGTACAGTTAAAATCTTACTGCTGGGAAATAAATTTTACCTGAGTTAGCCACAGTAGCGGCTGCATAATTTGACTTTCCATGTGTACTTTTTGTGTAAGTGAGTTTGTGAATGTGTGTGACTTCATGTTGAACATATGTTTGTTTGCATGAGAGAGTGTGCGCGAGAGAGAGAGAGTGATGTGTCCACATTGTTGGTTCCCTTGGGGAAAAATGATCAGGACTCAGGTGGAGGAGGTAGTATACATTATTACTGAGCCGGAGTGATCACAGCCACTTCACAGGATGGTCAATTTTTCCGCAAACAGCACATCGCTTGAGCTTCTGTCGGTGATAATGGCGTGTATTTCACAATACGAAGCCATCAAATGTCTCCTCTGAAACAGTGCAGTTGCTTACTCATCCCCCATGATTCTGCCACACAACAACAGAGGCAGTCAATCCTCTGACAGATAAATAAGTCAATGAGTGCATATAACTCACATTTTCAATAGTAGTTCTCAAAATGTGATTTCATTGGGTCAGAGGTCAGATCTGAAGATATAAGGCTGTATAGTGATAACAGCAAGCGTGGAAAATCCATATTCAAAAAGTCCTCACTGGATGTGGTTCCAAATCATATACTTCTGCTGGTACCCCTGACCAAGGACCTGGCTTTAGAAGCGGAGTTGGTCCCCGGACGCTGTTCCGTGCCCTCCCACTGATCCTAACAATAGGATGGGTTAAATGCAGAGGCCAAATTACCACACGGGGTTCAATAAAGTGTATCATATCTTATCTAATCTCCTGAATTTGCTATTAGCACAATTCTACACCCAGGGTTTAAAGCTTGTGAGTCTTCTCAGCTATCTGAGCTCATGGGTGGAAGGAATACGTGGTAGGACTTTTACTTTCTGACTGATGGACTTTCCACCGCCAGTTAATAGTTTCTGAAAACATTTGAGGGGGAGCTGAAGGAAATGCTATCTATAAAAAAGCCAAACAGTCACGGCTCAGCAGTCTCTCTGGGTCAGTGGGCTTGACACCGAAGGGAGCGTCCAAACAGAAAAAGCAATGAATACTTCAACCTGTATTTCCGTCCTAAATCAATACTGCCTCTGAGGAACGATGATTATGCGGTGGCGTTTTATGCTTATCTCTTGTGTTTTGTGAGTGCATTTGGCAGGGAGGTCTCAGCTGTTCTGCGCAAATATGCCGACTAATTTCAACCCGCTTTGACTGGGTGAATGCAGAGTGAACGACTCGCTGCTCGCTGAGATGGCTTTTTTGTCATTACATCAATGTTTTTTTGATTTAATTAATGTGCTGGCTCCTGAAGCACAGAGCTGTGCAAATTCCCCCGCCATATTCCTGCCTTCTGCAGCCTCCTCACAGTATGCATTCAGCTTTTTATGCCAGGCTCGAAGGGCTTGAGATTGGTGAATTTTGGTTTTCTGATTCAGCCTCTATCATTCTTTTCAGACCCTTGTTGCTACTGTTCATGGTTCATCATGTTTCATCACGCTTTAAAGAGTTTTGCATCCATATTCTGAAAATCTCAGTTATGAAGGTCAAAGCCGAAACAGTTGGTTTTCCAACATCCTAGATTTTGTGTTGTTCACAAACATCCCTTATTTCATTGTTTGAGAGGCCAAAAGTGGAAAGTCTTGTGACTGAGCATGTAAACCGATTCAGTGCTGAAAGGTCAGGACCTAGATGTACTTGGTCGGTGTGGGTGGTCATCGATCACGAGGATATTGAATGGATA
Organism: Gymnothorax reevesii; assembly: GCA_029721435.1. Classification (NCBI taxonomy): domain Eukaryota; kingdom Metazoa; phylum Chordata; class Actinopteri; order Anguilliformes; family Muraenidae; genus Gymnothorax; species Gymnothorax reevesii. The sequence goes on from CM056574.1 coordinate 145,033,156, forward strand.
GCATATGATTCATTTAGCTGACATAAAACAAGCCACCATTACCAATCAGTCAGTGCTGACTGATGGTAATGGCTAAAGTCAGCTGGCGCTCCGGCAGTGACCCTTCCAGGCTCACCAGTTTCTATTAAATTTGTGCTGAACCAGCTATATGAGATGAGTCAAAACAAGGAAGGGAACATGGATGAACTATTGAATACCATGGCATTTTGATAAATTAATTATTTGTTTATTTGAAGGTCGAACTGAAATACTGAAAAAATTGAGACTTTGGATCAAAGTAAAAAAAATTGCGTCAAATTGTTACAGCAATTTTTTTTTGTTTTTCTCAATTGAAAAAAATTTGACAAAGGAAAAGTCCACAAAATAGTTTACTCTCAGTTAGGGGGAAATCCTAATAATAGCAGCAAGGAAAAAAGCTGAACGAACTGAAGAAATCACAGAAGGAACCCAGCTGTAGAGTGGGAGTTCATCCTCTGCTGGCTGGGTGTCTGGCTAAGTCAAAGTTACCTGGTTTCAGTTGTAGGAGGTCTATGATAGTCTGTTTGAAGTCATTTTAATTAAGAGTAGGCTTCTCGAGAATAGGTTTAATAGTGGCTAGATTGAAGGACAGAGGTACTTTGCCCAGACATAGGGAGGCACTGATAACCTTTAATGAAACTGCTAATTCCAGGTAACACTTGCTTTGATGGGTCTATCGACCGGTAGGATTTTTAGAGAAGTAATTTAAGGGAGAACATTCACTGAAATCACTGAGTGAAAAAAATAAGATCTAAGCATGCAGCTGGCTTAGGAGCAATATCCACTTAATCAGACAGTGGCCCAGCCAGGCGGAAGTGTGAGGTACAGGGATGACTAAAACAATAAACAACACAAGATCACAAAACCGCATTCACCAGATCAACCAGAGAACATGAGAGTTGAAACAGGAACAAAAAGACAAACACAAAGTCAAGAACAATGAGAACACAAAAGATAGCACAAATGCCAAATGCAGAGGATGGGAAACGCAAAGCTTATTGTGCGGTAACGTTGGCAAAACTAATGGGAAACAGGTGCAGCGGTTATTACATATTAGAAAATAATTAGCTGGTAACAAGACTGGGAAACCTGAGGAAACCACAGGAGGGAAGAGCTTGGGAATTGGCTCTATCTGGTGATTTGAACTCTCTTTAAGATGCAGCTTTAGGCTGCCGTGTAGGTTCATTCAGTAAGAGTGCAGTTTTACGGTGGAGACTGACCACCGCCGCCACTAAGTGAATCCGGCGAAGTGCCACTGCTGACTGTGGCCAGCAGCCTCTCGAAAGCAGTGCATATAAAATTAATTTGCAATACTGAACAATATGAATATGGCATGATCTTTCTTGAAAGGGCATAAAATTTCTATAAAGTTGCATAGTGCAGTTTAGAAGCAAATAAAGCTCATATAATGTCTGGGATTAAAATTAGAATAAAAATCAGCAAACACAGTGGTCCTCCAGGACCGAGTTTGAGAACCACTACCTTAGAGTACCATTAGCATTCTTTGTGCCACCATTCATACTTGTCCAATCCTCAAACGAATAAGATCCACCGCTACCCTGCTAGGAGCAGATATAATCCATCTTTGAAAATTTGTGCTAACAAACACAAAATTGTCTCATTCAAAGGACGGGTTTGGACCAGAACTTAAGACCTCCAATAATGGTATCATCAATTCAGGTGGACAGGCACATCAGGTGGCTTTTTTAATCCACCACTGCTGCAGATCTGGTACAATTAAAAAAAGGAACAAACTTAAGCTGCTTTCACACCGAATGCGGAACAAATTTTTCCCACGACAGATTACATTCAAATTCAAAGTAATCTGTCGTGCGAAAAATTCGTTCCACGTCCGGTGTGAAAGCAGCTTTAGTCTGGAGCAGAACTACAAATTATCAATCTGAGTTGATAATAGGCCTGTTAGATTTGGCACACATTCTATTTGTTTTAGTATGGTTTTCCTCCTACGTAACAGTCAACTGTAAGCATGCAGAGGTCAGCTTTCCAGAGGTCTTCTCTGTGTTGTGACTTCAGGATTTTCCCAGTCTTTCAGTGACTTTTCTTTTGGCTAGCTGAGCCATATAAAGGCTTGAGTAGTTTTGCTTCCAAGGTTTCACTCCACTGATAATTGGATCAGAGGCAAAATGAGCCATGTTTCAGCGCTGGAAATTGAGCATGATCAATCACTCAAATCTGCTTAGCAGCAGTTTTTAATAATCCTAGTCTCATGTGCTTTTCATAACCCCCTCAGGTGTTTTCTTACAATCCGAGACCTGAATTAATAATGGTTGCTTTGAAAAAGGTGTGTGGCTACCAAGTCTCTGCGATGAGGCTGAATCATGAGGACACATGCAGGGTTGCTTTATTCCTTGAAGGGAGAGGGTGGTAAGTACTGAGGGTAGTAAATGGTAAATAAAGGTCAAACATGGGGCAGTCACGGGACATTGGTAAGTGTCAGGAAACTAATGAGTCGCCGCACCAGCATCTGCGCCTGGTTTGCTTTAGTAAACCCCTCCCTCCTTTTTGCAGTGTTATTCTGCCAGAATATTTATCTTTAGAGCAACATTTCTCAGAGGAATGTTGCTCTAAAGATATTGCTGCACTTTCAAACACAACTATGACAAAGTGCGCGACTGCACTGCCAGTATTGTCAGTTAATGATACTTCTTCCATTAAAAGTTGTAGCAGTGCTATGTTTCTTGCTATAATGACCTTAAGTTGGAACCTTACTGTATCCCTTTAAGCAGGCGTCACACTGTCCCGAAATTGACACCAGATGGCTATACGAATATTGAATTTTGTGTGATGGCCCCGAACTTGGTCAAAGGCCAATCTACAGCCGAACAATGCCTGTAGAAGGTCACACGATGGCACCCGAACCACACATGAAGGCAACAAAAGATATGAATTTTTATTAAGTAGTTCATCTGCAGGACACACGAAAGCCACATGATGGCTTGCATATTTACGACAGATTTCTGTAAGTTTCTATAGTAACTATTGTTTTGTTATGAACAAGAAATGTTAAGATAAAAAAGTATGACGTTAAAAGCAACCAGTTCATTATCAGTTATCAGTTTCATGAATATGTTGTGCCTTATTTATAAGAACATGACACTCTTAAATAGCCTACTCGATTCGGATTAGTCAATCACCAAAATTCTGTGGTGTTTATTTCCAGAGGTATGACCACTGCGCTGCTGTCCGTTGCTAGTAATATTAATGTTTTAATATTTTAAATGTTATAGCCATATTCTAAGCAGGATAATGTATGCGCGTCGGGGTTCTATTCCCCCGTCGCAAGTTATTTTTTAACACTCACTATACATTATCCCTCACATATATAATATTCGTTGTGCTGCTCGGTAGAGTTGCTCAGGACTGACAGAAGAAGATGCTCTGAGGCTGGCCTTTTATGTCTATGTTACCATGACACATGTGAAACGCTTGAGCTACTCAAATTCGGCTGTCTTCGCCGACCCCTTGGTCCCATCTTGATGTCATCGTACAATAATACAATGGCTACACGATGGCATGCGAGGGCTTCACATAGTCGTCTTGCCTTACTAAGACAATCAGGCAGCTTCTTGTTTCCTTCGTATTGTCTTTGTGAGGCGAAAAATGCCCCATGGCACCGATGATCACACAAAGTAAAGACGAAGATGACACGGTATGACAAGATGCCCTCATGATGAGCTTACGAAGGGCAAAATGGACACACAAATTCAACACGAAAATGAACCTTCACAAGGTCTTCCGGCAATTTTTTGGCATGCTAAAGATTTGCCACCACTCACGAAGTTGCTGCCGGAGCCAGAGAAACTCAACCGGCGGTCATACGATGGCTTAAGATGCCCCCACGAATGGCCTGACATTTTTACGATCAGATCCGAATTTGAACATTTCCTTTATCGTGTGTCCATCTGGTGTCACTTTCGCACAGTGTGACATCTGCATTATGAAAGACTCATTCTGTTCTGCATTTAGTATAGTTAATTTTCATGACAACATTTGTGCTAAATTGACTCGAGATGGGTGGTGAAGCTTTGATTCCATCTAAGCATTAGTCAAGTGAAGTTTCTGAAAATCAGAACCAATAATTGAAGGGCTGATTTCCATAAGTGCACCAGTCTGTTTTAGTCTTTTGAGAGAAACGAGATTTTAAAAATTTGTCAACTTGTGGGTGTCATGGGGCTAACCCATGCCTAGGGTGATGTATATCTCACAGTTTCTTTTCACAGCTAAAAGACATTGTTTCTATTAAACATCAAGCCGGCAGATAGGATAGTGTTCTTTTTCATGTGTTAAGGCTGTGTTGTTTTATACTGATTATCAAGAGTATTTACCGGTGTCAAATGTGAGACCAGTAGTTTATTGCTGTCCATTATTTGTATCAGTTTGTAATCAATTGGTCAATTTGCTGTTAACAGGAATGTTTTGGTCACTCATTTATTGTAGCTTGTTCAATTTAAGGTAAATGAATAGTTGTGATCCATCCACTGCCTGATTGAAAAGTAAGTTTGTTGATGTCTTAGATTGTTGAGGTATTAGATAATTGATGCTAATCATTGGTTTATCTTGTAGGAGGAGCTTCCACTATAAGAACAGGGGAAGGAGCTCCTCTGGGAGGGGCTGTTTGGGCCTGCTGCTGCCCTGTAGCTGCTGTGGTGGCCTTTTTGTTGTAGTGCCTAAATTGGCATTTTTTATATGTGATGATGTGATTTGTTTAATTTAGGTTTTTGTTAATTGTATTTTGTTTTACTTTTATATATTTTTGCACCTTTTTCACCTGCACTCATGGCTGCTTAAAAAAATAAAAGGGACACTGGGAAGACTGACTCTGCCTCCTTCCTTCATCATGGGCCTCCCAACATGTTACATGCGTTAAACTGATGTAAACATAATGAAGTATCAGAAAAGATGTCTTAAAACATATTTGGAGACCTTCTAGCCTTCATCTTGACTCTTGGCGCAGATATTTCAAACACCATGTCAGTGGACTTAAGTACTTAAGTATCAGTATACTACAGTCATGGATGTCAAAAAGCTTCTTGTATAAAATGAATGGATGATGGATACAGTGAAATGGAAGGTAAATGCAGCTGAATGGGTCCCAAGGTCACAATAAAAACCAATCTCCATGAAGTGTGAATGGGCCGTATCACCATCCAAACAGGTTTAAAGACTTCATTCGTCATCGATAGGGATGTGGGGATCTAATTAAAAAGTTCAGCCAAAGAAGAAGCAGCTAAAAAGATAACCTTTTGCCAGGCTTCTGTTTCGCTTGTTTTTAGCCCATTTTCTGGCTGCCTGGGTCTTTTTTTTTTTTTTAGCTGTTTTGGATTTGAGTCCACACAGCCACATCCTGGCCTGTAGAGTCAGCCAGTTTGGTGAGGTAAGAAAGCTACAGTGGCGGCTATTGGCCAACCAATTTTATCAGTGATGCTTTGATTGGCTGACTGGACTTGAGTACTTGTAAAAGTTTTAGGCTGGACTTGGTCACCACTAGAAATAGCTTCTTGGGGAATTTCCCATTCACTGCTCATTTTATATTGTACTTGAGTGCTTCTTGGCCAAAATTAGCTTATGTGGCTTATCCCTCATCAATGAAAGAATGGATTTGTAGAGTTATCTGATTTTTAATGAATATGGACTTGAGCACTTAAGAAAATAACCCAATTCAATTGGCTTTGTGTTTTCATAATGAATTCAGTTAGATTCTTCATTTGGGTTTTGAGTTTATTTGCACATCAATATCCAGAGTTCTTGTGATGGTTATGCGAACACTACCATTAACGAATAAGCCCCACTAAATTCTGAGAAGCCAAAGTGTCAAAATGTCAAAAATTCAGAAAATACCATAGCGACGATAGCCCTGTGCATCTTACACAAGGTGCAAAAATCTATTTTTAGAAATTCATACTATAAGGTGTATTTTTTCATGGTCAAAGTTTGGGTTTTTCTATAAAATGCAACTGGCTCCAACATAGAAAAAGCTGATTTACTCAGATTGAGTAATATGGATATATTGCATTCTGGAAACAAACTCTTCATACTTAGATACTATATTTTAGATACTTCGATTGGAGTATTTAAATAAGAGTATCTAAATAGATCCTCCAATGGAAGTTTAAAATCTGTCCAATCTGCCCATAGAGGCCAGTTCAATCCAAATTCAATTAAAATGTCAGATATTCAGAATGAAAAAAATATCAATATCTCAATGCATGTCAAAGACGTTTGTGCAGTGTCCGCATACTTCTGGCCATATCATGTATATGGAAAAATAGAACACACAAACATACCTGAAGTGTATTACTTTATACTTAAGAACAGTTTTAGTGTTATATTAATTGAAGTTTTTGTCCAGTACACAATGGCACAAAAGTTTGGAATCAAGCGGATTGCAATATTTCCCATAGGAGTTTCTTTGAACATGGATAAACTTCATAAATGTCACAATCCAGGGGATCCCAAAAAGCTCCGTGGGGTGTATCAGGTGATTGAGCTGGCCACTCCCTACTTAATTTCCCTCCCAGAAAGCCTCAGCAGAATTTGGATTCATGTCTTGGGCCATAGTCTTGCTGTACCACAAAATTTCTTCCTTTTAATCTATTTGAAAATTGATTTTGATTCCAGCCTTTTGATCGGTACAGCGCACTTGATCAACAGTTTCTGTTTTTTTCTCCTGGGTGGATGAGATGCAGTGTCTACGCATAAAGACTGAGATTGAGAGAGCATGCGGAGGCACATAGGCAGGGGTACAGCACAGAGGGCACAGCAGGTCGCTTGATGAGGTTTGGGGTCATTGAGGGCAATCACTGGTCAGACCTGCTGAAAACTGTGGTTGTGTTCTAGTGCGAGCGGCACTGTCAGGTAAAACACCTCTTTGGGTAAATGACTCATTGGACTGAGAGAGATGTTCATTTTATGGCTCTCTGTTTGACACACTGCAGCACAAAATAAGCTGTTCTAGTTTCCCTGAAATTGGGAATTAGTTGCACTGTCAAAGCTCACGCTCCTTTTCTCACTCTTCGCCATGACATCACTTCCCCTGGTCGACCCTTGCATTTTGTGTGGTTCTTCATATAGACCTGCATCAGCAGAAGCAAGTGAAAACAGCACTCCAAAAGAGAGTACCAGTTCCTCCTCTCACTTTTAATGCTGGGAATGGGGGAGGCTGGAATATGATCAGCTTCATGCGACTATAATTCTGATGTAAGGTCTTCAAGCGGAGACATATCTAATTCTTTAATTTCTCCCAGTTTAAAAATCACTTAATCTAAGCCTTCTTGTGGTTGAGACATCAGCATCCCAAACAATCAAAAATCATTTTGAGTTAAAGCATGGACTGTTTAAGTGAGTAGATTTCTGCTACTTGCGGCAAAGCCAGTGCAAAAAAAATAAATAAATAAAAAAATTACAACCGACGTAGGCCTTGTATATGCAAAGTCGAGTAGAGGCAACATTTCTGTGCAGATTCTAAAACATGGAATATATTAACACAACAACTGAGTTTTTCCATGTTGTGAATTTTTGACTTACATGACATAATGACTCTTACGCCCATCATATAAAAGTATTTTATTCTTCTAGCGCCAGGGGTGAAGCTAGAACCGGGAATTGGGGTGGCACAGACATGTCCCTTTATGACAATTAGGATAGTCCTGGCTAGTTCTCAATTATTTTTCTTTATTGACGCGTTTTCCAATTATCGTTATAGGCAACTGAAGATACGGTTTCTCATGCGATCTAACAGCGATGAAGTCATGGGGTAAATACCGTAAAACTGAGAATTGGGGTGGACGTAACATCTGTTTTAAAGAATTATTAGTCCTGACCTGTTGGCAGTCATTTTCATGATTAACAAAATGTTCACTCCGAGAGCGCTCCGCTCTTAACAGGAGCTGCTTGTTCTCCCCGATTAGGTAAGACGACAATCATTCATCTGGAAACGTTTGCTTAATTTAAATCAACGTTATTCAAAATTACTCTCGGTATTGAGTGGGAAAAAAAGTGGCACTTGGCGGTGAAATAAGCTATAAAAAGCATGCGGCTCTATTTGACTTTCATTTAAATTATGCAAACGCGTCTAGATGAATGATTGTCGTCTTACCTAATCGGGGAGAACAAGCAGCACCTGTTAAGTGCGGAGCGCTCTCGGAGTGAACATTTTGTTAATCATGAAAATGACTGCGAACTGGTCAGGATGAATAATTCTTTGAAACAGATGTTACGTCCACCCCAATTCTCAGTTTTACGGAATTTACACCATGACTTCGCATGAGAAACCGTGTCTTCAGTTGCCTATTACGATAATTGGAAAACGCGTCAATAAAGAAATATAATTGAGAACTAGCCAGGACTCTCCTAATTGTCATAGAGGGATGTGTCTGTGCCACCCCAAATCCCGGTTCTAGCTTCGCCCCTGTGTGGCGCAAAACATGTTTCATGGGTGAAACAAACAAGTTGCAAATAAGATTTTTCTCGTGAAATATATCTTGGTGAGGGCATCATGATGCTGCCACGGGTCACACCGTTACCTCATAGTGAGAAGGTAGTGAGTTTCAGTCCAACCTGGGGCCTCTCAGTACCACATATGAACATACATGTTCTCCCTGTGTTCGCATGGGGTTCCCCTGGGTTCTCAAACTTCCTCCCAGAGTCTCAAAGAACAAGTACCGTATTTCAGGCTATTTAGGGACTGAAAAATTGCCCTTAGGTGTGAGTGAACGGTGTGTGCACCCTGTGATGAACTGGTGGGGTGTCAAGAGTGTGTCCCTACAATTTGCTCATAGTTGGCTGGGATACACTACAGCTCCACTGAGACCATAGTTACAAAGACATGGTTTGAATAACGGATGGATGGTATCTTGTAGTATAACTTTCGGCATTGTGCGTAACACAGGGGAATATATTAATTGCCTTGATTCACGGGTTAAAAGCTCTTGTATAATCTCATTTTTAATGCATGTTTTTCCTTGTCAAATTTTCAGCTCTTATGAAAGTACGCAGTGCAGCCAACTTAGCTGCTCTTTTCAAATGAACAACATACAATGGCTTAATAACATTTAGTACAAAATGTTCAAGATCGATGGGTGAGCTTTGGTAAGAAATCATTTATCTTTCTGGTATAATGTCATGAGGATTTTCCTTCTACTCCTCAGGAACCTGGGTGACTTTTGGAGGCCAAGTTACTGATGAGGTACGCAATTCATCATTTTCCATTCTTAAAACTCCATTGTGTCAGCCAAATTTTTTGTTTAATAATGAGGCAATCATTGAAGTAGCATTTGTTTTCTGGCATAGATAATTGCAGGACTCACTCCTGTTAAGAATGACAATACGCCTTAATTACTGTGCTTGTCTGCCCTGATTCAAGATGGGTTTAGTGAATAATTTTGCATTTTGTTTGGAGACACTGGCTGTGAGAACACAGAGCCGATTATAATAGTGGTGAAATTATCAGACACAAAGGAGAATGTCAGCGCGGCACTTCTTGTGACTGTTTAGAGCCAAAGAGAAAATGTGATGTTAAAGATTATGTAACACCAGGAATGTTCCCACCCTCTGGGCCTGTCCTTGACCTCTTGGGACCCAGGGTCAGACCATTGGCCTCATTGTACAGCACTACAAGAACAAATGTCCCCACTTTCTACTGCCTAACTCCACTAGTACTTTGTTGCTCAAAGTTTGGCCATGCTTTTAATTAGCTCCAAGGAACAGTGCCCTCTTGTCATTCCTCATTTGTCCTCTCTTGATGGAATGCAAATGGATTTTCATTCCGACACTGGCATAGCTTCGCCATGCACCTCACTGCTCTTGAAATGTCCTCTCAGTTGTACTCAAACTTTATCTTCTCTGCAGCAATTTTACACCAAAACCAAAAGTTGAAGTCCTGCAGCAAAGTTAACCCTTGATTGAGTATCTTAGCTCTGTCTCCACTGGTCTTGTCCAGCAGTTATAGGGTCTGAGGAAGCAGCCATGAAAGTAATCATTTTTCTTTTTGTTGTTCACTCACAGACACAGAGACTAAATATGCATAATAAACATAATAATAACCTTCAACAGAATGTTCAGCTATTCCCTTTCATGTTCAATTTGTGATACACAGATATGGGAGAAAGTTTGATCCTCAAAGTACTCTTTGACCCATTTGCTGCAGTCAACAAAGAAATGGATGTGCTTACCTTTGGAAGTGCTTCTTTGTACAGCGAAAGCTTTCTGAGCAATTAAGTTACTCGTAGATGTTTATATTAAAATGGACTGTCGGTCCTATAGTCAGATTGATCATTGAAAAGTCTCTAGTGGAAGTTACAAGTAGATGAGGATAATGATGTCCATCAGACAACCTACAGAACACGCAGTTTATCTTTTTGAGGGGCTTTGAGTTACTTTGATTTGGTCTTCCAGAGATGTTCAGCACGGTGAAATGTTAAATTTCTCACCAAGTGATGACAGAAATCCATCATTTTTACAGTCCAAATGTCTGTACTCACTTTTTAAAATGGTTTTTATGGCCATAAAATTCTGGCGCTTTTATCTTTCTCCAATTGATGTGATTCATTTTATTTTATTTTTTTTTTTTTTATGGTCAAGCTTATCCTCCTCTGTATCGCTGGAGTACTGCCAAGCCTCTCACCGCAGCAAACTGTTTCGTAATTTTTGCAGAAAGTGGAATGGAGGGGAGCAGAACTACAAATCCAGAGTCATTACCTTTTTCGCTCATTTCACTTCTGCGCAAAATGAGGAAAACATATTATCTCACGACTCGTGCAAACAAATCCTGGAATGAGAGCACAGTTCTCTGAACCGTTTTGGCTAATTTGTAAGTACCCCAAAATGGGGATTAGGACGATATGGCAGCTGTGTGACCACATAATTAGTTTATTTGCAGAAAGAGGCAATGGAGTTGACTCTTTTGTGGAATGCGAAATGTGCTGAAGCGTTGCAGTAAAACAAAATAGGGTAGAAAAAATATTAAAACTCGGAATGTTAAAAAAAGGGAGGGCCGTTAGGGAGCAGCACTGCTGCAGTCTGACTGGGAAAAATGGAGTGTATCACGCAAACTGTATGTTTTAGCGTAGAATTGTGCAGAGGCCATGAAAATCCATATGTATGTATGTTTGGCAAATATGATGTTTATGCTGTCAGTGACTGGCATACAGTACTTGCCACATGTACAGGGGGTGCACCAAATATTGTTTGTACCCCCGAGAATGACTCTAACCCAGAGTTATGAAAGCATTTACACAGGTCATTCATTTTAATTTGAATGTAAATTATCAGCATGTGTCTGCTTAAAAGTGTGTACAAAGCAAGATGGAAACTATTGAGTTCCAAGGGAGCCGAATTGTTGGCGCCCGAATTGTAGGTGCGTCAGTCATAAATCATCCAAATTATTCGAGGTAACAGAGCATTTTCAAAAATGATGATGACATATTCTAAACACCTGAACTGAGGCTTCAGGTCAAAGCTGTTTGTTGGGGACTGATGGACCGGATAGTCTCTTATAACCAGTTAGAAACATCACCACAAAATCAAATCAATCCATGTGTTAAAACTGCTTTCAGTGGAGAGTATGTTGTAAGCATTGCTGAGTTTCATGGCAGTGTTTCAGATGATGTGTGTTTGAGGTGTGTGTCATTCAGTGGTGGTTGGTGAACTGAAAATTGGTGAAGTCAGAACATCCCTTAAAAATAATGATCGGTCTTGACCTGTTTTCAGTCATTTATTACAACTGAAATGAAGATGTGTTTAGCAGATTTATCACAGTTTTGACAGTGCAATCTCTTGTTTTTAACTGTGGCTGGGTATTGTGTAGGTTGCCGAACAGCTCATGACCATTGCCTATGAGAGTGGAGTGAACCTCTTTGACACGGCCGAAGTGTACGCTGCTGGGAAGTGAGTGAGAACCCGTCCTCTGATTGTACAAATACAACTATTTCACAATGTACTCTTAAATAGCCAGTGGCAAGCATGCAATTCTGACCCAGTAGAACTAAGCATGATGATAACTGTCTGTGTACATGGCCTTTATCAGGACAGTTTGATATGAGTTCTTGTCATCTGTGGACCACACTGTATTGTATGTTTTCTTATCCTGTTTTCAGGCAAGGGTCTAAATGGTTGTTTGTTTTCTTCATAGCTATAGATTTCAATGAGGCAGGGAGAGGTCTTTGAAGTTTACTTCCAGAATGTTTACTTCCAATTCCTGTTTCAGAGCTGAAGTTATACTGGGAAACATCATCAAGAAAAAAAGCTGGAGGTAAAATGACATTATCTGATACATATATAAGTGTGAGTGTGGGAGCATGGATGGGTGGATTTTCCGCATACGTGAGTGCATGCGTGTAAATTCCCTTTTGCCCCACTGGTTAGCATTTTATATTTTGCTCTGCTACCAGTATGGATAACGCTCCATTAAATAGGTCTGACTGTGCAACCATGGCAACTGATAGTTCGATGAGCATCTGAACTGCCCTGAAACTTCGAGGTGCTTCTGTGACGCTGTCACATTTTCAAAAATTCTGTTTTAAATGGGAATTTCTTTTTTTAAAGAATTTTTTTAACAAGTTTGAGGTTGGGCCTGGTGGCTGAAGGCTGCATAGCTGAGCTGAGTTTCTGCCTGAAGCAGATAGAGAGAGATATGATGAGATGGAGCTGAAAACTGCTCTGTTAAATGTATAACCCTGTGTGAAAACTATGAAGCAGATCATTTAGTTCTTACTTCAGTTCAAATCTTACATTTTCCAGTAGCCAGCAAGTGCCCACTCTTCTACTTCTAAAACATCAGGATCTCTCCATCACATGCACGTACATAAAGAGCTCGTCCCTAATGGCCCCCGTACAACTTTTGTTGCGGCTGTAGCGCTTTCCGCGTTTTCCATCTTTCATTAAACAGTTATATAAAAAATGCTAATGGCAGCCCTGCGGCGCTCTGATTATTGAGTGTGGGACATTATGCAGTCCACTCTGCCAGCTCATTTGCAATGTATATTAATCTGTTTTGGAAGATGTCTGCGATACAACACCACAGCAGGAGATAATATGTGGCTCTAAGAAATATGAAGGAGCGATTAGGGAAGGATTTAAACACATTTGAGCTTATATGTATTTAGCACAGTTCAAAGTAATGTTATTACACTGCCCTTTTTCAGTACAGTGATAGCTGAACAGGAGGTTTATGGATAAGGTAACCCTTTGCTTGTTACATCTCTAAAGGCTTAAGACACAACCTTAGGAATGAAAAGGCTTGACCCTGGGATGAGTTGTATCTGGACTTAAGACTAATTTCCTCTGTTTCCTTCCGTTTGACTTTACGTTCACATACATCTGTAATTCTCAGAAAATAACTTAACTGAATGGCTATTGTAACAGATCTGGTGCAGATGATCACTAACACTTCTCCTCTGCCCCGCACCCTCTCTCTCCATCCATCCATGGATCAGGCGCTCCAGTTTGGTCATCACCACGAAGCTCTACTGGGGTGGAAAGTAAGCAGGCTTTTATTATCCTCAGCGGTTTAAGTTCGCAGGGACCCACACACAGCTGATGCTCCTATAGGCAGACGCTGCCACAACATAAGATAACCTCGAAAAAATACTGTGTGTATTTATCCAAGTGGTATTCCAACTGATGTTGCCTTGTGGTTTTGTGAGGAAATGTTTATTTGGAAAAATGTGTTTTTCCATACAATTGAAGCACTTGCTGTGTAAGCGTAAAAAACACTTAATTTATACTACTAATTGCCATGAACCACTTTTGCATTTTACAAGGTTCACATCTGATAAAGAGGAGACCTTCAGTCATGTGCAACCTTCTCTGATGCATGAAACATTTACGTTTAGTTGCTAAGGGGATTTGAAACACATTATCTTCTTTAGTAATGAGCCACGAGAGGTTGTGAGGCATTAGTGATTTTACATTGGTGTAGCACCACTGTTGAACATAATGTGGAGCGGGGAGCCAAAACTTCAGTATATTAAATACACTGCAGCCCATTACCTTGAGTGGTTTATTACTTTTATAAAATAGCAATGAGAGTGAAAGAAATTAATACACCAATATAGTATTTAATTTGGATTTTCATTCATTATTAATATTATTCATACTAACAACATTATTCTGCCTAGCAATATAGCTTATCATAGCCTAACCTATGCTACAGTTCTCAAACAACGAAACAACGGTCACTAGTTTAAAAAGGGCAATGATCATATTGGTTCGTGGCGTGTTAATATAGAATGTAATTGATATGTGGTCTCTAGTGTGGGTTTATCGCGATTCTACAACAGCTTTGAGCGAGGCTCAACCAAACCTATTGCAGCACCAGGGCTATCAGTTTTATGTTTTTTTGTTATTTGTGATATCTGCTGGGTTCAGTCATTAGAACTGATCCTTGATCAGAGGGTGTGGGAGGAAGAAATAAGTATGAAAAAAGCAGAGAGGGATGGTGGCTTTATGACTCATATATTGCTTGGTCAGGACCAGGACCGCTTCGTCTGTACGAGAAATTTGAAAAGTAGACATTCTGGTTCAAAACTCGGCACCTGACAAGCCTAATCATGGAGATGGGGAACCTGTGGTACATGCCCTGCATCATTCTTAAGCAACATAATCAATGCTGTACCTCCAGCACCATGTTCGAGACATTTCCCTCTCATTTATGAGTGAATGCAGTTTTTGCCTGATGTAAAACCAGTGTACCAACAGCTCTATCTGAAAGGTTTTATGTCATTATTTGAGCAGTACTCTCTACCTTGTTCTCTGAAGGACAACTAGGGGAAGTGAAAAGGCTAAAGTGGCATATTTTTATTCTCCTCTCCTCTACTCATGAATATGAATCTGTTCCTCAGAGTGAGAGAAACGAACTGCAAAGAACAAACTCAAACAGCACACAATGCCCGAAAACAATGGGCCTGCTGATTATAGAAATAAATTGATAGGTTAAACCAACCATTTGCGTGCTGAAATGCAGTGAAAATGCCGAACAAGTTTATTTCAAGTTTCTCAACACTTATTCGTGATGTGTCATGCAGTAGTTTGCTTGCACAATCTCAGATGGTTCAGCATTATATTGTGTGTTGTATTGTACATGGCGAGAGCTTATTTTTTGCATTTTAATGATGCTTTGTATCTGCTTACGTGTGTGTGTGTGTGTGTGCGCGCGCACGTGTGTGTGTGTGTGTATGTGTTTGTGGCCGTGTGTATGCATTCATGTTAAATCCCTGTGTGCTCCCGCAGGGCGGAAACAGAGAGAGGTCTCTCCAGGAAGCACATAATTGAAGGTGAGATATACTCAATCTGCAGTAGCCCAGCCTGATCCACTATCACTTTTACCTCTCAACTACAGTCCTCCTCTCACTCCTGTCACCTCCCACTCAGAACACTGCACCTCTACCACATTTCTCTATTTTATATCTTTTCAACCTGTTTAGTTCTTGCTTTAAAACTGTATAGAAAGGCATACAGCCATGTAAAAATGTTCATTATACACAAATTTGGGGGCCAATGGAATGTGTGTGTCACTCCTTTGGATTGATGATTCTTTGGTTCTAATAAATGGGCCAGTCAAGAGATGCTTTATCTCTGGTTTCTCACTATATACAGTATGAGGACATCATGTAACTCATCTGACTTCTGAAACACATGAGATTCAGTGGATTTCCCTGCATGATTAAACTCTCCGGCTGCCTACTGCTCTGCCCTCGCAAATGATTAGCTGCTGAAGAGGCCACGCACTGCTATGATACTGTTCATTACAGCCATTTACACAGTTGTCTTTCTAAGAGCGGCTGAAGTGCACCAGCACTTTGGTTTATGGGAAAGAAATTCAGTAGCCCTACAAAAAAGAACATTGTATGCGCACAAAGAAACGGTACTTTGAGCAAATATCTTAACAATCTTTTTAAGCTGCTGATAGTATTTAACGACTAACTACTGGACCTGTCAAGCACAGTATTTCACAAAATAAAATCAAATTTTCGGGCATGCACACTCGTGCATGTGCATCGGACAATCACTGTATAAATGTAAAATTTTTTGCAGTGGTCGCATTCCCAACCAATAAAAAGCTCCCTCTATGCTCTAATTGGTGGAGAATCCCTCAATCCTTCAGCAAGAACACTGATGTGGAAGTAATGCCTGCCGCATTTTGGTGCTCTTACATCTTCAAAATTGGCTGCTTGTATGCTAATGTATGTATGTGGTAAACTCCACATCCCAGCAGAGAGGCATAGAGGAGGAGTGACCTCCGATCTTATCTGAGATTTGAAACTCAGACCATATGTTTTCCTCTCCAGCAAAAAAAACTTGCCTCCAACCCAAGTCCAAACTCCCTCAGAGAAAGCCTGTGTATTTGCATGTCCAAGGGCTTCCTGTTCTTGTTGACCTCTATCCGTAGTTCATTTGGAAGCTCTGGTGTAATATCTTGGTCATACTTGTTTTTTGTGCTCGGGCCTAGGATCCTGGTTGTGGCAGGGAATTGCAGTTAAGTCGACAAGACCCCTCAGTATTGCCTTTATGGGCGCGGATAGGTGTCCGGCAATCATGGCCGTACTTCACCGGCTCTCTGTGACATCTCAAAACAAATACGAACAGTCTTAGTTTACCAAGACTCAACCAGGTTTCAGCCTCCAATCAAAACTTTCCTGAAATGCTTGTGACTTCAACACTAAAAAGTAAACACAGAAACAGTCTAATGAAAAAATATGAGCATCACCCTGATTTTTTTCTATTTTTTGCATATTTGTGACACCTATTTATCTCAGGTTTTTACACAATATTTAACATAAGATAGAGACAATCTGAACAAACTCAAATACAGTTTGTGAATAATTTTACTTACTGAACAAGAAAGAGTAACTTTAAATATAACTTTAAACGTAAGCCTGTTATCAACAGCTGGCTTTGTCTGAGAAAATATTTGCCCTCTTAGTTGCTTAATCAATGAATTTATCAAATTTAATTGATAATTGGATTAAATTAGATTGGACATGGCCAGACTTGCTTACTGCCAGCCCTGTCGAATCTAAAGTCACTTAAATAATACTTTCCTAACATTGCAGAGAAATTCTACAGAGATTAACATGGCTATTGAAATATACCAGGCTGTGAAGGTCGTAGAGCCACTGCTAAGGTGCAGAAATGACAAGAAAACACGATGAGAGCCATTATTTGCCATTAAGGCTAACTGGGAATTATAATGAATTTCTCATGAATCTTGAATCTTCTCAGTATACTAAAATTCGTTCAAGAGTGTAACTCATCATAGGAGTCATTAAATAACAGATGAATGCTCTGGGAACTGCAGGTCTCACCAGCATTCGATATGATCATCCTTCATGATTCCACCATTTAAAAAAGAATGGGTAAAAATTGAATCCATAGGAGAGCTTCAAATCAAAAGGAACCTAAAGGTGTGTTTCACACTTTCCACAAAAACATCTTGATGTCCCCCAAGGCTTTTGGGATACTTTTCTGTGGACTTATGAGTCAAAAGTAAAACTCTTTGGAAGTCAAAGGTTCCATTACATCTGGTGCGTTGTTAATCCTCCACTCTGGGGTAAGAACATCATACTAACAGTCAAACACAGTGACGATACCATGGTGGTATGGGGCTGCTTTGCTGCGTCTGCGCCTGGGCCATATGGCTCAATTGATAAAATTATGAATTGGGCCCTCAGCCAGAAAATCGTGCAGGAGAATATCAGTCATTAGTCTATGAATTGAAGCTCAAGCTAATTTGGGTTATACAGCAATTCAATGATCCAAAGCACCAGAGCAAGTCTACCACTTAATGGCTAAGAAGATACAAAATTTCAATGTTGAAGTGGCCAAGGCAAAATCCTTACTTTAACCCCAGACAGATTCTTAGCAGAACCTTAAATGGGCAGCTCATGCTCGAAAAGCCCCAAGCGTGGCTGAATTAAAGCAAAGTAGTAGGCCAAAATTCCCCCTCACCGATGTGAAAGACTGATCTTCACTTCCTGTTCAACTGCAATTATTCCTTCTAAATGAGGCACAACCAGAAAGGAAGTCTAGGGGGCAATTACTTTTTCACGAGGGTGGTATTGGTGTTAGATAACAGTTTTTCCCACAATTAATGAATCAATCATTTTATTACTGTATTTTGAGTGTCCTCATGTTCTGCTTGTCCCTTATTACATTTTTCTTGAAGATCTGGAACCACTGAGTGTGACTAATATGCAAAATTTGAGGAAACCAGGAGGGGAGAGTACTTTCTCTTGGCACTGTAGTAAGAGTAATGTTCATTGCTTTAATATTAAATTAATATTTCAAGATGTGGTTGTGTAATTCAGATCTTTTATCACAGCATATAGTGTTAGAATGATTGGCAAGCAACTTTAAAGCGCAGTTTCTGTATGACAAGTCAAGAGAAGAAAAACATATATATTAGATAACAAAGCCAGCTTTGTGTTTGTCATCGGTCAATTTGAAATGATTGCGTCAATGATCACACTAAAGAGAGGACACACGAATGAAAATGTTTCCAAATAGTCACACAGTTCTGGGACAGAGTTCACACTTTGATTCAACTTTAATGCAAGGCTGCTTCAGGGAGTAAGTTATCCACAGCCAGGCAGAGGGTATAACGTTTTAAATATCTACACGAGTATTACTGAAATGTTGGCTAATTTGTCAGATTAATGGAGTTCTTGATCTCCATATTCTCAGGATTGAAAGGCTCTCTCCAGAGGATGCAGTTGGAATATGTCGACGTGGTCTTTGCCAACCGGCCTGACAGTAACACGCCCATGGAGGGTGAGTTGATGAGGGCACAGATGTTTATACTGTAGCAGTGGCGCCTGCAGAAAATATTTAGTGGGGGGGCCAGATGGGACAGAGAATGCCATGGGGGTGGCCCACTAAGTTGGATACATAAGGATTTTCCTGGTACGCAAAATAATGCAAAGACACTATTTTATTGCTTAATGAATTGAATACAGTTTTGTCTTATCATATGAATGTCTGATTATGATATTCACTTGAGATCAGTTCAGGAACCCATCAAATAACATTTTGAATGCATCACCTCCAATCAGACTAAGAGTTGCTTAATCATAAATATTAGCTTTATGTTTAGCACATTGTAGGGGAGACTGGGGTCCGATGAGCCATGGGGACCAATGAGCCATATCACTATTTTGCGATCAATCGATGACAGAGCAGCTTAAAATAGGCTAAATATTTGACCACTGACTGATGAGTCATGGGGATAAATGAGCCATATCACTATTTTGCCCATTTTGAACACCTTTGGCATCGATTGATTGCAAAATAGTGATATGGCTCAGTGGTCCCCATGGCTCATCAGACCCCAGTCTCTCCTATTGTATGTTATTTACAAGTCTGTACTGTTAATCATACCATTTCAAGTATCAAAATAATAGATGGCCAAAAATTTTACAAATGAGTAAATCCTGATTACCGTGCTCCACAATACGCTACATAAAGTAAACCAGCTGGTCTGTTGCACGGGTCCAATATTCTATTCGTTAGGCTTTGGCTTCTATGGGTAATACTGCAGATCAGAGCTTTCGTAATATCCAAAAGTGAGGACGATGTCCGACGAAATTAGCCCCAAAAACACGGGCTGATTAGTGACTGTAGACTGGCTCCTATTTGAGGCATTGAGCTGAGAAACATATGCTCATCACTGGAGTAAATTGGAGTGGCATAGTTAGTTTCTGAACCAGTATTTTGAATATCTGCTGCAATTGACAAAATACTTTTCAACTGACCTCTGGCTAATTATCGGAATCCCCACGATTTTTGTTCCCGCAATGCCACGCGATGTGTCGTGGCAATGATTAAAGTCTTCAGGAATGAGCATGAAGAGCGTGTGTAGAGTGCGGGGGTGCGTGCCATGTCGTAGAGAGAATTTTGAAATGTTCAAAAATTTGGCAGGCATTAGGCAGACATTGCTCGTGCCGTGTGCGCGGCACTTGTGTGAACCATGCGTGAACACTACGCGAACTTGGCGCGAACACTTCCGACGGTACATGTCAATACGTGCCATGTTAGAGTGTTGTCACGAGTTGTTCACATGATCATGGCACGCCCAGCTCGCGCACAGTTTACGCACGTCACGAACCATTCGCGCATGGCAGGAACTTCTCACAAAGTGTTCACTCATTGTTCGCGCATGGTTCAAATTTTTGACCATTCATTGCACAACTTATGTGTGTACAGTGCACAACCAGGGCGCAAACAAGGCTTCGCTGGGTACCACCGAAATGGCATGCCTTGCCACGACGTATTGCGCGGCATTGCGGGGACAAAAATTGTGCAAGTGTTACTGTGACATAACTCCCCAATAATGTACTCCAGCGAGGACCCGCTTATCAGGTCAATGCCTCAGGAGGAGCCTGTGTCAGGAACATTCTACGGTCATGAAGCAGACTGTGTTTTCGGGGCAAATAACTTCGGACATCATCCTGACTCTCTGATATCATAAAATTTGCTCTCCGATCCGCAGTATTAGTCACCGAAGCCAAGAACTAACAATAGGCTGTTGGACCTCTACAGCAGACCGACTAGTTTACTTGTAATTTAGCACATTGTGGAGCACTTACATTATTATTGTAAGACCAGCATTTACAAATTTGCCGCATGCACAACTCAGCTGACAGTGATAAGGTCGAATGTGTTACCATTCTCATTGATACATGAGTACAGCCGAGCTGATTCCACGTATAATAGTACCACAGCCGAGCTGTCGTTAGCTGATGTACGTAATGGAACCGGCCAACCTGCAGAAAAATGTTTTGCCTCCCACCCCAAAAACGAGGGAATGATTACAGAAGTGTCCGGTAAATACCTGGAAAGAGCCACATTTGTTCCACCCGTTATACGATCTATGGTTTTCATGCTATGGCAAAAATTTTAATAACTGACAGGTGTCGTCGGTTGGGGGGGTCAGTCACGTTTGCGTGGTGGCTGCGGCCCCCCCTGTCCACCACTTGGAGAAGCCATTGTGCTGTAGGTGGACCAAGCTTAATGGAGTTTGTCCCTTTATAGTGTATACTATACTACGTATATGACCATGCAAGGCCCCTTTTCATTTTGCACATAGTTTTGGAGCATATTTTCTTCAACAAATTCAAGGAAGCACAGACTGGAATCCATGTTCTATGAAACCAAGATTTACAGATAATCAAGTGTAGAGATTAATTGTGGCTAAAGTCTTAGAAAGCTCTGTTTGGCCTGAACTCTGTAAATAGCGACCAAAAATGCACCACACTGTCTCCACCGCCTCCACCCAGATCCAACATCCACCACCTCAAATCCTGCTGGGGACAACTGCACCAGGTATACCTTTGGAAAAAACAAAAAAGTTACAATTTTATTGATATATGAATGTCTCACACATGGTTCAGTACAGTTTGTGCTGTTCTGAACCCTCTTTATATCTTGTACCTCACATGAATGCTTCATTTGAGGAGACTATTTCGCCTTTCAATGACCTGGATGAAAAATGAAATGGAAAAAATAAATCTATTGATTGCTTTACAATCTCTTGATGGTAGAGCGAAAATAAATTGATTCAATCTTTTAAAAGATAGTCTGTTCACTTTGTGTAATTATTGTTTTTTCCCTAATTATGTTACTAAATACTGGGGTTAAAGAAAATGGGAAATTCTGTTCGAAACTGATATACTGCAATTATTTGTTTACAATGGTGACTGTGGGAACCTGAAAGCGATGTTGCATTTTTGCTGAACTGGCTTTCACAGGATTAAAGAATTGGACAAAGGGAAGTTTATTTTTTCAGAAAATGTGCGGAAGAAAGGCCAGATAACTGCAGAAAAAAGCTTGAGTTAATGCTGACCATAGTTCTCATTAGCATTTCCCATCAGCATTTTGCTGCAGTCATCTCCTAGTGCTCCTATATCACACCGCCAAGATAGAAGAGCAGCACGAAACCGCCATCACCATGCTAAAGGTTCCAGCGCTGAAGCAATGAGCACTGTGATTACCGCGATTACAACAATAATCTAAATCTAAAATAGCAATTATCATCGAATAAGCTGGAATTACAGTCACTGCTGCCTTGTCACTGTCGCATGTACTGTAATTTGCAGTGATGTACTTATAACTGCTTTTAGTGCTTCTTTTGCCAGCAGTAGTCCTTTTAAAGCCACTTTCACACCGGACGCAGGACGAATTTTTCGCACGACAGATTACATTCAAAGTCATTGCAAAGATGTGGAAATTCGCGTCTTTGCATTGACTTTGAATGTAATCAGTCATGCGAAAAATTTGTTCCGTGTCTGGTGTGGACGCATCTTAACACTGTCATTAGAATTGTTTCTCTCTCACCCACAGTGTAAGTTAAAGGTTAAAAAATTTCAGAGGAATGGGACCAAAATTTGGGACTGTCTTAGTGAACTAGGGGAAGTTGAGTCCAACAATTTACAGTTAATTTTAAAGAAAGCAATTTCTGCATAATTTGCCCCATGAGATTGTAGATATGTACCCTCAAAAGTAAGTTTGGATCATCATATTTGATTTGAGGGTATTCATATTTTTACAGTATGCACAACCTGAACCATCTGAGAATCTCATTTGCCATCCAAACACTATTAAGGATTTGTTAGGCACCTACTTATATATGCAAGGTACTGTTACTTTCCAGTGCCAGTGTAGAGCGTTTCAGCCTTCCTTACATTCTTCCTGTCTCATATCCCAGCAAACAGGAAAAATTTTCAAAATGTTGAACTGTGGCGCTAATATGACACAGACAACGCATTCCACAAAATGGAAGGGACATTTCATGCTTTGGACCGAAGTGTTTATTGTGCATGCGGCCAGCCAGACGTCAGCTTCCCTGATGACAAATCAATGTCATCGGGCACGGAAATTCATGATCACTTATCATCCCCATGACAACATCACTTACACGAACACCCATGCACATCTACCCATTCCCCATAGAGTTCCAGGGCTGGTGGAAAGGATAAAAAATGCTTTTTCCATCATTTTTTTCTTCTTCTGAATGCGCTTTTGACATCAACCCCCCCCGGCGCTGCACTTCGCCCACACGTATGGCTGAGCGAAAAGGCCTCCTACTCCGTTTGATTCCGTCAATAGCGTTTATAAAACAGCTCCACTGTGAGATCTCAGTCACTGCCCACAGACAGGAAAGATGAGGAACATGTTCTCCATCTCCCTCATTTTCCTTCTGAACTCCCAGCTCTGTTTTCTGGTTGGAGGGTCTTATCAGTGAAATACAAAAACATGGCATGATACTAATCTGCTGCCAGTCTCCTGTCAAATTATACCTGGCTGTAATTATTTAACCAGAAACAGTAGATCAAAGCTAATAAGGCCGGTAAATTGAAGCCTATGAATTTAAAACTTATTGCTTCCCTTTAAACTGACAGTCCTCTCAGAATTCATTAGTTTTGGCGGGTCCCAGAAGCAAAAGCCTGTAGACATGATCACCTCCATTGTCTGGGTTGATTCCAGGGTAAATAAACTTTTTCAGTCCATCGAAGTTAATGAGAACTGAAGGTTTGTATCTTAGAAGCAACCCCTATTAACCCCTTCACGGAGGAAAATAATCTGACCTGCCCCTGTAAAATGTGCAGGAAAGATGTTAAAATGTATGATCTATGCGGACCGCCCGTGATGAGTGAATCAGTCATGTAAAGAAGCAATATAATTTGTAACTAGTTTTTGTAGAGTTACTTCCAGGAATGATAAGATTTTATGAATGATGGTTCTTGGACAGACAGTTACTGCTGGTAAGAAGGATCACATACTTCATGTGAGGTACGGTGTAATGGACACTTCATGTGAGGTACGGTGTAATGGACACTTCATGTGAGGTACGGTGTAATGGACACTTCATGTGAGGTACGGTGTAATGGACACTTCTTGTGAGGTACGATGTAATGGACACTTCATGTGAGGTACGATGTAATGGACACTTCATGTGAGGTACGGTGTAATGGACACTTCATGTGAGGTACGGTGTAATGGACACTTCATGTGAGGTACGATGTAATGGACACTTCATGTGAGGTACGGTGTAATGGACACTTCATGTGAGGTACGATGTAATGGACACTTCATGTGAGGTACGGTGTAATGGACACTTCATGTGAGGTACGGTGTAATGGACACTTCATGTGAGGTACGATGTAATGGACACTTCATGTGAGGTACGATGTAATGGACACTTCATGTGAGGTACGGTGTAATGGACACTTCATGTGAGGTACGGTGTAATGGACACTTCATGTGAGGTACGGTGTAATGGACACTTCATGTGAGGTACGGTGTAATGGACACTTCATGTGAGGTACGGTGTAATGGACACTTCATGTGAGGTACGGTGTAATGGACACTTCATGTGAGGTACGGTGTAATGGACATTTCATGTGAGGTACGCTGTAATGGACACTTCATGTGAGGTACGGTGTAATGGACACTTCATGTGAGGTACGGTGTAATGGACACTTCATGTGAGGTACGGTGTAATGGACACTTCATGTGAGGTACGGTGTAATGGACACTTCTTGTGAGGTACGATGTAATGGACACTTCATGTGAGGTACGGTGTAATGGACACTTCATGTGAAGTACGGTGTAATGGACATTTCATGTGAGGTACGCTGTAATGGACACTTCATGTGAGGTACGGTGTAATGGACACTTCATGTGAGGTACGCTGTAATGGACACTTCATGTGAGGTACGGTGTAATGGACACTTCATGTGAGGTACGATGTAATGGACACTTCATGTGAGGTACGATGTAATGGACACTTCATGGAGCAGGAAATAAATGAAATGGAAATCAAGGTCATATGCATGGCATGGTATGCAAACTGAAATTGCAGGAGCGCTTTCATCCGGGCCTGAGTGTGATGACAGTGTTTTACTTCAAAAGCTGTTTTCTTAATTTTCTTCAATTTTCTCCACGTATGCAGAATGATTCTGTGGTCAATATTAGATTATGTGTTTGATGCATTGTTTATTTTACACGCAAACCTGCACTCAAATAAAAGAATAGTCAATTTGCATGCAAACACACAGATGCTCACATTGTTGTGCATCAGACATGGACTCGACTGGTGGCAGTGTAGTTTTCTTGGTAGTTTTTTCTTGTGATGAGCCTTTAGCGGTGTTTCATCTTCCTTTGAGTCCTGAAAAGCCAGGTGCAGAAAGCCCAGGTTCAGGACAGAATTTTGTTCAATTTACCTTGACTTACTCATTAGCACAGCTCCTCAGTTAGGAAGTAGAACAAAATGAGTGAGATCACCTGGCTGGACGAAAAACAGGACTTCTAATCTCTGACGCTTGGATTTTCTGCCTCAATGAATAGAGGTGCTATAGAGATTTCATGCACTCATTTGAACTCCTGAAAACTCAAATGGTCTGAGGCCCAGTATGGTATGAACACAAATAGACAGCTATTAATCATACCCACTTAAAATAACACCACACTCATACAGTGAATTTATTCAGCACTTAGAATCAAATCAGTTATGCAAACAAAAGGAATACTGCACATGGTATGCTGGCAAGCGAGAATGTATGTGTGCACAAGTCTATGTGACAGTGTGAAGGATTATGTGTGTTAGACGCTTTTTTGGAGGAA
This sequence comes from Gymnothorax reevesii, assembly GCA_029721435.1. NCBI lineage: Eukaryota > Metazoa > Chordata > Actinopteri > Anguilliformes > Muraenidae > Gymnothorax > Gymnothorax reevesii. The sequence continues at coordinate 145,058,809 of CM056574.1, forward strand.
AATATTATCAGCAATAATCTGTTAAAAACACTTTTTGCGTGTGTTATCAGATAATATGCTTTAAAATGTTAATGGGATCAAGAGAGTTAAATAAACATTTGGCCTGATTGTTTGTGAGTGTCTGTGTGTGCATATGTGGATTAGGGAAATCTCTCTATGCATGAGAAAACAGCACTGCTACCCCTCATCTCATGTTTGTCCATGCAAAATTTTGGCCTCCTGCCTATCTGATCTAATGAAATGGGTTTTTGTGTGCGACAGGAGATCGCACTGATAGGGCCATTCAGAACTGAAAAGCAATCCTTCCTAAAAGCTTTGCCTTGTCAGTAAATAAATGCAGACCTGCAAGACGCATGTTCTGATTTTATTCCCACATGTGGCAGCAACTCTTGCTCTCTGCTTTCGTCAATCTTTCCCTTCCCTTTTTTGCTTATAAGTCTGATCCTCGGTCTGGCATTATCTTTTTCTTCCATCCGTTTTTCCCTTATTGTAGATTTTTATTAACTGCATACAGTACACATGCACATTAACAAGGACACAACCATTAATGAACTCGCAAGCATTCAGACACACCTGTGACCTGTGACCTAAGCCAATCACATGCTTACTTCTCTCTCAAAGCCAAGTTTTAGTTAACTATTTCTTTTCTGTCTCCCCAGAGATTGTAAGGGCAATGACATATGTCATAAACCAAGGCATGGCCATGTACTGGGGTACATCCCGCTGGAGTGCTATGGAGATAATGGTAAGTGTTATTCCCTCACTACTGTTCTATACCCTTTTTCCACTCCCAATTTTACACTGAACTTTGGGCGCACCATGCTCAAATTTTCATTGTCTGCTACCAGTCCTCTTACGACTGTGGACACATTTTATGTGCTCTGTTCTTTCTTTTGAAATCTGTGTTACACTTTTATACATATCAGCATTACCACCACTTCACACAGAGAACACAGACTAGCATGCATTTGCTGGCTCATTGTCTTCACTCAGCATTATTCTCGCTGATCTATGCTTCAGGCTCAGACTACTGTTACTGGCATGACTGTCAAGTGCAGTTCTGCCGCATTTGGTACTTGGGAATCATCCATCTTATTTAAGTTGGATTTATGGCTTGCATTGTATGTAAAATTTTGCAATTTAACATTAAAGACAAATTAGAATGCTTTTTTGAGGATGTATTTCTATAAAGGGGCCACTAAGACTTAATCAGGTAAGGACATGTTAAAGGAATTTTGATTTTACATTCCTGGCATTACCTTCACAAAAAGAAACTCAGACGACCCAGAGGAAAAATCAGTCGGAGACAGAGAAGTTAATATCCAAGCCAAAGTCCGTTTACTTTTTTGCAAAAAAGGATCCCCATACAACGTCAAGTCAGCCAAATGGAGGATACACAATTAGAAAGTTCTTTGGTATTTGTAGGAATACTCCATGGCGTTCTCCTCCCCCTGTGCTCATTTACACATCACGCAAGCCTTTGCCGTTGCACGCAACTGCGTCAAGTTGGTACGTAACCACGTCAAGTTGTCTAGGGATACACACGTCTTGCTAGGGAGGAGAGCACCTGCCTTCTCTCTCAGCTCTGGCTCCAGCTTATCTTGTTATGGGTTCCGGAGCTTTCTATAAACACATAAACTTAGAGAAAGAGAAAAACATCTTGTCCTTGGTACAGACATTCAAGTTGTCATGACTTTAGATAGGCTAAATATGTCATGACACACCAGTACAGTTATGCATGCCCCTGCTAAATCAGAAATATGCAAGCACACACACACTCTAGGCGTATGAAGTTGTGAACTAAAACAGAATATGAGCAAGCAAGGGTAAGCAATTAATAATAATTAAATGAATCAATAAAAAATGTTTCCACAGACGTGTGATATTATTTTTGGGGTTTTCAACAAAGTATTTATAAAGTTCCTCATTAGTGTCCCCATGGTTAAATGAGGATTGTGGAAATCATAGGGGGCATTTCAGAGTGAATTCAGAACTGGGAGAGAAGACAAAAAGAGGGTGTCTGAGATATTTAATCTGAGTTGGGTGGTGTGGTAAGTGGGGTCCCTCAGGGATCTGTGCTGGTACCACTGCACTTCCCCATTTGCGTGAGCAATCTTGAAATGAACATTGAAGATTAATTGGCAAAATTTGCCAAATATACAATTTGAAAGTTTTAGTTCTCAGTTGAGAGTCTAAAAAGGTAATATAAGAAGATTTGGACAGAATCCATTGGTTGGCAGAAACCTGTAAAATTAAATCCAGTACAGTTTAATGTACAGTTCTACATGTATTAAATAAAAACATACAATTCTTGCTATGATTTCATTCTTTAAGAAATTATTTAATGCATATATTTTTTTCTGTTTTATTTTTTTCGACATGCTGCATCTCTTTTCTTATTTCAATTCCTAGTTTTTTCTTAAAATTTTCTAATGGGCATTATCTTGCTCTATTGTGTCTGTTATTATGGCGTCCTGGGTATGACGTTAAACTGCAACCAGGCAGAGGGAATAGAGGTCGTGCGTGGGGTTAGTAAGTCCCAAACTAACGTCTAAAAAGTGCGCACAAATGACTGTTGTTACTCTCTCTGTGACTGGCGGGTTGGTCGGCGCCATAAAACCGAGCAGGCCCTTGATAATTAGGGTTAGGGATGGCTGTAGGACTGCGAGGCAGCTGTATCTTTGTCCAGCATAGGAACTCTCTTGAAAGGGTCACTGATGAATGGAGAACTAGCGGCAGGAGGAAATCAGTTGAGAATTGCAGGGTTGTAGTAGTTCTAGGGGCCTGCTTCAATCTATTAGCCCCTTAGTATACATTATGGCTCAGGAAATAGTAGAAAAGAATGATCTTGGCAAACGGGGTGCCAGTGCGAACACTGGTAGCCTAGCCCGGTGGAGGTTCAGTGGTCAGGTAGGCAAACCCGCACCGTCATCAAGCGACTGCCTGAGAATTGCATCATGGAATGTTCAATCGTTGTTGCAAGCGGGGAAACTTTCCGGAGTGATACAGGAGATGCTGTATATGAAAGCGGACGTGTTGGGCATAGCAGAAACCCATTGGAAGGATGTTGGAGAATTCATCGCTGAAATACCAACTTCGCATGAAAAGTTTAAAATTATTTATTCTGGTGGAAAAGAACACAGGAAAGGAGTTGCAATCATATTGACTGAGAAATGTGCAAAGACAATGATGTACTATGATATATTTTCAGAGAGGATAATGCTTGTGAAATTGAAAGGAAACAAACATGACACAGTAATCATACAGGCATACGCACCAACTGCAGATGCAGAAGACTCTATAAAAGATACATTCTATGACCAACTGTCAGAGGTGACAAAGAACAACTGCAAATCAAGAGACAAGATAGTGCTGTGCGGAGACTTTAATGCCAAAGTCGGCAGTACTCTTCATGAGAAGATTGTTGGGCCCTATGGTCTAGGTGTGAGAAATGGTAGTGGAGACAAGCTGGTTGAATTTGCACAAAGACATAAGTTATTCATCACCAACACGTGGTATGAATAGAGAGAAAGATGCAGACATACCTGGACAGCACCCAATGGCATCACTAAGAACCAGATTGATTTCATCTTGGTGAATCAGAGATACCGCAATAGTGTTAGCAATGCCAAAGCAAGGCATGATGTGGACTGTGGATCAGATCAAAACCCTGTCATTATATCTACAAATACCAAACTCAAGAAAGTTGTAAAGAAGCAAAGACCTAAAAAATGGAATGTAGAGAAGTTGTCAACAGAAAGTGCAAAGTTTAGAGCAGAGACAGAACATAGAATGCAGTCAATTGGCGCTGAAGATACATTGACTCCTGACCTACTATGGCAAGCAATCAAGTGTCGTGTAGAGGAAGTAGCAGATAATATCTGTGGGAAGAAAACAAGTGAGAAGAAACAACAGTGGATGACAACTGAAATTCTTGGATTGATGGAACAGCGTAGAAAGTCAAAAAACAGCAACAGTCACAAAGAATACAAGTCCCTGTCCAGGAACATCCAAAGAGAATGCAGAAAGGCCAAAGAGAGCTATTATCAGCAGCTTTGTGATGAACTGGAAAGACTAGACAGGATGCGGAGTAGTAGGTTACACAGAGAGGTGAAGAGCCTGAAGGAGAAAAAGCCTCAAGTCCAACTGGGGATCAGAACAATGGAAGGAGTATTACTCCACAACGATGATGAAATTATCAAAAGATGGGAAGAATACATCGGTGAAGAGTTGTTCAGGGACGACAGAGGGGAGGCACCAGATATACCTATAACAGAGGTTCCACCAGTCATCAGCCAACAAGAAGTTGAAGACACCATCAAGCAACTACCAAACAACAAGGCACCAAGTGTAGACAATTTCTCTGCAGAATTCCTAAAAGAACTAGGACCACAGGGATTGCGGCAAGGAGCTAGTCTTATAAATCTCATCTACTGCACAGGAAAACTTCCCGATGATTTCCTAGTCAGCAACTTCATCACAATACCAAAAGTACCCAAAGCTACCAAATGCAGTGACTTCCGTACAATCAGCCTAATTCCACATGCATCCAAAATACTGCTTAAGATCATCCTCAACAGAATCAACCCAATGATAGAGAGGCAGTTGAGTGATTCACAACTTGGTTTCAGAAAAGGGAAAGGAACAAGAGATGGAATTTTCCTCTTAAGATGCCTCGGCGAACGAATGATAGAGAAACAACATAATCTGCATCTATGCTTCATAGACTACAAAGGCCTTTGACTGTGTTAACCATCAGAAACTTCTTGAGGTTATGGAGAAAGCAGGTGTACCAGAGCATGAAAGAATGCTCGTGGCACATCTCTACTGGCATCAGACAGCAACTGTTAGAACTGCAGCTGGCTGCTCTAACAGAGTGAGCATTCAACGCGGCGTCAGACAGGGGTGCATATTATCACCAGCACTCTTCAACTTTTACAGTGAACTTCTGCTTAGAGAAGCATTGGAGAACTGCAAGGGCGTCATGCTGAACGGTTTCAACTTGACCAACATCCGCTATGCTGATGACACAGTACTTCTGGCTAGTAATCTTCAGGCGCTACAAGAAATGTTGGATGCACTTTGCACTAAAAGTAAAGAGTATGGTATGGAACTGAATGCTAAAAAGACAAAAACCATGTGCATTAGCAAAACCACCCCTGAGAGCTTCATTGTTCCTGCAGAAGACAAAGAGCTAGAGCAGGTCCATGAGTATCAGTACCTTGGAAGCACAATAACAGAAGATAGAAGGGTATATCTTGAGATAAAGAGACGGATGGGAAAGGCAAAAGCAAAATTCTGGGAATACAAGGAATTTCTGAGACGTAACATCAACATTCAACTGAAGATACGGCTGCTGAAGTGCTATGTCTTTTCTGTGTTGGCATATGGTTGCGAGGCATGGCAGTATACTGATTCCAACAAGAAGATGTTACAAGCTTTTGAGATGTGGTGCCTAAGGAGAATGCTGAAAATCAGCTGGATAGAGAAAGTGAACAACGTGGAGGTACTTGAAAGAGCTGAAACCAAGACAGTGCTTGTGACAGACCTTATGCAGAGAAAGTTGAGCATTGCTGGACATGTCCTTAGAGGATGTGGAGGAGAGCTCCCAAATATAATCCTAGAAGGTCTTGTAGAAGGCAAAAGACCAAGAGGAAGGCCAAGGGGAAAGTGGAGTGATGAAATCAAAGCATGGAGCGCAACAACATGCTATGAAGATGCAAAGAGAGCTGCTGAAGATAGAATGAGTTGGAGAGCTATGGTGGCCAACCTTCGTTACGAAGACGGCACGTGATGATGATGATTATGGCGCCATGCTTGAAAAGCAATACACAAATAAAGCTATTATTATTTTTATTATTATTAATATGAGAAAATGGCTAGTTTTGTTGTTGTGACGCCAGTTGCATCTCAATGTTGTGTTATGTCATGTCAAGTGAGTCTCTTGGATCTGTGGGATTTATATATTCATGCTACATGCACCTGTTTATGTTGTTCTCATAAAAAGATACAGAAAGTATTTCAGATGGTACAAACATGTTGTTGAGGTGGTATTCTACAGGTCTATAACAATTGTGCCTTGGGCTAAATACTCTTTCACTTAATTGCTTAGAACAGGTAACAAATATAGAATCAGTGAAAATTTGATGACCATGCATTGTGACTGTAATTGTTTCTCATACTTGAAATTTCTGCTTAAGTTGAGAAAGTGGAAGTTTGTTGAACTGTGAAAATAATGGACAATTCCTAGTTAGGTTGAGTGTTGGAAGGCTTCAGATGCTCTGCACTCTGTGTTGTAGCTTTTGTTTTGTGTTTTAGCTCTTCTTCATCGTGGCATTTTGTCAAATCCCAGTGTATGCTAAGTCCGTGCCATTTAATTAAAGAAGGAGTCTGAAGAAAATGCTTTTGTGTGTATTAGTGCAGATGAAAGCACTGTAATTTAAACCGCATGAATAATTCATGGTTATAAATGGGGCTTGTCAATCGAGTGGTGGAGGGAACAGCTAGAAGAGGACTCGAGAGAAGCGGAGATCCTCTAATGGCTGTAATTTGTATCAGGATTGCATCCTGGTGTTAGAATAAAGAGTGTCACGTCTACACACTCCCTTGAACACTCTACACACCGTGCGGTAATGTCAGAGGTGGGTGAAGTTACAGATTGGATGAACACTGGGACTATTGGGACGATCGGGTAATTGCATATTTCAGACTGTGGTTGCACAGAACAAAGTCAACAAACAATGAACAAATCAAGTAAAAATTGACATTAATGACACTTTGTGACTTTGAGATGAAGGCTGGTAAAGTTGGGTGCTTTTTGTTCGATCTGTGATTGCGGTTTACTTCTTACACAATTCCATTGAAACTAATAAGTGAATCACTCTCATTTTTTGACATCAAATACTTTATGTATGCATACAGCAAACTATAGCAAAAGGTCAAAAAAGTCCAAGTGCCATGAAATGTCAATTCTTACTTGATGCATTCACAGATTTAATAATAACATTTAAGGTTCTTACCTGAACATTACAATGCTTGAGTAGGAATGAGTACTAGCATTCATCAGCAATGGAACTGAATTTTGTAAAAACAATCCAAAAAACCCATCAAGAAGTGAAGTGTAGTGGTTAAAATGTAACATAACGTCTATAACATTTTTTTTTTTTTTAATTCTCTATGTCTCAAAGAACAAGTCCATGTGCATATATGTGTGATTGTGTTTGTGGACTTTCATGATACAATCTCTCTCTCTCCCCTCTTCCCTCCCTATAGGAAGCATACTCTGTGGCTCGGCAGTTTAATATGATCCCTCCAGTGTGTGAGCAGGCTGAGTATCACCTCTTTCAGAGAGAGAAGGTCGAGGTGCAGCTACCAGAACTCTACCACAAGATAGGCAGGTGTCAATGCATGAATAGCCTGAGGATACTTTCTGATATGCCCTGATTCCCCAATCTATTTACCCCCTCCTCCTACTCAGCGGAAAACAGCACAGCCTCCGTTCACTTCTGGGCTCTGGCTGAGAACACTGGTGTTTTGTCTCACTTGTGCATTGTCAGTGAGGTTGTACAGTACGTGTTTCTCCTCTCTCAGCTATGTGTTGTGTCGGGCTGCAGGTGTGGGCGCAATGACTTGGTCACCGCTGGCTTGTGGTATCATCTCTGGGAAGTATGAGAACGGAATCCCAGAGAGCTCCCGGGCCTCAATGAAGGTATGAGAGGATGTCGACCCGGCTTCTTTGCAGTAAGGATATCACAGGACATCTGTCTGCCTGTCATTACTAAAAAAAATAAATAAATTCTCTGATGGTGCCGAGTGATTGCATTTGGTAGTACATGCTAATCCTGGTTTAGGAGTTAAATCTATGAGGCCTAGCTTGAGGGACAACACCATGCTATGGACGTAACTCTTTCACTTGGTTAAAGGTTCCCTCTTCCTGCATTTACAGTACCAGTCTAAAGTTTGTATGCCTTGCACTTGCATTATAGCACTCTATTTTAGTGAAATTTGAGTGTTTTGACCGCGGTCTATATCCTCAATTAGCACATCCTAAGATGTAAACTGCCAGAAGTTAACAAAAATTACTTCACACAGAATAGTGTCAAAATCTTGGAATTCTTAAAGAAGCATAATCTGCAAACAAAAGAAAAAGATGGGCAAATTTGTTCCATTTTCTGGAAAATGAACTTAAAATCCAGTGGCATGGCATGGGGACATTTTTGAGGGAGCCACATGAGACAAGACCTCAACACCATGTCCTTTTTATGGGGGGTGAGGATGAACATAGCCACTTTAACAGCCAATATATTATAACCATAGCACCTAGTACAATGCACAGTACAGATCCGATAATGAATTAAAGAAGAAGCTTTCATTTACAGACTCAATCAGGAGATGTTGGTGAGTGGAATGAGTTACAAAGCTACATTTTACGGAGGCAATTACAATTTGGCCGCCTATGAAGTCATCCATTAGATCACAGCGCCCTCCACAATTATTGGCACCCCTGGTTAAGATATGTTAAAAGCCTTAAAATAAATTCAATTTTTACTGCAGAAGCATACTCTCACTCTGAAAATTGTAGAAAAATGTAACCTTCAACTCAAGTGAATTTTAAGAGGAAAAAAAAATCCCTGACTACAAAATAATTCTTTTTCATAAAATCACCTGTTTCACAATTGTTTCACCCCTAACAATTCCTAGGAAATAAACGTAATTGAAGTATGTCTGTCATTTCTACAGTAGTTTACAAAGTTGATCAGAGTATCTAGGGACATTTAATTAGTAATTCATCACTTTGTTTCTCTGGGGTATAAATATGACGTGACACAGAGGCCATTTCTCTTGTCCACTCTTCAATATGGGAAAGACAAAGGAACACCTTATTCCAGCAAGGCAGATATGTGTCGACCTTCACAAGTCAGGCAATGGCTACAAGAAAATAGCCACTTGCCTGCACCTGCCCATATCTACTGTCAGAGGAATCATTAAGAGTTTAAAACAACTGGAACAGTAGTAAACAAGCCTGGACGAGGACGCAAGGTTATTTTGCCACCACGCACGGTGAGGAGGATGGAAAGAGAAATAAAAAGTTCTCTAAAGCTCACTGTTAAAGAATTGCAACAAATGGTAGCATCTTGGGGTCACAAAGTCTCCAAAACAACCATCAGGCGCTATCTACATGCCAACAACCTGTTTGGGAGGCATGCACAGAAAAACCTTTTCTCACTCACAATTATAAACACAAACGTCTGGAGTTCGCTAAGCGGTACAGGGACTTCAACTGGGACCTTGTGCTTTGGTCAAATGAGAACAAGATAGAGCTTTCTGGCAACAAACACTAAGTGGGTCTGGCGGAACACAAAAGATGAGTATGCAGAAAAGCACCTCATGCCCATTGTGAAATATGGGGGAGGATCGTGATGCTGTGGGCCTGTTTCTCTTCCAGAGGCCCTGGGAACCTTGTTAGGGTGCATGGCATCATGAACGCTTTGAAATACCAGGACATTTTAAATCAATATCTGGTGGCCTCTGCCCGAAAGCTGAAGATGGGTCATTACTGAGTCTTTCAGCAAGATAATGACCCTAAACATGTGGCCAAATCTACACAGAAATGGTTCACCAGACACAGAATCAAGCTCCTGCCATGGCCATCTCAGTCCGCAGACCTCAACCCCATTGAAAACCTGTGGAGTGAGCTGAAGAGGAGAGTGCAGAGGAGAGGACTCGGGTCGCTGGATGATTTAGAGAGATTGTGCTAAGAGGAATGGTCGAAGATCCCTCTTTCTGTATTCTCCCATCTTGTGAAACATTATAGGAGAAGATTAGGTGCTGTTTTGTTGGCAAAAGGGGGTTGTACAAAGTATTAACATCAGGGGAGCTAATAATTGTGGCACACATGATTTGATGTAAAATAATTATTTCTTAATGTGGGATATTTTTCCCACTGAATAAATGCACTTGAATTAAAGGTTGGATTTTCCTCTTTTTTTCATTGTGGTCCTACATACAAAAAAAGTGAAGTTGGCACGTTATGTAAATCGTAGATAAAAACAGAATACAATGATTTGCAAATCCTTTTCAACTTGTATTCAATTGAATACTCCGAAAAGACAAGATGTTTAATGTTCAAACTGAGAAACTTTGTTTTATTTTTGCAAATAATCTTTAACTTAGAATTTAAAGGCAGCAACACATTGCAAATAAGTTGGCGCAGGGGCCTTTTTACCACTGTGTTACATCGCCTTTCCTTGTAACGACACTCAGTAAACGTTTGGGAACTGAGGAGACCAATTTTTGAAGCTTTTCAGGTGGAACTCTTTCCCATTCTTGCTTGATGTACAGCTTTAGTTGTTCAACAGTCCAGGTTCTCCTTTGTCGTATTTTACGCTTCATAATGCGCCACACATTTTCAATGGGAGACAGGTCTGGACTACAGGCAGGCCAATCTAGTACCCGCACTCTTTTACTATGGAGCCATGCTGTTGTAACACGTGCAGAATGTGGCTTGGCATTGTCTTGCTGAAATAAGCAGGGGTGTCCATGAAAAAGACGTTGCTTGGATGGCAACATATGTTGCTCCAAAACCTGTATGTACCTTTCAGCATTAATGGTGCCTTCACATATGTGTAAGTTGCCCATGCCTTGGGCACTAGTACACCCCCATACCATCACAGATGCTGGCTTTTGAAATTTGCGCCTATAACAGTCCGGGTGGTTAATTTCCACTTTGGTCCGGAGGACACGACGTCCACAGTTTCTAAAAACAATTTGAAATGTGGACTCGTCAGACCACAGAACACTTTTCCACTTTGCTTCAGTCCATCTTAGATGAGCTTGGGCCCAGCGAAGCCGGCGGCGTTTCTGGGTGCTGTTGATTAATGGCTTTCGCTTTGCATTGTAAAGTTTTAACTTGCACTTGCAGATGTAGCAACGAACTGTAGTTACTGACAGTGGTTTTCTGAAGTGTTCCTGAGCCCGTGTGGTGATGTCCTTTACACACTGATGTCGGTTTTTGATGCAGTACCACCTGAGGGATCCAAGGTCATGGGCATTCAATGTTGGTTTTCAGCCTTGTCGCTTACGTGCAGTGATTTCTCCAGATTCTCTGAACCTTTTGACGATATTACGGACCGTAGATGATGAAATCCCTAAATTTCTTGCAATAGCTCATTGAGGAATGTTGTTTTTAAACTGTTCGACAATCAGCTCATGCATTTGTTCACTAAGTGGTAACCCTCGCCCCATCCTTGTTTGTGAATGACTGAGCATTTCAGGGAAGATGCTTTTGTACCCAATCATGGCACCCACCTGTTCCCAATTAGCCCGTTCACCTGTGGGATGTTCCAAATAAGTGTTTGATGAGCATTCCTCAACTCTCTCAGTCTTTTTTGCCACTTGTGCCAGCTTTTTTGAAACATGTTGCAGGCATCAAATTCCAAATGAGTTTACCTGTTAAAGTTTACCTGTTTGAACATCAAGTAACTTGTCTTTGCAGTGTATTCAATTGAATATAAGTTGAAAAGGATTCTGTTTTCATTTACGATTTACACAACGTGCCAACTTCACTGGTTTTGGGTTTTGTATATTATTTAGAAAAAAACTGAATTTATTAGAAGCTGAAGAACACATCTTAACCAGGGGTGCCAATAATTATGGAGGGCGCAGTATATTGCTATCTCTCTAGTAATATAATATAACATCAATATCAATTTAGTATCAGTATATTATGTCCAGAGAGAATCATCATATCTAACTTATTATCAATATATCGAGGGCTGACTGCAATAAACAGTTACATCCAGTTATGTCTCGATATTATCTTTGGAAATAATAGTGAGGCAATATGATCTTTTGCCTTGCTATCTGTAGGTTATATGTATTATCTGATTTACAGTATGAAAAACAAGGTGGCACAGTGGTTAGCATTGCTGCCTCACAGCAAGAAGGTCGTGGGTTCGAATCTGGCTTGGCGCCTTTCTGTGTGGAGTTTGCATGTTCTCCCCGTGTTGCGTGGGTTTTTGCCAGGTACTCTGGTTTCTCCACAGTCCAAAGACATGCATATCAGGCTAATTGGAGACACCAAATTGCCCATAGATATGAGTGTGAGAGTGAATGGTGTGTGCGCCCTGCGATGGATTGGCAAGCTGTTCAGGGTGGGTCCCTGCCTTTGCCCGTAGTCAGCTGGGATAGGCTCCAGCTCGTGACCCTAGTGAGGAATAAGCGGGTATAGAAAATGGATGGATGGATGGTATTGGCAAAACAAAATATCAGATCATTTTCTGAAATGTACTTCTGAGACAGTGAGTTCTGTATATTTGTATTTACAATACATTTTCTGTTTAATTTACGGATTTCTGTGATCAGGAATATAGAAAATTTTGTACATGTAGGCCTACAGTATGTGTTCTGCAGCATTAGTGGATTCCTCTGTTCACCCAATATGGAAAATTCTGTATATAGTGGGCTCTATTCTCCTTTTATTTAGGCTATCAGCCATCCCAGTTGGTTTCATTAGTCTGAACCAATTTCTTCACCGCTGACAGTACACCAATCTAAGTGCACCATACTGTTCTTACTTCTGCAAAAAAAATCAATTTGCTTGCTAACTAAATAATCGATTTGGTCATACAGTCAACTTGAACGTGATCCAGGGTACGTTTCCCTATGTACGAAGAAAAAATAGAAGTAATGTTAACTTAACAGAATGGGAAGAAAATTGAATCCATCTATGAATTGTGCGCATGTTAAATAATGAAAAAGTCAATTTAATAATTACCTTCCATAAATTTACTCGCTAATGTCGGTAACGGAGATAACGATATGAAGGCAATCTCTTACGTTATTTCCATGATGTTGATAACACGCTATGATTTCATTGGTGTGAAGCCTAAGTGCTGCTGGTTTGCCCAGGCCGAGTTCTCACACTCAGGCAATGCCCTGGCTCTTGCAGTGGCATGGCGATAGCGTTATCTGATTGGTCAAACCTTCAATTTTCTTTTCACCAAGGGATGCTAACTTTGCCTGGCTTCTTTGGTGACGTTTCAATTATCTACAGTAGGGCGCAATGCAGTGTACCATTACAAATTCACCTCGTAACATTTAGAGGGGCGCTGTTTCTCTAATTGTAAAATATCCCATGAGAAATTGAGAAGAGAGGCCACAACAGCGCAGAATTGTCAGGACTGTTAAACAAACTGAATTTATTAAATTGACAGCTACATTCCTAAAACAAATTGGGGAAGCCTGGCTTCCCCTGGCCTCCAGGATAAACGCCACTGTTAAAACCAAGCTAGTATGGGACTGAGTGGGGAGAAAGGTCGAGGAGAATCCAAGAACAGCGCATCTCTGGGAACTTCTACAGCAATGCTGTCTCATGACCCTGTGACTGACCTTATTTAAATGAGTATACTAAACAGTGATTATGGATTACCACGTGATGCTTTGATAAATTTACAATTTAGGTATTTTTCTTTGTAAACTAAAATGTGTTCATTCATTTTTTACGTAATTTATTGTTACATTTATTAAATATGAGAGTGCCTAAATTTTTTACTGCACTATACTGGTACTGTGAAACTGCCCTCACCTACAGAGGTTTGGTTTGTTTAGCCCCTTCCTTCTTTGTTGCAGTCATACCAGTGGCTGAAAGAGAAAATAATTAGTGAGGATGGCAGGAAGCAGCAGGCCAAGCTGAAGGAGCTGGGTCACATCGCAGAGAAGCTGGGCTGCACCCTCCCTCAGCTGGCTGTGGGTGAGTGGAGAAAAGCCCATTGCTGCTCCATTTTGTATATATCAGCTCATTAAAAATTCTCCTCATACTATCATGACCTGTGCAGCCAGATGATGAGCGTGTGATTCGGGCTGCAGCAGACATGAAGCAACCTGCTGGACACTAGCAGCATTTCAATCTGATACAAAAGGCTGAACAAGCGTTGTTAAATCTGTGCTCAGTTTGCCCTCGTGGTCAAAGGACAGAGCATTTGATCACAGAACGAGCCCCTGTACTTTGATGAGGTTTTTGTGACCGAGCATCATTTTCCACCCACCCCCGAAATAAATACTTATTTAATTTTGAGCAAAAATTACATGCAGAGAGTAATTTTTAAATATTACAGGTGCATGTTTATTAAGTGAAGACTGTTTGTTTTTTTTCATTCCCTTTTAGCATCCTACATCAGACTGTATTTCAGAAACACTGTAATTGTCATTGCGAACAAAAGCCATTCTAAAATGGAAGTTGATTTTCATGTTCAAGGTTGAGAAATTATTTTAGTATACACTGTTTAGTATACAAAAATACCATAATTCCCTACAGTGGATATTCTTGGGAAGTGCGATTCTTCTTCTTCTCAGGATAATGGTGGTGTTCTTTCTCGTGCCCTTCAGCCTGGTGCCTTCGTAATGAAGGTGTGAGCTCTGTCCTCCTGGGAACCTCGAACCCGGAGCAGCTGACGGAGAACTTGGGCGCCATACAGGCAAGTTAAGCACAGGCTTCAAATTCTCAGAATCTGAATAAGTGCAAACACTAGCTGATGGGAAAAGGAAGCCAAGAGGAGATATTAGCTTAAAACTTTTTTCTTTAATCGCAGGTACTGCCAAAGATGACGTCTCACATTGTATCGGATATTGACCATATACTGGGGAACAAACCCTACAGTAAGAAAGACTACCGATCATAGGCTCATGCTACTTGCCCGGAAAGGAAGGAAAATTCTGGGACAGCCCGTGGTACTTGTTCCATGCACCTACCTGTCTATCTGCAGTTCTACTCAATGACTGAAACATTCAGAATAACAAGATGAGCTCAATTCCAGTAAGTGCATGTTTCCACTGGGAATGATTATGTGCCCACAGCGCAGCACATATAATGGAGAAACAAAAGAGACAGCTACTGTTCTAAGACAGTAAGATTACCACTTTCAGCCATCTCCAATTCCACCGATAACAGTTTGATTACCCAGCTTGATCTTCTGTCGGAAAAAATCGTTCTCCAGCAGGCCAGATGACAAAATGTGTAGGAATAAATGTGAAAGTGAAATGCTACCCTCTTGAGGCTGAACGAGGAACTGCCAATTTATGTTCAGAACGCAGGCTCGAGAAAAAGCACTCCCATCCGCTAAAGACAACCCTGCCTCGACGCTTGCCTGTGTATCAGCTTTGCAATGTCAACAGCAGAAGTAATAATGCAAATGTTCAAGCAGCTGAAAGAAAATCCTAAGGACAAGTTTTGTTCCTATAGCGCTTGCTCAACAAGAGTGTAGGCGGTTAAAACTAACACATTATCCAACATATTATAATCTATAGCAAATACGAATGAAAGTAAAGCACCTCAGAACAAACCATGTACAGTAATCGAAATAGATCTTAGCCAGGTCCATGCAAATATAATTTACAGTAAAAGCAAATATGTAAACACAGTTGTTAAGTGTATAAAATTTCCATTCTTCTGCAGTTCTCTCTATAGTAGTTCTCACTAGTTTCTCACCCTTAGCTTACAGAGCTTAGGTAAGGCAGTCTAAAATGCTCAGCACTTGTCCTAGATGGCAAAAGCAGAAAGACAAATGGTTAAGAAAGACAGTGTGGTAAACAGTACTAGGATCAATTTTGTATTTTTGAATGCGTTCATTAGATCTCTTAATGCCCTCAAAAACAATACTTTTATATACACTGATGTGAAACATTTTTGTTTTCATGAGCTCATTATTGCAGTGTTTCCCCACCTTCCAGACCTATAAGGGACACAGTAAATCCTAGATTTCATCAAAACATCACCTAAATCTAAAACTGAATATGACACTCCTACACAGTTCATCTGTAAAGGTCAAACCTTCATTTTTCGTATACCATTAAAAAAAAAAAAACACACACGGTTTGTAAATATTTTCCTTAATCCTCCAGGCAAAAGTTTATTTATTTATTTATTGTCCCCCAGAATGGTACATTATGTCTATGTAAATGGTAATTGTGGCATTCCTTGGCCAATAAGGTTACTGTAAACCTTTTTTTGTACTCTCAGGCCATTTGAGCACTTGTGAACTGTAGAAGCAGTTATTTTGCTCAGCGTTTTCACGAACAGGTAGACGTAAAATGCCCACGGACTTTTTCATTTGAAGGCCAGACAGAATTTGTGAACTCAATGGAGAACACTCCCATAGAATAACTCTAACACTGCACTAGATTAGTCCACATTTGGGCAATTCCAACCATAATATATCAGCCACTGTAAAGGAATAGTCTTCAATACAACATTAAGCCATGTTTCAGTTCTCTTAAGTCCTGAGGAATTAACTCTCCTTTCCTCAAATCTCTGAAAAACCATTTAAGTTGAAGAAACATCCAGCTCAAGTTTCACGTCGAGATCAGTGTTTGATCTATGCAGTAAAAGTCAAAAAACACTAATAATTTGATCCCAGTGAATTCTAGCAAATACTGTGTCCCCATGATTACAAATGGCAAGCTCAAGACTCGAAGCTTCATCCGTAAGACATGGTATTTAAATCTCCACTGTTTACAGTGCCTTGATTGAGCTCTCCTGAGGGTCCCCAGACCACTGTGGAGATTACAGCAGGAATCTTTGGCAATGGGCCAGGTCACCTGAACACCATCGGTAAATGACTGTGTAAATTGCTCTTCAAAGAAATACTTAAACACATAAATTAATATTCTATGTTTTCTACAATTTTTAAAATTGTGTTAGAAAGAAATAATGACTTTCAGGCTGTTTATACTAAAACATCAGGGTGTTTTATTGTGTCGTGTTCTCTGCTTCAGTTTAGTAAATACAGGTTGCACATTCAGCTTGGTTAAATAAAAATCTAATGCAGAAGGACCAGCATTTTTGTCAGTTTTTGTTAAATTATCATTTTGGTTGTCCATGCTTTCATAATAAATTAACTATAGCCTAACTGTTGTATGTACAAAATCATGGCTGTGAAAGCTACTCTGAAAAAGGCAAATATCTGAAACAGTATCCACACCTTCCTGTTATGCATTATGCTGAAGCCAGGGCTTCATTTGTCTCAACATCTTAAAACATGCCATCAAATAAAGGACTTTTAAAGAGCATAAACCTGTGCACTATTTTTTATAATCACAAATACTGCAGATAGGCACATTAATACTTGCCTCAAAAATACGTTTTAAATTCCAATCCTCCGACCAGCCATTTTGAGAAAAATGAAGATTCCTACTGGATCACAATCTCAGCTCATATTTCATAAAAAATCAAGCACATGGATGCAATTCTCTCAACAAAATATTCAAACTCGTAAGTTATTTAACTTTTAAAAAAGATTTTAAAGCAGTATCATTACTGCATCACTGAAAACTGTAATTGTTGAGAAATACAAGTTGTGCTCTAAAGTTTGCATAACCTAGCTGAATTTGTAAATTAGCTAACATTTTTTAACGGGAAATTATAATGCCAGGCAAAACACTTCTTTTCTTATTGGATTCATATCCAACTGTAGGCCATGCAGAATGGCATAATCATCAAATAAAAGATGGCAATAAGGGGAAAATGAAATTAACCCTCTTCAAAAGTGTGCATACCCTTAGTTTTTAATACTGTGCCCCCTTCCACATCAATAACAGCATGCAGTCTTGTGTGATATTATCAGAGGTCCCGAATTCTCAGATGGTATTGCTGCCCATTCTTGCTTGAAAATTATGCCTCCAGCTCCAGCCAATTCTTTGGGCACCTTGCATGAACTGTACGTGTGAGGTCTCCCCAAAGCGGCTTGATGACACTGAGGTCAGGAGACTGAGATGGTCTCTCCAGAACCTTCACCTTTCTCTTCTATAACCACTGGAGGGTCAACTTGACCTTGTACTTTGGATCATTGTCATGCTGGAAAATCCAAGTGCGTCCCATGCATAGCTTTTGTGCTAAAGAATGCAAATTGTCTCCCAGTATTTTCTGACAGCATGCTACATTCATCTTACCGTCAATTTCACAAGATTCCTAGTCCTTCTAGAGCTCACACACCCCCAAAACATCAGAAAGCCACCATCATGCTTTACAGTGGGAATGGTGTTGACTGCTTTACAAACACAGTGCTTATGGCTGTGACCATTAAGTTCTATTTTGGTTTTGTCACTCCAAGTGAAAGTATCCCTGAAGTTGTGAGGAGTGCCAAGGTGCTGTCTGGCATATTTAAGTGGGTTTTTTGTAGGATTGGTGCAATAATGGCTTCCTTCCAGCAACTTGACCATGCAGCTCATTATTGTTTAAGTACCTCCTCACTGTGCTCCTTGAAACAACGACATCATCTTTTTCCAGAACATCCTATATTTCTCTTGAGTTAGCTATTGCATTTTTCTTTGTGTCCTGAACAATTCTCTGGGCAGTTTGAGCTGAAATCATTCTTGGCCTACCTGACCTTGGCTTGCCATCAACAAATTCACTACTTTTCCACCTCTTAATCATAGAGTGAATGGTACTGACTGGTATTTTCCAAGTCTGTGGATATCTTTTTTTTAATCCTTTCTCATCTTCAAAAAGTTGAAGTACCTTGTTACGCAGGTCCTTGGACAGTTCTTTTCCACTGCCCATGGCTGTGTCTAGCCAGATGAGTGCATTCATACAGAAGCTAACAAACTCAATGACTAAACACAGATGCTAGTTACAATTTTAAAAGTTCTGAGGAGTGGATTTTTTAATGGCCATTTAAACTTGAGTGTCACCTTGTGTCCATATGACAAGGTCAAACA
Source organism: Gymnothorax reevesii (assembly GCA_029721435.1). Taxonomy (NCBI): domain Eukaryota; kingdom Metazoa; phylum Chordata; class Actinopteri; order Anguilliformes; family Muraenidae; genus Gymnothorax; species Gymnothorax reevesii. The sequence continues at coordinate 145,077,520 of CM056574.1, forward strand.
TTCAAGGGTATGTAAACTTACGATCAGTGCCCTCTGGGTAATTTAAAATATTATGTTTTAAAAAGCAGCCAAACACCGAAATTATAAATGATTTCACATGGTCACCATCCATAAAAAAACTAGTTTTTTTTGCATGATGAGTCACATTTGCAAAATAAATGGCTGCATTTTGCCATTTCAGCTAGGGTCTGCCAACTCTTTATCACAGCTGAAATTTCCTAAAAATACTGAACCTTAAGCCTGTGTACATTATCTGAAAAGATGTATCTCATACTGGTTTAAGCTTCTTCAAATGCCACACACTAGATTAACGAAACATTCAAACATTCATATCAAATGCAATTAAATCTTGAATGGTTGGGAGGTCTTCTTGGTTTTCAGCAAACAAATTTCTGTTCGAATTTTCACAAAGTCTCCGAGATTGTTGGCATCAAGAATGGCACAGTGATGTCTCACATTCACCAAAACTTTGTACATATAATCAATTCAAATCTGTATTACATTATGAAACATATCCAACGGTTTCCTTACCTTGTAAATACCGTATTACACTGACTCGTTTTCGTTGTTCTGCACACAAGTTATGATTGAAGTAGGAAGATGGTCAAATATTGATATAGAACTCTGCTTTTGTAAAGACCAAAATGTGAATGCGGTAGAAAATGAATTTCATTTTTAGTATGCCCAAAATATGATTTACGAAACAGCTTAATTCCAACTTACTATGTCAACGACCCAAATAAGTACAAGTTTATAACTCTTGTCAAATTCCAGTAAAAAAGTCTTAATCTCTCAATATATATACATCTCGCTCTCTACAAAGCGCAGAAATGACATTTTATCTACCATGTAACGACTGCGCACTTCCTGTTTTTGCTTAATTCAGCGTGTGTACATAAATCTAAAACTTATGTTACCCATTATAATGTACAATTTGTATACATCTATATCTGTACACTGGACCTGTGGCCTTCCTACAGTTGAATAAACCTTTTTCTTTCTTTAAAGTTGATCTTCAATTCCAGAATACAACTGAACTTATGCAACCTTGACCTTTGACCAAATGACCTCCAAAACCTGATAAGTTCAGCTACGCTCTGAGAGGAGTTACTACACGTGATTTGGTCAAAATCCATCCCATTTATCAGTAATTTCTGCAAACAAGATGTGACCGACAGACGACCAGGAAACGATATGCCTTCAGCCAACATCATCGGGCAGAGGCATAAATTTAGACTGATTGCGATTATCATCACATCAACCAATTGCTTTCCAGGACAAATTTCTGATTTTCCATGACTCAATTTTCTTGGATAAATGGAAACCCCAATTTTAAACACAATATTTGGGGGGGGGTGCCATAAAACTGTACATGCCAACATACGCATAATGTCAAACCCATAACTACAATATCACAGATGCAAATCAGCAAATAGAAATGCAAGGGACATACACATTTCTGGGTTTTTACCATTTTATTGCAAAAAAAAGGCAGAATATTTCCTGAAATGACCCCATGGCCTGTGGCAGTTAATTTTTTAACTGGAATCTGATTTATTGTTAGTACACGATCCTTATTTATACATAGTTGAAATGACCCTCCCTCCCACAAACCACCCCCCCCCCCCTCCATGTTCCTGGCCCTTCCCAAACGCTTCTCCAGGTGCTCACTTGGATCCAGTAGACAGCAGAGCAATGAGGCCAGAGGATGCACTGATTGACAGGATATAGTTCCTGCACAGCACCAGTCAAGGATAAACACCTCATTTGGCAAAAGCTCTACAAGCCAAGACACATAATGCACTTGCTTCAATGAGTCTAGTGAACACAATACTATGCGCAGCAGCACAATGAATCACAGGGGTCAGGCACATAGCCACATTCATAGACTAAATGGCCCAATCATGAAAAGTTTACATAGGAAGTAATGCTACTCTGGAGAATTGGATATTGTGCAAATTTTTCTCAAGGCTTTACATCTGCAGGTTCCACCCTTGCTCCCCTAGAGATGGAAGCAAACCACTTGGGAAACTGCATGAAGGTTCTGTGCACGGTCAAACAAGGATAAAGGAGCTTAACTCTCCATGTACACAACAGTACCATCATGAGGACAAATGGCAACACAATGCACTGCTTGTGCCAAGTTTGAATTGCACAAACTACAGAGCCTGATACCCCAATAAATATTGCATTTTAAGCTACAAGTTTACAGAGGAAAGGATACACTGAGGGGTTGAAGTTCTTCAGCAGGAAGAAGGAGGCAATGATGACCAGCACCAGAAAGAGGGTGTTGTTGTAAAAAATGGAGAAAGTTGTAGCTTCATAATCAGCAACCTCGTTTTTCTTCCAAAGGATCCTGTCAACAGAAGAGTGCATTGAGTTTTTTCCATTCCTGTAGGACAGAAGCATTTCTCTAATCCTTACACAGAAAGAAATGACAACATGCCTACTAGAAAATAGCACCACAAAGTTAAAACGCATTGTTTGATTAAATATGCCACATCAGGAACACCACTGGCCATATAAATAAATCCAAAACAAGACAGAGTGACAGGAGCACATTCAGTAATTCATAAGGCACCAATGCACAGGGAATGCAGTGAACAGTTCTACTGAATTGTCGCTCAAATAGTTATTTTGACTCCAGCATAACACACATCAAGAAAAATGAACTTTGTGAAACTGCTACAAAAATATTTCCACCATCTTCACATGTATCATGAGTATAATGGGCGCATACAGTGCATGATGACAATGGGCAAGTCTCTGGAGTTGATTGTTTACAAATAATGTTTGTGCAAAGAAGCATATATAGCCAAGAAATTATACATTCCATTATCGAACCTTGGCCTACAGGTAACCATCTAAACATGCCTTAGAAATGTAGAACAAAGCAATAAAGATCAATGGCATGCGGCAGAATGCGCAGTGCAAAGATGCCAAACCTTTCATCCTTCTCTTTGCGAGACATCTTCCTGTTGTCAGCCTCAGACAGCTTCCGGGTCACTTCCTTAGAAACTGCATCCTCACGTTTCTGAGCAACTCTGCCGAGACCAAAATAACCTCTGACCTCTAAGACACTCAAACCTTCCATGTTTTCTTGCAACTCCTATCTTTAGAAACATGCTGACAATAAAGCCAGGCATTGAATTAGGTAAGAGGATGGCGACCGAAGCAATAATACAATCATATCTACAGGACTCTGGATATGAGTGGAACACACCAAGTACTTATTAACCTGTAAGCCTAAAAATATTAACCTATATAGCACACAAAAAAAGTAAAATACAACCGGTCTTCAACTTCCCGTTAACATTTCTATGCCAATAAGCAATAAGGCACGAAATTATCAAATGGCAACACCGAGGATTTTGTGAACTTACTTGTGTTTTAGGACGAATTTGACATTTTTGTAGGCGAATGCCACCAGGTATGTGCTAACTAGAGTCATGACACCATAGATGACAGCCGACTGCACCAGATCCATGTGCCAAATCCTCCAGAACAGCCCTGCAGAGACCGAACATACAGGCGAGTTAGCAGAGAGGAATCCATTGAGTAACCAGCTAACCAGATTAGGCCATCGTGATACACTACAATCCTCATACGATTTATTTAGCTGATATAAATGCAGGGTACGCCATCCAATTTGAGGTTTGCCAGGTGTACTGCAATTTCCATCTAGCAGGACTAACGTTAGTTGGCTACTCACATCTGGCTGTCAAGCTAGAAAATAATTTCATTAACAGCAACGTTAAGCCCCAAATTAACTTCACGTTACTTCGCCGGCTAGCCAACAAGATGGTAACCGAAAATAAGAACAGGCACTTTCCTTAATTCATCTCCCGCAGTAACTAGTTAGCTAGCTAGATACCTGGCGGGGTTGCGGGCGTGCTTGGCTATTGCAAACTTTGCAGATTTAGCTAGGAAGCTAGCCAGCTGGCTACTTAGCGAACATTGAAAGAATTCCATTTCGCAAACAGACCAGCTAAGTTAACGAAGTAAATTACTAACCTGGTGGATTGTATTTCAAGTCCTATTCGCAATTCACTTTATCTAGTGGCTAATAAGAGTAGCCTACCGCGATTAAGTTAGCTCGTAAGGCCCGCCTGGTATCTAACCAACTCAGTGTAATGCCCAGGCAGTAGCTAGCATGTTACTTACAAATGGGAATTGCTGACACGATTAGCGCGTTCCCGTAGAACAGCGCCGAGGATTTGGCAGAGAGATTTCTGCTGAAGTCTTGGAGTAAAAGGTCCTCTTCAGACTGTTGTTTGCTGTTACTCTTCGGCGCCATGGTTAATACTTGTCCACGTAGCCTCCCCGACTCCTCTGCTTCCAAAGGTAGAAGGACTGACACGTAGAGGCTGAGGGTGCTAGGAACACCCCTTACGCCTCGTCAGCACAACAAAACGGAAATGGAAGGTTTTAGATCGGATGTGTTCACGAAATTTGCTCCCCAAATGAGCCACCCAGGGCAAACATAGCACTGCAGATCCTGTCAGTTGCTGATAATTTCGTAGTGAAGTTGTTCAGTGCGTTTTTGCATGAAATGAGATTTCAGCTGTGACACTTACCTCAGATTTAACCATTTATTGCAGGACGGCCGGAATTTGAGTTTGGCAGTGCCTTAAATGATGCTCTGGAAGTGGTGCCCTGGAACAATCTTACCAAGGATGACCAAGACAGTCCCTGAGATCACCCCCCCCCCCCCAAGATTCTTTTAAATTTTGTAAAAGTTCAAGATATTGAACATAATATGAACAAGTGCTGCTTAAGATGAACCATGAAATTACTAAGGAGGAGGCGGGGGAGGTGGAGGGAGATGTGAAACATTTCATAGTGACCCAAGTAGGAGCGGTGTTCAGGGCACAGCACCAATGAAATGAAGGAACACTGCCTTGATTATAAAAGCTCACCAGTTACGTCGGAGGAGCTCAAGTTAAGAATGTTTGGACAGAAACAGGCTTGTGACCAGCCTGACTACCATGCCTGACTGAACTAACACCTAAAGACCCATTAATAATTGTCCTGTAAATCAACTCTCTGACCTGATGTTATCAAACCATTTTAATTTTCTGCCACTCATCAATTTTCTTCTTTGCTTGTCGGTCAGAATAAACATTTTCATTTCTAATAATTCATCCTATATTATAGCCTAGCCATCCTATATCCAGCCTATATTATAGTAAATTCTGTTCAAAGATGGTGATATCACAGAATAGCTCAGAGTGACTATTTTGGGACTTAAATAAATTTGTTTCTTTGATCAAGGGTCATAGGCAACTTCTACAAATGCAATTAAATGAAAAGTGATATCGAGTACACCACATCATGGTAATCCTGGTGACCAACAGATTTTTTAGTGGTTATACAGTGTAATGAGATATGGAACTATCCATCCATCCATCCATCCATCCATCCATCTTCTATTGCTTATCCAGGGCCGGGTCGCGGGGGCAGCATTCTAAGCAGGGATGCCCAGACTTCCCTCTCCCTGGACACTTCCTCCAGTTCTTCCGGGGGTATCCCGAGGCGTTCCCAGGCCAGCCGAGAGACATAGTCCCTCCAGCGTGTCCTGGTTCTCCCCCGAGGCCTCCTCCCGGTGGGACATGCCCGGAACATCTTCACCGGAAGGCGTCCAGGGGGCATCCGATAGAGATGCCCGAGCCACCCCAGTTGGCCCCTCTCGACGTGGAGGAGCAGCGGCTCTACTCTGAGCTCCTCCCGAGTGACAGGGCTCCTCACCCTATCTCTAAGGGAGCGGCCCGCCACCCTGTGGAGGAAACCCATTTCAGCTGCTTGTACCCAAGATCTCATTCTTTCGGTCATGACCCAGAGTTCATGGCCATAAGTGAGGGTAGGAACGTAGATTGACTGGTAAATCGAGAGCTTTGCCTTTCGACTCAGCTCCTTCTTCACCACAACAGATCGGTACAATGACCGCATTACTGCTGCCGCTGCACGGATCCGTCTGTCAATCTCACACTCCATCCTTCCCTCACTCGTGAACAAGACCCCAAGATACTTAAACTCCTCCACTTGAGGCAGGAGCTCTCCTCCAACCCGGAGGGGACTAGCCATCTTTTTCCGGTCGAGAACCATGGCCTCGGACTTGGAGGTGCTGATTCTCATTCCAGCCGCTTCGCACTCGGCTGCAAACCGCCCCAGTGCATGCTGAAGGTCCTGGTTCGAAGGAGCCAACAAGACAACATCATCCGCAAAAAGCAGGGATGAGATCCTGTGGTCCCCAAACCGAACTCCCTCCGGCCCCTGGCTGCGCCTAGAAATTCTGTCCATAAAAATAATGAACAGAGCCGGTGACAGAGGGCAGCCCTGCCGGAGTCCAACATGCACCGGGAACAGGTCTGACTTACTGCCAGCAATGCGAACCAAGCTCCTGCTCCGGTCATACAGAGACCGCACGGCCCTTAATAGAGGGCCCCGGACTCCATACTCCCGAAGCACCTCCCACAGAATGCCACGAGGAACACGGTCGAATGTCTTCTCCAAGTCCACAAAACACATGTGAACTGGTTGCGCAAACTCCCATGCACCCTCAAGCACCCTGCAGAGGGTATAGAGCTAGTCCAGTGTTCCACGACCAGGACGAAAACCGCATTGTTCCTCCTGGATCCGAGGTTCGACTATCGGCCGGATTCTCCTCTCCAGCACCCTGGAATAGACTTTACCTGGGAGGCTGAGAAGTGTGATCCCCTATAGTTGGAGCACACCCTCCGGTCCCCCTTCTTAAATATGGAACTAATGATAAAATAAAATATGGGGGAGGAGTTTCAAACACATTTTAAGTTAATGGCAAGGACATATCATTTTTGAATTTGTGCATGAAACAGTATCTCACAAAAGTGAGTACACTCCTCACATTTTGACAATTAATTCATTATATCTTTTCAAGGGACAATGCTACAGAAGTGAAACTTCTATATATTCTAGAGTAGTCATGGTACAATATGTGTCGCAGTGTAGATTTACTGCACTGTCCAAATACCTGAACAAACAGTCACTATTTCCAAAATAGATGGCAACAAGGAAAGAACTGAGCTATAGCACAGTGGCCAAGGTTATCCAGCGGTTTTCCAAGACGAGTTCTGCTCGGAAAAGGCCTCGTCAGGGTCAACCGAAGAGGTTGAGTCCTCGTGCTCTGTGCCAGGTGCACAAGTTAGCTTCAGAAAACAGACGCAGGAGTGCTGGCAGCATTGCTAACAAGGTTGTAGCAGTGGGATAACAGCCTGTCAGTGCTCAGACCATACGCCATGCTCTGTGAAAAGTTGGTCTGCATGGCCATCAGCCAAGAAGGAAGCCTCTTCTGAAGCTAGCCCACAAGAAAGCCCGAAAACAGTTTGTTGAAGACAACCAGTCCAAGAACATGAACTACTTGAACCATGTTCTGTGGTCTGACGAGACCAAGATAAACTTGTTCGGCTCAGATGGTGTCCAGCATGTGTGGCGGCGCCCTGGTGAGAAGTATCAAAACAAGTGTGTACTGCCTACAGTCAAACATGGTGCTGACAGCATCATGGTCTGGGGCTGCATGAGTGTTTCTGGTCCTGGGGAGCTGCACTTCAGTAATGGAATAATGGATCCAACATGTACTGTGAGATTCTGAAGCAGAACATGACGCCCTCCCTTCAGAAACTGGGCCGCACGGCTGTTTTTCAACATGATAACGACCCGAAACATACCTCCAAGATGATAACTGCCTTCCTGAAGAAGCTGAAGGTGATGGTATGGCCAAGTATGTCTCCAGACCTGAATCCCATTGAGCACCGGTGGGGCATCCTCAAGAGGAAGGTGGAGGAGCAGCAGGTGTCCAACATCCACCAGCTCCGTGATGTTGTCATGGAGGAGTGGAGGATCCCAGCAACAACCTGTGCAGCTCTGGTGAATTCCATGCCTCGGAGAATCAAGGCAGTACTGGACAACAATGGCGGTCACACTAAATATTGACACTATGGACACAATTTGGCATGTTGACGGTGAGGTGTACTCACTTTTGTTGCCACCCATTTTGGAAATAGTGACTGTTTGTTCAGTTATTTGGACAGTGCAGTAAATCTACACTGCTACACCTATTGTGCAATGACTACTCTAGAATATATTCAGTTTTCATTTCTGTTACGTTGTCCCTTAAAAAGATTTACTAAATTAATAGTCGAAATGTGAAGGGTGTACTCACTTTTGTGAGATACTGTATTAGGTTAGAAGAAGATAGAAGACAGAATGGATTACATTGCTGGTAACTTCTCTGTGAGGAGCTTACACTGGAAGCTTCAACATATATTTTTTTGAAAAACTGCCTACCTACATGAATGTTTTAGATGAGAAACACCTACTCTGACAGATGGGCAGGTATATGACTCTAATTTTTTTTTTGTAGTATAGTCATTCCAGGGCATAATAAATGTCTGAACTGGCAAACCTTGGGGCTTCATCAAATAGAGTATAGACATGGATTCTTTGACTAAGCGACATTTCTACTGATGACTGCTCTGTTCGGTATACTTTTCTCCCCACTAGAGGGCCGTCTTTACATTGCCATGCTGGCTCCCGGCCGTGGTGAGCAACACTTTTTCTAAGATCATTGCAAGATGGTTAGATCGTTCTATTCTAGTGCATTTTTACATGTGGGTGAGTATTTTAACAGAACACAATGTTCATAATGTTTCTTGGCGTGTCTCACCTAAGAAAGGACCAATGAACATAAACAAAGGTCTGCCAAAATGTCTAACATGGCTTGCCTGGTGATTTATCTTGACATTTAATTTTTATCAAAAAATTTGAGCTTTCTATTCATTCTTCAAATTGATTTTTTCTTCAAGGTGCACCTTTGGCTTTCTTTGTCAGTTTTTGCTTTCCCAGGATGTTATGGTGAATTTGAGTGAGAAGAACATGTTGACTGCTGCAATGATATTGTTGAAGAAGGATGATTAACATTTCCAAGGACAGCTTGCTATGAGCCTGCCAGCATTTTCGATGTCAGCATCAATCACATATTCATTGTATAATTCCTCGACCTGGTGGAGAATTAGTATTTGGCTTAGCTGTTGGTGCATGAAAGTACCTGTCCAAACCAATTACTCCAGGCTGCATAAGATTAAGTGGCATTTTGAAACTGCCAGGCTGCAGCTTTCATTTTTAACTGACCCCATATGCATAGATTTAAACCTCTTTTTCATGAAATTAGCATTTTTCTATGAAGCAGTCGCCAGCATTTTTTTATTTCCTGCTTATAGTGTTTAAATGAAAGTGTCACGGTTACACATGGTATCACTGGCAAAACTACAAGGGGAGTCATTTGCAGCCATCGCATGTCTGCCTGAAAACAAACAGGAGACTACAATCCACATAGCAGCTACCCCCTGCAGGGTGGCTGTTCTGTAAAAAATTGCACGCTGTAAGCTAGCGTGATTGTATGTGCTAATGGCTGGAGCTTTGGGATTAAATGAGCACTCTAGCTGAAGAGGAGTGTGGGCACGTTGTCTAAAGGCCTGCCAAAATCATACTGTGTGAATCCAGAGCGTGCACCCTTTTCCTTTGTCGTGCCTGGTCACTGTGTCCTCGGTGCCGTAGTGTCCCTGGATGTTCTTGGTGGAAACTGGGCTTAGGAGTCTGGCAACACCTGACACTGGTGCAGAGAACTGAATGCTCAAAGTGTCATTCAGGGTTTGAGCTTGGGGGTTTTCAAAAACCTGACATTGACTAAGATTCAAAAGAGATTTACCATTTATTCGTCCTCTTACTACTTATTTAATAGTCTGGACCCCGTCACCTCCTTGTGCATCTTATCACTTCTCCACTGCTTTTATAAATAATGATTATCTGATTCTTTGGTCAGGTAGTCACTAATGTATAACCTCTTTTTTGAAAACAAATTTGCAAACTCTTCATTTCCCCCATACTCTGGACCGTCTTTTTGCCTCTTCTGTGACCCACTATGCGTGGCAGCGCATAATGTCAATAAATGATTAAACAGGGCTAGGCTGACTCACTAATTCTGCATGAGAAAAACTAAGGAAAAATAAAATTGTCTGACCTGTTTCCATCAGTTGTTAACAGTCTGTGTTCCCGAAAGCCTGGGGCTTTCTGAGGTTAGAGTTCACGTGCGGATAACCTTTCCCCGTTCTTCCGCTGACTTGCCCTGTCTGCTTTTTCACTTAGGTTTCTGGGTTGCTGGAGAAAAGACCCGCATTTGCTAGCGGCCAGAATAATCAAATGAATCATCTCTATGGCTGGAGGTTTGAATGGATTTGCGTCATACATTAGTAGTGTTGGTGTGAATTGTGCACAGAGCTTGGCGCTGAGGTCACCAATCCACTTGAAGCACTGAATCATATTAAAGTAATACTGAGATTATAATGGCCTTGTAAGTTTTTGTCAACCATTATCTTATTACTGCCATTTGTATGTATGAAAATTGGCACATTTTTCTGCCAATGAAAACACGTCTGTAAAATTTTCACGGTGGAGTTCTGAGCAGTGGTATAAAATCCAGGATCTGGAAGTATAAGTCCTCCCAGTATTCTGCTCAAATAGACCAGTTTTTTTGGTAAATTATCCTATCAGTGCCTGTAAATGTCAATCTGGAGCACAAATTTTGGAAGGAGAAGCATAGTAAATGCCCCAAGAGGAGATATTGGGGAGGGGCTCACCTATGTCCTTTGCCTGCAGCATTCAACTGAAATATTTCTCTATCGACTTCTGAAGGCAAGGGGAACGGGGGTCTGCATTTCTGGTTCCCAGGGCCGCATCGAGTGTGACAGCGCTCACATCTGCTCTGATCCCTCTCCGTTTGTACCAATTCCATACTGAAGAGCATTGAAACCGTATGTGTATTAACATATATGAGAAGAATATAAGGAAACATGGAGTATTGAAGGGCAATGGGTGGGGTTAGTGGTCTCCTTTTTCAAATATTGCCAGACATGTGTTTACACTTTAGACACAGATCTGTGCGTCCGTGCGTGTCTGTGTGTGAATGTCTGTATGTGTGGGAGTGTTGGGTAAGGCCTGTATCTTGGGACACGTATCTGCATGCTCTCAGTGCCTCTTCCATTCTAGTTGACCCTTCTTGATCTGAGAAGGACTGGAGTTATGACACCCCCACACGTTTTGCACGCAATCTGCGTGATTTTCTCCCCAGTCTCTTTCCCAAGATCAACATTACCCAGAAACCCTTGCTTCACTCGCTTTTTTCTTTCCTTTTTTGGTTTGGCCACATGGAGTAACATTATATGCCGTCGTGGTAATTCTGTTCTGGGTCCCTTACAAGGATTTTCTGGAAGCAAACATGATTAGTCATTTGTCTCTCTTCAAGCAATTGCACTTCACTGATACTGTAGATGAAAATACGACAATTCATTGTATACAAAATTAAACAATCAATCAAACAGTTGTTACTTTTTGTACTTCATTATATAATGTGATGTTTGAAGTGCTCCTGGTGAATGCTTTCTATTGTCCTCTTTATCACATTTCCTATAATAAGGGCCTGCGGACAACGGAGGCTTCATACGGAAGAAGGTAAGATGCAGGGTGGTGTTGAGACTTCATAATTAAAACCGAAGACAGGGAGATGTATTTGGAATGAAGTGGGACAGAGTGCGTCGCCGTGATGATAAAATCGTCATTCTGACCTGGAAACTTGTATTCTGTTTCCAACCCAGTTTAGGCGTATCCATGCCCATTTCTGTATGACGAAAGGGTCTGGGCAGGAAGAGATCCACCATTTTGTCAAAAATTGTCACCGGACGCTAAAACGTTTCGCTGCTACCACAAATTAATGGTGTCGAAACTGATTAGTGAGGGTTGTGGTTAGGGTCAGGGTCATACGCTTCTTGCAGTAACCCTGACAACAGTTGAAAGTGCACCGACAAGGGCAATTTATCATACAGGAGTGGCTTGCTTCCATCTAAACTGGTTTGGAAAAACGATGCAAACCTTGAACAGTTGAGGAAGCTGAGGTATTATTCCATCTAATGAACATCTGAACTTGGTGGGTCACATACAGCTTGTCAATGAATGAGATTTTACTACATCTTTGGCTGCGTGGCCCAAATTAATCACTGGTGGTTGAATTTTGAAGGGATTTGTAATGAATTGCATCAAATGAGTGAATCTGTGGGATATAATAGGACATAATGTAGATTCAAAAAGAAAGCAACTAAAGTTAAAATTGGCAACCTTGCATTTCGTGCTGCATACGCACAGCTTCAATGGTCACAGATTTGGATTACAGAGGGATGACTTGCATATTCTGCTGCACTGGCACTGGGCGTATGAGAAAAGCCCAGCCAGCATTTGGACATTTATACTGAGGGATACAATAGTAAAATGCAACATATGGCCACGCACACTTGGGACTTTGTACACGGACAATGAGACATACGGAGGCAGTTATCTTTCCAAAAACCTAAGCTTCTGACATTTTGGCAGCAAAGTGAGGTTTGCTCATTTGTCTCCCACAAAATGTGGCAGGTCTCCTTTCTGATGTGTCATGTGGCTGTTTGGTGATTCTAAGACTGAAAGTAGACACCTCTTGTGCCTCACCAGCTAAATAAAACCATCAGAAAGCCCCCCCCACACACACACACACTCACACACACACACACATTCCCCCCCTCGGAAAACTTGTTCTTCCAAGTGAAAGAAAAAAGTTAACTTGGAAAATGTCATGGCATTTATTCCTTCAAACAATAATGGCCCGCCGAAAATGAACACAAAATGTTCCATGAATACATTTGTGAAGGAGTGAGATCAGCTTGTGCACTAGATATCCGCCACCCACCGCACAGGAAGTTTAAACCGATCTCAGTCCCACAGGTCAGCGAATTCAGCAATTACGTACATTTTATGTCTGGCTGCTCGATGCAGAAACATCTGTCTGTGTGGGTTCACAGGGATTTAGGTGAAGAGGTACATTATTCATGAAAACAAAGGAGGACGTTCGCCGTGTCCTGGATGTGAAGGTGCAAAAAGGGAAAGAGAAACATCTGTGGAGTGAGAACCACACTGCAAAAAGTGAAAGATAAAAATGCTGGGTGAGATTAATTTACTTATTTTAACTTTAAACACTTATTTCTATCACAATTTTTCTTAGTAAGACAAAAAAATCTGTCTTGATTTGAGGTAATTCTGACAAGCTTGCCGATGGAATAAGAAATTTTCACTTGTCAAGCAAATAGTAACTTAAAATTTTCACTTGTCAAGCAAATTCGTTGATATGTGATATTGTTTGATATGTGAAATTTTCTTATTTCATTGGCAAGATAGTCAAAATTACCTCAAATCAGGACAAATTTTTTGTCTTGTAAAACTGGTGATAGAAAAAAAGTGTTTTAAGTCATAAAATAAGTGAATTCATCTTACCAAGTATTTCCATCTTTCATGTTTTGCAGTGCATGGAGAAATCCTGGACCACAATTTCAAAACATGCTTGTATTTATGAGCGCGTGTATCTATCTGAGCAGCTAAAAGAGTGTGCTGGGTTGTGTAAGAGCTCACATCAACAAGAACAGGCTGTACGCTTGTATGTGGGTGGTGAACATAGAATGTCCACACAAAGGTTGCTTTTACACTTTACTGTCATGGTGCGGAAATTTGCTTCTTTTTGTATGGATGTTCATTTACTTATTTTGTTGCCTTGGGATGAAAATACTGCATGCTTGCACAAAAATCCAAAACAGTTCTTGCATCTTCACATATACGTCATCTGCTTCATGCACTGTTACGTGCCCGTCCTTAGCATTCTACCCAGAACTTTACCTACCTAAACATCAAGTTAACGGTACTGAGACTTTTCCAATTTTTTCGACTAGAAGAGTAAAAAATGTACATCTGCGTAACCTTCAGATGGTGTAGCAGTTCACATTGGTGCAATTAACAATGAGCTAGTTATAGCATTTTAATCAAGGCATGTCATGAGATATCTGAACCAATTTTCCCCATTTTTCTCCCATTTTCCATGACTCAGTGGCTGACTGCCGGATCTGTATTGTTGGACAGACTTCCTCTCTCGCAAATGCATTCAAAGTACGAAGTCCGCTAAGTTAGCCAGAAGCCTTTTATAACCTACCTTGCAGGAGGCTGAAAGAGGTATTGTTGGAGACAGACAACACATAATCTCCTTACCTCCCACATGCACAGTCCATGCTACCTTACAAAAGCTTTTGGGAGAGCTGTAGCTAAGAGGGGCAGGGTGCTGTAGACTTCAATCACACTGATCTTGTTACTCCAGCAACTGTGGAAAAGCAGGAGTCGAATGCGTCCGAGGTCAGCATGCCACTGTTGGCCGATGATTCAGGCATGCCCAGCACGGGCAGAACGACCCGACTTTCAGCTGCATCTCTCTCTCTCTCCCTCTCTCTCTCTTGCACGCACGCACACAAACACAAAAACAAAATGTAATTCTTTCGGCTTGTTAGCTTATTACAAATTTGTACATACAGAGTTGTGGAAACATTAAAGTGACTTTTTATTTTAAATAATTGACTCTTATAATTTAATCTCTCTCTGCCTAGGTCTCTTGGACACCTCGTATGTACACTTCACCTACGAACTAGTTTATTCCTTACTTTTGTCTATAATTTGTTTGGTTAAAGCTGGCCTGACCAGTGACAGTTTGGGCTTCTTTGGTGTTGAGTAGTATACAGGGTTTTTTCTGTTCATAAAATCATCCGGTTTTGAGAGCTGCACCTTGTTTCTCCTCAGCCTGGAAGTATATTGGGATTTTCAGTCTAGTAGAATGTGGAAACTCATCTACAGCTATCTCTGGTCTCATCACTGCTCAGCCATAAGGGCCCTGAAAGATTTACGGTTTGCCTGGAAAGGGAGATCTGGGCTTCAAGAGGAGTGGAACAACATCACTTTACAGTAATTAGAGTTGTGGAGCCAAGCTGTGAATCAAGTGACAGAGCTGTTAATCTTTCTGAGCATCCGTGAACTGATGTCATTTTTATTTTCTCATTAAAGCTGATTAAAGCAAACAAGGGTGAGCATCTGATAAAAAAAGAGGGTACACGCAGTTATCCACGCAGAGGTGAAAGCGTGCGTGCGTGAGTGTAGGGGGAGCGAGTCGTGTGGCATGAATCGGATGTTGACTTTTTATTACTGCCGCAGCGGCTGCCCTTGTGCGCCTTCGAAGGAGGAAGAGCAGCGGCGGCGCCCGCATTTCAGTCTCATGCGCCCTCCAGTTTTGGTGAGGCTGTGGCGGCGCAGCTGCGAGCCCTCCGCCGATTCCGGAGGGGGAGTAATTGTCATGGGGAAGGCTTTTCTGCGGCAAGGGGAGTAGGGGTTGGCATTCTTTCCGGTTGCATGAGAACTGGATAATAAGGACAGTGGGTCGGACGGACAAGGGTGGCAAGGAGGGGGGACCAGACTGAGCAGACAGTCAGCACACTGGCACGCACTCGCCTTTGACCCTTTTTTTTTTTTTTTTTTTTGCAGTGGCGCACGCTTTTAACGATAGGAATGTATGGCTCCTGAAATCCATGCGGCGTGAGGATGAAGCATAACGGAACACAGGCTGTTGGAGAATCACGAGAACGAATCCGAAAGAATGAATTGCGTTACGCGCGTGAGGAGACACGCCGATGAACCTATAATATTCAACTGTCGAAATAAATCAATCATTATGAATGGTTTCCGCAGAGATTCCGGAAATTCTTCGGATAGCAATTAGGTAGAAGTAACCATATTTTCATGACAAGAGGCAAGATGTTACAATGTCACATCTGTGGTCCAGATGGGTTAATTTCGGTTGTTGGGACATGCCTCAACGGCGTCCCAACTTGTGATTCAGACTAAATCATCAGAATATGCCATCATAAGTTCAATGTGCATTTTGCCACGGCGTATGTGAGATTTTTCAGACATCCAAATTATTTCTTAAATTCGTTGGCAGTGCAGTTTATGGGCGCCAGCTAAGAGAGAGTGTTAAACGCTTGTAGCCTACAGGCTTAGGCTGCATCAACCAAAGTATTCAGCAAATTCCTATTTGCCAGAGGAACTTATATCCATGACAATAATTTAAACACAGTATAAGAGTAAAATTCGCTCCACCTGAAAAAGAATTTACCCTAAAAATAAGCACCAATTGATTCTTTTTTCTTTTTTTTTGTACAAATAGCCGGGCGCGCCAGACTCCCATTGTGTGTCAATAGTTAAAAGCTGCAGACTCGTTTTGATTTATAATTCGTCTTTGACAAAATAAAGACACAAGAGGGTGCAATCGTTCACTTTCTCCAGTGACCTATTACTGAAGACAACGACCAAAGAATAATGCCAATAGTGACATTTAGCGTTCATCTCAATTTAAGACATTCTATTCCTATAAAATCAGTTTGCTTCATTGGAAGTCCAATGAAACCTTATAAGATGCCACTCTGTTTTGGTTCACTTTTTTGCTAATACAATCTAATTTAAGTTCTTTATTTGTGTATGCCATTGCGCACGTGCGTGCGCACACACACTCACAAACAAACAAACAAACACACACACCTAGAGAGCAAGAGAGACGAGAAAATCCATTCAACTTATTTTTAATGCTTTATCACCACATGAACAAGTTTGATTTATTCTCAGATCATAACGTTTTTATGGCTTAACAAAAGCAATATGCCTCTTGGCAGTTTTCAGCCAAGCCCTTTATCCGATTCTTCTATTTTTTGCACAGTTTTGTTATGAGTATGAGGTTACGTCATAAAACCTCAAAAAATAATTTAAGTTGATGTGAACTGTCACACATTGCCTATTCCAGGATTTAAATACTGTTACTTTCCAGGGTTAGGCTGGACTGCTATCCACTCTGTTGTTTCTTTCTTAGTCAGACATGGGTTCATCATCTTTTTCTTTTCTTTTGCTTTCTTTTAGCTATCCTCTTTATTTGCTCAGACCTTTATGTAAAAGAAGAAAGTAACAGGTCAAGTACAGAAGCTCAGACCTTCTGGCAGGTCTATTCGAAAGACATAAACCTTCTGCCCAAACCATAGTTTTCCCCCTCAGGAATAACAATGACAAATTACAAAATGCAAACCTGGGTATTTCTCTTACAGATTTCTGTTTGTTCACACTTGGTGTACACCATGGACTGTGGAGTTTCACCATGACAGAAATGGAAGGACACTGACACAGAATGAAAGCATATTAATGCAGCCCTTAGCTTTCTGTTACTTTTCTGTTCTCATTATTATTATTATTATTATTATTACCTGCTGATGCCACACATTAATCCATTGTAAAATCACTTGAACCATTCAACTCTGATACGGGCTCAAAACTTGTCTGGCCTTTGAGGATAATGTCATTCTTGTCGTGCTCACAGCAGGGTTTTATTGAGCAAGTCATCTTCACCTGCATGGGTGAGGAGTGGTGTAAGAGGGAGTTCTGCCCTCGCGTAGATGGCTGCAGTACATCAAATGATACTGTGAAGAAATGATTACCCATAGACTGCCAGTCAATCAGTAAAATATATGCAGAAAGTTACTTCCCAGTTCATGCTTCTGTATTGCTAAAAATAATAAAAACAGGTCGCAGACTGAGGAACTTCAAAGAGCCTCGTGAGCGCTGCTTTCACAGTAATGGGGGTTCAACAACCCAGAACTAGAACAAGCCAGGATCTGTGATGAAAACTGGGGTGCGTGTTTTGGCCGTCTGCGTCATAAGAGGCAGTCCTCAGCGGTGACGGAGGGATTGCAGTTAGAAATCGCAGTTAAAAGAAAGCAGAAGGTATGACATGCCATCCTCCTGCAGAGGGACTGATATGAGCAGAGAAAAGTAAGTCAAAAGGCTACTTTTTAGGCCTCCACCCCCACCCCACCCACCAGCGTACGTTGTAAACTTATGTTGAATCACCCCTTCCCAAGTATCTGAATTTGAAAGAGCCAAGCTGTTTTAATTTCTGGTTTCACTTTTACGCTGCTGGGTTCAAGGGTCGCGGGTCCTTGGATCTGCTTCGTTGAGTGGGAATGTCAGCCAGCAGGCACTCAGAACAATAACAGAGCTCATAAAAATGTTTAGGGGGGAAGGGTTTTATATCGCTTACTTCATTATGCACAGAGATTGTCAGCATGGTCACAAGATGGTTGCTGAGGGGTGTTTGTTTGTGTGTACAGTAAAAAAAAAAAATTCTTAAGATTTTTTCTCAGAATATGATGGCATAGAGACGAATAGTGATGAAACAGATAAAAGTGAGCATAATAAACAGAAAGAGGGAGGGAGAGAGAGAGAGAGAGAGAGAGAGAGAGAGAGCAATAAGAGATCTATTTGGTCTTTCCCATCTGAGAGTGAAGTATGTGAAGTATCTGTCAGCCTGCCGGGTGAGTTTCGGGATGATTGAAATTCCAGCTGTTTCTCCTACACTGCTTAGCCCAACATGGACAATATGTCACATCTCCTCGATTTCCTTTCGCCGTCTGTTCCAGCATTGAATCTGACCATGCTATAGGGCATTCTCCGAAGAGCTCAGAAGTGGTTTTATTTTCACAACAAAATAAAAGTCCATTCGTGTAGGATGTTCCTTACGGGCCACTGCGTCTTGCTTCGCTTGCTGTCCACTTCACCATGACGCGCCCTTGACCATTAGAAAAGAAACAAAAAGATTCGAGGGATGGGGGAAGGAAAAAAACGCTTGACTTTGAAGATGTGTCTGGTGACACCCACATATCCCCAGGGGAGCTGGGGCAGGTTGGTGGAGGTTATGTGACGGACTTTGATCAGGTGTTATGAAGTAGTACAGAGTTACCCACCAGTGTGCAGAGGATTGAGAGGCCCAGACTTAGGGTTTCTTACTTCCTGTCCACAAATGAAAAGTGATAATGCAAGCATCTTATCCACCGTCCATATCTGGCACTCTCCTAAATCTGGGGTCAGCTACACTTAGAGGGTCATGTTCAACCTGGGTACCATTGAACCGTACCCAGATACAATTAGATATATCGAAACGTACCTTGGTTTCTGGCATGTCTGTTGAAACGTACCCCAGTTCCTTCGAAAAGTACCAGACCCGGCGTACATTTCAGCTGACCTTCTAGGATCCGAAGTACATTTTGAGAAGGGCAACCTCTTTGGAAACAAAATGATGTTTGTAGTAGAACTACCTCTCCAAAAACAACCGCTTGTGTATCATTAAAACCGAGTTCTGCGGCTGACCTTTTAAATGTAAGCCTTTTGCTGTATCTCTAAACCCCAACACGTGTATACCTGGTTTGCATAAAACTGAGAGACTGAAATGATAATCAAAATGTAACTTGTGATCCCCTCTAGTCTACCACTTGGATCAAATGATGACATAAATCCTACTTTCGGCTTGGTTCCGTGATGACTGGTTATGATGCTGAATGCTGGAGCCTTGCCATATACAGGGACTATACCCTTGGCGCCTAGTTTCTATATGAAGCTCGGAAAGCAGGCTTTTAGTTTGGAAATGCAGACTGACATGTTGCAACAAGGGCAATAGGACGTTACGTATTTGGCTTTGGGAGGAATCTTCGTAACGCACGGAGGTGTAGGAAAACCAACAAATTATTCATTTACGTCAACTCTTTTTACAGCAGGCGGGACCTCAGATATTATCATTTGTGAAGCTGTTTGGACTGACAGCATTGCTTGTCTGATCTGGCAAACTCACTTCATGTATATTAATCGCGTCGTCTTTACTGCCTGATGACAGCAATGTCAATACACCATTGCAACCGGGTTAAGCCGTGGCGTGTCATCTTGGCGCAAACAAGGTTTGCATGTAAAATGCCCTAGCACGCACATCATTAGTACAGCGAATAACCTTTCGCCTCATTTCATTAGTTTTCTGGGAGGTGTCCGCATCAACTAAGAAAGAGCACGACACCGTTCCCTCACATTCACTCAAATTATCATCCTGAACACTGCACCGACGTATGCGCTATTTTTCTAGGCCTGTTGTCCCACTGTAGTCTATAGAACCAAGCAAATACACAGGCTCCCTCAGGCTTGCCACGCGATTTGACACAGTAAGCAACTTTGTTTTTATTCGGAGATCACACTTCCGTGTACTGGAGACGCCAGTGTTTGAATAATATCTTCAAAATGCAAACCCAGTAACAGACGCAGTCCCGCCCTTGGCTAATCGTGATTTCTTGTCACAGAAGACCAGCGAGGTGAGTCAACGCGCTCACACGAAACGAACACTGAGGGAGGACAACTTCCTGGTACCGATAACTAGTTTCTTTTTTTTCTGCTCTTTTCTTCTCTTCCATTTTATGCCAAAGCCCGCCTCCAGAGCGGAGTTCCTGAGCCGTGAATGGATGGCCAGAACAGAGAGAAAGTGCCCCGCAACAGCTGCGAGCCGCTTCCATCGCCGGAGTCCGTGTAGCTGCGCATTGTGGATGAGAGATCTATCGCGCACCACCCGGTCCAGCTGAAGTTAAGACGGGCACACTAGCACACACATGTACGGACGGGAGCGTATTCACGAGAACAAGGAAAAACGGAGGAGAACCGAATTGATTTTAAGGTGGGTTACTCTTGATCACTCTGAATTTTACAAATAAACTCGCAACTCGGCTAACCACCATCCGATTTGCAATGCCAATTGCTTTCATTGGCAAATATGCACCAGACTACGTTGCATTTAGACCCGCATTAATGATAGACTCAAATGTTTTGCTTGTGATTTCTTTCTATTGAATTTTCTTAGCAAGTAGAAACGTGTCTAATAGTCCCCGTCTGAAAGTAGGCTGCCTTTGAGAAGCACCGCAGAGCCCTGCTGGCCAGAACGCAGGATCGCTTTAACAAAGAGACTGTACGTGCGAACTTGCTCGCTGGCATATAGCCTATTTTTTAAGCTCAATGCATCTGAGTAAAGAGATCAAAATAGGCAACTGTAAGGACCAGGACATATTCAAATAGGATTACCTATTGGTCGGAATTTTCTCTTATAAAATAGTCTTTTGAAACAGGACTGAACCCATCCTGTCACTACTGCGCTTGCTGTTTGAAATACATTGAACATTTCGATGTGGCAACTTTTTCCTTGAAATTATGAATTGTCTCCTGTACTAGGCTACTAGACGTGAATTTATTATCCACTCGAGAAACTGGCTCGTCTACTGAGCTGAGTGGCGGGTAGAGTCCCTATTGGTACCAAATGAAGGGTCACATTGACGTCTGTCTGAATGTAAAGCTTTCACGATTTTAACGCACCTCTCTCATTATACATCCAAATAGGTTTTAGGAGCTTCTCTCCGCATGGATAATGGAAAAAACTTTGCGGCGACTGCAGAAGTCCGTCGACACTTCTAATAAAGTTCTGGAAGAGGCGCAGCTTGGGCTGGCTACGAGAGACGGAGAATTTACGCATCAGCAGATGGGACTGCCGGACAAAATACCTTTAGTGAAGCCTTATTTTAAAAAGAAACACGCACAGAGGAAGTTAGACGCAAAATGTCTCCGGGCGCTTGATGATCCCATTCTGACGACGTTATTAAACTCAGATGCACTTGTAGCGAGTGATGGGGTTTTCGTACCTCGGAACCAGCCTGCGACCCAACAGAGCCTGTGCGCAGCGGTGGTGGAAAAGCAGTCCGGAATTAATCCGGTTTGCTTAAAGGATGAGAGTGCAGTGTCTGGGATGGTTGCCGATGAAGGAGACGGAGGTGTATCGGATCCCTCCACCGAGCTCGAGGAACAGGCGCAGAAAGTGACTGATATTCAGCGGGTGACAATAGCTGCTAATGAGCACCGCTTCCAGCCGCAGGCCTGCGACGTGGCGGCGCCCACTGCGGTCGTTTCCCCTGGTGAGGGGGGAAAGATGAATGACATGTACGGCTCTGAGCCTTTGCAGGGTGCAAATTGCCTCGCCATCAAAGACGGACCGCTGAAAGGCGAAATCTTTCAGGATAAAAGCGAAGAAGCCTCTTTGGATCTCGTGTTTGAACTTCTGACCCAGCTACAGTACCATACACATCAAGGCGACGCGGTATCGATCTGCGTGGATTTTCTCCAGGGGGTCTGCGTGTATGGAAGCGACTGCGGGCATCACCACACTGTCCTGCCTTACCACTGGCAGATCCGACGAGCCGATAGTCAGATTTGGCAAAGTATGTCAGATGACTCGCAGGAACAGTTGGAAAGGCTCTATTGCAATCCAGACAATGAGCAAGTTAGACTGAAGTTTCAGTAAGTAGATTTTTTTATTGTTTTGTTTTGATTCCACTCTCGTGGAGTTCATAATGCAAAATGTTGGCAGAAAGCATTTTACTACTGCAGTAATATCCCAGATGTTTTTGAGCAGGGATTTAATCATCAACCAGTGCACTCAAATTGCCCTAAACCATAATCTGTTTTACTAATGCACTGTTGCTTGACTGCTCAACTCATAAGCAACTTCAGAGTTGCAAATTCTCAATTGACAGTGCAATGAATCATAGTCATAGGTTCCCATTTGTACTGAAACATCATGGGTGTACCTCATGCACACAAGCAGTTTGTTTCAGTGTGTCCCAGCACGGTTGAGGGAACCCTGTGCCCTGTTCTCTCGCGGTGCTATTACTGAGGGGCAGTACTGCTGTGTTAATACTGAACTTGTATGACCCTTTATTGTCCTGCATAAGCAACAAAACACTTGTCTGCAGACACTTGCATGCATGGCCTTGAAGATACACACACACGCACACATACATTCACTCATGCAGGCACACTCATTGCCACCATGCCCAGGGATGCCTGTACACACTCTACTAGGCCCATTTATCCTCAGATGCAGAGGATACACGCGTTAGCTTTCTCCCCAGTAGACAGACTCGTGTGAGCACTGAACTGAAGTGGACACAAACACATTTACCAGTACTCGCCATCACTGGGGCGATCAAGGACTCATTTTATATTGAGGGATGGGGGTTTATTTGGGGAAGTGAACTCAGTGAGATTTGAAAAATACTGAAGGCTTTGAAATCATGTTGAAGCGGATTCACTCACATTTCATTCCAAATGCAGCTATAAACAGGAAATGCACACCCCTGCTCTTGTTGAGTTTCAAACCATATATTTGCATTTTCGCGAAAGTTAAAGCTGGTCTAAGCATTAGGCTTAACTGAAGTTTCAAAAATGAATATGTGCTCCGACTGTGACCATGGAAAGAATGTAATTGATGTTTCTGTGGTACTCATATGAGTCGATAAGCACCTGTGAGCCACTCTTTGGTTCTCTGGTTTTCGTCTGGGCCCTGTTGTCGGTAAGCAGGCCAAGGCCTTGGTTTCTGTTCACACCATGGCCTGCTTTTGCTTTTAGATTAAAGTCAGAATGGTTTTAGTTTTCCTTGTTCAGAGCACTTGCTGCTGTCTTCTCCTGGTACTGGAACACAGCTCAGTTTTTCAGCAGCTCTGTCCAAAATGAGTCTGAGTACCCAGATAAACTAAACCTTGAAACTTTCCTGGCTAAAATAGACTCCTTTTATTCCTCCCAAGCTTGTGATAATTGTTGTCCTCGGCCCTGTAACAAAGTTCTTATCATCGGGTCTGTTTAAACTGCAACTCTTTTATTATGCTGATAATATACTTCTATAAATGGGGTTCACCTTTAAGTTGCAGGATTGGATTTCTGGACTCATTGCAAGGTCATAAAAAACAATGAGTAATTTCACTGATTTAGCCCACTCATGTTTGGTTCTGAGCGTCATGAGCCATTTGGGACACTGCAACATCAAGCCCTGTCACTCCATCTGAGTTCACACACTATGACAATGCAAGTGTGAATACTTGTTCAAGTCCATGAGCATGAATGAGGAATGTTGATAGTTCTCTATTAAGGTGAAAACACAAAAACAGAATGCAAGTTTCACCGACAGATAAAGCCTAGTCCTGAATTCAGTTTTGTTCGCAGGTCTCTGTTCAGGACTCAGTAATTCCCAAGCGTAACGTGTGTCTTTGCGGGTGGCCTGTAGTGTAACAGGGTAACACTGATCACTCAGAAGATCAGAAGTGGTAAGAAAGCCATGCTCGGAGTTGTGTTATTGACACGTGCCCCTCCCCTCACGCCGCGCTACGCCCGTGGCCGTGTTACTTTCCCATGGCGACGAGATGCCGATAACAGCACTCCGGTGCCTAAGTACGGCGGATGACAAACAAGCGGTCAAGCTGTTCTGTTGGCATTACAACGGCGTTATATTGGCCACTGGCGTTAAACGGGGCGGCCGGAGTTTCTCTGGACGCTAGCAGATGGGCAAAGATGGAGGAGAAGTTTGGAAATGCGCTTGGTACCCCTAGTCCTGATCGGGGAAACAAATATGTGAACATTTTCTCAAACTCCCCTTCCCCGTCCCCGTCTCCTGAACACACACACAAACACACACTGTGTGGAAGACCATGGCACACAGAGTAGCCCATACACAGATGGCTGCCCTGTGTGCGTTTTGTCCAGGCCTGTTCTCTTTTTTAGTGACTCCTACCGTAGTTTTTTTTTTTTTATGATGACAGAGAGAGAATTAGAATCGCTGTCACTTGACACTGAGGCCTGAAAGCACGGGGCAGGCTGACCTGAGACAGGTGTGTGAGTGTGTGAATCAGATGGCGCAATGAATCACCGGGTGAGGCCGCGTGGCTTTTCCCTTACTCACTGTTTGTTTTTAACCTTTTAACTTCCGTCCTTGTCTGGGCTGCACCTTATAGGGGAAAAAAATAGTTCCAGTTCCTCCCAGCTGAACTTGTCATTCCGCTCTGAAGGTAGTTCTTGTACCAAAGAGACTTCCTCTCCACGGGTTCCCCTGGCCTGCCGGAGGCGTTCAGAAGCGCAGGGCGGTGACGGGGAAGGAGCAAGGAATAGGCTGCGCTGTAATTTCGGCTCTAGTGACTCACTCCTCTTGGCCCACCTGATCTCTAACACTTCACCTGTGTCTGTGTTCCCGGTTATTTTAATGGCTTCACCAGTCGGTGAAAGGAGCAGTGAATGGAATAGGTGGGGAGTGTGGGGTTTAAACGTGAGGTCGTGAAATGCGAAGCATGAGTCGTCTTATTCTTGGAAATGTGTCTGTGGGAAGTGCGGAAGTCCTTGGGGCAGGAAAAGCTGAGTTAGCCTGGTCACTCAGGGTGACTGCATGTGTCTGTGTGTGTGTGTGTGTGTGTGTGTGTGTGTGTGTGTGGGAACGCTTGTCCTGTGCTGGGGGCAGTACTGGCACGTGTACTTCCCTGTTGTTGCTCAGCGCCGTCCTGTGTGAGTGCGTTTGTCTGTGAGACAGAGCAGCTGGGGGGAATGCCCTATCAGAGCTGACAGTGTGTGTGTGTGTGTGTGTGTGTGTGTGTGTGTGTGCGCGTGCGTGTCTGTAAGTGTCTACAGTATGTGCTGCGTGTGTGTGTGTGTTCATGTGTATTTATGCATCAGTGTGTGTGTGTTAGTGTATGTGTGAGTGCGTGTGGGTTCGTGTGAGTGAGTTGTACGTGTGTTTTGTGTATGTTTGCCTGTACTTGTGTGTGTTAGTGTATGTGTGTGTGTGTGTGTGTGTGTGTGTGTGTGTGTGTGTGCGTGTGTGTGTGTGTTAGTGTAGGTGTGAGTGTGTGTGAGCTTGTGTGTGTGCACACTCTCTCAGTCTCTTTGTTTTCTCCACCTGCGCAGAGCGTGACGAGCCTGACTGCAGGCTGCTCTGTGGAGCAGGAGCACGTGGCTCTCAGGCCTGTATCAGGGACGAGCTGCAGTTATCAGTCCGCAGTGAGGTGCTCCAGCCCCTCAGAGACACACGCAGCTCTGTGCCCATCTGCCAGCGCAGACGTGCGATTTAACAGAGCGTGCTAAACGGCTCCACAGCGTGCATTTTACACACACAGACCTTGAAAAGGGAGAGAAGTGCTCCCAGGTGAAGAGTTCAGCTCTCCCAGTATTTTTCTCATAATGTAGGAAGGTTAACTGTAGTGTACAGGAAGGACTGTTATTTGTGTTATGTACTCTGCTGGGGTTACCAGAAATGTGTCACCATGTGGCCTGTCGTCCTCTGTGTTTCTCCCTGCTTCGCATATCACCCTTTGCCTCTTTCTGAGTGGCTCCTTGCAGCGGATACTAAGTGTGTGTGTGTGTGTGTGTGCGTGCGTGCGTGCGTGTGTGTGGGCCTTGTTTCCCTTTGGAGTTGGTTGTGTCTGTTGGTTGGGGGAACGGAAGGTCTGCTTCACCGGTCCACTGTTCCCAAATCTCCAGGAGAGACCATTGTGTTGCTTATGAGGTGTATTCACATGTTAAACCTGCTCCCCTCCATGCACAATAAATTCAGTATTTGTTCTGTCTCCCTTCAGCCCTAATCAGTTTGCTTGAGCCGATACTTAAACACCAAAGATGAGCCTTTCTTATGTGTAACGGGACACTTCCTGATTCCAGCGGTGAGCACATACCACAGAGGCCGTGCCCTCCGGGGGGCGGGCGGGCGGGCGGGCTGAGGGGCTCAGGACAGGGCTGACTGATGACTGCACCCGATATGACCGTGTCGTATCCAGTCTCCATGGCGACCTCGAGCCGGTGGCGGTATACATCAGCACGCTTTGAAAAGTGTTTGCCAGGTGTCTGTCGTTACGAGTCGGGGTGGGGGAGGGTCGCTGGGAAGTGGGCGGAGTGCCTCTCTCTCTCGCTCTTTCTCATGATAGGTTTCACAGGGAAATGACAGAATAACTGCACTTGTATCCCTCCCCTAGTCCCATTCCCTCTCTTTTTTAATGTTTGCCCAGTCCGCTCGGTTTTCAGGAGTGTGTTTCATGGAACGGGATCACAGTGTAAGATGGACGCGTGCTCCAGGTAAAACATGGAGTAATTCACTTTACCCCAGTTCATGCTCCACGTTTGAGAGGGCTCCAAGTTTTACTCTGCAATTATTTGGCTAACTAATTAAATCTATAATACCGCTTCAGGAAGTACCTCTCAGGTTATCCGTTCTCTCCGTCTCGTCATCTCACCTTCCCTGTTTCTCGGCTCCTCTCTGCACTCTGCTCCTGCACAGCCGGCATGTGATTGCGTTGGCTATTTTTTTTTGCTTGTTTGTTTAAAGTTAGAGTGAAGACTGGGTTTAGAGGCAAGATGTTGGGCTGTTTTGGAGCCTTGAACCTGGCTGGCTGAGTTAAAACGCTACAGTAAATGCTGGGGAACACGGAGAATGACTCCTCTCACTTAATTTAACAGCCGGAATTTTATTTTTAGAGGAGAGCTAGTTAGCCGTGGAGTGCGAGACGGAGGGATGTGCGGCGTTATCAAGGGTCAGGGTGCAGTTCATCTGGAGGGAATTCGAAAGGACAAAGGTCACTTTCCCACATGGCTTGATCCATTATTGCCGTTAGACCTGAATAAAAATTCCCTCTTCCCCCTGACTCAGTGCTATGCAAATGGTCACCGTGGATACCTGGTGTTTGGTGCCCATTGAGGCTAATGAGATGTATGAGTTGAACAGCTTTTTGTCAGAGGTTACAATGTGTGTCTTTGCGTGTGTGTGTGTGTTTGTGTGTGTGCGTGTGCACGTCCTGCTGCCAGTGTGTCAGCCCTCCCATCATAAGGCTCTCATGTGACAAAGTTCACAAGGTCCTGGTGTCTGGGTAAGAGTTGTGTACGAATGGGTCCCTGTGCAGTGTGGTCAGGTGTTCAAGACTGGGTCTTTGTGGATGCGTGGGTGAGTGTGTGAATGAGTGAGTGCGAATGAGACCTGCATCCCCGACACATGTGAAGTGCAATTCACTGGCATGGGGAACAGGATAACCCCAGGAGGGAAACACTCCCTCGGAGTCTCACACACACGCACGCACAGACACACACGCATAGACTCTCTGCTGATGCAGGTGTTGACAGAGCTCTTTGTGTGGTTGCAGTCCGATAGTGTTCACTCTGAATGGTGCAAAAAGCACTCCAGCAGAGCAGATATCAAGCTACGCCACCACAGCGCCCTGAGGTTACCAAACTCTAGTCTACCTCATCCACCCACCCCCTCCACTAATTTTAAATCTTTCATGTGTTCGGTCACAAATATGCGATCAGAGTGTTCTCAGCTGATCATTTATAATGCCGATCTCACAATCACTACTGCTGCAGCAATGCAATCTAGAGTGGGAACACAGACTTAAAAAAAACATTCAGAAAACAGACTCTTCTTGGATTTAGGCCATAGAGTTAAAAACTGTAGAATTTACAATGTCATGGAGTCCTTGTGATCTGAATGTGCTAATAACAGGCACCATTTTGGCTAAGGCTGAATTGAACCGCATTGATGTCAGAGAAGTAAGACCATAGAATTATACGCAGGTTCACTGGTAGTAGAAGAAAGCAGGTGAAATCTTGCTCAATATGGCTGACAGTTCAGTCGTGTCTGTTTCTCTGTTCCAGAATTCAATGGTTAAAACACCTTTTGAAACACCTTTGTCCATTAATGGCTTCACTTTCTGTTGGTGTTTGTGCAGTCCCTTCAGCATCGGCTCCGTTTGTTCCCGGTCTGTCTGCCGTTGCACTCGGGCGCTGCTGTAGTGACAGTATCCGCTGTCCTTGTGCCTTCAGTAGGGCGGAGAAACTCGCTGGTGGGAACACAGCCTTCTGTACCGAGCTGCGATATTCCTCCCAGTGTGCTCCTGTCACTGTGAGGAGGCTTTAAAGAGAATTCTGTTCACTGCCCATTTCCCCCCTACTCGTGCACATTTCTCTCTTGAAACATTCTCAAGAGTTTTACAAATCATCTTTTAATTACTCTTTGTTTCCCATGGTTTTACTGCGCTGCTTCAATAATAGACGTATATTTTGGTTCCTCTGTGTCAGAGAACCCATGTTATGTAGAGGGGGAGGTTAGACCTGAGTGGAATGTTGGCTGGTAACAGACTTGACTGGTGATGAACGAGAGCCGTGAGATGACGCTGCAGTACTCTGTTTGGCTTGGGAGCGAAACCAATGAGTTGGCGTTTTTCTCAGAGAAGCAGCCCTTTCCCGGTATGCAGTTTCTGTTCGAGATGGGAGCGGTGCCTGTGGGCCTGTCGCACAGTGCATATGCAGTTCTCTTTTTGTAATGAACAGTAAACGCATGTGCGTGTGAGTGCACGTGTGTGTGTTGGCTAAGGGTGCGGACTTAAATGGTTTTGACATTATACCAGTAGACATGTGCCACAATGCGAACTTTGGTAACTTTTCAGGTGTATTGGTAGGGAACTAATGTTGAAAGTTGAACAGGTAGTACTTCACTGTCCAAAAACTTGGTCAGAGAACAGGGCTAGAGAATAAGTGATGGTGTTAGTTTACCTGGGGCTGCCAAGCGATTGGTTCGGGTCAGTTTATTGTCGAATTGGGCCGGCCCGGTGTGGGGCAGTGGCATTAGGAGAGAATGGCTGTATTGAGCCCACAGGCTCCTTGCTGTCCCCAGTGTACACGGTGCTGCCCGCTGTTGGCTTTGGTGCTGTTGACGGCGTTTCTCTGGATTGCAGCGTATGGTCACAGGCTGTTCTGGACACGGCGAGCCGGAGCTGTAGAGCCCAGCGTGTTCAGACACAGGCCAGTCAGTGTGCTGCTGTCAGGCTCTGCAGCTGGGGGGGTGACGGGGGCTGTCGCTGCCTGCTGGAACAACAAGGATATGTCTGCCTTGTTTTTGCTGGGGATGGAATTTGGAGCCGGGCTGGAGTTATATCCTAGCTATGAAATATTAGAACAGTCCCTTCCGTGTGTGTGAGGGAGAGTCTGTGTGCGTGTGTGTGCATGTGTGTGTGTTTATATGTGGGAGAGAGACTGCTTGAGTCTGTCTGTCAGTGTGTGTATGTTTGTGTGTGTGTGTGTCTGAATTTGTGCATGGGTAAGCAATGTTTGGAGTCACCCCATCTAACATCAGTAGGCCATGTGTTCTGGAACAGTGTCGATTTGTTATCTCATTGGTGAATGCAGCTGGTTTGTTCAGCGGGGCGGGGGTAGGGGGTTAGCCCGCATTTGAATGTCTATTCGAAGAGCTCTCATGGCGTTTCATTCTTTCTAAAGGTGGCTGAGAGCCTGTTTTCAAAATTTTTTTCCTCTCCTTCTCCGTTGCCGTGGCGCTGGTCAGACGGTTCAGCTCCGCCTCCGGCTGTTCTCCCACGCATCTCCGCCTGCGGCTTGGCACGGGGCCGCTCAGTCTTTACAACTGAAGCATCGCACCGTGGCGTTATGTTTTACTTGTTTCTCAGTGGGCTTCAGCCAAATATGAAAGGTAGAGAATTAGGACCCATGGAGAGGTATTGTGTTTAGTTTGCATTAACAATTTCCGGCCCAAGCCTATGACCCCTGAACCCCAGCTCAGTAGGGCGTATGAGCGTCATTGAGCTGCCTGTAGTAAAACATGAAGTCAGTGTCCCACAGCAGAGAATATTGGGCAGGTGCTTGGGACCAAGTGCTATTATCACTGTTATAAACTACCATTGTGCTCACAGTGTAATTCTGATAAAGCTGAGGTGGAAGATTTCCTGTTAATGATGATGCTAACAGTTCTGCTTTTGTTTTCCGCCCTTCAGGGGTCGCATGTTCACCCTGGATTTTGGGACCATGAGGGTGTGTGACCTGCATTTTGACCAGGTCAGGCGGCTGTCCACACCCGCATGCTCTGTTACCATGCCGACGCTCTCAATCCCCACCCCCAACTGCCACACAGTCTGGAAGTACTACTGCAGGGACAACTTCGGCTGGAGGGAATACTCTGAGGTAGGACACACACATACATACACACACACACAACGTGCAAACACACAGGCACTATTCCACATAGCCATATTCTTTATTTGGCTATAAACTGTACACAGAGCCATACCTATAAAGAAACTGACACGATGTGCCCATAAACACTGCACAAAGATATTGCGTGCCACAGTGTGTAGAAATCATTACCAATGGCTTTATGGCTGGTTTTATTGAGGCGTGTACTCAGTAAAGGCAAAGTAATGATCACTTCTGCAAATGTTGCAGCAAAAGCTCTTCCTTTTTTGTCACTGCTCTTTCATCAATGCTAGGTTCAGTAACTGTTGTAAAGTCTCAAGTGACAAATGCTTAGTTGTAATCGGTATTTCTGTATTCAGTATTTCTGTAGAATTTCCTGAACACTTACATCAGTAGTTTGACTTCAGTCAGACCCCAACACAGTGCGTACACAATGAATGGAGTGCCTTTTGAGAGTAAAGGTCCGGCATTTCAAGCCGCCTGCAAAATAAATCCTGTGTTTATACCAGTCTGTCTGACGTTAGGTTACAAGGTGTGCGTTTGGTGAGAGCTCGTAGTACGGAGAGAAGCCCTTGAGCAATCCTGAAAATAAAACTCTCAGTTGAGAGGCGCACTAAATCCCAGTGATCAACGTTCGGAAACATTATGCTAATAGCCAGAAAATATGAATGAGCCACGGTAAATCAGTTATCAGTGTTTCTCTCCAGAGAATAATGGGACGCCCAAGATATTCAGTTCTGGCCATGCAGGTCTGAAACCTGCCCTTTGCACAATCTTTCTTGTACACAGAAAGAAGTCTGTTGTGACAATTAAGGGATTAGCCTCAGTGTGCTAACCTGCTGTGAGTGTAGCCTGCAGATTGAACTGTGTTCCCTTTGTGTGTGTGTGTGTGTGTGTGTGTGTGTTCCTCACGCCCCTCCTGCTGGTTGCGGTTCATCAGCCGGTGGTTCGGCTCATCGAGGAGGCGAGCGGGCGTGGTCTGAAAGAGGTCCGCTTCATCACCCTCCAGAACCAGTATATCCTGAACATCTGGGAAGGCTTTCAGCAGAACGCAGTCTTCGGTTTCCGCCGGCAGATCAAGAAAAGGCCGCTCTTCCTCTCCAGCGTCATGCTCATGCCTTACTTACAGTGAGTATCTCCTAAAACTGCCCGGCCCTGCTGCCGAGCCGTTCCGAAACCCTCAGCCAATCCCCAAAACCGAGTCAAACCAGCCGCTCGCCTGCAAAACCTCGCGGGTGCAGACCACACCCAGAAACCTGCTCAGACACGGGCCGTACCCCCTGCAACCTTCCCGAAAACAGAAGCCAGCACCCGTGGGAAAGACAGCTGCCAGGTCTGCCTGTACCTCCGGGATGTTTTTCCTTTGTGAGGGAGGCACTGTCGCTCTCCCCTTCAGCTGAGGAATAGCCGTGAAGAGAGGGAGGAGAGTGTGTAAATGGGTTCCAGACAGATTGAGCTGCATGAATGGACAGTAAAAGCAAGTAAGAGCAGGAATGTGGGGGGAGACTGGTGTGGGACGGTGATAAAGAGAAACAAACAGCCCCTGGAGTTATTCCTCCCAGACGGTATCGGTGACTTTCTTCCTGTGTCCTCGTTTGCATGCTGGCCACCACTGCTGCCAGGGCCGCCAGCGAGTCGTTACGCCACAGGCCTTGAGTGGCTGTGTGCAAATGAAGTGGGAGGGTGAGTCGACAGGCCGAGTTTGTCAGTGCAGGGCGGGCGAGAACAGGTGTTGTAACCTAAAGTACTCTCTGTTCTTCTCGTTTGTGGTGTCTTTGGGGAGGTTCACAAGTTCTGGGTAATATGAGCCGCGGCTAACGCTACTGCGCTCTGTTGAGAGGGCAGGTTTGTGCTGCTCTCAGGGTTCACTTCCTGTGCAAACTACTCCTGTCCTTCTCTACCGAGTTCCCCCTGTGCTCTAGTCTTCAGTTCTGCTGCACTTTCAGTGACTTCTCGTTATCCACATCCTCCAATTTGTGTGTGTTTGTGTGTGTGTGAGCGAGGGGACTTGTGTGCTGTAGGATGTGGGTGTGTGTCCGCCAGCGCTCCTCTGGCCCAGCGGATATCCGAAAGCTTGTCGCCACCGGCCCCCCTTATCTCAGCAGAGTTTAAACAGTGATCAGCATGGCAAGGGTAGTGGCGCTGGGGGCGAGTAACTTCGCTGTTGTCCGGGTGTCGGTTGTTATGGGGGCAAGATTCTGGCCCCTGTCATTGACATGTGGCTCCCACTCCTGAGAACTGGCTTGCTCTCTGTCCGGCCGCCCAGCTGGACGCCTGGCTTTCAGGAACACATTGTCCTTAGCGCAGGAGTGGAAGTCATTAGCCTGATTGGCAGTTTTGGCTCTTGCGCTGTAAGCATAATTTGTTCTCGCTCTGCCAAATAAATCCTGCCATGCCGCCAAATGTGTCGCCGCACTCGCCCTACCTCAATCCGTCTCCTTCAGTGTCCTTTTCTCACTCCCTCTTTCCCTCTCCCTCCTGTTCACTCTCTATTCTCAACTCACACCTCTTTTCACCATTAATTTAATGAATTAAGACAATGTGTGCTCTTCTAACCTGGCTTATCTAGCAAGGGCGATTCGCACCTTAATCATCTTTTCTTGACTTCGTACAGTTTGCACACCATGTGGAAAATTGATCCTGGCATAAGAAGGATTCATTTACAGCATGTTTGGTAAAGACTTAGAAAAGCCTGACACTTTCGTGGGAGTGTACAGATCCTGTTTGTGCGAGGCTCTTATAAGTACTTTGATATAATGAGTTGTGTGTGTGTGTGTGTGTGTGTGTGTGTGTGTGTATGTTTGTAGTTCTGTGTACATAATTGTTTACAGGTACCATGCTCTAACCCCAGATGCTTTGGGGTTCAGTCACAGCTATGTTGTGTCACAGACTAGAAACAGAGTAACCTCTGCTTGGCACCTGGCTTTGAAAGAGATGGATTATGGGTAATGACCCTGTAATAGACTGTCATGCTGAGCCACTCTGGCTGACAGGCAGATCCTTTCTTAGATGTGTACACAGTCAGCTCCCTGTTATCATGTCAGATGATTGCATACTCCAGATTTAGTGCACGGTGTGTAGCGGGTCCCTTTAAATGTGGCTTATTTAACAATCCCTTAATGGGTATGTGCTTTGCTAAGTGCATAAGGTTATGAGGTTAGAATCCATCTTGTGTTTATTTGAATAGTGTAACCACTATAGCTCATATACAGTCATTGTGAGAATGGGTTTGCATTCATTGGTTTCTGGTAAAATACATCCCCCCTAATGTTCACCCTCTCCACTCATTATTACAGGACTTTGGGCGGTTTGGGCTCGCCAGGCCCCTCCCCCTCGCCAAGTCCTGGGCCACTCCCCCTCTCTCCTACCTCGCAGGCCCCGCCCAAGGCCTATCCTGAGACCTGGCTCCCCATGGGTTCCTGCCAGGACTTCCTCCAAGTGCCCGTGTCCAAAGAGGACCGGAGCTACCGCACGGTCTACAGCCTCTTCCACAAGACCGTGTCGGAAACCCGATTCCGCATCCTGAAGATACTGCGCGTGCAGAACCCTTTCCTCTGGGAAAAATACAAGAGGTGAGACGGGCGCAGCCGCCTAAATGGGATTAGCGCTGCGGTGGCGCTTGCTGGTGTTCTGTTACCTGCAGTGCTGACGTTGTTGACGTTACACGACTTTGGCTGCTTAGCGGCTGCTCTAATCCGGAGGAGTTTTGAGTTTCACATTTTGAGTTGCTATTGATTTATAAGGATATTTGCTGCTGCAAATGGGCGTAAGTACCTGCCTCAAGGATACGGTTGCCGCACTGTCCTGGGATTTAACAACGCCATCGATAACAATTACACTCACCGCTGCGGCCGGCCTGCCTGGTTCTAGTTGTGGGTTTGGGAATGTGGGAAGACATATTTGGTGCAGAGGGAAAGTTCCTTTGTGGGATGAAGGCACAGGTGTTTTGGGTTAGAGCGCGAACGGGGCAATGCGCGGGGGGAAGGGTTAGTTGTTATTTCTTCTGAAGTGGAAGATGAGGGCAGTGTTTTACAGGCTGTGAGAGCGAGCAATTTGACTGTTCCAAGGACAGGATATGCAAAGAGAGACATGCAGTGTGGTGGGGTGGTGCGGAGGTGGTGGTGGGGCTGGGGGGGGGGGGGTGCGGTACTTCACTGGTCAGGCTCGTGTGCATGTGCGTGCGGGCTCAAAGCGACAGCATATGGGAGGGCAGAGGGCTGCAATGTTTCGAGGCCGGGCGCGCGCTCGGAGCGGTGAGGACAGAGTGGGGGCGGGGAGCTCCATCCGTCTCGGCTGAAAGGCAACGAGGAGAGAGCTGGTGTATCGGGACAGGAGAGTGGGAGGATGAGTCAGACTGAGCCTCCCCGAGCAGCCCTCTGTGTGCGTCTGAACTCATGACCGCCGAGAGACAGCATCGCCCTTCCTGCTTCTCGTGCTCACTATCCCCTTCTCTTCTCGGACGCTTCTTTTAAAGTAAATAGGATTTTTACGGAAGCATAACGTTTAGAAGTTGAGTAGAGATGGCGAGGAAAGGAAAGGAACAGACGGGGAGGGAGACAGGTGTCGAGGAAGGGAGGGAGCCTGAGAAAACGAGGGGGAAGCGATGATTGTGCTGATGTGGCGGGCCTGCTCCTCTCGGGGTGGCGGTTGTGGCCAGCAGATGCGCAGGGGCTGACCACAGGGCTTCAGTCCCACACTCATCACTGCAGCGTCTTACCTCTGCAGCACGCAGCCTTCAAACCTTCCGCCGCCTTCTGCTTGTCTGCTCTGCTCTGCCGAAGGGCTGATGACGGGGGCTGGGAGCTCCTGCCAGTTTCCTGCTAACTTGCCCACTCTGCTTTCCGAGAGCGTTCTGCTGTTCACCCCACTCTCATCGCAGAAACCATAGCGTCGGCTTATCTGGCGTCTCATCTTTTTTTTTTCTCGGACTTGAAATGGTTTTTCTTGAAAAACAAGACAGATGTAATACTAATGAGATGTGACTGTTTGACTCATTTCAAGATTGTTCCGTGGGGTGTGAGAACTTCCCTTGTCAAGCAAATGGTACTTTTAAAATAAGATTGTACGTCTTGCTACAGGATTGAAGTGCTTGATAATGCAAGTCTGTTTTTCCTCAGTTTCAGAAGCACGTTGGGCTGTATCATATTAATTGATCTCTCTTCCTTATCGCCCCCCCCCCTTATGCTTCCACAGGAAGAAGGAGTACATGTCGCGGAAGATGTCGGAGATGGACCGCATACTGAACGAGCGCCACCTATTCCACGGCACCTCGCAGGACGTGGTGGACGGCATCTGCAAGCACAACTTCGACCCGCGCGTGTGCGGCAAACACGCCACCATGTTCGGCCAGGGCAGCTACTTCGCTCGCAAGGCCGTCTACTCCCACAACTTCTCCAAGCGCTCGTCGAAGGGCGTGCACTGCATGTTCCTGGCCAAGGTGCTGACGGGCAAGTTTACGGTGGGCAACCCCTCCATGCGCCGACCGCCGCCCCTCCACCCGGGCAACCTCTCCAGCGACCTCTTCGACTCCTGTGTGGACAACTGGGTGGATCCGCAGATATTTGTCATCTTCAACGATGACCAGAGCTACCCTTATTTCATTATTCAGTACGAGGAGGTCTCGAACACTGTGTCCATCTGAGTATCGTGGTGGTCGCCCTGTCAGTTTTGGTTTTTGCCAAATAGGTGCCCTCTTGCACCCC
This sequence comes from Gymnothorax reevesii, assembly GCA_029721435.1. NCBI lineage: Eukaryota > Metazoa > Chordata > Actinopteri > Anguilliformes > Muraenidae > Gymnothorax > Gymnothorax reevesii. Next base: position 145,113,873 of record CM056574.1, read on the forward strand.
TGCCACGGCCTCTCGACTGCTCTCTCGGACCCATGTGACTGACCCTCTGGTGTTTCCGCGTTTCTTACCCAGTAGCTCCTGCCTCCGATTCCCCGACCTGCGCAGTCCGTTCCCTAGGCATCCGAGGGGTGACTAGCCGGCAGTAGGCGGTTGGGCTGTGGAGGGGCTTATTCTGGGGGGTGGACAGCTGTGTTTCAGCTCTGTCCTGCCTATGTGGCACTTGGGTGGAGCCTCCCTGAGTTCCACTGCCTGCCCCTCCTTTTGTTTTTGCTGTTCTCTCTCCAACAGAGTCCGTTTAGATTTTGTGAGAAGCTGTACATATGTTTTCATTGTTTATATTTGAACTGTGTGCCTTTTGTTCATAAAAAATGTTTATTTATGTTAGTAAATGTCATGTTGAAATGAATAAAATGTTTTATTGAAAAAACTGGCTACCCGTTTTTTGGTGATTCATTTATAGTCTTGGACACATCCACCTATTGTAGGATGAAAGACCATTATATCTATATATTTTCAGTCAGTGAACTTGTGGTCGCATTTGTGTGCTTGTATGCACAGTTGTCAGTGTGTGTGTGTGTGTGTGTGTGTGTTACCATTCTGTACTCTCCTTGTTGGATGTAGTTAATATCATTTTGCTCTTAACTTATCCCTTTGACAGTGCTGTTCTTTTTGGGTGGGCTCTGTACTAGTCGGAGTGCTCCACCCAATAAAGGAGCCACTCCCCTCCAGGCTTTTCATTGGAGTGTGCTGTCAGGGGCTTGCTGGACTGGACTATCCCTGCTCTTTATTGTTCTTATACATTTACAGCGACTGGTAGAATAAGTCCTGATCACCATGGTAACTGTACTGCACTTGACACCAGCCATTACCACCTTGCTCCCCCCTCCCCCAGTGAAACCATACTGTGTATTTTTAAACTTATATTTCCAACAAGCAGCTAACTATATGGAGGCATATTTGTATCGCAAAGCACTTCTAACAGATGAGAGGAATAGAACTTTCCGCCATGCTGATTGTATGCCATGTTGAATGCAGGTACTATTAATCAAACCTACCACTGGAAGCACTGCTAATGAAGTGGCGGAGAATGCAGGGAGGCATTTTAGTAACTATTCCTATCATTTGCTTTGTTCTCGTCATTTAAGGAATGATCAGTGAGAAGAGACTATAGTGGTGGCCCTAAATAAACCTTCTGTTTACTATGGCAATTCTATACCAATGTAACATTTTGCTCATTGTTAAGCAGCTTTATTGATTATGAAATATAGATGGATTAAAACAGATGGCTGAAAATTGCTCTGTGGGTTGAAATCAGATGCAGGCCAACACTAGGAATGAAATTAAAGCAAAACTTTAACTTCAGTGTAACCCCCATAAAACAATATGATTGAAATGCAAAAATGGCTAAAAGAAATTAATTTAAAAAAAATAATAACAGCGGTTCTGAAATGGCATCCAGAAGAATTACATTCTCAGTTGTGACCTAACGATAATACTGAACTGAAGGCACAACCCAGGACGTTCATGCAGCGTAACCTCACTAAAGTATTGGCATGCAGCGTGCATAGATTGGTTAAACACATTCCATAAATTGGCTAATTTTATGGAAAAAATATTGTAAAAAAATGTAATGGCAACATTTTTCCTAATTTACAGGCTGCATTGTAAAAATTTTTGTGAAAAAATTGGTGGGTTTTAGAAATGAACACTGCACCTAGTGACCCTTGTTCCCATGGCCGCCCTCATCTCAAATTGCTCTGTTTAATCCTGGCCGCGCCAATCACAGGCATCAGATCCAGCATGGCCTTTGGTCTGAGGACCGCTGACCCTTGTTCAACCCCCAGCTGACCTGTTTCTCTTCACTGAGATGCCTTCACTGGGTGAGCGAGCTTAAGGGAGAGAGGGGGAGAGAGAGAGAGCGACCAACGTGTTGCTGTCGTGAGAGAGGAAGATGAGCTCACTGCAGCTTCACTCCGCCTGGGCTATCACGTCTCCTTTAGACGCTGCGTGCCTGCCTGTGAGCATGCGAGACTTGCACGACCTCGCTCTCTGCTGTCTGTCTCATCCCTCCCCCCTCGTCTCTCCCCTTCTGTCATCTCGCCCCCCTCATAGACATAGCTGGAGACTAAGCAGGGGCTCCATTTGTCGCCTGACTGCCCTCTTAGAATTGCTCGCAGGCTCTAGGGCAGAAATGGACCCGAAGATAGTGGGGCAGTGAGGAAGGTCGAGTTCAAATGCAAGCGAGGCCTATCGATCTGGGCTCGCCGAGGTGTGAACTAGATATAGGACCCTCATGAATAATGAATTCACTTCAAAACTCCAGGGCACGGATCATGGTGGAGTTCCCCCCCTCAACTCCTACTCGCCTGTCAAGTGCCTAAATGGTTCACTGGCGCAGCTGGTGAGCTGAAACCACTGCACTGAAGGCCCAGACCAAAACCCTCCCATATGATACTGTTAATCTCACCAATTTAATAATTTAGTGTTCTGAGTACTCAAATGAATGGCATACTTCACGGCTGGATGGGTAGTGCAAGCACACAATGAGTGAAGACTACGTACGTGTTGTAGCTTATTAAAACCTCCATTCTCAATTATTCATGAGGCTTGAAGTTCTTTTGTATTATATTTGGGGACAACAACATTGCGGCCAAAAGGAAAAAGGGGTGTTTTGTATCAGCCGAGCGCCCAACACTTGCCGCTCTCTGGTCTATATTGTGTGCGTGATGCCCAGCTGCAACCAATGAACATTCCAGTTCAGTTTCCATCATTTCAAATTTCTACCATAAGCCTTTAAGAGCACAGGCGGCCAAATATGGGCAGGATTGTACCGTGAACTTTGAGTAACCTTTAAAGCCGCCTACTCCGTATGACCTTCAGTCTTCGCCCTGAGGAGGGGGTTTAAGACTGGCTTTTCTGAGAGCAGCAAGGCAGCTTGCCAGTCTTCGACGAAGGTTTTCTTCCACAAATAACCCACCTCTCAATCATCTCTTTCTAACTGAAACCCATTCACTTCTCAAAACTGGACAGAGAACTTGGTCTTTCCTGAAATATTAATCAGCAGTTTCATTTGTTTTCCTCAGATTAGGCTTTTAGGTAGGGAAGAGGAACATTTGATTACTGGGGTTGCCCTGCGTTTGGTCAAGATAGCTGTTCCAGTAGTCGAAAGGAGGATGTTGTATTTTTGCACTTATCTGGAAGATGTTGATGTTTGGACTCTTTGTATTATGTTATTGTTCAAAGTGGGTGTTGGGGGAGTTTGGCGCTGATGTTTCTAGAGATATGAAGCTGATAGCGCTGGTAAGAGGTGAAGTGCGAGCAGCTCTTTGGCCTGTGGAGGCCGGCGCTGGATATTCTGTGCTCACAGCTGGGGACTGAGGCCTGGAGCCCGGGTGCTGCTGAAGCTCTGGGAGAGGCAGCGTGGGAGAGCACCCAGGGAGGGAGAGAACGGGTGGGGCCCATTCCTGCTGAGTGCAGGTGGAATTAATGGGAAATGACAGGAAGGGGCTCTGTCTGTGCACCTCCTCAAATCCTCAAAGATTACCGTTCAATCACACACATGTGCAGTGCACTCTCTATCTCTCTCTCTCTCTCTCACACACGTGCAAAACATTCTCCACTCATTGCGCACGTAGCTGGACAGATGTTTGCGATAAAGCTATTGAATATGTGATATTAGTCATTTACACATTGCCATCATGACCAGAATGCATATATGAATGTAACAGTTGAATATGTGTAGTGTTCAGATAAATCATAGATGAAGTTTTTTGTCTTGTGTAAATCACGTGAAAACAAAGGGGCCAAAATGTGTCATAAATCGCAGGAGAAAAAGGTTCTGGTTTACATACGGGAGAAGGTAGCTTAGAATCAGATTTGTGCTCTTTCTAAAATGAAAACCTTAACTACCCAAAGAGGAGACCCCATGATACTGACCTCGGTCCTCAAATCATTTCTCTGTACAGGTTTTCTTTTTTGGGGTTGAATATAACACACATTATGTCAAAAAGAAAAATGGCCCCAGTGCGTATCAAAAACGATTTGCACTCCTCTGCTGGAACCAATAAGCAGTAGGGGGGGGGGTTTGGGGGAAGAAAACTCCCCAGGAAGTCTGTCTTGCCGAAGTGTGTGCAGAAAGGTTGTACGCTGGGTTTGAAGAATGAAGGCTTGGCCCCTGGCACCCATTTCCTGTTTAAAGAGATGGGAGGCGCTGGGCCGCCGTGTGCCCAAGAGGGAGCCGGCATGTGTACGTGCCGCACGCTGCGAGCTCCCGCCATGGCTTTTGTCGAGGTGGAGAAAGGCAACAGGATGTTCAGCCCAGAGGAATGCGTATGTCTAGTGAAGTGTCTGCAAAAGCCATTCCTCCCACCTCGTCCTGCGATTAGCCAATCACGGAGAGGGAGGGAGCAGCAGCTTAGAAGGGAGAAACCCTTGGGTCTTTTCCCGCCAGCCCAAAATGTATCACCGAGAAGGAGGTTACACGCACACTCCCCTTTATTTCAGTGCTGGTATCGTGTGGTATCAAATCCATCAATCCAAAGCCATCCCTTCATAAAATAATCATTGTGAACAGTGTAAATATTAAAATGATTGCATTAACATGTAAATTAAATGGATTTCACCTCTAATTTTTAAAAGGTAATGAACAAATATCAGCACTTATACCACTGCTCAAGCAGAAGCCTTTTCTATGCAATAATGGGCAATGTGCAAAAACTCCTTGAAGGGATGGTTCACCCCAAAATCAAAAATATGTATTTTTCTTCTTATTTATTCATCTAGATTGTTTTCGTCTGAGTTTCCCTCAGAGATATTAGACATAAATTTGTCTGCCATGGCTGGAATAGGCTGGTTCGGCAGAAGGAAATAGTTAAGTCGAAGGTTTGGTTGAAAGAAAATAGTTCCTGTATTATACTGCTCGAAACACAGTGAGTGAATTATCTTGAGGGACTGGGTCATGATTTTTGGAAAGAGATTTTTAAATTGTATTTTTTGGTACTTTGAGCACCACGAGGTAAGAGGTAAATTATGTATTTTCGATGTTGGGGTGAACTGTCCCTTTCAGTAAGGACTATGTACCACACCTAGTATGAGTTCTCAGGAGCCTCAACACCCAGAGTGTGTTGTCATGGTTGACAAATTTAGAGGAAGTCAGGATTTTTCAAAAACAGACTAACCAAAACCATGACTGTCTCAGTTGTGTATCTCAGAAGCGCAGACACGCACGTGTACGCATGCAGAGATACACACAATCACTTGCACGGTCCACACAAAAACAGCTATTCCCAGTACATTTTCCTCAAATCAGTTCAGCACAGTTATGAGGCCTCACTAACTGAACACAGGTCATCAGATTTCTTTGGGTGTGCAAACAGTCAGCTGATTCTCAGTATCAAGTAGGAATTCCACAGGTGTGAGAGCAGTCACAGTCGGCTAGTTCCAGAGGAGTCTTTCTCTGCATATTGTGTTTTTTTTCTTCTCTCGAAAGTGCAGTCAGTGAGCTGCCTTTGTGGCACAATGCCAGTCAGAAAAAAGCCTGTCACAGCTTGGCGCAACCGTTTGCCAGGAAACTCTCCCCAGGGGCAGTATCTTTGAATATATGAAAACTTTTGAAGGGTTCTGGTATTGCTCCATCAGCATAGTCATGCCATTGTGAGCTTCTATGTAAAGCCAGCTACTGACTTGGAAGTCTAAGGAGATAAGGAGTACAATTAAGCCCATTTTTCCTCAAAGGTTTACATAGAGGGGTTGCTTACAATTAAGTAGAAATGAAAATCATTTTATACAATGTCCACAGACACCTGGTGACTTGTCTCAATACCAATTTGAAAAGACGGAAATGAAACAGGAGAAAATGCGTTCCCATGACTCCATAAGGGTCCCTATCAACGAGAACTGTGATATCATAGGATGAGGCACGTTATGTTGTCATGGTGACAAGTGTGAAAGGCATCTGCTAACCTACTGCTGAGAAATTCTTTTGAACTACTGACACTGTGATAAGGGCTTGAAAGCCATTATGACACAATTACGTCATTGATAAAAATATCATGCTACATTTCACTGAATAGCGATCGTGTTTAAAGTTTCAGTTACACAATATGACTGTACCAAACCACAACAAACTGCTGTTACAAAACAGAAGATTTAATGACTGACAACGGTTTTACAGTCATGCCAAAATTGAAAACTTAAATGTGACTGAAACATATTCAATCATTTCACCAGAAGTTAGCAAATTAATAAAAATTCATGCCAGAAACAAAGAGAGTCTCTCTGCATTATTTTATAAAAATTAAACAAGATCACACAGCCAAAATATAATGCGCAGGTTCATACTACCTAAAAAAAATCACTGCGGTGAATTCTGCTCATTTCCTTGGAAAGAGCCCTTGGTGTAAGTGCCCCACAGGTAAGCAAGAGTCTTTTGCTGCAACCACGCAAGCCTTGGAGTTTGCCAAAAAATACTTGAAACAAAAATGTTTGAAAATTTATGATTTATTGACTGCTCGTGCTATCAGGCCAAATCACCACCAATCACAATCAGAAGAAAATGTGTCAATTTGTTTTCATTCATTGCTTTTTCCTCTCTCAAATTGTGTTACTAAACACTCGCTCCCTACTTGCGAACAACAGTTTATCTGGCAATTAGCAAGAGCATGTCTTAAAAGGTTTTGTGAGGCTAACATGCTCAGAGGCTGAAGGAAATCTTTGTCCTGTGAAGCAGGAGGTTTTATTTTCACACAGGGTGGTCCAGCAGGAGATAACCCAGGAAAGTGCATTTGATACCAATCAGATTGGGAAGACTTTCTGGAGAGCAGCCTGCAAAAACACAAGGGGAAGTTGAGAGGAAAACTGAGCACAGCTCCACCCTTAGGTTGTGCTGCTAACTGCAGAGTGATATAAATATGAAACAGGTCTCAATACTCCACACCCATGTGCCCACCTCCTTGTATTTAAAGATTTTAACTAATGGGTAAATCGATCACAAATCACCAGGTCTCCGAAAATGTTCCCAACTGACCATCACAGATGTGCTTCATACGTTCACAAATCAATGCCATTGGTCCCAATAAACAATTTACACAATTTCAGCCTTGTATCTTTTTTTTTAAAAGACCTTTATTTGACAGTTGCAGAGAGAGAGAAACAGGAAAGTTGGGGAGAAGAATGGGGAAGAAAAGCGGCAAATATCCCGAGCCGGAATCAAACTAGGATCCTTTATGGAGCGTGTGCTTAGATCGATGTGCCACCGGGGCACCCCAGCCCTGTATCTTTTTTAGTTTTTGACATTTAGAGGCTTGAATAGGTGGGGCTTAGCTCACATTTTACTGTAGAAAAGAGTGCTATAGAAAAAAACTATGAAGTTCTCTAAGCCATAACTTTGGAATTAGATACATGAAATTTTCAGGGGTTGTTCTTAAATACAAGATGTCTTTAACCCGCAACAAAACAAAAAAAAAAAAAAGTTTTGTGCTTTGGAGCCTTTTTGGCCCTCAGCATCCCCACATTTGAACGAGTCAGATCTTTCAAATTCTGGTACTTATTTCTGATATTATAGTAATCTTTTGCTAACAAAGTGTTTGTCTTAAGGAATTAAAACTTTCTGAGTTATGATGCATAAAAAAATAATTTCACGCCCATATTTCAAATGCATGTTGCTCATGTACGACATGGTGTACCATAAAAAGAATTATACCACTGGAAACAACATGATCTTATAAGCAAATACTCAAAATAGAAGGTTGGTATCTTTAACAAAACAATATTCATTAAGGTATCAAATATGCCATGTTTTACCACAGGCAAAATTGCTGTTTTTACGCATACAATATACAACCCCAATTCCGAAATAGTTGGGACAAAATTTAAATTGTGAATAAAATCAAAACGCAATGACTTTCAAGTCACACCAGCCAGTGTGTTATTCACAACAGAACAGAGATAACATAGCAAATGTTGAAACTGAGAAATTTTAGAATCTTGTCCACAAAATGAGCTCATTTCAAATATGATGGCTACTACAGGTCTCAAAAATGTTGGGACAGGGGCCTGTTTACCATGATGTATCATCCCCTCTTCTTTTTAACACAGAGTGGAGGCATCTGAGCATTGAGGACACAAGTTTCTTGAGTTTAGCCATTGAAATTTGATCCCACTCTTGTTTAATACAGGCTTCCAGCTGCTGGAGAGTTTTTGGGTGTCCTTTGAGTTTAATTTGTTTAATTATTTGCCAAATTTTCTCAATGGGTGAAAGATCAGGACTGCAGGCAGGGCAGTTCAGCACACGAACTCTTCCACTACAAGACCATGCTGTTGTAATAGCTGCAGTATATGGTTTTGCATTGTCCTGCTGAGCTACACATGGCCTTCCCTGGAATAGATTTCATCTGGAGGGGAGCATATGTTGCTCTAAAATTTTTATATACCTTCCAGCATTCATGGTGCTTTTTAAAAAATGCAAGTGTCCCACACCATATGCACTAATGCATCCCCATACCATCAGAGATGCTGGCTTTTGAACTGAACGCTGATAACAGGAGGGGTGGTCTTTCTCCTCTTTAGCCCAGAGGACACAATGCCCATGATTTCCAACAAGAATGTCAAATTTGGACTTGTCTGACCACAGGACACTATGCTACAATCCATTTCAACAGTGGCTTCCTTTTTGCATGATAGAGTTTTAGGCGGCATCTATGGATGGCACGGCAGACTGTGTTGACAGACAGTGGTTTCTTGAAGTATTCCTGGGCCTATTTAATAATGTCAGTGAAAGAATCATGCCGGTGAGTGATGCAGTGGCGTCTGAGGGCCCGAAGATCGCGGGCATCCAGTAAAGGTCTTCCGCCTTGTCCCTCTGAATCTTTTGATGTTATCCAATGTCAATGATGACACCTTCAAAGCCTTTGCAATTTGACGTTGAGAAACATTGTTTTTAAAGTATTCCACAGGTTGGAGAGCCTCTGGCCGTCCTTACTTCAGAGAGACTCAGCCTCTCTAAGACATCCCTTTTATAGCCAGTCATGTTACATACCTGATATCTGTTAACTTAATTACTTGCTAAATGTTCTATCACCTGATTATTTTTTACATTAATAGCTTTTTCAGCCCCTTTTTGCCTGTGTCCCAACTTTTTTGAGACCTGTTGCAGCCAGAAAATTTGAAATAAGCCCATTTTGTGGATAAAAATATTAAATGTCTCAGTTTCAACATTTGAAATGTTACCTATTCTATTGTAAATGACATAGGCCCATGTGATCTGAAAGTCATTGCATTTTGAGTTTATTCACAATCTACACTTCGTCTGCACTGTTTTGGAATTGGGGTTGTTTTAGCCAGATTTGGGACCAAGCAACTGCTGTATCTGCCCATGCTTGCCAGTTATATTTGTAGCCTGATTTCGTCAGCATTTTCTAATGTTTTAAAAACCATGAACACACCAAGGTCAAATAGTTTCTTTGTCTTTTTCATGCTGATGTACATGTAACATGGCTTCATCTTTGGCACCATGCGCCATTGGAGAGAAGCTTAATTGAAGGGTTGATTTCCAAAAGTGCGCAAGTTCGTTTTAGTCTTTTTAGAGAAAAAAAAAAAAAAGGTTTAAAGACTTAATTCGTCATCGATAGGGATGTTCTGTGGTTGTGACCGTGCGTTCAGGAACCACACGCAAGAGAGGGAAATCCAAAAAATGTATGCCTTTAATGAGTTCCGGGTCAGTGCCAAAAAAACAATTGCCAAGACGCAAAACAAAATCCAAAAACAGTCGACTAGACAGGCCGGGGTCAGAACCAAAAACAGATAAGCAAAGGTACATAAAAGTCGTGGTCGGTAAACAAAGCAGTGGGTCATACACAGGGCATCCAAACACAGGAATCGAGGTCATACAAAAATAGGTTGAAATCCAGGAAGACAAAACAATACAAGAAGGGCAATGGCAAGAATCTTAGTCGGACGAAACAGTCAAAGGAAAACAATACTCAATGGCATACGAAAGGCTCTGCACAAAGAAATATTGATGAACGTTCTGACAAAGTCAGAATAGCAGTGAGGACTCTTAAATAGACGAGAGGGAAGTCACATGCTATGCAGGGAACAGGTGAGCTGGATCAGACTAATTACAATGGGAGGAACAGACGAGGGAAACCCTAACCACGAAAACTGGCGAAAGCCAAGACACAGACAAGATCACGCAAACAGCCTATGACATTTAAACAGCTCCAGTCAAGGAGTTCTAAGTGCACAGATAATGAGTGCAGGAAAGCAGTTAGGCACGTGCGAGAGATCTCGCAGAAACGCAGAGGGAGACAGGTAAAGCTGAGCAAGAGGCGGAGACTAGAACAGGGCGATTGCTGAGAGGGAATAAGTATTAATTAGTAGTGGTGCAACTTTACAGATTTAACTAGAGTGCTCGTTAGTGAGTTAGTAATACATATACTTGGATTAGTTGGGTTAGTAGACTATGATACAAAATACAAATGTTAGTCTTGTTAGTAGTCAGAACAGCTAGGCGAAGGAAGTAAACGAGAATTGAAGGAATAATATTAAACACCAGAAACCATTGAAATCACCCGAAGCATGTGAGCACGCAGACTGGGGAGACGGACTGAACCAACTAGAATACGAGACAGGGGAGACAAGTGCAATGGAACTGAAAAATGGACTGAACTAAAACCTGAGAGTTATAGTAACAAAAAAGAATAAATAAAAGAGAAAATCATGTACATAAACATGAACATAAACCATAACCATAACAGTGGTAATTAGAAAGTTCAGCCAAAGAATAAGCAGCTAAAAGAGATTACCTTTTTGGCAGACTTCTTGTTTCGCTTGATTTTAGCCCGTGTTTCTGGCTGCCTGGGTCTTTTTTCAGCTCTTTGGGTTGAGCCCACACAGCCCATCCTGGCCTGTAGAGTCAGCCATTTTGGTTAGGTAAGAAAGCTACAGTGGCTGCTATTGGCCATCCAATTTTCTCAGCAATGCTTTGATTAGCAGACAGGACTTGTGTAGGTTTACACTGGATTTGATCTCCTCCAGATCTCCTCCTCCTGGGGAATTTTCAATTCACTGCTTAATTCATATTGTTTATTTTATTTAATCCATATTTAACCACGGAAGTCCTGTTGAGATTGAAATCTCTTTTTCAAGGTAGCTTTGGGAGTTCAGGTGGGGAGGGAGAGGGCAATTTGCACATCCAATTAGATCAGTGGATTATTAGGTGGCAGGTCGAAAGAGCCATGTTGGGACTTTAACCATGAGCTGAAGAACCCCCGACTCTTATTGATGAGTGTCATAGGATCTTTAATGACCACAGTGAGTCAGAACCTCAGTTTAACATCTCATCCATCCAGTACAGTGTCCCCATCACTGCACTGGGGCATTGGGAATTATTAAATCAGAGGGAAGATCGCAACCTACTGGCCCCCCAACACCTCTTCCAGCAGCAACTTGGTTTTCCCAGGTGGTTTCCCATCCAATTACTAACCAAGCCCACACCTGCTTAGTTTCAGCCACACAGCTAGAGCAGATTGAATAGTGGTGTGGCTGTTGGCTGTAAATTTATATCCCCAAAATACAAGTTTCAGGGATATCATAGTTTCGCCCCACCAGCCGCCGCCGCCACTGCCACCGCCGCTGAGTCCGCAGTTTTTAGCCATTAGTGCGATAACTCACAAAATACTTTACATTGGCTTCTCATTTTTAGCATATGGGTAGATATGGGAGAGAGGATGGACTGATTGGATTTTGGGCAAGTATGCACTCCTAGGTTTGCCACCAGGTGGCGCTATATATTGAAAAGATCAGTTTTTTAACCATAACTCTGGAACAATTACTTACAAAACCCAAAACCAGTGAAGTTGGCACGTTATGTAAATCGTAGATAAAAACAGAATACAATGATTTGCAAATCCTTTCCAACTTATATTCAATTGAATACACTGCAAAGACAAGATGTTTAATGTTCAAACTGAGAAACCTTTTTTTTTTTTTGCAAATAATCATTAACTTAGAATTTAAAGGCAGCAACACATTGCAAAAAAGTTGGCACAGGGGCCTTTTTACCACTCTGTTAAATCGCCTTTCCTTTTAACGACACTCAGTAAACGTTTGGGAACTGAGGAGACCAATTTTTGAAGCTTTTCAGGTGGAACTCTTTGCCATTCTTGCTTGATGTACAGCTAAAGTTGTTCAACAGTCCGGGGTCTCCGTTGTCATATTTTACGCTTCATAATGCGCCACACATTTTCAATGCGAGACAGATCTGGACTACAGGCAGGCCAGTCTAGTACCCGCACTCTTTCACTACAGAGCTATGCTGTTGTAACACGTGCAGAATGTGGCTTGGCATTGTCTTGCTGAAATAAGCAGGGGCGTCCATGAAAAAGACGTTACTTGGATGGAAACATATGTTGCTCCAAAACCTGTATGTACCTTTCAGCATTAATGGTGCCTTCACATATGTGTAAGTTGCCGATGCCTTGGGCACCAATACACCCCCATACCATCACAGATGCTGGCTTTTGAACTTTGCGCCTATAACAGTCCGGATGGTTCTTTTCCTCTTTGGTCCGGAGGACACAATGTCCACAGTTTCCAAAAACAATTTGAAATGTGGACTCGTCAGACCACAGAACACTTTTCCACTTTGCATCAGTCCATCTTAGATGAGCTTGGGCCCAGCGAAGCCGGTGCCGTTTCTGGGTGCTGTTGATAAATGGCTTTCGCTTTGCATTGTAGAGTTTGAACTTGCACTTGCAGATGTAGCGACGAACTGTAGTTACTGACAGTCGTTTTCTGAAGTGTTCCTGAGCCCATGTGGTGATGTCCTTTACACACTGATGTCGGTTTTTGATGCAGTACCACCTGAGGGATCGAAGGTCACGGGCATTCAATGTTGGTTTTCGGCTTTGTCGCTTACGTGCAGTGATTTCTCCAGATTTTCTGAACCTTTTGACGATATTACGGACCGTAGATGATGAAAACCCTAAATTTCTTGCAATAGCTTGTTGAGGAATGTTGTTTTTAAACTGTTCGACAATCAGCTCATACATTTGTTCACTAAGCGGTGACCCTAGCCCCATCCTTGTTTGTGAATGACTGAGCATTTCAGGGAAGCTGCTTTTATACCCAATCATGGCACCCACCTGTTCCCAATTAGCCCGTTCACCTGTGGGATGTTCCAAATAAGTGTTTGATTAGCATTCCTCAACTCTCTCAGTCTTTTTTGCCACTTGTGCCAGCTTTTTTGAAGCATGTTGCAGGCATCAAATTCCAAATGAGCTAATATTTGCAAAAAATTACAAAGTTTACCTGTTCGAACATTAAGTAACTTGTCTTTGCAGTGTATTCAATTGAATATAGGTTGAAAAGGATTTGCAAATCATTGTATTCTGTTTTTATTTATGATTTACACAACGTGCCAACTCACTGGTTTTGGGTTTAGTACACAGACCTCAAATTTGCCTAATTTTCTAGGTCTAGTAAAGGGGAATCTAATAAAGGGGGCTTCAAGGATTGGGGAAATTCGGGGATATATCCCCTGCTGTCAGCCGCCGACAGTGTAGGCCTAGTTTATATTGTACTTGAGTGCTTTATGTGTAAGCACCGCTATTTTGCCTGTATTAAAACATGGGATATTTGATACATTAATAAATACAGTTTGGTTCAAGAAACCAACTTCATATTTTGATTATTTGCTTATAAGGACACCCTATCTCTATTGGTATAATGCTTTTCAGGGGACACCATGTAATATAATGAGCAACATGCATTTGAAATATGGGCGTGAAATGATTTTTTCATTTTTACAGCATCAGAACTCAGAAAGTTTGATTTCCTTAAGACAAACACTTAGAGACCAAAAGAGATCTACAATATGACAAATAAAAGCCAGAATTTTAATGATCTGACATATTAAGATGTGGAGATAGAGCAGGCCAAAAATGCTCCGAAGCACAAAATAATTTTTTTTGCAGACTTGAACAAGCAATAAAATGGTAAATATGCAGTTGTAAAACTTCAAATGCAGCAGTTAAAGACATCTTGTACTAAGAACAACCCCTGGAAACGTCTTGCATCTAGCTTAAATAGTTCAAGAGTTATGGCTTATGGAACTCCATAATTTTTTATAGCACTCATTTCTCAGTAACATCCGAGCCACGCTCCACTTATCCAAGGCTCTATATACTAAACTAAAAAAAGATACATGCCTGATATCTTACATACTGCTTATTTGGACTAATGAAATTAATTTGTGAAAGAATTAAGTAAATTTGATATGGCCAGTCGGGAGGCCTTCGTGATATCACATGGATTGACCTTAATGCTGCAGCATAGTGTGATGATTAAATTGACCAAAGTATGAAATATTTCTCACTTCAATGAGAAATCAATATGCAATGTACATGAGCCCCAAATGGTGTCTATAAAAAAGGATCCTTCTGTATATACAGGCATGCGAAAACCCAGAGTTTTAGTGGGAAAACCATGCGGCCAGAAACCAGAAAATTTTCACCATTCAGCCTGTCATGACGTCCACATGTCAAAAAGAAGTTAAAAGTTAAAATAACACAATAATTTCAATAATAATTTTAATAATTAAAAAATTCTACAGTAATATTTTTAGGGCCCTCGTCAGTAAAAGCCCTAGTATTAATCCTTACTTACCACCTTTATTGTGCCCTATGATTAACTGCTGAAGCAGATGAGGTCATCTCAATCAATGATGTGAGGCATCTTAGTGTTCATATCCTCATGTTTTGAAATTAAATCAGTTTGTGGGTAGAGTATTTAGCAGAGTTTGGTGTTGTTGTGGAACCTCAGCATTATTTTAATTCAGTAACTTTAGAGCAATCGCCTTCCTGATGTACCACACCAAGAGCATTAAAACTCCGTTTGATCCTTCAAGCAATATATGTGACTGCTCCATTAATTCAGTCATTGTATTTCGCATTTTAGCAAGCTCAGAATTTTCTTGGCAGCCTCCCGATTTATCAGTAAAGTAATGCATACTAGTAACAAATGGATATTATATATAACATGAAACAACTTTTGAAATCAAGCATTTGCAGCAAAGTTCCAAAAATAATCTAAATTAAGTATTTTATGTACTCACTGATGTTTATAGTATTGTCACGAGTCCTCTGATAGTGTCGCTGCCCAGCCATTTTTTTGTGGTAGGCCTACCCAATGAAGTGAAAACCCTGCTATCTTTAATCACTACTTAATTTTGAGAGTCCTATATTTCATGATACGTGTTGGGATTAAAGCCCAGTGGCATTGCCGTCAATTCGTAAAATAGCAACAAAAATAAATAAATCAATAAATGAATAAATAAATAACTTCCGGTACTATAGGTTATGATAGGATAAAAAATGAGAAAATCCCGGAATTTTCGAAGTACCTAAGCATTTACCATCATTCACACCCCTGCCTTACCCCGGAGCTGACAAGCTTGGAGAATTCGCCACACACACACACACACACACACACACACACACACACACACGCAAATATATATATATATATATATATATATATATATATATATATATATATATGTATGGCTCACATCCAATCAAACTGTCAGTGCGCGGGAGTCCGTGACCACGCGTGTTTTTTCTTTTTAATTTTGTTAAAGAGCAGTTGGTCTAATCAGTGAGTCACCCATATCCTCGGTAAAATATTTCCTTACATTTGCCCCAGATATAATAAACTGCTTTAACTGTTTGATCTGGACTCTCTACCCTAGACCGTTGCTGCGTGACTGCCGTTCCTCCGTCACACTGCGGTTATTTGGACTGATTTAGTAGACACTGTCACGACATCCGCTTCATACAACCATGGCGTGAGAGGAGTCTGGGCGCTGCACGGTTTCTCGTGCATATTGATTCATTTGAGCCTTTCGCGCTTGCGCATGAGTGTACTTTCCGTATGACACGATTTTAGGCTATGGTCACCACCAGAAACTCAAAATTAGCCCTCTCCGGAGCCTAAATAAGAACGGAATTCAGTTTCTAGCGCTGAAAAACAAGTAGTTTCGCCACCGACCAGTCAATGCAAAGTATGTCGCTTAGGCTGTGCAAGTATTTTCTGTCCTTATATTCTGTCCGATCTGATCTTAACAGCGCATGCTTCGTCGTTTTTAATGAAATGCATGCGTCCCACCAGTTATGATATCTGAGGAATATACAAGGGTTAAAAAACATTCGTCCTCATGTTTAACCGGAAAACAGTAAACGCAGACAAGCCACCAGCGAGACAGTTGGCTATCTGCTTTTGCACTTGCTGAATAGATGTTAGGTGCTCAGTTACGGGAGCGGTGAATACATAAACCCTTTTCACGAAACCGATAATGTATCGGCAGGAGGCTGTCACGCAACTGACATTAACTGGTTTAAAGGGGAAGGGGTCAAACGTGAGATGCGATCTTCTAGCCATCAAGTTTGATTGATTTGTATGGCGAGAACAGCAGAGGAATGTCACGGAAACACTCGCGTGCAGACAGAGTGAAGGGCCATTTGGTGTTAAGGTTTCCAGGGAAATAGAGAGCCAGGACTAAAAACAACAGCGTTTAAGACGGTTCTGCCTCATGGGTGACCAGTGAGGCTGCGACTTACGTAATAATAATAATAATAATAATAATAATAATGATGAGTTGGCCTATTATTATTATTATTATTATTATTATTATTATTATTAGCTTCAATCGTAGCCCATTTTATTTCGTAACAAAGAAATAGCTTTAATTCTGAAAAATGCCAGCTGATATATAGGCTAATATTCAAACGCGAACATCTTGGTAATAAAGAAGCGAAAAAATCTTTGCGCCAATTTCTAAGAATACCCCAAAAAATACATACCCACTCACACACGCACGCATGCGCGCACACACACGGACACACACTTGCACGCACGCGCTTGCACCTGATAGCAAAAACTGTCGAGAGCACCAGCTACATTCCCAGCTTGTCAAGTGGGCATGAAAATGAAATGCGTGGCAACGTTGGCTTGATTACACGACCTCACTCGGGACACCAAAGACGAATATTTAGCATTCACTTTTCTGCGCGTTAAACCAAAGCATTACCCCACACTCCACCCCTCTCACGTAAAAACATCCCGTAATCCCTGAACAGACACAGGACTCTCTTGTTTACATTAGCCTATTCACTTCCACACCGAGCCTAGCGTGCCCGAGGCAGACTGAGGCAAAGCTTCAAATTCCCTTGAGGCAAATTACCCTGAGTGCACCTTGCGAGTAAAACCTAATTGGTTACAAGTTGAGTTAACGCAAACACACAAGGGCTCGATATGCCACCAAGATGATGTAGACTTATATACTCCTACTACTACTACTACTACTACTACTACTACTACTACTACTGCCACTGCAACTACTACTACTACTGCTACTACTACAACTTCTAATAATAATAATAATAATAATAATAATAATAATAATAATAACAATAATAATAATATGATTGACGCGTGCACAGAAAAATTGCACTTTTCATTCTGGAGCTTGCTGTTAACTTCTATGCATGTTTAGTCAAAGATAATAAAGACAAAGTCTGTATGCGAGACAATTTTTTTTTGTCTCAAACTGTACTTATCATCGTTTAACCCCATTTTCGTCCTTTTTTCAGTGAAGGCAGGTGAACCGAGAAAAACTGGCATGAATGGAATTGAGGATACCGTTACAATCAGTGGGCGGTGCAACCTGAAATAAGGACGGGATCCGCACGATTCATTGATGGCGAGGGAGTACTGCACGCACAGCACATCACATGAACCCACATCTTTTAAGACGAGGGTGGATTTGGAGTAAATTTAGAGCCGTGATTAACCGCGCACTTCCTTAAATATAATTGCGGAGTATCAGAAAGATGTAACCCTAGCCTATAAATTTTTGTGAACCACACCCACGTTTTTGGCGATTGGGTACAATAAATTGGAAAATAAACAGCGCATGTGGGACTCTTACTCTGAGAAGACTTTTCATGCAAGGGGTCTTGCCTGCTAAATTACTGTCATCCCGCTTCAGGCGGGGCAGGTCAAGCAAGGGACGACAGACTTGCGCATTATACCCACGACTCCCAGTGCGTAATCAGCGCTGTATCCATGGTGATAGTGAACGCTCGGATTTCTTTACCAAGCACGCTGAAGCAGCGGGGATTACATGACCGTCTTTATTGGCCCAATTTCCGCATAAAATGGGTAGGTGAATACTTTCCATTGAAGTGTATGACGATGTTTAAGTGAGGGGAGTGGACATTGACTGTCGAGTAACCTTTCGGCCTCTCTAACGGGCAGACATAACAGAATTGACTTCGATTCAATTAAAGAAATCCACCAGTGGCTGTGGCGTAGCCTGGTTGATCACAATTCAACAAAAAAAATGTAGAAGGCAAATACTCTCGATAGTGGCGTGTAGTGCTTGCTTCGGTCAGACGCAACTGTCTGTAGGCCAGGGGGGAAGGGTAACTGGCCAGCTATTTGCGTGTGGATGAGTTTTCATGCGGAGAGAATGCTTTTATGAGCTTGTCACTTTGCTACAAATGTGTAAGGTGGTGATTAATATCGCCGCGGTTAATAGCCACAATGTCTCAATATCCACGCTACGAGAGCAGTCTCGCTATACTGAGATGCAATGGAAGTATGTACTATTCAGTGGGAATGTTCTTGATTCACGGAGTCGCAATTAATGAGGAAATGCCCGGGACGTGTCGTGTTTAGCTCGTGAGATTCCCCGCGTGCCCTTTCACTGCATTTAACTCAGTGCAGCTGGAAGGGCAGACGGCGCGTCGCACGCCGCGTCACAGCTTTTATCGTTCCGAACGCAAGCAATGTTGGCTTTTGCCTCGGTCAACCTAAGTCACAACCCAGAAATTCAGATTTGCCATTCGGACTGAATAATAAATTCGGTTTCATTGAACTTTTCGTTGAAAGCAGATAATCTGATATTTCATTATTTTCGTTCAACCTCAGATATCGAAATTACGCAATCGAAGTGTCTCGTCAGTGGTGAAGTACTTATTCATATTTTCCCCAGGAGAACCATTCAGAGAGGCTTCAGGCACGGAAGAAATGGAGAGACACACCCCGGCTTACCCCCTACCAATGGAAATCCAACAAGTAAATTGCTTTCATCTTAAATCTCCCTAAGATTGCCTTTGGAGGTGCTGGAGGGAATATTCTAATAACTAGAACTTTTTTCCAGTTCAGGATAATTCATAATAGCAGTGACATGAATTTAGCTAGGTTTTTTCTGGAGATGTCTTTGAAAAGACTCCAAAACAGGCACCCATCACTGTTGAAATACAGGGGACAGATGCCTATACAGAATGATCCTGCCACTCCCTGCATGCACTGCACCTGTTCTTGCATCACCAAAAAGGCTCTATTTTGTTCGTCAACATCAGCCCCACTCTGTCCCTCCATACCCCCCACCATGATTCTGCAAGATATCAATCAGCCTTACAATACAAGATGTTCTGAACCGAATGAGAATAACCCCTGTGGCAGAGGTTGCAGTGCAATTCATTGACAAAAACATGAGTCAGACAGAAAAAACATAATTCATGCATATCTAGGTGACTGTGGCTCCACTTTCGGACGCTCGAATACCAATCAATGTGATGGCAGCCCTTGAATCAATCTGGAAAATTTGAATGTAGCAAACTGGGCGACTCCTCTCTTTTTCCTCTCTGTACCTCATGTGACCCACTGGGAGAGGGCCTCCATTTTTCATAAGAGTGTAGCAATCACCTCAACAGGAGGGAACAATTGGATTGAGTTCTCTCTCCCTCTCCCCAGGCATTCATGTCAGTGTGAAGTCTCTCTCTCTCTCACTCTCTCTTTCTCTCTCTCTGCCTTCATGTCCTTTGTCGCCCCATAAATTTCAAGTCAGATTAAATGGATCACGCTTCATCTCTCTGGAGAGTAATGGCGACCTGTGCCATGAGTTTGGTTTCAAATATGGAAACCATTGCAGGTTCCCTGAATCTAAACTCACTTTGAGTTCTATGTTTACATCCATTGGTGCATTTTGAACTTTGAGCATAGTGTCGTGACTGATCTTTATATGTTTCCCTGAAAGACTTGTGACCCATCAGTCTGTAAACGGGCCTTAGTGCTGCAGTGGATGACTGACTGCCATGCAGTATGATAGTAGACACGTGCAGACGGAGATATGGCATGATGCCCCTGGTCTCTCTTCGCCTCAGTGCGCAGTGTCTGGCTTCCCCTTTTCCCTGCGAAGGAGGAGACTGGTTGGCAGGAGTGCTTATCCGGGCTTTTACCTTCTACCTTCTCCTTCTTGACCGCTCTCCTTGTTTAGCTGTGCTATCACGTGCTACACCCCTTCCTACTTTTATAAATCCTGGCCCCCCTCTCCAGAACCTGGTGACCCCGGGCGAGTCTCCGCTCTCGTGTTGTGACTGATGCCGAGGGCTGAGCTGAGTCTGTATGTCGCTCACGCTACACTGCGCACCACGGGGGGTCTTTATTTCCCTGTAAGTCTAAAGGGCTGGAGTCACGAAGTGCTCTGGTACACACACGCGTGCACACACACACACACACACACACACTGTCTCTCTCTCTCACACACACACAAAAAGAAAAAAAAAACAATTTGGGTGAATGAGGAGGCTGGGGAGAAGGTAAATGAGGAATGAGCCTTGTAACTTTTTAATCCCTCCTTGGAGGTTTGCATGGTCTGTTGTATCTGTGATGCACTGTGCAGTAGGCAGAGGGAGACTGAAGAAAGAGGGGCAGCTGAAGAGTCATCACATCCTTCTCTTTTGTTATAAAATCCTGGGATTTCATGATAATGCAATGAAAAAGAAGACCTTTTTTGTGATGTGACTGAACCCCTGCAGATTCTTTAACTCTAGGGTTTAACTTTAGAGGTCACGGGTAAATCAGCATAGGTGTTTGGGACATTGACCCACCTCGGTACAGACTTTGTGTGCAGTATGTAACTTGTATTGGGGCTTTGTCTGTAAAGTGCTCTACCTGTGTCCTATTGCATGAGACCTTGGTTCAGCCAAAAGGTTTCCATTACACATGAGTGCCTTTCATAATCTGGCAAGGCACACTTCCTCTAAAATGTTTTGCCTTTATGTTAATTACTGCCGGACATCCCTGTTTTTGTGCAAATCTTTGGGTTGGGTGCAGGTGGCGTTGAAAAGAAACCTTACCTCAGCGAT
Source organism: Gymnothorax reevesii (assembly GCA_029721435.1). Lineage (NCBI taxonomy): Eukaryota > Metazoa > Chordata > Actinopteri > Anguilliformes > Muraenidae > Gymnothorax > Gymnothorax reevesii. The sequence continues at coordinate 145,135,085 of CM056574.1, forward strand.
ATAGGCTGCCTCGCTCTGTATTTAACAGTTGATGCTGAGGTACAAAGCCAACTATTAAACTGTTCATCTTCCTCTTTTAAAACTGGTGGCTAAGTCAGCAAGAAAGTTGGCTTACTATGCACCTACTATGTTGGGGCACATTAGGCTGCAAGACTGACTGCTGTCTGGCCTCCTGGAATGTGGAAGTATTTTCTGAGCACAGTACTTCAGATAGAACTGAAATAATAGGTATGAGGTGTCAGAGCAGAGTAAATTTGTGAGGAAATATATTCCTCGCACTCCTTGTTTTCTATTATCCCCATCTTCTATTCCTGTGAAAATTTTGGGGTTCGGACGCTGAGCGGTTGTGTCAGGGCTCAGGGCGAGGTGCTACAGGGCCGGCTCAGTCACGGGCCGGCCGTGTTTACTGGTGACAGCCTCTCTCCCCTGGGAGCTTAAACAGAGCGTGTGTACGGGGCGTGGCGGGGGGGGATTATGCATTTCATGCGACCGTACGCATGGGCTTCGAGAGGCTGAGGATCAGGGACTGGAAGGGAGCGGGTGAGTTGGTGTGCAGTCATGCCACGGTCGAGACACGGTCGAGCCCTCGGGTCACCCCCAGCTCGTATTCCTGCTTCCTTATTGAACGCACATTCACCCATACCTTCACACACTCATGCTTGCGCATGCTTGCACTCAGACATGCATTTAAGTACAAGTAAACAACATCCAGACTAGGGCATGCGTGTACTCATGTGGACATGCACCTACATCTGCATGCCCTCAGATGTAAACACAGTCACACACATTCACACATACATGCACGCAGGGGCACAAACACACACACACACACACGGGAATGCACACAGACGCACGCACATATTCACGTGCAAACAAACATACGCTGATGAGCCAAAACATTACGATCGCTCAGAGCTTAAAGGGGACCTATTTGGCTGTTCAATCCCAAGTCAAAATATAAGATGTTGAAAAGGGAGGGCTGTAAACTTTTGAGCCAAAAAAAAAAAACTTAAAAATCCGTTATATCTGGGCAAGGTTGATTCCTGTCATTCCTAACCATCTGAAAAACAGGCTGTTCTGAGTGGCTGTCCCCTCTGTGAATGCGAGCTCTGGAGTGTTTGGCCAGCAAACAAAGTCATCAGCCCTGTGTGTCACCGAAGAGTGACCACCTCCAGATACTGAAATGCATGTGCACAAGTTTTGAAAATTGACTTTTTACAATATGTTCCCTTTAAGCAAATAACATTGTTTATCTCTTAATAATCATGCATATCAACTACGTCTAGGATATACAGGTGCATCTCAAATTAGAATGTCATCAAAAAGTTGATTTATTTCAGTAATTTGATTGAAAAAGTGAAACTCATTTATCGATTTATTACACACAGACTGATATATTTCTAGTTTTTATTATTCCCCGCCACGAAGTATGAGGGGGATATAGGTTTGAGCGCCGTCCGTCTGTTCGTGCATCCCTCCGTCCAAGATAAAGGGGACAGCTTTTCTCAGAAAGTATTAGAGATAAGACAATCAAATTTGGTGTGTAGCTTCAGACCATGAAGGCCTTGATGGAGTTCGAAAATGAGATACGGGCGATTATTTTTTCCGCAGTTATTGCCCTTGATCCGTATTTTTCGACTCTGTCCACGGTTTGTCTAAAGGGGACCGCTTTTCTAAGAAACTATTTGAGATAGTATAACCAAATTTGGTGTGTAGCTTAAGACCATAAACTCCCTGATGGAGTTCGAAAATAAGTAGCACACGATTATTTTCTCCACAGTTATTGCCCTTGTGGCATTTTTGGGAGCCTATGTTCATAGTATCTTTAAAGAAGACATTTTGGCGGGGGATGTTGTTGACCTCGTCTACTTGTTTCTTTTAATTTTGATGATTACAACTAAGAGCTAATGAAAACCCAAAGTTCAGCATCTCAGAAAATTAGAATATTGAGAAGAAGCTCAATATTGAAGACTCATTGTATCACACCTGAGCCTTTAAATGGTCTCTCAGTCTGGTTCAGTAGGCGACACAATCATGGGAAAGGCTGCTGACTTCACAGTTGTCCAGAAGACGATCGTTGGCACACCACACACGAAGGGTAAGACATAAAAGGTCATTGCTAATGAAGCTGGTTGTTCACAGAGTGCTGTATCCAAGCACATTAATGCAAAGTTGAATGGAAGGAAAAAATGAGGTAGAAAAAGGTGCACAAGCAAAAGGATAACCGCAGCATTGAGACGATTGTGACAGGAAGCCCATTCAAGGATTTGGGGTTAGATTCACAAGGAGTGGACCGCAGCTGGAGTCAGTGCTTCAAGAGCCACCACACACAGATGTATCCAGGACATGGGCTTCAACTGTCGCATTCCTTGTGTCAAGCCACTCTTGAACAAGAGATAACATCAGAGGTGTCTTACATAGGCTAAGGACAGAAAGGACTGGGCTGCTGCTCAGTGGTCCAATGTCCTCTTCTCAGATGAAAGTAAATTTTGCATTTCATTTGTAAATCAAGGTCTCAGAGTTTGGAGGAAGAGGGGAGAGGCACAGAATCCAAGTTGCTTGAGGTCCAGTGTAAAGTTTCCACAGTCAGTGGTGGTTTAGGGAGCCATGTCATCTGCTAGTGTAAGTCCACAGTGTTTTCTCAGGTCCAAAGTCAGCACAGCCGTCTACCAGGAAGTTTTGGAGCACTTCATGCTTCCCTCTGCTGACCAGCTTTATGGAGATACTGATTTCATTTTCCAGCAGGACTTGGCACCTGCCCACACTGCCAAAGGTGCCAAAACCTGGTTTAAGGACCATGGTATCCCTGTGCTTGATTGGCCAGCAAACTCACCTGACATAAACCCCATAGAATTATTGAGTATTGTGAAGAGGAAGATGTGAGACACCAGACCCATCAATGCAGAAGAGCTGACGGCCACTATCAGAGCAATCTGGGCTTCCATAACACCTCAGCAGTGCTTTCGCCTTCTGAGCAGTGGTGAGTGCCTGTCAACATGGGTCCCAGGAAGGGACATACATGAACCCGGCAACAGGATGTTGGGCTCCCAAAACCTGTTTATGCACAAAGGTAACAAAGGATATCCAATTTGGCCTTAACAAACAGAAGAACCACTGTGGCACTAGTCACAGAAAATTTTAATGATTGTTTCAGGAGCATTGTGTCAGACCGTACTGTACAGGGCACTGTGTCCTGCTGCATATGGGGCAGCACTGCAGCAGACCAGTCAGAATACCCGTTCAACGCCCTGTGAACCATGCAAAACACCTGCAGTCGACACATGAATGTCAGAACTGGACTACAGAGCAATGGAGGAGTTAAGCTGATCCACTGAGTCCCATTTTCTTTTACATCATGTGGTCAGCTAGGTTTGCGTCATTTACCTGGGGAAGAGATGGCATCAGGATACACTGCGGGAAAAAGGTGGTGGACGTAGTGTGACGCTCTGGGCAATGCTCTGCTGTGAAACACTGGGTCTGGGCATTCATGTGTACGTCAATTTGACACGCGCTGCTTGCCTAAACATGGCTCACAAGGTACACCCCTTGATTGCAACGGTATTCCCTGATGTGACACTTACCTCTCTCAGTGGGATAATGCACCCTGCGGCTCTGCCACGCTCGAGGAGCATAACATACAGTTCGAGGTGTTGCCCTGGCCCCCAAATCCCAATAAGAATTTAACTGTTTGCAGGACTTCACAAATCCGCTGCTGCTGATGTCTCAGTATCAGATAACTCAGGACATTATGTAGAGGATCAACAGCATATTAGGCAGGTTATAATAATGTTTTGGCTGGTTTCTGTATGTTCACTGACACGACTATAGAATGCAGATGTATAGGCAGCCATTTTGAAGGAGAGGGGGACAGGCAAAGAGGGAGACTGAGAAAGTAATTAACACAGATGGGGTCATAATTCCAGTTTCACATGTAGTGGGGTACAGGGGTTTTGTTGAGTGCAGGTGGGGGAGTCGATTTATGTTTATACTACAGCCATCTGCTAAAGTGCAGCAGGTATGTCCCCCCTCCTAAAATTGTACCTTTAGGTGTATTGGCTCAGTTCATTGTTCAGTCTCCTAGCCCTTTTTACGAGATTCAGATGAGGAATCCTTGGGAGAGCTGATCACACAATAATCCCTCTTTTCAGCCACACTACCTCATTCCACGTAAGACTCACTCCTTACCTTCCAACCTGGCTAACATGCTCTGTCCTTCCAACACTGCTGACGGAAGCAGGTTCTGGAGAAAAAAACCTGAGTCAGAATACTCCCATCAACTATTTTAACTAGTTTTATTGCCTGTTTATTAAGTCAGGAAGTAAGCAATAATCAATTCCATGCCAGTCACTATATGAAAATAATTGCACACCTAAATGGTGTCATGCAACCGGAGGCGACACGAAGGGCTATTAACAACTTGGGGATACAGTTTTTTCATATAATGACAAGCATGGAGTTGTTAATTGCGATTATGCCACGGTTACTACACAGATATGCCCAAAGATTTTTGTCAAAAGATGCAGACATTGTTATGCTGCTGTAAAGCTGCTTAAATTTCTCTTTGCATATGTGCAAGACAGCGGTCGTTAATTAGAGGTTACTAATTCTGCAGCATCATCTTTCCCCTGCACTGGTCGTTGTCGCACTGTAGTACCTCCCATTCATCTTAAAACTCCATAATCACCTAAGATTTTAACAATTATCTTGGAAAACTCTGTTGTCTTTGTCTGTTTTTGCTTTCACCTCTGATGTTTCTAACTTTGTTACTAGAGGTACCAGTTAATTTTATCTTGGAATTAAAAACATGGCAAATTACTACTGAAAGTCAAGGGGCTGACATTTTTTAAAGAATTTCATACTAGGTGTGCAATTATTGGAAAATAATACACATCTTCAGAACATCCTTTGACCACTCACTTTCGAGTATTAAAGCGACCTGTGGTATAACCCTCGACCGTGTTGTGCTTGAGCTAGCAAAAGGAAGAGGTTGTCTGTGGCCACTGTTTAAAAGACCATTGTAATCTCACATTTGGGTCAGGAAGTCATTAGGTACTCCTCGAGGGCTCAGTAATGCCACCGACACTTGCACGATTTTTGTCCTCGCAATGCTGCGCAATGCATCGTGGCAAGGCGTGCCATTTTGATGGTACGCAGCAGAGAAGTTTGTGAGAAGTTTCTGCCATGCGCAAATGGTTTGTGATGTGCGGCAACTACGCGTGAGCTGCGCATGCCATGATCACGTGAACAACTTGTGACAACACCCTAACGCAGCACACATTGACACCCACCGTTGGCAGTGTTCGCACCTAGTCCATGTAGTGTTCATGCATGGTTCTGGCAAGTGGCATGCACATGGCACGAACTTTGTGCGCCGAATGCGTGCCGAATTTTTGAACATTTCAAAATTCTGTCTACGACATGGCACGCACCCCCGCACCCTTCACACACTCCTCACGCTTGTTCCCTAAGACTTTAATCATTGCCATGACACATTGCATGGCACTGCGGGAACAAAAATCGTGCAAGTGTCAGGGTGGCATAAGAATGCTTTGAGAGGTATACTTTAAAAGCACATACTAAGTGTTTGGCTCAAATTTGACATTGACTCAGGCGGGAGCTTTGAGAGACACCCTGCTTTGGAAAAAAAGGAGTTAGAGGCCCTCATCCTCTCTAAATTCAGCTTAGTCTTTCCCCCCCATCCTCTGAAACAATAAGCAGCTGTTAAAACTTCCTATTGGTCTATTTCCACTGTAATTATCAAGTCAAGTGTTCAGTCTTGCTGTCCTTCCTGTTAAAGGTGTAAAATAAGGTTTCAGAAATTGAAAGTCTAGTCAGGTATTTTTTGTTCCAATCATGAGAATTTGCGAAACAGCACATTCTGTCAACCAGAAGGTGGAACTAATCAGTGAAATACGTTGGCTGAGCTCAAAAGTGGAACAAATGCATGGCTGGACACTCTTTTTAGACTCTTGAAGTCAGCACTTCTGGCTGATTGTATATTAATTGGGGGGATTACAGATGGAGCGGTCAGAGACGGTGTGCAGGTACTGCGGGGTGAGCTACCTCATACTCCACGAGATCCAGCGGCTTCGGGAGAGGCTGGAGGCAGCCGAGCGGGAGCTGGAGGCTGGGCGGGGTGCGGCCGAGAGAGAGAAAGTTCTGCAGGAGGAGCTATTGGAGGCCCGAGCTCGTCTGACGTGGCTCGAAGCGTCCCACCTGGAGCAAGTTGAGAGGTCAGGCCCCTCCTCAGGGCGCAATTTTTGCCATTCAAAATGCTTACAGCTCCTTGAACTCAAAATTAAAGCATTTTCAATGACCGTTAATTTTGCACTACTGGCTTCAGTTCTCACAAAATAGATATTGAAGTAAAAGAAGCCATTAAACAGAATTTTTTGGAGAGTTTCCCATAATAACAAATATGCTGATATTCAAAGACCTTTCCTAGTTTGCGTGTAATACTCGTGATACAATATACCATAACCGAACTGAGTGTTTCAACTTAAGAGGACTCCGAACTCGCTAAAATCTATTCACAAAGAATCGGAAAATGGCTTCTGCTGTTGAAAGACGGAATGAGTTGGAAATTCTGAATGATGCGCAGTTGTTGAAAAGATATTGGATCGGGCGTGAAGGGACTTTATTTGTTGTTGACTTGGTGAGGGAGAGAATTACATCTCCAACCATGAGAAACAACCAAATAAGCCCCAAAATAAAATGTTTGACCACACTTCGTTACTTGGCTACCGGAAAAAAATGCTACTTTGCAACGCGGACAGTTAGGGATTTCACAGTCATCTGTCAGTTGCTCAATTCAATTCGGTTTCCAATGGACATTCGCCAACAACACAGAATCAAACTCGAATTCATGCCCATCTCAGGTATGCCCGGGATCATCGGGCTATTGACGAGACCCATAATCAAATTATTTCTCCATTTGTAAATAGAAAAAAGTTAATTCCATCAACACCCAGATAGTATTTGATGCCGAATAAAAATTCTTTGGACATTGTTGCGAAATGGCCAGGATCCACGCATAACTTGCATTTTTATGGAAAGCAGCTTATGCCAATTATTTGACAGGCATTATGTACCTGTGGGATGTTACTTGCTCGGGGACAGTTGTTTTGTTGCTGTACCTCCTTCTGCTATGCATGAATTATTTTATTAGGATATTGAGCGAGGGTGACATTTAATAGATCATCATAATAATACCAGCCTATGTCATATTTTATATGCATATTTAATTTGCAGGCTATAAATTACAAACCAAGCTTAGTATGTTTTCCTGTTTGAACGATAGCCCGTTTATAGGCAGCAATCTTGGACCTCCCCTGCGATTGCAGCCCATACCACCGCCTCTCGCCGTGCAAGACACCGGGGAACACAGCATTGATCTGTAGGCTGATATTATCCCACGCATCCCGCTTGGATTTGCTGTTCACCCCCGAGCCAAATTTCCCTTTGATTAGGCTACATGCTTTCGCTCCAGCACCAATTGGGCCAGCAGCAGTAACTGGTCGTGGCTTCAGTTTGGCTTTCGCATCCTTTTTTAACTTTCATCCATGACAGTTATGGGCAAACAAACTTGAAAAGCCCGATATTTAAATGCGTGCAACATTTTCTTATTGCGTAATAAGTTGCTAATTATTGGGACAAATGATGCATTTTATTATTGAATCATTTTATGCCAACTGCATTTTTACAACTATCTCTTTCCTATGTATGTTTATTTGCCTAGAGCGTGATATGTGGGGACTGCGCATAGTGCATTTTCAGGAGTGCTCAACATTTTATTATTTCATGGGACAAACCAGCCGCTTGGACTATTTCCTCATTTTTCCTCCATGGGTTGTATGTGGGATATTTTTTTCAATGGGCCGCCCTGTCACCAAACAACCAATCACTGTGCTCATTGAACCAAGACTCGTGCATGAGGATTGACGTCACCCATAGCAACAGAGATTTTCTCCCACCTCACACACAGCTACTCCTATTCTAGGAGTTGCTCTCAGTGGCTTTGTGAATAACTTTTAAGGTTTTACTCCTACGTAAAATGTTTTAGCGCGACTTAGGACTACTCCTAGCGGTAAGATAAGATGCTTTGTGAATACGGGCCCAGGTCTGAATGATGACCCTGTCCTTACAAATCCATTCTTGTAGCTCATGAAAGAACATTTTTATTTTCTTGTAGCTTTTTGAAATTAGTACTTGAAGCTGTGTTTTGCTCTTATTATTTATTAATTTGTCACACTCAAGTGCATCTGAGGCTAACATGGCCTTTAACATTAAACACACAGTTCCAGGAGCAACCGGAATATTTCTCACACTAGCTCAGAGGAGCTGGGCTGTAAACAGGGATCAAGTCAGAAAACTGCTCAATATAAAAATATGCAAAGCTAAAAATAAGCCTGACACTTATCCTTGGGGAAATGTAAAAACCATAGAAAAGTAAACATTGAGCAGAAAGATGTGCTCATTATAAAATCCACATTGCCGGTTCATCCGTATGAGCACTGTTAGTGTGAGTTATACTGCAGCAGTTTTGGTCACAAATGCTGGTATTGAATATCTGCATTATATTATATATACAGTGCTGTGAAAAGGTGTTTTCACCATTTCCAATTTCCTCTGTTTTTGCTTATTTGTCATTTGTTTCAGATCATCCAGCTAATTTTAATATGAGACAAAGGCAATGTGAATACTACAGAATGCTGCCTTTAAATGATAATTTCATTTATTGATGGAAAAGAGTTATTCAAAACCTATATCACTCATGTGAAAGAATAATCACCCCCCCCTTAGCCTAAGTACTCGTTGTGCCACCCTGTGCAGCAACAACTACAATTGAACATTTGCAATAACTGGCAATGAAACAGATGAGAGTACATCACTGTTGTGGAATTTTATCCCATTTTTCTTTTCAAAATTGTTTTAATTCAGCCAAATTTAAGGGGTTTTGAACATAAACTTCCTGTTTAAGGTCATGCCGCTGCATCTCAGTCAGAACTATTACTAATTGGCCACTTCAAAACCCTCATTTTGTTTCTTTTAGCCATTCAAAAGTGGACTTGCTTTTATCTTTTGGATTATTGTCCTGCTGCATAACTCATCTGCCCTTGATCTTTAGGTCACAAACTGATGGTCAGACATCCTCCATAAGGATTTTTTTGTAGAGCAGGATTCATGGCTCCATCTATTAGAGCAAGTTGCCCAGGTCCTAAAGCAGCAAAGTTGCCCTAGACTATGATCACACTGCCACTACCCTATTTGGCTGTTGGTATAGTGCTCCAATTGAAGCACTGATAACTAAAACCCCACAAGTCAAGTCAAGTCAAGTGTGACTTATGGGGTTTTAGTAATAGGTGCTCCAATTATGAAATGCTCTTTTAGCTTCTTGGCAGATGTAATGGGACCTGTGTCTTCTGAAGTTTCACTTTTGACTCATCAGTCCACCGAATATCATCCCAAAGTCTTGGGGGTCATTATGATGTTTTTTTGCAAATGTGAGAGGAGCCTTTGTGTTGCATTTGCTCAGCGGTGGATTTCACCTTGGATGTCTGTTTTACCCAGATGCTTTCTTATTGTGGAATCATGAGCACTGACCTTAACTGAGCCAAATGAGGCCAGAAATTTTGTAACTGATAGTCTAGGTTCTTTTGTAACCTTCTGGAGGAGTCTTTGATGCACTCTTGGAGGCATTATAATAGGCCAGCCACTCCTGGGAAGGCACATTACTGTTCCAAGCATTCTCCATTTGTAGATAATGGCTCTCACCGTGGCTCACTGAAGTCTCGAAGCCTTAGAAAAGGCTTTGTAACCTTACCAGGCTGAAAGATGTCAAAAACTTTATTTCTCATCTGTTCTTCAACTTGTTAGACTTGCGGCAGCATATGCTGCAATGTGCCTACTTCACATCACCAGACAGGTTCTATTTAGATGATGTAGTAGTAATCATGCCTTGGATGCCTAGTGAAATTATACCCAATAGTAAATTAAATTTGACTAATTGGTAGGGTTGGATAGCTACTTTCCTTCAATAAATTAAATCATCATTATATCCCCGAACGGTGTTTCAGAGATATTATGTTTTTGGTTCGACCGCCGCCGCCGCGCCACAGCACCGCCCTACGTGTTAACGCGATAACTTCAGTAATAAAGTTCAAATGAAAGTCTATTCAAGGTCTATTCAAGTATTGGGGAATTGGAGGATTGGGGGCATTCAGGGATATACCCCAAGCCGTCGCCTCCGACGGCATAAGCCTAGTTTAAAAAACTGCATTTTTTGTTTGCTCAGGTTATCTTTGTCCAATATGAAAAATAGTGTCATGATAGGAAACATTTAAGTGTGACAAATATGCCAAAACAGACGAAATAGAGAAGGACGCGAAATCCTTGTCACAGCACTGTATGTGTTCATTGAAGTCAGGATCATTGGTTGACACAAAGACAATTGTACTCATTGGTCCTTGAGGTACTGTGACTGATGGCCCTGTTGTTTAGGCAGTGTTCCCCACTATCAAGGCCTCTTCGTATCTGTACACTTTGCCACTTATTCAATTGGTTTCACACAACAGGTGAACTGTCTTTTTTGTTTTGGAAAAAAGGTCAGTGGAATTATTTGGGATAAATATTGTAATTTGAAGAGAACCTGTCTCTCATTCTTCATCGCTCGTTGTGGCTTCACTGAGGATCCACTCTGATGTCGTCCTCTGGAAACTATTTGCATCTTCACAATGTTTTCATTTTGTGTGTTGCCAGTCTTACTTTCCTGTGTCTGTGTGATGGCTATGCTCATGTGCTTTATTTGAACAGCTGAAATGATTTTGGATATTCAGCGCTATATTTAATTGACCCTAATGCATGTTGTTTTTTTATCTGTGATTCTGAGGGGATGATGCAGACTCTCCTCTGTGATAGTGCATACTTTTTTTTACACATTTATGAAAACTTTAATGTTTCAAATGCATGGAAGTGCAAAATTAATTTTTACAAAGCACAGAATTTCAATGATGTTTTGTAATAACTACAGCAACATGTTGCATCGCATAAAACAGAAATATGTCCAGTACGTCAAGACTAGTGAATAATAGTTTATTTTTCTTTCTTAATTCTAATCACTAAATTGGGCTTACGACTCTCACAACTAATTAAGGGGTACTTGAATTATTCACAGATAAGCGAGTACATAATAAACTCTACAACGTTTGGATTCGTACTTACAGCAAATGCACAAGCAAAACATCTTCGTAGGAGTTATTCGGGGCATATACAGAATTGACTGATAGGGCATGTTTCTCTGTTTGCCTGAGCCAAACTGTACATAGCCTATTATGAAATGTCCTCCAGAAGTGATTGGTCGAGTTCCAATGCCGGTGGTGCTATCGTGCTATTGTGCTAGTGTGGTGCTATTTTAAAGCGATTTTAATCTCCATGTGTTGTGGTTAGGTCTTTTTTTCATCCGTTGCAATGCAGTTGTTTCCAGGTTGGTGCCAAAAAATGTTTATATGCCGCCAAAACCAATCAATTTGTGAAAATCTGGGAGGTGCACCTGTCAGGCAGGAGGTGGTGGAGGAGGAGGTCCTGATGAGGAGTTGTCAGGGACAGGAGATTGAGTAGGGCCATCCGGAGAGACGCTCGTCCAATTCAAGTTGGCGTTTCCAAGCCACAACAACCGGACTCGGCCGAAATGCTTCAAAGGTCACTTCGAAAGGGCAGCCTGATGTTGACGTTGACCTCTCTGCCCGGCTTCCGTTTTGCTTTTAAAGTGAAATGGGTTGCGAAATCAGACGCAATTTGATCCTTATTTTTGATCGCTCAGTGAACAATCATCATCGAATGTAAGAAAGAAAAGACGTGAAAGTGTCGATACTTGTGTTCTATGTAGCAGGGGGCCTTGTCGTTTCTGCAGTGACGTCACCGATAGTGCATACTTTTGTACGAAAGCTCTGTGCCGCGCTTGAAGTACTTGCTCCATGGATCCTGCTGACTTCCTGTGGTACTGGAAACATTTTGAATAACACTGACCGAATGACAACATATTAAAATGAGGAAAGTTTGATATGGATGCAAAGGGGAAGCACAGCATTGTGTCCACTAAGAAACTGCTTTTTTCAAGATGTAATGAATGATGAATCCCAGCAGCGGTGGCCGTATCTTTGTTGTGAATAGTTCAGGGATTGTTTTGGTCCAGGTGTTCAGCTGTCTGCAGCTGTTAGGAATGTGGGGGAAGGTTTTTGTTTCACACACGGCATTGCCCTGCTTAAGGCACGAATTACCCCTCTGAAAGGCAGCTCTGTTTTTGTCTTGGTCCACATGTGTTCGTGAGCGATGACAGCCGCTGCACTGCAGAGTTTTAGTAAAGTGAAATGAAAACAATTAAGAGGTGAATTACCACAGGCTGTTTGTTGCACTTGCCTCAGTGCGGGTAACAATGGAGCAGCTTGCTGTGCTGGCCGACAGTACTCGCTGAGTGATTTCTTTCCGAAATTTCCCACCGCTGCCCCACGCCACCCTTCCTGTGACATGCACCAGTACTGAGGCACGGCAGGGAGTTGGAATACGGGGGAGGGGTGAGGGACGGGGGGGGGGGAGGGGGGGTACAACTGGCGAAGTGTTGGACTCAGTCCCTCTAGTTCCAGTGTTTAGCGCTAACTCCTGTGCCGGCTAATTAAGATGCGGCTGTAGGCCTTACAGCACAGCCTCTGTTAAGGTGAGCTGGGGCCACCTGTGGAGCGGAGTTTCCTTCTTCACTGCTTCTGAGCACAGTACATGTGGTCGGAGCAGAAACGTGACCAAGGCAGGAGAGACAGTGGGATGGAAATGATTTACGGCCTGAACTTCCCTTTTTTGCAGCCCGTATGTCTCACAGGCCTTTGCATGGATGCATACGCATTAGTGTTCGTGGGTGAACGTGGCCATCAATGCGTGCGAGAGTGCAAGCGCGTCTCCGTAATCTATCTAAACATTCACGGTACTTGTTGCTCATGAGTGTGTGACATAGTCTGTCTTTGAGTACGGTGTGGGTTTATTAAGAAGTCCTCTCACACTGTATATTGTACGAGCGCAGTTTCAACGGCCCGTAAGATTGAACACCTATGATCATAATGCATGGTTGTGGGCCGACAACTGAACTGTACACCAGTTTCAGTGTGTGCATTCAGGTGACATACATGTGCTGGATAATTATAGCCTTAAAAACTCAATCAAACACGAAGCTCTCAGTGCTAAGGCCTGTGATATTCAATGTTCTAAAATGCATGAAATTCTAGCTCTTGTTATAGCACGCCCACTGCTTCTAATAATAACATCCAACAGACTGTATTTTCCATCTGAAGAACGAACAAGATGGCAGTTTGCTCTTTTAAACGAGCCCTTCGAAATTAATTAATTTTGACAGCAGTCCTCTGCATAGACACTTTTACGTACAGGTTAATTATTAATAATGCACTGTATACAGAATGTGTCATGTTGGAAAAATCAATCAATAGTTTAAAAAGTAAAAAAAAAACAAAAAAAAACAAATGAGACAGTAAGAACTTAGCAGCTCCTTCTGGGCATCGAGTTTGAATTTTAAGGTCCCTGTCATGGAGGAATTTCCAAGTAACAAGGTGTGAATAAGGAAGAAGTCTGGGCCTCTCTCAGTTGTTTTTCAAGTATCAGATGAACTTCTGTGTTTGATCGGTTTGACTCACGAAGGAACTGAAGGGGAGTGAGAGAAACAGACAGTATGAGAGAGGGAGTGGATTTGTGCGTGTATGTGAACTGGTAGTGCAGGAAGCTGATGGTTACTGAGGTACCCTGGCGGTTTCTCACATCCGCGTCATCGGCTCTCAGCACTGAGAAAATCTGCAGCTGATCGCTGGGGTGTGAAAAGCCGTCCCTGCCACCTGCAACTGGGTGTGTGTGTGTGTGTATGTGTGTGTGTGTGTGTGTGTGTGTGTGCATGTGTGCATGTACGTGTGTGTATATGGGTATGTATGCGTGTATACGCATGTGTTTGAGTGTGCGTGAATATATGTGCACAAATGTGAGCTCATTTTTCATTGTGCGTATGTAGGTGTGCGCGCATACATGCTGGTGAGTGCATGCGTGTATATTTGTCTGACTGGGTGCTTGTTTCTGATTGCGTGTCTGTTTGTGTGTATTCCGTAAGTGTGCATATTTATGCGTGCATTTGTGTGCATGTGTGTGCGCGCCGTGGATGCGTATGGTTGCGTGCATCTTTGGGTATGCGTGCGTGCCTGAGTGTATGTGGTTGCTTACGTGTGTGCGTACTTCTGTGTTCATTTACTGGTGTATGTGTGTGTCCACAGGAGAATTTTTGAATTGTTGGAATATTTGACAAAACTTATGACTCGAGTCATTGACGCATTGAAGGAAAGGCCACACTCATGGTGGAAATGCTGAGTTATTTACCTCGACCCTTGTATTAAGGAGGGTTTTAAAATTCTCATGACTTCGCAAAAAGTTGATCAACTTGAAAAAGTTTACCACTTCTCATTTTCGTCACCAGCGAGAGCATCGTAGTTCTGCGGCAGAGATGGGTAGAGAGGCTTGTGCGTGCCGAACATGTGTGGCCTTGTTGTACAGTGCATGCACGCTAAGTGGAAGTGGAAGTGGGCAACGAGGGTGATTTGTGCTACACGCACATCGTTGGCAAAGCTGGGTTTTACCCCTGTCGTTCTGTTTCCTTACAGGAAAAGGAACAGAAAAAACACCCCACAAGTTATTTATTTATGAAAATATTATTCTGTATCTAGGGATGTTCTTGATGTTACTGTTAAAGTCAACTTATGGGTGTCGGCGTGTTACACACAGTGTCTGAAAGTATATCTCCATAGAGTGGAACATAGAAAATTTTATTGCTATGTCCGCTAGTAATTTTCCTGTATGACTTGTATATATATATAATATATAAAATATATATAATATATATATATTTTTTCTAACTACTCATGTACAAGACACCACAACATTTTTGATGTGCAGTTTGCATACAGCAGCTTGCAAGTCTTCATAAACATTGAAGGCTGTTTTGTGTGGCGTACCAGTGCAAGCAAAAAGAATTCATGGAGAGACACCAACATCAAATATATATTTAAATTCACAGGCATTACATAAAGCATTTCAGACACTTATCTTTTTAATGCATAGAGGCTCAACTTCAATCATCGGGAAGTTTTGCTGTAGAATTATTTCCAGTTTCTTACTGTGGGAGAGGAAAATAATCCCATAGCATATACACCTACATTGCAATGAATAAATATTTTTTCAGCGATCAAGTACATCGCCCTCCATAATTATTGGCACCCTTGGTTAAGATGTGTGAAAAGCCTTAAAATAAATTCAATTTTTATTGCAGAAGCATACTCTCACACCGAAAATTGTAGAAAAATGTAACATTTGACTCAAGTGAATTTTAAGGGGAAAAAATCCCTGACTAAGAAATAATTATTTTTCATAAAATCACCTGTTCCACAAGTATTGCCACTCCTAACAAGTCCTAGGAAATAAATGTAGTTGAAGTATTTCTGTCATTTCTACAGTAGTTTACAAAGTTGATCAGAGTATCTAGGAAAATTTCATTAGTAATTCATCACTTCCTGTTTCCCTGGGGTATAAATATGATGCGACACAGAGGCCATTTATCTTATCCACTCTTCAACATGGGAAAGACAAAGGAACACACCATTCAAATAAGGCAAATGTGTGTTGACCTTCACAAGTCAGGCAGTGGCTATAAGAAAATAGCCACTCGCCTGCATCTGCCCATATCTACTGTCAGAGGAATAATTAAGAAGTTTAAAACAACTGGAAGAGTGGTAAACAAGCCTGGACGAGGACAGTTTTTTTGCCACCACGCACAGTGAGGAGGATGGTAAGAGGAATAAAAAGTTCTCCAAAGCTCACTGTTAAAAAATTGCAACAAATGGTTGCATCTTGGGGTCACAAAGTCTCCAAAACAACCATCAGATGCTATCTATATGCCAACAAGCTGTTTGGGAGGCATGCGTGGAAAATACCTTCTCTCACTCACAATCATAAATGTAAATGCCTGGAGTTCCCTAAGAGGTACTTGGGACCGTGTGCTTTGGTCAGATGAGACCAAGATAGAGCTTTTTAGCAACAAACACTCTACGTGGGTCTGGCAGAACACAAAAGATGAGTATGCAGAAAAGCACCTCCTGCCCACTGTGAAGTATGGGGGAGGATCGGTGATGCTGTGGGCCTGTTTCTCTTCCAGAGGCCCTGGGAACCTTGTTAGGGTGCATGGCACCATGAACGCTTTGTAACACCAGGACATTTTAAATCAAAATCTGGTGGCCTCTGCCCGAAAGCTGAAGATGGGTCGTCACTGGGTCTTTCAGCAAGATAATGACCCTAAACATGTGGCCAAATCTACCCAGAAATGATTCACCAGACACAGAATCAAGCTCCTCCCATGGCCAACTCAGTCCCCAGACCTCAACCCCATTGAAAACCTGTGGAATGAGCTGAAGAGGAGAGTGCAGAGGAGAGGACCCAGGTCACTGGATGATTTAGAGAGATTGTGCAATGAGGAATGGTCGAAGATCCCTCTTTCTGTATTCTCCCATCTTGTGAAACATTATAGGAGTAAATTAGGTGCTGTTTTGTTGGCAAAAGGGGGTTGTACAAAGTATTAACATCAGGGGCGCAAATAATTGTGGCACACATGATTTGATGTAAAATAATTATTTCTTAATGTGTGATTTTTTTCCCACTGAATAAATGCACTTGAATTAAAGGTTGGATTTTCCTCTTTTTTTCATTGTGGTCCTATACTATTTAGAATAAAAACTTAATTTTTTAGAAGCTAAAGAACACATCTTAACCAGGCGTGCCAATAATTATTGAGGGCAATGAATATGTTTTTTCTTTAACAAATTCTGTCACATTTTCTCTTTTCACCATGTTTAATAATGCTAGTACAATTCCAAAAAAACTGGCACATGTTGAAAATTGAAACAGAGCTTCTGGTCCATTTACCTTTGGTATATTGAAAACAGTATTGCAACTTGTGATTTGACGTTCTAGGTTTTAATTTAATCGCTTATTGAAAATATGCAATGATATGATGGCAACAGATTCCCAAAAAGTTTGCGCAATCGACTCTTTACTTATGCTTTGTAACAGCACCATGTCTTGTAATCACACTCATCAGGCAATTGGAAACTGAAGACACTAGTTGGTCGAGTCTAGCAAATGGAAATTTGCCCTTTTCCTCCATAATCCAGGTCTTCAGCTGCAGAAATGTTCGGGCCTTTGATGATGCCATATGTTTTGCTTTGTGATACGCCGCTTATTCACACCTGGAGACTGATCAAGACTGCAGACAGGCTAATCGAACACCCATGCTCTGCTTATGCTGACATGCACTTGTAATCCTTGTAGAATATGGTATGTTGTTGTCTGGCTGGAAAATTCTGGAACAGATGACTAGGTGGCAGCATACGTTGTTCCAAAATTTGTTCCAATGTTTCGGCATTAAAGGTGCCATTGCACAAGTGCAAATCCACCATGCCATGTGATACGGGAACAGTTAGACACCAAATGCGAGGATGGAGGGAAAAGGCTTTATTGGAAAAATAAAGAAAATCAGGCACGAGGGCCAACAAAAAACTTCACCCAAAGGGTTGCCAAAAAACAAACTAAAGAGAGCTACACAGAGCTATAAACAAAGGATCAAAAACAATGAAAACAAAGGCCACTGGAAACTCCAGGCAGAAAATTCATAAACAGAAAAGAATAAGGCTTCAAGATTTTCAGAATGACAAAAACACAAAGGCTAGGAATGCAAAATAAAAAGACTGTGAACCACGCTGGCTACTAACCACTATGGGGATGAACTTGATAGAACCAGAACTGAGACTCTGTCTGCCAGCCAACTTCCACCGCATCCAGATAAAGGGTGAGAAATCAAGACATGAAGGGCAACACCTGGAGGAGGAGAAACAAGAGGCAGGGCAAGATCATGACATGGACTAAGATTGGATGACAAGACTTGCTCATTAAGAGAATGAGCGTGCTCAGCTTAAGTACCAATTAAGTATGCAGCTTGAAAGCAGCATGAATGTTAAGAACAGAAAAGCACAGCAAGATCTTGAAATAGCAAAGCAGGAATCATGACAACAAACTCCCTGTCTAAATTAGCAATATTAGTAATGTGCCTATCTAAGAATTACACCACCCAGTGAGTGTTAGTAAATGTTAGTAACTTAAAAACAGTTAATTGTCAATTAAGCTTAGACAGCCCCTCATCAGCACAGCACAGAAGGAAGGGTGGAAATACCAAAGCCAACCAGAGCTCAGAAATGTGCAAAAACGAAGGCACGGGGCGGAACGCAGACAGGCGGTGGAGTGGCTAGGCAGACCTGGCATGAACAAAAACATGGAAAAGTAAAAATATGGACAATAAACATGAATTATGAAATGTAAAATCCTGAAACAAGAAACTGTTAAAAACTGTGACATGAACTATGAAACTATGAACTATGGAATCTTGAACATGAAACTGTAAAAACCATAAATGCTGTCCTGGCCGAAGGCCAGGACCCCAGAACACAACACCATGAGCTCAGAAGTACCAGCATACCATGACAGACACTAGCATCGGTAACAACTTCGGAATTCTGACTTACCGGATGACAAAACCCACTACTACTGCGCCGCTGTCCACCTCAGATGACACAGAGCCCAGAGAAGTTGGTGGCGCTTTTGGACGATTTTGATGTGTGGCTTCAGTTTGCATAGTAGAGCTTTGACTTGCATGAGCAGATGAGTGAATGGTTTTGACTAAGTGGTTTTCTGGAATATTTCGGAAACAGTTTATTCCAGTTTAGTGAGGTGATATCTGTTACAGTCGCTTGACGTTTTTAAGACAGTGATGTCTGAGGGGTCGGAGATCATGCGCATTCTGAAGACTTGTTCGGCCTTGCCCTTTACACACCAAGATTTGAGCTGATTCCTTAAAGCTTTTATTAATTTTTCGCAAACTATATGGGAAAATACCAAAATCCATACCAAATTGCCACTGGGAAGTTTTGTTCTCTAAGTGATGGGTATATACCTACACATCTGTTGGCAAATTGGTGAGCCTCAGTCTGTCTTTGCTCTTGAGGGACTAGGCATCATTGGATGTTCCTTTTTATTATTATTATTATTATACGCCCGTCTTAAGACGGGACGTATTATGTCATCACCCCCGTCTGTCCGTCCGTCCGTCTGTTGTCTGTTAGCAATTTCTTGTCCGGGGCATAACTCCTGAGCCGCTTGAGCTACATTCGTGGTACTTCACATACACTTGCACCATCACTAGGCGCTGTGTTGCGCACCATGATTTCGTTCACCCGGTCAAGGTCAAGGTCACTGGCAAAGGTCAAAGGTCACATGGGGCCCAGATGAGGCTTGTCCGGAGCATAATTTCTCAACCGCTTCAGATACATCCATGATATTTCACACACACGTGTACCATCACTGAGCGGAGTGTCGCGTACCATGTTTACGGCCCTCCCTCCAAGGTCAAGGTCACGGACAAAGGTCAAAGCTCACATGGGGCTGTTGTCTGTTGGATATTGGTATCATGTTGTCTGTCCACTTCCTGATCCATGTTCATGACGGGTGTATTATGCACCGTTGGCGGTGCTCTTCTTGTTATATTATAACACAATTTGCTACCACCATTTTATCATCACCTGTTTTGAATCTACTTTTATTGAGTTGGGATTGTATTTTTAGGCTGTCTGGCTGATGCTGTGACTAATTTGGTGTCCTTTGTTAAAGCAGATGGACAGTTTCTGCTGGTGGTGTCAGGATAATGTTCCTTACGATATGTTGGATATGTTTAAGATGGTGATGTACTTCTTACGTAATTTTGTGGAGTCATTCTCTTGACATTGGACTTTCTGTACCATCAGCACTGCTTGCTAACTCTCACTTCCTCCTGCTGGCTGGAACTTCTCTTATCATACTGTGTGACTCCGTCACAACTTTGTCCCACACCCTGAAGGCTAAAAGACTACTATCCAAAAACCTGACTCTTCAGTGCAAAATACCTGTTAAGCAAAACAAAGACTCTTGTGCTGTTACATGATACATGTATGAAACTATACATACACTGCGAAACCCAGTTACGTGCCTCGTAGCGCAACTTGAAATCCCCAACAGTGAAATAGTCCGTATTGTAGCGAAGAGTCTCTTGTTTCACACTTCAAGAGTTGAACGCTTCATTACCTGTCGACACAGAGTAAGACTGGTTGCAGACTAAGTTGTATAGAATGGAGGCTGTCCTCATAAAATTCAATTAAATCCAGGACTAAGCTTTGTCTGCGTCTTTGAGATTGGCCTTCAAGACTGAAGTATTCGCCCATATGGTGATTTTGCTGCAGTGTCCCCATGGTTACGGCATATTTGCTCTTGCTGCTCACTTCTTTGTGCTCTGGCTGCAGTAGCTGCAGTGATGCTACTTCCTGCTCTCGAGTTCAGTGAATCAGATACGGTGTGGGCGAGGTGGGTGAGAATTTGGTATCACGCCACTGCAAGTGGCGGCTTCGGTCTGGGCCGTGCTGGGTTCAGCCTGAGGGCCCGTCCTCTGACGGGACTTGTGGGAGAACATACCCTTAACACCACCTGGCTCACATCCGGCCAACAGGTACAGTGAATCACATGCAAATCCAGCATTTAGCTCCCCTTTTACATCACAGTGCCAAAGGTAACCAGCCCCTACAACAGCTGTCCAGTTATTTCACAATCCTGCTGATTTTAACTGAATTGGTTTAAATGAAAGAATATTCTCTTCTTGTATAGGTTTAGAAAATATAAAGTATTCCATCTTGGTTCATGGCAGCTTATGATGAGAACGTTACAAAAATAATGTGATACTCCGATTATAATTTTACATGTATTATAGTGTATATAGTGTATAATCGTGATGTCAATATACAGAGGACGCGTATCTCTGTCTCGCTCTGGTGCTTTTGCATCAGGGGCATCTCACTGACACGAGAAGCAGTGAATCAGAAGGCTTTCTGCCAGCATCCTTCCCCCCTCTTCTACTGCCGCTTCTTGTGGTCTAAAATTAAACTCCTTGCTCCTGCTCGATACATTAATGGTTCAGATATGGTCGTGCAGCAATGTAGCCTGCTGCCGTTTTTATCCAGTCGATATCACGCTGAAGCTCGATGATTGTCATCATTTCCGCTTCATTGTCGTCAGTTGTGTCGTCAGCTTTGAGATTCGAGAGGCGTGGGGCGGTGAGGGGGGGGGTTTGGGTAAGAGAGCTGGTGGGCTACCGAGAGGCGTGGGAGATTTGACTGTCATTACTGCCCGGAAGCTCTGGGCTCTGTACCGCCGTTCGCTTCTGTTTACCTTCCATTTGCCTTCTTTCAATGTCTTCTTTTGTTTTCTTCCAGCAGCTGTGCAAACAGCAACACCCTTATCATTTCTTACACTGTGACGGCGGTTTGACTCGCGGCATCTGGTTTGCGCTATGTTCGTCAGCTTGCCTTTGAGAGAATGGACTTGTATTGAGACGGGCATTGCCATGCATGCTTATCGCTGTACGCACATGAGCGCAAAACATGCACTCGCTTGCTTTTCTTCTTCATACCTTCTGTATGAGTGGGCAAAAACCTGCGTCATTGGCTGAATTTTCAGCTTACTTTTTCCATATGCAGCCGAGGTGTCTGCATTGGCGTGCGTGTCTGTAAATATGTCTGTTATCATCTGTTTGTTAGTATGGTGTGTGTGTCTGTAATCTTTTAAGGGGTTTCACCCTAATTCAACCCTGTCTTGCAATGGGTACCACGGTCAGATGCAGCCAACTGGTGTAAATGTAACTGTTGGCATATTACCGTGTGCTTGCCAAGTTAGCAATGGTCATGCATGCATGGAGGAAATGAGTAAGCCGAGAGGAGATGGTTCGGCTCTTTCGCCATGGTGTTGGTTTTGTCAGTAATGTGGCCACCAAAATGCAATCCCAAGTGTGACATAACCATCGACGACAACAGCGACAGCTCAGCAAATGTGTGCATATGGTGAAGTGCGAGGCACGACACTGCTGGGCAGATGATTTTCATAACTCCAACAGGATGCTTTGGCAGAGAAACACTATGATCTCATCTGAGAAGAAACGACAAAACCCATTAAGCTATATAATATCTATCAATCTATCTATCTATCTATCTATCTGTCTGTCTGTCTATCTATCTATCTATCTACCTATCTCGGTTTTTTGTCATGAAAAGGCATTGTCAAAATTGGAATTAACAGCTGTGGTTTGTGGGCTTGTTTTTTCCTGCTGATGAAATAGTTTTTTCAGTCTGCTGGTAAGACATACAGTAATTCAGCTTGTTTTGGCAACTCATGACTTCCTACGGCATTGTGAGTGGGTGGCTTGAAATGACCCCCCCCCTCCGCCCCACTGCTGTGGCTTTGTGACTCGTAGGGGCAGATGGAGGAGTGGTGAGCGCGTACACACACGCTCTCTCTCTCACACGCACACACACACACACTGGTGTGTATTAACAAAGGCAAACAATAACTGATTCACATTTACCCAAACATTTGGACGTTACTAGTGGGTCTGTCGTGTTGGAGATTTGCCGAGACCAAAGGGGATTCGACCTCCTCTCACTCCAATCAAATTGTTTATGAGTCAAACACATTACCAATCAGCTAAAGGTGAAATCACCCCTTGCCAAGGGCAACGGTATTAATTTTAGGGTCATGTCATTGGTGAATTTGTTGTCATGGTAACCTCCCACGGCCCCCACTATGTACTTCCCCGTGCTTTTTATAAGCACGCTAGGTGCTAAGCCCACTACTCATAGTTACACTCAGGCAATAACACGCACGCACAGATGTGCATGCACGCTGTGCATGTGAAAATGATCATGCCCTCTTCTCTTCAATCTTTGCATATTTGAATTCATCACTTGCTTTTAGTCTCATGACACAATTCACAGCAATGATAAAAAGCAAAAAGCTTAACTGGCGTGGTTTGTTCTCGCTTTATTAAAATGTTAAAAACATAAACCCATGTTGGTTTCAGTCATTTAATACTAAGGAATTGGACAGTACATCCCTTTAACAAACTAAGAATTTTGCTTAATCAGAGCAGAACTGTAGACCCCAGAGGACCCTCATAGTGCCAACAGACCCGGGCGTGACCTGCAAATGACCTGTGTAAGGCTACATCTTTGTCGAGTGGTGATGCCTGCCTCATATGCTGCATGAAAGATTTATTGGGCTCTTGACTGGAGCATGTATTAAGTTATTTATATTTGTAATTGTTCAGCAGTAGAATGGGTTTCTCCAAATGCTTTTTGTCATTTACAGTGCTCTCTACCGTACTTGTGGATATCGGGGAGGATTTTGCATTCTCATGTTGATTGTAATTTGCCATAAATATAAACGCTTTGCTATTTCAGAGCTTTGAGTCGGAGATACCTTACTCATGTTCCCCTCTGAGATTCTGTAATATGCATTTTCTACTCCCTAATTCTCCTCTCCATCAGAAATATCATTACAACGTAATTTCAACGAAAGTACTGCACTGCATTAGATTAGGTATAGTAGTGCTGATATATTTTTTAATTGTTGTTTTCTTTCTTTATTTTTGAATATGAGCATAGCCTTTATGTTGTATGGCTTCAGTTTTGTATCATATTTGAATGTCATTTGTATTTGGTGTTCAACTTTTGGACGTGCCTTTGGCGTATTTACATGTACTTTGAAAATGAGTTCAGTGATGAGGTTTTGAATTTTCACTGAGGTATGTGCTCCCGTTCTGGGTACGTCATGATTCATTCTTTCTTTATTGACTATTCTCTTCTTTCATCCCCCTCTTTATTGTTCCCTCTCCTTTTTCCCTCCCCGCCTTCCCTCCCTTTGTCCGCGGCGCCAGGGCGAAGCACCTTGACCTGCAGCTGGCGGAGAGCGAGGTTCAGCTGGAGAGCGTGAGCACAGAGAGAGGCGTCACGGAGCAGGAGCTGGGAAAAGCTCGCCGCTGCTGCCAAACGCTCAGGTGCGGAAACCGCTCAACAATACAGTCGATAGCAACACGTGGAAGCGGAGGGCGAGGGAGGAAGAGCAGAACAGAGGAGGAGAGGGGAAGCCTGGCTTCATTCGAGCCGCTTCCTGCAAGGCTGCGTCCCAGTGGCGTGATGGACTCACGGTAGCTAAGCTTGTTAGAAAAAAAAAAAACAACCGACGGCACGTCAGGAAGGAAACAGCAGATGGGAAACAACTGTGTACTGGGCTTGAAATAAAGAGGAAAAAATGGGAGCGGGGGGGGGGGGGGTATAAAAAAGGGAAAAGGGGTAGATCATGTGACCTGGAGCTGCAGAGCCCGCTGACTTCTCTTTTCGGATCAAACGGAAGGGGAGCCGAAAGATTTCAGAGCTTTGGTTCAAAGTGAAATTGTTGTGAAGATTGTTTAAATCCTTTCACCGTCGCGTGTGAGATCTGGCATCTAAGGGCCTTTCTTCTCGCCCCTCTGAATCAAATGAGCTGCTGATGCTTTGTGAAGTCAATAGATATCAGGAACAGCTTTTATCAGTCTAGTGCGTGTGTGTGTGTGTGTATGCGTGTGTTTGTGTGCGTGTGTGTGTGTGTGTGCGTATGTTTGCATGAGAGTGCAGGCGTTTCCAATCAAGGTGTGAGGCGGGCCCCTTCAGAGGAACAGATTGTTCTCTCTACACTTTCATCTCAAAGCATGTTGAGGTAAACCGAAACTCCCCCTGTTTGGAGCCCCTGTGCTCGTTACAGTCGCGGCTCCACAATCTCTCAGCATTTTCTTTCTCCATCAGTAGTTCTGGTAATCCTGACGCTTCTGATATTTTTATGTCTGTACAAATCTTAATCATGTGGCTGATTACTTTCCCAGCATGGGCACCTCATTTCAGTCCCAGTCCTTACGGATACCGTATCATTTTAGCACCCAAAATGTGACCTTTGACCTTATGTACCAGTTTCTGCAGTCTACTCGCCTCCAATTTTGAACGGTCATTCTGCGGAGGACTTAAGGTTACCTTTCAAAGACAAAAATGCACCTGGTTTACGAATTGTTCAGTTGTGCTCATTTTTATTTCTTATTTATTTGTTTGTTTTCTTTGAGTAGGTCTAAACCCTACATTGTTTCTCCTCCCCATTATCCAGCTGCCAACACGTAAATGTTGAGACGACACGTGGCTCTCGTCCGCTGCATGTTGTCGTCTGTGAGTCACCTGGTCAGTCAGGAGCTAAAAGCGGAGCCCCGTTCCTCTCCCCGGCTGACCCGGGCATGGCCCGAGCTGTTGGCGGCTCAGACAACAGCTGCACGCCACGCACTCCTGCAGGAGCCCCCATCATTCATCGCGGGGCTTTCTCCCAGCGCTGAACAGATCTGGCACCTCGGATCACATGCTGCTGATTCTGCTCACATGGCGCCCATACGGAGCGGCTGATGAGCGCGTTAATGCAGCTGTGGCAGCGTTTCCTCAAGAGACGTGGCGTGTGTGACGATGAGGATTATGATGATGATGATGATGAAGAGAAAACTGAAGTGATAATGAGGGGCGGTGGTGATAGAGATGATGAGGGTGATGTATTTGATGATGGCTATAATGACGGTGAAGATGATGATGGTAGTGATGAAGATGATGGTGTTCATAAGGATGATGATGATGGTGAAGAATAAGAAGAGAATGATGGGGATGAAGACGATGATGTCATTATCTTTTTTGCATATTTGTGAGTGGGGTCAGGCGTTTCTCGCTGAACATAGTTTGGGACACGTGTATCACAGTAAATGTAGTGCAGGGCTGCCCAGGCCTGTTCCTGAAGAGTTACCATCCTGAGGGTTATCACTCTCACTAAAAAATTGTACTAAATAATACATTTTATTTATATAGCACCTTTCAAGCAATACAGCATGAAGTGCTTCACAAACAGGTAAAATACATGTACATAAAAGCAATAAAACAAAATGGGGAAACAGGGAATTAAACATCAAAATAGGAAAATTCAAGATAATAAAAGGAGACATACATGAGAACACACCCATAAAAAGAATTTAAACCGTAAAATCAGCAAAGCAAGCCTAAAAAATGAGTCTTTAAAAGAGATTTAAAAGACAATAGAGACTCAGCATTTCTTGTGTTGTTTGGGAGGCTGTTCCAGAGTATTGGAGCCTTAACCGAAAAGGCTCGATCACCCTTTGCTTTTAACTTGGGCTCTGGAACAGCCAATAATGCTTGCTTGGAAGATCTCAGCAATCTTTTAGGTCTGTTAGGATTTAAAAGCTCACTTATATACTCTGGTGCCATGCCATGGAGTGCTTTGAAGGTAATCAACAGAATTTTTTATTCAATTCGGAATTGGACTGGCAGCCAGTGCAAAGTTACCAAAATTGGAGTAATGTGGGCTCTCTTACTTGTTTTAGTGAGCAATCTTGCAGCTGAATTTTGCACCACTTGCAATTAGTTCAAAAATTTCTTAGACAAGTAAATAATGAGTTGCAATAGTCTAATCTTGACGAGATACAAGCATGAATAATTTTTTCCGTATCTTCAAATGACAAAACCGACCTAATTTTAGCTATGTTACGGAGTTGCAAATAGCATGACTGTACAAGCTTTTTTACGTGGAGCTCAAATTTGAGTTCAGTATCAAATATCACACCGAGATTTCGGGAAGAGGGCCTAATATTAGAAGCAAGAGGTCCAAGTGATGATTGGATGTTATCCAACACCTACTTTGGACCAAGTATAATGACTTCGGTTTTATTTGAGTTTAACTGCAAAAAATTATTAGACAACTAATTTTGGACATCAGCTACACAGTCCTGCTAGACCAACACATCAACACTGACCAACACTGAAATCAGTGGATTTTACTGAAATATACAACTGCATGTCATCAGCATAACAGTGAAAAGCTATTTTATGCTGACGAATAATCAAACCCAGAGGTAACATAAATACAAAACAATATAGGCCCAAGTATGGAGCCTTGAGGTAAACCTGAAGTAAGCAGTACAGATGAGGATACATGTTCACCGAGGGAAACCATAAATGTTCTGTTTGACAGATAGGAAGAGAACCATTTCTGAACATTCCCAGAGAGCACAACCCAATTTTTCAGCCTATCAGTCATGATGACATGATCAACTGTATCGAAGGCAGTACTGATATCCAAAAGCACGAGTAATAAGCAGTCGCCAGAGTCAGCATTCATCAAAAGATCATTAGTGGACTGGACTGTGCTGACATCTAAAGTCTGATTGAAATTTCTCAAAATTATTGTTGGTTTCCACCACTTTCCACCACTTCTAAAAGGTCACTTTGTGACCACTTTTTCCAAGAATTTCGAAATAAAAGGCAATTTTGATATTGGTCTAAAATTACTAAGAATGGCTGGATCAAGATTTGGTTTTTTTAGAAGTGCTTGAATGCGGGCAATCTGAAAATAGTCAGGAACACAGCCAGTAGAGAGAGAACTGTTTACCATGGAAAGCAGGTCAGGGCCAATAGCTATCATTACTTCTTTAAGGAGCCTAGTGGGTATAACATCCAAGGGACAGGATGAGAGTTTCATACATGACACAATATCAGTTAGATCTGACAGAGAAATCGGTTCGAAACAACTGAGCAAGTTTAAGCGAGGGCACGAAACATTAACAGAAGGAACATGACTGATACTTGACCGTATGACTGCTATCTTGTCAATAAAGAATTTTGAGAACTTCTAACAATCAGCGGGGGATGAAGCTGATGCAACAGTAACTGGATGATTCATCAGACGGTCAATTGTTTTGAATAAAAATCTTACATTATGCTGATAAGCGGCAATTAATTCAGAGAAGAATTTCTCTTGAGCATTTTTTACTTCACGATTGTATGAGTTTAATAAGCTTTTCATGCGCACATAAAGAACATTTTGTTCTTGTTTCTTTTCTTGTGCTCAAGCAAACCACACCTGCTTTCCCAGTTAGAGATCTTGACGAGCTGCTAATGAGCTGAATCAGGTGTGTTGAATTAGGGTTGGAGCAGAAAGCTACAGGATGGGAGCTCTCCAGGAACAGGGTTGGCCAGCCCTGATGTAGTGGAAATACAGGTCAGAATTTAAAGTAGCCATTAACAGTTGCTGGTTTGCCGGTGACACCGTGGGGACTGGAAGCCGGGCCTCGGGATGTTGGATGCTGGATGCTGCAGATCAGCGCTGGGTGCTGGGAGGTATGGGTGGAGGGGGGGATCACCTCAGCGGAGGTTCCAGCACGCGGTCGACATCAAGGTTCACTATCCTCCACGATATTTATCCTAATGAGGCAGGCATAGGACAGAGCGCTGATTTAAACTGATTAGTCTTGATTTGTTTTTTGTAGTTTTCCTTGATTTATGATGTCTTAGCTCTTTGAACGTTCAGCTCTCTCTGGCGTTGCCTCTACTCTTCAGCAATGCACAGGAAGATAAAAATGATTCATTTGGACAAAAAATAGTTGGCATTTCAGTCTTAATTTTTTTTTGTTTTTATTTAAACAATCTTAAGCACAGGGTTGATTGCCTGCTTTGTAGGAGGCACATCCTGAGTAGTTTATCTTTTTTGTAAAGTGAATACAATTTTTTTTTAACTCAACTGGTTGTTGTCCTGCTGAGTTGTTAGGGTGGCGTAAACTCCATCGTCTGTTGTCGGTTGTCTTCATTGTCGTATGTAAACGGTTACAAATATCGATCAAATGATGACACCTATTTAAATGACTGGTAACCTTTAGCTGTCATTAGAATTGATCAACTATGAAACTTAATATACAAAATTTTTAGGACTACTTTGATGCTTATTAGGTTTTTCATCTCAGCCATGTATTCTACCTCAAAATGGGCGCGGTTTCAGGTGCACATGAACTGAAGTTTATCTTGAACATCTAAACATTTAAAAGCTTTGTGCCTAACTGCCAATGAATTATTTGCCTCTTAAAAAAATGTGTTAATTAAGGAGTCATTGAAAAAAGCCATTGATCATTAATTTTCAGGGATGATTTGGCCCCTCCTGTATTTTTCTTTGACAGCGATAGCACCAGGGGGCGATGATGGGCACTCTCATGACATTGTTAAACCCTAACAGTTTTAAACACATGTATGAGTCAGAATTGACATTTTCATATTAATCAAGACTTGCAATTAATATCTCTTCATAAAGCTGTGCTTCTGGATCTGCTTAATATATATTTATGCATGCATGTACTATGCGACTTAAGCTCTGGCTGATCCTGCCTACCCAGCCACGAACCTCACTATGCGATAAGTCATGATGTACATTGAAACGAAAAGTCCAAAGCATTAGTTTCAAAGAAGAGGTGATGGATTTGGGACATGTGTGTCTGGGTTAACGGGAATGAGCTAAACGTTTTTTCATTTATATAACATAAGTGTTGCAATATAGGGGCACGGATGAGGTACTCAGAATAGAAGCACTGTGAATGTGCTGAACACACGACCCGGCACTTTTTGGCCCCCCGCCTCTTAAGTGAATCTGGCGCCCCTGTTTCTCAGCGCCTGCCTGCTGTCACTTCGATGCTTCCAGACACCCTATCAGGTGCTCAGATGTTGTTACTCTTCAAATTTGTCCAGGACTATTTGTGTAAGACAAATTAGCAATCGGGACAGAGTTTGTGTCAGTTTACAAACAGCCATTGGAACAAGTTATTTGACACATGTAGATTCAGATGACAAAGAGTGTCTGATGGTAATAACATAGACAACAGCACTTCACCTGTAAGGTTGGTTGTTCTTGCTTGATATATTGAGACACAGAAAGCAGACACACACTCACACACATGCTTACAGTCCTCACCTGTCCCTTGTGTGTGTTTTACAGGGAAAGGAGCCAGCAGCAGTTGGAGGCACTGAGAGAGTCTCTGTTAGTGTTAAACTCCTGTCGTCAGGAACTGCAGGAGGTCCAGCGAAACCACGTGAATCTCCTCTCATACTGGCAGGGGTGGAGCCACCAGCTGCTTCAGACCAGCCGCGATACAGATGCAGGTACTGGCTGACACATGCTCAGATGTGTGGGCATTAGTGATACAGGCGCAGGTGCTGACTGACAGGTCATCAGATGTGTGGGCGTTAGCGATACAGACGCCGGTACTGACTGACAGGTGATCAGATGTGTGGGCATTAGTGATACAGACGCAGGTACTGACTGACAGGTCATCAGATGTGTGGGCGTTAGCGATACAGACGCCGATACTGACTGACAGGTGATCAGATGTGTGGGCATTAGTGATACAGACGCAGGTACTGACTGACAGGTCATCAGGTGTGTGGGCGTTAGCGATACAGACGCCGGTACTGACTGACAGGTGATCAGATGTGTGGGCATTAGTGATACAGACGCAGGTACTGACTGACAGGTGATCAGATGTGTGAGCGTTAGCGATACGGACTCTGGGAATGACTGACAGATGCTCAGATGTGTGGGCGTTAGCCATACAGGCATATTTACTGACTTACAGGTGCTCAGATGTGTGGGCATTAGCGATACAGACGTAGGTACTGACTGACAGTTACTCAGATGCGTGAGCGTTAGCGATACAGACGCCGGTACTGACTAACAGATGCTTAGATGTATGGGCGTTAGCGATACAGACGCAGGTACTGACTAACAGGTGCTCAGATGTGTGGGCGTTTGCGATAGAGATGCAGGAAACTGACTGACAGGTGATCAGATGCGTTGGCATTAGCGATGCAGACGCGGGTACTGACTGACAGGTGCTCAGATGTGTTGGCTTTAGTGATACTGACGCATCTACTGACTGACAGGTGCTCAGATGCTTGAGCGTTAGCGATACAGACGCAGGTACTGACTAACAGGTGCTCAGATGTGTGGGCGTTTGCGATAGAGATGCAGGAAACTGACTGACAGGTGATCAGATGCGTTGGCATTAGCGATGCAGACGCGGGTACTGACTGACAGGTGCTCAGATGTGTTGGCTTTAGTGACCCTGACGCATGTACTGACTAACAGGTGCTCGCATGTGTTTGTGTTAGCGATACAGATGCAGGTACTGACTGACAGGTGCTCAGATGTGTTTGCGTTAACGATACAGGCACAGTTACTGACTAACAGGTGCTCACATGTGTGGGCGTCAGCAATACAGACGCAGGTACGGACTGACAGGTGCTCAGATGTGTTTGCGTTAGCGATACAGACCCAGGTACTGACTGACAGGTGCTCAGATGTGTTTGCGTTAGCGATACAGACCCAGGTACTGACTGACAGGTGCTCAGATGTGCTTGCGTTAGCAATACAGGCGCAGTTACTGACTGACAGGTGCTCAGATGTGTTTGCGTTAGCGATACAGACCCAGGTACTGATGACAGGTGCTCAGATGTGTTTGCGTTAGCGATACATACCCAGTCAGATGTGTTTGCGTTAGCGGTACAGGCGCAGTTACTGACTGACAGGTGCTCAGATGTGTTTGCGTTAACGATACAGACCCAGGTACTGACTGACAGGTGCTCAGATGTGTTTGCATTAGCGATACAGACGCAGTTACTGACTGTCAGGTGCTCAGATGTGTGAGTGTTAGCGATACAGATGCAGGTACTGACTGACAGGTGCTGAGGTGCGTGGGCAATAGCGATAGAGACGCAGGTACTGACTGACAGGTGCTCAGATGTGTGAGTGATAGCGATACAGATGCAGGTACTGACTGACAGGTGCTCAGATGTGTTTGCGTTAGCGATACAGACGCAGTTACTGACTGACAGGTGCTCAGATGTGTGAGTGTTAGCGATTCAGATGCAGTTACTGACTGACAGGTGCTCAGATGTGTATGCGTTAGCGATACAGGCGCAGTTACTGACTGACAGTGCCCAGATGTGTTTGCGTTAGCGATACAGACCCAGGTACTGACTGACAGGTGCTCAGATGTGCTTGCGTTAGCGATACAGGCGCAGTTACTGACTGACAGGTGCTCAGATGTGTTTGCGTTAGCGATACATACGCAGTCAGATGTGTTTGCGTTAGCGATACAGGCGCAGTTAATGACTGACAGGTGCTCAGATGTGTTTGCGTTAATGATACAGACCCAGGTACTGACTGACAGGTGATCAGATGTGTGGGCATTAGTGATACAGACGCAGGTACTGACTGACAGGTCATCAGGTGTGTGGGCGTTAGCGATACAGACGCCAGTACTGACTGACAGGTGATCAGATGTGTGGGCATTAGTGATACAGACGCAGGTACTGACTGACAGGTGCTCAGATGTGTTTGCGTTAGCGATACAGACCCAGGTACTGACTGACAGGTGCTCAGATGTGTTTGCGTTAGCGATACAGGCGCAGTTACTGACTGACAGGTGCTCAGATGTGTTTGCGTTAGCGATACAGACCCAGGTACTGACTGACAGGTGCTCAGATGTGTTTGCGTTAGCGATACAGGCGCAATTACTGACTGACAGGTGCTCAGATGTGTTTGCGTTAGCGATACAGGCGCAATTACTGACTGACAGGTGCTCAGATGTGTTTGCGTTAGCGATACAGGCGCAATTACTGACTGACAGGTGCTCAGATGTGTTTGCGTTAACGATACAGACCCAGGTACTGACTGACAGGTGCTCAGATGTGTATGCGTTAGCGATACAGGCGCAGTTACTGACTGACAGTGCCCAGATGTGTTTGCGTTAGCGATACAGACCCAGGTACTGACTGACAGGTGCTCAGATGTGCTTGCGTTAGCGATACAGGCGCAGTTACTGACTGACAGGTGCTCAGATGTGTTTGCGTTAGCGATACATACGCAGTCAGATGTGTTTGCGTTAGCGATACAGGCGCAGTTAATGACTGACAGGTGCTCAGATGTGTTTGCGTTAATGATACAGACCCAGGTACTGACTGACAGGTGATCAGATGTGTGGGCATTAGTGATACAGACGCAGGTACTGACTGACAGGTCATCAGGTGTGTGGGCGTTAGCGATACAGACGCCGGTACTGACTGACAGGTGATCAGATGTGTGGGCATTAGTGATACAGACGCAGGTACTGACTGACAGGTGCTCAGATGTGTTTGCGTTAGCGATACAGACCCAGGTACTGACTGACAGGTGCTCAGATGTGTTTGCGTTAGCGATACAGGCGCAGTTACTGACTGACAGGTGCTCAGATGTGTTTGCGTTAGCGATACAGACCCAGGTACTGACTGACAGGTGCTCAGATGTGTTTGCGTTAGCGATACAGGCGCAATTACTGACTGACAGGTGCTCAGATGTGTTTGCGTTAACGATACAGACCCAGGTACTGACTGACAGGTGCTCAGATGTGTTTGCGTTAGCGATACAGACGCAGTTACTGACTGACAGGTGCTCAGATGTGTGAGTGTTAGCGATTGAGATGCAGGTACTGACTGACAGGTGCTGAGATGCGTGGGCAATAGCGATAGAGACGCAGGTACTGACTGACTGGTGCTCAGATGTGTGAGTGATGGCGATACAGACGCAGGCACTGACTGACAGATGCTCAGATGTGTGGGCATTAGCGATACAGATGCAGGTACTAACTGACAGGTGCTCAGATGTGTGGGCGTTAGACTATAGACGCGAGCACTGACTGACACAAAGGTACATTCTGTCTCACAAACGCATACAGCTCAGTACATTTTGTTCAGGCTCACAAAATGGCGAGATTTTGCGGGTCACATTCACTCAGACACACGCTTACACCATCCATGCAGGACACAGAAACACATACTGGGACAAAACACATAAAAACAAAACAAATGGCAGATATGACTTTCATGATCACACAGAAATGCCTGCTTATGCACACGTACGCATACAAGGAAAAGCGCATGCAGACGTGTTCGCGCCAACACTCCTCTATCAATCCAGTCACCCCTTCACGCTCTCGCTCTACATCTTTGACTCTCTCTCGTGCTTGTTATCAGTCCTCCTCCTCCTCCGCTCGATCTTCTTTTAATTCACTGTCTCCTCCCAACTCAATCCCTCCCTCATCATTTTTTCTCTCTCCACTCTCATTTGTTTTCATCATTTTTTTTTAATCTCAGAATAAATTGAATCAATTGTCCGATCTCTTTGCTTTCTTCTCTCTCGCTCTCTGAGTCATACTCTCTTGCCCTCGGTTCAGAGACAGTGAGTAAAGCAGCTGTCACTCTGGGAGGCCTGCAGTTGCAGCAGGAGACAGGGAGCCCTATCAGAAGCTTATAGGCACAGTGAGCAGGAGTGATTTTATCGGCCAGACTGCTCTGGTTCCATATCCATTTCACTGATAATGGGCTCCAGGATGCTGGGCTATCTCGCTTGCACCGGAAAAAGGTCACAGGGTCCTAATTCTCTGGCCAGGTGGCTGTAAAATGGACTCCTGTTACCTCTGACCTCACTGCAGACACAGAGAGGGTAATGGTCCTGAGCGTGATGTCATGCTGCATTGTTCTGACTTACCGCACGGAAACCTCGATATATAATCCTAAGCCTAATGCCCGAGCGGTCAATAAAAGAGAGGCTGTCGGCGAGCAGAGCCGGGCGCTTTAGATAACCATAAGCTCCTGGCTGAGCTGGAACACAGTCTGCTGGTCTGTGTGCCGTCAGGCTGAGGACCCTCTGTTCTCAGATAATTGCCATGTGAAGATAATGGGCTGATATGACTACCTAATGGGATTGAAAATAAAGTGTGTGGGCGGCAACCAGGCCAAACAGCCCTGCAGTCAGCCAGTGCAATATGTATTTATGAGTGGATTGGCGGGATGGAATTATGTGTGCGGTGTGCTTATTTGAGAGTGCGTCAGTATACGTGTGTGGGTGAGAGAGAGAGAGTGAGAGAGAAGGAGTAGTTTCAGAGTGTGTGTTTTGCAGACACAGTGTATATAAGCACAGGTGTATTTATATAAATGATGTGGTGTGTGGGACAGAGCAGGAGCGTGTTTGGCTGTCTGAAAGGGCAGGTGTGTGTGGATATGTCTGTTTTCGTGCTTGAGACTGGGATTTATGGAGAGAGCAGGTGCTAGTATGTGTGTTTCTGTGTGTGTGGGGTCTTCAGGTCTATTCAGGTTAGTGGAAAGCTGAAGTTTATGTTAATAACAGAGGAATCATCAAACTTAACCTTGAGCTCACCTCACTCAGAGTGAGAGCGAGTTTCCCGTCAAGGTTTACCGTGAACTGCTGGCAGCGCATGAATGAGTGTGCTAGGTGTTTGTATGTATGTATGTGTGTCTGTATGAGTGTAAATGTACTTGTTTGTATGGGTTTATGCGTGTATTTGTGCTTGTGCGTGTTTGTATGTACGTGTGCCTGCGCAAGTGTGTGTGTGTTTGTGTATGTTCTTGTGTGTGTCTGTTTTGCAGTGGCTCCACGCTCCTGCATGGCGGACAAGTATTTATTTAGCGTCCCTGCAGAGTATGTGGGAGCTAATCATTCAGAGGCGCTCATCCCTGCCTCCTGCTCCCCTAGCACTTCCTTTCCTGAGACAGCTGTGTTTTCTCCCACGCCAGTTCTGTGCGACGCCCTGTGTACCATCCAGGGCCAAACCGATGGGTGTGAGCCAGCAATTATACGCTGATACCTGTCTGTCCAGCTTTCTGTGGTTACAGAGAAGAACTCAGAGAACTGATACAGGAGGATGAAAACAAACTCGGTAACACTTAATGAGGAAAGAACAGAGTCAGAGAGCAAGGAAAGAGGGAGGAAGGAAGAGAAAAGGAAACATTAGGTAGGAGAAAGAGAGTGAGAAGGGAGGAGGGAAGGGGTGAATGCAGCAGAGAGAGAGAGAGAGAGATTCAGCACAGTGCTCTAGCTTCAGGAGACAGCAGCTGCTCCTCTCTCCATGTGGATTATGCTCAGCTCTTCATTAGCCCTGCTGAGAGACAGGTTTAAACCTCTCCCTCAGGGAGGGGTGCCACAGAGCCGGCCAGGTCCCAGCCAGCCAGGAACCCGACACGAGCCTCCCACCGACGGGAGCTGACGCCCCAGTCTACATGCACTGGGCCTCGGAGAATTCCCCACAGGTTTATAGACTAATGGCACGTCCCTGCTGGTAGCTAGCTACCTCCCCCTGGCTCTCTTATTGACTTGGTACTGCCAGAGAAGGCAGAGTTTTGATGAAAGGAGTCTGATGGTCTTGTGAACACAGGCCCACAGGACAGCTCCATTCTGTGAGAACCTGAGGCCTGAGGTTAAGGTCGTTCTGTTCTTTTTGCGGGGAATCTGGGCCTGAATCAGAGTCCTTGGCTGTGCCCCTGCCCCTGCGGTGAACTCGGCCGATGGCTTATCGTTGCTGCTATCAGTCTCCTCCCTCGTACTGTTTTTGTTGTCATGCCTCATGACAAGCGTTGACGTCCTTGCGAGAGAAGTCGTAACGCTGCGGTATTTTCTCACACCGTCCCCACAAGTACCATTTAGCTACCCCTATTTCAGTGTGGGTGCTGTTTATTCGGCTGCAGCCGCGCCGTTCTTCTCCGCTGCCATCTCTGTTTACCTCGGAGCGACTCATTGGAGATCGCTGCCTTGTGAGTCGAACAGCATCAGGTGGATTTTGAAAAGCTGGTTCTCAGGAAAACTTCGACAAGCACACGAAGACGATAAACTTCTCTCTCGCCAGCCCTTGAGTGCAGAAGGCAATTAAAGTGATTCATGTGTTGAGAGGCACTGCAGCACAGAGGCACATGATGCAGGGTGAATCATTCAAACCCTTCATTCGCTGAGGTGTGTCATGTCTTAAAGGTGTGAAATATGAGCTTGGAATTTCAAATAATGTTTTCATAAAAAAAAAAAAAAAACATTAAAGCCACAGCTCTCAGACTCTACGCCAGATAAATTCAAAAATGTGCTTCCGTTTATCTTGCGATTGGCAGCATTGTTGAAGTACTCAGTTGAGAGCTCTCAGCAACCCAGCTCGCCTTGCTCGAAGTGGGTGAGTGTCCTCGGAGTTCGGAGTAAATCACAGAGACCTTGTGGGCAGTGTGTTCAGACTCAGTTTGTGAAAGTCAGTTAATCAGGCCCAAATCTATCTGAACCTCCTCCTGAGGGCTTTCTGAACCCTCATCCTGGCCAAAGTATGGCCAGTTTTCATACCCATTTAGCCTACTGCTTTCTGAGGTTAAATGGATTCAGTCTGGTATTTATGTGCACTGATGGAATGTTAAATGTCTGACTCAGTCATGCAAGATGAATGTTTGCATATATGATTCGTCTCCCCATAACCCCATTCTGAAGCGTTTATTGAAGCGCTTCAGAGCGTGAGTTATGACTCACATTGTACTCAGGCAAACCACAGGTCCATTTTTCAGCATTATTCCCATGCGCTTCACACAGTAATCAATCAATAGGCCAGCACCTGTGTTTCCTGCTGTGGAGTAAGTCTGAGTTGTTGGAGAATTGGCCATTGTACGAGTCTAATTGTGTTTCTCTCATCCTGTGTGGAACTCAGAGCTTGCAGAGCTACGGTGTGCTGTGGGTGGGGCTCAGGTGGAGGTCGCTCGTCTGAGGGCGGAGTTAAGGGAGTCGGGAGAACGCCTGGCCTCCTCACAGACCCAGGCCCAGGAGCTGCAGAGCAAGATACAGAACCAGGAAGGGCTGCAGGCCCAGCTCCAGGAGGCCCAGACACAGCTTCTGGGTAAGCAGAGCACATCTGACTCATCATAAGGACGGGTCACAGACCCTGTTCTGGGAGATCTGCCGGAATGAAGCACACTTCGTCCAACAGCTAGAGATCTGCATTGAGCTGCTAATGAGTGGAGCTCATACAGTCAAATCGATCTCTTGAAACAGGGTTGGTGACTACTGACTAGATATATTAACTGGGACTGAAAGTATCTCGGTGTGATGCACTCTCGTGATGATTGAAGTCATTTAGCCCACGACAGCACATCATTCCTCACACATACTTCTACTAACAGATCCAGCCTGATATAATCTGAACAGCATCCAGTGCTGCAATAAGTACTGCTGTGTCTTTCCTCTATGATGTTGTATATTACAGTGGGGATCAAAGGGGTTATGAAAGTTACTCTCGGTAACTTATATAAACGGTATATAAACGGTACTAAAGTACTAGTCATTGGAAGCAGTTGTAATGTTATGCAATGCGGCAATAGCTAGAAGCAGAGGTTGTAATGTGTAAGTAATGTGAAAAATGATAGAAAGAAAACAAAAGTATACTGACAAATAGCATCAGGCTGGATGTCTAACTCCTCTGCTTTGTTGTCGAAAGCTATCGCTAATATTTTGATGTGACGCTGGCTCGGGAATAATCCAGTTTGAAACATTGTTGCTTTGGCTAGTTATTAACTGCTGCAGAAGCAAACAGGCACTCGC
This sequence comes from Gymnothorax reevesii, assembly GCA_029721435.1. Taxonomy (NCBI): domain Eukaryota; kingdom Metazoa; phylum Chordata; class Actinopteri; order Anguilliformes; family Muraenidae; genus Gymnothorax; species Gymnothorax reevesii. Next base: position 145,173,410 of record CM056574.1, read on the forward strand.
ATGCAAATGACTTTATGGAGCAGTTAATCGCTTAGATACACTTCCTCAATACGTGCGCTGTGTGTCTACCTCACCGGCTGATAGTAGATGCGCTTTCCAAGCAAACACTGTAATTGCGACACGCTTTTACCGCATCCCTACATTCGGACACTAATCCGAAGTTGGGGTCATCTTGACCGAATATGAAAAGGAAGATATCAAGCCTCTCGGCGGACTGTGGGCATCTTGCCCCTGTTCGTCTCCAAGTCCCATTGAAGCTTTTTGGAACAGCACAAAGCGAGAACATTAGAGCCGCTCATGCTGTACGGCACGGCTCTCTGTGCGCACAATTCATGAAAAGACCTCCTGCCCTTCTGTGGAGAGTAATCAATTTGGGAAGGACACTTCATTACAGCACCCACTGTAATTCTAATAGGTGCTCAAACTGAACTGTGTGCATCATGAGTTTAAAGTTTTTATTTTTTTATCTTTTTCCTGGCACTATGCAAAATGTTCAGCTTGTACCATTCGTTAACAGCTCATACCAAATTAGCAGCAGTTCTATCGTGTTGACATTCATATTACAGTGAAAGACCCGCTATGCCCTGGGTTGGTATTGTCCTCTCATTGGTCAGTTTTTGAGCAGTGCCAGGTAACAGTAACTCTCTCTCAGGTGTCTCTCATGCCTACAAAGGAAGGGTGAGGCTCCATGTCATATCCACTCTGTGCTCTTCTCCGTTGTGGCGTCTTTCGCCAGCTTTTATGTCCCGCCATTCTTCTGCGTATGACAGACAGCATTTTATGCAGCATTTCCACTGTTGATCTATCAGGCAGGAAGCTTTATCTGAGTCCTCTTTGTAGAAGCTGCCTCTGTGCCCCCTGTCTCTTTTTGCAAAAAAATGCAGAAGCAAAAAGAAGACAGGAGGTCATAATGAGTGAGATAGGGAGTGGACTGCCTCATTACTGCGTACGGAGAGCACGCATTCATTTCACAAGTTATGACTTGCTAGTATTGCATAAACGCGCCGCAGCCAGGTTGAGCAAGATGGCCGACATTTTTTATTTTTTTTTCCCTGGTGTACGTGTGCGTCCAGCTGATTTTTTTCCCCCTTATTTGTATCCCATTTTTCTGCTTTGCCTGCTTCGGTCACGGCGACCAGAAAGCAATTATCCGGCTATCGCCGCATAACAAAACACACTCAAGTGTGCCTCTCTCCTCAGGACAGAAATGTCAGGCTGACACTGGCGCTGCTGCCAAGGGGGCTTCCTCCGCCCTGTGTTTGAGGCAGGAGCAGCTGATTGCCACTCGCTTCTAGCTCTCAGCTCCCTCGGATGTTAGAAGGGAACAAACGCTTCAAAGAGAAGCTTTTTTTCGTGTGTGTGTGTTTGGTGACAAAAGCCATCAAACATCATGAGGAAAGTGGAAAAATAAAGCGCTCCGCAGGGTTTCTGTACTCAAACTCCCACTGGCTCAGGGGTTTTTTTTCTATCTTTACTGTTTTCCCACACAGTGTCAGCAACGATGCACTTCCACAGTGGAAATGAATGTCGGGAAAATACAAAGTAAACAAATAAGTTACGTGACAAGTCTGGTGTAATTTTGTCAGCTGAGTTAATGGTCTTGTTCCCCGCAGGATCCAATATGTGTCCATAGACAGTGTTTCTGTGGTACTTTGGGAAATTGGAATGGGAGTATCCACTTCTCCATCGGGCATCCATTCTCTTTCTCTTTCTTGCTCTCTCTCTCTCCCTCCATCTCTCACTGGCTCACTATCTGCCCTTCCACATTTCCTCCTTTTCTCATTATTCTCCTGCGGGCCATTACCGAATAGAAGGTCAGGGCGTCTCGCCCTATAATTTCTTGATATTTCCAGTGGATGGCTGCAGCCAAGGTCCACTGATCATCTCTGCTTCACAACAGCTCGTGCTCTCATTGTGTGCACACATCCTTAAGAACGAGCGCTCACGTGTACTCCATTTATGAAATCTCAGTGCCCATTGATTCTCTTGCTTTATACTGTTCTGTCTCTCAAGAAATTCATTAATGCTCAGGCGTGCCGATTCTGAAGATCTCATACCATGTGTGTCCATTGTTGGGAATTTATACTTTTATATCTGCAAGTATTAAAACAAAAATGTATTATTTTGGTGCTCTGCACACTTTCCAATTATCAACGTTTTTTGTAGTTGTACATAAATGCGGCCTTGAGCTGCACATGGGTCAGGTACAGCTTTTGGCATTTCAAAGAGGACAGATAGCTGTAATGTAAATGCATACAGGATAGGTAAGATATATGAAGGAATTGCCTGGATGTAGACGGTCTAATTAGGCAGTTAAGTATTTGCCCCTTCCTGATTTTTTTGATCTTTGCTTATTTGTAATATTTAAATGTTTCCGATCATCCAACTTATTTTTATTAGTTGAAGGCAAAATGAGTAAACTGAGTAAACACAAAATAAAGCTTTTAAATGACCATTTCACTTATTGAAGGTAAAGAGTAATTCAAAACCTGTATCACCCATGTGAAAACAGAGCCCCCCCCTAAACTTAATTACTGTTTGTGCCACCCACAGAGGCAACAACTGCAATCAAACGTTTGCAATAACTTTGCATTGCTGTTGAGCAATTTGGCCTGCTCATTTTTGCAGAATTGTTTTAATTTGCTACACTTGAGAGTTTTTGAGCACAAACTGCCTGTATAAGGATGTGCTTCAGCATCTCAATTGGATTCAAGTCAGGATGTTGACTAGGCCAATCCAAAACTTAATTTTGTTTATTTTGAGCCATTCAGAGGCGGACTGGCTTGTGCGCTTCAGATCATTGTCCTGCTGCATAAACCAGCTACGCCTGAGCTTGAGCTTTAGGTTACAAACTAGGCCCGACAGTCTCCTTTAGTGTTTTCTCCTAGAGAGCAGAATTCACAATTCTATCAATTCTGGCAAGTTGCCCAGGTCCTAAAGCAGCAAACCTGCCCCAGATCATCTCAGTGCCACCAGCAGTGTATGACTCTTGGTATGATACTCTAATTGTGGAACGCTGTGTTAGCTTTTCAGCAAATGCAACAGGACCCAGGTCTTCAAAAAGGTTTTTTTTTTCTTATCAGTCCACAGAATATCATCCCAAAAATCTTGGAAGTCATCAGGATATTTTTTGGCAAATGTGAGATAAGCCTTTGCACTTTTTTTTTGTTGTTGTTGTTCATTTTGGTTTCCATCTCACAGCTCTACAATGGATGCCACTTTCACCCAGTCTCTTTTTTATTGTGGAGTCATGATCACTGACCTTAACTGAAGCCATTGAAGACTGTCGTTCTTTAGATGGTACTCTGGGTTTTTTGTGACCTCCTGGATGAGTCGTTAATGCACGCTCGCATGACTTTTGGTAGGCTTACCACTCCTGGGAAGATTCACCACTGTTTCAAGTTTTTTCCATTTGTAAATAGTGGCTTTCACTATGGCTCTCTGTCGTCCCAGTGAACTTAGAAATGGCTTTGTAATCCTGTCTCGACTGATTTGAACCATTTTGTTTCTCATATGTTATTGAGTTTCTTAGCAGTCATGGCATCATGTGCTGCTCTTTGTCTGCTTTGCATTGGCAGACAGGTTCTATTGATGTGACCTTCAGATTCAGCAGGGCTGGCTGTAATCATACCTGGGTAAATCTATTCACATTGAACCCAATTATCAATAATCTTTGTTCAATTGGTTGATTTAGTAACTGCGGGAGCTATTACTTTTTCGCATGGAGGCAGATAGAGTTTGATGCCTTTTTTCCATCAGTGAATGAAATCATCATTTAAAACTGCATTTTGTCTTTACTCAGGTTATTTTGGTTGAATACTAAGACTAGTTTAATGATCTGAAACCTTAAAGTGTGGCAAATATTCAAAAATGGAAGAAAGTGGGAAAGGGGCCGTACGTGTCAACTGCAGAAATAATTTAGAGTCAATCTTCTCTTCCTTCAGATTTTGAAGGATTTTTTTACTGTTTCTACCTGCTGGATTCTGTACCAGGAGACAGCAGGCACATGGTCCTATGAGCCACAAGACCTCAGGGTTATTTAAATCCTTTTTTTAATTCTGTTTTTGCTGTTTTTCTTTTTGAGGAGCTGATGAGTCGTCTGCTACAGTGGCACAGTTTTGAGTCACTTGGCTTCATCCTTCTCTTTTCGTGCTCACTCAGGTTCCAGCATTATATGTGGGCGTTCCTGCACCGTTGGCTTGACAGACTGCTCTGTTTCGCCCATAATTCTTTCTATTGGGCATTAGTACATTGAAAAATGACACAACCCTGCTCGGTATTTTTTATTCAGTGGTGGTGTTTTGGATGTGAAGCTATTAAAAACTGCAGAACAGAGTAGAACTGCTGACAGTTTTCAGATGGGTAAAGCTGAAGCACTGCACCGCGGAAGTGGTAGATTTTATAGATGAATCTGAATCTTGCGCGTGAGGAACAGAAACATATGGCCCCTGGTGTCACTAATGTTCAAAGCTGTGCTGTTTTTAAAACAGATAGTGGCACAGGGGAAGATCTATAGGACACTGAATCCCGCAGTTCTGCCTGCAATCTGCAATATCTGTCCATTTTAAAACTCAGTCACAATCAATTTTCTCCTTACAGGGATGCAAGAGAAGGTGAGGTCCTTGCATGACAGCCTCCAGGACGGCCAGTCAGCCAAAGAACATGTGGAAACTCTGCTCATGTGAGTACACATACGCACACACGCACGGAATGACACGCGAAACCACACGCTCGAGCATTCAAACACAAACATGCACGCACGCCCTCACACGCTTGCTCTTACGTGAACCTCGTAGTGGAATGCCGTCTGGAAGGTGAGTGGCAGTTCGCCGTCGGCCGAACGTTTTGGCATTTGTCAGGGAGCCAGCGAATTCACGATGACATTTAAGCTGTTGCTCCACAGGTCTTGTGGAATCTAGAATATGGAATTTGTGGGGTTTTGAAAGACAGTGATACCTAACCTCACCTTTGAGCTAAAAAGAGGCACAGCGTCACCAAAGTGAGTTTCTGGAACATGAAGTGGGCTGAATGAATGCCCGTTCTCCTTCAAGCTGACCTCAGTGGTTCAACGTTTCCTGTCCAATGTGACAAAGTCCATTATTGCTAAACTGTTTTAACGATTGTTACTGAAATTGAACCTGCTTTTGGGATGCTCTGTTTTTGTTTGCTTGTTTGTTTGTTTGTTTTCAAACGCATTTTCCTCCGAATAAGTAGGAGGAAAAACTGGAGTTTATGCCACCCACACATACGCACATGAGATGGCATTAACAGACTTCATCAGTGACTGGCTTTTTGGCCTTTTAAGCCGAACTATAAAGCAGGCATCTGGGCTGAAACTGCTTGAAACTCTAAAACCTCAAGAATCCACAGCAATTAGCAGTTACATCACTGACACATATGCTGGTGACATTTGAAAGAACTTTCATGGTGGACGTGCGCCAAAGGTTTGGAATGTTAAACTGCCAAACGCAGACAAACTGCTAGCATTTTTCAGATGGCAAGAGTTTTAGCTTTGCTCTTTGTAAATATTCATGACTACAAATAAATCTGCGAGTGGGAGAGAGAAACTGAGAAAAAGTGAGGTCTTTACTTGCCTTAGTGGTGTTTTTTTATTCTTCTTTTAAACAGGAACATTTGGTGGACAAGAATGATTTAATGAACTTGTTACCCCTTAATCTCTCCCCATTTACCCCAGTTATCAGTCTTATTGATGCAGGAAAAAAACATTTTCAATTTTCTATTCTTCAAATGTACTGTATGCAATTTAATATGTGCGTTATTTATTTAATTAATCGGCGAACCCCGGGCTGTCAGATCCTGATTGGCTCAGCCGCAGTACTGTGATATGCGAAGTGACAGTTGTTGGCGTGGTTACCGGTCTGAGAATGGCCACCTGTCGCTCCGATATGCTAGAGACGGGGGGTGTCGTGCAGTCGCGTGCCTCCTTGCTCTTCCATCTCACCTGACGCAAGTTCATAAAGCAGCCTGACCTCAATATACTGTGACTTTTCCCGCACATTAAAAAGAGGAGAAAACCCCTCAATAAAACATGTGTCTGCACACGCCAGAAAAATAAAGACGAGGGGAGGTGATGGGGGAGGGTTTCATGGCGTACGCGCACGCTAAGGAGCCTGGCTGTGGGAAACTGCGTGTCTCCAAAAGCGCGGAGGACAAAGATTTTTCAGCGTGCTTCAAAGTACGAATGTGCTTACGCAGTGTTTCGCAAACCTCTCCTGGGAGTACCACTTGTCCTGCGTAGTGTAGCTCTCTCCCTGCTCCAGCACAGCTCTGAAGGTGTTTGATTGTGAGCGGATCATTTACATCACCTTTGCTGGAGCAGGTAGAGATCTAATACATGCAGGGTTTGTGGTACGCAAGGAAAACATTTGGAAACAACATAACACAACATAACATGAGCGGCGAGAACAGGCCGTTCAGTCCAATTAGGCTCGCCATTTTCCTATTGTGAAAGTGGATTTAACACTTCAGATACTCAATGAGTAAATGGTATCTAGTGCTAAGTCAAGCCTGCTCTTGAAAATTCCCAAGGTTTCTGCCTCAACAATTTGGTCAGGCAAGCTATTCCACACTGAGATTATCCTCTGCGTGAAAAAAAAATTTCCTAAAATTTACTCTTGGCCAATTTCCATTTTTGACCCCGAGTTCTACTAACCAAACTTGGCCTAATCCCACATAATTTAACTCAGATCACCCCTGTGACATGTCTCAACGCGTTCCTGTTCTTTGTGAATTGAATTCATTATTATTGTAAACATAGAATTGAAGACCCTTATTGCAAAAAGCACTTAAGTCATGTTTTAACGCATCTTGAGGTAAGGATGGGAAAACTTCTTGAGTAGTTACCTAAGTTGGTGTTTCTCAATTTTCTGAAAGCCAACATTTTGTGACTAAAGTACTTTTTGCATTGGGGGTCTTCAATTTTAAAACATAAATGGGTGAAATGTATGCACCTGACCCGAAGGCTTTTGTAGGATGTGTCTTCTTTTTAAGTTATAAATGAAATGAGAAGCTAACTAAACCTTAGTGACAAAAGCTCATTGTCCAGCTGCGGTGAGATTTGCGGTACTGTATTAGCATTTTTGCTTGCACTGCGGGGTATTAACTCAAATAAAACATTAGCACACGCTTAGATTACTAAAATAAACGCCTTTATGAGCCAGTCATACATTGAACTTTGCTGAAAAAAAAATGTATTTGTTGGAAAGTCCACGTGTATCAGTGAATGTGGCAGGGCAGTGCAACAGAAATCACATTTGGAAAAATGAGAGAGATTAGGAAACACTATTATTGAGACAGCGTGCTCCTTATTTCCTGAGGAGTTTTCTGGACTGATCCGGGGCTTCCCAGCCAAATGTCACATGGACCTGGTCTGCCCTGTTTGACTCTGTACGGTTATTACAGCTACATTTAGGGCCCTCACTCAGGCCGGTTTCATTTCAAACCATCAGTGAGTCACAAAATTAAGAACCCTTTGGCTGGGGATACTGCTTGACAGCTCACACCATAGCGTGGCGTAAAGAGCTGAGGTCCTCACTGTGATTGGATGGTTTGTTGCGCGTGGCGCGGTAGCGAGTAAGATGAACTGGGCTGCTTTGTTAGCTGCTGCTCCTTGTTATGGGTGTCGCTGTCTGCCGTGCCATCATTAACTCATTCTGGGCATGCTCCCTGGCCTGTTGTTGCTGATTTAGCTCCACTGTTTTTGAACGCCTCTCTCCCATAGCCTGAGGCGGTAGGGAGGCGAGAAGTGTGGAGCAGGGCCGCGGGCGCGGCTCAGTGTGTCGAGTTTGTGTGCGAAGGCGATGGTGTCTCGTTTTCTCATGCCAGTTGAGCGGTTGTGTGTTTGAAGAGCGGAGGGTAAACAGGGCGTGAGATGCCACCCCACCAGGCGTGCAAGCGTGTGAGGAATGCCGTGACATTGACACGGGAGAGACTCACACGCACAGTTCCTCTGCCCTCCACCTATGCCACAGAACAGAGTACAAAAAATACTGACTGAAAAATATACTTTAAAGCAGTCTCTGCAAGGATTTTTGTTTGATTTTTTCTCTTTGAGTGGAGAACAGAAGCTTGTGTTAACCGTCCTATTATGTTCAAATGAATGAACAATTTTTGGTTTGAGGTCAGTTTGATCTCTGCAATGAAAAACTACATAAGATGTTTGTAAATGAAAATGTTGCCCAATCTCCTGTCAGCTCATTTGTGCCTTTCTACTGATCATCTTAATAGCTAAGTAAATATAACACTACTCCCCCATCCTCCCTTTATACACCAAGCATCGATTTTACATGATTATAGCAAAATGAATAAGACTAAATGTGAAATGAATGAGAAATTAATTTGAACATGCCCCCAGTCTTAGAAAACAATACAGAAACCAGATCAAAATGACGGTTTTATATAATAATCAGTGGCGGCTGGTGAACTGGTGATAGGGGAGGCTCAAAACAATCCCTTGAAATTAATGATCGGTCACGATCTGTTTCAATCATTCATTTAAATTACCATTACAGAAACTCAGATAACTCTCAACATTATCAGGTGTGGCCAGTTTTCATGTATAAGGCATACCTGTCAACTCTCACGCATTCGGTGTGAGTTTAAGTGGCATATTTACATTCCTTTGCTGTAGTCAGCAATTAGTCAATCAACGCGAAGGCTATGAAAGAGATTCTCGCGTGGAATTGAAGTCCTTGTGCACTGGAGGGGTTGGAAACAATGGAATTGCATAAAGACATTTCGAATGATCTTATTTCATTTAAACGGTCATGAAACATTCATTGCTTCCAATTACTGAATAAAGAAAAGTGTGAGAAGTCCGGAGTTGTAATCGGTATGCGTTATAAATAAATAAAATAAATAAATAATAATTAAAAAAAAATGTTATAAATAAATAAATCTGGCCACACCTGATAATGTTGAGAGTTTTTCAGTGTTTCTGTACTGGTGATTTAAATGAATGATTGAAAACAGATCGTGACAAATCATTAATTTTAAGGGATTGTTTTGAGCCTCCCCTATTGCCAGTTCACTAACTGCCACTGGTAATAATTGATCATGGGGTCAAAATGACCCAAACAACACTGCTGGTCGCGCGTACGATAAAAAATTAAATTCATGTTTTACCCATTAACTTAGGAAAAAAAATTTTGTTGAAAAATGCATGTTAACCTTGGTTTTAGTCGGGTCAAATTGACCTGAAACACAATAGGACGGTTCAGATAATGATAATTTGATAAAGTTAACTTCTCTTTACCCATTGACTAAATCTTGAAAAGATCTAAAAAAAAAAAGTCACTTCTATGGCATCAGTCTTACTTTACTCTTTTGGCCAATACATTATCAAAAATAGATGCTGAGTCTAAATACAAGGCTAAAATGCTTGTTAAGACTATTTTTGTTGTAATTCATGGGGCCAGTAGTCTGGCCATCAGTGGCAGCAGGACTCTGCACAGTGCTGGGATTCCCCTTCCGTTGTTGAACAATAGAAAAGCTCAGAGAGTCACCCATAATTATCAGATAGCATGGGGAGAGTGTGGGCGTCTGCTTGGTTTATTCAGCTTTGCTATTGTGTGCCTATTATTATCACAGTTTAGATCCTTATAGCGAATACTGATTGTATTTACGCTGTTTTCAATGTATGGCAGCATCTAATCAAATTCCAAAGTTATCCATGTGACTTGCTCTCTGATTATTAACTGAGTCAGAACTCTCACGTAACGTAATTACGGAAAACAAAAATTACTGTCCCATATCCTTCCAGGCATGTCTCTGGAGGGACTTCTGCTTTCCTCGTTGCAGTAAAAAATTTTGGTGGTTATGAATGGTAGATTGATAGATCGGCACATTTTGTTCCAGTTGTTTTGCTCGCCTTTTCACAACGCTCGTGTGAGTACCTTTCATCTCTCTCCCAGTTCAGCAACTTGCGTGTCTTGTTTGCCCCTCTTCGGCTGTGTCTCATTTCATGGTTATTTACTAATGACCATGCGACATGTATATAAACCCCTTGCTTTGTGTCGCAGGTCACTGGATTGTAATTAGCCTTTTTTGCTTAGAACCAGTCAGTGCTTCTAGTCGAAACTCTTCAACTTTAAAAAAAGTTATGTGTACTTTAATGACAGCTATTTCCGGAAACTTTCCTCTTTTCTCCGTTAACTCGAACAAGCTTCCAAGCCAACTCATAGTCCAGGATCAGGACTGCCTTCTTATTTGCCCCACCAAGTGTATTCCTCTGTCCAATTTGTTAGGAAAAAGCTCCCAATTCATATACGGTCACCAGGATTGGAATTAAGTTACCCTCTACCCACTCTGTCCCCCTCTGGGACAGTTTGGCACTGGCAAAGTCTGCACTCCACTTAGCTATTACCCCAGAAGCCACCGGCAGGCAGTTGATAGTTAAGCTTCGCCCAAACTTCTGCAGTGAAATGTGCTGTCCTTATCTAGGGCTCCATCTCCACCCTTTCCGCAGGGGTTCCATCCCCTAATCACTGTATGTGCTGACAATAAAACTACCTATTGGATTGTACTCTGCCTCTGTACTTGATTCCCGGTCGGGAACACTACACTCCTCCTCTGAAAGCTCTCCATGTGCTGTTATCTGAATGCCTATGGTGTCCACTGGAGGAAGGGTTTGGTTTGTGGAGTATGAGACCCTTATGACTCTGTACAATGTTCTCTGAATACCAAATTGCTCTAATACTTGAGACAGTGTCTCTTAAGCAGGTGCCTGTAAGTGCGCCGTATCTTTTCTGGATTTGTGCTTTACTTAATCATTCTACTTGCCCTCTTAATTACCTGACCTGCCAGTTAGGCAAATGTATGAATGAGCTCATAAATTACAACTGTTCTTGCGCCTGAAGACAAATTGTTTCGCATAGGTGAACCGAGTGAACCCATGTTTTTGCATAGCTAATTATCAAACTATTAGTGTGATAAGTGAATGCAAACCCCCACGTATATACTAGCCCTAATCTAAACCTTGTAACAGTAGCAGATAATTGTACAGCTCTTGCCATCTCTCTCTTCCTCCCTCCCGCTCCCTTTTTTGTCTCTCAATATAGACTGTGTTATATGAGCACTCTCACAAATCATCACCCTGGCTGTGTAAAATCAGGACCTGCGCAGGAATTGCCCCTGCAGCTTGACCTTCTCGCTGTTAATAGCTTGCTAGCTCGTCTCATAAATGTGCCAAATTAGGAGTTTGCTTCCTTCCATTTGACAGGGTCATTCATTTTACTTGGGCTGTTTTAGAATATGGCAAGAAAGAAGGAAGGAAAGGATAAAAAGAAGATGGCAGGAGTGTATGAAAACACCGGCCTTATATAAAATGTGTTTATGTTGTCTCTTACTGTAATTGCAACAGAATAATACTGCTTTAATTTGTAAACAGTATAAATGAAGGATGAATGGAGGAATGAAGAAGGATGGTACAAAATAAAGTTATAAGAAGGTGGTCTATGAATGTACAGTGCATTCCACAGCGATTTGGACAGTGACATATTTATTATGTTTTTGGTCCGACCACCGCCGCCACCGCGCTGCCCTACGTGTTAACGCGATAACTTCAGTAATATTTCAATCAGAAATTTCATGTATTGCACATGAGTAAGAATCATAGAGAGGAAGAAGTGGTTTGATTTTGGACAATTTACAATTTCTAGATTGGCCACCAGGGGCCAAAAACTGAAAAATCACTGTTTTTATCATATCTCTGGAAATATTTGTCCCATTCACCTCAAATCAAGTGCAAAGGATGTGTCCCATGATGACCTTATACCTGTTTGGTTCAAAATTTTGACACAAGGTGGAGCTTTGTCTCATAAAATTCACCATTTTTGCCATATCTTTAGAGCCATTTGTCCAATTGACATGAAACTATGTGCAACTGCAAGGTCATGACCTCACAACGTGTCACATGATGACATCATACCTGTATGGTTCAATATTTTGCCACCAGGTGGCGCTCTGTGATGGAAAATTACCATTTTGGCCATATCTTCAGAACCATTGTCCGATTGACCTGAAATTAAGTTCAAATGAAAGTTTATTCAAGGTCTGTTCAAGGATTGGGGAATTGGAGAATTGGGGGCGTTCGGGGATATACCCCAAGCCGTCGCCTCCGACGGCATAAGCCTAGTTTTTATTTTGACTTAGAAATTGGTTTTTATGTGAATAAGATTTGAACTTGTCAACTGCCAGCTTTAATTTAAATTTTTACCTCTCTATTGCATGAAACCTAATGGTATCGCTGAGGTTTTAAACAGCATTGTTGTCCGAATGGCTGAAAAGGCTGCGCAGTAGTCTCTGCAGTATCTGAGTGCAAGATTAGCCGCTAGCCACTGAACACGCTGTTTGTGAGCGGCTGTGACAGAAAGTCCTGTCAGGCTGCACTCCGCGGTGTCTCTGTGCCAAGCAGGGCTCTTGCGGGTCCACCTGACCTGACAGCCGGGAGGAATGAGCCGCGCTTCCCTCCCGACAGCTGCACCTGTCCCCAGCACCGTCCTCGTGAGGGAGCTGCGTTTGATAGAAGGGTTTTTTTTTACCTGACATCAGAAATGAGCATGTCAAACCAACTCTCCTCCGCATAAAACAAAATGAAGCACAGAACACTTTTCATCTGTGTTCAGGAGGACACAAACCTGAGCTAGCTGAAACACATACTTATTTATACCACCACTGCTAACTAGCATCTTTATTTTATTCAGTGTACTATTAATTACACTCAGTAATATGAATGTCTAGTCTTCATTCAACTCTATAAGGCTTACTATATACTCTAGAGGACTTGATTTTGCACTGAATTTTATTTTATGCCTCTGCTGCTGTAAGCACTTACTGGAGTAGATATTTTTGATCTTCGTGGCAGTGGTTGAGATCCCTCTCCACACACTTGACCTGACCTTGGGGACACAGCCTGAGCATGTGTGCGTGTGAGGGAGAGGGGGAGTGGCTGAAGGACAGAGAGCACAGCAGTTGGTTGGTGTTTAAACGCTGCGCTCTCTCAGCGGGGCAGTGCCTGTGGTGAGACAGCAGGGGGTGAGGGGCGGAGCCCCGGGGATCCTGGGGCTGTCCAGCCGGCCAGACTGGGCCCAGACATGCACAAGCGTGTCCCCGTTTGGATCCTGATTGCGTGTGGCAGGAAGGTCACTTCGCCAGCCAGCCTGCTCTGCCTGAAAGAGGATTTGTGTGTGTGTGTGTGTGTGTTGGGGGTGCAGAGAGGGGAGGGGTCTGGCGTGTTAGCGTTCCCTTCCTGTGCCTTGCAGAAGGGGATTGTGTAATGTGTGTGTGAGCATGTTTATTGGTGTTAGTGCGGGCGGGGGGGGGGGTTTGTCTGGCTCTGAATCTGCACGCCACACGTCCTCTGACTTCACATTGCAAGGAGATGTGCTCGTGTGTGGCCAATCAGAGTGAGTTTGAGTTTGATTGCTAAACGATCTCTGGCGCTGTAATGAAGGCGGTACTGCACAAACACAGAAACGCTTGCCTAGGCACGCACACTCACACACACACTCAAGCACACGGACACTCTCGGCCCTCTGTACATACATCCATTTACACACATATGCATGCTCACACACAAGCAATAATTTGAGTCTCCCCTATCTTGCTGCCCTTGCGGTGTTGTAACACATTTAGTAGAACAGATCTTGCCACAGAAACATTATTAGCAATGGCGCTGCATCATCAGTGAGATACTTTAACATTTTCCAGCTGCCCGACCAAAGTATTTGTCCTGAGGAGCTATTCCCACAAGGAGGGAGAGTTTGTCATCAGGAACACCCTCCTGTCATCAGAGGTTGAGATAGGGGGAGCTCTTCCTGAGGATTTGTCATTTGGCCCATTTGTCCTAAGGAATGTTTGCCATTAGATGTGCTTGTTATTAGACCCATTGGCTTGTCAGGTTTGTCATTACAAACATCTGTTATGCAGAGTTTGGGGCATTGGCTCTGGTTGTCGTTAGCAACCCTGCTTGTTTGGAGTGCTTGTAATTAGGGGCATTTGTCATTTGGTGTGTTTTGTTTGAAGGGTTTTTTCATTAGTACAGATTGTTTTGGGATTCCTCATTGTGAGTGGTTGCCATTTAGAAAAATTTATATATTTTTTTTCTCAGTCAGAGCATTTCCCATTTGGGGAGCTTATTTGGAACGTATGGGCTGCTGTGATTAGGAGTGTTTGTTGTTTTGCGCGTTCCTTTGCAGAATTTTATTTGAGCATATTTTATGAGCATATTTGTCATTAGGAACATTTTTTATTGTAATGCTTTTCGTTACAGCCGTTTTCTACATGAGAGGCGCTGCTTTAGTTGTATATCTCTCTGTGAACATGATGACCTGCTGATTTTCCAGATTGATTTGTCAGGCACTCTTTTTCCGGGGAGGAATGTGACACAATGAGTATTTGCTGAAAGGAGTGTTTGTTATTGGCAGAATTTGTCTAGGCTAGAGCAGTGCCTGATCAAAACTTGCCTGTTCAAGATGGCCCGATTTCTTGGCCCCCAGTATTGCTGCTTGCAGCTTTCTCGAAGACCACCCAGCCAAACAACTTCACAATCCACTCTGCACTTCCTGAGGTACTCATCAATACACCTGCCAAGTGTGAAGTCAGTCGGATGAACAGTTGTCAAAAAAATCAAAGGGCAGACAAAGCTACAAACAGACAGAGCAGACTGAGACACCTTCCATTTGCAGTTACAAGAGTGTTGGTTTGTGTGGCCACAGATTGTTCATATTAGCAGCAGTCACGTCTGGAAGAGCAGTTAACTGCTGATGCAAGAAGGTGCAGTTTCCAGCAAATTACATTTCTGCCTTTCAGGAACAAGTGCAAGAAAATGGAGGAGATCCAAATCAGACAGATTCAATCGGAGAAGGAGCAGCGAGCCAGGTAAGACATTAACCATTACCTCTGAGGCCTTCGGGTATTCTTAAAGACCTCAGTGGACAGCATTCTCCTAATTTCCACATTACCTCACATGTTTAAAGAACAAATCGAGGGTTTGGAACGCAATGGTTATTTGTCCATTCTAGAGGTTTTGAGAAAAACTCTTCAGGTTTCCAAGTGTTCTATTTAATCAGGTATTTTATTTCATTTTTTAGTGGTCACTCTTTTGATGCATGGTTCAGAAGTATAGTGAACAATGTAAAATTCTGATTAAAATTAATGTAGATGGACATATAGTTACTGTGCTCCAAGGATTAGCTGACCACAAAATTTGGACATATAACTATTGTGCTCCAAACCCTTGAAATGTTCTTCAGGTCTTGGTTCTCGACTGTTCTAAAATCCTAAATGGTGATTCCCAGCCCCGATTTCTCTCCGTTAAGAACAAATATTCTTTAGTTCTTGGCTCTGGACTTATTCTAAAGGCCATAATGATGGGTCCCTGCCTTGTTTTCTCTCATTGTTCTTACATTCACGTCTGAAAGAACCGCGCCTGGAAGAAAGTTTTTTGTGTCTTCAGAGGCTGTGTGAAAAAACTTAAATATAACATTAGAGGGCTGAGAAAGAGCACAGCGAGAGCCTCTGAGCAGACAAAAGGGTGTTAGAAGTGGGGTTTCCGCCTCCTCAGCCGCGGCAGTGGATGGCTCTCACATGCACGCCGCTTATTCACGATCGACGGCATCCCGCTACTCTCTCACTGCTGGTTGTGTTTGAAGACAACTTTGACAGATAAGATAAAAATATTACATTCGCTAACATGCTGGCAGCCTCTCACCACATGCTTTGAGGAGCACATGGTAACGCTTTTCACTAAGTGCCTGTGATTTCGGGACAATTCCATTTGATTTTCAAATCTCACTGAGTGGCAAGGGTTGACACTTTTCTTGCAATTTTCTGCAATCAGCCGGATATACTTTGTGGTGTCTTTTGTGAGGATCTGTCTTTTTTTCGTGAGTTCCTGAAAGTTTTACTCTGAATACTCAATGTTTTTATTTTTTATTTTTTATGCCTCAAGTGTCCCTCTGACTCTGACTTTTAAAACTTCTGAACATCATCTGAGTGTTTTCTTATCTTGTGCTCTGAAACATCTTGGCTACATAAAAAAGTGGAATGTGGGTGACAGTACTGACGTGAATTTTTCAGTTTTTTTATGTGTGAAAGGTCCCTCCCTTTAATCACATTCCACCATTGTTGTGATAGCCATGTAAGTGTGCCGTAAATTCTGGTGCTGCCAGATACCTGAAGGCCTGTGTTCTGGAGTCGTATTCAGCAGTTCCAAATTGTGGAATTTAACTAGTTTAGTCCGTTCCATTGGACATTGTACTAAAGAGAGAAGACGACACAGCCGATAATTAATTATCTAACCATGAAAGCTGCAGGTAATAAAACAAATTGAGATTTACGTACTTGAGCTTTTTGGTTTTGTTAACTGTGAAAAGGTGCTGTTTTCCTCATAAACACACATCTTCCCACTGATCTTCCCACTGATGATTAGTCTCAGGTGCAGATTGAGGAAGTCACAAAGTTTCTATTATATCAACAAGGAATTTCTCACCACACCATGCTGGAGTTCCCAGGAGGAGAGTCTGTGGGTATTTGTGAGTTTAGAGAGCATTTTACAAACTTGTCTCTGGAAAGACTGTTTTTTAACTAAGCAAAGAATCCACTGTTTGATGTTAGAAGTTTGTTAGGGAATAATCTGTTCTTTCCTAACCTTTTCAGTGCGCTATCAAGAAAGTTAGTCACGGTGCGCTCTCACAACATACTGAAGCACCACTATGGACGGAGAGATATACAGGTGGTGCTTAATGATGTGAAATTTCCTTCAGACCTGCGCTGTGTAGTTGTTGTGTTTTGAATACAATGAAGTGTTTGAATGCGTGGCGTGAATGTGTGTATTTGTGTGCATTAACTGTGGACGTGTTGCCCTGTGTAGGTTGTCAGAAGAGCTGCGTGAGAAAGAGGAGGCACTGTTGTCATGCCAGCAGAGGTGCCTGTCACGGCAGAAGGAGCTACAGGATTGGTCACAGCGGGAAGAAGAAATGACAAGGCAGAGCACGCAGGTGGAGAGTGAAAACAGAGCTTTGAGGATATCCCTGCAGCAGGCCCAAGAGGAAACAGCTACTCTAAAAGAGCGAAGGTCACTGTCATATTCAACTAGCCGCTCTCACCTCTTCACTAGCCATCTCCCCCCTGATTGCTACCACTTAACTTAATTGCTCTTTAATGTGCACCTGAATCTTGGAACATATTTGTCATTTTTCTTATGTTATTTTTCTGCTGTTATTTTGGCCGGTGAACCTAAAAAGCAACGTACAATCTTACTGGATTGTACTGGACCCTACGATGTGGGCTGCATAATTTGACATCTGCAGCACAGAGCTGCATAAAAAGTGGGCTATTCAATGCCATGGTTTTCATGTAGCTCTGTAGCTAGCTAGCAGGCTACTGTTGACGTCAAATAAAGGTGTACGCAAGTAATGTTAGTGCAGTCCAATTAAAATGAGCCAGAAAGATAAAACAAGCATCACTGGCATAACTGTTGGTGAAATCTAGCCTTTATCAGGCTTTGGCTGAATCACTCATAATTTTATTAACACGCTAGCTGGCTTGGTTAGCAAGCTAATTGATGGAAGCAACGTGCAGAACTAATGGATTGTATAGGACCATGGGAGTCGGTGTGGGTTTGCATTTTTATTTAGTATGATGCAACTTCACAGATTCAACCAAATTTTAATCAGCTCCTATGCTTTATTGTATCTGTTAATACGAAGTTAGAAAGTTATGGCTAGTCCCATTCTTGAGATATTGAGTATGAAATGATCGTGACTCGCTCACTCACTTCCATTATGGCCATATTAGTCTGCTATCGCAGAGAACTTTTAAAGTTTTCTGTAGCAAGTCTTGCTTGGGCAGTTTTGGCATGTTGCATGACTATTTTGTACTGCTTTTCAGCTCTCACCTGTAAGTTTGTTTTATTCTGACCTGGTGACTTACTGGTTCTGTTTTGAAAACCTGACTGTGTTTCCACTCTGTTTTTAACTCCATTTCTGCTAGCTTTCTTTACTTGCCACCTGTCAAGATGATGTACATTCGCACTTGTTTACTCTGGTCAGTTGTCATCTATTTACCTGTTTCTTTACAGAGTATCCATCTGTCCATTTTCAGTCTGCCTTTTTGCAATCAGCACCTGTCCTTTCTGACCTATTTGTTTGTCGGTAGTTCACTTGTCTATTATTCCGCCGACTTTTATCACCAATTTTGCTAATGCAGTAAGAGGCCCAGACAGAGTCTAATGTGGCGAAGGTTTCAGGTCTTAGATGTAACTTAAATAAAACTAATCAGTCACTGACTCACTGGAGACAGATAGTCTGGTTGGAGGTTCAAATTTCACAATAGTTTGCCGCCAGGTATAACAGGCAGAATGAAGCTTCTGCTCTTCAATGTCTTTTACTTTTAACAAGACGAGTGTGATCTTTCTCACAGTCTTGGCAATGGAGAGGTTTCCCATCATTTTGACTGGGGGTACGATGTTGTATCCTGGAGCCTTAGCTCAATTTGCTGTGATTTAAAGGGCCAATGTTAACACATCAAACTGCAATAAACATTTAAACATACAGAAATAATATATCTCGAGACACTATCCCAGTTAGGAGTGTGACTCAAGTACTGTATCTGGAACGCGCTTGTGTGACTTCCTGGATTTTATGATATTATGTTCTTTTTCTGAAATGACATTGTGCAAGAGGAGAATTTTGTGCATGATTTGAAGACCTCAGTCTGGGGTGGAAGTAACAAAGTCGATGAGGATTATTCTTTTTTTCCCCAGGGATTAAAACAGCATTAGATTCGAAAGGCGACACCGTCTGCGGCTTCATCTTGTAAAACTGCAGTTTGGGACGTGCGTGAAAGCAGGGGTTCTGTCTGATAGATTAAACCTGGGCCTGAGTAGCGCTGGCTACAATCCCATCATTAAACCTTTGACATGAGATAGCATGCAGGCTCACACAATCCGGAACATGTCTGCCCCTTCTCTCAGCTGCTGCACTGCTACGCTAAATACAAAAACACTTCACTCTTAAACTATGAATGTCGAAAGAACTCTATTGTTCAAAATATACATTTGGTGATAAAAACACGGAGAACCGGATTTTGGCATTTTAGTAAAAGCCCAACATCTACAGTCCCTCAAATGTAACGGGGTTCGCCCACTGAATTAATTTATTTCTTTGGGGTTGAAGAAAAGGTAGCTGAAAAAAGGGAAGCGCAGCATTTGTTCACCTGGGTGTGACATTAAAATTAGCCTGAGTATCAGACTGTTCCGTCTGAAACGATTTTGATGAGTACGCAAGGTACAAGAGGATCGGCCTGTTTTCTTTTGCAAATCACAACTGCGCATTGCCAGGGGACTGGAAAGTTTTTCACACACATTGTAGAGACAGCACTTGGCCCAGTGTGCCACCGCGCGTACTCACTGAATGTTCTGACAGAATGTACCTATTTTGAGTAGCTACATGCGTGTTAAAAGACTGCGGCTTGTCCTGCAGTTCGAGACAAGGTCTCGGAGCAACACACACACGCGCGCGTGCCTGTGCAGCACGTTCAGAGTGGCCGTTGGGCTTTCCCCTGTCGTGCTTCGCTAATTACCGCAAGCTCTGTCGCCCCGTTCAGAGAGGGGGCTCCGATTGCCGCAGTGACCTCGGCCGACCCGAGAGAAGACACAGCTCCTCTCATCCAGCCCGCGTTTAATGCAGGAATAAAACAAACCCCGTCTTTCACACTGTTTGTTGGGGCCACACAATTGGGCCATTGAGGGAGCTGTTCCCTGGTGGATGGGAGAGGGACGTGCGGTGGCATGGCGTGCGCTCGGACGCCGCCTCACCTCGCGTGCAGGCGGAGGGGTCAAAGGGCAGCTCCACCCACTCCGCCCGCTTGTCTGAACCCTGGAAAAACTGAACAGGAAAATGCTAAGAAAGAGAGAGAGAGAGCAAGAAGGAGAAAAGAAGGAGTAAAGAAAGGCAGAATGTGCGACTGGGGGGGGGGGGGGGGAGACATGGATACTGTGGGCACATGTACAACACTGAGTGGGCTTAGATGACGCAAGTGTCGCAGGTTCTGATGTTATCTGAGCTGAGTGGTATGTGTGCTAATATGGACTACATTTGATGTAAAAGAGCTTATTCAGTGACTTGATTACGTAATCATGAATCACTTGGGATTATCACATTCTAAATGTCACACTACACAACAAACACTACTGGAGGAAGCTGTCACACAGTTTGAATAATTAACAGGTTAAAAGCAGTCAGCCAGCATCTCTGAAGTTCCCATTGTGTCACCTGCTTAGAGCAGGGGTGGGCAGTTTCAGTCATGGAGGTCGAGTGTACATGCAAATGTTTGTTTCCACCAATTATCTTAACTAATTCGGCAAATTGGCCCTACAAGACTCGAGTTTACTTGCAAATCGGATTATGGAAATGTTTCATTTAGGGAAACAAGAAG
Source organism: Gymnothorax reevesii (assembly GCA_029721435.1). Taxonomy (NCBI): domain Eukaryota; kingdom Metazoa; phylum Chordata; class Actinopteri; order Anguilliformes; family Muraenidae; genus Gymnothorax; species Gymnothorax reevesii. The sequence continues at coordinate 145,193,867 of CM056574.1, forward strand.
AGTCTTTCTTGGTCATTCGTAAGCTTTTCAAGAAACACAAATAAAATATAAGATTTCATGAATAGTTTGGCTAATTAAAGTCATTAGGTAATTAAAGGCCTGAAGCAGACATAATGCCAAGGAACAGATAAAACGCTTATTTCCCACCTCTGTGTTGGAGGTCTGTTGAAGATGTGTGAAGTTCTTGTTTAGAAGAAGGCTCCATGAATAGTTTTATTGCTTGATGATTCTGTTGTAGGAAAATACTAAGTCCGAGCAAGTGGACAAAGCGTTCCACTGACCCATGCAAATCTATCTCCCAAAAATAGATCCATTCCCCAGAGTCTCATGTAATTGGGTTTATTGTAAATCCATTCAGAAGAAGCACAGACTCCCAACTCCTTCTACCTTCTCTAATGTTACTAATTCCGATTGGTGCATTGTCCCATAGCAACCCTCTACCCTTAGTAACAAGTTTGTCATTACATAATAGTGTACCTTCATTTTTGGTCACCAGGGACACTTGAAGACCATACCAAAGTCTCCCAAACCTTGCGTTCACTTAAAGTTAAATAAGTTACCTGAGGACATGGACTGTTCCAGAACAGTCAGATGCGCATGCTCAGGTAGTGGGACCAGGCTGACAGACATGGTCATTCCGGAAGGTTCGCTCATCAGGTCGGCCTTGAGGGTTCTGCAGAGTTTATCTTATCTTGGCTTCTTGGCAGATTCATAAGTTTTTGCTTCTTTACTGTGACAGTATTTTTTTTTAAAGGTTTCCTTGTTGAATTGAGATTAGTGTTTTACTTTGAATTTAGAATGTTTTAAGATTTTTTTCCACCACAATTCTCCCCAGCGAAATCTGGATCTGTTGAAATATTCTTTTGCTTATGACCCTGACTGTTCAGTTATATTTTATAATCCTTGATTTGAAAGGCTCATATGATATGGGCAGTGTTCCAGGGCATGATAGAGAGATGCAGTCCCTAACAGTCTGGGCTGCCAACGGGCTCAGACAGTGCTCTCTGAGTGACATCACACTGGGGCGACTGAGCTTAGTGGTGAGCTGGACTGGGGGGGGTCACGGGGTCACCTGAGAGGTCGAGGCAGGGGAAGGGGGAGTGCGAGAATGGGACAGTCAGGTCAGTGTCGTGAGAGAAGGTTCAGTGATCTGCATCGCCTGCCGTAAACAGAGCGGTCTGTCAGGGCCAGCCTTACTTAGCAATGAGATTAATTTGCAGGTCTCTTTTATATTGCCAGGGCTGAGATTAAGCAGGCTTAATCCACCCCCTGGGGTCCCAGTATGCAGGGGTAGGGTGGTCAGATTAGACCGCATTAGGTTGAGTACATAGCGATTAAGATTAGGTACACTGTGGAACTCAGCTAAAATACAAAGCATGGACTAAGGCATGAGGCTGGTCAGGCATATTGTCACGTAGTCATGTCTATACCACACTTGAAGCGTTGCTTGCCTTTGAGAAAAATTCTTATTAATCACACTGGGGGAAACTCACACTGCATAAAGCAGCTGTCCCACAAAGCCTAAGTGCAATTCCTACATATTCGGTAAAATGTGAGTTATGCAGATTTGAAACTATGCAAGTATGGAGATGGAGGAATAGAGTATGGAGGAATTGTGTGGACAATGCCAAGTCAATTAACCATAATCTGTTATAGATGTACTAACTGCTCATTTTTTTGGGACAGCAAACAAACTCTGAATCAAGTTTTTACTGCATAAATTATTTTGTAGAAACTGCACTTTGTAGGGCCGTATAAGGGTCATGCTGTGGTTTTCATTCATCCAAACTTCAGTAAACTGTATTTGCCCTAGAAGGAGAGGAGATACTAACCTTTCTTGAGTTCTCCATCCCTGTCAGTTATGTTGGTGACAGCAATGTGTCATGCAGTGACACTAAAGTGAGGTCAGCACATTAGAGCTCTAATCAATAACAGCACAAAGAGATCAGATCCAGTGTACTGTGAAAGACAGGAAAGGCACCATGAACAGAAACCGATGTCTCAGTGACACTAAAAGTGGTAGATGCAGTTTGGACAGGAACAGGAGACATATACAACCACAATTCCGAAATTGTTGGGACAAAGTGTAAATTGTGAATAAAATCAAAACGCAATGACTGTCAATTCACACCAGCCAGTATTTTATTCACAATGAAACAGAGATAACATAGCAAATCTTGAAACTGAAAAATTTGACAATTATATCCACAAAATGAGCTCATTTCAAATTTGATGGCTGCTACATTTCTCAAAAGTTGGGACAGGGGCCTGTTTACCTTTAAAGGGGGTGTAGCATCCCCTTTTCTTTTTAACTCAGAGTAGAGGCGTCTGGGCATTGAGGAGACAAATTTCTTGAGTTTAGCCATTGGAGTTTGATCCCACTCTTGTTTAATACAGGCTTCCAGCTGCTGGAGAGTTTTGGTCTCCTTTGACGGGCTGTTTGTTTAATTATGCGCCAAGTGTTCTCAATCGGTGAAAGATCAGGACTGCAGGCAGGCCAGTTCAGCACATGGGCTCCTCTACTATGAAGCCATGCTGTTGTAATAGCCGCAGTATGTGGTTTTGCATTGTCCTGCTGAAATACACAAGGCCTTCCCTGGAATAGATGTCATCTGGAAGGGAGCAGATGTTACTCTAAAACCTTTATATACCTTTCAGCATTCGTGATACATTTTAGTGTCCCACACCATATGCACTAATGCATCCCCATACCATCAGAGATGCTGGCTTTTGTACTGAACGCTCATAACAGGAGGGGTGGTCTTTCTCCTCTTTCGCCCAGAGGACACGACGCCCATGATTTCCAACAAGAATGTCAAATTTGGACTCGTCTGACCACAGGACACTTTGCCACTTTGTTACTGTCCATTTTAAATGAGCCTTGGCCCCCAGAACACGGCGGCGCTTCTGGATCATGCTCAATAAAGGCTTCCTTTTTGCATGGTAGAGTTTTAGGTAGCATCTGTGGATGGCACGGCGGACTGTTTTTACAGACAGTGGTTTCTTGAAGTATTCCTGGGCCCATGTAGTAATGTCAATGACAGAATCATGCCTGTGAGTGATGCAGTGGTGTCTGAGGGCCCAAAGATCACGGGCATCCAGTAAAGGTCTTTGGCCTTGTCCTTTATGCACAGAGATTTTTCCAGCTTCTCTGAATCTTTTGGTGATGTTATGCACTGTCGATGATGAGACCTTCAAAGCCTTTGCAATTTGACATTGAGGAACATTGTTTTTAAAGTATTCCATTATTTTTTTACGCAAGCCTTCACAGGTTGGAGAGCCTCTGGCCATCTTTACTTCTGAGAGACTCAGCCTCTCTTAGACTTCCATTTTATAGCCAATCATGTTACACACCTGATGCCAGTTAACTTAATTACTTGCTAAATGTTCTTCCAGCTGATTCTCTTATATATTAATTGCTTTCTCAGCCCTTTTTTTGCCTGTGTCCCAACTTTTTTGAGACCTGTTGCAGCCAGAAAATTTGAAATAAGCTCATTTTGTGGTTAGAAATATAAAATGTCTCAGTTTCAACATTTGAAATGTTATCTGTGTTCTATTGTAAATAACTTATCTGTTCAATTGTTGTGAACGTCTTCGCAGTTTGATTTTACTCACAATTTACACTTCGTCCCAACTGTTCATAATGCAGCCTCTCGGAGTTCGGGGCTCAGTAGGGAGTGTGCTCAGGCCCAGGGCAGGAGGGTCACACGCACAGGCAGGATGTGGAGGTGAGAAGCCCTTCCCTTACTGGGTGCTCGCACAGAAGAAGAGACAGAAAGGGAAAAAAAAACAACAGATTCAGTGAAAAAAGGGTGAGATAGTCTGAGGGGAAAAGATAACTGGAAAAGACATGGAGAATGCAGGGGAAAGTTCATCACATTGTTGAGACAAAGAGAGAGGGAGAGAAAGAGAACTGTACCAGTGACAGTTGTCTCGGCTCAGGTTTCGCTGGCTGTGGGAGTGATTGGGGCCTGTGGCAGTGGGCGGGGCTGAGACAGGTGTGTGCAGGTGATGCAGCCTGGGGTCAGAGAGCTTGCTGTTATGTAAAAACAACGTTCCTGCTCTCATAGCCTCTCTTGTTTTTTTTTTTTAATCCCTTGTGGTGAGGAAGCCCCTCCCACTTAGCCAAACTACCCCTGTGAGCAGTGGGAGGGGCTTTGTGATCAGGTGGACTCCTCCACCTGCCCACCGATGAACTTAACGATTGTTTTTAACGCCGTTTTTGTCTGACATTAAAACCTGTCACCATTGATGTGTTTATTCACCCCTGACTGAGACTGAAGGGCACATCAGTGCTGAAGCAGCATTCATATTATTTTACGCAGGTCTCATTTAAGTGGCGTGTGCACTTTAATGGGTACGTCAGATTTATAGTATTCCTCAGCACCGTACAGGCAGATGAGCTGCAGAGTGACCCTCCAGCTGAATGACACGTATGTGCTTTTGCCTCACCCTGGCAGGAGAGGATAATGCATGTTTGTGCCACTGAATACGCTGTAGTTTTTCACTTTCATACAGAGATAAAGGCACTGATTGGCTGGTTGGCGAAGTCTCCATCTCATTCTTCTCTGTTGTATGTCAGTTGATTTCCTTAAGGTTTGATTACTTTGTAATGTCTGCTATACTGGTGTAAAACCAAACTACAAATCAGATTGCTGAATTGTTTTTATCATGATTACAGTCATTGTACTTCGTTTTCTTGGTGGAGTAGTTTTTACTATTTTTTTTTTTGTTATTACCTAACCTTTGTACAATTCTCTTTGTGTTTAGATGATTCAGCCATGTCAGGAGATTGTTAATTTCATATTAGCACTGAAAAGGTCCCGTATTGTTTTCTGAAGCTTCTTTATAAACTTTATTTTCTCACGTTTTTAGCGAAGTGAAAGAAAGAAATCAAATAAAATTTAAGTGTATGTTAAATGCACATTAAAAGGGAACAGTTTGTCAGGAGAAGCAAATCCACAATCTATTTAGAAAGTATTATTTGAATCTTTGACCGTCATTTTAACTGTTTTTCCTTCACTTATAACCTGCATGTGAGCCTTTTCTTTACGAGAATGTTCTCAGTAAGGTTTAGCCATTATTTACAGTCCGGTACATCAATCTTGAGCCAGTTCCCAGAGACAGCCTTCTCTCTGTCTGCGAGGAGAATCTTGACCAAGTATTCATTCTTTGCGTGTAAAATTAATTCCATGTATCCAAAGTATAGAACGAGACATGATCCCGAAACCTCACAGAGAATATGATCTACACCTTGCCAGGAAAAGCAGAATTCTCTTGCAGTTTCAAAAGATAAGTGTGTGATATCCATGTGGCTACATTATCTCCAGCACGGTTGTTGTGCCATCTATTCTGGGATCACTTTGCTCACCTCTTGCTGCCATTTAGCCTCAGCTTATAAAGTTGAGTATTTCCTGGAATTCATGTAACAAAAGGGTAGATTTTACTGTAGGAACAGTATTGCAGTTTGCTTGTGCAAACACCTTGATTTCCAGGGTGTATCTTCGTCTTCATTTTTTAAAAAATGATTTCATGAAATAGTCCCTCATCAATGGACTAGATAAGGGAACAAGTCTTTTTTTTTCTGAGGCCAAATTTGTCTTTTGAAGCTTGAAAGCTCATTATTTTGTCTCTGAGTAAATGTGCTTACTGCTACAAGACCCTTTTCCACCCACTGTTTGAGTTCTCCATCAAAGGCAATTAATTTTTGAAGTCCAAGCTCCTTCCCCAGGTTCAGTTGTTCAACAGTGGCGTGTCGTGTATCTAAAGTGAACAAAATTATTAGGTCTCTTTCTTGTTTAATGTGGGCTGGGATTTCTCCCTCGCCAAGATATGTCCAAATGAAGGACCTACAAGTACACATTTCTATATCCTTCCCTCAAGCTACATAATCAACATACCACCAGCGCAGACACGATTGTGCTGCATAAAATTACTCATTTAGATTTGGAAGTGCCTTACAGTCACAGTTTTCTTTAAGTTGTAGGGTGATGTCATGAACTGACAGGCTTTTACCATCCATCTTCTCTAAAATAAGAGTTATCAAAATGTGGCAGCATGAAGAAATGTATTTTCTCGTCCAAAATTTATACTGTCACCTGAAATGTCTGAATAGCTCACCATAACATAAGTTCCAGAACCTCATGCTAGATGTAACAGGAAAGGTAGAATTTAAATTCCACCATTTAAAATGTTTCCATCCGTCTGGCCCGTGCTCCTGCTTTACCAGGCCTGCCGCACAGACCTGGGAGACCAGAGAAAACCAGGCTCCCAGCAGCTCTGAGCCAGCGCCGTGAACACAGCTGGGAACACAAGTGTGAAAACAAAACTGCTACATTGTACCCCAGTTCAATACTGCTTACTGCGAGAGGGACATCTGAGACAGCGCTGACATGTTAGGATAAAGAGAGACTCTTCTGGGGGAAAAAACCAGCCAAACATCTGGAGGATTTGTTGTTTGCTGTCTAGCATTCTGCTTTTCTTATTGCTTTCAGGTTTTGTTTGTTATTGGCACGCTCTGAAAGAGATACGTCGGATTAGAAGCGCGTGCCGTGTGAGTGGCCGGGACATAACCGAGAGGGTCTGGAAAAGACGACAGATTGCCGTGGATTAGGGAGGAGCGAGCGTGGTGTCGATGATGACACGTCTGACGCCGGCTTCTGTGCCTTTCCTGGAAAACGCCGAGAACACCTGCGCACACAAGGAGACTTTCTCGTACAGGATGTTCCCTGGAAACTTTTCTTTGTTTTGATGGACAGAATTGTTGCCTTGCTGTCACATGAATGCCTACTGTGTGCTTTTTGGCAGAGGCTGTTCTTAGCCCTGGACTTTTCGCAATAGCTATTTAAATTCTCTAGACATTTGGGTGGTACATCGTGGACTGAGGTTGCTGGGACGATGGTGTTCCGAACACGGAGGACTATCTTCCATTGTTGGCATTTCAGGGAACGCTTGCAAATATTGCCGTTCTCACAGTAAGAACCCAGCTGCACGTAAATAGTTGACGATAGTGTACAAGAAGTGCAAATGTGTTTTAAAACACAGTTGAGAACTCCTGTGTTTTATGGACACTTGGTTCCTCAGTAGTCTGCCACTTTTACTGTCCAGCAACATTTTCAGTGCTGCTTAACGATCCCAGCTGCTAGTGTGTAGAATAAGCCATATTTCAGGAGTCCGGACGACTGTTTCTCAGACGCTTAGCCCTGCCCTTTGGCTTAAATTTAACACATTCCCAATGACTGTGGCTTGCCTCATGACTTCATTAGTTGTGTTTGTGGTTGAGCCTGTAAAGCTGGTGTGTGTCTCCACAGTGAGAGAGATGCCTCGGCTCATCAGTGCACTACACAGCGGCTGGCTGAGGAACTAAAGCAGAGAAAGCAGGTATTCAGTCCTTCTCTTCTACCTCACCTCTCTCTCTCTCTCTCTCTCTCTCTCTCACTCAAACCCCCTAACACAACCCCTCTCTTTTAAAGATGTAAGGGCCGCAGCAAATCAAAGCAATTATTCAGCATAATCACCTCTATATCATGTGATGAAGCATTTCTACCATGATGGGAGTGGTCTCACCTTGGATGACAATGGCTGTGGCCCGACTGGGAACACAGGGTCACTGAATGGCTTTACAAGCGTGCAAACAATCCAGAGTATATGCCACCACCTTCACGAACACCAGATCTCAAATCAGTGATCTCATGTTGGAGATATTCTGACAAAACGTTTGACAATGCCCCCAGTCACCATCATCAAAACCCCAAATGAGGGATTAGTGTTCTCCATCTCTTCAGTAACATTTTACACTTTTTTATTAACTCCGCTGTGATGATAGTCAGCAGTCAGCGGAGCTTTCCTAATGCCGAGTTGTCCGGCGTCTGTCTGTCCGTCCGTCTGGCGTCAACTTTTCAATCACATTTGAATATCTCAAAAACTGTCAAATAACTTTTTCTCTAATTTGTTGTGAGCCTTCATTATGATGTTCTGATGAGCCCCTGCGATAATTAGAAAATTCTATGTCCCGGTTTTTGAGAAATTCAGCGTTTTAGACTTAGAAAGTCATTGTTTGTGCTCATTTTTTCAGTCTTTCATTAATATCTCAAACCTGTCTGATAAATTTCAACATTTTTGACTAAGAAAATCAGTGTTGTGCTCATTTTTAGCTCCGCTGTGATGATAGTTAGTGGTCATCGGAGCTTTTCTAATGCCGAGTCATCCGGTGTCCGTCCGTCTGTTTGTTCGTCCGTCCAGCGTCATCTTTTTCCTTCAAATTTGAATTTCTCAAAAACTGTCCGATAACTTCTTTGCTAATTTGGTGCGAGCCTTCGTAACAATGTTTTTATGAGCCCCTGCGATAATTAGAAAATTCTACGCCCCGCTTTTTGAAAAATTCAGCATTTTGTAGCGGGACATTTTGTAGAGGGAATATCTCAAAAACTGTCTGATAACTTCTTTTCTAATTTGGTGCGAGCCTTCCTTATGTTCTGATGAGCCCCTGCGATAATTAGAAAATTCTATGTCCCGCTTTTTGAGAAATTCAGCATTTTGTAGCGGGAATATCTCAAAAACTGTTTCATAACTTCTTTTCTAATTTGTTGTGAGCCTTCCTTATGATGTTCTGATGAGCCCCTGCGATAATTAGAAAATTTTATGTCCCGGTTTTTGAGAAATTCAGCATTTTAGACTTAGAAAGTCATTGTTTGTGCTCACTTTTTCAGTCTTTCATTAATATCTCAAAACCTGTCTGAAAACTTTTTGTCTAATTTGGTGTGAGCCTTCGTTAAGATGTTCTGATGATCCCCTGTGAAAATTTGAAAATTCTACGTACAGGTTTTTGAGAAATTCGACATTTTTGACTAAGAAAATCAGTGTTATGCTCATTTTTAGCTCCGCTGTGATGATAGTGAGTGGTCAGCGGAGCTTTTCTCATGCCGAGTCATCCGGTGTCCGTCCGTCTGTTTGTTCGTCCGTCCGCCGTCATCTTTTTCCTTCAAATTTGAATTTCTCAAAAACTGTCCGATAACTTCTTTGCTAATTTGGTGCGAGCCTTTGTTACAATGTTTTTATGAGCCCCTGCGATAATTAGAAAATTCTACGCCCCGCTTTTTGAGAAATTCAGCATTTTGTAGCTGGACATTTTGTAGCGGGAATATCTCAAAAACTGTCTGATAACTTCTTTTTTAATTTGTTGCGAGCCTTCCTTATGATGCTCTGATGAGCATTTTGGACTTAGAAAATCAGTGTTTGTGCTCATTTTTAGCTCTGCTGTGACAATAGTCAGCATTCAGCGGAGCTTTTCTAACGCCGAGTCGTTCGTCATCCGTTCGTCTGTCTGTCTGTCTGTTCGTCTGTTCGGTGTAAACTTTTCCCTTCAAATTTGAATATCTCAAAAACTGTCCGATTACTTCTTTTCTAATTTGGTGTGAGCCTTTGTTATGATGTTTTTATGAGCCACTGCGGTAAATAGAACATTCTATGTCCCGCTTTTTGAGAAATTAACCATTTTGTAATTAGAAAATCAGTGTTTGTGCTCATTTTTTCAGTCTTTCATTAATATCTCAAAAGCTGTCTGATAACTTTTTGTCTAATTTGTTGTGAGCCTTCCTTATGATGCTCTGACTATCCCCTGCAAAAATGAGAAAATTCTACGTCCCGGGTCTCGAGAAATTCAACATTTTGGACTTAGGAAATCAGTGTTTGTGCTCATTTTTTCAGTCTTTGATTAATTTCTCAAAAACTGTCAGACACCTTTTGGTCTAATTTGTTGGGAGCCTTCCTTAAGATGTTCTGAATTTCCCCTGCGATAATTAGAAAATTCTACTTTCCAGGATTTCAGAAATTCAGCATTTTGGACTTAGGAAATCACTGTTTGTGCTCATTTTTTCAGTCTTTCATTAATATTTCAAAAAGTGTCCGACAACTTTTTGTTTTATTTGTTGTGAGCCTTTCTTATAATGTTATAATGATCCCCTACAAAAATTTGAAAATTCTACTCCCCGATGTTTGAGAAATTCAGCATTTTGGACTTAGAAAATCATTGTTTATGCTCATTTTTTCAGGCTTTCATTAATATCTCAAAACTGTCTGATAACTTTTTCTTTAATTTGTTGGCAGCCTCTCTTATGATGTTACGACTATCCCCTGTGAAAATTAGAAAATTCTACTTCCCGGTTTTTTACAAATTCAGCATTTTGGGCTTAGAAAATCAGTGTTTGTTCTAATGTTTTCAGTCTTTCATTAATATCTTAACAAGAGGCCTGGTGGGTATTTGTTGGTTGTTAGTATTGCTTGCTGGTTATATGATTGAAATAAATGATTGCAATTTGCAGTGTGGTTCTACAAAACCCAAAACCAGTGAAGTTGGCACGTTGTGTAAATTATAAATAAAAACAGAGTACAATGATTTGCAAATCCTTTTCAACCTATATTCAATTGAATACACTGCAAAGACACGTTACTTAATGTTTGAAAAGGTAAACTTTGTAATTTTTTGCAAATATTAGCTCATTTGGAATTTGATGCCTGCAACATGTTTCAAAAAAGCTGGCACAAGTGGCAAAAAAGACTGAAAGAGTTGAGGAATGCTCATCAAACACTTATTTGGAACATCCCACAGGTGAACGGGCTAATTGGGAACAGGTGGGTGCCATGATTGGGCATAAAAGCAGCTTCCCAGAAATGCTCAGTCATTCACAAACAAGGATGGGGCGAGGGTCACCACTTAGTGAACAAATGCGTGAGCTGATTGTCGAACAGTTTAAAAACAACATTCCTCAATGAGCTATAGCAAGAAATTTAGGGATTTCATCATCTATGGTCCGTAGTATCGTCAAAAGGTTCAGAGAATCTGGAGAAATCACTGCACGTAAGCGACAAGGCCGAAAACCAACATTGAATGCCCGTGACCTTCGATCCCTCAGGCGGTACTGCATCAAAAACCGACATCAGTGTGTAAAGGACATCACCACATGCGCTCAGGAACACTTCAGAAAACCACTGTCAGTAACTAAAGTTCATCACTACATCTGCAAGTGCAAATTAAAACTCTACAATGCAAAGCGAAAGCCATTTATCAACAGCACCCAGAAACGCCGCCAGCTTTGCAGGGCCCAAGCTCCTCTAAGATGGACTGATGCAAAGTGGAAAAGTGTTCTGTGGTCTGACGAGTCCACATTTCAAATTGTTTTTGGAAACTGTGGATGTCGTGTCCTCGGGACCAAAGAGGAAAAGAACCATTTGGACTGTTATAGGCGCAAAGTTCCAAAGCCAGCATCTGTGATGGTATGGGGGTGTATTAGTGCCCAAGGTGATGGTATGGGGGTGTATTAGTGCCGAAGGCATGGGCAACATATGTGAAGGCACCATTAATGCTGAAAGGTACATACAGGTTTTGGAGCAACATATGTTGCCATCCAAGCAACGTCTTTTTCATGGATGCCCCTGCTTATTTCAGCAAGACAATGCCAAGCCACATTCTGCACGTGTTACAACAGCATGGCTCCGTAGTAAAAGAGTAAGGGTACTAGACTGGCCTGCCTGTAATCCAGACCTGTCTCCCATTGAAAATGTGTGGCGCATTATGAAGCGTAAAATACGACAAAGGAGACCCCGGACTGTTGAACAACTTAAGCTGTAAATCAAGCAAGAATGGGAAAGAGTTCCACCTATAAAGCTTCAAAAATTGGTCTCCTCAGTTCCCGAACGTTTACTGAGTGTCGTTAAAAGGAAAGGCGATGTAACACAGTGGTTAAAAAGGCCCCTGTGCCAACTTTTTTGCAATGTGTTGCTGCCTTTAAATTCTAAGTTAATGATTATTTGCAAAAAAATAATAAAGTTTCTCAGTTTGAACATGAAACATCTTCTCTTTGCAGTGTATTCAATTGAATATAAGTTGAAAAGGATTTGCAAATCATTGTATTCTGTTTTTATCTACGAATTACATAACGTGCCAACTTCACTGGTTTTGGGTTTTGTATTGGTAGACTACATAAATTGGGACACCAGACTGGTTCACAGCATATTCTGGTTACCAAATGTGTCATATGTGTTAATAGTGCAATAGTTTTCAAGGATTTGTTAAGTTATGACATGGGCATTTCACTCATCTCAGCGGAGCTCTCTAGGCCGACAGGCCTCTTGTTCTATAGTGAGGCGTGTTGTAGCTGATCTGGCAGCTTGTAGAGGCCCAACTCGTTTCCAAGACTGTTTTAGTAGTATTTCCCCTGGTACTGCAGACTGCCGCCATGGGCAATTCATTGCAGATTATTGTCACTCGCCCCCTCACTTGAAAACATTTTGTAGGGCCGTTTAGTGGGACACATTTGTGAAACACACAGTGGGTCTGCACGGTTTTCTGCTTGTTCCATCAGTTTGCCCGTTTGTCCATCTGCATGTACATCTGTTTGTCCATGTTCATCTCCCCATGTAGAATGTATTTGCACACAGGTGTGAACACGCATACACAAATTTACACACAAATATTTTCACACAAATGGTCCTTACTAAAGAATATTACAGTATTGGTTGAATTTGCACTTGGTGGCATGTTGAACAGTTGGTTATTTGCAGAGCAACAACACACATTCACGGACATTATTTAAGGTGTATGGAAGTACAAACACATTCCCAAACCTAGCAATTGGCCCTTGCACAGACATTTATTTTCTGTCCTTCATTTGAACAATGCTTTGGGAATGGTCTTCAGTAATAAAGTCTCAGCCAACAGTTTCTTGTTTCAGTCACTCACAATGTCTTGAACACATTAATTTTACTCTTGAATGTATTTTCATCATGTATACAGTTGTGTGTAGTGATGATTATACACTACCGCTTTTGTCTAAAAGGGATCCTAAAATATTTTCTATAAATGTTTGGTGAAAATATATTGAAACATACTAATGTAGGCAATGATAACAAAAAATCATTCTCACAAGTACCTTGAGGTAAAAAGATGGGTAATAAACAAAAACATTGAAAACATAATTTTTTTATAAAAAGTCCTTTGCACCGATGAATCAAAATTCTAAATGTTCTTATGCATGAAGTTTTTTATGAAATTTTCTAAGAACTTATGTTCGCTGTAGAATTGGAGAGCATTTCAAAAATGACTAATTAACCCCTTTCGTAAGACATGGAGGTGGTTGTAGTAAGGTTTGGGGTTCAGTCTGCTTGAAAGGAGCCGATGATCTCATAAAAATTGATGGAATCATGGATCAAAAGAAATCTCATAGCATACTTGTGAGGCATGCAGTACCATCTGGAAAGAGACTGATTGGACAAGGATTTTCTTTTCAAAAAGACACAGACCATAAATACACTTCTGAGTTGAGCAAGAATTATCCCTGTTGGAAAAAACATCTGGTGTCATGAAAGTTATGACTTTGCCTGCTCAAAGTCCAGACCTGAATCCGATTGAGCAAATCTGTTGTAACATTGAAAGAATCTTTTTGGAATGAACTGCAAACCATATGGAATGGTTTAGTGAGTGAGGAAATAAATATGTGAAACTATGCCTGAGAGAGTAAATGCTATAATCAGCAAAGGGTGGCCACACTAAAGACTTTTTTTGCTGAAAAAGACATTTTTGTTTTAACTATATATTGCTACCTGTTTACTTATGGTCATCTGTATGATACAATATTACATGGAATAAATACTTGAACAGTACTTGGTTTCCGATTTATCCTCATTTTGTTGAGTGTATAATCATCACTGCACACTACTGTATGTATAATTTGAATTTTTTAGCACTTATTTTGATCTCTGAACAATTGAATATTTCCGCATCCCGTGTAGTGAACACAACACCGCAGCACTAAAGGACTCAAATAGTGCCCTCTAAATGTTTCCAAGCACACTCTACTCCATTCAAGCACGCACCATCTTCTCAGCATGAAAACACCAGTTAATATGGAGTTTCGGAACACTGCAAAGTAAAATAGGGTAATCCACAGGATACCACTCCAATATTAATGTGATGATTCGCTCAGGAACCAGACGCGGGAACCAAGTAATGCAGTAGATAGGAATTTATTAAGCGAGAGGGGAAACCCCCAGCGGGGCAGAAGGTAAAGGTACAAAGTCCACAATCCAAAAAACACAATCCAGTTGGGCAGAATCCAAGTCAAAAACCAGGGCAGCTCAGTACTCGTGGTCAGACAGAAAAGGTTTCAAAAAACAGATGCAGTCAGAAATCCAAAACAGAGCCAAAAATCGTAATCAGGGATGGTCCAGTCAGAATAGTATCACAAAGAGTACGAGGCAAAGACAAGCGTGGCACAGACAAACAAAGAGAAACTTTCTGACGAGAAACTGTGGTGAGAAGACTGCTAAAATACACATACGGGAAGTTACATGCTATACAGGAATCAGGCGTAGAGAATCAGACTAATTACAAAGGAGCAAACATGAGGGAGAACCTTATCACATGAAATAGGCAAAAGCCAAAACGCGGACAGGGATCATGAGACAGCCTACTGACAAAACACACAGCTCCGGTGAAGGATTTCACATGTGCTCAGATAATGAGAGAAAGGTCAGAGAGAGCAGGTGCGGAGGATCCGCTGAAATACAGGAAAGAAGATTAAGTGAAGACAAGAGGCGGAGACTAGAACAGGGCGAATGCTGAGAGCTTGTTAATCAATTAGTAAGGTGCAGCTATACAATCCCTAGTGCTCGTTAGTAAGTTAGTATTATGTACAATGTTAGTCTAGGTTAGTAGCTTTAGCAAAAACAACAAACTGTTAGTCTTGGTTAGTAATATAGAAAAGCAAGGGGAAGGAAGTAAATGAGATAGGAAGGAATGGTTGAAATCCCAGAAACCATCACCCGAAAGAGTGGCTAGCAATACTGGGGCTGTGAGCAATCGCAAGACATGAGACAAAGGGGGAGACAAAGTGCAATGCATGGCAAAAGCAAAAACATGGACCGTAATAATAACAGCAGAGTGGATAATGGCAAAAATGCAAGACATGGCAAAAACAAAAATATGGCCTAAACTAAACTAAAACAAAACATGGGCAGAACCAGACATCTAAACCCCCAAACAGAATACAAAGCATGGTCAGACAAGGCAGAGATCAAAATCCAAACATGACAAAATCATAACAATTAAGAGTTTTGATCTGTTTTATATTTGTTTTGTAGCCCTCTGGATTTCAGATGGACTTATCTGCTGAATCGGCGGTACAGTGCTCTAGACCATAATTTGGCCCAATCCTCAGGATCAGCATATTTGCTGTGGGACACAAATAAGAGGACTTATACGGCACAGACTTCTTATTCGGATTCAATTACTTGTTTAAAAGCATGCTGATGTCACATATTTAATATTACAGGATCTGAAGCATTGTACACTTTATGATTGTCAGATATTTATTTACATATTGATTTAGATACAGATTATATCGACTGCGTGGTGCACAAACGTGTTAAGTACATTTTTTGCTGTAACTAGTAAGTTGGATGTAAATCATGTTTTTCACATTTTTTCAAAGTCTTATGTTGCTTTTTCTCAAAACCTAAGAAATGCACTTAACCTTTTTGTGTTCTAAGCAGTCGATGTATGGAGTACATTAATGCAACCTGTGCAACTGAATGACTGTTCATACCCATGTCTGTTCTGCTTATGAATCTTAAGTAAGGATGGTGCAACTCTGATCCAAAGCCATTACCATTGCCCAATAGGGTCTGGTGCTTCGACCCCTTGCCCAAATCCTCTCATTCATGGTCCGGAATGTGTTTTCAGATGGAGGCCCTGCTGCAGAAAGAGCGGGCTCATGCAGAACTTCGGCTGAAAGAGACGGAGGAGAAACTGAGGATGGAGAAAGAGATGGAGCTTCAGATAGAGATGGAGAAGAACCAGGAGCTACAGCAACAGTACCAGAGAGAGGCTGACCAACTTCGAAAAAAGGTATTGGTGCTTCTCTCTGCTTCATTCTTGTCTTTTTGTCTCTATTTTCAACCCTCATTTTCTTTTTATCTGTTCTTACTCTATCTGGGGCTTGTTGAAAGTACAGTGGTAAAGTACCATCATTACAGGATTCTAACAAACCCACTTCATATAGAAAATATTAAATCCATTTTTTTTCTCTTGAGTCTTTATCCATGTGGAATCAGCTAGCAGTAGTCAAGGTTGAGTTTGCCCTGTGTAGGAGAGAGAGCTGGCGTAACATGTTTGGCCATCTTTTCATTCTATCTTTTCATATTCCCCCAGCTTTGTCTAGCTCATGAAAGCAGCGGGTAATTCTGAGCATACAAAAGTACATTCTGGCTGTAAAAGCTCAATTACTATGTACCTGTTCAGTTTGATTAGAATCCAGCATCATGCTACATTTCGAGCATGTGTCTCATTTCATCTGGAGAGGCTAACCTGACAGCTCTCAACAGTTGAGAGGCAGTTTTTGTATCTTCTATTGAACCATTGAACTGCACTTGCAGTGATATGGTCTTTAGATGAGATGGAGTCGTGGGCCCTCAGCAACAAGCACAGCAATCTTTATTAGAACACGTGTATGTCACCAAAGGCAGAAGCATGAATGGGAAAAAAATCAACATTTTCAGCCTGATTCATGCTTCTTGTGGTCGGCGTGGTTTCAGCGGTGCGGACGGTGCGCACGGTCCCCACACACGTCGAATTGTTTCATTCTTGATGCGGTCAAATCGGCTCCAAGAACAGACCTGCTCTACAGTTGCGCTACTGAATCTTATTTCTGTGATAAATACGTTCAAAATACTCTAAATACGGAAAACCTTGGGTTAAACAGAGCGCTGCATAGACATTTGATGTTGTCTCCCTAAGTTTCATTAACAGCATGAGCCAAGACAATGATGTAAATATTGCCGATACACTGATTTCGCCAGCCTCTCAACTCCTCCCCTTCATTTTTTTTGTGCTTTCACAAACAGGTTGCGAAAGGTTTTCCATTTTATCTTAAACATGTCTGATGAAAATTTACGATGTCCTTCCATTTGTTGGAAGTCATACTTATTTTCAGCTGTTTGTATGTTCAGCTGGCTTTCCATTTTTAATTTCAATTGGTATAATCATTGCAACGCAGTCTGCACGACCCCAGCCGCATTGTTACAAAATCCTCGAGGTGCGCAACTCGGCGTTCAGAGCCTCCGCGGACCCTCCATGCTCTGTCGCCCTGGCTGCAATTGCGTCATTTCACCGTGTGGGCCGTGCTGACCACACCGACCGCAAGAAGCATGAATCAGGTTTAGAAGGGTGTTGGGCCTCCTTGTGCTGCCAGATCAGCTTCAACAAGCCTTGGCATTGAGTCCACAATTATAACTCTTTACTGAAGGGATGGAGTACCTTTCTTTCAAAAGACATTCCCTCATTTTGGGTTTTCATGATGGTGATGGAGAGCTCTGTTGAACATGTTGGTACAGAATCTCCCATAAGAGTTCAGTTGGTTTGAGATCTGGTGACTGTGAAGGCAGTGGCATATGATTTGGTTTATTTTTATACTCATACTCAAGTTATTCAATGACTGCTTGTGTCCTGTGGGCCTGGGACCATTGTCATCCTGGAAGAGACACTCCAATCATAGGAGGAATGCTTCATCGTAGGATAGAAAGGTGATCACAAAGAATTACTCTGCAATGATTTGCTGTGACCCTTCCACCTTTAAAGGAATCCCTACTACTGGGTATTTTGACACTAATTCCATAGTTCTGTACTTGTAAACTACAACCCCAATTCTGAAATAGTTGGGACAAAGTGTAAATTGAGAATAAAATCAAAATGCAATGACTTTCAAGTCACACCAGCCAGTATTTTATTCACAATAGAACAGAGATAACACAGCAAATGTTGAAACTGAGAAATTTTACGATTTTTTCCACAAAATGAGCAAATCTCAAATTTGATGGCTGCTACAGGTCCCAAAAAAGTTGGAAAAGGGGCCTGTTTATCATGGTGTAGCATCCCCTCTTCTTTTTAGCACGGAGTGGAGGCGTCTGGGCATTGAGGAGACAAGTTTCTTGAGTTTAGACATTGGAATTTGATACCACTCTTGTGTAATACTGGCTTCCAGCTGCAGGAGAGTTTTGGATCTCCTTTGATGGACTTTTCATTTAATTATGCGCCAAATGTTCTCAATCGGTGGAAGATCAGGACAGCAGGCAGGCCAGTTCATTACCCGGACTCTTCTACTACAAAGCCATGCTGTTGTAATAGCTGCAGTATGTGGTTTTACATTGTCCTGCTGAAATATTCAAGGCCTTCCCTGGAATAGATGTCATCTGGAGGGGAGCATATGTCACTGTAAAACCTTTGTATAACTTTCAGCATTCATTGTGCTTTTTAAAACATGCAAGTGTCCCTCACAATATGCACTAATGCATCCCCATACCATCAGAGGTGCTGGCTTTTGATCTGAATGCTGATAAAAGGAGGGCTGGTCTTTTTCCTCTTTAGCCTGGAGGACACAACGCCCATGATTTCCAACAAGAATGTCAAATTTGGACTCGTCTGACCACAGCACACTTTGCCACTTTGTTACAGTCCATTTTAGATGAGCCTTGGCCCATAGAACACGGTGGCACTTCTGGATCATGCTCAACAAAGGCTTCCTTTTTGCATGACGGAGTTTTAGGTAGCATCTGTGGATGGCACAGCGGACTGTGTCTACAGACAGTGGTTTCTTGAAGTATTCCTGGGCCCATGTAGTAATGTCAACGACAGAATCATACTGGTGAATGATGCAGTGGCGTCTGAGGGCCCGAAGATCACGGGCATCCAGTAAAGGTCTTCGGCCTTGTCCCTTACACATATAGAGTTTTTCAGTTCCTCTGAATCTTTTGAAGACATTATGCACTGTCGATGATGAGACCTTTAAAGCCTTTGCAATTTGACTTTGAAGAACATTGTTTTTAAAGTACTCCGCAATTTTTTAATGCAAGCCTTCACAGGTTGGAGAGCCTCTGGACATCTTTACTTCTGAGAGACTCAGCCTCTCTAAGACTTCCATTTTATAGCCAATCATGTTACAAACCTGATGCCATTTAACTTATATACTTGCGAAATGTTCTTTCTGCTGATTCTCTCATATATTTATTGCTTTTTCAGCCCTTTTTTGCCTGTGCCCCAACTTACTTAAGACCTGTTGCAGCCAGAAAATTTGAGATAAGCTCATTTTTTGGATCAAAATGTAAAATATCTCAGTTTCAACATTTGACGTGTTAACTATGTTCTATTGTAAATAACATATTGGCTCATGTGATCTGAAAGGCATTGCATTATGATTTTATTCCCAATTTACACTTCGTCCCAACTATTTCGGAATTGGAGTTGTATGTCTGCGCAAAAATTCCCATGAAAATACACACAGTAATAATTTTAGACTTGTTTTCTGATGGCAGACCTCGATTTTCAGCCAGTTTCTGCCCCGCCCACAATTGGGTCCAAAATCCGTGGGATTGACACATCAACCTGCTGACGTCATCTAAAGAATGGGACAAGCTCAGTTGAGCTTGTTTTTCTCTACTGCCTATGGGGCACGAGCTGAAGAAGGTTTATAAGATCACAATTTTTTTGCGAAATTTCAGGAAACGCTGGAGCAAATACCTACCAGATGCATTGTAGCAGGCTGTAGTAACGAATCCAAAGGTGTCAGCCTTCATCGATTTCCAAAAGATGAAAAAAAAAGTTAAATTTGGGCGTCTCGGGTGAAACTGACTTGGGCAAAATGGCAAGGACCAAGCGACAATGGTGTGATTTGTAGCGACCACTTTAACGATTCCGACTTCAAGGATGAAGGGTTTTGGTCTGAGTTCGCGATGAAAAAGAGGAGAAAAATCAAGCCCGATGCTATCCCAGGAATCAAAAGTCCATACGAGGAGAGAAGCACCGAGGAAAAGGGGAGAAAGAAGACCAGAATGGGCACTGAAAAATAGTAGAAAATGAAGGTAGGCTGCTAATGAACAATTATAACACGTTAGCTACACATTTTAGGCCGTCTCGTCGCCAGCGCTCTATTAAGCTGCTTTGACACTGGACGCAAAACGTGTGTATTCGTGTCTTTGCATTGACTTTGAATGTCATCTGTCTCGCTAAAAATTCGTTTCGCGTCCAGTGTGAAAGCGCCTCCCCCTAGCTGCTGCTGCTGCGCATGTAGTTGCATGCTGCCGCTGAGTCTTGACTCTTCTCTCGTGTTCTAATCTATTTCTCTTTGTCAGATAATATTATTGTTTTACTCTAGCCTGACCAAATGCCGTACAAAATCTAACAAGCTTGTTTGATGTCCGCTATTAAACTCTTATTTCAAGGCTTACTCTAAAATAGACTAAATTGCCGGGAAATGTGTGACTGTTGTAACTTGTCTTGGGAAAACGCTATCACGGGTATAAGAACAATGCTAATGTGAAAATTATGCTCAGGAGAGCATAATGAACGAAATCAAATCGACATCAAAGTGTAGCACGCAGTTTTGCAAACTCGCAAACAGCTGATCGAGGAATTAGATTTTCATAACAGAAATCTGGGTCATACGCTTTAAAAACACAGTACTTATGTCCTTATAAAAGGAGAACCAAACACCTGGATAATGCGTTTAGCAGTAGCTTTCGCAGACGGCGAACGCGAGTGAACCATGGCTCTCGAGCCCATTTAGCGCGTTTCTGATAGCCCGAAAAGAAAACCAGTGTAAGATTAAATAAAAAATATACATATGGCCAATTTTTCTTTTGCTCATAATGTAAATCATGTCAGATTTGAAGTTACTAAGCACTGGGGCGACAAAAACATGTAATAAAGTGATCAAAATTATATTTTTACATGCAGTTGTACATACCGGCTATGCAGCGAATAGGTCCTGAGTACCTTAGATGACGTCACGCTAAGAAAGGGCGGCATTATCAACTGTCGCGATTAAAAAGCGGTGTTCCCAGGGCAAGTAGAAAGTTATTAATTACTCCAAAACGGTTTGATATTATGGGAAATGACTGCCATGTTTTTTTTTTCTGGATGAAAAATTGCATAAAGAGAGTCTGTTTGTGAAATTTCGCCCTCTAGATGCTTTAGTTTTTTTAAGGGTACAAATGGTTGCAAACCATGCCTGGAAAATGAGCAGAAGCATCTGATTCTGTAAAATTAGTATTTCTTTCATTAATTTGTCAACTGCCTGTTTGACCAAAGTCTGTTCAAGCAGAGGCACTTTAAAACCCTCTGTGTGCTATGGCATTTTCCCTGCCATAGCGGGCTAATATGGCCAAAATGGAATCTTTTCATTTTTATTTATTTATTTTATTTAACCTTTATTTATACAGGGGAACCCATTGAGTCCTCAGTCTCATTTGTGATAGTGCCCTGTTTACAACACAAAAACAATATAATACACTACATAATCATTAAAAAGCGAACAATAAACAATGAAATTATCATACAGGAGTGCATACAATACATGTGGCTGAGAATATTGCAGTAATATTATTCAAAAAACACACAATCCCCCAATTCTAAATCCCCTATCACTTTTTTGAAATTCTCTAATGATATCAATTTACCTTGTTTAAATGTTTCTTGAAAATTGTTCCACGTTCTAGGAACACAGTAACTAAAAGCAGTTTTACCAAGTTCTGTTTTAAATCTGGGGACTTCTGGGACCAACCAGTCCTGATATCTCGCCTGGTACTTGCTACTGTGCCTTGAAATAAAAGTTGTAAGATAACATGGTAATCTGTGTAAGATTGCTTTATAAATGAAGGTCGACCAGTGCTGCCTTCTCCTGGTAGCCAATGATGGCCAACCCACACCTTTATACAGGGAACAATGATGTGTTCTAAAAGGATTTCTAGTAATAAAACGAAGTGCAGCGTAATAGACCTTATTGAGTTTTTTCATAATCTTTTGGGCAGCATGCATATAGATGATATCACCATAATCTAACACTGGTTGATTGAAGGTTGATTGAAATAAAAGCTTCCTATTATCTCGAGAGAAACAAGAGAGCTGTTTCTGCAAAAAAAACCCAATTTTATGTCTTCAAGTTCTTCAAGATGTACTTTAAAAGACAGTTTGTCATCGATAAATATTCCCAGGTATTTGTAATAAGACACTTAGTCGATTTCAGAGCCATCCAAGGAGCGAATTAAAAATGAACAGCCCCGCAAAGAACTTCCTAATTGATATCTCAAGAATGGTTCTAGCCATAACCTTTTAACGTTACACATAACCAGATATAGTGTAGCAGGTGAGCTGTTTGAAATTTGGTTGAATCTGTGAAGTTGCATAATACTAAATTAACATGCAGAAACGCTCTGCATTGCGTGGTCCTGTATAATCCAGTAGAGCTGCATGTTGCTTCAATCCACTAGCTTGCTAGTCAAGCTAGGTAGCTTGTGGTAATTATTACCGATACAGTCAAAGCCTGGTAAAGGTTTGATTTCCCCAATAGTTATGCTAAGGATCAAGGATGGTTGTTTTCTGCTTCTGGCTCAGTTAAATTGTACTGCACAAACCGTTACTTGTGTTTACCTTGTTCTCACATCTACAGTAGCCAGTTAGCTAGCCACATAGCTGCATGAAACCCGTGGCATTGAGCAGACTGCCGCTTGCTAGCTGGCTACTGTAGATGAAAACTGTACTGAAATTATGCTGGCCACATTGTAGGGTCCTGTACAATGCAGGAGGTGTTGCTTGCTGTAGAAGACACATGAATCTCAGTAAAACAGTTTGAGGGGGCCTTGACACTGTCTCGCTCCCCATCTCGCCCCTTAGCTGCCCTCCCTGGTGCAGGCGGCCACTCAGGAGCTGCGGGCGGAGTTGGCGGCAGTGGAGGGGAGGCTAGGGGAGGCGCAGGAGGGACAGGAGGAGCGCAAGGAGCAGGAAGCGCTGCGGCTGACTGAGCTCAGACAGGAACTGGAGCAGATGAGGCGGGAGACCAGCGTCCTGCAGGAGGAGGTGAGCTGTAGGTACAGGGTGCTGTTCGAGGGAAACAGATTTCGGGCCAACACAAGGGCTCTGGCAGACAGGGACTGTCAGAATACGGTGCTGCAATATTGAAAGGATACCTGCAGTGGTAAAGATGTGAGCTTTTTTTCACATTGCCAAAAGTCCCTAACAGCACCACTGGATGTGAATCAGGGCTGATATTTGGGGTGATAATTATGAGTCACCTTCAGATATGAGAGGATAAAAAATAAGGAAATGTATTTCGGAAAGAATGTAGGAGTGAAAGCATGCAATTGAGAAGTTGACTCTTTTAATTTGGCTTTTATATACCTGAAGCAACCATAGAGTGTCTATGACGCACACGGATCTTAGGTTGACAGTTCAACAAGGTATTGATACTTTGTCATTCTACTATCAAGTATAGTCACCAGATAATAAAAATGCGTGATTCCCTACCTTTAATTTACGCGTAGATTCACCCCTCAAAGAATTCGGTGGCACTTAAATCCTTGTATGACGGGGGTGGGCAATCACGGACCTGGAGGGCCGGTGTGTATGCAGGTTTTTATTCCTATCAATTATTCTGACTAATTGAGTTAATTGATTGCATGCACAAATATAGATTTTCGCAATGATTCAATCAAAGGAAAATGTTTTATGAAGGGAGACAAGACTAGTCTTTGTAGTTTCATGATAATTTAAAGAAATGCGCATGTCAGATTTCATAAATGGTTCAGCTAATTGAGACAATCAACTAATTAAAGACCAGACGTTGGTGTGAAAACCAGGGACAGATACGGCCCTCGCTGCACACCTCTGATGATCTCTCACTGAAATCCAGTCACTTTAATGCTTGCTGAGGCTTATCTGCGCAAAGCACAGTTATAGTTTGCGCGCATGTGAAACTTTCTTGGTAATTATCGATTGATTGACACATTATTTTTTATTCAATTCCAAACAGAATAAACTTTCCCTTGTGAAACCGCAGGTTAGGTTGTATTCTCTCAACTTTGCTCAGCCGAATGACGTGAAATTATAGAAAAAAAGACCTCCAAAACCAACCCAGAAGTGTTCAGGTTACATTTACGAGATGAGAATGTGACACAGACATGGAAAATGGGACTTATTCCAAATGCTACTGGATTGAAGGGTTTCTTGTGCCAGATAGCTTTGTTTCTCTGGAGGAAGAATTCAATGATGGAGTGTTTTTCTTCATGATGTGGAGGTACAATGGAGTTGTAAGGAAAATATATTACTTCTGGCTTGCTAGCTAGCTGATTAGCTGTTTTTTAGTTTTGGTTTACTATTGCCATGATTATCACAGAGCTTAACCAACTTAACCATTGGTTAACCAACTTAAATGCCCAACTATTGTAATAGTTGAAAGAAAAATCAATATATTCTGTTAATATGTCCTGGGGAGGGGCTAATAACAACCCAATAGCAATTTTTTAATTTTTTGTGACCTTTGACCTCATTTTAGTTTAAAGTTTCTAGGATAAAAAGATAATTTTTGTCCATCATTGTTTTGGTACTTGATATATAGCTGAAGTATTAGGCATAGCTTATTTTTCATTAGCTTACCTGTTTGTCTACTTTATCCAGTGATGAATGGGCGCTGATCTATCGTGTGGATTCCACCATGGGGGTGGCCATATTGGAAAGGTTAGCTGGTGCAGCCAGTGTTGTGTCAGTTCCACTTGTATGCATCAGATGGCAGCACTGATGGTCTAAATATGTCACTGTGGGCATTAGGTTGCAAAATTTATGTGGGATCAGTGGTTTTGACAACCCCCAAAATCGTGTGACAAATTCTGTCACATGGGGCATTTAAGAGTTAATAGCAGTAACAATTAGCTTTAGCTAATAATACTGTATGTGGTGGCATTTTGCTCAAAGTGGCGATTTGTTTTAGAATTTATACCGCATTCAACAATATAGAATGCCCAGGTTTTCACTTTTAAAATGCGAACAGCTCTAGCATTTTGGTGCATCCCCTGCTACGTTTGTTGGACTGTTTAATCTAGGGCAGCATATTGCATGCTATTTCCTGATAGTGGAATGGCTCTTTTGTAAAAACAAGGCATATTTCAGATATTACAGTGTTTTTGAGTCATACTTGCTCTTTATCGGGTGTGGAAAGATTTTATACAAGCTTGCATTTCGCTTGGGTGCTTGGAGGTGGAAACGGCAAGCATTACATTGCAGGGCGAACGTTCTGACCGTGAAATAAGCAGCTGCTTTAATGAGTACATGTGGGCTCTGAACAAAATTGGACAAAATTCTAAACTTTATCATGGAGAGAAGGCATGTTTTTGGTTTGGAGAGGTTACTGGTGACCATCCGTGCATATGTTGAAAAACTCGCGCTAAATTTCATGAGAAAAATCATTAATTCATATTGATCTTCATGTGTCAAAAAATATAAAGGCTCAGAGTGTGGGTAGCCACTGGAGAGCTGATATAATTGGCTCTTAAACAGTAGATACTGTAATTTTGAATATCACACTCAGATGCGGTATACTTGTGGTCAAGGGGTTTATGATGACAGACATGTATTGTTTTAACTCGCAGCCATTTTTCAATTCTGCATATTTTTTATTTGCAATTTCAACACTGAATTTTTATGAAGATTTTTTTGTGTTTGCTGCCGTTTTTCTCTCCTAAGATTATGAAAATAAACTGAAATATGGAATTCTAACAAATGTCTTGTTGAGTTTAATCATTTCCCCCTCTCTGTGAAGCTCAGATCTTGAATTATAAACCATTATATAGGGTAACGCATAAATTGCCAGATTTTGCTTCTGCACAAATTTTTCCCGCTTCATGTAGGTCAAAGGTCATATCAACATCTATAAATACAAGGTCATTTTGCAAACAAGATGGCATCCATCAGGCTGTTACATTTCATCATCTCCTTTACTCTTTGAGGGAATATCTGTCATCCTAAAACTTTACAGGATTATTTAGCATATATGAAAGATGAAGGATATTCCGGAACCCTGCTTTTTACTATTTTGGGATTTATCACATTTCAAATTTTATGGGGGCCCAGGGTGACATGCCATCCCCTGATGGCTCATTTTTTTTCAACATTTTTACCTTCTCCATTCTTGTCTGAAAATGTATTATTTTGTTTTTATATATGTGGTTTTTATCGCTTTCAAAAGTATTTTCACATGTCAATATTAGTTGCATATGAAACATTTTTGTTTATGCACTTTTTTCCCCAAATTACCTCATATTTCAATTGTTTTGTTGGCTGGTTCATTATTTTTGCTGACTGCTTTGCCAGAGAGAGAATGCATAGAAAAGAAGAGCGATAAATCATCAGGGGGCCAATGGACTAAGGGCATAGTGCTCAGTTGCAGCATGTATTAATTTGTTCATCATCTTCGCTCAATATTTACGTGAGTGCCTACACTCACACGCACACACACACACACACACACACACACACACACTGTTGCCAAGCCCAATCCCACCCCCCCAACATGCCCTGTGTCTCGCCAGTTAAATCACTCTATAGCTACGTGATGTGAATTTTACAGTTGACATGTTCTTTTTTGCCATTCAGAGAAAACATCTTTCCATTTTTCTTTTTTCTCACCCATTTCATCTTTTTTTCTTCCATTTCCTCTCTACTTCAAAGCTAAATGCCTTCTCTTTTTGTGAGTTATAGTGCTTATTCCATCTTAAAATTGAACTGGGCTGCTTTCAAATCTGTATCGAAATCGGGGTTGGAGTACTTCTGAGTTCTCAAATCGTGTGGCCACCTCTTTCTTGGTTAATTCCTCACTATCAGTCGGCAGATATGAAAGATTTATCAACTGCTTTGCACCTCCTTGTTAATAATGCATGTGCTCCCCGTGACAAAGATTTAACGGTTTGCAGAAGGAGCTCTTACCCTTGGTTTCCTCTCTAGTTTCTGTCTGCTTTCAGCTGTCCTCTAATCAAACATACTGCCATAAGTTTGTCTTGACTTTTGTTTTATTTGCTCATGACACTTAGAATCTTTCTTCTCTAAAATGGAAAATTTCATCTTGATTAAACCCATTAGGTTGTTCGATCAGCAGTTTGTTATCAGCATGCTCTTCCCTGATGATCTTCAATATGTGATTATAATATTCCTTCCTGAACACTATGATATTGATATGACATTCACTTCTGGTGATCGGAAATTGGAGCTTTACATCTTTGTCTTACATTCTTGAAGTTCATTCTTGCTTGATAATGAAGTGATGTTACCCCATTTGTAAGTCTTGTAATGGGTGTTGTTTTTCAGCAGTGTACATCCCCATTTCTGAAAAAGTTTCAACATCATGGAAAGTGCAAGTAATAATTTAAAACAAAACTGATTTGAGCTTTGCATTTATCTTGCGCTATAATTGAAAGTCCTAGTGCGAGAAGTATTTAAGTCACATTTTCACACACTGATGCGAGGATGAAAAAACACCTTTTATGGTTACCTGATTTCATCTTCTTCATTTTCTCAAAATGAACTTTGTGTAACTTCAGTGCTTTTTGTAATGGGGTCTTCAATCAGCAGATTTTATGAATTTATTTTATATTCAGACCCTTTTTTCTCAAAAGAGATATTTTGTGACTTAAGTACTTTTAGAACTAGAGTCTCCAATTTGAATCAGTGCTACAACTCTAATATAAGCATTTAAATAATAATTGAAAATTTGCAATGTGATGACTGCAACAGAGTCCAAAAAAGTTGGCACAAAAAAAGTTGGCGAGACAATGACCTCATCTGCTGTCACAAGGGCCACAGACAGCGACCTTTGCTTGGACCCTCAACCTTTGCAGGTAGCTTTGATTATAATTGCATTTTCCATAATGTGCTAACTGTTCTGGAATTAGTGTTGTATTTTTGTATTATAATTTCTATAGATCAGATTGAAGGGGAAAAAAGGGTTTTATGATTGATTTTCGGTCAGTTACAGAATTATTTGTACTAAAGTGAAATAAAAAGTGGCAGATAACAATCTTTGTAGAGTTCAAGCATATCTGGTTAAAGTAAACTATATCCTTTTATTTCAATGCCTTTATTATGTTGTTTCACTGTTGTCAAATAAGCATTACAATACACTGAGATGTAAGAATAAATGTATTGAAATAAAAGTTTATTGTATTCTCATATGTTTGAATTTAACATGGATTATTAAATTTTGTCTTTTCAGTGCAGCGTTTTTCAGATTTTTATTTAGGGTGTCAATAATTTGAGACTTGATTGTGTGTTATGGATATAGAGGTGACATTAAATAGTGTGTACTTGGCTTCCTCATGGAAGTTCAGCCAATGGAAATTTGTCATGCATATTTCTCCCCCAGCTTTTCAAATTTCAAGTGCGTTCAGAGTATTTCCACTTTCTCTCACGTTTAGGAATTCGTATGGAATGTGAATAATTCTTTTGACAATTCTGAGTTAATTTATTTCGGAAATAGCATTACACTGAATAAGCAGAATTGTTCCTGCACTTTTTTTTCATTTAATGCTGTCCAGTGGTGTGACAGAATGAACTTCCTCCGCCAGCCGCTCGAACTGCTGACTAAAACCAATCACTGTTGCAGCACCTCCTCTTCACAATTTGACACTAAAGCTCCACAGCAGTAGAACAGTAATTTTGTCGCGTGCCTCGTATATAATGTTTGTTGCCCCTAAATGCTTCATTTTTTTCAGTTTAATTTTGATAAATTGATAATTGGAATCTTCTCAGTCGAAGTTACGGTGCCCTGTTGTCATTTTACTGATTTAGTGGCTTTACTGAACCATAACTGTCATAAACATTAATAGGCATACTAACTTGATCCATCCACAGATTATGCACAGTATTATGCATTATACACACCCATTATCAGTCTTTTGCAAAGCACGCACACACGTGCACACGCTCATGCGCACACTTACACATTCACAGATCGAAGCACCAAAACTACGCATGCAAGCACACACATGGACGCACTTGCTGCCTGTCACATGCACAGAAGCACACACAAACACACACACACAAACATACATGTATACTCCCTCCGTGGGAAGCTCTTGAGTACCCAGTCAGCCTGTCATCAGAGCAGCGACAGTAATACTGCGGAAAGGACTGCGAGTCAGCGCACAGCATCAGTCACTTCAGGACGCTGCAGGTGTTTGCTCAATTTTGCAGGAGGCCCTGACCCGGCTAGAAGCGTGTGATCTTGGTTTCCGTGGTGTCGGCTCCAGAGGATTCTATTTGCAGAGACGTCACGAGCGATTACATTTTCTGCTCGGCACTCGGAACGGGGAAAATTAAACAAAGGTCATGCTGTCTGGGAAAATAGCGTCAGGATTTGACCTTTGCCCCTCCGGCTGCAAACACAGCTCTCCACAGCTGTGCTTCCTGTGGTGCTGGCACCACACCGTGTAAAATAGAGAGAGCACGAACCATGTACTGAGATGACCTCTGCAAATACGCCTGCTAGCTCGTACAGCTTAAGGAGCAAGTTAGGAAAGAGTGCACCAGCTTAGTGCTTTTAGTAACTTGCTGTCAGAGCATTGATAGATTCCTCTAACGGTACAGAATGCAGCCAGTTGGAGATACGTCAGCTGTTTACTGTCGGGGGCAGGTTATCACGATAGACAAAGTGTGTAACCTCTCAACACGGCTATTTCCTCAAAGGCCTCGCCTCACAAAATTGGAGAAAAATGGGCCACAGATGTTTTTGTCAGCTGGGCATGTTCCAGGATGCTGTCTGATTCTGGCTGAAACTTGTCTGCAATTACAGTGTTTGGCCAGCAGGTAGAGCCGTTAAGTACAATACAGGCGGTGATGTCCTCTACAGTCTAAATGCTGTGAACTGAATTCTAGGGACAGAGGGTTTGTTACCTCCACCAAGGAGGTTATGTTTTAGTTGCCATTGATTTGTTTGTTTGTTTGTTTGTTAGCGGGATTTATCAAGAACTTATGAACGGATTTCAATGAAATTTTCTGGAGGAGTTGAGGATGGTACGAGGAACAATCCATTAAAGGTGGTGATCCAGATCACGATCCGTATCCAGGAATTTTTTAAAGGATTCTTTACCATTGTGAGATAGGTTTGGCGGAGGTTTGCGCTCTCTGAGTGCTTCTACACTGAACAAAAATGTAAACGCCCCATGTCAAATATTGATGCCACATGGAGTTAACGTCTCTAAGTGAGCATATGCTGACTTTTACTTGTACAATAGGGATATTTCTCTTGATTTGTGTACCATTTTTTAATCCATCTCTCTGTCGGTGAGCATTTGGTCAGTGATGCAGTGATTTCACTCAGCACACAGGTGTGGCATTTCCAGACAGTGATCAGACAGAATGGGCAGTACCCAGACACTCCTTATACTGGGGACAATAAAAGATCACACCAAAATGTCAAATTTTGTCAAAAGTCATCATGCCTCGGATGTCTCAGGTCATGCGGGAACGTGCCATTGGCATGCTGGATGCAGGGATGTCCACCAGAGCGGTTGCTGTGCAGCTGAATGTTAACTATCAGATGATGAGCCGTTTGAGAGTTCGTTTCCGACAGACGGGCAGTACTGCAAATCGACCTCATCCACATCGGCCACGCCTGACCGCACCAGCACAAGATCGCTACATCCGGCTCGTCCACTTGCAGGATCGGCCCAGAGCAGAGACACACACAGCGGATGAGACTGTTGGTCTGCACAACAGACGCATCACACCACAGACAGTCCGTAACCGCCTGCAAGAAGCCAACTTGCACGCTCGGCATCCTCTTCGTGGTCTGGATCTCACCACTGTCCGGCATCGGCAAACGCACACGTTCGATGGCCCTTGGCACACTGGAGAAGAGTGCTATTCACAGATGAATCCCGTTTCCAGTTTTTTGTCAATAAAAACTCAAATTTGACATGGGGCGTTTATATTTTTGTTCAGTGTAGTTTAGGTACTGCAGACCTTGGAGCGGCCTGCCTTTTAGCGACAATTTATAATGCATTCCTGACTATGAAGATGATGAGACATTCATTCATTTCATTCAGTTGTTCAAGTTCAATTTGTGGCAGCCTCAAACGGACTGCCCATTTAACTCAAACTTTGGAATGTCAAAATCCATAAGAGCCCAGGAACTGCACCACAGAATCCTTTGTCACAAAGACTGTCGCTCACCGATGCCAACTTCTTTTTAAAAATTAGCGCTATTGTAAAGCGAGGTTAAAACATCGAGAGAGCAGATATTCAGAGGCAACAGTAATGGAAGTATCTGTGGAGATATGGATTTCTCTTTGTTTTTTATGCTGCGAGTGGCCCATTTTGGACCACGAGGAACACAGCCCATTGCTCCTGGCAACAGTATATTGATCCCTGATCCATTTATCCCAGTTTATAATGTTCTTTCACATGTGCTGATTTTGTTAAGCTGACACAAGATGGCTGTAAATCCTGTTAGAGAGAACTACAAGAGTTTAAACAGATTCTGATTACTGTGTGTGTTGTCTGTGATACAGGAAGTGTTGTTAAACTGTAGCTGAGGCTATTTGACCTCTGCCCTAAATCCTCGATCCTATTCAGAGCATCCCTCCGGCCTCCGTCTGACCCTGCTCTACTCTCCCGCTCTCTACCACCCCACCCCCCTCCCCGACCCCTGCTTGACCCCTCCCTGCCCTGCTCTGTCCCTGTCCCCCTGACCTGCCCCGGGTCAGAACACACTGCTGCAGGAGACGGTGCGCCTGGAGTGCGAAGAGCGAGGGGAGCTCACGGCAGCGCTGACCCTGGCCCGCGAGCAGCTGCTGGAAATCAGGCGCTCCCCCAGCGTCCCGGACCCCCGAGACCCCCGCAGCTACACAAACAGGAGGAGCAGCGGCGAGATGTCCTGGCTCGGCCGAGGCGGGGAGAGAAGAGGCTCGCAGCTCACCCTGCCGAAACTGCCCCAGGAGAGGAGGGCTTCTGCGTGCCAGGCCAGGATCTCCCTGGTCATGGGCAAGAAGGAGCGCTGTTGAGATTTCACAGGACAAGTACATGCATACTGTCACCTGTACACTGACAAGCATGCATACTGTCACCTGTACACTGACAAGCACCCACGCATGTATACTGTCACCTGTACACTGACAAGCACCCACGCATGTATACTGTCACCTGTACACTGAGAAGCACCCCCGTATGTATACTGTCACCTGTACACTGACAAGCACCCACGCATGTATACTTTTACCAGCACACTGACAAGTGCACATGCATACTAATACCAGCGCACTGAGAAATGCCCTGACCATATCAGCCACTTGCCTGTCCTGCTATCTACTGTATCATCAGGAGGCTTTCAGCACTTACGCAAACTCGCAAGCACATTTGAGCATTTGCATACACAGACACACACTCAGGACACACGCATCCGCTCTTAAAGGTTCACACACAAACCTGCAATACCAGGACACATGCGTAGAAGTCAAAGTATGTATGCACACAAACACTCACCCAGGACACAGGAACACAACCCAAAGTATGTATACACAGAAGAGCATACACCTAGGGCACACACATACACACTTAAGTGTGTACACACACAAACACGCACACACAAACCTAGGACACATGCACACACATTAAAATAAATCCAAGACTGTCCTGGTCACAGAGACTCCGGTGACCCCATGACACTCATTCAAAATCCCAGTGACCCTTTCTAAATCACGCTCTCTGAACACATGCGCGCACACACACAGACACACACACACACACATGCGAGCAGGAAGCGGAGAGCGTGCCTGTAAAGCAGCGGCAGCCCTCTAGGCACGCACCAGCTCCCTCACACACACGCATGCACACACACACACACACGCAGCAGCACAGGGAGACGCGTGACTGTGTCGAGCCGGCCTTGAGAGAGACGGGTGGGGGCGGGGGAGTCAGTCACGCACACACAATCACGCCCCGCCGCTGCTTCCTGCTGCAGCGTTCCCGTGTGAGCCGCGCCGCTCGCTCCATGCCAGGTCCTCCCCACGTGTTCCCCTCTACTTCCTTTCCGCCCTCTTTTTTTTTTTGATGACTTGGCCGGAGAAGGAGCCGGAAATCTGCGTGGCATGGAAATCATTTCCTCCTGTATCGCCACACATGGAACGGGTTTGGCCCTCTCTTTTGGTGATTCTGGAAAAAGGGCGCGTGACGAGCCGCTTCAAAACCATCCGCGTGCGGGCGTGTAAGAATCTAAACCTACAGAAAGTGATGTCATTATTTTAATTAACCGAACCATGTGGCTGGACCAGGGGGTTTAACCACAGGCCTGTTGTCTCCTCCTCCTTTCCCCTGAATCATAATGCAGTCACGGGCCTGGACTTTACTCCATCCAGCCGAGCTCGACAGGATTCATTCAGCCACCTCTGTTCCCATTTCCACAGCCCTCTGTACAGCATACTCTCCTGCTCTGTTAGCAAACTGGGGCGTTGTTTTCTCCCTCCTGTGGCACTACAACAGTGAGCTAATGCGCTAGCTGTATTCAGCACCCGCTCCTGTGCAGTGAGGAGTCAAGTCTTCAGCAGTAGCTCCGCAGACGTGTCTCTGAAATAGAAAAGTACTTGAACCTTGTATTATATCACCGTAGTAACCTTGTGTGCATGTACTGCTTGAGATTCAGTTAGGAACTATTGGGATGTGGAGGGGGAGGGTGCCAGTAATCATGTGCATTACATTATACATCGACATTATTGTGTGTGTGTATGGAGTTTGCAAATAGGCCGTATAAACTGTATATTTATATCTGTCTGTGTTTATGCCCATCTGGATTTGAGTGGAAGTTATAGTGATACATTTATTGGTGGAGGAAAATGTCCTCTTGGTAATTGTTCTTAAGTATAGCTAGAGAGTACAATTTAATGTCAAACACACCGGTTCATGCACTCATCTCATCCATAAATAAATATTCAGCTCAACTTTGATCCCAAACTGACTAATTAAACTGGAAAGTCCTGCATGTTCTTTGTGTACATGCGTATGCCTGCGTGTGTGCGTTTGTGGATTTATGTGTGTGGTTGAGTGTGTCTGCATTCGCCTCTTTCTTGCGTCCCATTCCATGACTCTTTCTTGTTCTGTTCACTCTTGATGGGTGGGTAAGAGGCAGGTGTTTTAGGCTTAACTCTTTCAGTACTGCGATCACAAATATGTGATTAGAATGTCCCCAAGGGAACACTCAAATACGAATGTAACAATCACTGCTGGTAAATCAGAGCAAATGAGGTCCGTAATACTGTCATAGAATGTTGACAAAACATTAATAATGACTCGACAAACAGTTCTAGAACCGCGAGGAATTCTGGGAAGAAGATCTACTCATCAAAGGATCAAGAACATTACAATTCCTTCAAATCAAGTTTGGAAGCACGGAACTGAATTTTACATAAACAGAAAGACATGCTAAAAGGACTAATGCACTTTTATGGTGTATTTTCTGTCCTTGTTTCCTGTGACATCATATCTCCGCCTTAAACACACTCTTCCTGTTTGGCTGCGCCTGCTCCCTCCAGCTGTGTGCATGACCCTTGACTCTGGGCCCTTTCATCTTGCCCTCTTGCACTGAGGTCCGCCTCGTGCAATACGTCCTGTCCAACCTGTTTTTGGTCCTCTTTTGCAATTGTTTTTGTTATGCTTCAAGCATTCAACTGCTGCTGAAGAAATGTGTAGTTGACTGAAGTGCCTGTGTACTGGGCAGATGAGTTTTGTGGCAGTTAAATTTCTTGAGGCCTGGGTTTGTTTCACAACTGAAACTGGTTCAGTTCTTAGGTGAAGCCCCGCAGTTGAACCCTGCAACAAGCTATTTCACCTAAATTACTCAATCTACCCATCTCTACATACATGGTGAAATTAGTGCAAATTACACTGAATGAGAGCTTCTGCTTAACGCTTCTACTTAAAATCTACATCAGTGTAAGACTATACTGTAATTCCCTTGACCAACAGCCAGAATATGCGGGTGATCAATCTCTAATAAGTGTTTAGTGAAAATCAAAAACAGGCTGACAAGCTTTACAAAGAAACAAACTACTCCACGTTATCTGTGTTAACTTTTGGCACATTCTGAGCTTAGTGAATGTTTAAATGAAAACTAAGAATATGACGAATGAAATGCACAAGACTTTCTATCCAAAATTTTTTTATTCTGCTTGTCTTACCTTAACAAGGAGAACTGGTAACACATGAGAGTTTCATGTTCATGGAGTTAACATCATAAATCACAGAAACCTACGGAAAACAGATCAAGACAAAGGGATGTTTTTCGCCTTCCCTGTTTTCTGTTCAGCCCACAGCACTGGTTATGGCTTTCATCACAGATATCACAGACGGCTATCAGCAGATATCAAACACTACCCCCTCCTCCCCCCAGCTCAGGATAATGTGTCACTTTCAGCTTCATTCCTGTAAGAGAGCAAAGAGCAGCAGAAAGTTCGGTTCACTCTTCTCTGCTCTCTCATACGGGTGCAGGAGTAACAGGGTGACCTAGGACCTGGGTCACTCTGCCTCAGGCACTCAGCCTGTTGAAGTGGACGTAGTTTTCTGTTGAAAGCATTATGAATCATCGCCAAATATGAGTGCTCATCCCAGGCAGTGCTGAAGAAAAGCTCTCGTACCAACTGGTGCCGAATCACTGGGCAGCTGCATTCAACACAGGTCAACCTCTTGACGATACGAATAAGAGGAACTGACCTTTAAGCTGTACATGTTTGCCTTGGAAACATGCTTGTGGACCATGGCAACTGGCCCACCCTGGAGATGTTTGCGCTTGCCACGGTTACTTGACTCGCTACGTGGTACCATACCAACTTAAGCATCGTTATGTGGAAACTCCTCCTTTCCGTGGATATTATGCAGATAGTTTGAATCTCATGATTCGTTTCCTCAAAGGAAATAGGCTGGATTGTGGATCATTCCTCGCTTTATGGTTCACCGTACTCTGACAGACTCCTCTCTGTATAGCACAACACACTCAGTCACACCTCTATGTACAAATCACCGCACATGGGGGCTGCGTTGTGTACATTTAGCGAGGTGTCTTGGACCATTTGTCATGATTTGGGAGCTTTGAGAGCTCTGTTTGTTGCTCTCGTCCGGGACGATATGGTTTTGCTCCCTATCGGGTTACTGGGCCAGCTGGCAGTAATTGGGGGCCTTGCCTGGACTCTATTTAAGCTCCAGTTTCACCTCGGGTTCCTTGCTAGAGTGTCAGTGCTTCTTTGGCGCTTTAGCCGGTAAGGTCTCTTGTGAGATTATTGTCAGGGACTTAGCTGCATAACAGGATCAGTCTGAGTGAGTACGGGAATCATTGATTTATCTCCCTTTTCCTTTGTTTGACTCGAGCTTGCCTGTTTGCTACCTCGGACGGCGTCTGGTCTGTTGGTAGCGCGAGTCTCGTTATTTCTATCTGTTTTCAGTCTCTCTACATGCTGTGAGATTTGCCTTTTATATTTGGCCGATGCTCTTTGCGTCCACCTCCAGCAGCTATCACACCATTTACAATCCTCAAGCCCAGGTTTTCAAGAGGGTTCAAGGACAGAAACTGAGATGGAAGTGAGTGGCATGGAAGGATTTTTATTTTTTTTTTGTAATTGTAGCTGCTTTTGTGGTTCAGAATCTCCCAAAATCCAAGACTATCTGGGATGCCTATTAACAGACCTAAGATATTCAAAAGTGGTCATCTAAGAGCATGTTATGCCCTGAAGGAATAAAATAAAACTAATAAACATTTAGGGAAAAACAGTTTTACTGCTCTTACTAAACTGCTAAACTGTTCATCTGACCCTTTCAGTGACCCCTACCCTCATATAACACAAGGGTTGTACGATGAGGTGCGGAACGCACATGTGTCATTGAGGACATCTTTCATGACCAGGCTGTGAAACCTGAAAACTATCTCCTGCTATCCCAGGCCAAGCCTTTTAGCCCCGTGCTCCCATTTTACAAGCACCCCAAAATCACATCCCCAACCCCCTTAAAAAAGGCTTCCCACACCGAAGCTCACTGTTGACAAGGCAACATGTGAAACACACTGACGGCTCACTGTAGAGATGGATTTAGTTCAGGGGTGGACTTCGCTGAGTAGGGGAACCCAGGAAATGACTGCAATCTTCATTCCACTCATCCTTATGAGAAAATATAGCATGTGGCTAACAGCACATTGTGACATTGTAAATTTGCATTTAAAATTTCTCTCTTCATGTATGATTTAAATTGTTTAAATCTAGTGTTTTATAATCTGCTGATGTTGCACTAGATACCCATTCATTTCCATGCATATGCAAGTTTTTGTGTTTTTTGTTTTTTTTTTTCAAAATGTTCAAACGTGTTGACACAGTGAAAGCCTTATTGTTACAAAACCACATTTTAAAGATGCTGACTTAAGTGTGTTACCAAAGTAGTCTTGTTTCTGGTAATATCTTATTTGCACATTTGATGACACCAGTTGCCCAAGAATTGCTCAAGGCACTTTGGTGCAGTGTGTTAGGATGACTAAGTTCCACATGTTCCACACTGAACAAATGCTGAGCAGTTTATAGTTGAGGCTGCAAGAGATTCCTCCGTGTGTGTGAAGTGGCTTATCCAGCTGTTCTGGAATACCAGAGATGTGAAACTGAGCTGACTTGGCAGCTCAGCTACGGGACACGCTTGTATTTATAAGTGTTCTACAACTCACCCCAGTGGAGGACACAAGCACTCTGATTTATGAATAAATTGCTCTGCCAATGTGAGAATCTCCCAGCGGAATGTTTGACCTCGTGCTTAGACGTGATCTAAAATGAGTTAATGAGCTCCGTTTCAAAAGCAGAGCCTCTGTTTCAAACGAGCCTAGCTGGATATCAAGCAACTCTCGGTCACATTTGACCAGAGTCCCCTGCTGTTTGGGAAATGGATATGTGCTCTCAAGTGTCCAGCATTTAACTTTGAAACCGAAAGAGACTGCAGTGTCAAATGAGCACTCAAACTTCTCCCCACAGGGCAATTGATTCCTTGACTTGACAAGTTATTCTGTGCTACGAACGTAATTAACCCATGTATCATTGTGAGACGGAGGGGTCTGGTAGTCATGGAGAGGAGACTCCAGCGCCATCAGGGTATGTGCTGTTGAATTTTTGTATGGTTGCCATGGCAGGGACCGGGCAGTGTCAACAGTGCAGCAGGGATGAGGACATGAAATGATGTAACAGCGGAAGGGTCTCTGTTATACAGATCTCAGTGTAAATACGGCCTTCCCCCTAGCACTGGCCACTGATCAGTAATTATGCTGTGACAGCATGTTGCGGGCAGTGTTACGGCATGGAAGAATTGGATCGGTCACAGCTGTGGTACTTCATTGGAAGCTCTATCTTGTCACGTGTTTAGCCATGTTTTACAACTCCGATTCCAAAAACGTTGGTACGTCATAGAAATGGCAGATAAAATGGCACTGACTTGAAAAGCCCGTTATCACTCAATTATATTGAAAACAGTACAACACTATGTATGGTGTTCTAACGTGAATATAATTTCTAATTGAAAATAATAAATGTGATGTCTGCATAGGAGTCCAAAAAGAGTCCAACCCTAACTCCCCCTAGGGATAATGCCGGGGTCACAGTTTTTGTGGTGTGCCGTCAAACCTCTCATCTTTCAACACATTATCACCCTCATCATGCTACCATTTAAGATTGTTTGAATGACAGTCAAACAATTTATTTACTATACGACACCACCCTGCATGCTGAAAAAAATTTCTCCTGATTTCCCAAAAAGGCCTCATTACCTAATTTCAGGATGCTGAATTCAAAAATGTTAGTAAAAAGTTTCTATCGTGTGCAGTTTTGCACAAAATAAGAATGAAGATTTTCCTTATTATGTAGTGGTCGAGTAGGCTTTACTTGCGGTCGGAAGGTCCTGAGTTCAAGCCCCAGCCACGGCTTTCGCGGTGTGTTCTTGGGCAAAACACTACATGCCTCACTCCACCCAGGTGTATAAATGGGTACCAACTAATAGTCAGGGAAACCTGACTAAGAGCTGGGGGGAGTGCCTGTGATGGACTGGCATCCCATCCAGGGGGAGTAGTAATATTCCTAGTCGCTTTATGCCACAGAAACGGGGGTGAAGCACCGGGCCGATGGGCCGCGAGGCTCGAAACAGGCTTACTTGGGTGTTCTGAAGACCTACAGATGTAGCAAAAAACATCTACATCATGACTGCATTTTCTTGTCAGTGGCCGTATTACTAAGCCTAAAGTCCGGATGAGGCATGAAATAATGTCTTTAGAATCGTTCATACATCTGAAAATCTGCCAAAAATTGAACAATTAGTTATTACCTGGCTCAGAGAAAGACGTAAATCACATCTTTGAGGCAGTTTTCCTGGTGATTAAGGGATGATACAAGACTTCTTAGCCTTACAAGTGGTTGTTGAATGTGACAGTGCTATGAAATTCACATCATACATGAGAAAATGTGATGAGCTAGAGCAGAGGAGACACTATTTTTGGAATCAGCACCTCAAAATTACTAAGAAACAATGGACTTTATTCAGCAAAAATTTTGCAGGGTGGTGTAATGAATTTAAAGAAATTGAGAAATTTAAGAATTAATTTCTCTCAAAATGCAAGAAACTGCGCAACTGACACGGTGATATTTTCTGGAAAAATTATTAAGAAATTACACAGTGATCACCAATAGGCTGAACTTACATATGGTAGATGGGATACTGTAAGAATAGCAATAATACAAATTACTACTTAATCCAAAACCTTCTGTGAATACCATCTCCCATTTTTGCACTTTTTTCAGCAGTGTAATTTAGGATGGCACTTTACTTATTCTAAATGTTTTCAGAATACATTTAAAATGAGAAAATTGAAGGAAGGCCTCATATTGAGATTTTATGGATGGAAATATTCTGAATAATTATAAAGGAAAAATCTAAACCTTCTAGTAATTTATCTAGCATTTGTGACCCAGCATTCTACCACAAGCTGGAAATAACAAAAATGTCAGATTTTTGCCATCCACACAATTTTATATTGTAGCATTCCTCTTTGTTGCTATCACACCTTAATCATTATTGGCGAAATTTTTGTACTTGGTCCATTATTTAGTAAATTGATTGTTTGATTCATAATCAGGAACAGGTCGAGAGTTAACCTGGTTAACTCTGGTTGTATAGGGTTTTATATTATTTAAACGTACCTAAGCAAAACCTATCCAAGCCTCTTGAACATTTGTCACAAAATACCAAAACCGCATCACGTATTAGCCCAGCTGTTAGCGCCAGTTAAATCACTTGATGTGTGGAAAAGGTAGCGCAGATGTTTGAGAGCAGTTTGTCTTTCATTAAGCATTGAACAATTTTTGAGTGGCCTAAATAA
Organism: Gymnothorax reevesii; assembly: GCA_029721435.1. Lineage (NCBI taxonomy): Eukaryota > Metazoa > Chordata > Actinopteri > Anguilliformes > Muraenidae > Gymnothorax > Gymnothorax reevesii. The sequence continues at coordinate 145,234,102 of CM056574.1, forward strand.
TTTTTCGGATCTGAATTTATCCCATTATTTAGCCATCAATAGATCTCACGGAGAGAGAAACCGTAACTTTGTTTGCCAGAGGATTATTGTTAATGTTGTGTTCTGGGGTCCTGGCCTTTGGCCAGGACAGCATTTATGGTTTTAACAGTTTCATGTTCATGTTCATAGTCACAGTTTTAACAGTTTCTTGTATCCAGTCATTGCATTCCATAATTCATGTTCATTGTCCATGTTTTTACTTTTTCATGTTTTTGTTCATGCCAGGTCTGCCAAGCCACTCCACCGCTTGTCTGTGTTCCGCCCCGTGCCTTCGTTGTTGCACATTTCTGAGTTATGTTTGGCTTTGGTATTTCCCCTTCCTTCTGTGCTGTGCTGGATTCGGGGCTGTCTAAGCTTAATTGGCAATTAACAGTTTTTAAGTAACTAACATTGACTAACATTCACTGGGTGGTGTAATTCTTAGACAGGCACATTACTAATATTACTAATTTAGACAGGGAGTTTATTGTCATGATTCCTGCTTTGCTATTTCAAGATCTTGCTGTGTTTTTCTGTTCTTAACATTCATGCTTGCTTCCAAGCTGCATACTTAATTGGTACTTAAGCTGAGCACGCTCATTCTCTTAATGAGCAAGTCTTGTCATCCAATCTTAGTCCATGTCATGATCTTGCCATGCCTCTTGTTTCTCCTCCTCCAGGTGTTGCCCTTCATGTCTTGATTTCTAGCCTTTATCTGGATGCGGTGGAAGTTGGCCGGCAGACAGTGTCTCAAGTCTCGTTTCATGTACAAGTCTTCGCTCATGTTCACGCTTCCAAGTCCTTGTTTCCAAGTTTTGTTCATAGCCCTTGTAAATATAGCCATAGTCTTGTTATTTATTTTTCTTGGATTTCTGCCTGGAGTTTCCAGTGGTTTTTTGTTCTTGCCTTTTTAGATCTTTAGTTTCCTACTCTGTGTAGCTTATCTTTAGTTTGTCTTTTGCAACCCTTTGGGCCAAGTTTTTTGTTGGCCCTTGTGCCTGTTTTATTTTGTTTTGAATAAATCCTCCTTTCCCTTCACCCCGCTTCTGGTGTCTTACTGATTCCATGTCAGTTAAAATTGGAAAACGTGTTAATAACGGAAAATAACTGCGTACAAGCCAGGAACAATCATTGAGGCAAAGGCATGGTCCGGGCCCCACCAATTATCACTTCCAGAGACGCCACTGATCGCTGACCAGCTCTCCTTCTCAACTCATATTGCCTCGGTTACCTGGTTGTGCCGATTCGCTTTATTCAACATAAAGAAAATCAGGCCGTACCTAACCAACTATGATACCCAAATCTTGGTCCAAGCAATGGTCATCTCTCGGCTTGACTACTGCAGTGCCCTCCTGGCTGGCCTACAGGCCTGTTTTGCGAAACCTCTACAGATGGTCCAGAACACGGCGGCGTGTCTGGTATTCAATGAACCCAAAAGGACTCATGTCACTCCACTCCTCATCAGCCTCCACTGGCTTCCTGTTGCTGCTCGAATCAAGTACCAATCACTTCTGCTGTCCTACAGAGTGATATTTGGGTCTGCTCCTTCCTACCTCAACCCCATCATACAGGCTTACACACCTGGTCGATCACCGCTCCTCCCAGGAATGCCGTCTAGCAGTGCCATCCCTACGCACAAGGCACGCTGAGGCTAGACAATTCTCACAGGCAGTTCCACGCTGGTGGAATGACTTTCCAGCTGCAACCAGAGCAGGGGCGTCCTTCTCTATCTTCAAGAAGCTCTTAAAACTCACCTCTTCTGGGTTCACCTTCTCTCCTAGCCAACTAACTCACTCGTCTTTCTCTCCTAAAATAAATCCCCTTGGTACTTATTTTGTTCTGTCCTGCTGTTTTGTTACTATTGCAGTTCACCCAGTAATTTAATTTTTCTTTTTTCTTGTGCACTTGATAATGTTTTGCTTACTGCACTTTGCCACTGATGCTTTAATTACTCATTTTTGTTGCTTAGGATAAAAGTGTCTGCTAAATGCAAATGTAATGTAATATGCAATGAATAGAATTAGCCTGATATGCTAAAATATAAAAAGTGGCCCAACTCTCCCAAGCCTCCCCTACATAGAGATATTTCTACAGAATTTAGAAAATATTCCATTGAGTTCCCAGTTCCATACACCTGTCTACAGAATGAAAGGGCATCCCAGATAGCAAAATTCTTCTGGTCCATATCCGGCCCACATCTGACATGTTCATCCAGCCCATCCGGCCCACATGCCGCATGGAATGATGGCACTTGGGCGCTGCGCTCCCATTTGCCAGAACTTGGCCACAACCAAGCCATCACAATGCCAGATGTCAACCAAGAACATATGATGCAGCAAATGTGGGCCAGTTTTGGTTCACTTACAGACTAACCATTGTCACCCAGCCAAATATTTTCCAATTGTGGGCCATATTTGTCTTGTGATATTCGGGCCAAATTCAGCATTTACCACATGGGCCACTGTAGGCTCACATCTATTTTGTCCGGGCCAAAAGAATGCTAAAAGTGCCGGATCGTTGCCTGATGTGGCCTACATCCGTATGCTATCTGGGATCTTAAGTTGATTCTCAGACAGGACACTGAGCGTCCAATATTTACAAACAAATCACTTGCTTTTGTTGACATCTTGCACTGTCACATTACCAGTTTAACTCATATAAACCAATGTTTTGTGTACATGCATAGAAAATCCTTCTATTTCGGTTAGTTTGTGCAGGTGCAGCTCGCCGACTCGCCGATAAACAAAAACAATGGGAATCGACTTTAGACGCCCTTTACTAGTGGACGCAGCTCTTTAGAATTTCTGTAGAAATCCCTTTTATCCTTCTAGAGAATTCTCAAGGGTTTCCAGTTCTATAGACCAGTCTAAAGAATTTATTGTGGATAAAGGCCTTGACACTCTGGATGCGTAACGAATAAACAACACGAAAATAGGAAATGTTCGGATGCAAAATGTTCGGATCAAAACTCCTCATACCGGCAACAACACGAATTTGCGACAGAAACTGGGGAAAAACGACTTTATGAAGTTTTGACAGCTCACTCCAAAGTAGAAAAAGAGAGCAGAGGAAGAGGAGGAAAAAATGGACTCATCCCTCAATGATCTTTTCCTCATCACTCTTTCTAAGAAAAAAAAAGGTTTTGGGTGCACCCTCTGTTACAAAGTATGGATAGAGAATGAAAGTTTCACATCCTAAAAGAGGCATTTTCTTTCACAGATAAATGACAATGAAAAATATCATACCTTTGTAATTTCTGTGCTCGTGAAACTGCACAGATTTGCATAAATTGATTTGCATGGCTCATTACGGTGGAATACTGCTATAAAGCATGAAAATCATTATTTCATCACTTACATCAAATTTCTTTATTGATATGAGAAGCAAACATTCAAATTAGTAGGGATTGAGGTAATTTGCATTAATTATGCAAATTAGGTGTCCAAGATGGCGGCCACAAAGGGGAATATCACGACAATTTCAAAACACCATACCTCAGTAACTAATCAACAAATCAACTTTTTATTTTGCACACAGGTTGCCTGATTCGGCATCTATGGGCTAAACCTCTTAAAGTTGGATACTTTAACAAAATGGAAAGGTTTTTTGAAATTTTGCTCTTGACTTGAAAATTCTCTACCTCATATATTCAGCACCCTCTGAAGTTAAAAGAGTACCAAAAGGGCCATATTTTTTAGGTTCAGGACAACCATCATGCTGTAAACTATTTATGTTCCAACCTTAATTAAAATCGGACTAGCGGTCTTTGAGAAATGGTGCGTGAAAAAGTGTGGAAAATGTAATGGTATTTTTATAGCAGTATTCTACATTAAGCAACAAGAGGCTCCTCAGAGTACTCGGGCCGGGTCTAGGCCTGGGCCAATCGCAAAACCACGTGCACCCATGAGAAGGACAATCATGACCCCGGAGGAAAAAAAAAAGGAAGAATGGAGTACCGGCCCGAGTAATAAGCCAGGAGAATCCATTCTATACTATTCTGAATGTTATTATGGCTGAATAGCATTGTTAGACACGTTGCACATTTGAGTGACAATTGTAAGGAAGGCGAAAATAAATGCTGCGAAGTCAGCGAAAGTTTTGGATTTTTTGCATCTAGGCCTATTGTATTGCCATCATTACATTCCCATATCAATTTTATAAATGCAGGCAATCGGCAAGAATTACTAAAAATGATCAATTCGTATTATACAAGGTCTTGCTTTGATCTTAGTCATTCGGGCACTAAATTGTTTAGCAGAAAGGCAAACTTAAAAGCGAACAGCCTGAGAGCAATCAAGCGGTAAAGCCTGAGGTTACAGAAAGCCCTCTGAACACCTGACGGCTTGCTGCTGACCTAGCGGCTATTGAGCCAAAGGAATGTCTTGCAGTCTAAGATAGGCAAGTTGTTAAAACATGATTGGTTGATGCCTTTGCTCACAGTGCGAATATTGCAAAGATCAAACTTGATCCAAAAAAAAATGAAAGGTTCACACTTTCACAGCGTGATAATCGCATTGTGTGTGTAAATTGTTATGCCCAATCAGCAGTTTGAAAAATATTTTTTCGTGCAAATTATTTGCACACAAAAAAAACCGCATCGGGTGTTTCATGGCGTTAAATCAAAGGTCTGTAGAATTTCTACAGAATTTTCTTTAGTGTTTCTATAGAACCTGAAGTTCTGAAGAAATTACAAAGAAGTTCTATTGAGTTCCATACAATTCTACAGAAATTCTATGGAACAGTTTTTTTTTTTCCTCAGGGAAGTTGGATAAAGCCAGCGACCCAGGAAAAAGAATGTACAGCAGTGTTACTCTCTGTGTTTTGGTGCCCTCTGCTGTGGAAGATATTTCAGAAAAAAAAATCAGATCTGACCAAATCCAAAAGTATTTCAAATACAGGGAGAATGCGCTGTTTATCCACTGTTTTGATATATGTGATCTCGGATTTGAATTTCAAAGTCACCCAAGGTCAAAGGTCACTGCATCATTGTAATCTTCATATATGACTTTCCATATGTGGTCAATAGTCACCGAATGCCTATCTGCAGTTGTTTTTGAGATATATTGGAAATTGGTGTTTCTGATCAGCGACCTGGAGCTCCCTGAATTTAGGCCGCTACCGATCTCTGAAACTATGCACTTTTCATTCAAGCAATGGATTGGATTATACCTAAAACACTGAAAAAGGAAAATTTTGGTGATAAAGTAAACCAGACCATACGTGACCGAGATATGGCCAAAAAATTATTTAGACCTTTTCTGTCACTTTGACCTTGACCATCCAATTCATTCCAAAATTGAATGGGATCCATTCCGGGTCAGTGTCCAACTAGTTCCCGAATTTGCCGTAAAGGCAATAGTTTTTGCACAATTGTGCTTGCAAAAACAAAGAAACGAAATCGATTGAGTGTATTATGGCACATTACAAAAGGTGTGTATATGAGGATAGATGGACAGTGCTCAGTGGCAGGATGGGAATGAGAACAACATAATTGAGTATGAGTCAATTAATATATGATGTATCTGTTTGCATGTTTATGTTATAGCATGAGTATATATATAATTATGATCTGTGTGTCATGATACATGTATGCTGATGCATGCATGAACAATTCTCATTTTATTCTTTTTTGTGTTTATATTATGTCATTGTTCTTTCACATCTGCATGTGTATATATGGGTGTAGGGTTCTGTCATGAGAGTCAAAGGGTGAATGTAGGGGCTATAAAGAAATATAGAGATTCAATGAATTCAGTTGACCACCAAAATGTTGGGGGGGGGGGGGGGGGGGGTTTAAAAAAAGGCACCAGACAGGTTTGACTCATAATTTGCTTTGTCTTGGAAATCTTGTCCAATAAATTGTTTCAGTAACATGTCCACAGTTCCAACAATTGTCAATTGATGCTACAGTTTAAATAGTCACAATTATCCTCTTTTTATGCAATTAAGTAATTTGCAACCCGCTGTAGCACAATTGATATGCAGTCCTCCGTCAATCACTCGAATAGTTGTTTCTGATGTGGCTTCCAAGTGTAAAAAAATCTATGTAAGGATGGGTAGTGCAGCAAAAAAATTGTATTCTGAGATTATAACTGCAGCTGGCATAAAAACCAGCAGTGTTGGAGAACCTCTGCATTTCAGGAACTTCATTTCTGCAGTTTAACTCTGAGCTTGCACCTTGCCTCAGTGTTTGTAGTGTCCCTCAGTTAGTCTGGATTCTTTTGTGACCTCCTGGATGAGCCGCTTAATGCACTTCTGAGGAATTCTTTGGCTGCACTCCTGAGAAAGTTCACCACTGTTCCAGGTTTTCTCCATTGGTTCACTGAAGAGAAATTAGTCCCAATTATCAAATTTGCCGAATTGGTTGATTTAATGACCGGGGGGGGGGTTGGACAGCTTTTTTTACCTTAAAAAAAAAGGAATAATTCAAAGACTGCATATTGCATTTGAGTCATGCATGTCTAACAAAATTGTGATCATCTGAAACATCGAAGCAAGAAAAATATGAGCAAGTAGAAAACCCTGAGAAGGGGCAAATGCTTTACAGCACTGTGGTTAGATTTGTAATGCATTTCTGTTATCCATGTCTGCTCATCCCAGGCACACCATGCAAGATTTTCTAGTCAGAAATTAACAGCTCCTCTAAGGCAGTTTTAACAGGATGCAGCGCGTCATCAGCCCAGGCTTACAAATCTTCTCTGCTTCCACCAGTCCAGTTTTATCAGGTTCTTATCTTACATCTTAAGCACACACAGCGCGTTAATACTCTTCCCTCAATCCTTGGGAATAATTGAATGTAAGGTCAAAATAGTAATAAGGCCAAGTCAAGGCTGAATTCAGTTTCTAATTGGAGATTTTATACTCTGCATAATTACTGCAATTCTGCTCGCTCATTAAGTTTGGACTACTGAGTACAGGCCAGTGGTTTGTACCGAGTCTTTTATTGAGTAAAAATCGGACGAACACGTGCAGACTAAAAACCAGTGTAACAAACTCACCACCATTCTAACAAAAGAGGTCTGAAATTAAGTGTCTGCAGCCAGCTGTAAAAAAATAAGGTCTCTATCTAGACAAACCCCTTATTCCTTTTATCTGTACAGCACACAACTTTTGTACATTTGTCCAAAAGTAAAACATACATATCCAGGCATTCACCTTTGAACTGTGCAAAATCTAGATCATTCCTGAATTTTATAATTTTTTCCATAAATGTTGCTTTTATAAATCAAAGCATTCTTTGTAATAACACTGGCATAAGCCATCTTTTACACTGTAAATATGTTTCAAGTCCAAAAATTTACATAGAGTTGAAAAAAAATAAAGAAGAAGGAACACAAACACGAGGACAGGCATGAGTGTGAAACCAGTCATTTCAGTCTCAGCGCCGGTGCCGGCCATGGCTGGAGTGACTGCTGCTGTGGTGCTTGCTCTTATGGACCCGGTCATAGGAGCGAGACCGGCCTCGGTGGTCCCGGTGGTGTCCCCCGCCACCCCGCTCGTGCTTGTGCTTCTTGGAGGCCATGTCTGAGGAGCTGCGGTCGCGGTCCCGAGACTTGCTGGTGGAGCGAGAGCGGCTGCGGGATTTCTTCCTCTTGTGGCTGTGGCGGCTCTGCAGCTTGATCTCGTCCGCTCGGTGCTTCTGCTTCAGGTGGGGCAGCAGAGGCGACGGCCCGTGGTTCTGATGTCTCCGTGGCGACGGGCTGCGACTGTGGGATCGACTTCGGGAGCGCGAGCTGTATGTTCCAGAGCGGCTCCGCCTGTTGTTGTAACTATTGGGGGGGGGGGGAGGAGACATGGCCAATCAGACTTCAGCTTAAACAAATCGCAAACACACGTCCATTCTTGCCAAGAAAGGTCTCCAAGACAGACTGACCCGACATGTCAAACAATATACACCCTCAGGGGACCAATCATAAGCAACTATTCACCATTCCAACTCATTGTGGTGGTGGGGTGGTGGGCTGGGGGAACGGGGACAGAACTACTTACTGTCGGCGAGGGGAGCGGGACCGCGACCGTGATCTCGTCCTTGACCGTGACGGACTTGCACTCCTGCTGTTCCGACCAAGCTTGTCCTTCCTGAGGCTGGAAACAGGACACACAATGACCTTTACAACCAAGAATTGCGATCTCAGCAGGACTGGAGGAACATACAGTGGACTCTGGTGCCCTTGACTGGCAACGCACAAAGAATGCTTTAGGAAACTCTTAAAAAAAACATTTATGGAGAAACTCCAAATAACATGGATTAAAAATCCATTTTCTCCATATGAAGGTCTCAATTAATCATACCCTTAAAAATCATTGCAAATAAGGTCTACCGAGATTTAAGTAGGTATTAAATCCCACTTAAATTTTATCCAGGTAGTAAGGACTCACCCATTGTGGGGGCTTTTGGAGCTCTGAGGTCTGTCGTCCGGCTCCTTCTTCACCACCTTCTGAGTCTGGAGGTTGGGAGATTTCTCATCGACCTTCAATTCCCTTGGAGATGCTGGCGAAAAAGAAAAATGACATAAGCCAACAGAGCACAGGACTTGGAAGAGACAGAATTTGAAGAGCTGCGACTTACATGGTTTGGAGCCAGGCGAAAAGCCACCAGGGTTGGAGAGAGCAGGGGTTCCATCTGGGTTCAGCCCCTTCGCCTTCAGCTTGGCCTCCTGGAGGGCCACCTTCCTCTTCTCCACCTCCTTCTCCAGGAACTCATAATTTGGCTGAAAGACAGCATCACCTTTAAAACCTTCCTCTATTACACCTGATGTCCTAGAGGCCTTAGGAATTAGAACCTACAAATTGAGGGCCAAGAACTCTGTGGAGGGCAATGGGGAACTCACCTTCTTCCTGGCGTACAACCTCAACGTGGTAATGCAGATCTCCTTAATCTCGTCCTCAGTGGCCCCAAACAGTAAATACCAGTGTGGTCTTGAGGGCAGGGCCATCTGATGATCAGACAATGTGGATGAGAAAGCAGGACTTCACAGACCGCAAGAAGCAGGAGGGTTAACAGGCTCAAGAGAAGACCGTGGGAAATGGGTGCAGCACCAGAGAGAACTGATCAGATGTGGTACTGAACTGGGAGCATGACACCCACCTGAAGAGCTCTAGCAGCGAGGTAAATGCAGGCGCAGGCGATGGTCTCCACTTGAAATCTCACAAATACATTTGTTCTCAGGCTGTCATTCATGTAATTCCTATAACACACAACCACATAACAATGCAACATATCCTACATCCTTAATTCTCATTAAACAGGATAAATTTTATGCACAACTGATGGAGACTCAATTTAGCTTTGTCCTTCTCTTCCCTAAAGTGTCCATGGTGACAGTGACAGGTTCACCACAAATGAAAGTGCTCCAACCAAAAAAAAAAATGGAAAAAAAGGGGGGAGGGGGGGTGTGTGTCATGGAAGATCAGATGCATGCAGCAAAAATTATCACCTTGAGCAAAATAGATCTCATTCTTCTAAAACAGTCCTCGTTACTAACAAAACTGCCAAACTACGCAACATACTCCTTTAGTGCAATTGGTACAGTACTGATGATTACAGTGTATATATTGGGTACAAATACTGATTATAGCGTATATATTGGGCACAAATACTGATTAGTGTATATATTGCTTCCCGCTGTTATATACAGCACGATGCTGATCCAGAAAAGGGAAATATGCTCGCCAGAGTCTTAACAGCAGTGAAAAACATGGTTGCAATGGGTAGAGAAATTAACGGGACATTTTTTGAGACGCAGGAACAAGAGCTCAACTTTCAACCACAGCATTAAAAAAAGTCAAGTCAAAGAAAATGGACATGACCAAGTACAGATAGCTAAATACATGTGTACATCTAGACTGCAAAAAACGTTAGTGACCAACTTATGCTGTGGGGCTCACTGAAGCTCTTACGGCACCTTTCTAATGCGCATGTGTGTGTGGGGGAGAGGAAGGCTGAATCGTCCATTTAAATTAATGCAGACTATGGCCACACAAAAGTTAAAGTGGAGCCCATTATGCATTCCACGGCAATTTATAATATTCTGGGATTTCCAAAAGGGAGCTTTATAAACTTTTAAGCAGAAATATACAAGAATTTTATGATTTCCAAGCAATTTGATTCCAGTCATTCCCAACCCCCTGAAAAACGAGTTGTTCCAAGTGGTCAGCCTCTGTATGAAATGAGCTCTGATCCAGTGAATGTAGGACTGTCAATGGAGAGTGACCACGTCATAATCCCACAGCTATTGACTAATCTCAAAATACAAATAACAGTAAGTGGCAAGCTACTAGCCATTAAACAAGCAAGAGTGAGAATGGAAAAGTGACATCCGCAGGTCAGACAAGGATTTCATAACTCACCATAAAGGTCTAACTGCCCTTGGAATTCAGTCTGTTAAGAATGGTCTGTGGTTACCATCCATATAGTAACACCTTATTCAATATTCCATTTAATAGCAGCATTACTCCATGAAAAAGACTAAATTCCATTCTAAAAATTTACTTTTCTCTCTGTTCCTATCAACTTGCATCCCAATTTACCTCAGGCTGAATTAATCATCATTTCTTATTAGCTAGCAAATAACGGTCAGAATGCAGTTTAAATATTAAGAGAAACTGGAAACACCAACCAAACTAGCTGGACAGCTAAAGATTATCCGTGAAAATAAATTGAGGACACCACGCCTTTGCATCTTTTGAAAAGCCTAACTGTTTTAAGGTGCGTCCAACTAGTCTGCCCAGTGGCCATAGAGAAGTTACAATGATTAGGAAGAAACTGTTGGCCTTCGAAGGAGACGTTTTGCAGTTGTGGCCAGGTGTTTTCTGTAGGCAAGAATATCTCTGCTCGACTGGACATTGACCTTTGTAGTCCGCTTTCATTATCAATATTAGGGCTGGCCCCATTTAGCCGCCTGGTCGATTGTTTGGTTGATGAGCCGTTGATCGACTAGGATTTGTTTTGGTCAAGAAATAATAAATAATCTCCATCCATGGAATAATCCATTCTGCGACGCTGCGGTTTATGGCCGTCAGTGACAATCCTTCACTCTTAAGGCCAATGTTCTCTTTAAGTATGAGGCAATTAAGATATGAATGTTAATGATTCACAGAACTACTAAAAGTTAATTTTTAAAGTAAATGTTTTTTAACATTAGTAATGCCTGCTTTCATACCCAAATTGATCCTTCTTATGGGCTCGCAAATGCGCAATTAAACTGAAGCCCAAGATTGGCCCTAGGCTAAAATTAAGCCAAGTGATGTGGGCATACTTTAATTGCTCATTTCGATATAACCTGTCAACCTTATGTATACATATATATATATATATATATATATATATATATATATAAAAAAAAAATCTGAAGCATTGTCACAGAACATCGAAAAAAAATGTAATGACTTTGCAACCAACTTTCATTTCAACAACGAACATGACCTTCCACTTGAACTGAATATCAACTTATATTATTTCTGCACAAATGCTTTTCATGCCCTATATTGGTGAAAATTTAAGATTGCATTATGTTTGCCATGTTTGTAATGCTTGCAGTTTCTTATTGCGAATTTATTTCGAGACTATGTGGTGCATCCCCATTATCTGGTACCAGTGCAACTTCAGGTTTAACGTTAACTTGGACCTGAAGCCCGCCGCCATCTCAGACATAAGAAAATGAATTACTGATTCTCTCTTCACCGAAGCCAGTCAAATAAGCCCAATTTATAGAAGAAATTTAGAGCCATGTAACAAAACTTTTTTTGCATGTGCATTTGCAGAATGCGATTACATCATGTAGAACTTCAAGTCACAGAAGACTGACCATGCGATGCATGCCACTTTTAGCACAATTTAATCGTTTGAGAAGGCACCAAAAAGCGGTTAGTGACCATGAACGGTACGTTTTTACGATAACCCGATTTATGATCACTCAGCATTACAATTCACAAGTCGTGATATGCAGCATCGTGTGAATTTGTTTTACCCCATTTACTTTGATAGTAATGTCTCATTAGTCATTTTGTTATTCATAATCTCTACGTAATATTGTTCAACTCTAAAGACACTTCAATTGGTCTACTGTGGTTTCATTTCATGTGGAAAAATGCATCTGTTTCGATAGCCCGTTGGAATGTAATGTCAGCTGTATTAGTTAAGCAGAAATATAAAACTAGGAACTGAAATTGCCTAAATTAAAAAAAAATTTTTTTTGATCCAACTCCATTCTTAATGTTACTTCTACTTCGCATCTATTTGAGAGAAATTATCATAGTCCATGAGAATTTTACACTTCTAGATTGTCAGTCTACAAAAAAGCAATATATTTGCAAAAGAAATTTAAAATCTCAAAGGTTTATCAAATACAACATAGCCAATGCCATAGACCGTTAGAAATGTCATGTTTTGGTCAAATAAAAGCATAAGCCTATAGTGTGATCATACTTCAATTTCTCAAGTGCAATGGCAGTACCTGCAAGGGCAGCATAAGGAGGCGGCTCTGGACGGGGTTAAAAAAAAAAAAAAAATTGACCAGTCAAACAATTGGAAAAAAACGGCCGACTGTTGGTCGACTAAATTGGTTTTCGGGGACAGCCCGACTCAATATACTACAAAAACACCGCAGAGAGGCAAAAGAACAAACCGTATAATAGGTCCCCTTTAACGTCTATAAATTGATTTTTCCGCCATAACATTTTCATGGGATTTAGTTTTTGAGATCTTCAAAAGTGAAGTCATTCTTCTGCAAACTGTTTATCAGCAAATCAGGGATGTGGCAAAGAGTGAGGCATGCGCTCTCTCAATTACATATTACTCAACAGCTTTGCCAAACAAAATGCCATCAGCTGGAGCCTGGCCATTCTATTTAGCTCCAACACATTTTCACCCCTTGGCAAGCTGGTCAAGATTACTTTATTTCTAAATAGTCAGGGCTACACTCTTTCAGCTTACGAATCAATTTTCTCAAAAGATTAACAAAGGAGCTGAAGGCATTTCATGTTCTATTCTGCCACCGACCAAATCAGTACATTTAGCCAAAATATCAACAGAATTCAACCAGTAGGCCTACTTAATAAAATAATTTAAAAAAAAAAAAACAATATTCATAGTAATGGCAATTCAGAAGGCCAATCAAAGCATGAAGGAAGTCAGTTATGTTAAAAATTCCAGTGAATAAACAGATATTGCGAATTGTTTACCGGATAACAGGCTTCCGTATAATGGTCGTTTAGCATTTTTGCCAAAGCAGAGAGTTTCAATGCAAGTTTAAGGGGCACCACATCTCTTCCACTATTCATGCCAGATAATCGAACCCACCCCAAAAAGAAAAGCTGTAGCCACACCCACAGGCTACATACTCCAAAGCCTAGTGGGCAAATGAAGACAGGTGGCTAGAAAGAGGCCCAACCTGCCCTAAAAAAAGACAACCTTCTGCTGTAACAGGCTCCAAAAAAGGTAAAAAATCATTTTAAAAAAAGCATGCAGACAAACTACTCGACAGAACTAGCAAACAGACGAATGCAGAACAGGTCCATGGTGAAAAAGCCTGTGCAGGAAGAGGCCTGAAAAACAGCTCTGGAGACCATGTCAGTTTACGATAGCAGGCAACAACAATAAAGTATAAAATAACTGATCTACACTAAAACTGTAGAATTAAAACCAATGTATACTTAAGAAGCATTTACAGAACTGAACTGAGCATAGACTGCATTATCTATAGAACTACAAAAAAAGGGTAACATGAACACCGGGAAGCCAAAAAATAAAAATACAAATCCTTTCGACACCCCAAGAAAACAAGGTGATGCTGCCAGATGGATTTGGACCCCTTCAGTGATTCTCGGCAGAGAGCTCTCACTGGATAGGCTGTCTCGAGAAGGGCAGCCAATGGGGGAGATTCCTGAGGTCATGTGGTTGGAGGAGCAGAGTTCAGAGGTTCTTTATGACACTTACCATCATGGACTACCCTTTAATCAAAGAGTAGAAAGAAAGGACAAAGTTAAACTGAGCTCTCCATTCAGGTGCATTATTGAAAAGCCATGAAAACAAGCCACAAAGTTTGAATAAGAAATTCCAGAGAAGTTGAAGAGCATCACCACAGAGTGTAGAAAATTAGGCTGGATCATTAGGACATGAAATTAGGCACTTTACAGGTCAGAAAGCTACTTACCATGCTGTCTGGATCAGCGTCTGGTTTTCACATTCAAGGACTTGAAGATACATGACAATGATCTGTAACAGACACCACCAATTATGTACCTTGATACTAACACCAGTGAGATCATAACTGTTAAAACACTAGCCATAATAACAGACCAGAGGTGGCCAGCAATGGAGTAATCAATGCTCAAAACAGTCCAAGACAGGAAACAGGTGTGTTCTCTGCCTAGTCTCCATGGTTATACTGCTCAAATGCCCCAGCTTAGTGGTACAAATGGGAGTGTTCCATGTGGGACTCGGGAGTGGTAACGGTGCAAAATGCAGAGACTGTACTTGCCTAGTGTTGAATCAGGAGGCGGTACTCACCTTGTGTGGATGCTTGACATGGACACAGAATCCCAGCTCCTTCAGCACACGCCGTTCTGCTTTAATAACCTGGTTTTTGGTGTTAATGTAGTTCTGATCGAGAATCAATGGACTTGGGCTCCTGATTTGTAAAGGAAAAATAAAAAAATGTCTCCCAGGTAAAAATCAAAACCCCCCCCCAAAAAAAAAGAATAGAAAAGAAAAAAAAACAGAACCTGGCCACTTCAGTTTTCCCTTTCAACCAACTAAAGGCAACAGATCCTATGTTATTTTTTGTTTCACTCCTGTACCTGCAATAGATGCTTTTGTATACTGCCGCACAGATGGAACAGCAACCCATGTGCACCCTGTTACCATTCAACACAGCTTTGACAGAAAGTCAAACAGCACCACACTAAAAGGACACTGACCACCCTTTAGAAAGTGAAAGGGCCAAGGCGCTGCAGGTTTTCAATCCAGCCAAACAGAAGCACACCGGATACAATTTAGTCAACTGATCTCCGCCTGCACAGTTGATAATTTGTATCCAGTGTGCTTATGCTTGATTGGACTGAAAACCTGCAGCCCCTTGGCCCTTTTATGGACCAGTACGAAACCCTGCTTTAGAACTAATTAATTGCAACACTGATACATTTAACTTCAATGGTTCTCACCAAAGGGACAAAAATGAAACCACATTAATTCTTTCAAAGAATAATCTCACTTAAGGAGCCACGTTTTTATTTCTGTCACCATTATGTGCCAATTCTGACAAAATTCCATTCAAACAGGGCAACTGCACTGAGCTCTTCCATTAGTCCAACATACAATTTATGCCGTTTTACCACTTTCAGCTCAATTTCATAGCAAGATCATGTTATCCATTGTACTATTCTAAACACAAGTAGGACACATAATGCACTATTCACTTATATATGAGCAATTTCAATTTTCTGTCTCCGATTGGCCAATCATCCCAGAGCCTTAGGGCTGAAGGAGGCACAAAAGTACCATTCAATCACATGAAGAGTACACAAACTTGACAGAAAAACGCCAAGCCTGATTCGAACCCAAGACCTTACTGCAAGGTGATGGCGCACCCCCTGGACCGTAGCCCACCCCATGAACTCAAGACATTACAATTCCATGTGTGCACAAACTATAGCTTATAAACTGCAGATGCTGTATGTTATGACTTTCAATTGGAATGTACTCAAGTTCAACAAGCACAACTGCCGCCGAGCGAGTTTTGCCCATTTTTCATGTGGCCATATATCAGACATAATTTGCAGTTATAAATAGACCACATTCCTGCCAAATAGAGGCAAAGCCCATAAATGAATGCAGGATCACATCAGGGTCATCAAACTATGACAAAAGCAACGGAAACCTGAGATTCAGGCCATCCAACTAGTATTCATCACATGCCAAATTAGTAGTATGATGCTAAGAGCATTGTGGACAAACATTGGTGCCAGACAAATACTTAGTTACTTATTCTTTGGCCGCTACCCAGCCCATTATTCAAATAAACAAATATACCCTTATCTAGGACTCAAACTCCTACTGTGCATTGTCAATTCCACCATTGATTCAATTTTCATCTTTAAAGACATAAGACCACCAATCCTACTACAACTAGGGCACCAACATAAAATGCAGGTTCGCTGGAAGTACCTACCCTGTAAATGGCATTCGGAAATGAAAGTAGCCAAAAACAGCAATAACATTAGGTACTATATTATTTTGGAACAAAAATTATTCTAGCTCTAATGAACCTCTGGAAATTTGCATACCTAAATTTGACTACCATACAGATACTTCAACACAAATAACTTACTCTAAGCTACTAAAACACGCCAAGGGATCAGAACGTATGCATTCAATCCCATTACAGCCCTTTGCTGCTTGTTGCAATAGTCGGGTTCCAAAAAAATTGCCACAGTATTTAAACTAACCAAGTATCTGTCTATGGACTTCCGTTGTGTGGACACCAAAAAATTCAGTTATATCCTGCTTACAATGCGTCAGTGATGTTTCTGTGAAAGCTGTGACATGCAATTTTGACTGACTGCTGTAACAAACGTACCACCTGCAGATGCAGTAAAAACAAAAGCTTAGATTGAGGTACAGGAGTTCCCAAGATGCCTCGAACCAGCGGCCAACCTGTCGTCCCCGATCCCAGTGACCCGCTCTCAGACCACTGGCTTCTCCCAGGGGAGGAGGGGGGAATGAGACACTTCGCTCACTGTTGCCATGCCGACAGCTTCATCTCTACGTACCATTCCACATCACCCAGGGTTTGGTAAATGTAGCTGGTCGCTGTTAGTTGGTTGCAAGGGAAAAAAGAACTCAAGTTAATGCCATGGCCATATTTCAATACTGAACAGATTCCTTTATATAAAAAAGGAAATCAACACCATTGTCTTAGTCCTGCTGATCACAGATTGAAGTTGCTGCATCTTTAGAATCTGAGGACAATTTCTAAACAAAATCACTGCACTCATGACTACAAGGAATAAACTGAATGATTTAAGTCAAAACCATCGAGCATAAGCAAGAATTATACAACTAATCCTACTAGAACAGGTGACTAATTACCCAGAAAAATCTCAAATGACAACGAAAACATTTTAAGATGGATTTGAACATTCACACAAGTGCATGACAACTGAATGGATGGAAGATTTCTAAAGCAATGAAAGCACATCACTACTTACACATTTTAGTTTATGTAAAGAGGACAATGGAATTAACATCAGTAATTAGGTCTCGACAGAACAGTTCAAGACTGAAAAACGTAAGGGAGCTGCGGGATGTTGGCAAAAACAGTTGAGAACACATTTATCAGTATATTATGTATTCATAAGTAAGATTAGAATGAGATGCTTACCTTTTTCCACGTAACTGTCTCAAGTGATGGAAAACGTTAATGACGTCCCGTATTCGACGTGGCGCTTCCTCAATCTTGGAGGCCAAATTCACGCAGGCCATAGCAACAATCTGGGGAAACAATGCGCATTTACGGTAATACATTGCTCGACATGCTCAGATTTATGACAGACAAGAAAACCATAAAATGCATACAACTGACCAGACAAACACTGTTGCAAGCTACTCCCCGAATCATGTGACTACAGCCTTTGTTCACTGGAAGTCGTGTCACCAAAAAGTGCGCTCCAAAAGGAGGTTCTCAGCATTTGTGGCGATGATTATTAATTGTGCGAGCGAGACAGAATTGAAGACGGAAAGGATCAAAATGGTTGTGCGTGCAGCTAGGGAGTTTCTTGGAGTTACTGATGTGAAGGGAGAAGACATTAAGGAGATTTTAGAAAAAGGGTTTGCTGGGAGTGAGATCCAGATACCAATTGAATAGTTATGTTTAGTTATCATTAATCGAGAATTGCAGACTGGGGATTATTTTTATTTCATCATTATTATTCTTGTTACATTCAAGTTACATAAATTGAGATTACTGAACCAGTAGTTGGCGGTAATACACCTTAGATTTAAAAATAACCATAAAATCCCAAAGAAGTAGCTCTTGCTACCCAGAGGTACTCTCGGCCGACGCAAACTGAAGGGCAGGTTACTTCCACGCTGAAGCTGCTTTCACACCGGACGCGACACTAATTTTCCGCAGGACAGATTACATTCAAAGTCAATGCAAAGACGCATCCTCGTCTTCGCACTGACTTCGAACGTAATCTGTCGCGCGAGAAATTCATTTCACGTCCGGTGTGAAAGCGGCTTCAGTCACAACATGGCTGCCAACAAGTGCGTTGTAGTTACGTTCGCTACTGACAAAGCATCTGACAGTTAAAGTCATACTTACTTCGAAGCTGTGCTTGACGAAGGACTTGGAGTAGAAAAAACGATGAAACAGGACTTGTCCGGTACCCATGGCCACCTACAAAAAGGAAAGAGAAACCATTTTAATAAAGTCAAGTTGTTTTGTTACAAATTGGCGGAAGGCGCCCTCGCCATGGCATCCGCCATTTTGTTTTTGTCATTAGAGGCCACCTCACGCATTCCCAATAACAAGAAGACTGCGAACTGCAATATCGCCTGTAACGGGAAAAAATAAATAACAAATATCCAATTCTGTGTCACGATTGAAACGAGAAATATACAATATTGATTGATGAGAATATATTCCGCCCGACACATTCTCGACGGGACACCGAGGCTATCAGCGGATAGCTAACGTCACGTTTAGCCATTTTCGCGCAGTCCGGAAAAAAACTCAGCAAAATTGTACGCAAATAGCAATGTTATACAGGTGTGTGAAATGTTCGGTTGATTTGTATTCTTCGATTGTAATATTAGATTATCAACGCTATGCCACGACGATTATTACCTGAGGCAACCGTAGAAGAATGCCGGCGGACTGGATTAGCTCACAGCCCAGAATGCGTAGGTCCGTCTCCGTGTGGAGGTCGAGGCCATCGAGCATAGACGGTGTGGGTGATAGCCGTTCTTCAGGTATGAGAGAATTGTCAATAGTAAGATAAACTTCCGAATACACCCTATCGCCGATTAGAATCCCCTCATTGCTTGTGGTTGAATTAATGTTCGGTGCAGTTGGGAAAGCACTGGCGGCCATCTTATCCTCGATCGAAAATAGTCGAATAAGCCCACAGCCGCACCACTCAACCAGCCAGCCTAGAAAAGATGGGGAATGAAGGGTCTATGACGCAACCACGCTGTCAAACCACCTACTGCGCTGTCCCAGAATATTTTATCCTTCCGCGCTCGCAGAACGGCTAGTATACGAGGGGAGCTTGAATTTTAATTTCCACATAGGATTTCTGCTAAGGCGAATCAAAGCCCAAAATGTAACATTTAAAAAAATACTGGCAACGATCCCGATCCGAAGAATTTCAATCAGAACGTATCGATCTGTTTAGTCCGCCCAGAGCGTACAGATCTGTTGGTTCAGGCTCCTCAAACTAGTGCACAACTATGGTTAATGCTGTATTACTGTTAACATATTAACTTTATACAGTTTATGGTAAAAACGACGGGTTCGGTGACGACGCCGAAACGTGATTGGTACACAGTGCATAACTTGAATGCTTTGTATAAAAAGGAATACAGACTCATCAACACCGTATAAATACAAAATAAAATGCTTTTGCGTTATATACTATTTCTGGACAAATTTGGTACTCTCTTGGGTCACATTGCCGTATAATACTGATATAATAAAGGTTAAATCATGTTAATATTTCTATTGTCTTTATGTCAGTTACAAACCACTAAAAGAGATTAATTATGTTTCCCGTGACGTCTGTCAGATGACATTAAAGAATGCCAAGTTGTTTTGTGAAAAATTAGTGATCTGTAAATAAAAAATAAAATAAACAAAATATTGAAGACATGGAATGGGTGGCATAAATCATATTAACCTTTGGCAAAAATTGAACAAATCAATGTTAATGTTGAGAGCTGAAATGTGGAAAAAAGCATGAGTTTCTAACACCGTCTATGAAGTAGTTGTCCCAAAAACACATCTAAAACAATGAACTGTTTAAATCCTTAATTTTAACTTGAGTGATCAGCAAGCTATCAAAATTGTTTTGCGTTTTCGATTCTTACTTCGCAAAAAAATGTTAACAAGTAATATAGGTAAAAATAAAGACGATAGTCTTATTTATATGAAAACAAATGTCTGTGTCTTAATTAAAAAGCAGTCATTCAATTCCCGGGAGCTCATTTTATTGTCTGTTTAAACCATTGACTGTATGGTTTAAGCCAGGCTGGTCTTCTGGTAACCCCCTTCAACATGACTCATCTGTAGGAACACGTTGGAAGTTCCTGTGACGTCGTTTTCAGGAAAACATAACATTTCCTCAGTCACTTCTGAACATATCATTCCGCGCGCGTTGCGATCGCTCACCTCGTCACATGGGAAGACGGACTGACGGGTGAATTTTACAGGTTCTAAGGCGCCTGAAGTCAGTTGAAATTGTAAATAGGTAAGAAGACTCAATAAAGCAGATAATGTTCACGTGCCGTCCGATGAGTACAGGATGGGCAGGAATCTAACATTCCCCTCGGCAGACGTCATTTGCGCGTGTGCATGTTTTCACTTGAGTTGCTGCTTATGATCAGATAAAAGTTGCGTGTAGTTCTGAAAAATCCGATGTTCTATGAAACTAAACAGATTTTTATTTTATTTTTTTTACGTTTCCGAGCTGGAGCCTACTGACTCTTGTAGTCTAAAGCCGTTCCGCCCCAACTTTGAAAAAAGCGTGCAGGCCTTTACTTGTTTCCCACTTTAAAGGTATGCTTTTGAACGCATAAAATTTGATATAGTGCCGTTCTAAATTGAATCTGCAATCTCTTTAAAACGTATCTTTCTGAAAAACTGCCACAGTAAATAATTATGAGAAAGTTATTGTTTAAGTATTAATCGGCAATTAAATCATTTATTCTTTCTCTTTAAAGTTTCTTAATCAGCCTGCATAGGCCTGATTGTTTTTGATCATTAAGTAAATATTATATTAATCAGGTAGCAGAAAAACTAATTTCCAAAAAAGTTCAGACTGGAATGATAGAAGTCAAGGAGTAAGGTGTTAAAAAAAAAAAAAAACAGTATGAAGACTTTAAGAGGATATGAACTGATTATCAATGAGCATCCATAAAAGGCCCCATCTATTACAGCAGGGATTGGGTGAGGCTTTGTCCTTTTGGGAAAAAAAGCACATCAGATAATCAGCTTTAAGAGAACTACCCTGAGACTAGAGTCATCAGAAGATAACCTATCTCCCTGGCCCCCGCAATCTAATCTCAGAAACCCTAAAATATCAAAAGGCGCCAGGACCTGATTAATATGCACAGCAAGTTTCGTGAAAAAATATTGGAGCGGTATTGGAAGTTCTGCTCCAGAGACAAAGTTATCACAGAGGGATGGATGGACAGTCAGACGGACGGACACACTGATGACTGTAATACCCCACATTATATCCTGGGGAGTTAATAAGAAGTGACACTCCTGAGATGTGTTTAGATTTTTGGCCAGTTAATTAATTCAATATGAAGTTACTTACTTCAACTGTGTGGAACTGTTTGACTTTTCTTGTTTGGCTATTAGCAAGGATTTCAGGCATTTCACCCTCTATTGTGCGTACTATTATTAAGGTATTCAAGGAGTCAGAGGAAATCTATTTGTTCAAGGACAATGTCAAAAACCATTTTGGGAGACTTATTATTAGGGGTTCAAGCCCATAGGGCTGAGCCCCTATTGTTTTTATGACCTGAAATTTTGCACATTGGTTGGAAGTTATATGCAAATGCTGATAAAGTGAAAATGCGTGCACTCTATGAAAAAGTAACAATGTCTCTTACCGGGTGCACGGTCAGGGCAGACGTATAGCAAAAAAAATGTAATCCAGCACTCACGGATCAAAGTAAATAAATTTTATTTCGGCACGGGCAGCAATACACAAACGTTTCAGCCTACTGGCTTTCCTCAGCGTGTTCACACTGAAGAAAGCCAGTAGGCTGAAACGTTCGTGTATTGCTGCTCGTGCCGAAATAAAATTTATTTACTTTGATTCGTGAGTGCTGGATTACATTTTTTTTGCTATATGTAAATGCTGCCCAAGGCATTTTTAACTCAATCGGCCCAATGGGGGCGCTATAATTCAAGAAAAACAGTTTTTCACTTTAAAGGTCATAACTCCTACGCTGTAAGTCTGATATACGCCAAACTTAGTTCAGACATTCCTCGGTCCAAACAACTTTCCCATTAGGACCTCAAAGGTCCGCTGTATTAGATTTTCCGGAATTTTGAATTTTTTAAAAAACATTTTTGAGATCTCCTCCTAGGCTGCACGTCCAATTTCTTCAAAATTCACTGTGGATCATCATCTGACCAAGCTTATCAAAGTTTGCATAAGGCTTGTTGAAATCTCATTTTGTTTCCAATATATTGACTAATGAACTTCAGCAGGGCGTTGCTTAGCACATAAATGGAGAAAAGTTAACACCATTGGGCCAGTCATCGTGGATCTCACAGGATATGTTCATATAAATACCAAGAACATACCCTCACAGTTTCATGCAAATAGGCCCATAGGGGGTGCTATAATTGCAAAATATGGGCATGGCATGACACAAATCAGACTGTAAATCAGCAATTGTTTGTCATATAGCCATAAAACTCACAGGATATATTCATATAAGTACACGAAACATACCCTGAAAATTTCATTCAAATTGATTGATAGGGAGCGCTATAAATGCAAAACAAAGCAGCGTGGTGTAACACTAATCAGACTAGAAATCATAAATAGTTTTCCCAATCATTACAAAACTCACAGGATATGTCCACATAAGAACCTGAAACATAACCTGAAAGTTTCAGTCAAATTGACCAGTGCCCCAAATGCACAAAATAGCCTAAGATAACACAAATCAGACCATATATCATAAGTTGTTGGTCCAATCATTACACTGGCAAAATAGGTCCACATAAATACCTGCAAAATGCTCTTAAAGAGGTTTTTGTCCCTCACCTCCGTGGTAGCGAGCGGAGCAGGGGACAAAGTATTCAGCTCTGTCACGTCCGTCCGGACATCTGGCCATCCATCAGGTCACGTTTGTTCTGAACGCGATATCTCTAGAACGGTTTGACCGATTCCATTCATCTTTGGTCGCTGACCCCAGTCGATTTGCGTGACCTTGCCATAATTCTCAAGGTCATTATGATCATTTGACCACTTACAAACACAAAACCCAAAACCAGTAAAGTTGGCACGTTGTGTAAATCGTAAATAAAAACAGAATACAATGATTTGCAAATCCTTATCAACCTAAATTCAATTGAATATACTGCAAAGACAAGTTAATCTTCAAACAGGTAAACTTTGTAATTTTTTGCAAATATTAGCTCATTTGGAATTTGATGCCTGCAACATGTTTCAAAAAAGCTGGCACAAGTGGCAAAAAAGACTGAGAGAGTTGAGGAATGCTCATCAAACACTTATTTTGAACATCCCACAGGTGAATGGGCTTATTGGGAACAGGTGGGTGCCATGATTGGGTATAAAAGCAGCTTCCCTGAAATGCTCAGTCATTCACAAACAAGGATGGGGCGATGGTCACCACTTAGTGAACAAATGTGTGAGCTGATTGTTGAACAGTTTAAAAACAACATTCCTCAACGAGCTATTGCAAGAAATTTAGGGATTTGATCATCTACGGTCCGTAATATCATCAAAAGTTTCAAAGAATCTGGAGAAATCACTGCACGTAAGCGACAAGGCCGAAAACCAACATTGAATACCAGTGACTTTCGATCCCTCAGGCGGTACTGCATCAAAAACCGACATCAGTGTGTAAAGGACATCACCACGTGGGCTCAGGAACACTTCAGAAAACCATTGTCAGTAACTGCAGTTCGTCGCTACATCTGCAAGTGCAAGTTAAAACTCTACAATGCAAAGCGAAAGCCATTTATCAACAGCACCCACAAACGCCGCCGGCTTCGCTGGGCCCAAGCTCATCTAAGATGGACTGATGCAAAGTGGAAAAGTGTTCCGTGGTTTGACGAGTCCACATTTCAAATTGTTTTTGGAAACTGTGGACGTCGTGTCCTCCGGACCAAAGAGGAAAAGAATCATCTGGACTCTTATAGGCGCAAAGTTCAAAAGCCAGCATCTGTGATGGTATGGGGGTGTATTAGTGCCCAAGGCATGGGCAACTTACACATATGTGAAGGCACCATTAATGCTAAAAGGCACCTACAGGTTTTGGAGCAACATATGTTGCCTTCCAAGCAACGTCTTTTTCATGGACACCCCTGCTTATTTCAGCAAGACAATGCCAAGCCACATTCTGCACGTGTTACTACAGCATGGCTCCGTAGTAAAAGAGTGCGGGTACTAGACTGGCCTGCCTGTAATCCAGACCTGTCTCCCATTGAAAATGTGTGGCGCATTAAGAAGCGTAAAATACGACAACGGAGACCCCGGACTGTTGAACAACTGAAGCTGTACATCAAGCAAGAATGGGAAAAAGTTCCACCTAAAAAGCTTCAAAAATTGGTCTCCTCAGTTCCCAAACGTTTACTGAGTGTCGTTAAAAGGAAAGGCGATATAACACAGTGGTAAAAAGGCCCCTGTGCCAACTTTTTTGCAATGTGTTGCTGCCTTTAAATTGTAAGTTAATGATTATTTGCAAAAAAAAAATAAAGTTTCTCAGTTTGAACATTAAACATCTTGTCTTTGCAGTGTATTCAATTGAATATAAGTTGAAAAGGATTTGCAAATCATTGTATTCTGTTTTTATCTATGATTTACATAACGTACCAACTTCACTGGTTTTGGGTTTTGTACCTTGTCAACATGATGTCTCAAGAACAGTTTGACCGATTCCATTTATCTTTGGTGTCAAGGTGTAGTAGAGGTGGGGGAAATAGTATTCAGCTCCATCTATTCGGCTGTCCATCCATCCTGACCCGTTTGTTGTGAACAAGATATCTCAAGAACTGTTTGTCCGATTCCATTCAGCTTTGGTGTCAAGGTGTATTAGGGGAGTGCTCACAGCCTACTCGATTTATGTGACCTTGGCATAATTCTCAAGGTCATTACAACCATTTTACCACTTACAAATACATTGTCAACATGATATCTCAAGAACGGTTTGACCGATTCCATTCATCTTTGGTTTCAAGGTGTATTAGGGGGGTGCTCACAACCCACTTGATTTATGTGACCTTGGCCTAATTCTCAAGGTCATTGCAACCATTTTACCACTTACAAATACATTTTCAGCATGATATCTCAAGAACGGTTTGACAGATTCCATTCATCTTTGGTGTGAAGGTGTATTAGGGCCAGGGGGATATAGTATTCAGCTCTGTCAGTCCATCCGTCATGTCCCGTCCCATTTGTTTTGAACACGGTATCTCAAGAACGCTTTGACCGACTTCTTTCATCTTTGGCTTCAATGTGTATTTGTGTGATACGCCGACCCCAGTCAATTTCCGTCACCTGGTGGGGGACATGGCCACGTTTAGTGGTAACACTTGTTAATTAAGCTAATAAAGCTTTCAGCTACTCAATGGTCTTTCTTGGCTTGAACCCAGGAATTGCCGCTTGCGGCTATATTTTTATTCATTATTTTTTAAATGCAAGAAATGATTGTGTGAAGGCAAATTTGAAAATTTCTGACTATATGTCCCTCATACACATTTTGAATAGACATTCAGGACCTTAACTGATCATTTTCCACTGGCAGCGTTGCTGTACTTCAGGTATTTGGCAAAGGTTTATTTTGTTTCCATTGTGCCTTGACAATGCCAGTCATTCTTTACAAGCCAGACAGATGATGAGGCAATCGAGGACATGCTGCTGAGTCCTGATTTCTCCCCACCATCTGACTCGCCATCGCTAATTAGAGTTACATACTCATACCGGTCTGACATCCACAAATCTCTGTCATCTCTCTATTGCAAGCTGACATTGTTTTCAGATCACAAATGCCGTTGCCAAAAAACTTTGAATTTTTACAACTGTAATATAATAAATTGTAAGCATTTTCATGCGGGGTAAATCTTCCTCAGTGCAGCGATAAGTATAAATGCCCATGTTTTTAATCTGGATTTATCTATCTATCTATCTATAGTATCTATCTATCTATCTATCTATCTATAGTATCTATCTATCTATCTATCTATCTATCTATCTATAGTATCTATCTATAATCTATAGTATCTATCTATCTATTTGTCTATAACACTACGGAGTGCTACACAACCAAATTTTGGTGTAAGTCAAAGACTAGGGGACCTAAATATTTTCATTAAAATATAATTATTGGGGATCTCTGGGTGGCTCACAACTAATACCCCCATTCCACACAACCGTTCTAGCTACCGTTCCCATACCGATTAAAGAATGGTACCGGAACGGGAGAGGTCAGGAGGGAACCTTAATGGAGCCTTATTGGAATGGCACTGTTATTGTTAACGGCGCCTTATTGTTAATGGAACTGCTTCGAAAGGTAGAAACGGTTGGGACAGCAACTAAATACATGTTTGATATGTGTCTCGCTTTTATAACCTCTGTAGATCGTTACGGTAACATAACGCTACTGGATCGTGAATGGATTGATAACAGCACGCTACGGTCGCTGTAAAATCAGTAATAAACGGTAGAGGACGGTACACTTGGTACAGCAACGGTGTGAGATCTGAAAGGAATGTTGCTGGAACACTGGTGATTGGAACTAAAATGGTAAAGATCGTTATGGACACGCTGTAGATGGATGGTACATGAACCGTATTCGAACCCTACAGCATCGTTATGATCGTGAACAGATGGCTACTGGAAGGCAAGAATGCCAAAAATGGCCATTCTCCTAGTGTCTGATCGGTAGAGGCAGCTGTCCTGAGGACGGCTCAGAAAGGCTATGAATGGTAGCTAGAACGGTTGCGTGGAATGGGACTATAAGCCGTTCGTCTGGGAGACCTAAGGTCGGAGGTCAGCATGGGCGAGGCAACAATTAACGTAGCTTTGTGTGGGATAATGGGACTCAAGCTAATAAAAATCTGTTAGTTTGTTGCTCTATAATGACCACTTCTGGACAGCCAGAAGCTGCTGCTGTGTACAAATTAAATTGTACACTGGATACACGATCCTCCAGCAGCATAGGTAATGTGTGCTGTGTTCTGTGGGTCTGTGTGTTTGGTTAGTCAATTTTAGGTTTTTATTATTTTGATGATGTCGGTTTTTAGTCCATGTCTTAGTGTTTCACATTTCATTCCTCCTCCGTGTTATTCCAGTCCACGTGTACTACCCATGTACTGTCTTTGCTTTCTCTCTGGTCGCGTCATTGTTTGTAGCAGTTTTCTGTCTTAATTGATTGTGACACTATTTTCGGTGATTTAATGGATTCTGGGTTTCAGCCTTCCTTCCTTTCTCGTTTTCTAATTTCCCCTTAGTTTTCTATATTACCAACCCCTTCTTACAGTTTGTTATTTTCTAGAATTTACTAACCAAACTAACATTAGACTATTAGACTAACATACTAACGAGCACCCGGGATTGTATAGCTGCACTTACTAATTGACTAATGATCTCTCAGCATTCGCCCTGTTCTAGTCTCCGCCTCTTGCTTTTCTTTCACTGGCTTTGCTGTGTTTTCCTGCAGTACCTTCTGCATTTATCTTATCTGTCCTGTCTCTTTCTATCCACTGTGAAATATTTATTTAATTTATTTACCCCGTCTTTGGGGTTGTCTTGTGATCCTCGTCTGTGTGTTAATGTTTATCTGTTTCTTGTAATTAGGTTTCCCTCATGTTCCATCCCTTGTTAATCATATTAAGTTTCTGCACCTGTGTCTGCCCATGCCCCTGCCCTATATCTGTTCCCTGCAAGCAAGCAGATTCAGATCTGACTTCGCTCGCCCGCGCTTCACCACTCCTTGCCCCTGTGGATTTTCCCTCTGGTCCCCATGATCTTCTCTTTGTTCTCCAGCCATCATTGTTCCCACTCCAGTTCCGTCTGAGTCTGCCCCCCGCCTGTTGATTCCTGAGCCTTCTTCCTGCCAGCTGTGCCAGTCTGCCAGCTGTGCCATCCAGTCCTGTCCGCCCTGCCTGTCGTCTCTGAGCCCCTTGGTGCCCCCTGATGTCTCCCGAGCCCTAAGTGTTCAAGTCGTCTCCCGAGCCCCAAGATGTTCCTGTCGCCACTCCTAGCTTTTCCTGTCGCCGCTCCAAGCTTTTCCTGTCGCCGCTCCAAGCTGTTCCTGTCGCCACCCCAAGCTGTTCCTGTCGCCTCCCCAAGATGTTCCAGTCGTCCTAGTCTGCCCCCTCCTGATGTTTTCCCCGACCTTTCTCCTGGCCAGCTGTGCCTTCCGAGTCAGCCACCTGCCAGCTGTGCCCGTCTTCTCATCCTGTGCCTGCCCTCTGCCTTTTGTCTCCAGCCTCTGTCCCGAGCTCCCCCGTTCCCGAGCTTCCCGAGTTCCCCCTTCCGAGTTGTCCCTATTCCGAGTCTGCCCCTGTCAGTTCTCGAGTCTGCCCCTGTCAGTTCCCAAGTCTGCCCTCTGGTGTTCCTTTCTATTAGTTTTGAATTCCTGCGTTCTCCCTCCTTCAGTACAGTTGCACGGTGTTTCTGTTGGCTGGAGTGCCCCGTTTTCCCCTTTCAAGTTTTCTGGTTTTATTTAATAAATATTTTTGGATCCCTGCATATGGCGTCTCATCCCCCTTTGTCTCCTTGTTTCCGAGTTCCTAGTGTTTTCCCTCCGAGGGCATAACAATGTGTAATTGATGGTACAACTGCATAATGTAAAGAAGCAAGGGCTAGTCTTTGCGCGTCAGAGGAGTCGCATACCACGGCATCTTCCACCTGAGTTGATGGGAGCAGGTTGCCTTGCGGTGAGCTAAACAGTTAAGCTGTGCTCGAGTTGAGAAAAAAAGGAGAAAATTAAAATGTAAAAATAACTAAATATAAAAATACAAACAAAAAAACTTTATTGGAAAAAACAGCCATGGGTAAAATTTTCCCTGTTAAACATTCTTGAGCATTCATATCATTATCTCAATCAAAATGAATGTATACCAGTAATTATTAATTATTAAATTAATTATTTTCTTTGCTGCTAAATGCTTTACATTTTTAGGAAATGTTATATTGCATTTTAGAATGAAACAAATCAGAATTTGTTGGTTTTACATAAAAAAACAGACTGCTTTATTTCAAGTAATCTGAGTTATGAAGGAAAATTTAAAAAATGTTACCATTGTCTCCTTTCTCCCGAACTGAATGCTTGTGACTATTCCCCTCAGGTGGCCCATTGAAAATGATATCTCATTTGTGATGGATATACGGTAACATAATGCGCTCGGAAATGCTTCAGGAATTTTTTTACAATGAACAGTATTTGTTTTTGTTTGAACAAATACCAGAAAAGACTGCTATCCACAGAGGAGGCCATGTGTTCATAACATCCGGAAATGTGTATTATGAAGTGCAAAATAGGATCCCAAAGACCTTTCCAGGTTTGGTTAGCACTGCTGCCTCACAGCAAGAAGGTCGTGGGTTCGAATCCGGCCTGGGGCCATTCTGTGTGGAGTTTGCATGTTCTCCCCGTGTTGGCGTGGGTTTCCTCCGCTAGTCTGGGGCTGCCAACTGCTCCGAACTATAGGATGGGTCAAATGCAGAGGACAAATTACCCCACGGGTAAAAAGGAAGCCATTGTTGAGCATGATCCAGAAGCACCGCCGTGTACTGTGGGCCAAGGCTCATTTAAAATGGACTGTAGCAAAATGTCCTCTAGTTAGACCAGTCCAAATTTGACATTTTTAATGGAAATCATAGGCGTCGTGCCCTCTGGGCAAAAGAGGAGAAAGACGACTCCTCCTGTTATCAGCGTTCAGTTCAAAAGCCAGCATCTCTGATGGTATGGGGATGCATTAGTGTATATGGTGTGGGACACTTGCATGTTTTCAAAAGCACCATGAATGCTGAAAGGTATATAAAGGTTTTAGAGCAACATATGCTCCTATTCCAGGGAAGGCCTTGTGTATTTCAGCAGGACAATGCAAAACCACATACTGCAGCTATTACAACAGCATGGCTTCATAGTCAAAGAGACCGTTTGCTGAACTGGCCTGCCTGATCTTTCACTGATTGAGAAGATTTGGTGCATAATTAAATGAAAAGTCTGTCAAAGGAGACCCAAAACTCTCAAGCAGCTGGAAAACATTAAATAGAAGTGGGAACAAATTTCAATGGCTACATTCAAGAAACTTGTCTCCTCAATGCCCAGACTGTTATGAAATGGGTAGGGAAAACACTAGGAACTCGGAACAGGACTCGAAACACTCGGAAACACGGAAGACTCGGAAGGAGGAAACACGGAAACAAAGGGGGAGAGACGCCAAATGCAGGGAACCAAAGAATAATTCATTAATAAAACTAAAACCCCGGAAGAGGCAAAAAATGTGGCACACAGGCCAAAATTACCACCGTGCTCCGGCACTGAAAGGGGGAGTAACTCAGGGATCCAATAACAAAACTCGGGAACACTAGGGGCAAACTCGGGGCAGACTTGGAACAGACTGGAGCAACTCGGGAACAGACGGGGGCAACTCAGGAACAGACTGGGGCAACTCGGGTACACCAGGAGGCTCGGAGACATCAGGCGGGGGGCAGACACAGGACTAGGCAACGGGCACAGCTGGCAGGTGGCTGACTCGGGAGGCACAGTTGGCAAGGGGCAGACTCGGGAACACAGCAGGCGGGGAGTAGACTCGGGCGACTCGGGAACATCAGGAGGCTCGGGACAACTCGGGAACATCAGGAGGCTCGGGGCAACTCGGGAACACCCGGAGGCTCGGGTCAACTCGGGAACACCCGGAGGCTCGGGTCAACTCGGGAACACCCGGAGGCTCGGGGCAACTCGGGAACATCAGGAGGCTTGGGGCAACTTGGGAACACCAGGAGGCTCAGGGCAAGCTGGGAAGGGGCATGAAGGCAAATGGAAAGAACACAGAGAGCGATGGGGACCAGAGGGAACGTGAGCGGGGGCAAGGAGTGGTGCGGAGGCAGTGTGAAGTGAAGCGAAGTCAGATGTGAAGTGACTGCTGTGCTTGGAACATATACAGGGCAGGGTCACGGACAAACACAGGTGCAGAAAATTAATATAATTAACAAAGGGTGGAACACAAGGGAAACCTAATTACATGAAACAGAAAAACATTAACACACAGACGAGGATCACAAGACTCTCCCAAAAATGGGATAAATAAACTGAATAAATATTTCACAGTGCATAGAGAGAGAAGCAGGACAGATAAGATAAATGCAGAGAGTATGCAGAAAGCACAGCAAGGCAAGTTAAAGAAAAGCAAGAGGCAGAGACTAGAACAGGGCGAATGCAAAGAGGTTGTTAGTCAATTAGTAAGTGCAGCTGTACAATCCCGAGTGCTCGTTAGTACGTTAGTCTAACATACAATGTTAGTTTTGGTCAGTAAATTCTAGAAAACAACAAACTGTTAATACGGGTTGGTAATGTAGAAAAGCAAGGGGAAAATGGCAAACGAGAACGGAAGGACGGCTGAAATCCAGAATCCATTAATTCACCCGAAATAGTGTCACAATCAATTAAGACAAAAACTGCGACGAACTAATGACGCGACCGGGGAGAAAGCAAAGACCGTACATGGGTAAGACGTGGACTGGAATAACACGGGAGTGATACGAAATGTGAAATACTAAGACATGAGACTAGAAACGGACATCACAAAAATAATAAAAACCTAAAATTGACTAACCAAAACACACAGAGACCCATAGAACATAACACAGACGCCTCCTTTCTGTGTTAAGAAGATGAGGGGATGCTACACCATGGTAAACAGGTCCCTGTCCCAACTTTTTTGAGAGATGTAGCAGCCATCAAATTTGAAATGAGCTCATTTTGTGGAAGTTGTAAAATTTTTCACTTTCAACATTTGCTATGTTATCTCTGTTCTATTGCGAACAAAATGCTGGCTGGTGTAATTTGAAAGTCATTGCGTTTTGGTTTTATTCAAGATTAACACTTTGTCCCAACTATTTCAGAATTGGGGTTGTATATTTGAAAAAAACAATATAGAAGTTAGATATCCACGATAAGGTACACATTATATCGCTAGTCTTAGTTTGCTTGGATTTTCCAAACCATTCCATCGAATTTTGAAATGAGGGTGTATAAGGGGACAGCTTGAGAGTTACCCTTCCTTAAAAGGTGAAGTTTCTGTCTCTGCTAAGGGAACGTCTGTGGTAATGAATCATTGAGATTGCACCTATATTTAATTTTATTATGAATTTTATAAAACAAATAAATACCACAAATCAATGATGCAAAATGGAGACATACTTTTGAATCAGGACTCAAAGCATAGATGGCTTTTGCATGGTTGTTTATACACAAATGAAATACTTCAGTAATAATGTGCCAACGGAAAAAAATGTTCATTGTTTTATTCTGGAAAAAGCATTTAGCAAACAACTGCATAAATAGCAACTACTGTAGGGTGCTTTATTGGTGGCCCTTGACCTAAGTATTTTGACAAGACCTCTGGTATTGATGAATGACCTTCAGTGCACTGTGCTGCTGATGCTCAGATGCTATGTCGCTGGCTGTCTCCCTCCAGTGCGAGTGGAGCAAAGGGTTGGCCCCACCCTCTAGTAGGATGCGAAGCATCTCACAGTGGCCTTTCTCAGAGGCTAAGTGGAGGGGCGTTCGTCCCAGTCGCTCAGCCATGTCTACCTCAGCCCCATAGTACAACAGAAGCTTGGCTGCCTCAGTGTTGCCTCGCAGTGCCGAGTAGTGCAGGGGGGTCATCATCAGTCGGTCCTGAGCATTCAGCTCCGCCCCACTCAGGATCAGAAGGTGCACGACGGCGCGAGAGCCCGTCCCAGCTGCCAGATGCAGTGGAGCTACTTCATCCGTGTCCACAGCTCCCACTTCAGCACCTCCTGTCAGCAACAGCTGAAGAATCTAGAGGACACACCAAACTGGGTGAAGACCACAGGAAATCAGCACTGCGTCGTGTCCTGCCTCGTGCCATCTGTTCCTCTCTCTCTCCTTCCCAATGCCCAGCAGAGTGCAGGCTGATGACTTAGAAAGCAGGCCTTTATCTTGAAGATGTTAGATAAAATATTTGCATACAGGAAATGAAACATTAATTTTTTTTCATTTTTTAAAATTAAATCCTTTCTTGGGAACCATTTTTTTTGTCCACGCTTTTGGCCTGCTTCATAATACACTTTAAAAGCACCTAACTCTGACTATCTGCATCTATACGACTGACATTAGGGGCCGTTATTCAACGATTTTACTGTACTACCATCAGACAATCAGACTACCTGGAGACTTCACATATTTTCACATGTTTATGTCAGCTATGGTGTTTGCAGTGTGTTTTCTAATGAAATAACATTTGTGATGCATGTCTTAAAGAGACTGTCATTAAAAACAAGGAGGAAACAAAAAAATCCTTTAGTCTGTTTCAAAGCAAGACCAACATGCTCACCTTCTTGTTGCCTGAGGCAGCGCAGATGTGCAAGGCCGTCCTCCCGTTCTGGTTCCTCGCGTTGGCACTGGCTCCGCAGCGTAGCAAGAGCCTGATACTTGCTTCATTCCCAGCCAGCACTGCCAATTGCAGGGGGCTCAGGTCTCCGCCCTCGCCTCCGTCCACAGTGACCCCGGCCCTGAGCAGCAGCTCTACAACCTGCCCCCACCCGTTGAACACTGCCCAGTGCAAGGGGGTCCATTTGTGGATGTCTCTGGAGTCAGCCTGGGCGTGAGACCTCAGCAGGACCTGAGCCGTGTCCAGGTGCCCATTGGCTGCAGCCAGGTGCAGTGGAGTCTGGCCGGAGCATGTCCGCATCTCATGGGAGGCCCCCAGCTCCAGGAGGTACTCAGCTGTCTGAGTGTGACCATTCCAGCAGGCTCGATGTAAGGGTGTACAGTTGAAGAAGTCCCTGCAATTGATTTCTGCGCCTCTCTGGAGCAAGAATTTAACCACATGGAGGTGGCCACGGAACGCAGCGTGGTGTACTGCTGTCCATCCTTGGGGATCCCTGCAGAGATGACCAGCATATGTGTTCTGAAGATACCAGGTTTTCTGTCCCCTTAAAGTGTTCATTGTGTTGTTTTCATCTAATATCAATTAATGCACTCTCAGTAAAAAGATTACTTGGCTTTACATTGGTGTGGGTGGGGCCCAACCATTTTCACTTCTGCATGGAACCCTCTGTCTTTGGTGTAATGTGATTTTTATGGTTCGAAATGAAACTATTTTACCAGTGATGAACTGGAGTTATGCAGTAGCATCTCATAGGAGCCTCAGGAACCTTCTTTTCGGAGAGTATTCAAAATGGCCGCAGTTTTGCTACATAGTTTATTTTGGTTTGGTATTAGAATGTCCTTTGCCAAACAGGTTTTCAGAACTTACTGATCCTGAAAATCAACTGAATGAGCACAACATTATCATTTAAGGTACAGCATGTGCAGTATGATAATCAGCTTCATTGAGTTCACGGGTTATGAAATAATGCAGAGATACCAAGAAGTCTGCAAATGTAAGTGCCTGAGTCGTCATGGAAACCAAATGTAGAATCTGCTGGAAGATACATTCAGATGATCACAGACCTTGGCATAAAAATGTGATATATTTTCCGACTCTGTCAAGCCTTCTGATATCCATTTGATTTTATGACAATGTTACATTATTGTTTCGTATATGGAAAAAAGTCCATTTTATATGATGACAAATTTGCTGTTTACTCCAAAGACTGCCATATACACTTCGCTTCATGTCTGCTTTGGCATGCTGATATTAACAGAGGTGGACAATCCAGCGCCAGAAAGTAAAAGTCCGTCCCAGTATTTTGTTACAACTGCCTGAATCCAATAATTGCAACAACCCCTCTGCCCAGATTTCGAACTAACTAGGAAAATCAGCTGCCTGAGCTCATGGCTAGAGGTAAAACACGGCCGGACTTTTACTTTCTGACCCCTGGAATGTCCACCTCTGGATATTAATCTCTGGAGCAATGAAGAAAACAATAACAATGACCACGTTCGTCCTGCATAACAGTAAAGATGCATTTATTTGAGAAACAAGGCTAAAGTGATAACATGCAATATAGGTGCTTACAAGCGTCATCATAAGATACCGTAATATGCTTATTTATATGCTAATGGTAAGCGTGGTAATAAGAATCTAGAGTGCGCTATTGCCTGACGGACTCAGTAATTTTAAATAGGATCATGTATCTTAGACATTGAAAGAATGAGAAAAGGTAATTTGGCAGTACACAAACCCAACTGTTGGGGGTACGTAGACCACCGGAAGTGAGGCATCTTGAGTCTAAACTGAACTGCAGTCCATACTTGGGAGAGGCACTCACTGGCAGTCAGCCGGTATTGGTAGCTGGAGCAGGGCTTTGACCTGATCAAGGTAGCCGTTCCAGGCCGCATGATGGAGCTTACGCTCGTCCAGCGGGGAGTGTTGATGCCCTGGAGGAAGGCGGGGCCAGCGCTGCAGCTGCCAGCGCTTAAGCCCGGCGGCACGCCGGATCTTCTTCTCGGCTGCGTACAGGGTCACAGAATCATGCAGCTCCATCCATGCCCACAGAATCTCTGGTGGGACACGCATGACCAGGCTTTGCTTGCACCGGGACACTGAGAGATGGGGGCAGAGATACAGATCAAAGTCAGAGTTTTGGGCAGCGTACTGCTCACCATATGTAGTTTAATTTGGACTGGCCTGGCATGTGGGATTAAAATGTGGTGTCCTTTGAGGGCTTCATGTGAGGGTGGTTCAAACATCTGCATAAGGCTTCAGCCAATAAACCCTCCTGCCAGAAATTTAAAAATTAATGTTAATGAGAAATATTGCTGAAAGCAGTGATTGACGGGGTCCAACAACATTGCGCAGTTTTAAGGAAAAGGCGGATGTGCTTGAAAGCAGATGAAATTAGCAGTGTTAATCAGACTCAGTCACCCTTGGACTTAAAACCGGAACCTTTGTGTCCTCAGGTGAGCAGACTTACACTGTAAGCCGTGGAAGACATCATTTCAAACACTTGTACTCAGTTTGGAGGAATAAAATGACATGGACCAAATGGGTGACTTTTTCTGTTTAACCTTTAATAACACGTAATAATCTGAATGTTGTTGATAAAGTTCATTAAAAAATCAATTATTATGCTAATTTTAAGAGTGCTATCAAATGTTTTGTTGAAGTCACATAAACTCCTATGCTAAACAAAAATGTGAATACAGTACAAAATTAAGTTTTAGGAAACAAAAACATTACTGCAGTCAAGTCGAGCGGAATCAATATCAGAAACAATATTTTTTATATATTGCCATCTTCATGTTTTTACTCAACACGGGACTTTTCAGACATTGTCTCGAAAGTTTAGCTTACAAGGAAGGGTAGATCCAGTTAGATAGGAGGGGGTGTAGCTCGCTATGTGGAAGAAAATCTTAATATGCAGGAAATTCCTGAAATCAATTGTCTCTTGCCATGTGAGAGTACTTGGGTCAGGCTCATTTAGGAACGTAAGATTGGTCTAAACATTGGAGTGTGCTACCTACTGCCAGCTTCTGACAGTGTTGGAAGTGATTTGGTCTTTGAGAATTTAGGGCAAGCTTAGAGGAGGTGAGACTGTTATGATGGGTGACTTCCATTACCCTGCTATTGACTGGGAAACTAAATAAACTCGATAAAGGTAAGGATATAGTTCTTGATATAAATGACCATTTTTTGGTGCAATATGTTTGTAAACCTACAAGATAGAGTAATTTTAGATTTAGTGCTATGCAATGACCCTGACAAAATTTGCAATCCAGAGGGAATGGAGCCATTTGGGACTAATGATCATTCTATGGTTAGTTCTGATGTATCATTGCAAGTTAAAGGGGTCTCTTCAAAAACAAAAATTGTATATTTCCGAGGATGCGCTCATAGGTATGTAATACACTAGGTAGGATTAAATTCTTTGACTGCAAAACTGTAAATGAAATGTGGGGTAGATTCGAGGGGGTTATACTTGGTGCACAGTGTAAATTCATTCCAAAGGTGTGCAAAAGTAAGTATAAAAAGTAGAATCCTCAGTGGGTGACTGCAGCTTCAGAAAGTTCAGAAGAGTTTGAGGCAAGAGAATATTCTTTACAAGACCTACTTTAGGAACAGTAATGATAATACAGGCCGAATATTGTAAAATGTGTTCCAAGGTCAATGAAGAGCTGAGGAAAGCCAGAAGACTGTGAAAGGCAAATTGTGGAAAATGCTAAATCTAATCGTCTGTGGTTTTCAGCTAACTTGGTCAAACACACCAGAGGGAGCTTATGGGATTGCATGGCGGTGTTAGCGTTATTTTTGATCTACTTCTGCCAAACCACCAAAGGAATCAATGTGAAATTTGGTGGGGAGGTGCACATGAATGTACAGATTAAAATTTGTTAGAGGGGTCGAAACTCAACAACAAATATGGATGCCAGTTGGCTATATTTAAAATTGCACTATATCATGCTGGAGAGCATTTTAAAGCTGCCAGAATGCTGAAACTTGGTACACACATGCTTTTGTGGGCATTAAAAATAAAGTTGCAACAAGATTACTCCCTTGAGCAACTCACTAAGGTCCAATTGCCAACTTGTTAACTCTTCAGTAAATTATGTTGGGTACAATGATCTGCTGTATGGGGCTTGATATTTCAATGGAGCTGCACTATGAAAAGACCCCTGAGCTGCTAAAAATTACATGATGAAACATCAAACCATGATGCTGAATTTGGCATGAAATGTTTAGTTTCTTTCCTCCACAAATTACAAAAGGTGTCTTCATTCTCCCAGTGTAAGACCCAAGCATAAAAAATGCCACCACTTGTGAGCTGACATAACACTAAAGCCTGAAATAAACCAAGTGAGTTACATTACCTTTGGCACTGTTTTTCCAATACTGCTGGACAAAAAAGAAGGTTAAAGAAGAGGTCACGTGTTTCAAGACGAAAGATGGATCATTGCTGTATGCCTTTAACTCTGATTTTGTTGAGTGAGAATTGTACCATGGAGCAGATTTAAAATAGGCCCGAATGCATTTTCGATGCGTTTTTTTTTTCTTGGCAGAAATTGAGATTTTTGATTAACTTCATAATTTTTGCTACAATGTTGACCTGATAATGCAGACTACCTATGTATTTTTTCTAAACATCTAACTACTGCAATGAGATTTTGGCCTCATAATAATTATTATGGTTTTACAATGATAAAGAATCTTCACTTATATGATGTTGTTCTACACACACACACACACACACACACACACACACACACACATATATATATATATATATATATATATATATATATATATATATATATATATATATATATATATATATTTTATGTCAGCTGCCTTATGTACTTGAATTTTAACAAGGTTAGTTGACATTCCTAGTCTGACATTCATTGGAGATTGCCAATTACCTTTTGTGTTAACATTAATAGAATTAAATACACAAGTGTATGTAAATGTATGCTATGAGTTTTTGTATGCTACAGTACATACAGATCATGATTACAAAATTATACTTTGCTGATTATTTAGTGATTTGTTTTCAAATATATACAGCATCCTCCATAATTATTGGCACCCCTGGTTAAGATGTGTTAAAAGCCTTAAAATAAATTCAATAAATAAATTCATCTGGAGTTTGCTAAGCGGTACTA
Source organism: Gymnothorax reevesii (assembly GCA_029721435.1). Taxonomy (NCBI): domain Eukaryota; kingdom Metazoa; phylum Chordata; class Actinopteri; order Anguilliformes; family Muraenidae; genus Gymnothorax; species Gymnothorax reevesii. Next base: position 145,272,854 of record CM056574.1, read on the forward strand.
GGAATTCAACTGGGACCGTGTGCTTTGGTCAGATGAGACCAAGATAGAGCCTTTTGGCAACGAACACTCTAAGTGGGTCTGGTGGAACACAAAAGACGAGTATGCAGAAATGTACCTCATGCCCACTGTGAAGTATGGGGGAGGACTGGTGATGCTGTAGGCCTGTTTCTCTTCCAGAGGCCCTGGGAACCTTTTTGGGGTGCATGGCATTATGAACGCTTTGAAATACCTGGACATTTTAAATCAAAATCTGGTGGCCTCTGCCCAAAAGCTGAAGATGGGTCGTCACTGGGTCTTTCAGCAAGATAATGACCCTAAACATATAGCCAAATCTACACAGAAATGGTTCACCAGACACAGAATCAAGCTCCTCCCATGGCCATCTCAGTCCCCAGACCTCAACCCCATTGAAAACCTGTGGAGTGTGTTGTGTTCTGAGGGTTTCTGCGTTTTTTGGTTCGTCTGTTTTAGGTTTTTATTATTTTTTGTGATGTCCGTTTTTAGTCTGATGTCTTAGTGTTTCATATTTCGTATCTCTCCCGTGTTATTCCAGTCCACGTCTTACCCATGTACAGTCTTTGCTTTCACCCCGGTTGTGTCATTAGTTCGTTGCCGTTTTTGTCTTTATAGATTGTGACACTATTTTGGGCGATATAATGGATTCTGGGTTTCAGTCTTCCTTCCGTTCTTGTTTGCTTATTTCCCCTTGCTTTTCTACATTACTAACCCATACTAACAGTTTGTTGTTTTCCTATAATTTACTGACCAAAACTAACATTGTATATTAGACTAACGTACTGACGAGCACTCGGGATTGTACAGCTGCACTTACTAATTGACTAACGACCTCTTTGCATTCGCCCTGTTCTAGTCTCCGCCTCTTGCTTTCATTTAACTTGCTTCTCTATGTTTCCTGCAGATTCTCTGCATTTTTTACATCTGTCCTGCTTCTCACTCTTTGCACTTAGGAGTCTCTTATTCAGTTTCTTCATCCCGTCTTTGGGAGAGTCTAGTGATCCTCGTCCAAGTGTTTATGTTTTTCTGCTTCATGTAATTAGGTTTCCCTCGTGTCCCACCCCTTGTTAATTATATTAATTTTCAGCACCTGTGTTGTCCGTGCCCCCTCCCTTTATATGTTCCCGGCACAGCAGTGCAAGTCAGATCTGACTTCGCTCACGCTCACATTCTGTTCGCCCTCTCTCTGTTCATGCCATTCCCCCTCGTCTTCATGTCACTTCTCATCACTCTCCGCTTCTCTCCTCACTCCCCTCATTTCCAGTGTGTTGCTTCCGAGTGTCCTTTATCTGCCTGCTGTATTCCCGAGCCTGCCCCGTCCGAGTCTGCCCTCTGCCAGCTGTGTTCCTGAGCCTGCCCTCTGCCTGCTGTCTTTCCCGAGCCTGCCCTCTGCCAGCTGTGAGTTTGCCATCTGCCAGCTGTGCCTGTCGCCCGAGTCCCGAGTCTGCCCTCTGCCTGCTGTGTTCTCGAGCCTGCCCTCTGCCAGCTGTGCCACCCGAGTTTGCCATCTGCCAGCTGTGCCTGTCGCCTGAGTCCCGAGTCTGCCTTTCGCCTGCTATGTTCCCGAGCCTGCCCTCTGCCAGCTGTGCCACGCGAGTTTGCCATCTGCCAGTTGTGCCTGTCGCCTGAGTCCCAAGTCTGCCTTCCGCCTGCTGTGTTTCCCGAGTCTCCTGGTGTTCTCGAGTCTTCTCCTGAGTTCCCAAGTCTGCCCTCAGTGTTCTCTAGTTCCCGGGTTTGCCCCCTAGCGTTCCCGAGTTCCCGAGTCTGCCCCCTAGCGTTCCCGAATTCCCAAGTCTGCCCCTTAGCGTTCCCGAGTCTGCCCCCTAGTGTTCCCGAGTTCCCGAGTCTGCCCCCAAGCGTTCCCGAGTTCCCGAGTCAGCCCGCTAGCGTGGGATTTTTTTCCCACTGAATAAATGCACTTGAATTCAAGGTTGGATTTTCCTCTTTTTTTCATTGTGGCCCTATATTATTTAGAAAAAAAATGAATTTATTAGACACCAAAGAACACATCTTAACCTGGGGTGCCAATAATTATGGAGGGCGCCGTATATGTGTGTGTGTGTGTGTGTGTGTGTTGACAAAACTTGATGCAGTTGAAATAAGACTTTATCTTGACTCTGTAGTTGTTAAGTCATGAAAATAATGCCGATGGCATGGAAACAACAAAGTTAACTTTTACCCTAACTACTGTAGTTAACTTGTCAAAATTAACTTAACTAGTCAATATCCAAATAAACATTAGCTAAATTAATGAAATTTTAGTATTAACTTGTTAATTCAACACATTAATCACCCCATGCCTGCTATGAGCCTGCAAATTTTCCAAAAAAAACCCCCAAAAGAAAACGACCAGGCAATTTGATCTGAATAGGAATAAATGGCAGAAGAAAAAAAATCCAAATTATCCAATGTTTGGATGCCGAAAAATGTTTTGACTCTTTGTACCTACAGTTTCTTTGGGCTGTGAATGTGTTATGTAGTTGCATAATATCTAGGCAAAAAAAAAAAAGACTTCAGAAAGGCTTGGAGGGAATGAGTATATTTTGACATTGATCTAGTACATTGTGTACTCATTTACAGTCAGTGAAGAGACAATCAGATCCCTAAACAGATTCAGAATGACATAAGTTGATTGAGTAAAGCATAGGCAGATAGAGGAAAACAACTGAAATCTTATTTCAGGGATATATAATTAAAATTATAATTATATATAATTCAAAGAGCTAATCTCTTTTATCACTACGGGTTACAAAAATAGATTTGGATTTTATATCAATAAGTACTATTGAGTTACTTGGCTAAATTTGCTTTGGTAGTCAATGGTCTTCTGCGAGATAGCACGGCCTGTGTCCTCTCCCATACACTAACACATTTTCATATTTAGTTAGGAGATGCTCTCATTCAGGGCAAGTTAGGTCATTTGCATTCATTTTACGTACAGTCTAATGGTAAAGTACAGCTGACCATTTTCTGAGGAAATTTAGTTAAAGCATAGTTTTCAAGTATCAGAGTGAGACATAGTGCCAAATAAACTCTTTCATGGTACATGTGAGGTACATTCTTACTTCTACAATCTATGCAGCTGTCACATGCACAGAGAGTACTGTGAGTACCTCAGTCACACATTGAGAATAATTATCTGTGTTTGATTTAAAGGGGGGAAAAAAAGTTTAATGCCCTGCTGTATGACCACAAGCCTACCTCGAGCACAGAAAAACTCTTTGCAATATATTTGCCAGATTTCAGCTCCGCTGTGAAATGTTCCCAGCAGCCTTTGCTCTCACCCCACTCTACCAACCTGGTTAGTCATGGGAGCACTGGGGGGCGTATGCGAATTGTCAAGGCTTGCAAATGTGTGGGCGGCCATCTCTTTGCTAAGTCTGCTTTTGTATCCATCACATTTAGCAGTGAAATTGCAACCCATTTCCAGAGAAATGATCAGGATCTGTGAGGTTCGCAATCATTCACTAATAATGGAAAATTATGCTAATTGTGCATGAAGACAGAAACACAATGGCAGGAGGGCATTGTAATATATAAGTTTGGCATCTGATCCTGATGGTAATGACTATCTCAATAAAATCAGACAGCAGTCACAAATGCTAATTTAGTCAGCCGAAGTCAGCTTTTGGCCAGCTCACACCTCGCTATAGAGATCCATCACACTTCTTTCTGCTAGTAACTGTTCCAAGCACTTGACACCAATAAACTTCAGGCATTCCACAAATTGACACCAATGTTACCTTGTCCTGTCGAGCTGATGAAGAAATGCATTACCTTGCTGGGCTCACTGCCAAGCGCCCGGCTCTTGTAATCCCTCAGCACGTTCTGACACGAAATTCCAGTCCGTCCGCTCTCCCTTCATACCATGCTGAAAATGTTTCTCTGCCAAGAGTGGTTGCCATAGAGACGTGATTAAGAGGAGTGTGCAATGTGATGTGATGTTATTTACGGATATAGCAAGGCAATACGTCAGTGCCATAGAGTGACACAGTGCGCATGCACCTGCTACCTTGGGTAGGCATGCAGATTCTGTCATCCCCAGATGGCGTTAGGTGTTGCTCTTGCAACACTATCCTCACTAACGTGGGCTTATCGTACGTCTAGTTTAAAGGCTCATTTGCCCAGTAATTTTACTGTAAGTAAAACGGGTTGGGCCGAATTTATGGATGCACACTGAATCATTGAACAAATTCAACTCTAGATTGAGATTCTCCATTCAAAACTGTTTTGTCCTGGGCCAGGCTTCATCTATGTCTGTGAAAGTAGTCCAGTATCATTAGGAAGGTTCTGTTATTGCAAGTGGTACCAACTTTTGAAAGTTGTTCTAATACAAAGAAACTGGCAACAGTATAAAGGGGTTAACTACTCTACACTTATGCCAGTTATAATGATTTCATTTAGACTTCCCATGTAACCTGGAAAATGCAGTAACATTGCAGAATAACCAAATCTGGATGATTTTTTTCATAGCACTTGTCTTGAATAGCTCACAAAGCAGTTCATATGATATTCCGTTCAAAATATATAGTCTAAGTTCCTTTAATGTTGAATTTTTTTTCGAGAAAGATTATGACCTATACGTGACAGCATGTGTTCATTTTTTTTTCTCAACAGTACTTAAACCTTTTTATAGAAAAGACATACAAAAACTTAACACTTTGAAACCAAATAATGACAGAACTAATAACACCCTCTGCTTTCAAAACTGTCTCATTCCCTGTACAAATGCTGTCATACAATATCTGTGTGGTGATGCACTGGTCCATTCTTCAAGAGGGACAATCTCCCGTTCTCTGAGGGTCAATGAAGATGAAAATCTTGTCTAAACTCTGCACACTCCTGAACTCCCCATAAAGGTTCAATTATGTTTAGATTTGGTAATTGTGCAGGCCATGGAAGGTATTACATTTCATAATGCCTGATCCTTGTGTTCTTTGAACTATTCTTTAATGGTTTTAGCATTATGTGAGAGAGGGGTGGGGGGCATGATGGAGACATCATGGGAGAATAGTACTTGCACCAGTGGGTGCACCTGGTCTTTTAAAATGGTTCCTTATTGTTTCCCAAGTCCATGGAGAGCAATCATTAGTCGCAAGGAGTCCCATATACCATTACATAACCATTACCATACTCAATAGTTGGCAGCAGGCGTTGAGGACTGAATGTCTCCATTGGCTTTTTAATTGCTAACCTAAACTGATCCAGATGTATTAAAAATAGGAAAAATGACTCATCAGGCTATATCACTTTTCTCAATTACTTGTAGGGGGGGCAGATTTTGTCTCCATTACACCATAGTTTGTGTCATCTTTAGATACAAATGGTATCCAATTGGTGGCCATGCAATAAATTCTAGCTTAGTGAAGCTCTTGACATACTGGTATTACTAAAGTTGGTCAAAACATTGATTGTCTCAAGTCTATTATATTTAGCACCATAGTTCCATGGTTATTAGCGGCTGTGGTACTAAGGGTCTGTCTGTCCCAGACAGTAAGCATTGTTTTGCTGCCTCAGTTATTTTTTGCTGTTGCAGTTTCTGGTGTCAGTCATACATTGTCATACATTTTTGTAATTGGTTCACTTGCCTTCTGAAATAATTTGGCCAATTAGCTACATTTTATCCACCACTTATGTGGCCTATTTGGAACTCTATCCTCATTTTGCTTTTAAAAGGTACCTAAAGAAGTTCTTGTAATTAGATCTTAATGAAGTAAGCACAAACTGATTTGGAATTTAGTATTTAAATCGATAGGAGTCACTTGTGCCCAGGTTTTTGTAATTGTGGTTTGGATTCTAGCATTTTTCAGTGACATTTATATTTTTACCCACTCTTTGTCACTAAATCTGGGATGATGTCATATGCTTTTTCCACAAGGGGGAGATATAGGCTTATACAGCGATTATATTTTCAGAACCACAAGGGGGCAGTATCTCAAAGTAATCTATGATAGAATCTGTTTTTCCAGACGGGGAAGACAGCAATGGGTTTTTCATTGGGCACGTACTACTGTATGTGTCCTTTCTATTCATCCTTTATTCAAAAAAAAAAAATTAAATGGATTATTTCACAGAAGCTCTGTAGCCATGTTGACCTTATAACCTCAGACAAGTTGTATTTCTGTCGCATCAATCATACACTTGGCCAGACCCTCTGTGTCATTGAATTTATGGGGATTATTATTCACTGTGTCCACCAAATCCTCAAGCTATTTGTGATTTCTTCTTCCAGCAAAACCTTAGTGCATTCACGTTGTAGATGGAAAGCAAGCCCATAGTCAGAAAAGCCCAGGCACTGCAGACGTTCAACAGCCTGTCACAAAACAGAGATTACAACATAGCACATGCTACAGTGAGAGGTGTTAGATGCCCACCCACAGTTGAAAAGCAGCTGGTCAAGATGGGGTCATGTGCTGTAACTTCTGCTAAAAGTGGTATACTGTGTGGACAAAAAGGTTGCTGGATTAAGGCCACCTTTCAGCACTTGAGCAATCCTGCACAGTACTTCAGGTCATCGACCCAATGACAGGTCTGAGTAAGTAAGAAATAACCTGACCACTGTGGATTCAGGGTTGATGAAGCATGAAGTATTCCTATATGCTTTCAGGCATCCATCTTTTCTGAAAAAGACAAACAAAATAATGTCATTATTTATACTAGCCTTTATCTGTCCTCAAAATCATTACAGACCTCAAGAGCATATTCCGTAAATGTACACTACATGTACTACACTGCCCTATAACCAAGTGTCCATTTATATAATACTTATGGCTTCATATGTTCAGATATGGTAAGAATTGAAATGCAGCACAGCTCTGTAAAATTTATCTAAATAACTTGAGTGTGATATGCCTTTGATCCAGTAGCTATTGCATAACTTGTCAAATTTGGAGTGACAAGTTTCAACCACCTGTTCAGAATATCGACCCTGAAAGTACATTTTTAAATATGGTCAATGTTTTTTTTACGGCACTATTTATAGGCATATACAGAGCGTCTTCCTGTGATCCTCTGGGGGAAAACCCACTATTCGAGACAAGGCGTAGCTGGCAGTGGGATGTACAGCACCCTTCATAATTATAGGCACCCCTGGTTAAGATGTGTGAAAGGCCTTAAAATAAATTCAATTTTTATTGCAGAAGCATACTCTCACACTGAAAATTGTGGAAAAATGTAACCTTCAACTCAAGTGAATTTTAAGGAAAAAAAAATCCCTGACTAAGAAATAATTAATTTTCATAAAATCACCTGTTCCACAATTATTGGTACCCCTAACAATTCCTTGGAAACAAATGTAATTTAAGTATTTCTGTCATTTCTACAGTAGTTTACAAAGTTGATCAGAGTATCTAGGAACATTTAATTAGTAATTCATCACTTCCTGTTTCCCTGGGGTATAAACATGATGTGACACAGAGGCCATTTCTCTTATCCACTCTTCACCATGGGAAAGACAAAGGAACACACCATTCAAATAAAGCATATGTGTGTCGACCATCACAAGTCAGGCTATGGCTACAAGAAAATAGCCACTCTCCTGCACCTGCCCATATCTACTGTCAGAGGAATCATTAAGAATTTTAAAACAACTGGAACAGTGGTAAACAAGCCTGGACGAGGATGCAAGGTTATTTTGCCACCACGCACAGTGAGGAGGATGGTTGGGAGAAATAAAAAGTTCTCTAAAGCTCACTGTTAAAGAATTGCAACAAATGGTAGCATCTTGGGGTCACAAAGTCTCCAAAACAACCATCAGAAGCTATCTACATGCCAACAAGCTTTTTGGGAGGCATGCACGGAAAAAACCTTTTCTCACTCACAATCATAAGCGCAAACGTCTAGAGTTCGCTAAGCGGTACTTGGACTACAACTGGGACCGTGTGCTTTGGTCAGATGAGACCAAGATAGAGCTTTTTGGCAACAAACACTCTAAGTGGGTCTGGCGGAACACAAAAGTTGAGTATGCAGAAAAGCACCTCATGCCCACTGTGAAGAATGGGGGAGGATCAGTGATGCTGTGGGCCTTTTTCACTTCCAGAGGCCCTAGGAACCTTGTTAGGGTGCATGGCATCATGAACGCTTTGAAATACCAGGTCATGTCAAATCAAAATCTCTGCCGGAAAGCTGAAGATGGGTTGTCACTGGGTCTTTCGGCAAGATAATTACCCTAAACATGCGGCCGAATCTTCACAGAAATGGTTCACCAGACACAGAATCAAGCTCCTCCCATGGCCATCTCAGTCCCCAGACCTCAACCCCATTGAAAGCCTGTGGAGTGAGCTGAAGAGGAGAGTGCAGAGGAGAGGACCCAGGTCGCTGGATGATTTAGAGAGATTGTGCAAAGAGGAATGATCGAAGATCCCTCTTTCTGTATTCTCCCATCTTGTGAAACATTATAGGAGAAGATTAGGTGCTGTTTTGTTGGCAAAAGGGGGTTGTACAAAGTATTAACATCAGGGGTGCTAATAATTGTGGCACACATTATTTGATGTTAAAGAATTATTTCTAAATGTTGGATTTTTTTCCCCACTGAATAAATGCACTTGAATTAAAGGTTGGATTTTCATCTTTTTTTCATTGTGGTCCTATATTATTTAAAAAAAACTGAATTTATTAGAAGCTAAAGAACACATCTTAACCAGGGGTGCCTATAATTATTGAGGGTGCTGTTACTGTTGCAGTCAGTGCGCCAATAACGAGTTTCTCGAAACAGTATTTGTTTAAAAGACATTGCACAATTGTGTGATAATTGGTTTTGAAACTTATGTGTTCAATACCCACCTCCAGAGGTTGTTATCCAGTTGCCATAAATCCAGTTCTTCCTTTATGACAACTGCCAATCAGTCTGCTGATCCCCAAAGTTACCTATGCTAAACAACAGGATAACTCATACTGGCAGGATATGGTGCACCCGCCATTTTGAGTTATCTCGTAGTCAGCAGTCAACGTGTTAACTAGAAGTGGAACAGTTCACAAAATTCACGGTACAGTTTGTATCACGGTTTTGATGTCACGGTTTTGAATACAGTCTGTCTTTTTTTTTTGTGCAGCAGGAGGGGAGGCATTGTCAATTTCAACATACTTTTCATTTATTTGGCAAAAATATTTCCCAACAAACAAAATTCTGGCTCAGAACATAAGGAACATAAACACTAGACAAGACATACATTGAGTTTTCAAAAGTCTTGCTTCTCTGGAATAATGTTCCGCAGTCTCTATGACACAAATACTGAGGTATACAGCCTTAAATAGGCTCATGCACAAAAAATTGGCATTATTTGTAATCTGCGCACAGGTCTGAAATGTTAAGAAAAGGTGTATCTGTGCTTCTTAATTTTCCTCCTTTAGCATAGGGTACAGAGAACCATTCTTTTCGAAAAGAAAGGAGATAATGCTATCCCACAGTTCCGTGTAGAAGCAATATTCAAAGCGACTGCCAATCATCCGGCCAATCACAAAAACAAATGAACATGATCGGCGAGAGATGCACGATCGCGTTGCCTGGTGTAAGTGCATTTGGATTCTCTTATTAGCGAGCTTGTCTTCCTAAATTCTTATGAATTACGCTTTACTTTCCTTTACCTTAGGACATTTTTTTTCAAAGGTGAGAGAAAAGAGGTTCAGTGGCAGTGCTGGGGGGAAGCAGAGAAAATCCCTTTAAAGGAATTATTTGTCCTGACCTGTTCTCAATCACTTTCAGAATAAACAATAGATTCACTCTGAGAAAACTCCACACTATCAGGTGCTGCTAGTTCTCCGCGTTTAGGTAAGATGACAATCATTCATCTAGACGCGTATTTGCTCATTTAAATCAGCCATTCATCCATCCATCCATCTTCATCCACTTATCCTGGGCCGGGTCGCGGGGGCAGCAGTCTAAGCAGGGATGCCCAGACTTCCCTCTCCCTGGACACTTCCTCCAGTTCTTCTGGGGGTATCCCGAGGCGTTCCCAGGCCAGCCGATAGTCCCTCCAGCATGTCCTGGGTCTTCCCCGGGGCCTCCTCCCGGTGGGGCAGGCCCAGAACACCTTCCCAGGAAGGCATCTGGGGGGCATCCGACATAGATGCCCGAGCCACCCCAACTGACTCCTCTCGACGTGGAGGAGCAGCGGCTCTACTCTGAGCTCCTACTCGGTGACAGAGCTTCTCACCCTATCTCTAAGGGAGTATCCTGCCACCCTGCGGAGGAAACCCATTTCAGCCGCTTGTACCCGAGATCTCGTTCTTTCGGTCATGACCCAAAGTTCATGACCATAGGTGAGGGTAGGAACGTAGATTGACTGGTAAATCGAGAGCTTTGCCTTTCGACTCAGCTCCTTCACCACAACAGATCAGTACAATGACCGCATTACTGCTGCCGCTGCACCGATCCGTCTGTCAATCTCACGCTCCATACTTCCCTCACTCGTGAAAAAGACCCCAAGATACTTAAACTCCTCCACTTGAGGCAAGAGCTCTCCTCCAACCCAGAGGGGGCTAGCCGCCTTTTTCCGGTCGAGAACCATGGCCTCGGATTTGGAGGTGCTGATTCTCATTCCAGCCGCTTCGCACTCGGCTGCAAACTGCCCCAGTGCGTGCTGAAGGTCCTGGTTCGAAGGAACCAACAGGACAACATCATCCGCATTTAAATCAGCGTTATTTAAAATTGCATACCTGTCAGCTCTCACACATATGGCTTGAGTCTCACGCTTTTCATATTTAATTGCTTAGTCCCACTTTTAAATCAACCCACGCTGTATCGAGAATGAAAGGCAATAGACTATTTCATCGGAAAGCGAATCAGTCATTATTCAATAAACGCAAATTTTTCAGTTTTTAAACGAGGAATTTCAAGGATCGTGAAGCGCACGTTAAATCGCCTTATGTGAAGGTTCAGTAAAGGTTCAGTATGCTTCGTAAAGCATAGGCCTATTATAAGAAAATTATTTTTCTGTACTGAGTTTAGCCAATTGCTGTTAGATTGAATGGTGCGAGAAGCTGTGTCTTCAATTGCCAATGGATTATTACTATAATTGGAAAATGTGTCAATGAGGGAAAATGATTGAGAAATAGCTAGGACTAATTGTTTTCATGAAGCTATGCATCTTTGCCCCCAACCCCACCCCACCCCACCCCGCCTCGCCTATTTCCCAGTTCTGAGGCTGCCACTGACAGTGTTGGGAATTGATGAACAGGACGTATTTTTTACTATTCAGACACAGCCTAGGTTTCAAGTGTCACTTAAAAAAAATGCAGTGTTACTGGAGCCTATTGCAAATTTTGTTATTTTCGGCACAAAAAAAGAAAAATTCTGTTTCATTTCTTTAGCCGGAGGGGATCGGGTAGAAAACGATTGATTTCTCATGATTTTATTGACCTGGTGGTGATATTTACATTTTTATTTACGTTGATTCATCACACATTATTGCGTGGGAGGAGAAATAACACAAAAATCCCACAATGCGCAAAATGCGGGTTATTTCATTTGATTGCGGGTCTGCAGGTTTCGCTTTTCAATTGCTGGTCAGGCCCGCCAGATGGGGGTCACTTGGGAGCTATGCATTAGAAGGCCCATGCAAGGAAAAATGCTATTAATACCAAGTCATGTAAATGTTTTAAGATATGCGTTTTGAAGCCACTCATCATAGGCTGATGGTGTTCATCTCATCTGTGTTATGTGCCGGAACAGAGGGAGACCTGAAGCGCAGATTAGCAGGAAAACTGACTGGTTTATTTGACATTGCGCACAGTACACAACAAGCCCACAAACACAAAGAACAATGGCAATGAGGAACACAAAATGGATTCACTCCTGAAAGGGAGATATAGCCAATTCCAAAATAGCACTAACAAAGTAAAGAGATGCAGATATGCAAACTCCGAAATAGAGATAAATTTCGAAAGGAAAATTTAGAAATGCGAAAAAAAGCAAGCTCTCACAGAGAGAATTTAGTCTCCGAAAGGGAGAGAACTGAACCAGCATACAGAAAGGGAAGTGAATGGTCTGACCGACCAAGGAAATCTAAACAAAGCAGGAACTAAATAGTGAGGTGAGGTGAAAAACAGAACCAATGAAAGGGCTGAACTAATAAGAGAATTATTGGTTCAAGTGGCAGGAAACTAAGCTGGCAGGCAGAACTGACGAGCTTCAGCTGGCGCTTATCACAATCTGGACTTGGACAGTATGTTCCACCTGTTGGTGTAAAATGCTCCATACTGTTAACATAGAGCCTCAATCTATCCTAATCTATCACTATCTCATGTAGGTTATTGCGTATGAAAAAATGTTTTCAAATTGAAAAGAGGTCAAAAAGTTACTGATTTATGATAGAATGCACTAACTGCAACATATCTGAGGCAGCAGAATGAGCATTCTTGGATGAATAGGTAAAAATATCTACGAAGTCACATGATTCATCATTGGATGCAGATAACATTCCTTCCGAGTGCTGCTGACTGCTGTTAACTGCTATCATGATACACGTCGAGTCCTCCCTGTTTTTATGTATTTGTAATTATCTTGCTCTGTTCTGCATTTGCTATAAATATGGAAGAAGACGGGAGGATAGAAGAAAAAAGAGTGAGGCAAAGATATCATGTGATGGGCATGAAGGAGGAGGCTGAGTGAGCGGGATGAAAATGTCTCTGGTGATTTCTGCTTATATTGCCCTGGGGTGCATCTCCTGAAAGATGCAAACTTTCATAGTTGGACCCATTGACTGTGAATGGAGGAACTATGCAAGTTGCTAACTAAGTTAGCAACTACGCTTTTGGGAAACGCGCCCCTGGATTGTTCAGACTCATATACACACAGCATAGGCATTTATTATTGAAGCTGTGCTGTGTGATACGGTGCAGAGCCTGAACATGTGAAATGAGCTGGAGGCCACAGGTGTTAGGGTGCGCTATCCCCAAATTAATGGAAGATGTCAGGGACAATGAGGTAAGAGTACAGATATGAATACAGCTTTGCAAATTGGAGGAGATTAGACAAAATTGATTGTTATAACTTTAAGGATAACTCAAAGATATTTACAGAGCTGACTCTTCTCAAGCATAATATGAATAGGAAGATTAAATGTGTCTGTCATTATTGTGAGATTCAAGTACACATGGGGACATACTGTATCTCTGTTTGAAAGGTTGGTGAAATGTAACAATTTCTTAACAGTGTCTTTATGCAGTAATGTTGAGTTTAAGATAGTTTTGCGCATAATTGCTTTGTGACACAAGTTTGTCAACCTTTGGTTAGTATAAACCACAGCAGAGTAAAATGCTACTAGCCGATACCCATGCTATGCATGGGCTATATGTGCGGGCACGGTAACAGCTGATTGAATTACTTCAAAAAGCATCAAAATGCAGTTTTCCCTTCAAAACTAAGTTCGAAACCTGGCGCATCGTCTTTGTCACGCAGTAAAACTCGTGTATGCGGAAAACAGACTCATCGTGGTGGTTTCCGAGTAGATGTATGAAATTACTCAAATCGCCAACATAGATATCTTCAAGTGAAGTTCTACTGTGATACAAAATACATAACATAATTACCACAAGGCAAAGGTTTTATTTATATATTTATTTATTTATTTTTAATTGGCGAGCTCCATAATATAAAAGGTTTCACTGTATGTATCGAGCTAACTCAGCCTGAGCCAAACAGTCATGTTTACAGTCTGAGCAGAAAGCTTGTCAGAGAGAAATGTGGTGTAATTAAGATGCCGTGCCTCCCTCGGGGCTTGCCCATAAATAATGAGCCACGAATGCGATTGGAAACACGTGCCACTGTTTTCTGTAGCACACAGTTTGTGTTGATCTCAGGAATCCAAAGCAAAATCGACTGTGCATAAACCCAGTGGGCACCAATGTGAGAGAATCTGAGGAATGGAAAGTGAAAATGTCCTGCAACTCCACGGTGCCATTAAATATGAGTGTGTATGCATTGGCATGTGTGCGTGCGCAGGCCGAGGATGTGTCAGCACGTTCTCTGCGGTCTCAGCACGCACTTCCACTACCAGATGTGTACTCTGCTGGTGTTAAAATGGCAACATATGCGGAGAGCCAAGTGGAAAATCTCACTGGAGAGGTTTCTGTCACTTTTACTGTAGTGCAGCCAAAGCACTCCACAGAATGACTGAAGGAATGTCTTCTTTTTGGAAAGTGTCTATTACGTTCCACACATGCACAGCTGTCAGGGAGTTCTGTGAACACTAAACTTTCTGATTGCTGACCTTTTGGGCTTCGAATTCTAACAGATAGCCATTTTTCATACTAATAGAAATGACCTGTGCATTTGCTTTTCTAACTGTGGTTTACAGATTTCATAGAAAAATAAATTTTTCAGGAATGGATTTAATATTTTGTCCACCTCTTTTTCTTTGTGTTCATCAAAGCTGTAAAGTACTCTGTAAATTCTTCCTAATTTTATATGAGCAGCTTTATTCGCATGTGATGGAGCTGCATACGACAGTGCCAGTATTGGTTAGGTTATCACCTGGGTAACTAGTTTCTTGCAGTTCAAGAAGCAAAGAATCCAGGCGCTGACAGTTGTTAGTGCTTATGCTTAAATTATTGATTTAGATAATTTTATGATAATCCTCATTGAACGCATAAAACTGACAATCCAGGGAATTAATTTAGATTTAAAACTGGACAGATTCAGTTCACTCTTGATAATGGATAAACATTGCCTCTGAATGGCAAAGTTATACAAAAGTAATACCATGATCCTCAATGTGAGAACACACGCTACTGACCAATTCTAGCATCTCAAATTAACCATTATACCGTAGATTTTTTTGGGGCTCCACAGGCAAAACAATTATCATGCAATGCAGTCGGCCCATTAACATCTATGGTACTGTTCGTATAGAATGCTTTTGTCTCCAAAAAGCCCAACACAGTCTTCATCACTGAGCTCACTGCATTCTTCATCTGAATTCCATACAGCTGATGAAATAGCATTCCACATGGTTGGTGTGGAATGAAATACAAGTCATAACATTATCTCTGCATAAAAGCATATTGCACAACGAAAAACCATATCCACAAGAGGAGCCAATTGGAAAGCACTTTGAAAGGACATTTTTAAAAATTCCATCATGACTTATGACCATAGGGTCTTCGATATGCATCTGTCAGTGATTTTACTTGCATTATTTATCTCAGCAGGAGATAAATGTAATGTCTGGTGAAAGGAAAGAACTGCAAGTAGTCCAAAGTGCAAAAATCACCGTCTTTATTTGGTCCGAGTCCAAAGCCAGGTAAACACAGTGATGGTACAGAAGGGCAATTCAAAAAACAGAGTCCAAAGACAGGCAGGGGTTCAAAACCAAAAAGCACAGGTGACAGTACCAAATCGTTAGGCAGTAGGAGAGTAGAGTGTCCGAAATCAAAATTCAAAAACCAGGGCGGCAGACCTGTAGTTAGTGCAGCAATATTTTTAACGAAATAGTACAAGTTAGTTAGTTATTTTCAGGATTAGTATATTAGTGAGGGTTAGTGGATAAACTAGACAAAACATGCAGTGTCAGTATGAGTAGTACTTAATTAGTAATCAGTGTTGAAGGAAGCAAATGAGGCATGAAGGAACTTGTGAAACACCGGAATCTTCCAAAATCACCCGAAATGTAACAGCTCGCAGGCAGGGGGAAGCACTGGGAATAAGCACAGAAACGCAAGACACCGCAGGGGAAAACAATGTGCACAATATGGCAGATGATACAGGATGAATAAACTAATGAACCAAGAGGAAATAAACATAAAACCAGAACAAGGAGAAAATCACTGATCTTAACAATAAATTCCTTGTGAAGCCAAGTGATATACACTATAACAAAACAGTTGATATCAGATGCAGGACATTACTATCATTCATTATATGTTTTCATTCCATCAATATACCTATTTGGAGATATAACAACTGTTATTATTGGGGAATATAAATTATATAACTGTCACCACCAGAGAGCAATTGACTAATTCATGAATATGTCCGTAAAGTACTGAAAACTGTTTTCCCGGAGTGCTATAAGTCTGATCTGTGAGACCATACATCTCAAGATCTCAAATTCCTTGTGTGGCATCATAAAATCCCTTACTCATGAAGCAGAAGACTAACTGTCATACTTATTTCTCAAGAATAATGCTCCACGAGAGAAAGAAAAACCAGTGGACTACCCCAGAAAGACACATACCTTAGCAGAAACCAAGAATAAATAGCATTTTTGAGTGACCAGGCTTTAAAATGACTATAAAATAACTGCCCTTTCCATGTTTGTTTAAGCCACTGGTCAAAAACAAAACAAAACAGGACAAGACGGAAAAAAAAAACAAAAGAAAAAACACTTATTCAATTTTGAACATTGAATATGAATTCACACTCACTTCACAAGTTAAAGGGAGCCCACAGCCATGTGTCAGCTACATATTTTCATAGAGATAACTTAAGTGAATTATCGTCAGTGTGTACGACCCCATCAAAGTGGAAAGTCCTTCTTGGGATTACATAAGCTTCACTGCGGCAAAGGAGCCACTTAACTTTCAGCTGGGATCTGGACTCAGGGTTGTAAGAAGGGGGAGCACGAAAAATTAGAGACAAATTGACAGTTCATGCATAGTTTTCAGGCAGTCCCTCTTAATGGTTCTAGCATGTTCCTTAAGGGTTTGGTGGGTCTGGAGTCTGACTGGACACCTGACTGTCACTCTTTCTCAAAGTGTTCCGTGGATTTATACTCAACTTTTAATGCTGACCTGCTTCTGCCTTTTGAGTGGTGTGTGCTCAACCAGGCATGAACATCCAGAGTACAATAAAATATAAAATTCAGTGATCAGAGAATGAAAGTGCTGCCTTCTGTTTATTCCACCCATAAACTCAGTCAGCTGCCTTCACTTATTGGTCGTATCCTCTTGCTGAATACAGGCAGGACACTTACGTCAGATTCAACCATTTATTTCAGAGTGACATGGCTACATTGGTGTTTGGTGGTGACTCTGCTTAAGCAATGCTCTGGAACAGTTTGAGCAAGCATGACACAGACAGTCCCTAAGATCAATCACAACTGCACCCCCCCAACCCCCTTGCAGAGCTCAGGCTTCTCAACATTTACATAACCGAAAACAATAAGTACAAATGCCGCTAACAATGAACAATGCTACTTATTGGGAGGGGGGGGAGGGTGCAGATGGTGCAGATCTGTTGCGGGCCACTGTGGGAGCAAATGCAGAGGGCACAGAGCAGGTCGAATGAATGAACTCTGGCTTGGTTACAAAAGCTTGTAAATAGGGTGAGATACTGAGGTCAAGGATGATTAGACAAAACGGGGCTTGACTAAGATTAACGTCTATGTCTGCTTGAACTCCATAAAGCTCCATAAATTGTGCTAATTTGCAAATACTAGTCATTGGGACTAAATTCTAGAAGATTTTCTACCCCTGGGCTGCAAAAGCCACGGTATATTAAAGTACAACACCTTCAAAAGAGGTTTTATTGTGGTAGAAAACTTGCCAGATCAAAAATTTAAAGCACATAATCAGACCGTTTTAGCACTTAAGTGGATAATAAGACAAATGCAGCTTATTTACACATCTGTAGATAGCACAGCTCTGCCTGCTGGTGGATAACACAATTGTGCGTGCAAGTCACAGGAACACAGCGCTCATACAGGGTGGCGGAGGGAGAGCGGGTTTGGCACAGGAACAGGGATCTGGGGGCGAGGGACTGGTGGTGCCAGTACTGCCACACTTTGTGTGGGATGCTGGACGGTATCCTACTTACTGTTTTCTCTCCTCTCTACCACAGAAAATCAGCTACTGCCAGGCCTTCAGAGCTAAGATTAGCCAGATGGCCTCCAGAAGTGAGTTTTTGCTTAAAAGCCTATCCAGAGAGAAGTTGATCTTATTTTTGGAATCCGTTCAGTATTTTTGGGCACACTGTAAAATAAATAAAATGCGCGTTTGTTTTTGGTTTAGTTCACTAGTTCTCAGCAGGGAGGTTAGTGCAACCTTTAGTATGGCAACACTAGGAGCCCTTAGGAAACATTCTGAACATGTCCTTGTTTCTTTGTAATTGTTCATTTGAAGCCTGGCAATAATAAATAGATGGAAAATACAGTGAGGTCCATAAATATCTGGGCATTGACAAAGTAAATGTTATTTTAGCTGTCTACCAGAGCATATTGGAGTTGAAATTAAATGAATGTTATTCATTTCGAACAAGATGCCATTTCCTTAACCCTTAAATTTTGTTTGGAATCCAACAAACCCCTCGCGATTTCATAGCTCAGTAAAACATTTTTAACATTGTTTTATCACCTTGTCATACGTGATCCCAATATAATCAGGACAACTAATGCACATGGTTTTAAACTTGATAACTTGATGTTTCAGACGTGCGGAATAAAAACTGTTCCAGACTTACTTCATGCCATGACGAATTAAATCTCACCCACGCATTCAGAGAACCATAAAAAATGAGTGCAGGACGAGCATGGGTCCAGTTTCACACTACTGCGTGCATTATTCCATGAACAGCCAATCAGGGAGAGCTAAAAACACCAAATATATGGCACCCTTTGGTATTATTTCAATGCTACAAGCAAACACCAAATTATCTCCAGCAATATGAACTACACTGCGATATGCATACAGAAGTGCTGTTTCTGCGCCATACAGCACAAAAATTTAATATTTTGGGACAGAAAACTGAAGAGTGCTGAGTATTTCACAACAGCTCACTTCTGTACCAACTGTTCTTCACCACCGCACGTCTTAAGCATTTATTTATGACCAAACACACAATTTTTACTTAGAAATCCACGGATCCAATCCAATCCCACTGAAGAAATTCATGCAAGAGTGTGACTCTAGTGTGAAAAAAGTGCAGGAATGATTTTGATGTTATGAATTATGTGTGCTGAGATTTGGAAGCCAAATAAAGACAGAGCATTAGCACATTTTTGGTGCATTTATTTCTCTAGAAAAGGAGAAAAATACTAACAGTAGTGGTTCTACAATTCCAATACATGCAATGAAACCAGAACCGAAGGAGAAGTATAAATCACATCTACAAAGATAAAAATCGCATTTGAAAATACTGCCCGATTTCCAAAAAAATTTGGGATTCTGCATAAAATGTAAATAAAAAAAGAATGCAATGATTGGAAAATCATTTAAACTCTATATTTAATTGAAATATTACAGGGACAACATCAGATGTTGAAACTGAGTAATTTTAATGTTTTTTGAAGAATATATGCTCATTTGGAGTTTGATGCCGCAACTTGTTTCATAAGGCAAATATTTTACCGTTATTTGACTTTGGAGATGTCCTTTATCTGCATGCCTCTGATAGTACTTTAAGATCCTTGGACACAATTTATCACAGCGCTCTGCGTTTTATCACTGGAGATGGTTTCCGCACTCATCACTGTGTTTTATATAGTTCATTAGGGTGGTTTTCCCTTCATTTTAGAAGGAAGCTCCATTGTATTTTATTTATTTATAAAGCATTGCTTGGCAAACGTCCTTCTTAACTTACTAGGCCTCTGTCCATCAAAATCAGAAGCCAGTATGTCAGATCGCAAGGGTGGACTTTGTTAGAGTCACCCATGACCAGAACAAATTTGGGCTGTTCTGCCTTTAGCTCGTATGCACCCTGTGTCTGGAATAGAGGCCAAGACTCTCTGATGCTTGATTGTCTCATTCCTTATGAGTCCTTCAAGAATCTACTGTGGGAGATGTTACTTGAGGAGGCCAGATGTTCTTGTCTTTAGTTTTAACTGTGGACTTGTTCTCTGGCCTTTGTACTTGCAAGTTTTACTTATGTTATTACTTTCTTTTTTAAGTTGTATTTTGAAGTTTGTTTGCCTTTAGTCTGCAATTGTTATATGTAATTGTGTGAATTCTACTGTGCTCTGTGTTGTTAACTGACTTTGTAATTGTTTTTTGTATTCAGGGCGCCCCTGAAAAAGAGACCGAGGTGAGGTCTCAGTGGGACTTGCCTGCATTAAAGGATTTTTTTTTTTTAAAAAGTTGGAACAGGGGAACGTTTACCTCTGTGTTGCCTCACCTCTTCTTTTAATAACACTCTGTGAGTGTTTGAGAACTGAAGAGACCAACTGCTGTAATTTTGAAAATATGTTTTTCCATTCTCACTTAATGTTAGATTTCAGCTGCTTAGCACTTTGGAGCCTCCTCTGTCATATTTTTCAAATCATTACGTGCCAAATATTTTCAGTGGGTGATAGGGCTGGACTGCAGGTACGCCAGTTTAGCATCCAGACTCTTTTACTGTGGAGCCATGTTGTAGTCATACATGCAGAATGGGGTGTTTGGCATTATTTTGCTAACATATGCAAGGCCTTCCCTGAAAAAGATGTCTGAATGACAGTATGTGTTGCAGTATGTGCAAAACCTATATATATTGTCCACCATTTAAGGAGGCTTCACAGATTTGCACTGATGCACCTCCAAACTATCATGGATGCTGGATTTCTTTGTTTCTTTTCAAAAATATTTCACATTTTATAGGTCAGACCACAGGACAGTTTTCCACTTTGTCTCAGTCCATCTTAAATGAGCGCAGGCCCAGCGAAGGCAGCAGTGTTTCTAGATCTTGTGCACACAGTGTATTCTTTACATGGCAGACTTTTAACTTGCACTTGATATGTATGTATTTTAATTCGAGAAATGTTATATGTAAATACTTAAACTATTTGCCCATCTTTATTTCTGAAAGACATTTTATAACCAGTCATGTTACTGACCCGTTGCCAATTCACCTAATTAGGGGCGAGATATTCCACAGGGTGTTTTTTTTTAGGATCATTTACATTTTCCAGTCTTTTTTGCCCCTGTCCTAACCATTTGACATGTGTTGCTGGCATGAAATTCAAAATGAGCAGATATGAGAAAAAAAAAAAAAATCTCAGTTTCAAAAATTAATATGTTGTCTTTGTTCTATATTCAATTAAATATGACATGCAAGTCATTGCATTCTGTTTTATTTATATTTTACACAGCGTACCAACTTTTTTGGAGATTGGGTCATACAACATTTTACAAAAACAACCACAAAAGAAAATTTCAACAGAAAAAAATGCTGCTTTTTAAAATGACAATAAAGAAATATTTTGGAACAGCAATTTGCAATGATCTACCTGCATTCTTACCTTAGTCAAATTTGGTTCAAGTTTTTACATGCCCCTTACTTGAAAAAATAAATAGCAGCCTGTGAGAAAACTATGTTAAAATGAAAACAGTTGAAAAACAATTTATTAAATGACTAGGAGACTACAATTAAAGAACACCCACAATACTTATTTACATTTTTGTGAAGAAATATTTTCTTACTTTTCACAAACTCATTTGAACTGATTTGTACAAAACCTCTCATTCTCTCATGATAAACTTTGAACTTCAGTCTACCAGTGTTTTGGTTAAAAAGGAAAGAGTCACTCTTCCTATGAAGTCTCAGGTCCTGTTTTAATCATTCAGGAACCACATTATGTTCCGTTGCTGTGAGCAGCACAAAGAAGGTGTAGAAAAATATTTTAGAAAATGACATGTAATAATGTAATTCCTGGCAACCCTATTGTGAAGAGCCATTATGGAAGGAGTTTAATTGGGAAGAAATATTTACACAGCTGCCTATGCATACTATTTGTAAAATTAAAAAAAAAATTGGCTCCATATGAATCTCTGAGGATCTGAAATCATTCAGCAAAACAAGACATTGAGTCTGGGACAATATTCCTGTGTTACAACCCAAGAGAGCCTCAGAAAAGCACACAAAATTCATTCATTCTGACTAGACTGACAGCACATGTATTGGACTGTGGTGTATAGTGGTCAGAGCCCTGGATACCAAGCTTGGAGCCATTGGAGCATATCTCTGATGAGATATTCGTGTTGCACCCTTACGTGATTCATTTTTCCTTCAACGGCCCCAGTATAGATCATTCAGCAGTAATGAGCTTCAAAATGCATATTTACGGGCCCAAATAAATGATGACAATTTTTAAAGTCACCATTGATAAACGTGTTTGCAGAGCGAAAAAAAATGTCATGAAACGATGTAATGAACTTATGACTCTTGCTGCTGTGGTAGCTCTATGCTACCATGACCAAACAGTTTTGTTTAGTTGCATTAATTTGTCAATTCAAAGGGGTTCTTTGGTTACTAGAGGCTTCATCTGAATGTTTACCGAATATAAATCTCATTCATGAAGCACAATGGAGGACATAGTCTTCAATTTAAAGTTTTTGTTTTTTACCTCAAGACTTTGATGTGATTTCATAGGTCCTAAACAAACACTCATTAGTCTGTCTACTGTTCCATACAACTGTAATTTTATGTGGCTAAAACTGGGAGAGAATTTTAATTCTTTAAATAATGGTAAACAATTTTATCAAGCAAGAGGAAATTGCCTTTTCTCTTTTGGTATGTAAGAGTTTGTATTTTCCACCACTTTCACACTTTATTCACGTTCCGTATATGTTGTACAGATATTGCAGATATCCATCATGAGCTCATCACTTCACTGCAAATCTCGTAAAGCACTTTGACCCTGTTTTTCTCTTTGATGGAAAACTTTGGGAAACATGCAGCTTTGCTTTTTTTGGAGATAACTATTCCCAAATGAATCTGAGGTTACACAATATTGATCAGAGTTACAATAATTTTGGAAGTATATACATTTCGCCATTCCATGGTTCTAAGCATTTTCCATGAGATCCCTCTTGTACAATAAAATACAATTAATACCAACAGACCATGCCAGCTTTGTTCAGTTGTACAAATGAATATAACAACTTTTCTTAGGTTCAATCAAAAAAATTAAGCTTTCTTGTACAACTCCGAAATAGTTGGGACGAAGTGTAGAATAAAATCCAAATGCAATGACTTTCAGATCACATGAGCCAATGTGTTATTTACAATAGAACAAAGATAACATTTCAAACGTTGAAACTGACAAATTTTACTATTTTATCCACAAAATGAGCTTTTTTCAAATTTTCTGGCTGCAAAAGATCTCAAAAATGTTGGGACACATGCAAAAAAGGGCTGAAAAAGCTATTCATATGTAAGAAAATCAGCTGAAAGAACATTTAGCAAGTAATTAAGTTAACTGGCATCAAGTGTGTAACATGATTGGCTATAAAAGGGTTGTCGTAGAGAGGCTGAGCCTCTCAGAAGTAAAGATGGCCAGAGGCTCTCCAACCTGTGAAGGCTTGCAAAAAAAAAAAAAATTGTGGGATACTTTAAAAACAATGTTCCTCAATGTAAAATTGCAAAGGCTTTGAAGATCTCATCATTGACAGTGAATAACATCATCAAAAGATTCAGAGAAACTGGAAAAATCTCTGTGCATAAAGGACAAGGCCGAAGACCTTTACTGGATGCCCGTGATCTTCGGGCCTTCAGACGCCACTGCATCACTCACTGGCATGATTCTGCCATTGACATTACTACATGGGCCCAGGAATACTTCAAGAAACCACTGTCTGTAAACATAGTCCACCATGCCATCCACAGATGCTACCTAAAACTTTATCATGCAAAAAGAAAGCCATTGTTGAGCATGATCCAGAGGCGCTGCCGTGTTCTGTGGGCCAAGGCTCATTTAAAATGGACTGTAAAGTGGCAAAGTGTCCTGTGGTCAGAGGAGTTCAAATTTGACATTCTTGTGGGAAATCATGGGCATCGTGTCCTCCGGGCTAAAGAGGAAAAAGACCACCCCTCCTGTTATCAGTGTTCAGTTCAAAAGCCTGCATCTCTGATGGTATGGGGATGCATTAGTGCATATGGTGTGGGACACCTGCATGTTTTAAAAAGCATCATGAATGCTGAAAGGTATATCAAATTTTTAGAGCAACATATGCTCCCCTCCAGAGGACATCTATTCCAGGGAGGGCCTTGTGTATTTTAGCAGGACAATGCAAAACCACATAATGCAGCTATTACAACAGCATGGCTTCGTAGTAGAAGAGTACATATGCGGAACTGACCTGCCTGCAGTCCTGATCTTTCACCGATTGAGAACATTTGGCACATAATTAAATTAAAAGTCTGTCAAAGGAGACCCAAAACTCTCCAGCAGCTGGACGCCTGGATTAAGAGTGGGATCAAATTCCAATGGTGAAAGTCAAGAAACTTGTCTCCTCAATGCCCAGACGCCTCCAATCTGTGTTAAAAAGAAGAGGGGATGCTAAATCATGGTAAACAGGCCCCTGTCCCAACTTTTTTGAGAGCTGTAGCAGCCATCAAATTTGAAATGAGCTCATTTTGTGGATAAAATTGGAAAACAAATTTTCACACTTTCAACATTTGCTATGTTATCTCTATTCTATTGTGAATAAAATACTGGCTGGTATGATTTGAAAGTCATTGCGTTTTGATTTTGTTCACAATTTACACTTTGTCACAACTATTTCGGAATTGGGGTTGTATAATAAAATACAATTAATACCAGCAAATAGTGCCAGTTTTTTTTTTACTGAAAAAAAAAACATATATCATGACTTTGGGCTCTAATTTCCTGGCGCAGCGCAGGTGGTGTAGCCTGGCGCAGCCCGCGCAGTGGTAATTTCGTCCGGCGCAGCGCGCGCAGTGGTAATTTCGTGAGGTGCGCAGCCTTTGGTAGAGGAACGTGCGCCGAGATGGGTGTGGCGGCGTAGTAGGGGGAGGTGTCACATATTCATCAAGACGCAGTGACAATTTCGTAGAAAAAGTCTCCGCTGGAGTTGCACAGAAAGCTCGCCATCTCCAAACTGGTTTAATTTCTGTGTAGTGGTAATTTGGCTGACCGGCGCACAGTGCGCACACATCACCGAAACCTCACAGGCAGGTTTACAGAATGTCAGGTAGGCCTACATTTCAATGCAAGAAATAATTACACGAAGCACTATTTAATGTAACTATCTGAATAAGGACATACATTATAGTATCTATATCGATTGTCCTGATGTAAGATTAAAGGCGGTTACCACGCGAAACTTGACCTGGCTTAATCAACGCAGCTGAATCTGTAATGCAAACTAACGACTTCACATCTTTCTCAGTCAACCACAAACTGTACACACATACACACACACACACACACACACACACACACACACACACATATATATATATATATATATATATATATATATATATTTATAAAATGCTTGCGTTCTATGCTCATTAAAGCCGCTTGCACACTGGACGTGAAACAAATTTTTCGCACGACTGATTACAGACAAAGTCAATGCAAAGACGCGAAAGTCAGACAGAGTTTTAATATAGCTCCCTGTCTGAAAGTCATAAAATAATCTAATTTTTCCGAGTATTCCAGGAATTATTAAACGTGCAAACTTGGTTATGTTTGTGTTCGACCTTCACAAAATGCAAATTGATAGCTACCGACTTTTCTTGCTCTTTTTAGCCTATTCGTCTGTTTTCTACCGCTGAAGATAGACAGCACTTTATTCGGTCTTTCTTTTGAGAATTAGTCAGATGGATCGAACAGATTCACGCTTTATTTCCACAGCAGAGATAAAATAGTGCTTACAATCAGAGAGCAAATCAATTCCATGACCATTGACAGTGTGAAGAAATTATCGCATGCACGATCAAGACTGTCCGACACGAAATGCAAAATACTCCATGTCCACCAACCGGCAAAAAGTAAAAGTATTGATATGAGAACAGATTTATAACGAAATAAAGAATAAAAATATATCACCAACAAACGGGATATCCAACAAAGATGACCAGCCAATAAATAAATCGCAGTGTTCATTGGATGTTCTGTTGTTAAAATGTTCCTTCTTTTTATTCTTTATTTCATTATCAATCTCTTCTAATCGTCCTGTTTTTTTTTTTGGCTGTCAGACACGGAGACATTGTACATTGTCTCGCGCCAGCGTCGACTCACATTATTGAGCAGCTTAAACAGAAACATTGATTGAAATTCTCGGTACTCATCTTGAAGAACTGAGCCCTCTTATCAAAACATTCACGTTTAATGTCTAAAAGAGTCAGTAGTTTTGAAGAAATTAAAAACAATAATAGACTGTCGGATTGATTAAAATCCTGTCAGACTTTCGGACACAAGACGCAATCTGTCGAGCGAAAAATTCGTTTCGCGTCCAGTGTGCAAGCGGCTTAATACTAGGGTACTATTATTGTCACTTAGGTTTTATCGTCTTCAGTGGGGGAAAGGAATATAGCCTGGTTGCTATGATCTCGTACTGAGTTAAGATCACATATTGAAAATAAATGTGTAACGTATCTTGCATTGTTGTCCATGCATGTTAATCCCAAAATTTAAAGCAGGAATAGTTTGTAATAATAGGAATACGCTATCCATCGTTTCTCTCGCCAGTGAGCAAGATCTGACTCGGCTGTGTTATACCCAAACGCGTCTTCTTTGCCAACTTGCGCTGGAAGGAGGGGCAGAGGCGGGACAGAGGAGTACTTGCGCCAGGCTACGCCGGGCACAAAATTGCCACATACGCCTGGACACACCCCGTTGGCGGGTGCAACGCGCCTGTGCCTGGTCTACGAAATTAGAGCCCTTAGTGTTTAATTAGTGTTTCATCCTAAAAAAAACTTTAAGCTTTCTTGAGAACTATGATGAGCTTATATTCACTCCTCAGCCTCTTCAAAGTCTAGAATAAGAGTTTTTTGCTTTGCCTCTCACTCATCATATTGCTGGAGACCATCACTCAGTGTTCTGTGGGACCACTGTTGTTCTTTGAATGTCAATTATGAATGGATTTATGTCTGTGTTCTTTAGTTCAGTTCTGTAAATGATTCACAGGTGTTATGGCTACCCAAGTCTTTCACAATGAACGGCAGGTTCCTGTGCATTCCTTCTCGTCACAGCTTTTACTTGGTTGCGTAAAATCCATCACAGATAAGCCAAGTCTTTGCAGAACCACTGTTATTGGAGGGATATTAAACAATGGAGTTGAGGAGTCAGCGTAGATTCCAATACTCTGCAAGATTTGGGCTGCAGACCAAGCAAGGACTTCACAGTTCTTATGTTACGAGGATGGGGGTAGGGCTAAATGATCAGGAAGAGGCAGCCAATGCTGCCATTGGCTGAGTCACAGGTAAGTGGTGGCCTCACGGTTCTCTCTCTCCTTGGCTTGTGCCATGGCCACATTGATGTACTGCAGCCATTCTTCAGCGTGCTTCTCATCTTGCGCCTTAAGGACGTACGTCTTGCTGTCGGTGAAGATCTCAAAGGCTCGTGGCAGGCCACGGTCTCGCCTTTTCTTCGCCACCACCTTCACACTTTGAACCTTGCTTAGCTCAATGGGGCTGTCATCTAGCTCCTCCCTCTACACGAGAGAAGGAAGTGGGATGGTTACACACGCTTTAACAGCATGAATGGCTTTATGATGTCACTGCCGTCCTGTGCTCTGATTGCAGCTGTATAATATGAGAACTGTTTGTAATTACAGGTTCAGTATAATATATCCCAGCAAGATACAATACCTGCAAGGAAGCTGCATCTTTTGTGAGGTCAAAAGGATTGGATCTGTTTCCCTGTTAAAATGTAGCCAACCCTTTACCAGGTATCTTTGAACATACTGTTTTCTGACCCTAGTAAATGTTTCATGTGGGCTGGTTATAGTATCTGATTCTACTGAGACTGGCTACAGAAGAGTTTGTAGACGCTAAGGCCTTGCCACGGGTGGGGGGTGTAGAGGAGCGGGGAGGGGCAGGACATGCTGGTGGGAATGGGAAGTGGGTTGGGACGGAGTGGGGGTCTTGCGGAAACTGCACAGGCAGGCTTCACTGACATCCTTAACAGCCCTCAAGGTAGACTGGTGCAGACCACTGTCTGGTCTCAATTATAAAGAGAGGCCAAAAAAAGACAAGGGGGCTCAGAAACTATGGGATAAAGTGCATGGTTTTCCTGTGGTCGGAGGAGTTCAGGGGCACCAGCTCGGGCACATCAGGAGCTATTCTAACACAGAACAGCAGTTTTTACAGGAAGCAAAACTGTCGGCCCGTCACCCTGGCCGAGGAACGCTCGGCTATGCAGAAGCCTGAGAGATGCATTGTGATTGCTGTTTTAGGAGCGCATGAGAGCCCCTTCATTTTGGTGTTTAAACCTGACAATTCTTATATAGTCTCAGAAAATACAATGGTGTGCAGTGATGTTCATACACTTAACAAAATGAAGATAAATCAAAAACCAAGAACTATTCAACTATTTATTTCATCTCATATTGGATCCTATACATGAAAATAAGCAATCAGATAATGCATAGTTAAAACAAAAATAATAATGTCTTTTGAGTGAAAAAAAATCACATCTAGTGTGGCCAACCTTTGCTTTGATAACAGCATTAATCTTGGAGGTAGTTTTCACATATTTTTTTTTTCCTCACTTGCTGAGCAATTCCATATGGTTTGAAGTTCATTGCAAAGAGATTCTTTTGATGTTACAATAGATTTGCTCAGTCCGATTAAGGTCTGGACTTTGAGCAGGCAAAGTCATAACTTTTATGTCACCAGATGTTTCTTTCCAACTGAAATAATTCCTGCACAGCTTTGAAACATAATTCTTGCGCAACATAGAAGTGTGTTTAGGGTTATTATCTTGGTGAAAATAAAATCCACAACCAATCAGTCTCTTTCCAAATGGCACTGCATGCCTCACAAGGATGCTGAGATACTTCTTTAGATCCGACGATTTTTATTAGACCACCGGCTCCTTTCGAGCAAACTGCACCCCAAACCGTAATATTATGACTTCCATGGTTTACTGAAGGGGTTAAACATTCATTTTTGAAATGTTCTCCAACTCTACAGCACACATACGTTCTACATTTGGGTGGGAAAATTTCAAGTTTTGATTCATCTGTCTAAAGAACTTTTTCCCTGTCCAATCCTTGAATTTCTCAGCAGACTAGTCTTTTTTGATGTTACCAGCTCTTGGTAGCAACACGACCAATCCGAGCATTTTCATGCAGATGTCTGGAAATACTAAATCTTAATACTTTCATCCCTTCACTTCTGGCGCTTTTAACATCGTTATGGAGTTATTGTGCTGTCAACCGAAGATTTTTTTCAAACCTCTTGCACAGATAACAGATAACATCAGAGGCAGTTAAATTCTGTTTTACACCTCTATTGCCACTAGTTTTCAACAAAGCAGTCTTTTTGAAACACTTGATGGTGTTTTTTTGAGGAATGATTTTTTTTTTTTTGTTCTAATATTGCCTACAGTGGTATTTTTCAATACATTTCCTCCAGAAAATGATAGAGAAGTAGTGTATTTAGACCCCTTTTTGATGAAAGTGTTGGTGTATAATCATCACTGCACACTACTGTAGCTCCTCAAAGCCAAAATGAATGTGGAATCCACAATCCATAAAATCTCACATGTTGCTGACCCATGTATAGTTCTGTGAAGACTGGTATGCCTCCTTCTCTCAAGATTGTTTAAAAAAAACACTTTCTTAAATGACAATAAACCTTTGTTCTGCTTGGTAGAATTACCATAATTACTCTCTATGGCATTTTAAAAATAGACACAGCAGATTTCATACTGCATAAATAAAACAGCAGTCTGTATCCAATTTCCTGGCACAGTGAGCCATGAAATTTGAAATCACTATTATTCTACAACTTGATACTTTTGCTGTGTTTGGAAAGGTACCATGCCAGCTAACCCAGAGATACTTTAGCTGAGCTTTTTTTTTTTTTTTTTTTTTTTTTTTTTGCGTAATATCTTTTGATTTAGAGGTCAAATGACCTCAAAGCAAAATTGTGAGTTGATATCAATGTGATCAATCACATATGCAGTCCTGATTAATTATTTATTTTTCACTGAGATTGGTGGTTGTTTTTGACAGAATGACTCATGTACTTTTCCCATTTGAATTGTGGGAACTCCCAAAACATATTTGTTGGGACTGTTACATTTAGCTGCAGTTTATCCCCAAAGGAAAATTACACTTTATTGGGAGATGTCATTTCAATCACTCAGCACACACTCATTATGGAGCAATTGCAAGGAGACAATGATAGACAGTGGGTCGGTCCTGGGGCCACACTGTGCATGCTGGCTTTTGTTCCAACCACAGTTGCAATCATGAGCTTTTAAAAAGCTGTTAATTTGACTTAATCAGGCAAATTTCATAGTTAGAGCAGTTGTTACCCTCTTAAGGCATATACTATATATATATATATATATATATATACTTGCATGGCTTAAAGAATAACAATTCCATATCCACATTGTGATATACTGGAAACTTCCGCATAAAAGGAAGCAAAAAATCCTATCAATCAGATTAGCGAACCACTTGGTCCCTAATTGATAAAATGAATTGTTGGATAGATGTGAAAACTAAAAATATACCCATTTATTACGTAAGCAAACGATAGAGAGTAAAACCTTTTTTTGCTTCATGTAATGAAGTTCAAGCAAATAATTTTCAAAGATCATAAAACACTTGTGTTTGGAAGCCTTAGTGGAGCATTCTAATTTGGCTCAGTGTTTAATCAGATCCATTTGAAAATAATCCTTTATGGAATCCGTTTCTGAAAAATGTGGCTGAGGAGCATAAATTTCAGCTTTAAACAAGAAATACACATAATTACAAAAAATGTACAGCTTTTTAAGATCCTTCAATTGCAATTGTGGTTGGAACAAAATCCAGCACAGACAGGAGGCCTCCAGGACTGACATTAGGTTACTCAGGTACAGTGTGTTAAAGGACAAGGATTTTCAACACTTTCTTTCATTTGCACCTCAGAGTGCGAAACGTATACCTACTGATTTTCCTTTGCGGAAGAGGAGCTGGTTGCCAGCCAAGGTGAAATAACGTGTTTTCCAGCGTTTGATGAACTTCCAGCGTACAAGCTTCTCCTTCAGCTTTCCCTCAATTAATGGTTGGCCCTCTTGATTCACAACTGTAGACGGGAGAGATGAGAAAGACCTAAAAATGGCATTTGTCCACAATGGTGAAAATACAAGGCCTGCTCATCTCATCAAAAACAAGAGCCATCAGGAGATGGCATATCCCCCCCATGTCATCAACTTCGGATCAGCAAAAGTCACCACATCAGGCCATGATTAATGTGCACACCAAGTTTTGTGGTGAAATATTGAACAGTTTTGAAGTTATGCTCCAGAAATGAAATGTTCACAGACAGACGTACGGATGGACAGACTATCGCACCCATGACTATATCCCCCCCGCATTATATGCCAGGATTATATACCCAAAACAGCAACCTGGAAGAATTCAGTGACACACCAATTGACATGTCTGACATCTGGGTCTGAGTTACATCACAAACTGCAGCCAACCCCCCCCCCCCCCCCCCCCCCCCCCCCCCCCCCCCATCCCCACCCACTGCCCAGGGTGCCACAGGGAACAGAGAGGAACTGAGTCACTGAAAATCCAGTGCTGATGTATCCTGTCCACCCAAACCACCCACTGACCCCCTGATACCTACACCTCCCCTAGCTCTCCAATCCAGCCCCACCTTCCCCCCCCCTAACACATAAATAAAACACCATACTGTAGCCTCCGGCAAAGAGTTAATGACCATTATGAAACCGCAAGAAAAAGGATTACCTTTTCTTCAAGTTTGCTTTATTTACAGCCCCACTGAGAGCTACAGTGCACTGCAATGCGTCAGCCCCCCCCCCCGATTTGGGAAACTCTTTAAGTCTCGTTTACTTGCTGACATTGTTTGGGCATAGAGGCGGCCAGTTTTTTGATGGAGTTCTCCTTCTGTAATGCTCCGCTACTCAAGAACTCCAGCCAAAGTAGAGGAAATAATGGATTGGCTCTTACAACATAATGCATAATGGGTCATTGTCTGAGTTGAAGTCTCGCCCTCAACTGCCTTTTCATGCTCTGAGACTAACTATAGGCTCTGGATCTACTCACAAATTTTGACAGTTTATAATTATTACAAAGCTGCTTGACCTACTTTTGACTCTGGACTGGATTGTAAAGCAGAACTTAGCTATAGCGCAATAGCAAAAGCCTTTGACAATAGCCGAAAACCTGTCACATTCTACCAGCAATTAATTCCGCCAACAGGCCTCTGTAAGACAAAAATATAACATGTAATCACAACAAAATCACATAACAGGCTCACAACATAGACGTAGGCCAACTAGTTACAATATATTACAGCCATAACTTTATGATTTATGCCATGAAGCAATTACAGACAGTGGCTATGTTTTTTACTGCTTATAGGTGAGTACATTGCTGTTTCCGGTGTTTAAAGCAATTCTTATCTTTCAGGCATTTTTACACTTTTCTTTTGTAATCATAAAATGCTCCTAATAAGCGTATGGCACACTAAAATGTAAAAGAAATCCGCCAGGTGTTGAAGCTCGTCAATAATCAATTCTCATATATTTCTGATAAAAGTCTGACCAATCATTTTCTTCGCTCCGAATAAAATTATTTGCTAAGCTTCCTGTCTGTCCTCCGTCGCCACATCCCTTACAGTTGCCTACCGCTGTCACTGCTTGCGAATCGCGTGCCTCTCTGGCAGAGCTGCAGAGAGGTAGAGACAAAGCAGGTACTCAGCAAAGTTTGCCTGCAAATAAAACAGCTGCAACTGCTCCTAATTTAATGAGTAACGTTACCGGGACAATTCTGGTGAGGTAAGACGTTATGACAGCAGTTATGCAAGAAAATATATATTAATTCTGCTGAAAAACGATGCATCTGACTGTAAACAAACGGGCGCTGAAATGCTATAATTACTATAATAACGTTAATGGTAGTTTGTGAGACGTTACGAGGGCCTTTTATTTTACACCACATATAGAATTGAATATTATGTAATTACTGTGGGCTAGTTTTCACTAACCGGTGCCTCTGACTCCATTGCAGCTATCGCATGGTTTGGAGGGCTTATCGCGCAACTTCGGCAAGATTCTCGCATAATTTTTTGGGAATCTTACGCAGCTGGCTTACTTGCTGACGCGCTCGAACGCACCCAAGGATCTGGCGTTGTGCAGATAACTTGTGAGATTGAGAAAGAAAGTGGGAAAATGGTGGACCACTCGTTGGGCGTTACGCATGGCTATCGAGTGCCTTAATAAAGTTACTGTCTAGCCGCCCCCAAGTTCGAGTCCGTCTCCTTTATGGATATGGTTGCCTACCCCGCATTCTTCTCCTCTCACCGGTGCAGGAGCGAGCCCTTCCCGGTCATTGGGACGCTCCCCCCTCAGCCACAGACGAATTCGTCACAATGTGTACTTCAGTCCTGTAAAGAGTACTAAAGGTAGAAGATTTGTCATGTTTTATTTCGGAAGGATAAAATAATGATTTGGGTTGGCTTGTACTCATGTCGTTTCAGGGATTTTCTGTCAACTCCCTGCCGCCCTCTTCTTTTACTGCACAAGCTTAATCTGTTTTGTGCATGACGACTTTGTGCATGACTTTGTGGTCGGATTTTGCAAAGGGACTGCCTATTCGAACGGTGACTGTGCATGTAAGCGAAGTCCACTCATTTGTGAGCAGAGTAAAAATGAATTGATGCTGGTTAGGGCTAGCAGCAGCGCATGTAAGTGACGCCAACTTCCGTGTTAGGTTCCGTTCCTGACATTCAAAGTGCATGCATAAAATGTTATAAAGAGCCGACCACACTGAGAAAGATAACTATAATAATAACCATAACCATAACAATTTGAACATTGACATTGATAAATGATATTGCTGTGTAAACATTGATGTGCATTCCAGCTGTGCCAGAGCCCTTTTTTCTCTGCGATGTCATCTGCCATGTTGAATTAACTCAAAGCCCTGTAAATTCTGAATGATTTCGATTGGTGGTCAATTTTTCTTGTGCATAAAGTCGCACTGAAAGTGACCGCAAAGATGTTGTTTACCATTATTATTGTCGTTATAGTTGTAGTGTGGACTTCGCCATCTACGTGAGTTAGACCGATTTTTTAGTTTCCCATACCTGGTATGAAGACATGGCTGATCGAATCACACATTTCCTGCTTCGATTTCAGTTTCTTTTTTTTTTCAGAAAATTTGCTGGTGTAGTTAACTTGTCAGCATATGCACGTGTAGACAGATTTTACAGTAGTTTATTACAGACAATACCGTTTATCAACTGCAGGGGGGCACCGCTAGCGAATCCGGCAAAAACTACATAGTGCAGCTTTAAAAGCAGCATTTTTGTAGTGACTACAAAAGCAGATCTCGGACTGCCAGGGCTGCGGTTGTCCAAGGCAAACTCCAATGAAACAGCCGCAGCTTTCACTACTTTTCTCTCACACGCCACAAGCACAATCTCGCTGTCAGTTAGCATTGCCCAGTAGCCTTCCTCCTTAGATGTTATTCATGTTAAAATGCGCAAGAGAAAAAAAGCAAAACTTATGCTGATGTGTTGTAAACAGCAGGGCTGGGGGAACTGTAGGCTGGGCAGTGTTACATGTACAGAGAAATTCCCTGGCTTCCGCAGGCACAGACTGGTTCAAGCTCTCACAAGGGGGCCTGCTCCTCGCGAAGATCCCGTGGGGTGCTCCACCGCACAAAACTATCAACTGCAAGCCGATGCCAAGCGCAATCATTTACACGTGACATCACTTACCAGCTTCTCCGTGGAATGCATGCTAACGTCCAACACGCATTCTGCAATATGCATTCTTGTCCTATTTTTTATGATGCCGATTAAAATGGAGACCGGAGAAGACGTGTTGGTCTTCAGCTCAGACCACTGTTCTGAATTGCTGCGCATAGTTGTCAGGTCCAGAGCCTCGCGCTGGAACCAGTACTCCATGTTACAACTATTTACCGGTAATTGTGAGACAGCTGGAAACAGAAACTTCCCGCAGCAGGAACAGCAGCTCATTTAAACCTGCTCCATTCCACATCATCTCCGTCTCCCTCACCTTGTAAAAGCCGCAATGAAACGCACGTTTTGGATGAGAATGAAAGCCAGACTCTTTCCTGGGCTGTTTATGTAACACGATCCTTAGCTTCAGGAACTCTGACAACAACTGTGTCCAAAGGGAACTGGAACATTTGCGGCCTTTGGAAGGCAAATAAATTGTGCAAATGGCAGTAGACTTTCCTGAACACAGCAGGTATCTGAGGTTTCTCACAATTTTAGAATCATTGCGAAGAAAGTGGTCAGAATTACAGGGGATAGTATTGGGAATTGAGGTGTTTCAAAACATGTGGCGCCTGGGATTTAACTCCATGGTTGATGGAACAGAGTAACCAAACAGTGGGATAATTACTCAGGGAATACTCCAATCCATGCCGACAAATTAGGCCCTGAATGATATTTATGTGACATATCATATCCGACACAATTTTGCAGAAAAAGTTCAGCTGGTCCTTGCTCTTGGTTGGGTAGAATTCAACAACCTGTCAAACACCTATAGAGGTGCAAGTTTGTAAAAAAATTTGGGGAAGGGGCAGTGATTGGGGAATTGTCTTCGGGGGCATGGTGAGGATGTAACTGAGTGTTGAGCTCATGTTCAGAAGGTTTAGCAGACACCCAGGAGAAAATATGAAAACAGCTCCTGTTTTTTCATCAATTTTCTCACTCTCCATACACTGTTTTAAACTTGCACCTTTTTTGCCAGTTAATATAATTTGCCAGTTATTTTTACTGTAATTTTCAATAGCAATTACAACAGAGGTCTCGTGTATGTTAAGTGTAACCCACAGTTAAATGCATGCAGGACTCCACAGTTAAAATGACTGGCAAAAAAGGTGCAAGTTTATAACAGTCTAGGGCTTGTCTCTGTTTTGGTCATTCAATGGAAGGCTGCTGATCTTAAGGGGAAATGGAGGACAAAACCTCACTCAGAAGTTCTGTCAGCTTCACTTACTGGGGAGCGATTAAGTGCCATTAAAATTAGCTGAGTCAAAGTCATTTCCCTAACAGTGAGTGCGGACAAAATCAAGGAATTATTGTAAATATTCTTATTTTGTTATTTTGACTCCTGGATGATTTGCAGAACTTATTTTGGTTGTTTTTTTCCCTTCCCCATTGTCCTTTGTTTTGTTAGATGTATGTGTTTCCGTAATTTAGTTTTGGTTAGTGTATATGTTGCATACATAAATAACAAAAGACCTTAATAAAAAGTTAATCACAAAAAAACAGTGAGTGCTTCCAGACAGTCAGAACAATAATTGACCAAGACATAATATGCAAGGCATAACACAATGAGAAACCATTTTAATCGTGTACCTTTCAACAAACAGGCAAACTGGGGCAGAGAAAAGAGTTAACACAGACCTCAAATTGATATTCAGAAAACAATTATCAAATGGCAGAGTTAGGGCCATACCAGCCGCTGTTAAAAAGGAATACGAATTGCTAAAATCCATTGCAATGACCAAACTTTCTGAGAGGCAGTGTGGCAATTACTTTCTTTGCAATCAGATTCTAAGTTATTTTAACAAAAGCATAATTTCACTGACAAAATTATGTATGATCCATTTCGTGAATTAAGTGACATTGTCAACATTGTCACTCACATTAATTTGTTGGGACTATTAAGGAAGGAGGCAATGCTTTATTTGAATATCCTGTACTTGACATTCTAATTTGTCACTTCTGGATGTTTACAGCAATTGGGCAGGCCACAATAGGGCTTCAACCTGTCATAAATGTACAATATGTGAACATGCCAGCGTTGCTCATGAGAGTCAATTTATCAGCCTCCAACCCTCCTGTTGCAACCCGAAGATTTGTGGGTATATATAAAGGCGAAAACATGATACACGCACTCCTACGGGCCTCCACCACTTTTGGGCCGAGAGAGCAATGATAATAATGAATCTAAATCAGCAAACTGTAACTGTAAATGTTATTATACGACAGAAATACTTTTCATGATTAACTTCTGTTTTTAAAAGCCACTTCCATTTCTGTGTTGGCTGCAGTTTTAACATTCTTTGAGACAAATTATTAGTGCACAAATAAAATATATTTCACCAGAAGCCTCTGATGGACCCACAGCAACCAAATTCCAGTTCTCATTATGAACAACATTGTTCATCTGCAGAGGCTCTCACCAGCCCTCCTAATCCTTCAGCCAAAGGAACCGACAAGGTTTAGGTTAACAGAATGTGGATTATTAACTTCTGGGCCAAAGTGCACCCTGAATCATCCAAAGAAAACACTAGCCTCACACTGACATTCATAGGTGTAGATTATTATTTCACAACGACCATTTTATTGTGAGGCACCCAAGGGGAATTAGTTGCTCTGCTCTACTGCTTTAATAGTCCGTTTGGAAAATGGGTTAAGAAACGGCTACATACTCGGGCCCCGTCTATTTCTCCAGTCAGGGCTTAGGTGAGATGTTCACATCTCCAGTTCTCTGTAAACCACTAAAGCCCAGCATTTCCGGTCAAACCCTACACCTCCCTAGAGGCGGGAATGGAGGACAAATGAAGGGCTCACCAGTGAATTACAAATCCGGGTTCCAAAAACAATGTCAGCAATTTTTCTACCACAATCTCAGCAAAAACAAAATGTCCTTTGGGAAGTCTTATAAAGGTTTCCAGTGCTTTCCACATCTGTCGGGGCCATCAATCTTCAGACAGCAGCTTCTGCTGCTGCTCTTAATTGAGCTATTTGTTGCGAACTGGGCAGCGAAGCAAGGAACCAGTTGCAGGATCAATGATCAGTCCCACTGTAGCAAATAATTTGCTCCCAAATAATTTTGCTCCCTGAAAAGGGCACCAGGGAGGAGAACTAGAATTTTGAGTAAACCGTTAGAATAACCCCTTAGTCTAAGACAAACCAGCCCAGACTGAGACAAAACCAGAAACCTATATTCACCGGACAATCGGGGTGCGTTTCCCAAAATCACAGATGCTAACTTACATAGTTGGGCCCATTGACTGTGAATGGACGAACTATGTAAGTCGCTAACTTAGTTAGCAACTACGCTTTTGGGAAACACGCCCTCGAGCGGCTACAGTTGATCACACTGAGGGAATAGCAAGACAATCAAACAATCAACATGAAAAAGCTGCAAGATAGCTGGAAAAGGGGAAAAACCAATGAAGCAGACGTACGAGTTTTAGCTCTATGACCAGATAAGGAATATTTTTCAGTCTGCAATACAGGACACAGGCAGGTCAAGGCACTGAAGGCACAGACAGTCAGCATAAAGTACAAAAAGAACCTGCCAACAATACTGAAAACATTTGGATTAAAAAAAATGTATTTTCAGTATTTGGGTTTTAAAAAAAAATTGTGGTGGTTTATTTGTGTAAATATGATATTTTGTGTGTGCAAGCAGTTAATTGGGATTGCACCAACAAAAAATGTATAACCCAGGCATCCTTACTTTGTAATCAGAGCAGTGGTCACACACCTTGGTGATTAGAGAGTGGGTTTGTTCATTATGATTAAAGAGCGGTTAGTGATGTTTGTGTTTGGTGATTAGAGAGCGAGTCATGAGCTTTTTCTCTGGGTGATTAGAGAGTGTATCACACTTTCCGAAATCTCCCATCCAAGGACAGTAAAACAGTTTATAACTCCAGTATATCCCCCACGCCCAAGGGACTTATTAGATGTGGGAAAGACATAAAACATGTGCTCAGAAAAATCTTATTATGGAACTTGTATAAAGTGCACTAACCTAAAGTGGTCAAAGCACTTTAACTTTGAGAAGAGTGTCAAATCAGTCTAAAGTGATTAATTATTTTCATTTGTGCTCAGATATTTTCTTAAATTCAAGATCTCACTTAGGAAACCTTTTCAGGAGCAACTTTTCAGCATTCGTCATGCAGGACATTAGTGCATAGTGTCTCATGAGATTTGACAGGCTTAGTAACCAACCAAAGGTCGGCGAATGAATGTCTCCAATTACTCACATTTTCAAGACAAACATCCCAGGATTATGCCCACTAAACCAAAAGAAAGGCGAGGACAAACTATATTATAGATATTTTCATGAGCAGGCTGTCCTTAATACACTTAGTCCAGCAAAAGCAAAGCTGTAAAGATGGAAATTGCACAAGAAAAATAATCCAAAGCATCCACATGTGAGAATGTCTCCTCTGACAATCATAAATTTTGTCTTTAATCCATTGTTCAACTTCAACTTGAATGACTTTTATTTTATCTTCTATATAATAAAAGTGAATATCTCACAGGTCAGAACATCCATCAAAGTGTGAGCTTGTTTCTATTTTGAACTAACGTAAAATCTTCTATCTGGCTTTCACATGAGTGTATTTTCAATGTGTCGCTCATTTCCATGGTTTTCCACTGTTTTCACTGTATTTCTTATCTCTCTGTTGGCCAGTATATATGGTGGGACATCTGCAGTCCACATGCCCCAAACTCTTTGGGTGAAAAAGCCCAAATTTGACCCTGAAATAGTGAACTTTACAGTAAGTTACAGCTTGCGGCCCCCTTTTACGCCGCCATATTGGATTTCACCATTACCAAATATGGTGATGACCAAAAACATGGTTTCATTGGATTTGGTGACACCCAAAACCTAGGTAAAGACACCAAAATTATTTCTCTAGCCCCTTTCCTTTGAGGAGTTACGGATGATTTTATGATATGGTGGCCATCTTGAATTTGACCCCTTCTGCCCGTGATCCAGACCTTCCACCCAAGTTTTTTTTACTTACCTAGGGGTGTACTATCAGGTTCAACAGTCAAAATGAGGGGTCATCTGATTGCACACAGGACTCCTCTCAGCCCCAGGACTATACGAGCACCGTTTCTCTCAAGTGCAGTGCAGTACCATAATAAATTCTCCTTTATTCAATCTTGTGCCTGAGCCCAGTCCTCCACTTCTCGTCCGTTGGACGAAACGTTACAGTGAGACAGAATTGCAAATGCTGGACTGTGCTCATTCTGGTTGGATTAAATGGAACATTCAGTGCTCAGATTCAGGGGCTTAGATTTAACGGGGAGTTGATGGGGACGGAGACACGGCCTTTATGACAATTAGTCCTGGCCAGTTCTCAATCATTTTCCTTCATCGACGCGTTTTCCAATTATCGTAATTGGCAACTGAAGACACGGTTCCTCACCATATGCGATTTAACTCTACTCTTTAAGTGTTGATGCAACACTGAACTTTTTGCAGTCCATAATGAACAGGTGCTGCTTGTTCTCTCCGATTAAGTAAGACGACAATCGGTCATCGGTATGCGTATTTGCTGTGTTTAAATCATCGTTATTCAAAATTGCTTACCTGTCAACTCACAGGCAAGCAGTAAATTAATTTTCTGAACTTAATTTACCCACCGTATCATCGCTGTATGCTGTTAGATCACATATAGAGAGGAACCGTGTCTTCAGTTGCCAATTACGATAATTGGAAAACGCGTCGATGAAGGAAAATGATTGAGAACTGGCCAGGACTAATTGTCATTAAGGCCGAGTCTCCGTCCCCACCAACTCCCAGTTAAATCTACACCCCTGCTCAGATTTAAATAAATAAAAGGCTAATGGCATACAGTGACATGTTCACCTTTGTGTTAACAGAATTTAGGGGAGGCGGGTGCACCTGTGGCTTTCTCTGGGTTGTTGCACATGAAGCAGAGCCAGTTTTCCTCCTTTTCGCTGTAGCCAAACAGATCAAAGAAACGCACCTCCTCTAGGTGTCTCTGCAGACTTTCCAGATCCTGGGTAAAGAGACAGAAATAGCAAATGTGTGACAATCTTATGCGCCATGTTCTTACTCTAGTGATGGGTTCACACAAAAGTGTTGAGCAGAGCTAGCATCTATGCAGGTCTTTATTTCCACCAGTTACCCTGGTTTACCTATTTTGCTGTAAGACTTTTTATCTCCCTACACATGAACAGTTATCAAGAGTGATTCATGGAACCATCAATAAATTAATCAAAATAAATAGGCTAGTTGGCTAAATAAATAACACTGAAGACGCAAACATGGAATACAGAAATGGATATGACCATCTTTACCAAAGAGACACGTTAAAACATCAGAATTCTGAATTTATTTCCAGAAAATGTTATACTCCATTACTATACCACACACTTCTTCCTCCTAAAAGCTTAAATCTCTAGCTTACAGCACGTAGGATGCGGCCAGATGAGGACAGAAAAACACCGGAGACCGAATACGCCATTCCATCACTTGGCCAATGAAAAACACCAAATTTCCAACTGAAATGAAGCGAGCAGAAGTCCCTCCAGAGGCATGCTGGGAAGTGTGACGGTAGGTCATGCTTGTCTTTGATGACTGCATGAAGCGAGAGTTCTGAGACACGGCGTACCACCGGCATCATGATTGCAGACAGTGAGCAAGACAGGGCGCCTGCAATCCAGTGATGGATCCTTTCTTTGGACCAAATGTGGGTCCCTCTTGGCCTCTTACACCTGGATAAGGAGAGCTCTGAGCTCAAGCAGACGTCCGCACATTAGCTCACATCTGGAACCACTTTGCTCATTCTCTTGAGATCAGTGCTAGTGTCAGCTCAACATCTCCATGACATAGACACACTTCTGCTCTTAATGCCATTGTTCTAAGGATCTTTCACACAAATCTTGGGGGTGTATAGCCCCTATAGTCAAATATGTGTCATTTTTCTGGGCTTATGGAGTACTCATTCATAACATAAAATCTTTTCCCATCTGATACAGTCTATACATGACTCAGTATCATTAATACACTGACCAAAACTTCCAACGCAACACTCGGGTTTATTGCAACACGTCATTTTCTTACGATAAATTTAACAATACATAACAAATATTAAGATTCAAATCAAAAACACAGTTTTAGAGTCAGGAATGAAGAACAGATTTTTCCTGGTTTCCAATTCATTGCATCAGTTGAAGGCGCAATTCTGGATCACCGAAATCAGTATCTTGTATGGCCTCCTCTGGTGTCACACACAGCCTGGATTCTGCGATGCATGGAGTCAATCAAATGCCGAATTTCAGCCTGTGTGATGCGGTCCCATTCCTCCTGGAGTGCTTGACGCAACTGTTGGACTGTGGCTGGTTCTGGATCACGCCTTCTCACCCGGCGATCCAGAATATCCCATAAATGTTCTTTAGGGTGTCAATCTGGGGAATACGCAGGCCAATCAAGACACTGAACATTATTCTGCCTCAGGTAGTCCTGACAGACTCTGGCGACATGTGGTCTCACGTTATCCTGTTGCAGCGTAAGGCGACAGCGATGGACGAGTGGAACTGCGACAGGTGTAAGGATGTTGTCATGGTAACGGGCCGCACTGAGGATTCCATCGATGAAAATGAGGTCTGTCTTGTGTCTACTACTTATTCCAGCCCAAACCATCACACTGGGTCCACCCCAGCAGTCACGAAGCAGGATGGTAGTGTCAGTATAATGTTCCCGTCACCTACGCCATACACGCAGTCTTGCGTCAGACACACTCAACTTGAACCTCGATTCATTGGAGAAGAGCA
This sequence comes from Gymnothorax reevesii, assembly GCA_029721435.1. NCBI lineage: Eukaryota > Metazoa > Chordata > Actinopteri > Anguilliformes > Muraenidae > Gymnothorax > Gymnothorax reevesii. The sequence goes on from CM056574.1 coordinate 145,315,251, forward strand.
CCCTGTTCCAGCTGAGATAATTCCAGCCCAAATGCGCCCTTAACCATGGCAGATGGACGCGGCGACGTGCAGTAGTCAACACCAAACCACGGCGGGGACGTCGGTCGTGCAAGTCGGCTTCACACAGGTGGTTGCATACGGTTTGGTCGCTAATCCAGTTCCGGTGACGACCTCTGGTCTGAGCAGCAGTGACTGTAGCTGGCAGGAAGCGATTGCGCAGGTGCTGGAGGTGAATATGGCGATTCTGCTGAGGGGTGGTGACACGTGGTCTGGGGGCACGTGGTCGATCACCGGTGCTTCCTGTTTCATTATACCGGCTCCAGAGACGTGATATGGTCGACACATGGACGCTCAGGTTCCTTGCAACCCATCTTTGCGACATTCCACCAGTGAGCATACCAACGGCTCGCTCTCGCTGATTTTGACCAAGACGCGGCAAGGTCACACGTTGACCCAGGATAATGCAAAGGAATATTTAAGTTGCCCATTGCTACGGCTATTTATTGACCAAATTCTCAAAGGATTGGTCAATGATTTCTATACTCGGGATAGACCTGACGGGATAGGCAAAATTCTAAACAATGTGCAATCAAGCAGAACGAGCTGCCCACACGACAAAATCAAAACAATTTTCTGAGCTTTTAAGTTGTAGTTGATGTATCATGGCTCAAAACCAATATCCCATTTTATGTACACCAAATATTTCAAAATTGGATGTGTTGCCTTGGAAGTTTTGGTCATTATACTATATGCTGTGGCATTGCCTAGATGCCTACAGACTTCTGCAGTTAAGCCACTAAAAAGCTATAACAAGCTTCCGAAATCATTGTTTTTCCAAACATTTGCATTTATCTTTCACAGTGACCAAAATTAGGGCCATTTCTCATACTATTACGCTGATTCAGCGGGGAGGTTTTAATTAGAAAATACTGTATCCTTCAAATGCAATGAGAAAACCATCTAATTGGACCTGCTATCTCCCTGGAGTGCATCAGAACCTACAAACAGTATCAGTTCAAACTAACTGCATGGATGATTGCCCTTGTTTATCTCTATTTAGAGTTGTGTAGTATTATTGCTTAAGTATTTGGTATTCATTTTACAATGCCAGAGAGAATTACAACATGATTTGTAGTCAGGCTGGAACTCAGTAGATCTAAATTATAGAGTATACTCTAGGTTTTGATCAACAAATCATGGTTTGTTTCAGTTATAGTACTAGTTATACTGATTGAGTACACACTGGTGGCAGAAAGCTTACATCTTCCAGATTTGTGTGCCCTTTTCAATCCCTTTGATGTGTCAGCCACAAAAATGCTCTCATGCTGGCCATGGGTGCATTTCACTGTGCCTTCACACTTTTGAAAAGAAGACCAAAGGCCTAAAAAATGAGAGAGCAGTGAAAAGTCAAAAATATACTGCATAAGATGGTCCTTGATCCAATTTGAGTTTCCTCACTCAGTTTCCTCTCTTACTGAATTACATGCCATCATAATAAATACCCAGATAATTAAATATTGTCAGTTTGCAGTATTCAACTTCCAATTTGAGCCTCTCAGGGTATTTTTACATTTGTGTGAGCCTAAATGCCAACATGGAAAGATCATGGACCACGACCAGGTTAAACCATCTTTTGTATCAGTCTTCTTTGCGCTTCAAGAAATTATTACTGACTCCTGGAGCTCCAATTACTCTCATGAAGGCTGTTTTATCATTCGATCCAAGTTTTTACTATGTGTTGACTGTAGAACTTTCTTTTCATGGGTAAATTAGCAGAGCCAACACAAGACTAAAAAGCACAAAGTAGAGCTTCCTGTTACCTCTGGCCTCTCTTGTAGACCAGGACAGAAGCATGATTTGGCTGTTTGAGGAAGAGGGAGGTTTTGCTCGTCACTTTTCATTATATTTTACAGCAAATTCAAGGCTTTTACATTGCTGGAAGCTTAAAATAATTCAGCCATATGTGCGTCCGTCAGAGCCTGAGAAGAGAAGAATATTAATGAGCTTTTCCGACTCCTAAATTCGGACTGAATTTTAATATGGCCAGTGCTGTCCTCCCCTACCCCTCACCCTGCTCCCCAAATACTGCATGTCTTTGCTCAGAACTCCCAAGCTGGGCTGAGAGGCGAAATTATGTCAAGCGTGGTAAAATGGATACTATTACAAATGATATTTCAGGGACGCTCCATTTAAAGGGCTTTGCACAAAGGGGGGGGGGGCTTGCTAGCTGTTTTGGATTTTTGTAGGTTTTCATTAAACTGATATGGGAATCTGCTGCATGGCTTTGATTTACAAGAATGAAAACACACCGCTCAAATCTGGCCGGGAGACATATAATGTGATGAAGCAACCTCGGGAAAGCTCTGCAGATCGTCCCTGAGATCACAAGACTAGTTTCGGTACATTTCAGTCAGAGAAACATTCCCCATGAAATTTGGTAGCAAAATGAAAGACAAGGGGCTGGCAGGCGTAATCTGTGCTTTGTGGCTAAGTGTACTTCTGAGGCCCATGTTGTATGGTAGATTTGCACTTTTTGCAACAATCATAAATGAGTAGAGTATTTATACTTAAACACATCACACGGGGCATGCAAGCAGTATAATTATATTTCATGGATAAAATATAACATTTTTAGAATCATTTTTTGAAAAGATGTGGCAATGTCATCATCTTACAACGTCTTTGGAACATATGAAGGGTTTGGGGCAAAATGAGACATATCCCAGAAACTACTGCTGAGAAAATCAACATTTTTACCTTCTTCAATCACATGTTGTCTTACTGTGTTAATTTTAAACACCTGTGCATTAAATTGACACAATAAGACAATGTGATTGATGACGAAAATGTTAATTTTCTCAGAAGTAGTTTTTGGGATGTGTCTCAGTTCGCCCCAAAATCTTTCATATACACAGGCATGGTTTGAAACCTTTCACAAGCTGTACGCAAATAAAACATGAGTATGCAGGGGTAAAAAACATTGTGAGCTCATGAAGTATTTGCCATGAGAGGGTACGGGGAAACACACGAGCCAATGAACTGTGACCGTCTGCGAGAGGAAGGGGGTCGAGAAGGGAGGATGGATGCAACTCGTACAAAGTGTTCCCTTAAAAAATTTTGCCCTTTCCCGTCAATCCCGCCAGAGACTTTGGAATTCGTCATGCGGTCCATGTTCGCTGGTAGTCACTGACTTTCCGCCATGTGGCCCAGGAGCTTTAACCCTTTGTGTCCCAGCCCCTATAGGAGGGATGTAAGACAGACGAGGGGTCGAATCCAGAGCTCAGTTGATCCTCCTCTACACAGTCTGCAATTTACAATCCTAAACCTGGAGAACTCCGCAAGGCTTGGGAGTGGTTCCGGAGGATTTTTGCTGGTTGGGCGCACAGGACTCAGGCATACTTTGCATGGCGCGGGGGTCCCTCTGAGCTGGCTGCCTGAGCAGACAGAATTCTCCAAGGCCTCTTTCCTTTATACAACTCCCTCCCCAGCTTCGCATTCTGAGCTCAGGACGGGCAGGTACAGCACAACTGGAAGGTGGTTAAAATGGCCTTAGCAGCCAACGACATGTGGCCATTCTGTCGAAAACACGTGTCAGTAATGAGGAAGCCTCTAGGCTAAGACTTGTGCTAACTAGTGATGTACAAGCTCCACTTCCTGCATCTGATTCGGAACGTATGAATAAGTATCAGTCCCAAAGTGGCGAACTTCAAGAGTTTTTCGGTCACACTTTAGATGAAGTGTTGCTCATAAAGGCTTTATACAGCATATATAATGCCTTCATAAATTAGACTTAATGTCTTCATAAATTATGCAGAAGCAAATGTCATGCTTTGTAAAAGGTGAAATAATTTATCATTATTCAGCATGCGATCCCAGATGTGACAATGACAATGTCACTTAGCTGACAATGTCACCCTTAATGACATTTAGCCACTTGCTAAATGACATTGTCAGATGAATCACATTTGGCATCAGATCCTGAATAAGGATGTGTTATTTCACAAGTTACACAGCATGACATTTGCTTATGTCTGATTTATGAAGGCATTATGCATGCTGTATAAAGCCTTTATGAGCAATATGTTGTCTTCCTGTAATTGTGGTCTATGGTCCACCTTCTCCTTCTTAGATTCTGTATGTACAAACACATGTTTGTGAACATACATGTTTGTGGGATCAAAAAGTTTATTCTGTTATTCTTATTCGCATGTCATTGCTTAATGTTTCTATAGGCTTTCTCCAGTGAGTCAGAGGACTGAGGACTTGGTGGGCAGTTTTATCACATGAATGGAAATGACACAGGATTACTGGAAACAGTAAGAACCAATATACTGGCAAGAGTGGATGAGTCAGTGAAGTTTGGGCAATGAGTCCATTACCTGGAGGACTAGGGCATCCCTCAATGTCTGGGCAGCCATACTCTTGAGAACATGTGAGATGCCAAAAGGGACCACTCACAATCAGATGTAGACAGACCATGACAGATCATCAATTTTCAGAGCACTTAATTATTAAAGCTAATTGAGGTCCTACAAAGTGGCCCCAGTTTTCCACACACCGAGGCAACAACAAAGCCAGTCTGGCCGCTGCATAGATTTACCGCCAACATACAGACAAATACGCGCAAACAAATTCTCAATGCTTCCACTCCATGACCTCAACACGGAGTAAGCCAAAGACTGAAAAAAATTCAGTAAGCAAATAAACTTTAGTGTAACTCCGAGTGTTTTGTTTCCACCAGATGCACTGTGACAAACAAAGAAGTGATTCTTGTGACTCCATGCCAATTTATTTATTTATTTTTCTTACTATTGATGGAACGGTTCACAGAAGAAAATGGCACGACTTCTCTCTGGCAAAAGTGACATTGCTAATGTTTTCAAGATGGTGCTGAGGCCCAGTAACTAAAAGACCTCCTGCAGTTAATTGCTTTACTTCTGAGGAGCACAATAAGGGATAAAAATTGTCAGTCACATAATGCGATCCTCCAAAACCCAGTAAGCCTGTACATCCAGGTGGAAATAATTGTGGGCTTTTGTTTTCCCTTTCTGTCTCCCCCACAATCCCAATTTCTCTCAGCAAAACTGCTAATAGCAGCCACCATGTCAATGCTCCTGTTTGCTTGCGCAGGGTATCTAACAGCTTGTTTGGATTTTCCTTCATTGTGAGAGAAAATAACTATTATCTTCTTAAGAAGGCCATGAAAGAAATTGAAGAGTACAGTGGCGACAAGCGCCAAGACAAAGTAGAGCTGTTATGTTCTCCAACAAATTAGTGACTCTTGATCTGAAAAGTATTCCAGGTAATGGAATACACTCTGAAATAAGCCAGCGGAGAGTTTATAAATTCCTCATGTATCCTAACCCTCTATCATCCCTGATGCATATTCCAAGGAGTCTGTGTTTTTTTCCCATAAAAAGGTATATCCACGTTGCTACTTGTTTATCAGTCGGAAGATGGTTGGTGTGCATATTAAGTAGTTCCCACCAAACAGGAGTCATCCCAGTCTGAGCACGGGTTTTTGATACTGCATGAAGTAGGTATCTAATTGTGCATGACAGGTAGTGTCTATATTTAAAATGGGCCAAGAACTTCTCACTTTAAACGATAAATAGGATAAGCAGCCAACCTGTTGTTGAATGTCTTTGGAAATAAAACAGGCTTGTTCTGGAAGTGCTAGCAAGAGGTCATTGTTCAGGGCAGGTCGATATATCATGGCATCAATACAAGTAGAATATCCCTGGTTATTACTTGGAGATGTTCGTGAAGAAGTCGGGATCTGTCAGCTGTGTGGTGTTTGCTGCACACATGTGCCATGTGGATGCTCTGAGTGCTCCATTTCTCTCCACACTAACACATTCATCCAGGATGAGAAATTACCCCACAGCTGTATTTTCGTTCACTTTCTAATTATTTGCCATTATGCACTTAGCGTTTCTCGTAATGACGTAAGTGAGCGAGAGCGGATGTTTCGCTTACAGAATTCCGGCCTCATAAAATTTGCTAAGTTAAACATGATAGCAGTCAGCTCTTTTGGGCGCCTCTGACCTTTGGTCTTCTGCCTGTGTGCTTCACTTATCAAACGGCTCAGCGTCTGAGGTCATTTTCCATTCTGTGGTGCCACTGCAGAGGCATGGAAAACAAGGCACTGACAAGCTACTCAGTATGAGCCAGCGCATCGGCACAGGGTTTATGGACGAGGGAGGTTGTGGACACCACCCTGTCTGAGGCTTGCCCTTGAGCGATTAGGGGTCAAACACACGTCATCGGCAAGGAAGGACCCCAGGCAGACTGATGAGTGGCTGATGGCGGGGAACCTACCTTCTTGTGTGGGAAGGTGGCCTGTGTCATGGCTGTCTCAAAGGTGTGCAGTCCCTTCAGCTGAGCCTTCTCCCACAGGGCCTTCAGGAACTGCACAGCCTTGTCCTCAGAGCAGAGGGGCTCGCTGGCTTTACTCTGAGAGGACACGGGGAGACAATCAGCCCCAGACACCGAAAACCAGCTTCTGCAAGTTTGCACAAGTTAACAGAGGCCACTATGTCGGTAGCAACGCACAAACATTGATACTTTTGCGTGACAGACAGCTAAACCCATTGTCAATTCAATGGAATAACAAAGCCATAATCCTAATGCTTCAAGAAATATGAGAATGACAATCCAGTCAATTTACCGATTGCCTCACATGATCTTGTGTTACCTGCAACACTCATCTGTGGCTCACAATCATGATTTCTTTGTGAAACGCTCCAAAAAGAGCAGGAGAAATCTACTGCATCTCACAGAAAGTAGTTTGCATATCAATTTTCACGAAACAAGCCCATTTCTGCTCCTTTTATATTCTATATATCTTTCAGGCAGCTCATCAATGGAGCTGCAGAGGAGATAAGTGATTCATAAGAACTCCAAGTTACCTCCATTCCAAGCTATAAAGCAGCTGTTCCCCACCCAAATGGAGGCAGTTTTACTCAGGTAACTTTCCTCAACCAACTCCTGAGTTGGCTGCGATAGATAAGGTTTGCTAGATCCTGTTCCACTTATAGTCTTTGTTATTTATTTCTTTAGTCACGGTGTTAGACTTTGCCAAGGACCAGTAATGACTGTTTATTTTCAGTTTTTTAGGGGTTGGATGACAGAAGGAATCTAAGATCTTCTTCTGCGGGACCTACATGAGCTGTACCTTTATGCTATTCACAATCCATAAGTCAACGATATGCATAAAAAAAAAATCTTGTCATGAATTTACAGCTCATTGCTTTAATCATTTGACATTTAAGGGTTTTCAGCACCTGGTGCCTTTTCCGTTTAGGTTGTGTTGGTCATGTCCAAACAATTGTGCTCAAGTTAAATAACACGCGCAGGTTTTGGGAAATAAATAAAGCTTATGTAATACGCCATCACTCTTAGACTCATGTGAACTTTGTCAGCAACAAGCCTCCTGAAGGCATGTACAGGACCGCATACCTGCTGGGAGAGCAACATAACGTGTATCCAGAGTTGTGGATGACGACTGCTGAGGGTGAAGCTGGACTTGCTGTAGAGGCAGTAGTGTCCCTTCAGTGGGCAGGAGAAGGAAAGTTTGGCCACACAAGCCCGACTGGAATCTGAAAATGGGCAGACAGGGAGAAGCAGCCTTACATTCCTCCAACACCACTCAATAACTCACCACCTGCTCCGTGATGCACAAACTGAACATACCAACCAGCGATTCCTGGGATTCAAAGGATTGTGGGTCCACAGATGTAACTGGACTAGCAGTAAGAGCATTTGAAATTCAAACTAAATCTGTCCACTCCTTCAGTAAATATTGTGTAGCCATGATACACAATACACTGGACAGATGGACAGTGTAGCGGGCGTTGTAACGATCGGACAGATGTCTGGAAAATAGCATGCCTCCTACCCACTGAGTGTTGCAGAAGCATGAAAAGCCAACAAAAATGTTTACATTTGATGATATGTATCACATCAAATGATATGATACGCTCATATCATTTATGGAATTTATATTTATTGAAGTGTATTTATTTTAAAATAGAATAGATACACCCAGACTTGCTGTCTGCCGGCCCTGTTGAATCCAAGCTTCAATGAAATAGAACCTTTCAAGCAATGTGAAGGAGAATAAATGGTCTCAACAAGCAGCAGTGAAAAAGAATTCCAGAAGTGATGAGAATAAAAGTTGTCAAAATATACCTGTCTAGAAATTTTGCAAATCTATTTCTATGCCTCTGAGATTCATCCAAGGAGTCAGACAAAAACACAGACAAACAGCTATGGAACAGCAGGCCTGGCTCACCTCAGATACCGTCAGCATTCACAATTCCGCCAGGAGACAGAGGCGGAAAAATGGCATCCATGGGAAAATTGTAAGGCAAGAAAGATTTCCAATATAACCACTTTGCCAATAGAGAATATTTATTGAAGGCATACAGGTGTACAAGCATACATTGATTTTGGTGGAATGGGTCTGTTCTGAGAGATCCCTGCCTGTCCAAGTGTGGAATCAAAGGCAGGGAGCTGCAACTAACCAAACAGAACTATGCCAGGCATAAGCTAACAGTATAGAATATTAAGCTTTCATGTGTGTAGTGACAGCCTGGCGGCTGGCACAATTTTGCTTGCAGCTAAATACAAGAGAAATATTCTATGTGAAGTGCACTATGTGAAGTGATGGTCTGGTGGCTGGCATAATTTCTCTTGAGGCCAAATACAAGAGAAACATTCTACGCCAAGTGTACTATGTGTCAGCCTGGCAACTGGCATAATTTCTCTTGAAGCGAAATACAAGAGAAATATTCTATGTGAAGTGTACTATGTTTTGTGACAGCCCGGCAGCTGTCACAATTTCTTTTGAAGCCAAATACAAGATAAATATTCTATGTGCAGTGATAACCTGGCAGCTGCCACAATTTCTCTCGCAGGCGATTCAAGAGAAATATACCATACAATTGATGAGTATTATGAGAAGAGATATTTTGAGGAGGAGTCATGCTTTGTACCCTGACTATGTGTATAGAAAGGGATTCAAACCAACTCGTGAACCAGATGCAAGTACAAGAAGGATGAGATGAAACATGCAAAATATGGTAACAATTTACACAATCTTACTCAATATTTTGAGCTTCCAAAATGTCATTAATCTCTGAGCAAAGGTATGGTTTGAAGGCTGAAGATGTCCAATGTCCCGTGGCCTCCAGTGTCTGAGCTCGGGCCCAGAGAAGCCAGTGGTGTCTCTGGGTGTTGTTGATATATGGCTGTCACTTTGCATGGTATTTAACCTCTATTTAACCAGATAAAAGACCCATGGAGATCAGGACCTCTTTCTCAAGGGCGATCTGGCCAAGAAAGGCAACAGCACACTTCGCTATGAACAGGATAACAATAATTAAGAACAAATAATAAAAGACTTAAAAGTGCAGGAGTTTACAGCAACAATTAAGAACACAGGCACTAATCAATGGATCTCCATTGTCTTTTCCGTAAGACGCAGCGGAAAGCTTCCAATGAAACAAGTTCTGACGATTTCAGTTCAGATTGGAGGGCATTCCAAGGTGAAGGAGCAGAAAAACGAAATGCTTTTTTTCCTGTTTCAGTTCTAACACGAGGAGCAGAGCGATAGAAAATGTTATTTGATCGCAAGGCATAGTGGTTCACAGTTCTCCGAAGAAAAGTGCACGGAAAAGTGGGAACTAGGCCAAGAAGGGCCTTATAGATCAGAGTCATCCAGTGTGTATGACGTCTTACATTCAAGCAGGGCATGCCAGCTTTAGCATACAGTTCGCAGTGATGGGTGAGGTAGCTAAAACCTGTGATGAACCTCAGGGCACAGGCATAGACCGGAGTCAAAGACTGTAGGCAGCTGGTCGAGGCACACATACTGTTTACACAACATCGCCATAATCAAGAACAGGCAAAAAAGTAGCCAACACCAGGAGCTCCCAAGCTCTGTGGGAGAAACATGACTTGTTTTGATAATAAGAACTAAGATTCAACCTTAATTTGGAGATCAAATTTTTGATATGGACTTTTGAATGAAAGGACCCCATCAATAGTTAGTCCCAGGTACTTGTAACTGGACACCAGCTCTAGAGTTTGACCCTGGGCAGTTCTGATTGAAGGAATATACTCCAAGGAAACCAAAGAATTTGAAAGAGTTTTCAGCATTTAAAACCAGTTTCAATTTCTCCAGGCAAGCTTTTACAACATCAAAGGCAGACTGCAAGAGTTTGAATGCATGCACAATCTAACGTGAACAGCAATAAATCACAGTATCGTCCGCATAAAGAAGGTACAAAGAACTTGACAAATTTGCATACAGATCGTTAACATAAATTGAGAACAAGATGGGTCCCAAGACTGAGCCTTGAGAAACGCCTTATGTGACCTCCAGAAAGGTAGAACGAGCTCCTGCCAGATGAACACATTGCTTTCTACCTGCCAAATATTCAGCAAACCAAGAGGCAGCTTGACCGGAGATACCGATCTTGGAAAGAATATTTAACAGAAGAATGTGATCCATCGTGTCAAATGCATTGGATACATCAATGAACAGACCAACACAAAACTTTTTTGAGTCCAAAGCCTCAAACACATCATTTAAAACTTTGAGGCAGCAGTAGCAGTGCTGTGCTGCTTCCTAAAACCTGATTGAAAAGGGTACAAAATGTTATTTGCCTCTATGAAATCAGTTGATCACAGACCAGTTCTTCAAGAATTTTCGCCAGAATACATAATTTAGAGATGAGCCTGTAATTGTTCACTGTTGAGGGATCTCCTTCTTTTAACAGCGGGAGGACCAAAGCAGATTTCCAAACTTTTGGAAGTTGGTTTAACCTGAGGCTTAGATAGAAAATACAGGTTAGAGGCTCAGCAATGAAGTCCACAGCCAGCTTTAGAAAAAATTGATCCAAACTATCAGGACCAGCTGATTTTTTGGAGTCCAATTTTTTCAACGCACTATGGACCTCAGAAATGGACACAGGTGCAAGGTGAAAGGTGCAATCAACAGGGGGACTGTTTAAAACAGTAGGTTCACTGTTTAAAATTGTGTTATTAAAATTAGTATTTAAAGAATCAAACAAGTGCCCTGCTGTGGCAAAATGCTCATTAAAATAATGTAAAATGGCACCTTCATCTGTCAAGTTTACAAAATCTTTGACCAGAAAATTTGTTCGATGACTGGAGGACATGACACCGGAAGCAGATCTCACAACTTTCCAGAATTTTTTTGGATTATTGAGATTTTTGGCGGTTTCAGATAAATGAAATTTAGAGTTAGCCTTTTTGATTAAGGAGGTACATTTGTCTTTTTGATTAAGGAGGTACATTTGACATTTTGATTTTCGTGCTCTGTCCCAGGCATGATTTCTTTCTTTGTTGAGGTTTCTAATTTCGGTGGAAAACCAAGGATTATTTCGCCCCTTAATCCTAAATTTACGTAAGGGGGTATGTTTAGTTATTACCCTCAAAAATTCAGAATGAAAAAAATTCCAGGCCAACTCACATCATCAATGAGGGAGACTCGTCCCCACTCAAAAGTAGACAGGTCATGCAAAAAAGCCTGCTCGTAAAAATGTTAAATTTAGAATTTTTATGGCAGAATTTTAACTTGCACTTGGCAACATAGCAACAAAGTCTGGTTTCCCGAAGTGTTCCTGAGCTCACATGGTAATATCCTTAATAGAATGATGTCAGTTTTTAATGCAGTGCCACCTGAGGGACTGACAGTCATGGGCATGTTGGTTTTCAGCCTTGTCGCTTACGTGTGCAAATTTCTCCCAATTTTCTGAATCTTTTGATGATGTCATGGACTGTAGATGATGGCATCCTTAAATTTTTGATTTTTTTTTATTTTTCTATCCCGCCACCCCCCACTTTGGAGGACAACTTTATTCATTCAATCAGTTATATAATTAACTATAAATCCTCCTACCATCACCCGACAAAACACACGCAGAAAAAAAAAAGAAAAAAAAAACCCATAAAAAATTAATAAAATACAATACAATAAGGATTACATTCACAGAGTTTTATATCTTTGGCATTTGTAATTATTAGCTCATCCATTCCATCTCTTTATTATTCCCAACCCTCAGCCTCCCGAATTTTATCCCATCTTTTGGCATAAATTACAAGTCCCGTCTCATAGGCGGGAAATCCTTAAATTCCTTGCAATTGCGCGTTGAGAAATGTTGTTCTTCACTGCTGGACTATTTGCTCATGCATTTATTCACAACGTGGTGAACCTCGCCCCATCCTTGCTTGTGAATGACTGAGCCTTTCGGGGCTGCTCCTTTTATACCTAATCATGGCATTCACCTGTTTCCGATTAACCTGTTTACCTGTGGAATGTTCCAAACAGGTGTTTTCTTTAGCATTCCTCAACTTTCCCAGTCTTTTGTTGCCCCTGTCCCAGCTTTTTTTGAATGTTCCAGGCACCAAATTCAAAATGAGTGAATATTTCCAAAGAAACAATGAAGTTTATCAGTTTGAAGAATAAATATCTTGTCTCTGTAGTGTACTCAATTGAATATACGTAGGTCGAAAAGGATTTGCGAAACATTGTATTCTGTTGTTATTCAGATTTTACTCAACGTCCCAGCTTCATTGGAATTGGGGTTTGTAAAATTCTGTTAACTGATGAGTCCAAAGTCAAACATTTTGACTCTTTTGTCTAAAATGTTTGACTTTGGACTCATCAGTTCACAGAATTTTACAAACTTTTTGATTGCTCTACACTATATGTGACAGATTAACACAACATGAATATTCCACAATATGAAAATTATAAAAACAATCAAACCTAGTGGTGTTGTGGTGGCGTGGAGATATTCTGTCGTTTTATGGGGTAGAAAAATTGTGTTCTCAATCAGAAAATCCAGAGGGAGAATGTTCAGGCATCAGTCTGAAATCTGAAGCTCAAGTGCAACAAAATTAAGATTTTGGAGTGAATTGTCAAAATCCTCACTGAACCCCATTGGGATGCTGCAGCAGGATCTAAAATGGGCTATTCTCATTCAAAAACCAGCAAGCAACTATGCAAGCAATAGTGAGACAAGGTTCCTCCATGGAAATGTGAAGGACTCCAGTTAACAGAGGCTTGAAAATCCCTAGTTCTCTGCAGCAACTGGCTGTAGTTACTGCAGCTAAAGGTGGCACAACCAGCTGTGACATTTGGGGGGGGGAGGTTGGGGGTTGGGTGGAAATTTCTTTCCTCAAGGGTGATGTAGGTACTGATTGGAAAACTTCGTTCCTTAAATAAATAAAAATATAAAAAAATGAATTGATGTTTACTCACGCTCTCCAGATCTAACATAACATTTTGCTTTGAAATAAGAGACAATTTAGGGTGACAAACATCAGGGGAAAAAATCTGAGGTGGGGGAACTTTATCATGGCAATGTAGGTAGTTTTATGATGTTATTTTATCAGAAATTGGCTCACAATACCCAGATATATAAATGCACAGTCTGTAAAAATGTTGCAAATATGAGTACTGTGCTCTGCTAAATAAACAAACAAAAATGTACAGTCTGCAAGTGTTGACAGTCCCTCTGGAAAATGTCTCACGACCAAAGTAGACTGGAAGCTGATATACTGTACAGTGTGCTGGAGTCTGAGGGGAGGCATCCTGCATCTTATGACGAGGAGTCTGGCCATTTTTGCTCCAGACGAACACATAATTCAGTGTACTGTTTTTTTCTCTGATACTGCACAGTAGTAGAATGCAGCCATAAATATCCTACACACTCATTACCCAGCGAGAGCTCGACCTTGTAACTGGGCTGTGGTGACTGAGAGGCCTATGTTTCGAAAGAGAAGCTGCAGAAAGGGAGCACTTTCCAGTGGCAGCGCGGTGGTCCTCCGAGGAACGCGTGCTGAAGGACAATGTGAGGGGGCTGTGGTGACCTCACCCCTGGAGCTGGGATATGAGCACATTGCTTTGAATGTGCCAGCTTTGCTCCACAACATACCCCACAGTCAGAGCCTCAAAGCAGTCTTGCCTGAAACACAGTTTCCACTTCCAAACTGCCAAAACAAGAGGGGAGTACCTCTCTGTGTGTGTGTGTGTGTGTGTGTGTGTGTGTGTGTGTGCACGCGCGTATCAGTTGGTGTTGGTGCACCCGAGTGCACATGGTCATGTGTATGTATTTGTGTGTCTCCAGTCAATCTAAAACACCACCGAGCAGTAACTTTCACTTTTGAGCCTCTTTAAAATAAACCATAAGGACAAAAATAAACTGTTTAGACTGGCTTCGGAGAGCAGAGTTAGTTTAAGAAAAGGACTAAAAACAGCTTGATAGTGGCAATGAGAATTAGGCCTACTCTGCTCTAACGACTGTATACACCAGAATGAGAGTGCTGCCTACAGTCTGTCCATGTAATCCATCTTTGAGGCACTCTCTTGTCACCTTATTAAACTCAAGTTCATACAGTATGAGCAGTAAATATTAGGGCAGTGACAATTATAGTTGTTTGGCTTCGTGGTCCAGCACATTGGATGTAAAATAATGCATAATATATCTTGATGATGAATCAGGTCAAACTACAGATGGTTACTTTAATTTGAGAGTAACTACATCCATACTGCATCATCAGTTTAGGAATTGCAGCCCTTTCTTCACAGGATCAAAAGATGTTAAACAAATTAACACATTTTCAAAGAATTTCTACAGATATCCTCAGTTCCTGTTTGAGTCTGGGAGAGAATGTGGGTTTTGAATTTTCGGTTGGATCTGAATAAATAAGAATTCATCTTACTGCACATTATTAAAACAAGCAAGCGAGCCAGTTCCAGTGTAATGTGCACATGCCCACACTATAACACTACAACCAAGATGTTTCACAAATGAGGTGGTTTTTTTTGGATGATCATTGTATTTCTCCGCACCTTCCTCTTTTTATTGCTTTAGTATGGAATAATGCTTGTCATCTGTACAAATGATTTTCACAAAACTTCTCATCTATTTATTCATCCATTTTTTTAACCATACTCTAGCCAAGCTAGCTTTTTTCTTGAGGCCCAGGTTTGTTCAACTTCAAAAACTGAAAATTGATTATTTTTCATGAGTGAAAATATTTTTGGCCACAGACTACACTGGTCGTCTGTGGTGTACCACCATGGTCAGCTCCTCAGCCCATTCTTTTATTTTTCCAAACACCAAAACTTTTCCCACTGTCATTTATGTCAATAATCAAGGCCAAAATTTAAGCCTCTTAATGTCTTGCTGGATTGACATTGACACGTGTATTTTGTCCCCATATTAAAAGGCAACAGACATTAACTGCAATTGTTCCTCCTAGAATGAACCGTCGGATCTTTTTTGTACATGAACTGAGAATGCAACAACGCATTACCAGCTAAGAAATGGAAGAGCAGTAGAATTACTCATAGCAGGTTAAAATCAGATAAGAATGAGTAAATACAGCTGAATGATTCATCGTGATAGACATAATCAAATTCAAGGCAGTCAGCATTTAATTACATATTCATGCATTGAAGAACAAATCAAAGCAACAACTAGAAGGGCATGCGGTAGAGCGCATAATTCCACTATGTCAATATTATTGGTTCTGGATCCTCAAGAATATCATCCAGATCGCCAACAATTATAATCAGTTCTACATTAGTGTACATTCTATTTAATGCTGACATTTCATGAAAATCTATTCATCACATATGGGACAATCAGTCTATTCAGGTATATTTATAAGTTCTTCCGGAAGTAGAATCCAGAATATGTTCCGGATCACTTCCAAAATTAAATCAATTAATCCTTGGATTATCATCTACCATCCTACCAAATTTCGAGCCAATCCATTCATAACTTTTTGAGTTATCCTCATAATAGACAGACAAAAAAACAAAAAGACAAACACGGGTGAAAGCATAACCTCCTTGGCGGAGGTTCTGTTTATCCAAATACTTACCAAATGTGTTCTAAATCAGTAGTGCAAAAGAAATCTAAATGTCTATAGCTGGCTAAAGAGCAAAGCTTCATCCTGTGATCTGCTTATTTGCACAAGTCATTCTTCCTACAGCTCACTGAAAGGCGTTAAGTCAGTTTAGGTGTGGTGAAAAGCAATGCCTTTTGACACAAATTACGCCTTAAATCTATGATTATAGGCCACACTGTGAAAATAAGTGTTGACCTCTTCATTGTTCTGTTGACTGAATGGCCCTGCAGGAGTCCAAGGGGCAGAACGACGTCGGTAATTCCTCTTATTTCTTCGATGTGCTGTTTTTCTCTGGGGGAACGCAATGGTGCTCCACGCATTAAATCTCTCTCAGGCGAGGCTCCACTGTTTATGCTTCCTCTAAATGTGAACTCTGAGGTGGAGACGCTGGGGTGGAGATGGAACTCCCCGACCTTTCCGGCCTTCAGTACAGTGCATCCTACAGCCACATCTCCATTGCCCTCTCCCCCAGAGCTGTCAATCACAGTGATTTAATCTCAGAACAGCCAGGTCAGTTTTAATGTGGAGATTTGTGGGGTGAAGAGATGACTTACTATCTTGTATCTTGTACTAAGTAACTATCCTTCCATTGACGTACGTCTTTGAATCTCATATCATCTGCAGCATATTTCTATTATTAGAATTGCCATTGAACCATGTGGTTAGTTTTTTGTTGTGGTTGTCAGGCCCGAGCACAATTTCTTCATAGTGTTGCACCTGAGCTTTAAATGATGTGAAAACCCTATAAAAGAATTCATATCTGGTCGACACAGGTACTCAAACTATATTAAATAATAAAACACAAATAAACACCGGTGTATTGATTGGTTTTCAGTTAGATCATCAATATCTGTCAATTTACTACAAACTATAAGAGCTACAGACTAACATTTCCACAAGTCATTTATGTCCTGGTCATTTTGCCCAGAGAAAATAAATCTTTCTTTCTTTCTGCAAGGATATGATGAAAATTGTCTTTCGAATCTTTCGACATCTGTACCTGAACTAAAGTACTATGTAGCACAGGGCTCAACTACATTGTACTTGTGTAATCAGAAAATGCATTTACATCCCCGAGCCAGCACCTTTATTTATTTATTTATTTATTCATAAATTGGGGGAGGGGGCTGTGCAGAGCAGAATTACAATGCTACTGCAAAGTTTACCTTCACTTACTATTTATACTAACAAAGCAACATCGACCTAATTACAGTACAATCGTATGCCCAAATATCAATTTTGGACTTCTGGATGAGCTCCTATGACCGTCTCTGGGCACGTGTGCAGCACGATGGGCAGGAGGACCAGAGAGACCGGCCGCCGGTGAGAAACGGAGGGGAAACAGATATGAAGAGCCCCCCTCCACCTGAGACTGACTCCCCCCACTCTGGACAATGCTCATTTCCCTGCAAATGCCCAGCTGGTGCTTATCGAATTTACTGGACTTCAAGGGCACGCAGAGCTCCCAGTAAGGCCTCAAAGTGGCCTCTTTTGAGGGAGAGTCCCACTCCTGACACCCCCTTAAAATTGTAAGTATAAATATTTCCATTTCCAGATGTTTTCAATGTGAAATGACTCTGTGAAAAGATTTACGCCAGATATGTGATGAAAGCATTTTAAAGGCAGGGATTCAGCATTTTTTCTGACCCCTACAGTATGTCTACAGGGCTGTATATTATTAAGGCAACATAGACAGAACGGCACTGTATTCTCAGAGGCAAATAATAAGCTTGGCCACTATCTTTAATCGCTAAAATCAGGGATAAGGTTTTTAACAGCCACCATTAAAAAAAAATTGAGCAAATGTCAATATTATATTTTTCAAATGAAAGGTCTTGGAAGTTGCATATAAATAGATGTAAGGGGAGAGAGTTTTGCCCCACATCATATTATTAGAACTAATTTGTCACGCAACTCCCAAAGTGTGGGTATTCTGTGCTGCCAAATAAAACATTTTATTTGGCAGATGCAGATGACACCTTTGATATCTGATTTAACACCTAAGAGTAAAACTGAAGTTATGATGTATAACTAATGCATAGTCCATTCAAATGTGAACCATATATGAATAGAGCTTTCTGCTACTGTACTTTGGAGAAGCAAGATTTATATACGAGGCATCAGATAATGACTATTCAAGTAAAATAACCCAATCACGTATCACTGACAAAACATTCCAAAAAAATCTACTCTTTAAACAATTAGAGTTTAGAACTGTAAGGACTTTAAAAGGAAAACCTTTCCGCCTAAGGGTTAGTAATAATCAGTTAGGGGCAGGGAAAAGTGTAAATAGAAAGGGGTAGCTACCTTCGATCAAGCACTGCTCCGGAAAGGGGATGCGTTTCATGATGTCAGCGCAGAAAGCCTTGATCTTCTCCTCATTTGCCTTCAGATGGACCCATAGCTTGTCTGTCTCTCGCAGGTCGTCTACATCCGTCCGTCCCTGACCATCTGTGCATGGGGCCAGTGACTTGTCCAGGGCAGGAGCAGTGTAGCAAGGAGGCGTAGGGCTCTCTCCTGGGGGCTCGGCACCGTCCGCGACCCTGTCGCTCTCCGGATCGGGCGATTCCTCGGGCAGGAAAGCATCGGGACTAAACTCCGCCTCTTCACCCTCCTGGCTGTTCTCTGAATTGAAAGAGCGGGACCGCACTGCATGCAGGGCTAGACTCTTTGACCTTGAAGGGCGAAGACAAGGAACAGCAATCCGTGGCTGTTAGGGTTTACTTCCTCACTGGGGAGAAGCATATATATCTTGAAAGTTTAAAATGCACATATATATTTTTTTTAATTACTGTAAGTTTTCCTCAGTATTTAATTCCAGTAACCAGGTTTAGCAACATAGCACAATACTCCAACCAGGATACACAATGAATAAATGCAATGCCAGGGCTTTATGGCCAGAGCAGAACATATAACAGGACTTTCTGGCTCCAGGACTTTACACCTCTGATGTATACTCAATAGGCCCCAGGGCATCCTCAATAGGTAACATGGCAGTGATAGTGGTCTCAGTACCAATTACATCCCTACCTTCCTCTGAGTGAAGTATTAGCTGTCACCACTTCAGTTACCACTTAGGTTCAACAAATAAGAATAGCGATAGGCTAACCTGTTGAACCTCATCTCTCGGCGTTCCTCTCGGTTGGCTTGGCCCAGGCTGTGGCGCCGCTGTGGCCCGGGCGAACTTCCCTCGCTCTCTCCCTCCACTTCACCCTCTGTCCCGCCCATCTTCTCCTCAAATGCCTGGATCTTCACCTGCAGCTGCTCGTCTCCGTCGCTCACGCTCGACTCCAGATCACAAGGCTTTGGGCTCGGTACTGCCTCGTCCAGCACCCTGAGATTCACACACAGATCCTTACGCCACAGCCTGTGTGTGCCTCTTCCACTTTTATATACAATATTAAGTACACTGGTATAAACATCTTTACAGTATTAACAGCATTGACTGTCCAGTTTTACTCAATTAGTACTTCACTGTGTTTAAGTTCATTTTCATTCAATAAATTTGTGCACAACTGAGAGTCAGAAAATGAATTCATATAGTGCCGACACCTCGACTCTGTGAGATCGATGCAACCGTTGTACCCTCAAACAAGACCTTAATCCCATATTTTTCCAGTAATGAAATGAACACCCTGATTTAGTATTCCCTGGGAAACACTGTGGGAGATCAGGGATATCGAGCAGCACAGAAAAGGCATGTGAGTGCACACATACACAAGCTAACATACACAGAGTCTGAGGAGCACACAGATACACCGGCACAGAGTACTACATCAATGCAGCATAGGATAACACAACCACAACGAACACAGGCACACAAAAAACACAGGAGAGAGCACACACAGGTGCACTACAGCTCAGGAAGAAACATAGAGTGAAAAACTAATGCAGACACAAAGAAGCAATAAAAAAGACCATGATGGCGGGCAGAGATGGAAAAACGCCGGCAGGCATGTTGGCCCAGAGAAGGAATGCATCGCAAGGGAGCATTGGAGAAACTTCCGTGTGCAGCAGGAGACAGATCATACCAAAGAGACCCTCTCGTCTCAGTCCACCAAAAATACTTCAACAGAGCCTCTCCCCTGGAGCATGGCCAGTACAGGGCTGCTAACTTAAATAAAATCACCTCCTATTTTTTCCCCCCAAATTTCTTCTCTTGTAATTTTAATGGCTTTCCTTCTTCTCTTTCCAAAGAGACCCCCGAGCGAAGTTACAGGATGTTTAGGGGACAAAATGTTCCAGTTGAACCCTCGTGTACTGAACTAAAGCCAGTTGAAGAATCAGATTAGCAATTGTACTAACTGCGAATCAGGTCTATTACATGCATCACTGTGCAACTTTTCTAATCTCTGTTACACCATGCGTCTGTTGAATACTCAACTGTGATAAGCGGAAGGACCAATAAATAACGGCACACCTATGAAGTAGTTGCAAACATGTTCGCCTTTTCTTACTTTGCCACAGTATTAATTTGCCACATTTTAATTTCAAGCTAAATTGAACTGAGACTTCCAAGTGAAATTTAACTGACATAAAAACAAAAAAGTTACAAATATATGAAGTGAATTCTAAAATAGGCAGAGAAGCAGACAACATTTTTTTGCATTTACAGACAACATTTATAACTATGAAAATCTTTGGCGACAGTGGTGATGATGACTAAAGGGAGAAAGCATTAAGCAAAAACAACTGTGCAAGCGGAGAGCCCCTGGAATTAGTAACCACAGTTTTTTCATGGCAATGAAACGAAATCGAACTATCGTACTCACAATTAGCAGCAGAAATTTCAGCTGTGTAAAAGTAAAGTGATAGTTGCAGCAGCAAATTGTCAGCAAATTAATGTAATTTGTGGACGAAAACACAAAAATGTAGTTTTTAGCTGAGCGTATATGTGTGTGGTAGCCTTGGTATCCGCTTCATGTTGGGACTCATCACCCCACTTAGGTGTAAGATTATTTACGTATAATGACTGGAATGTCGTTGTTTACAGCTAAATTAATCAGCCTATTGGTCTGATCAATTTAGATGACCAACTAGAAAGAACTTAACCAGATTTGCTTGCAAATGTAGACTTGCGATGAGGGCCAAAGTACACTGACCAAAACTTCCAATGCAACACATACAATTTTGAAATATTTGGTGTACATAAAATGGGTTATTGGTTTCGAGCCATGATACATCAACTACAACTTAAAAGCTCAGAAAATTGTTTTGATTTTGTCGTGTGGGCAGCTCGTTCCGCTTGATCGCACATTGTTTAGAATTTTGCCTATCCCGTCAGGTTGAGTAGAACTCATTGACCAATCCTTCGAGAATTTGGTCAATAAATAGCCGTAGCAATGGGCAACTTAAATATTCCTTTGCATTATCCTGGGTCAACGTGTGACCATGCCGCGCCGTTGGTATGCTCACTGGTGGAATGTCGCAAAGACGGGTTGCAAGTAACCTGGGCATCAACGTGTCGACTATATCATGTCTCTGGAGCCGGTATAATGAAACAGGAAGCACCGGCGATCGACCATGTGCCCCCAGACCACGTGTCACCAACCCTCAGCAGGATCGCCATATTCATCTCCATCACCTGCGCAATCGCTTCCTGCCAGCTACAGTCACTGCTGCTCAGACCAGAGGTCGTCACCAGAACTGGATTAGTGACTAAACCGTACGCAACCGCCTGCGTGAAGCCGACTTGCACAACCGACATCCCCGCCGTGGTTTGGTGTTGACTCCTGCACGTCGCCACGTCCGTCTGTGATGGTCAAGGGCACATTTGGGCAGGAATGCTCTCAGGTGGAACAGGGTGCTCTTCTCCGAAGAATCGAGGTTCAAGTTGAATGTGTCTGACGGAAGGCGACATGGAAGGCGGTATGGCGTAGGCGACGGAAACGTTATACTGACGCTACCATCCTGCAGCGTGACCGCTGGAGTGGACCCAGTGTGATGGTTTGAGCTGGAATAAGCAGTAGACACAAGACAGACCTCATTTTCATCGATGGAAACCTCAGTGCGGCCCGTTACCGTGACGACATCCTTACCCCTGTCACAATTCCACTCATCCATCGCTATCGCCTAACGCTGCAACAGGATAACACAAGACCACATGTCGCCAGAGTCTGTCAGGACTACCCGAGGCAGAATAATGTTCAGTGTCTTGATTGGCCTGCATATTCCCCAGATTTAAATCCTATAGAACATCTATGGGATATTCTGGATCGCTGGGTGAGAAGGTGTGATCCAGAACCAGCCACAGTCCAGCAGTTGCCTCAAGCACTCCAGGAGGAATGGGACCGCATCACACAGGCTGGAATTCGGAATTTGATTGACTCCATGCATCGCAGCATCCAGGCTGTGTGTGACGCCAGAGGAGGCCATACAAGCTACTGACTTCGGTGATCCAGAATTGCGCCTTCAACTGATGAATTAGAAACCAGGAAAAATCTGTTCCTCATTCCTGACTCTAAAACTGTGTTTTTAATTTGAATCTTAATATTTGTTATGTATTGTTAAGTTTATCGTGAGAATGACATGTGTTGCAATAAACCCGAGTATTGCGTTGGAAGTTTTGGTCAGTATATTACTATAATATACTGGACAAAATAAATTAGGGATCATTAACTATTTCAGTGATTAAAACCAAAATTTTGTACGGGCATCACAGAAAATATGAAACACAAACGCTGACATCATTTTTCATCCATATTTAATGACAAATCTCAATTTCATTCTTTGGTTTTTGGTCATAGTGTACAAATCAACAAATCACTGAATGAGGTGATTAAAGCTGCCAACTTTAAATTTACAGAACATGTCCCAAACTGACTCAAAGTCTCATCAATACTCGGTGTGACCTCCGTTTGCTCTCAGAACAGCCTGACATCGGCGTTGCATGCTCATTATGAGATTCACAATGTTCTGCTGTGGGAAATTGTTCCACTCCTCTCTGAGGGCGTTCTCAAGGTCATCCAGAGTCTGTGGTTGGTTTGGACGCTGTAAAAGTCGTTGCTGAAGTTGATCCCACACATGCTCAATGGGGTTAAGGTCGGGCGAGACCGCAGGCCACTCCATACACTCGATGGTTTCCCTCTCCAGGTACTCCTGAACCACATGAGCTCGATGAGGACGGGCGTTATCGTCCATGAGGATGAAAATTGGACCTACTGTACCAGCAACCAATCTGACGACTGGGTGAAGAATCTCATCCCTGTACCGGAGAGCAGTCAGTGTGCCGTTCCTGATGGCTACCATGTCAGTACGACCGCCCAGACAAATCCCTCCCCAAATCATCAGAGAGCCACCATAAAACCGATTGTGTTCAGACACCAATGCCTGACTATACCGCTGTCTGGCTTCTCTCCACACGTCTACGACCATTATGGAAGTCCAGACAAAATCTGGACTCATCTGTGAAGAGTACGGGCTCCCAAAGTCGTCTATCCCAATTCACATGCTGACGTGCAAATTCCAAGCGTCCTTGTCGATGACGTGGGAGGAGTCTGGGGCGCACTGCTGGTCTGTAAGCCCGGAGATTAGCAGCATGAAGTCTGTTCCTCAAAGTCTGGGGTGTAATGTGCAGGCCTGTGGCAACATTGAACAGACTAGTCAGTCTTGGAGCAGGTTGAAACCGCTGTCTCCGGGCTAACGTAACGATGTAGCGGTCTTGGCGTTGCGTTGTGGCACGGGGACTGCCACTCCTAGGCCTCTCATTGACTGTACCAGTCCCCTGAAATCGTGTCCAGAGTCTAGAGATAACACTTTGAGACACACCGAACTGTAAAGCAACATCTCGCTGCGTTTGTCCAGCCTGAAGTATTCCGACTGCTTGATTTTGCGCTCATTTGCCTGTAAATTCTGTCTTTGTGGTGGCATGCCTTTACTAAAGTCAACCTCAATCGCTGCTCACTTTATCAATAACGTAAAGATGTCTGCTGACTGATTGTCAACGTCACACAACAACCCAGAGTCAACCACATTTTAATCGTGCTGCTCATGAGCAGGTGTTAATTGCACAGAAGCATGCAGTGAACCGATTTCAGGTCACACAATGTGTTTTCAATTCATGTGTATTAAGTATTTCATTACACTTTATTCCTTTAAACTTTAGTAAACCAAAATGTCCATGATTCCAAATTTTTTTTGTCCAGTATAATACAAACCATAATGCTCATATTCCAGATTTAGATACCGACCTGTTGGTCTAAGCTAGTTAAGCAGGTTGGCACTGTGAGTATTTAAGAGCCATGAGGGATTTACCAGCCATTTATCGAGTGAGGAACTTGATTGTCCACCATTTCGGCCAAAAATTCACTCTACCAGTGTAAACCAGCTTTGGCCAATGAACAACAATGACCAGCAACAGACCAGATGATCAACTAGAGTAATTTAAAATATGGCACAGAAAACACGGTTCATTCAAAATTTAATTGCAGAGCAGGATACAAAGAAAAATGAAACTCTTCGTTGCGGCCCAAGATTCCTAAATATGTCTCAAGGACCTGTGCAATAGACACTAGGGGGATGGGGCCTGACTACTGTTCCAGCTCTGACTGACAGGCCTGTCTGCAGTACCTGCCGGCAGTTGTAAAGTCAGCTTCCAGACGGCGGCTCAGCAGCCGGGCAATGGCAGTAAAGCTGTTGCTCATTCTGTAGATGTCTTTCCCACAGCCCCCCAGGATGGAAGAAAAGCGGTCGGTCAGCCCCCGGATCTCCAGCAGCAAAGAGTGGTGAATACTGTGCTCCATACTAGCCAGCAGAGACACCAAGTACACCAGAGAACTGTGGGCCAGCTCCTGAAAGTGGAGAGAATATGTTACAATCCAGTAGCTGAGCTGCAGTGAGGATCAGTGGTCTGAGCTACTGTGTGATACAGAGGTCAGAGCTGCAGTGTGGTACAGTGGTCAGAACTACATTGTGGAACAGTGGTCAGAGCTGCAGTTTGTAGCAATGGGCAGAGTTACAGTGCGAATTAGCGGTCAGTGCTGCAGTGTGGATCAATGGCGAGTGCTGCAGTGTGGGACATTGGTCAAAGCTGCAGTGTGTGGCAATGGGCCGACATGCAGTATGTGAAAATGGACAGAGCAGTAGTGTGGACCAGTAGTCAGAACTGCAATGCGGAACAGAGGACAGAGCTGCAATGTGGAACAGTGGTCAGTGCAACAGTGTGATACAGTGATTAGAGTTGCAGTGTGGAACAGTGGTCAATACAGCAGTTTGATATAGTGGTCAGAGCTGCAGTGCAGAACAGTGGTCAATGCAGCAGCGTGATGCAGTGGTTAGAGCTGCAGTGCGGAACAGTGGTCAGTACGACAGTGTGATTCAGTGGTTAGAGCTGCAGTGCAGAACAGTGGTCAATGCAGCAGCGTGATGCAGTGGTTAGAGCTGCAGTGCGGAACAGTGGTCAGTACGACAGTGTGATTCAGTGGTTAGAGCTGGAATGTAGAACAGTGGTCAGTGCAACAGTGTGATACAGTGATTAGAGCTGCAGTGTGGAACAGTGGTAAGTGCCGCAGTGTGGGACTAAGATTAGATCAGCAGTGAGGAACAGTGGTCATTGGAGCAGTATGATATAGTGGTTAGAGTTGCAGTGCGGAACAGTGGTCAGTGCAACAGTGTGATACAGTGATTAGAGCTGCAATGTGGAACAGTGGTCAGTGCAAGATTGTGATACAGTGATTGGGCTTGCAGTGCGGCACAGTGGTCAGTACAGCAGTGTGATAGTGGTTAGAGCTGCAGTGTGGAACAGTGGCCAGTGCAACAGAGTGATACAGTGGTTAGAGCTGCAGTGCGGAACAGTGGTCAGTCCAGCCGTGTGATATAGTGATTAGAGCTGCAGTGTGGAACAGTGGTCAGTGCAGCAGTGTGATATAGTGATTAGAGCTGCAATGCGGAACAGTGGTCAGTGCAGCAATGTGATAAAGTGGTTAGAGCTGCAGTGTGGAACAGTGGTCAGTGCAAGAGTGTGACACAGCTGTCAGAGCTGCTGTGAGGAACAGTGATCAGTGCAACATTGTGATGGAGTAGTGGTTGAAGAGACAGCAT
This sequence comes from Gymnothorax reevesii, assembly GCA_029721435.1. Classification (NCBI taxonomy): domain Eukaryota; kingdom Metazoa; phylum Chordata; class Actinopteri; order Anguilliformes; family Muraenidae; genus Gymnothorax; species Gymnothorax reevesii. The sequence continues at coordinate 145,341,246 of CM056574.1, forward strand.
GAAGCAGTGCTGCATTGTGGAGAGGTGTGCAGATCTGTCATGAAATTTATTCATTAGGAATGCGGTATGGAGCATAAGTAAAATCAGCTGTTTGAACATTCCATTTTCTCTTGGACTATTATAAAAATATTTGATGAAGTAATTTGTGTGGTAATGTGTGGTTTGGCAATAAAAATGTTTTCATTATTCTGATGGTGCCAATATCGCCTCAACCCTGGTGTCCACACTGTTATCTCCGTTCATAGTTCCCAGGGAGCCTTTCATATTTGGTCATGCTTTTGTGAATGAAAAACACACTGTAATTCATCCCCTTTAATCCAGCGAGTGTTTGATGAGTCAGGCATCTGGCAAAGCATTCTGCCCCTCGCTCCGCTGTCGTCAGCAGCAGCGGTTAACCTCAGCAAATATAAGGATTCGGTCCAATTCCTCTCGCAGCCTGATGTGTGGGGTTAAAAGTGTACAAGAAATGGGCTAATAACATTTCACAATAAGGGTTCATTAATGAACATTAGTTAATGCAGCAATAATAAGCATTAATGCAGCAAATTGCTTATTCAGCAATTTGATACATTAGTTAACTGTTAATTCACTGATAGTTCATGCTTATTGCTGCATCAATTAATGTAAATTAATGTACCCTTATTGTATAGTGTTACCAATGGGCATGAAATCAGCATTTAATTGTCAGTCCTATAATCCCTACTACCCATAGAGCCAAAAAATTTGGGTGAAGCACTTCCTAAGAGTGATGGGCATCCTCACATTACATAGTGCATAGTAGCAGGATTTCCATCGAGGTAAGCCGGCTCAAGACTGCTCGGAAGAGTCAAGTCTTTTGTGATTTTTCTGTTTGACACCTATATATGCTGTTTTTTGGATTCAGAGCTGTAAATATTGAGAAAAATAAGAATTGGAACGTTATCAAGCAAGAGTGAGAGATGAGCATCTGGAAATGATTATAATGCATAAAGGGGGCTACAGAGAGCTGTCCTAATGCAGTCAGCCATGCCAAGTGAGTCATCGTTTAAACCAGTGCTGCGCAGTTTCAACTCCTGATAGCAATCTGTACTCGCCAAAAGCTCAGAAGAGCGTACGATCATTCAGCTTCCAGAAATATCACAATATAGTAGATCCAATGCCTTCCACATGATTCTGCCAAAATTCATACGTCATTCATCCAACAGGCCCAAGAATGTCCTCCGTTCAGCACACCCACAAAGCAATGAACCTGTCATACCTTGATATGAAACCAGGAACAAGGCAACTCTCTCTCCTTATTTCTCATAATCTCTGGTGAGCTAAATGACACATTCTTTCCTTGGAATTAACAATATCCCCCAATCCGACAAACAGCAGTTGTTAAAGCATCACTCAGAGGCTGTTCTAACAAGCCAGCCAGTTATAAATGTGCTGCGGACAAGGGGGTCCCTTGCGTAGCAATAGTGAGCTCTGGAGGGGTGGGGGGGTATGGAAACACTTCAACAATGTTGATATATATGCCTGTTTAAAAGTATCACGAAGGAATTAGAGATAAATTGTGCAAATAGGTGGAATTAACTGAATCTCAAATTAGCAAACACAGGTCATTTACATTTAGGGTATTCCGCTCATGGTTTGCGCAGCCTTGAAACCGAAGCCTCAGAGGCTTTCAACAGCAGAGGTGATAATTCCAGGGGCCAGTCCTGCCAACTGACTGGAAAAACTGAATCCACCTTGTGAACAACAGCAAAATACTGGGGATGACTTTCACTTTTTAAACGTGGATGAACCACCTCTAGTAAAGAGCCACTAAAGCACAACTCTGCCTAAATGTCAGAAGGCATGCTATAATTATATGTCATGGTGCTGACATGTTAATATGAAAAAGGCAAGATTTCATGTCTGGGGCAGGATACACAGACAGTACTAACTTGACAGAAGTAGCCCAGACAGCTCATTTGGAGATATTCCTGGAACAAGTTCTTCATATTCTGCTGCCCTAACGCAACAAAAAGGTCTTTTGTAACATGCTTTGCTTCAGTTTATCATCAGGCCAGCTGTAACCGGTCTTGTCCCAAAGGCAACCAATATTAATGCCCGACAAAATAAGGTCTAGTCTGCTTTTGTCTTGCCTTCCCGGCATCTTTCAACCACCCAGCACCCTCAATCATGCTACAGTATACTGTAATCCATCATACCAATGGGGTCAGGAAATAATGGCACATGTTCAAGGAGATGCCCCCACAGAGCCCACCAGGGGAACCACCCTGCAGTGCCCACTACACTTGGAATCCTTCCTTCCCCCTGTGACATTGCAACCCTATGCCCCTCCATCGCGACTTTTACACCCCTCTCACAAATGTAATGAGCACCTCCATTGTTCTTCAAAGTATATTTTTGCAGATCTTCCTTCCTTTGCCAGATGCCTGATACATAAAAATCATGAGTCAGCTCAATTTCTTTCCAACAGAGGATCACCTTATACACATCCAGGATATGTTCCATCATTTCCACATTTCCACATCTGCCTGTATGTATGCCGTAAATTTTCAAATAGAACTGAGCGATGTTACTGTGTATTTTTAGAAATGTGTCAAATATATTACCATAGTCTGTATTTCCTATTGCCTGAGAGGATGAAAACATCTTAAACATTTATCACAGTACAAACCCTCAGAGTTCTCAGTAACGTACCAACAGAGATTTGCGAATACATTGCCTGGCCATAAATTGCTGTTTGGCTTTTAAAATGCAAATACTTAAGAGTCAACGATTGAATCATTATTGCAGTGATTAATATGTTTCAGCAGGCAGCAATGTTTTAGCCCTGACTAATGCAGCATGTTGCTTCCCATTTTTTAAACAACCATGTCGGAAGATGTATCCCGTGGTCATGAAAAAGACAATTAATTAATTTATTTCAGTTTTCTTTTACCAGGGCAGCCTCTTCAGTTTTGAGAACTGCCTTACAAGAGAGCCCTGGTCATAGTAGAAACATGGAGATATACAGTACATGTACATAAATCTCTAACATATCAACACGTCAAAAAAAGAAAACTGGTGAAGTTGAATGAGTGAGCCCCCCCACTCACGATCTATAGTACAAGTATCACTTAAATAAATTCCTGTGTTTTCACTGACGGTCACCAAGCATAACTTAAAAGACGACACGTAGGTTTAAAAACATTAGGTGAAGGGCTAGATTGCACTGAGCAAGGAAGATTATTAAATGTTTGAAAGGGATTTCTTCATGTAATCTGTTCTCAGTGTTGGTAAAAGTACTGGGCAATTAATTGCATAGCTGGTAATATAAAAGACTGGTCGTTTTAGAATTAACTGGTCTAGATACGAGGGTGCTAAGTCGTGCAAGATCTTATATACTGTAACACACTGCTGGTATTTTATCCTCTGTTCTACTGACTGCCATTTTAATGTTTTTAATGAAATGGAACTGGGTGGATAATGATTAGCACCAAAGAAAAGTTTTGCATATCTATCTTGAAGTGTTTGAACTCATTTTAAGTTTGCTTTAGTGCAGTATACTGTATAGTCAACGTGAGGCAAGATCAACCATGTTCTAACGAGTGATTCATGTTTTTATTCTACGTATACAGCCAATAGTCTGAGAGACTTTCTTGATTATAGCATCAACATGGCTAGACCAAGTCAGTGTATTATCAAGTACTACCCCAAGATATTTAAATGTTTTTTGTTGTGATTCTGGCATCTGCTCATGTTCTGTTTTAGCCTTGCTCATGTTTCATGCCTTGCCATGTTTATTCCGACTGCCTTTTGGGTTTTTTGATATTTGCTATGTCTGACTATTCTTTGTACGTGTATTGGGATTTGGTATCTTTGATTGGTTTATGTATTGTCTTAGTGTTTTCTCTTCCATATTTTGCTTTTTGCTATAGTCTCACTCCGGTCCATGTTTTCCATTATGCTTTGCACTTTGTCTCCCCCGTCTGGTCTCTTGTCCTGTCATTGTTCACAGCCCCAGTCCTGCGTGTTACTCTTCGGGTGATTTATTGGATTCTGGATTTCAGTCTTCCTTCCAATCTCGTTTGCTTACTTCGCCTTACTTTTCTATCTTATTAACCATACTAGCAATTTGTTGTTTTCGCTAGGAGTTAATAACATAAACTAACATTGTATATAATACTAACTTACTAACAAGCACCAAGGGATTGTATAGTTTCGCTAACTAAATGATTAACAAGCTCTCAGCACTCGCCCTGTTCTAGTCTCCGCCTCTTGTCTCTCCCTGATCTCCTTTGCTGCGTTTCTCTGGAAGCTCCACATCTGATCACACTGTCCTTCTCTAATTTTCTATGCACATTAGAACTCCTTAACTGGAGCCAAATGTTTGTTTATAGGTTTGTCCTGTGATCCCTGACCGCGTTTTGGCTTCTGCCAAATTTCAAATGATTAGATTCTCCCTCATGTGCTGCTCCCTTGTAATCAGTCTGACTGTTGGCACCAGTGTCTCTTACCATGTGATCTCCCTGGAAGTGTATATTAGGTGTCTCTTCACAGTTATTCTCGGTCAGATCGTTTCCTCAGTCTTCTCGTGCCACGCTTCTCTTGCCTTGATTACTCAGTGTATATCTTTCTGACTGGACCGCCCGACTTTTTGATTTTTGCCTTTGTGATTTTTGGATTATTGTTGCATCTGTGTGTTTTGACCTTTTTTCTGCCCGACCACGAGATCTATGTTTGCTGCCCTGGTTACGATTCGGATTACGCTCATTGGATTCTGGTTTTGCTTGTCTGACATACCTATTCCTGTGAACCAGAGCCATTTCTGTCCGACTACGATTACTGTGATTGCTGCCCTGGTATTTGATTTTTGCCCAACTGGATTTTGATTTTTGGAGTGTGGACTTTGTACCCTTGCCTTCTTCCCTGCGGGGGTCCTCCCCCTTTGTTAATAAAACAAGTTCTACTGCATTGCTTGGTTCTCGCGACTGGTTCCTGATCGCACCCACAGTTTTTACTACCTCTAGGGCATGCGTGTTGCAATAAAAAAGAGACTTTAATTTTTGATTCTCTTATTAGACCCAAATATCAAAACCTTTTTTTTTTTTTAAATTCAAAAACATAATTATATTATAGCCAATGATCTATCATATTGAGCCATGATTATAATTTTGACTCTACTGTATTTAAATATTTATCTGCACAAAATATTGCAGTGTCGTCAGCGTACAAAGCTATCTTGATAGATGTGTCTAATGTAGTACTTAATATATCATTTAAATACAAGCTAAATAGTAACGGGCTGAGCATAGAGCCCTGTGGCACACCTGACTTCATAATAAGAAACTCGCTCATGTTGCCTTCAATGGTTACGCATTGCCTTCTCCCAGTAAGACAAGAATGAAACCAATATAACTCTTCCCCTTTAATACCATTGAAAGGCAGCTTTTGTTGAAGGGAAGAGTGTGTTATAACATCAAATGCCTTTCGAAGGTCGAGAAATAAAGCTCCTGTGACAAGACCTGAATTCATGTTACGTAATAAATCTGTTATATCAGTGACACAGGTCTGAGTTGAATTCATAGGTCTAAAGGCCCGGTGCCACTGGCCGATGGACACAAAACGTATGCAAAAAGGACACAGCGGACCAGCAAAATTTTGGGGTGGCTCCATCCGTTTTCATCCGCTCCAGAAATGGACAAAATTGGCGAAAATTCGCGAAAACACAACGGAAAAGAACGGTCGTGGGTATTATGTAGCGGGGATGTTAAACGCATGTTCATAGGAAGCGTAGCGGATGAAAGTGGATGGAAGTGGATGACAGCTCAGAAGGGGTTACCGGGGATAACTGCGAAGCGGACGCATAGCGGAAAGAGCGGATGCATAGGGGATGAGGCACTTTGTCCGTTTTGAATACTTTATATACGAGATGCATACGCTTACATCCTTTCTATTTCCGTGCTACTAACGATGCATAGACGTTCCATGTACCTTATCTTTCCTCCCACTTTCTGTTTTCAGCTGCAGCGGATGTGAGTTGCGAGGATGCCCAGAGGATGCAGAGAGGATACAGCAGACGTTTAAAGGATGATAACGGACATAGAACGTTTGTTGCTCGGATATGTCGAGGATTTACATTGTACACGGCGGAAAGTTCATCCGTTCTAAAAGTTTAGTGCAGCTCAAAACTTTTTGCGCGGATGAAATCACAGTGGACGGATGCTCGATGGATAGAGCATATGAAACCCGTATGCAGTGAGTACACAACGGATGCATAGCGTTTTCCAACAGATGGCAAGTTTTTTTACGTTTAACATCGTCTTAGCATCCGTAAGTGCTGTGGGACCGGGCTATTAAGTTTCAAGAGGCACAAATTATTGGACTGAATCAAGCAAAGAAACCAACTAAGGAGATTCTGAAATCTGAAATTGGCGATCCCTATTGCTTGGCAATCCCTACTGGCTTGATGAAGTCTCATCATGAAAAAAAAAAAAAAAAACGATAGTAGAGCTATGTGGCTATGTTTAATAGTGAAAGTAAGAGCATTTTCACACAGTCATTGAGACAAGAACCTCCAGGATTGAGACTAAACAGCTTCATTGCAAAAAAAAAAAAGTCACTTTTCAGTGAGGCTACTCACAAAAAATGAGTTCAATTTCTTTCATGCCAAACAGATTGGATTGTGAAGCAATGGAAAACAGTCATGTGGTCTGATAAGTCCAGATTTACTCAATTCCAGAGTGATTGGCTAATCAGAATAAAAAAGGAAACCGATGATGCACTGCACCCATCGTGCATTGTGCTCACTGTACAGACCTCAGGAGTCAGTGTGATGATCTTGGGTTGCTTCACTTTGGCAGGTTTGGACTAAGCAACATTATGCAGCAACAGAACGAAGTCAACAGACTTCCTGAATGCACTGAATAACCAGGTTACCCCATCAATGGATTTTTTAAATCCTTGATGGCACAGCACCTGTGCCCGTTTATCTTCCTCCTATTTAAGTCACCTCTCTCCCCATACTCATGGCCTGGCTTTATGTTTGCATTTGTGGCTGAGCAGACCTTGGGTGTCTGTGTTTCTCTGTATTTAGAAATATTTCCTTGGTTAACTTCCTTGGTTAGCATTTCTCTTTCCTTGGTTGTCGTCCGCGTTTCATTCCATTGTTAAACCCATTTTGGATTCCCAGGTGAGCCTTGCTCAGTTCCCTAGCACCATCCGTGACAACACGGTTGAGGGTTTCATTTGGGGAACTGATCATATTACCCCAAAGTGGCCACCTCATGCCCTTTCCTTTCTCAAGGCTATATGGAACAAATACAAAAAAACTATCACTGTTTGGCCCAGTCATAGGGCAAAATATTCATCAAGAAAGCACAAAAGTACTCTGAGCAAGAATAAAGGACTTAGTAAATTATTTTTCCCCACTAGGGGAATTAATCAATCTGGCCTGTCACTTCCAATCAGAACAAAATTCTGATTTATACTCATTGGTTCCATGGAATATTCTGCCAGGATACTTGCTAAACTTCTCAAAAAATAAAACAAACAAAAAAAAAAACACAAAAGTGACTGAATGTTACAAAATGTTGCAAAGATAAGGTACCCTTGTTTGTGTTCCACTTTTATTGAAAATTGTCAACCCATTGATTCTTGAAAATCTTTGAACCTAATATAAGCTTGACAATGCCTTTAACAAGTCATTCAAGGTCCATAAATCACAGTTGCACTCATCCATACTTCGTTTCTCATTGAGTCATTCCAACAGAATTTGAACAAAAAAAAACATAAATCTCCCAAAAAAAATCCAATTTTTTTCCTTAAAGCTTTTGCCATTATAATTGTATGTCATGTTACGTTGGGTTAATTCTGGTTCTGAGCTATAGCTCATGAATTCAATGCGACTTTCTTCACATCTCTATCATGACACTAATGTCTAATGATGTGCTACTCATTGTTTTACTTCAGTTAGTCAATTCCACCCCAGATTACGCCATAATGATCCTCAAGTTGAAGCTTAACATTTTCTGTGAGATTTGAAAGAAATGCACATGTGTGTGTGTGTGTGTGTGGGGGGGGGGGGGGGGGGGGGGCTGAGGAACTGAATGGAGGATAAAAGTATGGAATGCACCCTATCACTGGGGTTGAGTTCATTAAGCAAGGTGAGTAAGTCAAATGGACATCAGGAGTGGACGTTTTATGATTCTGCCTTAATGATTACAAATTCATTGGCATAACACCCACAAACATTAAAATGTCCCAGAGATATGAAACCTCAATTTCATAAGATTTGGTTTGTGAATGAAAACAATAGGCAGTAATTTGCAAATCCATTTTACCTGGTATTCAATTGAATGACCTCAAAGCCAAAATAATTAATGTTTTAACTCACCAACTTCACTGTTTTTTGTAAATAATACATATTTGAAATGTGATGTCACACATCACCACTTTGTTCTTTTAATCGCTCAAAGTCATTTTCGAACTGAGGACGCAAGTTGTTTGAACTTCAGAAGTGGAATTTTCAGAGGAATTTTCCATTCTTGCCTGATAGAGGACTTTTGTTGCACAACAGTCTGGGGTCTTCATAATCTGCCAAATATTTTCAACAGGAGACAGGTCTGTGCTCCAGGCAGGCCAGTGTAGAACCCGCTGTCTATGACTACGGGCTCTAAGTTCTTGGCGCAGCGCAGGGTGGCGCAGCGTGGTGCAGCCCACGCAGTGGTAATTTCGTCCGGCGCAGCCTGCGCAGTGGTAATTTTGTGCGGTGCAACACCCTGCGCAGCCACTTTGGCAATTTGGTAGACGGACGTGCGCCGAGATGGGTGTGGTGGCGTAGTAGGGGGAGGTTTCACATAGTCATGAAGGCGCAGTGGCAATTTCGTAGATAAAGTCTCCGCTGGAGTTGCGCAGAAAGCTCGCCAGCTCCATCCTGGTTTAATTTCTGTGCAGTGGTAATTTGGCTGACCGGCGCACAGTGCGCACACGTCACCGAAACCTCAAATTATAGTATCTATACCGATTGTCCTGACATCAGATCAAAGGCGGTTGGCATGCGCAATGGAAACTTGACCTGGCTTAATCAACGCAGCTGAATCTGTGATGCAAACTAATGACTTCACATCTTTCTCAGCCAACCGCAAACTGCACACACACACACATTTATATATATATATATATATATATATATATATATATATATATTAAAATGCTTGCGTTCCATGCACAGTAAAGCTGCTTGCACACAGGACACGAAACAAATTTTTCGCATGACTAATTACAGACAAAGTCAATGCAAAGACGCGAGAGTCGGACAGGGTTTTAATATAGCTCATTGTCCAAAAGTCAAAAAAGTTCTAATTTTTCAGAGTATTCCAGGAATTATTAGATGTGCAAACTTGGCCATGTTTGTGTTCGACCTTCACAAAAAATTTGCTAATTGATGGCTATTGACTTTTCTTGGTCTTTTTAGCCTATTCGCCTGTTTTCTTCCGTTGAAGATAGACAACAGTCTTTATTCGATCTTTCTTTTGAAAATTAGTCAGATGGATCAAACAGATTCACGCTTTATTTCCACAGCAGAGATAAAATAGTGTGTGAGCAAATCAATTCCATGACCATTGACAGTGTGAATAAATTACTGCATGCACAATCAAGACTGACCAACATGAAATGCAAAATACTCCATGTCCAGCAGCCAGCAAAAAGTAAAAGTATTGATATGAGAACAGATTTATAATGAAATAAATAATAAAAATATATCTCCAACAAACGGCAAATCCAAAAAAATGACCCGCAAATACAAAACCAGTGAAGTTGGCACATTGTCTAAATCGTAAATATAAACAGAATACAATGATTTGCAAATCCTTTTCAACCTATATTCAACTGAATACACTGCAAAGACAAGTTACTTAATGTTCGAACAGGTAAACTTTGTAATTTTTTTGCAAATATTAGCTCATTTGGAATTTGATGCCTGCAACATGTTTCAAAAAAGCTGGCACAAGTGGCAAAAAAGACTGAGAGAGTTGAGGAATGCTCATCAATCACTTATTTGGATCATCCCACAGGTGAACGGGCTATTTGGGAACAGGTAGGTGCCATGATTGGGTATAAAAGCAGCTTCCCTGACATGCTCAGTCATTCACAAACAAGGATGGGGCGAGGGTCACCACTTAGTGAACAAATGCGTGAGCTGATTGTCGAACAGTTTAAAAACAACATTCCTCAACGAGCTATTGCAAGAAATTTAGGGATTTCATCATCTACGGTCCGTAATATCGTCAAAAGGTTCAGAGAATCTGGAGAAATCACTGTACGTAAGCGACAAGGCCGAAGACCAACATTGAATGCCCGTGACCTTCGATCCCTCAGGCGGTACTGCATCAAAAACCGACATCAGTGTGCAAAGGACATCACCACTTGGGCTCAGGAACACATCAGAAAACCACTGTCAGTAACTACAGTTCGTCACTACATCTGCAAATGCAAGTTAAAACTCTACAGAGCAAAGCGAAAGCCATTTATCAACAGCACCCAGAAACGCCGCCCCAACTTCGCTGGGCCCAAGCTCATCTAATGGACTGGACTGATGCAAAGTAGAAAAGTGTTCTGTGGTCTGACGAATCCACATTTCAAATTGTTTTTGGAAACTGTGGACGTCGTGTCCTCCGGATCAAAGAGGAAAAGAACCATCCGGACTGTTATAGGCGCAAAGTTCAAAAGCCAGCATCTGTGATGGTATGGGGGTGTATTAGTGCCCAAGGCACGGGCAACTTACACATATGTGAAGGCACCATTAATGCTGAAAGGTACATACAGGTTTTGGAGCAACATATGTTGCCATCCAAGCAACGTCTTTTTCATGGACGCCACTGCTTATTTCAGCAAGACAATACCAAGCCACATTCTGCTAGTGTTACAACAGCATGGCTCCGTAGTGAAAGAGTGCGGGTACTAGACTGGCCTGCCCGTAGTCCAGACCTGTCTCCCATTGAAAATGTGTGGCGCATTATGAAGCGTAAAATACGACAACGGAGACCCCGGACTGTTGAACAACTTAAGCTGTACATCAAGCAAGAATGGGAAAGAGTTCCACCTCAAAAGCTTCAAAAATCGGTCTCTTCAGTTCCCAAACGTTTACTGAGTGTCGTTAAAAGGAAAGGCAATGTAACACAGTGGTAAAAAGGCCCCTGTGCCAACTTTTTTGCAATGTGTTGCTGCCTTTAAATTCTAAGTTAATGATTATTTGCAAAAAAAAATAAAGTTTCTCAGTTTGAACATTAAACATCTTGTCTTTGCAGTGTATTCAATTGAATATAAGTTGAAAAGGATTTGCAAATCATTGTATTCTGTTTTTATCTACGATTTACATAACGTGCCAACTTCACTGGTTTTGGGTTTTGTAAATAAATCGCAGTGTTCATTGGATGTTCTGTTGTTAAAATGTTTCTTTTTATTCTTTATTTCATTATCAATCTGCTCGAATCGTCCTCTGTTTTTTTTTTTTTTTTGGCTGTCAGACACGGAGGCATTGTAGATTGTCTCACGCCAATGTCGACTCATTTTATTGAGCAGAGCTTAAACAGAAACATTGATTAAAATTCTCGGTACTCATCTTGAAGAACTGAGCCCTCTTATCAAAACAGTCACTTGTATCTAAAAGTAGAATTGAAGAAATTAAAAACAATAATCGACTATGGTACAAGGAGATATATTAAAACCCTGTCAGACTTTCGGACACGAGACACTGCGTTCAACACAATCTGTCGTGCGAAAAATTTGTTCCGCGTCCAGTGTGCAAGCAGCTAAATATTAGGCTACTATTATTGTTACTTAGGTTTTATTGTTTTTAGTGGGGGAAAGGAATACAGCCTGATTGCTATGATGTCGTACTGATTTAAGATCACATATTGAAAATAAATGTGTAACGTATCTTGCATTGTTGTCCATGCATGTTAATCCCAAAATTAAGGCAGCAACAGGGTGTAATAATAGCAACACGCTATCCATCGTTTCTCTTCCCAATGAGCAATCGTCGTATTTCATTCCAACTTCATAAGTTTGAATTATCTGACGTAGCTTCGTTTTGAAATTCAATTCAAGTACGCTAATAGTAATAATTCGCAAATACCCTAGGTAGCCAGCTAACTCATTTTCGTAATGCTTAATTTAGACGTAAGCAGTGCAGAAAACATGTCTGAAACAGCAAAAGTAAAAGTAAAATGCAACATTAACGCATCATGCAGATATAGGACAGAGGCTTCTATATTCCAACACATTAAAGGTGAGGAGAGGAGCTCATTTGATTGGTGAAGATTTGATTCGGCTGTGTTATACCCAAACACGCCTTCTTTGCCACTTGCGCTGGAAGGAGGGACAGAGGCGGGACAGAGGAGTACTTGTGCCAGGCTATGCCGGGCACGAAATTGCAACATTCGCCTGGACACACACCGTTGGCGCGGCGCACTCCCCATTCGCCGCGCCTGCGCCTGGTCTACGAATTTAGAGCCCAATGAAGCCAGACTGCTGTAAATGGGCCTCGTCCTTTTTGTAAGGAGAGAGTTCAGGTTTCTCAGAATATTGAGAATGCTCATTGTATACCTGATTATATTTGAATCAGGGGTTTCCTATTCAGCTTAAAACCTGTGAAATGTTTAAAACTTTTCTTCCTGAAGATTCTACAACATTTCTATTCTTTCCGTTCCCCAATTGTTTTAGGACATGTTGCAGGCATCAAATTTGGAATTCAAGAACATTTCCAAAAATCAGCTGATAGGCGGGAAATTTTAAATATTTTTCTTTCTGCTGTATTCAAATAAATGTAGGTAATAGAGAATATACAAATCACTTTACTTTTTTATTTGCCGTCCATACTGTCCAAATTCTTGTAAAATTGTGTTTACAATTCACCAAAGAATACGAATCTGCCACTCAATGATATGGTCCCATTAATGTAGTAAATTTTCCAGAAAAGTAATACCAATTGCCCACCATAAATGTAACTAATTCCTGCAAATGGAATCATTATCACGTTTGTGGGAAATTGAGTATTTTGTTTGTGGTGGGCAACTGGTACTTAATCTGTGGGAAACTTATTGCTGTGCGGTTTATTGCATTTTTCGTACATAATTATGCTTTACAGGTAGAACAATAGGTCCTTGCATTTACTTAAGCATTTGTTTTGATGTTTCCTTTGTTTTAGCCAAAAAGCTGTTTTAGAACAGCTGCACTGCAGCAGATCCGCTTAAAGGCATAACACAGCAATTTCTCCAAAGTAGGCTAGCCCAAATGATAACATCCTTTGGTAAGAAAACAGGCTTGTTTTAAATTATTACCAGGCATGGATCTTGCAGAGGGCAGTGCTCGGGGTTGTATGAGAGATTACAGAATGCGGTTGGGGGGTTTTGTGGTACTTGCAGATAATACAGTTTGACACATTGCAATCCCAAGAACTGCTTGAAAGACAAAACAATTAGCAATGGTTGGAAAGAATGCAGTGAGAAATGAAGAGCAAAAGACTACGAGAGGTACAGCATTCACACAGTAACCGCCAAGACACTCATCTGTCATTGTTCTCAAAGACAGCAGTGCATCGGGACCGATATCAGCACAGATGTCCGAGAAACAATCCTCTGTTGACTGCTTCACCTGCATTGACATTGGTTAAAACTGGGAAAGCTTTCAGAAATGCCTATCTTCCATCAAGGCAGAGAGCTCATGGTTGCTGAAAGTCCTCATTTCCACAACTCTCGTGTGTCAATAATTGGCTCCCTCGCCTTTCCAGCAGCCTGCATGAATTTTGTGGTTTTGTCTCCTTCAATGGATTTATTGCCTCGTTTCCCATTTGCTCCCAAGTATTGTCATTTGTATGCCATGCACTTTCTGGCAATAGTCAAGTCTACAGACGCATATTTTGTATCCAGCATGGTTGCTGGATTGTTACACTTATTTCCCTAAAACGCCTACTAGTCAGTTTGTGTCTTCCAGCTGTGAGCTAAGCTCTCTTTGCGTGTGTTTAGGTAGATTAATGATAAAGGAAAGCAAAATTATTCTTCAGCGTCTCGTTAACAGGAACAAGCTCCCATACCCTTATATCTATCTCAAGGATCGGGACCGAGTTCTTGTTAATCTGTTTCCGTGTGCTCCTCTGAGTCAGTTTATTAACAACACCTCTCAAGTTTTCTTCAGTCTCCAGGATTGGGACTGTCTTCCTGATAAACCCTTTGGTTCTACTATCAAGCAGTCCTACTCTGGTCAATGAAATCCACCATCTGGCTTCTATCCTAGGACGGCCACTTGCCAGGGCATGGACACGCCATAACCCTCTCAGGTCATTAGCTACTTATCTGAACTGCCCCTTCCTCTGTTCTAGGCTATAGATACAGTCGGCAATTACGGGAACGCCCACAAACGTCACATCTGGTTAGAGCAGAGGGGGAACACAATCCTTCCCCCCCATCCGCTATACTGTAAAAACGTGGAATTTAAACTTGTTTTGCTGACGCTTAGAAGTTGTCATGATGTACTTTGAGTCGCTATTGCCTGCTGACAAGGATTGATATATTAAAAAATTAAATATACTGGGGTTGGATTGTTCTACATACGTTTTAAAAGACTGGGCGAATGATCCGTCTCAGTGGCCTGCAGACATACACATTCTGTTGTGGGGTCCCGCCATAATCTCCCAAACTCGTCCTCTCTTCTGATAGCTTGAAGCTATTTTGTCCTCCTTTGCAGTTCCATTTTATTATTTGGTAAAATGTAAAACTTTAATTGGTGATTTTTTTTGTTTATTTGCCGTGCAAAAAGGCACACAGCAACTCTTCGGCATTATGGCTAATGGTAGAGACCGGTTTGTTTTCCTCCTCGGCTCTACTTTTGTGGGCGTTCCCTTTTTTGCTGACTGTACCAATGGTCTGTCCATTACTATTACCATATTCCTATTAATAAATGCTCCCTTGTGGATTGCATCCTGAATCTACATCTGGTTCCAAGTCCAGATCATAACACTTCACCAAAAGCATAAAGACAGATTAGACACGATAGTTTAATGTATTTTGATCTCATGCAGTACATAGACTTGTTAGTCACAGATAATGATTTAGTAGAATAAATAATTAATAGTAATAAGAACCCAGTGTGATTTCTAAGCGTGTACACATCCACAATGAAATTCAGAGAGCTTACAATTGACAACTCACAGCAACCTCTCTGACAACGAAAACTTCAGAATCGGCCACAAAGGTGGAAACATCTCAAGCTCTAGTTAAAATCAGGAGGTTAGATACAGTACAAGGCGAATTATCAGGGAGGAGAATTATATCCTCTGCAAGTCACACTGTGTCCTAAGAGAATATTGTAAGTCCAACCTTATCAGGCGGTGATAGCTGTCTTCCTGTCCGTTAATTTTTTCTGCTTTCCCAATGCATTCAGGGATAGGATAAAGCCCCTTGCAACCTCAACTGAGATTAAATACAAAAACTAAGGATGGATTAAACTGTTATTTCAGGTGCTGGAGACACGATGAGATTCAGGGAGGCAGAGTTGGTGGATGAGGGGGTGGTGGGTCACTCACCTCGCTGGTCAGTCCCACTGCTCCATGGATCTTGGCGATGTGGCCCAGAAGGGTGGGGAACTGCTGCCCAACTGCTCTCAGTGTGGGCAGGAAGGACAAGACGGAGTTTGGGGATGCCAGTGAAACATCCACCAGCACTGCCAAAACTGTGTCATTGAGCACAGGGTCGAAGAGATACCCCACTAAAGAAGGCACCATTGGGTCAAGAGCCTGCATGGGGAAACCAAGACATTGACTGTTCCAGCCAAATAAGGACCCTTTACACCGATCACATCAACCATTATACGACTAAACAACTTAAGATTTCATAGTGCAAGTGGTACAGCTGCAGCGCCTTCGCAAACCCAAAACCTTCTGGACGAAACAGTAACACTGACATCGTTCAGGCAGTTTTTATGCCCAAGTGGGAGAATAGCCGACACATAAGAAGAAGAAAGAGGAAGAAAGACATGGGAGATGAGAGAGAGGATGGGGAAAAGTAACCAGGGAAAAGACAGGCAGAGGAAATATGTGAAAGTTAACGACAATTTAATATCACTGGAAGAAAATAATTCTCCCACAATGCAATGTACTCATTTGTATCTGAGATCATCTCAGAAGTGAACCAGATTACTCTGAGAGACGAAACAGACACCCATCAGCAGAGATGGACATTACAGGGGTCAGAAGTAGGAGTCTAGCCATGTTTTACTTCCAGCCATGCGAGCAGCCAGCTATTAAGTTCACTAATAGCCACTTTTCTGCTCAAGGTTTTCTACAAAAAGCAAATACAAAAATTTTGAATAAAATACTTACTAGGGAGAATTTTTACTTTCTGAACCAGTTTCTTAACCTCTGCACAATAAAAGACAAGCACATACTACTTAATGAACTGTCCTTTGCATTAAACTGTACCTCTGTACGTTAGTCCACCGAAAATAAGCCAGCTCTGGGGCTTGACCAGTCAGGTCTGAGCCCTGCGTGCCCTGATTGGCCACATTTGAATTGTGCTCTCCAACAGGACAGTATGACAGTGCAGTTACTCAGCAAAGTTATGAAGTAATATCTGCTCAATGTATACACTTAATTTAAAGTGCTTATCTAATTTCAGAATTAGAAAGGTGAGTAGCTACTTAAGCACCCATCTGCTCAAGTTTCAGATACCAAATCTCATATGCTCACACCTCCTTGAACCTGTTTTTAATGACGCTGCTGTGTACACTGGCGAAGCTCTGGTTTTGTAGACTTCTACCATGAGCTCAGAAAAAAAGAATGTAATTCAAATTTTTAATGTTAGACTCCGGAGTACACTTATTTTGGCTCAGCACTGACTAGCCGGATTGGACTGAGGAAGAAATTACAAAACCTGCACATTTTCATTATTTACAGTAAAGCACTTCATTGCCAGTCCAACCGGAACTCATTTGGGCTTTCCCTCTGTCCCTCGAGACACTGGCAGGCTTTACTCGTAAACATGCTTGGAACTTCCATTTTACGCTGCCTTTGTAAACTACCAAATCGCTCACCAGGGGGTGTTGCTTGGCGACCATCTGAAGCAGTCTGAGTAGATGCTGCTGCTCTGGCTGCTCTAACTGTGACATCATTCCAGTCAGTTCTCCGATGTGGAGATGGATGGGTTCTGGCTGCTTCCTGTACACGGAGGGAAGAACCCGCAGGAGCATGTGGTTCCCTGTAGGGTGAAGCGATGCAGCAAAAGAAATATCTTAATCAAGGGGTTTCAACCTTTCCACTTCCACTAAATTTGAAAAAGTTACATACATTTTTTTTTTTTCAGTGCATATCAGGTCTGGCCAACAACTCCTTACAGTGCATTTAAGGACCTCTTCTTCAAAATTCAGCAGTCATTTCAAAGCTAAAACGGCCCTCAAAACATGGATAATGCGAGAATTAAGCTCCGTTCGGACTAGATTAATTTTCATCGGATGATAGGGTAATGTAATTATAAACACAGCACCTCTGTCATTTTAATCCTACTTTAACTGGTCCAGTCAGTTCCTTTTAACAGACATGCATGCATGTTAAAACTATGGTGTCCTTTACCTCCAGTAAAAGGTTAAAAATGACATCACGGTAAAAATGACATCACGGTATACCTAGTGGTGCCGTAGAAATTGTAATGGTTAAATTTGGCCATTTCCTGTGGGAAACAGGTGTTCTTTGTGTTTAAGTTCAGGTTCTCTTAGGAATGAAGGTACTGGGAAAAAAGTTTTCCAAGTTTAAAGACTTAATTTAATCTATTTTGTGGCTACGTGAGATCCTTCAATCTCATATGAATTAGGATCCTTTTGATTGTCTGTAGCCCTACTCAGACAAGATGAGCTTTCAAGAAAAGGCCTCGACGTTACAGCCACCATTGCCACATGATTATCACATCATTGTATGGAAAAGCTGCTAAAATGGGAGTTTCTTTGACATTTATGCAGTTTTATCCCATCAAAATAAACCCTCACGTTGTGGCTCGTAATTTCCAATAACAGAAAAAAGCCCCTTTCATTCCTTTGTTCAATGGGGAAAAAAAAAATCTGTCAGGCAATATGAAAATAAAGCAATGGTGCTGGCCATCAGAAGTATTTGCAATCATTTTTGGTATGACCGTTTTCATTGATCCAAAATTGTGACTATTGTTCAGACAAGAAATTCATAACAGAGTTTTAAGATATCTGAAATGCCTGACCAATGGCCTAAGTTTGAAGGCTTCATCAACATACTGTATGTAAGTGATCCAGCCTAGGGATAGTACTTCCATGGATTTGTTTTGGCTGTATATCATTACCATGATATCATCTGACATAAATACTTTATATCAACAGAATGAGCTTAATTTGTCATTACTTTCATTGAGCCATTCTGCCTGAAAAATCCGATATCAGCTTTTGAAGCATTTGCTGGTACCACTGGTAAAAAAAAAAAGTGCACTCATTCCCATGTAATTAGTAATATGGTTCTGTCATTCCAAGATTGCGCGAAGTTGAAAAATTGAGAAAAACTTTGACTGCAAAGTAAACTAATAGCAAACATGACAAGAGAGCCATGCAATGTGGATGTGATTTCAAAGCAGATGCATTTGGGTGGTTTTGAGCAGAATTATACGTGCTTGTTTTCCTCTCAGTCAATAGTTGATGTCGTTACTGACTAATAGTTCCTTTTGTTTCTCCAATTTTTATTTTTGTCTTATAAAACGACAAACCTTGTTATCTGTCTGACACATGAATATGGCATTGAACAGAATAGGTTTCAGAAAACAGGCCACCCATGCTGGTATGCCAGCATGCAATGCATCGGTATTCAACAACTGGTGCAGGTAATCAGTCATCTGGTAGCAATGCTCAATGCCTCACTTTTTTTTTGGGGGGGGGCAGTGGTTGTTGCCCCATATGGCACCATGTGACTTGCAGGTTGAGGAAAAGTATCAACACTGCCACACGGGAGAAAAGACTAAACTGCAGACGTGAAGAGCAAGAAGCACATGTGGTAACAGGATATCTCCCTTTGTCTCCCAGGGTGCCTGTGTAATGGAGGGCCTGCAGGGATTAGTCACAGAGAGCAATGAGCCAGGGGACCCATCAGTGCACTCTTCTGAGCAGTAAGTAATTTTGAATGAGTTTCAATGTGCTGGGTTAACATGGCAAAAGTATATTTACTGGGTTGAAGGGGTGTGAATCACAGCATCCAGCCTAACATTTACAATTCAATAAGAACGGCCAAGCGTGAGCTGATGGAATTAGTATAATGCCACCAAAGGCTCACACTGTTAAAAAGTAGCTGTTCTTCAAGTGATTATGCACTGCGATGATTCCCCCTGACAGAGGCTTCAGCCGCTGTGTGATACGTATGTGGACTGTGGCATATACAATGACATCAGATATCCAGCACTGTCTATTGCAGAATAGTTTATGGCAGTGGCGGCTCTTGTTTTCAATTATTCAATTAAATCACCATTACAGAAACTCTGAAAACTCTAAACAATATAAGGTGTGCCCAGTTTTCATTAATCACGCATACCTGTCAACTCTCACGCATTTGCTGTCAGTTTAAGAGGCATATTTACATTCCCCTGCTGTAGTCAGCAATTATTCAATCAACGCACATGTTAAAGATTCTTGCGCAGAGTCAAGGTCCTTGTCCATGGAGGGGTTGGAAGCAATGCAATTGCATAAAGACGTTTCAAATTATCTTATAATATTTAAACGATAATGAAACACATGCATTGCTTCCAACCCTGAGTAAAGAAAAGCGTGAGAAGTCCGGAGTCGTAATCGGTAGACGTTATAAATGAAAACTGGCCACTTCTGATAATGTTCAGAGTTTTCAGAGTTTCTGTAATGGTAATTTGAATGAATAATTAAAAACAGGTCATGACCAATCGTTAATTTTAAGGGATTGCTTGAGCTTCCCCTATTGCTAGTTCACCAGCCGCTACTGGTTTATGGTGTGCGGATATGCCTACAATATTCTTCATACCCATTCAACAGATGTTAAACTTCTGAGGAAAAAATAAAAATCACAAAAATTCAACCTTTCTCTCACCTGACATTTTCCTACAAGATTTGGGGTGATTTAATGTTTTTTTTGGCATGAGAAACAAAGGTTGACATTTTTAGCCAGTGTTCTATTCTAAGAAGCAACAATGAGTCAAAGCATAATGACTACCCACAGTTACAGTCCGGGACGACACCGTTTTGCTCTCAATCAAATTCTTGGGCCAGCTGGCATTAATTGGGGGCATCACCCGGATTCTATATAAGCCCTAGTTCCGCCTCACCTCCCTTGCTAGAGTGTCAGTGCTATGTTTCGCACTTTAGCCTGGCAAGGTCTCTAGTAAGAGAGCTGTTAGGGTTTAGCTGCATATTTGAGGAAGAGTTCTACAAAGTAGTTAGTAAGTGAATCTTCCTGTGTGTTCCTCTTTCAGTTCGTCCTGTCGAGTTTGGCTTGCTTCCTTGCCTTGGACTAGATCTTGGTCCATTGGAAGCGCGATTCTCGCTCTCCTGTTTTGTTTGTTTGTCTCTCTCCCTTCTGCGTGTCCTCCTTTATTTCTGGCCGCTGCGTTTGGCATCTCAAACTCACCACCCACAACACAATCTGCCGCAACTGAATCTTGAAACTTACAAGACAAATTCTTTTTTGTGCCTGATAGCACATAGCACCTTCAGAAGTTTTACTGAGTCTATGCCTCGGCAAATCGGAGGTGTTTTGGCGGCAAGCAGTAGGAACAACAGAATATTAGGCCAGTGACAAATGCCTCTTAATTTTCCACCATGCCCCATCCCCTATTAAAAAAACTGCAGGCCCCATAGGAAGAGAAGGCACGGCACAGTCTCACTGCCGCCATGGTGACAGACTACTCTCAGAGCGACCTCACTGGCTGACCTGACTGGCTGACCTGTTATTGTCAAAACATTGAAAACCAAACATAACAACAAATACAGTGTGGCACCATTCATGACCTTTCCCATCCCCCCAGCTGCAATATATCACCTATGAAGCCAATCCAATGTATTATTAATACCCTTTGATGTTACAATGTGATTTACATCACCTTCATGCATGAATACATGCACACAGCGTAAAGATATGTATTTTTTTCCATGACTGGCCAGTTGGCCTTCTCTTTGGCATATCTATGAGCTGGTTTATGAATACATAAGGGAGGTAGTTGTTTTTGTGAACATGTCTCTATGAGAAAGACATACAACCCCAATTCCGAAATAGTTTGGACAAAGTGTAAATTGTGAATAAAATCAAAATGCAATGACTTTGAAATCACACCAGCCAGTATTTTGTTCACAATAGAACAGAGATAACAGGAAATGTTAAAACTAAGAAATGTTACAATTTTGTCCACAAAATGAGCTCATTTCAAAAGATGGCTGCTACAGGTCTCAAAAAAGTTGGGACATGGGCCTGTTAACCATGGTGTAGCATCCCCTCTTCTTTTTAACACAGAGTGGAGGCGTCTGGCCATTGAGGAGACAAGTTTCTTGAGTTTAGCCATTGGAATTTGATCCCACTCGTCCAGCTTTGAGAGTTTTGAGTCTCCTTTGATGGACTTTCTGTGGATTTATGCACCAAGTGTTCTCAATCAGTGAAAGATCAGGACTGCAGGCAGGCTAGTTCAGCACACGGACTCTTCTACTATGAAGCCATGCTGTTGTAATAGCTGCAATATGTGGTTTTGCATTGTTCTGCTAAAATACACAAGGCCTTCCCTGGAATGGATGTCCTCTGTAGGGGAGTGTTTGTTGCTCTAAAACCTTGATATAGCTTTCAGCATTCATGGTGCTTTTTAAAACATGCAAGTGTCCCACACCATGTTCACTAATGCATCCCCATACCATCAGAGATGCTGGCTTTTGAACTGAGCGCTGATAACAGGAGGGGTGGTCTTTCTCCTCTTCAGCCCCGAGGACACGACGTCCATGATTTCCAACAAGAATGTCAAATTTGGACTCGTCTGACCACAGGACACTTTGCCACTTTGCTACAGTCCATTTTAAATGAGCCTTGGCCCACAGAACACGGCGGTGCTTCTATATCATGCTGAACAATGGCTTCCTTTCTGCATGAAAGAGTTTTCGATGGCATCTGTGGATGGCAGGGCGGACAGTTTTTACAGACAGTGGTTTCTTGAAGTATTCCTGGGCCCATTTAGTAATGTCAATGACAGAATCATGCCGATGAGTGATACAGTGGCGTCTGGGGGCCCGAAGATCAAGGGCATCCAGTAAAGGTCTTCGGCCTTGTCCCTTACACACAGAGATGTTTCCAGTTTCTCTCAATCATTTAATGATGTAATGCACTGTCAATGATGAGACCTTCAAAGCCTTTGCAATTTGACATTGTGGAACATTGTTTTTAAAGTATTCCACAATTTTTTTTATGCAAGCCTTCACAGGTTGGCGAGCCTCTCGCCTTCTTTACTTCTGAGAGACTCAGCCTCTCTAAGACATCCCTTTTATAGCCAATCATGTTACACACCTGATGCCAGTGAACGTAATTACTTGCTAAATGTTCTTTCAGCTGATTCTCTTATATATTAATGGCTTTTTCAGCCATTTTTTTGCCTGTGTCCCAACTTTTTTGAGACCTGTTGCAGCCATAAAATTTGAAATAAGCTCATTTTGTGGATAAAAAAGTGAAATGTCTCAATTTCAACATTTGAAAAGTTATCTGCGTTCAATTGTAAATAACATATTGGCTCATGTGATCTGAAAGTCATTGCATTTTGATTTTATTCACCATTAATACTTCGTCCCAACTATTTCAGAATTGGGGTTGTAGAGATATGTGTATAGTGTACATGTGCACATGCATGTGTGTGCACGTGTTTCATAATAATATCAGGACAGAGGGGGACTCGGAGACTTGTGCAGTGGAATGCAGAGGGTAGGAGCCTACAGTCTTCAGACAGAGGTACTCATAGGCAGATTAATGGCCTGGCGCACCTCATTTAATCAAATCACTGCATGTGCCCAGAAAGAAGCTCACTGCAGCAATCATTTCACCCAAACATCTAAGGTCTATGGGATGACAGCTACATAATGGAAACCCTCCCCATTGGTGTCGAACCAGAGCCCCCCAATTCCCTACATCAGCACTATTCACATCCAAGAGAGTATTGGGTTCTCTGCACTTCTAACTGCTGTAATGCTGTACTGAAAACTGAGGCCACGCCCATGACATAGGGCCGAAGGCGGGCTGTGATGGGAGCACTGATTTATCGTCACTCAAATTGCTTTGGTCACACTGAAACAAAAAAAAACCAAACCTTTCATTTTAGGATGATAAAAATTCATTCCATGTAGAGCATGTGAATACAATAAATAAACAGCAAAGTCATCAGTCCAGCAACATATCCAAATACATCTATTAACTATAAACAATATAAAAAAAAAACTAAATATGATTGAGAGTTTTTATGTACGCACGTACATGAAAATCTCTCCACTCGTGAAAATGCAGCAGGATGTGCCATGAGGTTGTAAGATGACGCCAGGAACACCTATTTTACACTGAAACCGGTTGTGATAGTTTGATTCATGCAACCTGGCTGTAAAACACAAACCTGTAGGGACAAAACTTACCCAGAGACTTTTATACTCATACTCACCTTATGTACAGGGGGTTATAAATAAGTTATAACTGTATTTATATCATTACTGCTCAGATTGGAAGGAAAAACACTACAAGACTCTACGGTCCAGACTTTTACGGGATGCATATTAAATATGTAATTGTAGCTAAGCATGTAAATGTGTCTACAAATACATTATGTACGCAAGCAAATTTTTTTTCCCAGTAGAATGTAATTTTTCCATGATGTTCCATAATGTAAAAATCACAACTTTTAATAACAGGCTGCAGTCTGGATACACGCTGAACTCACGGGTGGCAACTTGGCAGAGAGTTTGGGACAATATCCACTGCATGGGGCACCATTGTTCTATAGCATAAAACACTGTTATTTCTGCTTCGTCAGCAGCAATTAAAAAAGCAGCCTGTAACCGGCCTGCACATTACGTAGGCTATGTCAGAAAATACGTCATTATAACGGCATGTACAGAACGTGCAGTTAAGATTTTCCAGAAACTTGAGCAATCTTGGATGATTTGGTTTGCCTTTGCAGCGATGCGTTTCTGTGATAAAATGGAGGCATTTCCCAGCACAATGTTCCGAAAAGGAAAATAATAGCGCTCCTGCAATGTGGTTGTGTCATCAACTGCTTTTCAAAATGTCCCTGAAGAGTTAAACTGCGAAGCCGTGAAATCTGCAGCAAAAGTACAGTACAGACATTTCTCTGATGCTTCTATGATACCAATATGACTAGGCTTAAAGACCAAGACTGAGAGAAATACTATGCACACATAAGATTTCTTCGCATAAATCAAAGAAGCCCACGATAAAAGCCGAAGTCTATGACGCTCATATTTTCACTTTCATGACATTTTCATGCTGGGAAAAAACCAAGCTTACTGTATAGAGTTCAGAGCCCATTTAAAGTGATGAAAGGATTGCAACTGGCAAAGCAGACCTAAAACTGCAATGTCAGAAGTAACGAAGTTTTATCAACAGAGGATGAGAGTGCTGGAAAAATATTCATAGAGCTATAGTCTTTTTTTATTTCTTTAAGAGATTGTTTCAAAACTGCTCAGTGGAGGAGACTGCTTAGATACTAGCAAATCTGCTTTTTTTCAATTCAGTGTTGTCAATTAATTCCTTTTTTTACTGTGTTATAAATTCTGTGGACCACCAGAATCTTGGAGGGCATCAACAAGTCCTCAGTCATTACAGAAGAAAGAGATGATCCTTTGAGATGTTATATAAAGATAGCCTCTGACGCGGTTTCCAGATGGAAGTCTGAGGTTGGTTACTCTTGTTTATTTGTCAGGACAGTTATAGCCCCTTCCTCCCCCAAAGCACTGTTCAACCCGAAGTAACAGACAGAGGGCAGCTTAAAACCACAGGTCTCCAAGCCCTGGCGATGCTGCCCTGTCATGGCCCGTCACTTGACCTCCCTGGCCTCAGGACTGGGCACATGGCAATGCCACGCCACTGCATCCCACAAGAAGTGTGCTGGGGCAGGGCTTTGGGGTGGGGTGGGGTGGCGGGGGGTCTCAAGAGGGAGTCATTACACTTCCCCCTGCGGTCCAGAAAAGGGGGAAAACAAGTAAAGATATTCCCCCCCTTTGGCAGTCGCATCAACCCCCGCACAACACATTCTCAGAGGGGGACAACATTTCTCTCGTTCCATTTCTCTCTCTTTGCTCCCTTCTCCCCCCCCCACGACCAGCAGGGGCAGTGGTTATATTTGATTACAACACACGTTACCTCCAACGAAGCATTACTCACTCTCCGACTTCCCCCGTCCGTGTGCTGTGTTTATATAGACCCTACAGCCCCCTGTGAGCTCAGTCTACTTCAGCCGGCGCTCAGTCCACAGCGAGGAACAGCGCGGCCGACAGCAGTAAAGAGGGAGGAATGCGTACCACAGCCTACGCTAACGCCGTGCTCAGCAAGAGAGATACTTCCAAAGGAAAACACATTTTTTTTGCCTCCAACATGCCTCTGCCACGAGCTCTACTGGTGTGTGTGCTGTGCTGCTGCTCTGCTCTGCTGACACACTGCTACGAGGATGAGATTGAGGTGAACTACGCTGATCCCTACATCAACGAGATTGAAGAGGCTGCTCCACCAGAGAGCAACCAACAGGAGGAAGGTGAGTCAATAATTACATTTCATATTAACAATTTGATCTTTGCAAGATTACCCTCCAATTTTTTGTGTGGTGTGACTCACTTTACTGGCAGTTCCATAGAGATGGACTTACAACCCAGAAGGCGAATTTATTAATTTCCAAATTAAAAATAAAAGTATGGAGTCGAGATTTTGTAGTAAGCTTCCGGTGCGACATACAGTTAACAGATGTTTAAAGGATAAAAAGGTATTGTTCTTTCTTGGGCAGAGAAGAGAGTCCTTGAGGCAAAAAATTTGATGTGATTAAATTTTATTAAATTTTATGAGAAAGGGGGCTGGAGTGAGGCATAATGATAATAAAGACTGCTGATCAGGGGACCAACAAAAGGATTACAGTTCGAGAGTCTGTACAAATCGTCAACATTCCATCTACTCCTCCAGCAACAGCTCATTTATGACAGTCTTGTTTTTCATAAACATATTTCTCAGTATAAATTGTCATCTGTACTGCAGCTTGCAAAGAACAAGTCACAAATGGTCAGTACTGTACTTCAGTAAAATTGAAAGCATCTACCTGGCCCATGAAAACCCTGTTTGTTCCTCTTTTCCCCTCCCTCGTTCTCCAAACCCACAGTGGCCCCAACGACATCCCCGTGTGAAAAAATACTAGATTTCTCCAAGTGGGACAAGCTCTTCACCATGCTGGAGAACTCCCAGATGAAGGAGAACATGCTGCTGCAGTACACTGATAACATCATCAAGGTAGAGTTACAGACACTCCGTGGGGAGATGCTGCAGTTTGTAGCTAACTACGCTGGGGGCTGCTCCAGTGCTGTGGACAATGCCGGCCGAAGGATGGCCCTGCAGCTGGAAATGAAGCTCGCTCAGGGAATGGAGAAGATGAAGGAGGTGAACACTGAGCAACAGGCCCACCAGGTGATACTCCTGCAGGAGCTGGTCACCACAAGCCGGGCCCAAGCAGCTCGTCTATCCAGGCTGGAGAGCAACTGCTGTGCATCGTCCAACAAGCTCCTGTCTAGACGCTCAATCCAGGAGACGAGCACATTTGAGGGCGCTCAGCTAGAGAAAAGCCTTACTGCCATGGCTATGGACCTCCAGGATGCCCGAGTCCAGCTGGACCGCTCACTGCGGTCAGCCGAGAGGCATTTCCTGCCTTCAGGTACCAGTTTCTCTTCTGTCTTCCCATCTCTTTGTCAGTTAAATAATCTGTGCAGTCTAATAACAGTTGTCTTTCAGGGGCAATGCTATTACAATTTGTAATATTAGTTTTGAGTGCATACAAAGCAAAAGTCTGCTTTTGAGTCAACCTCCCTCATTGCAAAATACCGTGACAGAACACCATCTTTGTTAATCTTGTGATAAATCTGTGTTTTTCAGGGGGTTCTTCTTAAAACCCAGAAACTTTTCAAGTAGCATGAAGGCAGGACATTCTGTCTGTAAAACAGATGTTTTACTCGGTTGAAATCAGATAAAAATGATTTGATCTGCGTAGCGTCAGTATAATCTGCTCAGTAGATCTGAACCATCAGTCAAGTGATCCCCAAACAGAGCTGTCGATTAAAAGGGGAAAAAAACATTAAGAACTTTTCTATCCTGTGGGAATAAGCCCTAATCTAAGACAAAAGTAATGTCAACATTTTTGCTTTAGTTAGAAATGTGAGTCTCTGCTCCACATAATGGACTATAAGCCCAGTGGTCCCCTCTTTGTGTGGCAATGTGAAGCGTCTTGATCACTCCCACCATTTCTAGGCCACCAATTTGCCTTTGCACAGGACTTCAAGAGCTTCACTGTTTACTGCATGGATATTATGACCAAGGTCTCCCAGCAGACCTGTCCATCAGAAAGAGGCAGAGGTGAACATTCATTCTCTGCATGATAGGAAAAAGGCACATTGAGATAACCTGGGCAGCACGGTGGCGCAATGATTAGCAGTGCTGCCTTGCAAAAAAGAAGTCCCGGGTTTGGCCAGGACCTCTCTGTATAGAGTTTGCATCGTCTCCCTGTATCGGCGTGGGTACTGCAGTGTCCCCCACCCTTAAGAACGTGCTCGATAAGAACACTCCTAAAAGCGCCCCGGTCCAAGGCTTTATAACTGCAGTTGGCCCCCAGGTCCTACACTGGACATGTTACACCAAGGGGTTCAATACAGTATCATATCTTATCTCTGACGGTGTTCTCACATTTTAAAAGTTTCATCATATTGCCACAGCCTTACGACGAAAAGCCAGGACCCTCCTGAACTGCATTTCCAGCTGCAGCACTTTGAGTTGAAACAGCACAGAGGGTTTACACAATGCTGAGCACCCAGTTCCTTGAGGCTTAAAATTGCTGACTGCTGACCGTGTTTAGAAGCGGTCTCCAAACTTTTTATTTCACGTGTTGCTTTTATGAAAACACTTAAAAGAAAACAGCAGATATACAGGAAGGAAAAGTCAATAGTTTTTTGCTTCCCCCTCACATGGCCCCCAAAGCTATTTACCTACAACCTACAACTGTAATCTCTACTGGAACATTACAAACACACTACCTACAGACATGAGCCAGTCAGGGGAGCTGCTCTCAAGAGCTTATGAAATGTTTCTCTTTCCAGCAAAATGGGCGCTGGGCTGAGGGTAATATGGGGAGAACTGCTGTATGAAAGACTGATTTATCCTCTCATTTGCAAAATATTGTTTCTCATCCCCTCTCTCTCTGCTCCTAATCTCACCCTCTCCCAGGGTGTGAAATGGCCCTGCTCTTTCCCATGCGTTCCCGGAGGATCTACGCCGCAGTGACGCCTGATGCTGACACGTCTCTGAGTTCCTTCACGATCTGCTTGTGGGCTAAAGTGAGGGAGGCACTGAACAAGACTGTACTCTTCTCCTATGGCTCCAAGAGGAACCCCTCGGGGATTCAGCTTGCGCTGAGCGGACAGTCAGTGCTCTTCACTGTGGGCGGGGAAGCACAATTGGTGGAGGCCAAAAACGCAGTGAAGGACAGCCATTGGAGTCACTTATGTGGAGCCTGGAGCTCAGCAGAGGGCCTGGCCTCACTGTGGGTGAATGGGCTGAAGGTGGCGAGCTCAACTGGGGTAGCAGAGGGGCAAACCCTGCCTGAAGGAGGGACCATGAGCCTGGGACAAGAGAGGAGCAGCTGTTGCAGCTTCGGCTTTGATACCGGCGCCGATGCAAAGCTGGCCTTTGCTGGCAAGATGACCGGAGTAAACCTGTGGAACCAAGTTCTTGGAGAGGAGGAGATCTTCCAGAATGCTCAGCAGGAAAGCTCCTGTAGTAGCCGAGGAAACGTGGTGGGCTGGGGAGTGTCCGAAATTATTCCACATGGGGGCGCTCAATACATAAACTAACTGCTGCTCTAAAAAAAAAAATCAACTGAAGGTTCTCAGCTCCTCACTCAGCAATATTCAGAACAGTGAGAGTAATGCCTCTTTCTAGCAGAAAGACTAAAGCATGCTCTCCTCACTGGTGAATGGTCTGAATTATTCAGAAGAGAAGCATTATATGAACATAGTAAGAGAAGTATAAAAACAGCATTTACCAAAGTACAGAAACCATTTATGAGAGAGCAAAGATAGAGTGGATCGAATGTTCGTTCTTTTTCTGGAAGCCAGTTCGCAAAGTGCCTTCTGTTAATCTAATTTTATTTTGTATGATCTCAGTCATAAGCCTTTTCTCCGCAAATACATCGTGTAATATTTTCTTCTTTGTATTTATCAAATGTTTACATTCAAACCTGAGAAACAATATTTGTATTTTATCTCTTTTTTTTTGTTGTTATTTGCATTTTGTAATTGAAAGGATCTGTGAATTGCTCAATGTTTCTGCCGTTCTGCGTGGTTTTATTTCACAAAAAGACATTGCTTTTTAAGATTAAGGAAAATGTTTACAACCTCTATGATGACTGTCTTTTAGGTTTCGAAATGCGGAAAATGTGTATTATATTGTAAATTGTTTTGGTATGACATGAAAATGAATGTATTTTGTACATAAATATTTTGTCAAATGAATAAAAGACTTAAAAATGCAATGAATGTTTCATATGGTGTTGTGTAGCAGATATACAACTAACACGTTTGGTCATTGCAAAAAAACAAACAAACAAAAAAAAAAACAACTTTAATGATCAATGAAAACCAAAGGTAATTCAACTTCTGGAGCGTACAAATATCAAATCAGCAATGCACAAAAAAAATGTATCTGGCAATTATCAGTGCATTGCTATGCTTTCGCTGCGAGAAATTACACTTGCTAACCTTTGCAAAAACGCGAGTATCTCAGATTAAAGTCACTTCCCTCTCAACCTAAGGCTAATGAACCGCACTTGGTCAGTTTGGCTAATCAGTCTGACGCACCAAAGCATGAACTCCAATTGGGCTGGAGCCAGGCACGTGCACAAATCGCCGCAGATGCACATGCCCCAAACTGTCTCCACATGGGGCCATGTGCAACCTTTATCGCAGCCGGAGTTTCCAAATAAAACATCGGCGGAAGAACAGCTCATAGCGCACGTCTGCACAGAGCTGCCTCCCTCCTGCGGGGAATGACCGCGTCAACGGGGGTCCTGCAAAACGAGGTATCTGGCATGGCCGGCGACATGCGTGGCAACAGGAGACACATCGACACGTTATGAAATGCAGCGGAGGAGGGTGAGGTGGTAATGCTAAAGAGAAGCCAGCGCTCAGTGCACAATAGGAAACATATCTGTCTGCATTGCTCTCACGCTCTCATAAACTACACTGAGATCACTGCTGCTTAACTGATCGAGGACAGGGCAGGTCCAGCTGCATGATTTGATTTCTTCGGACCAAAAACGATTACATCGCGTCCCAAACACTGCAGTACAGATTAATAGGTATCTGGGGCAGGGGTCAGAGCAGCAGTGTGGAGAGCGGTCAAAGCAGTCAAAGAATTGACCTGTGGTCAGAACCGTATGCTATCTGCTCCTGAGGTTAAAACAAGGGGTGGGAGGCCGACAGTGTGCCCCACAGATACAGATCCTAGAGCAAGTTATAACCCCAGGATAAGAGCATCTGCAGCAAAAACAAATGCTGTTAATGATTTAAATAACCCCCTTTTGGTGGGGCTGTCTCAAAAAGGCCCTCAGTGGGCCATTAGTAATACCAGATGGTGTGTGAAGCAGCATTTTTTTAAAGGATATAACTTATAATGAAGCAGCCGTAGGCCATACCACTGCCAACAAACCTCATTTTGCTGCCTCTCCATCTAAATCTGCTGCTCTGCTTCTTTCTACTAAGAGGGTCAGGCTTGCGAGCTTGATGTAGTACCTGTGTAATAAACTCCAGGCTCCAATTACTCGAAAAGAACAGTTCAAGACCATTCAGCCATCAAGAACTCCCTTTCATGCTGGGATCAGCAGTGCACCAAGGCCTTCCTTTGATCTTTCAACACTGATGACTAATTAGCAGATGCAGTCATCAGGAGATGGTCTGTGACACGGTCCTAGACGGTCAATGTGGTCCCTGACCTGTTTGCAGGTGGGAGTTCTTGAAGGCCCTGTTTCTGGCCGCGGGGATATGTCGCCTGTGACTCAGTTCAACTTCCTTTGACCACAGCGGGAAAGCACCTGAGGTCTTGAGGTCAGGCTTCAGAAGTAAGGCCTGTCCGCAACATCCTAGTTTTGGGAGCCAGGAGACAGCTGGCTAGCTAATCGCTGTCGAGGTGACACGTATTTTGTGTTGGGTTACTACAGGGAACATTACCTGCAGTAGTATCATGGCACCCAAGCAAGTGAACTTGGGAAAGGTGCGACATCTTTTTTGGTTTAAACAGAGGGGCTGTCTTTTGGGGTGCAAAGATGATTTCATGGATGTTTCAGGTCAGCAGTACAGAAAGTAAAACACCAAAATGGTATATCTGAGGCCATAGAGTGCAGCCTGAGGCAGTCTTGTTGCAATGTTCCTGTGACCTGAGGCAGTTTTGAATAAAGTGGATTGTCACTTTACCTGCTGGAGTCCTCTTTTACCTTTGCTGTGACAGTGTGGTGTCACGGGCCTACCTTCAGAGTTCAGAAACTGGCTCAAATAAAAGCAGACTCTTCCAAAATCAGCCTATGTCCACCCCTACCCACCTCTTGCTTTCCTTACATGAAATCCCTTCTTGTTTCGGGGGACAAAGGAGATGAAAGGTCAGTGATTATTATTTCCCCACTCGCAGCATTAGCCCGTGGAGCAATGGAGACCCGTGTTCACAAGCCTAGGAAAATAGCTCCAGTGGTCAGCTGATTTGTAGAGTGCAAAGACTGGGGAGAGAGGAGGGCGAGGGGTGCTGTGAGGAAGCACTCATCAGTTTTTGGTCACTGATATGCCTCTTTGCAGATTGTGAGAGGAACATGGCGCTCAAGGGCCTGCTAAACTGCTATATATTGCATTAAATTATATGGCATTTATTCACGCAGCCGATATTTTACCCACTGATACAGCTGGGCCAAAGCCACTCAGGTTGATTTGGACAAGCCACGGCCAAGAGGCCATACCTGCATGGAAAGGAAACCCAAACACTGAGCAAAAGTGAAATAAAGAATAGAGTCTGGCCTCCACTTCCCGAATGTTTGGAGATCAGCCAAGGCATGTAATGTCTAAAGTCTTTTATTACCACCCCCACTCACACACACACATCGCTTCAAAACTATAAAGAATGGCCCCCACTGCTAGAGACAGGCAGTGAAAACAATGTGGGAAGAAAATATGCTTTCCTTTATAGGCAGTAATCTGTAAAATGTTAACACCTATAAATACAAAGGCGCATGCACAGCAGGTAAGTGCTTGAGAGAAACATGGTTGACAAGAGCTTTCCCATTCAATAATCAAGCAAATAGCATTAATTTGCTAAATTTACCAGCATAAATCTAAAAATCTGTGCATATCGTAGTCTCTGTCACAGCAGTCATTGTTATTTCAATAAGATGCGTACATACATGCACAGGAGGAGAGAGGAAGGGTGGCAGGTGAGGAGAGGGTAAATAGGATGATATGATTTCGGGGAGCACTCCTCACCACTGAAAAATATCACACAAATCCAACACAAAACACTCTTCAGACACTATAGCCATGAACTCGAAGGTTGTATAGTCTAGCAGCAGGGTTAAAATGTTTTGTGGTTCATATTAGTACACTCCTGGAAAACAACCAACGGCTTGTTTTTGGTGTGTCAAGTGTTGGGGTGAGGCTCCTGCTGTTCTGCCTACTTTAGGAGTCAATGAAGCTTTGACGGCTCCCATTAGGAGCTGACGGATCACAGATTCCCATCTTCTACAACACTTAAGGGGCTCCAGGGAGCACCGCCCTGGCCATGCCTACATCAGTCACCTCTTTGGCTGGGCTGGGGACTCCTGGGTCCATCCGGCCTCTAATGAGGCCCTCTAATGTGGTTGCTTAATGAAGTTTCATAACATTGGTCCCTCACGGAGAAGTGTGGGGATACAAAACGCCTGTTTCACAACCAGGATGCAGTGCAGGTCCACTGGCCCTTGAAGAATGACTGAGGGCCTTACTGACTCCTCTCTCCGCAGGGAGCGTGACCTTTGCCATTGCACTTTACCTCATGTGCTCCTGTCGTAAATTGCAGCTGTATCGCCTTCTCACGTGTAAATACAACGGAGAGCCCCATAAATTCATCATTAGATAATTATTTGTTTAGAAATCGTTCATTGGGAATTACAGCCCGCTCTTCCTGGTGCTCAGCGAAGGGGATTAGTTCTTCAAAAGCCAGAAAATTAGTTTCAATAAATCTGTTACGGGGAGGAAGTCAAGCCTGTTGAGGGGCTCCGACACTCTCAAATGGACAACATGGTGAAACTCCAAGCCGGCAACTTTTCTTTCTTCTGATGGTGTGAACCCGTCGTCCTTTGGCTGACCTCCAGTTATTGAGAATATCTTATTAGCTTTCCGCTTGTTAATACATGTACAAAAACTAAACTGAATTAAGGTATTCCAGTGGATAATTAAGGTGAAGCAGATGGGGTTCATGGACGCTAGTCTCTCCCTGCACTCTCTTTCCGGGTGCCACGATAATTCTTGCTGAGTCACAGATCTTCCTCTTATGAGAGCTTATTCTCAGACTGTGTGCACTTTCAATGGGTAAGCCTCACAAAATTGAATTATTTATCAAATAGCATGCCTGTAGGGTATGAAAGAAGGAGCCAAGAATAATTTACTCACAGAGCCAGGACTTAGTGAATGTGCTTTTGTCTTCGTGGAAGTTGAAACTGACAAGGCCGGCCAGCTCCAAGCTGGGCCAGGCTCATGTACCTAGCCTGTGGCCTACAGATGGGCAGGAAACTCCGCAAACCACCTTTAAAAAATCTAATAAATTGATAGTTTTATATATCACAATCTGATAATCTTATCGCGAACCCAAGGGGAGGAGAAAATGCTGAGAAAGAGATATTGTATCTGCTTTTCTGAAATCCTGAGGAGAATAACTTACAAACTTTTTAAAGAAAACGTCTATAAATGGATTTGTCTAACCAAGTACACACAAACAATAAATGCCTAAGCTCCAGTATTTCCGGTACGCAGTTTCTTTATCTAGCAGTATGAGCAGCATTGCATACCGTGACACCACTCTGAGCCGGTGACGATGGCTGTGCAAATCACCTTACATACAGGTGGAAGCTGTGCTTGGTAGGATTTTGCAAGTGCAAACATGTAATGTAATGACAGGAAGGTTTGAGTCTGATGTGCAGGGCTGTGCATGTGTGGCCCACCCTTCCTACCCACCAGGGGGCGATCCTTACCTCTCATAACACTGCAGGTGATGGCCTCAGTGTGCTCGGCCAGGAGATCAGCCTTGGCGATGGCTGCCAGGGACAGGTAGCTGGACATGTTTCTGGAAAGTTCCTTGTTTCCCCCCTGAAGAAACTTGACAGCGACAGGCACTGCCAGCACCATCACAGGGGGTTGATTGTAGTTCTGCATGGGAGAGATCCCGGAAGAAAGTGGTGAGAATACTTTGGCTTTCCTGGAATTTTCTCATTTGAGGTTTCTTGGAGAGGTCAGATGAAAAGCATTGTGCTATTTCAACACATCCTTCACAGGAGCATCATTGTTCTGAACCAACAAAAACCTTTTCTGGCTCTTTAATCTAGATCAAAATCATCTGGATTCACTAATGCCACATTTTCATGCCTAAAATCAGATGGAATTATTTTTACCAATAACAATACTAAATCCTTAAAACTCTGAATAAGCAGGACACGCAGCCGCAGTAAATTTTCTTCTAATCTGTCATTCAGCATTAATTCACGCAGATACTGCCGTTGAATGCTGCTTTTCAACTTTTTAGTGGTTTTTAATTTCATTACGGAGATGAGCGGAAACCTTAGACATAAGCGTGCAAATGACTCATTAATTGTAACCATATCTGGACTATTTGAATATTCATGAGGACGTGATGCAACAGAAACATTCTAATGATGGAGTTCGAAAGTCTGACACTGTGAAATAGAAGTAGAAAGAACTCAGTCTCCCCATGCAAACCTTATCTGCAACTAGGCTGGCATGTCTGGTGACAGAGTCTACCAGGAAATAGCTGTCATGATATATATGGAGCATGAGAAATTTGTCTAACCTCACTGCAACAACATAAAGCATGCAGTCAAAAATGCATGCAGTCAAATTATGCTCAACAAGACAAACTGATTCTGCCCACAGTGGACAGGAAAGCAAGAAGACAGGAAACACAGATAAATGCTGGCATTCGCTGGCACTCTTTCCCTGTCCCCAGAAAACCCAAAGGGGAATAGAATGACTCAAGCAACAATACTGAGAAGAGTTGTGGGGCACACAGCAGGACAGAAAGGTCTGACTAAACACGTAAAGCCTCCCACTGCTCATGTCCTTATCATTCTCAGGAGCATGATCACAAATATGCAATTAGAATATT
This sequence comes from Gymnothorax reevesii, assembly GCA_029721435.1. Taxonomy (NCBI): domain Eukaryota; kingdom Metazoa; phylum Chordata; class Actinopteri; order Anguilliformes; family Muraenidae; genus Gymnothorax; species Gymnothorax reevesii. Next base: position 145,376,896 of record CM056574.1, read on the forward strand.
CTTAATGGAGCATGCAAGTGAAAAGGTAACTATCACAGTTGTTGACTCAGAGCGACTGAGGTATGGACTGCTCACAGAATGTTGAAGAAAATATTAAAAAATACTGGGCAGAGTGCTAGAATAGTGAAGAATGTTGGAAAAAAAAAGAATAAACATTCTCAAGGAGAACATATTCCTGAAAGGGTTAACTGTAGCATGAAAACATTTGACTGCAGGAGAAGTTCGACAGAAAGGGTTTTGGCACCCCCCTACGGCCAAGTTGGAGAACACGGATGAAAGCTGGTATCTGTAACTGTCGAAAGTATTTCAGTGGGGTAATTATGGTTCTGGTCTGGAGGTAAGCTGCTGCCACCATGTCTGCCTTAGAGATTTTGGTCACGTTAGGAAAGCATTAAAATATTCATGGATCTGTTTCATTTTTGGCACACGGCAAGATGGGAACCCAAACCAGAACAAGTCTGATAACCTCGGTGATTCAAGTCTTTTGTTGGGCCTTTGTGTCACAACCCTTGTGTGGATCCCTTTTGTGGCTCCCCCAGTCCAGCAGCTTGCGAGTCTTGTACATAAATTCACTCATGTGATTGGTTTGCGTCCCATGTGTATTCCCTGCTGACTGTTATGCATTTAGGTTTTCCATTTCCTTATGTTTGAGGAGGCCAATATGTACCCCTTAGCTTGAGAGTATAGTGGCTCGACTGTCAAGCTTGCTATATGGCCTTTAGCATTCAGTCAGTATCTTCCAGGTAAAGTTTATCATTTTGATAAATGGCGATGTTTTATTGTATTCGGAAATAATTTGTAATCTTCTGTGACAGTTAAATATGGAAGTAGTCGTCCTATCCATTCCAATGTGAACAAGCTCCAAAGCCTTTCTCTTCGTCTCCAGATTTCGGACCATGATCCTATAAATCACACTTCGGTCTGATCTTCAGCATATTTTATTGGGGACACCGCCCAAGTCTTCTGAGGTCATCAGGATTGTGACTGCACTCCTGCAAAACTCTCCGAACCTGCCATCTGACTGCTGTCCTGGAACGCCATTGGCTGGGCACGGACACACCCCTGCACTCAGCCAGTACCACCTGAACTGAACAGTGTCATTCTGCTCTGGGCTATGTCCCTCTGTCATTCCCATATAACTATTAATAAGCCCTTCTATTAGATTGTACTCTGACTTTGCACTAGATTTCTGCGCTGGATCATAGCACGATACAGGCCTAAATTGGCCCATAAATGCTCAAAAATGTTAATTTCTCATTATAGCCAGATCTTTCTTCGGGATCCTTTCTGACGCTTGCTGTAATAAGATGCCACAAACAATGGTTCCTCTGAGCTTGTCAATTAGGCCCCTGATTGGGCCCCTTTGGTAGTGTTGGTGTAGGGTGGGGGAGGGTTGCTGAAGGGGAGAAGGGTGCATGTCGGGGGATATATTTGTGCTCAGCTGGTCCCCGGGCTGAGAGCGCTAATTGTCTTTCTGTTACATATTACTTCAAATCTTTTTCCTGCTATTGCAAACATAACTGCACTTTTTAATGGTTATTGCAACTACAGCTGCGGCTTTTTCATCTACTGCTTCTTGTCTCAGCTTTACAGGTACTACAAGTCACCAGTAATTGCTGCAGCTAGCAATTACTTTTATGGCTAATTTTTATGAATGTAATACTAGGATTTTTTATAGTGTTTCCACAATGTAAATAGTTGGGTTTTAACTCAGTGAAACTATGTGAGTTGTTCACTCAAAGGCTCTCTGAGGAAGCTTATTTCACCGAGATGGTCAAGGGCTTTCTTTTTTCTTGCCATTCCAATTATGTCCACCAAGTGGCACCCAACACACGCAATCCAGACAATCAGGCATTTACTGTAAGAACATATTTATAGATTTTTACCCCCACAATGCCCACAAGCATACACAGAAAAATGTACACACATGCGCCAACACACAAACACACCCAAACACACATACACACATTCACAGTTTAGTGCCTGGATTAACAAACTGTCTACCTCCACAGGTTTAGATGTGTCAACATACCAAACAGCTAAATCTACAAATAAATGGCAAGAAAAGTCATTCCAATGTCAGGCGACCTCTCAGATCAAAGTCTCCCCCCACGAATAACTCGGGTGAAGTCAGCCATTAAACAAAATTCTCTGGCCCTCTAATTAAGCTGAAGTGTCCCAGCTACCCAGCCTCCTACCTGCAGGGCAAACTCCAGCTAGCAGTTATAGTAGGATTCTCAGGGAACAGCACAGCCAGAGACAGTAGATTCAGTGAAAGGAAAGTAGTATGTGCAGGATATATACAGCAAATAGAGTTGTAAACTAATATTTTGACAGTGACACAATTTCATAAGGCTTTAGTTTCCATGGAGTTCAGTTATTTCTCCACTGTTCACTGCGTAAGCATGTGAATCCTAAAATTTAAGTGGATTCGGTCAGCTGAGGTTTGAGGGAAAATATGCTCTAATTCAGCAAACCATGCAGGAATCACTGATTTTCAAGACTGTGTCACGGTCCATATACTTACAGACTGTTCATAATATATTTCTTATCCAAACAACATAACTTATACCACCTTAATTCAACAAAAATGATTAAATATCACAATCTACCAAGCAAATTTGTTTGTTTTTCACATCTGCCTCAATGTTTCACATTTCCCTTTTCACAAAGCAAATGTTCCCCGATGTTTAAGCACCTGATGATGCTTTGACTGACAGTTCACGTTAGTCAATACCAGTGGTTCTCAAGTTCTGTCCTGGCGCCCCCCTGTGTATGCTGGTTTTTGTTCCAACTACAATTGCAATCTTTAGATTTTAACAAGCTGATGATTTGTTTTAATTAGGTGCATTTATGCAAATATCCACATTGAGATATATTGTAAATATTGGCAGAGGGAAACAATTTAACCAAACATTTAATCAACATAAATAATCAAAAGGTTCCTCATTGGTGAAACTCTTGACACATGGTGGCAAAACCCGACAATTTACTTGGCAAACAATGGAGTCACACCTGTTGTGTTTCCTGTTGATTTTATTTGGTTCAGGCAGGTTATTTGGGAAAAACTCAAAACATCTGTAGACAGAAACCTAATTTGGAGCTTATTGATTTTCTCAGAGTCAAATTTGATCTGTGTAAAAATGTTTTCACCTGAAAATCCTAGCAATATTGAAAATTAAGCACAATATGTTCAAGGGTTTTTATTTTTCATAGCAGAATGGATATGTCCATCCAAATGTGACTTAAGATGGTAAATAACTGCTCAAAACATGGAATGCTGCTAATTTAGACAAAGTAACAGCTTTTTAAAATCCTAGAATTGCAATTGTAGTTGGAACAAAAACCAGCATACACAGGGGGGCGCCAGGACCGAACTTGAGAACCACTGGTCAATACAGTCTTATTTATAAACTTACTTCTCGGTACTGACTGGCTCAAATACATCAGGTACTGATATAGCAAATCCCTTAACTATAGTCACTTCGCCTGATTTTTATCATTTACCGTGGGCATAAGTTACTGTACTGTGCAAAAGTATTAGGCACCTTCAAATTTTTTGTATGTAAACTTGGTGTCAGATTTTGATTGTTTTTGTCATTGGTGTTGATGAAAATAAAATGCATACTTGAAAAACCAAATGTTGATTTATTTTATTAAAGATAGTTGATAAATATGCCATAAATATGCTGTGACAGAGCCCTAATCTCAACATCATCTGTCATGGTTTAGGCGTGCGTTTGTTTGTTGGACCTTTGTTCTATCGTCTGGGACGAGTTCTTGTCCATCGAATTCCTGGCCCAACTGGCTGATTGAGCTGGGGCGGAGTTTTCCGGACTCCAAATGTATGACTGGGGTTCGCCACGCCTATCGCTAGAGTGTCTGTTTGTTTCTATCTCTTCGGCCGGAGAAAATCTCTAGTTAAATCTTCCAAGTGATTTGTTATATTTCTTTTTATCCCCCCGGCAAATAATGCGAGGGATATAGCGATAGCCATGTCTGTCTGTCCGTCCGTCCGTACATACGTAATCATTTTGTTTCCGGGGCAGAACTCAAAAACCGTTCAATATTTCTTCACGAAATTTGGTGTGTAGATCTGATATATCATGTAGATGTGCCTTTTGGTATTTAGGAATTTCTTGAGCAGTTAATCCATGAATGTGGGGGGCCGGGGGGATACGCCATTGCCAGATGGCTCTTGTATTCTTAGGAATTGCTTCTTTTAGAAATTTTCTCTCGCGCTGCTTCCGTGTTGCGGACTTATATTTGTCCTTGGAAGCCTGAGCCTTTGCCGGAGGTTTTCACCTCTTCTGTGTTGGTCTCTTATCTGGGCTGCTCATTGCTCTTTCTCTCACTGGTCGCGGCACCCGGCGTCCTATCATCGCCCATCACACTATCAAGTCTGTCTGAGATTAACTGGAGGGAAAGAATCATGTAAGATCACCCTGCAGAACAGGTGTGGCGCCAGGATTTCCATTTTGAGTGGATCTACCGAATTTTGGCTGTGCCTTCTAATTACAGAAGTTAATACTGTTTACCTTCCTTGGATGGTTTCCAGTGCTTGTTATGCTTAAACAGAAATGACTAATATCCAGCTATGGAAGGTGAGGAGCACGTCAGGTTGATGACTGTGACACTTTTTAAATCTTTCACTCAAACATTTTTAATGCTGTGATAAACTCTACTCCCGACAGTTCGTATTTTTAAAATAACACTGGGAGAACATGCAAACCCTTCATGGTAAGACTTCAGGCTGAGTTTGAACCCGCAACCGTCTTCCTCTGAGGTGGACGGGCTCTCCATTTCAAGACCATGCTGCCCCATACCTAGGTGTTGAGCCGGTGACGCTAGCATACTTGGATAAAAAAGGCAGATCCAAGAAAAGCCAAGTTGTTTACCAGCAACGACTGATCAAGATTTTCAAATTGTGTATTTATTTCTGAATTAATTATGATTGTGTCTTCCTTTTAACTGTTTCCTGGAAAGCACATTGAGATGTAATCTTTACATGAAATCTGCCACAGAAATAACGTGATTTACTTTGATAACAGTTTATCTCTATATGCTGTTTTTAGGGATTTCACCCTCTACAGTGAATAATATTTGAAGAAATTTCTGCATAAAGAATGAAGTTGAAAATGAATAAAGAGTGCCCCTGATTTTTGATGCTTCAGACAGCACTGCATCAGTTTTGTGACAGATATAACCACATGAGCTGGGACTTCTTCGGAAAACATTGTTCAATAAATACCATCCACCACTGCATTCACAAATGCAAGAAAAGACTACAATGACTGATTGACAATGGAAATCAAATGTGAAAAATGTCTTCCCTGGGCTTCAGCTCATCTGCAACTGACTGAAGCCAAGTGGAAATGTGCTGTCAGACATGTGTGGCCAACCTTTTAAATTCTTCTTCCCAATAATCGGTGCTGTGTTCTCAAGCATAAAGAAGAAAGGAACTGCCCTAGTTGTTGCCAACATAAGGTTGAAAAACCAACATCTGCAATAGTATGAGGGAGTGTTAGTGCTAATGGCATGGGTAAATTGAACATCTATTAAGGCACCAGTAATTCTGAAAGGCATACACGCATCTTGGAGCAACATGTGTCCAGATCATGACTTATACGCAGTAAAGCCTGATAGTGTGATGAACTCAAATGTTTTGTGGAAACCACTTACCTAAAAAAAATGTGAAGGCCAACTTAATTGCATTGTGTGGAAGGAACTTAAAGAAAACAAGTTTTTTTTTTTTTTTTACATGTTTTTAAGTGCTGTGAACACAAATCAATAAGTTGGCATGCTCAGTTTTTTTTGAGGTAATTGGCTTCTACAAAACATTTGAGTTCACCATACCTGTCATGGTTTACAGTGCTGGGATGCCCCAGCTTGTGAACATGAAGTCAACGGCAAGCCCTGTCAAGTTACACCAGCTTGGGTCTGTAATCAGAGAATGCAGCAGCTAGAATGGCCTACAAGCAGTGCCAAAAAATGCAGGGCTTTAAGAAGAGCAAAAAACAACAATGAAGATCCCAGAAGAAGGAAGAATGAAAAAAAAAAAATCAAAACTGGGGCAAGTGGTGTCCTCACTTTCCCAAATGGTTACTTGGAGGGCTATTAATAGGAAAAGTGATGTAACACAGTGGTAAAGAGGCCCATGTCCCATGGAATTATTGTATATTTCCAAAAAACAACGAAGTACAGAAGTAAAAACATAAACCACCCTGCCTTTACACTGTTCTCAATTTGTACTGTTATGGCCCCAATTTGTTATTACATTTAAAAACAACAGCAACAGCAAGGGATGACACACAGTTTTTAAAACTTAAACACATTTAATAAACAAAGACAATAACCAACAACTAACTAACCTAAAGACCAAGATTGAATACAAAAACATAAATATTTACAGTCCCTTTTTGTGGGGTGACTTGGTGATGTCCTGGATGATGAAAATGCTCAATCGCAGGCAAAGAAATCCACAAAAGAAACGTCACAGGTCTTGACAAAATGGCAGGTCTGGTCATCTTCTTGCAAATTCTCCTACTACTTTACTGTCTCAATTCTTTTCCTTATATACTCTTTTGCAGACCCCACCCACATCTAGACCTCTTTTTTTTAATTTTCTGAGACTTGCCCCAGACATGTCCAGGACATGTCTAAACATGACTCCAGTCTGAGCTTAACAAAAAAAAGGTAAATACTGCCATCTAGTGGCCTATATTCTCATTACACCTCCATTCCAAAAGGGAAAATTTTGACTCATAAAGGCAAAATTTTTCTTTTCAATACAAAATGGTTAAGTGAACACTTGTCTATATATACATATCATACAATATTCAAACACATGATATATATATACACATTTAAACACGGGATAAGCAATCAGCAATTACATTGTCTGTACCCTTCACATGCTTAATTTCCAAGTCAAACTCCTGTAAAATCAAACTCCAATTCAACAATCTCCGATTCTTGTTTTTCATCTTACTCAAAAACATTAACGGATTGTGGTCAGTGTACACAATCATTGGCTTTTGTCCTGTACAAACATAAAACTCAAAGTGTTGTAAAGAAAGGACCAGAGCCAACAGTTCCTTCTCTATTGTGGAATAGTTCCTTTGGTGGCGATTGAACTTCCTGGAGAAGTATGCCACGGGATGCTCAATGTCATCAGAGTCACTTCTCTGTAGGAGCACAGATCCACAAGCTTGGTCGCTAGCATCGACCGCGATGGAGAACGGTTTGTTGAAGTCAGGAGATTTGAGCACGGGGAAGTGACACAGCAGAGACTTCAGGTGATCGAAGGCTCTCTGGCATGCATCATCCCAGGTGAACTTTACGCCTTTCTTCAGTTGGTTAGTTAGACTGAGAGCAATCTCAGCAAAGTTTTTGCAGAACTTGCGGTAGTACCCGATCATTCCAAGGAAGCGGCGCAAAGCTTTTTTGTTGTCAGGAACTGGAAAGTCCATGATGGCTTGGACTTTAGCATTTATGGGTGCCACCTTACCCTGGCCTATGACGTAGCCAAGATAGGTGACAGTAGCACAACCAAAGTCACTCTTGTTCAGGTTAACAGTCAGGCTAACCTGGGTCAGGCGCTGGAACAACGTCTCTACATCTTTTAGATGTTCTTCCCAGGAGTCACTCCATGTGATCAGGTCATCGATGTACGCACCCGTGTGTGGCAATCCGGCGATTGTAGACTGTATCATCCTTTGGAACGTGGCTGGGGCATTTTTCATGCCAAAGGGTAGGACTTCATACTGGTACAATCCAGATGGCGTGGCAAAGGCAGAGATGCTCTTGGCCCTCTCAGTTAAAGGCACACACCAATAACCCTTCAATAAATCAATCTTGGTCAGAAACTTTGCTTGCCCTACACTATCAATACAATCATCAATCCTAGGTATTGGAAACACATCAGTTCTAGTTACAGCATTGACTTTGCGATAATCTGTACAGAATCTAGTACTTCCATCAGGTTTTGGAACTAGCACACAGGGTGAACTCCAATCTGAGTTGGAGGGTCTGATAATATCATGTTCTAACATGTACTCAACCTCTTTCTCAGCAATCTTTCTCTTTTCAGGGTTCATCCGGTACGGATGCTGTTTTATTGGTTTGGCATCACCAACATCTACATCATGAGAGGCTATAGAAACTCTCTTTGGAACATCAGGAAACAGATCCTCATATTTCTTGATCAACCTCTCAAACTGATCTCTCTGTGAGGGTTCTAAGTGCTGGAGTTTTACATCAAGATTTTGCAACACTTCAGAATTCGACAATTTACATGAAAGAACCTCAGCTTTAATTCTAGGTTCATCATCTTGAAACTCCCCCTCATCTTCACACGTTTCGACCATTGGAGAATCTGAAATGACAGCTGCAACCCTAGCATTTCTGTCATGATAAGGCTTGAGCATGTTAATATGACACAATTGTTTAGGTTTTCTCCTATCTGGAGTCTTCACAATGTAATTGAGATCATTGAGTTTTGTCAGAATTTCATAAGGACCATGAAATCTAGCCTGCAATGGATTGGACTGCAAGGGAAACAACACAAGGACCTTGTCTCCTGGTTTAAACACACGGCTTCTAGCCTTATGATCATACCAAGTTTTCATTTTTCCCTGACTTGATTTCAAGTTCTCTTTGGCAAGGTCACAAGCTGCACGCTATCTTTCCTTGAACTTGCTAACATAGTCTAACAGACTGATATGCGGCTCTTTTTCTTGCCATTGTTCACTCAATAATAGCAAAGGTCCTCGCACTTCATGACCAAACACTAGCTCAAATGGACTGAATCCAGTAGACTCCTGCACTGCTTCTCTAGCTGCAAACAACAGCAAATGAACCCCTTCATCCCAGTCTTTCTCATGGTCATAACAATAAGTCCTCATCATTGTCTTGAGAGTGGAATGAAACCGCTCTAAGGCACCCTGACTTTCTGGATGATCGGCACTAGAAAGAATCTGCTTTGCACCTAGTTCATACACAACCTGCTGAAACAATCCTGAAGTGAAATTGCTACCCTGGTCAGACTGAATTTCCCTGGGAAGGCCAAACAACGTGAAGAACTTTATCAAAGCCTTCGAGATTGCGGTTGCCTTGATGTTACGTAGAGGTATGGCTTCGGGGAATCTGGTAGATGCACACATGATTGTCAACAAGTACTGATTTCCAGATCTAGTCTTGGGTAATGGACCAACGCAATCAACCATGACCCTAGAGAATGGCTCCCCAAATGTTGGGATAGGCTGCAATGGAGCTACAGGTGGGTCTAACTGGTGTTTTCCAACTACCTGACAAGTGTGACAGGTTTTGCAAAAGTTGGAAACGTCTTTCCGAAGCCCAGGCCAAAAGAAGTGTTTCATGATCTTATCAACAGTCTTGTTAACACCAAGATGACCTCCTAAAGGTAAACTATGAGCCATTGTTAAGATCTCATTCCTATAGACCTTCGGAACAACAATTTGCCTGACCACTGCCCAATCTGCATTGGCAGGGATATCAGGAGGGCGCCACTTCCGCATCAACACACCATCCTTGAGATAATACCCAACTGGAACTGCATCTATTTCTTTTTCAGGAAGGGCTCTCCTCTTTAGTACACAAATTTCAGGATCATTAGTTTGCTCCTCAATCAACCGCTTTCTGGACAGAGACAAGTCTCCTGACACATCAGAATCACCATACCCATCTGGCTGGCTGAATAGAGAACTGATAAAAGTATCTGATAAGTCCTCAAACGGAGAAACCATAGTAGGCCAATCAGAGTCATGAGGCGAACCACCTGAGTCCTGACTATTCAATGTACTGGACGGCACCACATCATCTTCTTCTTTAGCCTTCTTGGCCATAGCACGAGTCACTGCGCAAGAAGGATACAGAGATGGGTCCTCATCCCCATTTTCAGTGCTCGGCTGTGAAGTAAGATGTACAGGGGGAACTACTTTGCCCCCAGCCAGGTCATTGCCTAGCAACAGAGAAACACCCTTTATAGGTAGACTTGACATAAGTCCCACATTTACCTGTCCTGTAACTAAATCTGACTTCAAGAATATAGAGCGCAGGGGTACAGATACAGTCCTCCCTTCAATACCTTGTACAAGTATGAAATCCCCTGAAGCGGTCTCATCACGTAACTCCAAGGAGTCCATCAACAAAAGTGACTGAGACGCTCCGGTATCCCTTAGGATATATATGGGGACAGGAGTAGTATGCTCATTCAGAGCCACAAATCCCTCTGACACAAATGGAAGAAATTCCTCCCTCACAAAGTCAGCTGTATTAGGCTTTTTAGCCCCACAAGAAGCAGGCAATTTAGCAGATTGGTTATCTACTACAGGGGTTTCTAACCTTGTTTTCACAAAGGCATTTGGTTTGGTATCCTTTTCTTTTTCTTTCTTAGCTTTAAGGAACCAACAATTAGTTGTAACATGACCAGATTTCTTGCAATAACTGCAAACTAGACCACTTTTGTCACTGTCAGCTTTCACACTTTGATCAGACCTGTTACTGGATTTCTGAGCACCATCACCAGATTTGTCTTTGTCTTTGGGTGAGGAATCTTGGGTATCACCATAACCCTTTTTCTGAAATTGGGACCATTTATTGTTACTGCTAGACTGAAATTTGGACTTATGAGTGAGAACATATTCATCTGCAAATTTGGCAGCTGATTGCAAGTTCAGTGCTTGCTTCTCATTAAGGTAGGTCTTAACATCATCCTTAACACAGTTCTTGAATTCTTCAACTAACACCATCTCTTTTAGTGAGTTGAAATCATCCTTGACCTCCATAGAAGTACACCAGCGCTCAAAGCAAACCTGCTTCTCATTAGCAAATTCAACATAAGTCTGATTTTCAGATTTCTTCAGACCTCTGAATTTCTGTCGGTAAGCCTCTGGAACCAACTCATAAGCTCTCAAAATAACCTTTTTGACAACCTCATAATCAGAGGAATCATCTGCAGACAAAGCCGAATAGGCTTGTTGAGCTTTACCCTTGAGGACAGTTTGCAACATCAGAGGCCAGTGTTCCTTTGGCCACTGGCAACTCTTTGCTACCTTTTCAAAACACTGGAAATAGTTGTCAACATCCTTTTCCGAAAATGGAGGCACCAGTTTTACCTCCTGGCTAGCCCGAAATTTATTTTCAGTTTGAATTTTTATTTTTAGTTGCTCCATTTGGAGTCTTTCCTCTCTATCGAATTTCTCTAATTCAAAATCTCTCTGTCTTGCAAATTTTTCTAACTCAAATTCTCTTTGTTTTTCTTTTTCTTCCCTCTCAAATTCTCTTTGTTTCTCTTCTCTTGCTAATTTTTCCAACTCAAACTGCCTTTGTTTTTCTTTTTCCTCCCTTTCAATCTCTAGCATTTTTAATTTAAGTTCCATTTCTATATTTGGATTTTCCACTGGAAACTGTTCCAGATCTCCTGGTGCAAACACATTTTCATCAATGTAATATTCAACTATCTCTCTAGCCAGTCTTGCTTTTCGCATGGCTGGTTTCACCTCTGTCAGCTCTAAATGTCTGCAAATTTCTAGCAGTTCTGTCTTTTTAAAAGACTTCAAAACCCCTACGGTTGGTGATGCCAAGAAATCATCCATTGCTGTTGTCAATATATATGTATTCAATTAAAAAAAAAATTTTTACAATTTGAAATGTTAGATTTTTAATAAATGACTCACAAAATGGTCTATCCCGGACCTTGAGCCCCCAATTTGTTATGGCCCCAATTTGTTATTACATTTAAAAACAACAGCAACAGCAAGGGATGACACACAGTTTTTAAAACTTAAACACATTTAATAAACAAAGACAATAACCAACAACTAACTAACCTAAAGACCAAGATTGAATACAAAAACATAAATATTTACAGTCCCTTTTTGTGGGGTGACTTGGTGATGTCCTGGATGATGAAAATGCTCAATCGCAGGCAAAGAAATCCACAAAAGAAACGTCACAGGTCTTGACAAAATGGCAGGTCTGGTCATCTTCTTGCAAATTCTCCTACTACTTTACTGTCTCAATTCTTTTCCTTATATACTCTTTTGCAGACCCCACCCACATCTAGACCTCTTTTTTTTAATTTTCTGAGACTTGCCCCAGACATGTCCAGGACATGTCTAAACATGACTCCAGTCTGAGCTTAACAAAAAAAAGGTAAATACTGCCATCTAGTGGCCTATATTCTCATTACAGTACAGATAAAAGATTATTTACAAATCAGTTTTCTATTTTATTCACTCTATTCATATCAACCAAACTTTTTTTGGAAATGGAAGAGTCATTTTGACACCCCTCTGTAGATTCCCATTCACACCCAAACACTCTAAGGCACACACACACACACACACATGCACGCACGCACGCACACACACTTGCTTCTTTTTCTTAAAAAAATCCATTGGAGAGTTTCTAACTGTCAAATGCCACAGTGCAATGTCCAGGGTATGTGGTTCCGCTGGAGGTGACCCAGCCAGTGTGACAGTTATTAAACTCCTTTAGAGTTGCTGTGCATAGGCTAGCAAAGTACACTCTCAGAAAAAGAAGTACCTATTTGTACCTTTAGGGGGAAAAGGCTTGTCACTGGGGCGGTACCCTCAAGGTACTGCTGTTTTACCCTAAGAAGTGGGTACTTATTTGCTTTGGAACATAAAAGTACCTTTAGGCCCTAAAAAAGGTTCACACAAGTACCTTGAGGTCCTATAATTAGCTCTTGGGGTACATAAGTGCTGAATGTACCTTGGGGAACATAAATTGACACCTGCTTAACCCCTGTTTCTGACTCTAGTGTAGGTTTAAAAGAATGTATTGTTTGTGATGAAGGTGACTGAAGAGGCCTGACCTGCAGGATGCAGCTGGTGATGTCAGAGGCGATCTTGGCGTGGGGCGTGTCCTCATCCTTGCCCTGGGGCTGCAGGTTGTGTTCCAGACAGGACTCCCACAGAGAGACCAACGCTGCTCCATGCTTCTCAATGGAGCGAGTTTCCCGAATAGCTGTAGTGATACGCGTGATGCAAATCTCCACCACGGCCTGGTCATTGTCATTGGTCAGGTAGTCCTGCATGCAAACAATTAAAAACAAAAGGAATCTCAATATTGAGTGACCCAAAGGCTGCAAGTTCACCCAGCCCTGCAATGCTGGAGACCAAGAAATGTCAAGGCTCTTGGAAACATAGAAAACAAAAGACTTTATTGAATGAGGAACAGCTTTGCACACTGGCACTGCCATTTGTTCCGGAGAACACACACTTAGAGAGTAAAGGGCCGTGGAGAGTTCCCTCTAAATGTTGAGGAAATTGTGCAACTTATCCCTGCATGGCTCCCCCACACTGCTTGGAGCTGTGTTCTCAAAGCTATAAGACTCGCACTGACTCATACTCTATCTGAAAGGTTAAGCTGAAAATACATTGGGAACATTTGGTGGATCATGCTGTCAGTTTCCTGTTCTGCTGGCCTGTTCAGATCTTGGCATGTTGGGAGAGGTGGAAAATCCTGGATCACAAAGTAAGTTTCCTCCCCAGTATTTTGCTCCATTCAGCGGAATGTGAGCATCACTTGTCAGCCCTTAGGTAGAGCTGCTCAGTGATGTCATAGGTGAAGAAACACAGCAGAACTTGTAATTTTTTTTTTTTCACTTTTGGACTTTAGGGAGCTTGTCAATATACTGAACGCATTCAAATTTGAACAGGCATTCGAAAATGAATGTCTCCATTCGAGTTCAGCTAAAAAACGAATGGCAAAGTGTTCAATAATGAAAAAAGCATGCTTTCATTTTTGACCGGACGGCATCCAAAAATGCACGCAGCTACCCTCTCTTGCGTTACAAAATGAATCGGCTCTACACTTCAATTTACACACCAACATGCGCAAATATTTCCTTCTTACGAGATAAAAAATCCCCATCTCCCATCCTGCAGAATTTAGAAGTATATTGTAAGGTACATGCCTCTTAAACAACAGTTTTCACATCGACTAAAAAATCCTACTGTTACATGCAATGACTTCTGGCCACTAAGTTCTCTTTCTACCTGTCCCTCATTGTCTCAGATCAGCCACGGCCCCTGAGCCAATAACCTCACCTGCAGCTTATACCACATCATTACAGCAGGACAATAAGGACCTGCACAATCCAGCGCTCCCTGCCATTTGGCCACTGAGCTGTTTGCTGGGGGGCTGCTGTTGGGTTTTGTTTTGATGGTTGTGCAATTCATTTTCGTGTTCTTGGAACTCTGTGATTAAACCCCTTGATTGTGTTTGGCTTGCTATACCTATTTAATTTTGCTAAATAAGCCGGTGCTTTTGTGTTTAGCCTATGCATCTCTGGTTTACAGAACTCCTTTGGGTAGCCACCTGTCTCAGCTTGATTCGGGTCACCCTGTTTAACTTTTAATCTTTGTGCAAGAGTTTAAAGGAAGCCTTGTAGGGGTTCTCTGCCATTTGTTTTGTTCCCCCCTTTTTTCTTCTGTTTTTGGTTAGTCAGGGAGTTCAGTAATATTTTTCTGTTTCATATTTCAGGTTAAGCATATTGGTTGCTTCTCTCTCTCTCTCTCTCTCTCTCTCTCTGTGTGTGTGTGTGTGTGTGTGTGTGTGTGTGTTGCCTAACTGATCCCTGACAAATAAACTCAATTCCATTGTGCCCTAGTTTTAAGTTTTTCTTCGTTGGTCCTTTTTTGCAAGTGTTACAACCTGCACCCCCCTAGACACCCAGTAAGGTTGTAACACCTACTAAATCTCCAGTTTCGAGATTATATCTTTACTGATCATCAATCTTCTGCTATACGCTTACACTTTCCATCGAGTTCGATAACATACTTTTACACATTCCACACTCAAGACCAGAGATTAATTGTGATTCAATGGTACTGGGGTACATTCAGTTAGCCAAAACATTCAAATGTTGCTGTGTGAATACTTTACTGGAATGAACATCGCTTCCATGTGGTGTCCGTATGCCACTTTTTCTTTCTTTTATATAAAAAAGCATTTCAGAATTCCAAATCATGATGTGACCGCTAGGAAATTTGTTTGCAAAAGATTTTAATCAAATGAATTATATTAATATTATATTTTATGCATTGTATTACATAATCTGCGCGACAGCCCAAGTTTAATTCTACTATTCTGTGGGTATAAGAATTAGGATATCTTAGTCCTGCTCATATCAAATTGCAAAATTATCCGCAATATTGATGCTTTCTTTTTTAACCTGTGAACGTACAAGCCCAAAAAAGAAAAAGCCACACTTTACAGCCCACTACGTACTCAATAAATTCTGCAATGATATTCAGACTTTGTTCCATTGACTATCGCAGATTTTGTACCATTTGTCATGCGATAAACGCAGTGTCTACGTGTCCTGAAGTTGGACAGGGTTTTAATATATCTCCATGTCTGACAGGCGGGTGGTTTCAATATAACTCCGTGTCCAACAATCAATTGTTGTTTTTAATTCCTTCAAATCTACTGCATCTTTTAGATATTAAACGTGAATATTTTGATAAGAGGGCTCAGTTCTTCAAGATGAGTAGTCTACCTAGAATTTCAATCAATGTTTTTGTTTAAGCTCTACTCATTAAAGTGACTGGGCATTTATGAAGAATTTAGCGACTGTCGGACAGATATCCTAAAATACTGTGTGTCCGAAAATCAAAAGTTCTAATTTTTCGAGTATTCCAGCAATTATTATACGTGCAAACGGCCATGCTTGTGTTCGACCTTCACAAAATGCAAATTGATAGCTATCAACTTCTCTTGGTCTTGGTTTTCTTTCGTTGATCATAGACAACAATCTTTCTTAGGTCTCTCTTTTGAAAATTAGTCAGATGGATTGAGCAGATTCACGCCTCATTTCCACACCAGAGATAAAATAGTGCTTGTAGTCAGTGAGCAAATCAATTCCAAGACCATTGACATTGAGAATTAAATCGCGCATGCACAATCAAGACTGTCGGACACAAAATGCAAAATAGGGGAGAGCCGGTGCGAAAGTAACGTTGGACGAAAGTAATACTGCGATTTACTCACAGCCATCTGCACTTCGATGCGAGACACTCTAAAGCCCGGGAAAAATCTTGAGGTTTAGTCACTTCCCTGTGAAACGAGACCAGGAAGACTGTTTTCCACAGTGGTGAGTTGATTTAAAGATTGCCTTTAACGTTCCATGTGTCATATTTTTGATGAAATGATAGGTCATTCTATTTTGAAACATATCCTGAAGTTTGAAATGTCAGACTTGTTCCACTTCCGAAGCAATCCTGGTTCAAATGTCAGGAGTTACTGTGGGGGCGGAAGTAGCAATGGTTACGTTCATCCCTCTCTGCTAATGCGGCCGCATTTAGTGTTTTAAAGCTCATTAAAAAATGTGTGTGTTATATTTTACCAACAGAAAATGCCAAGAGTAAGGATCAGAACTACCCTGAGAGGAAAAATTGACCAGCAGGTTTACGAAAGGGCCTTTTTTGATGTCCGAAGAGGCGAGAGTATAAGGAGGGCAGCAGGGGTGTTTGTCATGTCACCCTGATCAGGTACTGCAAGAGGAGGGCAGAGGCAGGACGGCAGCAGACCAGGGCCCCGGGGTACAGGCCTCACAACAGAGTCTTCACAGAAGAACAGGAGAAGAGACTGCAGCAGACCAGGGCCCCGGGGTACAGGGCTCACCACACAGTCTTCACAGAAGAACAGGAGAAGAGACTGCAGGCATATATACAGAGAGCAGCTAATATGTTTTGGCCTGAGTTCTTAAGAGGTTGGAGTAACACTGCAGACAGAGCTACACCACTACCGCAGCCTGTTCATTTTTTAAATTAACTTGACGTTATTCGTGTCATTGATATTATTTACTTATGTATTAGAAGTGTGAGTTCAATGTATAGCTCGAGCCATACTAAAAGCAATTTTAAATAAATCCTCATTTTAAAAAAATCAGATTAATTGTCAAAACATGCTCTCAATTAACCTCTTTTTTCATGCTGTTTTAGGTGCGAAAGTTTGTATATGAGCTGGCTGAACATATTGGCCTCAAAACATGTTCATGGAAGAAATACCAGATGGCAGGGTAGGATTGGCTCCCCTCCTTCCTCGAGCGCAACAAAACCCAGTCGATCCATCGACCTCAAGCCACCAGCATGTCCCGTTCCACCAGCTTCAACAAGACCGATGTGACAGCATTTTTTAACAACCTAAAGACTGTCCTCACCCGCTATAATTTTGAAGCAAATGACTTCTGGAACATGGATGAAACAGGTAAAAATGTATATTTAGATAAATTTAAAAGCAACAGTGATTTGCAACAGCAATAATTCATTTCACTTATTATTTTAGGTACCACAATGGTTCAAGTGCCAGACAAAATCATTGCCACCAAAGGGCAGCGCCAAGTCGGTGCTGTGACTTCCGGGGAAAAAGGGACATCGGTGACTGTTGCCTTTGCTGCCAACGCACAAGGCAACTTTGTTCCCCCTTACTTTATCTTCCCAAGGAAGAAGCTCCATGACCACTTCATCTGAGATGGTCCCCCTGGCTGCACTGGTTCTGCCAATGGATCGGGGTGGATGGAGGAGACAGAGTTTTTGGCCTTTTTACTGCATTTTGGAAGACACACCCGCATGACCCCGGAGTCAAAGTTGCTGCTACTCTTAGATAATCATGCATCACATGTCTCTGTGGTAGCTATTGACTTTTGCAAATCACATGGCATTGTACTCCTGTATTTTCCACCCCACTGCTCCCACCGTCTTCAGCCGCTAGACCGAAGCGTTTTTAGCCCTCTGAAACACTACATTAACAGTGCAGCAGACAATTGGATGCAAATGAACCTTGGAAGAACTTTGACCATCTACAACATCCCCAGTCTTGTGGCTAAAGCTCAGGCTCAAGCTGTGAAAGCA
This sequence comes from Gymnothorax reevesii, assembly GCA_029721435.1. Taxonomy (NCBI): domain Eukaryota; kingdom Metazoa; phylum Chordata; class Actinopteri; order Anguilliformes; family Muraenidae; genus Gymnothorax; species Gymnothorax reevesii. The sequence goes on from CM056574.1 coordinate 145,394,802, forward strand.
AGCAGCATTTCATCTGGGTTCGAGTGTACCGGTATCTGGCCCTTCAATCCAGATATTTTCAGTGAGACAGACTTTGCTCCAGCTTTTGTGACCGACCGTCCTGCACCAGCACCAGCTCCATCCCCAGTGCCAGCTCCATCACCAGTGCCAGCTCCATCCCCAGTGCCAGCTCCATCACCAGCGCCCTCTTCAGTCAGCTCCATCACCAGCACCCGCTCCCTTAAGACACCACCAACCTAGCCAGAGCCCATTTGAGCTGCATCCCCATGAGTCTGCCATTCCTGTAGACGGTGAGAGTTTGTGTGTGTGTGTGTGTGTCTTTAAATGTGCATCTTGAGCCTTGCCAAGCTTTTTTTTTTTTTTTGGAAATATTATCTATCCAGGTATGCTTGTGGTTCCAGGAACATCTAGTGGCACGCCAGTACAGAGGTTCAGCCCAGAAAACGCTCACCCATTATCCAAAGGCTGGCTCAAGGAAAGAAAATAAAAGAGGAGGCAGACAGAGGTGAGCAGAGTGTCGTTTTTAACTTGTCTTGATTTTCTTGCTTGCATAAAAACAAGCTGATTCTGACTATCATCTCATTGAATGTTGCAGGTCGACAGCAATATTGACCGGCACCCACAGTAAAAGCTGCTTTGGAGGAGGAGAGTCCGCAGAGGGGCCAGAAAAAACAGTCCTCTTCAAAAGGACTGTAGTGGACACACTACAACCACAGTTTCTCAGGGCACTGATGAGGAATTTCTTGCTTGTGGGGAGACATTTGCCTCACCTTTGCCTGGAGAAGTGTGGGTGCGGTGCATCTTTGTCTGCTGTGGTCACATGAGGAATGTACTGAGGGTGCCGCTCATCATATCTGTCACAACTGTGATAATGAGTAAAGTAATTTCATTATTTTTATAAATAGACCAATTGCACATTAAGCATGTTCACGTTTGCTTTTGAAACATTTGAAGCAAATGAAAATGTTTAAAACAAATGACTGTTTTTGTTTCTCTTTTAATGTCATTTTTATGATTGAATTAAATAAATTCATTCATTAATTTTTTTATTTTTTTAATTTGATCAGGTTGTTTTTTTTTTTTTTTTGTTCTGCCCGTGTGTTACTCACATCCCGACTGGTGGGGTCGAAAGTAGCAATGTGCAACTTCCGTTCGACGTCAAACTATGCCAAAGTCAATATATATTGGGATGATTTAGCACCTGATATTGACAGAGCACACACGAAAGTTGTTAATCGCTCTGAAAACTTTTTTCGATCTGTAACGTTATCATTTAAAATTCCATCAATGTGAAAAATGTTACTTTCGTAACAGCTCTCCCCTACTCCATGTCCGGCAGCCAGCAGACAGTAGAAGTATTGATATGACAGCAGATTTATAACGACATAAAGAATAAAAACAGGGGAGACTGGGGTTACCATGTCATGATTTTGTATTTGGCTCCATAACTCTTTGTTGCTAAAACTTGTGCAGAATGTCACCTACAAAACTTGTATTGATACAATCTCAATATAACATATTTACATCACAATATTCAATTTTCGATATATCGCAAACATGCCAAAGTAACCCCATACCCGGGGTTACTTCGTCAGATGGGTGGAGAAAAATCGTCATAGTTGACAATCAGCTGAAGCTGAAAACGACAGTCCAATATTCTCATAACAGACATGGTGAGAACTGTTTTATTTTTACAACGAACCAACACAAGCTGTGATTTATGCATAATCACCATCAGAGTAGCAGTTCTGTCATTTGTAGGTGAGCCCACTGACATTTGCACAGTCCTCATGTACCCACCCTCTGCATGAGAAGCACTGGACCCACTCCTCTCCACCTTTGGATGATCAGTAAGGACCAAAGAGGAGCAGCAAACATTCCCACTGAGAAAGAAATGGTATGAAATGCAGAGGCCCCAGGGCTGGCACCTGCCAACCCTAAATACTCTGCCAACACCTCCACTTTACTGGGGCCCACCTGTGGCGCATTAAGGTGGAGATGAAAGAATGAGAAAGAAGAGGGGCTGCAAGGAGCAAACCCTTACACATGCATACTTGTGTCCTCCAAACAAAGTCCCTAATAGGTCCTCTATCATAAACATAAAATAATGCAAATATTAAAATTATTAAGACACTATAGGTGTTTGAATATAGGAGCCAATAAATCGGCTCCTATATTTGGCTTTGGAATATAGGCCTAACACACCTATAAGCGGGACAACCTCCGCACCCTGACGAACTAACCCCATGCTGTTTGGCCAGTGTAGACCCGTGCTCCCATTTCGGAAATCAGGCTGCATCTCTCATCTCATGATCGCAGCAGGCCTTTATCATATGTGTTGTTAATAACATGTTAATAGTTACATACGTTTATGAAACATTAAAAACACAGTGGAAATCTTTGTCTTCAAAGAAGCTAGACGCATTTCTTTCAGAAACCGACAGTTTACAATTTGGGTCAAAATTCAGTTATTTAGGCAGAAAACACTTACAGGTCACTACAAGTCGTTCTTTTTTTTGCAAGAGATGATGTTGCTGGGATATCACATAATTTGTACATTTTCGTTTTCCCGTCAGTGTGTTTGCAATGAAAAAAACTGGGGTGACAAACCTAACCCCGTGACCGAAGTAACCCCGGTCTCCTCTATTAAAACCCTGTCTGACTTTCGGACACGTAGAAGCTGTGTTTCTCATTTATTGTACAGTATGTTTTTCAGATTGAAATCACAACACATGAAATCGCTGCTCTGCGAGAGCTGCCGACGACAAGTCCAGATCTAGATAAGCAGATGAGCAAAGTCAAACCTCTGTATGTGCACAGTAAGCTATTATAAAATCAGCATGTCTGAATGTTAATAAATATTTATCCCCCCCCCCCTTCTCCCTTTATGAATATAACCCTTATTATAAGGGTGTTATCAGTTCAATTAATGAATTAGCTTGATTGCAAGATAAATGACTAAGAAGTCTTGTGATGCCATGGGGATTAGCTGGTTCAGGGATACAAGATCACGGAGTGTCCCGCTGAAAAATCCAGTAGAATACCATTAGAAAAAAAATCATTAGTAACCATTAGGTTTCTAATGGTCTAATGGGAATTGGAACCCCATTAAAAACCATTAGAAGAAACCATTCGGAACCTACTCGTCCCATTAGGATGAAATTAGGATCTGAAACCATTAGAGACCCACTGGTCCCATTAGAATGTAATACCATTAGAGATCTACTGGTCCCATTAGAATGTAATACCATTAGTGACCTACTGGTCCCATTAGAATGTAATACCATTAGAAAGCTACTGGTTCCATTAGGAGCTAAAACCATTAGAAATCTGGTCCTATTAGGATCTAAAACTATTAGAAAAACATCCTGAGAAATTCTGCTGAAACAGAAATTATAGCAGAGTCCTAACACTGGGCACCAGAGACATGCACATATGTGTAATTGAAGCACCTATTACTAAAACCCCATAAGTCACACTTGACTTGACTTGTGGGGTTTTAGTAATCAGTGCTTCAATTGTGCATGTATTCGGATATTTTCCCCTCTGAATTGGGAACAGGACATATGGGGCGTAACAACTCATTGCAGTTTGTGATTTTAATTAAATTTTTTTCAGAACATGAACCATCAAACCATCAGGTTGTTCTTTACCCTCCACTTGGATGGATGAGTCATGAAAAACGATTTAATCACAAAAGGCCAAATATGATTTAATCACAAATTTAATCGCAAAAAGGCCAAAGGTGATCTTGAAATGTATTAAATTAAATCACTGAACACTGCAATCTACTAACACACTGAATAGCTTACACAAGGACCCATGAGAAATCACACAGATGGGATCGCCAAAGAAGGCTATAACATCTGTGTTCCTCTATCACATTAGGAACCATTAGAGACCACTACACCCTGTAGTGATCACTAGACCGCTGTATAGTGACCATTAGACTGGTATAGAAACACCTGTAGGAACCATTAAGACTTCTATAGCAACCATTAGACTCCTGCTGGAACCATTAGTAGGGACCAGATAAAATCCTGTAGATTTGTATAGGAGATAATAGAATCCCATTTGAAAAACAAACTGAACCATTCGGAAAACATAGGTAGCCATTAGAAACCATTAAAAAACCACCAGGAACCATTAGAAACCAATAGAATAAGCCTAATGGTTGCCTAATGGTTTCTCTGACTTTTTTCAGCAGGGTGAGACCAGAATTCATGCGACACGCTGGAGTACTGGTGACAAGACTTTTGGATGATGTGGACGATTACAACTTAATTTGTTCAGTCGACTAAGTTTAATATGTTTTTGTTTAGAGAACAGAAGTAGGTTGCATATAATCCCATTCCTGAAGCGTCACCTAAATTGGGAAATGATCTTTAGCAGGCGGATTAGTACATGAAAAAAAAAAAACCTAACAATGACAATGAGAACTATTTCACTTTAAGGAACTGAGAATTTAAAATAGGCCTTTACAAGCGTTTATACAATCCGTCATCCATATTCAATAGTCGTTCACAAAAGAATATCCACGCCCATAATCTGAAAGCTCACTTCACACATAGATGAACGCATCAGGCCTCGGACAGGTATCAGAGAATGAACACATCGTGAAATAAACGCATCGGAAAATGAACGGAAGGGTGTTCATCATCTAACACAGTGGCCAGGTTTGCAGCCTCAAACACATCCAAAAATTAACAGGTGTTCATTCAAAAATGAACTCGTTCACTGTTCAGAATATTGACAAGCTCCCTTACTCCTGTGCATGCTGGGTAATGGCAAAATGAAGGGGAAATGATTCCACAAGCCCTGACTGACACAGGACGCAAACATATACAGGAAACTTTGATTTTCTGGCGTGGATGGGCCTAAATTGAAATCTGTTTCAAGAGTTTTGTGATCAAAGTTTTTTATTTTGATAAGGTTGGTACATTTAAAGGCTATACTGGGAGAAAGCAGTCGGTGCAGTGAGTCATGATGGACAGCTGAATCAAAAGAAATAATCAACTTGCTGAATGATATAAAATAATTCATTCTGCTCTCATTTTCATTTAAAAAGGAAGCAGTGCTCAAGAGGGTTTTCTGCTGCAACTTATCTTCAAGTGACCAAGTGCTACAAAGGAAATGGTGCCTTTCAACATGGTAAATAATACAGGGAATGCTGTTCAGTTCACTCCCAAACATGTCCCAGTCCATCCCCATACGCTCTTACAGCATAGAACTGCCTCGCCAAAGAGGTTTACAGCTGCCTAAAACCAGCTGCAGAAGTGAATGAAGTGACTTCATCAAGACTGCCAAGTTACCAGCTTCACAAGAAGGTCCCAAGATTATAACCTCTGTATAAGGTTGAAGTTTAATATAGCCAGTTCAATATTAAGTGAACTCAGTCAGAAACATAGATCATGCTTGCCTGAGTACAAATTGTTTTATAGACATTTCTTTGCTTTAACTCACTACTTTACGAAGAATGATACACAATATATTGTGTATGCAGAGTATATATATGCAGCCCCAAACCAGATAAAGGTTGAGATGGTATGTTCACTTACAAACATTTGTCAAATTTAAACTGAAGGCAGTGACTTTTAAATGATCCTAGACCAGTATTACATTGAAAACAACACAACAGCACATTATTTGATGCTTCACCAGATGAAGTCTTCTTTTTTTTAATAAACACTTATTCTAATTTTGATTCTTGCAACATATTTCTAAGACAGTTGGGACGGTAAACGTTTCACCATGTTGTAATGTTGCCATTCCTTCTCACAAAACTTAGTAAACAATTAGGGACTGAGGGCACCGACTGATTGAGTGTTTCAGGCATTGTTTTTTCCCATTCGACCAGCAAACGTGTTGACGTGTGGAAAAAGTATAGGGTCCTTGTTGGTGCATTTTACATTTGAAAATGTGTCACACATTCTCTTTTGGGGACACCCTGGGACTGCAGGTAGGCCAGTTCAACTCCCAGACCCACTTCTTACGCATCCATCTCTTCATAATGCATGCAACTTTGTGTTGTTTTGTTGAAATATGCTTGGGCGTCCTGGTAAAAGATTTCATCCTGAAGGCAGCAAATGTTCCTCGTAATTCTCAGTATACTTGTCAGAATTCATTCAAGAGCAAATTATCTTAGTCAGGGGCACTGACAAAATCCCATATCATGATAGAGCATACCTGTAGTACTGGTTGCTGGTAAAGTTTGGATGGTCCTTATCATCCTTTTCAAATGGACGCAGTCCATTTCTCCCAGTAAAAGACCTGAAATATATATTCATTTGACCACAATACATGGTCTCACTGTGAGATGGACCATCCCGGATGCCTCCGAGGCCAGAGAACTTGATGTCGCTTCTGGACACTATTAACATAGGGCTTCCATTTTGCATAATAAGGTTTTCACTGGCGTTTGTGAATGTAATAATGCATTGTAACACATGACAAAGGTTTGTGGGCAAATTGGCGATCCTCCAACCATCTTAGTTCCTGACAGACTAGGCATTTCTTGGATAATGCTTTTGTACAAAATCATGATTACAGCCAGGGAGAATGGGTCAAAATTACACCTGAAACAAGTAATCACTCAGTGTCTTCAATTGCCAAACATTTATTACATGTTGTGAAAAATAATGGTAAGATTATAAAGTGGTAAATACTTCACTGTCCCAACTTTTTTTGAATATTTAACACAAATTAAAATTGAAAAAAATTGATGAGAGTTCATACTTAAAATAAATAAAATTAATGTACCTTTGGTACATTAAATAATGTACTGTTGTGTTGTTTTCAGTGTACGGGTCAAACATGATTAACAAATCACTGCTTTCAGTTTTAATTTTAAATGAACAAACCGTCCCAACTTTTTCTGATTTGGGGTTGTAACTAATGTTAACTATAAGTCTCGCATTCAAGACTAGCATTTGTAGAGCACATCAGGAGTTGACGCTCATTAACTCTTGATGGTCTAATATTTTTTTAATCAAATGGAAGCAAAGTCAGATGGCTGAAGTACAGCTTACCAAACACTGCAAATCCAGCAAATATTTGACATTACAGGTTTTGAGATCCTGCCTCTGCCTTTACCCTCAGTGTTTACATACTTCATCTGCCTCCTCGTTGAAATCAAAGAATGAAAAGTCAAAGGAGCTTCATGTGAAGGAGGCTTGGTTCGCGGCTCAAATTTCATTAAAAAAGGGTGACCTCAGCCATCTGGAAAGTGTGTCCCTCGGCATACTGTGTGACAGCAGCTAGTTTGTCTAAGATGTAAGGGCAGGCCTATGGTTCTCACCTGTGAGCAGGAAATGGCCTTGATCTCTTCTAGTGCCTCAGAGAGACAGTCCTCAATGACTGCATCCTCCAATGAGAAGAGATCCCCAGCGCGTGACAGATCCCTCTGTCCCAGAACTAGACGGAAGAGGTGGTGCATGACGCCAGACTGCCTGCCTTATACCAAGGCCTGCGCCCACTTGGGTTCCTCCCTGTGCCCTGTGTCGCCCTGGTGACCCGACATAGCAGAGCGTGTGCCAGCTTTTCTGACGATGCTGTTAGGACTGGCTCCACACACAACGGAGCCCTACCCTAAACCTGGAGACAGAGAAGCAGGATTTAGAAAAGGAGAAATGGGAAGGCAGACAGAGAGATCATGAAAAAAATGTTTAGATTTTGAAAATATTCACAAATAAACCACATTATGTGCTCATTTTTGGTGCGCAAATACAAAAATGAGCACCCACACGTAAACATTCAGACAGAAAGTAATTTGAACAAGTATATCATGACTGGTGCCAATTGCATGTCAGGAGGAATATATAGTGGCAACTTGAGAACAAATATTTAAGATTTGGCCAGAATTTCAGTTCAAAAGACTCAAAGATTAATTAAATTATCAAAAAAATGTGAAGAAATAACCATTTTGATATAATTTCAATGACATCCATGTATTGTGTCGCTAAGATACTGTATCTTCTGAGGTCAGATTGCTGACCAGCTAGCCACGGCCACATCCAGCTTGTTCTGTCTAGTGATACCGTAACTGTGGTCACTGTTATGTACTGTCTGCTCTCGCTCCAACATCAGAGGATGAATAAGAAGTGCTGCTAGACTCCTAACATTGACTTGCTGAAGGGATCTTTAATGCAACTAAAGAATCTTTCGCAAAACCAATTATTTCTGGTGAAATGCTACACCCAGATCTATTTGGGATAGGTGACAAAACCTTTCATAGTGCTTTTTTTAATATTTGTAAGATTTAAACATTGTCCAAGAAAGCGAACATAACCAATAGTAAGCAACACTGTATCTGCATAAAGTGATGTTCATGAAACAGAATAGCTGAAGGGTACCTGCATAGTTTTCCTTCATCTCTTGCTTAACCCTTACATACTGTTCGGGTCAAATTTGACCCATTTTGACATTTGACAGCAATAAAAAAGCCCTAAATGTCAGTCTTTTGGCCTGAAATTTGATTACTTTTCCTCAAGTGACCCAAAATACATAAAAATGAAAACATTTTAAAATTTTATATTTTTGTACAGGTGCTACAGATTTTTGTCCACTGAGGCTGTTCCGGGTCAAATTTGACCCGAATACATTCAAATTGATTTTATATCCACTAGTGTGGGTCAACTCAAGGACAGTGGTGCTTTTTAGGGAATTTTGAACCTGTCAAACTGTACATTCAATGTCTGTATTTTTATGGGACAGTGGTGACAGAGTTCAAGGGGGACCTTGACACTGTCATGAGAACTGGTTGTGGTCCCACCATATTAGTTCAGGTTCCCACAGGGACAGGTACCTGCTGCCCTTTGAAGTGTTGTGGGGGAATCTCGAGATGGTGAAACACCATAGGAGTGATCATATGAGATATACTAAGGAACAGAGGTCATAGAGGTCAGAGGGTGCCTTGACACGGACATGAGAACTGCACCTGTAAGCCCTTGCAATGTGATAAAATGATGTAAAAATAAATAAATTTTAATCAATTTGGGATGGGAGGGTGGGGGGCCCTGATCAACATCAAGTCACAAAAGAAGTCACCACAAGGGGATAGAAGAGAAGGAGATGCAGTTTCTGTTCTGGAAAAAAAGGACCGTAAAACAGGGACAACCTGCTGCAAATGTGGGAAATCCATGCGCAAGGCCCACACATGCAAGGTCTCCTACCGCTGACTAGTTAACTAGTTTGCTGTAAGTATTTTTTAATGTTTCTTGCTCTAAATGTCAATTAATGGTGAATCAAAAGTGCAATTCTGTGTTTCTTAAAATTGTGAATTTTATGATACAGCAGTGTTCAATGGTTCGTCTGTAGCGCATGGTTATGTGGATTTATATTATAAATCCTAACAGTTCCAGAACGTTCTTGCCATTTTCACTTTTACTTTTATTGTGTGATATTCAATGTTTTTCTCGAAAAACGAGTGTTGTACAACCTAAAAAATAGACTCTCCTTTCTCTCTGAAACATTAATTAAGGATTAATCATCCATTTAATTAATGTCAGATAGGCTATTTTTACATTTAAAATAGATCTGTGGTTCAAAATTTAGTAGACACTTATTACGAGGTTATTCTTAGTCCGGGTCTACTCAGAGGGCATCAAATATGAACAGTATGTAAGGGTTAAAAACAAAGAGAGCGAATTTCGCAAGCTATCTCTCACACACGGGGGCCACTGTAAGCCTGTCCTCTTACTCAGCCCAGTTAACTACTCTCTGTTAATGTGTAAATCTTCCTAAATGAGTACGTTATTCATTAAATAAAAGCAGATGGTGATGAGAATGGATCTGCTGTCGCTAAAGTTCAGTTCTTTGTAAATATGTAGCACAGATCAGTACATTCCATGAAGAACTGAAGTGTATGTATAGCCTGAAAAACCTGTATCAGAAGAGCATTTTTTTTTAGAGGAACCTGTTCAGGAAACAAGCGGGACTGTTTTTTCTGGCTGTTGATGGGGGGGAGGTTAAAGATTTACCGTCTTCCCTTCCACTACAAAACATTATTCAAAACAGATCACTCTCACATTTTGACTTCATCACATACAAGTCTTATTTCAAAAGCCCAATCACTCGATCAACAAATTTTTGTCCATTGAAAAGCTTGTCTCTTGCTGAGCTCTATTATAGGTCATATTGATGGCATATTGATGGAACCCATTTGTATTAACTTGAAGTTGAAGTTCACTGTTAAGCTATTGCGTTCATCCATTTTACAAATAAACTTCTGGCAACATTGGGGTCGCATGTTTCACTAATAAATGAGAAATTAATATCTCATCATATGGAAACTGTGTCCTCTCTATTCTGTCAAGGAGCTGCCATACAAGTCCAATGAGGAAAAAGTCAAGACAGTTTGAAAAATGCATGTAAATACAGAAAGGGTTGATTTCCAAATTTACTTTAACTTGTATTTAATTGCAGGAACTATGAAGACAAGATTTTTGGTATTTTGCCCGGTCAATTTCAAGAGTTTAGGTAAAAAATGTAAATAATAATGTGAATTGAAACAGCTGATGTGAGCAGGTAATTATAGTAATAATGTAATACAAAAGCAGCATCCATAACCTAACCCTTCAGGAGCAAAGATGAGCCAAGAATCATCAATCAGGTCGTCCGAGTGGCTCACAACTAAGACCTTTGCCTTTGAGCCCTGTGGTTGGGTATTCAAATGCCGGGCGCATCATTATCAGCTGAAAAGGTGTAAAATCCAGGGGTCAGAAAGTAAAAGTCCTACCAGGTTTTTCTCCCTCCTACAGAATGAGCTGATCACTCATACTGGCTCTGTCTCCTGTCCGAAATAAATCTAGGTGGTTAGAATAAAGCTCTGGGGAGGATTTTTACTTTCTGAACCTGAACTTTACACCTCTGACCAGCTGAAAATATGCATGAGCGAGGCAACAGCTGGTGCAGCCTCGATGAGGAATATTAGGGTTTAAGCCAGTTCAAATTTGTTAGTTAATTGCTCTCTAGTGACCACTTTTATACAAGTTAAACTGTACGCTGACTACATGGTACTCTGACAGCATAGTTAGAGCATACATGGTGGTGCAAATGGATAGTGTTATAGTGATGGCTACCCAGATAGAAAGCACCTCCGCTCCGGATCTGCCCCAGCTCTGTGTCAACTCCAGCTGATCCGGCTCAGAGCTGGGGCAGATCCGGAGCAGAGGTGCTTGCTATCTGCTATCACAACACCTTCTTCCTAAGTCAAAGGAAGCTGGTCACTTTGCGCTAGGTTAAACAGTTTGGCTGCAGTCAGGGTGGGGAAAAAATGGGGGGGGGACAAAAAACAACAAAAAATGCTCCTCAAAGAAAGATAAGTGATTTGCATGTTTTTCGCTGTGTTGCATAACACAAAGATTAAAAGATTCGAGGAATCTGAAGGAATTTTTGCGTGTAAAGGGCAAGGGTGCCAGCCTCAGCTGAATACCCACAATCCCTGTTCACTCAGACTGCACTGCATTGAGAACTCTCATTCATTGGTCATATAGTCACATGAGTTCAGCACTGCTGTCAGGAAAAACTTTTTCAAGTCTTTACTTCCACCAATGCCAGTTGAACTTTATTGTGCGAAAAGGAAGCCTTATGTCTCCAGAAGCCCCATCAACAAACTACTTCTCATGGTTTGGAAAACCATCACACATTGAAAATGTGTATAGTGGTCAGACAAATCAGTATTTCACATCTATTTTTGGAAGAAATGGACACCGTGTGCTCTGTACCAAAGACGAAAAAGGCCATCCAGACTGTTAGTGGCAACAGGTCCAAAGGCTATGCTCTCAAGGTATGGAGTTATATCAGTGCTCTTGGCAAGAATAACTTGCACTTCTGTGAATGCATCATTAGCGCTGAAAAGTAAACAAGGTGAGCACTGTAGTAACATTATGCTGCCTCCAAGACAACAAATTTTCCAGGGATGCCAATGCATATTTCCACAGGACAAAAAAAGCCACTATCTGCAAGCCTTACAATGGCATGGCTGCATAAGAAGAGGGTCTGGGTGCTGAACTGGCCTGTCTACAGTCCTGACTTGTCCCTGATAGAGAACAAACCTGCTGCACATTTTAAAATGCAGCATGCGACAACAAAGACCCTGTACGCAGAAAGAATGGGACAAATTTACACTAAAAACACTCAATCATTTGGTGTCTTTAGTCCCTACATTAATGGAATGGCATTACAAAGTGGTTAATACTTTGCTCTCCCATTTTTTTTTCAGAATTATTTTGCAGTATGTTGCAATCAATTGGAATAAGTGACTATTCTGAAAAATAAATAAAATTCACGTGGTGAAATATCAAATAATGTGCTGTTGTACTGTTTTCAACATGATGCAGGTCAATTAAAAAAGAACAACTGATTTCAGTTTTAATTTTCATTTACCCTTTTTTACATCTTTTTCTGAGTTGGGCTTGTAAATGTTACAAGCTGGGAATATAGATTTACTGTTAATACATGTCTAACTAATGGTTAAGAAGGCTCCTGAGATTCTCAGAATTCCACCCTTATCTCTTACTGTACCACCGAAGGGGAACTATCCCTAGAAAACAATGCAATCTCCACTGATGTTATATTCACACTGCACATTACCAGTATATTTACACTAAAAATGCACATGACCTCCAAGGAAAGTAATTATGTTCACTGTAAGTAAATACATTTGTGATTTCAGTCAGTAGCAAATCATTCGAGCTGTTCATGCAATAGGGTTAACAGTAAATGATTTCAGACCAGGCTATAGCAGCAGTGCAGAAAAGGCTCACCGAGAGGAAAGCCTCCCAATGGTTTTGAAAACAAACTGCTTGTCATGATCACACAGCGTAAACCTGGATCTGCAGTTTCAATGCTCTGGCCCCATGTACAGCAGGGAAATGATGATTTTTTTGGTCTCTGACCAAATTAGTCAAACTGAACCAACATCGCCGGGCGAGTGAAAATTTGTTGAAAAATACTGTTCCCGATTTAGAAGTTAGCGACTCAGTTGTTCAACACGCAACACTTAAAATTACCGTTACAGGCGGTAAAAAGTACTATGGCCACTCACTTATAGTAAAAGTAAAATTTATTTTATGTAACTGAGTATAAATATAATTATCTTTCACTCAAGTGCAAGTTCTGTGGGGACATGCCATAGACTTCCATTCATTCCCAAACCCCTTTCCCTGACCTTAACCCTCACCAGTACTAAACTAATCATAACCTAATCCAAACCCTAGCGTTAACCTATCACCCTAAAATACCTCTTTTTTTGTACGAAGTACGAAGAAATCAGGAATTCCGTGTCTTGTGGGGACCAAATGTCCCGACAAGGATAGGTAGACATGGGACTTACGAACACTGCCACGCCCCTGGCGCCCAGAGATGTTAATGGGGCGCCAGAGCAAGGACTGGAGATGAGGACCCGAATGCAGGAATGTGGATTTTATTAAATAAAGTCGGTGAAAATAACAAAAACTCCAAGGAGAGTTGAAAAGAGAGCGCAATGAACAAAGAGGGGAATGAACTAAGGCTACCGTGAAAGATGAAACTAAGCTTCAAATAAGAAAAGGAAATGATAATAAACAAAGGAAACAGATGACTTGACTTTTCATACTTCAAACCATTAACTAAGGGAACAGAGGCTTAATTGAATAATTGAGCAAGGGTACATAGCCAAAGAATTTAAATGCCATAGGGGAGGGGCATCACACACACACACACACACACATACACACACACACACACACACATGCACACACACACACACACACACACACATAAAAAAACCATTAGACCTTTTCTCATTAATAGCAGCTACTACATTGCCTGGTACCAAGCGTCTTCTCTCTCTTGCTTAATTTCAAGTTGATCTTATCTATAAAAAAGAGGCTATCAACAGACAAAACTGGTGAAATTAGAGGCCATGCAGGAACAAACTTGTACTCAAAAGATCAGCTCACGCAGTTCCGGCACCAGGGTCCAAATCAAACTGGCTTGTTGCAAGAGGAGTTGAAAAACCCATCCTTCTTTCAGATTGTCCCACTATCTCAGGCACAGGCCACAGGAACAACCTGTCTGTCCACACATAACTTAATGCATCAGGTGCTACAATGCAAATGAGTTCATTTGCACATTGTACATTAAGAATTGAATCCTGCTGAATGTTTTGAAAGACAAGTTTCAGACTTGTAATAAATCCCCCACTGAGTCCTCTCATAGCCATTTACGGCACCATATGGCAAAGTACACTGACAGGGGCATGATAGGCTACAGTCAGCACTATACCAGGTCCTTCCTCTTTCATCCTGCACTTCCAATAGGTGATTCATTGCATAATATACTACTGAGTTTATTTTGAAAGTCTTTGGAAAGAGTTTAATTTTCTCTTCTCTTCGTATTGACCCGTGTAACAGAACGACCATGCTTACCTTAGTGTGAAGAGACAGGGAGATGCATGAGTTAATAATGAAATGTTTGCCCTCCCCTAACTGATGCAGACTTGCCTTGTTGAATGTGAGGGCTGCATATAATCATAAAATAATAAAACGCAATAGCCTTGTTTAATTGGATTTTGACATTAATGTGTTAATGCAATAACAGCCACCCACTCACGAGAACTTAAATTAATGGCCTAATTGTATCGGTATGGCGACTATTACAGATATTTGCAATATTGCATTTTTATTCCAGAGCAGACACTACTAGCAACCAACAAGCTATTCAGCTCCCAGGGGTCGAGTCTGTATATAACCAAAGCTTGACAGAAATAATAACAGGCTGTCCATGGTGGATGCACTGTGAGTCAGCTCGCCTTGCTCTCTGCCAACTGATGCACTGAAATGCCATTTAGTATGCTGGAGTAACAGCCCTGGAGACAGTGGATCAATGCCAGACTCTGTTAAAACAGTCTAAAGGTACAGTGCTGGGATACTGAAGTTGGAATTCCAAATGGACCACAGTTGTCTTTTGTCAAGCTGCCATACTATAAACATAAGTGCTTGTTACTCAAAAATAAATATTTGCTATATCCCAGTATCACAAGGGCCTCTGCTGGGTTTCCTCCTGTGACAAGGTAGATTTTAAAAATTCTACTCCACACAGTGCCAGCATTATCGAGGAAATTTTGTTAATGTGTATGAATTAATTATGCACAGTTATGTGTGTTTGAGTCAGGCAGCATCAAATAAAAGCAGAGAGAAAGGATAATAGAGGCTATTTCCCTAAAAAAATCCAGTGTACTTCCTTATGCAGGAAAACTGAAAAAATGCATTATCCCACTCAATGGCTCAGAGTCCATCACAGCCGGAGCCTGCTGTCTCTCATGCACACACACACACACACACACACGCATGTACACACACATACATATTGGGCATACATTCCTATGCACCCAACTGAGTAACAATACGAACAGACAGCGTATACTGCATCAATTTCTGATATTAGTAACATCACTATGAAACATCCAGACCACTATCGTCTATAGTCAGTAAACTCATTTGTGAAATGTGACCATAATTGGACTGA
Source organism: Gymnothorax reevesii (assembly GCA_029721435.1). Classification (NCBI taxonomy): domain Eukaryota; kingdom Metazoa; phylum Chordata; class Actinopteri; order Anguilliformes; family Muraenidae; genus Gymnothorax; species Gymnothorax reevesii. The sequence continues at coordinate 145,410,309 of CM056574.1, forward strand.
GAAAAAAGTGCCCTTGGAATGCAGCAGTTAAACAATCAGCTAGTTACAATTAATCACTCTGATACAGCTCAACAATCTCAGGAATGTGGACTTAAAAAAAAAAAAAAAAAATTCAGGCTGAGCGGCAATGCTTGGATACAGACAAATTCCAGGTCAGTTGACCTGACTGGACACAGGACTAGACAGCTAGAAGGACCTTGAACTTGGAGTATACAAGGGGAGTGTGTGTGTGTGTGTATGTGCATGTGTGTGTGTGTGTGCACACATGTACGTGCGTGTGCGTGTCAGTACGCGTGTGGCTGCGTATATTTGAATGCGCGCATGCGTGCATGAGTGGATGCGTATGCATCAGTGTGGCATTCGGGTGTGCATATACGCAAGTGTGTGTGTGTGCGTGTGTGCGTGAGTGTGAGAGTGTGAGAGTGTTAGTACGCGATGAAGGCAAATTCTCAAAAGGGCTTAGTCATGTGGAGCCCCCTTGCTCTCCCAGGCACTCCTAACTTACTGAGTAGAGAAAGAGAGAGAACAGAAAACACAGGCCCTTTTGTGTCCCCAATAAGCCAAGCCTCTCCCAGCTCCCTGCTCAACCCCTATTTCCAGGGAGGCCTGTAATATGCACCCACCGGATACTGTTCCCACTCTGGGACAGAAAGGGACACTCATATGGAGAGAAGACTTTTTTCTCTAATCTCCCTGACTGTTGCCTCACCTCCGTTTGTCACAGAGAACATTCCTAAGCCATGCACATGGTGGTAGAGTAAGCATGCTCAAAAACTTCTGTGTTTCAGAGCAACTGCGGGTCTCTTCCCGGACATTTATTTATGCACATAATTAAAGAGGCCCTTTGTTGAGGACGGAGTTGAGGAAAGGGGGTGTGAGGAACTCAAAGGCTATTCTTCAGACAGCTTATAAAAAAGAATTTCTACCATTGATGAAGCAGGTATTATCTATGCAAAAAAATTCAGTAAATCTGATTACCGAATCAGACACTTGGTGTGAAAACCAATCACTTGGCTTCATGGGTTATGCCGAGTACAGTGTGTTGAGTGCCATGCCAGATATTTGAGCAAATATTCAACTAATGAGAAGTGTGTTCTAAAAATACCAGCCAGAACTCACGGTAATGAAAGCTTTGCTGAAAACCGTTGAACTGCACCTTTAAATATGCTATGTGCAATCTGCATTATTTAATGCTTACAACATTTCAGCAGCAGTAGGCATATGTACCATCGGTTCAGGCAAGATGAGCTATTCAGACCAGACATTTAGCCTGTGCACCATGTATCCATCTTTAGGGCCATGCAGTCCATCATTCATCCAAATTGACATATTTGTCACAATCTGACCTCTCATGAGGAGGAACCTCTGAGCAGAACACAGTTGTAAAGCAGCACATTGATCCCACTGACACAAGCATTTCAAGGGGCATCTTAATCTGAATTTTTCCCAAACTGCCGCTTTTTAATCCCTAAAAATATACGGTTTTGTACTGGCTAGCATGGAGGCTCAATCTTCGAAAACAATACAGCCCATTCAAATTACACCATCAATCTCAGAAAACTAGCACTGATTAACAATCAATAATGCTCTACGTATGAGCAAGGATAGCTGAGGCAGTGACGCTCTTGTGCGGATTTCTTAATCTCTGCACTGGTACTGCCTATCCTCTGAGATAGGCCTTTAAAAAGCACGCATAGCCAAAACTTCATCACCAGATAAAAATAAATGCACTCACATAATCACCAGCCTTCTAGATGCAAGCCAAAAGAGAAGAAAACATAACCAAAAGCAGGTTTATATTGCAGTTCCTCCAGTTACTCAGTGTCAAATGCTTGGGAGTGCAGTCACTACCCGACTGCCTGAGAGAGAGAGAGAGAGAGAGAGAGAGAGAGAGAGAGAGAGAGAGAGAGAGGCTGCTTAGTGTTCCTATGGTTTCCATGTGGCTGACAATCAATGGGACCTCTTCTCAATAAATCTTTTGACAGGCCCTGATGTCTGAGAGCCAAAGCACATTTTTTGAGGGCTTTAAGACTCTTGCAACTGCACCCGTCTGCTGAGATCCCAGGGAAGAAAACAAATACAACAATACACAAAAAAACCAAGGGACAATATCTCTCCCCCAGCTCCCTCATTCTTCTTCTCCCTTTCACTCACTCACCAGAGACAGTTGCTGGCATTAAATCAAGGAAATCGTCCTCTAGTCCTTCAAGGGAATCTCTCTCCTTCTCCCTTCAATTCATTCTTAAAGTTCCACAGTTAGCGGCAGTGCTCCCTCACATTTCAGAATTTAATGGAATATGAAAGCTGAAGTAAGTAAAGAATTAGTGCTGTTTCCTATCTGTTCTGCCTGGACTGTTGAATTGCTCATTTTAATTTCAGCTATCTTTAACACCTGCTGCAGTGATTTTTATGGGCCGAGCTGCATGTTAATATATCCACAGTAAAACATTGAGAGTTAAGTCAACTCATATAGAGTCTAATAGATCACAGACCGAGTTTAGTGCCGAAAAAATCAATTTGACTGTTTAGGTTTAGTTGTTGATTCTACTCCCTCCCGAATAACTTCATCATTTCAATAGAATCATCATGTACTCTGACTCTCAGATGGGGATGCAAAAGTCTATTCACCAGATCCACGAGGACAGCATGCTGGCAAAGAAGTAAATGTACAAATGATTCTTATGCCGGGCAAGTTTCTATCTTAATTATAATCAGCATTCAATCAGCCAATGGAAATACACTACAGTAGTATTTCGTATTTCGAAATAGAAAAACAACAACAGAAACAGAAAAAAAGCAGGAATATGTTAATAAAAAGCGACTCACCTCTTCATTAATCGTGAGTTGTGTGACTGTATTTACATTCTTTCCAGTGATTTAACCGCAGTTGCGATGGCCAGCTCAAGTTGCGATCACTTTTTCTCTTGCAACTACGCGCAGTGCGCCACCCGGTGTATGTTTTCGTGCGCAACAGGTGTGTTTGTACTTGCCTGCAGAGTCTGTTGATCTACTCGCAACTGTGGCAGTCATCATACGGTTACCTGCCCGGACCAGAATTTACCGCTGAGTGTTGTAATAATTTAATCCGGCCAGCGCTGTGATCTTAACCGTTGGCTTCAGAGTCATGGCCAATACGAGGTTAATGTTCGGCTATTATTGCACATTTTTCTTCTTGATTTGAAATAAGAATGCTCACAGGGCTTTAGTAATACCTGCGTTGGACTGTTTTGTGCGTACTCATATTCAATTAAAACACACACACGTATCCTTGATTTGTGGCCAGAATATTTAGATCATTTTAATGAGCAAACAATAATTTAAAAAACGCTTTTCATTGCTGTCCCCCGAAACGGTGCTGTTTGTCCCACTTCTGCCGTGGTGGTCATCCGTCCAGATGAGAAAATCCCAGAGCCGTTTGCTTTCTGTGCTGCTCATGATGCATCAGTGTCCTGTTTCGCACTGAACTCGCTATTCTGCTAGAAAGCTGTCGGCGTATTACCTGTCGAATGGCAAATATTTTCCAATGAAATCGTCTCACCTGCGGCATAATGGGAGACATTTGCTTAAATATCCGCAAGATAACAAAGAGAAGACTCGCGGCAAGGTGGGGATGGAATAAAGACGAGTTTCCTTGGGGTTGTGCCATCTTTAGCGAGCTTGAACTAGCGAGCCATTGAATCTTAAAGCCCTGAAAATGGGCCTTTGCTGCGCCTTCTGTCTCAGTCCGCGGCTCGCCAGCGGCGCATTATTATCTATTATCTCTAGTACTGATGTGGATGCTGGCTGGTTAATTAGCAGTTTGGCACCAGATTTGTTTACAGGTCGCCCTGCGTGAAACGTAGTGGTCGGGTTGACGTGATGATTAACGGAAACTGGTTTTGTTCGCGAAGTCAGTCGAGTTGTTGGTGTGAAACGACGGTATTTGAAAGCCAGTTGTTCTAAGAGAAAAAAATGTGTTTTACTGCAGACTAGCCAGGTTGTTAACAACGTAAAGACTGACTGAACTCTCATGAATATACATTCAAAAATGTCTTTACAGCCATCTGTCCGCAAACATGATGTGGCATGTTAGCCGCGTTTAGGCTGGCATGTTCTCCGCCAGAGCCCTCTGTTCGCTGCTAACGAGCCTGGTTCAGTAGGCAGAGGCGATTGTCTGTTAAATATGCGGGGCCCCATATCGGCGATATCATCGCAGCTGACTAAAACATGAAAAAATTCTCCACGTCATCGGGTGATGCATGTTCGAAGCTGGAGAACTACGGGCTCGGGGAAGTGTTCGCTTAATTCATCAGACACGATCTGATTATCTCGCTTACTCTGTTTAGCGGTGTGTTCAGGTAAAGTTATGTTATCTAATCTCAATAGCTCAAAATGTGCTTCTTTTTCTAGACCTGATAAATGACAGTAGACTGAGAACAGCTGCCGCGCGTCTGTCGTCGGTCGAAGGCGTGGCACCCGTGGACGATTATTAGAAGGGTGATCGTGGCACCTGGGGATGTGTACATGTTGAGAAGGAGTGATTTGAAGGGTAGCTGACCAGGGAAGAAGTCGGACCATCGAGGCTACGGAGGAGACCGGCCATTCGCCTCAATGGCCCATGTTCGTTTCCCAGAGAAAACGCCTGTGGATGTCGCCACGAATCTGTCCTCGGTGCTCGGCCAGCCACTGTGCGTTAACGGAACCCAATGGATTTTCTACTTGCTTGAGGAATGCGTCGAAAATGTTTGGGAATACTCGAGCGTTGTCATTGGACTCATCTCGATGTTTTGTTTCCTGTTGTCCACTCTGCCGTAAGTAGTTATTGCCACTGGGTGTTTCAAGTGCTCTTGTGCTAACCCGTCTTTGCAAAACCAAACAAAATCTCAGATGTGACTGGTTTCGGCTTGTCTAGCTTCAGCTTTAGAAACCTATGACCTAACATACTGAATTCGACTAGTAATTCTTTCATTGGTGCTGTGTATCCGATGTTTGAAACGTTTTCATTATTTTCCGAATAATGATTACGAATGTCCCTTCAGTGCATGTCAACTTTGGACTTCAATAGTACGATTGTGCGAAGATTCAACAGCAGCTTTGAGTCTTTTCCCCATGAGTATGCTACATATGACCCCTGTATTGTTCATTAATGGACCTTTTCCCTGGCCTCTCCTTGGGTCGTTATCTGTAGTCATTATGGGGATGGGGCGGAATAAGAAATCATACTATAATTTGAGGAACGTTTGTCTGTCTGTTTGTTCCCCTACTCCTCCTATGTCCTCTGACGGATCTTCACCAAACTTGGTGGGTCTATGTAGGCTGTCCCTGGAATTGTCCTTGAGGGGTTAGTTTTTTGAAAGGTCAAGGTCACTGGGGTCAAAGGTCAATTTTTTGCACACCACGGGTAATTCACTAGTAAAAAAAAAAAACGATAAATACAATTTAAGAATGACTTCCAATTCCTTGGCTATGACGTTGGTGAATACCCAAGTTAAATTGGAATGTTTATGTCAAACTCTGGCCAGGTGGTGTGCTTAACCTATGATACCTCTGTTAAATTTATTGTTGTTGTATTTGTTAATATACTTAAAAGCCAGTTTTTCTAAGAATTGGGCAGTTAACCATAAGGGGGTGATATATGATGGTCTCAGATTTTTGTTTATTAAAGATGGTTGGTTCAATAGGAAAAACCTAAAATTTCTGGGTGCCAGAACCCTTCGGTTTCTTCATTAGGGGTACCAGGAGGGCCAAAGATTCTATGAGAAATGAGCGCTGAGAAAAATGTTCAGTTTTGAGATGCAGTTATATTATTGTACCAACAATAGCCCACATTCATTTTCACATATGTCAATACTGTGTGTAGGGCTCACAGTAATCTTAACTTTTGTGGGCTGTCAAGGGCACATCCTGTATGGGGCACTGAAAGATGACTCTTCTGGCCATATGAGCTGTTATATCAGGGGCATTTCCAGACCGCGCCCTCAATAGCCCAAGGTTGTTTATTCAAAATGTGTTACCATGGGACGTCCTTTACATAATAAACACATTAAGTCTGGGATATTCAGGGCGCAAGAGTATAGGTGGTGCTTCAGTCAGCGAAAAAGTGAAATTTGGCAGTTTGGAAGGTCAGAATTCTCCATGCGCCCTCATGCGATGTTGATGAAACCTTTCCTGTTGCGTAGCCCCCGTGTGTCTACTTACTGTGATGTGAAGATTACTGTGGGTTTCTGGTGCAGTAACCCTTTCCCACTGTCAGTTCTAAAGCACCTTTTGCAAAAATGGAAAAGACTGCTGCTACTAATTAATGTTAACTGAAGAATTTTCAGATTATTGTGAGCCCTACACAGTGTACACACAGTTGATGTACAGATGAAAATCAATATGGGCTGTTGTCAGCACAATTATATGATTGCATTTCGAAACGGAATTTTTTTTCAGCACTCATTTCTCATCTCGGAATCTTTGGCCCTTCTGGTACCCCTAATAAAGAAACCGAAGGGTATTGTCACCTAAAAATGTGCAGTTTATCTATTAAACCAACTGTTTCATCAACAAAAATTTTAGGCAAATCTGAGGCCATCATAAATCACCCTCTGCCTGATTTTTAGAAAAACTGGCTCTTGATGCTTCATCAGAGACAATGACACCTTTAATTATAGGATTAAAAATAAATATTACGAGTGTTCTTTAAATGTACATTTTATACTGTTTGCTGAAAATTTTGCGAATTTCATAATGTGTTTTGTACACCTCTAGTTGGTCTGGTAGTGGTCAAAGCGAGTTTCTCGCTGGGCAAAGTTGGATGAACTATTTTAGCTGGTAAAGCAAGCTGGTGGACTTGCTGAGTGTTCATACTCGCAAGCTGGTTGAGCAGCTTCATGACCAAAACGGCATAAATAATCTTGACTAGCTTATGCTTGTTTTAGCTGGAATTTTCAATCTTACCACTGCTACCTCCTCCTCTTCCCCATACCTGTGGTGAGTCATTTCTTCCCTCACCTTAACCCATCCTCCCTCTCTTGTTCTTGAACTTGTCTTCAGTCAGGTATATGAGGCCTACAGGAATGGAAAGGTGGAGGAGGCGATGTCAATGGGTTTCTTGCTCTTTTTGTTGAGTGGAGACCTCACAAACTTCACCGGCTGTTACCTGACCAACCAGCTTCCCATTCAGGTATTTGGTTAACTGCTTGAGAAAGGCAATTGGGTCGAAAGGAGTGTCTGAAGTGTTATCAAGTGCATCTTGCAATCGATTTAGTCCTCTAGCTGTGTCTTATTGTTGTCGGGTCTTGTCACTTTTAATGAATTTGGCCTTTTTTTGCGTTCATTTTGGTCTGTCATACTGATATTTCAGTTTCTTATTTTGTAATGTAGCTTGCAATATTTTGAATTCTGCACGACTTGCTGTTTTAAACACAAAGGACTTAGATTGTTTCGCTAAGTGTCCATCGTCATTTTGACTATATAGAATTAAATTCGGCCTGTGTTAGAGCTGATGGAAGATCTTTTTTTTTTTTTGAGACCCAAATTACTGGATAAAAAACATGCGTCATTAATCTTTTCCTCTCCATCATAATTACAGTAATAGTAATGGTATTATCGGGATTGCTATTAGCTATAAACTGTAGCGTATGGGTGGGGTCAAATGGGCATTATCTTCTACCTTTTCTGGAGAGAAGAGTAGCGATAGTGCAGTGATTAAGTCAGTGTGCTTGACTTGGGACCAAAAAGTCCTGAGTCTGAGTCCTGGCCACGGCCTTCGTGCTTTGTTCTTGGGCAAAACCCTTCCCTCCCACAGTGCTTCACTCCACCCAGGTGTATAATTGGGTACCTCCAAGTTGTCGGGGAAATCTGACTAAAAGCTGGGGGAGTAACCTGTGATGGACTAGCACCCCATCCAGGGGGAGTGGCAATTGGCCCCGTTTGGCCATGATTCGTGTTACAGAACCCGGGGGTCAAGCACCTTGGCTGGGAACAGACTAATACTTGACACTCTTTCTGAACAGTACGGATAAATTGAGGCGCGTCTTCTGCCATACAAACGGTCTATTGCATGCCACTAGAGGGAGCATACATGATAACTAAGAATGAAGACCTGCAAAATGAGAGGCAATACAAATTAAAATCTCACAATGCAATTGTTGGCCCATTCAAATTGAGGAGGAATTGGGCAGATGTCTAGTTTTAAATAAAAATATTGTTTTCCTGTCTGGGCTGTGTTTTCCAGATTGTGACTGCCGTTTTCTACATCTTCACTGATGTCATCCTCGTCTCCCAGTTCATGTACTACAAGATCAGAAACGGATATGCTTGCAGTAAGTTTGTGTTGAATCTTGCCTCAGTGTAATTTTATTCATGCACACTGCAGAAATACTGTCCACGTTCTCTGGTCTTGATTTGGATATTTACAATGCTGAAAGCTCAAATGATTTCTTAAATGTCAAGATGTCAGGTTCAGTGCTCTGTAAAATTGGCAGTGAATTCTATTTTATGTGAGTAGTGCTTAATTCCTCGTGTTGTGACACATCATAGCATAAATGGGATAAATTTTTCCATGTTAGCTATTGGGAATAATGTTTTACATTGCTCTCCGTTCATCAAAACCATGATATGATTGCACTGTTAGGGTGTACAGTTGAAACCCTCCCAACCCTGGGCAGTGCTGGTGCAGCCAAAAAGGGTTGCTTTAGTCTGCTGTGTCAGCTGCCGATGTGTGCCGCCCTGATGCTGTGCCTGCATTAGCCAGAGTTTAGTATTTCCTTTATCCGTGTCAAGTAGTTGTAACTACACAACTCATTGCATCATCCACTTGAAATATTGTCGTCTTGTGACTCTTAAAACTTTTGAGATTTAGAATTGTTTAGAGCCCCCTTGGCAGTCATGCGTGTAGAGCTCAGGGGAGCGCTGTATATTGGGCCTCTCGAAACCCGGGCGTCTGCTGTTCCCTGACTGAGTGTCCCAGTCATTTCCTCATGCTTTTAGTCCGGGCCTCACTGAACTGAATGAGATGTGCTGGCTTATTATCCCCCGCCATACAGTGTGAGAGGGATATAGGTTTGAGCTCCGTCCGTCTGTCTGTGCGTCCGTCCGTCCATCCGAGATAAAGGGGACCGCTTTTCTCAGAAACTATTAGAGATAGGATAACCAAATTTGGTGTGTAGCTTAAGACCATAAAGACCCTGATGGAGTTCGAAAATAAGAAGCACATGATTATTTTTCCTACAGTTATTGCCCTTGTGGCATTTTTGGGAACCTCTGTTCATAGCATCTTTAAAGAAGACATTTTGGTGGGGGATGTTGTCGACCCATGTCTACTTGTTTGAACAGGAATTGCACTGCCTTCACGGATATTTATTGAGGCAGCTGTGGGATTTAGATTATGCAATAATTATGTAGTGATCAAATAACTCATTTAAATATTGTGGACTCAGCCCTTGAGCGTACTGCGCCCTGATTGTTTCAGTGCTAATTTTGCAGCTCTATTCAGAATTTACGGTCTGTATTTATTCGAGAAGTTGCTGGTTGCAACTCTGAGGAAACCCTGAAACAGTTTAGGTGTTGTGAGCACCAGGCTTTAGTGCCAGTTCCAGGTGGTGGTGGTGGTGGTGGTGTATTGTGAGGTCTGAATAGTGATGGCTTCCGCATTACTTTCACTCCTGAAACTCCCTATGAGGTGGAGTTCAGCTGCCAGTTTGTACAAACCTGGCCTGGTGACAGTGGTTTTATGTCATTATGAGTCACATATTCCCTGTGGTAACCTTTAGGTCAGGGCTATTCGACATTACCCAGAAAAGGCTGGTGTGGCTGCTGGCTTTCATTCCAACCAAGCAGTTACACTACCAGTCAAAAGTTTTAGGAAACCCCAATTTTTCCCAGTTTTTTACTGAAAATTATGCCGTTTCAGTCCAATGAATAGCTTGAAATGGTACAAAGGTAGGGGTGAACTACCAGAAGTTTTAAAGAAAATTTATAGTTACCCAGGTTTTTTTGTATGCTGTCGAGTAAGTGAAAGGATGGTTCCTCAGTGTGTGACATCAACTGTCAAACATGGAGGAGGAAGCTTGATGGTCTGGGGCTGTTTTGCTGGATCCAGGGTCAGTGACTTGTACAGAGCGAAAGGCACCCTGAACCAAAACTGCCACCACAGCATTCTGCAGCGCCATGCAGTACCCTCTGGTATGCGCCTAGTTGCTCAGGGGTTCATCCTACAGTAAGATAATGACCCAGAACATAAGTCCAAGCTCTGCCAGAAATACCTTAGGAAAAAAGAACAAGGTAAGCTTGAAAACATGGATTGGTCTGCACAGTCTCCAGACTTAAACCCCATTGAGATGGTTTGGGATGAACTGGACAGAAGAGTGAAAGCAAAGCAACCTACAAGTGTCAGACATTTATGGGAACTTCTGCAACACAGTTGGGAAGAACTTTCTGTAGAATATTTGATTTCCATTGTAGAAAGAATGCCACGAGTGTGTTCAGCCGTTGTCTGCCAAAGGTGGCTACTTTGAGTCAAAAGTTTAAAATACATTTTGGTTTATAAATTGATTCCATGATTCTGCATAATTTTCTATTAAAAAATGAAAAATTGGGTTGTCCTAAAACTTTTGACCGGTAGTGTACACTCCTGATACTATGGCTCAACCTCGAGTCTCTGCTGAAGAGCTTCATTAGAATTATCAGTTGTGTAACTGCTTTGTTGGAATGAAAGCCTGTACCCTCTCTGAGCATTTATGGGTAGTGTTGAATAGCCCTGCTTTAGGGAATTGAAGGAAGTATGTTATTTTCAAGCTTCTCTTCCAACCAACATGTGTCCATTGTCGGACATTGTTTCATGGGTAACTTGATCAGGTTAAAAATTCCTGTTATGGCCAGCCCAGATGAAAAGTGTTAATGCTGTATACTATGTAGCATCTGCGGGCACCATGGAGGCTGGCAAAGTGTAATTTTCAATTGTCTGTATTTCAGAAAAGTCCTTCCTGAAGTGGATCTGTTTCCTGTGGTGTGGGGCTTCCACTGTAGGCTGCCTTGTGCTGCCCAAACTGATCGAAGACGGTAAAGTGGTCACTGTTGGGCAGGTGAGGAGTTTGTGAGGCCTGCTCTTAGTGTGATTGATTTTACAGGGTAAGGATGGCATCTGCAGCAAGGGGATCAGTGCCTCTGGGCTTTTGGAGTGAGCACAATGTATGCAGTGTCTGCAGCTACCCATTGGAAATGTCGTAGATGACAGGGGACTGCGATGCTTTTCTGAATCAAGCACGTTAATTCCAGTAATTGGTGTTGAGTGACTTGTGAGTCGTCTATCGTTGGGAGAGTGGGTAGAGCATCATCTCTGAACCTGGGGTTAGTCACAAAATAGACCAAGTATTTGACTTAAATTTCACTTTAAGTCATACTTACTCTGGAAGCTTAAATTTACCAGTTGCGTCGAACTTCCCTACAAGTGACTAATGTAGACTGACTTGGATAGCCTGTCGTGCAATGCATTGTGGGTGAAATAAGACACTTCCCTGAAGAGAAATAAAATGGCGGATGCAACAGCGACACTTGCCATTGTAAGATTGAGACATTTTACACTTACTTAAGACCTATGTCTGCCAAAGGAATACAAAGCTGAAAAAATTTGTTTTTCCAAAGACGCCCGAGACCAGTGTGCAGCAAGCACAGAATGTGGTGCAATGTTTTGGCTACTTGCCACAGAACTTGATGAACTCAACGCTGAGCAATTTGCTCTTTTACATTTGCCTAAATGGTGCTGGTAAAATGCATAATACTTAAAACTGGTTGACTATTTGCTTGCCGACTGTCATTACACTGCTAACTTTTTTTTTTTTTTTAAAGGCAATATATTTCAGATGTTTGCTTTCATGTGTGTTACACAGAATTGCTGTACACTCAAGACCTGGGTCAGTTTAAATTGCGTCTGTTTCACCCAGTTATGTTCAATAAGCAGTAAGTTTTGTGAATATTAAGTGTGTCCTTTTGTCTTTGAGGTGACATTCTGACACTGTTGTTATAACACATAGGCTTAGCCACAGGAGTGAGGTTGCCTAACTTCCCTATCTCAGATTAAGTCAGTTTTTATACTTATGCAACAGAGGCATAATTAGACTATTTTAACCTGACAATCTAAAGCCTATCTCAATTAAATTCCACCAACTTTATTTTTTCCAAATAGGGCAACTCAGTTTGCAGTCTCCAGTCAAATAACGTGCACACACACACACTCTCACACACGCACACACACACACACACACACACACACACACACACACACACACACACAAAAAAAGACAACACGTATCAACCAAACAATTAATTGTCAGTGGTAACAAATTAGTGTGGAGATGGCAGCAATATCCATTCCCATATGGACCATAGTGCAATAAATCACACAAGAATAAATAAAGAGAATGATTAAATACATTTTACACATTATGGCTGAGTTTAAAAGGCCTGGTCTGTGTATAATTGCTGCCATCAGCAGCATTTAACAGCTTTATAGCTGAAGGAATAAAAGAACTGGCGTATCTATTTGTTTTCCTTTGGGGAGGGGGAGATACTGCCATCCTGAGGGCATTAAACAAAACTCCTGACTAAGAATAGATTAGTCTATCTGAGGCCAAGACTAGTCTAAAACTAAGTTTGTGCGACTGGCCCCTGGTGTTCTTTGGTCCGATAGGTGTCGCTGACCGGCACATATTTAAAACGCAATGCCATGATGCTTATTCTTTGGTGGTTACAAACCGCTTGTAGTGCTGCAGTGAAGGTAGCAGACTGAAAATGTTGCTTTTCTCTGTAGAGCTCATAATTCAGCCTTACTTTTTGTAGGTTGCAGAATGGGTGGGACTGCAAGTTGTTTTGGAACTTCAGAAGTCGGTATGACAGAGTTAGAATTCAGTAAAGAATGTAATGAAAGTACTGTTGTGTTGCTTCGACAGAATTCCTCAAACAAAGTTGCGATCTCAGGCTATGTGTGTGGATACTTGGCCTCCATATTTTACCTGTCCTCTCGTTTTCCCCAGCTCTACAAAAACGTAAGTGTGACTGCATCCACAGCCGTGCTGAAGGGGGGGGGGAATGTGCTTTTATTAGATTATTAATGAGCAACAGGCAGCTAGAAACAATGGAGTTCTGTGTCTTGTAATGTTATACTGACCACAGAGGCTCCTGCTGAGATGTGCTTGACTGCTGTCTGATTCTTATCGCAGCTTCTGGCTAGGCCTCTCAGTTCTTTTCTCCCTATCAAAACCACATGCTGTTTTTAGCAACATCATTTAATATGGATGTATATAGACATTTAGCAGAATTGAGCTTTTTGATTCAATCTGTGTCTAATCCATTTTGAGGCATTGGGATAAATACCGGAGAAGTTCTTCACTGCTCCTTTAACACGGTTGGTCTTGTTTCGGCTTTTGACATTGTGCCAGCCTATCTGGCATTAGTTTGGCCAAATACTCATTTTCTACAGGTAACATTAAATGCAAAAAGGGTTGGTCGACTTGCATCACAATGTGGGCACATTCCTGTCAATGTTTTGAGCACATAAACTCTACACAGCTTTGCTAACCATCCTGTCTGAGTGGAGTTGGCATCATTAAGTGAAGACATGTCTACGGAGCCCATCTGATTGCATGAAAGCTGCTGAAAGGCCATCTCACTGCGACCTATGAAAACCATTCGCAAAATGGTTGTGTTTGGTGGAGTTTATTTGCTCAAATATTGGCAGAAATGAGCTTAAATCGCATTTCGGGTGGAATATCTCAGTAAATTGGTTTTGTATGTGAATGGTTAAGTATTAAAGATTTTGAATAACAGCATTTTTTTTTCCCCACCATTTGGTTAAATGTTGATCTTATGTCTTTTCTCCTACATTTGCTAAAATTCAGTTTTTATAAGTAATATAGCCTGGAAAATCATGTATGATGGTTGCTCCCAGCTGGTTTTATTCTGCAGGGTTTTCTTTTTTCATTTAAAGAGAACAACCGTGTTCTATTCATGTGCAGAGGGTGAGAGAAGAGCGAGCTCATGGTTAGAGGAACATGTTTTTTTCCTTTTCCTGGTTCAGTACCAGAGGCAGTCGACAGAGGGCACCTCGTATTGGCTCTTTGCTCTGGCCATGCTGGGGAACGGAACATATGGACTGAGCCTCATTGTCGTCCTGCCTGCACTGAAAGGGTCCAAAGGCCTCTTCATCCTCAGACACCTGGCCTGGCTAATCGGAAGCCTGGGGGTTCTGTTCTTGGATTTTATTGTATCCTTTTTTCTGGGGTAGGTGCTGAAGGAAGCTAGAATGCGCCCCATGACAGATAAGTTTGCGTGTTCGTTCATTTCTGCATTGCTGTACATATGTGTATTTTCCTGAATGGCTGCTCGTCTCCAGATCACTGCCCAGTTTGTCTTGTACAGGAAGCGTCGTCCCTCTCTGCCTGTCCGCTTTTCCATGAAGAAAGTTCCAGAAGTTGAACCCCTGCTTTGTGAGGAGGAAGAAGAGACATGAAATTTTCTGTATACTGGTCATGTAGAAGATCCTGAAAGTTTCATCAATGTTCTTTCTGGAGGCTGACGCTAGAATGGAACCCTCCGCATTGAAATATGAAAAAGGTTTTTATAAAGAGTTTCCTATGATCATGTGAGAGGTTCTCCGTACAAGTGCATTGCAATAGTATTTAATGCCCTAACGTTTGGGACCAACACATATTTATTGATTTGGCTCTGTACTACTTGCATTCCGACATGTAATAGAACAGTTTACACATGCTTAAATTGTGTGTTCTCAGCTTTAAACAGTTTGGTTTTACTTTCTGCGCACAGCCGCGCGACTTCAGGACATCGTAATGTTTGGGAGACGACCTGGCTCAAGTGTTTTCAGCTGCTATTCTAACGTGGGTGTCCTGTTTAGATGTGTGTTCAATGGCAAAGCTGTTTCGGTGCTAGGATTTGTAGCTTTAGTCCTCACTGTATGTGTTTTGATTCCGTTTGGATTCAACTGCTTTGAACAACATTAAGAAACGGAGCTCTTCAAAAAGTGGGTGCGGGTGCGTAGGAGACTACTGTCTGCAGAAGGCTTCACAGAAAGAACTACAGAAGTGAGATCCAAATTGCCTTTTGGCTACGGAAATGTGCTGAGCTGTTTACTGCTTGCTCAGTAGCATCTAAATAAGCCTACAGACTTCTCTAGGAGGGGTATGTGGTTCTTTGTGAAGTGAAAGCAGTTTGTACAAGATCCAGAGACATCACCTCACCTGTGAAACATTATTGGCAGAGTTTTAGCTATTATGACTGCCACAGGTGATTCTTCCCTCCTCTCAATCGACGGTAACTGCAGACGGCTGCAGTTGAATGAATTGGTAAGTATACAGATGCATCCTGCGTGTTCATTTTGTAGTAACTGGCGCTAGTCATGGAATGTGCTACATCCTCATCTGACAGCGCGGTGATGCACTCAAACTCTGACCCAAACCCAAAAACTCAGGCTTAGGCATTTGCCCAAACTGGATCCAAAGTGAACATGTGTTTCCTAGGCGGTGGGGGAAATGGTGTAGGCAACTACAATGTTTTTCTGCGGCCTTTTGTGGTCAATGCATCGGAGGCATCGGGAAGTTGTGCGTGAGAAGGATTATGCAATTAACTATAAGCACGAGCACCAGTTTAATTTACCCAGCTTTAGCATGTCCCGAATATTGTGGTGTCTTGAAATGGCAGCTTGATTGTGGCCAGTGGCATGAAGAGTAATTTCTGTATACTGAAACCAAGAGGTGAAAAAACAGTAATAATAATTAATTACTGAAAATGCGCATTTTAAGCAATGTGGACATTGAATGTTTATAGTTGAATACGGAGTCAAATCCATTTATTTATTTTCCAAAAAAGTGTGGCGGTAACTATTTAATGTGTAAACCCAGAAGCACTTAAAATTTATTTTTTTTAATGGATGAAATGGGGACAAAAGTTGCATAGAATTGCGCAATTTGATGGTATTACATTCTATTCCAGATGTGTTCAAGATTTGTACGATGGTCAGTTTGTACTGTTTCATGGTTGTATCCAAGCTTATGCTGGGAACCAGTCTGGTTGTGCCACATTGAGGCCTTTATTCCGCTAAAATTCGGACCGTTAATGACATTCCTTGGTTTGGTTTTCCTATTCATGGGCGTCTATCCATTGTAATTGGGGCAAAATGGCTGCAAACATTGGAAAAATATGTGTATTTAACAATTTTATTGATGCATTTATTGGCTGTTATTGTGTTGCAAATTCTTGTATGAATTGGAAAGCATGTAAAGTTTGTAATGAAAGTACCTTTGCAATAAAACTCCCCCACTATAGCCGGGTTCCTCCTGAGATTTCTTCCCACTGGGGAGTTTTTTCTCACCACTGTTTGAGGATTTTTCTCCCTGGGAGTTTTTTGCCTCATTTGCTGTAGTGGGGAATAGGCTGGGCACTGTCTTTTTATTTCTCTAAACTCTCACTGTAAAGCATCTTTGTGACAGTCTCTGTGAAAAGTGCTATACAAAATAAATTGAATTGAAATTGAATTGAACTAAAACGGCAATCGGACAGAATCGCTACCCTCTGTTTGCATGTGGACCTGAGTAGAGTAGCATTGGAATTGGAGGATTTACTTGGGTCTGTTTGTGATGTGAGGAACGGGAATCGGCCCTCATAGGAACGATTTTGGTATTTGCCATTTCAATGCAGTTTGTGATTTTTGGTTCAGGGGAGTCTTGAAGCATTGTGCCTCTGAAGGGAAGTCCATCAGGTCTTGGGTCGCTCTGTCAATTTAAGTGTAATTCTGTTTGATGAGCTTGGCCTGAGTGTGGCGTGGCTTTGGTTCATAGATTTGGATGCAGTTCCCTGCTCTTTCTGCAAAGTGCGGTTTCCCAAAGTGGTACATCAATGATCTGTGCTCTCACATTCTCCAATAGACACTGCCTACCTTGCTTTGGAGAGGGCTGTATTAAATGCCTCTTATGGTAGGAATAAGAATTTCGTAATAGTGCAGTATTGGATCAAAGCTTTTGTCAAATTTGGAGATGAAGCTCTCCTATCTATGCCGAGACCAGATGTAATCATTTAGCATCACTCTGGTCTAAGAGAAGCTGGTTTCAGAAAGTGTGACTGTCTTCTCAGCATAGTGCCAATATACAGTTTATTAGTATAATTTTAAGTATGATTGTGTGGGCCTTGCTTGCACAGTGTTTTTTTTTTTTGTAGCCTCACCCGCAGTGTCAAGATCATGTGCCCACTATGGATCTGGTGCTGGGTATGGCCTTGGTTCATTGTTCTATTTCCACGCTGACCCAGGCAGATGTGTTTTGTTTCCGACTTGACTGAGTATTGCAATGTTGCTGCATGGGTCACATGGAGGTGGGTGCAACTGCAGCCCAGAAAATGTATTGCTGTAAAACTGTTCATGTTGGTATTGGCTTTGAAAAGCACATTCATTTGATAACCTTATCTCAAGTTTTGGAATTTGAATTCTCTTTGTACCATACTATATATACAATAAGAATAATCCCTTTTTAGCCCTACTTTTATGACCAAAACCTTATTTTCAACACATCCTATTTAAGAGTTCATAAAGCAGGCCAGCAGTTTTTTAAATGTGTACTTGCTCAAGTAAAAGTTTTTCCTGAAAATGGTCTGTGGTTTCATACTTGAGCATTTCTAAACTGTTGTGCATTTTATATAACCAGATTAAATTATATTTATATTTTAGGTTGAATGTACAGTATTGAGTGACTGTACAGTATATTTTTTATCTTTGGGAAGCAATACAGTTCTCTCTGAATTGTTTTTTTTTTTTTTTAATAAACGCTGTTTACATAGATTTCAGACTTAAGTGCTAAGATCTGCCACTTTGATATGTTGATTACTCCGAACAAATAAAGTGCAATATTCTCAACAGCTTTACCTCTAACAGTGAGTCTGTTTGTTCCATGTCTTTGGCCTTCTTCCTGTTTCACTCTAACAGTGAGTCTATGTTTGTTCCATGTCTTTGGCCTTCTTCCTATTTCATCATGGATTAAGCAACGCTCAACTCTGGAAAAACTTTGCATGAAATGGAAAATGTACATAAAAATAAAGCGAGGATTTCTGAATTTACTTTGACTTGTATTTCATAGCAGAAGATATGAAGACAAAATATCCAATATTTTGTCTGGTCAGCTTCATTTTATTTGAAAATATGCATCTATTCCTGCCATTCAGGCCTGCAATACATCCCAGAAAATTTTTTTTTGAGGAAGGGGCTGAGTGGAGTTGGTAATTTAGGATTGGTAATGAGGTTTCAAAAAAAAAAAAAAAAAGCATAAACTGGTTATTTGAAACTGCTGATGTCAGCAGGTGATTGTAAGCGTGATTTGGTACAAAGACCGTATCTGCAAAAGGCCTTGTCCATCAGGATCAAAAAAAAGGTGAAGAATAACCAATTTTTCCAAAACATTTGCAAAAAATAATTGAAAGGTACAATTGATGCTGAAAAGTCCACTTAGGTTTTGGAGCAGCAAATGCAAAGCAAGTCAAAACCATTCTGCGTGCAATACAAAGTTATGGCTGCATAATAAGAGGGTGTGGATGCTGGACTGGCCTACTTGTAGTCCTGACCTGTCCCCAGTCAAGAACTTGTGGTACAGTTTGAAACAAAAATGCGTCAACAAGGACCCTTTACCATCTCTGTAAGAATGGGACAAAATACGCAAAACACTGAATCACTTGATGTCTGCAGTCCTTGAACTTTTGTGTTGTGACAAGGAATCAGGACATTGCAAAATGGTAAATACTGCCTCAACTTTCTTTTGAAATATGGCGCAAGAATCAAAATTGTGAAATGCATGCATTTTAAAAAATGGGTGCAATTCATTTGGTGAAACATCAAATGTGCTATTGTAATTATATCCCTGAACACTTACATCCCCGAACACCGAATGGTGTTTAGGGGATATTATTTTTTTGGTCCGACTGGTGCCGTCGCGCCACCCTACGTGTTAGCACGGTAACTTCAGTAATATTTCAATTAGAAATTTCATGTTTTGCATATAAGTAAGTATCATAAAGGGGAAGAGCTGATTCGATTTTGGACAATTTACAATTTCTAGATTGGCCACCAGGGGCCAAAAACTGAAAAATCACTTTTTATCATATCTCTGAAAATATTTGTCCGATTGACCTCGAGTGCAAATGAAAGGTCATGACCGGAGGATATGTCCCACAAAGAAATTTTACCCGTTTGGTTCAAAATTTTGACACAAGGTGGGAGCTTTTTCACGTAAAATTCACCATTTTTGCCATATCTTTGGAACCATTTGTCCAATTGACATGAAACTATGTACAACTGCAAAGTCATGACGTCACAACGTGTCACATGATGACATCATACCTGTATGGTTCAATTTTTTGCCACCAGGTGGCGCTTTGTGATGGAAAATTACCATTTACGCCATATCTTCAGAACCATTTGTCCGATTGACCTGAAATTAAGTTCAAATGAAAGTCTATTCAAGGTCTATTAGAGGATTGGGGAATTGGAGGATTTGGGGCATTCGGGGATTTACCCCAAGCTGTCTCCTCCGACGGCATAAGCCTAGTTTTTTTCACTGTAATACGCGTCAGTGGTAATTTACAAATCACGGTTTTCAAATTTACTTTTAATTAAATATATCATTGTAACGTTCTCATTTGCGACTATAGCTGTCCTTAGTGTTGCAAATTCAGGTCAGGTCAAAGCAGGTCACTGCAAGACGTGAATGTTGCTCACTTAAACAATACAAAATTGTATTATGTCCAGTGGCGTAGCAATAACTGAAAATTGGGTTGGGCCCAAAACATTCCTTAAAAATTATTAGTCCTGACTCATTCTCAGTCATTTTCATGATCAACAATAGATTCACTCCGAGAATACTCCACACTATCAGGTGTTACTAGGTCTCCCATTTAGGAAAGATGAGTCATTCATTTGGAAGCGTAATTTAGTGCATTTAAATCAGTGTTAGTCAAAATTGCATATACCTATCAACGTGAATCTCATGCTTTTTAGTGGCATATCACATTCTCACGCTGTAGTCAGCAATCTTACACTTAACAAAAGTGAAGATTGAAAATTTTAATTCGGCAAACAAAAATATAGGCTATTTAATTGCTGAGCCCCACTTTTTATCCAAACCATGCTGTATCAAAAGTGAAAGCCGATATTTCATCGGAATGCGGATATTCAGTCAGCACGAATTTAAGGGATTCTCCTGCAGAATTTAAGTCCTTGTACATGGAAGTTTTTCAGTTTCACATGCGATAAGAGATTTCACAACTAGTAACATGGAAACTGATTATGACTCCGGACTTCTCATGCTTTTCTTTTCTTGGGTTGAATGTTATGAAATTGCATAAAGATGTTTCAAATGGGCTTTCATTTCATTCAAACAATTTAAACAATCATGAAGCACAAGGTAAATTGCCTGATGTGTGGAAAAGGTAGCGTGGAAATTTGAGTAGTTTTCTTTCATAAAACATAGGCCTATTTTTGAGTCCATTATTTTTCTGTTCAGAATTTAATCAATTATTTAGTCGCCAATAGATTGCATGGAGAGAGGCCATGACTTTGATTGCCAATGGATTTTTACTATAATTGGAAAATGAGTTAATTTAGGAAAATGATTGAGAACAAGGCTGGACTAATAATTGTTGTAAAGGGATGTTCTGGGCCTCACTAATTGGCTACGCCACTGATTTTATCTGTTTGAGTCAATGTCAAATTGGATCGGCGTGTTCATTATTTTGGAAAACATTAAAGTGAATGTTGTTAATCACAATAAGTGACAATGGCTGCATTTGACTGCTAGTTGTTTAGAAGTAAAAAAAAAAAGAAAAAAAGTTCTCGGCCCACTTGAGCATTATTTTTGGCAGGCCTGCCAGGCGAACAGGTTTCTGAGATCTTTGTGGTGCTCCGACAACGGATCTCAAGAAAAAGGAAGTAGGGAAAAACGGGCGTAGTGACTTTTCGTCCCACAGTGGGGTGAGTTGAGGGAAATGCATCAGCTATCTGCCCCGCAGCGGGGCCGATAAGAGAAGCAGTTCTGCTATTTGCACCATGGCATGGCAGATAACGGAAGCACTTCTGCTATTGCCTAGCTGCTGGGCCAATAAGAGATTTAATTTTATAATCTGCCCCACTCTTTGAAGTTTCGCAACGGAAGCGCTGCGGGGCGAATAGCCCCTTCCTAAAAGAGCCCACTTCTCCAGCCTGTACTGTGTCCAGAAGGAAATCTCCATGCTTCAGCAAAAATTTGCCATTATTTTCCAATACTGTTACCATGGCAACCAAAATCGATAGGTGACATAAATGAAGTATAGCACATGTCCAGAACAAATATGAAAGGAATTGGTCAAAAATTACAGCCTATTCAGTGTCCAGAACAATATGTAGGCCTATATTTCAGAACAAATCATTATTCGGCCAACACTGTCGCCATGGAAACCAAAATTGATAGGCGTCATAGGTGAAGTGTGTCTATATCAAATATGAAAGTAATCGGTCAAAAATTGCCACCTGTACTGCGTCCACAAGGAAATCTCAATGTTTTTAGCTCGAATTTGCACTTAATTTGGCGTCCAGAAGGAAGTGTGTACGGACGCGGCGGCGATGACAAGCATTTGTAGCCGACAGGCTTCGTCCAGGGGCTACAATAACAAGAAGCAAAGACTGGGGACTGGTTTGTGTATTTTTTTCCCCTTCGTTTGTGAGAATTATGCACTTCGTACACATGATTGCCCATCATAAAATTTTAATCAATTTAGAAGATCTTTATATGGGGCACAATCATGTAGCCTTACCAGATTACAGGCACTTAAATATATTTTCTTCCCCATACTACCCACGATACCATCCAAAAAAAAGGAATATGTGACACTCAAATCACTAAACAACTAAGGCAGCAATTTGCTTTTCACGTGTTTCCGCAATATTTTCTGCTGCTTCACGAACGTCTCGCTGGTTTCTCGACGATGAGACGAGTAAAGAATTTCTGCGTTGCCGAAACCAGGCAAATCAGTCAAAAACATTTACGGTACGATTGCTTCGAGATATCACCAGCCGAGTGCGACCAATATTTTTGAATCGGAGGAAGTCTGACAGGTTGTTTGACTGAACATATCATGAGTCCAATGAAAAAGTTCAATTTCTTACAGGAGGCGGGAACGTAGAGGGGGTGTGGTACTTTTCACACGGGAAGGACTTCCTCCTGGGCTGCTGTTGGACAGTAGCAACTCATTGTTGACACGTGATTTGTACCAAAAAAAAATCCAGTAGGCCTTGGACGAAAACAAATACAGTAACTTTCCGAAAGCTCCGTGCACAACTTGCGACCGTGCTAACCTTATCTCCGGTGAAGCGTTGGAATGACTCTGGACTGACCATAACGAGTTCTCTAAGCCGTGATCCGTATTCGTTGGCTAATGGAAGTCACTAGGAAAACTTCGGAGAGCGAGTTTAGTCTGAAGCGAATAACCTCCCTGGCAGGTTACATGCAGAAACTATTGAACTGGGCAGTGAAGGAAGTGTGACAGGAGAGCAGAGTTGTTTTTGTTCTCCGCTAACACATGCAGTTTGCTTGCAGACACGAACTGCATAGCGACTGTATCTTTCATATTTTTATTGCTACTTATTGTAAGTTAAATTTGCGAATCGTAACCCGTAAAATACTACTGTAACAGTTGGTTAAAATTTGAATTGAAGTCTTGGTCGTAGAGACAGTGTGAAGAAGTCATTGATTATGGGCAACGGAATGTTGTCAAGAAGACAGAAAAAATTTTTGCAGGTTTTGTTACTGCTAACTGTGGTTTTTGGTTTCATATATGGGACAATTTTCTCATACGAAACTCACAAACAGCTGAAGATAACAGAGGCAGTGGCAGTCAAGTACCAGCAGCATCAGGAATCGCTTTCGGCGCAGCTCCAAGGTAAACATTTTGCCAGATGTCGACAGCTGTAAAATAATCCTTCAAACATTTCTCATTTTTGTTAAAATTTTTACTTTAGATTTTGCGGTTTTCTTGGTACCCATTCTGTTGTTTATCACAGCGTTCAAGGGAAGTGTGTTGCTACTTTATCGCGTTTTTGCGCGTATCCTCCTCTTCCCATGTTATAAATGATGTGCCAGTCTGCATTCAGTCCTGGCGCAGCCCCATTCAAAGTGTCGCACGAAGCCAAATGAAGTTAGTTACAGTATAAGGAGCAGTATTTCACTACTTTAACCAGATGTAGTATAGGGTCTAATGACCGTGTAATCGAGACCAAGATGGCTCTTGAACAACAAGCTGAACTGTGGGGGCTTCAGTTAAAAATAATCATCTCTTTTTAGCTGTAAATATTCTGTTCATTAAGTTTTGACTTGCAAGTGTGACATTTAACAGGATGAATTCAAATTTAAAGCAATCATGCGTAATTGCGTCATTGTCCTTGGTGCACTCTAGCTCCTGGTCCTCCGCGTTCTGCAAAATTCGGTTTATTTTGTCGGATGTTTTCTGTCTCACTTATAGCTACTACTAATAGTTCTTCTGATACTAATACACGTATTGAAGTAGTAGACATAGTAGTAGTAGGCTAGTAATAATAATAATAATAACAACAGTTATAATAATAATAATAATAATAATAATAATGACAGCAGAAACAACAACTTCAGCAACAACAGCAGTTCATTAGTAGCACAGTGGGCACAATACTAGGAAGCTGCAGGTTGCATCTTCTCCTCTGTTCTGGTCATTACCATAGTGCGGCATACAAAATCTGACTGTTGTCCCGATCCTCTTCGCGCTCACCTGTGGTGGATATGAAGCGTCGGAGTCTGTCTCGAAGTCGTCCACACGAAATCCCTGAAAATTCCGAACTGGCCTAATGTACTATAAGCACTTGCTAAGAACACCTTTTCACGATTCTGATGTCGCAATGCAGACACCGAAGTAGTAAAATTGGTATTCGACATTTGCTGGACATTCACGGATTAACCTGCTAGAAAGCCCTGAAATGCATCAAGCTGCCGAGTCAAACCTTCTTAAATCAATATTTAATAGATTGTGAAACACTGATCTGACATCATTCATTTACATTTCTTTGGTAAAACTTTGTGAAAAACGCATTTAGCTGCTGTAGCCTACCACAGCGCTTTCTTATGACAATCGGGCCTGCTATAGCAACTTAAGCAGCGTGATACACCCAATGCTACACCAAAAACTAGCGCCAGGCTTGTAAAAACTGGACTAAATTGGCACAGGGAGTGCAAAGATGGTTAGAAAACGATTGTCAGGTTTATTAAACTTTTTTTCACAAGGAACGCTGGAAACCAATATCCAGGGCTTATCCCCACTAGCAATACAAGATTTCCCTTCTGAAAATACTCTGCCCGGCCAAAAAAAAAGTTGCACACTCAAATATTTAGTTGGAACCCCTGTAGCTTTGATTACAGTGCATATTTGTCTTGTCATTGTTTTGACAACTATATGCAATGCCAGAACATTTATTTCCGATCAGAAATGCCATAATTTTTGGCCGAGATCTTGTCTTCTCGACGTAATGGTTGAGCCACTCGGTGGTCTTTCATGAGCACATCCCAATAACTTTTAATGTGTTTCAGGTCAGGACTTTGTGGTGGCAATTTTGTTTGTAAAAATGATTCCTCATACTTGTTTTTGTCATTCATGGTTTTCTTTGCTAAATACAGGCCAATAACTTGCTCGTTCTGAAATACTGTAACATCTTTTCCACCAGCAAGGGATGTGTCTTCCGACATGATTTTTTAAGAAATGAGTAGCGACGCGCTTCATCAGTCAGGGTAAAAATTATTATTGCCAGCTGAAACATATTAATAACTGCAATAATGATCCAATTATAGAATTTGTTCACTAATTTCCAAACGGATACTTTTTTTTTGGCCGGGTAGTGTATCATGTTGTTATTTCTTAGTAATACTGTAGTATTTTTGGCAAAATCGTGATATAGCCCCCACCCGGTTTATTGGCCTGGTTTAGTAGGGTTAGGACATAGTTAAGCCCCACTAAACCGGGTGGGAGGGGAAATAAGCCTACTAAATCAGGCCACTAAACCAGTTGGGGGCTATATCGCGATTATGCCGTATTTTTTGCATTACTGAAGTATTAGTATAGTTTGCATAGTTTTACCACAGTACTATAGCCAGCACGTTGTAACTATAGTATTGCCTCAGTTTAAAGTTCCACGATATTAGTACAGTCCACACAACGGTGATGATAGTTTGAACTAGACAGCCCGCCGCCCACGACCGCATGGGTGTAGCCCAAGAAGCCTGCTTCTCCAGCCTGTGTTTTATCCGCAAGGAAATGTCTATGTTTCAGTGCAGATTGGCGCATTATTCGGCCAATACTGTTGCCATGGCTACCCAAATCGGTAGCTGTCAAAAGTGAAGTATAGCACATGTCCATACCAAATATGAAAGTAACTGGTAAAAAATTACAGCCTGTACAGCGTCCCCATGGGAGTGTCTATGGACACGGACGCGGCGGCAGAGACGACAAGCATGAATCCATAGTAGCGGCCCGACTTTGTACGGGGGCTACAATTACTCGTATCGCTGTAGTAATACTGCACATCGGTTGTGAAAATACCACCCATTTCCTATAGGATAACTAATGCTTGGAACTATATAATTTTTCAAAAGGGTTTATGTTCTCAGAAACTCTCTCCTGCACCAAGTTACCAATTGAATCGCAGCATAGGTGAAATATTTTGATACAAATTTGTCTTTGTGTTGTACTGATTGCATGTATGCTTGTATATATATGTCTCACATATAACTTGTGTTCATTGATGCAAAACCGAGACATAAGATGGTCTATCTTTTCATTCTAGAAAGCTTAGATTTTGCAGATGATCTAGCTCTACTGTCCCATACTTACCATATGCATATGATATGCATGAGAAATCATCTTGCCTCAGTAATTTTGCTCAACAGATTGGCATGACGATCAGCCAAAAGAAATCAGAGGTTATGATTTTAAAAACCCTAAACCCCTCCCCGATCAAGGTTAGTGGCGAAGTCTTATAAACGACAGAGGAGTTTACCGATCTGGGAAGCGTTGTTATGAGTGAGGGAGGAGCAGAAATTTGCGGTAAGCAAGGGTTGTCATATTCCCAGTAAGTGGTAGTGAAAGGGTTAAGTGAACTGCAGTACAGCCCTTAATTATCATTGGGTCATTCCATGCCAAGTCAGGCAAGGGTGCCAGCTCAACCATCTCAGATTTTCTTCAAACTCCACCCATACGAAAATCAACTATTCTAAGGAGGCTTTGCAAAGTATTAGGTTCCCCTCCTCATTAGTTCATGATTTATGGCCCCTGCAAGGGGTGGGGGGTATCCCTTGGGAAAAGCGGATGAATTTCTGAGCCGTTTTCAGAGCTCTGCTGGAGCTGAAGTATTTAAGCCATCTCTATAATTTTTTCTGAGGTGACTGTCCTGTACCCAGGCAGCAGGAAAACATAGCATAAGGCCTGCTAGAAGGTGACCTGAAGTACCCAGGAGGAGCCAAATATGGAAAAAAACACAATCGCAAATGAAAAATACCAGTTTTTAGTACCAATCTGACCCTTTTAATGAGTACCTACAACTCTAATTAGGTGTATATGGAATATTTAAATAGTTTCCTTGTATGTAGGATACGAAGTAAATCAGATGTTATGTGGATGGGAAAATATTTGGTCTTAAAATGATATTTTTGGCCAAAATGGGCCTAATTTGCTGTGCTATAACTCAGTGCTGACATGCAATAGGGGGCCCACTCTTTGATATGTTCTAGAAGAGATATTAGTGCACAGTATATCCAAAAATTATAGTGGTGTCCTGTTTCCTTCTTAGAAAATTCTTCCAGCTAATATGAGAATAATGCACAATTTGTGTGGGACATTTCTCGCAATTTTTTGTTACTTTCATTTCCAGAAATAAGAAATAAATTGACTAATTTGCCCCATTTTATAATCGAAAACTATGATGATTGGATTAGAGAACATCATTCTTTTAGAGTTGCAAACAATGAACTGTGCATGTACAGAATCTCTTCTGACGCTCTTGGAGTCACATCCATGTCCCTAGTACAGAGCACCAACTTCAAGGCTGGACAGTATGTTGCTACCATATATGATGATGACTGGGTATGATGGAATAATCGAAGGCATTTGTCTGGAAAACAATGATGCATTAGTAAGATTTATGCATCCCAAAGGCCCAACAAGAAGCCTCTCCTGGCCAAGACTTGATGAATGCTGTGTACCTGTGGTTCATATATTATGTTCAATCAAAGCACCTTCTACATTAGGGGTGGCCAACCCGGGTCCTAGAGAACCGCAGTGTCTGCTGGTTTTTAGTGTTACTCAGCACTTGATTGATGAATTAAATCAGCTGATTATACTCTTCACTAATCTCACCTGGTATTTTCTGTATTCTGTACTTATACTTTGTCTGCATTACAACTATGCTAAATATCCAACCACATTGACAAATCTTGGTTAACATGTAGATTGCTGTCACAACCTGCAAGTCTGCTTAATTGGCTTTAGGAGTCTCGTGGGTTGTTCCTGCTAATTGCTTGATTGGCTCATTATTAGCAAATTAAACCTGAGACACCAGATGAGATCAGTTAAGTGAGTAATCAACTACTTTAATCCATCAATCGAGTGCTGAGTAACAGCAAAAATCAGTAGACACTGCAGCTCTCCAGGACCAGGGTCGGCCACCCCTGTTCTATATCATCTGCAAGTCGCAAGTACACCCTATATGAGCCAACCTTTAACAACATTGTGTTCTGCACAGCGCGTTTTGTGATAAATACATTAAAACTCCACGAGGGAGGATGTCAAAAACTGTGCAGATTCCATTCACCCTAAAGGTATGTTCTTTTATTCATTAAATCATAATGCCTTGTTGAGACTACTCATTCAAGAGGGATAGAGACTGGTGGAAATTTTACTCTCACAAATGGTGCTTTTAAGTCAAATTCACTAGCAGGATTTTCTATGAAGGAGACAAAACACCAACATAATTTTTGGATATATTATGCACTATTAAGCCCTCTAGAGTAGAGGTGGGCAGCGAGGGCCGTATCTGTCCCCGGTTTTCACCCCAACGTCTGGTCTTTAATTTGTTGATTGTCTCAATTAGCCAAACCATTTATGAAATCTGACGTTTCAGGCGCATTTCTTTAAATGATCATGAAACTACAAAGACTAGTCTTGTCTCCCTTCATAAAACATTTTCCTTTTATCGAATCATTGCGAAAATCTATATTTGTGCATGCAATCAATTCACTCGATTAGTCAGGGTAATTGATAGGAATAAAAACCTGCATACACACCGGCCCTCCAGGACCATGATTGCCCACCCCTGCTCTGGAGTATACCAAAGATTGGGTCTCCTATTGTATGTCAGCACTGAGTCATAGCACGGTAAAGTAGGCCCATTTTGGCCAAAAATACAACTTATAAGACCAAATATTCTCCCTTTCACATAACATCTGATTTACTTTTGTATCCTACATATGAGGAAACTATTTAAATATTCCCTATACAACTAATTAGAATTGTAGCTACTTGTTAAAAGGGTCAGATTGGTACTTAAATACAATTGTGTTTTTTCCATTTTTGGCTCGTCCTTGGTACCTAAGGTCAGTTTCTAGCAGGTCTTATGCTATGTTTTCCTGCTGTCTGGGTACAGGAGAGTCACTCTTGAAGAAATTATAGTGCTGGCTTGAATACTTCTGCTAAAGCAGAACTCTGAAAATGGCTCAGAAATTTAGTCGTTTTTCCCAAGGGGTACCCCCCACCACTTGCAGGGGCCATAAATCATAAACTAATGATGAGGGGAACCTGATATTTCACAAAACCTGTTAAGAATAGTCAATTTATATATTGGTGAAATTTGAAGAAAATCTCAGATGGTCCAGCTGGGATCATCCTGGAATTGGCCTGATTTCACATGGAATTACCCCATTGTCCATTTGTACAGACGTCAGTGTATGTTGGATGTGCTATCCTACTTTAACCAATGTGTAATATCATGGTGTTCCATACTACTAGCCTAACACAAGCTGTGAGGTTTTCTAATATCCATGCAATATAGAGGGATCATTCCAAGTGATGTCAAGATTCTCAGAACGTCCTTAGGTTACCCAGTCAGAATCAGCTGAAATGATTTGGAATTGAAAGGGAAAATTTTGCAAGTTTGTCATTGTCGTCGAGGTAAACAGACAGCATACACTTTTTTCAGTGTAATTTCATGATATTTATGATTGTTAGAACATCTCACAGTCTGTGTATGACTAATATGGACTAAGTACATGCCAAGTTAGTATAACTTAATGTTTATTTGTGAAAACAAAAACATAGGCAATTTCACAGATTACTCCCGATAACGACTACATAAAAACAGGTCTAGATGGAAAAAGTCCTGTCATTAGACTTGAGAAACACTAATTATGTCAATAATGGGAGCCAGATGAAAGTTTATGCGCTACAATTAGGTTTGTGAAACATTTTGTTTACTTACAAAAACAGAAAAAGGATCAATTTCACTGATTTTTCCATGAAATGCAGTATAAAACCAGGTCTAAATCAGAAACTACTGGAGGTAGACTTTCAAAACTTGGATTATATTAACAATGGGGGCCAGTGTACCATTTATGAACTGAGTTTAGGGCTGTGAAAACTTTCTTTATTTGTGAAAACTGGAAAAGAAATTAACTGCAATTTCACCTTTTTTAGCCTGCATAGCCACATGAAACAAGGTCCAGATCAAAAACTAATTGACCTGTGAAACCTGAATTATATCAACACCAGGAGCCAGATGATTGTTTATGAACAGCAAATGGGTTTGCGAAACTTATTAAGTTTGTTTTGGCATTAGAGTGTTATTATAACATTGTACAGTGGATTATTTGTAGAAATTTTCGGACCTCCTCAGTGAGGAATAAATTTGTTTAAGTTGTCATTGCTGGTTCTCTTTGTTGTGATTTTCAAGTCAAAACAAATTGGAGGTTCTACCAAGATAAACCATTCATTGGATCAACCATTGGATTCACCAAAGATGAACTATTATTTTAAATCTTGTGACTATTTGAAAACCCAGCAATCATGATGTTTGATGTTGAAAATTTTCTCAAAACTCCAACCCGGGAATCAATTGTGCTGGCAAAGAAGAAGGACTTGCTGCAAATAGCCTCTACCCTTAGATTATCTGATGTGAAATCATTAATGAAGAAACAAGAAATATTCAACATTTTGTTGCAACTTTTCATCAATGAAGATATCTTTGGGGAAGAAGCAGCAGAATTGATTAAAGATGTGGAAGTGTCTGCAACGGAGCTGCAAAGACTTGAGATGCAGCTACGCCAGAAATGGCTAGAACTGGAAGAAAGAAGGTTGGAGAAAGAGAAAGAACTAGAACTAGAAGAAAAGAGGCTGGAGAAAGAGAAAGAACTAGAAGAAAAAGGATGCTGTATGAACTGGAAATGAAGGAAACAGAAGCAGGCACTGTAACAAAATGTTTTTGGCTTTCTGATCATTTTGATGTGGTTAAACACATCAGACTTGTTCCTCCCTTCCTGGAAAATGATGTTGACCAATACTTTACCAATTTTGAAAAAATTGCTGAAAATTTGAAATGGCCAAAAGACCATTGGACAATGATGTCACAAAGTGTTCTCAATGGTAAAGTCAGGAAAATCTTTAACCAGTTATCTGTCAAAGTGTTCTAATTATGATTTTGTCAAATCTGCCATTCTGAAGGGTTAGGAATTGGTCCCCAAGGCTTACAGGCAAAAATTTAGGAATTCTCGCAAGGAAGCCAGTCAAACTCATGTTGAATTTGGCAGATTGAGGGAACAGTTGTTTGATCAGTGGTGCAATTCCATAAAAGTTGAGAAAGATTTTGACAGAATGAGGCAACTTATTCTGGTTGAGGAATTTAAAAGGTGTATCCAGCCTGATATCAAGACTTTCCTTGAGGAGAAACAAGCTATGACTTTGCAAAATGTTTCCACCCTGGCTGATAGTTATGCATGAACTCATAAGTCTTCTTTGGTCCAAAAATCTTTTTTTTCTTTCTAAATTTCAAGGCAAGTCTCAGTCCAAGACTGCTTCTAATATCACTTCTAATGATTCCAAGGCCACTTCTGAGAGGAAGCCTTCCAGTGAGAAGCAATCCTCTGATTCTTTACTTTCTGTGTCTTGCCAATACTGCAAAAAGCAAGGTCGCCTTATTTCTGGGTGTTATGCACTCAAGAAAAAACAACTACGAGAAGAAACCAAAGCCAACTGCTTTCATTTGGAGAGAATCTCTTGTATCAAAGGTCAGTACGCCTGATCTTCTACCTTCTGTGTCTGATTCTGAAATTGAGGGTTTTGAGCTATTCATCAACGATGGTTTTGTCTCACTTTCACATGATTTTTCATCATCTGCTCCCGTTTGAATTCTAAGGGATACTGGGTCTTCCCAATCTCTTATTCTTGCCGATATTCTGCCTTTTTCGGACAAATCGTCTACTCAGGCTAATGTCGTTATTCAGGGAGTAGAATGTGGTTTTACAAGTGTACCTCTCCATAATGTTAATCTCAAATCAGACTTGGTCTCTGGGCCTGTTACTGTTGGCATTAGGTCTTTTCTTCCTTTCAGAGGTATTAATTTGCTTAATGATGTTGCTGAGGATAAGGTTGTGCTCTACCCTGCTGTAACTGACACTCCTTTGATTGTTCAAGAATCCGAATCTATAGAGGGGGAAATTCCAGACCTCTATCCTTCTTGTGCAGTTACTCGTGCTATGGCCAAAATGGCTTTTCAAGATGATGCTGTCCTGGACTTCAACCTGGGTGACATTTTCATTGGGCAGTTTTTTCATCAGGAACCTTCCAGTCCTGAGATGTCTGGGAAATCTTCAGACTTGTCCTTGTCAGGTCATTCTAATGACATTCTGTCTGAGAAACAACTTATTTAGGAGCAACAACAAACTTGTGATCTAGCGCATCTTCTACCACAGGCCGCAAGTGAACAAGAGGCTACTCAAGTTCCTGTCTGTTTTTACAACAAAAATAAAATGGTGTGCTTAAGAGAAAGTGGCATCCACCTGATGTTTCTGCAGATGAAGAGTGGATGATCACCCATCAAATTGTTCTTCCAAAGTCTTATCGTCAAGAAACTCTTAGTCTGGCCCATGACAATCCTATGTTAGGTCATTTGGGTATCATGAAGGCCCTTCACTGTGTCAGGAATCATTTCTTCTGGCCTCCCATGAGGTCTGAGATACAGGAGGACTGCAAATCCTGTAATACCTCTCAAACGGTTGGGAAGCCGAACCAGAATATTCCAAAGGCTCGACTTAAGCCCATTCCCACTTTTGAAGAACCTTTCAGTCGATCATCATTGACTGTGTTGGACCATTGCTGAAGACTAGATCTAATTGTGAGTACCTGGTAACTATCATGTGTGCTTCCACTCAGTTTCCCTAGGCAATTCCTCTTCGTAATATCAAGGCGAAGACTATTATCAAGGCTCTTACAAAGTTTTTCTGCTTTGTTGGTCTTCCCAAGTCTATTCAGTCTGATCAAGGGTCAAATTTCATATCTGGCATATTTCAACAAGTTATGAATGAGCTTGGTATTAAACAATACAGGTCATCAGCTTACCATCCTGAAAATCAAAGTGCATTGGAGAGGTCCCATCAAACCCTGAAGAACATAAGGACCTACTGCCTTGACACAGAGAAAGACTGGAATGAAGGTGTCCATCCATCCTGTTTGGTGCCAGTGAAGCTGTTCAGGAGTCTCTTGGGTTCAGTCCTTTTGAGCTTATTTTTGGGCATACAGTCCGCTGACCTCTGAAACTTCTGAAGGAAAAGTTGCTGGCGGAAGATGATGTCTCAATGAACTTGCTTCAGTATGTCCCTGACTTCCGCAATAGTCTCTCTAAGGCTTGCGATTTTGCTAATTCTAATCTCAAAGAGGCTCAGGGCAAAATTAATGCCAGATATGACCTTCATTCCCAAGGTAGACGTTTTAAAACTGGTGGCAAAGTCCTGGCGCTTTTGCCAGTTCCTGGAAACCCTCTAAGAGGTCGATACTTTAGCCCTCACACTGTCCTCAAAAAGGTCAGTGATCTAAATTACATCATTTTAACCCCTGGAAGGAGGGGAAAAAAACACATGTCACATGAACATTCTGAAAGAATACATTGACAGAGACGCTCAGAAAAAGCCAGTCAATGTGGTAAATACAATTGAATTGGAAAATTCTGAAGAAGATTGTAACTGCCCCTTGGAAAATGAACCTGGTCCAGCCACACTTGAAAATTCAGACATTCTTCAAAATATTGACAGCAAGTTGTCCCATTTGGACCCTTTTCAACAACAACTGCTAAACAGCTCATATTTGAATGTAGTCACACGTTCCCTGACGTTCCATCGAGGACTGATATGGTTTACCATGATGTCATCCTACAAGATAATACCAAGCCTGTAAAACAGCATCCTCACAGAATGAATCCAGAGAAGCAAAAATACCTTAAATAACAAGTCCAATACCTGCTTGAAAATGACTTTATTGAACTAAGTAACAGTGACTGGAGTTCTCCATGCATCCTACTTCCGAAACCCAATGGAACATATAGAATGGTGACAGACTACGGAAAAGCGAACACTCTATCAAAAACGGACTCGTATCCTATTCCCAGGATTGATGACTGCATTGACAAAGTTGGACAGTCAAAGTATGTCATCAAATTTGATCTCCTCAAGGGCTTCTGGCGGATCCCTCTAAAAGACAGAGCAAAGGAGATCTCTACCTTTGTCACGCTAGATGGATTGTACTAATACGAGGTGATGCTCTTAGGAATGAAAAATTCTCCAGCCACCTTCCAAGATCTGGTAAACAGAGGGATCGCTAGACTACCAGGATGTGAGGCCTACATTGATGACATTATCATCATCAACGACAGCTTCCAAGAGCACATCACCTACATCAGAGACTTCTTTCAGAGAGTGAGTGATGCCAAGCTGACAATCAACCTTGTTAAAAGTGACTTTTTTAAAGCTACAGTTGTTTACTTGGGTCATATTGTAGGACAGGGTCAAATCAAACCAATTGATGCAAAAGTAAAAGTTATCACTGAATTTCTTGAGCCTACAACTAAAAGACAACTAATGTGATTTCTAGGGATGGCTAGCTACTACAGAATTCTATCATTTCTGAACCTTTGACAAATTTACTGAAAAAAAATGCAAAACAATTTTTGGGATGAAAAATGTCAAAATTCATTTGACCAACTGAAAGCTATCCTCAAAAATGCACCAGTTTTCTTATCTCCTAATTTCAAAAAGGAGTTCAAGTTGATGCCAGTGATATTGGTGCAGGCGCAGTTTTGCTGCAAAAAGACACTGATGGAGTAGATCATCCTGTTTGTTACTTTTCCAGAAAGTTTGATAAACATCAGAAAAACTATTCAACATTTGAAAAAGAATGGCGCTTGTTTTGGCTTTATAACATTTTGAAGTCTATTTGACTTGTTCAGCTACTTCTATCCAGGTCTTCAGTGATCACAATCCCCTCACATTCTTGAATAAGATCAAAAACAATCAAAGAATACTGAGATGGAGTTTATTTTTGCAAGAGTATGATTTAGATATTTCTCACATCAAGGGGAAAAGATTTTATTATTCCAAATGCACTTTCACGCATGCAAATTTTACTTCTCTATTTGATTGTGAAAGTTGCGCTGGTTGTTAGGTATGTGATCGTTATAATGATCAATGATACCTAATGTATAAAGTTTCAAGATGATACTGATTATAAAACTGTTAATTTTAACAAAAGAAAGCTTTTAGCAAACCTTTTCTTAAAGAGGGGAGGTGTTATATATGCGTGTTTTATGTACAGCACTATATATCATTTGTATATGGACATTTGTTAGATTTGTGCTGCTTCACTGGTCAGCTATTTGTTCACTTTGGTCATCATTTAGCACCCTCTGGTGGTATGTCTGTAGCAAAACATGAGCTAATGCAATACCACTTGTTTATGATGAAATAGACTAGTGCTTTCTAGAGATTTCTGGCATCTTCTTGCCTGGAGGGGGCCGGATCACCCAGGACTCCTGCAGATCTTTCCAGAATGTTCCTAGTCTATATAGATGCTGTGATATCAGTCAGTTAAAGGAGAGTTTTTGTTTTGGCATCAGAGTTACATAGTGGCATTAGATTATAAGATTGCAAGGTGGATTGAGAAATTTTTGGGCCTAATCAGTGAAGAATCAATTTATCTAAGTTGTCATTGCTGGTTCTCTTTGTTGTGATTATCAAATCATAAGTTAGTGAAACTTTTTGCTTATTTGTGAAAACAGCAATTTCAAAGATTTTTTTTTTCCTGTATGACCTAAGAAAACCTGATCTAAATCAAAACGTACTGCAGATAGACTTGTGAAACTTTGACTATATTGGCAAAGGGAGCCAGATGATCTTTAATGAATAGCAATCAGGTTTGTGATACTTTTTGTTTATTTGTGAAAAAAGAAAAAAGAGCACATACTCTGAGTTTTCCATGCATGACCACATAAAACCAGGTCTAGATCAAAAAGCACTGCAGGAAAAGTTGTGAAACTTGGATTATACTACCAGTGGGAGCAAGAAAATAGTTAATGAACAGCAATTAGGTTTGTGAAACTTTTTGCTTATTTGTAAAAAACAGAAAAAAGCAATTTCACAAATTTTTCCTTGTTTGACTACATAAAACCAGGTCTAGATAAAAAAAACATACTTGTAGGTAGACCTCTGTTTTTCACAAATAAAGAAGTTACACAAACCTAATTGCAGCTCATAAACTATTATAAGGCTCTCAATGTTAATATAATCCAGGTTTTACATGTCTACCTCTCGTAGTTTCTGATGGAGACCTGGTTTTATGCGGTCATACAAGGAAAAATCAGTGAAAGTGCAGTTTTTTTCTGTGTTCACAAATAAACATAAGGTTTCAGAAGCCTAACTGCCATTGGTAAACTAACAGTAGGGTTCCATTCTTAATGAAGTTTGGGTTTTTCAAGCCTAGCTACAGGATTTTTTGATCTTGACCTGGTTTTATGTGGTCATGCATATTGAAAAAAAATCAGTGAAATTGCACTTTTTTCTGTTTTCACAAATGAACAAAAAGTTTCACAAACCTAATTATTGTTTATTGTCTATCGCAGTTCTTCCCAAACCTCTGCTGAAGGCCCACCTGTCCTGCATTTTTTAGATCTCTTCCTGCTCCAGTGCAGGTGATTCAAATGATCAGCTCGTTAATCACCCCTAAAGCTGATTGATGACAAACTGGTCATTTGAATCACCTGTGCTGGAGCAGGGAGAGATCTAAAACATGCAAGACAGGTGTGGCTCCAGAAGAGGTTTGGGAAGCACTGGTCTATCATTTGGCTCTCAGTGTTAATATAGACCAGGGGTGTCCAAACTTATCCATAAAAGGCGGTGTGGGTGCAGGTGTTTGTCCTAGCCAGCAGTGCTTCTGCACCTGATTCCACTAATGAACTAATTTTGAGTATCAATCAGGACCTTGGTGTGTAAAATCAAGTGTATTGGTATTGGGCTCTGACAAAAACCAGCACCCACACTGGCCCTTTCTGGATAAGATTGGACACCCCTGATATAGACTATGTTTCACAGGTCAGCTGTACTTTATGATCTAGACCTGATTTGATGAGGTCTTTACATGGGGAAATCAGTGAAATTGCCCTTTTTTCTGTTTTTACAAGTAAACAAAATGTACCGTAAACCCGACAATTGTTTTCAAATCATCTCTACACTCCCAGTGCTATCAGTGGTCTTCTGTGTAGTGTAATTATAATTTACGAAAAATGACTATGTTGAAGGTTTCACTCTCATATTGACTACCTCTCATTTTGTGGTTTTGCTAAATAAAGTCACAATATATTTACAGTAGACTGATGTAATGGGCCTACACGTTGCTTGTGTGCTATTTTTGTGATGCATGAAACTGAAATGGGTAATTAACTGCATTTTGTTTTTTAAAATGGTGACACGATTTATTACGATTAATGCCTCTTTAACCCAAACTGTCAAAACAAATCGATAATCCACTTTCATTTACAACGAATGTAAGAACAAATATGTGGATCTGTACTTGTGTGATTTAGTCATTACTGTATACTTGACTTCAGGCAATCAAACAACAGTTTATTTGATAAAATGTAGTGTGAGATTCACACCATTTCTTTTCATCGAGGCCAGATGTGATGGGTAGAATCTCAGAGAATGTGCACTTCTGTTTGAATCATGAGAACACATTGGTATTACTTGCATTCAGTGGGGCTATGAGTTGGAAAAAGACACCTGAGATTGCTGGTCAAGGAGAGCTGTTGTGTAAAGGATAGCATCTTGGATGACTTGCAGTACTCCCCTCTAGTCCTCTGTATATGCTTTTAGCAAGTGAGGACTTACCACTGGTGGTGAGGATTACATGAACGTCATTGCATCAGAGAGTATGTGCTCACAGTATAGTCTTGTTTTGTAACTGTAAACCCATGTAACCCATGATTGCAAGGTTTGGCTTAAGTCTTTGATTTGAGTGAAATTATCTTTTTGTGTAATATTAGCACGGACAATACAGACTCACCCTACCTTGTACTGCTGCTGGCAGCTTATTCTGTAATTGATTATCGCATTTACAAAACGCAAAACCATTGAGGTTGGCACGTTATGTAAATCGTAGATAAAAACAGAATACAATGATTTGAAAATCCTTTTCAACTTATATTCAATTGAATACACTGCAAAGACAAGATGTTTAATGTTCAAACTGAGAAACTTTTTTTTTTTTTTGCAAATAATCATTAACTTAGAATTTAAAGGGATCAAAACATTGCAAAAGGCACGGGGGCCTTTTTACCACTGTTTTACATCGCCTTTCCTTTTAACGATACTCAGTAAATGTTTGGGAACTGAGGAGACCAATTTTTGAAGCTTTTCAGGTGGAACTCTTTCCCATTCTTGCTTGATGTACAGCTTAAGTTGTTCAACAGTCCGGGGTCTCCGTTGTCGTATTTTACGCTTCATAATGCGCTACACATTTTCAATGGGTGACAGGTCTGGACTACAGGCAGGCCAGTCTAGTACCTGCACTCTTTTACTATGGAGCCATGCTGTTGTAACACGTGCAGAATGTGGCTTGGCATTGTCTTGTCTCTCCTGTTGCGTTTGTAGCACACTCTGACCTGTTGTATCTCCTTCATTTCTGTGGCTGTAGCACCGGATGTGGTGGCTTTTGTTTCAAGTTCATTAAGACCCTTGGAGTGAGAACCGAACTTTGCCTAGTTCTTTCAAATCCTTCTCAGACATATCTTTGATTTGCGAGGAACCTGGGAAACCAATGTCCTGGGCTTATCCCTTCATACAATACAAGTTCTTATGGTCTCAAGAAGTATCTCCTGCATTAAGTCACCGAGCAAGTCGAATCACAGCACAGGTAAAATATCGTTAGCCTCATAGCATAATTGCCTATCTCATTTTTTATGTTTTTTTTTTATTTTTACCCCACCCTGCCCGAAGGGGGAGGGTAAGGGGTATTGTTTTTGGTTCAGTCTGTTTGTTTGTTCGTTTCGTTGTTTTTTTAACACTTTAGCAGCAAAACTAATGGCCAGATTCACCCCAGATTGGGTTTAGGGATTGCCACTGACCCAGAATAGATGCCCATTGAATTTAGCAAAAGTAGGTCAAAGTACGTGCGAGGGGCGGGTTTTGTTGTGCCTGGCACCACTTGTTATTTTCATTATTATTGAAGAGAGGCCTTTTTTTTTTCAATGTTTAGAGAAAAAATGAAAAAAACTAATTTTTCCACCAACACGGAAGAACAGGGAGCCGATATCCCAATTTGGCAAGAATATGACTTGGGAAATTATCCTATGAGGCTAACGATTTTTTGAAACAAATTTGTCTTGGAGTTGTACTAAATGCATGTTTACATTTATATAAATAAGACATATAACTTGTGATCATTTAAGAAAAGAGAAATTGACCTGATATGGTCACAGACTTGATTTTGGAGAGCAGTAATTCTGTTGTGGTACTCTTGATATGGATGTAAATGCCTTCAAATTAAGGTGCAGATGGACATTTCAGACTGGTAGTTACCAGCATGTTCAGTGTACTGTGTGGTAGAGCCCTGAATTATCATTGTCTCTTCGTACAGATCTCACTGTATGTTGGATGTGATATCCTTTGACCAATATGTAATTTCATGGTCTTTATAGTCCATATTAGACTAACACTAGCTGTGAGGATTTCTAATATCCATGCAATAGGAGGGATTATTCCATGTGATATCACATAGATTTTCAGAAGATCCGCAGGCGACCCCGTCTGAATCAGCTGAAATGATTTGGAATTGGGTAAAATTTAGCATGTTTCTTATTCTCATTGAGATAAAAAAAACACATACTGTGTGTGTTTAAGCTGATTCTGAGAGTGTCACCTGTGGAGCTCTTGGTGAGATGGCATGGAATGACCCCGAGGGTATTTGAGACTGGCATAACTGGAATACTCACCCAGTAAGGCTACCATCTCTGGGCACAAATATGGTTCACTCGAGTGTTTTGACAACAGGGTATTTTGATGTCTCCAGTTACTCTTGAGTGGAATGTTAAGTATGAATCGACATAGTCAGTATTCAGCTGGTGTTGATTGTTACTTAAAAGTTATACATATCAAAAAGGGCACGATGTCATTTTTTTGTAATTGGAATTGAAACTTCTTGGTTTTGAATTGCAGCCAGACACTGTGAATATACCCTGAATTATGTGGCATTATTAGAATTGATTCTGTAAATATGCAGCTGCTTGAATTGATTTTGCTATAAAAATATAACCTTCGGAACTCCTGACATCAGCCATTGCTATAGCCAAGAACGTAATACTGTATGAATGAATGGATAAATAAATAAGTTAACGTGAGATCGAATGGCTGGAAATCTTAGTCAATTGGGTGCATCCTCAGCTCGTCACCTCATAAGAGATTTACAAAGGCTGTGCTGCAGCTTTTCCGTTAATATATTTTACGTTCTGCTAGGCGTTTCAGGTATCACTCAGATTCCTTCACAAGTAAGTAAACTAACCCGTACCCTCCCGACTGTTCTCTTTCCAGAGGAACTGACAGCTAATGTTGCTTTTATCAGTTGCCCCTCTGGGCAGTGCCTAAGGATGAGATGAAGGGAAGGTGTCAGAGGAAAAGGTCACTGTCGCACAAGCTTCTGGACATCGCAGTTCTTTCTGAGAACATGTTTGCATTCAGTCACTGTACCAGTGGATTCCTGTCCCCTCTCATATGAAGCATGGCACTCAGCTGTCTGAATTTGCGCGGGTGAGATGGATTACAGTCTGACTGAATGAATGTTCCTCACCTTCACCTTTCAGGCTGCTTCCACAGATTTTAAACCATCTTCACAAGCTGCAGCTGATAAAACAGCCTGGTTTTCCTACCTTGATCCCCGAGTCATATAGAAACAGAAAGGTCATCTACAAAGGGGCTTTTCTTGGTGTTTTTGCTACCCTGGGAGTCCTGGCTTAGATTTGGCTAATGCGCTGAAGTTTTGCGTGAATTGCCATTTTTTCTCAAAATTGAGCAGTTAACCATTAGGGGGTGATAAATGTTTTTTAATATCTCAGTTTTCCTAAATTTTGTTTGGTCAGGCATGGCAATCTTCAGCCGATCGGCGGATTTTTTGCGGTTTTTTGCGAGGTGCGGACAGACACGTGTTATTGTTCACATTTTGACGAAACATGAAAATTTTTTGCGATTAAAGACGAAAAGTCATTTAACTTTGCGTTCGCTCAACTCCCCCCCCGCTTTGCCACCCCCCTCAACACATTTTCCGCGGGGAAAAAAATTCAGCTGTTGCTATGCCTGGTTGGTGAAAGATGGTTGGTTCAATATATTACTGCTCATTTTTAGGTGCCCTTCGTTTTCTTTATTAGGGGGCACTGCAAGATGCCTTTACTGGCCATTTGAGCAGTAATATCAGGGGCATTCCCAGACTGTGCTCTCAACAGCACACAATATTTTATTCCTAATGTGTTGCCATGGGACGTCCTTTACATAATCAACCCAAATTAAATGTGGGATATTGGAGGCCCAAGAGTATAGGAGGTGCTTCAGTCAGGGTAAAAGTGAAATTTGGCATTTTGGTAGGTCAAAGTTGTCCATGCACCCTCATCTGATTTTGATGAAACCTTTTCTGTTGGGTAGCCTTATATGTTTACTAACTGTCATTTGAAGATGGGTAATGGGTAATACCTTCCTGACCAGAATTGACGCTAACTATCTTTTGGCAGTACCAGCAACCAGCCTCGCCCCCCACTCCCGTCCCTCCCCCCCTTTTTTTTAATTTTTTTTTGGTGAGGAGCTATAGTTTGAGACATGCAGTGTTTAATGGTATGTTCAATTAAGGTTGAAGTTTGCAAACTTGCCTTTGTATGTTCTGTACATTAACCACTTGTTTCCCGTTTATTTACATTACCGCAATTCATGCCTGCCTGATCTCTTATCAGTTGGCTTATCAAACTTGCCGGAAACGTGTGCACTTGTATCACTGCGTCCCAGAGCCGCACCTTATCACGTTGCTCGCTTTACATCTAAACCCGCAGAACTGCTATCATGAATTCTTTTTGCTTTGCATCTAAACACAGACAATGGTTTGAGTTCATGTGACATTATGATTGGTCTTGGGTGATACAGAAGTCATGTACATATATTCCATTACTTTCAGTTTGTAAATTTTGTTTCCTTCATTTTCACCGTGATCACATGGTGGCAGCCAAACGAACTGATGCTGGTCCTGCTGTGGCAGTACAAAAAGCTTATGAAGATGCTGTCATCCCGCGGGCCACGTGTGCAAAACAGTAAAGAGGAATCTTCAGGGTGAGCAAATGGTGAAACCAAGTTGTATTGTTGATAACAACTGCGGTATGAGCAGTGTTGATCGCAGTGATCAACTGGCTATTTCGCACTCGCCGACTGCGAAAAAGTTGACACTGCGAATCTTGTGTAGTTTGCGCCAAGAACGGTTTAAAGAAAGTGTCACGCTACATGTGCGTGAGTCATGAGATTCAATTATACGTCGAACCATGCTTCCAAACTTACCATACTGTCAAGATTTTTTCATGTAAAGTTTTTTTTTTTTTCATGTCCCCGTCATTCTGTCACCTCGCAATCTGTTT
This sequence comes from Gymnothorax reevesii, assembly GCA_029721435.1. Taxonomy (NCBI): domain Eukaryota; kingdom Metazoa; phylum Chordata; class Actinopteri; order Anguilliformes; family Muraenidae; genus Gymnothorax; species Gymnothorax reevesii. The sequence goes on from CM056574.1 coordinate 145,452,550, forward strand.
CTTTGCCAGTAAAAGATGTATATTAAAGGAATAAGCCCCGAGAAGTAGTGGGTCACAGTGATTTTATAACGGCGGAGGGGTGTTCTCTGCTGCGCGTCGTGCCTTAGTGCCCCTCCGCCGTTATAAAATCACTGTAACCCACTGCTTCAAGGGGCTTATTGCTTTTATAAAACGGTTACGCAACATATAGCCCATTAAAAAAACACACAAGAAATAATATGTTGAATTGTGCATTAGTATTGAGCAACATATCAAAATATGTTGAATTGTGCATTAGTTTGCTAGCCAGCTTGTCAACTAGCTAGTGTTCACTACAGTGGATGTGGTTACCCCACTCATGGCCCATAAAATAAACACACAAGAAAAAAGTCAACAATTTATTGCTAATAGGCTACTGAAATAGCGAGCTAGTTAGCAACGAAGCTAGCAACGCAAAAGTGATATCGAACTCTGTAATGCAATAGCTGGCTAGGTAGATAGCCAACTGGTTAGCGGGTTAAAAGGCTAAACTTCACAAACACTGAAATAGCGAGCTAAAAGTCTTGAAACAAACGTAACCTAACGAGTCAGTTCAGAGTAGTTCATTCCGCGCAGGGATATTTTGTGCTGTGGCCTGCCACAGTGGTTTACAGTAATTTTTTACCGGCATGGAACAAGGCTCAGCCAATCACATTTAAGGATGGTAAGTACCCGTTTTATGAAGGGTAATTGATAACATCCTTATCGTATATCGCATGAACTCAAGTCAGTGTTTGGATGGTTAAGATGCTAAACCAGTGGCGTAGCCAGAACTGAAAATCGGGTGTGCCAGGAACATCCCTTTACAACTTCTATTAGTCCTGACTTGTTCGCAATCATCTTTCCTGATGAACTATGTATTCACTCCAAAAACACTCCTCTCCATCAGGTGTTGCCAGTTCTCCTCGTGAAAGATGGAAATCATTCGTTTGGACGCGCTTTTTTTTTTTTTTGCCTTTCAATCAGCCATACTCAAAATTGCGTTCAGGTGTTTCTCATCTTCGTCTTTGATTTAATTCCAAAAAAAAATGTAGCGCGGGAGATCCAGGGCAGTTTCGTAAAGCGTGCGGCTACGAGTAAATTATTTTTCTGAACTGAGTTTAGCCTATTATTTTGTCACACTTGGATCTCATTAAGAAAAGCGCCGTGTCAATAATTGTCAGTAGTGTATTGTCATGGGCTGCCGGATAGCTCCCTCAGTTAAGGCACTGCGTTACAGTGCAGAAGTGACTACCATGGCACGGGTTCGACGGTCGTACCAACCGGCAGTGGTCAGCAGCTTTTTCAGAGTAGCACACAATTTGCCATCACGCTGCACGGTTTCAAACTGGAAAGGCACTGCTGGAAAGGGGAATAAATAAATAGCTTTGTTCGTTGCTCAAGCGCCTCCTGTTGGCCAGACGGGTGCTTGTCAGGAAGATTCTAAGTCTGTTCATGTCCGGGTATCCTCCGCCCTGGTTCTGAACTTGCGAAGATTCAACCAATGAGTGTATAAGACGCTGTGGCTGACAGGCACATGCTTCGGAGGAAAGCCGTGAACTGTCTTCGATCTCCTGAGTTGGCAGCAAGGGGTTGCATACGAGCAAGCCTTGTACCTAGTTCACCAAGTGGGAATTCCAGATTTGGGTGGGATTGGAGATGTCAAATAAAAAATTAAAATAAAATAGTGTATTGTTATTATTGTAAAATGTTTTCATTAAGGAATATGATTGAGAACAGATGTCTGGAGCAATAATTATTCAACCGTGTCCAAACGAATGATTGTCATCTTACCTTCACGAGGAGAACTAGCAACACCTGATAATGTGGATTGTTTTCGGAGTGAATGTAATGTTCATTAGGAAAGATGACTGCGAACAAGTCAGGACTAATAGAAGTGTGCTCCTGGCACACCCGATTTTCAGTTCTGGCTATGCCACTGACCTTACAGTTACCCTCACGTGTTACAGAAGTTTATTTCAGGTCTCCCATTGAGGCGTGTTTTTTGTGTAAATATGTTTTTCGCTCTCCACTCCTACTTCCCTCTCGCCATCTATTGTTCATTTGCTCGCATAATCAATCTTTTTTTTTCCATCACATTGCCATGTCTTGGGTACTTAGCTTTTAATTCCTCAGATTCCTCTCGTGCTGTCGAGAGAGCACATTCATTGGAATTAAAATCTCTCTCAAACAACAGAAACATTCATCTCAATTCAACTGAAGAGATTAAAAACCCTGATCTATTTGTCTTGCTTCTTGCACAGAATGTGGGATATGGCAGTAGCCTACTGCTTAGGCTTTGCAGTATGGAACATCGAAGTACTCAAATGTACAGTCAGCACCTTAAATCATTAGACAGTTACACATCTTTTGTTATTTTGATTCTGCTGACTGTGCTGATCACCAGATCTGAATCCAGTTCAATATGCTGAACAGGAGACTGAAGGCACATAGTCCCCAAAACAAGAAGAAACATAAGATTGCTGCAGTACAGGCAGGGCAACACCAGGAATGATACCGATTGTCTGTAGATATCGATACGTCACAAACTACAAGCAGTCCTTACTTACAAAGGATAATATGCTACCAAATATTCAAAAAGAGTTTATTATACAAGTCAAACTATCCAATAATTTTCATGTCCCTGAAAATGCGGAAGGGGGGAGAATGTTCAAAAGGTGCTGTAATTTATATACCTTACATCTGATATGTTTGTAAATGCCTCTATAGCTAACAACATGTGCTTCAACCTGATTGTCATTGTATTCTGTTATACTTTGAAGGGCCAGAGAGCAGAACACATATAAACAAGACTAGGTGCACCTAGTATATGGCTGGGCCGCCTCTTCCTCACTGACCGACCAATCGCTGAACTTCTTCACCGCATGCCAGCCAATTGTGAACTTGGTCGCGCAGTCAGTCACTCACGCAGTAACTCCGACAGCGACATTCGTGTTTATAAGGCCCGGGCAGCTGCTCGGCCCAGCCCAAAAATGTTACAGTCCAGTAAGTTGTGGTATGCGTGTCTGCGTGCACACAGACAGACAAGTGACAAAGCAATAGGGAAATCAACAAACTGTTTGTTTCTGTAAATTGTTGGGCCTCCTCAAGCTGCCAGATCAGCTTTAGTATGCCTTGGCTTAGAGTGTTCAGGTGTAAAACACTGCTGGGGGGATTGAGTACCTTTTTTCTGAGAAATATTCCCTCATTTGCTGTTTCGGAGATTTTATAATGCTGATGGGGAGTGCTGCCTATCTCATTGTTTAGAAATCTATTGTGCAAGTTCAGCTGGTTTGAGAGGAGATCTGGTGACTGCTAAGGCGTGGGCGTATTTGTGAGATCATTTTCATGCTTTTATAATAATTCAGTGACCTCTTGTGCCCTGTGGAGCTTGGACCATTTTCATCCTGAAAGAGACCACTCCCATTATGGTAGGAATGCTTCATCTTGGGATATGAAAGTGATCACGAACAATAACTTTGCATCAAGTAGACATAAACCATCCTGGGAAAGTACTGTGCAAAAATTTTAGGCTCTGTTTTGATCTTGGATGAATGTTTGTATTTCACTGAAGACAGTTTATGTTGATGATATTGCTGTGACGGAGCCCTGCTGTCGTCATCAAGGTTGTCCTGTATCACCTGGAGGGACGGACCCAAGTGAGACTGTGACTCTGCAGGTGAGCGTAGGTCGTTCCAAGCATACTGCAGAGCGAGAATACTGAATTAGTCCCCCCATTGCCATATTTATTCTGTTATTTATTGGTTACTTTGTTTATAAGAATTTGATTTTGAGTAGTTTGCCCATTGATGGTGTTGGAGACGACTTTGCTCCTGGTAAGTGGAGACCAGACCACATTCCATCCAAGTAAAGAACTCTGATGAATCCTTATAACTATGTTTCTGCAAAACTCATTCAGCCCATTAGAAAAAGATGTTTTACATGATGCAGGCTATCCTATTGCTTGTCCTCAGGATTGATATTATTGGCCCTCACCCATGGTTGAGAAAGACGCCCCTTGGCATTAGTATCCTGACTTGGTTCTCTGGCTGTGGTCAGCTGTCATGGTGTTTGAATGTTGCTGTTTACGGTCTTTCCACTCACTGACAGTGGAGTCATTGTTTCTAACATACTTTGCATCCAACTGCATTCCATGAAGATGTTGGCACATTGTTTGTTGTATAAATTCAAATAGTGCTGACTGATAGATGAGCACATTTGTGGATCAGTGATTATCAGTTGCTGCAGAACAACAGGGTAGGTGCTGATGATTATGGTAAATTTCTGAGTCACCGTAGGATAGATTAACAGCTCTTTTTGAGGAAAATCTATCTGTGACCAGATCTTGCTCAGGATTTGCATGCATTGATGTTTCTCTGTTTAAAGGGTCTTGCTGCTGTGACAGTAGTATTAAGTGAGCTTTTTTGCAGTTGAATCTGTTACACCCTGTATATCATTTTCAGGCTTGCGTCAATTTTTGTAACGCAGGAGAAGGGGCTATTGTTTTGATTTGTCTCAGATTCCCAATCATTATGTGTTCAATTACTTCACTTCTGCTATCACACAGTTGGCTGAATGGGTTGTATTGGCCTACATGTTTTAAATGTTACCCCTGGTTACTGTCAGCCTTGTCACCGTTCTTTTTTTCCTTTTAAGAGTATATTTTATGGCTGGAAAGCAATCTGCTGTAGCTTGAAAGACACATTGATCGATCTGTAGAGCTTGCATGCTGGCAGTAACTCTGCTGGCAATTTGTCATGTTTGCTTGGGAGGCTTGGCCTCTAATATGGATCATGGTTACTCCTCTATGAGTCTGTCTTTTCTGAGTACCGGGGTTTGCATGTGGAGCTTGTCTGGTGTCTTGATGTGAACATTGATGTTGAATTTAGGGGAATTTAATTTAGGCTTTCTGCACACTGAGGGGACAAAAATAGATTCTAGTTTTAAATGGCCCTTTTTTGTGCACCCATTAGTCACCTCACTGATGGTGCAAACTGGACTTCCTGGTTTATTTACTGCATTGATAATCCGGCAAATGGGAAGAAAACCCTAATCTACTATCAGGTAATGCAGGGCTTCTGCTAAAATATTTTTCAGGGGGGGATTTCCCCCTTTCCAACTTTTTTTGAGGGGGATTTTCAGTATGTAACGGCTAGCTGTAACAGCTATTCATTTAGGATATTCAGATGAACTGAAATAAGACAAAAGTTCTCACAAAAATAAAACATTTATTCGACAAAAGTAATTACTGCACTTGCAGTGACTAAGTGACCGTGTGAAATTTGAAAAATGAAAAATACAAGTTACAACAACTGCCAGTAGCTATAATCAGATAATGGATATTACACAACAGAACGGTATGCTTTGGAACAGGACTGTGGTTGACTAGATTCTCTAGTCAACAAACAAACTTGCAAAGACACAAAAAATAGTAGTGCTTTCGCTAAGCAGCGCGATTCTTGGTCGCTACGTATATATCCGCATGGAATCTCCATGTGAAAAATAAAATTGACAGGAACGGAAGGCGACACTTTGGAAACCGTTATCATACACCCATAAATTAAAGACTGGCATTAACGGCATGAAAAAAAATAATTAACGTACAAGCCATCTCCCCCATTATAAGAATTAATCACTTGATTTGAAGCGAGTCCGGTGAATAAACATTTTAATTAATAGACGACCGTTGCAGACGGCGCAAACCTTGTCCCCAAGGCAAAAATATGTACAGGCTAGTGATTGCCATGTCTGAAATTAGGGACGACATTGGCCATGAAGATGTATAACCACTGCCCTGATTGCGGTGCTGCGCAATAAAAAAGAAGATTCAAGATCATCTGCGGCCAGCGGCAATGCAGAAAACGTACCCAGTGATTGGCTAGTTACTCTCTGAATGTCCAATCTGTTCAGATATTGTGGACGTGAATGAACATACCAGTCAAGCAGTACTTGTATAGGTACTTTAAAGCCGCTTGCACACGGGACGCGAAACAAATTTTTCACACGAGAGACTACATTGCATGTAATCTTTCGTGCGAAAAATTCATTTCACGTCTAGTGTGCAAGCAGCTTAATTCACTGAAAACGTGCGGTAATGGCCCGATTTGACTATTTATTCTTGTGGGCGCTGGGGTAGTTTTTGCGGGAATCCCGCAATCGCGCTGCTTTGCAGAAGCCCTGCAGTATTCCTTACAGTATGTTTGTGTGTGTGTATGTACAGTGGACTGTAAAATGACTGGCACCCTTGTCTGGCAATGCACGAAAAATACTTTAAAAATTTCTAAAAATATGTACAGGTGCTGGTCAACGAATTAGAATAATTTGAAATAGAGCAATCGTAACATTTTTTAATGCATTTTTTGTGCAGAAAGCAAATCAGGTGTTCACCGCGCCTGTCCTACTTGTTAGAGTATTCACAGAACTCGCTACCTGTAAAAAATTGGCTCAGCTGAGCTTTCCAAAAGGCCCATTTAGGCCATTTAACTGTGACACTGTTGTTTCATTGAATTAGAATAATTCATAAGTCATCTCATTGAATTAGAATAAGTGCTTGAATTTTTGTTTTCTGTGAAGAGTGTTCACTGTGCAGTATAAAGTCAGGGTTGAGTAGAATTTCTAAGTTGTAAAATCAATCATGGGTCAGCAGCGCGACCTCTCAACCGGAATAGTGGCTCAAATTCAACCCTTCGCCAACAAGGCTTGACCCAAACTAAAATTGCTGAGCAGCTGGGCATCAGCCAGTCTTCCGTCTGCAATGCTCTCAAGAAAGACTGGAGCAAGCACACCAGCTGTTCCGGCGTCCGAAAAACTTCTGCTTGCGACAACAAGCAGCTGAGAAAGATCGCAGTCAGCAACTGGTTCAAGTCCACTTCCGAGCTCAGCGACTTGTGGAACGAGCAGACCAGCACTAACGTCTCGAGATCAACCACTTACCGTCCTCTGCGCGAACTCGGCTTCAAATCTCGCGTTCCAGCAGTAAAACCAATGCTGGACAAGAAACAAATGGAGAAACGGCTGAAGTGGGCCAAAGAACACGGAGAATGGACTGCTGAAGACTGACAGAAAGTGGTCTTCAGTGACGAATTACGCTTTTGCATCTCCTGCGGTGACCAAGGTCCTCGTGTCTGGCATCGTGGTGGCGAAACCTACAACTACGAGGCCGTGAAAAGATCCGTCAAGTTTCCCCAGAGCGTTATGGTCTGGGGAAGCATGTCCGCTCGGGGTGTAGGGAAACTCTGCTTCCTCTAGAAGTCTGTCAATGCTGCCGTATACCAACATGTTCTGGAAACGTTCCTGATTCCGATTGTTGAGGAACAGTTCGGCGAAGAAGACCTCATATTTCAACAGGATCTTGCACCGGCTCATGCGCCAAAGTCGACCAAAGATTGGTTCGCCGAAAAACAGCTTGAAGTTTTGGCATGGCCGGCCAACTAGCCTGACCTCAATGTCATTGAAAACCCTTGGGCCATCGTCAAGCGGAAAATTCGCGACAGAGGCCGACTACGCTGGACCAACTGAAGCAGAACATCGCCACAGCCTGGGAAGCAGTGAGTGCAGAAACTTGTGACTAGCTGGTCAAATCGATGCCGCGGAGACTTCAGGCAGTCATACAAGCCAAGGGAGCAGCCACAAAATACTGAGAAAGTGACGATTCTAATTATAATAAAAATTATTCTAATTCAGTGAAACGGTTTCTCCATTATTATAATTCAATAAAACAACAGTGTCACAGTTAAATGGCCTAAATGGGCCTTTTGGAAAGCTCAGCTGAGCAAATTTTTTACAGGTACTGAGTTCTGTGATTACTCTTACAAGAAGGACAGGCGCGGTGAACACCTGATTTGCTTTCTGCACAAAAAATGCATTAAAAAATTTTACGATGGCACTATTTCCAATTATTCTAATTCGTTGACCAGCACCTGTACATATTTATGGAAAAACTCCAAATAAAAACGTAAGAAATACTGTACGATATTAATGTTCATTAATGTGCTGTTAAATGTCCTTTCTGACCGTGTGCTTTCCTTTGTCATTTCTGACTTAGGCCCGGGCCACACTGCCTGCAGCTGCGATGCGTATTCCACAAGCGGAGCACTGCAACCGCTTGTCGCATGCAGCTCGGTCACACTGCCTGCGTATCTGCAGCGGCAGGTCTGCCGCGGGCTCCTCCTTCCAACTCTGTCTCTGCACAACGTTGCCCAAGAAATCGCTGTAAAATAATACTATTTCGCCTTGCATCGTTATAGCCTACTACACGTGATTTATATTTTGAATTGACAGTGGGGGAAGCATGCTTGAGCGTATCATACAAACAATCTAATTACACGATCATATTACAATACACAGCAAACCCTTCTGAATTGGTCTAGCTCTTTCCGAAGGGTAATTTCAGAGAAGGGGGAGGGTGTCGGGACGTGAAATGTGCTTTCAAAAGGGATCTAATTTAAATTTGTCGAGGTTGAAATCATTCGTAACGATCGTGAAAGGAACAGTTCAGACAATTCAGAAACTGGCTGATGTGCTGTACGTTCGTCTGGCCATTATATCCAAAAGATGTTTTGTAGGTCCATGCTGTATCCTGCTTAGTTTATTTTCTCTTTACAAGTGGAAACAGTCACCTGAACTTGCTGATACAAGTGGGGAGTCGTATTTCGGTTCAGCGATCGCTAGGGTGTCATGGCCAGAGTGAGAGATACGGAAAAGTACTGCTCTGATACTCTTTAATCATCAACATAATAATCATCAACATAATAAGCTATGTTCATTGGCTTGGCACCGCAATTAATGGCATATTCCCACTAAATCTAGACATCTAAATCCAAAATAAAACGAGTAGCGTCGTATTAAAGTTTTTTAAAAAATACTCATATATCCCCTGTAATGACAGCAGCCTACGATGAAAGTCGCGGATTTCCCACTACATTTTTCAGTATTTCACGAAGTATTGCTGAATTGAGCGGAAGGGATTATGTCCATATAAATGGGCTTTTTATATACTCTTCCAAAAAAGAAACTAGGCCTATAAATTGTTGTTAGCATCAATTTATTATACATGAAATGTTTTGACAAATGTGGAAAACATATTGAAAAGAAAGTGTAATCAATAATTAAATATTTGTATAGACTAGTTTCTTTTTTGGAAGAGTATATGATAAACATGCCGGAAGTGTTGTTACATTTTTTGTTTGTCTGCTTCATGCTTGCAACAGACACGCATCCTCGGCATTTTAGTGAAATCCATGTATTTATGGCGATTTATGGCGATATGACTTTCTGACAATCGTTTTCAGCTCTGCTTTGCCTTTTTCTGCATGCGTAGAACGGAAAAATTCGGCAAGAGTCCGAATCTGTACTTTCCGCAACGTAGCAGTACGGCTTTTGCATGCGTGAGTCGCGCAGCTTCGTTATGCAGTGTGGCCGCTCTCATTGAATTACATGGGAACCGAAACGAAAATATGTATGCGATATGCGGAATACGCATCGCAACTGCAGGCAGTGTGGCCCGGGCCTTTAGCCTCTCCTTCCTTGTTTCATGTGCCAGTAGCTTGCTTTTTTTTCTTGTCTCATGATCCATTCAACCCAACTAAAAGCTGCGTAGTCTATTGGCTCTAGCATGAGCTGGTGGGTGGATTCTGTCCTAACAAGGGTACAGTAGGCTGCATGCGGTTCATTTCACGCTTCTTCATATGACGTTCCTGGAGCTTGCGCCTGGACGGGAGACGGAGTGCGGTAGGCGGAGTCGGAGAGCCAGAGTCGGCTTGTGACTTGTGTTCTCTTAGCCGACCCTATATTATATATTAACCACCCCCCCCAAATATAATTGCAGATTTGCGCAAATCTCGTGACCCCACTTTTGAAAGGTCTTCGTCAAATTTATCATCAAATGTGACTTACAGATTATCAAACTGCGGGAAAGATGGGTAGCGTGAGCCCTGCCTAACACTACACTGCCCTAGCACCTACACCACCATACATTTGAACTTACCTAGAGCTTCAGTATTAAGATTATTCTTGATCCCATGCCCGAGAAAAGGGTTCAGGAAACCATCTGAGTAATTTTAGAGTCCTAAATTCGGCTTCTAGTTGGTCAAAAAAGTATGATTCAACACCAAGATCATCATTGTAGAACTAGTGTTCTACAGTGTTCTGCAATTTTATTGACAAAATTATATACTGGCAATGGCGGCCATTTTGAAAAATGGTCACCATCTTGAATTTCCGAGTGGCGGCTTCTTCTTCTTTTGTGTCCTCGCACTACGTTGGTCCACTGCTGGACATACTTCTGTGCCCGCTGAGAGTTCTGCGCCAGGTCCCTAACTGAGACGGTTTCCTCCAAAAGTGGGCATTGCAGTAAATGCTGCATTGTCTGTGGCTCTAGACCGCAATCGCAAGTAGTTGGCTCACTGATATAGCCCCATTTATGCAGAGATTTCTTGCATCGTCCTACGCCCGTTCGGAGGTGGTTTAAACATTTGCAGTACATCCAGGCTTCGTTTGCCCCCAGTGGTAGTGATTCGCTGGGTTGGATTCCCATCTTGGTGACCTCTGGTTGAGTTGATACGCATTCTTTCCACATCTGAATGCGTGCCTCTGTCGGTGTTATTTGCAAGGGAAGTGTGCTAACGGGCTTTATTAAAAGACCAATCGCCAAGGAGTATCTGCCAATTTTAGTGTTGTTTCGAGTTGTGAAAGATTTTCCTGAAAATAATCAGTTATCTGCTGCACTGTCATGGCGAATTGAATCTGAGGCTGTGGGGAAATGATCTATGCGGTGCGGTCAATCTAATGAAAGACAAACAATTATAATCGGGCAAGGTGATTGATTTCTGTCCCGCTGTACTTTACATGTCGAGAGAGAAGTTTTCTTGTTATATAAACAACAGCAAAACTAGATAAATTTCTGTCGAGGAAGGTAACATTCTTTACATGTTAATCTACCAGTGTTTAATAACAGTGGCGGTCGGTGGACGGAAAGCCGAGGGGGCGGAAAACATACCCTGAAACGGATGAGATTTTTGACCCGATTTTAATCATTGTTCTTGGTTAAAACGTTTTCCAACAATATGAAAAATCCATTTGCAGTTAAGTACATAGTTTCCCTTTTAATGAAATGGCAAGGCGAGTGAATAATAAATTCAATAAAAATGTGTAATTAACGTGCCCCAATTGGTAACCCTTCACGAAAAAAAACCTACTGTGGACTTTCCACGTTAAATTTAGCCACATCTTACAAAGCAAGAAGTGCCCACTTTTTTGCCATCAGTTGATGTGTTTTATCTCTCGTCTTAACGGAGACAATTAGCTACTCCTGAGAAGGGAGAGTTTAAGGATCTTTTATCAAGGAAAATGACTGAAATCGATCAAGACTAATAATCGGGTTAAAGACGTTTATCGCCCTCCTTGTTCTCTGTCCAACAGGCGCCACTGAAAAAATGTTTGAAACATAAATGACAGTTGTCAAGTCGTATTCAGAAATTTAATCAAAGGTATTTGGATAAAAAATGGAAAAACAAGTTTTATGAATATGGCATCTATCTCTGAAAATTAGGGGTGTCTCGCTACGCACCGAGGAGCACATCAAAGAAACACCGTAATCTGGTGACTCAGAGGCAATGTCTGTTTATATCGGCAATATCAAATTGACCCCAAAATTTTCCAGCTCGCGCGCTATGAGCTCTCACATACAAACAATTCTCTAACCAGCACTTTGCGCATCCTGGCCAGAAACCTAGGCCTCAGTCCAATTGAAAACCTGTGGGCTGAGTTGAAGAGGCAAGTTTATAAACGGAAACTGAAGAATGTGAAGGATCTTTAAAGGATTTGCTTAGAGGAACAGTCCAAATACTGTATATGCCTTTGTAAAGAAGTACAGGAAAAGCCTCCATGCTGTTATCCTTGCCAGAGGTGGTTGCACTAAGTACTATATGAAGGGTGCCGGTTATTATGCAGCCTTAATTATGTTGAAATGTACTTTATTAAATCATTGTAATGATTTTGGTTTCCAGCGAAGCATTAATAAATTAAAGTTTCTTACACATTGGTATATTCCGTTTCTCTATAATAATTGTATTGTTTATATAAATATATTTTATTATTTTTTTTTTTTGTGCTGTTAGCATTGCGAGTCAGGGGTGCTTGTAATTTTAGAGCCCACTGTGTGTGTGTGTGTGTGTGTGTGTGTCAGCTATATAGCAAGAAATAAGTCTGATTTCTTTCTTTCAAGCTGGGCTTATGGGCCTCCATTTTGTCACTTCCGTAAAGTGTGTCCAAGTAATGACGCAGTCCTTTTCCTCCCAAAAGTTTGGAAAACCCACCCTTTCCACAACTGGGAAAATGACTAAATATTTAGACAGTCTAAATATATTCTGGGCTTGTTACCGTGGTTAGCTGTATATAGAGATCAATGGCCAAAATCAAAGTGCTGAGCCACCTAAACTACAGGAAATGCAGTTGGCTCATTCCCTCTTTAGACACCCACCCGTTCTATTTATGTCTGTTCTACAATCCACTGGTGCAATGGTTCCCACTATTTAAGCTATGTGATTAGATCATTGTGGACACAAACAAATTTTTTTTTGTGTCTAAACGTCTTCCTAAGGCGTTGTTTCCATCTAGTGACAGGACCAAACCAAAATGGGAGGCAGCTGGAAGGAGTAGCTGAGGAGCAGAAGTATGTCCCCTCCAGCAAGAGGTGTCACTGTCAAACTATCTTACTCTGCTTTTTCCCATACTCAGTTTTACATTTCAGTTAAACCACAAACAGGCTTTTAGTAGAAGTCCAAGCTGGCAAATGAAGGCAAAATCAAATTCATCCTGTGGGCACTTCGGCCAAAGGAAATTGCTTCACTTCTGTTTCCTTCCATGAATATATAGAGACTGCTCAATGACTGCAAACTAGCAGGCGACGTCAGATTTGGACTTATTGTCAGTCTTTTTTCAAAGTTCCTGTCTTCCTCCAACAAAAGCAACAGTCTTAATCCTTCTGAAACAAGTCTCTGACATTACGTCAAGTAATCTCAGTAGGATTAAGGTTGTCTCTTGTAGTTCTGGGACAAAACAAAGAAGACGTACATTAGACATCTATAGACATGTGTCGCTAAACTAAACTGACAATTTAATTTCCAAAAACTAAAAACTGTCCCGGTCAGCTGTGAACGACCACCGAGAAAGTTTTGTCTTTTGAAGAAATGGGATACACTGCATATTTGATTAACGATAATAAATTGTAATTTCTTTATAATTATTATTATTATTATTATTATTTTTAATTTGGCATTTCCAATCCCGCCTGAATGTGGAATGCCTTATTTGTGAACTATGTACAACACTAGCTTGTATGAGACCCCTTGTTGCCAATTCAGGAGAGTGTAGATAGTTCGCGGCTCTCCTCCGAAGCACGCGCCTGTCAGCCACTGTTTCTTATACACTCATCGGTTGAATCCTTGCAAGTTCAGAGCAAGGATACCCGAACATGAACACGCTTAGAATCTTCCTGACGAGTGCCCGTCTCGGCCAACAGGAGGCGCCTAAGCAACAAACAGTGGAACCATGTTATATTACCCTTCCTGGCAGGCCCTTCCCAATTTGCATCCCTGTAGCACAATGGCTATGCTGAAAAAGCTGCCGACCACTGCCGGTTGGTACAACCGGGGCTTGAACCCGTCATGCTATTCACTTCTGCTTCGCAATGCGATGCTTTAACCGAGTGAGCTGTCCAGCAGCTCAATAAAATATATTTTTGAAAAATTTACTTTTTAATCATAATATTGTGATGAAAGATTCCTTAATTACAGTATTTTGCACTATCCTTGCAACTGTCCAGTGTGGAAGTATTGGTTTACATGTCTGTCTTTCTTAGCCTTACTCTGACCCCTGTGTTAGTATTTAAAGTGCCCGTGCCTGCATCTGAAATCAGTCATAAATACTCGGGGACAAAAACACTGTCTTTATTATGTCAATTGAAATGGGGAAATGTTGCCATAATTCCCGGAGTCCTTGTGCTGGAGATAGTTAATTGATTTCACTCAAGGCATTATAGCTTTCCGACAAAATTGCTGTAGAAATGGAGCCGTATGCATTATCTACCATTAAAATCGCATTTGATTCATTTGGAAGTTAATGTACCGTGAGCAGTAAGACAAAGATTAGCAGGCACAGCTACAGTAATTATTTAGATCATACCTACAGGCACAAAGATGAGGAGGAATGTTCTTATGAAAGTTGGCAAAGCATGACTGTTATATTGATCCTGGAGGGCAGCAAGAAGAAGAGCTGGATGCTATAATACTGTATGTTGCCATCTTGAGTGTTGTAATTTACTTTGACATTGATGTCATGGCCAAAGAGAGAACTGCAGTTATTGAACTGAATTAATACACGAGGAACTGGGGGACATGGTAAGTAGAAATAAAGTTGTCATACACTGGCATATGACAGTGTCCATAATAAATATCAGTTGCAGCGAAAGTTCAACCAGCTCAGAAAAACTGTGCCTGGGGTCACAGGTGACCTCACAACCAAATATTTTCAAGATGGCTGAAGATGCTGCCAGCTTCAAGTCAATAATGAAGCCATTGGTTGATATATTAACTGCATGTGGGGCATTCTGAATTTGGATTTTAATATGACCCTCATGAAGATAGATTATTATGTAGTAATTACTACAGCTGAACTGTAAGTTGTCCAGTGGCAAGATTGTGCTATCATTGGACGGGCTAACTCTTGAAATTCATTTTGGTGAAGGCCCTGGACCTAGACTAGGACTGGTTTACACAAAACAGTGTTTGATTCGTCAGCTTAGCCGTGTGGCCAGTTTTTGAAATAAGAGACACCATTTTAACTGAATACGTACTTGTAACAATCATTTTCACTTCAGTTTTGTTTTTGCCATTTGTTGCTTAATGCCTGTTGTTCTTGTTATTAAAAATGTGCCGAGACAACATGTGCTTTCCAGTGCACTTGACAATAGACATTGGACTCAGAAGATGATGTTCTGCACCAACTGTGTGAAAAATAGAATCCTTCCAGAAGATTCTTCTCATTGATTTGTGAATTCAGGTGGACATCCTGTTTCCTGGGGCTCATGTTTGTGCTTATTTTCTTTCTTTTTTTCCCCCCTTTTGCCAGCCCTGGAAATCTATAAAGGTCCGGCATCATTAAGGGGCTTGTTACCTCTTAATTGAGTTGGGTAAGAGGAATAGAGATTTGCCCATGGTACCTGCAGTTAAGTAACGTGGAGGCCATTCTTTTTTCTTTTTTTTGTCAGAATTTGTGACATACATGATTAACCAGCTAATATACCTCACCCTGTCTGCTGTGCACCAGATATGCCTGTACCTGTTTGTAAAGAATCTTCTTGAAATGAGCCAGGACACTCCATTTTGCTGATCCATTTTGCTGATTCTTACTTCTTCAAACCCCCCTGTCTTTGTTTCCTTTCCATACTTTTTCCCTCCTCATTGGTGAAGTTAAGAGCAAGAAAAGAGAAGACAGGCTGTGAAAAATGAGAAATTAGACCGAAACTTCTTTTAAAAAATGGATCAGCCCTCTACCGATGCCTGTGAGAACTAGGTTTGAACTGCTTCATCAGAGTTTGGGACCACACTGTGATTTATTGGGTCTCAAGCAATGAGCAATATTCACCTTCCTCTGGCACACTGGCTGAGGGGAGCTGTGATGTACGATGGACAGGCTGGGGTTTTGGGGAAATGGCCAGTGCGGCTCCATTATTTAGTTGCCTTCAGCAGAGCCCTCTGAGACAGGGGCTCACATTGAGTGATGCGAGGGACTGAGCAGCCAAAGAGTTAGCCGGGGCATGTCGAGACTGAAGGATAAGCAATCTTTACCGTGCCACCCTCACTCTATAAATCAGCTGACCACGAGATGGCAGGGCGGACGAGAATTTGGCAGAAGGAGGGCCCGGTTCTTTCATTGTAAGGGGCTTGTCTTTGCAACACGGCTTCAGTTTTGAATCGACAAGTCCTGCCCAATTTTGTTTCCAGGAGATCCACCATCCTGCTGATTTTCATTTCAACCCTAAGTATGCCATATTCTACTGCTAGAGATTCTGTAGAGGTGCCAATCAGTGTAATTAGGTGTGGCCAATTAGGGTTGAAATTGAAATGGGTATAATGGATGAGTGAATCTCTTGGAGTAGGAATGGTCTGGGCAGCGATTAAATTCTTATTTTATTAAATTATTTTCCCCTCCTCCTTTTTATGAGTATACGGATAGCAGTTACTTTATTTTAGCCATTATTTTCCAAGTGAAGTTCAACTGAGAACATTGTTTTCGAGGATGCCCCCAGAGAAAAGCCAGATAAAAATGATACCGTCGTAAGTTGGGGGGGTCTTGCTCTAGAGCCCAGTGGCTGAGTTCCTCCCGACTTCATCTCACCGCGTGGAAGTCAGATTCCCAACCGACAGCAGGGTCTCGGAGTAGCAACTCTATGGTCACCAGTCAAGCGACTTACCGTTGGGCTGCCCCACCGCCCGGTACTGACGCTGTGTGTTTTTCTGCGAGAGCCTGACTGTGTGCCTGACATCACTCCCAGGGAGTACGGCCAGGCAATGATGTGCATTTTATGATTATTCTTGTGAAATCTGTCACAATAACTTGTATTTTTGACGTGTTTGATTTGTTTTTGAGTCCAGCTCGCCTCATTCGCTTCCCGAGAAATTAGTCTTGGACAGCCAATCACAAAAAACTGACTCAAATGTTTGCTCTTTTGTGTCAAATTCACTCTTATTGCTCAGTCTTACCTCGCTCATTGAGAGAGAGAAATTCACCTCTGATATTTGATCTTTGAGCGCTGGCTATTGAGGGCACTGTATAAGAACTTTGTTATTAAAACTGTTATAGCTATATCTTTGGGGGGAGGAAAAAAAAATCTGGCAGTGCACTCATCTCTGTTGCTGGATGTGGGGCACTAAATTAGGTGTTAGGAGCAAGTTTCACAGCCAGCAGTGTAATTAAATGAGAACAACCCCTTCTCATTTAGGCAGCAGTGAAGCATGTATTTGTTTGCTTTGCTTGCGGCAGTTGTGTTGAGGACTGCACCTTCCCCTTTTGATGTTGGCCTGATGCCTTTGTGTCAGCGGAGTGGCCGCCCTGAGCTTGTTCAGAGTTCGAGCAGGAATTATCCCCTCCATTCATCTAATGTCTCATTTCAGTTCTCAATGGACTCTTACAACATGCATTTTCTACATTCTTTAATACAAGAACACTTGGTTTGAGATCTTTTTTTTTTTTCCCCCTACATATGTAACATTTGTATTTGATCACAGATTCAAATGTAAACCAATCCTTACTTTTCTGCTCCATGGTTTACAAAATGCAGAGATGCGCTCCAGATCACAGACTGTTAGTTTATCCGCTTCAAAAACAGTGTGTGAGCATCATAAATGATTGTTTTATTATGAAATGCTGTTTGTCAAATCCAGGTAACCTCCAGCTCATGAGTACATAAAGAGTAGTGTATTTTGAATTTCATTTGGAAAGTAAAGAGCATTTCAGATTCCCACGCAACTCCAATTTACAAAGGTTTTGTTTAGCAGGTCCAGCTGTATTTTTATCTGTGTGTGTATCTTTATTGCTGAAGATTACAGGTTCCATTTATACATGGTGCTTAAACATGATGCGCATGCCAGTTTCTGTGCAAAATTTCAATTTATCAAAAACTTGACATTAAAAAAAGCTATCAAAATTGGCAAGCTTTTGCACATATGGAAAATCCCTATTTTGTCCATATTAATGAAATTAATATTGCATGAAGTTTATCTGCCACAAGATTTTATAAATTAGGAATTTTTTTTCCCCCCCATTGTCTTTTTGTTTTTTTTTTTAATTTTTTTAAGTGTGTGCGATATTTAGGTTTGAAATCCATGCCATTTTTAGCAAGTGGTACCAGGCACAACAAACCCTGCCCCTCGCACTTACTGTCACCTCCTTGTACGAAATTCATAAGGGGTCTATTCTGGGTCAGTGGCAATCCCTCTACCAAATTTGGGGTGAATCTGGCCATTAGTTTTGCCACTAGAGTGTTATCAAACAAACAAACAAACAAACACACAAACGCACCAACACAGAAACAAACGGAACTGAAAACAATACCCCTTCCCTTACCCTTCGGGTGGGGCGGGGTTATAAAGAAGACCACAGGTAATTGATTCTGAGACAGATTGTTTGTTTGGCTGTCTTTTCTGTTATTTTGGGAAATTTATGCTTCTGGTGACTCCTGTGCATAATTGTTTTGAGTCCAATTCAGCCTTTTTCTACAGTAATAATTGAACTACCTTTAAAACATTGTGTTTAAGTCATACCTAAAAATACACCATGATAAAATCTTGTGTTGTATCTCCTAACCTTAGTAGACGGCGTGATGTGCAACCCATGTGGAATAATTATATGCTTACTTGGTCTATATTTCAGTTACAATGCCAGTGCTGTTAGGTATAAAATTGTATAGGCTACTTCAAGAAAACTTCAGCATACAAATTAACATGACGTGCTCCCACAATAATAATAACAATAATAATCTTATTAGTCTTTACCCTTCTTTCTTCACAGTGGTTTATGAGCACAGGTCAAGGCTGGAGAAATCTCTCCAGAAGGAGCGTCTGGAACAGAAGAAGTCCAAAGAAGGTATAACTCACTGAATTTCCTCTCTGAAGAGCCTTGAGTATTTAAGTACTAAAAAAGGTTATAGACGTGACCTGAATTATGATATTTTGCCTCAAATATGGCTTCAGTTGGTGGCCTACGTATACTGCTGGTGAAATGTTTTAGAACACTTTTTAAAAAATATGTTTCAGGTCTATGTTTTATGAAATATCGGCAGTTTTAATCACATTAATAACTTTAAATGGCACAGAGCAATATGTAATTAGTGAGAATTCAAGAAGAATGTGTTATTTTGCCAAATAGTGACCTGAATTGTTGAATTGCTCTGTAAAACTTTTTAGTCCTCTGCTGAAGGTTGAATTTTTACTGTCTTCACCAAAGATCTCCTTGTATACAAACTGGAAGCACAACAAATACTGAACAAGGAAAAGGTAAGAATCGTCTTTCATATTAGTGTGAAATGCTGTTATAATTCTCTGAACATTTTATATTGAGCCACTCTGACAATGTGTCATCATTTTGAGAGAGAATGTTTCAGTCAACTGTACACCGTCGGAAAAATGACCAATAATTACACTACATTTTGGCCACATCTTGTCGCAGTGTCTGCAAACAATGCCAATCTGTGTTGGCAGATAAAACCTAATGCACTGTAATAATGAAATTGTGATGGAGGCATTGTATGCATGTTTTCATTTCAGGGATATCCTGAGGGAAATTCTTTGACAGGAAATGAATGTTTGTGGGGAATTAGTGATGGCAGTCTGTCAGTTGAGGCTCTGTGCTGAAACCAGAGTGAGATACACTGACTTTGAAAAGAAGTCTTTCTCATGCTTTCTTTGCTTTTCTTTTCTATTATTGACTTTCTTGATCATTGAACAATAAGGGCCCAAATTCAAAGACCTACAGCGGCCTCCATAATTATTATCACCCCTGGTTAAGATGTGTGAGAAGCATTAAAATAAATTCAATTTTTATTGCAGAAGCATACTCTCACAATGAAAATTGTAACCTTCAACTCAAGTGAATTTTAAGGGGAAAAAAATCCCTGACTTAGAAATAATTATTTTTCACAAAATCACCTGTTACACAATTATTGGCACCCCTAAGAATTCCTAGGAAATAAATCTAATTGAAGTATTTCTGTCATTTCTACAGTAGTTTACAAAGTTGATCAGAGTATCTAGGAACAGTTAAGTAGTAATTCATCACTTCCTGTTTCCCTGGGGTATAAATGTGTGACGTGACACAGAGGCCATTTCTCTTATCCACTCTTAAACATGGGAAAGACAAAGGAACACACCATTCAAGTAAGGCAGATGTGTGTCCACCTTCTCAAGTCAGGCAGTAGCTACAAGAAAATAGCCACTCGGCTGCACCTGCCCATATCTACTGTCAGAGGAATCATTAAGAAGTTTAAAACAACTTGAGCAGTGGTAAACAAGCCTGGACGAGGACGCGAGGTTATTTTGCCACCACGCACAGTGAAGAGGATGGTAAGAGAAATAAAAAGTTCTCCAAAGCTCACTGTTAAAGAATTGCAACAAGTGGTAGCATCTTGGGGTCACAAAGTCTTCAAAACAACCATCAGGTGCTATCTACATGCCAACAAGCTGTTTGGGAGGCATGCACGGAAAAAACTTTTTCTCAATCACAATCATGAAGGCAAATGTCTAGTGTTCGCTAAGAGGTACTGGGACTTCAACTGGGACCGTGTGCTTTGGTCAGATGAGATCAAGATGGAGCTTTTTGGCAATAAACACTCAAAGTGGGTCTAGTGGAACACAAAAGATGAGTATGCAGAAAAGCACCTCATGCCCACTGTGAAGTATGGGGGAGGATTGGTGATGCTGTGGGCCTGCTTCTCTTCCAGAGGCCCTGGGAACCGTGTTAGGGTGAATGGCATCATGAACGCTTTGAAATACCAGGACATTTTAAATCAAAATCTGGTGGCCTCTGCCCGAAAGCTGAAGATGGGTCGTCACTGGGTCTTTCAGCAAGATAATGACCCTAAACATGTAGCCAAACCTACACACAAGTGGTTCACCAGACACAGAATCAAGCTCCTCCCATGGCCATCTCAGTCGCCAGACCTCAACCCCATTGAAAACCTGTTGAGTGAGCTGAAGAGGAGAGTGCAGAGGAGAGGACCCAGGTCGCTGGATGATTTAGAGAGACTGTGTAAAGAGGAATGGTCGAAGATCCCTCTTTCTGTATTCTCCCATCTTGTGAAACATTATAGAAGATTAGGTGCTGTTTTGTTGGCAAAAGGGGGTTGTGCAAAGTATTAACATCAGGGGTGCTAATAGTTGTGGCACACATGATTAGATGTAAAAGAATTATCTCTTCATGTGGGAATTTTTTTCCCACTGAATTAATGCACTTGAATTAAAGGTTGGATTTTCCACTTTTTTTCCATTGTGGTCTAATATTTAGAAAAAACTGAATTTATTAGAAGATAAAGAACACATCTTACCCAGGGGTGCCAATAATTATGGAGGGCGCTGTAAATGCAGTTGGCAAACGCAAGAGCTAAATGTATCACACATCAAAGATTGTCATATCTAACTTCATGTCAGTAATTTTGAGACAGGAAGTGACAGTACAATTGTGGCGCTGTTGTCAAAAGGGTAATCAGATTAGCAGCTGTCACTTTCTTAAAAACCAGTGCATTAGCACTATAGCAAATTCCCAGTTTTGTCAGGTGAAGAGCAAGCACCTATCTTGCGTTACTGCATGTTCTATTGTAATAAGCTTTGCTGGCTGGGATCCAACATCATGGAACTATCGGTAGGGCACAGTGTTTGCTTTTAAACAGGTATTCTGCATTATCCAGAAAGGGCAGGTGTGGGTTCAGGCTTTCATTCCACTCAATCATATGCACGCCTGATTCTACAAATCAACTGCTAGACTCTTTGTTAAAGAACTTGATTAGTCGAATCAGCTATGTAACTGCATGGTTGGAATGAAAACCTTCACCTACACTGGCCCTTTCTGGGTAAGCTTGAATACCCCTGCTTTAAAACATGGTCAGGGTGAGTTGACTCGCAAGCAATGTCTTTGACACAAAAATTGCACTGCACCAGCTTTAGTCATTAACACATCCCCTAGCGTGCAGTACAACCCACTGTGTTGCAGACACATTTAAAGCAGAGCACAAAAAAGCTAAATTATGCTTAGGCGATAAGTGTGCCTTTTGCAACAGGAAATTGTGAATAATGGTACCGCCACATGCGTTGCTGTTTTTGAAAGCAGGAAAATAGAACCCTAAATGACTCGGTTTCCATTTGCTCTTATTCTGTTCGTGTGAATTAGAAGATATGAATATGCTTGCTATTAATTTGCAATATATGTGTGAAACAGATTTTACATTTTTATTACTTCTTGTTAACAGCAAGATTCCAGCAACAAATTTAATTCATTGCACGTGCAGCACCAGATGCTCAAGGTGAGTATACAAGTACTATCCCATTATAGATGCATCAAATTAATTTGTGTGAAATATTGCACCCATGCACAAACGCGCACACACACACACGCGAACGCGCGTGTGCAAAGACACACAGGCACGCACACACACGCACGCACTTGCAAATTTTTGATGCCCATTTGTGGAACTTTGTTGCCTGAGGGCTTGCTTATTTGATGTACTCATTTACATGCACAGTAGTTTTTCGAGATGTACAATCCTTGGCCACTTTTGTTTATTCGTGTTTTCCTTTATTCATTTAGCCGGTCAGAAAATCAGATAATTCGTCGATCAGTCAGGCAGCAACGGATTCATGAAAACAGAGCCCTCATATTCATGCCCAAAGAAATATGCTGGCAGCCTGCCATGCAAGTCACAAAGATATGCACATTATTAACCTCAAACAGAACGCGTTAACCCTTTGAGCGCCGAATACATTTAAATGTAAAAATGTAGTTCTTCTGAGCTGTTGATAGCCTATCATGTGGCAACTTGTTTAAAAGAGCTCCCCTGCGGGAGCTCTTTTAAACAAGTTGCCACATGATAGGTTTTCAACAACATCTGACTTTGATTTCTAACGTCATTGGGCAACTATAGTTGCCCACGACGCTGAAAGGGTTAATTAAGTATATCTCAGAATGTCTTCTCCCAACCCAAATGTAGCGGCAGCGAAGTCCAGGATTGAAACATTCGCCCTTGATCTGTATTGTTTTTCTTTGGGCACATCGTTATAGTTGACTCAAAGCATTTGTTTGCTTTTTTCCTCAGAATCAGCATGAAGACCTGAAGAAACAGTTCTTTGGCCTTCAGGATCAGCACCAGGTGTTGAAGGAGGAGCACAGTAAGGTCCATGATGAACACAGACAAAAATATGACCAGTTACAGCAGGACAAAGAGCTGCAGATCTCCAAACTCAGAGGTACTTCTGCTGATGCTCCCTGACCATCTTGTCTCAGTGCTCTCAAAGACCTTTGGTAAGACAAGGGGGGATCTAGCATTTTCTGTGCTGGGACCACGGCTGGGGAACCAGCGCCTAGCGATGGTCAGAGCCTCGGGCTCGATTCTGGTTTTTAAATCCAATCTTAAGACTCACCTTTTTCGATCTGCCTATCCTTAGGATTGTCTTTTTAGTACTTTATTGTCTTTACAATGATCTTATCTTGGCCAGTTCTAGGATATTGTGTCATATTTCATTGTTATTTTAGCCAACTGTAATTGTCTTTGAGTGCATTTTACTTTGTGAAGCACGTTGAGATTTCTTTGTATTTTAAGTTGTGCTCCATGAACAAAATTTATTATTATTATTATTATTATTGGTAGAAATGCTGGGTCACGCTTTGGCCGCAGATTGCTACTTCAGCTGTGGTTTTGGTTCCCTCTGTTGGTTATGGGAAAGAATTGCGTAGCGGAAATCATGGACAAATTGCTGCACTCTAGCAGAGATCACTCTCAGCCAAACTAGAGTAGTCCGCTGTGTTCTATTCCATTGTGCACGGCAATTTTACATTTCATGAAGATGAATTGTAGATCTTAATTTTACTCTATGCAGAATAGATGTGGTTGTACAGGCAGTGCCACTGGAAGTGCAGTGAGGTTCATTTCAACATTAGTGCACTTTTTATTACTTTTCGCCCTTAACTCATGCTCATTGGATTTGAAAATGTTGATTGGGGAGGTTAAAGTAGAGACTGTCCACTTTGATTTTGAAAGTATTCAGGTCAATATGAACTATGCAGGAACTGCTGGTGGGCCTCTTTATGTCATTGTCCACACATGTAATCCTGAGCTGCTAAGTCATTAATACAGCTATTAGCTTTATCAGGAAAGCTTACGCCATGGTGTGATGTTTTCATTTCGCAATCAGTAAGGAAAAGATACTTCCAAAACAGAGATGAGAGTTTCTTAATATTGAAAAATGTGCTGTAAAGAGACCTGAATTGTTGAAATCCAAATCAAATCAATATTTGTGTGACTACCGTTTAATTAAACGTTAGGTGCAGTCCTGTGGTGCCATAGTTTTTGAGGATGATTGGCATTCTGCTTGTTCTAAGCGTATTGGAGAACTTTCCATGGTCCATCTGCAGACTTACTGTCACACTTGCTTCTGTCCCTCCTTGTAATCCCAGGCAGCCATCATGAGGGCGAGGTCAGATTTTTGTTAAGGCTTTATCATCTATATCAGCTGTCTGTAATATGTGAAAGATATTTTGGAAAGTATTTTTGTCTCTCCCCGACGACAATAGTTTATGGTTTAGTTCCGGGGCCGCCGCCGCCACCACAGAGATTTTCTGTTCCACCTCTGGAGGCTTCAAAGTTTATAGGATTTTTCCCTAGTTTGCACAGTTAAAGATGTTTACTTGGCAATGCTCAAGATTGATTCTCGGAAATTTCCGACATCCAAAACATTTTTTTTTTGCAGATTTTTTTGTTTTCTGCTCATTTTGAGCCACATTCACATATATGTACATGCACAGGGGAGCATATTAATGTTGTAGCAAGAGTAAAAACAGTAACATTGGGGCTGTAAAAATTTGCAAGTGATCTCTCATGGGGATCAGGGAGATGCACGACTCTGTCCCTGTGGCGACTGAGTTATCTAGTTTTAAATCAATGTATGGTTTCTCAAATCTGCATTAAATTTTCAGCAATATTGATATGGAAAATGAAAGATAAATATCTAAGAACAGATTCAAATGAGAAAACCGAGGGTGCCTGCTCCTCTGTGAAGTTATCTCATCCCCTCTCTCCTTTTCTCTCTTGTTCTCTTGTCAGAGACGGTGTATAACTTGCAGGAGGAGAACCGGCAGCTGCGGAAGGCCCACCAGAATGTTCATGTGCAGCTGCAGGATGTGCGGGTGAGCAGGAATCTGGGGCTGCTGGGAAATTGGGGTGCAGACTGGGCAGGGAGTAGCCAAAGAATTCCTAATTGAATGAGAACTCCCTCTCTCAGAACTTCCTGTTTTGCAGGGGGTGCTTACGAGATGGTCCAGAACCATAGGCTGTATAAAAAGATGGGTGCAGCACCCGGGTCTGAAAAGTGAAGCCAATGCGGAAATCTCTTAAAGTTGCATTCTTTGCATTCCAGCAGATGGCGACATTGGTGGTTGCAGAAAGAAGTTCAAAGGTATAGAAGTCTATGAGAAAATGACCCTACTTTCCCACCTCATTTATTTTTTCAATAATGATTTTCCACATGATTTAATTATATCTATCGCAAGTTTCAAGTCTCCTTCGATATATCATGATGTTTATTTTTGTAAATTATGATCCCAAATATAGTAGAATAAAGGATAAAGCCAGATATGCTTTAGGGGTGTGGCTATCCTTTGGTCCTCGTCAGATACGGTCAGATCCACCCATAGATCTACCCCCTGTTCCTACCTGGATCTTCAATTCACTCGTCCAATAGGAATGACATCCAGTTTTAAAATTACAAAATAGTGCTATTCACATTGCCAAAATCGAGGCTTCCTAAATGATATGCTGAAATCAATGGGTGACGTCACGGTTGCTTCGTCCATCTTTTTTATACAGTCTATATCCACAATGAATTGGAGCCTATGGAGCAGTAGCCGAAAAATGTGATGATCATCTGGAAGTATAATTTTTTTTTCTGGTAATTATTTATATGTTTTTGGTCCGACCGCCGCCGCGCCGCCCTACGTGTTAACGCGATACCTTCAGTAATATTTCAATTAGAAATTTCATATTTTGCACATAAGTAAGTATCATAAAGAGAAAGAACTGATTTGATTTTGGAGAATTTACTATTTCTAGATTGGCCACCAGGGGCCAAAAACTGAAAAATCATTGTTTTTATCATATCTCTGGAAATATTTGTTCGATTGACCTCAAATCAAGTGCAAATGAAAGGTCATGACCTGAGGATGTGTCCCACGATGACATTTACCTGTTTGGTTAAAAATTTTGACACAAGGTGGAGATTTGTCACACAAAATTCACTATTTTTGCCTTATCTTTGGAACCATTTGTCCAATTGACATGAAACTATGTGCAACTGCAAGGTCATGACCTCACAATGTGTCACATGATGACATCATACCTGTATAGTTCAATATTTTGCCACCAGGTGGCGCTTTCTGATGGGAAATTACCATTTTGGCCATATCTTCAGAACCATTTGTCCGATTGACCTGAAATTAAGTTCAAATGAAAATCTATTCAAGGTCTATTCAAGGATTGGGGAATTGGAGGATTGGGGGTGTTCGGAGATATACCCCAAGCCGTCGCCGCCGACAGCATAGGCCTAGTTTTCATTATGTTTATGTTATAAGGGGTTGATAAAATAGGTGTAGTTCTATTTTTAGATTTTTTTACGGTTTCAATTGTAGTAAAATTCGTTTTTGCCGGTACTGGTGACATCACGCACCACAAACCACTTTATGGCATTCAGCCAGTTACAGTACCAGCGTGGATAAAGGTTCCACTTTCACCAACGCGCCGTTGGCCATATGTCAGCTGAAAGTCAGGTAGATGCGCCCTACTCACTGAACCAGGAAGTATAGGGAGTGAGAAGGCATGTTGGCCGGCCGTTTCACACGTATCTTGGTGTAAATTCCCGTAACAAATTAGTTCAAATAAGTTCTTTCGTTGGAAAACATGACATCCATTATATTTGTAGTATAGCGTGTTGACCCCTGAAGTAATTTTTGCTTCAGATTTTCTTTTGAGCAGTTGGCAATATATTTATTTCCAGGAAAGTTACTGTATGCAAATTCATGCATTTTAGCCATAATATTTTTGCCGTAATATTTACCGATAAGAATTATGAAATTAAATCTTTAGTTCCAAGGCGCCGTTATCGGAGACGACAAATCAACAACAACATGTTTCGCCACCACTCTAATATTAATTAAATTATGACCAAAACCGGCTCTTCTGAAAATAGAAATAAAATACGCAGATATCTATGTACTTGTAACTTTCAATAACGGTGTCACCTTTTGTCCGAAGTTCGCAAGATTTCAAAGTTTCAGCCTTTGGAAATCTGGGGGTGTTGGTCCTCGTTGTGTATAAGCTGAACAACTCTCAGTTAAGAAAGCGGTGACTTGTTCAGTCAAATGGTTGAACGTAAAATGTGCTAACTTTTGTGGCGTTTTACTCATAATTTGAGAGCTAATCTCAAGAATAAACTTTGGCTGTTACCGACAAATTAACGCGATAAAGCCCTTTTCAGTTGCAAGTTTCATGGGGTTTTGCGGATTAAAAACTGTTCTCACTGTGGAACTGACTATGTTTTCACATTTGTGAGAAATGATCACTTATCTGCCTTAGGTATACATGTCTTAGGTATAAATGTCTAAAAAATTTATATTCAGATTTATTGGTATAGTTATCAATTTGTGAATTGTGTGCAAGCCAATGTCTTACATTATTAAGACCTATCGCTATTTTGCCACGGCAAATTATGGACATATACAGTGACACGAGCAAGATTAAAATTTTTGGGCATCCAATGAGAAATTATAAATGTATTAATAAATATTTTGTGACAATAAATGCATAAGTTGTCATCTATAAGGAAAGCGTTTCTACTTCATGACTACTATCGTCGTATCCGAAGCAGTTGCAGTAGTTTATTCTTGCTAAATTTCAAGGCCTGCAATAACATCTGGCACGCACCAGTCGTACCCTAAAACTACTCCCCCTTATCGACCGTACCCCTAAGTTCTACCTGCTGGGGCGACACCTGTTGTAATCCTCCACCACCCGCCAGGCCGATCAAAGAAAGGTGGACAAAAACGTGTTGCCAACTACTCGTTAACTTTAGCATACCTTTATCCACGCTGCTACTGTACTTGATAGCAGTAGACCACAAAGCATATGCTAGGTCTTTTTATTTAGCCACACTCATATCGTATGTTGTGGCTATTGTTTGGAAAATATGTAAAGAACATAAAAAACAAATGCTGAAACCATAATTCTTGTGATGATGTTCATATAATTGTCATGGGGTAAGTTAGACTAAGGTAACATAGCTAGCTAGGTGAAGACTTCTAGTGCTGTCTAAGGTGGATGTACTGTCACAATCGGTCGTTAAGTGATACCATATTGCTAGCATTGTATGGGCAAAATGGCCTCCCCTGTTAGAAAAACAAAATGACATTGGAATTTTTTTCATTGCACTTCTGAATGATACTATATTTGCTAAAACTAAAGTATAAATTTGACTTGTTTGTCCATAAGCAGGTGTAAGAAATTATTTCAGCCATTGAGTTCCATTCACTCCTGTTCAATGAGGACTATCTTGCAGGCGCCCTCTCGGTCAATTGCAGCCAATTTTGGTGCAATTGGAATCGTTCGAAGAGGGCAGGCTCTCTGTAGAATTGTTCTGGCTTACCTCTGCAGAAGGCTTACATTATCTGTAGTGGAGCATCATGGCCCAAGGAATGGGTGGGACACTCAATAAATCAGGTGTCCAGTACCGGACAGTCTGTATGTATGTGGACATGACATAGTTGCTGTTTTTTGGTCGTGGAGCCCAGCTCAATGGATCTGAGAATAATGTTGTGTGAAGAATGTAGGAATTTCTGCCATTGCCGTTCCTTGTCACTGTCTAAATATTTGCAAACTTCTCTGTTTTTAATTTCTGATGTTTCTTTTGTGTGCTCCCTGTTTGATGAGAGTACTAATGTTGATGCCTTTATTTTAATTTCACATTGTATCATCCCAATAAGAGGTGGTTATGCCCTATCAGAAGCACTGTGAGCATTGTATTGTGCTGCAGTTATATGATATTGTGCTCTCTAATATGGACATTAAGGCATTTGGAAATATCCAACACCCATTAAAGAGATGACATCTAACATAAGTGCTTGATCTGTAACATCTTTACTATAGCAACAGCACAAGGATTTAAAGTTGACACATGACCGACTTGCACTGACCGTGCAGGACCACAAGAGTGCGCTGGAGTCTGCTCAGGTCAGCGGGCCGTGCCTGGGTGTCGGTGGAGGGCTGTTGGGAGGGAGGGTTCTGGGCAGCATGAGGTGCTCTCTGCATTCTAATTAGTCCAGAGCCTGGTGATGCATTCAAGGAGAGGCTGAACTCTTATGGCGTCTTCCTGGTTCGGGTACTTGTCAGCTTACTAACAGCACCTCGTCCTCATTTCTTCTTCTCTCTCTCCATTTCTGGTTTTTCTCTTGCTCTGCCATCCACAAGCTCACACACACACATACACACACCCACATGGTGCCTACTGCTGCTTCCTCTGTCTCTTTGAAGATAGTCCCTAGTTTCACTTGTTCTCTTCTCCATCTTATTTTATGTCCCCCTCTCCCGCCATTATGAGCAACACTGCCTGCTCTTGATTGTTCCTGCCTTTATAAAGCACCAATCGGGCCCAGTTTTGCACCACCTCAGTGTTCTTTCTTAGAAATTCTTAGCAACACGAGGCTGGTTAGTTTAGCTTGAAGAAAAAGCTTGTTTTGAGATCCATTGGTTAGTTACTGTATTCATTTGAAAAACTGGCAGATGTGTTTCAATCTGTGGTAATGGGTGAGGTCCTGGTGCTTTGGCTGGGCTGTTCCTCGCTAACCTGGGGGTCCCTGGAGGGTTTGTGGTGATTGTACTCTGGGTGCTGTACCCTGCATGCATGATTGTGTTAATCAACATGAGTAGCACTGCGAGATGTCTTACTACGGGTGGAGAGGTAACGAGGGGAGAATGTGGTACTAGACGGAGTGGATTCTGGGGTGCAGATTGCATGGGGTCCCTCGACTGAAGCTACTAAATTCACTGCTGTGGAGGCTCCTCTGGGCTCTTGCTCTGCTCGCAGCAGCAACACACAAAGACCCTCAGGCCCCCTAACCTGTGAGCTCGGAGTGCTGTATTTCTACAGATTGTTAGTATGTGAGCACATACTTAGCAACTCATTGCTTTCCATTTAAATCATGAGCATAACCCCAATTTAAAAATCTTTTGCTTCACATGATGTTTAATTTGCCTTAACTTGCAAAAATGAAGGCTTGATAACATTTCTGCTTCTCTTAATGTTGAGAAAGCTGATAGCTGGTTGCTATCTGGGAATTGCTTTGCAAGTGCTTTTCTTGTCATCACAGAACCCTCCCCCTTCACACTATTTACTTCAGAGTCTTGCTTTATAACTGCACTCTGTGCTCATCTTTTGGCTTCTCGTAGCTCCAGATGGAGAAGTATAAACAGCTAAAGGAGACACTGAACCGGATGCCCAGTCTACCGCAGAGTTCAGCCCCGCCCACAGCCCGGAGTGCTGCCCTGAGATTGGATAGCTCCCAGAAGCAGCCCTCCCATATGGAACCACTACCCCAGGTACAAGCACCTTTTCTCAATCTTAGCTCCCATTCAGGCCAATGTTATACGAGATCCAGTGCCCCTTACTTGATGCTATTTTGATCTTTGGCACGCTGACGTACACAAACACGGATGTCCGCAGCTAACTGTACCAAAGGCGGAGGAGGGACCAGGGCATCTCCCGGATCTGGGCGGGGAGCACCACCCACCGCTGGCTGCGTTCCAGCATGCAGCACAGCCGGTTATCCGGGTCTCACAGGGGGCGGGGTCCAAGCCAGGCGAGGAGGCGGGCTGGAGGCCGGACAAGGAGCAGCGCGGGGAGCTGGTGGGGCAGCGGCAGCACCAAGAGGAGTCAAAACAACTCGGCGAGGAGGGCCAGGCGGCCAAACATGATCTGCCTGACGACAACGCTGTGCTCCATGACTTTCGGCTAGATGTGCAGGTGAGAAGTGCTTTAAGATGATGACATACAGTCCTGCATGTGCTCCACAAATTCAGCATTATTGTAACTCCACCTGCTATTGCACTGATTTATCTCCACCTGCTATTGCTTATCCCGTCACCACTGTTTTTTGCGACGTGACAACTTCACTCTGCACCCTTGACTATTCAGAGTCGGCGCTTCCTAAAGTTTCCAGCATTTTCTGCAAACCATCCACTGCAGAATCTTTGGTGATATGTGGCCATTGCCCATAGCTTTATTAAGCTGACAGTAATGTCAGAAAGTCTAGCTGGCCAGTTCACATTGCTAGATAATGTGAAGTAAACATTTGTTCTTTCCCAATTTCTGTGCTATGATGCATGGCTGTTGAAAGTGTAGTGAGTATCCAGTGACAGAGATGCATACTGTGTACTGTAGGTGGCATTATTTAACAGGAAATGCTTACTTGCTTTCAAAATGTTGTTGTTTTTTTAATATGATAACTTTTTTGCTTCTTGCGTAATTTATGCTGCTTCTTTTTACTCAATTTAGTAAATGCTGAGGGTCAACAAAATACCCCTGAAATATGGCGCAACTTTGAAGTTTGTAAACCGCAATTACCAAAGCAGCGGCCGGGGTCACTCCCATTAATTTGAGCGCAAATTAGCTATGTGATTCGGCTCTAAAGAGAATTAACCGGCAGCACTTTGCAAGATAATCCTCCAAAGCAGTATATAGATACTGACTGAGTTCTAAAGGAGCCTAATAGTTGGTGCCTTTTGAAGAGTAGGAGATGGGGTACGTTCCGTGTTTAGAGGGTCTCACCCCCCCTCCCCCCTTTCTGTATGCTAAGCCCCTGATTGTACCTCACCACTTTTTTTCCCCGCTCTCCAAGCACCCGGGACAGAGGCCCCAGCCTTACATGGCTCAGCAGCTACCTGCGCCAGCCGAACGAGTGAAGTCGGCTTTGGCGCAGCAGCAGGAGCAGCAGCGTCTGGAAGCGCAGGTGGCGGAGGAGCGCCGGCAGCTGCATCTGAGGCAGGAAGCCCTGCAGAGACAGCGGTTGCAGGCGCTGGCAGAGAGGGAACGTCAGCTGCGTTTGGAGCGGGAGAGAGAGATGGAGCAGCACCGCGAGGCCAGTCGCAAGGAGCAGCTCCTCCGTGAGCAGCAGCAGAGGTCAGGGGTCACAGAGCCCGGTGCTCAAATTTTATGGTCCAGACGCCTGAACAGGGAAGTCATGGACGCGTATAACCATATTATGACTAACCTTAGATTAACTCAGCAGGACACTTTATGATGGATGAATTTGCAATGCACTGAGATTTTCAGTTCAGTCACTGTTGAGCCTAATTATTACGTAAGAATTCTGATGTAGGTTTTGTTCCAACAGACAGAGGATTCACTATGAAAATATGGACGCAGGTCTAGTTCAAGGTGCTGAGGACTGGAAGAGGGAACCTGACGGTGAGTGTTTTTATGCTCTGACTGTCCGCAATAAGACTATTCCCCCTCACTTATCCTTTGCATGGGGTCTTCTCTAATGGGGGCTCAAAGGTCGCAGGTTAGCCTGCTGATTTGAGTATGTGAGTTTCAGAGGATGGGCCTTGTTTGGGATTTGGACTGTTAACAGAAGCTGTTTTTGTGACTGTAGCTGTGCCTTATTTGATGCAGTGAGGAGACTGAAGAGGGGGGATGAGGAACGAGAAGAAGTGGGTGGTGGAATACATCCTGAGGGGGTACGTGAAATAATATATTCCTATTCAGGCTTGCTTCTGTGCTATGGAGTTATTTTCTCATAAATAACATATGAAGATTCAGAACATCTTTGAAAGCTGTTAACTCCAATTCAGCCTTCGAAATGTACATAATTTTTAAGGCGGCTCTTATAGAAAAACCCACATAGGCCTGCAAACACACACAGATTTTTCATATTCCTTAGCTCTCCCACACTTTTTGGTTTTCATATTTCTCAAACACACACAATACACAGCTTGGTCTTTTGACTAGACTAACTTGTAATTTGTTCCTTAATGTCATCGTCTCAGTTTTCTTAGCCCTTCCTGTCAGTGCTGTCAGAGACTTGAGCGATACTGTCATTTTCACCTGTGGCCAGATGGTAGTTTTTCAGCTGCATGAAGGCACTGGACTTTTGACCCCAATGTGAGTTTGATTATTGTGCTGTTGACATCTTGGTGAAGCATTGTACCTGAAATGACCTAAAATTGAACTGGTCCCAAGAAACACCCATGGGGAACCACAACACTTAACGTGATTACCTGTAAATTTTTCAGTCTCACTGTCATCCTTGTGTTCTCAGCCCCTCCATAATGTACCAGAGAAAGACCTGAATCCTGAGGATGACCCCAACAATCAAGGCGAGGACGAGTTTGAGGAGGCCCAGGCACAGCGTGGGGAGGCAGGGCCTCCAGCAGTGCACTCTGAGCACCACCTTCAGCAGAGCCCTAACCGGCCTCTGGTGCTCAACAGAGATCCGAGAGAGGCTAGAGGGGCTTTTGAGGTAAGACTGGAGAGAGAGGGGCAGACGTAAAAGGACAAATGGGAGGATCATTTGATAAATTGGTAATAGAATGAATGATATGGTTGGGTGGACTTACTGAGGATGGAATCAATTTTATAAGTTTTTGTTGAATGTAAGCATTTTTTCATCTGGTAACAGCCTACCAAATCCAACATTGTGACAATATTTTGAATTACTTTTGCTGTTGGTATATAATGTACAGTGAGTGCCATAATTCATGGTACAATGACACATTTCATTTTGGTTTTATACTCTAGGATTTTGTTTGGAAAAAAATGTTGACAATGAGGTTGGAGTGCAAACAGACACCTTTAATTTAAGGGTTCCTACTGGATGAACCTTGTAGAAATGACTGTATATTTGAAACCCCAGATTTTTGGGTACGCCAAATACTATTGGATAATTTTACATGATGTAGAATAAATTTGTTGTTTCTTTATATTTTGTTGTATATTCTTTGCATTCAATGACTGATTTGATGTCTGTGACGCATGGACATCACCAGACTGAGTATCCTCACTGGTGATGCTCCACTAGGCCTGCACAGTTTTGGCAATGACACAAATATTGTTTTGCAAACCTCGCTGCTTCAGTTTTTATGGTGGCGATTTGCTCTGTATCCATGTCATTGTGCTGGGCAATCACAAGCATTTTAATGAATTGCAAAGAGCATCATCAACAAAACAAGGAACTTTATCACATAAACCCAAATTTTTCTGACACAGTAGGATCAGCTCACCACATTTCAGTATCATATCATCAGCAAAGGAAAAAGTCTGAAGGAGTGCAATTCAAGCTGCCGTTTTCATTCAGTGTTAAGAGCAGCTTAATCGCTGTAAAAGTAGAAGTGCTTGAAATTATTGTCATATTGTTTAAGCAAGGGTTACAACCAAAGTCACTTGTGCAGCCATTATCTCTTTGCATCAAAATCGCCTCTAATGCAAGGAAATAGCTGCTAAAATATTGCACCTGAAAGAACTATTTGCTGTATCACGAAGAACTTCAGGATGAGGTTCAACTGCGATGAAGGCTCAGGATGTCTGAGCATCCAGCAAGTGCCAGGACTGTCTCCTCCTGAGGAGTCAGCCGCAGAATTATGCTGCCACTAGTGCAGAGCTTGCTCAAGATTGGCTGCAGGCGGGTGTGAATGCATCCACGTGCACAGCTAGGCCAAGAGTTTTGGACAACAGCCAGGTGTTGAGGAGGGCTGCCAAGGAGCCACTTTTCTCCAAGAAAAACCTCATGGACAGACTGAAATCTACAGCAATTATGAGGACTGGATGGCAGAAGACTGGTGCAAAGTCATTCTCTGCCAGCAGTTGATGCATCTTGAGATCATCCTAGTGTGGGGTTGTTTCTCATCCAAGGTGGTGAGGTCACTCACAACTCTGCCCAAAAACACTCTCATGAATGAAGACTGGTATCAAAACATCCTTCAAGAGCTTCTCCCAACTTCCCCCAACAGTCCAGGAGCAATTAAGTTAAGTGACCATCTGTATGTTTTCCAGCATGATGGAGTATTCATGTCACAAGGCAAAAGTGATTTGGGGATCACCACTTTGAAATTTTGGATCTTTGGCCAGGAAACTCTCCAGATATTAATCTGATTAAGAACCTGTGATCAATTCTCAAAAAGCAGATAGAGAGCCTATAAATAGTGATCAAATTGATGCACCAATAAGACAAGAATGGATTGCCATTAGTCAGGACTTGGCACAGAAGCTGATGTCCAGTATGCCACAGTGAATTGCAGAAATCGTGAAGATTGAACTCTTGGCATAAATTTTGATTTGGTTGCCAATTAACGTCTTTGAAACTTATAAAATGCGTATAATTGTTCTACAGTATACCATGTAAACGTGAGAAAAATTGTCTCTAAAAACTCAAGCAGCATATTTTTTGAAACACAAAATCTGTTACAATCACAACTTCAGGCCACAACTGTACTGCCGTCATCCTAAGTTCATACTTGTTTCAGGGTCTTTTTGCCTCTGTTCTCCTCTTCAGCATGTAAAAAACCAAAATAACAGAAATGTGTTTCTGTTCAATGAATTATGCTGATGACTGTACCCGGCAGATTCCATTTCTGGGTTTGCTGGTCAATAATTTGTTGCCTCATTACCAAAGTTTGCGGACAGTTTCAGCAAAGGCACGCAGCATGTTTATTAGCTATTTCACAGTGAATGCTTTGGGGATTTTACATACGTAATGTTTGTAAATGCCTTCACGCAGTGCAAAATACGAGTGTGGCTGATGAACGTAAGGTAGAGGTCAGGGTTGGGGCTGTGTTATGTGGTGCTTATCCCAGCTGGGAAATGACTGCGGTCCCAAACAGCCTGGTTGGGCGAGTAGCTTTACTATAAAAGCAAGGGAATTTTATGGTTTCACTGATGCAGCTGACTGGAAATCCTGACCAACAAGAAGATGTGCTGGATGGGCAGTACCAAGAGGAGGGAGAGGAGGAGGTGAGATGACTCAATGATTGTACTCATCTGCACAGCTCTACATACTCATGGACCCTACATGCCATACAAGCACTGCTGGCCACAAGCCTACATACACTCACATGATGTGCACACATATGAAAGTACACCTGTAAAACAAGCTTGGTGACAGACGACCTGTAGTATGAACAACTTCTGTGGTCCGCCATCAGTAGTGTTCAGTGAACTCACTGAAGAAACCTATAAGAATAATATTTGCTGTGGCATATAGTGTATTGTACCATAAGCTTATGAGTGATCAGTTTGATGAAAATGATCAAATTTCTGCGGGTCTGTTGCACAGGCTCAGGATGTCTTGTTGGCTGGCCAGAGGAGAGATGAAGAAGTGTTCAGACAAGACCACCCAATCAATAATGGCAACAGGGTACATGTAGGTATATATATTTTTATCCTTTCTTACTCATTATTCCAATTAGACATGACTGCAGATTTCATAATATAAAAAACAAAACTTGGATAAAGTGTTAAGGAGTGCAAGATTGGAGCACATGACCTATTAATACTGAGCAGATGGTCTTGCTGAGAGGGAGTTGGGTTACATTTTGCAAATTTGCTAATTTATAATGCTTGATAAACTAGGTTCATTCAGGTTGAGTGTATTATGCAATGATGAATCAATCCCACAACCTACACACTTAATTTGACAAAGTTGCTAATAACCAGAATCTTAGTTGAAAGATCTTAAAGGAGAATTCCGGTGTGAAATTGACTTGGGGTGTATTGAGACATGGTAACGAGTACTAACCTTTGTCGAATACCCCACCTCCGTACGCATGCAACACTTCAAAATAAATGGCTTTTTAGTCAAAGCTGCCAACAGGCTTACAATTGTAGTGAATCGGGCATAATGTTGCCATGTGATGAAATCGTTATTTTTTTCATCATTAACAAGGCTCAAAGTAGCTTCACACTTGATCGCTAGAATCCCAAGGGCCCTGGGATTTAAAACGAGGCACTGAGAACATTGAAAATGCACAGGTAGTTTATTAAAAAAGACACGAACGAATAGATTGCAATCTGTTCCCCTATCCTTCCTATTCGTTCGTGCTCGTCAATCGCCTTATCGTGACTTTCAAGATGGAGGCAACTGGAAACTACCTCAATGTTAGGTTTGCGAAAACAGTCTTTTTTAATAAACTACCTGGGTATTTTCAAAGTTCTCAGTGCCTCGTTTTACATCTCAGGGCCCTCGGAATTCTAGCGATCAAGTGTGAAGCTACTTTGAGCCTTGTTAATAATGAAAAAAATAGCGATTTCTTCG
Organism: Gymnothorax reevesii; assembly: GCA_029721435.1. Classification (NCBI taxonomy): domain Eukaryota; kingdom Metazoa; phylum Chordata; class Actinopteri; order Anguilliformes; family Muraenidae; genus Gymnothorax; species Gymnothorax reevesii. The sequence continues at coordinate 145,489,654 of CM056574.1, forward strand.
CATGGCAACATTATGCCCGATTCACTACCATTGTAAGCCTGTTGAGAGGTTCGGCTAAAAAGCTATATATTTCGAAATGTTGCGTGCGTACGGAGGTGGGGTATTCGACAAAGGTTAGTACCTGTTATCTTGTTTTAATACACCCCAAGTCAATTTCACACCGGAATTCTCCTTTAAGGAAGCAGGAGTTCCTGTGAAAAGGGACGCTGGATGTGTGATGAATATTGTGGGTTTAACCCTAAGAGCCCTTCAGTTGATTAACCAGGGCGGGGTAGTAATTATCCAGGGCTGGTGTATCTGCTGATCAGAGCGATTGTTGTGCCACGGGACAGGAATTTGAACTGGAATTGAACCTCAGATAATTTATTAGATTTCCATGCTGCGCACAATGGAAAGATGGTGGGTGACTCTCTGGGTGACAGTGTGGTTAATCTGTGATAATTATCACTCTCATAAAAGTCTGAATGTTTAATTTACCCTGTAACACTTTAGCGCTGAAAATAGCATGGTCCTGTACGCAGCAGTAATTGATTGGAATGGAAACCACGGCCAAAATATTGAATTCTAGTTTTAGACTTGCAATTTAAAGATACACCCCCCCCCCCCCCCCGCCCCCACCTCCTTGCCATCACATAAGTCATATTGATTTCTTGTCAGGTCATTATGCAGCTCAGAGGCTTGCAGCTCACTTGCAAATTATTTTAGCTGTGACTGTGTGGGCTGTTGAAGTGACTGTCTGGAAAATAAATGAATTCTTACCTCAGGGTTTGGACTTTTTACGGGTATAGTTAGTAAGCAGAGCAATTTTGAATTGGTATTTTGAAATTTTGTGAGCCTGGTCCCATCATCTTTTTCAGTGTGTAATTGAGACCAATGTCTATGTTTATGTGTACGAGCATGACTGTGTGTGGCTGTGTGCGTGTGTCTGTAAAGCTCTTGTAACGATAGACTAATCTGTGTGTTGCGGCTGGATGAACACGGGACCGGATACCGTGTCTTCCTCAGTGTCCAGTTTCAAGCAGGTAATTCTGCATCTGCATTAGTATAACACCGCTTTCCCCTTTTTATTATCCCCTCGCCAGCGAAGTAGTCGGAGGGGGATATAGTAATGCCCCGTCCATCCTTCCATCCGTAACACATCTGGTTTCCGTTCAATAACTTTAGTAATGTTTGATGGATTGTGATGAAATTTGATGTGAAGGTACTTGGTATCAAAATACAGGCTAAGTTCGATTTTGGAGTATGTAGGTCAAAGGTCATAGCTCATTAAATATACGAAAATGGTTTCCAGAAGATTTAACAGTATAACGTGATTACTGTCCCACTGGGCCTTATCATTTTGTTGTCATGAATGCTGCTTCTTAATCACATCCAAGATTTCTTTCATGCCGTTACACTGTTTCAAATATTATACAGTACTAACCTTTGAAAGTTCAAGGATACGTTCATATAATGTTTTCACTTTTCACTTTTCTGTCATTTTGTCACCTTCTCATATGTGCATTAATCTTCTTCTATAAATCGCTGATTTTATTCACATTCTTTTATTAAATCTTCATAGCAATAAACATAGCGTTTATTTTCAGATCTTCTCATGGGCCATTCCATGAAGTAGTAAACTTTCAGTAAATCCAATCCGCAGGTATTAAGAACTTCCTTGCCTAGTAATATAGTATAACTGAATGAAAGTAACTTCATCTGACGTATATACACATGTACATGTACAACATTTGTACCCGGCGAGGGGATGCTACGCTTTGCGTTGCCCTTGTTTCTTTCATACATTGAGGCACTGTCACATTTTCCCTGAGAATTCTTCACGTGTCCTTTATCTCCTTGAAGTGTATGTCACTGTCTCTATCCTTCTGTTTTTGCCGCCATTCAGCACATTCTGCCCTCCACAGTTGAGGTGCATTCTGTCTGCACCTTTCGATGAAAATTCTGTCCACCATCAATCCAAATCATTTCAGTTGCCTGTTTCAGAACTGTTTATCCCCCTCCAATGAAACGGTGTATCTGACGCTATTCCAGACTTTTCTATTTCACTGACCGCTGACCAGGTCATAGTTATCCATGTAGTACTCAAGTATATAAAGCTCTTTGTTTTATGAACAGATGCCAAGATCAAAATTTGTGCTAAATTTCTTTTTGACTTAGTCAGATTCGTCATTTTCCTATCTCCATCATAGTTCTCAAGCTCCCAAATGACACAGATGGTGTGCTGTACTGCAGCTAACATCCATGCAGTTCCCCCGTGTGAGGGCTCTAATGGCATGTTTCACCCCTAAGCCCCGACTGAGGGGCAGAGGGGCAGGTATTGTCATCCCCTTTGCAGATGGGCGGGTGGGCGAACAGGCGGCAGGCGGGAAAATTTCGTCAAGACCGCATCTCTGTAACTGCTTGGGTTAAGAACTTTATTTTGCATATGTGTACTCGCTTTAATGGGTAGGCATGCTTCGTCGAGGTTGCGTTCCCGAATGACCTTTTGACCTTGCCTCACAGACCTTCACCTTTAAAACTTTGCCCAGGCCATTTCTCTCAAATCATATGGGTTAGGAACTTGATTTTGCATGTGTGGACTCGCCTTGGTGGGTAGGAGCGCCTCCACCAGGTTTGGTACCACAATGACCTTCCACTCCGGCTCAAACACCTTCACCTTTGATTCACTGTGGCGGCGCTGAGGGGTATTGCCTTTGCCCCCAGGAACACATTTTTTTCTTCTATGGTGTGTCTGTTGCAGGTTTTGCAGGCTAATGTGAAGCAGCATAATGACCTACAACCGCAGCCAAGAGATGTGAGAAATGTGGACACGGCCAACGAGGAGGAAGAGAACTATGAGGAGGAAGATGAGGAGGACCTGGTGGACGAGGAAGAGGAAGGAGCTCTTAACAGGCCACCCAATCGGAGAGGAGAGATGTGAGGGCGAACCTCCGGCTCTCCATCTTTACTCAGGCTCTCCTCCTGATCGTTAAGAACAGGAACCTCTTTTCATATTTTGTGTTAAACTATTTCAAATTCCACTGGGACCAGCAAATGAGTTTTAAGTTCTGCTGGGACATGGATGTGTGGAACCAACCACTACCTTCTTTAAGGACAGAACTTTGAATTTGTCTGCAGTAAAGTGGGATCAGCCTGGAATAATGTCTGGGTAGGGGAATACAAAAAATGTCTTGATCAGACAAAGTAGTGCGAAGCAAGAATTGTTCAGGCGAACTGAACAAGAGGTCAAGTTTGAAGAAAGGTCACTGGTGTACAAATGTATTTTTTAAAGGGATATAAATTTCATAAGGGATAAATGGTTTTGTACTTTTTCTTTGCTGGTTTATAGCAATCTGATTTCCTATGGACTTTCTGCCCTGTAGTTGGTAGAATGAGAGTAGCGTCTCAATGGGAAAGCCAAAGCTCAAATCAACCAAAAATCTAAATGAAATTAAACATATCCGTATGCCTTTATGGAGATTTAGAGGCTTTGTGTGTCACGCTCGCACGAGAACACACACACACACACACACACACACACACATACATGTATGTGCCGGCGTAAAAAACAACCGTACTTGCTGAGGTATTTTATGAGTGTTATTTGATACCAAAAAAAAAAAAGACAAAGAATCACACATCATGCGTTTGGCTTTCATTCAAGTTCAAAAACAGATATCTTGAAGGACGGTTACTAAAGTGCTCCAGTGTTCATTAACATTCCAGAGATGCAAGCCGACACATCCAAAGGGTTTACTTTGTTTACTTTGTTGTCATCGACCAAATGCCTTATCTTCCCTGTGGTAGAGAGGAAACCATTTGTTACATTGAGGAATGGGAGAAAAGCTTATGCGGCAGGCTGCTTGTAAGCATTCAAAAAAGAAACCTAGAAAAGCAACGCTTGGCATGGGAAAACTGTTTATTTTTTCCCCGGGTTATAGGGACTCTAAGCTGTGTTTGTGTTTGAGCTGTGCAACTTTGCGGTTACTAATGTCCTCCGTAACGGTGCCTCTCTGGGCTGCAGGGTGCAGTGGGATGGTCCACAGTGCTCCCCTCCGATCCTCTACCTCCAGCTGGAGTCTGGCCTGAGCTGGGCATTTGCAGAGATGTATCAAAGTTTTTAGACTGACACATTACTGGAGAACTTGCATAAGGTTTGGTTGATGTGAGTGTAATTGTACTTAGATTTGAGCTGAGAATCCGCTTTTGACATTGAGGGTAGGCACTTCTATATGAAGCGAATTCCATTGGATTCACATGCCTGCAAACTTGCTTCTGTCCAGATACTTTCTGACCTTACTGTACACTCTGAGTTTCTATGCAGCTTGTTTTGTCTTAATTGACCGAGCAGGTCATGGGAGAAAAGTATCATCCAAATGTTTGTTTAACTTAAAAAAAATACTTTTTTTTCTTCTTTTGTGTATGGTGCAGCGTTACTGTTGTATTAATTTCGGTTATTATGTGTTTAATAATTAAATACTGAATTGTTCCAAATGTAGTTTGTTTTTATGCAGATGTCATGATAAATTGTACAGTGTACATATCCAGAAATATGCAAACCTGTTATTTATTTTTTTTTGAACGCAGAGATTTAGTGGTTCTATTCTATTGCATTTGTTATGCTACACCTTTGCTATGTATTGCCTATTTTTGTATTCTCCTTGATGAACCAGGTTTTTGGGTCATTCGGTTTAAAAGTAATTCGCATATCCTCTGTAATGTTCTGTATATACATATACAATTCTATGCATATATTTGTATTTTATCTGAGCAATTGCGGACTTTCTTTTTATAAATGTATTTTGTACTCAAAGTGCATTTAGCATTTTGTCTGGAGATGAGGGCTGGTGGAATTAAAAATATAAAAGTGTGTTTCATGTCTTGTTCTCTGAGGCAGAGATTCATTAATTTTTTCTTTCCCTTCATGTTAGCCTTTGGGATAGGTTTTCTGAAACACTGTATATGGCATTTTCGCACAAGTCACTCTCGGGTCACCTAGGAGACCAATTCATGCTGTGCTATATCTTTTTAGGAGGGTTGAAATCCTAGTTATGCTTACAGTTACGTGGAAATATGTTTATAATTGTGCCAAAATCTTGAGCAGACTCTAGTTTCCACCAAGACCAGGTAATTGTTGATGAGGTTGCAGCATTGGTTAGCAAGATATGAGTGGGACTAGTTGGCCCATCCTTGAGTTTGTTTGTTATTTTACTTTGTATGATTAAAAACAGCTGGAGGGATAGTCTGGATTTATCTCCCCAGCCCTACCCTCCTTGATCTCCTTCTCTGCCCCTTCTAATGTTATTCATTTCTAAAAATATGAGAGCATCTCCATTCCTCTGCTGCAGCCATGAAGTCATGTGATCTGTCACAGCCCACTCCTCTTCTGTGTGGCCCCTGGGGCTTTCCGTAATGGTGTGGGAGCAGTGTCACTCCAGAGGTGGTTTGTTACTTCTCTCCACAAAATGATGGCAGAAGTATTATAGGAGAGGTTGTGGAACTAGTAAGGTTGCTCAAGTCATACAATCTCTTTTCCAGAAAACATTTTACTCACCGTCCCAACTTGATAAAAACAGACGGCAATGATTGGCAAATAATCAAAACTCTACATAAATTGAAAATGGTACAAAGACAACATATCAAATGTTGAAACAGAAATTTTATTGTTTTTGAAAAATATCTGCTCATTTTCAATTTGATGCCAACACCATGTGTCAGAAAAGTTGGGACAGGGCCATGTATACCACTGTGTTAAATCATCTTTTAACAACACCTTGTAAGTATTATGGATGAGGAGACCAATCACTGTAGTTTTGAAGGCGTTTCATGATGCACCAGATTTTTCAGTCGGTGACCTGTCTGGACTGCAGTCAGGCCAGTTTAGCATCCAGACTCTTTTGCTACGGATCTATGATGTTGTAACATGCACACAATGTGGTTTGGCCTCTTGCTGAAAAAAGCAAAGCCTTACCTGTAGATGTCTGGATGTCTGTATATGTTGAGCCAAAACATGTATATATTGTTCAGCATTAATAGAGTCTTCACAGATGTGCAAGTTACCAATGTCACATGCACTAGTGCACCCCCATACTATCATGGATGATGGCTTTTGAACTGTGCGCTGATAAAAATCCAGATGTTCCCTCAGTTTAGAGGACATGGCTTCCTTGATATCCCAAAAAAAAAGAAATTCAGTTAATTTAATGAGCAGGATACTGGTCATAAACTGTTCAAATGAATACCAGATTAGTTTTGTTTGGAGAAAATACAATGAATTTGCAATTTAATGCAGTGTCACCTGAGGGCCTGAAGATCACGGCCATTCAGTATTGGTTTTTGGTCTTGTCCCTTGCATACAGAGATATCTCCGGATTCTCTGAATATTTTTTTTACATGCCATAGATGATTAAATCCCCAGTTTCTTTGCAATTTCAGTATTTCCATGCAGGGAGACATACTGTGGTGAAACCCTGACCATCTTCTGAAAGACTCAGCCCCTCTGGGATGCTCTTTTCATACCCATTCATGTCACTGACCTGTTGCCACTTAATCTAATTAGCTGTCAGATATTCCACCAGGTGCCTTTCTTTTTGTACGATAAAACATTTCCAACACAAACATTTTTAAACACTTTATACGGCTGTAGTATTCGGCAGGGGAAGATACTCACATCTACCTCCAACAAAATGCATATTTGTGCCCTAGTAGTTCATGATTAGGGAAAGTATATATGGTCAGATTTGCATGCTAAGAGTGATGTGATGATGAATGATATTAGGGACAGATTTTTCAACCTCCATGATCACATTTATGTCGTAAGGTGGTCAAGATGCTTGGCTTTGCTTGGAAGCACAACTCCCCAGCCCTACGTCCTGCTCAAAGCTAGTCCTCTCCAGCCGATTACGAAACCTGGCCCCATTTACATGGACATCTTCCAATATATACAGTGAGTCAGCTTGCTATGGCGTGTCGTTAAAAAGTGTTCTGCATGACAGTGACCCTGTTTAATTCAAATGATATCAAAGGAACCTTGAAACTATTAAGGTGATGATTTTTAATGAGGCTGCATTAATCTGACTCCTAGAGAACACAATCCACATCACCCAGGAAAGTAATTCCAAGTATTTCTGAAAGCATAACCTTCAGAAATTGCAGAGGTAATTACTGTCTATTGTAGAGAATGGTGTAAGTGATGGTATCCTATAATGGCATGAAGTACAGTGTAAGGAGCCATCATTAAACTCCATAATTACCAGGGAGCCAATCAGTTGTATAAAGCACAAACTACAATAGGTGTAAGTGATTGAAAAATGCAATGGCCTGTATAAAATAATGCCTCTACTGATTTCATTTTAGATGGTCCTAATCATCAATGCCTTTTAACTGAATGCAACGAGACGGTTCATTGAATATAATGTGAAAGAGACATTACAAAAAGGAGTTTGACGCATGTATCTGCTTAAGTCAATTTTGCCTGTGCTGTAAACCATGGTTATGTGCCTGAATTGGTTAACTTTAAGTTTAGCATGTATTCGTATCTTTGTATAATGGCTCATTTTTCGGTCATATTTTATAAATAGATCTGCTTGCCTAAGGATACTGTTTTTCCTGTCTGTCTGCTCCTGCCACCAGCTCTTACTAGGCTCCTCCCCTTCTATGTCACTTAAAAATCATGAAGTCGATTTGATTTAGCTGAAAAAAATTGCTAAAAGTACCTTAAGGTGTTTTCTGAAAAAAAATTCAAAGTTATTGGCCCAAGAACCTTATAGAGAAATTTCATTACAATTAATAACTGGCTACATGGCGCACCATTTACCCAAAGAGGGCTTGCAATTGGATTTTTTCCCCCCCCACCTGTGACCAATTTCAGATACCCACCATTTATTTACATCTGATGAAGCTAAAATTACTTCTGCTCTCAGTCCTTCTCCCATATACTCTGAAATAAGGGATTTTGGAACCGTGGTGTAACTGTTGTTGGTTAGGAAGGCTGGGAAAAATGGAAAAAGGAAAAAAGCATCCATTTAAAACTCACTATTAAAATGGCTATATCTGGGGAATGGTGCATTCTACACTCCTTTCCATGGCATATTTAGAAAGCCTGGGTCAGAATCACCCAGAGTAATTATATGAGGAAATTATGGACCTCCAAAAATTCTCCCAAACAGAAAAAGTGTATTGTGGGTACCAAACAGGGGGAGGGCGGGGGCGACACCCTATATTAAAAATCCATAACGGGCTGCCGGATAGCTCACTCGGTTAAGGCACTGCGTTGCAGTGCAGAAGTGACTATTACATTGCGGATTCGAGCCGCGGTCGCAGTGGTCGGCAGCTTTTTCAGCGTAGCGCACAATTGGCCATCGCGCTACAGGGATTCAAATTGGGAAGGGACTGCCGGGTAAGGGAAAATAAATATTAAAAAAAAACAGTTTTATTCGTTGCTCAAGCGCCTCCCGTTGGCTAGACAGACGCTCGTCAGGAAGATTCAAAGTCTGTTCATGTCTGAGTATACTCCGCCCTCGTTCCGAACTTGCGAAGATTCAACCAATGAGTATTTAAGAAGCAGTGGCTGACAGGCACGTGCTTCGGAGGAGAGCCGTGAACGGTCTTCACTCTCCTGAGTTGGCAGCAAGGGGTCGCATACGAGCAAGCTTTGTACATAGTTCGCCAATTGGGCATTCCAGATAGGGGTGGGATTGGAGAAGCCAAATTAATTTAAAAAAAATAATAATTCCATAACACAGAAAATGTTGGTTTCTTGGACCTGTAGTTCTGGATTTCTTCATAAAACACCAAAGTATTTCTAGTCTTTTTCATTCTGCAAAATCCAAGAAAGTCACTGGCACACGTTTAGGTGATTTGGTATGGAATGACCCATCTGTGTGTGCATCTGGGTGAATGATTGGGAGCAGTATAATCTTTGCTGGTCTATTTTGGGAAGCACCCACAATATTGTCATTGTTGAGAAGCCCGAGACCCATCCAGTCCGCAGGGCAGTATAAGAGAAGCTACAAATGGGCGACTGACATTGAAGTTGCCCTCAAATCCTACCTCTTTGTTTATTTAGGACAGATATAATGATCGATAAACCTTGCAGTCAGGGCCTCAATTGTGCCAATTACAGTCATGTCTGCATTCTTCTTATGCCTCAGTATTCCAATTGGGTGTATCTACAGTATGTTTCTATGTGACTAATAATGGCACAATTTCAATGGACTTCAGGAAAAGCAGAGAATCTGCACCTAGCCAAAAGTAGTCTAATGAGATGTGGGTGCTAACTATTTTGTTTAGAAAATCTACGGCCAGCCAAATCGTAGTCTGATGGAATGTGGGTGGTCACGACTTTGTTTAGTCAATAATGTCAGAAGGTTCAAACAAGTTCCAAGCATGATATTATTTTTGTTAAAATTATACAGACCCTGGCCCTGAAGATAATTACAATCCCTGGCTCTGAACTCACTGGCAGTGCTGTATTGTAGAATGCTGGGCGACAATGTCTTTAGCTTGGGTCCGCACCACACGCAACTGTCTTTACCGTTCAGAAATAAGCCCAATGTCCCAATGTCCCCTTAAGGTGGTAATATCTTAAGGGAAAGGATGGGATCACTCGCCGATCGTGAATAGAGGGATGATACTGTCGGATTATGTTTCTGTGAAAATGAAATCAACACCAAAACTAAAACAATAATCTGTACTGGAGATGAATTATTGACCGACTATGACAGGAGGAAGCTATTGTTCATGTTAGGCGCTGGGACGAATGATGCCTCTGTGATGTCTCCTGTTTATGCTCTGGTAGGTCATTGTCAGGAAAGGTGCATTGCAGGTAGACTGGAACAAGCATTAAAAATGCCAGTTGAGAATTGCAGTTTATGCTGCACACTCATTTTCAGAACAATGGGTGGGTGTTTCAGATATTAAAGAAGTCTTTTCTAGCACAGGCAGAGGTTTAGGAGACAGAAAAGAGGTGGATACCAGTATGTGGCTATTTAAAGGTAAATTAGTGAATAACCTGACCGTAAACTGCAAAGCAGTGTCGAATGCTCTAGTAAAAAGGCGATTTGGAATGGTTATAATGTGGAGGGGTGACCAGAGTAGAAGACAGTGTTGTAGAGCGGAGCTGAGATGCAGCATCACATGACAGGGGCTGATTCATTCTGTGCTGGATACTGACCTCTCCAGTATCACTGAGGGTCAGTTACAGAGAGGAATCCACTAAAAGTTAAAGCCAAGGAGCATATGCCATGTAAAATGCAAAGACAAGGTCACTCTATCCAGTGAAAGTTTCCCTTTCAATTTCTTTCAAATGCTTAAAAAAATCTTGATTTATTAAATATTATTTTCACATTTACTTATGACTAATTCATAATTCCACCACAAAAGGCAAATTGCCCCTGGAAATAAATGTGAACGATCAATTGAAAATGCTTGTACAGAAAATGGCATCTTTTTTTTTGCAAAAAAAAACACTAAATGTCTACAAGTACAAAAGCAGCTGTACATTTCTTGAAACAGAGAAAAAATTAGACACAGTTTTTAAATATCACAATATTTTGCCATTGTTAAGCACAGTAGGACAAAATTGCCTTACAGCTGGGATTGTATGCTGGTAAAAAAATTGGAGTACACTTGGAAAAGACTGAACATCAATGTTTCAGTAGAGCACATTAATATGGCATGAGGGGACAGTTCAGCCTCTCTGAAGTCACAGAATAGTGCACATCCTGGAGGTGGCCTGGGGCCTTGGAGGCACAGAGTCTTCTGGCAGTTTAGGGATCCCATCCAGAACTTCCAGTTTTGGCAAACAGGAGAACACTCTATGGAAACAAGGGAAACTGTAGTTGAACAAATAAAAATATGGGAACGGACAAAAATCCTCCCTCGTCACCAGAGGACTGTGGGATTTCTGTGTGTGCATATGGAAGGGCACAGAGTGCGGATGCCCTTCTCTCACCGTGAGCGGTAATCCTCCAGGAACTGGCAGGGGTTTCGGCAGAGAGAAAGGGACTGGAGGGGCGAGGCTCCCAGCAGTGCTAGTTCCCCCAGGGCCTCGATGCTGTTCTCCGACAGGCATAAATGGCGGATCTGGGGCACCTTTGGCAGCTGTCGGATCGACGTCAAATGGTTCCTATGCAGATTCAGGCTGGTGCATCTGTGTGGCAAAAGGCACACAGTGTTCTTTATAGACATTCAGTACATTTCTGACTTTATACTCTTTTATAATGACCATAATGGTTTTATTCCTAAGTTTACCCATGTGAAGTTGCCTTTTCAGTTCCAACGCCATTTTCAAAACTTGAGTGCCAAGGGCCCTGAAGGTTGCCGGCAGTTACAGCCCCAACAGGAGAAAAGTAACTAGAATCAGTCCGTAGATTCAACAGGAAGCCAACACGAATTCTTGCGAAAGCAACAGTCTACACGATATGGGCGTTAAAAAGCTCCAGCTCGGACATCCGCGATAAAATTAAACCTGTTTTAATTTTTTTGCGAATTTCAGCGGTGATGGCGAATGGTCCCATACCACTGCAAATCAATTCGCGCTTCTTCGAATCAATTCTTTTCTGCGAAAGAAGAGAACTGTTTCATCCGCACACTTCCGCGGGCCAATGCAGCTCAGTGAGAAAGGGGTTTTAGTTACCAATATCGGGCAACTTGACTGAGCGGTCACACTTTTTCATGAGTGACAGACAGCAACATTTTAAAGTCACTTTTCTGCCATTTAGCAAAAATATAGTCTTTAACTCTTTACTCCCAAGTAGCTATCTTAGACTGCTGCTCTACCAGCCACTGGTCCCTGGTGCCCTAAGACAATATGGCTGGTGTAGCTTTCTTAATATTTAATATTCAAATTTTCAGAATTTGTTCCAAATAGTTTAATCCTTATTCACACCAAAAATTAATAAAAATTAAATTAACCCTTTACTCCCTGATACCGCCTACAGTCGTGATAATTTAGGTCGCTGTGCAGGCGAGTCCCGACTACAGGCGTGATAAACACATCGCTTCTCCCGGCGAATCCTGACTACAGTCGTGGTATTTAACTGTAGTGAAACGATGCATGATTGTACGAGATGTGACAATTCCAGAGGAAAACCACGAATACCAGCCAATCAGAAAGGGTCTAACGAAGCTTTATACAACTTCCAAAAACGATATGCCGTTCTTTCATTGGTCATTTTACAATATAAAGGTCGAAATGTCACGTAATTTATGAATGAGATTTTCTTACAAACAAACATGGATTCTAGCGATGGTAGTGGGTCAGAATTTGATGGTTTTACTGCAAACGATTTAGATTTAGCTCAGGATGGGCTAAATAGGTTATTAGAGGAAGCTTCAGACATCGATCTGAGTGATTTCGAAGACGATCTAGACGACAGTGACGATGATGTACCCTAGCGAGACTGTTCAGAGTTTGACAAAACAGTGCCGATAAAGGCGGCGTTGATGAAGCTTAGGAACCAGACGCAGATATGTGGACACATCAGCTCACTGCTAAAGATATTGACGATTTTGTTCGGAATCCCGGACCAGTAACGATTCTTGACGCAACTAAGACGGAAATTGACTTTTTCCATTTGATCGTTGACGATTCATTATACCAAACATTTGCCGATGAAACGAACAGATAGCACAATGTTATGTAAAACACTGAATAGAAACAAACTTGAAAATAGTTTATGTGATGAGCTGGACAAAAGACAATTTAATATTGTGTTACAGATTAGAACTATTTTATGAATTAGTAATATCGCCTTTTTATAGCAGTGACTGCTAAAGGTATGAAATTGGGCAAAAATGTGTTTATTTTTTTTTTAATTGATGCCATTTTTGAAATTAAAATACAGTATTACTACATCATATTCATTTTTTCGGGATTTAGAGAAATACTAATATCTACGTTGTCCTATTTCTTTTTAACATGTCCCGGCAATGTCACCAGGGTCGGCCCCATAACTGGAAATTGGGGGAAGGGCACAGTCACTAATTAGACAATAATTAGCTAGTCCTGACTAGTAGTCAAGCGTTTTCCTTATTGACACATTTTCCAATTATAGTAATGATCCATTGGTAATTGAATACTCAGCATCTTTCTCCGTGTGATCTAACAATGATGAAATAATGGGCTGAATCCAGGAGGGGAAAATAATCTATAAACAGGTCTATGCTTTATGAGAGACAAACTGTTCTGGAACTTCTGCGCAACTTTATCGGCACATCAGGCGACCTCACCTGCACTTCATGATTGTTAAAATTGTTGAAAAATCATCAGACCGTTTTTGAGATACGGCTTTAAACGGACGATGACGACGCCGCCGGACGCAAAGTTACGACAATAGGTTACTGGCAAAAAGTTAGGATGATTTGTAAAGTGTACATAGAAATAAAATGCAGTGATTTGCATACCGCTAAAATTCAATATTCAACTGAACACAGAACAAAGACAACCATAAATGTTGAAATTGAAAATTGAAATTTTATAATTTTCAAATAACTGCTCATTTTTTATTTGAAGCCAGCAACAAATTTCAAATACTTTGGAACAGGGGCAACAAAAGACTGGAAAAGTTGAATGATGGTTAAACAAAATACCCCTGGAGGACCATCTCACAGCTGATTAAGTTAATTGGCAACAAAGAGGTTAGTAACATGATTGAGTATAAAAACTATTTCAGAAGTAAAGATGGCAAGAGCTTCACCAATCTGTGAAAGACTGCATGAGCAAATAGTTCAACAATTAAAGAAAAAGGTTTCTCAAAATAAAATTGCAAAGAATGGAAAGAATTTGAGGATTTCATCCTTTTAGTAATATCATCAGAAGATCCTAAGAATCTGGAAAAATCTATGTAAACAATGGACAAAGCTGAAAAACAATACTGATTGGTCATGATCTTCAGGGCCTCAAGTAGCACTGCATTAAAAACAGACAAGATTCCGTAGTGGAAATCACTGCATGGGCTCAGGAACACTTTTATAAATCATTGTCTGTGAACAACATTTGTCTCTGTACCAACAAACCAGGGACGTGCGATCAGGGTAGGCAGTGACTTCTCCTTTTTTATTGCTAGATTTAGTCAGCCAATTTCCACCTACTGTGCCTGATTGATTGACAATCAATTTGACCTTTTTCTCTGGTCAATTAAGCCTGTAATGATTAAGAGGTGATAGTGACAAAATTATTAATTTACCTTTATGCTTTGATTTGAGACTGCAAGGACGTATATCTTTATAATTAATTAGGAAAAAATCTCAACTCTCTCGGTAATTCCATACATTGTTTTGATCTTTTGTTTATCGGATTATGAAAGAAAACTGAAAACAAACTCCCTATTTTTTAAAAATAGAATTAAAAAGTAGACATGTTTAAAGGGGGAAATATTTATCGTAAACATATTGACCACTCATTGATCGCCGCATAAGAAAGGTTTCAATATTTCTTAATGGCATTGCGTTAGCTTCCTTGAAGCAAATATGAACAAACTTGCTTTCTCGTGAGCATTTTAAGTTCGATGCACAAAGCAATAATGTTGTGGATGGAACTGGCACGCCATTCTGCCTTTTAGTCTCGTAAATTAGTTAATCTTAATTTTTCAGTTCCCAGATTGCTAATCAAGCAAAGTAATAGAGTTATTGTTTGTTTAACGGTGAGGATTCTGCCTACCCTAACTGACCTCTGAAGGCACGTCACTGCAACAAACACAATTAATCTCATGTAACAGTTAAACTGTGTCTAGACAAGATCTAGAGACACTGCTGCCTTCTCAGTACCCAAGTTCATTTAAGATGGAGTTAGGCAAACTGGAAAACTGTCCTGTGGACTGATTAATCAAAATGTGAAATTCTTTTTGGAAATTATGGAGGCTGGGTCCTCCGGGCTAAAGGGGAGAGGCTTTTTATCAGAGCATAATTCAAAAGCCAGCATCCATGAAGGTATGCGGGTGCATTAGCACACATTAGGACATTCATTAATGCTGAGCAATATATACAGGTCTGGGAGTAGCATATATTGCCACCCAGATGTCTTCTTCACAAAAATCTTTATTTCAGGAAGACAATGCCAAACACCAGATTCTGCATCTATTTCAGCAGCAAGGCTCCGAGTCTGGGTTCTAAACTGACTGGCCTGCAGTCCAGACCTGTCACCCGATGAAAATATTAGGCGCATAATGAAATGAAAAATATGACAAAGGTGGGTGCAAAGTGTTTAGTAGCTGAAATCCAACTTAGGGACAAGAATGGGAAAACTTTTTTTCAAAAATACAGCAGTTGGTTTTTACACATTTTTTTCGAGATGGGGTAATTATTCTAGGACAGCCACAGATGCCGCTGATGTTTGTAATCAATGAGTGTTATGTTCCTGTTTTTGTTCCTGGTTTATTGTGGAATATCATTTTTCTGCCCCTACATAGAGCTGCAGAGGTTTAAATGTTTTTTCCAATCATAACTGCGGACTGGCATTCAAGAAGAAAACACAGCTCATCCCCAATTGCATATAGAATTCTGTCCTTGGCTGAGAAAGATAATATGCTCTAATATAACATATAGCATAGTCAAAGGGGCACTCCACTTAATGGACAATTTTGGCTCATTCCAGCAAATTTTTTTGTGTAAACTAGATAAATACTTTCTGTGGAAGACAGCAGAGTATATTCTAAAAGCGTCTTCATTCGCTATCGCAATAGGTAAAATTCATGGTTTGGCCCAAGTGCTGGCCCAACAGGAAAAGGTATAGGTTTTCTGGGCAAACACTTCATGTAACAAACTACATTTACACACATAGCCAGTTATTTATCTGGCAGGTGTTTATTATGTTCGTTCAAAATTTTTTTTAATAGTACCAAGAGCAGTCTTGATTTAATGCCACAGCATTGAGCAGATAATTCATGCGAATCCACAACTGTCTGGAGGAGTTTATTTACTCAAAATAATAACTGGAATGAACCCAAATTGTGTGCTGGTTGAAGCACCCCTTGCAGGCAAATGCTCCTTGAAACAAAAAATCCCTATATTGAATAACACAAAGCACAATATGGCGGAAGTTCTTGAAAATTATATGTATTCTTATCAATATTGGCAATATGCATTTTGATTCACCTGAAATGACTGCTTATCCACAGCTGTAGAATAGACTGCCATTTTTTTGCGTGAAATACCCTGACTTTGCTTTTCTCAGGTAGATCCACCTTTACAAGTGGAGCTCAAATTTGATCTGTCTTTGCTGCATTTAATTCCATCCACAACTGCAATTTCTGAATTTCAACATTTAGTTCATGATAAAAAAACATTCATGCATACCATGAAAATTTCTGTATTAACATTATGCTCAATTACCATGAGTTTCATAAAGGTAAAATATTTATCAGTCAAAGTGTGGATATTTGATCATTGAAACAAATCATTGGGTGAATAACAAGGGACAAATTCAACAAAGCAATTGTCTAACACAACTCAGTATTTGCTTATTTTCAAGTTCAGCGTAAATACCTCCACAGCAAGTTTAACTGGGGAAAAGATTCGCTCAGTACAGAAGTCCCTAAGCCTGAGTTTCATGCAGCTATGACCTGACTTATACAGTGATGGCACTCTATGGTTTCCACAGCATCATTCACTGTACCTTGGCAGTCGGATAGTACTCAGATCCCTCAGAGCATTGTCCACTAGCTGCAGGCGCTCCACTCGTATCAGCCTGCGCAGAATCCTATTGAAGTTCTCCAGCTGGTACGGGTCGCCCAGATCCTGGTACGACAAGTTCAGCTCCTGCAGAGAGGCAAAACAAGCAGACATTCACTGCTGCAATAGCATATGTTGTTGTAGAGAGATAAAAAAATCATGCCTAACTGGGATTAATATATGCGTGAGCTGTCAATATATATGTTTGAGTTGCATGCAAATCTATGACCTGTGTGCACATGTATATGAACATGCACATCATGGTTGCTAGGATCTCTCACCACACAGTTCTCCCAGTTCTCCTGCAGCCTCTCCTCCCACTTCTGCCCAACTCCCCTTCTTCTCCTTTCAATGAGAACATTCTGCTCCCCTCTGAGGAAGAGCTCCTCCTCTGAGGGCCCTAGTTGGACGAGAGAAGTACAGCTCATAACATTAGGTCCTCCTCCATTAGTATAAATACACAATTCCATCAATAACTAATATGTGACCCGTGATAGCATAGTGAGTTTAAATGCGTCATTGTTAAAAAAAAAAAAAAACACAAGTTTTCTCATGCTTGCCAATTCTTCAGTACCTGTCCGTGAGACGCTCCTTTGAAAGTCCTGCCCCCACCCTCCCGAAAACCCCAGTGAGCTGTGCGTAATCCACTTGATTCAAGGGCAAGTAAAACTATCTGCTTGGTGCGAAAATTCAAATGGTGACATCACCAATTGATGAAAAAAATGACCAGAAGTGATTGGGGCGTTTCAGTCAGCTCTGAAGCAGTAAGTTTTGCGGCAGAGAGCGCTTCTTCTGAAGGTGACTTTGAGTTGTTTTCCAACGCAGACCTTTTAAATGCGCATGAAAACAATATGATTCATGCTACAACATAAAAATAAAGAAAAACCATAATAGGGGCACTTTTAGTCGTGCCTATGCATTTCCAGTAAATGCCAAGCACTGTATGTGCCTGTGGGCGCATATTTTCAAAAAATAGTTTTGTCCATTTTCAGCCATGTTATAATGTTAAACTTCCACCTGGTACACTTTCCTGGTGAGAAAACATCAATAAAGGGCAGAAAATAGGCTATTTATAAACAGTTCACTTCATGATGGAAAAATGACTGAAACAAAGCCAGGGGTGGATCCAGGAATTGCTGAAAGGGGGCGCACAACAAGGAGGGGTCTGTGGAACTCCCCCAGAAAAATCGGAAAAATTAATGTGATGAAAACACGCTTTCCTGATATCTTGGGAGATAAATCTGGCCTATTTGTTCAATGGTTTTCCTCCCAAGGTTCCAAAAATTAAGCTAAAGAAACATTTAAAGCGCAATTACAACGCTGTTTTACATTAACTGACAACTTTAACCCTTACCTAAGACTTTCATTTTACTGTCAAAGTTTGTGACCTTAATGCTTTCACTGCTGTTGGTGAAATGTTTTGAAATCGTCCAAACCCTACAGTGTTGGTTTTCATTGGAAAGTTCTTGATGAGAGCTTTCCAGTGAATACCAAGGTGTTATGGTTCAAGCGATTTTCAAAAGTTTTGATGTTTTTCAGAAGTGTTGACAAAATCACCTCTAGCAGTGAAAGGGATTGACCATATATCCCACAAAACATTGATATTATTAGTTTTTGAGTTTATGTAACACCAAATACCCTCCTCCAAAATAATTGTAATGTATATCTAACATGCAAACCCAGTGGCTAAATGCATCTTTGATTTTAACAGATCACCAAATCCCCCCAGCCCCCAAGTCCATAAACCAGGTTTAGTAAAAGATAACACACTCAACAGATTGTAAAAAGTTATTAAAATGCTGTGATTGCCTTTTTTCAAAATGGTTTGAAAAGATGAGGCTTTAATGCTTCCAAAACACTCCCAAGTGTTGTGAGAGTAGGAAGTGTTGTCATACACATTAGCCGAGTCACCATTAAGTTGAATTTCTGCACGTGAGTGAATTTACTAATCTGGAGTGGTAGGGTGGGTAATATCCAAAAACAAAAAATCTTATTTATATTAAAGATCCTATTTATCCTCAAGAAGCTCTGATATAAATTTAATAGAATGATGCTGTCCTATACTAAAACATAACATTGTCAACATATAAACACATTTTACGGAAATATTATTATTATTACAATTATTATTATATTTACATGAATGAATGTGAAAAAGACATGTGACTTTAGGGCCATTTATAATTTTTCAATGAGATCATTGAACTATTTGGATTGACTCATACTAAACCTTTGTAAAATAATGTTACATATCTTACTGACTCTAAAGGGCATAGAATAGCTCACTAGCTTCAGAACCACAGTACTCGCTGGTTACAAATTTAATGATGGATGATTCTGAACGTCAAGACGGGGTTTTGGAATGGAAAATTTGGAAAGTCTTCCGGTATTCCAGGACAAATTTTATTTGGCATTGTAAAACAACGAATTATTATGCATCAAATAGTAGGCTATGAACAACTGATCCATCAGTGGGGTCCCTTTGTAAGCTCAAGCAAATTTTAACCGAATGCTTACTTGCGATAGCCTATTAATTTAACATCAGTCTTACCGCTTCCATGCCCCCCTGCAAATGAAAATTGCTTGCTACGAGGATCATCATGGCCAAACAGCTGGTCATTTTTTAATTTTTTGGCATTTGAAAGGCTGAGCCTCAAATGTTGATTTGCTTTATTCTCTAAGCTTTTCCGCCTTTCCATTGCTCTCAGATATTTTTGTCTGAAGTAGTCATTGAAACAAGTTTTTAGACTGTTACAGCAACAGGGGACAAGCAAGGCCACTGGTCGAACAAATTTATCAGCAAGCCTGCCCTCTTAAACTTTAGGACGAAAACAAAAAAAATCTAATAAATTGTACATAGCTTAAGTCCATGTATCGTTTTTTATTTGCAAGAAAAGAGTTTCTTGGTCATTTCTATCGCATAAGAATATATACAATTGGATCCAAATAAATTTGCCATGATGCAAAACAACTGGAATTGTAAAGTTTTTAACCAATAAGAGTGGAATATAAAACGTGAGGATTGCATCATACAGGAGATTATTAAAGATTATGGCAGACGAGAACTCTTGCGCGTGTACGATTTAGAATTGATCTTATTCATGAAATAAACCACGCGTGATTTTTTCACTTTCTGCGGAAAGGGGGGGGGGCCTGTGCACCCCCCTTGGATTCGCCACTGAAAGCCATAAATTAACAAATGTCATCAATAAATTAATCCATGTTTTTGCCTGGATTTATATACCAAAATAACACATAGAATCCATACTTTCTACAATGGTGTAGAAAACTCAATGTTGAATTTTTGGTCATTAAGACTCATTCTGCTATCACTGGTCACATATAATCAAAATGTAAGAATTGTATGTCCATGAAGCTCTGAGGCTTTCCAAAATTGAGATGGTATATGTGCTGGGCTGATGAATAGCATGAGTGAAAGGGCAAATTGTCAAGTCTCCAGCAAATGTGAATTACTGGCATTAGTGCTTTCAATTAAACTTAAAATGTTAAAGTGTCTTCACAATGAAAGTAATGACACTCTTGATGGCAATAGCTCATTACTCCTTAGTTCCACAGTTACAGCTTGGTCAGAATGTCTTGTACCGGATAATTCAGATTTTATTTTATCGCTTTATCCTTTTGTTTTGAAAAAAAAAATAGTAGTTTACATGGCAAAAATTATTGGAACAATGACATTAACAGACCTTTATTCTTTATATTCATCGATCCAACTGTGACTAATGGGCGAACCTCCACAGTGCCAATTTATGAGCTGATGTAAGCCATGTTAATGCAAGTCAATATTATATGTCATTATAAATCAATTTCTGTGATAACCTTTGTGTTTTAAGGGGAGCGATATAGTTTTTACTCCACTCAGGAGCCATTACTATCACTTTAAGATCTAAATTAAAAAGCATTAAGCTTTTGATAAAGCTGCTTTTTCAGTGAAACTCCAAGACTAGTTCAAATTCAGTGAACCACAACCAAGGGAATCCCTAGTGGCTGTTTAACCAATGTAGATTCTGCAATGAGACTAATGATTTGCCGCTCTGCATGGGAAGTGGTGCCTCGCACAGTGAGACAGATCGGACCTCACCTTCTCTGACCCTGGGACAGGCAAGCTGGTCTCCGCGGACATCGTGTTTCTCTAATGTGCACCAGGAGACAAAGCGGAAGTAGCTGGATGGCGACTGAAATAGAGGAATGCAGTGAGAGCTGCAACACGTCCGTTAATGTAAGCTTACATCTGAAATCTTATCCAGCTACAGCACGCAATGCCAATTACTACACCGGGAAAACACTTGCGTAAAACAGAAAGCGTCCATTTTCAGATCGTCAACATCTAGGCCAATTTCAAAATCAAAGGCGATTAGAGTGAGAGAGAGCGTCTGATCCTATTGAAAATGGTAACTTCTCTGGTTAATAGAATCTTGCAGTACAAAAGTACAGCTCTGCACAAAACTGATAATCCAAAATGTTTCCATAGCATCAGCAGTTTTCAAAACACCTCCCAACACCACCTGCAAGCCTGTCTGCTACTGTCACACAGCGAAAGCTCAGCATAAGTCCCACACAGCAAGTGCAAACTGTGATACAATTAGAAAGGGGGCAGAAGCCCTCCAAAATTTCTTCATTGTGTGCAGTAATGAGCTGATTCCCTGTATAAAAGTAGTTTTTTTTCTTATCTCGCTCTGAAAACTCTTCTGGATAGCAGTTGATAAATCTTGCTACAAGCGCCTAAAATGTCCCTGCGGAGGAGTGCATCCGCCAAATGTGCAACTAAGCAATAACTGCAAGAATAATACTCATCTTAATCATCAAGGCTCTGAATTTGGTCTGCGAAAAACAAAACAAAACAAAACAAAAATATTCAAAACAGTTTTGTATGAGGGGTATGTGACCCAGGAGACAGACACATCTTTTCCCAACTCTGCAAGCACACTGTGCGTGCAACTGTTCACTCTCACACTGTAGGG